>JAWNPG010000020.1:3407500-8207500 GCA_035045145.1 Drosophila meridionalis | reverse complement strand
TGTCGGATGCCAAGCAGAGCGAAATTCGGGTTCTTGCTGGCGTAGAGTTTACACGTCGTGGTCGTCCAAAGCCCACAGCTGCGGGTCCGCTCTGCCTGTCCCGGTATCCGGACCAGTACGACCGTCGCCTGGATGACAACTTTCCCACATTCAAGAAATTCAATCGCAGCCTGATCAACGTTTGCAGCGACGAGCCGCCGGCGCTGCTCGAGATCACGCCCAACATCACGTGGCCGGACACCGTTTACTACAATTCCTTTACGCACGGCAACATGGGCTGGAAGATCCACATCGTCGACAGCTATACGAAGCTGCGCAACGCCGGAAACTCCCCGGCCACAGCCTGGCTGGCAACGACCGTTGCTCTGGCGATGCTGCTGGCACTGTAAATGTTGACTGCTTTCCTTGATAGTTTCTGACGCCTCAAAGGATACTCTTTTTGTATTTTAATTTTAATATAAGTCAATCAGTCACAATTTGCATATATATGTATATATATGTGTGTGTATTTATGTATGTTTGCATGTATTATACCTGCCCAGTTAAGCATAAGTATTGTAATTTAAACTCGTTAATAAAGGCAGAGTTTCACATAAGACAGAAGCATTTCGTCCTGATTGTAATACCTTAATTTAGCTAATATATATGTGAACAATATCTGATTTATTTAATTTACGATCGATAGGCCATTTGGAGGTGATTCATTTGTTTGACTGTAAACTGTAAACTGTAAACTATGCATTTATTGATTAGATTCGATTTCAATCATGCGTATATATAGTCTTTATGTATGTATATATATTCTCTTCTTTAGCTGCTTATTAGTTAAAATGAATTGAATGACTGTGGGCTCGCTAATCGATCGCCCACTCATCGATTTCTTAAGGTGCGTAATAGATAGGCAACGTTTTTAAAGCAGTTTTCATAACTTAAAGCCAACTAGTGTGATGGTTGTCCATTTTGGCCCACTAACATTTTACAATATTGCATTTGGAGTTTAATTTCAGTTTGTTAACAAGTGATAAATTAGTTATTCTAATCGTACGTAATATGTATGTATATAGTATAATATATATATAACTATATATGTGTATGTATATATTTCTATGTATATTTTCAGGCATATATCTGAGTTTAGATAACGTGTAAAGTTTATTGTTATGAACTAGTTGAACAGTTGCATAGAACATTTTCTTATTGCATTTTTGTTTTTTGTTTTTTGTTTTTCTTTTCTTTCTCTCTGCCAAGTTGGTTTGTAAGTTTACTAAAATATTAATGATTTAGTTGCTTTTCCTATACAGATTTAATATCACGTTGATCGCTTACACTTTTTGCTTTTGTTACACGTACTTTTCAATTCTAGTATTTGTGTTCGTTTTTCGCGTATTTAACTGCTTTTAGCCGAATAAGTTAACAATGGTAGAGATAGTTCGTTATATATAGAATAGATAGACAATAAGTAACAGAGGATACACTGGTAAAATTTCGATATGGCCAAATTAAATACACATATTTTCTAACAATTTTAACAGAGACATGCGTTCAAAACTGTCCCGTTCACGGTTCGTGGTTATGCACAAATTGCTCGAGCTGTTTATGCAGCTGATCCTTGTAGTGAATCTTATGCTTGCTCAGGACCGTCGCACACAGGCACTGCAGCGAGATGTAGTTGAGCAACGGTATGGTGTTGGTGGGATTGGATGCTATGGAATCGTAGGGCCGTTTCTCCGCTCGATTCGGTTGATCAATGTCCGCTCCACACTTGAGTAGCAGGTGCACAATCTGAAATAAATGGAGATTTAATTGTTAATTGATAACTGATGATATGTTATCTGATCTTGCCTCATTGTCGTAGTTGTAAGGCTGACAGGCTACATGCAGTGGCGTTGATTTGGCTTCGTTTTTCGTATTCACATCAATCCCACACTCGATGAGCAATTTGATAACCTCCGCATTGGGGAACACAGTCTTCTGTGAGTTGATAATTAATAGGAATAATAGGAAAACATTTTGTGCATGTGATAAACTCACATCGGCAAAATTATCTTCTGTGATGTATCCGCTTTTAATAACATTTAGCCGTGAGGCACCTAGGTGGAGCAGGGTGTCCGCAGTGCTGGCGCTTCGCAGATTGCCAACAACAACCGTTTCGTGAACGGCATGAAATATTAGCTTATGCTGAGCCTCTGAGTGGACGGTATTGATCAGCAAGTAGATGAGATGGGCTAGGCAGCGCAGCGCTCGGTCATAGTTCTCCTGCTGGCGTCGAAAGACGGGCCGCACTTGCAGCAGCTCCTTGACCTCGACGGCGCTTTCAGCGAGCGTGCGAAATACCCCCAATACATCCTCAAATCTGGGTAGCAAATTATCCTGGTGCATATAACGAGCCCGAGCATCGCTCCGTATGTGACTGGAGTTGCGTACATGCAGATCCAGCATTAGACGCACTAACGCCTGAGCTGCAAAGCAAGTCTCGAAATGCAATATGGACCAGTTGGCTACGCGCACCTCGAGCAAAAAGCGCCATAGATCGATGCAGCGCTGGAGCTGCAAAGAGTCCGCATATGAAGCACCCCTAAATGTCAGACGGAACAGCATGTCCTTGTGGGTCAGCCCCAAGACCCGTTCACAAATTAACAGACTTTGCGTCCGCATTGCATCCATGTCCGTGGCAATGTTATCCAGCTCCTCTAGGGTCGCAAACTCCACGGCATTCTCATAAGCATTTCGCAGTGGAACCTTTGGTTTCTTTTCAATGTAAGGCGTGTAGGCGGCGCGTATGTGATGTGCCATGCGCCAGTGAAGGATGCACACACGTGACTCATTATGCTCGTCCAGAAATGTGGAGCCCATCAATTCGTGCGCCTCGGCGATGCGTTCCATTGAATAGTTCAATTCCTTCTTCAAATAGTCAAATATCTGATGAGCGCCCTTAAGGCAGGCAGTTCGCAGCGCATCGTCGCCATAGCGACTCTTCGCGAATGGATCGGCTCCCTGCTCGATGAGCATTCTGGTGGTATCTAGTCGGTGCTCCTGTATGGCATAGTGTAGCGCCGTTTTGTCCTGTATGTCGCGAGCATTGATGTCGGCCCCCTTGCGCACCAGATACAGGCAAAGCTGCACGGACTGCACCGAATTAATGAGGCAGGTGCCGCCATTGATGTTTGGCTTCTTGATATCAGCACCGTTTTCCACCAGAAATTTAACTGTAGCAATAGGAGGAAATAAGTCACTGGAATAGGTGAGGAGTTTACCGAAACATACCAATCTCCGTGTGAGTCATGTAACAGGCACTGCGCACAGGCGTGGAGCCCGAATCCGATATGGCATTAATGTCACATCCGATTCGCACCAGATACTTGACCATGGACAGTTTGCCGGAGACAACAGCTGCCCAAAGAGGCGTCACATGATGGAAGCTATTGTCCTCGGGCACCTCATAGTGTCCACGCTGCTCGATGTCCGCCTCGCAGATGGTTATGAGATACTCTGCAATTACTACTGCGCCACGTTTGCAGGCAATGAAAAGTGGCGCACAGCCATTGCGTTGCTTTCTAACCACCTCGCGTCGGGACTCACGTGGATGCCTGCAATGGAGTGGGTAAGGGCGATTATGAATAAGTTATTATTTGGACTATTCGTCGCCTGCTGATAAGACGCCTGTCTCACGGCATAAACAAAACAAAGCAAAAACCATAGCAATGAAAATATTGATTATGCGGTAATTAGTCGCTTATCAATGGACGAGAAAACGTACGACTAAATCGGTTAATTTTTGGTAGTGATTCGTACGTACATACATATATAAGCATCTGTTATCAGTCATACATACTTTTCGAGCTCGTGGCGTAAATGGCGCGGCAGGATGGAATCCTCATGGCTACGCTTACACTCCTCGATGAGCTCATGGTTAAGTTTCGTTACTTCCATTTTGGGACTGCTCTGCTTGCGTTCGTTGGCCATGGGGCTGGAGTGCCCCTGGAGCTGATGACTGCCTTCAAGTCTGGAGTTCATTGCCAGTGCACAATTTCATTGCCAACTGCCGAATAGCGTTCGCGTCCTTTGATCGAAATTTAATTAGGTTGCGTTTTGTGCCGTTCCAAGGCCTTTCAGTTTTTGCTCGGTGGCCCAAGCACTTTCTTTTTTCTTCTTAATCAATTTTGGATGTATGGGAATATAAAACAGGAGCGAGTTTTTGGACGACTGCAGTGCATAATATGTTCAGAATCTGGGTAAAACTCAATAACAAACAATAAACAGGTAACGTTTTCTTTGACTATTTTTATATTTTCATTTATTTAATGTTTATGTGTAGCAAAAAATACAACAACAAATGACAAAACAGAGTAAACAGCTGTCCCAGACTGCCAGTGTTGAGCAATATTGCCTGTGCTGTAAACCTTGCAAAATCGAATTTCAAAATGTAATAGGGATATTTTGCAAGATAAATTGTTTGGCAGTTCGCGGATAATTTGAAAGCTAGAGAATATGATTTCTGCATCTGAAATCAAAGTTGGTTGTGATTTTCTAGTTTTTTTGGCAAAAATGTTACTTAGTTTCGGCCGATAGGGATGTGTGAATGCGTCGAGGTTTTGATATTAGCGAAAAATTTGGTATGGTAGCTAAAGAAAACAAAATTCAAGTTAATTAGGATAATTAATTTTTTTTTTGGATATATTTTTATATTGATTATAATTATAAATATATAAAATGAAATAAAACTTTCCTAACAGTACCAAATGAGTATAATTTATGTTTAATAATTATGTTTCAGGATATCGAAAAAATTCGATTATTAGAAAATATCGATATGCAGCAATGTTACTGTTAACTGTCCGGTTTGAAGATTGACGCGTTTATAAACAAATGTAAGGACTTGTTTACATTTGACCACTCCATTTGATTTGGATTTACATCATTCAGTAGACTTAGAGAAATGTTTAATTATCTTGCTATTAAAATATAAATATAGCACATTTTTGATATACATACATACGTATACCCCCACTGGAATAATAGAATTGAGCCGTACATAAATAAATATAACATATTTTCCGAGACAAAAAATACTGTTCTTTATTTAAGTCATCTATAAAATTGAAAACAAAACTTTGTACAAAAATATAATAAATTATTTTTTAATATGTAATAAGTCCATTTCTGAAATAACCCAGGTATCATCATTTTGCTGATTGACTTTTTTCTAGCACTAGGTACGCTCGGCAGGCATGTCATTTTGATATATTTGCATACTACAAAAAAATTGAAAATATAATAATAAGCAACAATTTCAAATAAAAGTTCTAAACTTAAATTTTTATTTTGTTTATTTATTTAATTTTTTATTTATTTTCGATAACTCATTCTATTTCGATTTTATCAGCATTTATCGATCATTTTAATTCGTTTTTAAGGCATGGTTTGTACATCGCTTCATCTAGAGGTTTTAAATTTAATCAATAGACCAGAAGGAAGAAGAGCTGAAAAAGAGTTAAGGTTCTGAAGAGGAGATGTTAGTTTGCATATGTATGCAGCAGAGGCAGCAGAAAGTACTGTGATTGGTCGCCAACTGATAGAGTTTAGCTTGCGCTTACTCAGAGGGAGGCTTAACAGTTGAGCTCGACTTCGAGTGGTAGTCTCGCTGCCCTATATAAAGGCACCTAGAGATCAGAAGAGCTGCTCCTTGCAGCAGAAGCAGCAGCAGAAGCAGAAAGTGTTCTGATTGGTCGCCTAATGTTCGAGTGTGAAGACTGGCTGAGAAAGAGGCTCAAGGGTTGAGCTTGACTTGAGTGGAGCTGTCATTGACCTATATAAAGGCAAGCCTGCTGCAGCGCAGCTTCAGTCGTATTCTTCATCTTCTGGTGGTCAGTCGTCCAGTGCAGCGCGGTGCTTCTCCTCTTCTTCTGACTGTTGGTAAGTATTATAATTGTTAAGTATGTTAAGAGAAAATGTAAAATTTATACTTCTAATGTTTATTTAATGTAAATATAATATATTTTAAATTTAAATGTTATTAATTATTATAAGGAACATTAAGATAACGATCATTTAGCAAATGCAAAGCAAGTCTTCATATGTCTTCATAGTCCGTATCTGCGTCAAGGCTATTTTTTAGTCAGGCAAGCCCGACTAGCACTTCGACTTCGCCTCTAACTCTGAGTTGTTTAAATATAGCTGTGTTTTCAGTAATTTATAGTTATAAATTTTTTGTATACATTAACTAGAAAGCATAATAGAAGGCTATTTACTTAGCGAAGTTTCGTGCAACGCATACGGAGACTACGTAATCCTTAGATTTTGGATGCCACGCCCCATTCGCTTTGCAGGGCTCAGGGTATCTCCTTGTCGAGCAGTCTCGACTAGAGCACACTTGTTTTAAATTTATGTTGATTTTAAATGTATATGTGTATAGTAACGAATTAGTTTAATCTTTAATTTAATAATAAAATGAATTTTCAAACGTGCATATCGATAATGAATATATGAATAAATAATCTTTTTATTTTTATATCTCTTGGAATATATGATTCAAAATTGAATTTCTGGAATGTAAATTCTCTAACAGCGAACTGGAACTTTCGTGCAAATGGAACTTCTGTAATGTAGAAAAGAACAAGCTCATTTAATTGGTTCAGTGAACAACTCTTTTGTTCGCTCACTCATGAACTACCCAAATATACTCCACATGTGCAGCTAAAGTACAACAGCACCATAAAAGTTAAAAATTTGGAAATTATTTGCGTGAATATCGGAATAGGAACTAACAAAAGAGAGCTGTTTTATGTTTATGTTGTGTCAGTCCAGTTCTTTGTCAGTTAATTGTCTATGTGTGCGTTCATAAAGTTACGCGGTATTGTTGTTGTGTGCGTGTGTGAGAGCGGAGCAGCAAATACTAAATTGGATTTTATATAAGTGCCGTTGTCTTTGTTGTCTTTTAACAATTTCCACGCAAATATTCAATAGTGGAGCACACACACACACATGCACAAAAATACACTGCGTTACTGTGCTACCAGCGCAACAAGGAGACTTCCATGACAACGACAAATAACAACAGCAGCAGCAGCAGTAGCAGCAACAACAAAAACAGAAAACGATAAGGCGATAAAATAAATATGCATATGGGCAGCCACAATTAAAAATACACCGAGAGCGGAGCGCCATCGACTCAAGGCAAAACAGTTCCAGTTCCCCGCCCAAAGCCACGCACACAGGCACACATCCGCTCATACAAATATATATATATATATATATATACACATATACATATATATTATACATATATGTATGAGAGTATGTGTGTGTGTGTATGAGCCACCTGCTGCTGCTGCTGCCTGGGTCACTTGCCTACAAGGAGACCAACAAAAACTTTAAAGCGAACATCATCTCTTCAGGCATTAGCAGTGTTAGCAGTGTTGCTGCTGCTGCTTCAAGCTGCCCCGGTGACAACGCGCAGCAGAGGGCAGACTGCCCTAGGTTGACGGCGACGGCGACACAAACAGAACAACAATAGGACCGGCAGCAGCCTCAACAACAACAACAGCAACATCAAAAATATGAATGCCAGCCTCATATATGAGATACTCATGTATTTGAACTCGTTCTATTTTGGCATGTACGCCGCCTTCGAGGTGGGCGTGGGCGTGCTAAAGGCAATCAATCTGAATTATGGCGAAAACGTTCTGTCACGTGAGGCAACGATTCTGCTATCGTTGTGCATCATCGAAACGCTGCGCATTGTCTTCGGCCGCAAAAGCAGCCTCAGCGATCGTGGTGAGTAATCCATTGGAGGGTGAGGTCAGATTTAGCTCCCTACACACACACACACACACAGACTTATATAGATGGACAATGCTCCTTTTGTGTTTACTACTCGAACTTGTTTACCCAATGAGCTGTGCAGTGCGGACATATCAACAGTTGACTGAGGAGCCGCTGCTGGAGGCTGTTAGTTGTTAACTATTGGAGGTGTTGGGTGGGTGTCGAATGGGGTTGCTATGATGACATGTTCAAATTATTTGTTGCGGTCCTCATGGCGCGACGAGCGTCATCATTGTTCTATATTCCCAACCCTGTTGACTCTCGTTTCCCTTCACATCGCCTCAACCCCCGCACAGCTCGTGAACGTGTTCACACTCAACGTGGCGTATGCGTAATTTTGTTCGTATCTATAGATACGTATGTGTAACAACAAAGGGTTGCGCTGTGGCTTTGAAGTGCTTTCAAAATTTTTGGGATTATTTCTCAGCGATTATTATAAGTTCTTCCACTTCTATGCAGCAAATTGAAGAGTCTTCAGTTGATTGAGTTCAGTGAACTCACTTTTTAGGTCAGCCCAAGATATAATTGAATATGCTTAATTTTGAATAGACATTAACAGACGGAACTGATTTGATTGCTTGATGTGCCCAATAATATTTATATGTGAAATATGAACATGTCTCTAATTCGATTTTCTTTTGATACAGAAAGAAATGGGCAACATCGAATAAAAGGTTCACTAAACTCTGCGTCCTGATAATACTACATAGTATACATATGTATATAATATTCAATATAGAGCAAAAAGTTATATAGAACTATATATTATATTCAATATAGAGATAAAAAAGAAGTTATATGCACTATATGTTTTCTATTATTATATTCAATATATTCAATTTGAATTTAACAACCCTTTAAAAAATTGTCCTAATCGTTCTCTGTTTGTTATTCCCTTCTCTTACACAGGCTGGCAAGCAACCGCATCCGTAATATTAACACTGCCCAGTCTTGCTATTGTTACCTATTTGTGTTGTTTTCAAACTTATGTTCTTAAACTCGAAATTATTCTGAGTGCCTTAATGATCACCCTACAAGGTGCTGAACTAGTCTACGCCAGCATATTCATTTGCACAATGTGCCGACCCGTGACATACACCTAGCAGTTGGTCAACGTTGCCACGTCGATGTCCATGGCCAAGCCAACGGCAGCATTGCTGGAGCCGCGATTGCAACTGGCAGCAGCTGCTGCTGGGGATGGAGTATTACGACGACGACAACGCATCATTTGGTATAATTACGTCAGGCAGTTTACATTTAAGTTGAGAGATTTTGATGTAGGCTAAGCCGCCAAAGCACACAGTCATATATACACAGATACACGCACACACACACACACACACACACACACAGCCAACGACTTTAAGGAACTACAACACTTATCGAGGGGAAGGCAAGATATTATAGATGAACAACCGCAAATACGCTGGCGTATTCCTTCAGTCAATCCTCGCAGCACGAAATACCGAAAGAAATCCAAAATCACTTCAATCCATAGAGGAGCCGATCAAACGCTTTACTAACGAGGTGCGTATGAAAAACAATATTCTTATATAAGCTCTATTACGTGTAAAGCAGCATAGCCCGACGCGACTCGTCCGTTTCGATTAAAAGCGGCATTTGATTTGAATTCAGAGCGCATTCTTCTGACCGGCCTTTGTCGCCCGGCGCATTTGACTCGGACTCGCTCGTTGTTGGCGTATTTTTATACGCTTATAATGATCTAAAATTATATACACTCTCCGCATAAGCAGTCGTTGTCGCATGCTGCAGCACTCGCTGCGCCGCTTGGCATCGCTGTCGCTGCTCATCATAGGTGCAATATACACTTCTAATTCTAATTCAACTGTAATAGTAGTACTCGTATATGCGAAGCCAATCGCGCGGCTGCTACTTGGTTTAGGCCAGCCAGACACATTGTGGGACTGACCGAAAAAGTGAAGATAATATGAAAGAACTTTAACAAGAGTTGTCCAAACTGGGGGACTGTTAATAGTAACTGGAGGAAACTAAGAAGGCAATAATAGTATATATGGTATAGGCTAGGAAAATGTATAAATATTATTATGGAAAATTTATTCGACTATAACTTAAATCAGTTCAGAAATGTTACTAATTTTTCCTTATATATATTATAATTTCACACAATTAAGTATAAGAATAATAATATATTTAGTATAAAATATTTAAAGGTAAATGTTGAATGTTGTTTTGTTGACATAATTCATAGTTCAATTACCATCTAGGAGCAGGTCATTAATTGGGTAACTCTGACCAAAACATTTAGCTAAATGCAACTGAGAAACCGATTTTAAGCACCCAAAGGCGACAACGACCAACACATAATTCAAACAAAAAACAAAATGAGCAGCGACAACAGCAAGAATAACAACAACAACAACAACAACAACAACAACAACAACAACTACAAAGACAACTAGAACGACAGAGCCAATGGCCAACACAGCAGGTCCACATTATTATTATGGTCAGTCTAAAAATATAGCGCCCAACGTGAGCAACGTCGAGCGCGTTGCGATCGCAGTCGGACTCCGCAGTGATATAGTGAATTTGTTAGATATATAGTAGAATTGTTAATAATACGGGACAGGTGTAAACTAAGTTAGTGAAAATGCCACCAAAGCGACCGCCGCCGCTGGTGCCGAAGAAGCCAAATCCGAGCATGAATTACGAGGTGTTAATCTATCTGAATAGCTTCTACTTTGGCATGTTCGCCTGCTGCGAAATGGCCATGGGACTGCTGAAGGCCATCAATCTGAGCTATACGGGGCACACGCTCGCCCAGGACTCGACGGTGATGATAAGCTTCATAGTGCTAGAGACGCTGCGTCTAATAATGGGCCGCAAGGGAACGCTGGCCGAGCGAGGTAGGCGTCGGGGGGAGCTGTCGCTGAGATTGGCATAGTTTTGTTTTTGGCACATTTTCTATAAATAGTTGTTATCAATTTTTGTTTTGTTTTCATTTGACTGATGTTTTGTTTCCCTCTCTCTCACTCTCTTTATCTGCAGGCTGGACTGCCATAATGTCGGTCTTTCTGACTGCTCCGTGCTTTCTGGGCGTGTCGTATCTGCTGCTGGTGCAGACCTACAGGCTGCGTCTGGAATACTGCCTTTGTACACTGCAGATCGCACTCTACCTGACCGAGGTGTGGTACGCCATAGTCTTCGTTTTCTCACTGTGTCGTCCAGTAACTTATGATTAGTAGCATACAAGCAACAACAACAGTACGACGAGACATTTACACTGTACGACGGGTACTTAACAAAATAATAGAGATAATAGCAATATACAAAAACAGATAAACTGAATAATGAGATCTGAGATGAAATGGTGGATCGTCCCCGAAACCAACATATATACATATACATATATAACGTGTAGCATATAGTATATACATATATATGCATCTCTACTTGTGTATAGTAAGGTTTATGATAGCATACACATGTATATATAAATATATATATAGACATGTACTTAAAGCGGTTTTATATATATGAGAATAATTGTTAAGATGTAAGCATCAATTGGAACCAATACAACAAGACAGCCGAAAAGCTAAAACCTGAATGATTTTCACATTTGTATAACAATTTTTTGTATACATTCAATCTATACACCTATTATGCACCCAGAAGAACTCAATCTTATTGTGTGGAAATTAGAAAAACAAAAACAAATGTCTCGAACCCTTGAATATATTAGTACATAATTGTAATAGCGAATTCCCAAGATAATATGTTGTTGGATAGTTAAAAAGAAAAAAAGCAAACATGTAAATTCTGCAATCTAGTTTATGCAGTAGTTAAAACGCAACTTAAAACCGTAATGAATACAGCAAAAAATTCAAACTGGCCCACGAATAAGTCTAATGGCAATGTGTGTACTTTAAAGAACTATACTTTATATAAATCTAGACTAAACTATCTAGCGAATCTAAGCCGTTCAAGAAGCCATTAAATCAATGTATAAGTAAAGTAGATGACAATTGAAACTTAGATGACGATACGATGAAGTTACTTAACACATCTACATGTTGTTTCTAAAACCCCACAACCACCCCACCCCCAACCCCAGCATCCAGTCAGTCTCATTGCATTTCATTAAACTCCGCACACCAAATGCTAGTCAAACCATTTCTCAAGATCGTTGAGTCTCCCATGTGGTTTCTCCTCGATTATCCCTTTCTAGTCAAATAACAATCTCAATCTAATAATTAGCGCGAACCCATTAGAAAAGAAAAAAACACTTAAAATTAGTAAGACATCTAACATAAAAGAATCCTAAGTTTGCCACTTTAATTGTAAAATATTTATATATGTTGGAATGCAAAATGTTAACAAACATTTTTAAAAGTCGATAGTTGAACAACCAAAGAATGTAACACAATTTAGTTATAACAAAAGAAACCAAAAAGCAAGCAGATTTTATGACAAATTATATACACTCGATGAAGAATACCAATTAAAGAAAATGATTAAGAAAAACTACATATATCGTGTATTGCTTATCCTTATATGGGTAGTAGGCCTTGTTCATATAACTCATAATTTGCTCCGGCAAGGCTTAACTTAGTTTTACAAAAATATATCACGACATACACATTTGTTCCAGATTTACAGGTGCTCTCGCTTCAACTCAACATCTAATATAATTAAGTTCTATAGCAAGTTTTAGCTATGGATCAAAAACAAAAGTCTGGTAAGGTCTGAATATCTTATTTGTGGCGCAGATTATAAGGTTTTCATTCAATCCGGCGCAGTGGAGAGTGTTGGGTCGTCGCATTCGCAATCGAGCAGCAGCCGCCGTGTGATGTGGAAGGTTTGCGACGGCGAGGAGGAAGTCTTTGATTCAGTAGTTAACTATCGAAGCATCTCGAATGGGTCGAAGGGTTCCTCCAGATCCACCTCCGATCATAATCTGCCGAGCACGAGCAAGTGCAATCCACAAGTCCTGGGCGCCTCCAATAGTAACTTTCAGCTGGTAATGAAGGAGAAGACCCCAACGCAGGAGGCGACCTCCAAGTCGGCCACTAGCCTGGCAATGCGCTATAAGCCATCGCACGAGTCAGTTCAGGAGCTGCCCAGCACAAAGCGGGCTCGTGCCATTGGAATCTGGCACAGCTTATACGACCGGATACGTAACAAGAAGCTGGACAACGAGGAATCACTGTCGCTGGCGCTACGGTACAGGCCATCGCACGAGTCCGTTAAGAATCCACGCAGCAAGGACATGCTCGCGGAGCGCTTATCAACTAAATCGGCAAGCTCGTCGAAGCCCAAGCTCGCTATGTCAGATCTGAAATTGGAGACGTGTTTCTTTCCGCCCTATCAGACTGCTGTAGTGCGCGAGGTTGCGCCCAAGTTTGCCAACCGCATATGCGTTCTTGAGGACAGCGATTCATGCTGCTCCGGCTCGTTGGAGGTGCGAATCCCTTTCTTGAAATCGTCAAAATCAAGAAAGCTTTCTGGTCCCATAGATATCAGTTCTTCGGCTGACGTAAAGAACTCTAACTCCAAGACGAAGCGGCGGACCAAGCCAGCACCAACATCAAATGCATCCACTACGAAGGGAAGTGGGAACAAGACCACGACAACTGGAAACAATTGTAACAACTCTTTGCCAACTCTACGGCAGAGACAACTGGAACTACATCGTATTCGCGTGCTAATCGAGAAACGTCGCTTGGAGCTTCTGGATTTGAAGATTGTGCGTGAGCGGGCAGACGCTTTGCGCCATGAAATACTATTCCATAAGGACTTACAGCTGAAACATAACCAAATCAAATCATACGAGGACAACAACAGCTCACAGGCCTGATTGAGGGACATTCTGTATCATGCCAAATTACTAGTAGCTTTGAAAATCATAGTAGTCGCATAAAAACCACTTTGTTCACATGCAAATAAAAGACGCACAACAGCACTGTCGAATGGAACATACAAATGTTTGCGTATTATTTTGAGTTTTGTCTCAGGCACTGTTAGTTTTGGCGGGAAAATTTAAACTTAAAACCATTAAACCGTTATAACACAAAGGGTGTGTCAGCGCTTTTTGTGATTGTCAACGCAGCTGACATTTTTACGGGAAAATGTACTTCTCCAAGTTTCCAATTTAATGTCAAAGCGGATGCTTGTTCAGCATGTTCATCAAAATGTGCCGCGTCTGCGGAAAAAGTAAACCATGTGAAAAAAGCTTAAATCTTTTCGATACTAAAAATCAAAAGTTAGTGCGGCATATTCAAATGATAACTGGATTTTGGGTAAGCTTAGTGTAAGGGATGAGCTTAGTTTAGGTAACTAAAGTTAATCAAGTGCAGCTACGGGACTTGCCAGATGCACCCGTGTCCATATGCTTTTGTTGTCAATCGGACCTTAAGCAGGCCATGTCATTTCGGAGGCTTTGCATCAAGACTCAAAAGAAATGGAAAACGCAAGTTGAGGTGACAAGCGATAAGTCATCTCTTAGTGAGCAGGATAGTCCAGTCCCAAGTCCAAGTCCAAAGCTATCGAGTCGCCAGATCCATGCCTTTACTGGAGTCAGCACATATAGAGAAAGCGATTCGGACGATGAGCCACAGCAGACAGTCCAAGTTTTGCTTGACGCGTGCCACACGAATAGCAATTGGGAGCGCTCAAATCTAGCCGAGGAGGAAGATCATTTGGATGAAAACTTCATCTTGAAGGCTACCACTGACATCGATACAGACGACAGTGAGAATATCAAATCAGAAGTTAATGGAAATAGCGAGAAGCAAGAGCCTCTCCCGCCATCATCACGTTCGTCAAACGGCTGTAAAAAACTTCTGAAAGCCAAACAAGAAGCTACTATGTATATTTGTGAATTGTGTGGAGCCCATGCAAATAGCAAGGTTTCTTTCGAGCGACACATACGGAAGCACACGGGGGAACGTCCCTTTGGCTGCGAGTAAGACTCAGATTGAATGAATATATACACTGTACCACTTAAGTCACCGTACCCCCTGTTCATTTTCACAAAACACGCTGTAACTTCGTCAAATTTTTATATAAAAAAAAAGTTTTGATGGTGATTGATAAAGTGATCTATTAACTACACAATAGCATTTTAATAATAGTAAAATATGATTTTAGTCTAATATTATAACTAAAAAACTAAAAATATTCACATTTTCGACTCCACAAAAGTCACCGTACTCTTACTACTAATATTAACTAATTAACTATAGGTATGATATTACTAATTGAAATTACAAACTTAGTATCTAGTAGGATATCCCTTCATTTTAATCACCTCTCGGAGTCGATTAGGCATTGACATCACTAGTTTTTCAATATAGTTATTGCCAAGTGCGGACCACTCTTGATGTAATGCCTCTCTAAGCTGGTTTTTGCTTGTGATGTGGTGCTTTCGGATTTTTATTTCAAGCATATTCCACACATGCTCTATTGGGTTTATGTCGGGACTCTGTGGGGGCGTTTCCAATAGATGTGGCGTGTTGTAGGCGAGATAGAGACGGGTATTCATGGCTTTATGTTTAGGGTCGTTATCTTGTTGGAAGTAGAAGTCTGACCCTATACCAAGTTTCTCAGCACTGCTTTTCAAATTTCTGTTGAGGATGTCAATGTAGGTATATTGGTTCATCACTCCGTCAATAAACTCCAAGCTGCCAACGCCAGATGCAGCTATACAACCCCAAACCATAAGACCACCGCCACCGTGCTTTATGGTCTTTTTTGTATTTTTTGGATTAAGAGCATCTCCAGGTCTTCTCCACACGCGTAGGCGCCCGTCCGAGCCAAAAATGTTGAACTTTGACTCATCTGAGAAGATTACCTTACGCCAAAAGTCAACCGGTTTTTCCACATACGCCTTAGCAAACTCCATACGCTTTTTCCTATTTGTTAAATTTACGTATGGTTTTTTGCGAGGAGTATAAGACCTAAAGTTGTATGATTTTATGGCTCTACGAACGGTTTCCGGGTGTATATCCTTTTGAGAAAAGTTACTCATCTCTGATGCAATCTTTACTGCGCTGGAAAATGGATCCATGTCCACCATATGCTTTATTTGGCGCTTGTCGCGAATAGAAAGTGCAGTTGGTCGGCCAGATCTGGTATTATTTTTGATACGTCCCTCGTATTTAAAACGGCCAATTACTGTTTGGATGGTTGACTTGGCTCTAGACATTAGTTTAGCTATCTCTGCATACGACTTTTGCTCCTTTGTGTAGAGCTGCAGAATCCGCCCACGTTCTTCTAAAGTTAACTCTTTCCGGGTCATTTTTATAAAGAAATTTGTAAATTTTGTCCAACACAAGTAATTCACAGCAAGTAGCATTAATTTTAAAGACATTGCACACGTGTTTCGAAAATCCCCGTTAGGTCTAAAAAGAACATTGGCGCCAGACAGCGCAGCGCAAGCAAGAGTACGGTGACTTTTGTGGAGTCGAAAATGTGAATATTTTTAGTTTTTTAGTTATAATATTAGACTAAAATCATATTTTACTATTATTAAAATGCTATTGTGTAGTTAATAGATCACTTTATCAATCACCATCAAAACTTTTTTTTTATATAAAAATTTGACGAAGTTACAGCGTGTTTTGTGAAAATGAACAGGGGGTACGGTGACTTAAGTGGTACAGTGTACATATGTGCATATATTGAGCATATTGAATTACATTTCGTAGGGAGTGTTCGGCCCGATTTTTATCTGCCGCTGAGCTGCGCGCTCATGGACTCACTCACACGGGAGAGCGTCCGTTTCCATGTCGTTACTGTGATCGTCGCTATATGAGCTACACGGGACGACTGAAACACGAGCGGATGCATACCAATGATAGACCCTATGTATGCGCGGAGTGTGGCAAGGCGTTCACCAATTCCTATGTTCTTAAGAACCATATGCTAGTGCATACGGGCGAGCGGTTGTTTAGGTAGTATATATTATTTTTAATTTATCATTTAACTGCTTTGCTAATTGTTTCAACAGATGTGATATATGTGATCGCGCTTTTCAGCGTCAAACTCATCTTAAAATGCATTACCGTTCAATTACACATAAACTGAACGTGGAGAAGCACGAACACGCCGAGATTGCAGCATATTTAAACCAATGAGCGAGGGAAAAACAACAAACAGATGCATACATGATATGGAACGCTGGGAATAACTACAATTCGAAATTTTGTTTTGAGGCCAGTGTTGTATTACGACAACAACCTGTTGACGCGTCTGGGTGAATGGTGGACGGTATTCGTGGGTGTGGGACAGCTGCTTTGTTTACATTCGCAATTGATTGAAATACAATTAACTGAGGCTCGCCGCAGAAAATGCTGCAAAATATTTGTCGCATCTGTGAGGTCGATACAGATACATCAAAAGCAATAAACCTATTTGATAGAAGCGCGTGCCAACTTTTAAAACAAATACAACTAATCACCGGTGTTTTTGTAAGTTATGAAAAAATGTAGTCTTTGATCAAATTTATTTAATTTCTCAAATTAACTGTACAGTTAGATAACAAACCAGACTTGCCTCAGCTAATATGCAACATTTGTCAAAATGATTTGAAGTGTGCCATAGAATTTCGGGATCGTTGCCTGCACAGTCACAAGAGATGGGTGCAACATCCGAAGGGAATAGCCACTCCTGCCTCAACGAGTCCACCTTCGACACATGTCATATGTGTACGTCGGAGTGCACGCACCCGGGTGCGTTGTGCGAGCGAGGATGAGGATAGAGAAGCGCCGTTGAGTCCCATTGAAGTGCTAATCAAAGTGGAACAACCAAGTAATGGTGACGACGATGACTGTGTGGATCATTTGGACACAGAGACTTGCAATGACGCGGCGAACGTCTCCTCGATGGATGATGAAAGTTATGTACCTTCAATCGAAACAAAGCGCCGTCGACGATTGGCGAAAGTCACCATTTCGAAACAGCCGCGCACTAAACAAAAGCTACCGGTGTTCTTCTGTGATCAATGCGGCACCAACGTCACCGGCAAGTCAACGTTTGACCGGCATCTGCGTAAACACAAGGGCATCAGACCCTTCCAGTGCGAGTAAGATTGTTAGGGTTAATGCTAAGACAATGGACTGTTATACGAGTGTGTTCTTTTGTTTTCAGGCAGTGCTCTGCACGCTTTCTCTCTGCCGGCGAGCTGAAGGGCCATCAAGTGATGCACACTGGTGACCGCAAGTTCCCATGCCGCTACTGTGATCGAACCTATGTAAACTACAGCGGGCGACTGCGGCACGAACGCACCCACACCAACGAGCGTCCATTCGTCTGCGCGCACTGCGGCAAGGCGTTCACCAACTCCTATATACTGAAAAACCATAATCTCGTGCACACGGGCGAGCGTTTGTTTAGGCAAGTGTATAAATACCAATATTTATTATCTAAACTTTACAAATATGATTTGTTTCTGCAAGTAGATCGATGATATTTAAACCAGCTCTAAGTCAGGTCCCAAAACAATTAAAATTCACTCTCGCTCTCGCTCCATCTGCGTTGGTTAAGGTTTAGTTGAGTTCCTTGTAGGTCATGAATCGCTTGAGTCGGGCGCCGTTGAATGGCTCTTCGCTGCCCGGTGGAAATTTACGCATCTATTGAATAGGTATATTAAAACGAAAATGGTTAAATTACTTGAGAAAAAATAATTGTTTGTTATATTCATTGTTAGTTTGTTTAAATACTCCAAAGGTTATATACTTACACATTACAATTGAAAGCAAATAATTCAAATATAATCTTTATCCGGATACCCTAAACCAAGTTTCTATTAGATATACCAGGAAGACTTGTCTAAAAATATTGACCATGGCTTTTAACTTCTGTTGAAATATCAACTTCTTTTAGACCATGTCACATTTTTATCAAGTCAACTTACGTTTTGCTCATAATCAAATTAATTTCTATATATTTAAAAACCCCAATCAAAACTTATGTAGGTATAGCTAAGTTCAGGCGTCGATGTGAAAAAAGAATTATTTAAATATTATGTTTAATCAACTAATTCAAAACTAATTTCTCTCGACGCATTTGAACCAAACTACAAAATCTATTTATATATATGTCAATTCTCGTTAGTTTTAGTTTTTTCTCAATGTTTTGTTTTGGGGTTTGTGCTATTTGGTAAATGTGTTGTGTATTTGTAAGTTTTGAGTTTATATGCAATTATATATATGTAGATATATATAAGTACAGCGATAAAACTGTGATATTTAGCCGTGTTATCCAGTTACTCAAAGCTGTCAGCGTATGGTGCAATGATAATTTACAATAAGCTGTTAAAATTGGTTGTGTTGTTTGTGATTATTGTATTAGGGTTCGTCTTTGGCGAATCGTTTCTGTAATTAAACAAAACTTAAGATTAGAATGTGTTATGCTCTAAGTCTTATTCGATAAATTTAATATACAAGTGCGAAGTCATCAATTCTTGGGAATATGGCATATTAAATATTTTCTTAAAATATAAATGTGAATTTAACAATTGGTGATATATGAGAAAACAAATTGGATTTGCAAGACGTTTACTTATATCATATACAAATCTTTACCCAAACGGTATATAAACATACATATATGTCCGTCCTCGAATGTCTGACAAACTAAGATGAGATTACCTTATAAAATTAATTACACAAGCTAAAAATGTAAGCATCCTGAGTTGTTTTATATAAGTTGTGAATGGAACTGCACTGTTTAATTGACTTAATTTAGTTAACATCGTGGTCAGTTTTTGGATAATGATGGGGCGGGGATCTATACGTGTAATCGCTTACCATGATTCTGTATTTCTCCTTGCACGCATAATCAGATTCATCAATATCCATATAGCAATCGGATTTATATTCAGCTGGCAAAGGATTGCCCTCGTATTCGCACAGCTTGTGTAGGGGTCGTGCTCTAATTGAGTTTATATATAATATAAATATTGTATTGAAATTTACATTTTACTTACGTGACAATTATCTTATTCATCGTCGAGGGTTTCTGTATGGGACAGTAAAAGACATCTGGTGTTTTCTTGTCGAATACAATTTTCCGCATCATATCCTTCTCCTTAAGGATTTTCTTTTCATTAAGAGTAGCGTATGTGCCACATAATAATGCCGTGAAAACAAAGATTGCCAACAGATTGCTCCTCATTTTAAAAGAAGAATCTTTAATGTGTAAAAATAGAGAGAAATATGATTTAGCGCAGTGGAAGTATTATTTCTGAGCTCTGCCATAAATTGTAACATATACAACATATTCGTATATGTGTGTAATCTTGGTGTCTCGTCTACACCTGCCCACAAAGCTCATAATGATATCATCGATATTTATACCTGACTAAGCGTTTTAAGTATCGCCCACATTAAACAAATGTCAACTTTTGGATGATATTTCTTGTTATGACTTGAGGCTGAAACATTATTCCTTATTTGGGTCTACATAATATGTACAGTCGCATATGATGCTGTTTCAGATTTGCAATTTTTCGCCTATTTCGAGGTGAATTATTGGAAAAGTTTGCATGCAACCTTGAATGTCTGTATACCATGATCAACAAGTCTTTAGGTCACGATTGAGACGTGTAGCCAATGTTTGCTACAATTATTACTATCTCTTTGTGCAAACTGCGCTTTGTACACTTATTTCCACACTCGCTTTGCTTAAGCATTTTTTTTAAAATATATATCGCCGATCTTAGATATTGACTTAAGCAGCAAAGAAACGCACCTACCTCAGCTCAAACCTAACTCAAACTGTTGCTCTTTGCAACTCGTACGAGTCAAACAAACCGATGCAACCGCTAAGCAATGAAAAAGCTCTTTTAGTCTTTAGAGGGTATACACACATGTGTATGTGCCTGAATGCCTCTGTGTGCGTGTGTGTGTGTATTGTTTTTACAAACCGGTTTCTTCACCATGCAAAAGAAATAAGCAACGACACACACACACACGTACAAGCATAGAAGAAGAAAGGGAGCATTAAAGCTATTGCTGTCTGTGACAGACACAGACGAAATTACCTTCAATTGAAACTTCAAAGTTTTTCCGACTTTATAAAAGCTAATAAGAGTTAAGTAGGGTGGAACATAGTTCATTTTGATTTGCTTTTTTATGTTTAACTCCACGCTTGGCGTTGAGTGAAATGCAAAAATGTTACTTGAAATAAACTGTAATATTTATTAAATTGTTTATAATACTTTTCAGCTTAAATTAGTTAATGAACTTGAAAGTTGGTTTGAAACCCACTTGAAACCTGTTCTTTTAGCTCTTAACTGATTCTCAATATTCAAATAAATTTGCATCTATATTTATATTAATTAACTTTTAGTCTGAATTTTGGTTTTAATTATTATTATTTTTTGTTTTCTTTTACTCTCAAAGATGCGACTTATGTGAACGCTCTTTTTCACGGCCAACTCATCTGAAGACTCATTATCGCTCGAATACCCACAAGCAGAATGTGGAAAAGTCATGTGCGTCACAGCAGCCGGCGGCCAACTCGAACGACTTAGACCCTATGAATGGAGTCATCTTGCCACAATCTAGCACGGCATCACAACGTGTGGTTCCTGTTACAGATGAAGTGCCTTTGAAGCAGTAAAGCTGTGTTCCATACTTCCCAGATAACTCAACGTATTCAATATTTTATTAGGACAATTGATATTTGATTATAAAACATATGTTTCCAAAGCCAACCTATGGAAAAAAACGCAAGTAAATGTCTAAAATAAAGATGTATGTATTTAATGAGCATAGATAACATAATATAAATGTTGTAAATGACCTCGAAAATGATTATATACATATTTAGTGTTTTATTATGTCAGAATATAATTAAAGTATATAAATTTCTGCGTGCAATTAAAGCATAGGTACACCTATTTTAGTAATGCTAACATATATTTACAATTTCCTTGCTCTGACGTTCTCGTTTACGTTTGTGAGCTCTGGACCGAAAATGTGTAACGAGATGAGTATGTCGTCTAAAGGTTTTGTTGCACGTCTCGCAGCTGTAATTGGAGGACAAATGACTATATGAATAATGCGTCATCTAATAAATAGAGAATGTAAACCTCACCTGAAGGCACGTTCGGCAGAATGAGTGAGCATGTGGTTCTTAAGTATGTAGGTGGTAGTAAAGGCCTTGCCACAGCTCTGACATACATACGGCCGCTCATTGGTGTGTGTCCGCTCATGCTTGATCCGCGTGCTATTGTCCGCGAAGTAGCGATCACAATAGCGACAAGGAAAAGGACGTTCCCCGGTGTGCCTGCGCATGTGGCTCTTTAATTCAGAACTTGTGCAAAAACGATCCTGACAAATTCTGGCAGAAATTAGACAAGTATTAAGATATTAGATATGATATTCGGTTTATATTCATGTTTCTATGCTTACGCGCATTCGAACTGCTTGTCCCCACGATGTCGTCTGCAGTGCAAGTCGAAGGCCATGCGCCCGGATATATGAATGCCACATTCATCGCAAACGAATATAAGGTTACCGAGTCGTTTTCGGCCTCGTTTATTTGTAGCTGTATTTCGCCCTGTACTTGCAGACACTGCAATGTCTTCGTTGAGCTCTTTGGTTAATATTATACAATCGTCACTCCACTCCTTCTCGGGCAGCATGTAATCTACGGAAGATGTTGTATTTCCATCGGGTTCGTTATCCAATACATATTGGTCTTCGTCAGTGAATTGTTCTATTGTTTCCAAAGTTGGACCGTCTGGTTCATCCTTACATACGATTGTATCATCGTCTATGATGATATCATATTCCAATAAATCGTCATGTTTCTCTTCCTCCTCTATAATAATTTCGTCCGTCGTAAGATTGGTTTCAATGATGGACTCCTCATTTGGTTCGGTTTTCGTTTCAGGATTGTTTCTATCAATTGATTTCTCACAGCTGCTTATAGCTAGTTCCGATACGGCTGCCCTATACTCCTTGGACACTTCTTGTAGTTCCTCCTCACTCAACGCTAACAGAAGTTGCTGCTGTGCCGCAATTACCTTATCGCTAAATTCAATAGCTTCCCGCAATTCTGTCTGGCAGCCAATACATATAAGTTCTGGCAGACATTTCACATTTTCCAACTGTGTTTATGTCAATTATGTGTAATAATTAATTAAGGCAATGCAATATTTAATGAACTACTTACAATTAATCCCGTGAGGACCTGAATACTCCAAAGAAAATTTTTATTTTCAAAAATTCTTAATGAGTTTTGTATGGTGGTATTTTTGCCACAAAGTCTACAAATGTTATTGAGCATTTTTCGCTTTAATCAAAACATAATTGAACAAAAACAAATACTTTTTGTGCAATTCAAATATTATGGTAAACAATGTAGTTTGTAAAACAGCTGTTTTTGTTTATTTTTACCATTCACCCAGCGCAGCAATCACCACCCACTAGTGTGGTAAAACGACATAATCTCTGCTAACAAATTGTAAAATATTTTAAAATTGTATTTGGATCTTCTGTATTTTGAGAGTAAAAGAATCGCAATTGAGTTATTTAATACAAATTTAATTAATTAATTGCGTCATATCTTTACAATTACATTTTGAAAACAGTAATATAAATGCCATTTCAGTTCAGAATAAATTCATTATTATTTAAATTCATTCGTGCGTTTTTATTCAATTATTGACTTAGTAGACTATAAACAAAAATGAACAGTTAGATTATTGTATTAATTTAACTCTTAGCTTTCATTTTTTGGCTTTGTTGTTCCAGGTTGCGCTCGTGTGCTCTGGACCGACAATGGGTGGCCAGGTGTGTTTGCCGTATGAAGGTTTTATTGCACAGCTCGCAACTATAAGTGGAAATGGATGTATTTTAATCATAAATAACATGTATTGTCTATTATAAAATCATTACCTGAATGCACGTTCACCGGAATGAATGAGCATGTGATTCTTCAGAATGTAGGCTGTAGTAAATGCCTTGCCGCAGCTCGTGCACACATAGGGTCGTTCATTTGTGTGTGTCCGCTCGTGCTTCAGCCGGGTACTATAATCCGTGAAGCAACGGCCGCAGTACTGGCAGGCAAACGGACGCTCTCCGGTGTGCCTACGCATATGGCGCTTCAGTTCGGAGCTGGTGCAAAAACGATCCTGGCAAACGCTGGTAAGAATTGTTTAAGCTATTAATATAATTATTTATATTTTTTTGGCTCTTCGTTAACCTACTCGCATTCGAATTGCTTATCCCCGCGATGCCGTCGACAATGTAGTTCAAAGGCCATGCGCCCAGATATGTGACCTCCACATTCATCGCAAACGAATATGAGACTTCCCAGACGTTTGCGACCTCGCTTTTTCTTTCCCTCAGTTTGCGCAGCGATCTCATCATTTAATACTCTGTCCAAAACCGCACACTCCTCATCTGAATCCTTATCAGGCAGAATATAATGTTGGGTAATCGAATTTTCGTTGGCATCCTCCACAAGTTCAGTTTGCTGCTCGTTAGTTGAGTCCTCCGAAGTTTCAAGCGGTTCGGCGTCCTGTGTTTCAGCTGCCTGTCTAATTATCTCATCATCAATGTTTATGTCATATTCCAGTAGATCTTCTTGTTGACCATGTTCAACTATAACTACTTCGTCTTCTTCCGGTTGAATTTTTATTATCAATTCTTGATCTCCTTCAGGTTCTTCTTCAGAAATATCAGTGGGTTCTGACTGCTGCTCTGAGTTAATTATGCTTATTACTTTTTGACTACTGGCGTTGGCATACTCCATGACAGCCACTCTATACTCCTCGGACACATCCTGCAGTTCTTCCTCAGTTAACGATGACAGGAGCTGCTGCTGCGCAGCTATTACTCTTTCGCTAAATCTGATTGACTCGCGTAATTCTGTCTGGCAACAAATGCATATTAGGTCCGGCAAACAATCAGCATTTTCCAACTGCAATACATAGGCGTAAAATCATTTACATATTTGTGAATGTGAACTGACTTCAAAATAAATATTGTACTTACATTTAATCCTGTTAGCACTTGGATGCTCCAAAGCATATTTTTATGTTCGAAGATCCTTAATGATTTCTTATATGCAGCATATCTGCCACATACTCTACACATGTTCTTAAGCATTGTGCGCATCAATAAAAATTAAAATTAACACAAAAAAATATTCTCTGAGCTCAACAAATATTTTGGTAAACAGCGTCGTTTGAAGCCACAGCTGTTTTTACTAATTAATGCCATTCACACGACTGCGGAAAGCCGATTCCGCAGCCTAGATTGCGGTTAGTAGTGTTGTAAGGTGCGCGAAAGAAGTAAATAGGACAAAGAGTAAACATTATTATTTTACACAAAAAGTAATTTTTTGTTTTCTATTTTTCTGTTGTAGTGAGCTTGAGCGCTAGGCAAAAAAATATGAAGAGGTATGTATAGTGCTTCCATCATGTTTATTTTCAGAACCAGAATCTATGTTTTGCGAACGAAAGAAGTACACATAAGGACAGATTACTTCGTGGATAGATAACGACATACTATTTGAACTTTTAATAACGAATTTTGTTTAAACTATTAAAGCAAATTAAAAACAAGTAAGTGTGAAAGAAAATAATATTTGAAGCAATTCTAGTTAATTTCTTTTTAAAGATGTCTTTATAAAGAAATGCCGAATTACGTCCGATTAACTGATGAGGAGCGTGGGAGAATTTTGGATTTGCGCGATATGGGAATGTCCATTCGCAAAATTGCCGAGAATATTGG
This sequence comes from Drosophila meridionalis, assembly GCA_035045145.1. Taxonomy (NCBI): domain Eukaryota; kingdom Metazoa; phylum Arthropoda; class Insecta; order Diptera; family Drosophilidae; genus Drosophila; species Drosophila meridionalis. The sequence continues at coordinate 8,181,941 of JAWNPG010000020.1, read as the reverse complement.
CAGAAATAAGAATACTGTGGAGAATTTACTCAAAGACCCTGAACAATATGGAAAAAAGCCCCGCTCGGGTCGTCCGCCATTGGTTGACAGCCGGATGAAAAGGAGAATACAAAATCTGGCAGCTGAAGAAAATATAAGCGCATCTCAGATACGGAGAATATTATCTCTGAAGATATCCACGAGACGTGTGCAACAAATTTTGAAAAACTCGGCAAATGATTCAAGTGAGTTTGAACTAAAATTAATATTTGCAGCAATTCGAATTACAATTTTTTTTTTTTGTATAAAGAAAGGTCCAATTTCGCACGTTTAACTGCTGAAGAGCGTGGCAGAATTGTTAGACTTCGTAATATGGGAATGTCCATTCGAAAAATTGCAAAGAATATTGGCAGAAATAAAAATACAGTGGAGAATTTACTCAAAGACCCAGAACAATATGGAAAAAAGCCCCGCTCGGGTCGTCCACCGTTGGTTGACAGCCGGATGAAAAGGAGAATACAAAATTTGGCAGCTGAAGAAAATATTAGCGCATCTCAGATACGGAGAAATTTATCTCTGAAGATATCCACGAGACGTGTGCAACAAATTTTGAAGAGTTCCGCAAAGGTTTTATATGAAAACAAGTAAAAAAGCTCTAGTTGGGGGCGCCCGCGTAGGATATCTCCTGAATCCCGTCGGATATGCGTTTTAAATATACTTCAGATCTAGCATCATGCGTGTGATAACTGCCCAAATATATTGTATCTTTGAAATTGTATAAAATTGGCACTCTTTTACATGCCTATATTTGAACAGTACGCAGCCCTGAGTTAGATCCCTAGAGAATCTCTGGCACATCTTAAGTCGATGGCTTTATACCCACGGGAAACCATTTGCAATAATTGAATTTAAAAGGAATGGGAACAAATTTCATTAATTCAATGTCAACATGAATTTTAAAAGTATCGAGCAATAAAGGGAGCTCTATTTCAAAAATAATCTATACCTCAATTTTCATTTATATTCTATGTTTTAAATGAATATATTTAAATTGTTTTTATTTTTTATATCAGTGAAATACAATTTACATTAATTTATCTCCAAAATAATGCAGAATATGTGCTGACAGCTGTTAAATTCTTAATGTTTAATGTAGGCATTACATTGTTTAATTTTAATTAACAAGTAGAATTAGATTGTTGTAATTTTATTTGGGGGGTTAAGTTTAAATTATACAAATTAATATGTCATTAGTCCTGAATATGTAAGCTTTCCTCATCCATTTCCAACTTAAGCTGAAGTGCCGGGTCGTGCTGCATTTGCTGCTTCATCTGATATTTCTCCAAGGTACGCTTGTGTACGCCGGTGCGCATATGTGTGCTCAGATGAGTCGGCAGCATAAAGGACTTATCGCACAGCTCGCACCTGCCAACAGAATAAGTTTCGTTAAGCCAATCATGTTCGTTGTTTTACGTGTCATCTCTTACCTGTAGGAGCGTAAGCCGGAATGTGTCAACATATGGTTTTTAAGAATGTAGCCCGTGGTGAAGGCCTTGCCACAAGTGCCACATGCGTAGGGTCGCTCATTGGTGTGGGTGCGCTCATGCTTAACCCGAGTTGTATAGTCGGAGAAGCAGCGCCCGCAGTACTGACAGGCGAAGGGACGCTCTCCGGTGTGCTTACGCATGTGGCGTTTAAGTTCCGAGGTGGTGCAGAAGCATTTGTCGCAGATTCTGGTAGGAAAGTTAAAATAAACGATATATTATTATTCATAACTGGTTTTGTTTAACTTACTCGCATTGGAAATCTTTCTCGCCTCGATGTCTACGGCAATGCAACTCGAATGCCATGCGTCCCTTTATATGATTGCCGCACTGCTCGCAAATATAAACGCCACCTGCTCCTCGCCGACGCGGGTCTTCGGGCTTGATTTTTGGCTTTGGCGGCAAATTGCACTTTTTCACAACATTTTCATGCTCGTATTCATCGTCGAGTACGTTGTCTAGAACGGCCACCTCGTCGTCAGAATCGTACAAATACACTTCTGTGGGATCCGGCACGATAAGTTGATCCGACATGTTCTCAATTTTTACAATGTTTCCATCATTATCGGCCATTAGGCATTCGTATTCAGTGTCCTCCACCAGCATGTCATTGTCGTCCTCATCGGCTTCGATTAAATCCGTGATGTCCGGGTCAATTTCATATTTCACCTTTGTAATTGTGCCACTACTTTGCGGTAATAGCTTGGCATGCTCGTCTTCCTCCGCCTGCTGGTAATCAGCTTTAATGTCCTCATCATCATCAATTTCCTGATCATCTTCCACCTCAATATCCGACTCAACTTCGATTTCAGGTTCCTCTGCTGAAGGCGTCAGTGTTTCATTTCCCATTATGAGAGCTTTGTACTTCTCTGGTATTTCGGCCTGCTGTTCTTTGGTGAGGCCTGCCATTAAGTCACGCTGTGCACTGATGCATCGGTCTCGAAATCTAACCGCGCTTGTTAGTTCAATATTGCAGCACTCGCACATCACTTCAGGCAGGCAAGGAAAGCTTTCCAGCTAAAAGTAACAGAGCAAATATAGCATAAGATAATTGTCCAAGCAGAGTCATAGCTTACTTACCTTTAGGCCCGTCATTGTTTCGATATTGCCTAGTAGCTTTGTATTGGCTTTATCGAATATCTTAAATGATTTCTTGAAACTGGCGTATTTGCCGCACACTCTGCATGTGTTTTTTAGCCATTTATTCGGTACTTTTGCCATGCTTTGCTAAGAAAAACAATTTTTTTATGAAATAATGGTGGAAAATGATGCGCGTACGCGTCTTGTGTTGCCAACTATTTTCATTTAATGTTTTTGCCATTCACTGTGAACGTCAACATTTGTACATTGAATTAACAGAGCTACGCCGCACTTAACAGTGTTGTAAAGCACGACATGGCGACTCTGGAATGGTAAGTTTCTTCAGAAAATAAATAAATATTTGTTTATAATGATACATTTGCATATAGGTTCTGTGCCCCACGCTGCTATCAAGTAGTAAAAAACCATTTACGTGGCCATGCAACGCAGGAACATCCGCTTAAGCAGCAGACCGTTAATGTCACGGTAAGATAATAACAATCCTCCTCTCATTATAAGCAATCAATTAATTTTTCTTAGGTCGCGGACAAGAATCCACTGAGTCTGGCTTTGGCTCTTGAAGGCACAGATCCACTGTCAAAGTTTGCGCGCCAGGACCAAGAGCTCAATGATCCACTGACCCAAATGTCCAATGAATTTGTAAGTAAACTGCCAAAGACCACCTTATTTTTATAATAAAATATGATTCATCAACAATGCTGAAGTCTAAACGTGGTAACATAAGCGAGCCAAAGGATAATACCCTCAATTGGAACACACGTCGCCTAGGCATTTTGAATCGCTTTACTACCAATGAAAAGCTATCCCTATCCACCAGCTTCTTATGCACCAGCAGCACGGAAGGCGGAGGAGAAAACTGTAATGTTCACCTGAGCAATATAATTAATTGAATATAGTTGTTAATGTTATTCAATATCCTTCTATGATAGTCAAGGCCCAGACGGTGGTGGCCGACAAGGTCAAGTATCGACTGGAGCAGCTGGATAACTTCGACGACGGTAGCATGCGGCACATGATGGACCTCACCCAGCAAGAGTACATACAGCGCTTCGATCAGCTCAAGCAGGAGCTCATTCAGTCCTGGCACAACGATCAGCGCGTCAAGGCTCTGAAGATCGCTATACAGTGTGCAAAGATGCTGTCGGACACAAGTGTGTTGCAGTTCTATCCCAGCCAGTATATACTTATCACGGACATCTTGGACGTGTTTGGCAAGCTGGTCTACGAACGTTTGCGTATAAAAGCGGAGGGTGCACCAGGTGCATCCGCTGCCCTCCTACAAAGGGAACGCGATGCTGCGCGCGACACCTGCCAAAATTGGTTCTACAAGATTGCTTCTATACGTGAGCTGTTACCGCGTCTCTATCTGGAAATGGCCATATTCAAGTGCTACGGGTTGCTGGCTGCCACGCAGAAGGAACTGGAGCAAGTGCTGTTGCGCCTTACAAGTCAGCTACGTGGCATTGCTGATCCGTTGGTGTCTAGCTATGCGCGTTGCTACCTTGTGCGTGTCGGAGTGCCGGTTACTCGCAGCAAGCTGTATATACGTGACAACTTTACAGATCTCTTCACAATATATCCTCAGGTGGGACAGCCACACTATCTAATTAACCATTACCGTTATTTAAGTGAGTTTTTGTCCCACAGATCTTTCGCATCGTTGCCCGGTACAATTTGCATCCAGAGATAATTACGGCCGGTGCCTATTTACAACTCTATTCTCCAGCTTTTGATTATATGCTGCAGTGTTTGGTGCACGAAAGCGAACTTTACGCACAGGAAATGCTCAAAGAATGCAAACAGCTGAAGAACAAGTAAGCTACCTGTAATTGTCGTATATTTCCATTCATAGTTACGATTTTTACTCCCTAGCGGCGCTATACTTTTGTCTATACTGAGCTCCTCGAAGGGCGAGTTTGTAGCCGCACATGCCCATGAGTTCTTGGAGCTGATCAATAACTGCGATACACCTGGTATTTCTAAATCTCAATTATTACGACCGCTGGGCAGTTGCGTAAGCAGTTGTGCGCCTTTGCAGGAGCAGCGCTTGGCTTTCCTGAACGCAGCCTTTCAAACCATCAACACACTCACGGATCCGAACGAATATATAAACTGCGTAGAAACATGGGCGCCTTTTGTAGCACAATATTTTACGGTAGGTATATAAACAATTAATTGAATCCATTAACTAACTCAATTAATGTCGTATTTTAGATACACGAAGTGAATCGTTTGCTTGGCGAACTGAATACGCGAATGTGTCTGGGTAAAGCATACGAGAAGCACTATGGCCAGTTGCAAAGCATTTTAACTAGAATAATGCAGAACTATCGAAGCATTGAGCTGCTTTTGATACAGCCGCATTTTCTACCCTATCTGGATCTGTTTCACAAGGAGTCGGTGCGTGTGGAGATGTGCAAGTCAATACTGAGCTATTACCGACAAAATAGTGAGGATAGAACCAGCGATGCTGTTGTCACCAACGCACTCATGTATCTCGGCAAGATACTCAACGACTCGGTCAAGTAGGTGAATGCAATATCAATATATCAATATATACAGCTCATAATATATTTGTAGCGCACTTACTGTGGAGGACGAACGCCGTCAGATTTCGCAGCTTATAAACGGTTTCATAAATAAGGTGCACTTTGGAAAGGACTTAGAGCAGCAACTTAACTTTTATGTCGAGGGACGCGGCACCTTCAGTAACTTGGATGCAGTTTATGTTACCCTCGTGCATGCCGCCTTGAAGCTAACGGTACACCCGTCTAATCGACAGGGCGCCAAATCATTGGGTTTCACCAAAGCCTGTATTGCTTATTGCTTTATAACCATTCCAAGCATCACTTCTGTTCAACAGAAAATGGATTTGTATCTACTGTGCGGACAACTAGCTCTGCGGCATTTGTGTCTAGGGCAAGGTGAGGTTAATGCCTGAAAGTTGTATAATGAATTGCAAACTGAATTTTTTCTTATTTTTAGCGGATGCATGCTTTGAGGCTGCGTTACAGCTGATTGACGAACTGCCGGCCTCTACCGTTGACTTCGAAGGCAAACCACGTTGCTTGGAGCGCTACCTAGTCGCGTATCTGTGCAACATGCTAGCCACCCTGATCGTAGTGCCCGATAGTCCTGAACAGGGCGTCCTGTACTTTCTACGCCTGCTGCTAGATATCGTCGGCAGGAGAACCTTTAAGGCGAATAGTAGTGCGCCAGCCGTAATATACTTACATGTTTTGGATATGCTTTATGTGCAAAGCATGGAGAAGTTTCCCTATCACATAGATGGAGGTAAGACCCAAATATATAATATAACATAACGTATAACATAACTTTTTCTTAGTGGTTTCAAATGATGCACTCTATGGTCACGACCCCAAGTTCCTAGCGGAGGTGAATAATCTGTGTGGGCAGGTCGTGGAGGCCATTCTGCTGCAGCTTAAGACTTTGGGCGCAGCTCAGCAGCAGCGCACCCAGGCACAACTCTCAATGGAGCTGTTTACGCGCATAGTGCGCTATGCAGATCTCGAAAGGGAATCGCTGTGTCAGTTGGCGGTAAAGCTGTGGATGCTCGCTAACAAGGCTCAGGCACAACTGGACAGCGAGACTATTGTGAGTTGACAATCTAAAAATAGTGAGGAATTATTTATCTTTTATTTTCCATGGCAGCCCCAAACGTTGTGCAGCGTGGAACATTTCTACAAATTAGTCAAGGATTCCTCACCAAAGCGTGCTCAAACCATTGCTAAACTGCTGCTGCGCATGCGCGACAGTCAAAACGGCTGCTAGCGCAAGCTGGGACGACAACCAGCGACAGTTATTCACTGAGATTATCCAGTCGGACGAGAATCGGTGATTTGTCGCTTAAATCGACTTTATCTTTGTTGTGCAATCAGGCTGAATTAAGACTTAAATATTTATATAGACAACGTGCTTGCAAAATGCATTTAGATGCGTAAGGAACTGAAATGCAATTAACTTAATGTGTTTTAAGTAGTCAAACGAAATACGTTAGGTTTTTTAATGCGTTTATTCAATTTCGATTGCGTTAGGCCCGTTTTGCACAGCCCCTATTTATTGCATTTAAGCTGTGCGTTACGACGTTTACATGCAGCGCCTTAAAGTGCATTCATTGGTTGCATAAAAACAGTTTCAATTATTACAATTTGATCCCCAGAAATGCACGATAAGTTGCTGCATGCAAGCGTTGCATATTCTAAGGTATGAAGGTGTAAAAATACGATTTACATTGTTCCATTTATGTAAAATTATTTTCTTTTTGGTAGTTTAAAACATTTGAGGCAATTTGTCGTTTTGCTTGTGCATTTCAAAAATGGCTATAGACTATGGCTGACAAACTCGAAAGATCAAATCAACAACTTAAATAAAAGCTTCACGAATACCAAGTAATTAATAATGTTTATATGTGTGTGTATACGTATTTATGGGAATATGTATATTTATGTGTGATGAAATCGCGTTTTAGTGTGGGTAGCTTAAAAATTTGTCTCTTTGAATTCCTTGGACTGCAGTAATGGCGCCACATTCCCATTGCCACCGCCGCCGCCACCACCACGGCCTGCTTCATCAGCATCGGCGTCAGATGCAGTTGGACACGCACCACCTACGGTGTAGGCCAACACAGTGGCATGATCCAGTTTGCCAGGCAACGCACTAAATGCACTGCTATCGACGATCCGTTTGCGGGCTGCTCTGTGCTGCATGCGGTTCAGCTGCACCTCTCGCTTGACCCCATCCGGGCCACTTGACAGCTTGTAAAAGAGTTCACGCTGCTCAAGGGTTTTGCGACGTGCGGAGGTGATCATGCGCACAAAATCGATCAGCAGGTGGCAGAGTCGCCGCGCCGAGGCGCACGGTGAGAAGGTTCCGTTGATGCCGTAACTAAGTAGATCCTCCAGTCGATGGAGCGTCAGGGCATGCCGTTGCGGTCCAGTGACCAGCGGCAGACCCAGCACCGATTTGGGAATGCGTTGGATTGGCGGAGTTGGCGAAACTGGAGTCCCTGCACCGGCGCCTACTCCATGGCGTGCCTCGATCAGCGTCTGGGAACGCATATATTTGGGCCGGCTGGGCACACTGTTCTGTGGGCTGCCCGCTTTCGGGTTGCGTGTTCGACAGGGCGGCGTGGCCGACGACGGATGCAAGCGAGCATAGATCGCTGAGGCACTTTTGTTCTGACGCTTCGGCGCCAGATTCCCTGTCTGCAGTTGCTGCAGTTTCACATCAGGAGTCCACGCCTCGGCGAACTTGCCAACGACCGGGTCAAAGTTGTCGCTGATGCCGTCAGAAGTGAGAAACACAATGTCTCCACGCTCGATGCAGCTCATCGAGAAGGTGAGATTGCTTAGTTCGGGTTTGTTGCCATCGGCGGGTCCCAGAGCTCCCAGCGCATCACGCATGTCTCGCATGGAGCTGATATCATGGGATGCTTGCGTCAGTTCCCGCACACCGTGCTTCTTGGAGTACACGTAGCCTAAGGAATCGCCCACATTGCAGGCGCACACCACATACTTGCCGGTTGCACCGTCCAGCGGTAGAACCACGGCAATCGTTAGAGTGGACAGCGCCCCACCCACTTCCAGTATGCAGCCGTGCCCCTCCCACAGGCTGCGCAGCAGACTTACAAACAGCTCCTGTGTGGTGGTGGCCCGACACTCGTGGGCTTGTCCAAAAACGGCTCGGTCCAAATAGTCCAAGCAGCCGTGCACAGCGGATCGAGCAGCCAAGCGAGCGCCGTCACCTTTGGATATAGAAGAACAAGTTAATGGAATTCTCAATAAAAGTGGGCAACTACTGATCCGGTTTCCCGAATGTAGTTTGCTCTTTAAGACTCACCCCAATTGACGCCGTCGGCCATGGCCATTGCAGCGGCGTCGCCACGCACAACGCAGCCATAGCAATCGGCAATGGGATTGCCCATAGGCTCCTTGGTCAGCATGTTGTTTTCGTAGAGGGAAACTGAGATTCCGTAGGCGAAATCACATTCCATTTGCCAGTTCTGCACGCCCGCCACCGGCGTCGAGAGGGCGGTGGGTGTGGCCGCGGGTGTGCTGCTCTGATTGCTGACGGCTTCGCGCAGCAGGCGCTCGCGCTCCGAGTTGCCGTTCCCAGCAGCCGTGGAGGCCTCAGTCTTAGCATTCATGAGATTCTTATTGTTCTGATCCTGGGCAGGACTGCTGTTGCTGACCATGCTGACCACTATGGTGGTTGCCTTGCCGCCGGCGCTCTCTCGCGCTGCAGCTGATGAGGCGCTAATGCTACTCTTTGAGTTCTTCCTGGATCGCATGCCGGAGACGACAGTAGCTCCTCCTGCAGAGCCCGTGCCTGTCGAATTCTGATCCGTACTGCTCTGGCGCCGAGCAAACTTGTTGCTTAGCCTTGTGGATGAGCTGATCGCCGGAGCTGGTGGAGTACTCTTGCGCACGCCATACGCATCCTCGTTCTCCTGCTGCGTATCGATGAAATCAATGTCATCCGCGTAGCTGGCACTTAAATGCAGTTTCGAGCGCTTGATGCCCGTCAGACCTTCATCTGGGCCTGTGCAGGCGGCAGTGATGGTGTCCGGGCCGGTGTCATAGCTGCCCAGCTTTAGCACGGGCATGTCTGTGGGATTCTGTCCATTGTATATCTCTGGTCCGCCGGCCATAAACTCACGCTCCATACGACTGCAAGATGAATCAGAAGTAAGTTAGTTTAATACTTTACAAAAGGTCAGAGCTCACATACCCCTCGAGATATTTGGTAATGAAGCTGCCATCGTCCTCCTCTGCGTTGCCATTGACGCGCCGCCGGCCATCGCGCGGCTCCGCTATAAAACTCAATTGTCGAAAGTACGTGGTGACCTTTTGCCGCAGCGATGGCATCTTGACGAGATGCTGCTGCTGCTGCTGCCGCTTTGTTTGCCTCTGAACTTTCTCTAATTGGAGCTGCGTCTTAATTGATGCGGGGGATCTGCCGCCTCCAGTTGGAGTGCATTCACCTCATCGGCGGCAATTGTTGTGGGAGTTGCTGCATGCAGCGAACCAGATGAGACAGAAACAATTTCTTATTTAATTATCAATAAATTATGCAATTAAATGAGGCGCAGTCTCCAGCTACGCTTCCTGCTAATGGCAGGATGTGCATTTAGTGGCCGCAGGGCCTCTGCACAAACACTACGAAGTCAGGATTGCCCAGCTGCTGCGCATAATGCAGGGGCCTTCCCCTCTAGGGAGCAGGCAAACACAACCTGAATGGGCTTTCAACTTGCGCACGAAGATGGGGGATGAGCGGGCACAAGAGCAGAGACGCTGTGGCTTCCCGTTTCAAATGACGCAGCTTCTGGCTGCTTCGTATGATTAATGAACCGAGCTACTCCGTTTCGCTTGCCAAATGGCAGACAGAATAAATGGCTTATTCTTTAGTTATTCAGCTTTAATGTAGCTTAACTTTAGTTTATTCTGCGGTTCCAACCTGACGAACATATACTGCCATATTTTGTCAAATGATCTCAGTCTCAATAAATATATAACGAATCTGGTTAGAGAATTGGTGCTCAAGTTATTTCAACTCTTTGAAGTTTCCAGTACAGTATGCAACATGATGCTATGATATGATATGATATTTCCCTTAGTAATTATAAAATTCTTACTAAATTCAACTTTGTCTAAGTAATAAACCTGTTTCATGTATATATTACTTAATCGGAGCGCATATCAAATATTCGGTATTAATAAATAATAAATACTCTTAAATTATCACTTGAAATATGATATCATAGCAGGGGTTTCCGTTACATCTACTAAGGCTAGTAAAAACGAATAGATATGAGAAATATAAATCGTAACAGAAAGCTAGCTAAGCTCTCGTTGCGTCGCAATTATGAGATTATTTTCAAAATGTTGCTTTGAAGATTAGGAATGATCTATCTTTTTGTTCTGCCTAACTGAAAGTTCACTCGAGATTCAGTTACATTGCGCAAGCAGTTGACCAGCTAAGCATAACTGTAGTTTCTAACAACAATAATGATGACCCGGTGGAAATTGCCTGACTAGGAAATATCTGATTATGACATCCATTCTTACAACTAGAATATATGTACACATGCTGTAATAATTCAAATGATTTGACTGCAGGCACAAAGAGATGTCTAACTTAAGTACTGGAATTAGCACTAATCTTGAGTAGGTAGTAATAGCAACAGACTGTCTAGTAGATTTTCCTTAAACGAGGCGCACAAGCCGAATTATGTAACCGAACAACTAAATGATAGCAAACTAAATGAAAAGGCCGCTATGACAATAATTGCTGAAAGCTTTTGATGATGGACACAATTGTTTATTGTTGTTGTTGTGTGCTTTAACGATCTGCCGCTTTAATTTATGACACTTCAGTGATGACTTAAAATGACAAATGAATTATTCATTTATTAGCCAGTGCCCAGCGTAAACAACGAGGGTGCGCCTCTCTCAGAGATTCTCAAAAGTTGTGGGCCCACAATTAATTGAAATGGACAAACAAATAGAGTTCAAAAAGATATACGTCTATATGCAGCATGCCTTGAAATGTGCCAGGTGTGTGACACGAATCTACCTTGAACCGATCTGTTTCCATTTGATTAAGCAATCAAATCTGTACCGAGACTCACTGAAGTGTTACACTTACAGCAAAGTCATTGTGGTTACGACACACTCGTTGTCCATTAGGCACGTGTCACAGCTTGGACAATGGGTCAAATATCGGACATAAGGCGAACAAGTGAATAAACGTAGAGAACTCACAATGATCGTCAGCAGCATGAATGTATTTAAAGAGCTCACATCGAGCACAAGCTCAAGCGTCTTTTGTGTGTCAAGTGAAGAAGATGATGCTGATGATGATGATGTGGGAGCTGAGAGTACGAGGCATGCCACCTGGTGTCGTTCTAGCCAAAATGGAGCAGAGCAGAGCAGAGGAGGGCAGAGTGGAGCTAAGCAGAGCGAATACATGAATTGCAAATTACTCTGACATTTGGGGCGGATGTTGCTGTGTGGGAAGGTATTCGGTGTGTGTTGAGGTGGGTGCGGTCAGCCTTTGTGGTTGTAATCTCTTTGACTGCACACTTAATCGGAGACTCTTGTTGCTGGCAAATTGAATTGTTTGTGGCACTGAAGTGCAACATTTCAATCAGCCAGATTGATTCCGTCTGCCAATGCGCTTGGATGCGCTTGAATGCATCGCTTGAAACACACACACACACACACACACACACAAAAAGGGGACACACACACAACATATGTCTGGGCAAAATGCTAACTGAATCTGGGTTAATTTGATTTTTATCGAAAAAAAGCACTTGGTATGTGGGCGTGGCAGGCAAACTACGCAGCTCCACTTAACCACTGCAACCGCCTTAGGACTTTGATTGCATTTTGTGGTTCGACAGCCCTGAGAATTTAATTAAATTACGCTTCCCGTTGCTAGTTTGCAATGATTGATGCGTGATCTGTCGCTAAAGTTCAAGTCAATTGCCTTCAGTCGTGCAAGGTGGCTGCGAGACCTTGGTTTGAGTGAGTTTATTTACTCAATTCGATCGTGAGCTGAAGATCAATGGCGCAGCGAAGATTGTGTAATTGAATTGAATCTGTGTTTACTGAAGTTTTATTTGACTTGGATTAATATACCTAACAATATCTAATACAAGATCTAATCTAATGCAGAAGAATCTACGTTCTTCTCATATATCTTATGGGAATAAGAAGAACTATAGTAATGAAATGACATGGATTATATATATATTTATAATATATAATCCATGTCATTTCATTATTATAGTTCTTATATTATATATATATATTGTAATTCTATATTTATAGATATACTCAAACAAAGTTTTTCAAATAATTGGAATGTGTGTTTGTATTTCTTATCATAAAATCTGACAGTATGCATTACTGTTCTACTTTTTTTTTGTGGCCATACGTGAATTAGCTGTTCCCTATTCCCCAACGATAAAGTAGTGTTGAACTCTTTACTACATTTAACTGAATGCACCGCTTTGTTATATAAATTTTAATGAAAATTTTTAATAAAAATTGACGCTGGAGCTAATGGACAGTGTTTGCTTTTCGTAGACTAATTGTCTGCAATGTAACTTTGAAAAAGTTTTCATTAATGTAAAGTTCATAAAAAGTTAATTTAATCAAGAAAGCACAATTAAAACAACGGAAAACTTTCCATGCACAAACTCAGCTCAAACTCTTTCAGTTATATTAGTTTAAGCTAGACAGACAGTGGAATGGGGCTATATACGTACATAATGTAATATTAATTATTCAAATATATATATATATGTATATTTGTATACTTTCTATATGCTATATTACTATACAATTCCTCATGCTTTGCTTCCATTTTTCACACATCTGAAGACTAAATTATGGAACCCTCTCACAAGAGTATATAAAAGTGATCGACGAGCGTTTGTTGACACGCCCCTATTAGAACTCCCCTCTACCCTCCCAGCCCCCTCGCCAACATTCAACATCGAACAGAACGATATTCGAGGCGTGTGCCACATTATCAATCGACACTTTCGACGCAGTTCAGGGCATATTCAAGCCATCAACATTTTCAACACTCTCAGCTAATCAGGCGTGAAAATGGGGAAATTGTGCAAGAATCGAATGGGCGGGAAAGGGGAACGAAGCGGAACGGAAAAGTGTTGAAAGAAACGTACGTAAATATTATTAGTTAATGTGGTATAGACTAAAATGAAAGTTCTGGCTAAGGGGGTTTATTGAAAGTGAGGGTATGAGTTTACAGACTGCTTCCGATGCAACCACGAGCTATAAATATTCATATGATTATTTGTATTCATAGCAGCATATGGCACAAATTGAAGATCATTTCGGACCGATCAGGGTGGGCTGCGATCTTCCATATGTTGGGTCTTTGATTTGTTTGGGTTTTTTCGATTCGCAAATACGCTTGAAAGATTTATTTGCTTTATTTGCGTTTTGTTTCTTTTCTGTTAGATTTAACACATTTCCGCTCAAGTAGATAAATAATTGATGGAGTGAAGAGATTTCGCTAATTGTTTACATTTGAAACTAATTAGTCGGGGGCAAATAGAACAGTGTTTAGATGCAGGCAACTAGTTGCAGCACTTGCAAGTTGCAACCACCAGGGGCAACTGCTCATATATCATTTCTATAGCCTCGACAGCCTTGTGGCAGCCAGCAGATTCTTTTGTGTGCGCTGCCTCTGCTGTTGCATATTCAAAAGCTGTTGATTTAGTGCAGCGCAGCGCTGGGAAGAAGAAGAGTAAACAAACAAGCCTACAGAGCTGCCATCACACACCAGAGCTAGAGCTAGGTGGCTGAGAGGGTGGTTGGGGGTTGGCTGACAGGTGCACCACGTAGACATGTGCGACAGTTAATAGCGGCAGCGTTTCACCATACTGACAAATGCGACGACAGCTGGCTGAAAGATTATGATGTCTCAAGGTGGAAGTTGCATTCATTTGGGGGCTTGGCCGTAAGTCAACTGCAGCTCAAAGCGAATTGTTGGCCAAACTGTCTGCAGCTAGACAAAAGCCGTAAATACACTCATAAGAAAGTGAAATTTTCATCTTTTTTTTCTTGACTGTTTTTCAGCTTTTAGCATATGTTGAGTTATGTCAACTGCCAAACGAAAGCTGAAGGCCAACAATGCTGCGAGAATTCCAATATTTACTATGTAAATATAGCTTATACGTATATATATCTATGTATTTGTGTATGCTGTAGAGTCTAAATGTGGTCATACTCATATCATGTGTATATCATATTATTTAAAAATATATTCTAATATCTGTATGCAAGTGTATTATTTTAAGATTTCGGCACACAATTCCTGTCCGATTAAGCTCTGTGGAGGAGCTGGGCATAAATATTTTCAGAGCAACTTATGTAATTTTATAAATAGATGTAGGGAAAATTATTATTTGAACATAGAAACTTTTATGTTAATCTCATCTATACTAGAGATTACAGACAATATGATATTTACTCGGAATCTCTCGTCTTTAGTAGATATTTTTGTGGTTTTTATACTATAATTTCAAACTCATAAATAACAATTGCAAGCTGAGCATATTCAAATCAGACTTCATATATAATAACTCATTAGCATTTCTGGTTTTCAGATATATATAAATGTAAATGTGTATATATATGCATCTGTGATATGAATACTTAATGCGTTCTCTTTTGCTGTACTCTATTTAGATATTGTTGACTCGAATGCATTAAATAATCTTAAATACTATATATACAATATGTATGTATATAGTAACGCCTTTGCAATATAATAGTTCAATATAATATACATAGGTATCACTCAGAATCATAGATATAGTATACTAGACTATCATGCTATGCATACGGTAGGTATACTTAGTATACTAGACTCTCTTGAGAATTACCATATAAGAACTACTGAAAACTTTAAAAGTTAATTTTCTTTTCTTTGAAGGAGAAATATCTAATCGCAGTCTAGTATAACTATATATCATTATTTATATGAATACTCTTGCTTTCAGTACTCTTTTTCAACATGTCTAAAAAACCGTATTAAAACAGACTTCCACATACTTTGGCTATAATAGAAACTCTCTATATATATAACCACATATTAACCAGAAATCTACTAAAAATATATAAACATAAGCACGTCCGATTGTTTATTGCCTCTCTTTTTCTCTCTTTTATTACACACAGACAAATTACTTCCTCGCTTATACATTGACATAAATAAAGCCCTACAGATTATCGGAGTTGAGCAGCTTAGGATCAGAGCTATAGGTAAATATTTAATCAGTTGACAAGTCTCCATAATTTAGCAACAGGGCTTAATAAGGCCTGCGGTCAGCCACTCCAATGGGCTTTGTTGGTTCTATTTGCAGAGTCCGGCTGGGTCCGAAAAGCGCTTAAGGTTCCATTAAAATGGGACTAATTAAAATTGCATGTGATGAAAATCACACACAGTAAAGGAGAGGCAGAGAGGGAATGGGAGGCAGAGAGTGGCAAAACATACAATGGAGTTCCTTCACCTCGCTGGCATGTCTGCAGGGGAGCACAACTCCATCTCCTGCTCCCTCCCAGCTATTCCCGTTCCTTCTGCGTTTTTGGTGCCAGTCTCGGGCGTTGCTTAAATTGCCAGCTAATTGGCTTTTGAGTATTTGTGGCGTGGTGCGTGCATTTCCTGTTACAACTGCACATACAGAAAACAATTTGCATTAATGGAAAAGCCTCCACACACACACACGGACACACACCCCCAACACTATGTGCCACATGCATCCATTATTTCAACACTTGCCACATCATTGCAATTGCAATCCATGAAAACTGAAAGTGCGACATAAATCCATAAAGCAAATGTCATATGTGCGCTTCTAACTGTTTCCTCGTTGCATAATACACAGCCTATCTTTGTTCAGGGTTGTTCTTTGGGGGCAGGGCGGTGGGTGCTGTTGGGGCTCCGTGGTGGGGTCTGTTGCCCTCTCCATGCATTTTTCTGTGTCAAAAGTGCACTTTCGCATGCAATGTGACGCCGCAAAGACTTCGATGCTTTTGTTCTATCGCATGCAATAATGACGCACATATTTTTTTTGTTTAAGGGTGCACCAACCCTTGGAGACTGTTCAGGGTTGTGTTCGTGTGTGTGTGTGTGTTGGACTTTCTCTTATCGCTCATTTCCGCTTGCATGTTTCTGTTATGTGCTTTTGGGGTCGCGCCTCTTGGCCCCATTTCTTGAGTGGGCCCCAAAAACTTGAACGTACTTGTTAAGTTTAGTAAATACTTTAGGGAAAAGGAAAAGAAACTCAGATATGGGGCAGGGAGCCATTGGGCGAAGTCAAACAGTTTGTGGTGTCGGTGTCAGATGTAATGGGGTTAACATTAGTTCGAAAATATCTTAAATCAATCGATAAAGGAACGGAAAAGTGAATGAGCCATGGAGAGATTTATTTATTTTCTTTTTAATATCAGAAAAAGTTTTCTTTATTTTTAAGAAAACAAAAAAGTTTAAGCCAACTCATTGCCTCCAAATGATTTAACGTTAATTCCCTGACATTTCAAACTGAAGAGTTTCTTTTTTTGACAGATAACAAACTTCTGAGAATTCTTTATTCTCAAAAACTTCGGCTGACTCATAACAACGTTTGCTTATTCAAATAAATTCGTATATTTGAAAATTAATAAGGTGCGTTTGTTTCAAAAGAAATATTCGAATTTGTTTATATATTTTCGTTATAAGATTTCTGATTTTCTTGATTTGCGAATTCAGTTCGAAAAGCATTTCTGAGCGGAAAAATAATATTTCAATATATAAATGGATTTTTTTTTAAATATTTGATCAAAAAAATTAAAAAATGTTTAACTCATTTTTGTTTTTTGTTTAGTATTTATTTTATAAATAAATAAATATAAATAAATGTAAATCGATAATTTATACATTTCAATGATTTATATACATACATTCTAAACATATAAAAGATTGGTGCAATTATGTTTTTTTTTTTAATATGATTTATCAACTTTGAAGTGAAAGCTCAAGGGCACTGCTATTTTATATATATATATATATATATATATATATATATATATATATATATATATATATATATATATATACAAATTTACATATATGTGTATTACTTTATTAGTATACAATTTTTATCTTAAGCCTGATATTGCCTAGGCACGTACGTAATATATTTTTCTAGCTACCTAAACGAGTGTTCAAATATTCCTTTTCATTTTCTGCATAAAAATAACTATTCATTATAACACCTATTTAGCCTGTGGTTAAATGAAAAACTCGACAGGCGAGCAGCAGCAGCAGCAGGAAACGTGAGCCGTGTAGGACTTGGGTGTATAGAGGAATACCAATCTTTGGGCGAATAAATTAGGCATGGGTTCGGCCAGGGGCTTGCCAGGCATACTAATAAGTCCAATAAGTGGCCGCCTTGGCGCGCCAAGAAGCCGAGAGAGTGGGTGCCGGATAAAATATTAAATTGAAACTAAACGGCAGCGTATCAAATGGAAAGAAGTCAAGGCCCGGCCAAAGAACCGCGACAAACAAAGCACAAGCCAAAGCAAATGCAATTGAGAAACCTCCGCTGTCGCTCGTCTGTCTGTCTGTCTGGCGTTGGTGTCAAATGGCTGCCCACTGGCGGCAGCTCGGACACTTCGGTGCCAGGTGCTGTGCTCTGGCATGGGTTAACTGACCTTCTCCTCTTGCCCAGACCTCTGTCTAGCTCCAATTTGAGCTCCATTGGCGAGCTTAGTCATCGCGTCAGTTGGCTGACTAATCATTAGAAACGGCGCGTGCTTAGACAAAGAATCGGCGAATCGACGAATCGGTCAGCTGTAGAGACCTCGATTAACTCCCCTCTAGCCCTGAATAAACCCAATGAACTGTTTTCCTGAACTCCGTGCCTCTCTGTGCGGTTTTCTTGTTGCTGTTCATTCAACCTTAAATCGCCAAAATATTTATTTTGGTTGAGGCGCGCTTTCGAATCGTGCGTTGCTCTTACCTAATCGATAGCAGATGCGTAATATAAAGTATATCTGTGTCTCTTTGATACCCTGTACTGAGGGTTATTGCTATTAAGTTATGATATTCAAACAATATACAAAGATCCACAAGAATATATTAATAACAAATAGCTGACATGTAATGCGATTATTTTTGAAGAGGTTTTGAATCCATTTCTTCAAAGGTTTCCCTTTCCTCTACACATACATAAAATCTTATCATAACTTGGCCATACTTTAACTTTTTTATTTTATATTCTTTTTAGTGTATTTCATATTCGTCTTAAATTTTGTTTTCATATTCGATGTTTTAATGGGGTTTCTTAAATTGGCTGGCAAAGTTCGCAAACCAAATGAGCAGCTGCACGAAATGAATTGTGATTTGGCTTTTTAAGCTGACGGAACATTTGACTGTAATTAAAATAATATATGGGTGTATGCGAAGTTGTGTGAGAATCTATGCTGAGCTAGAATATAATGAAACATGTTATAAATAAAATTTTATGAACTGAAAGCACATCATTTTGTGGGCAGCCAAAACCAGTTTTACTGTAGAAATATATATACAAGTCTTATGCGATTTTAATTGAAATGATTATTGAACAATTAAAGAGTATTAGAAATGAAATTAAAGTACATATATAAATAGATATGCCATGAACAGATATAGCTATGCTAACATATATTCATATATGAAGTTATACAATTACAATTCAGTTTTCTATGTCTATCAAGAGCCCAAAGGTATTGCTAATCTTCTAGTTATATATACGTATAAATATATATATACTTCACATCTATGCTTACACATGACTCTCTCAATTTCCACTCAGTGGTAATAAAATGAAGCAAATAAAGAAATTTAATATCGCAACTGTCGTCGTTAAAATATGAGAAATGAGAACTCTATATACATATACATAGATATATATGAAGCAAGTTAAAATGCATTTCGAATGAACTCCCAAGTAGAGAGCAAACAAACGCAAGCCAACCAGTAGCAGTCCCAACTATACGTATCATAAAATGCCATCGAGACAACAAAGGAGCGCAAGGAGCGACAGCTGTTGGGCATGAGAATGCGCCAGCTGTGGATGGAGTCAGACAGACGGGGGCATCCCCCGTCTGGGTCAGAGTCGTGGCAGTGGCAGATGACGTAGAGCTGTAGCCACTGAACCACCCGAATAAACCCAACTTCAGCAAATGGGCCTGGAGTAGGGTGGTTAGTGCAGAGTTTTGCTTTTAGCCAGCTACAAAATATAAAAGAGTCGACAACATTCTTGGCCGAGAGCGGGCGAAAGTGATTGAATTCCGGCAAGATTCGTGGCGCCACTCGAACTGCGCATCTTAACTGCGTTGCAAATATTTCAGCTTCTCTCGAATACTTTCACGTCAAGTTAAAGCCAACTTCGATGATTAAAGCTAAAGACAGCTGATTTAAAGATAAGTCTATATATAGGCACTTCAAAGAGTTGACTGTAAGGCTGAACTCAATAAAAGCGAAACATATGCTTGGTTAACTGCAAACTGTTTAAAGTTTTTCCTTAATGTAAAAGGGTTTTCATATGACTAAGTAGCTAATTATAAATAGTTAGTTAGTTTAGAACTCTAATAAGTTAAATAATTAAATTCTTGGTTCAACTGTTTTGAGTAAATCTGAATTAACTGGAAAGAATTAGTCAGAGATTCATCAGTTCAAAACTAGGTTTAGTCAAAAGGTTGAAAATTTAAAGTTTTAAAAGTTAAATTGATGAAAGTTTGCTGATTTTTGTATTCATAAGAATATACTCAACATATATTTTAAAAATTAGAAAAAAATATATATTTTTTTTATTTATGTTTTTTGTTTGTTTTGAAAACTGAATATTTATAATGCATTATTTTTAAATACAATTGAGCTCATATTTTTTTATTTTATAATTTATATTATTTTTATTTTTATAATTTGATGTTTTTCAAACTGAATATATGTATATTATTTTAAAATAATATACAATTATTATATTGTAGTTTAAATTTTTACTATTTACGTTTTTATATTGTTAATGTATTTAAAACTGAATGAACATAAACTTTAATTTGTATTTGAAATTGTATTATTTATGTTTTTATTTTTTATATTGTTTTTCTACTGAAAATTATTATTATATACATATATTAAGCTCAAAAAGTTTGTCATTTTTCTAAGCAAATATTTATAAAATTTTAATGCTAGAATTATACTCTTTAATTTTAAAAATTTTTATACATTTAATTACAAACTGAATACGTAGTTAACTCAATTCGTTACGTAGACTCAACTGTACAACGTTTAGTATAGGTGACATCCACGGTCTTCCCTGGGAGTAACCCCTGTAACTGTATAACTGTCTTTTGGGCCACAGAACGACTAACCATGTTGTGGGCAGCACAGAGGACACTTAATTTACAATTCATTTCCTGTTATTTTCCGCTTGACAGTTGCCGCAGTTTACACAACCGGGCGCCCAGGAATCGAGGACAGTTCTCTGCAGCGCTCTGGGAGCAGAGTCTGCCCAAGGTATGCCGCCCGCCACCCACCTATATAATTCGATTCGTCGCATGTCGAGCATGTTCAAATCCGTGGAGTGTGCAGGCAGCATGTCCGTGCCGCCCGCCTGCATATGACGCGGACTTACGGACTCACGTGTTCCGGTGGTTGCAAAAACCAATTGCCTGCTGCAGTTCGCATTTGCCAAAAGTTTCGTTTTGGCGCAGGAAAAACCCATCTATTTGGGCTCCAACAAAGGGTAAAGCGAAAATGGGAAACTTCGGCCTGAACGAAAAATGTTTTGTTTTTTTATTGGAAAATGGCTTGAAATATTTCCTGACAAGCGTGAAAAATGTGAAACGAGACACGAAAGTGGGAAAAACTGACAAATTTGCAGCTGTAGGAGAAAATTAGGCGTAATTAAAAACAATTTGGCACTGGAGCTCCAATTGGTTAGCCCCAATTTAGCAACATGTGCAGTTGGACAATAACAAAACTTAACACGCTTTTCATAATGAAATCGCAAACCGGTTATTGCAACAACAATGAAAGCTTTGCCTTCGATGCTGTTGCTGTTGTTGTTGCTGCTGCTGTCGCAGTCGCAGCTGAGATTTTGCAGCTGCCTGTGGAGCAAACAGCAGGTGAATCAGAGAAGCAGAGAACAAAAGCAGATGAGAAACAAAAAGCAAACTACAGTAATAACAATGAAGACGTCGGCCAAGTTGAATGACAAAAGCAACAAAACTCACACACACACACACACACACACGCACACACACATAGTCACATCCAAACGCACACGACGCAAAGTGGAGCAAGACACAAAACAAAACACGACAAAAACAAAAGGGCCAAAGTTGAGGGTTAACCGAGAGAGAGCACAAAAATCAATAGAAATAGGAAATGTACGCACTAAGGACAACATTACAAAAGCAACAGCATAAAAATATACTTACAATAATTGTTGTTGTTGTGGTTGTGGTAGTTGTTGTTGTTCTTATCGGACGCAACGTTGAATGCTTTTACATATGTACGTTGGCGCCACTCACACGCACGGCCAGGGGTAGGGGGCGTTGGTGGTGTGTATAAATATTTGACGAACAGGGGGTGGAATTATTAATGTTTGGCTGTGTTCGTTTATAATTTGCACTATTGGAATTTGGAACAGCTCGCGTATACTAATTGCCGTTTTGTTTATTCAAATGCCCACTAACACTAACGTTTTTTAATGAATTTTGCATAACACCGTACACGTCCCCTATCTTTGGACTCTGAAATGTAACTGCATTCTCGATTGAACGTCAAGGCAAGTCGATTGCCTGAAATCGCCAAAACAAATGGTTGACTGCTAACTTGTTTAACTTAATTTGGTGTGCATACACTGGTTAGCCGATAGTTGCGCGCGCTGGCAGGCCTTTTCATATCGATAGACGAAAACAAATTTGAAGTTGAATTAGAAGTATAAGGTAACATAAACATAAAATAACTTATTAAAGAGTCTATTTTAAACGTTTGTTAATGGTGTAATTTGATATGCTTTGATCTGCTATCGATAAGTTCCACATAGTGTGACCATAATCGTTGCCTAATTATCGATAGAACACCGAAGTTTCATCTGTCTTCTTTAGCATTTCGAGGCGCTTACTCATATAATTTTTGCAAATAAGCGTAATTTAAGTGCTCGAAGTGTGCAAATTTTGTTAATTGTTTTTTGTTAAAGATTCTTCACACACAGGTAAGTGTCAATGAAGTGTAATACGGTTTATTGAGGTGCCTGAAAGAGATATGCATAGCGGCACTCATACATGTAAAGCCGACCATGCGAATTTGCGGATTTGCGAATCTAATGTACAAAAGCGCTATGAATTGTTGCAATTCCATTTGTTGTCTGCGAATATGAGAATTGTTTTTGTACTTTTTTGTGTTGAGAAAGAAGTCCGTTAGCGTTACCGGTGTGTGTCTTTTAGCGTGTGACAGTGGCAGGCGGCGAATGGCGGGCTCACACACACACACACACGCACGCGCGCAGACAAGCGCGCACAAAAACAGACACACACACACAGACACGCACGCACTCACACAGGTGAATGAACTTTTTTGCGTTGTTTTGTAATCTCGATCTCTTTGCCTCTTTGTGTGTATACATGTACATCAGCACATGCACAATACATGCATGCTTATGCATGTATGTATGTGTTTAATTGTTTGCAATGCGTGCTAATAAAACAACTCGAGCCATTTTATCTGCGGGGCTCTTGGCGCGCTCCCCTGGCCCAAATCCCGTGTAGATCCTCGTTGCAATTTGCACATTTATTGAATTTGGCGCGATCTTTAGCTTTTTCTTTTTTTCTTTTTCAATTTCATATATAATTTATTTTTCGAGTTCATTTACATATTTGCTCAAGCAGCAGCCGCAGCAGCAACTGTCGCGCTCAATGCTAATGAACCTGCGTTCGCTTCTCGCTTGATATTTTGTTTAACATTTAAAATTTAATAAACATTCGGCAGATGTGTCGCCTGCTTTATAAATAGATCGATCGCAGTTGTGCTCCAAATTCGCACAGTTCCCCAAGAAATTGAACAATTTCAATGTTGTTTTAAATAATTTTAATTAATATAATTAGGTTTTGTCTTTTAAATTTTGTTTAAGGCAAAGCAATTGCATAAAAATACACTTGTTGGTTGTTGTTGTTGTTTTTTTCCAAGTGGATGCACCTATACAAATAGAATAAGTTTTGTAAACCATAGCTTAAAGCACTCTATGAATAGTATTTAAATACTTTTGATAGTTGTATTAGTTAGATCTATTTATGTATAGCCAAGAATTTCGAATAGGCCCATTAACTTGAGTTTTGCAATATGCTAGAAATTTGCTAAGCAAGCGAAATTGTTACTAGACAAGCGTTTCAGAAGCAAAAGCCCAGTTTGGGAGTTTGTAAATAAGTCCCGAACAATCTCAATTCTATATAACTAATGTAGTTGTGGCCCGTAAGTTGTGTGTGCGTGTGTAAAGTTGTTTCGTGTAGATTAGCTAAGTATTTAAATATAATGTATACAAAAATTGCGAGTGTTTCATATAGACAGAGAGATAGGTAGATAATCGTAAATTTCATTTACAATATAAATTTAAGATAAAGTTTCTGGTTTGTTTTATAAGTATACGTATATAATATAAGAACAAGGCAATTGATTTTTGGTGCGGTTGTCGCGTTTTGGTACATTTTCCAACACTGTCAACTGAGTAGAGGGCGCGCATTCAAAACTAATCAAAATGATTAACCGTTAAACAACGTACAGTGTGGAAGCAGGAGAGTTGAGATCAAGGTTTTAGTAGATTGTTGGGAGTTGGGAGTTGGGAGCTGGGAGCTGGAACAATTCAGAGTATGTATTTGCCCTTGCCCCGGTGCTCCGCTTGCCGCGTCGACGTTGAGGCGCCCGCCAGCAGGAAACTGGCGCTAGCGCCGCTGCTGCTACTGTTGGTGCTGCCGTAGCTGCCATAATAGCCATCATAGCCATCGTAGCTATCATAGTTGCCGTAGCCGCCGAGCGGCAGGGCGTTTAGCTAAATCATTAGAGCCGAGAATGGGTTGTAGCGCATGATCTTCGAGAGCAGAATCCACAGCACTGACGTAATGGCGCACAGCACTACGCCGCCCCAGCCCAGATCCAAGCTCCACGAAGTCAGGAATACACGTGCGCCCAGCAGTGGCTTGGCCACAATGGCCACACCTCCTGGCCGGGCCACAATGCCATCGACGGTGCCGTCGTAGTCGCTGTCCAGCATAGGACGTCCCTGCTGCCGCTTGAAGTGAATTATCATCAGCGTGAAAAGTGCAAATAGAGCTGCGAAATGAAAGGAAATTAGTTCAGATCAAATGGATGCTATTCCGGTCTCGGATTTCCGGTTCAGCTCACCCGCCAGCAGATACATGACGCCCGTAATGAGGATGGCGCTTATTTGGCGCTGGCACACGCCAAAGGCGCCCACCAGAGCGGCGCTGCCCAGGATGATGAGGCAGACCAGTGAGCAGGATATGGACAGGTTCTGCATTCCTGTTATTGATGCAAAACAAATGTTAATTAGTTGTGGCTTTTACCTTGCGGCATTCGAGTTGACATCATTTACAGAGGTTTGACGAAACGTAAAGAGTGAATTGTTTAGCAAAAGCGAAAGCTGCAAATAAGCTGATTGTGTTATGGATAGAAGCACGGGAATATGTTAGATATTGTGGGTGAGATGACTAAGGATTATAAATGACTAAAGGGCATATAATACATATTTTATATCTTGTAATAATTCAGACTATGCATACTATTCACTCTGCTAATATAGCTCTGCCTCATTCGATATTTGCCCATTTATATCATCTTGCTCATATCTCGCCATGTGTTGGTTTTCCAATGTCTCCCAAGAGCTTTGAGCCCATCTGGCACGTGCCATTAATTTCAACTAGCACATAATACTCGCAATCAAAACACTAGTAAAACCAATTACTCCATGCCCTACACTAACTGTGCCAATTAAAAGCCCACCGCGGCAAGCTTTAGAACTAACTCGTCCAAAAACCAAAGTGGCAATTGCGATTTACAATGCCAGCAGGAGGTTGAGTGGGTGGAGCAACCATCCAGTGCAAACCCAAACCCAAACCACACGGTGACCTATTTTTTTTTTTTTTTTTTTTTTTTATATTGTACGTGCACAAGACGAACAAAACACGGAGCCTGCTGGGGGTCGGGGGACACACGTGTGTGGTTCGATATCGACAATGGTTTGGCATTAAACCCAGGAACTGCTGGTAATTGCTATATGCATTTGATGTCATTGCCTGGTTGGATTCACGGCGTTTATTGTACCCATTTCTGGTAGTTGTTGCTCTTTCAGCTTTTATACCCAGAGTGTGTGGTTTAATACGGGGTATTATGATTTTTTTGAAATGTATGTGGAAGGGTTTTTATCAGCTCTCAGAGACTATAACTTATTTAAGAGATTTAAACTATTTTTATATATAAAATGTTTAACTTCCTATCAATATCATTTTGTTTATATATATAATAGATATTATATATTGATATTTTTAGATATATATCTCTATCATATCTCTCTTTATACCTAACTATTGCCTTTGATACATTCACAATTCGGGAGAGCTTGAACTTTATTATTGCATACAGAGTATCTAGCATTCTGGTACACCCGTCTACAGCTTTTCTTGTTTGCTGCTTAATGTACTCAAAAGGATTTGCAACAATTTTGGAATCCTTCCCCATTGGGGATTTGTGTTAATGACTTGTGAAAGGTGCGGGTGCAACAGGGGGTGAGGCGAAGCCGCTTTAAGCCACTGCGTGTGAATCAGTGAGCCTGATAAATGAATATATGTACATATGTGTGTGCTGTGACAGTTGCGGCTGGACAGTAAGCTATCAGCTTGGTTGTGATGCGCATTGCGAAAAATACGAGGAAAACGTGCTGTTTTCTTTTTAAATTGCGGTTCTCTTCGGTCTCGCTACATACATCGAAAGTGACGTCTAGGGCACAATCTCTACAGAAGTGGTTGGATTTCAGTTGTGGGAGCAAGGGATTTATTTGGGGAATCAAATAAGATTAGGCGCCAAACTATTATGTGTTAAAGCTAATGTAATTGTAAAGCATTAAAGAAATCGAAACTATGTTAAAAACTTAAGAATATACTATAGCTTAATGATGATTGTTTTTCCGATTTATAATGCACAAATTCTAACGGGTTTATATATATTTCCCATTACAGTTAACTACACAAAGAACGCTGAAATGTCCGCCGAAGCTGAAGCAATTGTCACGGCCGGTGCTGTCGATGCAGCGCCAGAGAAGACAGCTAATGAACCCGTCGCTGCGGACACCACGCCCGATAAGGCGTCATCAGAGGTTGCTCTAAATCCGGAGCAAATACGTGCCGAAAAAATCTTGAAGGGCAAAGAGCTATTCAGCCAGGGATCACGTAACTTTCTTGTGAAGAGCTACGATGAGGCGGCCGATGAGTTGAGTCAGGTGTGCCAGCTGTACGAAGAAGTTTACGGAGAGCTGGCCGATGAGCTGGGACAGCCACTGCTTCTGTGAGTGGTTCGATATAGATAAACATATATATAGAAACGAGATCGAAATAACTAACATATATTCTTTTCACAGCTATGCAAAGGCTTTGATTGCCATGGCGCTGGATGAGAACAAAGTGATCGATGTTCCCGATGAGGCGGCCGATGATGATGAGGACGAGGATGTGGACGAAGACGAGGATGAGGAAGGCGAGGCCAATGGCGACAAGCCAGCGGTGGCTAAGGCAAATGGTGACTCGAATGGCAAAAAACTGGACAGCATTAAGGAAGGCGCTGCCGACGAGGCGGACTCCACAGGCGATGCCGACCAGGCCAAGGCAGATGCTGCCGACGGTTCCAAGCCGCCTACTGGAGTAGATGAAGTGAGCAGCAGCAACAGCAATTCTGCAGCATCTAACACCGAAGATGAGCGTCCAAGCACCTCGAATGGTGAAGTGGCTCCAAGTACCAGCAACGGTGCTCCCGGGTCCATGGATGTGGACCAGGCAGAGGAAGAAAATGAGGACGCCGAAGGTGTAAGCGGCAGCTTGCAGTTGGCTTGGGAGATACTCGAGGCGGCGGCCAAGATCTTCTCCCGGCAGGGCCTTAGTGGTTTGCCTTACCTGGCTGACGTGCAGACCGAACTGGCCAATATTGAATTTGAGAATGGTATTCTAGATTCTGCTCGCGAAGATTACGGTAATAATTGAAACTCAGAGAGATTTGAATGCGGGACTAATTTGTGTATGATTTGTAGATAAAGCGTTGAAGATACACGCGGAGCTGCCCAATAGGAATCGCCGTGCACTGGCCGAGCTGCACTACAAAATCGGGCTTACTCATCTCATGCAGCAGCAGAACAAGGAGGGCGCCGGTGCTTTGCGCAATTCCAGCGTGCTCATCGAGGAGGAAATTGCCGAGATCAAGAAAAAGGAGAATCCAACTGAACGTGATAAGAGCAACATGCTGGACTTGGAGGAGACACGACAGGAGATTCTGGTCAAGATACAGGAGATCGAAGAAACACAGGCGCAGGTGAGTTGACTTTAACTATACCTAATGTTAATATTAATACTAAACTAATCATTTCAGACCATTGCTGAGGTACGCGCTGCCTTGGACAGTTACATCAAGCCAATGAGCAGCGGCAGCAGCAGCAATTCTGGTGGAGATGCAGCTGCCTCCTCTTCGACGGCAGCTGCAGCAGCTGGTGAGGGTGCCGCTGCAAATGGAGCTCCATCCAGTTCGTCATCGACTGCAACGTCGGCTGCTTCATCGTCGGCCATCAGCAGCAGTTCGGCTAAGCCTACGGATATTACACATCTGATCAAGCGCAAGAAGCCCGAGGAGCCCAGCTCGGAGGCCGAAGCTCTCTGTTCGCCGGCCAAGCGTGCTGCAGTTTAGAAACCGCTCGAAGACTGCACATTCCAGTTGTAAACACACGCAACACACACTCAAACACACACTCAAACACACACTCAACACACACTCAAACACACACTCAACACACACACACACACATCAGCTACTTAAAACTCACACACATATACGTAAACACACACAAGCTTAGCCTATCCCAAGCCTCGTCCTATTTAAGAATATTCTATTTGTTTTTGATGTTCACAACAACCATTTTCTATAAGTCTGTAAGATTACAATCACAATTAGTGCTAAGTGCGTACATAAAATAATGTTTTTATACTATTTAAAAGAAACAAAAAGATTGAGAGCAAAACGATGGAATAAATAATAAAAGAAGGAAGGAAATTGCCTCAGAACCCAAGAGTTGTTAGTTCAAAACGTGTCCAAGATAAGTTGTGTGTGTTAGTCTGGTGAGTCTAGAGGTAAGAGCTGCTTGGAAAGTTGGCTCTGGGGCTGGATTGCGCCACAATACGTACTCAGATGGGGCTGCAGTGTGATGACCTGTGACTCACTGTGCTGCCAATCGTTGCGCTGCTCCTCGCCGCGCGCATTCTCCATCGATCCGGCCAGGTAGTTGACGCACGGCGGCGCACCGCGCGGAAATTTCGGATTGCGGCGCAGCTCCTGTAGCTGTGTGATCGGCAGATCGATGCACAGCGTCCAGATGCCGCCGTGCATGGGCACCAGGAAAACGGAATCGCGTCGGAACCGATGTTCGGCTGGAAAGTAATTGATAAGCATTTAATCAGAGTCTCTTACTGTCGAATGGTCACCCTGACTTGCCTCTCTTATCTGGTTTGAGCATGGCCACCTGGTCATCCAATAGCCACTCGAGGTGCAGCCCTGAGCGGTTGGAGTAACGGTCTAGGCTACTGCGATCCCACGTCACGTGCTCCCAGTGATCAGTCATTATGGCGGCGCAGAGCATGGCCGTGGCGCTGGTGGTCATTAGCAGCGTGACGAATAGGAACAGCACAGGCGGAGGACCCATGCAGCAGCTGGAGCAGCAGGCGCTTGCGCCGGTTCCACTTCCCATGCCCAGGCCGTCCATGTGCGAGCTAAGCGATGTGGATGTGTCTAAGGCGGCAGCGCCGGCACTGCCGCTACCCCTGCGCTGGATTACTTTGGCGCAGCTGTTCTGTCTGAGCAGGATGCTGTTGCTCCGCCTCAGGCTCTCCACGGCGGCAGCTGCCGCTGCTGTGGTCGCTGCGTTGCTGGCCGCGTCGAACTGCAAGGAGCCGCCGACGACGGACGAGGGATGCTCATAAATGCTATTGTGCCGGCTGGGCGCAAAATAGTAGCAGGTGGTCTGCCGGGGCGTGATGTCCGTTAGCTCTGGGCCACCCGGCAGCTCCTCATTGCTGCTGGAGTAGACAATCGACTGCTTGAACTGGTTGGAGTAACAGTTCTGCTTGAACGACTGCGACGACTGCTGTGGCGGCGGCGGCGGTGTCGGCGACTGCTGCTGCACGTAGAGCGCCTCGTAGTCACAGTGATGCGGATTGCGATAGATGACTGGCCAGGAGCGCGTCGTCTTCGAGTTGTGGCTGTACCGGTTGGTCGTTGTCGATGTGCTTGGATTTTGTGTGGATGCCACAGCGTTTGTGGCAGCGGCGCACCGCTCCTCCACCAGCGGTGTCAGCTCGTTGGGCGCCTCAATCTCAGCAAGCGCCTGTTGTTGGTGCAATTGCTGCTGCTCCTGCTCCAGCTGCTGCTGCTGCTGTTGCTGCTGCTCCTGCTGTTGCTGCTCGTCTAGTTGTGTGGTTGTTGCTAGCTGACGCTGCAGCACATTCTTGCTGGCGCCGCTGCCACTGGCTGGTTCCGCTGCTATCAAACTGAAGTCCTCCTCCTCGACCAGAGTGACGCCGCCCGCGGCCAAGCCTAAGCCTGGCGAGAAAATGCTGTTAGACGTCGGCTGTGAGCGGCTGCGCAGCAGCGTAATGTGTTTGTTGGGTGCATCATGTTGTTGTTGTTGTTGCTGCTGCTGCTGGAGCTGGCTGACGCTGGTGGGCGATGTGATGCTCACTTCTGGCACACATCTTGCCGTCACCTTGTAGCGACTGCCGCTGCCAACGCTGACGCCAACGCCGACGCCGACGCCGACAGCGCTGCCAGCGCCCTTGGCACGCATCAGTCATAAATCGGAGCTGTCGCGCTTTTTGATCTTGTTCAAGCTCATGTGGTTCGTGGTGGTTTGGTGGTGGTTGTGGCTGTGGTGGTTGCTTGCTTGGTTGCTTGCTAGCTTGCTTGATTGGATGTTCAGATGGATGCTACTGAAGGTGTTGCTGTTGGTCTTGTTGTTTTTGTTGTTCTTTGTAACTGTTGTAGCTGTTGTTGCTTTGACTAAATTGAGTGCGGCGCCTAAAAGTCTACTATGCAAAATGTAATTTTCGCTTGTGCCACAAAAGGAAACTACTAGCGGCGTTTGTTGTTGTTTGTTTGATTGTTTGTTTGTTTGTTTAATTGTTTGTTTGTTTGTTTGTTTGTTTGCTTGGTTGTTTACTGTTTGCTGCAACAGGCTCGTTTGTATATACCAATTTACAGTTATGTTTGCTGTTTTCTTATTTCAATATTGTTTCTGTTATGGTTTATTATATTGTTTGATTTCTGATGATTTCTCTCTACGTTTTACAAATTTTTAGTTTGGTTTAGCTTGAAGCTCTATAAAAAGAAGTAGAGAAAACAAATGTACAACATGAGTTTTGAAGAAGTTGAAATAGATAGAGAGACAGAGAGAAAGAAAGAGAGAGATAGAGAGAGACAGATAGATAGAGAGACGAAATACAAAGTATACTAATTACTAATAGTTCAATTTACACTAATATGAATATTATAGCGTGCAACAATGAAACAATTAAAGCAACATTTACTGATGGTAAGTAAAATCTATATATTGATTTATGTATTAAAATATATATTATGAATAGCTTTGTGTTTTAGTATTAGGTTTAGCTTGGAACTAGGATTATCAATCATCTTTTGCAAACTTTTCACATGTTCTATTCCAATTTGAAGCTTTTAAAGACCAATCATGCCAGACTTTCGAGTTGTTCAACATATATTTTATATATACTTAAGGCTCTGTAACTTAACGATTAAATAGACATTATGAATATATAATAAATTCCTAAAATTTTTTAAAGTATTTGAATCAAACATCCAAGTACCACAAGGCTGCAGCAGTGAGGCCAAGAGACAGAGACAGTTAAGGCTAAGTATTAAGTAAGCTAAGTATTAAACCAACTGGCTTACGAATCAGAAATGATTCATGGGTGATTCATTCAGAAATGCTCTTTTATGGCATGCAAATTGCATTATGCTTCGGCTTTTATGGACTGTCTAAGATATGAATAATACGCAGCATAATTGCATTTACAATTCCAAGCACAATGACTCGAAACTAATTCAATTTTATGCTGCTCACACCCGGAATTCCAAATGCTGCTCAGGCATGGCCTGACTCGAACCGACCGGTTCCGGCCCGGTCCTGGGACCAAAAAATGTTTGCTGCATTTTGCATGCCCGCCGCACAACCTCGACGCCCGGCGGAAATCCGACTGGCTGCCAAGTGGAGCTGGATTTAGCACCAACCGTTGCTGCAATTCAAATTTTGGCCAGGCCATAAAAAAAGCGGCAGCACCATTCATTTTCGCCGGCTACTTAGCCACACACACGTTTATGCAGCAGGTGCAGTCGATTCGTATGTTCAGCTCCGGCCGTATAGCATGGCTATATATCTCCGCATTCCGCATTCCGCATTCCGCATGCCATTTGCATTCCTTTATTCGGCGGTCAGCAGGCGGAATGCCGCAACTGCGGTTCCCTTGGCGTTTTTCATTAAACTAAATGAAACTATTTGCGGTGCACGGAAAACCCAAAAAACTAAGGTTTTAATATATATTTCATGTTTCCATTATGTTTGATTTAGATTGAAAGTTGATTTTCAATAAATAATTAATATAAAATATTACTGCCGAACTTTCCAGTTATATGTTAAGCATTTCAGTTTGATTTATGAACTAATATGAAGTATAGAAATTGTAATTTGCAATACATTCTTCTTGAAGTTGAAATACATATTAAATTATATTTGTAAGTAAGGGTGTTCTAGTTGCCAGAGTTTGATTAGGGGATACTCAAAACTGTGTGGCGTGCTTTTAACTGTTACAATCATTTTTAGCTAATATCTCTAAACATATATATGTATGTATTTTAGGAGTAGATATACATACATAAGGAAATTTGTAAATATATCACATTAATACAGGTGAGCTAAGAACAAGTTTTGATAATATTTATGAATATTGATCATCAGTTATAATAGCCTTGATCTGGCTATATTATGTAGAAGTACATACGATCTTCATTTCTAACTCTTCATCTTCTTCTTCTACTCAAGGCAGATACCATTATGCATTCACACTGACAGATATATGGAGAGACGGATAGAGGCGCGTATAGAGAGAAAGATAAACAAATAAGGCAATATCAAGTCAGTTGTTGATATTGATTAAGTAAGTAAGTACTTATTGATTAAGTAATGTAAGTACTCTATTTTTCCAACCACAGCGCACTTTCGTTTTATATGCCTTTCAACTCACAAATTATACAGTGAAATTACATTTTACATATGCATAGGCTATAAAACCAATCAAAACCTAGATCTAACTCCCATCTATATCAAAGTTATATAATCAAAGGAATATTGGATCTTTTAACTTGCTATAAATCAAATCCAAATCCATGTCTACTCCAATCTACATCAAAGCTGAGTATCTCCCAGTCGGCTACAAATGGGCCTCAAATTTTCTAAATATCTCTGCAGTAAATGCCATTTAAGACCACTCTTTATTGTAAATTTGAAAATGAAACGAGATTTAATTATGTCCACTCGTCTGCTGTCGGCTCATGTCCTTGTTTATCTGTCAAATTGACGTGAGATTTTATTACATTAGTTATTTAGTTTGGTCTGCGGCTGGCACCATTCGAGTGGAATATTTAAAATAGTTCCATTATTTACATCGTTATAAATTATGTCTGATTGTAACAAGAGCCACTCGTCCTGGCCCGTTAGGCTGCTCTGTACGTGACTCTCGGTGCAAATTGCGGCAAATGTCTTTAGAGGACACATGTATCTCTCCGAGAGCTCTGCGCTCGAGCAGCTTGGTAAATTTTTAATGGAAACAAAATAAAGTGGCAGGCAAATCTGTTGCGTGCATAATTGATATGCCAATAGACTGACTGTGGCTTTGTCTTTATCATCGTCATCTTCAACCCGGGGCTAATTGGAATCTTGACAGGAAATTAATTAACACACATGCTTGTGGACCGCAGCTGTGGCTGAGTCGCCGTTGATTGTGTTTTGTTGCCCGATGCTAGTCACAACTCGGTTGTCAATATTGTCATGTTCAGAAGAGTTTGCCAACGGTGACCAGGAGGCGCCTGCAAGCCCGGTCTCAAGTTGCTCCGATGTCACAGACTCTCAGCAATGCAATCAGCACCCAACACACTCACACTCACACACAGCTGTTTAGGTGTATGCCTGACTGTGCTCCGAAAAGTTTATAGTTGCCTCGGATACTTAAAGCAGTCCTGGGGAACTTTGTCCTGCTCCGGTTCCAGTTGCAAAAGTTGAGAGCAGCTTAACGAATTTTCGCTTCTAATAAGGAAATGGTATAAAAACTTTTCCAGTGCAATGAAACCATAGATGTCATGCCCGAAAGTCCTCCGCAATTGAAACAGTTATGAGCATTGCAATTAAATTTTATTAATTATAGAATTTATTCATTAACATTCATTTGGCTCCAGTTGAGAAGGGCTCTCCAATTTTGGAATAAAATTTATTTATTTTGTTATCATGGCGTGTTCAAGTATTAAGTATGAACTTTATCAATGGAAAATAGTCTCTCATGTATAGATTGAAAGTAAGCTGGATCGATTACTATATCGTAAAGCTGTTATAGATGGACTTTAACAATGGAAAATAGTCTCTCATATATGGACTGAAAGTCGTCTGATCGATCTACCATATCGTATAGCTGTTATACAAAATATCTAACAAATATGTATGTATTGGATAATATATTTTTTGAAATTTATAATATTTTTAAATCTAAGTAGAGTCTCATCTAAGTTCCTGTACTTTAAAAAAAATAGAAAGATTGATTACACAATTATTTATATATATATATATATATATATATTTTCATACATTCCCACTACTATATCTTTTTCCACACCTAAAAGATGTTTCAGTATAAAATCTCATTTAATATATATATTTATTAGCAAAATCTAATTCTTACTAAGTTCAAGTTTCGATCGTAAATAAGTCTTATACGTAGATATATACATTTTTTATATATATACAAAAATCAAGAATTTGATCACTTGAATCCGTATTTCTATTTGTAACTTCAGTAAAAACTTAAGCTTTTGAATTGAAATAAATTATTTCATATATTTTCTACTGGCAGACGAACCAAATCTAGTTATCCAGAGGTATTTCAGTTGTGTTACAAACCATTGATTATATTTATATAACATTTCAATTAATCTAATAATTCACATTGTGCATGCACGAAAAACTATAATTAAATTATACAAAATTTATAAATATTTGTATGCAATAAACAAATTCATTAATTCATTTAGCGCTGGAAATCAAATATGCTTGAGGAATATATTAATTAAATAGACAAAGCAAAATATGCGTGTCAAAAGAAAATCATATTCGATAAAAAATATATTCTCTGAAAAAATACACAAATAATAATTTAAAAAAAACTTTATTGAAATCCTTTTATATTAATCACAATTTATTTGTTAAGCTCTGAAAGAGATATAATGGGTTGGTTTTTATAACCCCTTGGGGGTTGCAGCTGAATCCATTTTGCAGAACATGTGTAACAATTGCCGGGAGACTTAACTTCTCTTATATTTTTTTTTTCAAGTACTGCGACATTTTATGCATGTAATTAAAATGGCACTTTATTACACACAGACACAGACACAAACACACACACACAGGCACACACACTTATGCAAGTGACAGGCGAGCTGATTGTGCATTTGTTATTGTTGTTGTTGTTGCTGTTGTTGTTGTTGTTGCCGTGGCAACGCTGTTGCCTTGACAATTAACGGCGGCCCAACAATTTTTCTTGTTCTGCTAGCTAGCCTCAGCTGGCCCTGTTCCCTTCTGCCTCCTGCCTGCTGCCTCCTGTTCCACCCAAAAGGGGTCACCGTGAATTGGCCGAGGCAGACAAAGTCACTATTTCAGGCGCCTCTTGTCACGTCCATGACTCTTCCTACAGCTACGCTGCCTATTCGCATTGCAAATGACGCAATGCAAATTTATATTTTGAAAGCGTAAAATTCATTGCCTACTTTCGGGCGTCGCAGCTCCGCAACTTTGTGTTAATACGCCTCGACAGCACTCTCTTGCACTTTCAATTTCACAGCGACTGTCTCATCTGAATGCACGTTCAGCCGAGAGCCAGTTCCAAGGCTTGCTTAAGTTGCCAAGCTATTTATTTAGTCTGTTAGCCGTTTCTCAAGCAACGCAAAAAATTGGCTTGCCTGCAAATTGCCAAGTTAATTAAAACTTATTTCATGCAATTTCCAGTTAATTATGTGCATAAGTTAGCCTAGGGGAATCTTTAGCGCAAAAGTGGGCTTATGTTCAGTACTAAGCGAATGGCACTTGAAAGTGGGCTTGCGGTAAAATATTTGCGCTGAACGTGATGTTTAAATGTTAACTAAACGAGACCATATTTGAAATATAAATAGTGAAAATATGAAAATCTTTAATAAATAATGTTATAAATATATATAAATCAATATATAATATATCATATTTAATAGGCTACATGCTTCTTGCTTTGCTTTTTGGCAAATGTTGTATCTATTTAACTTTCAAATTTCTAGAACTTAGCAGGAGGGACAGGAAGATGTTAACTAAAGTTAACTAAATGCGACAATATATAAATTAAATTTTTCATAATATCAATAGTCTAATAAAAATATAAAAAATAATGTTAATATACATATATTATCAAATGCTTTTTGATTTGGTTTTAGCAACTGTTGTAACTGTAGAACTCTCAACTTGTTAAAATTTAGCAGCAGTGTTACAGAGATGTTGCTAAAGTAAGCTGAATAGGACCTAGAGATTATTGAAATAGTTTTATATAAAGACAGAGCTACTTCACTTTCTTACTACAATCGATAAAAGAAAACTAATGTAAATACTTCATCTCGATCATGGTTAATAAATATGTATATAAAAGTAATATATTTAGATTCCTCTTCTGCTATACCAAAATCATAAATTTTATAATCAATAAATCAATCGAACTTTATATATACTAAAGCTAAAGCAGCACAGATATTATTTTAATCTAAAATAAACTTTAAATTCCCATTCACAAAACTCTTTAAATACATACATTCATTTACATATATGACAAGCCCATTAATAAAATTTTCCCATGTGACAAGTAAATATTGTCAAGGCAATATTTGTAAATAGCTAAAGCCTGGCAAAATACTTAAAGCATATATGCTACGTAGTCTGGAAAGGCGTTCAACCATTAAGTCTATGAAATTTGCAGCAAATGCAATATTTGATAATATTTCCCATGCAAAATCTAATATATTTGGCCTAAATAAATAGTTTGTCTGCCGAGGGACTTGCGCTGGGAGACAAACAGTTGTATGAAAAGTGTTCTCGGCATGGCATGGCAATGGCTGTAGTAAAGTAAACAACAGCAATAACTAGATAAAAGCAGTTTATTTTACACACACACACACACACGCACACATAGACAGAGAATAGATATTTGCTGCCAACAGACAATAATTCCGTTGGCGTGGGTGTGTCTATGTGTGTGTGTGTGTGTGTGTGTGTGGTGCTAACTGTGTCAGAGCAGTTCGAGTGGTGCAAAAGGTGGCCATTAAATTTAAGTGGCCATTGGTTGCACTCGAGCTTGCTGCGAAAGAGGCGGCAATAAAATGTGACGACACAAATTGCGAACTAATTGCAGGCTTAGAGAGCACAGGCATCTGAAGTGTATTCGAGCTTCGTAATTGTCGATTTGCTGCAGCACCCAAGATCAGGCATCCAGCACCCTGCACCCAGCACCCAGTACTCAGTTGTGGGCCAAGTCAATTCTTGGCCAGCTGCCTGTCAGTTGAAGTTGTCAGTGGCGTTTCCGCCGCCCGATTGTCGGGCGTGCAACGCGTCGTATGCGCAACGTGAAACGTGAAATGCAATTTGGCCAACGTTGCCAAAAATAAACGCATTCAAGGCCGCCATTCGTGCACTCATTTCTCGTTTTCTCGATTATTTATAACTAACTGGCGCCCTACATAACAATTTATGCGTTTTTTAACTATGGGCGCCTAGTTTTCGATTTGCCGTCTGCTTCCGTAAAAGCAGGACGCACAGTCTCAAGCCTCAAGGCCAAAGCCAAAGCCAAAGCCAAAGCCAAAAGCAAAGCCAAAGCCAAAGCCAAAGCTAAAGTCGTAAAGTTTGCCAGAGTTTTGCTTAATGCGCAGGCAGCAGCAAAATTTTTATGGCATCCGAATTGAAAGGGAGGGACGCCCGATAATCTTTCCCTTCTTGGAGCATATTAATAGGGAATGTGACTATAAGAATTTTATGATGACACATTGACGGACAGCGAAGCCAAGAAAGAAAAAAAAAACTAAAAGTGAATAGCAATGGAATGTGGCCCCACCCCCTTTTTATAGACTGCACTGCTGATATCAAAGGATTATGTAATCAATTTAATATTAGCTCAAGTTAAATAAAAGTGCAAGTTCCAGCAGAAGACAAAGTTTACGCATTTCTTATATAAGACTTGAGTCCGACCTTTTGTGATTGCAAAATCAACCTGAAATGCATTTCTAATCAAGCAAAGTGCCGTTGATGAAGAAGTCAGATAGACAAAGATTTGTAGTTCATTAGGCGACATTTCGAGCTGGTCAGAGGACGTACGCCATTTGGGAATGCAACCGAGTTTTGACTGTGAATCACATTGGCATTTCCTCTCTGTGTGTGTTCGTTTCCAGCGATGATGTCAAAGAGTCTGTTATGCGGGTCAATTTGAAAAAGGATGTATGAGCCTATAGCCAAGTTATGTCAAGGCAGTGGCAACAGAGAGGGAGACAGGGGAGAGGGAGAGGGAGAGGGAGACTGCCGACACTGACAGCATTGTCAGCACTGCCCCCAAGCAGTGGAGCTGACCCCGCTGTCAGACAGCCTCCGCTGTTTCTTTGTCTTGCTTCTTTGCGCTGTGAAGGATTAGGTCTCCAGCTGCTCTTGCTGCTAGCCTATTTGGCCTGCATTCGCAATTTAAGAGCCCGAGGCCACTAAATGTCAAATTGAATATAAATATTTAAGCCTACTGCCAAATGATGCTGCAAAAATTTCTGAGTTTTGCCCAATTTGTTGTTGTTGTTGTTGTTGTTGGTTTGGCAAAGCCAATTTCGCAGTTGACTTAGGACCTTATGCTGAGTATTAAATATAAATCATATTACACGCCATGTTTCATACATACCCACCCACTCACACATACATATATACAGTCTCCTGCAAATGCTCGCCAGTTATCAGCAACTTTTTTATTGCGCATACGACACGTTGACAGCAATCGAATTGGGTGGATTATATTATTTAAAGCAAAACTTTGCCATATGCAATCCGTGTGTATCTCTCTCTCTCTCTCTCTCTCTCTCTCTCTATTTCTCTTTCTATGGCTTAAACAAATGACATTGCATTTTTATAGAACGAGCAACACATTAATATTCAAACATCGGTCGGTGCACGCTTTGCTGCCAGATATCGGTTGAGCATATATAGTATAGCCGGACTGATTGCATATCTGTCTGTTGGCATGGAAAAAAACAATTTCGAAGCTCATTTGTTTTCTGTTTTATCTAACGCAGCAATTTGAGCAATTTGCTTAAACCGTTTTCAAGCGCAGCCAAGTTGAATCGATTTGCGAAATGGCTGCGCACTTAGTTAATATTTATGGCTCTGTTAAATGAAACCATGTCTTAATATCCGCATGTGGAGAAGTATTTGAATTGTTGAGTTATTTAACCAAGTTCCCTTATGTTAACTGAGGCAGGTAAAAGAAAAACTTCGCTAATATTTATGGCTCTGTTAAATGTTGAATTGAAGCTTATAAATATTTACTCAAGTTTTGTTTTGTTAACTTGGGTAAAATACTAGACTAAAATATCCTCTAGAATTTATTTAAATTTCTGGCAAACTTTAATTGAAAAGTTAGGTATTGTGATATACTTATAAATATTTGTTCAAGCCAAAAGTTTCGCCTCTTGCACTCAACTACTTGAACAGCTGCTGCAGCTGCAGCTGAACCACAAGTTTGCTTTACATGCACAAATATCACGTATACGCAGTGTAGGCAAACATAGGAAAACCCAATAACTTCGTCCTGCAGCCAATAGCAACAAAAAGCGGCGGCCAATGCTACGTTTTTGTGCAGCAAATGCCAGAAGTTCGGCGTTGGCCATCGATTATAAGGAAATGCGATAAACGACGTCACTGAAATTGGCTTTTGGCCAGATCGGCGACCCTGTTGGGCGCCCTCGGTTGGCCTTTGCATGTCGCGCGCCCATAAACCAAATCAACGTTGCAATTGCGAGTTCGAGTTGTGTGCCTGGCAGACAGCAACAATTAGAACGCCCCGCTGCATAATTTTGCATAAATTCAGACTTGTTGAAGCCATGGGACAAGTCGACTGCCAGCCAAATGACAAACTTGAAGACGTTAGGTGCGCTGCGTCTACATCTACTGCTGCTGCTGCTGCTCGATTCTGTTTGAGTAGTGCGAAAGTTTCCTGCCAGGAGCAGGGTCAAGTGTCAACTGCGCTAACATTGCCAACAGCTTGTGTCACTTTCTATTTTTGGTTACGTTGTTTGGCTGGAAATCATGTGCAAATCACTTGGCAATCGCATTGCGTGTTGAATTGCGTCTGCTGCAGCTGTCTGTCCCGGTGCGGCACTGACGTCAATGTTCACTCAACCAGCCAGGGGCGAACGCTGCCCGCCCATGGCGGAATATGTAATAAGCGCCTAATTGAAAACGCGACCAACTAAACAGCACAGAAAAAAAAAAATACATAAAGACTGAACTTTGCCTAATGAAAATGTGTATATTTATATGTGGTTATATAACTATTGAGCAATGAAATTGTTATTTGATCTGTGGGCATTTCTCTATTGCCTGAAGGCTAATAATTCACATTTTCATTCGCATGGCAAACATTAATGAATTATTGAAAATCAAACTCGTAAAGTCAATTGAAACAATTTGCGCGTACAACGGGGCGTATGAAGGGGCTGCTAAAACAACGGTTTGTCGCTTTGGTTTGTTTGATATACCCAGTGTAAGTTTAAGCTGAGGTATGCTGGACTTATGGTGATGTGTTACGAATGGAAAGATTTCATATTGTGGGGTATTCATTTTTAAATAATTTGATAATATTAATGAAAAAGATTAAATATATATATAGATATTTATATTATCAATTATTAGAGGGAGTTGGTATTTTATATTTCATTTTGGCATATATCATTTTCATATTACGCTATATCAATTTTCGAGCAATTCAGTACTATAATGTATATATATGTATAAATACATATTAACATTCTCAATCAGCACACAAATTCTGCTGTCTGTTATGGTTGTTATATATGGCATTGAGAGTAGATATTGAACATTTCATTCTGGCATATCATGCAATATCATTTATTAACCGTAAAATCAATCAAATAATTGTGCAGGATATGAGCAGCGCTGTCATCAGTTGCTTTCACCAAAGGCACTCTGATTTGATCTGTGTTTGTTTGTTTGTTTGCATAATTCAGTACGTTTGGTCAGTGTCTGTCGCTCCGTCTGTTCGTTTGTTCCTTTGCCTGCTTGTCTGGCCAATGAAGCGTTAAAGCAGCTGGTAACGAAAACCTAAATCAATTGGAGTCGAGCACAGAACAATTCCAGTCAGCTGGCCAAGCACTTGTAGCACTTAAGATAACGACGATTCAAGCAATGCTTGCCTTTGTTTATCTGCAACAGAAGACGTATATATGGAGATATGTATGTATATTATATATACATATACATATACATATAAACATCTGGCCTTGCGTGTGTTTGCTTAGACTCGAATAACGCAATTTATCAAGTCTTTCGGCTCGTCCTTTATTGCTTGTTTGCGCTCATTTTTCAGGCAGATTTCGTTGGAATCTATATAAGCATTTGGCATATACTCCTGAGCGCTACTTGGCACAGTTTGTTTATAAGCTATATTGAATTTCAAAGCACTTGGTTCTGCCAATCTGGAAATGCGCATTTCAATTGAGCGTTGCCCAAAAGTTTCGTGTACTCAACCCAACAGAAAACAGAAAACAACAAGAACAAAACAAAACTAAAAACATTTACACAAAAGCACAAAGAAAAAATTCAACTTTTGCCAAACAACAATTGGATGATGCCAGCTGCTTGGGGTTTTCGGATGCAACGGAGTGGGCCGACTGTGGGAGGAACACGTGGAGAAGCTTACCAAAGCTGACGTTAATGAGGCCGGGCTCAAGAAATGCTGTCTTTGAATTTTCGTGGGTCGGTAAATATCTGCGTAATTTACTTAAAGATTTTTGAGAGTTTTCCCTTTTCTTTTGGCTTGTTTTGTTTTGTTTTGGTTTCTTTTCGTATCGACAGATGTTAAATTTACTGCAAAAATGTGCTTAAGGCAAGGAATGGGCAAGGATGGCAGAAGGAAACCAGAAACGTATTTATATGTATACCAATAAATTTAAGGGAAATCAGTGAAAAAAGGAGAGAGACAGTGGAAAGTGTAAGATAGAGACTGAATGATAGCATAAAAGAGGGAGTGAACAAAGCAAACACTTTTCTTACTGTAGTCAAGTATCATTAGAGTGTGTTTCCATAGAATTTCGCTCCTTTAAAAATATTTCTTTAGTCGATACATTGATGCACAGCGAGTGATTTCCCGCTTTGATGCTTTAGATATATATGCAGATCTTGAGAATTCAGTCAGAGATGAACTAACATTGGTAGCATTGGTAACAAATTAAGTTAAGGACAAGTAACAGACAGACAGACAGACAGTCAGAAACAGCTTTATAGATGTATGCATATATAATTACTTGAGTGTTTTTGCAACATACATTACCTTTTCTTTATTTTTTTTGGCTTAATTTAAAAGCTTTTGCTTATAATAACAGAAACATGAAGCAGACAACAACAATTTGAACTTTGCCCACATTTCATTATGCAAAGTAAACCAAGGACGTGGGCCCTTCGCCCATTTGCTTGCCCTCTTGGCAATAATAATTCGGAGCGGCCGCAATAAGAATATTTACAAATATCTTCTGTAATGCGCAGACATATGAGCAAATATATATATAACTATATGTTTCTGTATATATATATATATATATTAATTAAATGACATCTACTTAGGGGAATTACGATAGTCGTATTTAAGCATTTAAGCAAAATTCCGCATTTATTTCTGTCACTTTATTTACATATATTAAACTGATTGGCCTGCCAGGCTGATAGCGAATTAACACACAGCTTAATCTGTCAATTCCGCTGGGAGCAAACGGGCAGCAGACAGAAGAGGAAAACATTTTAAATAAATAAAGTGAAAGCTAAGAGCTTACGCAAGGCTTGTTAAAGGTAAGCCTAAAATTTATATGATATCTGATTAATTAATATATGATATAAAATAATATATAATAATATATAATTTATGGATGTATAGATAATACATATACATATTTAGATATATAAATGTATATAAATATTAAGATCTATCTTATCAACGTTTTCCCACATTCACTACCATTGAACCCACTGCCATGTCTTCCTCTCTTTATTCCACGCTTTTGC
The DNA here is from genome assembly GCA_035045145.1 of Drosophila meridionalis. Classification (NCBI taxonomy): domain Eukaryota; kingdom Metazoa; phylum Arthropoda; class Insecta; order Diptera; family Drosophilidae; genus Drosophila; species Drosophila meridionalis. Next base: position 8,138,801 of record JAWNPG010000020.1, on the reverse strand, counting down.
TCTGCAGATTTCTTCTTACACTATAGCTTGTTATATACATCTATATATAGTATATATGTATATATATATACTTATTTATATACATATGCCAACAAAATTCTTTAATATTTTTGAGCCTGGCAGCCGTTTCATAATTGCAGCCGTGTTCTTGCGCTCATTGTTGTCATGTCAAATGCCAAGATTGGGCAATAAATCAAAACTGCTTCACATAAAATTTCGGTCACAAAATGTCCATATAAATAAACTCTCATAAATAATTGCACGGCGCAATATATGAGCGCGCTTTAATGTTTAATCGTTGAGCACGTGGGCCCTAAAAGTAGGCTATGTTTTCTCTAATGGAATCTCTAAAGCCAAAGCAAATTTATGGCTGACTCAAGCAATGTCGCTGGATGCATAAGAAAACATAATTATATGTGAGCATACACTGAGAGAAATTGCTGTGCTAAGTTACAGAAGTGTTCCTATTGTAGTCATGGAATCAACAGAATTAGGGACAATTAGCTTCATCCATTAAGATATTATAGAATGTTTGTACTACTTTCATGTTTCTTATTTTCTTATTTTAGTACAAGCTCCAATGTAGTTTAATTGGCAATAATAGCTAATAATAAGAAGAAACAGGTCATGACAGGGCACAATCCCATTGAGTAGATTGTAATGATCAACAGCAGAGATACCCTGTAAAGCAGAGATGGTGTTTGCTGAAGAACCTTTTGAGAGTAAAAGCTATCAAAATTCTAAGAGTCTGATGTGAAATCCGAGCGACATATGTCAAATACGATGGCAAAAATCGGAAGCAAACAGAAACGATTCGCTGGTTGGACGGATGTAAGGTTGAATGAATGAACTGATAGATGCCTCTGTCTCTGCCTCTCAATCACGCACCAGCACACACATCTGTTATGTGTGTGTGTGAGTGTGTGTGTGTGTAAGTCCATGACACGCGTGCCACATGTCAAATGATTCGATTCACATTGGGGACAAAAACTTTGCGCGTTGAGTAAAGGCAGGTGGTGAAAATGTAGGTGGACAGGTGAACGGAACGTGGGCTGTGTGACTGCAATCCTGCGGCTGCTGGCCAAGCTGACGCCCATGCACAATGCAGGGAGTGCTGATGCTCCTGGTCGTGCTGGTGCTGGCGCTGACACTGCCAACTATTGTTGTGCCAGATAAAAAAAGCGCCGAGATTTAACATCACGTTTACAAAGCGGATCTGACAGACGGATAAGATTAAAAGTCAGCAGCAGTGCATCTCCTGCATAACAAATCTTTAGTAGCACATGGCCACAACGTACACAGCGCTAGATAAATAGAAAAATGTAGAAAATACTTTGAGCAGCTGGAAAAACAACGTGTTCCCATTGTAACTTCGCTGTGCGGGATATAAATAATAAATAGTCAAACTATAAACATTAATATTTAGAGCATGTAAATTTACTTAGCCCATTATTGTATTATTGTTTTTGTGTATATAGCCCGCATTCAGCGAAAGCGAGTAGGTGGGCAAGGCAGCAGGGGGCGTGGCTGAGCTCATAAACCATTTATTTTTATGCATATGAGTAAAGGGAGAGGGAGAGACTTTGTCAGGTATACTTGGTTGATACAGATATAGATATAGAGTCATATTATAGAATAAACTCAGACTCTTAAAGTGTTTTAATGATATGGGGGTACCCTATTATAAACTCGCTCACAGAAAGGAATATATAATATAGATAATATTGTTTTTCTGCAGTAATACCCCTATTTTAACCTGATTTATACTTCAATCTCACTTTAATGTAGTTTTTCTATAGGAAATTTAATTTTAAACAATTTTAATCTCCCTCTACTCCAGCCTCGCTCTCCTCTCAATTTGTAGAGTTTCACATCACTAACTGCGTTGCTTTTCTAGGTGGAAATGATACCGCTTGCTGACATCCACTGCATGCGCTCGACCTAATACAAAGGCATTGTTTAGTGTCAGGTTACCAGGCAAATTAACATGCATGTCAGCATCGGGTAACCAAGTTGTTGCCTCCTTGGCTCGGATGCACTTGACGCATTTGCTTAGCTGATTGCGGCACTGCCATGGAATACGGTTCTGAGTGGCATAACGAGTCTATGTTGACGAGTGTCTCGTATCTTTCAGTCGCACGCATCGGTAGGTCGGAAGCTGGCGGATGCCTGCTGGAGGATGGATGGAGTCTGATGGTTAGAATTCGCGGCAGAGTGTTAGAGAAAGCAAAATTATGTTTACGCATTAAAAGCGAAACGAGTAATCCACACTCACTCACACACGCACTCCCTCCCACACACATACACACACACACACGCACGCAGAGACACACTTTTCTACAGAGGACATGCTCATGCATGTCATGAAAATGTCATCGTCTACTCAAATGTCAGACTGTCCGCCCATATCCCTCTCATTTATTTATAGACTTGATGAGCACTGCGCGAGCTAATGCCATTTGGATACCTCAGATTCTGAGTGGATTTGTCAACTGACGCGTGTGAGGCGGACAGGAAACTGCAAATTTTGATCGAATGTGACAGCTTCATTGGGAGTTGAAATGCAAAATGTGAAATGCGAAAACTAAACTCGATTCTGTGTCCTAGATACGCAGACGGCCCGTTTGAATTACTAAAAGCACTTTGCAGAAATTACCTAACAGAAACTAAGCGAATGCCAGCGAAATGCAATTAGCAATTTCTGTGCTGCCAATTAAGTCTATGCTATTAGATTAAACGGATTAAAATTCTCTGAAAAGTAGCTATATGAAGTGTGTAATTTGATAAATCTAATTAGATAGAAAGTAACTCATCCGTGAGCATATTGAAAATGGAATAAGGGAATTTATCCTTTGAGCAGAAGGTAGAAAGAGGAGTATATATATACAATGAGGTGAGTCTGTTTAGTCAAAATCCAAGATATAAAAGCCTGATTCTTCCAGATCGAACTATAAGAAAGCGTTTATGTATTTTTATATCCCACTTCATTTGCTTAATATACATATATCGATAAAAATCGATTTGTCAATATGATTTCTTTTACTTAAGTCTCATTAAAAAATACATATATCAAGCATGTTTATTCCTATATTAATACATAGATGTGAAATATTTCTAATTTTCGATGTTTTCTCCAATATTAAACAAGTTTTGTTAACGTTATCTTTTGATAGCGACTTGTTATTAAATATTTTATTATTAAATAATGAACCTTTAAAAACTATAATAAAATAATTTTAAAATTTATAATCAGAGAAGTATTTTAATAAAATTAAAAAAAAATTTCCTAAATTATTTTTATTACTTAGTCAAAAAACGTGCAATTACTTTGTATAATTAATCTAAATACATATATACTTCTAAAATATATTCCAAAATACGAAGAAACGAAATTTTGAAGCGCAAGTGTTAAGAGTTCGTGTTTTCAGTTGTTTATCTGTATCGAATGAATAATCTCAAGCATGAATATGAATATTTAACAGTTAACAATTCAAGATGGTTTCGATCGGGTATAGGAATGAATGAATATATCACTATGTATGTAGGCATTCACATATATTTATGAATATGTAGGTAAGGTAAGGTATACGAGTATGATGAATGCAAATGAATGTCAACACTTACGTAAATTTGTACAAACAGCTCAGCGAGTTGGCTTATTAGAGGAAAAGGTAGGTGCAGCTTGTTGAATTTGCATTAGGCAAACAGTTTACACACAGTTTGGACAGTCTGTACAGTTTGCACAGTTTGTACAGTTTCATGGATATAATATGCTTGTATCTGTATAAATATTAAATAGTAGTTGGCATGCATTTATGGAGCGGCTGCCTTCAGAATTTTGGATTCACTGTCAGGCAAGTGGCATGTGACGTGATGTACTGAGGTCTAAACGAGTACCAATACAAAGGCTAACACAAAGACAGGCACAACAAACACAGGCGCACATACGGAACAGACTTGAACATATAATATGTATTATATACGAATATGTATATATGTATATGGATAGAGCTGTTGGCATACAAACGCCTTTAAGCGTAGACAAACATGACGTAAACACCCAAAATGTATGCTAGCTTATTTTTCCATAGTTCCACAGTCGCTGTACTTGAAGGAATTTTCCATATTTCGTTTATTTCATTTGGTCTGCGATAATTTCGTGGGACTGTAGTCACTGGAATAGCCGCAAACGATTTGATTTAATAAAGTATTTTTTTAAGTGTCGCGGGGGCGTGGCAGTCAGACATAGCGACGACATCAAGGACATTTAATAAGGCGCAGCGCACACAAAGAGCAACAACAATGGCCAAGACAAGCAAAGCACAATAACAACAACAACAACAACAACAGCAAAGTGTGTCACACCGAGCACACACACATGAACACGCAAACACACACTAACGCGCACACTGTCAGACACACGCTGACTAATGCAAAGCCATTAAACTAACGGGTCACGATCAAAATACCAACGGCTGTCGTTGCCGATGTCGATTGCTAATTAATCGATTTCACATACTGAAACACGGGCCCAAAAAGACGATTACACAACACTGCAAAAATGCAACGGCACTTGCATCGCTTAAATTCACTTTCACTTGCTTTCCGGCACTCACACGTGCCAAATAGTGCTGAGTAAATTCGTATTTTGGCTAACTTTCTAGCCGACACTGTTGGTTGTGGTGCTCGTTGTTGCTGTTGCTGTTGCTGTTGCTATTGGTATTGCTATTATTATTGCTTTTTGAAATGTTATTAAATATCTGTTTACATGCGCCTGCAGAAAGCGACGTGTGTTGCGCACGAGAGCCGAGGACGGACTGAAGCACGAGCCGTTGAAATTACTCGACTTGTAGCCGAAGGACTCGCCGCTCGCTTGCTTTCGTTTTCGCATTCGTTGAGCCCTTTACATTTGAGTGAGTTTTTTGCCTACACTAAGACGATGCGCATTTCTGCATCGCACAGACAGGCAGCCAGACACGTAAATAATTAAATTTTTAAATAAGATTATGTAATCATTTCTGTCTAGTGCTCGGCTGCATAACTATTTGTTTTTATGCACTGGGGTATAAATATGTGATTTACTTGAATATTGTGATTGAGTTGAATATTAAATGTGAAAATTATATATAAGTTATATGTAAATAATAGGTACTATATTATTGTTATATTGCAGGTAAAAGATGTTAGATATTATTTATAGTTAATCTTAATTAAAGACAACTACTATTTTCAGCTTATTCAATTATCTATAATCATCTACCACTGCTATTCATATATTGTACATACCGTAGGGTATTTCCCAGTTCACAATGCAGAATGATTGCTCTTGATTGGATAACGGTTTCTGTTTCGGTTTCTGTTTTGTTTTTGTTTTGTAGCTTCCTGTCATTTGCCGCTTGCAGTTTTCGGCCTGCTCAGTTCTTGCTGCGGCCAGTGCGACAAGTAAAATTTCCGGCTTCCGTTGTGCATTAACGTCCATGTGCGTTGAGGGCACGAGAAGGCCACTATTTTTTACTGACAAGCAACGCCAATTGCTGCTTATAAGCCGAGCCTGAACGTCCAATAAAATTCCTGTGCAATTGGCACTGCAAAACGCGAACTCATTTAAATTTCATACAATCTTTGGCATGGAACTGAGTGCCACACAGGGGGCGGGCGCTGGCTGTTGGCAGTTGGCAGTTGGGGGGGCGGTAATGGGCGCTGGGATTGGGTCGAAGCTGGGGCTGGGTTAGTACACCCGAGGGCATCGGGTGCAAATGAGCAAAGTTGAGCGTCCTCTTTGTTTATGACTCACACGCCGTCGGCAGGGCGTGAAAGGAGGTGCCCTTGTGTAAAAAATCGCATTGTTCTGTGTGAGTGAGTGCGTCTGTGTGCGTGTGCGCCCGTGCTGGCATTTGTGTTTGTGTGTGCTTAACAACAACGACAACAACGGCAACAACGGCAACAATGGCAACAGCGAGGCAACACATGTCTCAATGCTGAAAGCAACCTGTTGTAGCCGTTGCGTCTACAAATACACCCAAATGGGGGTACAATTCAAGCGAATTATATGGATAAGGCCAATAATAAGCGATGCGATTGTTCCCTTGTTATCATTATTATTTGTGTTAGTATTATATTTAGTATTATTTCATAATGTTGTTCTTTTTAATATTTTATGTTCTTTTTTTGGTATATTAGCTATTAATGATACAAATATTTTTATTTTATTATTATTATTTTGTTATTTTTATAAAATTTTAATGTTTTATTTTTGTCATTTAGTTATTTATTTATTTAATTATTTATTTATTTATATAATTATTTATTTATTTTCCATAACTCATTCCATTTCGATTTTATCAGAACTTATCGATAGTTTTAATTCGTTTTTAAGGCGTGCTTTAAATTTAATCCATAGACTAGAAAGAAGAAGAGCTGAAAAAGAGTTAAGGTTTTGAAGAGATTTCAGTTTGCATATGTATGCAGCAGAGGCAGCAGAAAATACTTTGATTCGTCGCTAACTGATAGAGAGTTTAGCTCACGCTAACTCAGAGAGAGGCTTAACAGTTGAGCTCGACTTCGAGTGGTAGTCTCGCTGCTCTATATAAAGGCAGCTAAAGATCAGAAGAGCTGCCCATTGCAGCAGCAGCGGCAGCAGCAGCAGCAGCAGCAGCAGAAGCAGAAGCAGCAGCAGCAGCAGAAAGTGCTCTGATTGGTCGCCTAACGTTCGAGTGTGAAGACTGACTCAGAAAGAGGCTCAAGTTCAGCTTGACTTGAGTGGAGCTGTCGCTGCCCTATATAATGGTAGAAGAAGATCAGAAGAGCTGCTCCTTGCAGCAGCAGCGGCAGCAGCAGCAGCAGCGGCAGAAGCAGCAGCAGCAGCAGAAAATGTTCTGATTGGTCGCCCAATGATCGAGTGTGAAGACTGACTCAGAAAGAGGATCAAGAGTTGAGCTTGACTTGAGTGGAGCTGTCGCTGCCCTATATAAAGGTAGAAGAAGATCAGAAGAGCTGCTCCTTGCAGCAGCAGCGGCAGCAGCAGAAGCAGCAGCAGCAGCAGCAGCAGCAGAAAGTGTTCTGATTGGTCGTCTAATGTTCGAGTGTGAAGACTGACTCGGAAAGACGATCAGGAGTTGAGGTTGACTTGAGTGGAGCTGTCGCTGCCCCATATATAAAGACAGCTGAAGGTCGGAAGAGCTGATTCTTGCAGCAGCAGCAGCAGAAAGTATTCTGATTGGTCGCCCAATGATCGAGTGTGAAAGAGGCTCAGCTTGACTTGAGTGGATCTCTCGCTGCCCTATATAAAGGCAAGGCTGCTGCAGCGCAGCTTCAGTCGTATTCTTCATCTTCTGGTGTTCAGTCGTCCAGTGCAGCGCGGTGCTTCTCCTCTTCTTCTGACTGTTGGTAAGTATTATAATTGTTAAGTATGTTAAGCGAAAATGTAAAAGTTATACTTTTAATGTTTATTTAATGTAAATATAATATATTTAAATTTAATTATTATTATATTACGCAAAGCAAGTCTTCATATGTACAAATATCAAAGACTTTAGCAGTTCGTATCTGCGTTAAGGCTAATTTTTAGTCAGGCAAGCCCGACTAGCACTTCGACTTCCCCTCTGAGTTGTTATTTTTTGTTATTTTATATCAATGCTTAATAATTGCGTTGACTTACTATCTAACAACAATTTAAATTCTCTTGTATGCAAAGCAATTAATTTCAATGTAAATTGCCATCAATTTATTCTGTCAGCAATCATAAATCTGAATAATTATTTGGGTGCATTCATAGAAGGGGACTTAGTTTGGTAACTCAATAAGTAGCTGACTCGATTTAGTGATATGTTTATTTATACAGAGAAAGAGAGAGAGAGAGAGGGAGAGAGAGAGAGAGAGAGAGAGAGAGAGAGAGAGAGAGAGAGAGAGAGAGAGAGAGAGAGAGAGAGAGAGAGTTTATATTAAGTTTTCTTCTATCCCAATTGACAAAGCGAATAATTCAAAAGCCTTTCAATCTATCACTTTTACTATCACTCTGATCTTCCCTCTCTATCGTTCTCTATTGCTCTCTAGCTCTCTTTATAAAATACAGCTTAAATATGTTCAGAGACTTAAGTAAGAAAAGTTGTAAACTATTCTTAGCTACATTTAAGTATTTTCCGTATGATCTCAACGCAATGAATGTGTTGAGATGCATAGAAAACCCATTTAACTCACGAGTGTTGGAGTGTAAATTTTTGTTAAATTTTTTTTTTTTCATAATTTATTGTACTATAAAAGTCTCTGTAGAAAAGTTTTTCGTGTAATTTGAATGTATAATAGTTTATGCAAGTGCATGAAGGTAAAAATATAGAAAAAAATATACATACATATGTATTTAATGCATATTCCTAAATTTATTTCTATGTTTATTTGAAGAACCTCCAGTTCTATCATCGGCAGAGTTCGCTCTTGGCAACAAGTTTATCTTCTTCTTATTACTCTTTGTAAGCTGTAACCATTTGAGAATTCTATGTCACATATATAAATTTGATCAATATGAAGAGTTTGGGTTTTTTCGTAGTTATCTAAATAAATAATAATAAGGAATGTATTAAGCTTGACCTTGACACTTTCTCTAAACTCATTTCCAATTGGCTTTACGTAGTTTGTCCAAAATGTCAGACTGTTACCGAAATAGAAAAAAAATATATATTGTTTCGGATAACGCCTTAATAAAATTGGCTCAAACACGCACCTATACAAACTTCCATAATTATTCTTTCGATAATGATTGAAGATAAATAAGTATTTTATTATGGTTGATTAACGTCTAATGAATGGGTTCTAATCCAGCTAGCGAGAACGATCGATGTTCCGGCGAGGAGCCTCTGTTCGCAAGTGTCTACAGTGGTAGTGTCGACTGTATCCAGGGCAAATAGGCGCCAACGTTCACGTAGACGCCGGGCACATTTGCCTGCCCGCAGCCGATGCCCCAGGCGACGAGGCCGACCACATACCAGAGCCCGTTGCTGGTGCAGACGAGCGGGGAGCCGCCATCGCCCGTGCAGGCATCCTTGCCAGCCTCGCCGCCGGCGCAGATGAAGCTGATGGGATTGAGGGCAAAGGCGGGGCCGAGGCGCGTGGACTGCAGCGCCGTTTGGCAATTGGCATTGGGTATTAGGGGGACGTCCACCTGGCGCATTATCGCCTGGTATGCGCCCGTCGGGCCAAAGTCATTCTTGCCCCAGCCAGCCACCCAGCAGCGCTGGCCCACGAAGCTGATGGTCGGCAGGCAAACGGTGCCAATGGTGGAGCGGCTGGTCAGGGAGACGGGCGTGGCCAGCTTCAGTATGGCCACATTGTTCTGCAGATTGTTCGGATTGAAAGCGGGATTCACATAGACATTGGAGACGAGCACATCCTGCGCCGGTATTGGCTCACTGATGCTGCCCGCATTCCATTCGCCCAGGCGCACCTTAAAGGATGTCAAACTGCCAGAGAATTAGGATGAGTTGTGGAGGATGAGCTGTGGCTATCTCTACTCACGCCAAATTGTAGACCTTGTGGGCAGCCGTCAGCACATGCTGGGCTGTGATTAGTGCCCCGCCGCCAAGGTACACATCCGCCGTGGTCAGCAGCGCTGCTTGCCAAGGATACGCGCCGAAGCTGGCTTGGCCGGGGCTAGCCAGAGCGGAGCCTGCCGGCGGCGGGAAGCGCAACCCGCACTGATAGTTGCCCGCCTGACAGCAGGCCACGAGCCCATAGTTACAAGTCAAAGGCGCCGCCGTGGTGCTAACTGTGGGCTGAAAGCAGAGGAAGGATTAGGCTGCAGTTCCTCCGACTTTGCCTCCAGTCAGCCAACTCACCAATCCGCCATTGTTCACAATGCGTATGTCCAGCTGACCACTGCCGTCATTCGGGGGCGTGGGCAACGGATTCGGACAGGATCCAGCGGGCACGCAACGGCAATTACTGGCAGGCGGTGTCACGATGCCAGTTATGGGCGGCACCAAGGTGCCCACAATCAATTGACGCGCGAGCACTGCAAGGGGTCGGGTCAGAGTTGCTTTATATGCTTGACACCTTCAACTTACGCGTGTGATTATCCGGATTGCCTGCATCGCTGGGCTGTGGCGCGCTCTGCTCGGACAGTGAGCCAAAGCTCCAGCCGCGCACACCTGTGCCGTGGAGCAGCTGGAGGAGCAGCAGGTTAAGTGTTAATCGTATTGCATTCATCGCCTACACAATGGCAACTAACCTGGTTAGGTGACATGCCAGTTGGCTATATAGGGCGACCCGAGCGTACGTCCAGCAAATAAATTGCCAGCCAAACGACCTCAGTTTAGAGTTAGCCTCAGCTCAGGGATTTTCCGAGCTGCATAACGCAAAAAAAAAAAAAAAATAAAAAAATAAAAAAAATAAACGCTTTCAACCGCAATCATAAATATAGAAAAATAGTCGAGATAATCCATACGACATTTAAATACTCTAAACACTCTGATTGACAGTTAACAACATATTTAAATTTAGTAGAGAAATATTGGGTCAATATTAGATTGATGATTAATTTCATGTACTTTATACAAATTTTCTATATCTAGAAAGTAGACTAAAATAAAATTTGTATATTGAGTGAACGATTTCTTAGAACGTGATAAATTCCCTTCCAAATCCTTTTTCTATTTTTTATAAATATTGATTTGTCACCGATATATACAATACATATATATTCACACTCTGCTGACAGGGAACCGCTCGGGGGAGTGTCGCTGCTCAATTCATTTAACAAACGATATCTCAATGATAACGAATGATATATTAAAAATGTACAGAGTGAATAAAAGCTTACTGATTTCTTAAACAATTAACTAAATTGAACAAAAACATAAAAAATAACTCTTTATTTTAGGGAACCTGAAATTGAGTCTAAAATCAAGTTAAAATATCTACAAAGTTTGATCATATTTGGATTATATTTATTTTGGCTTAATTTACATATATTTCTATTTTTATTTCTATTTTCAATCTATACATCTCTTAAGCCAAAGTCAATTGAATAGCTGATAAGCTTACTTTTTGTTTTTTCAGTGTATCATCTATTCATATGTATATCAGTATGCGTACCTCTGTGTGTATGTGTATGTGAAAATTAAATAAACAAACGTCCATCCATAATAACAAATACATTTTGTACGCTCAGCCGTAGGCCGTGAGGGGTAGAAAAGAGGCGAACAAATGTTGGATGTATTCGATATGCGGTCATTGGATAATAAATAAATTGCGCTGACAAATTTGATAGTGATTATTTTCATTTCGCTTTTCAGTTTTTCACCGCCGTGACAATTTTTGATTTGATTTTAACAATTTAATGGTTTAATTGTGCAAACATGCACGAGCATGAGCATTATTATCATAGTTCTTGTTATTGTTATTATTATTGTTGTTGTTGTAGGCAAACGCTTAACACTTCGATAAACATTCTAACTAAAAAAACAAAAAAAAAAGAACCGTAAGACATTTAAATATGTTAAGCTTAGATAAAGAAAGTTTCGAATGCAAAGCTTTTGCCCTATCGAGGAACTCTACTCGGTTGCCTAGGCGAGAATTCAATTCGCATTCCGAATCGAAATGTTCAGCGGCGGTCACGTATTACTGGACTTCTCGGCCATACCCAAGCTGTACGGGCCAGAGAACTTCTGGCATTGGCGTATGCTACTGCGTGCCTATTTGGAGTCAGCTGACCTCTGGAGGGACGATCATCCAAAGGAGGTGGATATTCCAATGCTAGCTGATAAATGCAGTAGAACTGACTAATTTTATAACTCTCCTTGTTTCTCCTTTAGAACTCTCACGCCAAATTCATTCTTTTGGCCACTGTGCAGGCTGATAAGATTGAGCCAGGGTACGATGATGAGACACCAAAGCAAATATTTAAAAGTCTAGAAGAACGTTTCCGCCCTTATTAGTGGGGAATTTCAAATACTATATAAAATGCATAAAAATAATTGGTAATGTCTTTATTTCTGCTATTTTTTGCATTGGTAAAATGAATTAATCATAATAAATGAACAGATTAAAAAATATGTATATATACAAAAAATAAAGATTAAATTTCTTTATTCTTTTATCAAACTGCAATGTAGTTTTTTTATTTTTGTTACATCATTTAGCATATGATTTTATACATGTATTAATATTTGCATATGACATCATAAAAGGATAAAATTGTCCTAATATTATTACGCATATGCAAGCGTAATTCTTTTTAAACAAAATGTTCGCGCGCAATTTGAATGCACATGAAGTTGGCTGTGCGCACATTTCAGCTCAGGCGAAGTTGGCTGCATAACATGCTGAACTAACTTGAAGTTGGCTGCGGAACTAAATATATTTAAATTGTGAAACTAGAAGAGATAAATTGAATTGAAGTGCCAAACATAATATAATAATAATAATATTTTGCATTTATTTTAAGATATTAATAACAGACAAATAACAAATTAACAAGTTGGCAGCTCTCGTGTTAAGGTCACACTCCAATAAACTCAAAACCAATCGATATATTTCGTATCGTACTATCGACTTAAGCCGTTTGTTGCTTTCGATAACAGTTGCACTTCAGAAGTCAAACCATGAGGACGTGCGGAGCGCGTGTGCTTAATATTTGTTTTCTAACCAAACGTTAGAGTTAAAATACATTTTAATTAATGACACTAAACCAAAACATGAGAAAGTTTTTTCAATACTAACAACGAAATATACGCATGCTAATAAACGACTGAAACAAAAACCAGCGCGAACTGCAAAAACATACAAAATCAAAGCAGGCCAAGAAGAAGAGGAAGAAGCCAAAACAACGCGACATCGACACCTGTTTGCCTGCATTCCTGAACCTGTGCAACACTGTGCGTTTCGGTGTTTGTGTGCGTGTCTGTGCAAGTGTATGTGAATGTGTAATGTGTAATGTTAAGTAAAGCGAACTTCGAAACGAATTCTATTTTTTAAACACTGTTTAAATAATTATCAATTTGTTTGGCCATTGCTGCAATTGCACACTTAGCAGCCGCCGCGCCTGCGCAGAAGAAACAACAGCAGAAACATAAACACAAACATAAACGAAAACCGGTTAGAGCGAGACAAGAAGACCGCACGCACACACACACAGTTGCAAGCTGCTCACACACACGTAGTTTGTGTTCGTTTTTTGTTTGCCTTTGCTTGGAAAATAGAAATAGAAGGAAACACACACAAAAATACAAAAGGAAAGAGAAAAAGAAAAAGAAGTAATCAATTGCAAGTGGTGAAAAGTGTGACGATACACAAAGAAAACAAAAAGCCAATTCACACGAAATAAGAAATTAGAAATAATTTGTGCTGTACGCGGAAATTGGGCAACAGAAAGAAAAGAAAAGAAAAAAAATTCAAAATAATAATACAAAAATTTTCAAAAATATGTTTGCATAAGGGTTAATGCCCAAGTGTCTTATCGATGGCCGTCGTATAACGAAAGTGAATTAAGGCCCCAAAATAATTGTAACAGCGATTTCCCAACCTGTTTCCAGAGGTTCGCCCTTATCTGAAACGCGCAGCCACTTGTTGTCCGCATTTGGTGAGTAATAGCCTCAATATTCCTCTAATCTCTTTACCTGCCCCAATGGGGAATGTCCCTTATCTGCATAAGATATTTACATAAATTCACTTGACCAACATTTGAACTGAACCAAAAACAAAAACATTTCAACTTTCACTGAATTGCGCGCCAAAATTGAATTGGCAAAGCAACAAGCGCAGATTTTATAGCAAATTCCAAGTTTGATATGCAATCGAGTTTTCTCTTGTAAATCAAATTTATTTCATGTATCTGCTTTTATTTTGTGGCTTTTCATTAGCTTTGTTGTTGTTGTTGTTATTGTTTTCGTTTGGGGCTGATGTAACCAAAGGCTGATTGCCGAACCGATTTGCAGCTTCATTAAGCTCAACTCGCCTCAAATTGAGTGTAAGGCGAGGCGAAGCTGATTATGAGATAATCAGCAAATTGCTCAACACAATTGCGGAACACGCTGCAAGTCATGAGAGAGAAAGAGTTTTAACTGTTGCCCATTTCCTCGGATCATAGGCGGGCGAGTAGAGCGTAATGGTTAACATTAAATAAGACTAATTAAAAGTCTGCCCAAACAGTTCAAAAAACCCATGCAGCTCGTCGTGAAATGCAACCAATTCCAATTAGGAATTCCGTCTTTAACTAGGTAGGTTTATAAAATTACAATTAAATATATATTTTTCAGGTAATTTTAGTATCTTCATATCAAATTAATACTAAGATTTCAATTGATGTCAAAAATCAATAAATATCTGTTTTTATATCATGTTTTTAGGAAGTTATATCTTAGGCATATTAAAAGTAGCATATTTTTTTGAAAATTATTAAGTCTTTAGAATTTTCTAATAAAAAAGGAAAGCAAAATTATATAGAAATATTTTTTACTTAATAATATTGTACAACAGTCTTCAGTTTTTCTTTCCAAAGATATTTAGTTTAAGTATAAATTGTAGTTTTATTTTTGTATACATAACTAGCACACCTTTTACTTAGCTAATCACGCAGTTAATCTTAGCTGTATTTTCGCCTTAGTTGCTTCTACTAAGCCCCAACTAACTGCAATATGTTTGCAATTGAATTTCAAGCATGAGTCATGGCAGTTGCTTCATTCATTCAAATGCTTTGCTGCATAAATGAATACAAACTGGAAAACAAAATTCCAACTTCAATAGCCCAAATATTCCCACAAAAAAAAGCTGTAGAAATAAACAAATAGCAGCAGCAGCAACAACATTTTTAAGCCAAGCCGTCAACAACAACTTTATAAAAACCAACAACAACAACAACAAGATACAAACTATGCAAAAAGTTATATAAAAAACACGTTGTATATGAGTGTGTGTGTGTGTATGTGTGTGACAACAGTGGTGCGCAGTGGAGCTGGGCGAGGCGGTGGGGCGGAGACACATGACGCTCACTTTGAACCACGCTTCAATTGCAAATGCGCCAGCAAGCAAAAAGCATTGACGCAGCTACCAGATATTGTTGTTGCTGTTGTTGTTGTTGCTGTTGTTGTTGTAATTGTAAATTCTACAGGTTTCGCTGACGCTGTCTGTGTAGCAGTTGTTGCCTTAATGGCGCACAACAACAACAACAATGCTCCGCAATTTTACGCCAAAGCTAAAAAGGCGATCGAATCGAAGTAATCGTCGATCAAAGCTCCTCCAATCGTAGGCAAACCGGGCCAAAAGCCAGACAGCATCCGATTTGCTGGCACTGTGGTCATAAACCACATAAAAAACAGCTTAGAAATCCTTAAAGGATTTCCTTTAATAACAACTTGTTGATAGAATATAGAATATAATCCGTATTAGCAACCGTTTGCTTCCGTACATGTTGACACGGCGGAATTAATCCCATCGAGCTGTTGTTGTAGCTGTTTGTAATGTTAATTAAAAATTCTTAATAATCATATGCTATTATATCTAAGCATGTTGTATACAATCATATCTCATCAAAAGATCATGCCCAGGGTCAAACAAAGTTAACTCCAACTCCTATCAAAGACCTAGAAATGATAATGATAATGGCAAAAATATAAATTGAATCCAACTCAAGTTTTTGCTATCTGTTCGAGAAAACCCGGTCAGCACAGAGAACTGATTGCAATTGGCGTTTATTATGATGGGGGATTGGAGCAACGATTTGTTTTTGCTAGTGCCCACTGTGCAGCGCTTGCGCATTGCATTCATTGGCTTGCCCCACAACAGAGTTGCAGTAATACTATGTCTATGGGGCCCCCGAGCGGCTGCCTGCGTGCCGCTGGTTCGTGGCCAAGTTGCCCAAGTTGGCCAACTGCTTGGGCCACTTGGTTGGTGTTCGATACGAATTGGCAGCCGTCGGCGGCTTTATTCGATGCGACTCAACTCGAATCGGTTTAACTTTGGTTTGGTTTCGATTTGTTGTTAATGCTGCTGTTGTTGTTGTGTGCGATTGGAACTCGTAATTGTTTCATAAAACGCAAAACTGGCCGGACAGGCCAACTGACAAGGGAGCGCTGCAGCAGCGAGGGCGGTGCGGTGCGGGGCGGGGCGGGGCAGTTGGCTGCCTCTGAAAACAGGTGCGCAAAACGCAAGCGCGCGTTTTCTGGTTTTTTGTTTTGTTTTGAAAACAATTTTTTATTTTTTTGAATTGCGAGTTAAGAGTTGGCTGGCTTTTGGGGCAACACTTTTCGATTTTAATTATGGCTTTTCGAACTGCATGCGATATATATCGCATAGCATGTAAAAGGCAAACGTTACAAGGTTATTTGCAGCTCGAATTGTGATTCCCTTTGACAATGGATGTGACTGCAAATGGCTGAACATGCGTATGTATATTATATAAATGTATATTAATAGAGATATACAATATATATATGTATAATATAATCATAGGATCCATGTTGGGTGGCTGAGCAATCGACTGGGCTGTGCTTATTGGAGCGAAACGCACTGGGCAGCACGTAGACTGCCGCCCACTTGAAGTCTAGAAATCATGTTCTACATTCACAGCCATTCATGTGGGGAAGATTATATACAGATGGGTGTACTGTTCGGATCTGATCTAGATTGTCATTGGCTTGCCTTTAGTGGCAGCATAATTGTACTTGCGACAAGGCGAATCTTATATTGATTATAGCCCTTGTCGTATCGTATCTTGATGCGACAGTTATACAGTTATGAACAGTTATTCTATATTTGGTTTCTAGAACCACTTGTTAAGCACGGTGATTACTCTATAATCGTAAGATCTCCAATGTCAAGTATTGCAGCTGAAAACATTTGTTAGGTCCCCATTCAAATTCAATTTATTCAAGTCGAAGCAGATTAAGTATGGTTCGAGTCTTTTCACGCTGTCATCTCTAATTGGTTGTAAACTATTTATTAGGCACAAGGTCATCTGTTAATGAATCATTGTTAATATACCTTAAACAGTTCTATCGAAATTGATTAAATAATTGAGTCACACAAAGAATTACGCAGTTGTAAGTGGCAGAAAAATGAAATTGCTTTACAAGTGTCTTATCTGGGCGTTTTGGCTACTGTCTAGATAATGCAGAGGGCTTAGGCTGCTGGGATGATCTTTACTGCTATAGTATTTCAACTGAAAGTATCTGGCAGATACAAAACGCTCTAATGTCAAGGAAATTCGAGAACACTCTGCCTCGAGTCACATGCAATCTCTAAGATACTTTGTAGCTGGCGCAACTACTTTACTTCAAACTTAAATACCGTAAGCTGCACAGCAACAACAACAAAAAGATAGACAAACACACGCACACCTAGAGATATACAAGTAGATTGTATCTCAAGTTACGCGCACACGCGTTGCCTTTTGTCGGCGCATTTGTGTTTACACCTGATTGCAATTTGTATCTAGCAGATACAAGTGTGCTTTGCATACAACGAGTGCCGTTAAAATGATATAAACAGCGAGCTTTTTAGCCGTAACTGTAACTGTCTCGGATGTATCTATGTATCTGTGTATCTGCATGCAGCGAGGCGAGCCGACAAAAATACACGTTTTTATTTTTGTTTTACTTCGTGGTATTTTCTTTGGGCCTTATTAATATTTATCAATTTGTTACTTAACTTGTTTTTGATTTCGTTGTCGTCTTTTTATACACATTTTTTTTAAACATTTTTTTAAAACCACTTTTCGATAACAAATTCAAAGAGTCGCAAAGCAAAAGAAAAAGCCAAAAACATTTGCATAATTTGGACACATTTTAAGGGGTTTTTTTTTCGTTAAGGTGTAGACGAAGGAAATGAAGAAGAAGAAGAATAAGTAGATGAAGAAGCAACAGCAACAGCTGCAATGAATAATTTTCGTTTCGTTTTAATTGATTTTCAACATTTATTGCTGCGTATTCAAGGCATTTTGTTAAAATAGCCAATTTGACCTTATTATTGAGTATCTGTCTTAATTGGAATTATAATTAAGTACTTGATCGTCGCTTGAACAGGTGGCTTTGCGTGCTGCTTTAATTAATTGGTCGCAACTATTTATTGTATTGAATATTGAATGAATGCCGAATGAAGTGTCTTTTGGCTTAGATATCGAAGCTGGTCATTAATATTTCATTGCTTGGCTATTTTATATGGCCATAGAACCATGTCAAAGCATTTAAAATCAATTTGGAAACGCCATTAAAACATGTGTTAAACTCTAACTGGAAAAATACTACCACACTTCAGGTGAAACCTCAGCAACGAAAGCCGAGCAGCGAAATGCGATAAAAAACTGTTTGGTTTTGTTTTTTACAGCTTTGGCTCACAGTTCGCAGCTGACAGCTGACTATTACAACGGACTTCTGGCCCGTAAGACTCACCCACGATAAGCGTTATTTACATTGTGGGGTGTGCGCGAATGGCCAATGCAATCCGAGTGCTTGGCAGCTGGCTTAGAACACCTAACCAGGCCCAGAGTTTCCATCTTACAAAACAGCACGCATTCTTGACGCTTTGCCCAGTATCTGCGGCTCTGTTGTTTTTCACATTTAGTTAGTTTTGGTTTTGTTATAGCTCATAGTTCTGTTTGAGTTCTTATGGAATGCTTTTCGCACTTGGTTTATATGTTAAGTTTTAGTACAAGCACATGAGCGCAGATAACTACGAAAGTGTGTGGTGTGTGTGTGTGTGTGTTGGTAAAATAGTTTTTATGGGCTGAGATTTGGCTAAAACAGCGTCGCCCAGCCTCATGTAGTGTATAATCAACAGGTATGCTATCTATTTCGTTAACTAAGCCAAGTTATCTAAATAAATTGTTGGCCATAGTAAATCAAAAGCCATATTATCGGTGCTTTAGCAAATTGCATGACAATTATTACGTGCGCAAATATTATTAAAGACTACTTAGCATTGAAATTGATATAAAATAATATAATATACTTAATGTATGTGACCGGCAGAAGGAAGTGTGTTACGTATAATATGAGGTAGATACATTCATCAGTTCCTCTTTCTGAGCTGAAAAACAACAAAAGCTTTATATTTGATTACTGAAATATTTATTCTTATGCTACTTTTGTAGCATAAGTTTATTATGCCTTCTTTAATATATATTCTCATTTTTTAATATCAATAAATCATTATATAAAAATCTATTGTTTTGTGCATCTGTTTTTGTTTATGACTGTAGCTATTTGCTGAGTAACAGTATATTTTAGTCGGGCATATCAGGCTAGAGCTCATTTTATCTATAATGCAATGAATAATGGAAAAGTGCTGGTAATCCCTAGTCAGGCACATCCGACTAGATCACTCTTACTTGTTAGCCAATTTGAGAACAAAAGATTCTAAACTTTTGTCTTGGTATTTGAATATAAATTGCCTTGTTATGAATAGAAACCCGACAATTGTTTGCTGAATATTCTGAATTAAAATTATATTTTTATCAAATTTTTAACAATGAAACTTAGATTTATTGAGGTTAACTATTTGACAGCAGTCAGAGCTGCAAGCTTTAATAATTTAAATATAGTTTTCAATTTCATTTGTTTGCCATTTGGGTTGGTATTTCTTTTGGTTGAATTTGCATTGTGAGCCTCAGTAAACAAAGCCAATGACGCACTTTTCCCATGAGACGTAGAGCTATAATTTCACTTAACTAGCTGCCTGCTCGCCCAGCTAGTTGAACTCGCACTCGCACTGCAAATGACAAACGACAAATTGTCGCATGCTGTCATTGTTTTTGATTCACTCTCCAGTGAAAAGTTTGTATTTGATTGTTTTATATCAGCTGGGATCTAGTGTCTTGTGTTGTTTCCTGCCTAATTATAGGCAATCAAAGTGCAACAAATTCAAGTTGGGAAGGCGCGCAATTTAAATAGCTACCGCTGCAAGCAGATGTTGTTGTTGTTGTTGTTGTTGTTGTTTGATGATTACATTTAATCGCCGATGGCAAACATAATCATTTCGATTAAATAATCAGCTCCTTACTGGTGAGCCAATCTTCGCACATTTGCACAGTGTCTGCAAAAAGTTGAATGCCTGCTTGAAGAGTGCTTGCTTCTGTAATTATGAAAGTTTTTCATCTTGTTTTTCTTTTATTTTTACCCAACAACAACGAACCGTTGGCCAATGTTGGGTTAAATGAACGGTATGAACTCATTTCGAGGAGTCAAGTTTACTTGCAGCACTGAGTCACTCCATTTCATTCATATAGAGGCAGCAGCAGCACCAACTCTCGGAAGTGAAAAGCTGCCACCACAAATGTGGCTTTGGCTTGGTCTGAATCTGAACCTGAAACCAGAGGCAACAGCAACAGCAACAGCAACAGCTATAGCAACTGCAACAGCAACGCCTTGCAATGTGATACAAAATGCTATTGGCTTTTTATGCAACAACAACAACAACAACAACAACAACAACAACAACGACAACAACAGCAATAATGGGAGCAACTGTAGGCAGACTCTGCTCCGATCTGAACCGATCCCAGGCCGGACAGAGAGCGAGTGCCGTTGGCGTTGGCAGCGCACGTCGCCTTCAAAGACAAGTTTTACACCAATTTCCGCTGAGTTTTTCTTGTTTTTCTTTTTCTTTTTATTATATTATATTGTTTTTCTTTTTCTTTTTCTTTTGCTTTTCTTATCTGGCTCTCCATGTTATTATCTAAAGGTTAAAGACTTATGATGCGCCTGTGGAATTTTCTACTATGTTTTTCCAATGCTCGTTTAATGGGGCTTTAATGTGGCAATTGGCGTCTGTTAAGTGCTAGCGACGTGTGTTTGTGCCTAATTGAAAAAGGAAAATCAAGTGGCAATTTGCGCAATTGATATTTAGCCAGACATTTAAAATGCTTCCACAAATAGTTAGTTGTCTGGGTGCAGCTGGAACTGGCTGAGTGATCATAGTTCGATAGGCGCTGGACAATGAATAATGTATCGGGCATATCGATAACTTTTTTCCGATGGGAAATGCGCATTTCTGAATATTTATGAGTGTGACTCTTGAAGAAAAACCCATTTGTTGTTGGGTAAAATCATAGATCAATTGCATATTAAGAGAAATAGAAACACTTTATTGCCAATTGATTTGGTATGCGGGAATGTCACATTGTTTGTCACATTGCAATCAAATTCAAGAATTCATTTAATTGAAATTTCTTCAATATGGCAATTAGAATACATTCTTATATAACGAAGAAATAGTAAATGGACAATAGAAAAATATATATGTTCCATAATACATGTATGCACATATATTCTTCATCATTGTAGACATACATTAAGTTATTTTGAAATGATCAACAATGTTTTCGAGTTGCAAAAAAATCAATAAAAATCGATTTCGAACTTTAGATATTTGAAAAGCATTCAGTCTAATTCATATCTAGATCATTCTTACCTATTTAAACTTATGTATAAATTGAATCATATAAATAATATTATAATATGTAATCAATTTGAAATTTCAGTTTCAATTTTAGCTCTCAGTTTGCAAAACCTGTAGACAATAATAAATACTTCTCTAAGCTCTCAAATAAAAGTGTTTATATAAACACCTTTCGAGCTGCAGCCACGAATCAGATCCAATTGTTTATTAAGTATCGCATCTATGGTGCTCGAAATAGCTATAAGAACAGTTCTGAACTCTATACGGAATCTCAATTGCTTGAAATTCTTCTATTTAGGTGTCTCCATTTCGAGCACCCGCCACGTTCTCAATTAGCGTCGTTCTTCATTTGAGCATGTGTTTTGATTTGTTTTTTGTATTATTTGTTATTTATATTATTTATTATTTGCTTTTTTTTTTTGTTTAAACAAGTAGTTCAAATGGACAACGGCATAAACAAAAGCAAGCATAAAGCAACAACAATGCACTGCAAAAACCAAACAAAACCAAATATTTTTTTATTGTATTTTGTTTTGAAGTATTTCCGTTTGCGGATTTCTGTTTGGCTTCATATTTTGTTTTGTTTTTTTCTGCTTTTCAATTTTTTTTTCTGATTTTTGTGCTGTTCTGTTTATTTTTACGTTGAGCTTTTGTAGGTTAGCAATGTGAAGCCTTGAAATTGTTTGTCAGCTCTTAACTCTAGCTTTCATTATTATACCTGAATCTGTCTTTTGCTAGACTAGAAATTTGGAATATATACGTCTCTGATAAAGTATAGAAGTGGTTAGATGTGGGGCTATTTGGCTTAAACCAGTTATTTTTAAAACACGAGCACGAGATTAGTCGGTTTATTATATATTATATTTAGTATTTTTTTCAAGTTTCATAAATTTTCACTCAGCAGTTTACGTGTATTTTCCGCATTTACTTAAAATTTATGTGTGCCAATTTGTGTGCAAAGTTTTTGTTATGGTTCGTTTTTCTTTATTTTCGCATATTCTGCAGTTCCCTTGTTTGTAAACAATGTGAAAGGGCCAAGGAAATACGATTTTGTTTACTTCAGTAGATACAAAGAAAGTTGAAACGAACGTCAAATTACTGTCTTTGGGTGATATTTCAATCAGGCTTTCATGGACTGCAGAAACTATAAATTTATTTTCCGTGAGTGATAAATCGATGCGCACAAAATTCCATTTGAAATTGGACGCTGTAGGCGGCAAACGAATTTCCTGCCTTTAAATGTGCCTGAAATAGCCAAAGTAGTTATCATGCTCTTTGGGCAAACCAGTTGATTGTTTCAAAATTCCGTTGCTCATATTTAAATAATTAGCTAATTTGTTGGTTAACTAACGAGCTGGCCGATTTTCGAGTTATGCAGTTTACCAAAGTGAAGTGAGAGTTGTGCAACTCGAAAATGTGAAGCCTAACACCGAATATCCTATACTCTATATTTAATTAAGTTGAATAGCTGGTTATTGTTATCGATTAATCGATCACTTATTTGTTGTTCACAACTCTTTGCCTGACAACTAAAATTACATTATTCCACAATTGCAAGTGTGCATATAAGAATGCAATTCTTAAGATAAAAACTAGTTATTGTCGGGCAAAAACGTGGATAAAACTATAACTAATATAGAAGTAAACAAATACTAATTAGTTAGGTATGTGGAAATGTCATATTAATTATAGAAATTAGAAAAAAAAATAAATACAAATTTATAAAAAATAGAGACATATATCAAATAAAATTATATATTTTTTTTGTAAAATGTTAATCTTGGTAAATATCGTTATAAGTTTGAAATTTGAATTAGAATATTATTTAAAGACGCAAGACTATATATGGTGCTAATTTAGCTTATACAAGTAAATGTAAGTTAATCCCTATTGATTTCCTTTTTGCAGGCCTAACGGTAATGTAATTATAGTAATTAACTTAACGAACAAGTATTACGCAGTCGATGTTGACTCACTTCAATCTCTCTCCTTCTTTTAGTACATATTTTCCTAGCGGAACTTCCATTGTGAGTCGTACAACTTACATATCATCTGAGAGATACACCTTATAGCGCATGTTGTACAGCATTTAAGTGCAGCTCTCTTTTACAAATTTCAAGCAAATTGTGAGGACAACTTGTTCGCTCGGACTGCATGTTTTGGTAGGGGATTTTTGTTTTTGGGTGCGACACTTGATTTATTTGATTTGGTGCTGTCAGGTGGAGACGTTGTTCGGCTTGAAGACGCGACGTTTTTGCCAGAGCTGCTGTTGTTGTATTAGTAGGAGTTGTTGTTGTTGTTGTTGTTGTTATTTTTACGGCCCGTAATGATTGCGCTGATTACGTGACGCTTTCAATTGATTTGCGCACAAAACCAAAAGCCAAAAATCAAGCTGCCGCCGCGCTTGGCTAGCGGGCAAACCAATTGTTGTTAACGTTAACGCATTTGCTGGCCATATGAATGGAAATGTTGCCCAAAAGCAGAAATAGCAATAACAACAACAGCAACAACTACAATAAGACAATTTCGTGTAAGTTCGTGCTTAAACAACTTTTTATTTATTTATTTTTTTTTTGTACGTCGTGGATAATTTTTCACGAAGGTTTTTCAAGTTGTTTTTGCTGTTTCTTAGCTGGACAAAGGCCTCATTTCGAGTATTTTTGTTGGCGATTGTCTGTGCACTGTTGTTGTTGTTGTTGTTGTTATAAATGTGCATTGAATATTAATTTGTTCATTCCAGAGGCCATTTTGAAAATTTGTATATATTTATTGAATTAGTTACCTTTAAAGAACTGAGTTACTTAAAAAGTAATTAAACTTGACTAGAAATTTTAGTTTAGCACTTTTGCTCGTTGTTAGTTAGTCTGAATTAGTCAATAAGCTTATCTAATAACAAGTAAAACAAGCACTAAAACTTAATCTGAATTATAGCTAGCTTGACTTCTGTGAAGCATCAAATCATCAGTTCCTTTAAATTGTTAACTATTTGGAATATTCAATAGAGCTCGTCTGGGCCATAAATTTAAGTCTATCGAGTTTCGAAAGCTGGCAGTTATGCTATCTGTGTTTTTTTTTTTCTTATCATGCGACTCATGGCATTTGGAGACAAACCTGAAACCCGCAGCGACTTAAACAAATGATGCATACTAAATAATGGCAAACGAGCAAAAATATATATAAAAAAACGCATATATTAGAATTTATTACATCAGAGATACTTTAGACTCGATCTGTTGCGCAATATAAACTCGATAGTGTTTAAAGATTTAACTCAAGTGCATTGCGTTTGCCCACTAATCTCTTACAGCTAAATACAACTCAGTTATACATATATAACTATGTCTATATATATGGTTATTTGTATATATATGTATATCGTCAGATTATCGCTAATCACATGCACGCGACACGCAAGGCTCGAATGTTTACAACTCAAATAAATTACAGTAAATTAGTGTTATTATTGTCATAGGACTTGGTTATGCATACCTGACAGTAGTTACCACTTGTTAAGAGCACTTAAAGGTAAATTCTTGATCAAAGAACCAAAAAATCAATAAGTAGTAAAAGAGAGTGGCTTTCCTTACTATCAATTATGTCTGCATTGAAATACAGGTTCTGAAGTTGAATGATTAGGCTAATACAATATAATAATTTATGCATTCATATATATTTAATATACTTTCTACTTCCTTTGTGTCAGTAATTATATTTGTAATCATTAATTTGCTTTGAGATTATATTTTATTTAATTAATTTATAATAAAATCTTACTCTATAAAATAATGATTTTCTAACATTTATTATCACTTCAAATTTTATTTTGTAACTTTTAAAATATTTCTGAAAATCTCCATGAAATGCCACAACTTATTGAGCCACCCCCACATTAGTTAGTCTATTCGATAACTGTCTGGTGGTTGTTATATCATTATGTTTATCATGTGAACATACAGTTCTTGTCGAGGCAGGCAATTAGAGCCTCTTTGAGTTATTTTTAGCTGCACAAATGCAATCAGAAATAGCCTGATGTAAATCACGGCTCAGCAGTTTAGCCGGAAAGCGGCTATTTTTAGAGATTTTTATTGGGAATGACGAGACTCGTGAAGAGCTTTAAGTGGAGCGTCTCCGGCGAGCGTAGTGGGTCGAATCAATTGATTTTAATTAACACCCGCTTCTACATGTCTTCGCTAATGGGCATGTGGGTTGGCTGGTGGGCGTGGCACTTTCATAAGACACACGTACGCACACGCACACTCACACGGGCATCATGTTTTAATTGCCACTTGCTCTCGGTCAAGGTTCGCTGAGTCAAAGAGTCGCTGAGTCTTACCAAGCTCTGGGGGTCCCAACCCCCGGGAGACAAATTTTTTGTTGTGCAGTCAGCGTCACAATTTAATGAATGAATCAATCTACGACCCGTTGGATACACTCACACACGCATACACTGATTACAGTTATGAAATTGTTTTTTATTTTTCTGGTATGATATTATGATTCCTCTCCTGGTATTAAGAGGGTTGACAGCGTACACTTATAGGCTTTACGCCTAATTGCATTTGCCTGCAATTAATAGCGTATATACAGCTTAAGCGATAACAAGTCCGACATGTGTTCAAGTATATAAAGTGTGACTGATGTATGCATGTACTTTGTGATAATACCTCGAAATGCCTACGCCAGATCCATTGGCCCAATTTGTAGTTTGTTTGGCTTTTCTAATAGGTTTCTTGTCTATTTCTGTTCGATTCGTTGCGCAGTTTACATTTGAGAGTATTTGCGTGTGGATTTAACTTGTTTTTTCTGCTCGAATGTAGCCCACATTCGACTCGCGGTTGGCGTCTGTGTTTGAGTATTTGTCGACTTACAACACCCACACAATGTTTGCGTATACGTAATTTTAATTTATCTGTTGTTGTATGCCTCTCTCTCTCTTTCAGTTTGTCATATCTATCTCTGTCTATTGTCGGCACTTAAACTTGACCTTTATATTCATTTATTGCTTATTACTGCATTGCTATTGTGATTGTTATTGCCATCGTTCTTCTTGTTCTCATTGTTATATTTGTGAATGAAGGCGAACTTGGAGTCAACATTCTGCCCACTTGCACTCATTTCCATTTCCATTTACATTTCCATTTCCATTTCCATTTTCATTTCTTTGGACAGCTCGAAGATCGTGTGGGCGATTGCATTTGCTTTGTATGTATATGCCCAGATATGCATTCGAGTATCTACATGTGTTTCAGCTCAGCTAATTTCCCTGTAATTGTTGCGCAAATACAAAAGCATCGTCTACTATTACTATATGCTAGGCAGTGGGGCGGGCTCTCTGTGCGCGGTTATTACTCATTAAATATGCAGGGGAAAAAAATAGCGAATAAATCACACTGGGAGAACATCGAAAAAGGCGTTGCTTTTCGGACTGGGCGGGCCAGCATCTTGGCTGGTTGTCTTTGTCTAGGCACTGCTTGATATATGATCATGGCCTGATATATGAGCCAGCTATTAGCTTCGGCTTTAACGATGCGCCCTGACATTTGCATTTGCGCCTATTGCTGCCATTAAACTAACGCCTATTGATGCCTGTGGTGGGCTCTTTACACTCTTCTGACTGGCAATCTGTTGGGATTAGAATGAGGCAGGGCCTCAACGAAATTCCATCAAAGATTCCACGAATGCCACAAAACAAAAACATTGAAAAAATCAAAGAAACTGAAAATAAATTAAAATTTTCCAACAAAGCGTTAGAGCATTATCTTAAATACCAAAATGGCCGTTAATTCTGGAGGTCTAGACAGCCAAACAATTCTAAGCCGAGCCCAGACCTGTTTCCAGCCGCCATATTAACACATAACACAGCCACAGACAAATCCACAAAAGGGAGCTATCCAGGAATTAGAAGAACCTGCAGGCCGAATGGAAACTGAAATCGAAATTGGAGTGCATTCGGATTAAAGTTGAAGTTGAAGTGGAAGTTGAGGTTGAGGTTGGGGTTGAACTGGTTTCACATGGTCTCTCTTGTGTGCGGTGTTTTTGACCTTTGATGTTGCGTTGTGTGTGTGTGTGTGTGTGCGAGTAGTAGAGATCGTAGACAGGGGACAGACATTTATGAAAAGCTGATTTTATAATAAAATTCATGGAATTTTGTGACTTTAGGCGCGGCATTCAGTCAATGATCAATCAACTGCAGCAGTAGCTGGGGAATCAGAAACAACAACAATGAATACGAATACGAATACGAGTATGAATACGATTATGAGTATGGCTTGACTCGCACACACACACAGATACAGCATCAGGTTTAATTGATTCAAATGAAGAAGCAACAACTGAATGATGATGCTGCTGCTGATGATGATGATGATGATGATGATGAGCGCTGACTGAATGACTTTTGTCTATCCATCTATCAGTTTGAGCTGCTGCTTTCTGTGTATGTAAATCGATGCATAACAATCAAGTCCCAGTAGCTGATCTCTTCATACAGCTGCCGAGCTCTCTAAAGCGCGCTCTGGGCAATATCGTGAGTCAAACGTCAGCGGAATTATAAAAAAATCTCAAGAAATAAAACTGCAAACATGCAACTGTCAATTGTTGTTGTTGTTGTGGCTGCTGCTGTTGTCTTGTCATGCAACGTTTTGTAGCTCTGTTGTTTTGTTTGTGTTTATAATTGTGAGTGGCTTGGCAGCTCAGCCCAGCCCAGCGCAGCGCAGCATATGGCCCCACCCAACCCCACCGCGCACCACAATTGGGCACTTGCCAGTCAGGGACGTTCATGCGCATCACGTTGAACTCAACAATTGTTATCCGGCTTATGCATTTGCTGCGGTCAAAGTTGACTGACAGTCGGACTGAATGTCAATGTGCCGCGATGCCGCAAATATGCATAAATATAACTCATATGTGCACTTACGTACGTAGCTAGAGCGCAGTTCCGTAGACCCCGCCAACTTGTAGACTTTTCCATTCCATTCAATTATTAAAATTAGCTCAAGTCTCGCAAGTCGCTGCTAATTGCCAATATGCAGTTGCTGTGGGTACACAGCTTTTAATTATAGAGAGCTCAATTTGCAGTTTGTTTAGGGTTAAGGGTTCTCAATTGATCAGAGGGCATGGCTGGGTCAACAGAGAGACAGGCAGAGAGGGAGAGAGAGAGAGAGAGAGAGAAGATAAGCCGCAATTCGAACTACCTGCTGTCATGTCAATTTGTTGGATCAATGAAGTCATATGTATACATATAGGTAATCTGTTTGCAGTCATCGGCTGCTTTGTTTACGTCCAAATCGTGTCTGAGTACCCATTCTTATCTGGGAAATACTTTGCATAAATGGCCATCAGTCATCGCTGGATGACTCGCACTCACTAATTGCCCCCGGGGCTGATGCGGAATTCGAGAGGTCCCTAGGAATAACACCCGAGTTCTTTCCTGTTCCCTAAAAATAACAAAAACCAAAGCGAAAAACCCACCACATGCCGTGCCGAAGGCAAAACTGAGCATCTGGATAAACCGCTTGCGTGCAAACGTTGTCCTGTCCTGGGAAAACTATTCAAATGCGACGAACAAGGAACCTTGGGAGATGGGACATGGGACGTGGGACATGTAGTGCAGCAGGTAGTAGCAGGTAGTTAGTCGAGGCTCGTTGGACTCGCTCGGCAGTGGCTCCTTAAATAAAATCATTAAAAATAATGAACGCACTTCCGTTGCGCTCACGTCGGGGTCTTAGAACTTTACACAACATTAAAATAAGGCGCTGCTGAGGGGAGCGCTACGGAATGCCGCACAAATTAAAAGGTGCGCGACTCGAAGTCGCGTCGTGAGTCGCTCAGCAATTGCAATTACATATGTAAGATTGTGAGTTGGCCTGTAAAGCCAGCAGATACTCAGACACTGACACAGACACAGACTGAACCTGGGTCTAAACCAAAAATCAAAAGATGTGGGCAACATGAACGGAAATAAAGCGTACTGAATTGGCTGCTCTTTGCTGTTGGTGGTGTTCCCAGTTCCCAGTTCTCAGTTTATCTATAAAAATGCGCGTAGAAACAAAGGCGAGCGAGCTGGTAACTTGATTGTGGGGGCCGGACGACACATATAAATTATCAACGAAGCATTTGCTGGAGCAGTCAGCCAGTCAGCCAGTCAGGCAGCCAGCTGGTAGTTATGCGTAGATACACAAACAGATACAGATACAAATACAGAGACAAACTTGTGTATAGATACAGATACAAACAAATGTAAGTAGCTACAGGTACAGCCTACGCTAAATACTCCGAGTGAATGAAATTCTTTGTATGTTTGATTTTACATACTCTGCAGAGAGAGGGTATTAATAATTGGCTAAAATTTCGAACTGAATTAGTTAGAGATAACTTATAATAATAATACTTCATATCACATCTGTCCCATAATACATTTTTGTATATCTATCGACATGCTGAACTTGACTTGTCAATAATCTAGCCATCACATTTGATCTTAGTGTATCTAGTCTTCGTCACATGACTCTCTTAACTCTTCGTCACACAATTCAAAAGAATTCTTACAAGATATGCTAATAAACTTGATTGAGCTTTTATGCTCATAACGTGTATAATGAGTGAGTTTCGTGAATCAATGCACTCACGAGTGTTCCAAAATTATGCATAAATACCGATGATTCGTCTTCTGCCTCGAGCACTATAAAAGTTAAACGACGCACCCATCTGTTTTAACAAAGGCCCCACACAAATTGAATAATTTTTATTTTTAAATCATCTTTCCATTTTGTTTTTTGTTTTTTGTCTGTAGCACACTTCAAAGGAATAATAATATTTAGAAATTAAAATAAAATCAAAAGGTAATTGTAAGCCTGTTGTTGATGATGATTTTATAACGAAAGGTAAATTCCATTTTTGATTTTAGCAAATTTCTATACTAAGCCTAGAGTTAGGTGTTTGAATTAGATTTTCCACATTTCCAAAGCAAAATTTCAGTTTAATGATTGTTTTACAAATTCGTGATTAATTTTTGCTGATGATGAAGGAATCTTACTTTTAATATTTAATGTCTAATATTTCATATATTTTATTTTTTATATTTTATTGCGAATTTGCCTTTAGTTTCAATACTCGTTCACATAATGAAAAGAGTATATTTGTTGTGGGCAATGAGCGCTTAGCTATTCTTCTGTCTATCTATCTTTTTGTTATCCATTTTGATATTGAAGCTGCTGACTGAAATATAATATAATTACTCTTATATAGCTCCCGCTGATAACGATTCTTGACCTCGCTCACAGATAGATAATTGAATTATTATATGGGAAATCTTAAAAATATCGATTAATTCTTCAATTTACGATCGTGAGCGAGTATTATGAAGTCGCTTGCGCACTAGAATTGAACGTACCTAACTGTTTTCTTTCTTTTTCACTTAAACATGCGACAGAAATGTTGAATTAGTCTCTATAGGGTGGGTAAAACATATGCATATTAACCTGAATGTTATGGGGCATTCTGAGACTAACTACTATATAGACTGGCTGACTAACTGTGCGCAAAGTGCCTTTGGGATGTTTTTATTTTTATTTTTTAGTTGCTGTGTTTTTTCTGCTGTTTACACAATTGTTGGGAGAGTGGCAAAGTGCGGTATCATAATGTAGATGTTGTTGTTGTTGCTGTTGTTGCTGCTGCTGTTTTTGTTTTGCCTTGTTTTGTTTTGTTCTGTTGGTGGCTTATTAGCCACACTTTGCTTTATTTACCAAGCATCGTCATCGTCGTCTGCCTTATCGTCGCCTGCTCCGAATGAAGCTTAAAGTGCGCTGGGTGTTGTGCTGGGAAATAAGGTCAGGCCCAGAACTTTCCAAAATGACTTTTAGTGCCGACTGTCTGTCTTTCTGGCTCTCTGTCCGGCTGGCTGGCTGTGGCGTGTAAATATATTGGCCAAAACGACGCAGCAGCCGACACGGCCATGGCGCAAACAATTAGTCAAGTTTACTGGGGCCCATTTATATATCTGACAGATATGCGCTTTGCATGAGAGGCCGGGGCTTAAGCGCAGCCATTGACACTCGGCTGGGTCGGCTACTAACCCGTTTTTTCGGCTGTTGGCCCAGCCAATTACCAAGCCCACAACATAAAAATACTTGCGAGAATGTATCTCGAGTGTGTTACGAATTTGTATCTCTTCTTCAGCGAGCGGCAATAAAAGCTCGAACAATTGCTTGATTCATGCGACGCCTCGATGGTCAGGCAGGCAAGAAACAACAACAACAACACTAACAAAACAAACAAAAAGCGCAAAGAGGCTGAAGAATCAACCTACATATGTTCATCTTGTATCTGTGTGGTTCGCATCGAGCCGCGGATGCTGTGACGCATCTGGCAAGACGAGCAATTGAATTGCTCACAGCTGATTACTTTCGATTAAGTCTTAGTTTTATTCGATTTCTGATTTTCAAACATCAAGCTGTGCCACGGCCGTTGTTTATTTTCATTTTCCATAAGTCTTCACATAATTGCAGATATTGTAGAAATATTTCAGCCGAACGTGTTTTCATTTTCCATTTCGAGAAAGCGGCCCGCAGCATCAATTCGAATATTTCGTATATTTAAGACGCGTGTGAAACACTTTTATTGCTATTATCAAAAGCTAAAAAATGCATGTGTAAATGCAAATGTTTATCGATGTTAAAGAGCTCAGCGAACATAGCATAAAAAAGTAACAAAAACAAATATTTTAATATTGTTTTTCTTTTGTTTACTTCACAGACACGCAACAACAGCCGCAACAGCAATTTTCCTGGTAACTATTTAATTATAATTTATTACGATTTTATATAATTATATTTTTTACGATTTATTTATATTTATAAACATTTTGTTTAAGAGTTGTTGTTTCTAAATTTGTAAGACACGCAAGCAAAGTTTTTTATTATATTTATTCTAGCTCTTTGTTTTGAGATAAAACTGTTCGTCAGAGGAGTTTTTATAACCAAAATACGTCAATATTTTTAGGAATTTATAATAATTTTATGATAATATATACCAACAGACTTTAATAAACTTGGCCAGAAACTGAGCTGTCTTACGCAAATTCAATTGTTTAACTAAAGTCTGCCAAGTCTTGCAATTATATCTTTGTTATGTTTCAACAAAATCTTATCAATTTAGTTTTCTATGTAGCTCTATATAATTTTATTATTTTATAGTTTCTAGTGTACATTTATCTGCAAGGGCATTTAGGCTTCGGCTTGTTCGGCTTTCGTTTGCAATGAGTAATGTACGAAGAGCTCAAGGTGGCGAGCAAAAACAATGCTTAATCTTTTAGCTGCTTGGGCAAATTCAGCGTAACGGTTTTAACACACTCCATTCGCCACTCTTGGGCCATTAGCGGTAGAGGCACGCAAAGCTGTGCAGCGCTTAGAATATTAAATGTGGGTCAGCAGCCGGCCTATAGATGGGGGGCATATTGCTTATATAATGAGCGGCGATCAATGCGCAATATTCCCATAGGGCGTCATTAGGTGTTGGCACCTGTTCCACCGCACAACTGTTGTTTGTTGGCCGGGTCAATAGTTTTAACAGCTAAGCGGCATTTAAATGTTGACGTTTGTTCGCTGTTTGAGCTGGTGCGTTTTAATTGCAGCCAGCGATTCCGTTGGGTCCATGCAGCTAATTGCTGCACACACATGCTGGCTGTAAGTGTTGGCCTACTCAGAGCTGGCCCTAACCTTTAACTGGTTTCTGTTTGCTGTTTTTGTTTTTATTTTTGCTGTTGGCTCTTTGCGATGATGATATGGCTAAATCCGCCAGCCAGCATCGAGCCGCAATTCCACGGAAAATGAGGTCGAAAGCCAGCTTTACACAGGTTTTTAAGTGGCGCTTGCCGCTTCTCAGTTCGAACTTATGCAAATCGTTAAGATTAGTCGAGCCAGTTCAAAAAAAAAATGTGTGTATATATATATAATTTGTGGTAATTTGTGAGTCTGACTTTAATATTAATGCATATTTTGTTTTTTAGCATTTGAGGTCAGCAGCGCAGCATTCGATCATTAAGCGATTTGCCTGGTTGAGTCCCATCTATAAATCTTTAGCCCAAAACCAAACACTAAAATTATTGCACAACTCAAACAGGCGGTTCGCATCATCGAGAGCGATTAACTTATGTCAACCAAAAAGCGGAAATTGAACAATAGCTCAAATCTGCACATGCATTGCAAATAATTGCTTTTGTTTTTTGCTACGCGCGAACAAAAATTGAATGGAAATCAAAGTTGTTGTTGTTGTTGTTATTATGATTATTATACTCTTTCCTCTCCTAATGATCAACGGTGTGTATTCATTTGGCTTTCATCACATGTTCTGTAGCATTCAATCTTTCATTATTAAAAGTGATAATCAAATTAACTTTCCAGGCTGTTGATGAGAATTGTGGATCTGTAGAAGTTGCTTAGCCAAAAAAATGATATGTGAGTGTTTCAGTAGCTCTCTCTGAACATTGATTGCAATTTCAGATTATTTATTTTAGATTAGAATCTAGCAAACTTTGCACCTACTTAACTTCTCGTTAGATATCAATTATCTCAGCTTCGCTCGAATGGTTTAATCAATTCAATAACAACACTCGAATATTGTATAATATATATTATCTTTATGGATATTGCCTGTTGACCTCTGAACTTGACTGAAACAATAGAATCCATAAATCGACAAACAACTTCATTATTTAGCCAAACACAAAAAGTCAACGAAATTTAGTTGACAAATGCTTTTCATAACTCTTTGGGTATATCTGCATAAATTACAAAATGTCGTCAGCTGTCAGAGATGAAATATAAAACAATAACTGGTTGACTAGCCTTTGGGTTCATTTTTGGTTCATGACGTAAAGTTTTTCAATTAAAATCGAAGATTTATAGCTGAACATAAATGCCAAAACGTTGCCTGTTGATAGTCTGATTGCAAATATGTTTGCCAATCTCAATGTTATGTTTGTTATTCATGCACATCACGATATATATAAATATATAATTGATATACTCTCATTTTGGGTCAATGAAAACGAATTGCACTTAGTTTCAAATACTTGAAATGATAAATAGTTGTCTATGTGTCGGAAAAAGCTCAGAATTCTAAATTTCACTTGTCTTCGCAGCTGGAGCACAGCATATCATTTGAAATTGTGTTGGACATGGCTACGGTTTCACCTGGCTGCGGCACGTAGCCAGCGTGTAGTTGAATCCACATGACATGTCATTTTGAGCACAGTGAGAGTTAGTGTCCAAATTCTTGTAGTAAAAGTGAATACGGTCAGCGCGTTGACTGACCACACCGAGGCGGTCTCAAGTTCAGACTCAGGCATGAGCACAGCTAAAGATCTGTAAATTGTTTTGGCACAAGCCGCGCTTGCCCAAACTTTGAACCTGTCTAGCTAGCTGGCCCAACAAAGACTCCAAATAGCGCCGGGGAGTAGCAATTATGAATTCGCTAAGCTGTTCGGCAGCTGCGGTAGCTGGCAATCTTTGTTAATTATCAAGAGGCCGCCGAGGTGGTGCGAGAGAGGGGGCAGGGGGTGGTTGGCGGCGGCTCAAAATTCTAATGAAAGGCCACGACATTTGCGTCAAATTTGCGTCAGCATAAAATGTAGACATTGCCTGTATCTTTATCACTATTCGTATCTGTTTCTGTTTCTGTGTCTGTGTCTGTATTTCTATCTGTATCTGTATCTGTATCTGTATCTGCGTTTGGCACGTTTCGTTTGATTGGCCAACAAATAGCAAAAGCCGCACAACAGCTTCAGGTGATAAGTTTGTGGATTTCGTTGTTGTGGCGATTGTTTATTTTATGTTTATTCACTGGACGCGTGCGCCAAGTTTTTTGTGTTAATTTGTAATAATTAATTTGAATTTATATTTCTATTTTTTTCGCTCGCTCATAAGCCAATGAGTTATTAGCGAGTATAATGAGCGGAATTTACGATATTTTTCGATTAGGCAAATCTTGGAAAAGTACTAGAAATGAAACTTACATATAGTCAATATATATTATATATGGGGTGTTTTAATTAAATAAAGTTATGGCTAGTGCACTCCATGCACAAGTGCCTGGTTTAACGAGCGACTAACATACCAGAGAGTCAGAGAGTCAGAGAGTTATAGCCAAAAAGAGACCCCCTCTGAGTGGGATCTCTTGAGTTGCGTGTAGCATTCATTCATTGCCCAAAATACCTGGGAGGGCGGAAGAGACAGCGTCGCTTGTGGCTTTGCTACTGGGTCTGTGGGTCCCCAAATGAAAATGCATTGCAAATGCACGTACAATTTGTGGGCAACAAATTGCCAACAAGCGACATCTCGTGTGACGACATTTAAGCTGTTTAATGTGCGGAACGGAGTAAGAAATCTAAAAACTAAATCTAACGACAATTTTAGCAATTGTTTTTTTTTCATTATTTTTAGATACTATTGTTTCGTATAATAGTGTGAGTGGGCTTTAGCCCAATTTTTTATATCGATTGTAATAGCCTCACTTAAAAGTTGTGTTTGAATTTGTATATGAAGCTCTTGACTGCAACTTGATGTAATTTTTATTAGTTGCCGGATCGAAGCGTGCCGCTAATTTGCCCATGTAAAAGGCCTGTACTTTGGCTTGGCATTCTATAACCTCCATGCGGAATTGCGCATTTCATCCAAGCCTAATCATTGGCACGCTTTATTACGTTTGACATGCATGACACCAATTTGTGTTTTGTGCTGCTGGGTGCGTGCTTGGATCGGGATATATATAGTTATATATATATATATATATAGAGAGAGAGAGAAATACTTGGTTATATCATCAAGTCATTCTGAAAGGTTGAATAAGACTAACTATAAAGAAGCTGCGTAAATTTGTATTACAAATATGCTTTTGTACTACTACAACTTGAATATTATTATTATGCAAGATATATTATCTGACTATTTATATTATATACATATATATAATTTCTATTTTAAATTCTGTTACAAGGCGAGGTTGACTCTACTCAGTGTCGACGTTAAAGTTCCCCAACTTAGACAACCAGTTATTGAGAGATTTGAAACTTTCTTAGGATAGCAATATTGGACAGTATTCCAGGACACTCGCTTAATGATGTTGATCATTCATTTTGTAGACCCTAAAACTTACTCAAACACAAAAAAAAACCTTAAAGTACTTTCTGCAGGGTATCACATAGTCTTGACGCGCAGTCAGCCATTCACTTGTTATTCAATTTAGGCATGGGTCAAAATAGCGACTGGACTCATAGAGCATGAATCAACAAGCAAAGCCAAAACAAAGAATTCCAGTGAATTTATTGCAAACAATTTGAGAAACTTGAAGATATATTAAATAAAAAAAAATAATGAAAAAACTCAACACGAATACATGTTAATCTAAACGAGTTCCCACAAAAAAAAAAAAAAAAACACAATAAAATAAAATAAAAAACGTGAAAAAGTTAACAACAAAAAGCTCGAAAAGCACACAAACACCTTTTCTCAAGCTGCGTGGCAGGGCATTTGGCTTTATTTGCGTAATTTGTTAGAATAGGCTAATAAATAAATTTTATGAATTAACTTAATGCGCCTCACACGTTTCGCGAAAACAAAATTGGAGAGAAAAAGTAAATACTCAAATCACACGTTTGGCATTTGAACAAATTTTATTATTGCAAAATATTTATTGGAACGAATTGTGATTTGTGCGTTCGTTTGGCAACATTTCCTTCAAATTAATTTCATGCGCTCGGAGTCTCTGATATGTGTTTGGCCGGTATTGAAATTGAAATTGAAATTGAAATTGGAATTGCAATTGAAATTCGTAAGCAATTTGTACGCTAATTGAAATTCAATGGACTGCGACTAACTCAATGGATTCGCCGGTCTCCAAGAGAATTGTACATTTCCCTCTTCCTCTTTGCACCCCTCGCACCAATTACAATGCAAAATTTTATGCACATTTGAGAGCAAAAGACAAATGAAAAAAAAAAAAATTTAATTTGATTTTGTTTTGTTACAAAAATATATATTGTTTATAAATTATATTGCAAAATAGTTTGTTAAGCAAGAGAAAACTACAATTTTGTTGACAATCAAGACGTAAATTCGAAAATTTATTTAAATAAATTTTGTAAATTTTGATGATAATAGATTGTGATAAAATTGAATATTATTATTTTACTTAACATATATTTGTCAGATTAAATTAATCTTTGATAAGTCGAAATATTTGTATATGAGATAAAAGCTGACATAGTTATAAAAGCTACAAAGCTTCAAATTGTATATTGTATTGTGTATTGTATGTAGACTTTTTTTGTCTTCTAAGGATTGCTGCAACCTTAACGGGATAAGACCCTAAATCTTTGAGATCTTTAGACTTTGTCTTCATGTTATTTTCATGGAATTGTTATAGAAAACATTTTAGTGAAGGGAAAAAAAAGTAATAAATACTTTTAAAATATTTGATACATAACTATTCAATTTATGGTCATACAAACATAAAATTTGTAAAAAAAAACTTAATTGCGCAATTTGAAAGGCAAATTTTCCAATTTGTAAAGTCAACTGCCAAAGCTGCTAGCTGCAATTAAAATTAATTCTTTATCAATTAAAAAGGGTAAATCAAATACAAAATGTAGACTAAGTATTTTGATTACATTTCATTAGCTACGGATAATTATGACTGTGTTTTGTTTTAGAGTCCGGACACTCTATACGGAAGTGTCATGGCTCTGGTGTCCATAGGCAATGCTCTCAATGATCAAGAGCACCCTTCGCTGGAGCCACGCCAAGGTTTTCACCTGGTGCGGCCACATGGCCACAGTGTGGTTTGGCTCTGTTTGGCAGGCGAGTGCAATTGCCAGAGAGCTGAGACCATATTGCGACCGTAGTCGCAGTCGTATGGTGGCCAACAAAGCCATAAAATTGCAAAAATATAAAAAACGAAACAAAACGAAAAAACGGTTAGTAGTTTCACATTTTTTTGGCAGCTGGCCCGCACAACAGCAGCAACAGATAGCTAAACAAAATCCAAACTTTTCAAAAATTTTCTCACGTAACAAGTACACAGAAAACAGAAACAAAAAATGGCTAAGGAAAAACACAAACGGGCTGGGCCCAAGCAATTTACTTGGCGTCTGTTGTTGTTGGTGTCTGGGCGCATGTTTAGAGCACATTCGTAGTTAGTATACACATACAAATACAAATGCATATGTGTGTGTATGTGATTTTGTTGGCAACATGTTTGCCAATTTTTTGGCGTCTGCGCAATCCATAAGAGGGCATTAATGCTGGCTCGCTGATCGCTGCAGACTCGACGATTCTAAATATCAGGCGATTGCAAGTAGCCCCGGCTCCGGCTACTTGCAACTCAACAACCTTGGCTAATGGCCAGTGGACTGACATGGCGATATCAACACAGCTGGAGCTGCAATGGATTTGGCTCTTGGCATGTTGCAAGCGCACTTCGCAACTTAATGGCTCGCTGCCTGGCTGTCTGTCTGTCTGTCTGTCTGTCTGTCTGTCTGGCTGGCTACCAGTTGCTTAGGCTGAGCTTCAGTCGATTCAATTTGATTCGGCTCATGTGTGTTGGCCAATTTGCTGGCTATGACTAAGCAGGCGGGCCACAGACTGTCGGCTGCCTGTTTATCTTGCCCAAAGAATTTGACTCTTGATCTTTGCGAAAGGCTGCCCGAACGAACGCCCGCCCGCCCAGCTAAACTGTCCCTAGATGCTGCCAGGCAGATAGTGGAAAATTTTCACACGAAATTCAACGACTGCGCGTTAATTGCTTGACAAAATACAAATATCGCTAAATTTTGAGCGCCCCAAACGTGGCCAGATATCATAAAAAGCTTTCTATCGAGGCGACAGTTGATCGATCGAATTATATATTTGATCTTTGCAAACATTTTTGACTTGCCAAATGAAATTGACGTAAGTTGCGCAAATTTCTGGAAGGAATATGTCATAAATTATTTAGATTCCACATCAAATGATACTGAAGATGACATTTATCTGTATATAAGTTTATTCAGTTAGCAATTCTAATAGTTGGGTTCTAATAATTAAAAATTAATTCAATCAAGCATTTAAATATTAATAAAATCAAATAAAACAAGGGAACTTTTTCTAGTTTTTTATATTTTTTATTATAAGTCTTTTCGCTGTAATTGAAAAAGGTTTTTTTTTGCTTTGCGTGTTTTTTCCGCATCTGAAAAATGAGTTTTTAATATTTATTAAATATCTTCGTGTGCACAATATAAAATTTTATTAATTCTGATGACGCTTTTTATTTGTTTCTCCACCAAAAATTTACATCTTTAGTGAATGCTTCGGCAGAATGTCTAAAAATACTAATGATGGCAATCGGGCTTTGCAAATACCCTCTAATGATATCATCAATTGTTAATTATTGTAAAACAAATGCCGCGCCTTAAGAAAACATGTCTATTACCATATCCACTTCCGAAAGACACATTTATTACTATTAATAATAATGGTAAATAAGTAATTAATTATAGCGAATCATCTGCTAATTTAATAAATTTTATTCAAATTCAATAACTCGTATACAGCTAAAAGAATATCATATAAATATATATCTAGTATTTATTTTTGTGACGAACGTGAGTTGTTATTCAATTCAAGCTATGGGAGCCATAAAGAATATTAATTTATAAATCATATGGCAATCAGATTACATAATCCGCAATCCACATTTTTCCAGTTAGGCAGCTCAGCGGATCAGCGAGTATATAGCGCCCTAATCCGGCTCATCCTCTGCGCTGTTTATTGCATCTGATTTGAGCGTTTAATTAACATTTGCACGCTTCATAAAACGAAGCTAAACATTTATTTAGCCTGTGCGATATTTATAACTTTTACTGTTTTAGTCTTTCCCATCCCATCTCTGTGTGTGTGTGTGCCAATTTTAATCATTTACCTAATTTGCTTGCCTTTTAGCAGTTGTGCACTAAATAATTAAACACTTGCCACGAAAAGCCTCAAGACATGTATATGGCCTTAGGTATCGGGCCGGGATCGTTGGCGTGTTGTGTCAGTCGTCTAACTGAAACTCTCTCGGTCTTGGTCTGTTTTTTATTTATGGCATTTATCATTAGACAATCACATGATTTGAATGCCAAAGCAGCACTGGACGTGTCCATGTGCAGGCCAAGTGACTTGGCCAATGCGTAATTGTCTAAACACTCAGCACGCATACGCACTGTAGGCTCAAGTGTGTGGCGACCCAATCTTTTGTTAAACTAATCACGACTTTTGCTATATAGATCCGATGGAGTGTGGGGTAAACCCCTGCTAGTATTGAGAATAATTCAAGGAATTCAAATTGTGCATATATTTTGCAATCTCTAGACTATTATTATTCAGATAAATAAAGTTTAGGTTTAGCTTCACTTAGAACCGGATGGATTAAAAACCAGTTTATACCATTGAGATTGGCAAACAATTCAATTTAATTTCCAACAGAGCACCTAGATTGAAAGCGAGATTAGCCAAGAGGCTGGCTGAAATCGAAAACACTTTCTCGATCGTAATATAAGCCGATAATTGTATTTTGAGCTGTGAGGATTAACTTTTACCGCCGCCAGGCACTGAGCTGAGCTTAATTAAAAAAAAGCTGCAAACTCAATTAATATCAAGCAAATGCAATTGCAAAATGTCAATGGTCATGCTGCAACAATTGTTGCAGCCAGCCGCCAGGTGCTTGCAGCAGCAACACAAGCAACAGCAAAAACTGCAACAACATTTGCTGAGTACTTCCCATTTCAGTTGTTTACTGTTGTTGCTGCAACTGCAAATGCTGCTGCTGCTGCTATTGTTGTTGTTGTTGTTGTTGTTGTTGCTGGTGCTGCTGCTGCATTACAGGCACACACTAAAAGCCGACGTATGCTTTGCATTTTGTTATTGCTCAATTAACCCCCTTAGTAGCATTTTCGCTAATAAATTTTTGCCCGTGCTATTCGCAACAAACCCTTTCAGACCGATGACAAACAATTTGCCATGTTATTTGTATACCCTGTAGTCATTTAAAGTCTTCAAACGGGTATGACAAAGACTAAGCGACGAAAAACAAATTCCACTTCATACAATCCAGCTCAATTTTAAATTGAAATAAACTTCATCAAGTTGTTAACTCTACTTCAGATTCCAGAGCAGGGCATGTAGTAGTCGATCATTGCTTTCTGGATCATTTTTGCGCTGTTTTTTTGTTGGGTTCGTTTTCGAGCTGGTGAAACTCGTCATTTGACACGCCTGCAAGTGTTCCATTGTTGTAGTTGAGAAATGATTTGTACAATAAGACACTCGAAATTTATATGCGAATCTTTTTGTTATGATAAAAGCAAGAGCCTCCAGATAACAGACAGATAACTGAAAATGTCAAATAATTAGCCAAAAATAAAAAAATACGTCAAACATTCAAGCTTAACTTTCCCCCTACACATTTTATATATATATATCCAGGTGTATATATATATATATAGCTTATAATTGTTATTTGGTTTTTGTTCGATTGTTTGCCTGAGGGCATTTTAATTAAATAATTTTTATGCATAAATATTTACATTTACTTTGGGATTTTGAGCCATTTTTGGTTGAATCGTTTGCCTTTTTGAAATGCTATGCGAATACCTTTCCAGACTGTCGTGTGTACTTATGGCTCAACAGAAGAGAAGAGGCAGATAAGCTCTGCCACGATAAATGCGAAAGAATTTCGAAAAAGAAAACAATCTAAGATAGCAATAAATAATTAAATAATATGTGTATATATATATATATAGAGATATATAACTTATACAATTCATTATACATACAGTACAGGATATGCCAAAGTCCGTCACAATTGTTAGTCTTTCCGATATCAGAAATTCTGCTCAGCTGTCGCTTAGCATTTCAATGATGTTTGGGGCAATTGATGTGTCACATATAAGGCAGTCTATCCATTTAGAAATATGCATATATTATAATACAATGCGAAAAATTTAACTATATAAATGTAAATTAAAAAATACAACTTCGAACGGACTAAATGATGTCAAGGTATTTACTTTCAAAAACGAATTTAAAAATTATTAAAAAAGATTTCAAGAAATTTTATAAGCAACAAAATTACGCAGACAAAAAAAAAAAAAGAAAAATTAAAAAAAATAAATTAATTCCAAAACCTGCTGCTGCCTCAATTAACTGAAAAACATAAAGACAAAGTGAACTTCATGTCAGTTCAACCTGGGCCCCATTAAGCTGACGATGACGCCGACGCCGACGCCGACGCCTCCTCTGACCCCGCCTGGATCCCATCAGAATAGTAAACATTAAACATTTACTTATGTCGGCTCCGACACTAAAAAGCAAATCTGCGCCTTTTATACAATTTCGTAGCGCTTCTCTCTAGCTCCTCCGCCGTTTTTTAGTTCTGGGCGTCAGCCGTAAGAAATTACGCCACATAATTGCTGTGAATTTGCTGTAGTTAAAAAACTCATTTTTATTATATCTTCAATCCTGTCAATAAAAATGCTCGTTTGTTCGCGTTTTCCATTTTTTTTTTTTTTATGGTTGCCTGGAATTTGTGGAATTAATTGCCAGTTAAGTCACATGAGCTTTAGCAGTTCGTGCCAATTGTGCAGGTGAGATAAGTGCGGAGGCCAATGATTTTATCAGCGAGATATTAAAAGCAAAGCATACAATTCGAACCACAGTAG
The DNA here is from genome assembly GCA_035045145.1 of Drosophila meridionalis. Lineage (NCBI taxonomy): Eukaryota > Metazoa > Arthropoda > Insecta > Diptera > Drosophilidae > Drosophila > Drosophila meridionalis. The sequence continues at coordinate 8,095,693 of JAWNPG010000020.1, read as the reverse complement.
TCGAGAGGAAATGCAATTATCATGTGAATGTGCCCTTGGCTTCGCTACCTGTTCAAAAATTGGTATATAATGAGTTGGCATCATGTGTGGAGAGAGTAGTTAGAAGCTTGATCTTTTCCCATTATATAATTATACTGTTAATCTATGATGAAATGTCTAATAAGGTTTCTTGGGATGAACCCAAAGTAATTATTTATCATTATTCAACAGATTTAAACCTTTGTTCCGCGGTTCTAGTTGTCTAAGAGCCCTACTTAACTCAAAGACTTTGGTAATGTGAATACTCTGCACAAATTATTTTTCTTTTGTACACATTTTTTTAGAGTTCTTAAATATTGAATAATAATAATACTACATTTAACTAAGTTCTTCAAGAGTAAAGAGTAAAACTGTTCTTATATCTATGGTGCAGGGTATATTGTAGTCTAATCATATTGAATATTTGTATTGTGCAACTGTTGTTCAAGCGTTATCTATGGATATCAGCGATAAGATCTAGCCCAATCTTTATATAGTGTTAGCATTTCATTCCACACCCCGCAACCTGTATTCAATAATTTAATTAAATGCATTCCGTTGCATTAGCACGTACTTCCTTTCCATTTTTGTGCTCGCTCATATAATTAAAACAGAGTATATTTGTTAGATGTATGATATGATGTTCTATAACGATATATGAGTGGATTGCAATATTTTCGTATAAATGTTAGATGTTTTGAATGTGAAATACTAAGGCTTCGTCAAGCCACCTCTCTGGCTGTTATAAGAATATCTAAGCGTGTATCATGCAGTCGGTTGCACCCGAATTTATTTGCTTTTTGTTTTGTGTTTATTTACAGTCGCTTGCGTTAAGTCGCCTTAAGTTGATATTCGTATTCGGATTTGTGTTCGTATTGGGATTTTGAGTCGCAGTCTTTTTCTTTTTCTTCACTTTTATCCTCCTCGCGTCGCGCCTCGTGACACACATGTCCAAAAAATTGAATTGCGAAACTGTTTAATTTAGCAGCGAGTCCAATTTTATTTTATTTTTATTTTTTTGCTTTTCGTTTTTATTTATTTTTTCCATTCTGCTTTTCATCGCAGTTATTTATTTTGAGACATTCTTTGAGACTGAGGTCTCTCGACGTGTCTCGGTCAGCGAATTGGTGTTTACGATTTATTCAGCCCGACAGCTGACACACACACACACACACACACACACACACACTGACACACACACACACACAGGCACACGCACAGCTCTGCTTGGAGCCACACGCGGAGCCGTGGCTAAATTCAATTTGGCCTATACCAAGTAAACATTATTTGAGTTTTTTTTTTTCTTTATTGTAAATCAACTTTTCAATTTGCTGCTGACACAGTTTCCAAGTCGGGGCCCCAGCCTCAGTCGGAGCGCCAGAGCCAGAGCCACAGCTTAGGCATTGCTGCACCTGAGCAAGATCTTTGGAGTATAATAATAAATTGCATTTTTGTTGTATCCACAAAGGCTTGTTACCCCCATTGAGAATGCCGGGGCTCAAGTGTTTGTCTATGGAACTTGACTTTAGACAAATATGTATCTAGAAGTAGCCAGCTGATGATGTTGTTGTTGGTGGATTGCGGTTTTGCATTTTAAGCTGCCTGGGAAACACTTGACAGCCAGCGGCTAACGCAAATTTAGCTGTTAAATTTGTTCAAAAATACATTTTGATAAATGACTCGACGTTTTTACATTATGGAAAAGAAGAAGAAAAAGGCAACACTTGAATTTTGGATTTTTGTTTTTGTTTTCTTGTGTTATTTTTGGGAAGGTGTAGTTAGTTGATGAACTGCCGGGCTGTCCCATTGTCTGATGCGCTGTGATACGTTTAGACTGAAAGTCAAATAAATAAATTCAAAACGCTTACAAATTATACGATCCGATGATCAATCATTTTTATATTTGTTTCTTTCGGCAAGTGGCAGACAGATTTCACGAACGAGAAGGTGGCAAAAATAGCTAAAGTATTTAAAATTTATAATCGTCAGCCATTCTATAAATATTGTTTTCAATGCCCATTGTTAGACGCAATGTGCTAAAGATTTATTGGCATTCCATACGAATGGATGACGTTGAATCTTAATTAGGCTGGGCACGGTTTGCCATTGAAACTATTTCAACTGAAGGTCAACTGGTAAATAAACTAAATAGTTAATATATAGTTTTGAATACTGAATATTTTTGCAGGCAGACAATTGATAGAGAAAGTATGACGCTTGGGTTAAAGATAGATATATAGCAGGACTTTCAATTAATTTTCTGACAAATTCAATTGATGTCTTACCAAAGAGATATTTGAAGTTGAAATATAATAATGCAATAAATGAAGTTAATATATATGATCTGTTGATAGATTTTTAGATCTATTTGCATATAAGTATCTTTATATCTAAATACAAGTTTAGGTTTTTAGACATTAGGATTCCGGATAGACTAAAATTTAATGATAGATAATGTTGAAAAATTTATATAATATATTGCTGATATTAATCCTCATCTTCAGCTTATATAATCTAGCCTTCTGGGCGCCGTCACCCTCTTCTACAAAGAGCGCCCCTGTTATTGTCTGTCATCAAATTGAAATTACGCGCACAAGCAGCTGTCCAAGTGGCAAACGCTTCCTGATTACGTTTTTTGCATTTCTTATACACCTCAAAAAAGCACTACAAATTGTCGCTTTTTTATTTGTGTTTTACTTTTTGCTATTTAGTTGGCGTCTTTAAGTCGAAGCGCGCGCACGCACAAAATAAATAAATAGTTAAATAAAAGGTTTGCAGTTATGAGGGGCGAAGAGGAAGGAAACGAAGTGAACAAAGGCAACAGCAGCCATAACCGATAATGGATAATGGATAGTGGATAGTGGTCTAGGGGCGTCCCCAGTCCAGCCAAACAATTACTTACTTTTGTTGGGCTTTTCTTGCAAATTGAGCGCGCTTTCTTTCCTTTTTTCCAACGTGTTTTTTTTAAAGCATAAATTACGTATATATTGTAATTTTTTTCCTGTTGAGTGAAAACTACGATGTCATTGGCCTGAGGGGGCTCCAGCTCCAGTCTGGGTTCAGTAGCTCGACTACTGGGCTTTCTCAAATATGTCTGTCTTTCTTTGAGTGTGTGTGTGTGTGTGTGGAGATGTTCATGAATGAGTGGGTCGCCCGCATATCTGACAATGGTCCGACCGAGCTTATGGCAAAAGTGAAAGCAGCAGACCTTTGGGCAAATGTCATGAAAGACCAAAAGAAAAAAAAAACACAAAACAAAACTTTTATCGACTTGGCCAGCAGCAACACCTGCACAACTTCAAGGTCGTTGCATTACCATAGACAACTTGGCAGCACGACAGTCGTTGCCGCTGGCCATTTCCTGTTGTTAAATCAGACTTGGCTTAAACTTGGCTAGAGTTGGCTCTCAAGTCGAAACGTTGTTTGCATTTGGCTTGGGTAAAGGTTACAATTGACTTATTGGATTTTTGTAATTCAATAACAAATGTACCTGAGCTGGATTCTAGCTACAATTAAAGTGGTTAAGCATATGAAATTAAATTTAAAATCTAGCTCTGATTATCTCTGGCTAAAATTAAACGGCGAACAGTTGGCATTCCAGCTGTTAGCAACCGCATTTATACATTTATGAAGTGTTTTCAATAATAAATTAAGATTACTTACCAAATCGCCTTTAATCACGCGACATCTTGAAACGAGTATCTGCAATTGGCAAAACCTGTTTATAGCTTATAAAATCACTGCAAAGCACAATTACAATTTCCAGATTAGATAGAGTTCATAATAAATAGATTCTGTCGGCAATTGTAGATTGGAGATGGCCACACGAGCCACCGCAGTGAACAACAGGCTCGAGTGGTTATACTAATATAAGGACCGATTGCAGTCACATGATGAGCTCACAGTCTATAATTAGATTTGCGACTTGTTTTTATTTTTATTTATTTTTTTATTTTGTGCTGCGTTATCTAAGCTAGTTAATAGCCCCGAAATTAATCTAGAACCGTGCAGAAAAAAACCATGCAGCAGACTTGTGGACTCTTAATAATAGCACAATAAAACGGCCAATTCAGCCAATTATGCGAAATGAGAAATTGCTGTGCCAAAACGAGATTATCTCAGATTGCAATATCAAAAGAGTTTAATTAAGACAATGGCAATGGTCAGGCATTTCCATGTCGCCTCCAGCCCTGTACTTGCACTGCCGCCACAGCTAATTGTCTGGCAATTAAAGAGTAATTGTAATAAACATCAGCCGGCACCCATGCACACTACATACATACATACATACATACGTCATCTGTATTAGCTCTGTAATTAGCTATTTAATACTCACAGCTAATGGCTTTGATAGTTTTGCCTTTAAATGCTGCTCAGCTGCAATTTTAGCCAAATAATGTGAAAAACCAAGAACAAAAGAAACTGAAAACACACCAAAACAAACACTCACGGCACACACATACGTACACACACGTGGTCAGCACTTTGAAGAAAAACAAGTCTCTCAGCAATAACATAAATATTTGCATACTGTACTCTTATAACAATCTATTACATTCCAACTTGTTCAGTTTAACATCAATAATAATATTACATGATATATGCCGAAGCTGACTAGAAGATTCCCTTTGTGCAGTGACTGGGTGAAGTAATTTTATCCCCAAGTTTGAGTCAAAACTGTATAGTCTTAAAGGAATTTAGCATCTAATCGATAGCTATACATATAAATTAAATTAGTTAGAGCCTGACTGAAGATTCCCTTTATTATTCTTATGATTAGCTGAACTAATTTTATGCCCAATTTCAAGTCAAATCTTTACAGCCTTAATGGGAATTTTTGCCTTATTAATAATTATCGATATTATGGAAATTAGTTTAGCTATAAAATCATTAGTTCATTCTCTAAAAGTGTTCATAAGGTTGACCAAAGACAGACATCTTAAGATATTTGTCATAGACATTTGGAATTGAATTGAAATATATAATCCCACACTTAATACAACTTCCAACTCGTACAGGGTATATGAAAACAATAGAAGTATAATACAGCTACAATCATTTAACAGCTAGTTAAGATGTTAATTATGCGGCAATTACGGCGATGTAATAAAATTGACACTTTTCTGTGTTGCAGTTACAGACAAAACAATTTTAATTAAGAGAAGCCAGTTTAAGGTGCTTAAGTGAGCTGCTCAAGTGTGTTGATAGCTTGAACTTAAATTTGATATATCATATTTTTGAATTCATATGAAGAGAAAAGTCTAGAAGAGCCATGAGTATCTCTCCTTCATTCTATCTCTATCTCTCTTTAACCCTCTTATAAAGTTTATAATCCATTTAATAATTGCATAAGTCGCTTGGGAAGTCAAGTGGATGCTCCCAGACAAATCCTGTTTGCTCAATGCTAATTCATATCTCTCTGCTCTGCTCCATTGCAGCTCTGTAACATGTCACAATCTAACGGATATTGAGCAGCAGCAGCAGCAGCCGCAGCTACAACAACAATAACAACACCACTAACAACAACAGCAACAACAACGCCGAAGCACACATCATGGCAACCAAGAACAGCGTCGAGTCGCTGGAGAGTCGCGATGAAGTGGACTTCATAGCCGCCACGCACAACAACAACAACGAATACGAGGATTTACGCAGCGCCAGTGGCGTAGCAATCAGCGCCAAAGGAACAAACACAACAGCAACAGTCACACCAAACAATGAACCAAATGTCACCAACACCAACAACAACAATAGCAACACCTTGAAAAAGTCCAAGGATCGGCGCACACTCTTCAGCTTTGGCAGCAGCAAAAAGCAGAGTTCGACGAACAAGTCATCGAGCAGCAGTCCAGTCCCCGCCCATGACGCTGCTGCCACGCCTTCGAAGCCAGCAGCCAGCGGCAGCCTGTTGCTGCCGCCCACGCCTCCAGTGCCCATTGGCACGCCACCGCGCCAGCACAAGTTTGTGAAGAGCAGCAGTATTGCCCGCCTGCTGGGCAACACGTACAACGCGCGCAAGTTCGAGCGCGAGGAGCAGAAGCGTCTGGCCAACGAGGCCAGCGGCAAGTTCCATACGTTTGGCGGTCGTCGTCGGAGCGGACCAGAGCGTCCGTATCTGGAGCGATTCAAGCGCATGTCCAAGGAGGACGGCGATATTGCCGGCGACGATGAGTCGGTCCAGGTGACCAATGTGGTCACGCTGACAACAGACTCACGTGACCTGCAGTATGGCAGTCGCCAGGAGCATGTGGGACGCGTGGACGATCAGCTGAGCGCGAAGGCCATGCGCACGCTGACCCGTGGACTGGGCAAGCTCTGGTGGAAGCGCACCCACAGCGTGGACATCAGCACACCGGATCCCGAGTACAAGGTGTCCTATCTGGGCAACGTGCTCACCGGCTGGGCCAAGGGTGAGTACCTAGAGATCTACCTTAATCTTCGAACCACTTGACTTATTCTTCCCTGTCTTCAGCAGGCGAGGGTTGCGTGGAGAAGCAACTGAATACGCTGTGGCGCAACTACACACAACACACCAAACCGGATGTGATCATGCGGGTGAAGGTGTGCGCCTCCGGGCTGAAAGCCACGACACGGCAGCACGGCCTGACCGAGTACTGGTCGAATCGCATCACCTACTGCTGTGCGCCCAAGAACTATCCGCGCGTCTTCTGCTGGATCTACCGGCACGAGGGCAGGAAGCTCAAGCACGAGCTGCGCTGCCATGCGGTGCTCTGCAGCAAGGAGAAGATTGCCCAGGACATTTGCGACACATTGCGGGTGAGTGGATATCTCTATATGACTTTCGATGCATTTGCTCAAACTTTTTCTTTGCATCCCTTGCAGGATAATCTTGAGAGCGCATTGCGTGAATTTAAGCGCGAGAAAATTCTGAAACAAAATGCGCGTCTCAGCCTGGCCAACGCCGTGTACGACAATCCCAGCTTGCCCAAGCGGAAGATCATGCTGAGCGTGGGCGGTAACAACTACAGGCCGCCCCTGGAACGATCCAAGTCGGCGCCCAAACTGATGGCCATCGAGGAGGCCATCGGCGAGGAGGAGGGCGACGAGATCGAGGACACCAATGAGCCCGAGATGATGCCCTGCTGTCAGCGGGACTCACTGTATCCGGCCATGACACTGGGCAGACGGCGCTGTCGCCGTGGTCACTCCATACGGCGCACGGGCAAGATTCAGGCGGCGGTCGGCTGCTGCTCCCATCAAATAGAGCCAATGCTGGAGAGCCCAGAGCCAGCCTGCAGCACCACCAGCATTACAGCTCCAGCCGCGGCATCTGGCAACGACGGTTCCGACTCGGACGAGTTCGAAAAGCTGCTCAAGTTCGACACGACGTTAAGCAACGAGCTGCTGCCCTACTTTGACATGCAGCTGCACAAGAACAGCAGCCAGAGCCTGGGCAGTTTGACCGAGCTGCAGGTGGAGCCTGCGGAGCTGGATGAAGAGGAGGGGGTGGAGCCGCACAGCTTGCTGCCCACCATCAACAGCGATCCCAGTGCCGATCCGCAGGCGGACTTTGACAACGACGATGTGGTTCATCTGCGCCGCAGCGGCGTCTGCAGTGACGGGGAGGAAGACTACCTGGACGATGCGGACGATCATTACTTTCGGCAGGCGGCCATGCTCACGATGCTGCACCGCAGCTCGATGCGCAAGCGGAACAGTGACCAGGCCAGCCTGCAGTATCGTCACCAGCCGCAGTCCTCCATCTCGTCCAATGCCTCCAGCTCGACGACAGCCAGCGGCATAGCGCAGATGGGGGCAACTGGCGGCCAGCAGTGCCTGGCGAGTCCGGACAGCGACGAGGGCTCCATTTCCAGTGGTTGCGAAACGGCAAGCACGGTGACCAATGCCAACCAGGAGGAGTACAACAAGCCTCAGGGCAGCAACGTGCAGCAGCAGGTGCTTGAGCAGATGCTGATCTACCAAAGACTGGAGGAGTCGAAGCGCCGCCAGCAGCTGCGCCACAACAGCGACGCCACCAACTACAGCAGCTCCAGCAGCATCACCCTGAAGCTGGGCCCCGCATCGCCGGCAGAGTCAGTCAGCTGCCTGGAAGAGTCCGATGCCAAGCAGCCCCAGGATGCGGGCAGCGTCTCGGACGACGACTCTGAGTGCAGTGATGAGAGCGGCTATGTAGAGTTCCAGGAGAAGGAGCGCGTTCAGGCAATTGCTGGCGCCGTGGCCATGGCGGCCTCCGTCAAGCCTCAGCTGCCACCCAAGCCGGCGCCTCGACGCTCGCTCAGCATCGGTAAAGCCGCAGGCACGGGGACACCGGTCTGAGTGCTGAGTGCTCTGCCTGCCTCACGACTGGATCCCCACATTGTTATTTCTGCGCACGCGCCAGCACAAGAGCTAGAGGGAAGTGCAGGAAATTGAATTACCTATTGTAGTCGTAGTCCTAGGCTAACTGTTAAGCTGTTTACCGCATAAGTCATTTGTTGTTGGTCCATCATACAAAGAAATAACCTAACGATATTATTGTGCAAATGTTGCTTTTTTGCACAAATCATTACAAATACATTGATTATTGATTATTTGATATTTTTTGTTGTTCAGTCCCCACACTAGACATTGATTTGTTTGTTTTTTTTTTTCATCGGGCTCCCTGGCACGTTCCCCCGAACAAAGTCTCTTTGCTCTGTAAATAAGTAGCCGCCCTACGCACTGCATGTAATATATACATATGTAATCCATGAATTGTATCTTACCTATCTATATAAATTATTCTTATGAAATATATGCAACTAAAGTAACGAATGCACTCCAATGTCTCCTAATTTATTGGCGTCTTGAATCGTTTAATAAAAACCAGGCTAATTGCCGTTGAAGTTAATGCTTCATTTTCAAAACCTGTACAATTTGTTGGTTGCAGCTCAATAAATTCAGGTCTTTAACTAACTGGATTGCCAAAAGATATTCAGCGATAAGTGTTTAAATCCAGTTTGCGAAGTTATAAGTATTTCGGAGCGATGAAGCAAGGTTTTTATTTTTTGCAGCTTTAAATCAGTTCAAACAAATTTAGGCATAAATGTTAACTTTGTTGCTCATATTGAGTGTAGCCAATTTGTTCTAAAGGCTCTCGGCTGTCTTGCTGTCCAGTATTATATGTATGTAATATAGTTAATCTACACAAATTTGCAGAGCTGTCGAAGCTCGATCATCTGCACTAATCGAACAATGATTCGTTTTAACTCTGATCGAACTACGAGCGCCGGCATGATCATGCCGTGAGAACGAGTGGGCATGTAAGTAATAGAGAGAATTACCGAAATCTCTCTATAGATATACATCTCTCAGAGGGTAATCTATTGGGGTGATCGCAGCAATTTCAGATGTAGCTGAGCCCAAAAGGCAGTTTACCCTTTTATTATAATTAGCTGCAGCACTTTATTATTGCCTTTCTATGCCATTCTCATCATTTCAAGTAAGATCGAAATGCATTGATTAGAAGTGATTATAGGTTCTGTTGAACATCAAATAACACAAAGTAATTATAAGTTTTGTTGAACATCGAATAACTTTTGATACTTACTCGTAAATGCTTGTTCTCTTACTCTAATTTAGTTTGTAATCTAAGGTGTTAGACAATTTACTTCAGGCCAATCGTCAATGCTCTTCTCTGGAGTTTAGCTACACCTTTAATTCAGATATAATTATAAATATATCTCACTTGCCTCTATATTGAGCTTGTTGTACAAGATTGAGAAAATACAACCGAATGTGTTCTTCCCCCAAGTTTCATCATAAAAGTGGCGAAATTCTGAGCTTCACTTAATTTAATTAGATGGTATTAATGAACATTTTAAAGTCAACACATTTATTTCTTATACGGACTCTAAATAATTTAAACTATCAACAACTTAATTCCCGTTCAAGATACACATAGCAACTTTACTGGATGAGTTTTTTATAGTTTGTATATATCAGTATATATGTGTCCCATCCGCAATGTCAGCAGTTCCATCAGGCTTTCTGTCGGTCTACTCAACAGCAACAAAACACTTTTGAAGACATCAAGTTTTATATCTTGATTTTTGTATACCATGCACAACTTAAACTTATTTATTTACCTGCTCTATACTCCAAGTGAATGTACAATGATATAGTTTGCCCAAGAGCTGAACACATAAGCGCACTTAAATAGTGTATAGAGAGTAAGTGCACAAAACTAAAATTATAGCATCTAAAAATCATCATAATTGATGTTCCTCCTTCTTCAAGTGGATCGAAAATCCAATCCACTTACGAATCCATATGAAGCAAAGGATTTATGCGTGGCTATTCCTTTAGTCCGCATAGATTTTGTTTCTATTTTTTTTCCCAAATATGACTCAAGGGACATTCATTAAAAAACTGTTGGTTCTTATCAAAATTTAGCTTGATTCTGTCATATTAAGTCGTAGCAGTGGATCTACGATGCACATATATAAATATTTATACACATATAGGTATTCACATAAAAATATAAATATAAATATTGATATATGTATGTGCATCGTAGGTATAGATATATATATATATAGATATATCAATTATATGAGATTATTGTGTAAGTGTAACTCTTATTTAATCAGTATCGATAAGAGAGCTCGCAATTGTTATCTTTTCATTCAACGATCAAATACTTATATCAAAGTTAAACATATACATATAATCTCTGACACTTCACTCACGCATAGCCCATGGAGTGCAGTTACACCATAGAACGTAATACCCTCACAGCAGAAAATTGTAATCTATGACCTTTTTTAACTTGACCATCAATCAGACTATCAGTTAAACAGACAGGATCATATGCTTTATATACCCAGATTTCAGACTTCTGCAAGTAGTTTGTTGAACTATTACGACATTTATTAGTAAGGCTTTTCTGGCAATTAAAGATAAACACACAAGAAGTTGATGTTTTATTGGCAGACTGTGGCTGGCAGCGGGATCTGTTGGCGGAGCAAATAGCAGACGGTGGCCCGGAAGTTGCGCAGCGACTGGTCCTGCAGCTGCTGATTGAATACCTGTTGTGGGGGCCAATGCGTAATCCAAGGTGAAAACCAGTTGAGAGAGAAGAAGAGATGGCGCTTACTTACCCGATTGTAGACAATTGTGGGCACGAAGCTGGGCCGATAACGTTTCGTGATCAGCTCCGCGTCCAGCTGGAGCTTGGTGCCCGTCGGAGTCTTCATGCACTCTTCCACGTCCGTTCGGAGATTGGCCAGACTGGCGCACTGAAAGTTGCGATTATTGAGGGCCGTTAACTAGTTAAGTAAACTCCGTCAGCGCATACGCACCTTTTCGGCATTTGCATAATTCGAGGCAAACATTTGGCAAACGACGAATTTCACCTGCGCCGCTTGATCGCTGGTGCTGCTTATGACGCAGCTCTGCAGACGATTTCCCTCGCACTCCGCCGGTCCGTGCTGGCAGTGGAAGAGAGCGCCGTTTTGCTCAGACTATCGAGAAGAAGATCCCATTATCAGAGCTCTGCCCTCACCCATCCCACTCCACTCACCGAAGACTTGCCGAATGGCACTAGCTCAATGTCAATGTATGCCTGCAGCTCCTCGTACACGGGTCCCAGCTGATGCATGAAGCTCCTGCTGTCCGGACACAGCGATTCATACAGCAGAGTTATGTGCAGCTAAGGAACACATACATAGGTGGGATTAAGATTTGAGAAAATCTGAATTGGATTTTCCACAGCTACTCACCTTTTCAGCTTGGCGCTTCTCACGTGGAGTTTCCTCAGCGCCGCTGCAGCTGAGCACAGCAAAAATGCAAAAGGCAGTGATTAGCTTATTCATATTCGCGAAATACACTCAGTTCTCTTTTCTTTCCCGAAATACAATGTACAAATATGTATATGCAATGCGTTTAGCCCAATCGATGAGAATCGGCCTTCGATGCACTTTCAGAATCGAAAAGTCGTTGCGCCGCCTTCGCCTTCGTATGCCTCGACCCAAGTTCTTACGTCCGTTCAATTCGATTTCAGCTCTGCGACTGAACGTTTTGTCGATTTTTTGGGTTTAATTTGGACAGCGACTGCGAGCAGTTGAATGGGTCTCATTGAGCTTGTCCTCTCTCTCGCTCTCGCTCTCGCTCGCTGTCTGTCTGTCTCTTGCAAGCCGGTTTCTACATTTCTGTTTCAGTTTCCAAACTCCCAATATAAAACATTTCACACAGTTACAGCTCTGAGTGTTAACTGGATAATGGACATTGGATCAGGTTCTTAATTTAATTCACAATTTGTATGCTTTTCCCAGCTCAAGCTGTTAGTTTCCGAAAGACGTTAAGCCCTTTAATGAAATTCAAATTGACCGTTAATATGATATAGTTCTTTTAAACTAGTAAACCATATCGCAGATAGTGTGACGGAATTTCAATATATAAAAGCAGATTAAACAAAATCCATTTTGCATTATTATGAACTAGTTCCATTATGAACCAGCCTAGCGTTAACACACGCAAATAGCTTATGTATAAAATCTTTAAAAAGTCAAAAATATTTCTAAATCAAAGGAACTGGTTCTTTAGTTACAAGTTCCTTTGTGGAAACATTTTGTTTTTAGATTGTGAAGCGAAAGTTTTTATTGTTGTATATGCTCTATAATACTAGATGATAAATAAAAAACATACTTTTATGCTCATTCGATTATATTTTAGTTTATTAGTCTAAAAATAATTACTTGATTAGCACTTATCATGTAATACATTTTTAGATTTAACCAATACTTTGCACAGAGTTTTTTTAACATTTTTTCTAAAAGCAGTCTGCAGCTTTTTAGAAAATACCTGTATATACACATATAGAAATGTATATAGATATAAATATATATGTTTACAAATTACTAATGAATACTTACTCCATTCAAGACAATTGCCGGTATTTCGGTAAAGGCATATTGTTTGGTTATACGCCAGGAATTGGTCTGAAGCTGTTCGCCTCTGCCCTCTGGGCTCATGCAACGCTTGACGGCATGCGTGAGTTTTAAGAACTCCGTGCACATGAAATTCTTTCTCCGCGTCAGATCGAGATCCATCATTTGACAGTATAGAAATCTCATTTGATCGGATTGATTCAGATCGGAGTGAATCGCACAGTCTTGCATTAGATTGCCCCAGCACTCGAGTTCGCCGTGTTGGCATACATGACCCTGGCCTGATGGCTAGGCAGGTTGATAAATAACATGATTGAAGTATACCAAGATTTTTTGAAGATAAACTTACTGAGGCTTTCCCATAGGGCACCAGCGTTAAATTGATGCACTGTTCATATTTGAGATAAGCGGGCCAAAAATTGTTAATAAACTTCTGGCTATCGGAGCAGAGCGACGAATACAAAACAATCATATCCAGAGGCTGATAAAAAGTTCCATTTTGAATAAATATTCTTTAAAAAATGTTTGTCAAAGTTCACCTTAGTATAGGGGGCACAGATTTCAGCATTACAGTTAAAAATATGAAACAACGCTAGAACAATGTACAAGTTATTCATGTTAGCTGATTTCCGAACAGCTAAGAAATATCATAATAAGATACATTCAGCAAGTTTTTATCTAGAATTTGATGTTAAATGCATATCAAATGAAACTAATTTGAAAATTGGCGTAACCGTGCCATAGCAATGATCTTTTGGTTGAGTGCAATCAGTGCTGTGCAGCGGCAAAGTAAGCTAACATTTGTTGCTCACCCTTGCAAAACATAAAAACCGACGGACCGCCACATTTTGCCGATAGTGAACCCTCCGATAAACGATAGCCACCATTTACATTAACATTTTATTCTGATTAGACCCAGCCTTTTTATATACAAAACAAACCAAAAAAAATAGAAAAACATGAAGAAAAAGGTAAACAAACATCAAACGGTGCACAATAGGCACTCAACTTGAAATTGTGATCAATTCATATCCACGACAGGTACTGCTTATGGGCAAGAGCGGCTCAGGGAAGACAAGTATGCGGTCCATCATATTTGCCAACTACGTTGCCCGTGATACGACACGTCTGGGAGCAACAAGTAAATACGTTCTTATACTGCATCAACCAGAGTAAGAGCTCACCTATTAATCATTTGCAGTCGACGTGGAGCACTCTCACGTGCGCTTTCTGGGCAACCTGGTGCTCAACCTATGGGACTGTGGCGGCCAGGAGAGTTTCATGCAGCAATATTGTACTCAGCAGCCCGACAACATCTTTCGCAATGTAGAGGTTCTTATCTATGTATTCGATGTGGAGAGCCGGGAGCTGGAGCGTGATATTCACTACTATCAGAGTTGTCTCGAAGCATTGCTCCACAACTCACCAGACGCGAAGATATTTTGTCTAGTACACAAAATGGATCTGATTGCCGAAGACCAACGCGATATTGAGTTCAAGGTTCGCGAGGTAGATCTCATAGGTTTGTCGAAGCCCGGAAATGTGACGTGCTTTCGCACCAGCATTTGGGATGAGACGCTGTACAAGTAAGTAAATATATGGATAAGGGTATATATGACGTGGCTAATCGAATTGTACTAATCCCACAGAGCTTGGTCCTCTATTGTAACCATGCTAATTCCCAATGTGGCAGCGCTGGAGAACTCTTTGGCCCACTTTGCCAATGTGATTGAGGCGGACGAAGTGCTGTTGTTCGAGAAGGCTACCTTTTTGGTCATCTCGCACTGTCAGAGCAAAAAGAACCGGGATTCGCATCGGTTCGAAAAGGTTTCGAACATCATCAAACAGTTTAAGCTGAGCTGCTCCAAGCTGGGAGCCAAGTTCCAATCCATGGAGGTGCGCAACAATGCGTTTGCCGCCTTCATCGACACCTTCACCAGCAACACGTACGTCATGGTGGTCATGTCAGATCCCACTCTGCCCTCGGAGGCGACGCTTGTCAATATACGCAACGCCCGCAAGTACTTCGAGGAGCTGGAGAATCCAAACAACATTGCCATGAACCATCACAACCACAAGTACCACTGATGGGCTGCCTGATTGTGTGATTGTCGTTAAGTTTAATGTTTATCCATTTCTGTTACTGTTCGTTTTCCGTTACGAAAAGCACACGGTTTATTGTTGCACATCGAAAGTCTTAATGCTTCCCGAAACATATATAGCCAACGCCTTCTTGTTCGTCGAACGAGTTTGAGCCTTAATATTTCCTAAATTTATAAGGGCGCTTTAACACTAAACCACTAGGCCTTAAGTTGTATACAAAGAACAAACACCACACTATGTAAAAACAAACATTTATAAATACAAATTGCTAACCATAAGACATATTCATATATACATACATATAAATGCCACATCTAATAACACTATATATATATATATAACGAGTAACAAATAGGGAACAACTATGTATATAAGACCCAACATCGCGTTGCACATATCACAGACACATAAATCCAAGGCACTGCTGGCTGGCTGAGCACTGAGCACTGGCCGACCTAGGAGTAGAACCGCCTCACCTCCGCGGAGAGCTGATCTACGCTGGACTCGTCCACGGCAACGAAACGCTTGGCTCCGCGACTAAAGTAGTAAATATCACCTGTATAAATGTCGAACCACAGCGCGTGTATGTGCAGATTGTGGGATTCGAGGCGCGTTTTGAGGAATCCGTATGACGCAATATTCGACATCTGTTGCAGGGTGTTAATCTGTGAGAGCTTGTCCTCGACGGCAAACTTTTGCTCCTCGTCAATGTAGGCGACAAAGCGGCGCAGCGGCGTCTCAGAGGAGAATATCAGGGGATCCTTCATGCCTGCTCTGCGCCATTCCTGAAACTTTTCCAAGCTTGTATTCGCATGCGTGCACATCCAGGAGCGCAGCGGCGACAGTCGACGATTAAGCTGGAATATGGAAAGAGATCTCCAGATATTTAATGGACTTCTCAGCAGCAAGTTTAGCATAGGCTCACCTTGGACGCAAAGTCGGGATCCCTCAGCTGATATAGAAGATTCATGGCCTTGCAATCGCTGTGCCCGCACACAATGATATGCCTGATGTCATTCACGACGCACCCCAGCTCTAATGCCGCCGGCTCGCAGCTGAAGTACTCGTCCTGGAAGTGTTGGGCGTGCGGTATCAGATTTCCCGCGTTTCGCACTGAGCATGTGAAAGAGGGCAGGTGTTAGAAATGATATTGGTTTTATTTTGATTCGTTGTGTGTGTCGTACCCACCCACAAACATGTCGCCAACGTGTGTGTCCGTGTATCTCGTGGGTATCATGCGACTGTCCATGCAGGTGAAGAAGACGGCCTTCGGCTGATAAGGAAAACGGTTAACATTAGAATAGATATTGAGATATATTTAGATACATCGTTTGTGGTCAAGTTGTCAATTTGTCAATTTTTTGGACAAAAGCCAAAGTGTTTGATGTGATATGATGAGCTTGTCAAAGTAAATCTCTCTCTCTATTCCATGGTAAAAAAAATGTAAAAATGCAGGGCATCTAAAAACTGATATGCTTAACCAATCAACAATATGTTAACTTTAATTGCACCTGAACGCTTTTTCTTTTGCGTTCTTTCTTAATTAAACAATTAGCGAAATATTGTGGAAAAGTAAGAGCACTCATGTTAAAAGTTTTAAAAATAAAACAGAAATAAATATTTTGCACTTGAGTAAACTCAACCGGTTAGCCTTTGTTGTTTGTTTACCAAAATCAAGACAGTCCGAGAGCGAGAGAGCGGGAGAGCGAATGAGCAGGTGATGCAGAGGCTAAGCTCCAGAAACCCCTTCGGCATACGCTTTAAACATTTTTGAAATTGTTTTTTATGACACATTCACAGAGTGAGAGAGATAGGGAGAGAGAGATCCAGACAGCATGCGAGATAAGCGTGCTGCACGCATCTCTCGAAGTGTCTGGATTTCGATTTCAGTTTAGTTCGTAAATTCATAAACACTGCGATAATTGCCGACTACAACGAGTCGAAGTTATGCTTCGGCAAATATTATGTATTTAGCTTAGCTAATTAAAAAGCACCTCGTTCAATGACAAATTAACAAATTCAGCGACATTCAGCACATGCTTTACTTCAGCTCGAAGGTGCCGCTACTCACCTCTGGATGGTCGCGGACTTTTTGAAACTCTTTGACCATTTGCTCTCGGGTCGTGTTGCGATAACGCATAATTCCTCTCAGAATGCGCTCCATGTTGTGCGATTTATGCTAATTTCGGCAACTAGTTGATAAGCAGCTCTAATTTGGGCACTTTTATTGAATCCACTTGGAATTGATTTGACATGTGTTGCGTTCAACAGTTCGAGTCCAATTGGAAACGCGTCGCAGCACGAACCAAAACTGTTCGCGGAGCATTTGAAATTGAATTGTTGCTTCCAAAACACGCGACGACTGCGGCGAGAGAGCGCCAACTGTGGGCAATGTTGACAATGAGTCTAGTTGGACTCTCAGAGAGCGTTCGTATGGAGAGTGGAAACTGTGCTCACGACCAGAGAATGGGTGCTTAAGTTTAAGCGATATTTATTTTTTTCAGTATTAAAATTTTTATTTATATTTCTTTAAAATTAAATTGAGTTTATGTAAATTATAAATATATATTATTAAAAAAAAAATAATATGTTACTTAAACATTTTAATGTACCTTATGCTTTGGCATATCTTTTCGTCGTGAGCACGTGAGCACATTTTCCACTCTATAACTCGCTCAGAGAGCGACCTTTGCACGTTTTTCTATCACAAAATTGAGGGGCTCGCATATGGCTGATGACGTCGCCAGCGATAAATTGCGTCTGCAGCAACTTGAACGAGAACGTGTCTGAAAAAGAGAAGGAGAAGGCGAAGGCGAAGGAGAAGGAGAACGAAAACGAGAACGAGAACTAGAACACACCTTAACTGGGCCACTGTCGAGGCGCCTCGCGGCCCCCACTTGTGTCAATATGCTGCAACGTTTGCTTTGTAACTTTGTAGCTTGTGGCAAAAATGAGCGAATCAATTGCATAATTAAATCGGGAAGAGGCAGCTAGCAATTTCCAGACAGACAACGCCCAGATACCCTACATATACGACTCTAGACACACTTATCAGCTCAGCTCATGCGATTGCTGTTGTTATTGTTGTTGTTCATTTTATGGCTTCCTTGTGTGCGGGACTCTGTTTCTGATGTGCGTTTTATTATCATTAATAGAAATTTCGATGACTTGATTTGGTTCCTCATATTTGTATATGTATGTATACTTAATCAAAAATAACTATGCAAGGTCATTGGGTAATCACTAAGTTAATACAGGGTGTATATTAATGAAAATATATATTATGTATAAATAGAAATGCGCATTCAACTAGAGCTAGAAATATTTTTTTTAGAAGGAATCTCTAACTAAACCGAACAGTAATTTACAGTTTAAATACATGATTTTATCTCGCTAAAAATTAACTTTAAAAGATAAGATAAGAATATAATGATATAATAATATGATAATGAGAAGATTTACTAGACAGGAT
Organism: Drosophila meridionalis; assembly: GCA_035045145.1. Classification (NCBI taxonomy): domain Eukaryota; kingdom Metazoa; phylum Arthropoda; class Insecta; order Diptera; family Drosophilidae; genus Drosophila; species Drosophila meridionalis. The sequence continues at coordinate 8,077,210 of JAWNPG010000020.1, read as the reverse complement.
ATTGGAAGCAAAAAATATTTGTTCCTCTCTTCTTAATCTGAACATATTTTTGTTTATTTTCAATATGAATAGACGCCACTCTTATAGTATATTCAGTAATATTTGATTTCTTCGAACACCTTCTCTTGATTTTCATATGTAATTCTAACTACCGTAGGCTCGATTTAAATTTCATTTATTCCATTCGAACCATTGCCTACTTTTAGGCTGGCACAAAAATAAAATTGTGAAAGCTTTAGAGTGTATAATATAAATAGTACGACGTCGACTGTTGTTTCCGCGTAATTGATCGCCCTTTGTGGCGAATGAGCATTTCATTAGGCTGAGTAAGTACATACATGAGGCGATGTCGTTTCCTGGAAACGTGCGTCGCATCTTTCATTAACCATTTAAGAATTTTCTCAGGCCTTTTTGGCGTGCAAAAGTGGGTTACACACCTGTAAGAGCCAGCGAGGCATTCGCACATCCAGTGCAAATATTATGAAATCCCCCGTAACAGAATGAAAGCCAACAAAATTTCAAGCTGCTGCCTGTGCCCGGGGGGGTTACCGACAAAATACTGCTGTGGAGCTGGGGAGCTGAAGAACCACAACAACAACAACAACAACAATAACAACAACCACAACAACAGAAAGCATTTCACCAGCTCGAAGGCGAGTCGAGGCCCAAGCAGATTCACTCTTGATGATTATAAAGTATTGTTGTTTTGGGGGCACTCGGCTCGTCTCTTGTTTTGCTTTCCTTTCATTATCGAGCGGCAAAATATTGGTTAAACAAGCAAAAACAATGAAAACGAAAGAAGGCAGAGAAGAAAGAAGACAAAAAGTAAATTTGTTCGGGGGGAAGGAAAAAAACCGCAGCGTGACCAACAAATGATGACGATGGTGCCAGCATCTGCATCTTTTGAGAAAATCACGATTATCATAATGATGATCAGGCGGGCAGAACGCTAACGTTCACGTTAAAGCTCATTACAGTTGCTATCAAGTGGAATCATCATCATTATCATCATCAGAAAATGAAGATATAGCAGATAGGGGAAGTCAAGGGGAAGAGCGAGAGGTAGAGGTAGAGGCAGCAGCCAAGGCAAAAGCGTGGGTACGAAATAATGAAACAGAATCGCCAGCATGACAATGATTACAACAACAACAACAACAACAATAGCGACTGAAACTGAAACGAGAAAAGAACCATGGCGTTTTACATAGCCAGCGCACAGCGGGAGAGTACGAATGGGAATGGAACTGGAATTGCCAGTCGGCCCTCAGCAGCCCCCTCGCTCTTCCTCTTTCACTCTATGCATGTGTGAGTAAGTGTGTGTGTGTGTTGGTTGCTGTCAGCTTTCAAGAATTTGGGCCAAAGCAGCGAACATAAACAAAACTTGGATGATGATGGTTACTTAACAGTGTTGAACAATAAATGAGGTAGATAGCATATGCATAAGTCTGCGTGATGGGTGCGTAAGTATTTGTATTGTGTGTAGGTGTTGTGAAATGCTGATCGTAATGCTAAAAGAGTGAGAGCGTCATAGTGAGAGAGAGAGAGAGGGAGAAAGAAAGAGGGAGTTACAGAGAAAGATGATTTTTTATTGCAGGTGCGTTGGGATTTACGTGTTGATTCATCAAGTGCAGCACTTAAATTAAAGATTCATGATTAAAGATTCAGAAATCCTTTTTAAGATCATCAGCAAAAAAGATGCATAATCTCCATAACATTATCAAAGTTCTTGATATAACTAACTATCTCAGTCTGAAATTGATTTTTCTATATTAAAATATATATAATATTTAATTTACAATAACATATATATTTCTATATTATATAATAGTTCTTTTCTTTTCCCATACGTTTCTTTGCTATGCATGTAATCAGCACTTTTAAGATTCCTGTTAATCTCTCGCTCCCAGCTAACTAACCCACTAACTGAATTGATGAAATGATGTCATTGTATTTTTTGGCCAACTTCTTTTTGGGGTTTCCTAAGCATAATTTATATGGGTGTTACCTGTACGCTGCTCTTGCATGCCCTTTCACCAAAGGCCTTACTCTCTCTCCGGCTCTGGCTCTGTCTCTCTCGCTCTCTGTTCGGCCTGTCTTTCTTCGGCTCCCATTCGGCTTATGCAGCCCTCTCGCTCGCACAGACACAATTTGCAAATGAGTTGGTAGATTCTTTTGGCTGACTTTTGGTTGAGTTAATTAGTGAGTATCTTTCCTCTGCACGCACATAGCACGAACAGCAACAGCAACAACAATAACGCGTTTTGGCGCTGTCTGCCTGTGTGTGTGTGTGTGAGTGTGAGTGTGTATGTGTGTGTATGAGGGTATTTGTATTCGTAATGGCGGCATTGCTGTTCTTATTAGCGTTGTATGGCTCTCTGCCGTCAGCTTTTAAGCTGCCTCTGCCTCAAAAGTGGGTCAGCAGCGTCGTTAAAGCGGTGTGTGTGAGTGTGTGTGTGTGTGTGTGCAAATTAAATATTCACAGCGTTGGTTAAGCAAATAAAATCTCATTCTCAGCTTTGTTGTAATTGTTGTTGCATTTCATTCTGTGCGTGTGACTTGGTGTGTGTGTGTGTGTGTGTGTTTGTGTGAGTGTGTGTGTGTGTGTGTCTGTGTTTGGAGTAACTTTTATTTGTTTATGCGTCTTTCGGCTTAGCTCACAATTACAATCGGAATTGACGATCGCGCTGCGCATGAAAGTGAATCAGAATGCTAACAGTTTATGTTGCTGTTGTAGTTGTTGTTGTTGTTGCTGTTGCTGTTGTTGTTGCTTTTTCTCTTTGCAACGCAAATGAGATCAAAAGTGGGCTTAAGTCGCATCTCTTTAACCTGAATATGTCAATTCAGTTGGCCAAAACGCGCTTTATTCGCCTAAAAGCAATCGGCGACTGCGTTTGAATGCTTAATACTTAAATGAAATTTATAAATTCTTAATTGGCCAGCAAACAGTTAAAGCCAAACTCAAATTATACAGCATCCAATCTACATAAGTTTAAATGATAAAGACTTAAAGAGATAAGATATATACATACATATATTTTCGAATCATTAGAAACAAGCTAGAGAAATGATGAAAGCCGTTGCGTATAACTCATATTTATAGTTTTCCTTTCTTTTGTTTTATAGCTAAAGAGTTATGGTATTTGATCAAATCGCCTGATAACTAGGTACAGTTATGCGTATATTTAGATTAGACGAAATATTTTGTATTGATTTGCTTGATTGTTGCATATGATATAAAGTTGTCAGATAACAATATAAAAGTTGTTCATCTAGAAAGTCCATTTAAGGAATATATATAAATAACAGAAACAATCCATATATATATATAGATATGTATATAAAAGAAACTACTTATTCTGCTCCATCCTCTTCCACTTAACAAGCTTCAAGTGTTAAAACAACATTTCTATTGTTTTTAAATATTTGCAAATTCTGGGCCCCAGCAATGTTAATTTTACCTCATTCTATATTTCTGTTTGCGTTCCATTTCTTCTTGTTTTATAACTTTTGGTGTGGACTCGTGAAAAGGCTGTGAGGCGCGTCAATGCGGGCCAGATTTTGTGTTTATCTGGTCTGTGGGCGTTGCTGATTATGAGTTATGTGAGATGTAGATGTGAATGTGCTGCTGGGCCGGCTGGCTGTCAATGGGCCGGGAGCTATAAAGAGGTGTGCCCTGACCCAATTTTGAGCGGCTCTGTTATTATTTACTTACGCATGATCTCAGCGACTGCCTGCTGGATGCTCAAGAACTGATAGGCATTGAGTATATTAACGCCCAGCAAACGCGGCTCACTGCTGATGATGCAAAAGTGTTGTAGGCCATAAAGCTGGTATAACAAAACGCCCACAAACACTGGAAAGAAGAGCCGATACCCCTTTCGAGCCGGGCAATGGGTCGGAGATGTGGAAAGGTCATTAAGTAAAATGCGCTTTTGCATAATTTGCCATAGAAGGCAAGACAAAGGTTGATCCGCTCGCTGCTAGGTGGCCGGGCCAGGCAGGTATGCAGATGATAGCCAGACATGTCAAAGGACAGCAAACAGTGAAATGCGCGATTTTACGACAGCGAAGACTATGCGACGGCAGCGGCAAGCGCACTTAAGTGGAAACAGTCAGCCAGCACGCCTTAGAGCGAGACACGCTTAAAATGACATTTTATGGCCATGACAAAAGATGACAGCGTCGCCTCCTCCCCTCTGCCTCTGAGTCTTTCTCTTTCGGTTTGTCTTGGACTCTGTTGTCTTTGCATCCGCAATCGCAACGTGTTGCAGTGGCATTTGTTGCTGTTGTTGTTGTTGTTATTGTTGTTGCTGTTGCAGTGGCTGTCCATTTCTTGGCAGTCGTAAATCAACTGGCAATGTTTTGCATGTGACACAGAATTGACCCAGTTTCAGTTTCAGTTGTCGGAGAATAACCCGCAGCGCGAGCAACTCAACAGACACAAACTTATGCAAAACTCGAACCGCTCTCAACCCGTTAGAATGTCTATCGAATAGATATAGATAGACATTGGATGACCGATGACCTTGAGTCTACTTTTGACTGCTAAATTTTGCTAATGCATTGCATAATATCAATGGGACACGCACAGCTCATAATATCCTTTTCTTCAGGACACACGCCTTGCACACGTGTGAGGAACAGCCTTGACAACAATTGCAACAGAGTTATGTAAGCATGTGTTATTTTATGAGAAGGATATTAAGTAATGTGTGTAAATATATAACGGAAATATATTAACTATAATATGTAATTTTAGCAATCGAAGCCATCACTTATGTATCAAGCCTTCATCTGAATGTTATTTTAGTTTTGCTTTTAGACCTAGCGCAGTTTGTAATAAATGCCCATTAAAAACTAAAAGTTCCACGTTCGTTTCGTAAGTCATTTCACGCTCACAACAAAATATGGATGTAATTTTATTAAATTGCCTGATTTCTACATGATTTAAAATTAATTGAATTAGTTAACGAACATAATTTACCATTCTACTTACATCTTACTCAAACATTTCCCAGACTATTTTAAGCATATACTCAGCGTTCCATTGGGCTTCCCAGTACTCATTATGAGTGAAGCCCAAATTGCTAGCTCTGGGGCAAAAATTGACAAAAACTGTTACTTTCACATTGGGGCAAAGGCAAGATTAGTGCGAAAGCAACAGCAGTCAGAATCACAAAAGAAATGTAATAGATGCTCATTTACTGCCACAACGACAACAATCATAATGGCTAAAGTAAACAACAACAACAACAACAACAACAACGAATAGGGCTAATTATGCGCACACTTTCAGACAGGGCTTTTTTTCTACTCTTTATATATTATTTTTTGCAATTCTGCTCGTGGCAGCAAAAAGTGTACGAAAAAATTGAGAGGCCAGACAATGCAAAAGAATCACGTCGTTATAATATATATACATTTTGTTTGACTGGCTGCCTTTGAGCATTGTAATGGGATTTGCTGTTGCTGCTGCTGCTGCTGCTGCGGTTGTTGTTGCTGCTGCTGTTGCTGTTATTATTGTTGCAGCAGCAGCCTCAAGAGGGCGCACTTAAATGAAAGTTGTTTCAGCCCGTTCCAGTTGCTCCCAAAGCTCATATCATGCACTGATCGGAGTGTTGCTCATTTTGACATTGAGAACTAAACGAATATAAATTGGTAGCAAAACCCGGATCAAGCAGATTAATCTGTTTACCAAAATCAAAGCAATTTCATTGTAATTAAGTCAAAGTGAATGTCTTTAGCATATTTTAAATATAATTATAAATCACAGAAATATTTACTATTTTCATTTTAAATATGCAATAAGCTAGAATTAAACTATATCAATGTGAGTTCCAAATTAGAATAACTCAGTTGAAGATGGAAGTGAGTTATATTTATAGGTAAACAGTTATATATCTTTATGTATCTATATATATTTATATATATGGTAAAACATGTTTTGTTTAATATATATTTATATTTTGATGTTTTATATTCTCTTAATTTTTATAAAAATGCTTAATAGTTTTTTTTCTTTAAGTATGAATAACATTAAAGAACAACTTAACAATTCGGGTCTGCTAGCCGAATACCTGACACTAATATTTTAGAACTGTAATGAATAACTGTGAATGTCAGAAATAAATTTGTAATATATCATACCAAATACATACTTCAATAGATCCAGCCCATTTTATACAAGAACTTGCAGTCAAAATAAATTTCCCGATATGAATGTCTTACAAATTATAGTTATTTAGGCCTCTTGGATCTCTTTGTGTATATCGTTGGCGCGTGACTTGGCTGGGAGTGCGAGCTACTTTACCTGGAGCCACGTAGGTCATGCTTGTTAAACTTTTGGTTCTGTTCCAAAAAGTATTTTGGGCGGGTGTACCGACTTTACGATTGATAATTAAAATTTGGCTCTGTTTTTGGCTGGCTAAGTACGCGTAGTTACGCTCGGCTCGCTTTTGCTTATTTCTGGCACACACTAAAAAAAAAAAAAAAAGAATTAAATAAAAAACATAAAACATGGAAACATGACACCAAATGTTGCACTACATTTGTAGCTGCGGCTGGGGCTGAGGCTCCTGCAGCCGGATTTGAGGTAAAGACAAACTGGAGTCGCCTCAAATGTTGGAGTTGTTAAACGTGTTGCACATGTTGCCGAGCAACTATAATACGTACATAATCACATTTGCAGTCGCTGCCGAAGCAGTTCCTAGTTTTTTTCTTTTTCTTAATCAAAACACTTAACAACTTGTAAAATTCTCTCGCTGCAGTTGACACACATCTGTCAGGTGAACGAAGTGGGTCAATCAGAAGCCAGCAGTTAGCAGGCGGCACAGCAGCTGGAGCTGGATGCTGAAGCTGGAGCTGGATGCTGAAGCTGGAGCTGGAGCTGGAGCTGGACTTGCAGCCGCAGTCGCGATCTTGTTAATTGTTTTTGATTGCCGCGTTGATGTGCGCACCACCAGCTAAATAAAGAAAATAAAATGAGAAAAAATGACGATCATAACGATGATTGCCGTTTAGCAGCAGTTCGCTGCAAGCCTCAGCCTTGCCTGCTCCTCCTCCTGCAGTCGCCGCTGCTCAACAATTATTCTAGTTGCTGGTTAGGCCCGGGCCGCATTTAGCACGCTGCTGCTATTATATGCATTATTAGACGGACTTAATTATATTGGTTTGGAACACTTTGCAGCTGGCGACAATGCTGCGATCTTTTCTTTCAGATAGAGCTGTTGTGAAAGTGATTTAGGACACGCTTGCTGGGTCAGCAATCAATGCAAATATATCGTCAGTAGATTCCAAAGAAGACAAAAGAAGACTGACTTGCTTCATCAAGCCAAAGACAACGTAGTATCAAAGGCATGATTTATAATGCAATCTGTCATATATGTGATATGGCAGAGATATATAATATCACAGTCAATTATGTTAAGCATAATATTAAAAGAGAGAATATACTCATGTTAATATTCGTCTAATATATGTTCATATCTTATCTTTACTTTCTTATAGATACGAGTTAAGTTGACAGTTAAGAGCTAAATGCATATGTGACTATATAAATACTCTACATATTGAGACAATTTGGAAAGCTAACAAGTTTTCGCATTTCTCAACATCAATATACAAAGCCTGTTGATAAAGAAATTTACAGCTGAGTGTCCGAGCGATGCGTATTCCATTCTGTAGCAATTGGAGGTAATTAAAATTTGTTCTTCTTGCTTGTCCTCAAAAGCAAACATGTTTTCAGCGCATCTCTGCCGATGGCACACACATATTGTTGCAGCATATCCCCATGTATGCGACGCGGTACGTGCCGAAACAATTAGCAACGGAGTGCGCTTATCGCATAAAAGCAGGAGATAAAATTCTGTCGGAGACAAACCATAACCAGAAGCTGCGGCTCTTAGCGTTCCGAAGAGAGACATGCCCACTTTTTACATTCAATAAAGATTTAACGAGACTTGTTAACAGAGCCGCAGAATGCATAAATAATTATAGAATTAAGCAACAATTTCAGCAAGTCGTAAAAGAGCAACACAAAAAGCCAACTCGAGCCCGCAACGAGACAATTAAATTCAATTTGTGGCCGCTGCAGAGAAATGGCCATAAAGCTGGGTTGGCCCAGACCCGCGGGCAGCAGCGGGGCCTGCGACGGGGGCGGGGTAAACAGTTATGAAAAGTACTCAACGAAATGCATACAGATAATTTGCCCTTTGTTATTTAATTGCTGGTCTTTGTGAGTTATATATCAATTGAACGTACGGTAAATCACGAGGAGCTGCTGTCCAGAATAATATAATGACAGAGCGTGGGGCTTGGCGAGGGGAGCCAAGCGCATAATTGGCATCTTGATGTATGTATTTGATCTGCGCCACTGAAGCGTTAACGAAAGCAAAGTACATGTATATGAGTGTGTGTGTGTGACCACAACGAAGGTCCGCCAAGAAAGAGCCACCAAGAACCTTCGGCTTCGCCTCGGCCACAGTCACATGGAGCTCACATGTATTTGGTCATGCGATTAGCGAGATCACGAAATCCAAATCTAACTGTCACTTTCAAAACGGAGCATAGACGTGTGTCAATACGAAACGCAGTTGCAAATTCGCTGCCATTTGCATGTCAATAGCGACGCCCAATTAATAGCATTTAAAGTTTTAATATTTGTCGTATATAACTATATATGGAATGTTTATGTGCGCATAGAAAGCATTTCGTTGGCATTGAATGGGCTTCGCCTGTGCCAGCAGCTAAACAATCATAAATAACTGGAGAAGCGACTGAAGAAGAGACAGAGGAAGAGAAGAGCGTGTGTGTGAGTGTATGAAAAAAAGCTAAAAGTCGGTCATGAAATCGCAAGTGACCCACTTGGAGGCAACAGCGAAGACGACAGCAACAGCAACAGCGAACAACAACGGCAACGGCAACGGCAACGGCATGAGCAACAGCAACAGCAACAGCAGCTAAACGAAAGACTCAGGCAACGAACGCGACGACGCAGCAGACAAATATGACAAGCTAAAGATAGAGCCACTGCCACGGCAACAAATACAAAGACAACAGCCAACAGCCAACAGCCAACTAGCCAGTTAGATAGACAACAACGCAAAATAAGGAGGACACCATAATTGGCAAAACTAACACACATATAAAGAGAGTGACAGAGCGAAAGAGAGAGAGAGAGAGAGAGAGAAAGAGAAAGAGGGGAGCTTTGTGGCGATAGCGCTTGGCATGAATGGAAGGCAGATAGCATAGGCCTGGGCCTGACTAACTAGTTGCTGTTGCTGTTGCTGTTGTTGTTGCTGTTGCTCGTTGCTGTTTGGCATACTTGGCCAAGCCGGACTTGCGACTTGGCTGTTGTATGCGTCACTAAACTTGACCAAATTACACAAGGAAGTTGCCAGCCCCACAACGAGGCCGCCCCTCTGTGCCCGCATTTGCAGCACGCCAATTTGTTTCGACTGTCGACAGCGGCGTGTTGGCTGCCCCTCCCTGAGCCGTGTTCCCAATCCTGATGCCGATGCCGATGCCGATGCAAGTGTCCATTAGACATTGTGCATTGTGCAATGATGACATTTGTGGGTCTCTGTGTCGGCGTCTGGCTCCGCTCTCGGGACAGCAGGTTAAGCGCCAGCCGTCACTCAGCCACTCAGACCCGTTGGCTAAGGCGGAACTCAGCGTAAGCTCATCGTGTGCAACTTGCAGTTGGCGTGCGGGCGTCACTCCCGCCTTTTTTTGTAATTGTGGGAAAACGACGTAGTCAGATGAGGGTCAGCTAATGAATCCTACATTTGGCTGTCAAGGATTTGGATGGCAAATGGGTAAAACCACACAGTATTAGGGGGGAATATTAAAACCTCATGCTTCTCTTATAGAATGAGGTAGATTCGACTGTAAAATGCAAGGATTTTCTGGGCTGAGTTTCTTGGACATACAAAATCAGCAGGAATAATGTATACCATTTACTTCTCATCACTTATAAGGAATCTTTTCTCATGCATCATATTTTCAGTTATAGATGGATGAGCTGCGATTTAAGCAACCGAAAAAAAAAACTCAATAAGAGCTTGTATCACACATCTTATGCCGTGTATTCCTTTTCAGTATAATATCTATCCAAGCATGCAAACTCGAGCGTGTAAGTATGCATGGAAGTGCTTGGATGCCGCTCAAAGCTCACTTCAAGCCTGCAGCTGTAGACATTGGCTCAGACTTGGCTTAGGCATAGCAGCATAATAGACTTGGCCTACATTCACCAGCGCTCACTATTCTAATCACACACACACATACAGACACACACACGCACACCCATCCACTTACAATGCGAACACTTTTACTCTCTGCACACTCGTCTAGCTCCATAAACATAAACATATAAGCATAATCATGCTTACTCATGATAATCATGCTGCCTGATGGCTGTTTTCTGCCGTCTGACGGCTGTTGGCTGTTGGCTGATGGCTGATGCCTGCTGCTCATTACCATGCCAACTACTACCACCAGCAACAATAACAATTATAATACCAACTGACTTTAACTAGTTTCCACACTTGGCCTGGTCTAGTCTCTGTCTGGCTCCAGCTCGCGGGGCTTTTAAGTCTCCGTTTCTGAGTTGCAGGCTTTCAACTTGCCCGCACAATTTTCCATTTCCATTTCCATTTTCTTTGCGAATGCGGTCGCCAGCTGCTTGTAATTAAACAAACTAAGAAGCTGGAAAGCAAACCGCCGACTTAAGCATTTTCGGCGTTCGCTCCGGCTCTCCAGCAACGAGCACTAAGTTGGACTTGAAGCTTAGTCTTAAGTGCGCCGAAAACTTTAGTTAATGGAAATTATTGCCCTGCTCTTGAGAGCATACTAAAGAGAAAGAATCTGAAAGTCTGGGAATTCTCAATTTAGGTGTATATTATATAAACTTTAAAGAAATAGAGAATTAATACTTTACCAAAAGTTTATTATTAGTTTATGATAAATTTTTATACAATATTGTCTTTTCTACAATATTTCAAAGAGATTCATTTGAGAGATGATTTTAATGCATTTGTTGCAACTTCCATTCCATATTTCGGCTGTTTAAGCTTGAAATCGAAATATTTTCGTCTAAAATTCTTTTTATTATATACGTTTAAATTAGTAAATAATCTAAAGTTGAGCTGTTAATGAGGCTCAATAAAGATAATACAGCAATAAAAAGCTCTGGTGTTAACTAATAAATATATTTAAAAACACAACGACAAACTGTTTTTGAAAAATATTTTTAAAAACTCATTACGTGTTTTCAAATTCAAAAAATTTCATTATACATACATTCTTTATCGACACATGTCGATATGCCCACTAGTCATACAATCTAAACATATCTTAGCCTAGATCTATCCACACTTTGGCTTTAATAAATAGAATTGTAATTAGTTGTGAACACAGTGGGACAACGACGTCGGCGGCTCCGAAACTTAAAAGCAGCACGCACTCTCACCCATACACACACGCCCATAAGCACACAGGGACAGGGACAGAGACGGAGTCGGAGACGGAGACCAGATAAAACGTTTTTCGAATATTTTGAATAACGGTGCATGGAATACCAAAATCAAATCAAGTGGAAGCGCTGGCCGGCCAGGCCCCAGCGATTGTGGCCCGAACCTAAAGCCAAACCCCAACCCGAACCCACTTGAAGCCCACGGATCGACAACGCATATGAAATTTTTTTTATTTTTGATTTTTTCAGGCGTCTTGGCGATGGCAACAAGTGCGCCGGAAAACCAGTTGGCCCATATCACGTACTACGCGCACTCCTTCCCTTTGGACTGCTATTGGCTGTTGGCTGGGACTGGAACTGAAAGTGGGACCCGGGCGGAGGTCGGGGCGGGGGCGAGCTCAACATAAAACGTTGGGCGGCCTGGCGGAATTAATTATGTAGCCCAAAGCTAAATTATATGCGAAAGCAGCGAATTCTCCGTCTCTATCTCTATCTCAGTCGCTATCTCCGTTTCAGTCTCAGTCACAGTCTCAGTCTCAGTTTCAGTCTCTGTTGTCTGTCTTCAAATTCTTCTCCCAGCCACCCGCTGCCCCCTTTTTACTTAATCTTACAATGCGATGCGAAACTCGTTTGTGCATTTAATTTATGGGCGCGACGCCAGCAATAACAACAGAACAACAACAGCAACAACAATAAAGATGCATTGCACTTGTCGAGTGGTGCGAATCTTTTAGGCAAACTGCGCAGCAGCCGAGGACGCGGCAAGACTTACCTTTTGACTACGCACCTCAGTCTCAGTCTCTCGAGCTCCAGCTCCAGCTTCAGCCAAGTCAACTTGGCCATATCGTAAAATTGTCAGTTGAAGTCGCCGCTGCGAAGCCGAGCCGAGCACGTGACCCAATTTGGTTCGGGTTTGTCTCTGGCCAATGAATGCAGCTCGGTGGGGTGGTTGTGGCGGTGTTGATGATGCTGCTGCTGATGCTAGAGTGCTGGTACCTGCAACCACAAGTGGTTGACTTGGCAAGTCTTGTGCATCTCCTTTGCCGTGGCCACATGTCCACATGTCCACTTTAATTATGTTGCGCCTTTCATAATTGGGTTAACTTTGTGAGGCAAGCGCAGAGCTGACGCTCCAATCCCCTGTTACAGTTGCAATTCCGGATCCAGAGCGTCGCCCAAAGGGGCTCAGGCAGACAACGTACAAAACTCTGCTCATCTGCTGAGAACTTTTTGAAAGGCGCATTAAAAAGCTATCAAAGGAAAGGCCAACAGCCCGTCGATCCGCGCAGCTGAACATTTTTGGACAAGCATGACCTATGCGAGTCTTGCAGATAATAAATTATAAGTCTGAATTAAATTTCAATTTAAGAAAAATAAAGATATTGATAACAAATAATATGAAAGAAGCAGCAGATATATCATATTGTGGATACGATAATATATTCCCTATATCTAAGAAAAAGTATATAGGCGGAACTTGATTAGCTGTTACTTGAATAATTTTGATAATGGTAATATAATAATAAGGTTTATTAAAAAATATTAATATGAAATAGTATTTAAGAATCAAAAGATATATCTTAGTGACATAAATTCTACCAAGAATCAACAGTTACGGAAAAGCTATATCTAACATATGATTAATTGTCATGCTAGTAATATGATCCGAATACAAAAAACAAAACTAACTTTAAAATTTTTCAAAACTCTATCCGTAACATAATCCACTATTTAGTATTTTAATTAGCAGTCCCTAAAACGTACAAAATCAAAAGACTTAGGCAACGAACTTAGTGCAACCCACAATCAGGAGTCGAACTGAAAGCTATCAAATTAACTGAGCTACCTCGGCCATTTGTTAGGCTAATAGGAAAAACAGCTGGCTGTCAGATGGCAGCACTCTCCACGCGTATCTGACAGATACGACAGCAACTTTGTTCGAAATTTAATGACAAACTGATTGCAAAGTGACATAGAAATAGGAAACCAAGTTCGATGCAGATCGGTAGCTGAAGCCAAGGCGCAGTGCAGCAGCTGTACCTGGGACGTTGCTAAGGCTTTGCGGTTGGTAATCGAGCTGCAGCGAAGCCTCGACTGTGACTGTGACTGTGACTGCGGCTGTAACTGCGACTGCAAATCGATTAATTTGCTTCAGTAGATTGTCACAACGGTAACCCAAAAGCCCCCCAACCGTGCAGTGCAACAATGCCTATGGCAATTAAACAATTAAGGCGCTTAAACGGTAACCCAGCCGAGCCAGAGCCACAGCCACAGTCAGAGCCAGAGCCAACGGTGTTGGTGACGTTGACGGTGCTGATGACGCTGTACCCCAGCCCCAAAACCTACCCAGACTTCAACGGCCCATTACGTTTTACTGATTATCAGCATCCAAAGCTGCCGACTATTCCACGTTTCCAAAGATCTACCCCAGCCAAAAATTTAATTAAAAAACAGTCAACAGATATAAAAACAACAAAATCGACAGCGAGCAGGGGGAGAGGGGGCGGAGGGAGATGGGGGACGGGAACACACAAAGCGCTCAGTCATGAAGCTGCATCTTCCACAGCGTCAGCTGAGCTGCTGAGCTACAGGTGGCAGCGAGTTGTCTTTGTGCGAGTATCTGTATCTCATAGATGCAGCAAAAGTGAAAAAAGTGCCGTTGTACGTTGGCTCGCTTTAAGCTCGCCGGTAACCGTTATACAAAACGCTGCGTTGCGTTATAATTTCCAAGCGTCGTCGTCGTCGTCGTCGTCTCTTTTATTTTTGGGATTCTGTTTTCAGACTGATTTTCGGCCGTTATGCTGGCTGTGCTCGTTGTGATTGTGATTGTTGCTGCGCTTGGCTGCACAAAGCGCGTTCTCCACGTCTCCGGCCCATCTGTACCATAAAGTCCACAATGCGCAATTGTTGCTGGGCTTGTTACTTTGACGGCGGCAAGTTCGTTGCCTCAGTCTTTCGTGTTCTTCGTATTTTGAATGCAATAAACTCGCCAGCTATCAATAAAAATCGCATAAATATCTTTACCTTACGCGGAAGCCAAATAAAAGAGATAGAAATGAGAGTTAACGGCAAACAAAATGACAAGCAACAAAAGAGAGTTATTTGAAATTGACTGCAATATGTGAATCTATACACGATACATTCGAATTATCAATTAATTTTTATTAGAATAAGTGATATTTATTTCAAATCAAGAGCCAGTATATCTCCACATTTATGATTTAGCTTAGTTATAAGTACTTAGTTATAAGTTTACTTATTTTTTACGGGATTTTTCGCTCCAAAAAACATTTATTATCTATAAAAAATATGCAATGTTTATGTATTAATAACTAAGTAGAGAAACTTCAGTTATTAGCCCTTTTTCGTGATTTTAATTTAATACTCACAATAAATTGTTATATAATAAGAACTGAAACAAATACAATAAAAATATATATACATATACAAATATGATATACATTTTTATATTTCTTTTCTATATCTTACTTTTCATATAACTTATAAATTCTACAGTTATATGGACCACACTGCCAGACTGTAGTACACACCCTTCCATCAGCTTTCGTATTATTGATGAATTATACTATATTAGTCTTTCCTTGTTCGAAATTTCTAATAAATGTTTATTTTTTTTACCTCAGCTCACACCTAGCTAAGAAAGGTAAATTGACTGACATATGCCTGTACCCGCTTCCATTTGCTCGACGGCAACTTCATCTTCTTCGTCTTGACTGCAATGCAACTTCATTAGAGGCAGGCAACAGAGAAGCACACAAAAAAAAAGAAAAAGAAATGAGGAAAAAAGTTGTCGCCCATTGCCGTGGCAAGAGTTAGTGGGCCGTTCAGGCTGGCTGTATGCAATGCATTGTCTGCCATGTTGTTGCCACAGCCAGCTCCCAGCTCGATGGCGTTGGCACCCCCGGTCCATGCCCATGACACCTCAGCGGCGGCTGCAGCTGCTCCCGTTGCACCCACTCCGCATGCGCCTCATCGCATTTTGGGGGCCATTGGCAATGTTAATGGTGTGCATTATTTTGATGTTTATTTATGTTGCTAGCAGCACACATCGAAGCACACTCACACACTCACACACACTCAGCTCGGCAACATGTGGCCAATGCAATTTGCATTTGCATCTCAATTGCATTTTGCATTGTTTGTTTTGCAGTTGTCGTTGTTGTTGTTGTTGGTGTTTGTGTTGCTGTTGCTGTTGCTGTTGATTATCTCTCTCCACACACAGCTGCGTCTGCGTTTGGTGTTTGCGATGCGGATCCGGTTTTCGTTGACCCACTTCCGGTTGGCAGTTGCGGGCTGCCAGTTGCCAGTTGCGTTCTGCTTGACCTTTGTCTCGCCCTCGCCTTGGCTTACACGCACTGCTAACTGCATCTTGCCCACCCACAGCAACCGCAGCTACAGCCGCAGCCACAGCCGCAGCCACAGCCGGGCTCCATCATGATCTGCACCTCCGCACGGCCACCGACTCAGTCAGATAAGACGCCTACGCTTTGCACTACATTCATATTTCGTTGTCGGTTGCCATTTCTTCAGCTCGTGGCTGTAGATCGTTCTTTTGCCTTACATTTTGTTTATTATTTCTCTTTCTATCGCATCTGTATCTAACCCTATTCCTATTCCTGTCCCTATTCCTCGCTCTCGCTCGGCTCCTACATGGCAATTTATTTAGCATTTTTATTGTGCTGCGTTTTGTTGTTCTGCTTTTTTATGCCTGCCATCCATTTTTATCGTCTGTCGTTGTTTGCTGTTGTTGTTCGCGTGTTATTAGCTTTGATAAGTCCCCCTCGCCTGCCCACACTACCCTCGACTTACACTTCTTTTGTCTTCGGGCTTCACGCCCGCACCTTGGCACAGCATACAACAAATTATGCATGCAAAATTTACCTTCTTCTAGTTGTTGTTGTTGTTGTTTCATTCCTCTTCTTCTTCTTGTTGTTGTTGCTGTTCATGTTAGATTATGCGAAATTTATGCAATATTTGACATATATTTGGCGGCTTCAGCGCAAAGCCATTTCGGTAATGCTCTAAATATGATTGTTTATATAGCTTTAAATGCCTTTTGAAAATTATTTATGCTTCATGCCAAACCAAAATTTTAATAAATCAATGATTATTTCTGTTTTATATAGCTTAGGTTGGTCGTGTGTTGCACACTATTTCGATTTTTAGAAAATATATATAATCTTGATCAATATCAGTAGTAAGTCTAACATTCTCCATTAAAATTTTCCATTTTTGCACTATATTTTTTTTTTTTCCTTAAACAAAATTGTAACATATCCGAGTCCGCAACGAATTACTTATGACGACGATCTAGTCATTCTGTTCCGCTTCAAATGAAATAAAGTGCTGAAAACAGAAAATTGAGCCTGTTGTTGCAGGAGATGCTCTCTGTTGTCTGCTGTCTACTGTCTGCACGCCTGTTGATGCCGCCAACCTGCTGTGAATATTGCCACCGTTGCTGGCTTTTGTTCGTTTTAGGCCCAGTCGCAATTTGACTGTGAATTGTTTTGCCAATTTGGCAACGAAGATGAGCAAACAAACAAAGTCGAGGCGAACAATTCAATCGATGTCGGAACTCGGGCAGAACAGGTAGCCTAGAGCCTGGTCCCACCCAAGGCGAATTTGCAACAGGCCACAGCGCGGGCTGACTGTCTCCGCAGTTGTCGCATTTGCAGTTGATGGCGGCAAATAGAAAGGCCGCTTCAATTGGGAAGAGAGCCTGACAAAGTGTTGACTTCTGCGCACTGTTTGCACCTTAATTTACAATCTTTTGCGGTCAACAGTTGCCGCCTGCCGCTGGGTGCTCGCTGCCTGCGGTGTCAAAAGATTTTCTCGAATTGCTATTGTCGATCTGCATTGGGCCTCAGTTTAAAGCTTTGCCTAACCCACATCTACTATGCACACACACACACACACACACTTAGAGATATGGTCGCGTGTGTCTTTAACCCATTTCGATTCGGAAGTTGGGCCTATCAAATGCACAATTCTTGTTCACTTTTGACTTTGACCCCCGTGTCAATATTGGTTATGCTTAATGGCAATGCACTCGAACTTTACCGTTGGGCCCTGTTCCAGGTGCTACTCCCGTGGCGTTTGCCTTAATTTGATAGCTTGTTTTATTTGTGCGGAGCAAATAGCTTGAGTGATGGCCCTGACTCCGGGCTCGACCTGGTCCAAGCACTCTCCTACATTGTTCGCTTTTTTGGCTGCCTTCTCAGGTTTTTTCTTCTTTTTTTTTGATGATGAAGTGTCACGCTGTCCAAGTTCAATTAGTTTTGTATGCCGCTCTTCAAAAGCTGCGCCGGAGTACCTTCTGTGCCCTGCCATGTTTAATGCCAAGATTGATTTTCATTTTGTTGTTGCTGTTGGTGTTGTAATTGCTGTTGTTGCCGTGCGGAGCTGTGCCGTTTGTAGTGTTTGCGAGATTGACATTTGACGTGCATAGAATTTGTCTAACTGTATTTCGCCTTTCGTGTGTGCTGTGTGACGTTCATTACAAGCCGTGCCCAAGAGCTTGTCTCCCCATTTTGCTGTTCAATTTCACAAGACTTTCGTAAAGCTCCTCAGCTATACTGTCTGTAAATAATTTTGCCTTTATAGATATGTACAAAGTCAAATAATATATATGGATGTAAAATATTATTATATTATTATATTACGAAAACATCATAACAATACTAAACAAAAGACTTAGGCAACAAACTTGCCATGATTTTTAGCGCTTGTGTGACAAATCTTAAAGAAATGTTTCATCAAAGTTTTTACGAAAAATGTTACAGCTGAGTCATAGTAGTCAACAAAAAATATATATAAATAAACCAAAATAAAAACAAAAGTGCAAATCTCGATAAAATTATATATCATCGTATAAAATATGTATGCAAATAAAAAATTGCAATTTGATTTCGTGGAAAAAAACTAAAAGCAAATGAAGTTAAAAATGTATGGGTGAATCTGTGTGTGTGTGTGTGTGTGTGTGTGTGTGAAGCTGGAGAGCATCTCATGAGCCATGAACATGACCAACAATTCGGAAACCAGCAAAAAGGCTAGTGACGCAGTTACACTTGGTCGAAAGGCCAATGCGATGATGAGGCGGCTGCTGCTTGGTCTTATGCTAATGCCAACAACAACAACAGCAGTAACAACAACAACAACAACAATAGGAGTCGTGAGCAAAACAACAAAAATGCACACAACCTGTAAGGTTGGTGTTGTGGTCTGCGGTCTCCGTATCAGTATCTGTATCTGTATCTGTATCTCTATATGTATCTGTCTCTGTCTCTGTGTGAGCTTTCATTTTCGAAGCGATACCGTTAACTCCAAAGCGCTGGAAATAAACAGAAAGATCTAAAGAGGTAGAAAAGCAAAAACAAAAACACAAAAAGAAACACCGAACGAACGAATGAACGAACGAACGAACACAGCAACCAGCAAAGCAACAACAAGTGCGAATTGAGCAGCCAAAGAGGAAATGCAACAACAAAATGGCAAATGCAGCGACGCCGACAGCGATAGCGACAGCAGCAGCGACGCGAGCAGCGGCAACAGCGGCAGCAATATCGACGCCGGCAACTGTAATTGTTGCTCGCATGTTTACAAGGCGAAATAACAGGAAAAAATGTTAAATTTTTGTTAAGTAGGTCAAGTTGTGCTGCGCCAGAGCGGGACAGCAGAGCTGAGTGGAAGCGAGATAGCGCTAGCGCATAATGCAGAGAGCAAACGAGCAATAGAGCGAGCATCAAACAAGTATGGCAGCATAGTTAGAACTTGCCAAACTTTTCACTTGAGCAAATGTCAAAATAGATTAAAATCAAATAAATTATAAATAATATTATTGTTATTATTAGCGAGAATCAATATAATTTGCAATTATCTATTAGTTCGCTACTCGAATTTGACCTGCCTCGGCTGCAGCGCGCAACATAAACAAACTTAGCCCTGACTTTGACCGCCGCAGCTGAAGGCAACGGCGACCTCGGCAAAGGCAACACCTGCGGCCAAACATGTTGGCAACACAACATGTTGCAGCCGCTGCGCTCTCTCTCTCTCTCTCTCTCTCTCTCTCTTAGATTGGCGTGCGCTCAGCAGCCAGGTGAGTAACTTCTTTGATCGCTGCTTGGTGTTGCGGCCGACTGCGCTGCTGGCGTTGGCAGCGACTTCTTGGGCCGCTGCGGCTCGAAAATTTCTTTTCGTGTTGCGCCTGCGCACAGTTGGCTTTCTACCGTTGACGTCTTCGGATTTGTGCGATTCTTGGCGCGCAGCAGTTTTTAGCGTTGGTTTCGCGTGTGGCTTCCGATTCGGTTGTGGACGTGGACTCTCTCAGATAGACAGACACACATACACACACACACACACACACACATACAAATATACTCGCATACACGCGCGCAGCATAATAAAAAGAGCAAGCAATAGAAATTGGAACAACCAATAAAAAAAAGTGACCAGTTCAATTAAAAAGAGTGTGCTACAACAACAACAGCAACAACAACAATAACAACAGTGATAAACATGTTAAAAATGCGTTACAAAAATTGTGAAAATGGTTGAGAAAAAGTTGAGAGCAAAGCCCGAAGTTGCTCCAGATAGTGATTAAATATCGAATTTATTCTATATACAAACATATAGAAGATATATATATATATACAACCATAAAGCACATATGAAGAAGTGCGAGTGCAATCGGCCAGTAGTGCAATACAGTTAATGAAAACAAGCGAAAAGGAAATACGCAAAAAAGTTAAAATTCAAACCAACAAATATAACAAAGATATATTATATTCATAATCAATCAAATCAATTTATACTCCACCCGTTCAATCAAACAATCAAGACGAACTCTCCCAAGAACGCTGTTGTATATATTTCCAAATATAATATATATATATACATATAACCTATATCGTCATCTCAGAATCTATCCCAAAATACAATCAGTCAAAAGTCGTCCATTGTACATATATACGAAAAGCAATAAATTAATATAAATATATCTATATATATTTATACTCAAATCCTACATCAAGGGTTCTGTGTGCTATCTAGAGAATATAAAATAAACAAAAAATATATAAATACTATATACCCACTCGTACTACTCCCCGTTCATTATCTTATGCATATATATTTATGTCTTCCTCCCATTGTTTTTGTGAGTATACAAAAATGTTTAAGCTTTTCATTTCAATTTTATTTTTGTTGTCCATAACATTATTTTCCTCTAACTTAACCCTTAACGAGCATGCTTTGAAATACTAACACTTATTTACCTAATCTGATTGGTTCAAGGCCCTTAAGCTAACTGTCCTAAAGTAAATCAAGCTCATATTCATGATATCTTAAACATATCATTCTCATTCTCCAATAAATCGGATATGAATATATATACAACAATTTTAATGAAACTGTCTTAAAGGATTGCAATAACGCGCGTTAAAGGATTACAAGATAACTAAAGAACAAGGATTATACATATATAATCATCTAAATTAAAGGAAAAACAAACAACAACAAAACCATTTCTGAACTGTAGTTCAAGATGTGCAACAGCTGAATAAGGCAATTTCGTAAATGTAAGTAAGATTCAAGTATGACCAAATGTTCTAGGAGCCGCCAGACCTAAGTCAACGGCCTTCCAATGCGAACATTCCCAAGCCTGGTTTATAAACAAATCAGCGAAAAGTCATTGACCGAATTCGTTTCCGATATTACTCACCTGTTATGAAATACAACGCAATACATAGGACTGTTTTGTTAGGGGGATGAGATAATGTCAATACAGCAGAGAGCTAAGAGCTGAGAAATGAGAGCTGAGAGTTGAGAACTGTCAGCTGAGAACTGGCAGCTTTACTTGTGAGACAATTGCGAATTTCACAAGTAGGCGCGTGTCTATATCATATTCAAATAACGCCACTGTTAGTTTACTGTTGTTGCGGCCAGTGTTCAGTAATAACACTATGTATACATTTCCATATAGAATGATTCAAGTCTGATCAAAATCAATTAGAAATTCATTTCGGTTTATCTGATCTTATGAAGCACTTTTCCTAAACATAGATAATCGCGCCGGTTGACCCCGACCCAAAACCTAAAACCCAAATAACTAAGCTCTTAACTGCACTCGGAAGTAAAGGTTATTTTAATTTTTACAGCTAAGATTGTTGCCAAGCGCTTTTGCAGAGCTAAAAATAAATCATAAAAAACCGTTTGTTTGTCTACCAAAATGGTCTAAAATACAACAGCAACAACAACAACAAGAACAACAGCGGCAATGGCAGCCAAAAAAAAACCAACACACATACACACACACACACACATGCATACACGTACACCTCAACAACAACAGTAGCGGCTGTTTGTACCGTTATATGACGCAAAATT
Organism: Drosophila meridionalis; assembly: GCA_035045145.1. Lineage (NCBI taxonomy): Eukaryota > Metazoa > Arthropoda > Insecta > Diptera > Drosophilidae > Drosophila > Drosophila meridionalis. Next base: position 8,055,336 of record JAWNPG010000020.1, on the reverse strand, counting down.
ACGCTTACTCATTCAGCGAGGCGGCGGCTCCAGAAGCAGAGAGGAGAGCCCAAAAGCCCGGCGTCGCAGCCGTCAAAGTCAAGCTGGGAGCGCATCACCAAATAGGCACAGCTGCTACAACAGCAACAGTAATCAGAGAGAAGAGCATGCCGAAGCTTAAATACTCTATTAGTCATATATGAGTTAAATGATAAAGTAAATTAGGATCGTAGTAAGAGAACTGAGAGCTGAAATCTAGGTATTATATATGATAGTGAGTGAGTAAGAGATGGATAGAAAGATATTGTTGATCTACTTAATACCCTTTCTATAAACAGAGAAATGAATATGGACTATGGATTATAAGAGGACTAGCTGAGGTCAGGATTAGTAATGAATAAAATTTTACTATAAAATTATGGATATATATGTCTATATGTTACAAACGTACTGCCCAAATTAACTGTCTCTCAGGTAGGGTATACTCTATGACTTTATGAGCGCCGCAGCGTCAATGAGCGTAGCGAATCCGACTGCGCATTAAGTTGCATTTCGTTGAAAAGGAGGGACTTAAGATTTTTCAGCTTTTCTTTCGGCTTTTCATCTCTTTAATTGAACTTTTTGTGTATTTTCGAACAAATCAATTAAGTGCGCTTCGACCTGGACTGCGACGGCTTTGCAGCTGAAACATATCAATTACCAAAGCAGAAGAAACTAAGTCAAAATTCAATAATTGCTTGCCCAGATTTATCTACGGTTGCTGCTTAATTTTATTAATTATTTTTCATTCGGATTTTCAATGTTTTAATCACGATTGACAACGAATGGAATTCTTTAGATTTTTCTGTTATTTATTTATGTTCGCATAACTGTCGCATGACTATTGCCATTGCCAAAAATTAATTTCAACTTATTATGCAATGTGATTTAGTTGTTTTTTGCCTAATATACTAATAATCCCGTTGGGAACTTAGAATCGGTTTTTATGTTCAATTTGCACATTTTGATAGTCCAAAATCAAAACACTACGCAAATATGTATATGTATACACAACAGCAACAGCAACAACAACAACGACAACAACAATATCAATAAACAACAATTTTTAGACGCGCGCTTTTAAAAAGTTCGCTGACCCGAGCAATGTTTTGGGTTTTTGGGGATTCAACTGGCCAGACACGCCGGATTGTTGTCTTCATTGTTGTTGCCGGCTCAGATGACCACATTAAGCTTCAAAATCTTGACTCGCCCCATGCAAATGAGCTGCCAAATACCCTGTACCCCTGTTGAGCCAATTAAACATTTGAGCAAAAGAAGAGAATACAAATTAATTTGATGCCTAGCTCGATATATTCTCATTTGAATTCTACTGGGATGTTAACTTATAATCATATTAAAATAACACACATTTATAACAGCAACATAATTCAAATAACTGCATACCCTAAACCACACTTAATTCAACTACAGGGTATTTAAAGTTTCGGCACGCAACCAGCGCATGAGGCACGAGGGCGTTATTTAAATAACAACAAAGTAAAAACCAACTAAAAATAGTTAAACATCATAAAAATTTGCATAGTTGTTGTTAGTTGTCGGTTGGTTGGGTTGTTGTTCGGTTGTTTGGCTGTTTGACTGTTGGGCTGTTGGGGCTGCTTGGCTGCTTGGCTGCTTGGCTGGTTAGCTAGCCCGACCGCTAGGCAGAGACACAGGGTGTGGTGATGCCAAGTCTTGAGCGGGCCTCTTTCACAGCCTCGACCATAAAAATAGCGCCAAGCCTCTACAGCTGACCGCGCTGCCATTTAAGTTTATCGCCGCACTGTCATCTCATTGCAAAGGGACACCTAACGGAGGTTGCACTGTACAGACCGAGCAGTTAGTGCTGGCTTCATTCATAAAGCAACCAAACTTCGATTAATTCAAATACGTTTCTCATCTCTAAGGGTGGTTTACATTTTGATATTGACTTTTAAGTTAGCATGTGTAAGAATATATATAAATTTATAATAAAACAAACCAATATACAATTGAGATCTCGAAATAACCAACTCATATTTCATATATAAGCACTGTAAAGATTGATATGGATAGATAAATATTGATATATTAATATAAGTATATAAATATATGTGTATGGATATATGTTAATAATGCATATGGATAGATAGCTATTGATATATAAAGAGACAGATATATATTGATAGAAGAATGGGAATAGATAGGTGCTGATTTATAGTAAGATAGATATGAATGAAGAGATTTTCGTAGATAAATATTGATACATAAATTAGTTATGTAATGATAGTGTGAGAATATCCATTTGTTATTCATTGTAATTTGATCCTCCCCCTAAAGCTGGAGTTCTTAATTTATTTTAAGACTTAAAGTTGACTTAAAATTCTATTTGCCATTTCAGACTTTACTCCACTTCCAAATATTAAACGTGTTTTTACTCATGTTTAGCCTATTTTGAACATTAGCATTTCTGCTTCTTCAACTGTCTTTGGCTATGTTTATGTTTGGCTCGTGGAATTGTTCCTTGGCTTAAAAGCTGTTTTCGAGCCAATGACCAGCTCCTTTGGCCAGCAACTGATCCACTTAATATCAAACTTAATTTACACCTGGAGCATTATTCATATGCAGCCACTCCCCTAACCCCTCCACACGCCCTCTTTATATTCTTTATGAGCCTAATTCCATTGGCAACGCCCACCACTGAACGACAACGAACGACGTTGAACGACTTGGTCCAGTTTAAGTCAGAGCCCACACCTTCTAGCCGAGTCTGGGGCAGTTGGAGTTCGAGTTGCTGGCTAAAACAACAACAACAACAAGCGCAGCAGCAGCAACTCCACACGTGCCACATGTGCTGTCAAGTGCGCAGCAGAACTCAAGCAGCGAGCACGTCTTCGTCTCCCATTGTTGCCAGTCGGCAGTCGCAGGTCGCCAGTTCTTGGTATTTTGTTGGTGCTGCTGCTGCTCGCTCGCAACAATTTGCTGCATCCACATTTACAGCTTAAGATAAAGTCAGCGATGCAGTGGAAGCTGGAGCTGGAGCCGAAGCTGGGGCTGAGGCTGAGGCTGAGGCAACCTTCAATGAGTGATGGCGACCTCAATGCCAGCCCCACGTTTGTTGAGGCTGTGGCTGCTTTTTTTTCGGCTTCTCGGTCTTGGTCAAAGTTGGTTTGCTTGGAAAACCGCTTGGCAGCCTTGCAGAGCTGTTGTTGTTGTTCGTTGTTGTTGTTGCTGGTATTGTACGTGCGGTTTTCCAAGTGGAAATCGTTGCGGTTGTAAATTTTGCAATCAAATAATTTTTCATTCGCTTTTTCCGACGCCAGCGCGCGACCTGATTTTTCTTTTCATTTTGGCCGCAGCAGCAGCAGCCGCCGATGAATAAAAAAAAAAAGTGTTTGCCTGTTTCGGGTCTCCTCTGTTGGCCATTTGGCGTATTGGCTGGCTGGAAAAACGTTTTGACCTTTGCCGCTTTGTTCGTGTTCGAACATTTAAACGGAAGTTGATTGCCGCCAAAGGTTAAACTCAATTTCCGTTAAAGCCCCAGTGCCAGCCCCAGTCTAAGACGCAGCCTCGCTTTGGACCACGTCTTTGGACCTTATTTTACAGCCGAGTTAAGAACTCAATTTCTTAACATTTGGCAGCAGCTGTTCGAGGGGTTCTCGTTGACGGCTTGTTGCGGTTATTGTTGTTGTTCCAGCTTTAAGTAGTTGTTCGAGTTGAAAAGTTCAATTCACAAAGTTCACGAGAATTTTCTAAGCGAAAGGTGAGAGAGAGAGAAATTCAAAAACTTTTACATCTGAACAATAAGCTGTGTTTGTGGGCATGATATACATACATATATATCTATATATATATATATTTATTTCATTATTATATACATATAATGTCATTTCAATCACGGCTGATTTTTAATTACTTAACGGCTTTTCAAGTGCGCCCACCAGCTGACCGAGTTATTCGAAATAAAAAGCTTTCAGCTCAGGGTCATAAAATCATTCACTTGTCAAAAATTTGCACTAATTCATTCAAAATAACCGTTAATATCGCCCGGCTCATGCACACACACACACACACTAACAGTAAGAGTAATTATAATGCCCACAGCAATGGTCCGAACCCCAAATGTTTAACTCTCTGGCCATAATCTGAAAATCCCATTTACAAGCTCAAATTACAATAGAGGCGCATTGTTGGCTTTTGTTGTTGTTGTAGTGTGGCGCACCCACGCAATTTATGTCTGTGTCTGTGTGTGGCTGTGCGTGTGTGTGTGTAGGTGTAGGCGCTGGGGCCATTCAAATGCAAAAAGAGCAGCGAACAACCGTTACAATGTGCCTCATTAAAACAAAAATAAAATAAACGAAAATGTTGAGTAGCCGCAGCAGCAACAATAAAGCATTGGCAGTAAAAAAACAAAACAAAAATGTGTAAAAAGTGACGCTCAGCCGAACAATAAAGAATCAGAATATCCATAAAATATTTCACGCCAATCTCCTAGGCGCATCGCAAACGTCACTCAAATAAAACCAAAGTCTGACACATTATGAAAAATTCATTGAAACGAAATCTTTACGTATCGAGTAGAAAAATGAATACGTAATGGATAGAAGTGAATAGTTTAAAATATATACAATATATTGTATAATGTTAAAAATGTGAGTCAAAGATAGATAGAAAATATGCATGTATAATATGTAGATGTATATAGATAGACAGAGATATATTGATAAATAGAAAGATATATCTGCAATTAGATAGTAGGGTAGATAATTGGATGAATACGTAAGTTGGATAATAAGTTAGGAATATCGAGATAAAGAAAAATATAAATAGATGGAGATCTGCAGCTCTTTCTCTTTGGTACACTTTGGTAAATTGTAAACAATCATAAGAAATAATTGCAATAATTGATCTAAATATAAATGTGAATCTAAATTTGGGTCATAGATAGAGACAGATTGTTAACTATACGGAATGTTATTAATAAATAAATAGAGTTTTCTAAAAAATATAGATTAGTTCTATACAAATAATTATAGGTAGAAAATATATAGATATGTTGATATATGTAGATTTGCTAATGGATAGATGAAGGCATTTAAATAATGATTGAAAAAAATATACTAAAAAAAAATATATATAATATAATTATAATAATATGGAACAGAATAACTTAAAATACTTAAAGTTTACCAAATGATAAATAATATTACTTAAATTAATTTCGTATAGTGCTTACCTACAGCTCATATTATTTAGTTTGCCTGCATTTACTCTCTAAAATAATATATTTATAATCAACTTAGTTCTAGTTTATATTACTATAGCTCAACATCATTAAACTTCTGGCATTGTTTGCATTTTACCTACATTATTTGCATAACAATCGATTCGTTATTTTCTGCCTGTCAGGTGGAATTAATCCAATTTCAATTCAAACCTAGATATTGGCAGCCATTTTTCTTCGTTTTCTTCTCCTTCTTCTTCTTCTTCTTTTATTTTGTGTAAGTGCACGCAAAGTTGCGCTTGAGCTTGAGCTTTGGTCGAAGCTTCGTGGCAGCTTCGTCTCGGCTCTGCCGAACACGGAAGTATGTCAGCAGGTCTCTCGTGTAACGGTAGTTTGGCTGCTGCTGCTGCTGCTTCTGCCGCTGCCGCGCCGCTGTCGTTGGCACGCTTAGCTGCGCATGCTTAGCCGCCGCTAACGTCGCTGCCGCTGGCGACTGCGCTGCCGTTGCCGTTGCTGGCCTATTCTGCTGCTCTTTGTTGGCGCTTTACAGCCCGAGCTAGCAACATGTTGCTACGACAACCTGTTGAAAGCGAAATTGTCTGTGCGCGCGCGCTCTTTCTCTCTCTTTCTCACTCTCCGACACTCTATCTCGCGCTGACCAATACCAAACGAGTCTAGTTGTGAGCGAGTAAGTATATTGGCCAATTTGGCTCTGTATGCTTTCTTCTTTCACACACACACAGACAGACACTTAGACACGGAGACATACATGAATGTGGCCAAGCCTCAAAAACTCAACTTAACTGTTTATGCACAAAATGAGAAAAAGTCTTTTATTTTTGTTGGCTCATTTGCTTTACCGTTCGTTCGGTTCTCCCAAAACTGAACTTCTTCACTCGCACCTCGCAATTGTTGTTGTTGTTGCTGTTTTTAGACTCTCGCAGTATTTGGGATGATTTTTTATTCGATTGGCTCTTTGTATTGGTCTTGAATATTTTGTTGTGGCTTCTTTTTACTTTTTTGGACATGGCATGGGGCGGAGGAGGAGGAGGTAGGGCAGAGGTAGACGCGTACTCTGCACCTGTGTCGCATGATAGTTGCTGTTGTTGTTGCTGTTGTTGTTGTACTTTCATTGTCGGTCCCTCATATCTTTGTCCCACTGTAGAGTCTATCCACATACGCTACGGCCCGGCCCCTCGCCCTCCTCCGCCGCTGTCCCCGTGCAGAGCTCAATATTCTGCTGCGTTTATTTCTACCAATTTATATGCTAATTTAACTGATTATTAATGTTGTGACCCAAATTCCATTTGGAAATTATTATTGGCCATTCTGTCTATCGATTTGTTGTTGTTATTGTTGTTGTTGGTGGTGGTGTTTCCCTCACTCTTCTCTATTTTTGGCCCGTCCGTCCGCTTCGTTATCTTGTCCCGAATGTCTCAAGTCGGACTGCATTTGGCGGCGTCTTCCCGTGAGTAATCGTCGTGTTATATATGAAAAGCCCCGTGGAAATGTTTTCATATGCAGCCCAGGCAGACCCAAATGGACTTCGATTAATATTCGTTTTACTTAGAATGCCGATCGAGATTTGTATTAAGCTCCAGATTAGGGCTTGTTTGTGTGCTTTGGCGCTGCAAGCTGTCAGCGAGTGCCGCAGCTGCTGCCCATTGGGGGCACCTGCAGATCCCAAAGATTCTGTAAGATGGATTATAGCATAACGGAAGTTGCTTGTAAGCCGAGCTTAGTTGAAGCCCACTTAATGTGCTTTTGGCCTTCACATTGATGAATATGTAAGAGTTAACTGAAAACTGTCTGGGAAAACAGTTACTCAACATAGTTATTTTTTATATTTTTGAATCTTTCTGATGTAGAAAAAAGTTTTATATTTAGGTGAAATGAGAATAACAGAATCGAAGCTCTCAGAGTTCTATTACTAATGTTTGTTTTGCTTTGCCTTGGGGAAAAAAATTCGAAATACTAACTTTTATCTGTAATTAAAGTATTTTCATTGACATAATTATTTAATTTGATAGCACTTCTAGAATGCTTGCGTAATGAATGTGTAGAATTGAATGGAATTGAATAAGAAATTAAATTGAATATAATCGCACCTACTAATGTGAATCCTTGTCATCTTCTTGCATATATTTGCAGCATCCACTGAACGAATATTGAATATTTTGCGCCAGAAGAAACACCAAAAATTTCTGTCCATCGCCTGGGTCAACTGACAATGAAGTTGTGCAGCATGAACGGGCCAAGTGAATCAGAAGTCGAAAGCCTACTGATGAGCCCCTGCTGGGGACCCACACAGACGAGCAGCCAGGATCAGTATCTGCTGGACGGACACAAGCTGCTGCTGGAGCACGAGCTCGACTCGCTGCCAAGCGATGCGGACCAGAAGAACTCGCTGGATGTGCTGGATAATCTGCTGTTGAACAGCTCCTCGTTGAATGCCCTGTCTGATCTAAAGCCGCTGCCTCCGTTCACTGGCTACACCGGGCACCTGTCCATCAATGGCATCTCGGGGCACCACTACCACGCGATTGCCCAGCGGCTGCCCGACGAGAGCAACAACAACTACATACAGAGCGCCTACCAGCAGCACCACCAGCATCAGCATCAACATCAGCATCAACATCAGCAGCAGCAGCATCAACACCAACACCAACAGTCGAGCAACAACAATCCGAATGCGAATCCCACGTCCACGACGGCCGCGACGACGACGTGCAGTGGGACAGGCGGGGTGGGTGGCGGCGGCGGGGGCGGCAGCGGCGGCTCCTCGCAGGAGCACAATATCGTATCCTCATCCACCTGCCTGCCCGAGAGCGTGCTCAGCGCGGACGCGGACGCCTGCCTCAACGATGTGAAGCTCTTTGCCGATAGTCAGTTAGATTCTAAGCTCTACTCCGTAGCGGACAGCTGTGTTATAAACGCCTCCAATCAAGGCGGCAATGGCGGTGGCGGCATCTCCTCGCTGGCCAGCAGCGGGTCCACGCTGACGCCGATCGACCAGGTGGCCGACTCGCTGCACGGCAGCGGGGTGCGCATCTACAAGGATCTGACCGAGTACGTGGACATGAACAGCATCGATGACATCGCCGCGATCATTGGATCGGCGATAGCGGACACCACGGTGCCCAACCAGTTGGACAAGGAGGAGGGCAACGACACGCGCGACAGCTGGATGGACCTGGACGCCTGGATCGATGGCAACTGCATTCAGCCCGAGGGCAAGGTGCTCGTCTCTCAGCAGGACACGCTCAGCGACTTCATGCTGCCCCACTCGCCGTTGCCGGTACACGCGAGCAGCTCCACGCTGCAGAGTCTTCTCAGCCATGGCTACATGCCGCTGCTGCAGAATCGCCTGCAGCATGGGCCTCCTGGGGCGGGCAACGCGCCCGGCAACGGCTCCACGGCGGCGACAAACACGCTGAAGAGCGAGACGCCCAGTTCTACCTCATACTGCAACGAGCTGTCGGCAGCCAGCAGCAGCTGCAGTCCGCCGGGCTCGGTGGTGAGCACAACGGACAACAACCTGATGATCAATCCGCGCTACCTGACCAACAATCCCAATGCCAGCCAGCAGCAGCAGCAGCAGCAACAGCAGCAGCAGCAGTCAGCGTACCAGCTGACGCCCAACGGCCTCTCCGGCGCTGGCCTGAAGGACGGCGGCCTGTGCAGTCCGGACATGCTGAGCAATTATCCGCACACGACGAGCACCACAAATGCGCCCACGGGCACGCCCAAGGCCAAGCGATCCCGGGCCCAGAAGAAGTCCAGCCAGCAGCAGCAGCAACAGCAGCAGCTCCAGGGTGACAATGGGGCATCGCAGCTGAACGCCATGTCGCCGTCGGGCGTGGCCAGCTTCAGTGCCAGCGACCTGAGCGGGCTGCTGGGCAAGGAGAAGCCGGTGCATCGGTGTAGCATCTGCAATCGCGGCTTCCTGAACAAGTCAAACATCAAGGTGCATCTGCGCACGCACACGGGCGAGAAGCCCTTCCGCTGCGACGTGTGCGCCAAGGCCTTTCGCCAGAAGGCGCACTTGCTCAAACATCAACAGATACATAAGAGAATTGGGCGTGACTGACCGCGGCCACACTCACAACCCGCTCGCCACTAGCAACAGCCACTCTAGGCAGCCACTGTTTCTGCCCGCACAATTGAGCACTCAGTCGCTTCCGTGTGCTCTGCTTGAGAGAAAGTGCCCGCCAAAGCCACCCGCCCACCACACACCACGCACCACAATCGCGAGCCGCAACTTGGCAACTGGATGTGTGCATGGATGGGTCTTTGGGTGCGGCAGCTTCTCGTGTATCGCATTGCTTGACCAAAGCCAGTGTGGATCGCCTCTCGGTGCTCACAGACCGTTTGCCATCCTCCTCCGGCCCCACGCACAGCTTGCAGCTGGGTGAAGCAATGCCATACACATAGCACTTGATATTCGTTGTTGTTGGTTGCTTTTGATCTCTTCGCCTCTTTTGGTAGTTAGTCCAATTAATCCGGTTATAGGTAGTATGTGTAGTATACGATCTAGGCAAAATATATGTCTTTCTATAGGAATAGAAGTTGCTTGACTTTATCAAATATTCTTGAGGCGTTACAAAGTTTTTATGGAAATTTAATTTGAATTTCATTTCATTTTTTCTTTAATTTATTACTGTTTGTTTATGGGTTATAATATCAACCTACTACCTCCGCAATGTTATTAGTACTCTCTGAAAATCGTAGAAAAGCCTGAAAAGAACAGAAGAGAGATATGAAAAGTATAAGCAAAGATGCGACATAGGCCAAAAGGATTTGAAAATCAATAATTAGACTTTATTATGATGAAAGTTTAAAGCATACTGAATCCGAGAATCTGAAACAGGCTCAGAATAGCGCTTGCTTAACAGATTTCTGAAATGTTTTTATATAATTAGACTTGAATCAGACTCTGCAATTTTGGTATTTGAAAATACGAAATACAGTTAATAGTATCACTATTAGTTACTGGAACTAATTGATATATGTGAGTACTATGAGTCAGTAACGAAAATCATATCTTATAAATGATCCTAAACGCAGAGCAGATCCCTAACAAATTAGTTTTTTGCAGAAAAATATTTTGTTTTATTAGATCAAATATCTTGAAAATAAAATTTGGGAAATCTATATCTCTACAAACAGATTGTTTCCCTAATTATAAAGTTTAGTCTATATACGAATCAAAATGCCCCAGGCAAAGAGACCACAAGCAATGTAAGAACAACGAAGCGTCCAATTGTCTTTCTGCAACTGTTGTTCTGTTTTGATGCAAACCTGCGCGCTTCGAGCACCTAAGGCCCTGGCACAGGTATACAATTAAACGATAATAATAATAATAATAATAATGATTAAAGTTACGAATGTAGCTAGAATTTAGTTAAACTCTAGCCGAATGTATATTAAGTAATCGCATGAATAAGATGATTTGTATGTACCTCAACGAGCTGAAAGAAGAAAAAAGGAAAAACAAAAACAATAGAAGCAATACAATTATAAATTACCGTAATAATAACAATAACACTAAGTAAATGTACAAAATAAAACAAAAATAATTATATATAAATATTTACGTATATATATCATAAGTTGTAGCGGGCTTGGCAAAATAACAATATATGTTAATATGAGATCGTAATTTAAAAAAAGAAAAAACAAAAACAAAAAATTTAATAAAAATAAAAAACAAAGCAAACGAAATGCATATTAAGAATAATTATGAAATAGTAAAGTACTCAAGTAGTAAACCTTATTACACCTACATTTAAATGTTGTTAATTTGTTTTTTAATCAATTTGTTGTTAAACGTTACAATTAAATGGGAAATCAAAACATGTGTCCAATAAATCATATTCTAAATATATTTATTCTCCCGTGCGCAAATCTTGAAAATATTAATGCCTGCAAAACCCACGCACATATTATAAATGAAATATTGTTGAAGCTATTTATTTAAGCAACAAAAACAGAAAAGAGTAAGAGAAAAGTAAACAAAATATAATCTAATAAAATTAATTATTTATAACTTAATCCATATTTAATGTTATTTTAGTTTTGTGCAATTTATTTATTCAAGTTGAAATTCCGTTTGTACTTCTAAACACAATTCGATTGTAAATATTTATTTTGTCTAATGTTTAATGTTTATCGTACTAGAGATACAAAAGTTTGTCATTTTAAATGTACAAAAATAATATAATATTTAAAAACCGAAACGACTCGTTTATTCCGCAATGAGTATACGCCGTGTGTCTCTCCATATGGGTAAGCACAAGCAGACACTAAGACAGCCCAAGATAGTCTCGTTCGAGTGCTCTTTCTTGGCGTCCGCATTGCTTATGCCGCACGCATCACGGAGGAACCTGACGTGCCAGCCGGAGTGTGCCAGCCGCCGAGTAGGTGCGAGCAGCTATGGTAAAATATGCAGTCGAAGACGACGACAAAAAGAGCAAAGCAAAGCAAAGCAAAGCAAACCGAAGCAAGGCAAAGCGAAGCGAGGCAAACCAAACCAAACCAAACCAAGTCAATCCCAGTCGAGTCAGAATCATTATATTGACCACAAATGCCGCCGCCACGAAAGCAATGCAAAGAGTAAAGAGCCAAAGGCAAAGCCCACACAGATACACACAAACACTCACACTCACACACACACACAGATACGGCACCAATACAGCAACAAAATGCCATGCATACTGTGCCACTGACCCAATTTCCAGACTCGTTTTTTTCCATCGAGAGAACCGCACGAAGCAGCGACTGTGGCAGCCACAACGGATTTGAAATGTTAACTGGGAGCGCGGCAATAAGATACAAAGATACTTTGCCCGGTCGCATGCTCTTTCACCGCAGAGACGCAGACCCAGACACAGAAAGAGCTCAAGCTTCAGCCTCAGCCTCAGCTCCAGCTCCAGCTATACGAGTCTGGAGTTTGTTTGCATCGCATCGCATCGCATCGCATCCGCATTTCTATGCTGTCTTTGTGTATTTGTCTTGGCTTCGTTTGGGGCTTGCTGCTGCATGTATCTGTAACTCGTTTCTGTATCTTGCGCCTCGTATCTGTGGCACTTAAATTTATGCAACATCATGGCAGTGTCGCTGACTCCGCAGAGCCCCCGTCTTTTGCATAGTGTCCACGTTTTGTTCTAATCAAAATGTGCTACGTGCTCGTCTCTGCCGCCGTGTCAAAGGTCAAGCTTAAATATTAACAACTGGCCAGCATCAAAACCGAATTCAAAGCCAATTTCAAATAACAAATTATCAATCGCATCTGCCGCAGCAGCATCTCTTTCGCTTCGCTTCTTTCATTTCTCTTTATTTTTGGCATTTTTAATTGAGTTTTTTGTATTCCAATTAAACGTAATTTTCTACCCATTCGCTGTGGCTTAGTCGCTGGCTGAGCACGACCCACTTTCTGGCTAAGATTTGACTGCCAATCCCACAGTCCAGCCAAGGCATTCGCGACAGTTATGGCCACTAATGATCGTGGGTGCTGCGCTAGCTGAGCTAATCAGCTGCCAAAGCATGATATGTTCATATATCTATATAATTCGACAAAATATGAGTCAAAAACTCGCCGTAGGCAGCTGAAGAAGTCTTTAGCATTTTATGCAAATAGCATGAATGAATAATAGAGATGTGAGAGCAATCTCTAACTGAAAGCTGGAAAATAAGAAATTAAACAGTAAGTACTCAGATACCCTAGAAGGGACATATAATATGAGATATCTATGATATATCTGCCATAATAAGTTGTTTATAGAATTATGAAATATAGAATATTAATTTAAACATAGCTGTTCTAGATAATTAGTACACTCTTATACAGCTTACATAAAAATACTTATACTTATTAATTAGGGTAATATTTAATGCATAATTATATGTGTTTACAAAATCTTGAACAAGAACTGAAATAATAAATTACTAAAATATGAATTTGTGAGAATGCAACAAATTTTGAACAACTATTGTGAATGTTAGAGTTAACGATATGGGAATACCCTCTAATGTCTTGGATAACTAGAAACACATCGACACACATAAACTAGATTTTCCTATTCCTTGCCTAACCTTCAGCTAAAGTAGTTTTTTTTTTAATTATGATGATATTAATAAACCAATCCATCTTTTCGTACATTCAATATTTTACGGATTGAATTATATTGCTAGAATTGAACCCTCTTGAGAGCATACGTAGTCCGCTATGCTTTGAAAACTGTATTGTACGACAAAGAGAGAGGATAGGATATATCAGTATTACTATTTTTTTTAAATGTTTATTAGGATGCAAAATAGATTTTGATTGCTTTATTATCTGCCTTGAGTCTCATTAACAGGTTTAATTTAAACGTACAATTGATTAACTACAGGCTACTGAAGAAGGTTTACAGTTTTGTGTCACCTTAGTCTATTAAAGGTTCGGGAAAACATACCAGTATAGTCTAAATATTTAGCTATACCTCTATCTATCCTCTACCCAGGTTTATTCAAATACTCCCTCAATCAGAAATGTGGAAATATTAGATCATATCATATATATATACAGGATTATTTATAGTCACTTCGTGTCATATGTCTTATGCTGTTCTACCTTACTTTAAGCATACTAAGATTTACAGGGTATCAGAAACAAAGCTACAGACTGCCAACGCCTTTCGCCTGCTGCTGCTGCTGCTGCTGTTGTCTCCAGTTGACAAAAAATAGAGACAGCGAGACAGTCGGACGAATGGACAGATAGACATTACAATAAAGTTAGCAAAATGGCAACGGCGATGCCTCTGCCGCAGTCACCGTCGCCGTCGCCGACGCCGACGCCGACGCAGTTAACTTTGTCGCATATTGTCCAGCAGTTATAACTGTTGCTGATGTTGCTGTTGTTGCTGCTGCTGTTGCTATTGTTGCCGCTGCCGCTGCTGCTGCTGCTGCTGCCGTGGCGCAGTTAAAGACACAATGACCTTGGGTGAAAGTTGCTCTCCATTTCTATTTTGTGCTTTGCTGCTGCTGTTGCTGTTGTTGCTGCTGAAATTGTTGTTGTTGTTGTTGTTGTTGGTATTTACTATTTGCTGGCATGCCATTTTCATACACACGCCTCTCGGTGTGCGTGTGTTTATATTTATTGTTATATTTATTCTTGTCACCGTTGTTTGTGTCTCTATCTGCGCGTATATTTGCTTTGAATGCTGTTGCTGCTCCCCTTTGGCTTTGTCTTTTTACGCTTGTCGTGATTTGTTTGTTTGTTTTGTTGTATTTTGATTGATCTCAGTTGTTGTAGTTGCTGTAGTTGTTGCTGTTATTTTGATTACTTTTGCTCTTGATTGAGCTGCCTTTGATGGATGCACATGAAAAGTTCGACAACGAGCTGGCGCTGAAACAGAAACAGACACAGAAACAGAACGGAAGTGGCTCGCGTGCAGGAAATAGAAACGAGGCAGTGGGCAGAGGCGAAGGCGAAGGCAACGGCAACGGCAACGATGGCGATGGCGATGGTGGAGTAGGTGAGAAAAGGCCAAAGTAGAATTAAGCAATTGCTTACAGCGATCCAAGTTTTTGGCCAACCACACTCCACATAAACGAAATATTTATAATTTATGCGCTCGGCTTTTGGCTTGAGTTGTCGAAGCGCAAGAAATCCAAAAGAATTATAAACTTCAAGTTTGGCGTCGATTTTGCAATTTCGCGCAGCGGCGTCTTCACGCCTCGTCGGCCAGCTGACCAAGATTCTAGGCAGAATAAATCATGGCTATAATTACGTTATATTATATTAATATTTAAGCACTGTGCCAGTTTTTGGCTTCTTGTTTTTTGCTCCAACTCCAACGCCAACTTCGAGTCGAAACTTTAATTAACTGCAAAAGCAAACAGTGCACAACGAGAAGCTTACGAAACATCCAATTACACTTCATTTTAGTGCTATGCCACATTATATCAATTATATTCGACTTAAATAAAGATTAACTTAAGTTCAATTTACATTTCCAAAATAAATATGAACTTAAAAAAAAATTCCATTGTGAATTGCAGATAAGATAAGATAAGATATGATAATATAATAATATATTAATATCCATGCATGCATAGCTATCAAAAACAAAAAATCTTCTGCACAAATTTATTATTATTATTATTATTTTTTTTTTTTTTTGTATTCAGTAATCAATCAATTCAGTTTCTTTAAGATAACTCCCAACTTATCTAATCTGAGCTCAATTAATCTAAACATACTTCTTTAATTATATATTTTATTTAAAAAATCAATTTATTTTATTTTAAAAATATTGGAATATGAAAATCTACAATATTACAAATATATAAAAACATTTTATATTTTATTTGACAATTTGACTGCTTAATTTAAATAATTAAAACAATAGTCTTTAAATATTTTATACCTTATATATTAATACAGACTCATTCAATTCTTTATTTATTTATTAACTAAATAAATTTAATTTTAAAATTAATTATCAAGTTTAATATGAATTAATCAAATATTTTGATACCTATGAATAAATTTAAAAAATATCTAAATAAAAATGATATTTTTCTACAGAAAATTTTTTTTTTAATTTTTAAAAATTATTCATTAATTGATTTTTAGCTCAATATTCAAAAATCTACATTTTTTATTTTATTTTCATTTTAGAAAATTTTGAAATTCATTTTAAAAAAAAATTAATCGATTTATGTATTTAAATTTATATATTCAGCATTTCATTATTTTTGCTTCTCACATTTTATTTTCTTGGTACAGGTTCGCTTGAGGCGTAAGTAAATAATTCATTTCTGTATGCTTCGTTTTTTTATTTATTTTAATTTTTTTTTTAGGTTCGTGTTGCATTTTAATGGCACACACACGTTGGCCTGAAAGCCAACTGAGAACGGTTAAAGCCGAAAAGTGCGACGCGACTGCAATTAATTTACTTATAATGCAGCATTCTGAAGGCAGACGAACAACAGCAACAACAACAACAAAAACAACAACAACAACAGCAACAACGGCCGACAACTGTCTGCCAAACTGTGGCGCGGGATCTAGTCAACAAAATGGTTAAGGTGGGAGGGGTTAGGAGAGACGCCTGCTGGCGCTGCTGGTCAGCGACAAGTGACCTCATTTTTATTGGAACCTCGCGGCAAGTTGCGTGGCCACAGCCAGAGCCACAGCCAGAGCCAGAGCCATACGTGCTTGTGGTTGTTGTTGCTTGTTCTACTTTGAAATTTCACTTTTCAAATGTGAATGTGTCTGTGCGTGTGTGTGTGTGTATAGAAGAAATAAATATAATTAATAAACTAAATAAAAGCGAGGCGAGCATTTTTGTGCGTGCGCCATTCAAAAACAAAAATAAAAAAACAAAAATTTGTGCCTCGCTTTGGTTCGAGCAAAATGCAGTCAATGCAAGTTCGTTGCCTAAGTCTTTGGTATTGAAATGCAGCCACGAAATATGTCGAAAATATTAAGGCAGAGGGCAAACGAACAGCAACCACAGCAACAACAGACGGCAAAGACAACAACAAAAGCAACAAAAGCAACATTGACAATTTAACCTCAAACTTCAAAGTGTCACTGTCATGGCCCTTTTTACTACTCAGAGCGACTGCGACTGCGTTGCAGCGGCAACCTCGTCGACCATCGTCGCTATATAACCTGTTGGCAATTCAGTTTATGAGTTTTTGCGCCGCACACTGTGACCAAGCAAACAAACTGAACCGGCTGGCGGCAGTTTATGGCAAGGCGAAGCTTTCACCGTGACTGCGGCCCACTGTGCACTGCTGCTGCGGCGTCGACATCGCACGTATTGCCACGAAAAGTGGGTCAACATGAAACGAGCCAGAAATGTAGAAAGAAAAAACAACAAAATACAGCAGCAACAAAAGCAACAACAACTAAAAAGCAAATCACGCTGACGAGCTGGCTCAAGACTGGCTCTGCTTCTTCTTGTTGTTGCTGCTGCTGCGGCGAAAGAAAGCATTAAAGCTGCTAGGCGTAAGAGAGATGGCAATAGATGCTGAGCAACTTGCGTTGTAAATAAACAAATTTTTTTTGGGTTTGGCCTTTTGGAATTTATGTGACGTTTTCTTAGCTAACTACAAATATATGAGATGTTGCCACAAAGTTTATTCAACAGCCTTAAATAAATACAATATTAAAAAAAATATATATTAAATTTGCCTAAAAAATAAAAGATAACATCTCCATATAAATAAAAACAATTTAAATTCTTCATTTAAAAGGCGCCATAATCAGTAAGCGCCACCTATTGTTCATATTTCACATAAGCAACAGTGCTGGCTAACGGCGCCATGTTATATTTCACACAGTGGTACCTTGAAATAATCTATCGACAGGCCACCACAATCTGTCGCCGATAGTCTTGCTGCTCTGAAATTCTTTTTTGTTTATACTTGAAGAGCATTAGTTGCTTTGTAAAATTAAAATATGTTGAATGGACAAATTACACACAGCTATGTGGGCAACACATGTAACGTAGTGATACCACATCCACATGTCAAAGAAAAACCAAAGTCCACGCCATCACCTGAAGAGGCAGAGGCCTGTTGTGAGAGAGGGGCTGAGGCATTGTTCGAGTCGGGGGCGACGGCGTCAGCGGACGCAACGGGTGCTACGGTACATGTGAATTTGGATCGCATAAGGAACGTCGATATCTTCATTGGCGACAACGATTTGTACTTTTATGCCGATGTCAAGTTATACAAGTGAGTCATGCGTCATGTAATTGAGTCAATCTCAATTATCACAATCTTCTACGCAGATTCCACAGCCGTCGCACTTTCGACTTGAGGGGACTGAAAACGTTGCTCATCAAATATGACACGAATGAGAATTGCTACCAGTTGTGTTTGCGCTGCCTTCCGCCCGTTGCCATTCCGGGTAGTGGCAACGCAACTGGCAGCGCCGTGACGCCCAAACCAAAGACAGCGCGCAAGGAGTACATAGCCGCATTTCTGAATCTACCCACTCTGGCGGACACCTTGCAGGACAAGGAACCCCTCGTGCATGAGTGGAAGCTGAAGCGCATCACCGAACAGTGCCAATTACAGCTCGACGCTCACGAGCGCACCTATAAGCTGATTAACAATTTCTGCTATGGGTATGCCAGTGGTTACAGCGGTGCACTTCAGACCAGCGAGGTAAGTGAAGTTCTGATAGCGTTAATTATAGTATTGCATAACTTAATCATCAATCATGGAATTTCAGCTGGACAAGTCCACATGTCGCGTTCCGGAACCAGAGCGACTCAGTCCCTTGCAACGACGTTTGGAGCGCATTAACGATGAGATGAAACGCTTCTCACGCGACCAATACAAAATGAACTTTGTGGAGCTGCAGGTTCCAGCTGGTCACCAGAATCCACTGCGCTTCAAGCCCAAAATCTATGAAACGTCCATGACACAGGAACAGGCGCACTTGCTGCATAATCTGTGTACCCGCACAGCCGCGACTGATGACTCCGCATCAACGGCCTCTGCCCAGTCCAACAGCCAACCCGAACGCCGAGTACAGAATGAAATTGACTGTGGTCTAATCAGCATTGTGCTGGCTATATGCTATGATGTGCGCACCACCAACAAGGAACCGACCTGTGAGTCAGGCTGGACACGCAGCATACTGTGCCCGTTGTTCTGCTACTTTGAGCAATTCGACAACTATCGAGACGTTCTGATAGCGTTTCTACGTCGTGTGATCACCTATCCGTTGTATCGCAACTTTGAGCTGGGTCGCCAGTGCGTCCGGGATGCCATTGAAGTACTGAAGGGCGGTCGCAACTGGCTGATCAACCAGCTGCTGCTGACCCACCAGCAGTTCGCCAGCGGCGAGCCATGTCGCGACAGTTTCAACAACTATTATCTGGAGGACTATATACGGTATATAAGCAACGCGACAGTGTGCAGCGATGAGCATCTGCGTCTGTTGGCGCGGAATGTCAAGAATGTGCTAATGGATGTGACCAAGCGGCAATTGGATCTGGGTATCATTGAAATTGAGACTGAGCTGATCCAGGAGCTAATGCAGGAGATGCGCATCGATGCTGGCAGTGGCAGCGAATCGCCGTCACAGCAGCAGAGCAACCACGGCGATGATGAAATGGATATGGATGACACATCCGGGCAAGAAGATGAGACAACGACCGACGATGATAGCGTAATTACCGATTCGTTCGACAGCATGGACTTGCGTTTGATCGAGAACGATGTCTATGCCGTCGACGAGGAGAACGAGGGAGATGTCGATGACGGCGAGGAGGATCAATCGGAAGTTGACGAGGACGACCACGAAAGCAACTCGTCAACAACCACCACCAGCGATGCTGAGGGCAACAGCGTCATCGAACAGTGCACCAGCAACAGCGAGGCTGCCGCTAGCATCAGTGCCAGTGCCAGTGCCAGTGCCAGCACTAGCACCAAGTAGACATGCCAACGTTCCATGTTGTCAGTCCTGCCATGCCCAAACCAATCTACCAATCTACCAAGCAAACAACCAACTTAATGTCAAAGAACGGAGGCTAAACAGTGATTACTTTTATGCAAACCGAAATGTGAAAGTAAAATTAAAAAACAAAAAATCGAAAACAGAAATCAAAAACGAAAACAAAACAAAACAAAAAAGGCAAATTGTAAATTTTAACACAAACGAAAAACCTATTTAAATATTAATGTGTACGAAAATTTTAAAGCAAAACACAAAGAATGGTTCATGCCAAATGCAAAACAATATTTGCATATACATACATACAGATATACATTATTTTTTCTCTTTTTGCTCTATCATAGTTCTTTCTTAAACATACATAAATCGAGAAACTTAGCATTTAGCGTGGCATAAGCTTACGAAATTTGAATTTTGAATTCTTCAAACCAAAATCTAGTTGTGCATTTTGTATATACATACACACATACATATAAATATATATATATGTATATAAATATATACATATTTATATATACATACATACATATACATACGATTAAGAATATATGTTGTTGGTGCTGCAAGCATACTGAAATAAAATATCGAAACAAAAACTTCAAAGAGGCAAAGTCATCTAAAAGTTCCCAGTTAATGTTGTATAAATGTCACAAGTCATGGCCAAACAAATGTAATAATAATAATAATAATAATATGTATACATACATACTATACATACATATATATACATATATTTTTCTTAATATTTTATCTAGCATTTTCAATGTCAAACCAGACGAAACTAAGTTTGGCATAAAAAAAATAATAATTTACTGAAAATGTGATTTTTAAAATCTAATGGATGTGGAAATTCTGCAAATATTTTGCAAGTTTTAATTTCTCTAACTGCAAACAATAAAAAAATTTCAAAATATAAATCAAATTGATGGTCAAAAAAATAATGTTGCATTTTATTTGGAATTTTATGAGTATTAATCATGGAATTATATGAGTTCGTATGATAATAATGAAATTAAACTTAATTTCGAAAGATATAGAATATATCTCTAAACAGTTCAGGGTGACAGGATCTGACAATTTGGACTAGAGCTCCTTTTGACATGATTTAATAGGTTTGTGCTGCTGTCTGAATGATATTGATGTTATGGTACTTACACGTTGATAACTTCCTAGAAGGCAGAATTCCAGAAAGTTCGATCAAGAAATCTTTAAATTTTGAATTGAGATAGACAATGTAATGTCTCCCCCAAGCCACATTACACATTGACAACAGTATTATAATAAATTCCAAAATAATTAGCTGGTAAATTAAGAAAAAAACAACCAATTATTTGTAATATTTTATTTATTCATAAGTTTGCATATCTCTGTACGTTTACAAGCTAATATTTAAATATTTATGGACTGTTACTTGAAGAACTGCTGGTGTTCGTTCTTAAATTACGATATATGTACGTATGTAAAGCTAAAATTTACAAGTTAAACTAACTAGGCATTTAGAAATCGCTAGAAGAATTTGCGTAAACATAAACATTTCACACGCCCCAGGCGAGGCCAATTGGTTACTTGGACTTTGTCAGTTTTTCGATTTCCGATTTCATTATTCAGCTTTCAGTTTTTCACTTTTCACTTATCAGTTTTCAGTTTTTCGCTTCTATTTCTCTATATACACAAGTTACAATTGTTTAACAACGAAAAATGTTTAGTTCATTTAAAAGAGCTCTTAAACACTACATACAACATGGCGGCCATTTTAGTGTGTGGACATCCTTGAAATCCTGCGCCGGGGAATGGAATATCATATTCATTTCATCATAATCTTTTCCTTCGTTTACTGACACTGAGTTTTAAGTTTTGGGTTTTTGAAGTATTTACAAGAACATTGCTCTAAGCTAGTTTTGGGTGCGTTGAGTATTGCCTCTCTCATCTGATCGACCCGTTACAGATCTGCAAGTGGATTAGAGTTCATAATATAGAAACATAAAATCATTGATTCCATTGACACTCACTCATTGTCTCCTGCTGTATCTCTACTTTATACGAGGGATTGTCGTAGGCTGCATCGCTCTTGCGCGGCGGTGTTATCGATGCCGTCTGATGCACCCGTCTCCTGGTTATGATCAGCAGCAGTGCGAGTGTGGACATTATCGCCAGGGCGGCAATCACAGAGACGACGACAAGGGGACCATAATAGTCGCCAACTGGTTGATCAGAGACGCCTGCAGTCAGCAATTTGCCTAAGTCAAGGAGAGAGATATGGAAATTGATTATAGAGATATAATATTGGAACAACTATATAGGGTGATCTATATAGACACGGACAGTACACTCAAATGCAAACTAAGATCTCAACATATATATATTGTTGTATAATAATATCAGAGAAAAAGACATTTAAACTACTAAGATTACCAAGATTCTTAAAACTCAAATAGATCCTTTCAAGAATACGCAAGACTTGAAATTGAAGAAACTCGACTTAAATCAATTTACAATATATACTATATGCGACTCTATTTACCTGTTTTGCCTGGCGTCGCTGGGCCACCCGGCTTGGTAATGAAGTTGACCACGTTGCTCTTCTTGGTGTTGCCGTTGGTGAGGTACATCTCCAGCCAGAGGCGATACTTGGTGCCCGGCTTGAGGTCCATGATAAGAGTGCCCGTGGTGCTGTCGCGCTTGGCCACCTTGAATACGCTGGAGTCCTCCTTGCCGGCATCGCTCTGGTAGATGGCGCGATAAATGTGCACGAACTTGTCCTCTGGGTAGGGCACACCGTTCCAGGAGATTTCCACACTCTGCGACTTCACCTTGGTGACATTCACCATCACATCGAATCCGTAGACATCCGTTTTGGGTGCTGTGCGCACCTTGATCATGTGTCCGGCGAGTAGCTCGGCTCCGTGGCCGGCAAATGGAATGTAGTAGAGTCCGATTTCGTAGCCCGTGTCTGGCTGCAGATTCTGTATGGTGTAACCGGTGAGCGTGCGGTGTATCAAGGGCGAGGAGGAATAGATCATGCCCGTTAGCTCCTTGTAGCGCAGCTGTACTCCATCCACGTACTCCATCTGGTCGTCGCCCAGCTTCTTCCAGGTCAGCTGCAGCCAGGTGGCATTCGTTTCGCTGACATTCAGCTCGGGATCCTCCACGGTCTTGAATATGTCCTGGAAGTCTGGTCTGTAGTCCGATATCTGTGGCGGCGGCGTTATCGTCCTCTCCGCTGGCATCTTAACCGTGAACACTCTGCTCGTGGGCTGCGAGTTGAGATCGCGCAGAATCAGCGTAATCTTCACCTTGTACAGCGAATTGGGCTCCAGGCCAGGCAAATCGAACTCCATTTGTGAAGTGGCAATCAGATCCTCGGGCGGGGCAAATATCTGCTGCTCCCAGCTAGTCGTATCATTGCTCGGTCCATTGGTATAGCGCAGCTCCACACGTCCATGAAGATTCACATAGACCTGCGGCACAGTGAACACAATGCGAATGGTGCGCGGATCGATGGCCTCCAGCGTGTGCACCTCGATGTCTGGCTGCAGATTGTTGAAGCCTGGAAGAGGTATAAAAGCATTGAATACTTCGATTTGAGATCTGAGAATAGGCTCGAGCACTACTACACATTCCTAGCTCCAATTCCAAAGACATGTCGAAAATGTTTGATTTAATTTTGTTTAAATTTGGGTTCCAATTGGAATTGGTACTGAGAATAGCTTTTTATCGATTCTCGCTCAGTTCTGAGTAGAAATTGGGATTAGTTTAGGTTAAAATGTTATCTAAGAAGCTCAACAATGATGTGGATGACTGCTAATGAGCAATGTACAGGTGTGTGTGTGTGTGTGCATGTATGTGTGTGGTGGTTGAAGTAGTCACAGTTAGTACAGTAAAACCCTGTCAGTGTGTAAATCAGTATAGCAGTGTCCATACGGCATGAAGAGAGACTAGAGTAAACTAAGTAGGATGTGACTAGAATAGAGTAGAATCTCAACCTGCTTGCTGCGTGGGCAGCTTGTCCGTGCCCTGGCTCTGGCTCGGACTGTGGTGCAGGCTGTGCTCGCTGGCCTGTGTGGATAGACCGGAGCTGGTGCTAGAGCTGGGCGCAATGCTAGGCAATTGCTGCAATGATTCGTGTTGTTGCTTTTGTTGTTGATGTTGTTGATGTTGCTGCTGTTGCTGCTGGGGACGTTGCTGTGGATGTTGCAGTGCTGGTGGCACGCCCAGGCCGGGTATCAGTGGATAGCTCTCGTAGGCCACGGGCTGGCCATCGACTATGGCAATGCCGTGCGGAGGCGGCGGTGGTGGCACTCCACTGTGCACGATGGGCACATAATGTGGTGGCAGCGGTCGTTGTTGTTGTTGTTGTTGTTGTTGGTGCTGGGGTGTGGATCCCGGTCCGCCTGGCACGCTTTGCTGCAAGTGCTGCAATATTTGCTCGATACGCACATGTGAGGGCAGATTGTGGTTGTCCTTCTGGGGCAAGGACTGTGCCGGATGTCCAGGCTGCTCGGCACCCAGAATATTAAACAGATCCGATTGACTAGTCGGCACTGGAGGCTGCTTGCCCTGGGGTATGCCGTTCGGATTGATGTCGTATGGCTCGTAAGGATTGTATGCATCGTAGGCGGGCTTAGCGGGATTATAGAAGCCATAGGGTCCAAGATGTTGCTGATGTTGTTGCTGCTGCTGATAGTCGTTATAGTGGCCGCCCAGCTGCAGTGGCACAAAGCCGGCGCCCGGCGGCAATGGTGCGCCATTGTTCACAACGTCCTCCTGCTGATCCTCGTGCACGTCGTACTTGATGTCATTTTGTTGCTGCTGTTGGTGTTGGTGCTGTTGGTGTTGCTGTTGTTGGTGTTGCTGTTGTTGCTGCTGCTGGACTTTCTTGTGGTGTTTGTCATGTTTGTCAAAGACGCCTGCACCTGTCTTTGGCGGCTTGCCGTCCAGTGTGGGATAGAAAGCGGCCAGCTGTGATTTCTTGTCATAATCAACATCCGCTGGCTTCTCATGCAACACTTTGTTGTTTGTTGTTGCTGCCGTTGTTGTTGTTGTTGTCGTTGTTGTCGCTGTCGATGTTGTTGTTGTTTCTGATATTGGTTGCATGTTGAATGGTATTTTGATTATTTACAAATGCATAGCGTTATTTTTTTATTTATTGTATGAGCAGAAAATAAATATTTATATACAGTTGCGACCATAAAAATAGTAGTGGTGCACTACACTAAGCAAAAACGGAATAAAACGGTACTTTTTCCCGTTGGAAATTAGGCAGATGGATATTTTTTGTTAGCTGTAGAATATAACAAATGAAAATAACAAAAATCCCGTTACTTTTGGCCAGAATTTAGTTGTTTTTGACGGTTTTAGAGAGATGCATCGAAAATCAGCCGCTCATTAAAATAGTAGTGCGGGTGAAATGGGTCGAAAAAATTTTTTTTTTTTAGAAAATCTTTAAGAATAAACATATTAACAGTAAGGTAGACTTATTTTGATTTTTTTTACTAATTGAAATTTATTAGATTTTTAATCCTTTTAGAATTTAATGGGCGGAAGGAAGAATTGCTTGGTAGAAAAGAGAATTTTACCTGGTTGTACTAAAAATCAGGGCAAAATGTATTAAGCAGTTGAAAATATTATTGTGCATCCAACGCCTGTGATATTAAATGTCATTCTGTATAAGAAGAAGCCTAAAACACCTGATGGCACCTTTAAAACTACCTGGCTAAAGGCCAGAATAACGTTGATGCCGACTAGGACTACTCCGTTAGCTTTAGAAAACTAAAGTAAAACTAAATAAAATCTGTCGGTTAGTCGTTTAACAGTTAGTACTTGACCTAAACAATATTATTTATCACCCGGAAGTCCTACTTTGATACCCATTTAAGGAAAAAAGGTCCTAGCCGCAAAAATTCAATTTGCTACAATTCACAGAATTTAGCCCATGAATGGGTGGTACCCCATACTGTGAACGAATGAATGCAAAATTGTTCTGTTTGTTTGGGGAGGCTCTAGACAGTACGTATGGAGTCTACCAAACTTGGAAGATCATCCCAAGGTCATTTGGGACACGGCTAGGAGCGGGCGTCTCAGTACTGTGAAATGGCCCTACTATCCATATGCTGCTGGGTGGTGCAACCCATGTGATAAATGGAATCATGGCCAAAAATGTATACATGCATTAATTACTAAAAATTGAAAGCATATAGAACTACCATATTATAGTTAGTAAACGTCTCTAAATGGACGTTTTAGCAGGATATGACCTCGAAATATACGAGTCCTTTTGCTGCAAATTGACTTTCGTCCACAAAAATCAATGTTATATACTGATCTGCCCAGTTCTCGGTTCTATATTCAATAACAAATTTGTGGGGAGATGTTAATGGAGCTGCAGTAACTGAAAAGTGGTCGGCTGCGGCGAGTAGATTAAGAGGCGTGGCCCCAAACGCCTATAAAGCGGTGCCAACACCTTATGGGATCCATGCTACGCAGGTGGGGAGCCGATATAAAAAATGATAGATTTATATCTAAGTATTAGACCGAAGATTATGTGTAAAACATAATACATGACGTTATTCTAATGTTAAAAGTGTTTTTTTCCTCTTTTATTAGCCACTACTATTTTAATGAGCGACTGAATTTTGTGATTTTTGCGTTCTCATGCCCTGAATTTTATATATCCCAACTTTTTAACCAAAATATCATTTTAATTAATAATGCGTATGTTAATCTCGATATTCTAATTTAAACTGCATCAAAAAATTGGAGGTATCACTAAGTTATGCTGCTTAACAATTTGTGCTCATTCCCACTACTATTTTAATGGTCGCAGCTGTATGTATATAGTAAGAGATCACGCCATTAAATAAATCAAAATCAAAATAAACAGCAGAGGAGAGAGAAAAGAAGGCAAGTTAAATAGCAAAAGCAGTAAAAATAAAAAATCATAATGGAATAAATATGCCTTGAAATCATGCGGAAAAGATGAGCGATACAGATGAATGTGCTTTGAGATGTCTGATAGAGAGCTCGTCAATTAATCTCCAATTGCTTTCAATTAACGTGAATATTTTTAGTTTACACCACAGCATAAATTATTGAATTAACATATTTCATGATGTTGCGTAAACGTGGCTCAAAGGCCTTTGGCAAATTTGAAATTTTGCATGCAGTAAACGAAATGAGATTGCTTCATGCATTCCCTAGCCATATTTACCAGGTGGCATTGCGGATTGGGTGCCCGGTTGCTTTTGCTCATCCTGCTGGGTCTCCTCCTCCTGCCCAGCAGCGCCGATCTTGGGTGACAGCGGCGCGCAGGCCCAGTGCTTGCAGCACTCATCATCGGGTATGGGCAGCAGGCGCGCCTGCGCCGGATGGCAGGGCAGGTCGGCGGGTGGCAGTGCCAACACCGGCGGACACGCCGGCCGGCACTCCACCTTGCCGTTCTCGCAGTAGCAGTGCTTCTCGCAACCTTCGGGAAGCATGAATGCATGAGTGATTGAATGAGAATGCGTCGATTACCGCTTACCCGTCAGATTAGCCGGAATGGGTGCCCAGTTCTCGAACTCCATGCCTTGGTAGGTGCAGGTGCCGTTGTCCGCGCAGCGCATGCTCTCCGGACAGCAGTGTGGCGCCACGGGCTTAAAGTCTGCCGGCACGGGCTCCCAGCGTATGCAGAGGGGATTGAGCACGTCCAGGCCGAAGGTGGACGGACACTCTACCTTGGCGCAGTGCACGCCCTGCTCATTGCAGATGCACAGCTGCTCGCAGCCGTCGCGGAACTGCTGTCCCAGATCGTACTGGACGCCCTTGAAGCTGCAAGTGGACGTGGCGCCGCCAGCATCGCGTGCCTGCTCCTCCAAGCCAAAGCTGCGCTCCTGCTCGTGCTCGTCTCCGATGCTGTTCTGGCCGCCATGCAGCGTCGGCGGCAGCGGCTGCTGTTGCTCGTGGTCGTCCAGCGTAACGTCGCACAGCTCCAGCTGGCAGCAGACGTCCTTGGGATCCTTGACATAGACGCACTTGTCGGCGCGCGTATGATTGCGCTCCGGGCAGCGTGGGCGGCAGTTCATGATGCCTCCCTCGTCGCAGTGGCAGATCTGCTCGCAGCCAATCTCCAGGCGCTCGCGGAACTTGTAGATGCCGCCCTCGTAGTGGCAGTCGTTGCGCGGCTTGGGCGTGCCTTCTAGTTGCATGAGTATGTGTGTGTGTGTGAGCAATGTGAGGGTGTGTGTGTTGGTTGTATGGCGTTTATGGAAAGCACAAAAAACACGGCGTTAAAGCATGGACCATAGACTGTCAAGCAACAAGTGTTAGGCCAATGCAAAAGCTTTCTCTGCATCTGCTGGCTCAAATCGGAACGGGACTCACCTTCGGTCTGCTCAACGGCAGCCATAGCTGGCACGCCAGCCAAGTCGGCTGTGGCCACGCTGGGCTCCAGCAATGGCTCGACGCATTCCATAGTCCTACAGCATTCATCCTCCTCCACAATGCGCTCGTGACAGTGCGGATTCGCCATGGTGCGCTGGCTGCCGCGCGGATAGCTGGCACCCTTGCAACGCGGCTCACAAATCCACTCGCCACGATTGCAGGTGCAGCGCTCATCGCAGTCCCGCTCCATGCTTTCGCCATGCTGAGGAAGACAAAGAGAAATTACAAATTAGGAAGTTCACTTGAGATTGATGTGGAAGAATATTCTTCGTAGGTGTTGGAAATTTGTTTGTGTTTACATTTAGAATAATGTTAAGAGTTGTTGGGTTAATCACATTTGAATGGTGTGTAATAAACACACAGAAGGTGTCAATTTGGTAATTAAATAAACGAAATGAATTTTTTGATGTGTAGTTATAAGTAAGAGTTAGCCCTCTTCTTAACTGCATCAGCTATTCTAAACACTTTGATGATTAAAAGAAGCATGAGAGTGTTATGCTTTCAGAATCTGTCTCGTGTAAAATTGTATATTCTATGTATCCCACAAACTAGATTAGTATTGGTTGAGGTTCTACAGTTTATGCATAGCTTAATCCAAAAAGTCAGTAGGAATAATCTAAGCTAAGAATTGGATTAAGATGCAAAACTATTAAAGATGCTAAAGGATAAATACAATATAATATTCTTATTTCTTACGCGTGATTCTTGTCAGTTTATCATATGTTAGAAAAATTAACAATGATGACGAGTAACAAATAATAAATATATATTTCTCCTTAAATAAAATGAAAACAGATTATAAATAGAAAGATGTTCTAGGTACCAAGGTACCAAAAAATTTAAAGCTATCATTCTTTATATTATTTTTATTATTATTATTATTATAATTATTATAATTATTATTATTATTATAATTATTATCATCATAATGATTAATAAAGATTTCTAAGCTGGACAAAACATTAAAAAATCCGTAATAAAAAATGTATTTTCAATCCAAATTATTAACCCCAATTTTATGTTTATGTGACTATTTGTTATTCTCAAAATGTGTTTACAAATGATGCGGCCAAACGAGTTCCATTTGCTCAGTGGCATTCGAGTTATTCGAGTTATATTGCTGCAGCTTTCGCTTCTTCAAAAATCTCACCGGCAGTAAGTAGCTAGTTATTTTTAGTGGCTGCCTTAGAACGGTGACCCAATTGGCAGCTAATGACAATAGATTCAGTGCTCCGCTTTGGCGAATTTGATCGTGAAAGGCGGCTAAAGCTATTTGCGCACAAATTGCGTCAATTCGCGCTGCTAACTGTGCGGGATGCTCGTCAATCATTTGTTCATTCGTTCATTTGTTGATTTGCTCATTTGTCGACTCAACTCCGATGAAAGAAAATTGGTAAACATTTCCTGCTTCAGCTTGGAGTCTGAGTGCACCAATAAGCAGATATGTCAAAGCGCGGCTCAGACTAGTTTCTGGCGCGACCCACACGCGCGAGCTAGACAAAGATTGAAATCGAGTTTGTTGCCTGAGTCTTTTGTTTAGCACCGAGCGCTTTGCAGTCTTTTGTGTGCGCTTAATTAAAAAGTTACGTGGGCTGTGCTCGCTCAGAACTCTTTTTATGCCTCTGAAATGAATCCGTTTCATTTTATATGTAGCTCTGTTGTGTGATTTTTCGCCCCTTAACGCATTAACGCTTCAGAAAAAAGAACATTAGCTCTTCTTGAGAACTTTTTATCCGAAGAGCCTATAAAGCCCTAGCTATTATATGCTGCCAGAGGCCAAGCTCACGTTGGCATACTAAACTATATATCCGACTAGCCCATAAACTCTGTTCAATTTACAAGCCATTCGGCTGCTCATTTTAAAAAGTATTTGGGGCATGCCGCTCGCAGTCGCGTTGGCATGTTGCACGTGGCCGCCGGCGATCGATCGCAATTTATATATGTATATATAAAAAAAACAACAGAGCAATAACGAACAATTTATTAAAAGTGAAAGCAAAATTATTTCATATCGAAACGTGCCGTAAACCTGATTATGAAAATTCCAGCGCAAAAAAATTATAAATATATATAAAAAAAAAAATAATAACTAAATTGAATTAACAGCAAAAATACACTGAAATGCAGGAGGCAAAGACAGAAATCAAGCAAAAACTTGCAGAAAATTTAAACTTAATTATTTTATAATCAACGAGATGCCCTGCACCCAGAGCTCGCTTGGACCAGTATATCTGCATTAATTAGCTCGCTGTTTTCTTGTAATTATGTGCTTACAAAGATCATAACGAATGCGAAAGACTCGCAATAAACTGTTGATAGAGTATTGAAAGAAACCCCGAGCGAGCGTTTAATTAAAACAAAATCAACAACAGGCCAGCCACAGAAACCAAGAGCTTTCGACAGCAACAGCAGCAGCAGCAGCAACAGCTGAATGGGTTGGTCAGTAGTGCAAGATGGAGGCGTGGCAACTGCTGCTGCTGCTGGTCTGTCTGCAATGCCTGCGGCTTGGGTGCAATGTTTGATGAACACGTCACACTTGGCCAGACAGAGCAGGCATGTAGCAATTTATGTATACCATTAGATGCTGGCGTTAATTAGATTATAGATGAACAGACAACAGCAACAGATTCTAACAATGCCACATTATGACGTTGATTGCCCAGGCTAAGGCTGGGCCTGATAATGAGTCTGAAACAACAACAACAACGACAACGACGACATCAATCACAGGCCAGCAATTTGCTGGCATTTTTCGATTTAAAGGCGCGCAAATATTTGCATAATTGCTGCTTGCCCAAGCAAGAAAACCGCGAAAGCGGCGAACAAGGGAAATGTGCACCAAAAATATTTTTGGAGTGCACACAGCAACAGCAGCAGCAGCAGCTGCTGCGACAAACTCTTTGTTGACTGAGTCTGCCTGTTGACCGGTTTTTATGAGCGGCCCAAACTTGTTGCGCATTATGCAATCAAGTGACGACAAGGCAAATTGGAGTTGCGTGCCAGGAAGTCGAAGAGATTGCCAGGCCAAAATGGAGGCGGCTATACATAAATGCAGACGCATTCGCTGCCTGTCTAGAAAACTAAGGAGCGTACCTCAGAGCTGCCCAGGTAGGTGTAAAGCACTTTACAGCTGCCTAGCTAATTGCTTACTACAATGATTTCTTAACAGAGAGAAGAGTCCGCTGATGAGTTTTACTTTTACTTTTTAGATCCGAATTTTGCTCGTTTTAACTGATATGGAATCTATCCAAAAATGTGCTGACAACTGAACTTAATGATTCTTTGGAAATAAATATAATAAGCTAAAGGAAACCTATCTAACTATGCAATATATGGAAATATTGAAATATATAGATTTACATATATAGATATATCGAAATAAAAAGATATAGATGAATCGACATAAATATATATAGAGATATTTCCAAATATCGAAAGATATAGATGTCTTGATATAGATATCTTTGTCATCAAGGCAAAACTTTCTATTGATTATTGAAATAAATATACTTTAACTTATCTCATATGTATATATAAACCTATGCCCATCTTCATTAATTATATATTATTTTATTATATTATATAATTTTTTTTTATTATATATATTTTGATCTTACCTTATAGCTCACATTGCTGGCCATGCACTCGCGCTGCATGGTATCTCCGCTGGCTGTGATCTCCACAATTTTCGGCACTTCCGTTTCGGGCTGAGCTGTTGTCGATGTTGCTGTTGTTGTCGTTGTTGTTGTTGACGTTGTGCTTGTAATTAGCTCAGAGCGTTCGTCGTCCATGCTAACATCGCTGAGATCCATAAGAGCCTGGCGCATGGTGGCATTGTGATGGAACAGTAGCTCAATATCCTCGCCACCGCCTGCCGAGCGACCCTCGCCGGCGAATGCAACAAATGGCGTATCAGTTGTGGTCGTTGTTGTTGTTGGTGTTGCAGTGCTGCTGCTGGTGCTGCTGGTTTCGTCCTCGACTGGGTGCTGCACTCCAAGCACATGCTGTCCTTCAACAATGTTAATCACTGGAGCCGCGTCCGCTTCGAACTGCGGCATGAGTGTGGTGGCCTCTGCCTCTGCCTCTGCCGCTGCCGCTGTCTGCGCCTCGACTGGTATCTCAGTCGGTTGCTGACTCTCGGGCTCATTCATATTCATGGCGCGTGCTCGGGATGTGGATGTCGTCTCAGTTGATGGCTGCGCCGTTGCCTTGTTCTCCATACTGACAATAATGCCAACGCTCGGCTCGGTTGTCGTTGTTGTTGTTGTTGCTGTTGGTGTTGTCGCTGTTGCTGCAGTTGTTGTCGCTAGCTCGCTCTCTTCGGTGCTGCTCGACAGCATTTGATAATCTTCGTGCTCGGCCAGGCGATCATGATTCTCGGACAGTATATGCACATGATAGGGATCTTCGGACTCACTTGTTGTAGTCGTTGTTGGCGCGACAGTTGTTGTTGTTGATGTTGTCGACGTCGTCGTCGTCGTGGTTGTTGCTGTGAGCGCGGACTTGTCGCTGTCACTTTCATTCTCACTGATACTGGACAGATTCTCCTCGCTGTTGCTGGCCGTTATGAGCGTTGCCGGATGTCGAAAATTATTCAAATCTTTGGCATCATCGTCGTTCTCATTGGAGATTTGATTGAGCAACAGTTCATTCTGCTGTTCCTGCTGCTGTTGCTGCTGCTCCGTGGTCGCATCGTCTCCCACGCTCTCAGCATGCTCATCTTTCAAAGGAATATGCTGAATGTGCGTCTGTTCCAACTCCGACTGATGTACGATCTCCACACGCGGAGTCGTTGTTGGCTCCGTGGAGGTAATGGGCTCAATGCTCGTCGAGCGCACAGTGGTTTCCTCTTGGGCAGTGCTGCTACTACTGCTGCTAATGTCAATTGCTGGCAGTATTGTAGTCATCTCTGCAAGCAAACAAAACGAATATATGATTAACGAATTGTCTAAAGGATTATCAACATTTATGCAAATGTTTATATATAAATAAAACAGGCTACAATTTGGCAATCAAATTAGAATTAACGCTGGAATCGATTCATCATAAATTAAATTTATTCTTGATTCTCCACAATTTTGTATTGTATAAATACATAATTTATAAGATAAGTTATCTTGTGTTTGCATCTTCATGGGATTTCATATATTTATATAATGCTAATTATTTTTTTTGCAGCCGTAACAATTTTTATAGATATTTGCATTAAATTTTGAGAGTATAAAAATTTTAAAAACAAATTTTGTTTATATTTGGAATATTCTACAAAATATCAATGCCGATCTGTATAAAATATAGGCTACTCTATAAGATGGGTTTTATATAGGTATAGGTTCTGTAGTTAAGAAATAGCAGGCATAGGCTTCAATCAAATAATACAGAATACGGAGGAATGATAGGGAGTGAGTATAAAAATAAGCAAGACGAATGTCAATCGAAAGTATGATATAAAACAGTAAAGTCAAGTAGAAATGAATTCGATACGGAACAAATTCTCTCTCAAACCCAAAGGCCATATCTGTTCAGCAATAATAAGTATTATGCCATATTGATGAATGGAGGGAAAATTGTAAAAACTATAATTCAATTTCGCAACATCGGCTTGCAGCCGTCAAATATGTATGTATCGATTATAATTTCCATGGAATAAATAATAATATTAATAGATAAGTAACACATTTTTGATATAAAATGCTTCAAGTCTTGCCCATAACATATATTTTTTATCGTTTAGCGATAATAATTCACACTTCACATATAAATATTAATGAATTTCAGTTCAATTAGCACCGCCGAGAGCTATTGCCAATTTCGGACTTCCATTGACAGTTAGGGCCGACATTGAACCATTCGAGAGGTAAATAAACTTTAAGCTGCCTATTTTTCTTTTTGCTAAGCTGGCCCACATTTACGGTACCGGTACACCGACAAGAATTTCTGTGCAAGGCTAGCGGAAACCGAGCTGCGAAAGAGCAAAAAACAACATAACCCACTCGTATTGGTAATATCTCACGCGTCCCGGCATTGGCAGCATCAATTGGCAACGCCATCATTGAAATCAACTCGTAATATCTGCTTGGCTGTACACGGCAACAGTTCTGCAGAATCGGCAAGGTATTCATTAAGCTGCGATTGCGTCTCAGCCAGCTGAATCATCAGGCCCTGGCCCGCTGTTCTTGGAAGACAAGCCCTGCGATGCCAAAATATCAGCCAGCCGCATCTTTTCTGATATTTTTACCCATTTTTTGTATTTTTTTCTTTTTGTGTTGTCTTTGGTTCTTTAGAGATCTTTTTTTCGAGCTTTGCTTTAACGCGCTTAGCCTGAGACTGCGAGTTGGGCAAGTTGTTATTCTTTGGCGTCTCTTGTGTTGCTGTTGTTATTGTTATTATGTTTCTCGGCTCTGGCCTGTTCTCTGTTCCTTCGCTGTTATATAATTACATTTATTTTCGGGCATAGTTTCGGGGCGCAAAGCTCATGTCATAAATAAATGATGACTTTAGTGGGACCACTTCAGCTTGTATTAAGCAACATCAACGACAACAACAAAAGCCACACACTTGACTCTGTCTTGGCACAGTGGTTCGAAACAATACTAAAATGAAAAGCGGTCAAGCTAAATTGAATTAAATGTTAATCGGGTAATTGTTACTGAAAAGGCATCAAGATGAATATAAATCTCAAGCAGAAGATTCACACACCTTAATTTTGAATTTTTTAAATATTATTCGATTATATTAAATCTAGCTAAACCCCATTGTTAAACTTCATTTGCTTCTAACTCAATTTAACGAAACTTCTCTTATAAAATATCTGAAATCAATATAAGAATATCTAAAAATCAGTAAAGATATTAGATCCACTACATTATCTAACAACTTCTAAGCTATTTAATCTTCGGCGTGTCGATGTACTTAAAATAAATTTAATGATTGAGTCGATGCTAATCTTCGGTTGGTGTTCATCATCTATGCAGCTGTTAGATTTGAAATTATTGTACGTAGCTCGTTTATCTTAATACTCGGACATGGTTCTCTCTCTCTCTCGTTCTTTAAACAGCTTGGAATGTAATTTTCTTTTAATTTACACACTCTTTCGTGTACTTGGAACCTTCAGCTTCAACTACTCAGGTTACGAGGCAACAATAAATGGCCATTACTTTATGGATCCTTGGTACCTTCGCTGACTCATAGCAAGGCAGAGAGAAAACAAAATAAAAGCACCCGCAAGTCAACTTGACGAGCGCTGCAAATGTGGCCCCATGGGGGCGATTCAAGAGCCAGTGACGCAGGCATAGACGGCGGCAGAGATGGAGATGGCGACGGAGACGTAGACCGAGAACTATGCGTTCGAGTGTGCCTATGGGCACAGTGGCTGTCATGCATGCGTGGTAATAAGCATAAAGGCAGCA
This sequence comes from Drosophila meridionalis, assembly GCA_035045145.1. Lineage (NCBI taxonomy): Eukaryota > Metazoa > Arthropoda > Insecta > Diptera > Drosophilidae > Drosophila > Drosophila meridionalis. Next base: position 8,019,824 of record JAWNPG010000020.1, on the reverse strand, counting down.
TGCAACAGACAGCAGGCACCGGGCAGCATGCAACAGGCAGTTGTTCTTGCAGCCAGGCACAGTTGTCGTCGCTCCAATAAGAAAAGGTGCCTTTGGCCCAGGCCAGGCCGCGTGCAACGGACGCCAATTTAGCGCTAAAAAAAAATAGAAGAGTTGCGCTCGGTTCGTTAGCCCAGACAGAGGCCCAGGTCCCAGGTTCCAGACCCTGCCCCAGCCCAGGCCCTAGCCCTAGCCCTAGCCTTAGTCCATGCTCATAAATGCTCTCGTCTCTTTTCAGTGTGTATGTGTCTGTCTGTGAGTGTGTGTGTTTTATGTTTTGGCCGCAGACGTTGCTTTTATTGTTGCTCTTACTGAGAGTTGAGGGGCCAGAACTTCAGATAGGGTTACTGACTTGAACCTTGAATTTCAGTTCGTTATGCTGCCAGCAGCTTTTACTGCGCTGCAGCTATTGTAGCTGCTGTCGTTGTTGTTGTTGTTGCTGTTGTTGTTGTCACGGTTAGCCGTTTATAATACTCGATGTTGCAGTTGTTGCCGTTCTTTGCGCTCCTTTGTTTTGTCCATTTCTACTTGGTGCACAATTTGTCTTTTACTGTCATTGATTTTCATTTTTCACTGGCACTCGTTAAGCGCTGCCAGCCGCCTTCAAACTATTTTTGTCTCTATATGTATACAGCTTACATATATAATCTATATATATATATATACACACATATATATGTATATACTATAGATAAGTTCATCTACATATGTATATTAGCAGATGGGTAAGGTTCATTGCAGCGCTTTTGGTGGTCTCTGGTTCTCTGTTATGCAAGCTGGTTTCATTTCCATTGGGCTGCATTCAAGAGACTCTGGCAACGAACTTGGCTTGTTTGTTAACCATGTCAAATGGACTCTGGGTCTCAGCCTTGTTTATGGTGTGCACAGTTAAGCCAAGCAGCCGGCTTGATTATGATATATGACAATGGCTTCTATCCGCATGCCTCGTTTTATTTTTTCTCTTAAACGCCCACAACAACTAACCAACCACAGCAACTGCAACAACAACTGCAACAACAACAAACAAGCACAACAATAATGCCAAGCACTTATGCAGAAATGCAAAACGTTGTCGGTAGTCAAAACTCATTTGCGGTTTTTTCAAGTCGCCGCACGTTTTGCGGCTCTGAACAAACAGACAGCAATGCAAGGAGTTGGCCAGAGGTCTCATAAGAGGTCTACAAATGATGTGCTTAGAATTGACGAGCTGTCACTATAAGCTGCTTGCATGCTAACCGGATGTCTTTCTAACCAGCAGCTCAGAGAACTAAATAGATTTACGGTAGCTAGCCATTAAACGGAACTGCTCATAAAAGAGCTTTTTAAAGATCTCAAACAACAATCGTGAGCTCCAATCTATGACTGAGCAATTTCAATAGAGTTTACTTTTGGCTAGAGTTTAGCACGATGTTGAAACGAAGAAGAGCTAAAAGAAGATAGGTTTGGATTTATTATTATTATTATTTTTGTTTTTTATTTTAACAATTAGAAAGCGATTAAACATACAAAACATACATACATTCATATATACATAAAGATTGTATCATGTGATACTTGGAAAATCTAGAAAATCTTTACCCTCCTCCGTTGCTCGTTTCAAATGAAGATTGATGAGCTGCTCTGAATATTGAACCTACATAAAATATTTTATTAGTCACGCACATGAAAAGCCTGTCAAATCGAAGAAATCTATCTATCTGACAAGACTTTTGAAGACTTCCGTTACAGTTGACTTATGATACAGTCATGGCTACAAATTATATAATTCATTTCATCTAGTAAAACTTGTACTCCAATCCGAATATATAACAAGCAATTAGCCAATATATGTAACTACACACAGTATCCAAAGTGGATACTCCAAATGACTGCTCACACATTGGGCGATGTTCGAGTATCTGTTTTGGCGGTAAATAATGTTAAAAGCAGCCAACCGGAAGCACGTCACATACGGCCCACTCGGTATTCATAATGAGCACTGCATAATGACCATTAACAACGGACCGTGCTTCGTGGGGCTACGAAGTGGGTCTGTCCGTTGGTCAAGCTTTTCAAGCGCCCAAAAAGTGTCAACAACTGACAGGGGGAGACAGTATGTATGTATATATATGTACATACATAATATATATACTCATTTGCTTAGATTTTGGGTAATGTAACGGTCATGCGTCTGCCTGCCTCTATATATGTGAGTGTGTGTCTCTCTGTGTGTTTGTCACGTACCCACAAAGCTGAACTGAATCAAAACAAAATTATTTGATTTGCCTACTTGTGAGCGGCTTTGGCTGCAAATGTGGTTTAGCTGACATCTGATCCGGTTTAAGTTTGATTTGGACAAAACTCTGTTTTTTTTTTGTTTTGTTTCTGAAACTATCAACAAATAGCGAATGTTGCGTAATTTGCGACGCCTCGCTTGCATTTGGAAAGCCGCATAAATAAAGTTGGGGAGAAATACACATAAATCTACTATACATATATGTGAATGGCCATATTTTGTCAGGGTGTTAATGGAGTTTAATAATTAAAGCCAGATTTTTTTGAGTTTTTGTTGGCTTTGAAAATTTGATTGTTTTTTTGTTTTTTAATTTAAAACTCTTTGTGTCTGTGCGGCCGAGGATGAGACTGCTGATGACAATGCAGCTTGCTGGTGTCTACCTGTAATACACGTATGTTAATTTGCGAAGCAACGTGTTCAAAAAGAGCGCATAAAAAACTGGAGTGAAGGTTATTTGCTGGCCGAGCGATTGGCACATAAAAATTATCAAATGATGCGACTGCATTTAAAAAATACTTTCAAAAAGATTTCTTGCATATTAAAGCTAAGCCTTGACAATCAAAAGATGATTAAAAATTCACAGAATTTCATTAATTTAAGAGCTTCGAAGAGTTTTATGGAGCAATATTATCTCGTAGAATATATTAGAATTTTATATATTTTTGTTTTGAATTGACGATTATAGAACGATGATTTCAGATAAATTGGGAGTTTCCAAATAAAAAACCGCACATACATATAATACAAATCTTCTCTGCCTCTCTCTCTCTCTCTCTCTCTCTCTCACTCCCTCTCTCTCTCTCTCTCTCTCTCTCTCTCTCTGTCTCTCTCTCCCTCTCACTCACTGCCTCTATTTCTGTCTCTCTCTCTCACACACACTCTCTCTCTCTCTCTCTCTCGCTCTCTCTCTCCCTCTCAATCACTCGTATATTTATCTTTCTAGTTTCGGGTTTCGTACTTGATAGATCAAAATAACTCACAGAGTTGTAGTTAAGATTTTACCCCAATTTGACAATAATGCAAGATTTTTGACTCAAACTTCGTCCATTGAATGCAACGTAAACAACTACAAACAAGTGGGCTAGGCTATCCTAATTTTCAGTTTCACGTTGTAAGAGATATCAGATTTTTCTGTTTACGCCTTATCTCTGTTCAATCTAGCTAATGACTGAGAAATGTACTGAGAAGACAAAGAATAATGCTTGGTGGCAAAGCAGGCATTTTCGATTGGGTAAAATACAGAGCCAAAGACATTAGAAAAGCCCGCTACAACAGCAATAACAACAGCTTAGGGAAAATAGTCAGGCCGTTAGACTAGCTGGCCAGCCATAAAACAAAATTATTTTCCACTATAAAAGGCACCGTGTAAAGCGGCATTTGACCTTTTCAACTGCTCAACTCGAAAGTTCATGTGCTCGGGCCAGCTAATGAAAAATGCAGCTTGGCTTGGAATTCGGACAGAGGGGGCGGCGGAGGCAGTTGGGGAGTGAGCGCATCTAATGCTCTTAAGCGAGTAAGAAAAGAAACACGTTTCAGCGCGTGTCATCGTCCATGGAGAGGCCAAGACAAAGACCCCGGCTAAAAATTACATATATGACTCTACACAAAAGCCACTTAACTCTGTACAATTGATGGCTATAGTTGTTGGAAACGTATCTGTTTATATTGAGATACATATGTATACATACATATATCTATATTTGTATCTCAATGCAATGACACCACGCTTTTCAGCCAAGTGAATGCTCCACGAGTTACTTGGCCGGCCATGAAATCAACTTGCAATTGGATTTCGAATTGGAGCTGCAAAAGTGTTTCCATACACACTCAGGCTCGTGGCTCTGTGAGAGGCTATCGTGGTAGACATTGTGCCAAGTGCGTTTGCATTTGAAGGTCACTTGAATGGCACACAGCCAGCTAAAGCTAAATTTAATAGACTAAGGCCTTACGTAAATGCAATGTTGGCTTATTATATCATAAAATGAAAACACAATTTAAATATGATACAAAATGTGGATGTGTATACAATTATATATGTATATACAGACATATTATAACAACTTAAGCCATATAAAGAATATTCTTTCCTCATAAATATTCAATTAAATTTACAGTTCAGTTTCGATTGTATTCGTTCCTCTTTCATTCCGTTTTCTTTACTTCTAGCGCCAATGGCAATTTATTCATTCTTTTATTCTCGTTCTGTTGCCTCTTTCGCTACGAGGCTAAGTATTCACTTCCTGAAAAACATTATGTGCACCGTTCAATGACATAGTTAATTGCATAAACACCCCAGTAATACTCTACACACACACGCACACACACTCCCTCTCTCTTTCTACACTCATATTATGCAGCCCACAATTAAAATGCATTAATTATAGTCGACTTTTTGCGCTACATTTTTCTCAGCACACATTAAACCAAAATTACCTAATGGAAAATCAGAAGAGAAGAAAAACGCATGTCTTGCCAAGAGGGTGTTGCATGCATGTCTATATACGACTCAAAATGGACTTGAATTGAATAAATGCAATCAACTAATGTAAAACGTTGCTAACTTGTTCACTTCGTGTCCCTGACACAAATACCAGAGACTGAAGCCAGATTTTCACATGGCATTTAGGCTGCATTTGATGGCAGATGCATCGTGGAGAAGAGATAACCTGTTGTTCTATCATACGATGCTGGCAATAAATTCGTGCGCGGAGAAAGTCAGGAAAAACCTCATGTAAAGTTCAAAGCCCACAGCTCTATACACTGTCTGATATGTTATTTTCTTTTTATTTGACACTTGAGTTCGAAAATCCATGCAGTCATATTTATGGGCGAAATGTTAATTGTTAACTGCAGTCAAGGCACTGCCAACACTTTCACGCATTCAAAATTCAGCCGCAGGCTGCTCGCGCTCAGGCAAGTGTCAATGTACAGGGGAGTTATAACAGCAACAACAGAAACAACAACATCAACAGAAACAACAAACTAGCTGCAATTAACAACAATTTGTTGTTGTTGCTATTGTTGTCTCACACTCCACTCTTAACCAATTTTTAACTATTTTTGTTAAAAGTCGTAAGCTACTTTTACTTATCGGTTCATTATAACGGACGTTAAATTTTGCCAGCTAATCGTGCATGAACCCCCAGCGAAAGGTAAGCCCAGCGAAAACACCAACAACAACAACAACAGCGACACACACATGTGTGCAAATATATAGACAGACACAGGCCCCACCTTTGTGAAAAATACTTTTAATTTTTGGCATATTTCTCACACAGTAAATTTTCTATATTCATCCTTGGAAATGAGCAAAAGCAAATAACTTAGGGCACAAACTTGTTTGTCTGCGGCTTTCTGCAGAATCTCTTGACGAGCAGCACAAAAAATAAAAATAACAAATAAATATGAGAGACCACAACGAAAAAGCTGCCCAGATGGAGCCTCAAACAAAAGACTTAGGCAACAAACTTGATAAATTGTGCGAAAATTGAATACAGTTGGCAGATGAAACCGAAAATATATATACATATATATAATATAGTATATAATCTACACTTTTGTTATTGAACTTACAAAGTTCAAAATTCCAAATTCAATTTCCGTTCAGGCAGCACGACATCATGCAAATTGCCAAGTGCGTTGATTTGTAATAATAGCAAAAATCAAAAGTAATCAACAATCACGATGATAACAACTCATTCTCCAATTTAAGTTTATTTTTTATTTAACTTTAACTTTAATTTTCCCTTGATGAAAGTAACCAAAAAATATGATGATCGGCCTCGTCGAGGTCGAGCCTTTAGCTTTGTTTATTGTATATTGTATTAAATATTTCGTGATGTTTATTATTGTGTAATGAGACCTTCAAACCTATATATAAATATATTTGTATTTCTTGAACATTTTTGGCAAGCCATAACGAATGCAGGCCCTGAATTGCATTTGAGGCTAATATTTGATTTTTGTTTAGTTTATTTTTTGCAACAATGCAAGGCCATCAATTAGCGCCTAGTTTTGTCTGCGCCAAACTGCGCCAAACCACAAGAAATATGCATAAATGATTTATGCACTCGACGTTTAGCCGTGCTCTGCAATTTTCCAACTCATTAGCGGGCTGCAATTTATATGCACTTGGCTTTGCTCAAAAATAATTTACAGCTGCTTGTTGTTTCTTTACTGGCTCTTTGCACAGCAGCAACACGAACTGGCCTTAGCGGTCAAGTCTGTGCAGCCAGCTTGTCAACGGTCAATTATGATCTGAAAACTACAATTAAGTGCCGACATGGAAATATATCACATATAGAATATAGAAGAGAAATCCAATTAGCAGCCCAAGACTTGCTTGAAAGAGTATTGCAATTCTCGGCTATCATAAGATAAGCTAACTCTATCTTGAATTCAAGTTCACTCAACCAATGACAGCAAATTAAATAAGTTTTGTAAATGATTCAAATAGACAATGTGTAAAATGTTGACATTCCTATTGAGGCAAAACCTTTGTACATTTATATGAAAGTTTTCCTATTGATAATTTCACCAATTATCATTAAGGCATTAGCTTTGAAACTCGAAACTAGTTTAACAACTATCAGAGATTTATTTATTCAATAATTATATAATTTACGGATTACTTGATAGTAATCAGATATGCATGTTAAACATTTTATATATTATTTCTTATAAATAAAAGTTGTTCTTTGTTCTTCTCTAGTTATTGCAGTACTTTCTCTCCCTCACACCCTTTCTCTCTCTTTGATAGTTTTAATATTCTTATAAGCATAATTTACTGCCACGGCAAATAGAGATGACAGTGATATAAACCAGTATGAATATGTATAATTCTGAAGGCAGTAGATATAATATGGGAATATCTTCTATACAGATACTTATATTAAATAATATTTAATTTATGAATTGCCCATCGAACATTTAGTTTATCAATCAAAGCCAACTCTAGCCAGCTCATCAGTAATACATCTTTGGTAAGATCTTGTCTTTTGTTTGATTCGTTAATTAATGCCAAACATGTGGGCTGAAATGCACAACGTCTTCACAACAGTTCAAGTTGTTGTGGGGGTGTTTTGGCATCTAAATGATTTATGATTTAAGTTAATTTCTTACGTGTTGTCTTAATTGGCGTTGGCCAAAGCCAACGTTAAATATTATTGAGGAATTGCAAAACAAATTACTTTGACAAACATTTATGACACACATTTAAAAGGTGTAACTGCTGTTAACTCGCACGTAGGTGAAGGACATGACTCACGCGTATATATTCAAAAATCTTGACGTCGCTAATAGTTTATAGCAGTCAACATAATTCAAAATGTATTCATTATGGTCTCGTCAGCTTAAGATCAAACCAAGTTTGTTGTTCAAGTCTTTTATTAGCTCTAAAACAGTCTGTGGGGCCAACTATTTTATCGTATGATCAACGGAGGCTGGAGGCAGGAGGCAGATCAAAGAAGCTGTAAGCTGTAAACTTTGATGTAAATCGCTCACAACGTGTCACGTTTGATGCGCAACTGACATTAAAGCCAAAAGCAGCTAATTGCAAGAAGAAGAAAACGTTGTTTTATAGTCGAAAGAGCACAGAGCCAAACTATTAAACCGCTAACCCAATTTACAGAGTTGAAGTTTCGATTAGTGAACGGAGTAGAAACCTTTCACTTACCCCACAACAGCGACAGAGTTCATCCAAATAATGGAATTAGACCAAATCTGTATACAAATTTCTATTAACTCGTGTTAACATTTGTTCAGACGAAAGTCAACTTTCTGGCCTACTTTCGACTTTAGTTCAAGTCGCTAACTTAGTTAGGGTTTTACCTTTGGGTATATCCATTTGTTATGTCAGTTATTTATTTAATGCTTCACTAGATTCGAAAACTACGAAAATTATTTCCGCAACAGTTAAAAGACAAGTTTCCATTTGTTTGGTTGTTTTTTTTTTCTATTCCACTTTGGGGCGCCGCATAATTAACGAAATAATTCAACAGGAAACTGAAAAACCAAAATTCTGTCTATGATTAATCTAAAGAAAATGACGTAAAGCCAAATTTCTTTTACCAAGCTCCATTTAAGCGAAAAGGGGAGCAATTATGGAAAAATGTTTGACGGATCGATCCGTAAATGGGTGGAGACGACGACGATGCCGACGAGTGGAGTGGCGTTAATTGGTAGCTCAAAGAATGAAATTTGATTACGGGTCTGGAGTCATCGGACTCGAGAATAGTGAGACTAAAGTGTCTGGCAAAGCTTTTGAGACGCGCCTGGGCGACGTCCCAATGCTATCTATAATTTTCGTTCGCTTTGGGTATTTCTAACTCACCAGCTTCGCTCGCGTTCAATCTGTTGGCACCCAAAGTCGTTGAACTATCCAACATGGTCGCAGTCGCGGTCGCAGTCGCAGTCGACGTCGACTCGCTACTTTGTTCTACGCCAATTGTTGTTGCTGCCGCTGCTATTGTTGATGTTGATGTAGTAGTTGTTGTTGTTGTTGTTGCTGTTGTAGAGTCAACGTCAGTGGTTATATCCAGTGGTGGCATCAGGGTAGTGGGCATGGCTGCAGCATCATCCTCGCCTGCAGGCGCAGACGCCGCACGCTCAATTTGAATGCCAAGCAGCAATAATCCGCAAAGGCTGGACACAAAGAGTTTGCTCCACAAAATTGACGCCGTGTCGCCGCCCGGAGCTCTTTTTTTTCTACACGCTTGCATCGTAGATTTATGTTTTTGTATATATATATATAATGTATATATAATATATTCGCTTGAATTTTTCTTTTGTTCAGTTTTTTGTTCACACCTTTGCACTTGTTGTGGATTTTGAAATAATGGAACTAGTAAAAAATAAAAATGGTAATCAAATTTATTGTAGATTATCTAACAACACTTTCTGTTTACAAATTATGATATTTGATCTCGTTTTGTCATTTATTTGTTAATATTTTGCTAATGCGCGGCTTTGTTTACTATCGTTAATTTTCTGTTTGTTTTGTGTTTGACATTTGCTCTTTTATTTCGGAGTTTGCGATTTTTTCACCTTTGTAACGGTTTTTCGTATATGTGGTAAACCGAAATGGTGCCATTTCCTTTGAAAGTTAGGTTAAATAATTTCAGGGGATTTATATTTTTTATATATTTGTTGCAACATTTATATTTTGGCTAACATATGGTAATGACATTTTCAAATAGCTTTCGAATATTTGTTGTCGAACACTGTGATTGATTTCGTCAGTGGTTCAGTTCGTTGCCTAAGTCTTTTGTTATAACAAAATTATTGTAGATCTTTATCAAGTCTTTTCAGCTTGTTGGCTACGTCTGCACTTTCTATATATAATATTAGTCTGCTGAACATTTATATATACGAAGTTGTTTAACAGTCGTTGATTAATTGCGTCAGTTAATGGCAGTCTAGTTAGTAGTCAAGTTCGTTGCCTAAGTCATTTGTTATACTAACCGATTCAGTTCTTTAGGCTGTCAAGCTGGGTATATATATGACTGTTATTAATATTATATTAAACTAAGAAGAACAGTCACAGTTTATGTTGGATTTCGTCAGTGCCTTGACGGAAAGTTCGTTGCCTAAGTCTTTAGTTCTGGTAGCAATTTAACAAGACTTTAACTAGGCAATTATGGCTGCAGTTTCTATATACTTATACATATATATATGAAGACCAGCTAAGCCTCTGTCTTTAGTTCTTGCCTTTCTAAGCTCTGTCCTACACGAAAGCAACTAACTAAGAAAAATATTCAAGAAAACCCAATGCGCATGCAATTCGCAATAATGCAATAGCAACAGCAACAACAAGCAGCATTTTAGATCCAAAAATTGTATATTTGAACCGGTTCCGCGAGCAACTCCAAACACCAACAACAACTGCAAATGCAACTGCAATAGCAAGAGCAGCAGCAACTGGAAGCCGCTTTGTGGCATTATTTGCGGCAACTTTGGCCGACTGCGACTAACTAGAAAACCACAAATGCTATCAATGCTGCTGCTGCTGTTGCTGCTGTTGCCATTGTGCATTTGACCAAGTTTTCGGCTGCATATTAGATTAACTTTAATTAGTTAGCGGCTGCTGTAACAATGCATCGCTTGTTTTAGTTCGCACAGCCTAGCTGGATTATATGTTTATTGAAATAAAATCATATTTCAGCTAATTTCCAAATGATGTCATTGTAAAAGTGGCTGTGCCCGGCTATTTAGTTTGACATTTCACATTTCACTCTCACTCCTTTTATAGCAAAATGCAAACAAAATACACAAGAAAACAACAAAAAAGACTTGTGCGAGAGAGCGAGACAGTAGAGAAACTTGTTTGTTTTGTTTTTTGTATTTTTTTTTCATTCGGTTTTTGGTATTTTGAATGGAATTTTTCTTTCTGTTTCCAGACTTTTTAGCTGAATGTTTCACTTGATTTCGTTGCTTGTCTGAGCGTCTGGCCAAGATGAAAGCCGTGCTTTACATACATATAGCCAATACACACACACACACACACACACATAAACATGAACACACACTTAAACGCTTGCACTAACCCGATGCGCAAAGGTATTTCTTTAAAGGTGGCCAAGCGCACGGGCCACGTTTCTATAGAATAGCTTAAACACGGTCTGCGTTTGGTTCGTCTAGCAAGCGCTCCGGCTGAAGCACATCCACCAACTGAGCGCGCTGCGGTCTCTGAACTAGGCTCAGAGCGGCTGTGCGGTATTCACCACGGCGCCGGCCACGTCGTCGTCGTGGCCAACACTCTAATCACGAGGCGAACAGCAATGGCCAACTGGTTTGAGTTGCTCTTTCGATTTCGGTTGCGGCTGTGTGTTGAGTTTGTCTGGCGGCAACAGCTGAGCAACAGCAACAGGTGAGAGAGCGCTGCTTGACATAATCGAAACCGAAGTTGCGCTCTCGCAATGCCTCAGGTGTGTCTAGGCGGCGTCTGTCAATGTGTGAGTGTGTGTGTGAGTGAGTGCGTGGTGGATGTGGGTGTGCAGTTGCTGCCAAAAAGTCGTTGGATTTTGAAAATCTATCGAAGGAAGGCTGCGACTACAGCAATTTGACAAGGTAAACTCAGCGAACTTCTTTGAACCGGCCAAATCACCTCTCTAGCTCAGTGCGAGGCTCAATGTCTCAATGAGCGGGCCAGCTGACACTTATTGCTGCGATTACGCCCACCGCTCGAAACTGACAGAGCCCAAAAGGCGGCTTATTAAATTCCAGATAACTGCACAAGAGTCTGGATAAATACAGTGAACACACGCAGACAGTTTAAGGCAAGATTCGACGATTTTATGATGCCAATGCCAAGCTGCGCCTCAAATGAACATCTGAATACCTGCATATGCAATTTTTGAAATGCCATCCATGGCATGACGAAGACGCGCCCAGAAACCGTCAGCACACATCAATGGCCGGGCCAATTCTGCAGCCGACTTCATCAGTTAAAGAAATGTGACTCAATGCGGCACAAAAGCCCAAAGACGTCAAAACCTATCAACCCAAAGGCCCAAAACTTGCCCACAAATATCATGGAAATGTGCAGCGCTGTCTGTTAGTGTTACAATTGCTGTTGTTGTTCGAGTTGTTTGAGTTGTTCGAGTTGTTCGAGCTGTTCAAGCTGTGGCGGCTGCAATTTTAAATGCAAAAATTCCAAAATGCGCTAATGCTATTGCACAAACTTTGGCCAAGTGTGCGCCACAATGGCACTGTGCTACAATTTCCATTGTTAGTCACACTGTGGGCTGTGCATATTTGTAGCTGTCGCTGTTTTTGCTGCTGCTGCTGCTGCTGCTTATCTGCCAGACATTGAGCTGCTGCTGCAAAGAACCACAACAATAAAAGACAACGTTGCAACTTTAGTTATGCACTCATTTCTTGCTTTTTGTTTTTATAGTTTGAATGGAGCAACCAAGCAGGCAGCCAGCTGAACATGGCTTTGAAAGATAACTAATGTGAACAACAAATAATAAGAAACAACGACAAGAAACAATTGTAAGTTTTACTAGAAGCGAACAATTTCGGCAGCCTTATGACTCACACTTAACAAAACTATTTTTATTGAAAATTATGTAATAGAATCTTATGGAGAATTATACATTACACAATTATATATTATACAAGTTAACAAAACAATTTTTATTGAAAATTATGTAATAGAATCTCAGGGCAATTATATATTATCAAAGATCAATTTCATTTCTGGCTGAGGAACTGAAGCTTTCAACTGACAAATGACAAGTTATAATAAACTAAACAAACATGCAGAAGGACGCACAGCAAGATGAGTAAAACAAAGAGTTATGCACAAAGCATAAATAAATTGTGTGCTTAAACGAATGACTTAAGCAACAAACTCTTTTCTATATGCACACAAAGAAGTGCCACAGTCAATTTGAAGTTCGTTTGCCAAAATAAAACAAAACACAAAAACCCCTCGAAATCTCACACCTCAATTTTAGGGCAAGGACAATATTAAATATGCTATTATGTGTGCAGAACACTCACATGACATTCTTTGACTCATTTGGAATTCTCTCTTACGCTTATTCAAAGAAATGCCGTTTCTCAGGCTGATGCAGAGCGTGTTTTTGTGTTCCTATGATGTCATGTCTTTGAATATTATTTCACTCATAAGCATTTCGATCTCGAATATATATATATATATATATGTATATGTATTTTGGTTGGGCTTTCAGTTTTTATCAGCGTCTGCGCTTTCTGGCCAACAAGCGCAGCGGCCTTTTTGAACGCATTTTATATATGACTAAGTGGATGTATGTATGTGTGTATATACCTATATGCGATATATGTATATATAGATATTGTCTGCAGCAGCAACCGGTGTCGCTGTCTGCTTGAGCGTCGCTTTTGTTTGTTTTATATATATATGGAGTAGCATGTTTATATATATATAGAAATATTTATATGTCTGCCTGCTGGCTTGCATTGAAATGCACGCTCTGTCTGTCTGTTTGTCTGTCTCTCAGTATGTGTGTGTGTGTTTATATAGGCGTATTACATACAAGTCTGAGCCATGCATTTGTTTTCGACTGCGTTGCTTTACTTTTACTTTCATATGCAACTGGTTGCTGCCAACGACTTGAATGGGGAAGCAACAGCCTCAGCAACAGCAGCGGCAAATGCGAATGTGCTTTGGGTGGCTCGCTTGTGGCCGGGCAGTCTCCGCGACACGGACCACAAACGAAATGGTTTATAAAGTGATTGTCAATCATTTTTGGTGGCATGTCGCTTAACCGCTTTGACAACACCACAAACACACACACACACACACGCACACAGAGTGTAACAGCAACTGCTATACATAAAGTTGGGCACGTTTGCTTGGCCATATGCCCAATCTCAATTAGTTTTTATCAATTTTTATTTTGGTTATATATATGAGAGATATATATACATACATATACATACATTTAAATTGCATCTATATGAGCACAAGATTATTTTGATTTACTTAGCGAGCAGCCCACAAACAAAGTGAGCCACAAGCCAAAAGCGTATTGACGTAATGAGAGCCAAAACATTTAGCTCCATTACAAAACCAATTAGCTAAACGGTTTTAATGGCCAAATAAGGAAACCCCAAACGAATTAAAGCACACACATTTGTTGCTATCTGTAACTGTTTAAAATTGCAAAATAGATTTCTTTTAATTCATGTGTTTCGGTTTTGGTTTTGGCTCCGGAGTTACAAATAATAAAAACCTCTGTGTGATTTGACGCGCAAATTTTCATGTGTAACCGAAATGAAGACATCAGCAATGAAAATTTAATATATATGTATATATATACATATATATATGTTTGTGTACGTACTCGCCTTATTGCCCTTTCATCAAAATTCGCTTGCGCTTTTATATAACGTACAAATATAATTTTGACTTGGCATTCGTCTCATTTCTATGTAGATTTCAGTATGAAATTCAGGCAAAGAAAATTATTTAACTTTCGCTGGTCTCACATTTCGTGATTAACTGATGACAAATCTCACGCATATCGAATTACGGAGCCAAGCTCAAGCAAGAGATGAATGGATGCAAATACAAGTATATACTATGTATACAATATATATCAAATATAAATATTATTTAACATTAATTTCATTGCTGCTGGCAAAATGTATTTCCTATTGTATTTATAATTTAATCTTTTCAATTATTCAGAGATTTGAAGAGTTTTCTGTATTTTTGCTTGATCAATTGCAGAGAACTCTATTAAAAGTCTAAATAAGAGAAAGGTTTTATAGAGTTCCGATCTCTCTTCAGATTAGATAAGCCATTCATACTAAGTCTGAAAAGAAGACATATTCTTCTTAAAGCCTTAGACCTCTTTTTATGTATTTGTAAATGCTTATCAGTTACAGTACATACAGTCTATATTAAACACAAACCTCAAGATACAAGATCTAAATTCAACAGCTTCAGCAGCTTCAAAATACTTTACTTTCATATGCAGAGAGAAACAAGCAAATTGCCTGGAAGATAGAAAGAGATAACACAATTTGAGCAAAAAGAAAAGCATAGATGCAAGATAAAGATAAATGAATTAACTAATTCCCTGATAGAGTATTTAATCTTCTGTGTGTCATAGTTAGTCGTTCTCAATTAAAATTAAAGACAATTAGAAAAAACTGGTGTACAGGTAGATAGGTAGGTAGGTGTACAGGTGTACAAGTTTGCTCAATGTTAAGCACTGTACGAAATGCTATTAAAGCACACAAATAAACACACATAAATGTCATTGCCTAAGCTCCAGCTCGAGAGCTGCTCTGCGAGTGTAAATGACCCACAAAAACAAAAACACTTTAGAGTGTCGTTTAAATGGTCGTTTGACATTTTGATGCCAGGCGCAAGAGTCGTTGACACATTGGCCAGTCAATCTATTAGCCATGACCATGACTTCAGCGTGATCTGCGAGCGACGCAACATGTCCCAAAAAAATGTAATTTTATGCGCTGCGAAACAAAATTATAATAATTATAAATGAAATACAATAATGCCGATCTTTTGTTGTCTTTGGGCCAAAAGAGCTGTGAAAGTTTTCACACAGGAAGCTGGCCAAGATTGATGTAATACGTTCGTTTTTTTTTTTACTGCTCTCCCATCTGAAATGCAAATGTTTGCCCAAGGCTGTCGGCGACAATGTTGACGACTGCATACTAAATAAGACTCAAAACAATGTTATTCAGATTTGTCATATTCGATACGAGTCCGGTTAAAAACAAAGTATATATATATATATAAACAAAAAAGTCGTCAATCGACCTTCACCAGCTGCGAAAGTTGGCTCAGAAACGTCACGAAAAAGTTCGAACCGAAATTGAATTTTACGAGCAACTGTTTAGTATTTAGCAAGCGTAGAGAATTATGTGAGGTATTTCAGAGCAGAGCAGGCTGACTCATAACAGGGTTATTTTGGTCCCTGAACACTCAGTGCTGGCGTTCAATTAGACTCTCAATGTGAACTTAAAATAGCAATAGTCACTTTTTTTTGTTAAATATACTATGCATGTATCCAATTCATAATTAATAACCCCCATGAATTAAACATAATAGAAACATGGGGTTTTTTCGATTTTTGTTTTTGTTTTTGTTTTGGCCCACTTTAAAGCCATAAAATTCATAGATAAGATATAAAACTTAAAATAGCAGCTAGAATAGCCATCGTGATCGTGAATCTCAATCTCAATCTCAAGAGCAATTCAAGTTATTTCAAAACTTATAACCGAAACCGAAACGAACCACGAAAACAAAGCGCCCAAGGAAATTAATAAAAACTAGAAACAACTTCTTGATGACCTTCACGAAATGGAGTCGAACAAAATTTTGGTCAAAGAGCATAAATATATGAAGTAATTAATATTAGTGTTGGCATTTAACTGATATTAACTGGAATAGGTTTATTGCTAGAAAGTGTATCTCAGCTGAAGCATAAGTAAAATCGAACAAGCCTAATATATGAAATTTTATATGAAATTTTAGCTTTTGCCTATGCAACGTGCCCTTATAGCTATTGGTTATTAACCACGCCCACATTTTTCTATACACCAATGTCACATTATTAAAAAATTTAATTATTTTACCACCCTTTTACATATATATGTTAAGTACTCATTTATAAGCATTAGTTTTTCATCCGCTAAAATAACTCTTAGTCACTCTGCAAACATTTTTCATGCGGCAACTTCAAGTTCAATTCCGAGCCTGGCCAACAGTTAAATAATTAAATAAATACTTTTGATCCGCTTAGCGCATAATTGTTGGCTCAAATGCGAACATATTATAACGTAGACAATGGCCGCGCCCCCGAGACCCCCTGCGAATGCAGGCCCATGCTTAGGCATGCAGCACACTGTGCGTATGCGCGATTTTGCATGCACGAGTGAGCGAGACTCAGAGTATAATAATAAACATAGAGATATGCATACACACACATTTACAACTCGTTAATTGTTGCTTATTGTTGCACTTTATGGCTCGTTGCAAAATTGTTGATAAGCGCCTAATTTGATTATCGGCGCTTGAGTTAAGAAACTGATTAAATGCGGAGGCCTTGGCTAGTGTTTGGAGTATTTGGGTCAAAAGTAGGCAACATCTTAATTGGCCCGATTCGAGGCAGAACTTGTCATCGCCTGGCTATGCAAACGAGGCTGGCTGCCAGAATTTATAGACAGATCGCAAACATGAATAATGTAAATGTCTATATTGGAAAAATGTTGTTAATTGCGAACCCTATTGATATTTAGCACAAATTCCATAACCGGTCTCTCGGCACAGTCATAATTCGATTTGCGTTTGCCGTCTAATCAAAATGCCGGTTCAGAGGCTTAAGCCGGAGCAAAAGTTGTTGCCGCTGTCGCTGTCGTTGCCGTGGCCGGAGGCGCGTGTGCACTTCAGAAGCAGCTTGACACCAGTTCGACAAGAATGCCAAACAGCCAGCTGAAGGTAGACCACTTTCAAGCACAGCACGCAACCAGATTGGACCAAGAACTAGCCGGCTAAAAATGGCTGAACATGTCTAACATTGCGGCGTATATTGTGGACTGTTTCAAGTGCTTGTAAGCCATAACATATGTGGACTAAATTGGACAACTTAGACAGGTAATAGAGCAATTATTTTGGTAATTATTATTATTATTATTATTTTTATTATGATTATTGTTATTATTATTTTTATTATCATCATCATCATCATCATCATCATCATCATCATCATCATCATCATCATCATCATCATCATCATCATCATCATCATTATTATTATTATTATTATTATTATTATTATTATTATTATTATCATTATTATTATTATTATTATTATTATTATTATTATTATTATTATTATCATTATTATTATTATTAATTTTATTATTATTATCATTATTATTATTATTGTTATAATTATTTTTATTATGGTTATTATTATTATCATTATATTTTATATTTATATTATCACTATCACAATCATTGATATTTTCATTATTAGTATAATTGTTATTATTGATATTTTAATTATTATTATCGATATCACTTAACTAATATTTTATCATCATATCTTCATTATTAAATTCATTAGTAAATATATGATATAGTAATTTTAATTATTTTTAAATTTAATATTAGTATTAGCATGATCATTATCCCTTTATCATTATTCGAATTCATTATTTTAATTATTTTTATAATTTATATTGCCAGCTGTTATCATCATCATCAGGATCATTACCATCATCACGTTTATTACTTTAAAGACGCACAATAGTAAAAGTAATATGAAAGATATTTCATTTGTGGTCAGAAGAGTATCTCAGCATGACTTTCCCGTTTAAACACATTGTTGTTTGAATTTTTGTTATTAATATATTAATGGTTTTTGTGTGGCATTTTGAATGAAACCCGTTGTCCGTTGCCCGTGAGTTGCGTGTTTGCCATGGAAATTCTAAATGACTTGCGCTGTTGGCCATTTTGCTAAATTTTAATGTACATTTCACTAAAAAAGTAAAATCCTATAGCAGCACTTGTTGTTGTTGTTGTTGTCGCAGTCTTGCCGAAGACCTTGACTTTCTTTTCCAAATTTTCTTCGTCGACTACAATTAGCCAGACGCCATAAAAAAATAAGTAAAAATAAAAAATAAACAAAACGTTGACATTACATTGCGCGTTTTGAAAGCAAAAATGTTGAACTGTGCATAGAAAGCCAAAGCAAAGGTAAAGCAAAAGCCAAAGTTAAAGTTAAAGAGTTTTGTTATTGTTTACTCATGCATGTGGCCAACGGAGTTTCTACAACAGCTCGTGACATTTCACTTTTGCTTTGCGCTTATGATAATAACAATGATTATGATCCAGACTCATATGCATATGAATTCTCTAGCTGTTCATATGCAAATCATTTAGACAACTTAAAGTTCTTAATCGACCATCAAATGGCAAACAAATAAACGGAATTTAGCAACTTCTAAAAAGACACAAAAGCACAAAAGATATGCATAAATTTATGAGTGGATTTTTACATTGTTTTTAGCCCAGCTACAATGGAAAATTAATTAAAGATTTGCTAACTTGCTAAACAGTTTTAAGCGCCTTCCGCCTGCGCATAGCTAGTGTGTGTGTGTGTGTGAGTGAGTGAGGAAGCCTCTGTGAGTATAAGTCTGTTCGTGTGTTTGTGTATTCGTATGTTCGTATGTGTGGCAAGAGTTACGCAGTTGCAACAGATCCCGACGCAGTAGGTACCCCTACATAACTAGTTTTCACTAAAACACACATTTCAAGGCAATAAACTATGTTTAAGCAAAGCCGGCAGACGGGTCCAAGGCGCGTGTCTGCGCACAAAATGCATTTCAATTTCATTACGTTGGCTCGCTTGGTGCGATTTTGTTTAGTTTTGTTTTGTTTGACGAGCTGCTCGTCTGGTGAATGTTGACCGTGCATGTCATTCGCGTTTAGTTTTGAAAGTTGTTTGCTTCCTGCTGCTGCTCGCTACTCGCATATCTTTGCCATTTTAATTAAGACAACACATAAACACTTCGCACAGCATACACAATTTGAATGCTCATCTGCGTCCGCTGCAGTGAAAATCCATCAAGTCCGACAGCGACAAGGCGTCGCAGTTAACTGCCATTCAATTAGATGGATTCTGCTTAGCTGGCAAAGGGCCGAGCTCGAGCACATAAATCAATAAAAATCATAAATCCATTGTTATGGACGCACTTGAGAGCCCTTAGCTCAAGTCTTTTGGCACACTTTGATTCACACACGAGCTAATTGATGGCAAAAGTGGGGAAAGTGAAATTTTAAATTTAGTCAAGGCTAACGAGATTTGTCAAACCCACTTTGGCGCCGATTTATGCAAGCTGTTTACAGGATTTTAATTTATTTAACGACTACATTAATTTAACGGCCATTATTTATTTAACGCCTACAGGTGAACATGTTGACAACAGAGAAGTCATCTGGCTTAGCTTTGTTACGAAGCTTAATTTAATAGTAGCTAAATAGCTTAACATTAAGTAGTTGCTTTCTATTAAGTATTTTTTTAATAACTTTCAGAAAAGTTTATCAATTAAATAAATTGAAGATTAACTTTACTAAAATTAAGTTAATATTTAAAATAAAATATGGGTAATGTTATTCCAAAAATTATCGATAACACTTAACATTTTACTCATTTTGGCTACGTTAACAGCTCTTTAGCAGTTTCTAACAGAGCTGGCAACTCTATCAAATTTACTTAATAGATGTTCGTGATTTCGCGCTCAGCCAAAAATAAATTAAAGGCAAACGCAAAGCAAACAAACTAATGGCCAGTACATCACGAAATGCCTCACGAAGACGCAATGCATCACATTCCCAGCAATCGGTTAATGCGACCCAGGCGGAAACACAACATGTCGAGATAGATCAGCAACTGCGCGCGATTCTAAATTTCATTCTATGTCATTCGGCCAATAAAGTTCCGATCAAACACAATGATTTAATTTCCCTTACGGATGGCAAAGCGGAGGTTAATAAGAGACTTCCATTGGTCACCCAACTACTGGAAAAACGTTACGGCCTTAAGCTACACCAGCTCGAAGGAAACCCCAAAAGATATATTTGCATAGCCGAAGCCCCACCAACGTCCATCTTCGAACTAACCGCTGCACAGCGTCCGCAATTCACATTGCTCTACATTATACTCACCTACATCTTTTTACGTGGCTGCCATATTGAGGAAACCAAGCTGTTTGCCATGCTGGATGCGTTGGGCGTCAATGTGCACGAGGAGCACGAATACTTTGGCAGCGACATAGCAAAACTGATCGAGGAGACGTTTGTGAAGCAAGAGTACCTGAAGCGAGAGCGTTCACAGCTGAGTCCTTTCGATGATCCCAAGATTTCGTACGGTTTGGGACAACGCGCGAAAAGCGAATTCACCTATCAGCAAATCATTCAATTTGCATCCAAATTATTTAACCAGGACCCCAGCTTCTTTCAGAAGCAGCTCATGATAGCCCAAGCCACGGAAAATCCCGATGCACTGCATGCTCCTATTCAAGCTGCAGTTGACAAGAATACCAGCTACACTGACAGCAATAGTTTCATGGACAGCCAATAGAGCGCATTGTTTTCTCTTATTATTAAAAGTATTTTCATATCATGAATAATGTAAATTTACTTGTTATATTCATGTTAACAATTGATATTTATTTTTTGCATAACTAATTTCATTAAATTGCATAAAATCTATAAATAAAAGCAGACGCTAAGCACGTCTAATACTTGGCATAGTCCGTGTCCATTATTAGCTTGCCATCCTTATCTTTGAGCCGGACCCGGCCATTGGAATAGCGTGTTTCCTGGCTGCCATCCGGATAGACGAGTTTCACTGTGCCATCCGGATACTCGCGCCGTTTGTTCAATTTGGTGTGAATTTCCTTTTGTCCATTGGGCAGATTCAATACCTTATCGCCGTTTCGCAGTTGGACCAGATGCGTGCCATCCGCGTAACGCCACTCTTCCAACTTTTCCATATCACTGGGATCGACAATTTTAATGGTATTATTTGGAAAGTGAATCTCGATGGTGCCATTCTTGTGACGGTGCTCGGTTTGTCCGTTTGGAAACTCGAGTATTTCCAGACCGTCCAGATAGCTGGTGTGCCATGTGTTCGTCTCTGCGTAGTAATACTTGACTGTGCCGGCACGTATATCGGTCTCCTTAATGTCCTTGTTGAAGTACAGCATGCGCACGCTCATGCCGTCGGCACTGATCTTCTTAAGATTGCCATTTGGATACCAAATGTCCTTGCTGCCATCCGCATTCACAATCTCACGCTTGAACTCGCTATTTTCATTGTTGTTGTTGCTGTTGTTGTTGTTGCTATTGCTTCCTTTATTATTATTGTTCTTGTTGCGGTCGCCAAAATTTGTTTCTCCAACTGCTGCGGCTGACTTTGTCGACTTTGCCGGCTTTGGCATGGGCACAACATCATCCATTTCAAAGGAACTGCTCGACGCGTAGCTTTCACTGAGCGGCTCCGATTTTTTCCGACTTCGATTCAGACGCCGCTGCTGGCTCGTCGACTTATCCTGCAATAAATTCGTAATGGACTTGCTTTGCCTTTTGCCATTCTCATCCGTATGCTTGGCCGCAGGCGCGGTTGCCTCCTGCTAAATACAAATCTTGAGCTGGATAAATTTTCAAATATTTTCAAGCTACTTACCAGCTTTGGGGCCAAGCGGGCAATATTCCGATTGATTTCCTGCAGCATTTTGCTGTTGCTCTCTCGCGTTATCTTCACTAGCTCCTGCTCCAGACGCTTGTTTTCGCGTCCAAGCAACTCGATCTCGTCCATGTATTTGCGCTGCTCCTTTTCCACGGCTCGCACCTGAGCACGAAGTCGCGCCTGCGCTGACACATGTGTCTGTTCCTTTTGCTTCAGCTGCAGCTGAAGAGTCTCCACCTCTTGCTTAAGTGCCGCCAGTTCCTTTTTCTCCTTGGTGTTGACGTTGCTCTTTTGAAGACGCATCTGTTGCTCAAACTTGCGACGCTCCTCTTCAATCTTCATGCGCTCATCATGCAAATAGATTTCCGCTTGGATTTTCTCATCATGCACTCGCTCCATTGCCTCCATATGATCTTGCGCACACTTGGCCTTGTCCAGTTCGTGTTGCTGCTTGAGCCGCAAGAGCTGAGCATTTTGTTCCTTAAATGTGGCGATCTCTGCTTCTAGTTCCTCGAGACGCGTTCGCACCAAATTCGCCTTTGCTTGCAGCTCTTGCGTCAACTTATCATCGCCAGCAACGCTCTGCGTCGGTTGTGTCTTTTTCTGTTCCAGAGCCTGAAACAGCGCCGCTTTGAACTCTTCGAAGAGCTCCACATTTGTGCCGTCCTGCACCGTCGTCTCATCCGAATATTGATGTGTATCAGTGGAATCGGAGAAGCGCACATGTACCTGAGTCTTGCCAGCGTTAATTTTTATCGGCGTCCTGGTCAAAGTGCTCTCCTGCTCATCCTGATTCTCGTCTTCATCATTTTCACTGATCACCTCAGATACTTGGGGTTGCAGGCGCATTTCGCGCATCTGCTGGGAAATCACTATGTGGTCGCTATCATCGGCATCCGCCTGGCGATGCATCTCCTTGCGGGCCATGAATGTGCGTATGCAGCTGGAGTTCATATCCACGTTGCCCTCACGGGCCTTCTGCTCCAACAGCTCAAATATGCTGATATTGTCGTCGCTCTCCACTCGTATCTGGGCCGAGCGTCGATGCAGGACTGGTGGTCTAATCTGCTGCGGGTCCAACACCTTGGCCCAACACATATTTGCCAGTGCATTGGAGCTTGCTTCGGATGAGTGTTCATCATCGGCCATTTGCTCTTTGGCGTCGTTTACCTCGACAAAGCGCACCTTTGGCGATACACTGGAATTGGTGTTACTGGTTGAACTGTAGGAAGACTTTAGATCCGGCGTGGAGCTGCAGACGGTCTTGGAGTTTATCAGTGGCTGTTGAAAGCGCTGCTCCTTCATCGACAGTGGAGATGCCAGTGGAGCTGGAGCCTGTGCTATTGCTTTTTGCACAACAGTTGGCACCTTAGGCGTCTTTAAAATGCTACGTGTTTGCTTTTTTATCAAATTGGGCTTGCGGTACTTCGGATGAGCATTGGCAAACTTGTAGCGCGGTAAATTATTAAGACGCAATTGATCAGGATCAACTTTAAAACGCTGCTTTAAGCCTTCGCCCCGCCTTAAAAATGGCTGTTTGGGTTTTGCTGCTCGTGGACTAGTAGCAATTTCTGTAAGTTGAAAGCCCTGATCCACTTTTTCCACTTTATCCTGGTGGTTGGCGTGGCGCACCATTTGTATGCTTGACGACTGATGCTGCTGCTCCTCCTCTGTTTGTTGCTTGTCATTGTTTTCAATTAAACTCACATCTTCAGTGTTGTCGTCCACAATGTTGTCCTCCACAATGTTGTCGTCCACAATGTTGTCGTCCACAATGTTGTCGTGCAACAGCCCAAGCATTTGGTACATGTTGCGATGCTCCAGTCCCAGTAGTAGGCGTTGCTTGTTTTGACGCTCTTCTAGCAGGCGTTTTTGCTCCTCTTGCCAGCGGTTCAAAGCAGCCAAGCGCGTCGATATATCCTGTTGTGTAGTCACAGGTGCAACATTAATCTCATCAGATCCTTCCATATTTTAGCTTTACGTATCATTCAAGATTATTTTTTGTTATTGTTTATATATACGAAACCCGACGCTACGCATTCAAACAAGAAGCCCAAAAATATAGTGTTGGAAAGTGTCGCACACCGAAAAAACCAGGGCATGTTTTTAAATTAAAAAATACTCCATTAGGTAACTTCTGAGACCACACGCAAATAAAATTGCTTTTATATACATTTATTTACATAAATACATATCATTTACTTAATATTTAAATTAAATTTCAAACATTTTACATATCCGGATCATGGTCCTCATTTTCTTCCGGCTCATCAAAGTCTCGTACTTGTACATCAGCATCCTCTCCATACTGCAAAATACTATCGATCTGTAATAAAAGATCGCCCACACTCTCCTCATCATCGACGTTTAATGGAAAAAATCGCACCAAACTAGAAAATACAAAATATTGCGTTAATATTGTTTAATTAATGTACAGACTGCACAGTGGCAACGCCAACGCGGCATATTTGTCAGCCCTGGTTTAGAGCAAATAATTTTTCGTCGCGTCGTAAAATGTGCGCATAAAGTCAACCTTAAAATTACAAATAAACCTTAATTTTACATAATATAACAAAATAAAACACAACTACGTGCTTTAGTGCACACTCCACAAGTTTTGGCGCGTCAAAGAAAGTGTGTCGAAAATACCCCAAAAAATCCCAAGCAACAGCAACAACAAGAGCAAAATAGACTCATTTTCAGCACAACATTTTTTGGGCACACACCAAAAACGGCAAAGAAGCTAAAAAACCCTGAATTTACGACCGCACCGTAATTCAAAACAATGGATGAGCCTATGGTCATGGACTTATCCAAAGTGTATGTTGTACGCTCCGCCAAGGGCGTAGACATGCTATGTGTGGACGATTACCTTTATCATTTCGATCGCATTGGCAAAAACAACACATACCGTTGGCTATGCAATCGACGAAAGGATAAAGTGACGCCATGCCGCTCGCGCATCTCCACCATTGTGCCAGACCCGATGGACAAGAGCAAACACGTCGTGGTCGATGTTATCCAGGCCCATGTCCATCCACGCTGCAGCGATCATGAGATTACAAAGGTCTCACAACGCAAGCGCCTGTCCAACATGAAAATGAACGATGCTTACAGCACCACGCAGCCAAAGCGCGCCCGACTATACGAGCGCGCCACTGCCGGTCTCAATCCACCCGAATGGATATCCACAAGCAGAGAAAATGAAGCACTCCAATATTCTTTTCACTTAGATTTCGAGGTGTGTGCATCAATGCCAATTTGCCGTGTGAATGAACTACATTTGCAAATTTGGAATTTGTATTTAATTTCTAGTAATAGTTAAATAATTTTAGATTAATTAAATTCAAAATGAAATTATAGATTAGATTGTAGTATGTATATACATACATATATTAGCCTATATGTTCCTAGGAGGTAGCAATTCCTACTAATTCAAAATTTCAGTTTGAGAATCATTTTACAGTATACAGTTTTAGCTTCACTAAGCCGTAAATTTAGAACCCCAACGAATTGATCCGTTTTCATAATTTATTCTTTCATTTATTACTATACATCTATCAACCCAACTAATCATAAATTCCTATCCCCCTTGCAGGACAAAGATCGAGTTTATATGCTGCGCCGTCGCGATGGACGTGTCATGGTCTGCATCGATGGCCAGCTCTACTATCTGGCTGGAAAGTCGTGCAAGGGCGATCTATACCGATGGACATGTGTGCGGAAGCGTGATATTGAATGCACGGCAAAGATCTGCACGGAAGCAACGTTGGCAGGGGCTCATCGATTGCATTTGATGGAATCGGATGCCCATATACATCCACACTATTCCGCTGACAAGCTAATGCAGATGTTTACCAGGCACCAGATTCTATTGGTGGACGATGAGCAAACAGTGGAAGTGCTGCAGGAGTGCCCCAATTTGGAGTACTTTGATCCCGAGATGAGCTTAGAATCACAGAAGGGCGATGATGTTGGCTCAATAATCGTCGAAGATTGCGAGGAGAACTATGAGGTTTATATGAATGTGGACAACAATGAGTCTGCCTTGCTCGCCGCACAACAGCAGGAGCACGTAAATCCGGATGAGGAAACGAGATGGCCATATGCTGCTGATATCATTGATAATTATGTGAGTCCGGAGGGCTATGATCCGCTGAGGGAAACCGATTTGACCAGGTTTACATTCCTGCCATCGGCAAAGGGACGCAAGGTGCTGTGCTTGGACCGTCATCTGTTTCACTTCGACTCGCAGAGCCGTTCCAACGGTCACATGTTCTTCACGTGCATCATGCGCCGCGACAAGCGGCAAAGCTGTCATGTTCGCGTCACATTGGATCCCGTCGAGAACGGGCCGGAGGTGTTGCGCATTAATGGCGAGCATACACATAAGCCCGATCTCCAGGAGATAATGCGGCGCATAAATCAACAGCGGAAGCAGGAAAAGCTGCAAGAGATTGTGAAACAAGAAGGCAATGACAAATCCGAACAGAACAGGATGGCGAGACAGTCACTTGGCATCGAGGAGACCGACTTTGAAAGTCATGAGGAGCTGGACACAGAGGAAGAGGCGGAAAGGGTTGCTGAGCAGGAAGACAACTATGAAAAACTGAAAGATCAGTCAGCTCCCTCTAACACCAGCGAGGGCCATCGCAAAGTGGTCATGAAAAAGGTAATTGGTATTGATGGCATCAAACTGGAGCCCGAGCAGACGAAGGCTGCCTCAATGATTGTGCAGTACATGGACGATGGCGCCGACAATATCAGCGCCAAGATTGAGATTCTGCCCAATGATTTAGAGCCCATTGAGGAGCCCACCACATCGACACCCAAGCCACAGCTGACTAATCTACGGAAGCGTCGTGGCAACGCAGTGCCCACATCCAACAACGCCCAACTAACAGCGACTCCCGCCGACATGGATCTGACCAAAATCTGTACGTTGCGGTCGGCCAAGGGCAGCGAGATGCTCTGCGTGGATGGCTACATTTATCATGCCAAGAATCGCGGCCTCATCTCGCGCAACTATTGGGTGTGCATCAAGAGTCGCGATCCGGAGATCAATTGCAAGAGCCGCATATCGACGGCCACACAAAAGGACGGAACTATACGGGTGCTGCGCGTCTATAACAGCCACAGTCATCCGTTCAGCGAGGACGACATCAAGCGGCGTCTCTTCAACGAAATCAACAAAAAGAATAATAAGAAGCTGAAGTTCCGGCCACTGCATTTCATCGGAAAGAGTCTGGAGCAAATCAAACAGGAGTATGGAGACCTGTCCGTCGAACAGCTCAATGTATCCAATCTCACAGATGGCATTGTGGTGCACAAGAAGCCACGCAACAGTGCAGGCAGCAGCCAAAACAGCACCACCGGCATGTCCACAGCAAGAACCAAGGGAGAAGAGACGCTGAATGCGACTGTTTTCAAGGAGAAGCTGCGGGAAGAGCAGCAGCACGAATTTGAGGAGGATGTGGTTGTGGAGGAGGAAGAGGATATGGAAGGAGCAGTCATACCTGAGGACGGGCAGTTCATGACTGTCGAGGAAGACAACTCGGATGCCATTATCGAGGTTGTCGAGGAGGTGCCCGACATGGAAAACTATGGCAACATTGAGTAAGTAGATCACAATCTCTATTAAATAAAATAAAGATTAAATCCACATCGAATTGCTATCGGATCACAAAACTGAGCTGGCAACAGATTAGATTAGATATGCCGCAGATAACTCTATTACAGGGCAATCAAAAGTCGGCTAAGTTTAACTTTTACAGCTTGAAATGTTGAGTAACTATTGAAAAGTAAAAACGATTTTGGTATTCGGCTTCAGTCGGTCTTCAGAGCTGCGCGTGCGCACTACGCTATTACGGAGCAGATTCCAATTGGGTAAATGCTGAGATATTAGAAATAAAGAGATAGTAACAAATACACAGAAACAACATTCCCATTCGCTTTTGTCTAATGTGAACCTGCTTGTTGGCCTGGCCACAATTGAAACCGGTTAGACGAGACACCTCAACTCATTTGCAATCGCGTTTTTTCTGCCTGATTTTACACAGACCCATTTACACCATGAAGTTATATGCCGTATCGGATGGACCGCCCTCGCTGGCCGTGCGCATGGCTCTCAAGGCGCTGGAGATTCAATACCAGCTAATAAATGTGGACTTCTGTGCACTGGAGCACCGCACCACGGAGTATGCGAAGGTGGGATGACTGTCAGCTAAAACTAGATTGATAATTAATTGCATTTCTTACTACCCACAGATGAATCCACAAAAGGAGATACCAGTACTGGACGACGATGGCTTCCATCTGTCCGAGAGCATTGCGATCATGCAATATTTGTGCGATAAGTACTCGCCGCTATCTACACTGTATCCGGAGGATCCGGTTGAACGGGCGCTGATCAATCAACGTCTGTGCTTCAATATGAACTTCTACTATGCGCCCATTTCGGCGCATAGCATGGCGCCCATCTTCTTCGACTACGAGCGCACGCCCATGTCCCTGAAGAAGGTCGAGAACGCACTCGATGTCTTTGAGACGTATCTGCAGCGTTTGGGCACCAAATATGCCGCCTCCGACAATGTGACCATTGCGGACTTTGCATTGGTATCATCGACACTGTGCCTGGAAGCCATCGACTTTGATTTCTCGCCGTATCCGCTGGTACGGAAATGGTACAGCACTTTCAAGGAGGAGTACCCAGAACTCTGGCAGATTGCCGACAGTGGTATGCAGGAGATTATTGCATTTGAGCACAATCCTCCGGATCTTTCACAAATGGAGCATCCATTTCATCCAACACGCAAGCCAAAGGCATAAATCAATTGTTAAATCTTAGAGCTTTAGAATTTAAGTGTACTTGCGGCATTTATGCGAGCCTTGATAGTTGAAATATACATATAAAACTATTTTTATAAATCAAATGAAATGGAAAGCAACATTCTGGGAGAAAGCTAATCTAAACATTGCTTTGCTTAGAGTCCATATATAACGGGTGTATATTCACTTACCTAAAATCCTCGATGAGCGAGCCAATTGCCTCGGTCAGCTTGCGATATTTCTCACCAAAGGCCGTGCCAATGGTCACTTCTCCCATTAGATTGTGCGTGTCTGGCTCCAAATACAGTTCCAGCTGCTTGCGCGCCTCGGCGCTCAAAAGATCCACTTTGGTCAGTACATTCACGTGCGGCTGCTCCATGTTGGCCATGACACTGAGTGCTGCCATCGTTCCCGATATGAATTTAGCACCGTCGACCATGAACTGTGAGTCCAGGCAGAAAACCACGCAGGTGCGGAAGTTCCACGACTCGAGCAGCTCGACCAACTGCTTGCCCATCTTTAGATGTGTGAATAGTTCGATTTGGCCAGGCATATCAAACAGTATGTAATCATCATCGGGCTCTCCTAGCATTAGCTCATTCTCGCCGCCGCACAGCTGCACCTTCAGCCAGTCCTGATTCTCAATGAGAAACTCAAGGCAAAAGATCAGACCACCATTGGGGCCGTAGTGTAGCTCCTCGTCCTCCATGGCATCGTCCAGGTGTATCAGCTCTCGTATGTCTGTTAATGGTGTGTAATTGAAGTGCTCCGCTGCCGGATCCAAGTTGACAACCTGAATGTTTCGCTTGCCATCCATGGCATGCTGTTGCATATAACTGCAATACGTAGACTGCGCAAGGCAATTGTATATTTGTGGAGCTTATTGACAAATAGGTAAACGATGTAAGCTCACCTTGCCACTGCCAGCAGGCCCCACCACAATTTGTGCGAAACGCATATTCACTTTTATTTACAATTTTAAAATAAGTCTAGTGAATTGGGTGCGCGTGCGACCAGAAAGTGTTGCAAAGCGCCGGAAAAGAGCTTTAAGACATGTCGGGCAATTGTATTGACGGTATGGCAACGCCACTGCGCGCTTTACACAGATTTAAATTACAGAGTGACCATATTGAGACGTACAGCTGTGCAGTTAATTAAATTTGCGGTTTAACTTCCTAAAATCATAAACACAATAGTGACGCGTTAATTTACATATGATCAGATTGATTTATCAAAACGTTCAATCACGTCACCACCCTGCGAAGGCTAAGCCTAATTGCTGATAAACATCTAAATTGTGCTACCAAACGCACACACGCGCCACACACAAGGACAGCGAAACGAGCGACAGCTGTCCATCTAACGATTGTCCCTGCCCTGAACATGACAATCATAATGATTTTTTAAATGCCACGCTTGCAGCAAAACTATAACGCTGAAAAATAATATTCTCTTTAGATATATATATATTTTTTTTATAAAATTTTGATGTAGTCTTTGCCCTGCGTGTGCATGTCGGAAGACCGGAAATAATTTTCTAGTTGCCCAAGCTAAACACCCACCCTAGGAGAAAACTGCACTTGTGTACTTTTAATGATATCGGCGACAGGGGCGGTAGGCCAGGTGTTCAATATATTGTGCTGATAACTGTGTTATTTAGTTGTAAATTGCGCCTTTTGGCCTCGTCGCTTGAACTGCAAATGGTTCTAAATTGAAGGTTCAATGAGAGCATGGTATTTTTTTTTAAATACTACATTTGGTATTCTTTTAAATAAAAATAAAAACTAATATTTATTTGTAATACTCGTATTTATTTAATTTTAAACTAAACGACTAAGTATAACATTTAGATGTAAGCAAACTTATAGCAATTAAATACCACAGAACAAGTTGTTTTTATAATATTTTAAAATTGGAATATATGTATATTCATATATATGCATGTGTGTGTGTTAAAGGTGCCACTACCATATCGTTGACTAGCATGCCTGACTAGCTTGAGCGTTGCGTTGCAATAGTTGTAGAATATTCTCTTAAAGACCACCTCCGCTGCCAAAGATGCTCGTTGCAGCCCTTGGACCAGCCGCAGCATCACTTATATTTCCGCTGACATTAAAGTCCTCGCTGCTCTGATTGCTATTGTGATTTTGACTAGAGTTCGAATTGTTGCTGCTGCAGCCGCTGCTCTTGGCCGCATTGTTGGCATAGAGCGGCTGGACTGGGTGTTGATTGGTCGCTCCATTGGGGTCGTCTGGTGTCCATGTGCGGGCATAGAGCTTGCTGCCCGGATAGCGGTCGCCCTTGCGATACCAGGATAGCGAATGCGACATTCCGCCGGCTGTAACAGAGACAATTTGTTCAATATTATATTATGGCAACATATTCAATCGAAAGTCAAGCGCCGCCCCATCAATTAAAAGTTGTTGCCAAAAACTGAGCAAATGCCATTAGCGCACCCATTACAAGCCCATCAGCAGCCACAGTGCAAACAAGCAAAGGGTTCATCACTCCACGGACAGGGTGTCTCTCTGTTGTTGCAGCTGTCCACCATTTGCCTTAAGCAAACAAAACCCAAGCACAAATCCTGCCCCGCCGCCTGCCCTGCGTTTTCTATTACGTCCAATCAGCTTGCACGCGGGATAACATCCCATACCCACTCCCAGTAACCGTCCCCTTCCCCTTCCCATTCCAATCAGAGCTGAAGCTTGGCAATTTGTAGAGCGCACAGAATTTCGAGTGCCTGATGCGGGTGTTGCTCAAATATGCGACATGCCACCCCATCGCATCGCTCGCTCACCGCAAACAGCTTCAGCTTCACACCCGCTCCGTCATCTTGCAAGTTGGTGTGAACATATGCCAGGCGCGTGTCCGGCCCCAGGCCCCAGAGCCGTGCGAGTCGTGAAAACCAATCCACTTGCTGTCATTTAAGTGGGCGTTGTGTTTGGGGGTTTGGGGTTTTGCGATTTTTATCTCTATCTGTTTTTCTGTTTTTTGTTTTATTCCTCTCTTTTCTTTCGGGCTTTTTCTGTTTTTGCTCAACATTTTTAATGCCCGCTAAGCATGAAAATGCTTTTGCCATACCTCATACCCCATACCCCCATATCAGAGGCCATCTTTCTCCACCGCCTCCATTTCGGTGTTTTTGGCCTCGTTTGCCCTTTAACAGGACCCACGAATCATTCTGCTCACACATCTGCTCGACTATAACGAATTTCTCACGATATGATTATGTCGATTGCGCTTTGTTGTTGTAACAGCTTTGTTGTTCCCTCTGTCATGTGCGTCTATGTGTGTGTGTGTGTGTGTGTCTGCGCACCTGGAGTTGGAGTTGGAAGTTGGAAATTGGGCAAGGTGTGTGTCATGTTGGATTTTATCAAAACAAATTATATGTCGCATGTACTTTGAACAATATTTTATCTAGGATTTAGTTTAGTTAGGACTTAGAACAGAGCTACACAAATTACGCTATTACTCAATTCTCTTTTTTTTAATGGAATGATATATAAAAATTATGAAATATATATCTATTTTCTTAGTATGGCACGACAGTTTTCTGTCTGTTTATTTTATTTGCAAAAAGTATTTTTTAACTTTTATTTATAAAGTCTAAAGTACTTTAAAGTACAAACTGACATTAATGAATGAATAGGATAATATATAAAATTCATAAAATATATATGTTTTTCTTAGGCATTCTCGAAACCTACATATGACCTACCATCTATCATGTAGATCATTTTTAGATAGTTATAATCAACCGAAATGGAAAAATCATAGAAGTATTTAAAAACACTTCCGACTACTTCTACAATACAAATTAAAAACTTTCAATCATAAGAAGGGAAAGCAAATTCTTTTAAAATATCCATCTTTTGACTATTTCTCAGAATAGTTGTATATTTCGGTTGATATTTTATAATGTTCTATAAGGCTATCAGATTTGGTATACTCATATTCTCCTAGTGCAAAAAGTAAATATATTACTTTTGATATTGATAGAGTCATAATATTCAATCTGTGAAAAAAATACTGAGATTTCTTTGGTACATATATGGCTTTCAAATATAAACTCTCAACAAAATCTCATATAAATTAATTTTCTAATTACTCCATTTTCATATATTCCCAAAGGTTGTAAATTTTGAGTTAAATACAAATAAACTGGATATTCTACTCATTGTCATAGATATAAATTTGAAGCCAAACTAGTTTTCAACCGAGTATAAATTTCTGTTGTGACACTCATAAGTTGAGGAACAGAAAAAAAAAAACTAAAAAAAAACTCTTAAAACTGCCGCCAATCACTCAAAATCAGACTGCGAAAGACCCTCTATATAGTAGTTTTCGAGAACACCCTTTGGCTTACCAAGTGCTTGGGTATTAGTTATGCAGATGCTGCAGCTTGATCGGAACAATTGAGAATTTCGGAATTGCGGGTCTGCAGTGTCATACATATTGAATAGAAAAATTATTAACCAAAAAACCGTAACTAAAGCAACTTTTATGAGCTGGGACACGGAAAACCCTAATCCATTGTGCCTTGCCGTACCCCCACCCTGCCCGGGCAGGCTAATGAAAACCTTTCGTGTGCGTACCATGCGGAACCCTGGCACCAAGTTCACAGCATTCCGTGATCGATGCGAACTGTGCGATGAGCAGCAGCAATTTCCTTGACTGGCAGTCACGCAAAGCACGCAAAGCGATGCCGAAGCGAGAAGTGTGAAAATTCAAATTAGTTACACTTAGGCAGACGCAGCAGCTACCCCATGGATGACACTCCACACTGGCGGAGGGGTATGGCGATCAACCCTCATTTAGACAATCGCACGAGATGCCTAAACCGCATCAATGCACTTTAAATATGCAACGAACAACAGCTGAATTATGTCATTAGATGTAGAACTAGCAAACCACCGCCTGACCACCGCCCACAGCTGATTGACTTGATTGATGGGTGGCTGAGAGACTGACTGAGGGACTGACTGATTGACAACTTACTGCGATCCTTGAGTATAATCTTCTTGGGCGGCTCCTTCTGGTAGTTGCGCTGCAAGCTCAGTCCAGCCTCATTGCCATTCTTGTCCTTCTTGACCATTTCGCTCAAAAATGTTATATAACTGATGGCCAGCTTAAGCGTATCCACCTGGAAACAGATTTTATTGAATTTGAGAGATGATATAGGGGATCTTTATAGAGATAACTGGTAATTAAGGTCTTTCAATTGATGATGATAGACATAGGTCATTTTAGATTATTTCCTAGTATATATACTGCTATTTTATTTTTCGATTTATAGTTATTTTGTTCATCTCATGATGATAAAGCGATATTTTCATCTATAAATTCCTAATTAACTAACAACTTCTCAGCTATTAAATGGTATTTTATTATGGAATGACTAGAAAAATATTGCTATTAATCGATATATGAATTCAAAATGTATACTTCATAAATTGAGTTGGATATATGTAAAGTATAGTTATATAAAGATGATAATTGAAAATATAATATCGAAATAATCTCAAGATACATTTTAAATATATTTCATAGATAGAATGGTAAGGAATAAAATATATATATCAAGATGGTAATTGCAAATATAATATCGAAATAATCTCAAGATATATTTAAAAATATATCTATCTAAATATAGAAAATAGAGATGAATCTAAAATTTAATTTGGCGATTTCTTTCAACAAATCCATATATGATAGCTATAGATCTCACCTTACTGAGTCGCTTCTCGTAGGGCAATGTCGGTATATGGGTGCGCAGACCCTCGAAGGCTTCGTTGATGCTCTGCATGCGACGTCGCTCCCGAAGATTGGCGGCCTGTCGCTGCTGAGCCATCTGGGAGGCGCACTTCAAGCGACGTGGCTTGTGACTGCGTCGCCTAAACATGGAGTAGCTGCAATTGGTTATTATCGGAGCAGCTGGGCCGAGGGCAACCGAATTGAAGTTAACACTTACGTCTTTTCGTTGTTCTCCTGGTCGCTGTTGAAGCCACTGCTGTACGCATCGTCATCATCATCGCTCTCCGAGCTGTGCTCATCTCCGAAAAAGTATTCGGAGCTGGAGTTCGAGGCATTCGTTGCCTGCGATCCCTCGAAGAAATGGCGAGCCATCGTCGCTTCCAAGTCGAAGTTGTCCATGGAAAACATTTTACCAACTGCAGTTGCCTTTTCTTTTGTCACTTCAATCTAATCCTGGCTAATTGTTCGACAAGTGCATAACGGTAAACGAAACGCCTCCGCTTATAATTCTAATTGAAAACACGTGCGCAGCACGTGCCGATCGAAAGAAATGCGGCGCGTGTCGTTAGCTTTTGACTCCTGATGTCCGAGCACTCTGAAAAGGACATAGAACATGGTTTATTTGCATTACATGCAAAGTAGTCTTATCAGTAGTTGTTGCTGCGGCTAGGTTGTTAAATTGATAATAAACATGTTTAACATGCAAACAATTTCGATTAGATAAGCAATTGATAGCGACTGCGACTAGTCGGATTTTGATTAGATATTAAATACCCTTTGGAATATGTATATGGGATCAATATAATATATAATGAACAACTATTTGAATAATGCAATACAATATATGTATATAGTTCAAATACAAATTATTACCCATGAATCCCAACTGAACTTTCTTAAATTTTGTAAACTCTGAACAAAATGAAATTAACTAATATGGATATAATTAATGTAACAGGTAGAATCAGGCAAAGCTACCCACATAACTATATCGTTATTCTTGAACAGATCAACGAGATCAGGGGATTCTATCATTTTCATCAGTAAAAGATAGAAGTAGATAGATAGATAGATAGAAGATCGATAGAAGAAGATAGTTCTGCCCTTCATCTGTCTTCTATCTTTTCGTTCATATGAACATATCACTCCTATAAACTATACAAGTAAGAATCATATTATATTTTTAACATTTATATCATATTATATTTTTCAATATCTATTCAAATTTGGTATTATCGATCAAAATCGATACTTCTAGTTTGTTTTTTAAGCCCAACTAAAACTATATGAAAGCCAGATATATTAGATGTGGTATGTAAATGTATGTAATGCAAGTTATGCATACTTCCAATTCAAGATACTTTCACCACACACCCATTTCTTTGGTATCCTCATATGTCTTAGTTTTGCCCTAACAATTAAATTAAGATCATGAGATATGAAGATCTGAAGATCGTAACATATTTAATTAGTAAGTATCCATAGTGAGAGAGAACAAGCATAGCTATTGCGCTATATATGGATTAGTATTCGAATATATGGGTTTGTAAATAATAATGCCGACGGCAAGAGACAGGCCTCACCCAAATCAGTTTTTTTTCCTTATTTAAGTGATGTTTATCCAATATCCGTAATGCTTAGTAAATACACAATTATATTGTTATTCTTTAAAATTGCACATATATGTATATATTACTATCTATAACCGATTTGCACGCACTCGAATCAGTTTATTATACCGTTAGTTGAAACATTGAAGCGCGATTTGGTAGCGAACGCGCCGCCAGCTACAAACCGAATGAAATTGTTTTGCCGGTGCCAGGCGCAGGATACGTTCCGTCTGATAAGCGCGAAGCGGTGAGGGGTTGCAGCTAGGCCAGTAGCTCCTGGTCTATCAATGGCGGCAGTGCCACATCGCACAGTGTTGCCAGATGGGCGGAGTTTGTGCCTGGCTGCTAGCCAATGAGAGCCGAGCAGCCAAAAACTTTCGCCTCTGCAGGGTTGCATTTTGGGGTAGAATAAGCTTATTAAGTTTTGCATTTGTATTTTTTATGTGCGGCCAAGGGATGAGATATTCGCTGCTGATTTTCATATGGTAGACACATTAAATTGGTCTTTGATTACGAGCGCGTTTATCTGTTTAAGCGGAATTATTGCCCGACTGGCATACAAGTGGCATGGTATGTGTCCTCATGCACGGGGCCGAGCTGAACAAGTGTGTGCTGCGAAAAGTGGGCGTGGGTTAGGGAACAGACAGCTGCACTGTTCGCGTGTGCAGCTCCAACCATATAAGCAATGATTTGATCATTTATTCTTTTTTACTCAAGCAGCATCTAAGTCTAATTAATGGACTGCGGCAGCCAAACAAACAAAACTCAAACTAACAGCCAAAAGACGGTGGGCAAATATAGATATACCTCTATAAAAAAAGGAATACAATACAACAAATTTGTCAACCAGCATAATTTTTAAGCATTAGCACAGCGTGTCGCAAAGACTAATGCAAATATTTGCATTGTCTAGGATTCGGCTGCGAAACAGCTCCATTAAAACGGCCTTTGCTGCTGCAGTATCTGCTGCATATTTTACGGCGCCCCGAGAGAGGGGTGTCGAAATACCACGAAACATTATAGAATGGATGTATATAGATATATACATACATATATACACAGACCTCGACAGCACGACTCACCCCTCAAGGCAGTTGATTGTGTTGCGCCTTTGCTGCGTTTGTTTGTTGTCCTTTTTTCCGTGTCTGTTGCCCCTGCTCCTGCCACTGCCCCTCCCCGACTCCTGCTCGACTGCCTCATCATCATCGACGACGACGACGACGACCTCACTAAGGCTACCCATGATAAACAAATTGTTTTTTTTTTTTGACTCTCCATCGCATCGTTTTTTGTTGTTGTTGTTGTTGCTGCTATTGCTTTTGTTTTCATTGCCAACGCTGCTCGCTTTGTGCAGCTGTATAAACAAATTAGTTTTCAATTTCATCAAGTTGTTGCCTAGTGGCGAATCAGTTAACAGAGGTAAATTTGGCCAAAATCAAGATACATTTTATTTATTTCACAGTTTTATCTAAAATATATAATAAACTCCGCTAAAAGTTATTAAAACTTAGATTCTTGAATATATAAAACTATATAAATACTATCTATACTACTATATTCTCATGTATCTGGTAAACAAGATTAACTGAAATTCATTTGTGAATCTAGAATATATATAGCACGATATATGTCGGCTCAGTAAAATTTTTCATTGTATTGTTATTTTAATCTAAGCAATCCGAAAACTAATTTTAAGTCGAGTTGATTCGAGCTAATACTTAATAAACTTTCTAACTTTGATCTAACTTACTAACTTTTCTAACTCGGATTCGAGCTAAAACTTAAGGAACTTTCTAACTTTATCTTTAACTTGGATTCAAGCTACAACTTAAGGAACTTTTTAACTTTGATTCAATAAATATCTTTATCTTAACTTAAAATAAAACTTTTATATTTACAAAATACATATACTAACCATATAGCATTTGCTAAAAGATTGCTTATCTAGTATTTTGTTTTTATTTTCAATAATATTTATTTCTGTGCATTATAAAACCTCTATAATGCATATAGAACCATTACAACTTATCTTAGCAAAAAATATTTTTAATTTCCTATAGATCAGTTTATAAATGAAGAAGTGATTATACATTTTTGTTATACATATTCAAATTATATTAATAAAGTACATATTACAACAAATTCTAAAATTCCATATTTTACCTGCACCTGTCACAATTTCCCATAGGTAAGTGTATGATTAAAGCTCCCACAAATTAGGCACTGCCACACTCTGTTAAATTCGTATCAAGCTGCGAATTATGTACACGTCATATAGCACAATCAAGCGTAACCGCCTCTACGGGCAACTTACCC
Organism: Drosophila meridionalis; assembly: GCA_035045145.1. Lineage (NCBI taxonomy): Eukaryota > Metazoa > Arthropoda > Insecta > Diptera > Drosophilidae > Drosophila > Drosophila meridionalis. Next base: position 7,981,281 of record JAWNPG010000020.1, on the reverse strand, counting down.
TATCTAATGCCAATGCAGCGGAGCCCTATATCATTATTGCAGGCAATTGCCGGCGAAGGGGGTTGCCTCAAACTGGATGGATTGTCATTTGGCAGAACGATTTTCAATTCTTTTTTTTTTTTTATTATTCGAATTCTAATTAAAAACCTAAATGTATTGTTAAGGTATGGCAAGCGATCTGGGTCGGGGCGCTGCGAAGTGCTTATCACACTGAGGCTAAGGCTGAGGCTGCTGCTGCTGCCGCTACCCCGCCCTGATCCCTGTTCTACGTCCATCTATGGTGTTGACACTGAGCATTAAGGATGGCAAAATCCTCTTGAGTGCATGCCTGGTCGAGCACTCGGAAACGCAATGTGTGTATGTGTGTGTGTGTGTGTGTGTGTGCGGATTGTGTGTAAATTTTAATCTCATTTGAAAAGTTTTTTCATTTTTTTTAAGTGCTGATGTAAAGTGCAAAAATTGAAATCAACAATGGGCTTTAGGAAGGGTTGACCCCGGATAGGCGGAGATATTCCATTTAACAGTAGGTACCTTTGAAAGGCGGCACACATATAACTAGGGGTGGTTGTTAATTAATATGCTATTAAAAACATATTTTATTAATTTTTTTGTCAAATTATTTATTTATTTAAATTATTTGCTTCAAATTGTTTAATATACTATAAACACAAATAAACACAAAGCGTATAACATAAAATAAAACTGTAAAAATACAGCTTGGCCTGTTAATTAACTTCAAATATTAACATAGCCATTCTATTCAAATGTTAACCATCTCTGCTATTCGCTTATGTTTGCAGAATTGAACCATGCACCACGTGGCGTCGGTGGTGTAATGGTTAGCATAGTTGCCTTCCAAGCAGTTGACCCGGGTTCGATTCCCGGCCGACGCACATCCAAACTTTTTGCAATTATTTCTTTTAATTTTTACTTTTAACATTTAATTATTTGCTTTATTTACAATTTGTACATTACTTGCTCGCCAAATTTGTGAATTGGCTGAATACGCTCATCGAAACGCTTACCATTATACACATACTCACTGAAGGGCACTGTGTTGAGCACCTTAAATCCCACAGCTTTGCCAATTTTTTGGGTAAATAGTGACGTCCAGAGTGCAGTAACCGCTTTAGGTCGCAGATTTTGCAATTCGGGTGCCACATCCTCCAAGCCTTGCCCCTGTCCCAACTCGCGCGCCAGCTGAATTGTGGTTTCAGTAAGAGCGCGACCAAGTCCTTGCCTGCCAAACTCCGGCAAAGTGGCCAAAAACATTAGCTCACACACACAATCCATGTTGTATTCGGCGCAGACGTCGATCTTAGAGTCCATCGTAATCATATAGTCCATTAGAGCCTTAGCCTGAGGACTCTTCGTTTGCTCATTGTAGAACTTTACAAAGAAATTATCCTCGCCAGGGGGTGGAGCAAACTATAATTTGTTGTTATTTGATTATACATAAATAATATTTGAGTGCGCTCACTTGCCTGCAACTTATTAAAGGAAACGGCAACGATCCGACCACTTTCCAGGTGTTTTATAATTAATGAAACCCCATCCTGGGCTGTAATCCGACAAAGCTCCCGCAACTCTTCTCGTGCTTGGGCATTTTCTGGTAAATTGATTTCACAGCCGTTGCAAACTGATTCGTTGATGAAGAACGAATCATTCAACAGCTAATATCAAAATAAAGTAAATACACACAATTTATTATGATAATAATGAACATTGTTATAAATATGCAAATTGTAGAAAATATGCAAAAAGTATACAACTGCGTCGGCCGGGAATCGAACCCGGGTCAACTGCTTGGAAGGCAACTATGCTAACCATTACACCACCGACGCCACATTCTGCCAACTGTTCTAAATCGATTTTCTCAAGCTTTCACAGTGCAAAATTCTAGTTGCTTAAATTTGCAAATTTTAAAATATTTTTTTTGCTATTTAACAGAGATAATTATAGTTGATACGAATTTTAGTTTTTTTTTTTTATATTTTTGCATACTTACATTAAGAGCTTCATCTAAGTCAGCTTTGGTCAAACTGCGTAGCTCATACTTTCCTATTGAAAGAAAATGATTTGAAATGCATTATTAACACATAAAGTATTTTATTAATACACAAATTTAATTTCCTGACCATTGTGCAATGTTGACCAAAGTCTTCCGTTCTCTGCTCGCATATTATTCACCGCTTATCTTTGGAAACGACTGTTGCCTTCAAATGTTCGATTGTAACTAAGCTATAAAGAAATTTTGATAGCTCTATTTGAGACCCGAAACCTGTTATACGACACTACAACAGCATTATAGGCTTATCATTTTGGCCCTATATGTGTTAGGAAGATGCTAAGCTCTACTGCTCATATTATCGGGCATTTGTTGAATTTGAACCCAAGTGTTTTCTCGACATAAGTATGCGTAGATAAGGCGATAATTATTAATTAACCATAACATTTGTTTTCCACGTTTTAATTTTAATATTCTTGAATTAAATTATTGTACATATATACAAGTGAGTTAATATATGGATTATATAGACTTGGAATTTTCAGAAAATAATAAAACAAAATCAAATTAAATGTATTGTTATTTAATTTATTATTTTTGTATATTTGTAAAGTATATCATTGCGGACAAAATGGAAGAAAATCATTTGTTTTTAAAAACCAACACAATTCAATAGCTTATAAAATATACATATATATTATTAGCAGATAATTCATTATAATTAATACAAATTTTATTTAATTCAAGCTCAACTTTAGCCCAATATCAATTTGTTGAATCTCGATCAGCTGTTGTGTTAGTGCTGTTAACGCATAATTTCAATTAAAACAGCTGCAGCAATTAGTGCGTTTTACAACACTTCACTAAGATTCATAAAAAGCATAACAAAGAGTTACACTGTTGTTCATCTTATTTCTATTGTTGCAATCAGCTGCTCTACAGGAATTTTCCAGCCATTCGCGCATTTACGAACGCAACCTCTGGCCACGCTGTTTTCCTGTTCTTTTTTGTGTTGTGTAAAATAAATACCAAGCGCGACGCCATGGCAACGCAGTGTTAAACAAAGTCTTCAATCTTCTTTTATATTGCGTGCATTAGCTATCGCAAAATGTTTCTGTTGGACAAAATTATACCCTTCATCTTCAGTTACATACGACCATTTATCAAATGGTTTCTGCATGTGTTCACGCGCCTCTCCGAGCTCCAGCGTATATGCTATGGCGCAAAATCAGGTGCGCCGAGATGCCATCAAATCGAACGCTCCCTCCAACAATCGAATAAGCTGGAAATAAAGACAATGTTGCGAGAACTGGACGAGGCAGCTCCCTATGCCACGGACAGGGAGTTACTATACTTCGGTGAGCAAACATTTGATTGCATTCACAACTCATTTAAGCTAACATTGCCTATTCCTTAACAGCTCCACGTGCTGTTAGCATTGTGGGACGCGTAAAACACATAAAGAACAGTGTGCATCCGGATTTCGGCAGGCTGTTTGGCAATTGTGTGACCACAATTTGGGGCTACAAACGTCTGATGCATCAAGTGGAAGAGCTGCGCGCCGAGCAGTACGACTCTGACAATCTGGAGCATGAACAGAAGCTGCTGGAACTGTGGCAACTACTGATGCCCGAAACGCCGCTCAATGGGCGCATCTCCAAGCAGTGGCAAGAAATTGGCTTTCAGGGCGACGATCCCAAGACGGACTTCCGTGGCATGGGCATGCTGGGCCTGGAGAATCTCTTGTACTTTGCGCGCGCCTACAATGACGCAGCCAAGCACGTGCTGCTCCACTCAATGCATCCCACCATGGGCTACACCTATGCCATCGTTGGCATCAATCTGACCGCCTTGGCCGTTAACCTTCTGCGCTCTGGAGCGGCCAAGACTCACTTCTACAATCAGGTGGCGCTGCACAAGCAGAACTTCAGCACGCTCGAGGACTTCCACAAGCTCTACTGCTATCTGTTCTTCGAGTTCGATCGGTTTTGGATGGACAGCTCACCGCGCAATATCATGGACTTTCGAGAGGTATATCAGGCCTTTGAGATCACCAAGCTTGAAGCGCTCCACAATGAGAATACCATTTTTAAAACGAACCTGGTCGTCGAGTCCGTCTAACTGCTCACATTGTTGTACTTGAACAGATTTCATAGATAATATTTAAAGTTTATGTATAAATGCAGCTTTTTATGCGTTTATTTGAGAGCTATATTATTTATATATATATATATAGATGTATGTATGTACTTTTAATATATATGTATACATATTTGTATGCCAGTATGTAAATCGTTAGCCGCAACTAATTTTAATTAAATGGAATGTCATGCATAATACTTAGAAATGAAGATCGATCGAGATTGCACAATCTAGGGAACACAGAGTTCTATAAAAATACATATTTAAATATCACGCAAAAGCTAAAAACATAAAATTAAACACAAACAACTAACACAGAGAATATAAAATATACACGAGATAAATTCCTAAATCCTTCGCACTGATGAAATCTTTTTGAGTATCCTATCAATTTGATGATGTACCTAGTATTATATATATGAAGTGAACAAGTCGAATCGGATTGGTGCGTCCAGAAGGGCGTTCGCCCTGGTTGCAAGCTAGTTGAATATCATTGTATTATAATTAGAGTGGAGCGTGGTGCGTGGTGCGTGGGGTCCTAAGATTCGCTCTAGCGATAAAACTTGACCTCAGCCTCGACGCAATCTTTGAGCAGCTCGTCCAGCTCCTCGCTGGCATAGTCCTGGATCGAAAAGTAATTGTTCAACTCATCCACACAGGAACGCTCCAGGCTACGTAAATGCTCCAGCGCAGCCGGCTTGCGATTGGCATGCAAGCTGTGCAAAAGCGTCTGCTCCGTGTCCGGTTGCACCTGGGTCAGCGGCGAAATGCGTGGCTTGGGCGCAAACACGAACGGCTTGAACACGGACTCTGCGGCATTTGGCGTGCCGGTGAACCAGTGACACGAAATGGAGCTGCCCTTGGCAGTTAGCACCGAGACGTTGGCCGCCCGCGAACCCGCGCCGCTCGCCAAGCGCAGCGTCTCGAACATATCCTGTTGCGTGTAGCTGCCATCGCCAGCGGGCTTCGTACCACACCAGTCGTCGTCCGGTGCCTGCGCCTCCGCATCGTGAGCAGCGGCAAAGCTAGCGCTAGTATCTAGACCCTCGCTCGACTTATCGATAGTTGTGGTTACGGTTAGTCCACCACTAGGCACACGCAGCCAGCTGGCTTGCAGCTTCTCGGCTGCCCACACTTTGCCGGCGCTGCTCAATATCCAGGCAGCCGTAGGATCACACACTATAAAGTTCAGCTTGGCATTGTCATTGCTGTACTTGGCTACCAATGCTCCAATGCGGTCAACGGCCGACTCCACATCTTTAGACTCGGCTAGTGTTATTCTGGTATGAGAATTGAAGAATAAAAATTTATATATGGGCATACATACATATATATCACACTTATATATAAATACACATATACATGTGTGTGTGTGTGTGTATGGTGACGTACCGCACTATGTCCGTGCCCAGCAGGCTATCACTGTCTGTCGCCTCCTGCTCCCCATCCGTCCAGCTGAGGCTTATAGCCACGCCTCTTTCGTTGGCCCCAAAGTCGCCGCCCCACAGGAGGGGCTTCGGTTTTTGCAATATAACACGTAGAGCATCGCCCAGCGGCTCTACAGCAGCACCGCCATCAGTCTGACATATGTGGCAAGTGGCAAAGCATAGAAGATGAGTCATTTAAGCTTTTTTTGACAGTTTGCTGGCTTACCTTCCCCTCGAGCACGTCGCTGACATCATAGTAGCAGATTTCGGATGCCACGCCTACCGCTGCAGCGTCCTCGCCATTGCGGCCGAAAATTAGGGAGCCGGAGTCGGTATTGGCTGGCAGCACAATGAAACAGTCAGCATTTGAGGACATTTTTTTATGTTTCAAATAAACTATGTTCACAGACGCAGACGAATTTGCAAAATTGATTTTTCGCAACAGCTGTTGCCGTTACAGTCTGTTGATGCCAATTCTGCTAACAGAATTCTGTTCATAACAGCTGCATGCATGAAGTTGGGTGCGTGTGAAGCCAGTCCGGCCAACCTATTTAAATGTAATCTACACTTGACAGCAATCGATTGCTTGAATTCATCGAATATTTTCTTGTTCTTGCAATATTACCATTGCTGATCACGGTCGCAGTGGTCTAAAAAGTTGTAAAAGTAGAAAATCCAGTAAAAATCTTAAAAAATCTTTATAATTCGCTGTTGCTTTGGGAAGCCGCAAAGTGTTATTAATGCATTTTTGAGCAGTAAAAGTGTCGCACAGGCTGAAAACGTCGTCGAAGAATTGCATTTGTATACAGCAGTCTGTGTGCAGGTGTTGTCTCATTCGGGCGTATCTTCGAGTTGGGTTGTGGTGCGAGCGAAACAACAACAAACAAGTTACAAGGTAAATACTCGTGCATACTGTTGTTGTTGTTGTTGTTGTTACTGCTGTTGGTGGATGTTCAGCGCCTTTTTTGTGTGTTGATTATTTTACTTGCGTGCGTTGTAACTCGTGGGCGGCTAAACCATCGCTGTCCGGCTTTAACGGAAAAACTCAGTAAATCGGCGCTAACTAATCAAATTAAATATAGAAAATACAAAAAAAGTAATGAGAGTGAGTTTGCAATTGGAGCGCAGTGACAAAAAAGTGCCTGGTAAAGAAAATCAATATTCATATTGTGCAGCGCACTTCCAATAAGAAACTACAGTGAGTCTATGAAAATAACAAACGCGAATCTAAAGAATTTCAACTTAAAGACTCCCAATCGGTGTCGGTGGGCCGCTGCCGCTGCCGCTCCCTAAACAGATATTTCTCCTCGGTTCAGTGTGCGTGTGTGTGTGTTTGTGAGTGTGTGTGTGTGTGCGTGCGTGTGCCGCTTCGCGTTGCTTGACCACTTTGACCGCGCGCATTTTCATGTTGTTTTTGGTCTGAAACTAGTTTTCGGTGTTTTTTTTTATTTCATTGTTGCTGCTGATGTGTTTGTTGTTGTTGTTATTTTTGACTTGGGTTAAATTTTCACCCTGCCAGTGAATGTGATGACGTTTTAAGGTGCCCACGTCGAGTTAATTTAAATGTAATCGCAGAAAATCAATAATTTCAAGCTTCGAGTATACACATTTTTGTGGAAAACTGGTTGAAATTGAAGTGTGCGGCGTGCTTTAAGTGTGAAAGCGGAACACAAACCACCCTCGCAGTCTGCTCCAACTCCAACTCCAACTCCAGCGCAGCCCATAGGAAACCCATTCCAGCCCCTTTCAGAGCATCTTGCCTCAAGTGATGAAAATATTTATATACATACATATATATACACATAAATATTCTTATATATACAAAGTGCCGTTACATTCCTCCCCCAATGCGCCCCCTTATGCGGCATTTGGTTTTGTATATATATATACACACACACACACACACACATGTATGCGTATATACATCTAATCTTTGTGTGTATCTGTTTGCTTGTAGGCGTTCTCGTCGAAAGTGCATTGCTCTGCCGCTACCCCTGCTCCAACGTCGTATTGTAAACATTACAAAAGCTGCGTGCGGGGCGGCCTCATTTCGTTCGTGTGAGTGCGCGTGTGTGTGTGTGTGTGTGTGTGTGTGTTTTAGTTCTTTTATTTTCACTTACACTGTTAATGTTGCTCTCGCAAGCAGTTGGCAACACGCGCATCGCAGCCACTGCGTTTTCGGCAGTTGGCAACACGTTGACCCAATAACGGTACAACAAGACACCCGCATACATGGGCAAAAACGCACACATATACATACATATATAGATATATACGTACATAAGAAACGTGAATGAAAGCCAGCATGGCGTTCGACGTCTGTCGGCATTATGATTATGTTGCTTCGTTGCTGCAGCAACCAGAAAATCTCTGCAGATGCGACCCACATATGCATGTGCATCATTTTCATGTGCTAATTAAACAAAATGTAAAGCTGCACTGTGGTGAAAAATCAATAATAATCTAATGCAATTGAGGTTTATGGCTGTGTTGAATATTTTATATAAATATATTCATATAATGAAATTACTTAGTTTTGTATTTGACGCTGGCATTGTTTACATCAAGACGAAGGCAGCATTTTATTTTGTGGCCACTGACAGGTTCAATGAACCAACAAAACACAGTGGAATGCCCATCCGTTCGAATACCTCTCTGTATGTGTGTGTGTGTGTGTGTGTGTGAGTGTGTGTGTGAGTGTGTGCGTGCGTGTGTGAGTGTGTGCGTGCGTGTATTTTTGTGATCGCTGCACGTAACCAAAATTTGTTGGTATTTTTATGGGCTTCGATTATTGTGCCCATTAGGTGGCGGTGTAGATATGTTTATTGCCATAATTTGTGTGCCCCAAATCAAAATCAGATACAACAACAATAGCTGTTCGAAGTGTGTTGGCGGCAGCAAAAAAAAAAAAAACAAAAAAAAATACCTTGACATTGAGAGTTTATATACTCAAGTGTGTGTGTGTGTCTGTGTGACGTGCGTATTATTGTGTTTAGCAAACAGAACCTACTTTTGTATGTGTGCGTAAATTGTGCACATATACTGTCTCACTCTAGCGCACTGAATATTCATGCTAAGTATTATTTAATAAATAAACCGGCCCGGCACGGCCTGCCGTCGTTGTTGTTGTTGTTGTTGTTGTTGTTATTGTTATTGTTTACGAATGCGCCATTGACCTTGCGAACAGCACCTGCAATACAATTGGCCAAATGCAAATATCGATAACGCATGCCAACGATATATCGATTCAAGGACTTTTTTGTGTGTCAACAGTGGAGCTTGTCTAATCGTTTTTAGCCTTAATGAGTTAATAACTATACATTTTCATCGTGTGTATTTATGATTTTTTCTTCTTCTCGTTTTAGCTAATATACGGCTTGAGGTTAGTTGACTTGTCAATTGACCACAATTAATCATTCTCTGGTGAGCAACTCAAATAATTATATATTAAAAATTAGAATGGCCCTCATTTTAACTTTTTAGTTTTCTAGTTGAAAGAACAGATTTTTAATTTAATTACATATATTCGAATTTGAATGACCTTCAAATTCCATTGTTTATCAATCAATTGGAAATGTATTTCATTCATTGTAGTAATATTGACAACTGTAATATTGACTACTTGTCTTTTGCAGCGGGTGTTTGTAAACAGGCGCGATTCCTTCATCACTAAATGCGAAACTGGAGTTGTTAGACTCCAGCAGCAACGACGACACCATTCACTCCACCAACTTGAATAGGAAATTAATCAAAATTAAGAAGTTCAAGCTGGACGATATGAAAGAAATGGTGGGCGGATGCTGCGTTTGTTCGGACGAGCGGGGGTGGCCGGAGAACCCGCTCGTCTACTGTGACGGCCAAAACTGCACCGTTGCTGTGCATCAGGCATGCTATGGCATCGTTACCGTACCCACCGGTCCCTGGTATTGTCGTAAATGCGAGTCCCAGGAGCGCACCTCGCGTGTTCGCTGTGAGATTTGCCCCTCGCGAGATGGCGCCCTCAAGAAGACTGACACCAGCGGCTGGGCGCATGTTGTGTGCGCCCTCTACATACCCGAGATTCGATTTGGCAATGTGACCACAATGGAGCCCATTATATTGACCCTCATACCGCAGGAACGCTACTCTAAGAGTGAGTCATATTTGCTACAGCTGCTCCCTCCACTTACTAATCGTTTTCTACATAATCTACAGCCTGCTACATATGTCTGGAGATCGGAAAACCGAATCGTGCCAATGTCGGAGCCTGCATGCAGTGCAACAAAGCCAACTGCAAGCAACAGTTCCATGTGACCTGCGCCCAGAGCTTGGGCCTGCTCTGCGAGGAGGCTGGCAACTACTTAGATAATGTGAAGTACTGCGGCTACTGCCAGCATCATTACAGCAAATTGGTGAGTCTCTACCCGAGTATCGTTTATTATACGCTCATGCTTTTTCATACACATTTCGCAGAAAAAGGGCGGAAACGTCAAAACCATACCACCCTACAAACCCGTACAACATGACACCTCCTCCGATTCGTGCTCGTCGCCTGAGAAGGAAATTGATTCGACCATGAACTCGGCATCCACATCAGCGACAAGCATTAAGATAACGAGCAGCACATTGGCGGCTAGCTCCACAACCTTGTCGAGCGGCGCCAGCAACGTTTCATCCTCATCGAAGCAGCGCAAATCAAATGCCTCCGGTAAATCTTCGTTATCATCAGGCGGCAGCTCCGGAACAGCGTCGGGGCTGCCGAATCCCACAAGCTCCTCGAGCTCATCCGTGGCTCCAAACACTTCGACCGCGGGCAGCTTTCTAGCCGGCAACAGCAGTAGCAGCACAATCTCTACTAGCAATAACAATGCCATGAGCAACACCTTAACCAGCTCCGTCAGCGGCAACGTTGCAGCCACCCACGCATCAGTTGCTGGCAGTGGTAATGCCATGAGCAGTAGCAGCAGCAGCACCAGCAATGTGACTGGCGCCGGCAGCAGCAGCAGCGCCAACAATACAATAGGGCAAAGCAATTCGAGTACTAAGTCATCGGCCACCAGCTCCAGCAGCAGCTACAAGGATAAGCACAGCAAGAGCCTAGGCAAGCAATCCGGCTCTGGTTCAAGCAAGGACAAGGAGAAGGATGGTAGTAATTCGTCGAACAATAGCTTTTCTCACTCATCAGCCTCTTCGTCGTCCTCATCCTCCTCGACGTCGCGCGAGAAATCGTCAAAGTCATCGAAAAACAAAGAAAGCTCCAAAGAAGCCGCCATCGGTGCTGCCAGCAGCAGCAGCAACATTGCCACAAGCAGCAGCAACATGGCCAGTGGCACCAACATTGCGGCCAACAGCAGCTCCACTTCAACAACTCATGTATCTAGTAGTGGCAATGGGGGCAGCAGTCTCGCTGCTGCTTCGATCAGTGAGCATAGTAATCATGCCCAGAATCTGAGCACGTCGGCTCCTGCCAGCTCAACAGGCAGTGTCTCGGGAAAACTGCAATTGGCGAGCAATTTGGGTGGCGGCTTCGGAGCCGAGTTGCATGCCACAAGCAGCAGCAACAGTAGTGCCACCCTGAAGGATACCTCATCATCCTTTGCCGGCAACAGCAATACAAATAATTTGGATAGTTTATCGGGCGCTGGTACGTCGGCGAGCAGCGCTCTCAACTCGCTTGGACTCGGCTCCAACAGCACTAATCCAAGCACTGGCAGCAGCAGCAACAGTAAAGTAGCTCCATCAGTTGCAACTGCAACGTCCACAACAACATCTAACCACAACCAGACACCGTCAGCTAGCAGCTCCACAGTGTCCAAAAAGCGAAAGGTGGACATTGCGAAGACAATTACCAGCATCAACCTTGAAGATCACAATAGGTAAAAATAAATAAAAAGTGAATCATATATATTATATTATATATTAATATTCGTCTTCTGCTACAGCTCATTTCGGGATATTATTAAGGATGTGCACGTGACTCTGACGCCACTGACGGACTTCGAGAAGGAAATCGAGAAAAGCTCCAAGCGGGTGAGTCGATTTTCTAGTTTTGTTTATCTCAGAGTCTCTGCGCGCGGGCCCTATAAATAGTTCGGTAGACCGCATCTCTTGAGTGTTTCTCGTACCACACTCTTAAGAGTGTTCCTCTCTCTTGACACATTCGCTCGTCTGGCTACAAAGTTGCCTTCTGAATAATAGTCTTCTAATCTCGTACACTTGTCTACAACTTGTCAAGTGTCTGCTACTCACACAGCCGACAGTCGATTCGAAAGGATGAACCGACTAGTCAACGCACTTCTATAACCATTTCACTCGCTCCCACTCGACGCGAGTGGACGGCGCAGGCGCTTTGGTAACTTTCGTATCATATTTATAAGTAGAAATGCAATTATTAATGCATACACCTTTCTGAAAGTAGAAAATATATTTATATAAATACATATATGTAAAACGTCAAACGCAAGGTGCGCAGCACGATGTATGTGGAAAAAAATGTGTGCATACCTGAAAGAAATGTTCGAGAAATTCGTGTTTTTCAATAATACCCTATACACAACTGTAGGTAGGGATTAGAGTATTTTAGTTACAAAACAAAATGTGTTAAAGATGATCAACTACAAAAGCTCTACAAAGGAAATATGACTTGTGATAAGCGCGAGTAATTTTAATATTATCCTGTCAAATTATTATATATATTTCTTTATTCATTCTATCTTATAAGACATTTATTTGAGTCTATAACATATACGTTCCACAACATCAATCGTATGAAAATTTTTTTTGTTTATATATATAATTAATCTAAGATAAATATATAAACTAATGCGCTTTCGGTAGACCGAATGTAATTCATATCTAATTCAATTATTAAATTGAAATAAGTGAATATTTTATATATAGTACAAATATAAATCTAAAAATATATGTTATATACATTATTTATATTTATAATATTTACTTGCACTTGCTTTCGTTTTCTACAATGATGAATATATTTGTTAGGCTGCTTCTAAACTACTGTTAAAATATGCAGTATGTTACATACTATGTTAATGTTAACTAACTGTTATGTTAGACTTTCAGCTCCTGTTCCATTGTAATCTTTGAATTTTGCCTGGCTCCAAAGTAAAGCTTGTGCAAGAATTTTTACATTGTGTTAACATTGCTTATGTTAAGTGAATTTGTTTGATCGTTAAATATTAGAATATTGATGTCATTTTGTTCGACATTAGCATAGGGTATTTATTCAACTATAATTGAGAACTGCATCCAGTTTTCAGTTGCTTCGGTTAGGGGCTCTATTTTTGTTGGATGCCTCTTCTGTTCCATCAATATTCACATAGATGAATTTGGCGTTTTCTACTTTTCGATGTGATTGATGTGCATTGACGTGGGCCATGTCCCATTAATTTCTTTTTAATATGAAAAATGTGTATGCCGGAATCATGCATTTTTAATTTTAATTAAATGCAAATGTTTAATATTAACAAAGAACAATATTGTAGACTGATGATTAATAGATACCCATTATCCAGTAATGTACATACATATGCTCTAGTAAAGAATGTTATTATTACAGGGTATACAATGACACATTCCTTGCCTTCACACAAGTAAATAACTCCTGGAAAAGTCGGCTAAATGTGTTATTCATTCATTTATTTATTTGTTGTTTTTGATCAGATTTACGGCAATGATCGCATTGAATATGTCTTATACTATACAACATTTTGATTTGTTGTTCGTCTCGTTGTTGTTGCTACTGCTGCTACTCCTGGTATCGTTGTTGTTTGTCGACTATATAGTCATCCCTATCGTTTGGCGAAGACGACAAGCATCTCGCTGTCGCTATCCGTCGTGCCGTGTGCAGACAGATATATTCTCAGAGTCCACATAGCGCCAGGGTAGCGGCCCCCAACAAAAAGTTGACAATTTTCTAGCCCGCTCAGTCGAAAATCGTTGCTAATCGAAGCCAAAAGGCTCTAACTACAAATTAAGAATAAAATACGTTTTTTGCGAATTTTTATTATAACGAACGAAAAGTAAATACACATACATATATATTTGAATGTATATATATACGAGAGTTTCTGCAATTCATTTTCATACAGATAAAAAACCAAAACTCGCGACAAAATATCGGTAAAAAGCTGCCACAGAGAAATAAAACCAAGAACTGCATATGATGAAGTTTAATTATAGAAAATTTGGCACACATTTTGACACCACACACATGAGAAAAACGAAAGAAAAACGAGGAAAAGCGAAGGAAAATAACGTAAAAGAAAAATGTAGCTGGCTCCATTGGGGGAATGTAATGAAAAAACATTTCCCACGAACTCCTATTTATAGATCTGTTTTTTAGTGAAATAGTTTTTGGCCCAGAGTGCACAGATGTTCTAACTGACCAGCTAGGCTGGCCTGTTCTGGCCTGGCCTGGCCCGGTGCTCTATAGTGAAAATTGATTGTGCGTAACTGGCAATATTTTGCAACATTTTAGAGATCAGACAACACAACTGCCACTTGACCTTTATGGATTAGACCCTGAACGGAGAGTGTAAACAAATTATTGAACGATTCGTCTTTGCATTGAATTAGCTAATCATGATAATGCAATTTCCCCAATTCAAATTCGCACAAGCGTACGAAGAATTTTCGCACAACATTTTCACCCTGTTACCGCATACAAAAAATACAAAAAAAAAAAAATTAAGAGAATCGAACGAATGATGTGAAATGAAAAACTTTTCAAACTCGTGTGTGGCAACTGTGTGTGTGCGAGTGTGTGTGTGTGTGTGTGATGTGTGTAGAACAAGTTGAAAAACCACAGACGCCGCTGCCTTGGCTGCTATTGAGATACACACACTCACACACACACACACACACGCATGGCAGAGCTACGCACACATTCATATTTCCATCCCACTCTCTGGCGAGATATTAGATGAAAATTGTTCCGCATCTAAAGTTTCTCAAATGAAACCAAAAAGAAAAGCACAAATTTTTCGAATAAAACTGAAACATGGGAATTCTCAGCGCCGTGTGCCGTGTGCACTCACAATTCTATAGATTAGTTTGCGTTGAGCAATCTTCCAGTTCAGTTCTCAGTTCTTTCGTGTGTGGTGTTTGTGTCGATCGATGTAGGTGCTGTTCCTTCCCAAACACATATATATATATATATATATAGATAAATAATCTCTATATATATCTCTCTCGTTGGCTTTTAACCGATATCTTTAAAGCAGTTAACAAATGTAAACAGCTTCACCCCACATATAAAACATATCTAATATAACTGCATGTATACATTTGTCACCCACTGTACATTCAAGACAGGAACAAAAACTGACACTGGTGCTGGTGGGATAGTGAGTCAGAGTGGGTCGGAAAATTGGTTTGTCATCGGGCAGTGTTCATATTCACCTGTGTTATTTTAAAAAAAAAAAAGTCTCTCAGCTACAGATACACATTCTATGGCTCAACTTTTTGTTTGTTGGCAACAAATACATGATTTTATTTTGAACAAATTTCAAACGTTTTCCATTTGCTGTTCATAAATTTGATATATACTATATGTGCGCGTGTTTTTATTACGTAGGTGGGCTTGTTGCTTGCTCGTTGGGTAATTTGCTTCTTCAAAATAAATTCATTAGCATAGACAATGGACGTGTCCAATTTTGATTTATGACAGTTGAGACTAGAGAAGATCATCTGTTAAAGAGTGCGAAAATTAGAATCTGACGCACGTCTCGTAGGACCTGCAAACATTGTGTTTCATATTTTAGTACATGTATCGAAAACAAACAGAATCACATATAGGATCTCATATCTAGTCATAACAATGTTTGGCTCCTTTTAGTACATATACCAAGAACTAATCGAATTTTGATTGAAGAATGACGTAGAGGTTGATAGAGACATGGTGCTCAGCTTTTTAATACATATACTACAAATACTTTTAAAATCTCCAACATCCACTTCTTCATTGTTGCATAGAGGGAGTATTATTTGGCGTATTCTAAAACACAAAAATAATCTATGGATTTGAGGTTGTTAAGGAAAGACTTATACAGATATTTAGTCCGTTATTTACGTGTCACTAAGAAAAGATATCCAGATAAAGTTTAAAATCATGTAGAAAATAGTTTAGTACATGTACTAAAACACATTATTTAAAACGGATTAAAAGTTGGCTTAAATCCATGAATTACCTTCAATTGAATTTTTATATTAAATATAAAGAACAAATATTAAATTTAGAACATGTACTAAAATATATTAAAAAGACTTTAGAACTGTATGAACGGAGTAAAACATCGGCACATAAACACAAAAGTCAACACGAAAACATATTCACTTAATTGTTCAATACATGTACTAAAATATCAATGAAAGCTAGAACTAAAAACAACAATACAGACTTATTACATGTGCTAAAAATATGTGTTGAACAACTTTTGCTAGAGTTTATGCACATGCTACTTTTCATCTCGCGCAGCATTGAAATCATCAACGTCATCATCTCTACCAAGACCACTAAAACCACCAAAAACCACCACAACCACCACCACCATTGCCACAGCTTTGCTTCAATTCGCTTTCCAACGCTGCAACGATCGAGACGATGCAGGCACTGTATGTTGTATCTTTTGCTCTCTGTTTGCACTTTCAGATAATAAGCATATAATATACATAGATACAGATAATCGTACCCCAAGTCGTGGTTAGAGCTAAATTTGATTGCAATCAGAAAAGGAATATCCGTACCTCAACTCCGAATACAAACAAAAAACTAAAACAAATACAGTCGCAGAATGCCCCTACAACCGATCGAGTCCCCCAAATGCCCGCGTTGCGGCAAGAGCGTCTACGCCGCCGAGGAGCGCCTGGCTGGCGGTTATGTATTCCACAAGAATTGCTTCAAATGCTCCATGTGCAACAAATCCTTGGACTCGACCAACTGCTCAGAGCACGATCGGGAGCTGTACTGCAAGGTGTGCCACGGACGCAAATATGGACCGAAGGGCTACGGTTTTGGCACCGGCGCCGGCACACTCTCCATGGACAATGGCGCACAGTTCCAGAACGGCGATGTGGTGAGGAATGGCGCTCGCCTGGAGCCACGCGCCATTGCCCGGGCGCCAGAGGGCGAGGGCTGTCCCAGATGCGGCGGCTACGTCTATGCCGCCGAACAGATGCTGGCACGCGGTCGCAGCTGGCACAAGGAGTGCTTCAAGTGCGGCACCTGCAAGAAGGGCCTCGACTCGATCCTGTGCTGCGAGGCGCCCGACAAGAACATCTACTGCAAGGGCTGCTACGCCAAGCAGTTCGGACCCAAGGGCTATGGCTATGGCCAGGGCGGCGGCGCTCTCCAGTCCGATTGCTATGCTACCGACGATGGTGCGCCATCCATGCGTGCCGCCATTGAGGTGGACAAGATTAGGGCACGCCCCGGCGAGGGTTGCCCTCGTTGCGGCGGCGCCGTCTTTGCCGCCGAGCAGAAGCTGTCCAAGGGCCGTGAGTGGCACAAGAAGTGCTACAACTGCAAAGACTGCCACAAGACTCTGGACTCGATCAATGCCAGCGATGGCCCCGATGGCGATGTCTATTGCAGGACCTGCTACGGCAAGAAGTGGGGTCCACATGGCTACGGCTTTGCCTGCGGCTCTGGGTTCCTGCAGACGGATGGCTTGACTGAAGATCAGATCAGTTCCAGTCGCCCGTTCATCAATCCGGACACCACCTCGATCAAGGCGCCCGAAGGCGAGGGCTGCCCACGTTGCGGCGGCGCCGTCTTTGCCGCCGAGCAGCAGCTGTCCAAGGGCAAGATGTGGCACAAAAAGTGCTACAACTGCACCGATTGCCATCGTCCACTCGACTCGGTGCTGGCCTGCGATGGCCCCGATGGCGACATTTACTGCAAGGCCTGCTACGGCAAGCGTTACGGCCCCAAGGGCTTCGGCTACGGCCATGCCCCCACCCTGGTCTCCACCAGCGGCGAGTCCACCATCCAGTTTCCCGATGGCGGTCCACTGAATGGCCAGAAGACATCCGGCGGATGTCCCCGTTGCGGCTTCGCCGTCTTTGCCGCCGAACAGATGATCAGCAAGAGTCGCATTTGGCACAAGCGCTGCTTCTACTGCTCCGATTGCCGCAAGTCTCTGGACTCGACGAACCTCAATGACGGACCCGATGGCGACATCTACTGCCGCTCCTGCTACAGCCGCAATTTCGGACCCAAGGGCGTGGGCTACGGCCTCGGCGCGGGCGCTTTGACAACGTTCTAAAGGCCTTTCTAAATACCCTTAACTTAACCAATGATTCAATATTATCCAGCAACAATCGTTCCGAATTAATATATCTGTTTTAATCTATCCCAAAAAAGAAGAAGTAAAACTCTTATCTTAACTCCATCCGCAATGCTAGCTAACTTAGTCTTCGGTTTCCAACGATTTTTTGATTGAACGAAATGCAGAAACTGCTAACGTTTTTGTCTTAGGTTATGTGAGAATAAGCTTTATGGAACAAAAAAAAAAAATCAAAAACATGAAAAATTTCACACAAAAAAAAGAATAAAAGAAAATTTGAAAAACCAAAAAAAAATTGAAGTTGAAAACTTACGAAAGAAAACTTTTAAAACAATAATACGAATTTAACTATCGAACGCTAACTAACGAATCAAGCAGCGACAATGGCACAGGCAAAACAAAGATATTAAAAACAATCATAAATTTTGAACACATTTATTATTATTATAATAGAAACAGAAATGAAATGAAATGCAGGCTAACACTGCTTTACAGTTGCAGCTAACATTTCTTATAGGCAACTGTACCGCAGAGAGACTAACAGAGATCGAAGTGTAGAAAGAGAGCTGCAGTCGCTTTTTTTATGATTATTATCTATTTCGAATATGCTCCAATATAAAAGCAGAGATATACTATAGAGCTATTGCTCCTATGTTAATGATTATGATAAATGATAAATGATAAATGATGATGATGATGATATATTTATGTATATTTAGCTTATTTAGTTTATATGTTATAAGTAATTGCGAAATCTTGATGATGTTTTTTTCCAAATATTCGGTTTCTTTTTTTCTAATTCTAATTCTAATCCATGAGCAATGTTTGGACTCGCTCTATATACAATACGCACACACAAACACATTATAACATCCAATAATATATGCCCCAGTGGGTTCCATGGAAACAAATCGAACGTTTATTTTTTATATTTTTTGAAATTTGGAATTTCTTGTTTTCGAACTTTGCACTCATTTTGATTATAGTTATAATTATTTTTTAAATTAATTGGCTATGTCGGCATACCTGTGTAATTAACTTTTAGTGGGTGTTTGTTTTCTAGTTCTGAGAGAGATTGAGCCATACAATATGGTCTATATTTAGCTGCCGACCGATCGACCGACTTCGTGTACAAAATAATTGCTCAACATTCTCTGGCTATACTTAAGTGTCGACGTCGGCAGATATATGTAGATATATATATATATCTTTATATATACATAATATATAAATATATATATACATATATATATATATATATACTATATTATTTGTATACTCTGAGTTCTCATTTGAGTTGCTCAAGCATGTTCCATAACCGTATTCGAAACGATTTTCTAAATATAAATATGATGCTAATATGCTGCATTTCAACAGTGAGCGAGAGAGAGAGGAAAGTTTCGGACTGCTGAGAGTAAAAGCTTCCTCTTGAATTTTCAGTTTTTCACTCAAGAGATCTGATTGGTTGCTATGACGGTTTTCTGTACCACGTGCGCTCAATTTTCAAAGATTTTCCGCTCTTCGCCAAGCTCTTGAGTTATTTTTTATGTGCTTTGGTCAAAGTATTCAAATATTGGAATTTCTTGTCATCTCACATTTTTGAAAACGGAAAAGAAAAAAAAAAACACTTTGAACTAATCACATTGCGACGTTTGCGCGTCATCAACTGTAAATTTTTCAAAAATTATTTACAAATCTTTCAGAGCTTCTATACTATATGCTATGTCTCATATACCCTATGGATTAAGTGCAGTGTGTTAGCTAACTGATGTGGTGTGTCCGCTCTTTTGCATATATATAGTTATAATTGAATAATGCTGTTTGTTTTGAAAACATATTTTTCCATTTTAGAAATATTAAATATATTTTATTTACATTTTCTATATAATAATTGAAACTTGCCTAGGCCCTATTAAAATTAACCAACTTCAACGTTAGCTCGATATTGAAATACAGTTAATTTAAAAACCAAAAACCAAAGATATATGTATATAATTTTTCACTTTATATTATATTTTCATAAAATATACAACAAAAATTGCATAGCTTATAAAAGATAATTAGCAAAATTGCTGCGAATATGGAGTTGCCTTGATCACAATGTATCTCAGATCTTGCTGAAAGTGCTTATATGTTACATATATATCTATTTTTGGTAATTATTATACCCTGTAGCCATATGAAAAGGTAGTATAGAATGTAACCGCCAATAGACTCACATATTTTCTTTAAAGTCAATAGGCAAGGTTCGAATTATATTGAATATTGTTTTTATATATTTTATTAAACACCTCTCCATAGTTAAATACATACTATTCTGGATCTAATTAAACCTGCACAAACTCTACATATATCAACGCTACAGAGTATCTTCTAGTCGAGCATATTTCCTGATTATCTTCGCAGTATTTGAAATGACGTTGACCACGAACAAAAAATAGTTGACGTTGCCATGCCAGCAGGCAGCACACATTCATTCGATGCCATATTTATAAGAGACATATATTATACATATATATATCTATATATTTGTTTAAATAATGTTTTCAATAGCATAAAGAAATGAAATAAATTGTCTGAGGTCGTTTGCAGCCAGGTGTGTTGCTCGATATGCTCGATACGTTCGTTGTTTGCGCTGTTCGATACGTAGCTATGCTCTATTTTTAGATCCATCCACCTAGTCAGCATCTATTTTCGAGTGATTCAACTCTCAAAATTTTTGCACATATGACACATGCGAACCAGCGCTTAACATATTCTGATTGATAAACAACGCGGATGACTATGCCGTTGGGCTCTAAATATAGTTCATCTCTATATAAATGTATATACATATATCTAAATTTCCCTTTTGGCTTTAATTAATCTTTAATATCTTGTGATCTGTGGCGTGAATGGATTTATGTGTTGTTGAAATATGTATTCATACTTTGTATACTTTAGAGAGATTTTGGATTATGAAATACAAATAAATTATGTTAAGTAACACATATGAGCAGGTAAGCAAACCGACTGACTGATTGACTCTGAAAAACTCATTTATAATTTGATTGATATAATCTGATTTCATTACTTTGCTTCACTCAATTTTCGATCATTGCATTTAATGGCCACAAATATTGATTTCACATTACTGAACTATGGAGTGGGACAAATTCATATTTGGGGCTGTTTTTCAAGTTGGTCACAGTTCGGCTAACAAATTACTAGTTATAAAATTGAAATTGCAATTTATTTTGAACAAGAGAGCTACAATCGAGGACTTGCGGCGATTTTACGAACTAAAAATAGGAAATAACCTAAAGAACGAAGATTGAATACCCTTGAGCTGTATAGAATAGAGAGTGTACCTCCAGAATAAGAAACATAAATGTATCCTAATAAAAACTAGATTTTCAGGTGTGTGAATGTAGTATGAATCTATTCACTCGAACATGAATATATATTCCACAATACTCTTCCCATATCAACTCTATAATGCCCGCTATTGTTAGTGTATTATTAAATATAATAGTCATAAACGGAAGGACCTCATGCTGTGTTATTTGCAGTTCTGCTGTGGTGATGATGGTGGTGGTGGTGTTGTTGTCGTCGTCGTCTGTGCCCAACGGGTGGTGGGTGATAAGTTATAAATTTGTCACCCGTAACTGTATTCAATTATAAGTGCTTGTCCAAATTGATATTCGACAATTGCTCACACACAGGCACGCACTCTTATACTGGAGTTAAAAGAGAATACAGTTATGCCCTCACGCATTGCTACATTTATGACGTGCGGAGAGTCTTATAAAACTATCATTGTTCCCTGGGCTTAACTGATTTGCTCTCTGAGAAGTCATAAATATAAAACATTGACACAAATTTTTCCGAAAGCAATTAAATTCTGTTTTTTTTTTTACACCACCCAGCTGAGTTACGGTAGACCTTCAGTCGGATTTACCCGGCAACAAAATCAACACCTTTTTTAGCGGTGGGTGCGCAATGCCGTCGTTCGTCCTTCCTGCATTTGTCAAATTCATAGGCGCGACACGTGTCTGCTGTGTGCGTTTTATTATCGCGCATATTACTTTTATCACGTCGTCGGACATTGCTCGATTGCCATCTACACTTTCTGACAGTTGAGTTATATAAGTAGAAAAGCTAAATTAAACTGTTAGAATGCAAACACAACATGCAAATTGATAGCTGTTAATGCTCTCTGTTAAATGACTGTTAAGTAACTATCAGCAACAGTAACTCTTGCTCTCTGTTAAATGACTGTTATTTAATTGACAGCAACAGTAACTCTTCTCATTATGAACTGTTCCCAGCCATCAGCAGTGTGGTCTTTGTGTGGGTGTGTAAATATTTATTTATTTGACTGTTGACATTTTTAATAAAATTTGATCTTTGAAATATATTTACCTAACCATGGGCACTCTGTGCACTTTTGTTTATCGATGTATAAGTCACATGAAATGAGTTGATTTAGTGCCGCGTGCAGCAGAGCTAAAACGTGGCCTGATCAAATATTTGCACGCATTATGCCCTGTTTGCTTCTGTATGTGTGCCTGTTGCCCTTTTTGGTTGTTGCAGTTGAATGACCTAAGCGGAGCAGACATAAAACCCTAATACGACCAGGACCAGGACCAGCATCAGCATCGCCATCGAGCACCTGTCTGGCCTGAGTTGGTCTGCTATGGCGAATGTCTGATGCATATGCATTAGTGCATATTATATGGCTTAAATTGTCGGGTCTGTTAATTAAGCATGTCATATTGCTGTCGCTCGCTTCACAACTAAATTTCTTTGTTGTCACAGCGACCACAGCAACAGAAACAACGACAACAGTTGAATATTAATATTAATTTTCCAACTTTGTACGTTTCTGGCAATCCGGCGCCATTATTGTGCTCTTGGCACCTTCTTTGGCTCGATGACAGGCCATAGAGCTAGGCTAGTGAGCGCGGGGAGCGCGGGAAAGGAGCACGACCCACCGTTGGCTATGCTATGCAACGGCAATGTTTGTGAGCCGTTCCCATTTTCCAGTCGCTTTGCGTTGTTTGTTTTGTAAAACAGGCACGCTCAGTCGGGTTGCAGCTCCCCACGTTTCTCTGCGTCGCCAGGCAAATGCCACTTAACGTTTTTTCCTTACGTTTTTTTTTCTTTCCATTCCATGATTTTTCGGGCTTTGTGTTTCCATTTATTTGCATCACAAATTGTGCTCTACCTCTCGCTCTTTCGGCTCCAGCTGCAAATAATCTTCTTCTCTTTTATTTATTGGCAATTGCAAACGTCTGGTGGTCGCAGGTTTGTGGGTCTCGGACTGCCTGCACCACCTCGTTCTCCGGTAAACATCGTCTTACAATTCAATTATTTTTCATTTTCCTGTTTTGTCTTCTTCAATCGTTCACGGCGCTGTCTGGCTCAGGCAACAGCAGCAGCAGCAGCAACAACAGCAACAACAACAACAGAATTAACCTGCATGCAGCACCCGCCCCCGTTGACAGCATTGCATAAAGCACACTAAAACACATACGCAGATGCGAGAGCGAACGCAAGAGAGCGTGCAGCCGATACAATCATTGTTGTTGTTGTTGTTTGTTAGTATGTTGCAATGGGCTCTCTCTCGTTCTCACAAGCTATCTCTCGTCTATTTGCGCTCACGCGCAGCGAAAACTGTTCCCAAAAGTTGTGAATGACTGGGAACAGTTCATCAGATAAAACATTTATAAATATTAAGCACAATTAAACGAGCAAATGATTTCCGAGCTTTTTCTATTATTTGTTATCATCTCTTTTCTCATTTTGTTTTGCTAAGCTTTTCGCCGTATTCGCTTCCTGGTTATTTTCAAGTTGTTGTTGGCTGTCTGCGCGTTGATAACACTGTCGTCACTGTTGCTGTGTTGCCGTCTTTATTACAACATCAACAACATTACGACATTCGCTGTGTGTTAGAGCTTGCAGTTATGTTGATGTGTGCAGTTGTATCTGTGTGTGTTGAGCGCCTGTGAAAGATTCACTTTTATGCATTCTGCTTCATGTGCCGCTGCCCAGTCAACATTTTCTCCAACGACCTGATTGCAGTTCAAACAGAACCTTGTTTATAGACATACATATGTATGTATGTACATTGTGCATTTGAAGGACCTGTAGATTTGTATAAAATACTTTAGTAAATGATATAAGCAATGTAAGATTAATATTATTACATATAAATCAATTTTTAAACTTCACGTGATTTGGAATTAAAAGTTAGATCACGGTTTCGACTGATTCATTATAGATGACTAGAAATTTATGAAGAATTCTTTCTGTATGCAAAACTATTATAATTAACAATTAAGCCATTGCATCACTAAGTCTTATCGCTGCGTTCTTCACTTTGCTCACTGGGTGACGTTTTTCCAGTTAACTTTTGCTTGCTCTCTGATTTGTATGTATGTATGTATGTTTGTATGTGTGATTATTTTTATGCTGTCGCCGAGTCCGAGTTCTTATGCGCTTCATTTTGTTTTTGTACACGTCGTTGTCGCTTGTATTGGTGTTGGTGTGTGTCTGGTCTACGTGCAGACATAACATGCAATATATACATACATACATACGTCAATAATCCCTCACTGAAAACCGGCTGCAGATAACAACAACAACAACAACAACTGGGAACGGCGCTTTCCTCTCTCACATAATGCTCGCAGACCCAGGAGGAAACTAGGCGATGAAATGCACAGCCCTTATGCACTAATCAAATTATTGATAATATAGTATAGTAATATAGGTTTTTAAATAGGCATATATAAGAATAATTTAAACATATGTATATATTTATATACATATACAGGCAAGCCATAGGGTGAGCTGAAAAATATATTAAAAAATTAATAAGATTAATAAAAGATCAATTACAAAAAAAAAATAATAATAAAACAATATACATATATGTATATAAATATAAATAATATATACATGAATTCATAACATCGTTAAAACCATAATAATATCTCTAAGAAAGAATAATATAGTAACCATAAATACATGTGCACACAGCATTCGAAAACTACCACCGCAGTATACTGAAAAAGGTACATATACTCAGAGGTAGTTTTCCCACTGGGTCTTGTTTGCGTATGCTACTGCAGCAACAAAAAACCGTCGACGGAGAGCAGAGTTTAGTATAACTCCGCACGGCCAGCAACCCACAACGCTGTCGCGGCCGCCGCATGTTCTGGTTTTCGTCTTTTAAGTTGTCGTTTTTTGTGTATGCATAAGAAGTGCATGTGTATTCGTTTTTGTGCATTGTTGCAAACCAGGCATTTGTAATTGTTCGTTTTTGTCGAAATTGGTTAATGTTTTTACTGCAAGCACTGCAAATAGCACCGATAAAACGCGCGTAAAGTGTGCACCATTTTATGGCCTTCAGTGTCAGCGGTCAAAAGTTGTTTTTCTTGTATGAAAACTAATCAAATATTATCCGTTCACGTGGCCAGCCAAGCACATGTTTTAAGCGCTGTCAGAAAAAAGCTAATTTCCAACTAAAAGAAATTCAATTTGTATGTTTTGTGCGGAGCTAAAAGAAGAAAATAAAACGATTCAAAGAGTCGAACGTGTTGTGTATGTGTGTGCCGTGCACGAGCGAGCGAGCGAGAGGGAGAGAGAGAGAGCGCAGCGTGTCTTTTACGCTAACAGAGAGAAGGAAAGAGGGAGAGCCAGCCAGCCCAGTCGCCGCCACGCAAGTTATTCACCCCAACAACAACAACAACGGCTAAGGCTACGGCTACGCACACTTTGACAGTTGGTTCTCACGTATGCGCGCCGTGATTTAGGTGTGTGCGTGTGAATGTGATTTGAAAATAAAGAAGAATAAAAATAACAGCCCAAAAAGCATTCAAAATAATAATATTGAAAACGAATCAACAACAATTGAAACAACACTAAGAGAGAAGAAGAGTGAGCGAGCATAGAGAGCGAGAGCGAGAGCGAGAGAGAGTGTGTGCGAGAGCCGAAAGAAAGACTGAGATTGACACTAAGACTATGCCTGCCATCCGGCTAATCACAGTGGGCACAAAACAAAATTGACGCTAAAAGAGCAGTCAAAGCACAGAGAACGTGAACTTGGCTTGCAGCCAAACAACAAAAGAACAGAATAACAAAAAGAAGCCCAAACTGTGATCTCTCCAAAGAGAAACACACACACACATAATACAAAATGATGATGATGGACACACTGGACGCCCAGCCCATGGATGTGGCGCCCGCAGTGGCCGTGGCGGCAACAACAGTTAGCAGCACGCTGGACTTTACGGCCACCATGGTGAACATGGCCGCTACGGCGGAAAGCAACAACAACAATCATATCGAGATGGCCGACTACAAGGAGCACCGCAAGAACAAGAAAAAGAAGCGAGAAAAGCGTGAAAAGGACAAGGAGCACCGGCACAAGCACCGCGAGCATCGTGAGCATCGCCGTCATCGGGAACGGGACAGAGATCGGGAGTCGGCGCACCACCACCAGCAACAGCAGCAAAATGCCCACCACAACAATAGCCAGCACTCGACATCCGCCTCCTCATCGCCTTCGTCCGCCTCGACTACGCCATCGGCCACCATCGAATATGTTGGCGGCTCTGCGTCAGCGTCGCCCTCTTATTTGGGTGGCAGCGGCGGCAGCGGTGGCGCCGGCGGTGTCGGCGGTGGCAGTGCAGCAGCTGTCGCAGGAGGCGCTGCTGCAACCACATACCCGCACAATTTAAAAATACGTTTCCTGCTCTCCGGGGTAAGCAACCGAAGTCAAAGCGCACATACACCCAAATTCCTACCAATCCATGTCTAGTTTATGCCACACATTGGCGCCCTTGTTGCAAGTTCCAAGTTGCAACTGCAACGGTTCGCTTTTAGCTGTCGATCTATTTCGAGAGTGCATTCGCCTTATCCAAGATGTGTCATCTGGCAGCTGTTGCAGAACTTAGTCCAAGGCAGACGTTTGATTTTTGGACTCAGCTAATGCAAAAGCTAGTCGAACTTCATGAGGATTTTTTTTATAGAAAAGCACAATATGTCAGGAAAATGCATTAATTCTTCACCTATTTAAGAAGATAATTAAGAAAAATCTGATATTTTAGAAAACTTAAAATAGAGTAGAAGTAGAATAGAGTAGATAACAAAAATTCAAAGACTGAAAATATTTTCCATTCGCAATGGAAATGGTCTTAAGAAATGTGTTAAAAATGCTCATTTAACCCCTATCATTAAAAATATTTAATTCAGAAGTTATTTATCTATTGCTTAAACCAGATATGCATTATATATAACATATATGTTTCATAAAATTCAAAATAGAGGAAAACCTAGAAAATTTAAATAATGAAAAGGTTTTCTATTTAAATTGAGAGACAACAAAAAAACATAAGTCATTGAAACTTCATCAATATTTCAAATAAATTCAGAAAAACTTTTTAACTATAGCTTAAACCAGAATATCATTTCATTTTAGTTCATATATGTTTACTTCGTATCACTAAAAGCTAAGAAAATTCAAAAACTGAAAATGTTTTCCATTCAAATTGAAAACGAACCAAGAAATAAGTCAGGAAAAGTCATTGTAACCTCATCAATATTTAAATCTGCAATTTGATTCGAGCGAAATACTTTGTATTTGTAAAGCATTTAGACCTGCTGAAAGTATTAGCTTTCACCTGATGAAATGCGATGTGTGGGGAGAACAATTTGATATCCTTGGCAAGGACAATTTGCATAAGATATGCGGGTCATTTGAGCCACTTTAAAGTTCGTGCAATACGACAAACTCTGTGGCACTTCATCAATAATTGAAGACGCATTCAGTTCGAGTCGTGACATGCAGCTGCAAGCTGGGCGCAGTTGCACCTGTCACCTGGACAAATGACGCACAAGGTAGGAGGCGGTGCAGGAGGCGGTGCAGGCGGCGCACTTGCAATTATAATAAGGAAAGCCTCCAATTGGCATCTAGTGCAGGCCGATTATTGATTAGTTTGGCGTGGCATGCGGCATGTGGCATGTGGCATTAAGTGCAGCGCACAGCGGACAGGGGTAACAGTTGAAGCTAGCAGCGCAGACAGCTGTTCGCCTTATCCCTTTTCGTTTGGCGCGCTCAAGGATAATGCCTCGTTGTATCCTGTGTCTCTGCAGGCTCTCAGCCTAGTTTACGACAGCTGCCTTCTGGGCACTCTGTTTGTGTGTGTGTGTGTGTGTTTTACTACCCCGACTTTGCTGTGTTTTTGCTGCGGCTGTTGCTTCCTGGCAGCTGATTGATCCTGGCTTCGATCTTATTACAGCTGCCAGCTATGTATTCCGTCTTTTTCTGTTGCTTCTTCTTCTGCTTCGGCCTCGCTGCAGCTCAGGTCTCAGGTATGCGGGCCCGTTGTCTTCAGTCCTGTTTCTTTGTATCCATGCTCTGCGTTGATATTTCAATTCGCAAACAGGACCTTTGGCTATAGAGAATTCATGATTGTAATATTTATATACCAGAATTTATATAAATTATGTATAGAAGGAAAGAGAGAGAGAGAGAGAGGGAGGGGAGAGAGTGATTGGGAGAGAGCAGGATAGATAAGTTACCTTAGCCAATGTTCTTTGAATACATGTAAGAAATGTATACAAGATTAAGGCAAGTTAAGCCTATAATAATTTTAGAAAATATTTGCCTTTATCCTTCAATATCCTTAATCCTTCTTTACAAAAATTACTTGAGCTTCTGCAATATTTACTTAGATATTATATTTTACATATATATTTTTCACATAATATAAATAAAAACAAAACCGTCAATTCATTTCATTCATTCAACAAAAGAAAAAAAGATATATATTATAATAATAATAATAATATTATAGCACAATATTATAATAGTTTCAAAAAGAGAAAAAAAGATAAATGTTTTATGGTGATTTATTAGAATTTTTAAACATTCAAATTTATAAGATTATATGTAAATCTTAAATAATTCTCTGAATATTGTAAAATCAGAAATGAAATATTTATAATTTATATGCAGCTTTCCTTTCATATGCTTTAAGACTTCAACTTTAGATTCTGATGACCAAGTAATATACATAATCTAATGCTAATGCTGCTTATATCAGCAATAGAGTATTGAAAGACCTTACCATTTCTTACTTCTTGTGCTTTTCAATTGCTTCTACCTGGAAAAGGCAAATTCAGTGTCCTGTCTAAGGAACAGCAGCAGTTCCTTGGCTCGAGCATTGTTCCAATCGCATTTGTTTGTTTGTTTTTTTGTCGTTCATTTCAATTTGGATAATTCAGGAAATTTCGCGATGTCTCGGCTTGCGAAATGTGGCAGGACAACCCTTTGCTGTAGCCCGATCGCGGCGGAGTGTGAGAAGAATGTGTGCTAGAGAGGACGAACCCTCTCCGAAAGCTACCCAGACATACGCCAATATAATATTTATAGTTGGTATTTGGTTTCCGGCTGTCGCTTTTATTGAATTCGCAGTGGCTGGGGTCTACGCGAAAAAAGTTGTACAGCAATTGAATTATGTGCGGAAGTACAGTGAGACCCATTTGCAAATGCGAATGCAAAGCACGCAATCGACAAAGGGGTTGATATTAGCTACTGCTGCTGCTGCTGCAGCAGCAACAGGATAATCACTTTCAGTAATGGCGGACGCTGTTGGCCAACAGCTGCTCCGCATGGAATTCATAGAACCGATTTTTATACAGCCTCTACATCTTATTTTTGTTTTCCTTCTTTTTTTTTTGGTGTTTTCTTGACCCAAATCTAATGAGGCGTGAACGTGTTTAGCAGAAATTCGACACTTTTTATTGCACTCAGCAACAGGCTGGATTGACAGGCAGACGAGCAGGTAGAGGAGCTAGGTGGGCAGTGCGTCAAATGATTTGTGACTTCTGATTGGAGTTGTTCCTATTGCGACCAGGTGGCAACGCTGTGCATAGTTTCTGTCTACGTGACTACAATACCACTAAAACACCAACAACAGCTACTGAACCCCCACCACCCAAATAAACAACAACGCGCTCACGCATTCACAGCAAGAGAGCGGGAGAGTGGGAACAAACAAAAGGGAACAGTTTGTTTTGGAAAAGAGCGCGACACCACGAGAGCATGGGAACGGCTGTTCTCAATGTCTGTTGTGTTGCTCTTTATTGTTTCGTGCATTAGCTGCACAGGCAACATTTGCTGTTCGTTCTAAGCACTCACACAGACACACACATATACACCACGCACACAGATACGTATCGCTGCATCTGGCAGCATATGGGGAAACCACAAAATATCAAAAAAAAAAAAAAAAAAATACAAAAACTCGTCCATTGTTGCAGCACTTCTTGCCCTCGCCGAGTTTTGACAGCGGCTGCTGCATTTTTCTGGCTCTGAGTCATTTTATTACATGTTGCTGCTGCTTTTACCATTGACAGCGACGTCGACGCAGCCGATAAGCTTTGAGTTGCATTCAATATATGTGTGAGTGTGTGTGTAAATGTGTCTGTTGACTGGCAGCTTTTATAATCTATATGGAACACATGCGGCGCCGCCGTAGCCCCTTCTCAGTATTAAGCAAGAGCAGCGCTTTGATTGTTGTTGCTGCCTGTTAACAGCCGGCTGTTACTGTCCAATGTTAATGTTAATCTCTGTGTTTTGGTTCAGTTTGTTTTTCTTATGCTTTATGTCTGTAAACATGTGTGTTTACATGCCGCAATTTGCGGCCGGAAGTGTCGACACGATTCTTAATGGCCACAGCATATGAAAAAAAAAGAGAAGAAAAGAAAAAAACTTAAAGACAACAAAACTTATCAAGAGTTGCGCTCACGCCAGATTATCGCACATCTGATGAACGCGAATTCTGGAAATAAACTCAACCATTTGCTAACAGTTCCTTAACCCCTTGACACTGTATATAGAAAATGATTACTTTAGTTAAATTATTTATTAAACTGATTTGATCTAATTGAATTGCCTTTCTTAATCCTTTGCAGCAACGAACTGAACTGAGTCCACCCACGCACCAAACATCCGCCACCGCTGAGGTGAATGCCACGTTAGCCACCAGTGTAACGAGTGCAACGATAGCACCTAGTGGCACGACGATAGCAACCACAGCGAGCACATCGATTGCCGCCACCATCTCGACCAGCAGTGCGAGCAGCTTAGTGGGTGGTGCAGCCATCGGTGGCTATGCAAAGTCAGAGGCAAGCAAGACAATCAGCAGTAGCAGCAGCAGCAGCAGCAACAGCAAGCATGGCAGCAGCAGCAACGTCAAGGACAGCAGCAACACTGTCACCAGTGGAGCAGCTGGCACCAGCAGCAGCAGCAGTGGTGCGCCCAGCCTGTATGTTTCGGTGCCGCTGTCCACGGCCAATGTACCTGGCATCAGTCTGCCCAACAGCAGCAGCAGCAGCAGTGGTGAGTTTCGCTGTAAACCATTATCAAGATGATTTAATCAACTGCTTCAATCCCGCACAGAAACGCACCCGGCGGCACAGTCACCGCTGACTGTTGGCGGCGCATTCGCAGCAGCAGGATCAGCAGCGGCAGCCGCAACTGCAACCAGCTCTGCCTCTGTTATACAGCACCAGAGCGGAAAGTCCTCGCCAGCTCTGGGCGGCCTGGTGAGCAGCAGCGCCAGCACGGTCAACCTGACGGCCAGCACGACGGAGAGCGGAAACTTGAAGATCAGCTTCGAGAAGCAGACGACTCGTGTGCAGCAGCTGCAGGAGCAGGAGGCGGCACCGGCGCGACGCAGCAGGTAAATATATCGAAACTCACCACAACAAATTCACCATATGCTGCAGTTAACTGTGCTGCCGCCGCTCACAGCTAACACACAAGTTGTTTCCATTAGTTTCAGTTGTGTTCTGTTGTTTTGTTGCGTTGCTTTTATTACGTTTTCAGTTTGTTCTATCCAGCGAAAGTCAATCACGTGCTGCCTTTCCATTTATCTTCGCCTGTTTTACTAGTTATGCCACACACTCACACACACACACACACGCACTCACTTCGCCAATGTTAACTCACATATTGCGCTCTCTAAAAAAAAGTTACTCTCTTTCTCTCTCCCTCTCTTTTGCTCTCGCCTGACATTTTGCTTTATCCACCACATTGCAATAAAACAAACCCACCACAAACTTACAACTAACCACAACAACACGTAGATCGCGCTCTGGTGAGAATGGTAGTCATCACCACCATCACCCAACTCACCAAACCCACCACAATCACCACCAAGCAACGCAACCACAGCAATCGCAATCGTCGCAGCAGCAACAACAGCAACAACAACAACAGCTCTCACAGCAGCAATCGCTGCTTGCCACCGCATCCTCCTCCACGTCCAATTCATCACTGACCACGCCCACCAAACCACAATCACGTTCGGGCAAGAAGCGTGCTGCTGCGCTCAACAAAACCGAAGCAACAGCCGCAGCCACAGCAGCAGCAGCAACATCTGCAGCAGCAGCAGCAGCAACATCAACAACAACAATGGCGACCAGCTCAAGTGCAGCAGCAACTGGGTCGAGCACAGTCGACAAGCTCAGCCGCAATAGCAGCGGCAGTCGCCATAGTTCGCCCCACTATCGTGCCACGCCCACACCGCCGCCTCAAGCTCTGCCGGCGGTGAACTCATCGCCGGTGGTCATGCTGCAGGCCTTGTCCTCCTCCTCCATTGACTCGCCGCCGGCAACAACGCGCAATACGCGTAACCAGAACAACAGCAACAATAGCAGCCACAGCCATGTTGCTGGCACAGATCATGCCGGTAGCTCAGCATCCTCTTCGTGCTCCTCCACATCCTCCATGTCCTCAGCCAGCAGCAATGCTGTCATCAGTCTTCTAGACTCGCCCGTCAACATGTCCACACAGCCCCAGCAGCCCGTTGCTAGCTACAATAGTAGAGGTGCCAATAGCAACAGCAGCAACAGCAACAACGGCAACAGCAACAATGTTGCCAGCAACAGCGCTGGCAAGCCGTTGAATAAGAAAATGTTGCGAGCGCAACAAACGCAGTTGTATCAGCAACAGCAGCAGCAACAGCAACAGCAGCAACAACAACAGCAACATGTTAATTTAAGCAATGCACCACCCGCTAACGCCTCCTCACCCACTAATCTTAGCTCAGTCAGTAGTCAATTTGCCCAGTTGCAACAGCAGCAACAACAACAGCAGCAACAACAACAGCAGCAACAACAGCTTAAGCAACATCAAGATTTAGAAATTTTGCAATTTATTAATACAAATACAAATGCTTCTTCCATGACGACAACAACAACAACCACATCATCATCGGCAACAACACCAACCACCAACAACAATAAATCAACATCGAAATCCTATAGGACACCCGATCTCAATCCGGCGAGCAGCTCGAACAGCATCTCAACAGCAACCACCTCCAGCAGCAGCAGCAACATAAACGCCATCGGCAGCAGCAACAGTCTGTTAGGCATCAGCAGCAACATGAACAACATCAGCAACAGCAGCAACAACAACAACAACAACAGCAGCAGTGGTGGACTCAAGTTCAGCTATGAGGCACAAACGATCAGCAGTCAGCTGGATGTGCCCATGCTCCCGGTTAGCGCCATCAAGGACTCACCGCCCAGTTCGCCCGGCTCAGAGATTGGCGCCGGTCTGCACACGGCAATAGCTGCGCCAATCACGGCCAGCAGCAATGTGCGCAAGCGTGGCCGCAAGGCCAAGGAAGCCACGTTGGCAGCGGCTGCAGCTGCAGCGGCCACAGCAACAGTGGCCGCCACTCAACCGGATCTCAAGGATGTGCGCATCCTGCAGAATGGCATCGGCGGTGCCATCGTCCCAGCCAGTGCTCCGACGCCACCCGCAACGCCAGCCACGAGTGCGACGAGCGGCAGCGGCAATGGCAGTGGCAGCAGCAATGCGTCCAGCTCAGGCTCTAGCAGCTCCATCATTGCGCACACGGCCACCCACATGCTGGGCAATCATGTGAATCCCAACAGCAGCGTGGCCCAGAAGCTGTCCGAGCAGCTGCACATGGAGGTGCAGGATCATGCCATCTACACGTCCGACTCCATGACTTCGCAATTTGCAGGAGTGCCGTTTCCAGGCAAGCAGGTAGATACCACAATCCATTAATTACAGCGAGTCATCCGACTAATCTCTATTCTCTCTCTCTCTCTCTCTCCAGCGCAATGCCAACGCCGCAGCTGCTGCTGCGAGCAGTGCAACGCCAGCGCCGAATCCGCTGCAATCCATGTTTGGCGGCGGCGGCATCAATGGCAACATGCCCATACCGCAGAGCTTGGAGCAGCTGCTGGAACGCCAGTGGGAGCAAGGTTCGCAGTTTCTCATGGAGCAGGCGCAGCACTTTGACAGTGAGTATGGCTAATCCCCAAGCAGACGCAAGTCCCACGAGTGTATCTAAAACTAAAACTCTCTTTTCTCCAAAATGCAGTTGCTTCGCTGCTGAACTGTCTGCACCAGCTGCAGAGCGAGAACTTGCGGCTCGAGGAGCACGTGACCAGCCTGATAGCACGACGCGATCATCTGCTGGCCGTCAATGCCCGCCTCCAGATCCCGCTCAACAATGCAATGAACAATGCCAAAGCCGAGACGCATGGTAAGTAGTGGCATCCACTCATAGCACTTGGTGTCGGCACAAACAATCACACACACAGACACACCCACACCCTCACACACACACACTCAAATACAGCTACATGGTTAATGGAGGCGCCTACAAACTGAACTTAAGTTTCTTTACTTGTACATACATAAATAAAAAATAAATTAAATAAAATGAAATAATCGATAACAATCTATGTTATGCTTGGCGTTGCCAGACCTCACACTAATACTGCAACTGACATTTCGCATTAATTATATTAATTTAAGTCTAACTGGGTACAAGAGAACTCTGTACATAACATAGTTTATAAATATAACGAAAACACACACACAGAAAACATCAATATAATCCAGTTATAGAAAACAAATCGCATTGTTTCTTAAAAGAATGAATACTTGTACAAATTATATATACTTATAACTTGCAATCAGTTTTCTACACACGTACTTAAAGCCAATTTTAATCTTATATAAGGTTAAATTACATTTCCTATTCATGTAACAAACACAGCTATTTTTACTTTACTGAAACTATGATTAAACTTAAGTTATTATTATGCATAAATTAACGCAAGTTTTTTTCCTTATTTTATTTATTTTAAAAATGAATAAAATGTGTTTTATAAACCAAAAAAAAAGAAACTACAAGCAAATTTTATGTTTATTTTTCATTTTCTCACCTCGCCCCACTGTAAAAGCCTAACAGTGGCATGGGCGCACTAACAGCCGCTGTCACTGTTAAGTGGCACTGTTAAAAGACACCAGGTTATGCAAAGAATTGTTCCGTTACTTTTAATGTTAACTAACAGCTCTCTGTGACGTCACAGATAACTCATGTTAAAATTTAGTATGCGCGTGTGTGGAATTTTGATGATATTACCAACTATAAATTATCAATTAATCAACCGAAAAGTTAAATATACCTTATAATACTATTTTGTTTAGTACATTTAAACTTTGGAAAATAAAATTTAAGTTACTCAACAAGAATGTCACGGCAGTCAACGAACATCACTCAATCGCCATGGAGTCTGTGAGCAATAACAGCTTAAAAACGGTATTCATGAATGAAAAGTAGTAGTAAAAGTAGTAACCCTTATATTTTCCGATTCTTGAATCTATATAGATCTTGTAATTAGAAGCGTTGCAAGTTTTATTTTGGCTTCTGGCTGCAAGACAGATAACAGTGTCAAAATTGTAGGATTTTCATACAAAATTTAAACGCGCGCCAACTTTTGACATGTCTGTGACGTTTCACTGTTAAAATAACAGGGGTATTTGCATAACCTCCTAGTCTCTCAATCGTGGTTAAGTGGCATCATTTGAAACTAACTCAACTCTATGCTAACAGAATATGTGGCTGTAATCACAAATGTTAAATGGTGAAGTTTATTGGGCATTTTGTTAAGGCGATTATTTGGTTGCATGCCACACACACACACACAGTCAATCACACACACTAGAATACTTCACAATTTAACGAGTGTGTAAAGAGAACAACTTGTACAACTTTTGCCGTTTTCACGTTAGCCTCTACCAACAGCAGCAGCAACAATAACAGCAGCAGCAGCAGCAGCATCGCTCTGAATGCTGCCACAACAATTGCAGCAGCCGTTTCGCTGGCCACAACCGCTATAAACACCACAATACCCACAATGGCTAATAGTCGGGCCAGCAGCGCCAACAGCATCCTCGACTTTCGTGGCAACACCAGCAGCAGCAGCAGCAGCAACAACAACAGCAACAACAACAGCAGCAGCAACACCAACAGCATCAACAACAACAATCCCGCAACCTCGAACTCCTCCAATGCAACCACATC
This sequence comes from Drosophila meridionalis, assembly GCA_035045145.1. Taxonomy (NCBI): domain Eukaryota; kingdom Metazoa; phylum Arthropoda; class Insecta; order Diptera; family Drosophilidae; genus Drosophila; species Drosophila meridionalis. The sequence goes on along the minus strand of JAWNPG010000020.1, from coordinate 7,945,001 downwards.
TGCCACAGCAACGCCAATGTCCTCGGTTAGCAGCCTGCCAATGGGCAATGCAACGAATCTGGGCCTGAGGTGAGTAATGGAATGACTAAGACAACAACAACGTCACTGTTAAATATCTCCATTAGACACGTGGCAGCGTCTCACGGGTCATATAACAGTGCCGGCAACATTAACAGCAGCAGTAGCAACATTAACACTAACAGTGCCAGCAACAGCATGCACACCACACATCAACAGCAGCAGCAGCAGCAACAGCAGCAACAACAGCAGCAGCAACATGCAACATATATGCAATCTCAGCAACAGCAGCAGCAACAGCCAACGCATTTGCACCACGGCAGCGCCGCTGTGGCCGCTCATATGCTGGGCGTGGGCGTGGGCATGGGGCCGGCTGCGGCAATTGGACGAGGTGGGTCAGCTACAGCGATTGCTGCAACCACTATAACAACAATAACAACCACAGCAGCAACAGCAGCTACGTTGACAACAACAACAACAACAACAGGCAGCTTGCAACACGGTGTGGCACACTACGCGCACCCGCATTCGCACCACCCACACCACTTTCCTAGCATTCAAGTTCAGTTGGGTGCCGGCGGCGTTCACGTTGATGATTTGAGTAGCTCCTCCACCTCTTCCTACGCAGCGCAACATGCGCTCTACAGCACGCATCACCAGGTAGTGTGTGCGTGTGCGTGTGGGTGCATGTGTGTGTGTGTATATGTTTGTGTGCAAGTGAGAGCGAGAGCGAGAGCAAGCGAGAGTGTGTGCAAGGAAGTTCAAGCGTTTTACAATTTGTTGACACATACATACATACGTACATCCAACTATATATGTATCTATGTATATATATATATATATATATGTATCTATCCAATATGTGTTGTTTCATGTTTGTATCATTTTGATTTTGTGCCGCCCCCCATATCATTATGTATGTTTACATTCATTCAATCTTTCAACCAATTCCAAATTCATGTCATTTGTTTTGCCCCCAAACTGCAAGCGCCTCTCTCATCCAAATTATACTCTGCCAAAAAAAAAAAAAACAAAATAATTGTATATGGTAAATTGTTTGTTGTTTTTGTGTGCCAGCGCTGAAAGATAAAATAAACTGTTACTGTTAATTCTATCCGTTAACATTGCAGCCACTGCACTCCCCTGTTAACTAACATTCTGGTGTCGTCTCTCTTACAGTCCCAACAAAGGCGCGACGATAACCTCGCCAAATCTAGCTGAAAGTCATATCGTGAGCACGAGCAGCAACAGGCCCCGCATCCATTGAAGAAGAGGCCGACACTGGCCAGACGTATCCGGCCGACCAATAGCACCAACTCGAAAACCAAGCCACTGACCAGCAGCAAACCCAAAACCCACACATACACAAAGCTGAAGCAGACGGCCGTTAGCTTCCAGCAGCTACACCACGATGAAGAAGACGATGTAAGTTCATTGGAGAAACCAAAATTGAATCCACATTGAATCCTTATTTCGATTGCAGCTCAGCAGCAGCAGCAGCAGCTCCTCCACCTTTTCATCGTCCTCGCAACAGCATTCGTCGCTGGACTACGAGGCGGAGGATGAGAACGAGGACAAGCAGCGACAGCGAAGGCACAAGGATGAAAACGACAGCCTAATACATGTGCAGAACTTTCTGAAATGCTTCGGTGCCAACGCCGCCGCGGTGAGGGCTACGACAGCAACTGTTGCTGCTCCCGCTGCAGCAACAGAAAATGTGGGCACAACAACAACGAGCTCTGAGCTGCGCAGATGGCGGCAAACGCATCGCGCAACAACAGTTGGCGCTAGCACAACAGCAACAGTAACATCAACCATAGCAGCAGCAGCAACAATAGCCGCCATTCAAGCAACAACAACAACAATAACCACTTCAGCAATGACAACAACACAAGCTCTTTTGAGCAACAACAAACCGCAAAAATTTCAAATCAACACCAAATTCTTACGTAAGCCGCGTAACAAATTGATGAAAATGCTGCCAACAACAATGTTGCAGCAGCAGCAACATCTACAGCTACAGCAGCAACAGCAACAACTGCAACAACAACAACAACAACAACTCGAACAGCAAACGCAGCTATTTATCGATGATTCCAACGCCAAATTCAAAGACTTTTCAATTGACTCGCTATTGAATAAGTAAAACGCAACACAATTAACAATTAGCCCTATTATTTGTAGCCTAATTCTTCACAGAGCCACCCGCAAAAACCGCGTTCCTAAACCCCCAACTACATATGTATATTATTTTTTTGTTTAGCCAATCGTACAGAATGTAACACATAGAAATCGAATATATATATACGTATATAATTAAGTTGTTTATTTATTACATACATTTGTACAACTAATGGCGCAATTCGTAATTAGCATTAGCAGGCGTAAGCATATGTACATATACAATTACTTAATTACACGTTAATAAACCACAACAAATGTGCTAGAATTTAAAACAAGTTCTTTTTTTTGTGTGTCTGACATTTTAAATTTGAAATACATGAACTTTTGTTGATAACAGATGCCCCGATCAGAGTTCCGTTACTTGGGTAAAGCATCTGCCCCGGGACTCTCGAGGGCTTCACGCACGCGTAACATCATTTCCTCGCGAATCTCATTTGGCACCAATGCGCGAGCCTGGTTGAAAAAGAGATGAGATAAAAATGTGTAAAACCCCACTTAATCAAAACCCACATCCGGTATAATCGTCTTGGCTAGCTCCTCACGAGAAACATTGCCTGGGCCATCTTCCTCCAATTTCTTGCGTATCAGTTTTTCAATATCATTTCGCCATCCACAATCATTTAGACGCTTTTCTAGAAAATCCTTTAATTCCTTGGTATTGGCAGTGTTCAGAAAAGATTTATATGTAAACTTAGATTCGGTTCCCATGCCCGTATCTTTGCTGCTTGCCATAATTTAATTTTTTATTAGCTGTATTCGTCGACTCCAAATACAATAATAATACAAAGCACATTTGAATACACTTAATAAGTATTTCAAAGCCTGCTTGATGGTATCGATACTTTGGTATGATTTAAATACTTCGCCAGTTTAAGTCTAGTAATAGTCGATCAGCCACCACAAAATACCAAACAACTAAAAGCACGACATTACAAATTGACTAGTTTAAGTATTCAAATTGCAGAATTAGTCTACAATAAATACTTATAACTTTAAACAAATACAAATAAAATAGTCTTGTTCAATACAATCAACGAAATTAGTAATCAGCGTACATTTACATTTAAGTTTTCAATCATGTGATTCTATTGAATGGTATGTGAAAGCTTTTAAGGCATTAAAATGTTATGTTGATCTATTAGTAAGTAGATTGAGCAATAAACTTTTGAGTTAGTGTCCATACGCGTTCGGCAGCACAATATACGGTCTTCAGCTTAGTTTTAGCGAGCGCATCAAAATCTACAAAAAATTATTTTAATTATACCGCGAAAGCAATAGTGTTGCCACTTTATGGCCAGACATATTTTTTACTTGTATTATTTCTACAAAACTATCGATATTTTCTACTCAATCCGAACAGCAAAAAGTACTCATATTTATATGTGTTGGTTGAACATATACGTACATGTATATGTATGCATGTATATATGTACACATGTACGTACATATATCTTGCCGACATGCTACATCTTTTACTATTTTGGTTATGATTTATTGATAAAACTCAGCAAGTATTTCCATCGATCAAATTTGCCATACCAGTTCGAAAATGTATGTATGTCTAGCTGCATATGTACATACATATATAAGAAAGTATACGTACATATACATACAGACACACATTTATAGGCATACATATGTACATACATAAGTAAATTTGCATTGTTCCGATTTGTATGGTTTCAATCAATTTCAATTTGTTGCCCACACAGCCGCCCACAGAAATACGATTGAGCCGGCTCCATGGGTTGGAGCTGTCGTCATCACCGCTTGAGGTGAACTTGATTCATACAAAAACTTATTTTCATATAAACGTGTGTATGTGTATGTATGTACATACATATATAACACACAAGTCTATGACTATAATACAATTGTCGGAATATAGTCAGATGAGAGTATAAACGATATGCATGTAGACACACACACATACAGTTTGACACGAAAGTGTTTTCACATGGGGAAAAAATTATATTTTTGTTCTTTGACATTAAAAAAAAACTACTAAATGAGATATTTCTAATTTTTTTTAAATCACATTATATTTTTCAATATGTTATCTTATAATACAGTTAAAAAAAAATTAAAAAACTATTAACATATGCTTAAAAAACAATAACAACAAAAAAGATATTCAAATTCAACTGACACGAAAGTGTTTGCACATATGCTATTCCTTATTTCTCCTTATTGCTAAATTCGTATTTACCGTTGTTTTCGGCGATTTCAATGTGCTCAGCTGTGGCTAATGCTATGTGCTGAAAAATTTCGTCATATTTTGTAAGAATCGATTCAATCTTGAACAAATTTAAACAAATTAAGAATGCCAGGGAAGCGATTGTCATTTGACATGATTCAATTGGTTTATTATAACCACTCCATAGGAAAATCGGTCGCGGAGATTGCAGAAATGTTTGCAATATCGAAGAGGACTGTTTACAATATTATAAGCCGCGCAGAGAACAATGAAACACTGGAGCCAAAGCGTTCAACTGGACGACCTCGAGCGTTAACAGATAGGGCAGAGCGTATTCTGGTCAGGAAAGTTAATGATAACCCAACAATTTCGACCAGAACGCTTGCCAGGGAGCTGCAGGAAGAATGTCGTATTGACATATCCCGCGAAAGCGTCCGCAGAGCTCTAAAAAGGAACGAGTTAACATCGCGAGTTGCGCGGAAAAAACCTTTATTGTCGTCGGATCATGAAAAAAGACGTCTAACATTCGCCAGGATGCATGTGGGACATGTGGAATCATATTGGGATGAAACCATATTTTGCGACGAAACTAAGATGATGTTGTACTACAACGATGGACCCAGCCGTGTTTGGCGAAAGCCGTTGAAAGCCCTTGAACGGAAAAATATAATACCTACAATTAAGTTCGGGAAACTTTCACTGATGGTCTGGGGGTGTATTTCTAGTAAAGGAGTTGGATAATTATGTTTTATTGAAAGTACTATGGATGCCAAGCAGTATTTGGAGATATTATGCACGCATCTAGTGTCCAGTGCGCACAAGTTTGGATTTTTTAGGGATGGTAAACCAACATATAGGTTTTACCAAGACAATGACCCTAAACACAAGGCTAACATGGTTAGGTGCTGGCTTCTCTATAATTGTGCAAAGGTGTTGGATACTCCTGCGCAAAGTCCCGACCTTAATCCCATAGAGAATCTGTGGGCTGATCTCAAAAAAAGGACAGCCAAGCGAGGCCCAACCAACAAAAGAGATTTGAAAGCTTATATATTAGAGGAATGGAAGAAGACACCAGTGGAATATGTTCAAAAACTAATTAATTCGATGAATAAACGGTTGGAAGCGGTTATTGAAGCCAATGGGGGTCACACTAAATACTAATTTTGATACTTAATATAGTTAATATTGCCTTATTTTGAATAGTTCATTTTTGTGCAAACACTTTCGTGTCAGTTGAATTTGAATATCTTTTTTGTTGTTATTGTTTTTTAAGCATATGTTAATAGTTTTTTAATTTTTTTTTTAACTGTATTATAAGATAACATATTGAAAAATATAATGTGATTTAAAAAAAATTAGAAATATCCCATTTAGTAGTTTTTTTTTAATGTCAAAGAACAAAAATATAATTTTTTCCCCATGTGAAAACACTTTCGTGTCAAACTGTACATACATCTGCAAATTAATATAGACTTAACTCGGCTCGATTGGATTTGATTTGAAACGGGCAATTTCAAATCGAAACAACTGTTATTAAAAGTAAATAAAACAGGCTTTATTTAGGAGTAAACTCTTTTGATTTTTGCTAGATATGTAGAGTTCTTATAAAACTGCAACATGGATGCACCCAAATACATACATTAATGTATGTACATATACATATGTATGTATGTATGTAAGTAAATGCAATACAAATGTTCGCTTGTAATCGCCAGCCCACACATAACCTCAAATCTCAAATCAAGTTCTGTTGGCAAAGTACTTCGGTGCACACATACATACATTCATACTGGTGCATACGCATACATACATCGAATGCGGCAGCCGGCCATCTGTGCGGCATTTTGTGCATTTCCTGTCTGCTCTTGTATTTCTCTGAAAATTCGATATCTGCAGCTGTTGGCCTGCTTCTCGAAATTTCAGTAGCTGCTTAGAGAGAGGTAGAAGATGGCTGTTACTGTTGCGACAGGCAACAACAAGCCGGTTCACCTAGGCTTCAATTGTACACATACATATACGGTCAAAAGCAACCCCCGTAAAACATGTAGTTATACATGTATGTATGCATGTACACACACATACATAAATGGCGAGGTACAGGCCACCGGCAATTATCACACTCACACACACACACACGCACACACAAAAATGAAGTCATCGCCTGACTGCGTGTTGTTTGTTATGCTGCAGAATGACTCATCACTAAATCGATTTCTTCGCTATGAACACGCCCCAAGGGGGGGCCAGATGGGCTACTTTTAGGTGCATGCCACGCCCTGGTACAGTCGCATGCACTGGAAACTGCAGTAAACTTAAAATCCATTCTGCACTATTAATAGAGCGTGCCGCGTTCGCACTGCTTTCCCCAGCCACATAGACATTTCTCTTCAATTATAACCGGCCCGGCCCGGTCCGTTCAGTGAACCTAGCTGAAAAAAAATACTTGGAAGAGAGGAACAAAGAAAATGCGCTTAAAGTTTTCTTTTGCTGGCAACACTGACTATTCGCTGACTTTTTATTTTCTTTCGTACACAGTTTAAGATTCGTTTCTTTCTTTCTTTCTCTCTGCTATTTATGTGTAGTGTGTGTTTGTCATTAAAATACTTGTAGGTCTTTCCCAACGTTTACTCGAGTGTTTCTTTTCTTTTCTTTTTGTTTTATGATCTTGTTGAAGGCAATACGTTTGCATTGGTTTCGACGTCTTTAACGCCCACCAATGACGTTTGCTACGTGCGCGCGGTGGCTTGCGAGTGTGTTTAGTACTCCTCGGCACCCTCACCCTCACCGTCGCCAGAGTCCATGCCGACCTCCTCGTAATCCTTCTCCAGAGCAGCCAAATCCTCACGGGCCTCGGAGAACTCTCCCTCCTCCATACCCTCACCGACGTACCAGTGGACGAAGGCGCGCTTGGCGTACATCAAGTCGAACTTGTGATCCAGACGGGCCCAGGCCTCGGCAATGGCCGTGGTGTTGGACAACATGCACACGGCACGCTGCACCTTGGCCAAATCACCGCCGGGCACAACAGTGGGTGGCTGGTAGTTGATGCCAACCTTGAAGCCAGTTGGGCACCAGTCCACGAACTGGATGGTACGCTTGGTCTTGATGGTCGCAATGGCGGCGTTGACATCCTTGGGCACAACATCACCACGGTACAACATGCAGCAGGCCATGTACTTGCCGTGACGGGGATCGCACTTGACCATCTGGTTGGCTGGCTCGAAGCAAGCGTTGGTGATCTCAGCCACCGACAGCTGCTCGTGGTAGGCCTTCTCGGCGGAGATGACGGGGGCGTAGGTGACAAGTGGGAAGTGGATACGTGGGTAGGGCACCAAGTTAGTCTGGAATTCAGTCAGATCAACGTTGAGGGCACCATCGAAACGCAGCGAGGCTGTGATCGAGGACACAATCTGGCCGATCAGACGATTCAGATTGGTGTATGTGGGACGCTCAATGTCCAAGTTGCGACGGCAGATATCGTAGATAGCCTCATTGTCTACCATGAAGGCGCAGTCAGAGTGCTCCAGAGTCGTGTGCGTCGTCAGAATCGAGTTGTAGGGCTCGACGACAGCAGTGGACACCTGAGGTGCGGGGTAGATGGCGAACTCCAGCTTGGACTTCTTGCCGTAGTCCACAGACAGACGCTCCATCAGCAGCGAGGTGAAGCCAGAGCCAGTGCCGCCACCGAAAGAGTGGAAGATCAGGAAGCCCTGGAGACCAGTGCACTGATCGGCCAACTTGCGGATGCGATCCAGCACCAAGTCGACAATTTCCTTGCCAATGGTGTAGTGACCACGTGCGTAGTTGTTGGCGGCATCTTCCTTGCCAGTGATCAACTGCTCGGGATGGAACAGCTGACGGTATGTGCCAGTGCGGACCTCATCGACCACAGTGGGTTCCAGATCAACGAAAACAGCACGGGGCACATGCTTGCCAGCGCCAGTCTCGCTGAAGAAGGTGTTGAACGAATCATCACCACCACCGACGGTCTTGTCAGAGGGCATCTGACCATCAGGCTGGATACCGTGCTCCAAGCAGTACAACTCCCAGCAGGCATTACCAATCTGGACACCAGCCTGGCCAACGTGGATAGAGATACATTCACGCTGTAAATGAAAGAGAAGAAAATGGGAAAAGTTTCATTAAATACTGCTCTGCAGAAGCGAAAAAAAAAAAATCGATAAAGCCGCACCCAACGCGATGCTGACACATTGAAGTATTTAAGTGACACACAGTACATACGTTGAACGAAAATTCTTCACAAAAGTGGATTTAATTCTTATACTCCGCTTTTTATAGAGTTAAATAAACGCGGATGCCCACAAATCTTAGTAACATAACTTTTTTTCAGCCAACCAACATTTTTAATGAAATTTTCATGACGTCACCACTTTTGCGACGCCGCCATCTTGAAACATGGCTTCGTTCCATATTTGGCAGTGGTCACCAAATTTCATTAAATAAAAAAAAACAGGCACAAAAACATGAAACAATTTTCAACTTACCATATTGAGTTTTTATAATATTTTTTTCACACGAAAAAGAAAATTTACAGAAAACTGTAGAGCAACTTATTGAGGTCTGTCTCGGAGAGAAATCTACGTTCGAATTACCGGCTATGAGGTTTTACAAACGTATAACGAAAGTTTTCTCAGCGACTGCTATTTATACTCTCGGAAACGACAACATTTAAGTGTGTGAGTGAGTACAAGTTGATATGATGCTTCGTTAGTCGATGTATCGATATTTATTGGAGACTTTATAGGTTGGATCGGCGTTGCCACCACTTTTTTTTGGTAAAGCAACGCGCCGTATTTAAATGGTAAAATATGCCTAAACAATAATTTCAACAGATTCAAGTAATATTTTTTTTAATGTAGCATCCAATCTCAAAAGAATATCTGTGAATTTGATATATACATATATTATTTGACGAATTAAAGATCTCTTAAAAAAATTAAAATGATGCTTTAATTCCTTAAATGATATAAATATAATACATCATAAAGTATGAATATTATTTAAGTTTTTTATATATATATTTATTTTTTCTAGGCTACAGGGCAAGTTTACAAATCTTGGCATTAACATAGAATTAGAATCAACGCAATGTAATGTGATATATGCATATATACTTTAATGTACAATATAATTTTATCATCATTGCCTGTGACTTATATATCAGATTTAAATAAAAACTTTTAAGTAAATAACAAAAAAGGGAAAAACAGAACCATCACCGAAATGGAAAATGTTGAAAATTGATTTGTTTCTTCGTGGCTGGCCTAATACATCTACATAACCACACATATCATACACAGCAAATGAATTAATAATTTGTATTTGACAACCCTGTTAAACGAATATATATATATACATATGCATATATATGCTTTTATATGTATGTATGTATATTTTACTGGTACCAATTCATGCGCGTTTTAAAACAGACATTTCTCGCGTTTGATTTTCGTTGCAACTTGGATTAATCGTAATAATATTAAAATGAACAACTGGTTTAATAAAGCGATCTACGATAATGCTGAACGATTATACTATGAGGCAATAGAAGCAGGCAAACTAGAACGAGACATTGGTGTGAGTTAACTTAAACAGAAGCTTTTTTGAGCAAGACGAGCAGCATTCTGTTGATTAAAAGCATTTGTGTGAGAATATAAGAAATTATATAAATAACGTTTAGGTTTCGGGCTTTATTGTGTAATTCAATTTTGTGAATTTAAAATGAAGTCATATACATATACATATAATATAAATGTACATACATACAAAGGTACATGTAAATATGTATGGATATATGTACGTACATGTGCCCACTCGCGCTGTTGTAGCCGTGTTTAGCTTTAACCGGCAAACTTTCTAGTGGGTGGCAACACTGGGCGAATCAGCTGTTGCTGCGTTCTCCTTTGTTAAAACATTTATTTTGTTATTTTTTATAAATTGTACAGAAATCCACCTGCACCGTCCACATTATCACTGCGCCAAAAAAAAGTAAAAAACGTAAAGCGATGGCCGAAAACCAACAGCAGCAACAAAAGAAGATATTATACGTGAGTATTGGCTAAAAGCTATGGACAACAAGTGATAAATATTCATTTGGATTATAGTTAAATCCCCTAACATTGGAAGCGAACTTCTTTCTGGAAACACTGGAGGAAGTTAATCGCCAAAATCAACTTCAATTAGATCCACATTTGACGCATTTGCTGGAGCGCATTGTTGTTGGTATTGAAACATTTTTGGACAAGAAGCCTACGTACATAGTACCCCAGGCAGCTCAACAGGTCTCCCAACAGCATCCGAATACGACAGATGCTGGCGGACTAACCTTTGTGCCGCCCAATGAGCTACTGAAAATCAAGAGAACATTCAACTGCACAGCCTGCACGCATCGCATTGTGGGTACAACAATTGGCAAAGCTGTGGCACATTTGGCTGAGCAACATCCGAATCCGCACCAGAATCCTCATTCCACACAAAATGGTAATGGCAACGAACAACGGCCGACGACTACGAAGCAAGAGAAAAAACGCGCTGAGGTTGAAGCACGCATTAAATTGAATGTAAATCTGCCGAAGAGTAAGTTACCAACAGTTGTAAATTTACAATCTTAAGAGCTTAAACTAAATTTGCTTTTTTTTTTTGCAGAGGTTAAAGCACTGGTACTGGATGACATAAGTGATATGCTTCGCGATAAACATCAGGTTGCGGATAAGCTAAAAATAATGCCGCAATATGATGAGATTGAGGAGGATTTATGCAAGTTAATAGCGCCCGCGTTTGCCAACGATCCTGTTCGAATATATAAATTTGGATCGCGGATAACGGGCATTGGAAGCCGCTCGTCGGATTTGGATGTATTCATAGACATTGGTTGGTATTCAGTCATAAATGGCAGCAGTGATAGTCTAATCATAAAACCAAACTCTTAAAACAGGCAACAGCTTTCAACTCTTCGAGCACCGAGCTGGCAAGAATACCATTGCCAAGCTTCGGGTACTACGTGGATTGTTCTTTGACAGCGATGACTGGCGCATCATCAATGTAGAAAATGTGTCTTTTCTTTTATCAAGATTATTAATGTTGGTTACTTTGTTAATTAGGTCATTGAACAGGCGCGTGTGCCCATAATTAAGACGTGTCATCTGTCATCTGGGATTGAGTGTGATATTTGTTTAAATAGCTTGGGTTTCTGCAACACGACTTTACTCAAATATATATTTGAGACGCAGCCACTGGGTAAGTTAATAGCCAATGGTTTTTAAAAATAATACGCGATCACATCTGTTTTTGCAGCCCAATATATGTGCATTTTCTTGAAAACCTGGCTGGAACGTTGCAGGCTGACGGAACAAATAACTACATATAGTATGGCGCTCATGGTTATCTATTTTTTGCAAATTAGACAGCTGCTTCCATCGATTGCATTACTCCAACAGTGGGAATCAATGTCCGCCAAACAGTTTGTGGGACGTGAGTTTTGCTTATCAGCAATTAGCTGTACTTCCCCTTTTTACGTTTCGTTTGTTTGTGTTTGTAGCTTGGATTACGAACTTTCAACAGAAGTCGCTCAGTGAACTGGGAATGCAGCAGATTGAGGTCACCGTCCCCGTGCTCAAAGAATATTTAAAGGATTTCTTAAAGTTCTATGCAACGTTTAATTATGAACGGGATGTGGTTTGCCCATATTTTGGCAAGAGACGAATTTCGATTTCGCGCATCGAAAAAGACATGCCGAAAAGGTAAATAGATAAGAGACTGATTTATGCTCGAGAAATGAATCGCTGACTGACTAACGTCTCCATTTAGGTATGTTGACTATGCCAATCAAAATCCAGAGTGTGCACTACAGCTTCGGAAGCCAATGGTTGTTCAAGATCCCATACAACTGAATCATAACGTGACAAAGGCAGTTACGAAATACGCATTGCAAAAATTGATCGATTACTGCGAGCAAACGGCGTCGTTGCTCCTACAGTAGTATATAGAACTCATCCTTAAGATCCTTCAAATTATTAAATGCTAATTGCCGTGATAGAGTCGAGCGGAATCGTATTTATTTAAAAGCTTTGGTATTGCGGCATTTTATTACTTGGTTATGTGACTATGTGTGTGAACATGATAAAAACAAATACAAATTCATAAATATAAATAACGAACACACAATTGTACACAGTACAAACGTTCAAAGGCGCCAGGACTTGGGCCACAGATCGAATGTTGCACATATGAAAACAATTGTAAAGACTATTACCAAAATGGCCCCAAGAAGTGAGAAGCGGTTGTACCAATGCTGTTTGCTCTCCTGCATAATGTTATAAATGCGCATGGCAGCTTCTTCCGTGTCAACTACGCTGCCATTATTGTCAACAACGAAATGTGACTTCTCACATTTTTTCTCCAGCGGCATTTGCGACTCGATCCGATTAACCGCTTCCGTTTCAGAGAGTTCATTGCGTGCCAACAATCGTTGCAGCTGCTTTTCCGAGTCGCTGCATTTCAATAAAAATGTTATACTTTGAACATATATGCACATTCATATGTAAGGATTAGGCTTACCAGGACACACACACAATTTTGTGTATAAAATCCATAAGAATGCCTGTCTCGAAGAGTAATGGCAAGTCCAGCACAATCCAAGCGTGACCCGACATAAATAGCTTGAATACACGCCAAAAGATGGTGCGATGTATTACGGGATGCGTAATCTGATTCAGTTTCCCACGTAACTCCTTATTCTCAAAGATCATTCGTCCTAGTACAGCCCGGTTTAGTTCTTTGCTGGGCAGCAGTACTTCTTCGCCGAAGGTGGCACGAATCTTTTGCCAGCATGGTTGACCTGGTTCTACAACTGTGGGGGCGTCACGTATTGTTAATTTAAGCTGAGGTATGCTAATTGAGCGCTCAATTACAACATCCCGTAAGAGACGTATGACTTACTCTCTCTGGCTATTCTATCCGCATCGATGACTGGAATGCCATGGCGTTCGAAGACTTTAGTGACGGTGCTCTTCCCCGTAGCTATGCCACCCGTTACAGCGACAATAAACATACCGAAGTAAAATATATGTTTTGTGGAATGTTTTACAGCCTTTTTAGTTATTGTTGACAGTTGTGTAAATTTTCGTCTTGTAATCGGTTTAGCGTTGCGATTTATTATCGATTTTTTTAATAGTTACGTCAGGCGTTTTACAACACTAAGTAGGCATATTTTGAATGTTGTACAGCACGTTTTTTCATTGAAAAGTCAGCCATCTTTAACTTGAATACATTTTCGTTCTCGTGCGTCGTTTTCATCAGTTGGCGAAATTTTCACGCGTTCGTGTCAAAAAATTATTTTCTGCGCGCATTTAGTACCAGTTTCAGGAAACCTTAAACGATCTCTTTAGCATCTGAGCGTTAAGCATCAAGCCGTCAAAATGGTGGATAAAATTGAAATGAGTTTGGATGATATCATTAAGTCAACGCGCGCACAGAAAAAACCGCAGGGTGGTCGCGGTGGGCCAGGTGGAGCTCGCCGGCCTGCCGGACAACAGCGATTTGGCACTGGAGGAACACGCCGTGGAGGTGGTCCTGCAAGCGGCTCGCCACGTAAAGCAGCCCCCGCTAGTGGTGCCGGTGGTGTGCTCAAAGGTCGCCGCGGCGGCGGTGGCGGCGGCGGTAGTGGCGTCATACAGAAGCCTCGGCTCGCACGGGTAATTGAACGTTACGTTTTGTCATGTAGAGAGCCGAAAAGCAGCACAATATCCATGCACATGCCTAAAAAGGACAGCCCAAGTTGGAAACTCATGATTCTTAGCGAATTTCACATAAAATGATTATAAACAAACACTGATATATCAAATATGCTAACAGCTGCAAACACACGGATTCAAAATGGCTACCGTATGCAGAGTAAACGGTATCTGCACCGTTATTTGTACCATGTACCATGTGGACAGACAGCTGCAAAATGGCGGCTGCCAGTGGGCAAAAATGATTTTAAAAATATTAAACAAAAACAATGCACTACCGCACTGTTTGTTTTGGTCATGGATCACGCGGCAACATCAGAAATAGAACTACACATAATTGCGTCGAAATCGAATTCATTTATGTATTTACCAGTTTTACAGCACCACATTTCGTTTGAGGATATCGCGCTTGTTGCGATTTTTGTTTCTTTGTAATCCCCGTTTATAACACGTTTAATATTTTTTTTTGCGCTTGCCAAACCAAGCAAAAAGTGGCAGTCAATCAAAGTACATTCATACATATTTAGTGTTTCTGCATTGCTTCGATGGCGTCCTCTTGATGTGGCTAGGATACAACAACTGCTGCTGCTACTACATCTCCCACATATTTGATCAGAAACTTCTCCCCACGCGTTCCGTTCGAATCAACCAACAAATCTTCTACCTAATCCCCCCTTTAGGGTGATGTAAACAGCGCTTGGAAGCATGATATGTACGATGGTCCAAAACGAAATAATAGTGCTGGCAACAGCACAGGACCCACACGTTTGATTGTCGGAAATTTGGACTATGGAGTCTCAAATACAGACATCAAGGAGCTATTCAATGACTTTGGCCCGATGAAGAAAGCTGCCGTGCACTATGATCGATCAGGTCGCTCGCTGGGTAAGACAATGTGTGCACATTATCTGTAGACTGATTTATAGCAATTGTTCATGTCATTTCTTATAGGCACCGCTGATGTTATATTCGAACGTCGCTCTGACGCCCTTAAAGCAATCAAGCAATACCATGGTGTACCCTTGGACGGTCGTCCCATGACCATTCAACTTGCCGTGTCAGATGTAGCCGCACTCACACGCCCTGTGCCTGCCGATGATGTGAAGCGTCGGGTGGGCAGCGCCGCAGGATCGCAATTTAAACGTGGTGGTATGTACAATATAAATAAAGTGATTTCTTCCATATCATGAATTCTTCATACTTAATTTTAGGTGGCCAAGTCGGTGGCGGACCACGTCGAGGTAGTTTCCGACGTCCAGCTGGTGCAAAACCAGCTGCGGGCGGCCCACGTCGCGAGAGAAAAGCTGCTCCAACTGCCGAAGAACTAGATGCTGAATTAGATTCGTATATTAATGACATGAAGATCTAATTAGATTTAGTTTGAACACTTAGCCTAAACACACAAAAATGGACTTATCATTACGGTTCAACAAGAACAACTCAACGAACCGAACTCGTTCGAGAACAGCTTTAGTCATAATATCTTGCATAATTTTTCATTTAAATTATACACATTGCTGTTTGGGCTAGCGCATTAAATGATTTGTTGTTAAATGTATCAATGTGGCGCCCTTCTAGTTGATAATTCATAAATACATACTGATGTATTTATTCATAAACTAATTTTACTTCATAAAAACACATTGACAAAGCGGTCAAAATAAATGTATAATCAGGTATAATAAATATTAGATGTAAAACGAAAACTCCTGATAAAATAACTGTATAATTTGAATGATTGTCATCGAATGTACGTGCCACTAGAATAAAGCCTTTCAGACCATGACAAGTATATAAAAGCAGAAGACTAACTAATGTGCATTTTAACTATGATCTTTGGGCTAATACTGCTCTGATCGACAAAGGTTGGATGACACGGACCATATTACTTATTTAATAGATCGAGGTAGGATTTTTTACTCATTGATCAAGACTGAAAGAAATTATAAATGAATGCAATTAAAATAGTTCATTGACTAATTGCATCTACATTACCTTATATATTCTAAGCCAGAATATATTTATAAAAAGACTCCAACCAATTTTAATAAATTTTAAATGTTAATTTTATTTTGTTGCAATAATACATATATGTAATTATAAGAGAATTTAGAACAAATTTCGCAGACTGTTTCAAATTTCAATTGGACACTTAAGTACAAATGCAGAGTTTGGTTTGGTTCCCTATGTATTGTATGTATGTTAGGGTTTGTTTCTTCGATCAGGGCGGAATCGTGAGTCACTTAAACTTTAAACAATGGTGTAGGACGCTTTAAAAATAGTTTGGAACAGAAATAATACATGTTAAGAAAATCAGAGAGCGGGCTTTGCGTTCTGCAATCAAATCGCAGTATTATCATTCTTTTAACATTTTGCATAGTAGCCAATATGGAATTTAAATATGAATGCGTAAGCTATATATGTATATATTAAGCGATTTATATTTATAAATGTATAATGGGGCTGAGGATGTCTTGGTGTGTTTGTGTGTGTATGTGTAGAGTGTATGCATATGCGTGAGTGTGTAAGAGTGTCAGTAAATGCGTAGCCACACATCTATGCCTGAGCCGCTCTACCAGAAGCCACCCGATGAGTAACCACCGGGAGGAACACGCCCGCGCGCCTGATCATTTGTCGCCTTGTTGCCATTGGGGGTCTCTTTGGGCGGGCTGACGGGTGCTGGTTTTGGCTCCTCCTTCTGAGTGGCCGCTTCATCACGTAGCTTCTCCACTACCTGGTTTGCATCGGTCGAGCCCATGCAAGCAGTCAAATTGGAAGAGTTTTGCTGATTGAATTTGGGACGCGGTGCATTCACAGATACTTCAGGTTCCGAAAAGATGTTGGTATGTCCGCCACCTGGGGGCTTAAGCACACGGCTGGAAGGACGCGCACTGGAACCCAAGCCAATTTTCAATTCGGTGGATGTCATATTAACTGTTTATTAGTAGGAGCTGCAAATTCAAAAGAAAAGTTACAATACATTAATAATCGATCGATTTATTCAAAGCCAGCAACTAAGTAGTTCATGTTTCAAAAAACTTCTCATTCTCTTCGAGAGATACTTTCTAGAGTGACTGTAAAAGTGAAGTCATTTATCTAGTATGTGGAAAAGTACATACAAAATACGGAACCGTCACGCCTCTTACAAAGCTGAGAAACAATGTAGTAACAACGGTGACTGGCGTCGGCCAACTGAACCATGGGGGAAAATGCCAGAATAGAGAGAAACGTTTAACAAAAACAGATTCAGACAACAGCAGAATGGAACATTCGCACTAGCATTTCCCCTCACGTCTTTCCTTTCCACTCATTCACTCACTCACACTCACACATACACGCACGGACGAGTCGGCTATTCACATATACATATACATATATTTATGTACATACATACGTACATAATTTTATCTCTATTTTGAGCGCCGGCTTTTTTATTTTTTGCACTTTCCCGTTAACTATAATTGCGGGCCTGCCAACCGCGCACTTTCTCATTGTTGGAATTTTGAGTTTTTTTTTGGCGTTTATTTTTATGCCGAGCCGTTGCATATATTATGCACAGAATGGCCAAATAATAATTTTTGCTTACTGAAAAGGGCTTTCAACAGAAGGAAGACGAAGCTAGCTGAAGACTCTCTACTTGCGCTCAACTTTTCATTCAATGTTCTCAAGTTTTTGGCAAGTGCGTTGCTCAGCAAAGATTCTGCATTGGCATGGGGGAAAAAGAGGTCAAAGTGGGGCCACAATATGCGAGTGTTGTAAAACGCGGACAGCGATGCGTCATGCTTTGTGGGAGGCAACAAGCATGGATGGATTTTCCCTTAGGGGGTGCACAATACATAAACACACACACACACACACACAATCGCGAATATGTTGAGGAATGAATATATGTATGTGTGTGTGTGCGTAGACAGACAAAATGTGGAGCTATGTGTAGAACAAAGCGAAGTGAATGACCGATTAATGCAGAGTCAAAGATCTCAAAATAACAAACTTCAATCATTTTCCATTACTAATGCTTTATAAAAAAACTATAACAAATCATTAATGATAAGTAAATATATATATACACAGATATGTACATGTCTTCATATATTTATTGTATTGGTCACGTCGAGCAGCCCTATTAAGCTACAGGTAACACACACAAATGCTTTTACTGTTATTATTTATAGCGGCTGTGCCAGTATGTGTGCCAGTAGAAATTATGAGTAATGAGTAATGAGCGGTGAGCAATCTGGATAAAACTGGAAATTGAAGGTACGCCGGCTCGATTCGATTCGAATCTCTTACGCTTTTTGTTATTGTTTAGAGACTTTTGTCTATTGCCTAATGGCAAGACGCAAGCGGACATCGCAATGAATATGGGCAAAATACATTAAGACAGACATGGTCATGTGTTGTATATTCAATACCTATTGTGTGCATATAACAAAAAGCAAATGTAGTCTAGCGAGTGGCGACCAACCTATATTTATTTACCACTTTATCTAATGAGCATTAGCAAACAAAAAACTGACCCAAGCAGCGTCGTCACTTCCACAAAATGCAAAAAAAATCAAAAGCAAAATAATATATCAACGCACACAATTTGAGTGTCACACGCATACATATACACAGACATACATGTGCATGTAGATGTTTGTATGTATGCCTTGTTTAGCCAGTGCTAAAAGTTCGGTTAAAACTGCCTGTAGCTAGTTTTCAGCGATTATTAAGTCCGAAGCATGCAGTCGTTTGCCTAAAAAGCAAAATGCAAACATGGCCACTGAAGCAGCCAACTGACCATGCTGGGTCTGGCAAGTGGAGTGCCGTCAAGAATATCGGGAGAATGGGATGTGCTGCGTTATTTTTATGCTCGGAATATGTGTATGTACAAATTCTGGCAGCTGTGCTAAATAAAACTGAAAAGCAGCTGCACTCCATACATACATACATGTGTATATGTATAAGTAGATACAACACATACACATACTTAGATATTCAATACACAACACACACATTTACGTGATTGTCCATGCAAAAGCCTTTCATCATTATCAATAACATCATCATCAACAAGCAGATGCACACATATGCATGTATGTGTGTGTGTAGTTAGTTCGGTTAGGCATAAAATTCCATGACACAAACACAAGTAAAAACATGACGATGATGAAGTTTTCTTCCGGAAAATTATTGATTTAGTTTTGCAGCGCATTCAACAAGTCCATGCTGAGTGGTGCTTTAATGACTTACACAATGAAATGCGTGACTTACCCTTTGTATTTGTCGAACAAAATGTGCTTCGTTACTCTGTAAATATAAATTAACTCGAAATGCACACTGCGAAAAACGACGCCACCTTCTCAAATGAACGGTTTATTTAAAATGGACTAAAACAGTGTGGCCGTAGGGGCTAACGCGTATTTGGCAAATTTTTTAAATACTAGACTTAGCTGACAACATAACCAATAACAGTTTTCTGTTAACCGATTTAAAAATTGGCAAAAAGTGTTAGTTTAAAAAGATATAACTACGACAAAAAATAATGTTTACTATTATAATCTGAAGAAAAAAAAAAAAATAAATAAATACAACACACATGTAGTGGTTAGTGTAAATATTAAATTAAACAAAATAGATAACTGTTAAAATAGTAGGTAACAATGAGATGGTCACTCTACTGTTGAATGAATATTTCAACAGCTGACAAGCTATCGATCCCTTCGATTATCCCAATCAGAACATCGGCAATGGAATATTTGATTATAAATTTTTGGATACCGCAAATGAAATTCAATTACTCAGATTATATCCGAGGTTTTCCTCTATTGACCTTTCACTTTTCCGCTACACCCACATGGAACAAGGACAGATTTGGCTTATCAATAAAAAAATCTGTTACATGTCATTAAATTTAAATTGTTTCATTTATTATAGAAAACGGGTTTTGCTGGTCATATAAAGTTATTAATTAACTTAGATCCTTGATGGGTACAGCATCTAAAAAGTAAAACGAAAGGTTATAATTTAAAATACTTCAAAACATTTTCAAATTATTTGTTACTTACGATGCGAATGCGGTGTCCCATGGCGTGACCGGGCAAATTCCTGTTGAAGCGTGCACGCACGGATCCAGTGTTTCCGTGGATGCGGGTAACCTTGCCCCAAACGGCACGGACACGGGTCTTGCGCTCAGGATGCTGAGGTACACACTTCTTGGTCTGTGCCTTGTAGACATACACGCAGCGCTTGCCAACATAGAACTGGCCGTGTTCCTTACGACGAGCGCCCTCAATCTGAAAGTGACATTTTGTCAGTAACAAATTTATATGTATTGTAGGCATGATATAAGCTTACCTTAAGGATGGCGTGGTTCTCGTGCTGGTTCCTCAAACCGCGCTTGTAGCCGGTGAAGACAGCCTTTGCAAACAGACGGCCATGACGTTTGTATTTCTTGGCCGACACTTTCGTCTCAGTGGCGACAGCCTTCTCAGCCTTTGGGGCCTTAGCGGCCTTTGGCGCTTTAGCGGCTTTGGGTGCCTTTGCGGCCTTAGACGCAGCGGGCTTAGCTTGTGTGTCAGCCATAGTTCACTGAAAAATTCACGAAATAGAGACTCACATTACAATCTTGCATAAAAACAGATATAATTCAAATTCATTATTGACATTTGTTTTGATTGGCAGACTTGTGGGGGACACTTGATTTCTAGCCATAAACATCAGAACGGTTACACTTTATAAGAGCAAAACAACTTCTTTGTGACACAATACACATATTAATCTATGCAAAGTCACATCAATTTTGAGATTTTGTCGTAATATTCTTGTATATTTTGATATTTTATAACGCATAGCATAAAATCCGCGTACGTACCGGAAATCTATCAAATGGCGAAAGAGGGAGGCGATGACAAGTCTGTCAAACAGAGGTGCATTTTAGATGTTATAATAATAATATATATCGATAGTATGCAGTGTTGCTCAGAAAGAAAATAAAATTAATAGATATATCGAACTGACTTGGAAAATAAGTCAAAAAATAAAAACAAACTAACTATAATAATAACAATGTTGCTCGATAGACAAAATTAATAAAATTACAAAATTAACTAGCACATGTACCTACTTCAAACTTTTATGTACTGCAAATACGTTGAAACATCATAACTGGCCGTCGTCCCGCTATTGAGTTGCATAAAAGCTGGTCTAAGATACATTCAGGGCAATAACGGGCTGCTGCTGCTGCACTTACTAAATATTGCAATTGACAACAAATGGGTATACTGCTTCACTTCTCCAAATTGGACAAGCGGTGGCAATTGCTGCAAAAATGTGATATTTTGTTCAAGCGTCATATGAAGAAGCAGGCAGTTAGTCCAACCAAGTAAGAGTTTTATTTTTATTTGTTTAAATATATTGCAGTGAGGGGGTGGTGAACAGACTGTACGACGCCAGCAAACAAAAACAAACGTTGCATAATTTGATACTTTTTGTACACTTCTAGACTGGCCGAGGTTGGGCGCCTGTTGGAGGCAAAAGAAGGCAAGTACGATACCGGTCAATTGTTCTTGCACCGCATCTTTGGGTATCGCGGAGTGATACTCTTCCCATGGACGGCACGTGTATACGATCGTGATTTACACAATCCTAGAAAGCAGACAACGACAACGACGACGACGACGACTACAACAGCAGCAGCAACAGCTACGCCAGCGGCATGCACCACAGAGGCTTCCCCACTTAGTTTTAATGCAGGCAGTGGCGATAACAGTGGGTCAGTAGCATCCGCACAGAGTGAGGATGCTGCCACTGCATGGAATGCAACCAATACCGCCACCGACAGGCAGAGTACCCCAACTATGGGTACCGCAAAACCAGCACCTAACACCAACGCAAGTAGCTCTGTCGATGCCAAGGAGGTCAAAGGCAAAACGCAAACGTTTTATCAAGTGCTCATTGACACTAGGGACTGTCCCTACATTGTGAGTCCTTTGTATATCCATTTGTGTTTATCCTACCAATTCCATAATTAATATCGGATCTTTATTTTAGCGCGCCCAGACCGAGGCTGTGACTTTCTTGGGGAATCAGGACTCGAATCGCAGCTTGTACGCAATTCCTGGACTAGATTATGTTGCGCACGATGATATTATGCCATATTCTTCAACCGATAAGCATCCGCTGCAACACGAGCTGTTTGATAAGTTTTTATCATACGCTGCGGATGCTGAACCGCCCTTTGTGGGTCAGGACACGCTTAAGGCGTGGCAGGAAAAGAATCACCCGTGGTTGGACATGAGTGATGTGCACAAGGAGACAACCGAAAATGTTCGCATCACAGTTATACCTTTTTATATGGGCTGTCGCGAGACGCCGGCATCTTCCGTTTATTGGGTGAGTATTATCCTAATAAATGTCATTCTCTCAACAATAAGATTCTCCTGTTTCAGTGGCGATATTGCATACGGTTGGAAAATCTTGGTGAACTTAGTGTGCAGCTTCGTGAGCGGCATTGGCGCATCTTTTCACTCTCAGGCACTCTGGAGACGGTGCGAGGACGCGGTGTTGTTGGCCAGGAGCCCATACTCAGTCCTAGATTACCGGCGTTTCAATATAGTAGCCATGTAAGCTTGCAGGCGCCCAGCGGTCATATGTGGGGAACGTTTCGTCTAGAGCGCGAAGATGGGTATGCTTTCGACTGCAAGATACCGCCGTTCTCTCTTGAGTCCAAACCTGATGATGTCAGCACGCCTCCGGCCGGTGCACCCGCAAGTGACGATGTGGATTAATGAATTTTAGTAGACAATGGTTATTATTACAACTCAATATTATTTGACCATTCAGGAAGTACATGTGTTTAGGGCAAATAAAAAAATTTATTAGCAATTCCTAATCTAACCCAGCCTCACATTTTTGGCCTCCAGTTGTATTTTAAAGTCAAATGGACGTCGATTTTCGTGCATATCAAAGAGCGTCTGCAGCGCATCAATAGCCGCCGTCTCTGTAGCCGTCTGTACGTTCTCACCAAATCCCTTGCCCAGCAACTGGCGATTGGCGTAAATACCGACTTGGAAAGCAGACAGGATGGTATTTTTGCCACAGTCACCCAATAAGCGTGGCTCCGGCTCTCCCAGTTTCTGCTGGTTGCAGACTTCGCTCAGCAGCTCCAATGGCTGTTCAGGAGTCCATATGTCTAACAAATCCTTTTGATTTAACTGTGTGCAAATGAAATCACGCACAAACAGAAACGCGCGCTCCACGCCACTTGAATCCGCCAAGGCACCAATGATAGCCTGTAGTGTTTCGGCAAGCGTCTCGTTGCTTGGCGGATACTCTGTGGAGAAGATAAGTTCTTTGGTGCCGAGATGCGTAGATACATGCGATAAAGTTTCAGTGCTTAACAGGTACGAGGCAATCGCTTTTTGTCCAACTGGCGGCACCTTGGGCAGTGAATGCTGCACATAGGCCTCTACATAGGCCTTAGCTATATGTGCGCCTTTAGCTATTAGTTGGTTGTTGTCGCTCATTTGCAGATCATCTTCTGCGATTCCAAGCTTACGCTGGCGCTCCTGCTCTTGGTGAGCATATGTGCGTTGTGTGAATGCTGTCTGGAGGATCGGCAATTGAAACTCCTCGTTTAATCGCTTGCCAAATGCAAATAGTTCCGAGCGATAGTTCCACTCAACAAATCCAGAGCGCGGCTCAGGTTTCTGTGGTCCTTGCTTTTTAACGCGATGCGCAAGCTCACGTAACGTTGGCGCGACCCAACGCTTGATGTGTCGCCGTGTTTGAACTGTGAAAAATGGTAATTAATGTATGAACTTAATTAATCATTCATGACATACCTGTACGGGCAGCGTTAATGGGCTTTGCAAGCGCCATGACACTGGCAACACTGCGTAATAAGGACATCTTTGACTTATAATATTAAAAATATTCACTCAGATCTTCGTACATATGGTCGACAGTATTGCCACCACAACGTATTTGTCTTGAAAAATAATTGATAGTTTTGAATCATTTAATTAAGATGGGTTAAATTTTTGTTTTAATATATAGATTTTAATAATAAATCATAATATAATTGTTAACAATATTCAAATTATTTTATTTTAAAAATATTAATTTCTATCGATAGGTAACATTTATTGATGTATTACTTGCAACCTTGTGTATTTCTAAAAGCTGGTCACCTTAACGACGCCATGTCGCTGTTTGCATGAAAATTTTTTATTCGCAAGTTGTGGAAATAAATTATTTGATAAAACTTATTAATAATTCGCATAAAACTGATTGTGGAGCACAATTATATTATAAGATTGAAACATGGCGCTGCAGACGTATGGTGATAAGCCTGTGGCATTCCAACTGGAAGAGGGTGGCGAGTACTATTATGTGGGTTCCGAGGTGGGCAACTACATGCGGCACTTCCGTGGCATCCTTTACAAAAAGTATCCAGGAATGACACGAATTGTTCTTTCCAATGAGGAAAGAAAGCGTCTCGCCGACTCTGGTCTCAGCTCACACATATTGGCCAGTTCGGTGTCTCTGCTCCGAGCTGTAGAAGTTGACGACATTATGGCCGGCAATGATGAGAAGTATGTTCAACGTGCCTTATATGAATTTTACTTATATGTTAACTAAATAA
The DNA here is from genome assembly GCA_035045145.1 of Drosophila meridionalis. Lineage (NCBI taxonomy): Eukaryota > Metazoa > Arthropoda > Insecta > Diptera > Drosophilidae > Drosophila > Drosophila meridionalis. The sequence continues at coordinate 7,920,217 of JAWNPG010000020.1, read as the reverse complement.
TTGTGAACTTTTAGATATCGTGCAGTTTCTGTAAATACCTCGGATACTCCAGTACCACGGGAAAGTAAATCTAAGAAGCAGCCACAATATGTTCCAACTATGCCGAATTCAAGCCATCTTGACGCAGTGCCCCAGGCAACGCCCATCAATCGCAATCGGGTGCACACTAAAAAGGTACGCACATTTCCCATGTGCTTTGACGACACAGATCCAACAGCGAGTCTGGAGAATGCAGCACAGAAGGAGTGTTTAGTGCCCATACGCTTGGATATGGAATTAGAGGGGCAAAAGCTACGTGACACTTTCACATGGAACAAAAACGAGAGCATGATAACACCTGAACAGTTCGCTGAAGTTCTCTGCGATGATCTCGACTTGAACCCCCTGCCATTTGTTCCAGCCATTGCACAGGCCATACGGCAGCAAATCGAAGCGTTCCCCAATGACCCGCCTATACTGGAAGAAAGCTGCGACCAGCGCGTTATAGTCAAACTAAACATTCATGTGGGCAACACATCCCTGGTTGACCAGGTCGAATGGGACATGTCGGAGAAGAACAACAATCCCGAAGAGTTCGCCATCAAGCTGTGCGCAGAGTTAGGTCTGGGCGGTGAATTTGTAACGGCGATTGCATATAGTATACGAGGTCAATTGTCCTGGCATTGTCGCACATATGCCTTCAGTGAAGCTCCATTGTCCACCATTGATGTACCCTTCCGCAATCCAAGCGATGCGGATGCATGGGCACCATTCCTAGAGACGCTAACTGATGCCGAAATGGAAAAGAAAATACGTGACCAGGATAGAAATACGCGGCGCATGCGACGTTTGGCCAATACTACAACGGGCTGGTAATCAAAGCGGTTCGTTCCTGCAACGCTCCAATTTAGCACGGCGCTTAGAGCTGGTTCTGTCACCCACCAAGTTCTCACAACTTCTAATCGATTTTCAAGTGCATGAATGCTTTAAGTGGCAAAACCAATTATTGCTGAATCGCTCTAATAATAGTGATCATAATAAATCAAATATAATCCACGCTGGATACTGAAACTTCCAAGTGAAGTGGCCAGCATTAAATGTATTCAGTAAATTATCGTAAAACAATTTATAATCACTATTAAGGATTCGTGTGAATTGTTGCATCCCAAAAACTGAATTTATCGAGGTTCAGTTTCGGTCGGCAATATATATATATAAATAATAAATACATGTCTGTCTATTTTAAAGCCAATGATGGCCATCTGTTCATTGATTTCTTTTCTCTTAGATTAATTAGGCTATTGCAGTAGTATTAACTCTCGACTGAATCGGGTTTGTCCTGATCATGTTCGCCATCGTAAAACTCGTTCTTTGCTTCAACCATTTTATCCTCGTCCGCCTGTGACATGCGCACATCTGGATCCGTTTCCTCCTTCATACGCAGCTCCTCGAGATCGACGTCCCGCGGTGTTTGCACCATTTGCACGCTTGGCGAGTGCTGGCACATTTTCAGGTTTTCGTATACATGCTTCACAATCAGCTCCATATATTGTTTAGAATTTGCGTTGTCCTGCCGCGAATTGACGTCCGGATGTAATGTGAAGTCGGGTGCAAAGAAATCATAGTACTCCGTTGGGGGCAAATCGTTTGAGATTTCCTGATCCACTAGCAGCGACGTTTCGTGTGTCCAGCAGCGTGCAACGTTTCGCAAAGTGTAACCGCCGCCACCGACAACTAATGTGGGCACATTTAGTGTCCTGACAAACTTAACGCACTCTCCATGGCCGCGAGTACTAAGCGAGAAACAGCCGAGCCTATCTCCAGCCAATGAATCGGCGCCGCATTGCAGCACAATTGCTGTCGGCCGATAGAAGTCCATGATCGCCGAGATGATCGGCTTAAACACCTGGAAATAGCTGTGATCATCGATTCCCTCTTTGAGGGGAACATTGACGCTGTAATAACGACCAGACTCTGCGCCAATCTCATACATATCTCCAGTGCCCGGAAAGAAGTAATTGCCATATTTATGGAAGGATGCTGTCATCACGCGATCCGTTAAATAGAATGCTTCCTGTACTCCATCACCATGATGCACATCAATGTCGATGTAGAGAACTCGCGGATTATATTTCAACAGCTCAAGTATGCCAATGACAATATCGTTGACGTAGCAGAAGCCGGATGCCTCAAACTTCTTGGCATGATGCAGGCCGCCCGACCAATTGATGCATATGTCGCTGTGGTTGTGGTTCAGTTTCTGTGCGCCCTCAAGGGAAGCGCCCGTGTACATGGCGCAAAAATCGAACAGACCATCGAAGACGGGACAGTCCTCACCCACGCTAAAGTGAGCCAAATACTTGGTATAGGCGACGGCTGTAAGTAGAACAACAAGAATGAGAAAGGATTCCAATTCATCAGTTTTTTACTTACAATTGCATTGAATATTCTGTGGAGTGACTTGCTGCAGGTAGGCGATGTACTCGTCGCTATGAAACCGCAGCATATCCTGTGCACTAGCTCTGTAATACGTAAGGAATTAAACACTTGACAATTATAAATTGTTGAATAACAATTACTTACTTGTACGGTCTGTAGATTTTCATCTTTTTGTGCAGGCCATAGTTCATGACCAGGCTATGGGTGACGGCTAAGCGTTGCGGCTTCATTGGATGCCCCGCTCCATAGTGGAAATTGCCCACATCGGCATTGTAAAAATATGAAACTCGTCTGTCAGTCATCCTTATATCAAATGCCAGCTAATCTCTGTCCAATGCGACTCCCAGTATGGGCAGTATATTGTTCTTTGCATATAGTACAATCAACAGTACAGCCACAATAAATAAAAGTCGCCGTGTTGTAGTTAGCTCGTTTAAGCCAAATAACATGCCGTTGTTTCGAGATCCCTATTATTTATTAAGTTTTTAGTTCAGGCAAAGCTGCATCATAAAATTTTTTAAGTTGTTTGCGGCGTAATTTCCATTTCACTTTTTTTTATTAACAATAGATTATTTATAAAGTTATAATTATATTAATATGAAATCAGTAATACTTTTGTTCGTATGCGATTTGCACTATTGTTTTTTCTTTTTCTAAACACTTCTTATTCGAAAATTTTCTTGATTGTTCTTTTTGACGCGTGTTTTTTATGTGTTGCCTTTTGCTGTTCATTCGCTTGTTAACTTAACATAGTATAAAAATGTTATTAACAGATACATATCGATAATATATGTGCTGCCTTGTTTATCGATTTAAGCCGGTTCTTAATGCATAAAAACGACTTTAATGCATAAAAACGACTTTAATGCATAAAAACGACTTTAAATACAATAATTGTACATTTTATTTATCATACATACAAAAAGGCAAACTTGTATTAATTATTTTAGGAAATTGTTTCCAATATATAGTTGAATTGCGAAAAAATCTAATTGGATAAAATATGTTTAATTTATGTTAAATTCCACAGCTGATCAAACGTATCGCTGTGAATGGCGCATATTCTTATCTCTCATTCTGATAAGCATAAAAGCGTCCTCTCGAACTTGCGTGTGCAGTAATCAACAATAAATGTCATGACATAGCAGAATGCAAAAACTGTGTCAAACCGTTGCTAAGGAAGCGCGTAAAAGACAGTGCGCTCCAGAAGTGATAAAAGCAAATCTAATTTGCTTACATTACGAAACCGCAAATTGATTTTATTAGAGGGGACCGTGCATTAGACTGCGTGTATCTGTGTCGAACAGTGAATGCTGATACTTACAAACTGAAGCTTCGTGACCGTTGCCCCCATTTTGTCCAAGATGTTAACCCTCTATTACGTGAGCGCCACTTTCCTGCAGTCCTGGCGTATTCAAAGGGCCTGCAACAAAATTGCTGAGCAATTAGCGCAGTCATCGAGCGTTGCGTTCTATGCACTTCAGTCTGGCAAGGACGACGGCTTCGGTAAGCGCAATACAATTTAAGATTCGTAGCAGTTCAATAGTGTCTTTGCGAACATAGATCCTACAATAGCCAGCTCCGAGCTGTGCGGTAATCGGAATGTGGCAAAGGTAACGGATATACTGTGGCTGCATGGCAACCAGCACGGCTGCTGCCTGCGTCCATTGCAATCAGTGCAGATTACGCCATGGATTAGCTTTCCGCCCGCACCCAGTTTACTACCTTTCGCCTACGCCGCTGAGACTCTTACACCCACAGTAACTCCAACAGAAATTGAACCGCAACCAAGAATAATTCTGTCTCCGGACACGGCGCAACGTCTACAATTGTTGATCGAAGCGAACATTGACCTGCAGCAGCGGGAAGCGGGCACGCAAGTCTGTCTACCGGTGCAGGTGAGTCTAAGCACAGATATCTAAGCTGCTTTCATAAGATTTAGATGTTTTCGAAAACCTATTCTTTGCTTATGCCAAGCGAGTGTTGCGTGTGCTTGGTCAATCAAACATTGCGTCATATTTGAGCTATTTTTGCAAGAGTGTATGGACGTGTGTTAATGCAGATGTGGCTTACCAATTCTCTTTTCATGCTTAACGTGATTCAACCTGCTAAAAAATCGTCAGCTGGAAAATTACGGTAAGCTAATTGCATGGAAAATAGATTCCCACCTGGCGGTGCTCATCGAAACGGATATTGAGCACTTCACAAAACTATTGATAATGACATTTTTACAAAATAATTTATACATTAATGATCAGCTGCCACTAATGAGGATTGAGTGTAAGCGCACTAGCTGATTGAAATTTAAACATATTTGGATGCATTCCGATATTAATTACGTTCCACCTTTGCAGCTGTGCAGCGAGAGGGCGAACCACAGCCCTTTCAACTGCTGGCTAATCATCTGAAGCGCCAGTCACGGAAGGCGGCTGAAATCAGTGCGGAGGGCTGGCAAAAACACTTGGAGGATCTGCGCGCACTCAGCGTATTGGCCCACCAGGCAACCGAGTTCGAGCAGCAGAAGAGTCGCAACGAATTGAAGGCTAGTACTCCTAAGCAGGACCTGTTGCTCCAACGGCAGCCGGAGCAATCGCCCGTTGCAGTACAAGGCAGCATTAAGGCAGTGGCTGTTGTGGAGCCCACCACTAAGACACCATCTCCTGCCAAGCCAACTCAGCTGAAGCAACCGGCCCCAGTGGAACATCTTCTAAGCAAGCCTAGTGATTTTGAAAAAGGGACTGCCACCACGAAGACTGAAAATCCATCAACCACATCTAGGGAAATGGAAAAGTCACCAGAAGTACAGGAAAAGACACCCGCGACAGTCGCAAAAGCAGTTACACCAAGCAGGAGCTTTGTGGCCGTGAAGCCAAGCTCTCCACCGTCCGAAGTATTGGCTTCCGCCCGACCACGTCCAATTTTGCGCCGTAACAAGAATAGCCTGGGCGAGGCTAAGCCGCTTAATGTGCTCGTTTACTCGGACAGCGCCAGTGCGCGTGATTCGGCAATGGTCACACTACGTCAGATCCTGGAGCCAGATGTATACACTATTTATACGCTAACCCCACAGCAGGCGGCGCAAAAACATTGGCTGGAGCAGACGGCGCTGCTGGTAGTCTGTGGCTCTGTGGCTCCGTCCATTGGCCAGATATTGGTTGACTACTTTCTGCATGGTGGCAAGGTCTTGAGTCTCTGCTCGGATATTTTACACTTTATATTACCTAATTATCGTACTGCGGAGGTAAGCCCCTTCGGTTCGCCAATGGAAAAATCAATACTTCATGTTTATGTGTCTGTTCCAGGTTCGAGAGCACGAGTTGGTTCAGTTTTCCTACGACAAATGGCAGCGGGTGAAGATGATGCACCACATTTTTTGCTACCAACCATCTCCGGTTAAGAAAAACTTCTCCACCGACAGCGAGGAGTCATCGGTCCCATCGCACTCACGTAAATCGTAAGTTCTGTTCCTTATTCTAATTCGCATACACTGAAAACATTTTCACACGAAATAATCATTCATAATCCAAATTAATATTGCATTGCATTTCTATAAATTGAAGCGCAATAATTTCATACACAATCGAATTTATCACAGACCAATGCCGATATAAGTATATGCATATAGATTGCTTGTATTTTGCTTTTATTTTTTAATTCGATTGCATGTTGTATACGATTATATGTATATTTTGCCAGCCAAATCAAAATGTTGCATACTTGCAGGAGCCCTTAATATGAATTTGAATTGAAGGTGGAAATCGCTGGTAGAATCTACATATTGCCACATAGTATACATATTTTCGGAACTAATTGTTGTGTTTCGACTAGCTGATCTAACCCAATTAACAACAATCTTTAACTAATTCCAGTCTCTTTTGTGTTTCTCAAACCTTTCATGCTGAAATTGGCGCTATTTTTTTTTGTATTTATTAATAACCGGATCGTTGATCCCTCATATTCATCTGTCTTTGGATCTATGTCTTTTTATTATATTTGTAATTGCTGTATTCTCCTTCACCTACTATCATTATTATTACACTATTGCTTTAATTATGATTTTAAAAATTTGCTCCAAATTTACTTAATTTCTCATACATTTCTTTTTTTGATCGTGTGTGCTATTATTCTCTTCCTTGCGTGTGATCTTTTTCTCTTTCTCTTTTCTACTCTGTGTTCGTGTGTGTGCGTGTGTATGTGCTATATGTGTGTCCATTGCTATTATCCTACTTACCATTAACCAAAAAAAAAAAAAAAAATTAAACAATAATACTCGCAACAACATAAAACAAAATATAAACAAAAAACAACCAAATCAAAATACGAAACGAACGCCGCTTAGAGCTCTAGTATGTCCAAGGTCCATGGATTTGAAGGATTTGACCGGCCAGACACACCAGCTGGATGTTAAAGTGTTGGGCACTGAAGAGACCTGGAATACGCCCAGTCTGCTGCTGGCCAAAAGCTTGCAAAGCGGCGGCAAAGCCGTCTTCTCTCAGGTTCGTACCGAAACATTTAGCTCTCGAAGACTATTATTGATCGAAATCAATTATTTTTGGCAGGTTCACCTGGAGACGAATCCCAACGAGTTTGAGTTCGATGAAGTCAAGTTTGCAATCTTAAAGCAAAGCGAACGCATACGTATCGAAATATTTACGGACCTGTTGCACAAGTACCTGGAAGTGCAGGTGCGAGGCAGCGAGTACGAAGTTGCTGCGCCTGCCGCAGTGGTCTTCAAACAGGCTTATTTCTTGGGTCGTCATGAGGTGAGCTGTGGTCTAGATGTTTGATATAGTTTTGTCGTGCTAACCATTTGGCTATTTGCAGTCCAAGTTTGAGCTGCTGGAGAAGTTGCGTCCACGTTGCACCGGCAATGACAATGTCATCATTATGCCCAAGTTAACTATCAAGTTTTGTGGCAAAGACGATAAGGCGCCGACTGCAAACGCAAATGTGTTGCCCATTCTGATACATTCCTGTCCAGATGACTTCTCCACTGTGGATTACTTTGATGTGGGTGTTAAATACACTTGTTTATAGACAATTATTTGATGTACTATTTACAACTATTGTAGAATCTGAAAACTGAGCATATCGGACGCTTGGTCATCTATGCGCCAGTCATGAGTAGCTCAATGCATGTCATCAACGATATGGAGCTGATGCATGGCATTGCGGTGCTGCCAGTGCAACAGACGGCGGGCGTCGGTCGCAGCAGTAATCAGGTAATTTATCTAATATATCTACCATTATGAAAGTTATCTTAAACTATATTCTTTTTTTGCTTAATTAGTGGCTGAGTCCTTTGGGCTGTGCCATGTTCTCAACACAGCTGCACATCGACATGGACTCGCCTTTGGGCTCCCGCCTGCCGCTGATACAGCATTTGATTGGAGCTGCTGTTGTCAACACTCTTCGAGGTCATAAAGCATATAGGGTGAGTTATTATGTGATAATGTATATGAGACAGTGAAGCTCTCTAGGAAATTGACGTCTTATGAGGATGATATTGATTCATGAATGATATCATAAAAGACGATAGAGTCAGTTAGCAATGAATTGTACTTTATTGAATATTCTTATATCAACTTCAATATTTATTGCTTCAATGAGGTCTTTAATGCAAATGCACAATGCTAATGGAACATATACGATTAGTGGTCCATTTCAATACTCTGAATCCACCGGTTATATATGTATGTCAGTATATTAATCTTGAATTATGGGGGTTTGACAACAATATTTTTCGCATTTTGAGGTATATTATTTCAAGCCATCGCAATAGGCGATTATTTCAGAATTGGATATAATTATTTTGAACATTCTTTAAAGCATTTAATTTGTTATTGCTTCAATAAGATTTCTAATGCAATATTTGAGGTTTGTAAACTTATTAGTTATATATACAAAATAAGAATGCTTCCTAATACTCTCTACACCCCGAAACCCTAAAATGAGTGAAAAGTTGTGAAATTGCCACAGATAGTAGAATTGAACTTAATCATCAGATTATATGGGCTATATAAGGTAACTAGAGATATTGAATATGATATCAGAGGTTTAAACAGAAAACAAAAATCTATTTATCCGTAGTTCAATATACACTTCGACGAAACTGCCTGAAGAGTCGATATATGAACCTGGGTTTCCACATTATCAAGTTCAGACAATCTATGAATTGCCTCATTTTGTTCCACTAAATTGACAGCAAGTCGTATAAATTTGTTCATTCATATATTAGATGCAGTAGTAAATGTGATGTAGCTCCAATATTAGGATCTAAAAAGTCGAGCAGTCTGATTATAAAGCTTTGTTAGGTAAATGGTTGATTGAACAAGGTGGACTTATACTGTTTTTCAGCCTTAGAATATTGTTTACTGTTATGCATGAAGTTCTTCGTACATATCTGGATTATTTCACTGGTTCTATGAGTTTGTAAAGAAAATCATTGAAAGCACAATTATTCCACTCTGGGCTCGGGGTTACAGGCTAGCTTAGTCGGTAACTGCCGACTCGAGCACTCTTAATTATTTTGTACATTTTATAAGTTTTTTGTTTCATTCGGTTTTAATCGAAATTGGTCCAAAAACAATTAAAGTTTTTCACCATCTTTTTGTTTGTTCTTTCTAATTTCAATCAAAACTGAAATGTTTTGGTTAAACTTTATGAAATTTACAAACTCTTAAAATCAAATGGAAATTGATGCATTTAATTTTTGACATTGCAATATTTGTAGCTAATTGATTTGTTTGAATAAATTTAATAGTTTATTTTGACATATTTTTGCTGTTGTATATTTTGCATTCAATTGGTTTGCTATATACATTTTACAATACACGCTTCTTTAATATATTTGTTAATATATAGTTATACATATGTATATATATATATATGTATTCATATATATAGAACTTTGCTTATACATAATTAACAATTTAAAAATTGCTCACCTGATTTATGTTTACATTTCGATTTGCCACAGTGCTTGCTTTTCATTAATGTAGGTAATTTGTAATTTCTATGCCTATTTAACGCATTCGGATTTGCTTGTTGCTCATTAACGTTTAAACATTGTCTTTTAATTAAACATTTGTTTGCAATTCGTAATTGTAATTAAATTTAAAAATATTTTACAATGTGTATATGTAAATTGCTATAATTTGAATTGTGCACATACATATATGCTCAAATGCATATATAGATATGTGCACAAGGTTTGTTTCAGTTTAATCTTGTTTTGTTTTTTGTTTGTTTTGTTTTGCTTTTAATGTATATTTACAATTAACGTTTTTATAACACATGCACTTTGAACTTTTCATTGCGAGTCTTTGAGAGGCTGAGGAAGTGAGCTTTGCTCTCTGCAATCTCTCTTCCCCTTTTATCGGAGAGCAGGTTTCACATTTGACATTTCGCACGCACAACAATTACAGTTAGAGTTACAAACATATGTGTGTGTGTGTGTGTGTGTAGGCAGGGGTGTGTATCTGTGTGTGTGTTTAAAAACATTCATATATAACATGAAATTGTGCTAATTAGAAACAGTGTGTGCTTGTGTGCATGTAGCTGCTTACATACATACATAACATATACGTGTATGCGTGTGTATAGAAATGTATAAATGTACATATATAGTAGGCTGGTTAGAACACAGACTCCGCCGAGCGGGACAGGTTGACGGGATGCGAGGGACTGCGCGCCAAACGCTTCTTTGGCAAATGCTCCAATAGGGAGAGCAGGCGTGCGAAGTCTGGCCTATGCTCCTTTTCGTAGGTCCAGCACAGCATCAACAGGTCCTTGACGTCGCGGCCAGACTGCAGATTGGCCAGCGATTGCTTCATGCCTCGCCCCACTTGCCATATGATCGACTCCGCCGGTTGGTCCTTGAACGTGAACTCGCCGCAAATGAGCTCATACCAAACAGTCCCAAAAGAGTACACATCAGAATAGGACGTGAATTCTAGACACTCACCAGGCGGCTTTCTCGGCAGCAGCGCTCGTATCAGTTCCGGGGCCAAGTAGCACAGCCAATTTTGCGGAACTCCCAGCCCCATATCACAGTACAGCAGCTTTGTGGAGCTGAAGAGGCCAAAGTCCGTGATGATAACCTTGCCGTTCTCGATGAAGATGTTCTTGGTGCGCAGATCCTTGTGTATTATGTCCCTCGCATGCAGATAGCCCATGCCCTGCGCAATCTGTTGGGCAATTAGCAGCGTTCGATTCATGGCAAACTTCTCCCTTCGCTGATGTATGTAGGTGTACAGAGTGTTGCCCTTGCACAGCGACGTGACTATGGCCAAATACGGCGGATTCATGCAGGCGCCCATGAACAGAACCAGGTTCTCGTGACGCGTCTTCTTGAAGTTCGCCACCTCATTGCGAAACGACTCCAGCATGTGCTCGTCCTGCAGATAGTCTTCGTTGAGTAGTTTCACAGCAACGTCGCCATGCCACAAGGCTCGATGCACAGTTCCAAAGCGTCCCTGTCCAATGCGCTCCATCAAATGCAAATCACCATAGGGTATGTCCCACTCCTTCAAAGATATCGAATTCTGGCGCCACTGGCCCGAGTCTCCATCCTCCGTTGAGTCCAGGCGCACAGGCGTGCGATCCGAGTCAGTGCTAGCGCTCCCCGAGAGCGACACCGTCTTATCACTGTCATTCGACTTGTGTGTGTCCGTGTATTCGCTAGTGAAGGGCGTGCGCTTGTCCACGCCCGCATTGCTCAGTTTGCGGGGAAAGAAGCTGCCGCTGTTCACCAGGCTGGCCGTGTAGGTAGCAGTGCTGCCGCTGCTCAAATTCGACACTTGCGAAGCAGCCGAATTGGTTGACACCTGGCTGCTGGTCAGGGAGTGGATCAGGCCATTGGAGCTGCTGCTGCTGTTGTTGTTTGTGCTGCTGCTGTTGGTGCTGTTGGTGGAGCTGCTGTTGTTGTTCCCGTTGGTCAGCGGCTCACCCGTGCTCATGTAGGATTGCGAGTCATTGGATATCAGCGTTTGGGCTGCACTCGTGTTGCTATTGCAGGCATTGATGCTGGTGATAGTCACGTTGGGGAAATTGAATTGACTCTGCTGGCCCTGCTGTGCGCCCGCTGCTCCACCAGCAGGGGCAAGCTTCGGAAGGCAGGCACTGGGCGTGCCTAGTTGCGGGTGATGCTGCTGCTGCTGCTGGTGTTGCTGCTGTTGCTGGAACAATGCTGGGCTGCTGGGCGTTGAGCTGGTGCAGCTCGAGCTTGGCGAGCTGCTGTCTCCATGCTGTAGTTGCGGCTGCTGCAATTGGGGCTTGCCTAGCGTGTTCTTCCTTGGCACTGGTGACGCTTTGCTGCTGCTGTGCTGCGATGGATCCCATCTGCCGCCCACCTGAGTTTGGCGAAATTCGTGAATATATTCAGGCGGAAGACCACAGGAGGGCGGCACATGCGGAGCGCAGGACTTGTGGCAAATATATTTGCAGTCGGTGCACTTGAGCCAATGGCTCAACATTTGCTTTTGGCACAGTTTGCAGGTGGCCACGAAGCCGAACCATTTGCTGAAGCGATGCTTGATGGTGTGACCCATGCCCACGTGCGCCACACCTGGCGAGGGCGGCACTAGTAGCACATTCGAGCTGGTGATGCTGCTGGCGTCTACAAATATGTCCGAGCTGCTGGCCGAGCTGTGGCTGTCGGGGCTAGGGTCTGTGGGCAGGCGGCTACGCGGCGGCCTTGGTGGTTGCTCCGTCATTCCGATATCCGAAGCGCTGCTGTTGTGCATTAGTAGCGTTTGATGCTTCTTGGCGGGCGGCGGCGTTCCAGCAGCCGTTGTGGTGCTACGGCTGCGCAGCGGAGTTCCGCTGGCGGAGACCGTGCCGGAGGCGGGTGTGAAGGGCGAGTTGGGTGGCGAGGGAGTTAATGTTAAAGTCATTTGCGAGCCAGTCAATGGTTGCTGTTCGCTTCGCGAATTTGATGCAGAGCTCACTTTCGACTTGCTATTCCCGTGCTGATGCTGATGTTGATGCTGGCGATGATGTGCACGTGGTGAAGCGCTGTTCAGTCCGAGGCCTATATTGCCAATGCTGCCGCGATGCATGTGATGAGGATGGGGTCGATCCCATGAGTCCCAGTGCCATTGCTCCGGATCAGAATTGGGCGCAATTGTACCGCTGCTCTCAAGTGTTTCCATGCATTTTCGGAGATTATGCATCGCTCTAGTCAGGCGACGCAGTTCCTCGTTCAGTTGGCTACTAGGATTGTGGGCAAGCAGTTGTTTCAGTTCATCGTCGCTCAGCTGCAACGTTTGCTCAAGTGTAGTATGCCGCGCTAGAAAAACATTCAAAGATTCCGGGCTCAGACCAACAACACGCAACCATTGACGCAGCTCGTTCCCGGTAGCCTGATGATGTGGAAGCAGTCCATTGGCGGGTATTCGCTCATTTAACCTTGACTTGGTCAACAGTAGTTCGGAGAAGTAGCGCACTAGCTTTGATTCTAGACAGCGTATCTCCTGTTGCGTCAGCGTTGCACTCGTTGCGCATTGTGTCCGCAACCCCTCCAGATGGTTAGCCGAGAGATCAATCATATCCTGTATGATGATTAGATTGCTTTCGCTTGCATTCGTCGTTGTATTGTTGTTACTGCTGCTGCTGCTGCTGCTTTTGTTGCTGCTGACTGGCGGCGCAGTCAGCTGGGCGGCGGCGCTGCTGCTCATTTTGTTGTGAACCGCCCGCCCCTTGCAGCAGCACAAACTGATTGATTTTTTCAGACGCACTCACAAACCATTTGTTGTTTGCACCACTTTGATGCACATTCCCTCACTTTAATTGGCTTAATTCTTTTACAGAAATCACACACGAGCAATCCCGCGAAATGTAAACCTTAAGAAAGATTCTGAAATGCGGAAAACGCGATAAGTTTAGTAGTTTTTAGAAGGTAGACAGAACGGGTGCCGTGTTGTCGCCTGCACGCACGAAATTTCTCTACACCCAAGTAGTAGAGCTGCGTAACTATCGTCGATGGTATCGCCGTTATTATTGTGCACTTCGATATATCGATACATTTTTATCAGAATATCAATGATATCTCCAGTACAAAGTGGCTTTAAAGGCAGTTTTCGATATTTATGAGCTTAATTATAGTTGGATGTCATCACTTCACTTAATGCTATTTTATATTTTGTTTATTTATTTAATAACACCAGTGATTATTGATATTTATGAATTTAACAATATACATACATACAAATATATAAATATCGATATTGTACTGTCTATCGACTTATTTTGTTATTTACATTAGTTTAAGTTTAGTTCAAAAACGTAAATAACATATTATTTTTTTTTTCAAGGTACTCGATATTGCTTTAAAATGGCCAAATGATATTATTGCCAATGGAAACAGCAAAATTGGTGGACTTGTCGTAAATACCACATTATTGGGCTCTCAAGCAATTGTGAATGTTGGTTGCGGAATTAATTTAAACAATTCAAAACCAACGTTGTGTATTAACGACTTAATAAATGAGTATAATGTGCGAATCCCTAACGCCAAATTACCATTACTAAAATATGAGCAATTTATTGCAATGATTTTTAATGAAATGGAAAGAATATTGGCAGAAGTGCAAAACGGGAATTTTGAAAATTTCTATGCTTTGTATTATGATCTTTGGCTGCATAGGTAAACTGAATTGCTTAAAAATATATGAGAATTGTAACTTAATTATCATTCTATTTTCAGTGATCAAAGCATTACTATTTGCCTGCAGAACGATCAACAAAAGGAAGCCAAAATTGTTGGCATTGATGACGTTGGCTTCCTGAAAGTCAAATTGGCGAATAATACGATTGAGACTGTTCAACCCGATGGTAACAGTTTTGATATGTTGAAAGGATTGATAGTACCTAAATATAATTAGAGAATTTATTAATTCATATATAATACAATTTATTTATTCCGAAGATTTTTGTGTGAGGTATATATTTATATATATTTAAACATAAACTAACTGTTTGAAATTTTAGGCGCATTTAGAGACTTATTATTAATTATAACTATTTATATATTTACAATTCTCTTCACTTAAAGTGAACATTTAGTCAAAACTTATAATTATATAGCTTAAATTAACACACTGCCAATGCTAAGTGTTTTCATAAATATTTCGAAATATCGTAATTCAAAAATATCATCCAAACAAGTAATTTGCCATTATTCCAAAATATATGTGTCTTAAATCTTGAAATTGTTCATAACCTTTGCCCGTTATAAATGTGAAAAATTAATACTTCCCTATAACATTATATGTGTTAACCAAATATTGAATTTAATAAAATTATACAAATCCAAGCAGTCTATATAATATATGAAAATCAAAATCTGCTGCTAAGAATTTGGTATTTTGAACGATTATTATTTTCGTATTAATTGGTATTTTTATATCGCTGGTCACATTGTTGACAACAAGGTGACCATTCTAAGTTTTTTTTTTTTTATATATGCATAGTTTTTACTTGCATTGAATAAAAGTACCAAAAGATTTATATAAGCGCCCCGGATAAAAGGAAATTAAAACATAAAACTATGGCGCAACGTAATCATCGTGTAGACCGTTTTGCGCAAATGAGCAAGCAAGAGGAAATAATTGCCAAAAAACGTCAGGAAATACTTGAGAAGCAGCGTACGGCGCAGCTGGCGAAGGCTGTGGCTGCTGCTCAAACATTGGCTGCACAGTTAAAAACCATTGAGACGGCAACGCCGGTGGAGGAACAAGAAGAACAAGAGCAGGAGGAGGAGCAAGAGCAACCAACGCAGGCGTTGCCCGCAGCTGTAGCGCTTGCTGAAGATGGAAACACGTTGGAAATAGACAACGTAGATCAGACGGGGTCGGCGGCAAGGGCTAAGTGCGATGATGGTATGGCCAAAACGCTGAACAGTTTTACTGGCAAGACGGGAAAAATTACGTTTAGCTTAAAGCGTCAACAGCTGCCGCAGCCTAGCGTTGAGCTGCCGCCACCTAAAGTGAAAAATACTTTTTGTAACGATGGTTCCTTTCTGGAGAACTTTAAGAAAATACTTGAGAAACATGATCAACCCAAGCCGCCAATTATGGTTGCTCCTATCACAAAACCTAGGTAAGAACTTGTACTTTTCTATTCCACCGATTACCTAACACTTGACCTTCGTTTAACAGTGAGGAAAACAATACGGTAGAGACTCAGAGCACCGAGAACAATAGTCCGCAACAGTCGATGGATCTGGCGGTCAGTACAATAGCAACGAGTGCCGCGGCAGCAGTGATAGCTACGTCTATGGCTAACAGCATGACTATGGCTGGCTCACCGCACAACCATTTAGCATTTAGCATGCCGGGGACGGCCACAACAATGCCGCAGGCTGTGCAACCACCACCACCACCGCCGTTTGCATTCAATCCCACGATGCTGGCGCAGGGACCGCCTCAAATGACGATGCCAGCTTTTTTCCATGGACACCATCATCTGCCTATGCAGTTGCATCCAGCTGCTGTGGCCCCACCGCCGCCGCCACCACCGCCACAACTTCCTATTGCGTTGGCCAATTTGACGCCAATCTATATGCAATTGGGACCAACTCAGATGCCGTCCGAAGCAGCGATGCATCAACTGAATGCCATACCGGCTCCCAAAGACTTTGACTTGAATGCTATACCAAAGCCGCAGATTAATCTCGAGGCAATACAGATGCCTAATATCACACAGGTGGATCAGCTTGGTTTGCTGCCAGAGCACGTAACGGTCAATCCACCTCCACCGCCTCCGCCGCCCATGCAACCAAATGAACAAGCATTGCAGCAGCCACATGCAGAACAAGAGGAGCAGCAGCAGCAGCAGCAGCAACAACACAAGCAACATCAACAACAACCGCAGACGCAGCAACCATTGTCGCCGCCAGCCCAAGGTGTGTATCTGTAGTTTATCAGTTGCCTTTGTCTGTTCTGTTTTTGCAAAAATTCCTGCAGTAACCCATCCACTAATCTTTTTCCACTATCTATCAACTCCTATCCAAATTTAACTATCCCAAATTCTTCCAACATCTGAATTAATTTCATTTAATATATTTTATGAATCGTTGTGCACGATTTTAAAGCAATTTATGTAGTTTTTTCAGAAACATGCATACAATTGCCAACGTGCATAGAAAACCTTATCGCACTGGTCGCCGAAAATGGTGAAGATTACGAAGATAAAATACGTTTGCATAGAAGCGAATTGCATCCGGCATTGTGGTAAATCAGCTGCACATTATCATGCGCAGGGCACTTTCACTAACAACTGAGTCAAAGCGGGGCAGATTCTTGAATTTCGGACGGAACAACTAAACACTTACAAGAACGCGTGAAGGCATCTTCGGCTTGCCGAACATGTAATATCCTTGCAGACAAGTCGACTCTTTTTACTTATAATTGTAGTACTTGTCCGATGTTGTGAAGTCACCTGAATGTTATAGTAACTGATCCGATAGATATGATTCGAGCGTTATCTTAGTTATGGCTATAAATATGTTTTATAGTAGCAATAATATCGTCTGCAAGGTTATAGAATTTACTGTGAGGTTCATGTTAGTTTGAAGGCAGAGGACTGGACACACCTACGACTAGACTCATGGACCTTTATAATAGCTTCCAGTATCATTCAGTTTAGTTTTCTAAAACTAGTTGTGTTGAGTTTCAATTTCAAAAATTTCCAACATTTACATCTGACCTGCAGTTACTTAGTTTTACTACAGATAACACTTTTCAAAGAATTATTATTGCCTATCCAATTTGAGTATATGGAAGCTATAGTTCAGTCCGAGCGCTGTTTAATGGTATTGTACAACGGATTAGACTTGATTTGAGATTAGGGCGCACGCATCACCCACTTGTCACACACTGGCCGTATGTTGCCCGTCGCCATTCCACTGGAGGAGTAAGCTGAAGGATTCTATAAAATCACACTACTAAACGGGCGTCAAAAAACAAACAGTTACTCATAAAATGTCTTTGTATACTGAACGCAATTGGGCATTATTCATTGTACGTTTTACTTCTTCTTTAAAACTCTAAAATAGGTTTCTTTATGATAAGAGCTGCGAACAATATCGAAGCTATCGCGCCCAACTGCTCGACTACGAACGCCAGCGCGGCGAGCGAGAGCGGGAGCGGGTAGAGCAGCAGCTAAACAAGGCTCAGCAGCAACAGCAGCTGCAACAACAACAGCAAGAGCGACAGCAGCAGGAGGAGCACAACAATAATTCGGCAGCAGATAAATACGATCCCGAATCGGCAATTAGTGCCGACTTTGATTCCGATGATGAGTATATGCGCGGCATGATGGATCGCAATCGGGACAATATCAAGCGTCGCATCGAGTGCCGCAACGAGCTGAGTGACGAGGAGCGCAGAGAGCGCGAAGAGGAAGCGGCAATGGCAACAGTCGGTGATTTGAATAGTTTAGACCAGGACGATAGAGAGACGCAGCGGCAGCGCCGCAAGCGAGAGCGCAAGAGTCGCTGGGGCGAAAAGGAAATGCTGCCGACCGGCTCAGGTGAGTAAATGATTATCTATCTGTAAATGATAAAAATTAACCCAAATTGCTTTATTTTAGGTACACCCACGAGTTTTGGGAACCAGAACAAGCCCATGCTGAGCACTGTCACGCGAAATGATCCGGCATTGCTGCAGTACGCTCGTCTGAACTACGGCTCCACACAGTTGTCGGAGGACCAGTGGAAGCAGTGCGAGGAGCACTACAAAGTCAACTTGCTGTACCAGGATATGATGCGTAAGCGCCAAGAGATCGATCGCCTGGCACGAGGCGGCAAGTTCAAATACGAATACGACTCCGATGAGGACATCGAGGGCGGCACCTGGGAGCACAAGTTGCGCACAGCCGAAATGGAGGCCACACATCTGTGGGCCAATGCACTCACCAAGCAGAGCGAGGGCAAACATCACATTGGCGACTTCCTGCCCCCCGAGGAGCTAAAGAAGTTCATGGAGCAGTACGAGGCGAAGAAAAATAACAGACAGCCGGACTTAAGTGACTACAAGGAGTACAAACTGAAAGAAGATAACATTGGCTTTCAAATGCTGCAAAAGCTTGGCTGGAAGGAGGGCCAAGGCTTGGGCCAAGATGGTGCCGGTATTGTAGATCCAGTTAATAAGTGAGTGTGACATATTCAATATGTTTAACTAGTTAGTTAATATATAACTATTTATTTGTAGAGCACCACAGCGGGACGGAAACCAGGGTCTGGGCGTTGGCAGCGTTGCCCAGCCCGAAGATTGTGACAACGAGTATGATGCATACCGCAAGCGTATGATGTTGGCATATCGTTTCCGACCCAATCCTTTGGTAAGTTTCCGATTCCCTTAACTGCATAATTATATAGATATGTTTTATATTGAACCTTTCTCTTTCAGAATAATCCACGTCGTGCCTATTACTAGCCACTACGCATATAAGCAATATCTGATGCTTTATAGTGATTAAGATTCACTTTCTGAACACATTTATATTCTATTACAGACATAGATCGATTATAAAGTTAATATTTATACAAGTAGTATGTTACTGCTGACCACAATGAATATGTGCTGAAGTTCTTCTTCTGGATTAGATACCACGAATTGTAGTTGTGTTTATTATTACGCATTATATTTATATAATATACATAAACAGTATAGTTCGTAATCAACTTATAAGCTATGGCTGCTATAACGTATGCTCTAGGGACTATCAAGTTGTTTAAGGTTCTTGGGGGGGCTTTGTAGCAGTTGCATCGTTTAATATATATGTAAGGATATATTCTGTAGTTGGCTACGCGGAACTTGAACGCCTAAACGCTAATAATACTAAATTGTACTCGAACTGGAAACGTTGACTTAACCTTAAGAGTAGAGCGTTAGCACCGGCGTCTGGTTGCCGCGCGCCAGTACAACTGGACATTTCATATCTGACGTTAGCATTTCCAGCCACGACATGTAGAGTGGTGCTGAGATCGCCTCCTGCAATTGAGATGATGATATTTATGCTGAGTATAAGATTAAATAGGGGAGGATTAGGGGTGTGTACTGACCTTGCGCGGCATTGGCAGTGACATGACCACCAGTGAAGCGTTCGATGAGTGTTTCACGACTAGCTCATGGATGCGCAGCTGGCGTTGCGTCTTCTCGGCCATGCTCTGCAGCTCCTCGTCAGTGATGCCGAATTCGTTGCGGGGACTGCGGCGGAAGGGTTCGATGAGACGTTTGTGCTTGAGCATCGTGTCATGGCGCGGCTGGTCCTGGACGCCCTTGAGCATAATAAGCTCTGAGTATTTGATGCGGAACTTGGTCAGCAAACTGGCCATGCTGTAAGTCAATAATAAGAAGGATTAAATTTTCCTTTTGTTTGGTAACTTCTTTCTCTTACCTCTTCTCCTCCTGCTCCTCGTCCTTGCCGTGACACATGGTAAACACGCGCAACTTGCAGTTCTGCCAATGCGAGCGCATTGAGATGATGTAGGGCAGCAGAATCGTTAGACCTGGCAACAAGCAAACACATTCATCAAAATTTAATTCCAATTCTCATAGAGAACTGACTTACCGCCGTCGTCGTACAGCCAGAACACATCGATGGTGCCCTTGGGCTGCTTTCGTGTAAATATGTTCATGGCGTCCAGCACAGTCTGTGGCACTTCGGAGCCACCTTTGGTGTGGTAGGTGATGGACGCGGCGGCGGCATCCGAATTGTTGATCTTGTAGCTACGAGAGCCCCGCTGCATATTGGGCATGGGCGGCTCCTGTGGCATGGTGTACGAGTTGTTTGGGCTGGCGTTGTCCATGTTGGCCAGATTCAGGTTCGAGTCAATGTGCAGCAGTTCCGAGGCTGCATTCGCGGCGGTCAACAGCTCATTGGCAAAGCCTTGCGCGTTGGCTGTATTCAGGTGGCCCATACCGTTGTCTGGCATTGTTACCTTCGGCGTTAGCTCCGAGAAGTCCAGGCCATTGGGCAGACGAAGCACTGCCACACCCATGCGTTGAGAAAAGGCGTTGCTGCGAGTAAGAAAGTGTGAGATTAGTATAAGCAACAGCAATGCGGGAGATATTTTTGATTACTTACTATAATATGGCAAAGTAGCTTTCCACCTCCTCCTTGCGGCAGCGGTTCCAGTCCGGCTTATAGCCAACCAGCACGATGTTGGGTGCCATTTTGCCAAAGCCTGTGGACTTGATCATGGCATTGATGCCGTCCTCGATGCTGAAGCCGTCAATCACATTGTAAAACGCTTTGATTTTGCGCGCGTCCAAATATTTTTGTCCGTCCTTGAGCAGATTCAGGCGATTCTTGTAGCCCATCCGTACCTGAAATAGATATTAATGTCTTGATTAGCTATAAATTTATATATATAATTAACAACTCTCATTTACCGGAATAATGTTGCCCACAAACATCAGTGAGTTGTTCTTGGTCAGCAGGAAGCCAAAGTCGACGAGCGGCGGACGTGTCTTTGGATCTCCGGAAAGGACTAGCACTTGGGGATGATAGTTCTTGACGTGGTCCGAGACGTTCTGCAGCCGATGCACGGCCATCAAAGCCGCTTTGTATTGCTGGGCCTGCGTGGTGGATCCCCAGTTGGCGTCCGGCTTGCGATACATGACCACCAAGTACAGGGCAAAGATGATGCCAAAGGTAATGATGGCGGCCGCATAGTTGATGAGGAACATGATTACCACGCACATCGCAAACCCGAATAAACTAATCCACGCGTTGTAGTACTTAAAGGTGGGACGCCAGCCCAGAGGCTTGACGAAGGCCGCGTGGAACGTGCAGAAGTTGATGAGCGCGTAGGAGGCCAGGTAGAAGGTGGAAATGAGCGGGGCGATCAGATTCAGCTCGCCGATCAGCAGGAAGCCCGTGGAGATGAAGAAGGTCAGCACATAGCCGCGATAGGGTTCTCCATGTTTGCCGTAGGGTTTCGAGAAGTAAATCAAGCCCGGATAGATCTGATCGATGCCCAGAGCCTGGACCAGACGCGGCACCGACAAGAGATTCGTCAGGGCCGTGCTCAGGGTTGCCGCGAAGCAACCGGCATAGATGAGCGGGCCCCAGAGCGACATCTCCTGCATCATTTCGTAAGAGTTGAAGAGACCCCAGCTGCAGTTGCCGGTTTGCATGCAGGGCAGCTCCGACGGCACAATCGTGCCGTTCACGAGGTCCTCGGGGAAGCCGGAGGCATCGCGAACTGCAGCGCCGCCGGCGAACAGGACGAACAGGGCGTAGGAAGTCATGGAAATGAGGAGGGACCAGAAGGTGCCCTTCGGTATGGCTGCGCCGGCATCCTTCAGATCGCCACAGATGTTGGCGCCCGCCTGAATGCCAGTCACGCTTGGGAAGAAGATGGCAAAGACGCTGAAGAAGTCGTGGTTAACGCCCTCTGCATAGCGATAGTCGGAGCCAAAGTTCTCTTTGAATGTGGACCCTAATGAGGCACAGTATTAGCAATCAATCCTTAAGTAGTCTATCCAAGCTCAACTTACAAGAGAAGCCCACAAATCCTCTGGATATTTGCGCCTCATCGCCACGTGGGCCGATCGCTGCTCCTATCAGAAAATTGAATATGGCCAGGACAATGGTGACGATGAGGAAGTTCTGCGCCTTCGTCTCCCATTCCATGCCCACGCAACAGATCAGGATCAGGACCAGCACCGTAATGGAGCCCACAATGCGAATGTCGTTGATGCCATTGTCGACGATAATCAAGCCGTTGCTCTCTGCAAGAATCGCAATGTGTGGGATTTGTTAGTGTGGATCCCCAGTGTGTGCCTCCTCGCGGATACTCACTCAGCAGCGTATTTAGCGATTCACAGAAACCAATGGTGTTCATCGAGGCCGAAACCGCGTTGGCGAACGCAAAAACAACTCCGACAGAGGCGCCAAATTCGGGGCCGAGCGAGCGGGATATGATAAAGTAGACGCCACCGCCCTTCACCTCGCCGTTGGTACTAATGGCCGACAAGGAGAGCGTAGTTATTACGCAGACCACCGTCGAGATGGCGATTATAATTAACGACCACAGAATGCCGGACTCGGCGACGACCCAACTGAGACGCAAGAAGAGCATAACGCCCCAAATGTTGAGTAGGCATGGTATGAGTACGCCGACAATCCATCCCAGCTTGATGTGACCACCAGTTGCTTCCGGTTCTGCTGCATCTGGTATAGTAATGCTCTATAGATGATGAGACAAAGTGAACAGAGAATAAATTTGTGAATTCTAAAGAAATTTAAATGTATTTTTTACTACATATTGATTGAAATAGTATAAAAATTAAGATGTATATTGAGTCCTATATTAACATCTTCATATCCGTTAAGTATATCTTTTTATTTACCTGAGTTCTATACATACTGTATATAATCGCGTTCAATTAACATCTAGTTAAATCATTATGTCTCTTTATTTATCTAACTTGGTTCCGTTTTCAATCTTCATTGTAGATCTCTTCATTATTTAATGTATAATCAGTATAATCTATTATTATTCCAAATATCTATATGTAAACACCCGCATATGGGTTAATTGCTAGTCTATGCATATTTCTCGTACTCGTTTTCAATTAACATCTTGTCAATTCACAGCCGGTAAAATTTGCCAGAAATTATTCATAATTGATATGGATTTTATAGTTACGCTAAAAATCGTACGTCTGCAATAAGTGGGCGCTAAGCAAAAGTCAACAAATGAAATTTCAAAATTATCACATGAAATTATTATAGATCTATGCTAATTGCGTCTTCAATTTGCTGTGCTTAGAGAGTAATCAATCCTATTAGACTTTTGCCACCTATGTGTAGTTCTCTTTAGAGTATAGAACATTTTACAATGATTATCTAAACTGATTAAATATTAGTTTATATTTATTATAAATATGATTTTGAATCAAGAATTTCTCAATTCTAAAAATTCACAAGATTTTCTGACTTGAGTTTTTTATTGACAAATTCATTATTTTAAAAGAAAATGGAAAAGGAATAAAAAGTATATCTCATTTCTATAATGATAAAATAGAATAAAAATTGTCTCTCAATTTTATTCTACTTCCACAAAAAAACTAACTTCGACTAAGAGAAAAAATTGAGCTGTTTGTCCGAGTCCATTTACAATGGTGGCAAATTAATAAATTTCGATTGATTTAGTTTCTTTTTTCTTTTTGGCAGAATTATTTGCGGCTTTATTTGACATCTGAGTGGAGTGGACCGAGAGACGACTGAGCTGATCACCCACTTTATTGTTGGCTAATATAATTGAATGTTTTTTAAAATGTGACCAGAGCGCATTGGCTCTTTGCCCAGGGGTCGGGTGGACATGGAGCGAAATGGGCGTGTCCTTCTCTGTCCTGTGACCAGCCAGCACAGTGGCATTGTGTGACATGGATAGACTGGGCTACACACCCCTTCAGAGCAGCAGGTTAGTTGCTCAGCGCAGCTTGGGACAGCTCCTTGTACTAGCTGCTGGCTCCAGTGCCCCGTGGGTGGCCAGTGTTGATTGTTTACACATTTTTGGCGGCGCTGTGCGGCGGGCAGCCAGACACGTCGACAGACAGATATACAGACATATACATATATAGTTATATATGTATATACGCATACGCACCGCACACACAACACACCCACTACTAGCTGGTTATATGTACATCCCTAACCCATGGACACACACACAGCCAGACAGACACAGCCCAGGGAGCTGGCGACTGGTTTGTTTGTATGACGCTCGCCCGGGTAATTTAATTTAGTTTAGTTAAAGGCGCATTTCTTTTGCCATTTGCCCAAGCGTGGAATATTTTTTGCACAGAAGCCACGCGTACACACGGAATCGGAATTGGAAATTGGAATTGCAATTGGAATTTGAATACCTTATGGGATCTCATGGAGAGCGCGTGAAGGTGGCCGCCAGCCAAAAGCTGATTGAGATATGAATATGAAAAGCAATTACATAGACTAGTGTGCAATAGCTTTAAGACATAGATAGATAGCTTAAAGAGTGTTGATTCAAGGATTTATAATGTCATGCAATTGAAAGTGAAGATGAATAGATCTATGAGACCAAGAAGGATCAGGCCTGTAATGGGCACAAAATATCTTATATTTTAAATGAAATTATTAATTGTTTTATTATATTATTATATTTGAGTCAAAATCAGCTCCTCGAACACTGTTTGACTGCATATAAGCACTGACTCATGAGACGAACGGGTATTACGCATTTGTTTATGCCCTACTGCAATATTTTACCTCGTTATTATTTGCTTGCTGAAAATACAACGTGCACAAGCCGAAAGGTATTCATTCAGTTGTGTTAGCTTTAATTTAAGGAAACCTACCTTAGGCCTTTAACGCCCGGAAAAGTCGAAACGTATGGCGAGAACAATGGAAATATTGTTCTTTTTCCTTGGTTAAATGAATCGAGAAACGCGCTAAATAAACACCAGCAGCAGCAGCAGCAGAGGCGACGACGGCGACGACGGAATCGCATAAAAGAATCGATAAATGTTGTATAAATAGCAAAAGACTCTTTTGATATGAATTGCAAATTGGAAATGTAATTATTAGAATGCCCGGCAAGTGCAGCAGAAAAGCGCATTTCGAATGGAAAACTGAAAACGGGCAACGGCGAATGCTGCTGGCACGGAGGCGACTCCTGCTGATGATGTAAACAGAAATACGAAATGCGAAATGCGAACAGCGAAATGCTCATACGCAGCGTGGTACGACACGAAACTATTTTTGAACAGGCAGCGAAGCACTTTAAATGTGTTTTCCAGCTGGTTATATATATCTATATATATACATATATTGTTTTCAATACATAGCTGTCCTACTATAATTGCGAAGACTAAGTACTGCAACCTGTTGCGCGTCGATTGTGCCTGCGCCCTCCTGACATGCACTTAGGCATCTGAATAAACTATGTATTCTTCGCTTTATTATTAGAATTTTTATTGGATATCGCCTTTAAAGATCTCAGATTTTATTTGCTAAATAAACAATATCAAATTGTTCAAGTAAAATCTTATTAATTTCCAATTTTCTTTAATTTCCTAAATATATTTATTAATCTTAACTTGATCAGTTTTTTTTTATATGCTCAAGCAGACATTTATGCCTTAATAGCTTCACATATATCGATAATTGTTTGATAATATGAGGATTGATAATGTCAAATCTTAAATCCGAACAATGACAAATTAAATTCACTTCAAGTGTTATTAAAAATGTGTCAAAAAACTGCTGAGAACTGGTATGATTATTTTTTGGCACTTGTTCTAGTGGGTCTGAAAGGTTTTTAATTTGAGAGCTGGATGTAAACAATTTTTCAAGTGAATGCTTATCGAGCTGACAAACTGTCAACATGTTTGATGCGCTCCCCACTCACGCATGGATAGAGGTGTTAATGTGTGTGTGTTGGGGGTTGGCAACCGGCAACATCAGCTTTAATGCTGCTTCACTTGATAGCATTGGTGGCTCGTTTGCTCGCTGACAATTGATCGAACAACAGCGCCATCTGTCGGCTGCCGCTGTCAGTTTTAATGATGCGCCCTGTGCAGTTTTCACACTCATTGTTGACTCACTCAACGAGGGGCAATGCGCTCTAACGCTTGTCACTGCACTTCTCGTCCTCGTTGCTAGGGGGCGTGGCCAGCTAAGACAATATAGCACTGTGGCACTATGTGCGTCCGTCCGCAGCCATCGTGTTGACAATTAATTTGGCTTCAAGGCTGTCAATCGTATCATCTTTCAAGACACATGTCGCAGCTGGCTCGCATATGCACGGGAACATTTACTTAGAGCTCTCCTTGCAAGCGCACACACTCATTCGGCATGCAAATTAGAGCAATTCCCTCCAACTGACACCAAAACTTTCGAGAGCTCTTTATAATTTAGCTATCTTGCCTCAACTGAGATTAATTTTAATTAGGTAGCTGACATAAATGTCATTTAAATTTTACACAACGAGCATTTATCAAGAGTAAAATAACTAACTACCTTTCAACGGAACTAATTGACAACTATTTGACTTATAGTCGTCTCTATGAGCTTTTTACTATGTGGTTACTATAAGTTACAAAATAACTCAAAATAGTTAGTAAAAATAAATAGTCACTCTATTCAAATTATCATATATTAAAATAAATTTTAAGTTTTTTCAATAGTTCAATGTTCTTAGAAATCCATATAAATATATATTATATATTATATATTATATTATTATATATTATGTATAGTATATTATTATATATTATATCTTTTGAGGAAAAATCAAAGATTTCAGCATACTTTTATTTCCCACTACTATATCAAAAGTCGATGAAATAACTATACATATTTTATTGGAAATTTCGAGTTGGGGAGAAAAATGCTTCATTGGCATTCATAGGTACGACAAACTGACAATCCACACAAAGAAAAGTATATAATGAGAACTACTTGTCTTCAGATATCCAGCAGAGAAATAAAGAAACCAGAAAACGAAAGAACTGCTGCTGAAACTACTTTTTCAAAGGTTTAAAGATCTATAAATATATATATTTATATGTATATGTATGTATATATGTATGTATATAAGTATATAAACTATGCATTGATAATCTCTTTCTGATTTTGGGTATTTTTCTGAAGACCTTAGCCAAAAGCTTTCAACTAAAATCTAATCTTAAGTAAAAATGTTGCTGGCTTTCAATCTAAATGTTATTTAATAGACTTTAAATATATATATAATGGTCAATTTCAAGAGTATTTTAACTAAGAAAAGTGTACATATAGAAATCTATTAGCATTTAAATGAAGTTAAGCTTTTGGCTTAGTTTATTCCACTTAACAGTATTGTAAAATAGTTTGTATATGATACGTATATACATACATGTATATGATAACTATACGATCCCTTATAAAAATCTATTTTAATATATTGTAAACACGTCCATTTGGTACTAAATGCATTACGAATACATTTCCAATCTAGCTCTTATCATTTACTGTTAATTACTTAACCAACATCTGTTATTTGAGCATGTGCTGGATTCTGTTGTATTTTCTATATAGTTTAAGTTGAGTTCGTTATCTCGTTATAATTGTCATTTGAGCTTGTCTACAACACACACACACACACACGCACACATTGTAAGCCGCTTGGCCAATTATAGTTTATGCGACGATTTCATTGGTATTCCCTTAATGAGCGGCCGGCGCTGTAATGCAATTTTTACGATATCTATCATACGCCACGTTGACGCTGTCCCAGCACTCAGCACGGTAGCCAGCAGCCGGAGCAGTCGGAGCAGCGAATTAATTAAACAATATGCGATGAATGTGCTTGGGCTGGTGGATGGAATGGGAGGTGGTGGAGGATTGACTTTGTGCATGTGGTGCGTGGAGCTCACCACCGAGCACAGGTCACAATAGACGCATAAAATTTACTGCCTTGACGGCGATAAGCATAAAAAAAATAAAACTAGAGCTCTGACTAAGTATCTTGAGGGTTTTCTAGCCTCGGCTACTCTTAATTGATTGATAAGGCGTCCCAGGGCTGCTCTTGGCAAAGGTACAAGCGACACCCTCCTCTAACCTCCCCCCACTTAGATAATGCCCAACTAGCAGCGACGTCATCGTGTCGAATTGTTTACACGCACAAATCAGTTGACTCCCAGATAAGTAGAAGAAACAACATTGCGTATACGTCATGGAAAACGTATGGGAAAGACGAAATGAGAAATGAAAATTGTTCAAGTAAATAAATAAAGCATTCGTGTTAATAAATAATGCATATAACACTTATCAAATACGCAGCGTGTATTTGCTAATATCCTGTATATATTAGGTCATAGGAAAGGCTATGCTCAAGGTAAGCTAAAAAAGAGTGTGAATGACTGAAGGTGATTATTCTTCTGCTATCAATTAATGAAATTAACTTTTATTAATGACATAATATATTCAGAGTTCGATCTATTGCATACTCTGCAAGAGTTTTTTGGTTTTTCTAAAGGGTATTTCTCTAGTCCAGCATGCTCACTGCAGTGATCTTCGTACACATGTCTGCTCGGCTGCCAGCATATATGATTATTTGAAAGCAACACAATTTCGATTTACTTTCGACCATATATATTCGCGTGTGTTTTATGATTTTAAGTTTCGGGCATCCTACGATTTGGTTTGTTTATTGGTCGAGCACTTGAAATGTTTTCAAATACACATAAACAGATGCAGATGGGCAGCAGGCGGCAGGCAGCACAGAGATCATGGTAATGCCTCAGTTCTAAAGGGCTACAGAATCTCTACCAAAGCCACATGGGCTTCAAATCGAAATCAAACGTGACGTCGAATCGATTTGGAATATTACAAATATGCAAGAAATGCGAAATGCTTAAGGAATGTTGTAGCTAGCGGCACATGATATTTAGATTATTTATTTATTGTTATGGCACTATAGCTGATTTATTTATTTATTATTATTTATTCGAAATTAAATATTATTGAAAACTCATATATTTATAGCATAAGATTAGAGTCTGTCATTTGTATAAGAAAAATTACATTTGTTTTCTGGAAAATGATTTAAAACTAACATATGAAATTGATTATATTATAATGTATATCTACGTATTTATCTACTCTTTAAATTGAGTTAAACTGAGAAATATTTGAATCCTGCATTAGAAGTCTTTTTTTTAGCACTTTTCTTAGTTACTCGAAACTCTTTTTAATATTCTTTCTTTAGATTCAATTTTTTCAACGTAATGCCCACATTTGTCACTATGAATTTGTTATAGTCTCTACTTACCTGATCTGCCGCCTCGCCTTGAAGTTCGCCTATTGAGGGTCGCTTCAAGTTTCGCATAGAGATGCGATAGTTATCCAAGCGCGGAAGCGTTTCCCTGTAACAATAGAAAGCCAGACGTTAATTTCGATCGATTGTCGGTGTAATTGGTATATGAAAAGATAATCATACTGATGAAACGGCATCAGAAACAATATCGACTCGGGCAGCATGAATGTAGCCCGCAGCTTGCGAGGCGCAAATACCAACTAGAGAGCTGCAAAAAACACACTCGATGAAAATGCCAAATTTAAGAACCAAGAAAAAAGTGGAAATATAAAACAAAAAGAAAAAATTATAATAAAACACGCAGAAATGAGAAAAACAATTGGTCAAGGTGCCCAAGGGGAAGGCTACGTTTGGCGAAATACTCATAAGTTCATGAAAAATCGCCCTATCTTCTATATTTTTCTTTTTTGTTTTTAATTTGATCTCTTTTCGCTCTGCTTCATGTTCTTATTGATCTGTGCCTGTCTGGCTCGGCAGGGAAAATGACTTCGCCCACTGACACGACCAGACTCTTTCAATTCTTTGATTATGTATATTTGTTGATGGCAAAAGGAAAACAGAAACAGCAATTCGAATGCCAAAGATAATTTAAATGCCTCAGATAGCCAGCATTTTAGTATACTATAGTAAAGTACAAGAAGGAACAACAATAAAATCGAAGAACAAAAGACAGATCGGATGGGTCGAGAGCTAGCTAGACTGGATGGAGGTGCACAGCAGGAGGTTCTTAAGAATATTTCTGTTAACAATAAATAAGAGTGCTCTAGTCGGGGGATACTTTGAACCCTACGAAAAGCTGATATTCCAAGCATTCGCATTATGGAATAAATATATGCTGCTGGGTCTTGCCTAGTGTGCCTAGTCTTATGACTCTTTAAGTATATACTTATCTGTAATGGCTTGGCTAATTACCACAGAAAAGAGTTAAGTAATTAATTCGCAAAACTATTGTAATAGCTGTAAGTTGTATTTTATTGAAATAAACCAGACTGTACTATACAGAACAAACAATGCCAACATTATGCATCTAGGCTCCTTTTCTATCCTAAACAATGCCAGTTATATGCATTGACGGGTAATTGAGCTTAAACCTAATCTTAACTTAACTAAGTCCATCTATTGTAGTCCCATCTACTCCGCTCTTCAATCTTTTCACAATATGTAATATATCGACCAACATAAAGGCTTTATTTTTAGTCTAACAAACAGAACCCGCACGTGAACTACTGTCAAGACCCTATATATACAGGAGATCTATGAAAGAATTATATATGTATCTACGCCCACTGTGACGTACTTAGGTAGTATTTCCGGTATTTTCGAAATTCAATTATTGATATTGATGGAGGCAAATCTAGGTTGATTAGAGGTGCACAGCAAGAGATTCTAAATAATATTTCTATAAACAAAAACTATTTTTTAATACTATATTATAATATTCTCAATTGATCATGACTGTGTATAAAGTTTTTTTGTTGCATACTTTTTGTAGACATTTTTTTAATGGAAAAATTTCATAGTGAGATATAAATATTTCAAAAAAGTTTGTTAAAGCTTCGATGAGAAATCAATTTACATCTATTTGGAAAGTTTTGCTGTTAATAAATATTTTACGATAGGCATAGGCATATATTAGTTTCCAAGCTATTTGCATTGGAAAATTACATGTTTCTAAACTAGTTATTAAGTTATTATTATCAGGTCTATTTTGGCAAGAACATTTAGGAATGTTTCTCATTAAAATAGTTCGAACATTCACCGGAAATGGAGGTGTCTGTGTGCTTTGAATACTGCTATAACAATAATTCATATGAAATCTATAAATTAAGCCCATATTTTGTAAAGTACAGAAAGTATTTCTGGTTATTCATTTTGATTTCTTAATTTCCAATTCAGCTGGCAGCTGGCAGACAGCGACAGTGACAGCAGCAGCGCATCCAAAAGATACAAAATAAACAATTCCCGTTGCATTTTCTAACTGTATATGTCATATATGTTATATATATGTGTGTCAGTGTGTGTGTGTATTGATCTATTGGCTGTGCGGCGGTTTCGTTGAGATTTAGCTAGTATGATTTAGTTGTACAATTGATGAAGAAATATAGAAGACAAACTCAGCCACAGAGTGAGCTCTGCACTCGGCTCGGCCATCCCATCCATCCCGTCCGTCCGTCGTGTTCAATCAATTGAGTTCGTTTACTGCTGCTCGCTGGGCTATGATATCACACATCAAAGTCTTGGAAACTGCCAATGACTAATTTGTTGTTGGCACACACAAGTCATCAGCACGTGAACCCATCATCAACTCTCAAGAGTCATCTCGCTGAGAGTTATGTGGGGCACAAATTGCTTGGCTTTTTCCTCAATTAGGTGTACATAGACTGGCATATCAATGCAAGGTGGCGCTGCTAACCGAGTTGAGCGACTTTGAGAACTAGTTGCCAATTCAGTTTTCCAGCTTCGCTCTTATATTAAATAGTTTTTGTTTTTATTATTGGTTCACCTCGACTCGTCTCGGACTTTGCTGATGTAACTTGTTTGCCGGCGCAAAGTTTTCCGAATCGAATTTACGTTCACATTTCATTCAGAAAACTGAATGCTTACATTTGGATGTTTGGACGGCTTCTTGGCATGTTTTTAATTGAATTTAATTCGCAGTTTCTTCACGTATTTCAAAACATGCAGCAATCGCTATCCCAATGGCATATTTGCGCTAATTTGTTTATTTGATTAAACTGGTCTTGGCCCGAGGGTTCAATTGCTGACCTGTCATGTGCTTACAATTTCTTTGTTTTTATGTTGACCATGACTAATACGTATCCAGTTTAAGTTAAATTTTACCGAATGAATATGTAAAGTGAGTGAAACTAAGTCCAATGGGTAAGGGATTGTCGTAGTATGGCTACTTCAAGAGGTTATAGAAAAATACAGCTCTCTAGGGATATATGATATGAAATATCTTACGCTTATTCATGGTTTAACTATATCCAAAATGGAATTACTTCAGTCAACGGGAATTGGAAAAAGTTAGCTCTTTCAACCTCCTTCTATTTTCCTTTTATTTTCCTTCTATTTTGCTCTCATCTTTCTTAGTCCGCTTGTCTTTTTCTTTTCTCATTTGTTTTATATTCTTTTTATTTGTTTTTTCCTATATTACATTATATAGTTGTATATATAATATTTCTTATTATATTTGTTTTAAATTTTCTTTATTTCTTTTTGTTTTTCATTTCCTTACTTTCTTTATCCTTTTTTCCTCTATTCCCTTCTCTTATCTTCTTATCTTCTGCTCATTTCTCTTCTTATTACTTGCACTATCTTTACCTTGTCTTTGCTCTTAGTTTCTAATCATCTTTCTTCTCTTATTTCCACTTCTCTTCTCGTATCTTCACTTTACTTCTCTACTTTACATATTTATAATCATAGATCAAACCAATAAAATTGTTAGATTAACATCTATTGCTTGCGTCACAATGAAACCCGAAAATGGTGATCAGAATATTGGGGATTTACAGAGTATCTACGCATTTTCGAATCAACCTGTTCCTCGTTGAGATCGAGACAAATGTTTTTAGCTCTTTAGTGGCTCACCTCCACAAGCCTTAGGTAAACCTGAATATTCGCTGTTTATTCGCACATGCCTTAATCTTGCATCTCTCTAATTTCAGCTAGTCAAACTCTCTATAATTACCAAGTCTATTAAAAAATTATCTCTGTAATGTTGTATTTTCATTTTTGTTTTGTTTTATCAAATATGTTTAAATCTGTTTCCATTGTCGGAAGTCAAATATCACGTGCAAATCTGTTACGAGGCGACTTAACTTTTATTTCGTTAACTTCGCACTTTTTTTTTGCTCTATATTCATTATACAAATGAGAAACAATTGAAGTTTATTTATATCAACAATAAATAAAAAAAAACGAAGCAACCTTCACTCAAGTTTTACAAATAAAAACAATAATTTTCCTCTTTCCGCGGCTGTTTAATTTATTTGTTTCATTTTGTATGTTTTATGTGTGTGATTTAGCAATTTACTTCATTTAAATATTTATTGCATTTTTTTGTGCCTTGAGTCAGTTTGTGTACGGAACTTAAATACCCTATATATGCGATTCATTTTTTCAAACATTTATTTTTTTGTATAATATCAGCAAATAAAGACTTTATTAATTTTTTTTTTTTTTTTTTTTTATTATCTTTAATAATTAATAGTGGATATCTATTAGTCGGATACTCTTGACCGGAGTAGTTTTCATTCACATTATTTGGCAATGTCATCTATCGCATTGTATAATCTTCTATTTATATAATAATGCAAATGCTAAAAAGTCTATTAAGGGCGCAAAAAAATAAAAAGGTTTCAGTCGGGCGTAAACGAATTAGTAATACTCGTGTAACACTATACAACATTTATCACAATTAATGATCCACTGTGTGAGAGACGAAATAACTATATTTTATGAATCTAGCTATAGAGGAAGTCAACAGTATATTCACTGTATTCTAGCTTAAAAACTGTACATGATGTAGATATACTCCTTTAACTTTAGCTGAGCGAGTATATAAATGGATTGCGGTGCAATTAATATGCATGTTAATGCATTGCTTGGATAATTAACTTTTAAATAGATTTACCGACAGTTATATGATTTGGTTAACTTCAGCGAATCACGCTCGGTGATAATTGATTAAATGCAGCAATTCTTCGTATAAAATCAAAATGTAATCACTTAATGTTTATCAGGCAAGAACAGCTACATACTATACATATATATACTATATGCATTAGTGATATCATTGAAATCAAGAAACGATTTTATAGCACATCAAATTCTTAGCCATAACAAAAGATTAATAAATTATTGAGGTTGTTGAAGTTATTACGCTCGATTTCAGTGTAACTGAAGAGCATGGGAAAGCCAATCATATTTTAAAGCCATGAAATTTGTTTGTTAAAAACAAAAAAAATTAACTCATAAATAAATTGGATTTCATTAGCGCCAAATACAATTAGTTAGGCCATTAGGCCGTATTTTACTAGCTATAATTATAAACATTATGCAGAGTAAACTAAACAAAATTGTAACTTGAATTCACGAATCTTTGTTTAATTAAATTATTTATGTGGGCAATCACTTCTAAATGTATTTCGACACGGCGAAAGTTCTCCAAAAAGTATTTCTGACACGGCGCATTTAATCACACTGAGATTCGAAAACATTTTGCAAGCATTACAAATCGGTAAATGCACTTGAGATGTTAAATGGAATTCCACAAATTTAATATATTTCTATATTGTATACAAAACATATTTGTAATTATTTTTGTTTTTATTGCTGTGTCACTCACTTCGTTAGCTGCGCCAGGCTGAACTTGCGCTCGGCGTCGGATTTGCGCAGGAATTGGCCAAAGCCGCGGAAGGATAAACGCGACGTTCGACGCGTCGCACCGCCCTCTGCGGCTGTGGGCTGCAGATGGTTGTCGTGGGCGTGGCCGCTGGCATCGGCGCCAATTGTGGCGGGCCCATTCGATGGCTGCTCCGCATTGGCTGCGCCGCCGGGTTCCGCGTCGAAGGCGGCATTGACATTGGCACTGCCATTAACTTTTGAGATCTGAAAGCGATCTGCCATTGTTATGAATTGCTGTAGCTGTTGCTCTTGCTGTTGCTGCTGATGATTCAACTTTAAATTTGTTTATATAACTTTTTTGGGAGTTTTATTGTTTTCGACTGACAACTGTTATTGCACTAAACCGAATGATTGTTATTCAGCGCGCACTTTTGCATTGCACTCGAGGCCGAGCAGGACCTTTGATAGCGACAAAATCCGCTGTTAATGCTCACTGACGTGCACACGACGAAGTTTCAGCAGCGTTTAATAACAATTCGAAAATGGTGGCATATATTTAACGCGTGGCACTCGAACTAAACATAGCGGGGAAATACGTATCGGCTGGCTTGACGTTATTTAGCACTTTGCGTATGTCGTATGTCGTATGTCGGCTAACGAAATGCTGTGCGCGCCGGTTACAGCTTACAACTTCACGCGCTGGCTGTCGCACGTCGTTTGAGCGTTGTCAAGTGTTTGCCGTTGGATTATTATGCTTTTTGATTATGGACACCATTCAGACTGTGTGCGGCTACGGCTACGGCTTTCGCTTGATTACCAATCAAATACGTATAGCGTAGCCAGTGTGTGAGAGTGAGTGTGGTGAGTTTCCAACAAGTGTGTTTTTTTTTTGTTTGCGCCAAGCAAATTTCAACACACGTGCCTGCATGTGTGAGTAACGCAGCAGTGTTGGCGCCGCTCTCTGTTGAGAATATGCAGCAGAAACAGCAGCAGCAGAGTGTTCATCTTGCAGAGAATAAAAGTGTAGTCAACTAAAGTAAACATTACATTTAGACATTTACATTAACAGCAATTGTTGGTAGTGTGGCCATCATTTAATAATTAAGCATACGCTTGTGCGGCAGGACCTGTTGACTGCTGTCTGTTGGTATATTTTTGGCATTTTGGGCGCGCTGCTAATAATACTAATTGCAGCGACATTTGCTAATTTGAGACTGTCGCTTTTTTCTGAAGTTTTTTTTTTGTTTTTTGAATTTATTAATAATTTCCTCTTTGAGTCGCTTACGGCTGCTATTAGCTTGTTTTTCTTTTGTTTACTTAATTCGTAACAATGTGTCGCGGACGCTGAAATCGCGCCAGCACTATCGCACTCACCGGTTCATAACATCTTTACTACCCAGAAAACAACAACAGCACTAACCTCAACAGCAACAACAGCAATAACAACCACAATCTGGCCAAAGAGCGTAGCGAAAACCCCTTTAATCGAATTAAAATCGGTTTTATCTGGTTTGATTGGCTGGCAACTTGTTGCCAGCAGAGCCAAAAGGCAGTTACACTTCAAATAAAAACGACACCACACACAAGAGCAAAGAGTTTCTACTGCCGCTGCTTAAATATATACATATATGAAAGTCACTCTTCGCCTTATTGTTCCCGTCCACCGATCGACGCCGACCAAGACCAACCGACGAAGCGTCTGGTCGCACAGAGAATAAATGAGGTTCTCGTGTTGGCCATATCGCTACACTGCTCCAGCTTCAGCTGGCCAATGCTGTTGGTCATGTCTTGTGTACCCACTCCATTTCTCTTTATTTTTTATGTTGTATTTATTTTCTAGTTTGTTGAATTGCGGCGCTCTCTTTTGAGATATTGGAATGCGCTCTTCGTACGTCATGCAGGGAAATTTTCAATTTATTCTAAATTTGTTTAAACTAGTTTGCCTAAGCCCTATGTTGAGTCTAATAACTTGTTTTAATTACGTGTTTGTTTTCAGTCATTTGATCGCCTTAGGTTAACGAACCGAAATGTTCACGCGCCTCAAACAATGTTTAGGCAGAACAGCGCGGGAAGATGTAAATAAAACCGAACAGATCTCATTATAATAAAGGTATTTGTAGACATAGAGCAGACTAAAGATGTTAATGGTATCTTATCTCTTGTTAATTTATTCCAGAATTACATGTAGCGAAAGGGGTTACGTATAAAGCAGAAATACCATAATCGAAATTCAGTCTACAGTATTCAAATATTGCTCATACGCAGCGTAGCACGGTTCGAAATAAGTTAATAATTATTGTTGTTATTCATATTTCTCTCATTTTATAGCCGTATAATTGTGAATAATTATACTTATTTTCGCCTTAATATATAATAATACTTAAAATGGTTAGCGGTCATATCAAGCAAGTATCGTAAAAGTTTATTAATAAATTAATTAAAACTTTATTACTCACGTGTTTTCGTAATAAATGAATACAAATATCCATATGTGTGTTCGCATTTACGATGTATTTTTCACACTTATTTGGCGCTTGTATTTGGCCAATTTCTCATGCCAATTATTAATAGTTTACACATTGTTTATAATTTTCGCATTTCGATACGATTTCAATTTCTTTTAAGAATTACTATACGCCTTGTTTGTGGCATAGTTTCGTAAACCTCATATGTTTGCCATGCCCCCAGCAGCTAGCCATATGTAATAAGAATCTCTCTCTCTATATATAGTAATAATATCTATACATATATATGTATTACACTATAGATGAGTACTCTATTGTTTATTTTTGTTGGCATAATTCAATTGTTTCCCAATTCCCTCATCAATTCCTCTTCCAATTCTTTGCATCTATTTGTGGCTCTTGATTTTGGACTCTATAGATTATTCTGCGTTCGTTTTGGGCTTCAAAGATGCCAAGCGGCAAATTTTGTTTTATACATATTTTGTTTAAAGATATAAACTTAATTTGTTTACGAACGGCTGCTAATAAAATTTGATTATTACTGCAATAATCATGATTGGCATTGGGTTAATGCTTTGATTTTTCCCATAACTGAATACCCTGTAGTAAATGCAGAAGTGTGGTATAAGTGGACTGTCTTAAGAGGTATTTTCTAGAACTTGTTATCGAATTTAACTTAAGTATCTGCATTGAATTTCAATTAATTTATTACTTCTGTTAGTTCAATTATTCTCTACGGGGTATTACTAAGCTGTTTTTTATGACTTACAATACAGCTGTTTGTTTTTTTCCTTATCATATTTCATTTTATAATTCCTGTGAATGAGATAATGCTTTAGTTTTAGGTATGCGCTCAAAGAAGTTAGTTGACGAACTGCATGTAAATATTTTTAGGAAAATCTGAAGATAGCTTAAGTATGACGATTAAACCGAGTCCCACGTACATTTTTCTTGGGATAGGTCATAGTTGGGCAGCAAAGGCAAGTGTTTCAACTTAGTAACACATCGAAGTTGACCTTCGGTGAAAATCAAGGTAAGACTAACCAAACCGAACCTGTTACAAGCGGTTCAATTGACGCTCGCTCATTAGCACCTGATGACAGGCTCGAGTGCGAAGCAATTTGTAGCTTTTTTCAAGCCACGTGGGCAGCCGTATCTAGCTAGCCAAGGGTTCAAATCGGCTAATTAATAGCGTCAACAGTTCGCGGAACAGACAAATTGATTATTTTACAGCGCAAATGAAATGCTTGGCTGACAATTCGATCGCATTGTATAGCAGTTGGTATACTGGCTAATTGAAGAACTTTTAAGAATACCTATGTTTATATATCTTGAGCCAATAGATGCTGAGCACCGAATCGAGTCTGGTTCGGTTTCGGTTTCGGTTTCGGTTTGGGGGTCGCGTGCTCGCACAGTGGACCATGTCGGCATCTATCAATTAGCTGCGGCTCCGATTAGACGCGCGAAATACAATAACAATTACAATTATCAAACATTATTTCACACTCGATTATTAATTGAATTAACTGCTTTATACCACTTTAAAAAGGTTTCAATTTGGCGCATCCAGCGCCAAGCGCTGCCACATTTCCGCACAGATCGACAAGTATCTAGATACAATCGCCTCAACAGAGAGCAGAGCCTTTGTCGTTTCAATTATTAATGTCTGTCTTAAATGGAAATGCCTGATGTCAATTAAACTCCTTGCCAACAGACTGGATCGCTGTTTATGCAGCCACTTAGTAGACCCATGCAGACAACTCTGCCTCTCTGCTAACCATTTGGATACACAACAACATAGTTGCGTCTACATCTCAATAATGACGACAATTGAAAGTGAAATGTGAGACAGAAGCAATGACAGTTTTTAACAGAGCGTTTCATTTTCTTAGCCCCCAGTTCTATGATAGTTTGAAATAGTTCATGAGGGGTATGCTCCCTTAAAGATCTATTTACTTTGTAGCATAATATCATACCATATTTTTGTATAATTTTTGATGTTTTACTTTGATTGTAGCATACTTTTTGAAACATTCTGACATATGTCACAACAATTGCTACAGAGCTATAGGACGAAAAAATGATCTAGGGTATAAAGAGAATCATATTATTGCAATATATATTTTAATTAGACTTATAATATATATATTATATTATTTTATATTCTATTTTATTTATATTTACAATATATATAATATTAATTTGTAATAAATTTACTAAATGTTCATTATGATCAAAATTAATAATTCATATATTTTATTACTGAAAATAATTATTCCATCTACTATATTACGAAAAAGCTCTTAAATTATATTAAAATTCACTTCTAGCTGCATTTATAATGCATATATAAAGTGGTTTCTATATCAAATGCTGAAATCATAATAAATTATTTTATTTTAATTTTTTGATATCTTAAGAACAAATTTAAGAAATCTGACTCATGCAACGTGATTTCAAATGCAATCAGTAATTCGTACGTGTAAACTAGCTATTTTTAGCCAGAATTTAGCATATTGCTGATCCATGCAGGCTGCACTTTCCCGCACAGTCGCATTTGAATCTGGTCTTGGACTTGGCGCCTGGAATGGGGATTTTTGTTTTGGTCTGTGCCTCAACACAGATAAATTCATTTAAGTTAAAGTTTTTTTTTTTTGCATACCCTGTAGTCATAGCAGGTGCATAAGTGCGGGTATATACGTTTTCTAAAGGTATATGTAATAGACAAATGTATATATATGGAGAAATATGTATATAAAATGTATTCTGATATATAAAATGGAATATATTTACAAATATTTTCAATATATTATTAATTTTGTACAATATCGATATATGTATATTGACTTTAGGAAAAGCTTCGTTAGTAAGACTACAATATAATATATAATATACAAAACATGTCTTTGAATAGGATAACTTTAGTCGTGAGCATTATGTGGCATACATATGTATATATGTATAAATTTTATAATTATCAAACTTTGATCATATAGGGCAACTCCTAGTCGAGCACCCTTTCGACCCAAGCAGATTTACTTGTTTTTTGTTTTTGCAATCCGGCTAACGAAGCATCACCCAGTCATTAATGGGTCCGATTCGAACCGCTTTGTTGCAGTTACAACTCGCTCAGCGCCGGCTCGTCTGGACGGGCGTCTGTTCAGTTATTCAGTTGGCCGGGTGCTTGGCTGGTTGCCTGGCAGTTATTGTTTTTGTTATTGCTGGCGCTGGCTGACTGCGGTGCGGCAAGTGTGACAATTAATAAGCTAAATAGTAATGCATATAACATGTGTAAAAAACAAAATATTGTGAATAATCCACAGCTTAATTATATTCATTATACTAATTCAATTCAAAGTTTATCCTCTGCATCAGCTTGACACGTGCTCGAAACCCACGAATCGCATGCAACTCAATTGTGAATGCGAAACTCGATTTCTGTTGAGTACTGTAAATATGTTTATGATACTGAAATGTGGAGAAATGCTTCTTTGACTCCTCCTCCTCCTTTAATCTGTGTCATGAGTAAAAGTGAATTAGTGAGAAACAAATATCCTTCCTTCTTCCTGAAGAGATTTTAGAGATTCAACTATTTCTTATAACAGAACCACTTCTTACTTTTTAATTCTAAGCCACCAGATTTGAGAATCATAATGAAATATCATATTATTCAATTTTTCTTTAAATTTCTAAATTAAAAAATTTGAATATATAAAAAGTAGAGTATGGCAAAGTCGGTAAATGCCGCTCGTAACATTTTTACTGGTTGCAATGACCTGTTTCTTTTGCAATTCAGGTGATTTACCTGTGTTCTTCACTGTCTCCTTTGTTGTTGGGTACTTTCTCGAGAGGTTGTTTATTTTTACTTTTATGTAAAACTTGGTAAAAGGGTCAACCTTAAGAGCTTAACGGTAGTTTCAGCTCTTAATCAGTTAAGGTTTATGTAAATAAATGTTATATGAATACGAATTTATGGCAATCACGTGTTTATTTTGCTGAACGTGTGTTTGATTGATTAATACTGGTCTTACGGTCTCGAATCAGAAGGACTCTTGAATTGCATTGTCTATAAGTCGATAAGGTGAACTAACTAGATCTGGTGCGGACTGGGTCATTGCCAAGGCCGTTGCTATTCTGGAGATAGCGGAATTGGGCTTACTTTTAATACTGATTAAACCGTTATCAATCGAATACTTGTAAACTGTCTTACGACAAATTTATTACACATAAACTATATATATTCTTGATTGGGACGAAAGGGATGAAGACTTGCAGACAAACTGCGTCGATCGACATACAGACAGAAAGGTAGAGAGAAAGAGTGAGAGTGAGAGAGAGAGAGAGAGAGAGATAGAGAGAGAGTGATAGAGAGAGAGAGAGAGCGAGAGAGGGAGAGTGAGAAAGAGAGAGAGAGAGAGTGAGAGAGATAGGGAGAGAGAGAGACAGAGAGAGAGAGAGAGAGAGAGAGAGAGAGAGAAAGAGTGAGAGAGATAGGGAGATAGAGACGGAGAAAGAGAGAGAGAGAGAAAGAGAGATTGAGAAAGAGAGAGAGAGGGGGAGAGAGAGAGAATATATAATTCATATATATTCATATACATATATAAAGTCCATTAGAAAGCCAATAATAATATTCTGAAAACACTCTTATAAGATCTTCCCTCTAAATAGAAATAGAATATATACAATTAACAGAATAGTATATGTTCATACAATTTTTTTTATGTACTTCAGACTCTTAAGAACTGTATATATGCATGCGCACATATAAATATTTTTCCATAAATCAAGCGCAAATGAATAAAGCCATCAATCATCATTGTTGCCAAGGCGGAAAATATTCATTTAGCTTGTCAATCATTGATTGGAATGTTTGGATTTAAATAGATATATTGAAGAGCGGCCTAAAATGTTCAATATGGAAAATATTCAATTACTTTAATACAATCCAGACGGGGAATTGCGTAAATTTGTTTATGGCCAAAGGTGCTTCGATTGGAAGAGGAAGTGGACGTCAATCAGCGGTGATTGAATGTGCGGGAAACAAAAGAGTCAAGAGCTTGCAATTGTATTAAATATTCATTTATTTATATTTTGTTTGGCTTGGCATAAATAGTTTACACATTCAAAACACTTAAAATTCTTTTTTCCACCTATTTGAGCTCGAATGTTTTTTTGTTTTTTTTCTAGATTTTTTTTTTATGTTTTAATTCACAT
The DNA here is from genome assembly GCA_035045145.1 of Drosophila meridionalis. Lineage (NCBI taxonomy): Eukaryota > Metazoa > Arthropoda > Insecta > Diptera > Drosophilidae > Drosophila > Drosophila meridionalis. The sequence goes on along the minus strand of JAWNPG010000020.1, from coordinate 7,877,917 downwards.
TTATGCTGTTAACTTTCACACTTAAGATTAATTAGACATTTGATGTATGTAGTTGGAATGAGTTTTAAAGGTTTTTTTGTTTCTTTTTTAATTTCACATTTAAATATTTTTTTTTATATTTTGTCTGGCGTTTGCTTGTTTAGGTTGTTGACTTAAATGGATCTGATTAATAAACTCAGCCAATTAATGAAAAAAACGACAACAATCCGCAGCTGTTCGCAATTTTTGTTGTTTTTTGTTTGTTTGTTTGTTTGTTTATAATGTATAAAGATTTTTGTTTGTTTTTTGTGAAGTGTATAAATTGTATTCGTATATCTTGAAAATCGGAGCTTTTTGTTGTGAAAATCGTTTTCAAATTCAAGTACCGTTAGTACACATTGCAACAATGGGTGGGTATTCTGATGATCGTTTCATATGAACCACAATTCGATCTACACAGATAACAACAGACAGTTAGTAGCTAGTTAGATATTGATATTTAGATTTTGGGAGATCTGCTAAAGCGGGCGTACATAGAGTTAGATAGCGATAAGCATTTAAGGTCAATTCGACATGGAGTTCAACAAATTCTTATTCTCATCTATCGAAAAACTACACAAACTTAACTTCGATCAAATGAATGTCGACTATATAACAATACATATACACACATATATATATATACGAGATGCATTTGATCATGCCAGATAATGCTGCAAGCGTATATAAATAAATAATTTCAAATTTGGCAAAATATATATGTATATATATAAATTTATAATCTAACTTATATATGACCAACGCCCTCCATTGGCTTGGTTTGTAAATCGTCAGGTATTGAGCAATGATATATATATATATATGTATATATAAAATCATGGATAACACTAATAATACTCTCTCATTTTCTCCGTTTTTTCTTTGGTTTCAAAATGTTAACTTAGACGACCAGATGCGAGACGTCGCTGGTGTAGCCCGGCGAGTAGCGCGGTGGCAATGGATTCTGTTGGGGTCGTGTCTTGCCCAGGCCCAGCTGACCCGACTTGGTCAGATCGTAGGGTCGGCGTATGCGCAGCACATCGGCCGCATCGCCTGGCCAGGCGCGCTCCGGCCCCAGCCGCTGGCCCAGACGGGGATAGCGTCGCTTGTCCACCGCCAGGCTGATGGTGCCTGGCGCATGGCTGGTCATCAGACCCACGTTGTACTGTCGCTGCATGGCTAGCGAGGCGCGTATTGTTTTGCGTTTCTATAAGACGGAGATTCAGGATTAGCTCTCCATTTCAACTATGGCCATGGAGCTTACCTCAATGGTGCCGCGCCATTTGTCCGCTGCGTGACGAGCTATGTCCAAGCGCTTTTGCTTCTTCACCTGATGTTTCTTATAGATTACCTCGATGATGATCAGACCCACGCCCCCAGCTATGCCCACGCCCACCAGTATAAAGACGCCCGCCATATTCTTGAGGCCCAGCGTGTTGGGGGTCTTCTCAAACAGCTCGCAGTTTTGTTGGACGTGACCATGGAAGATCCACTGCTTGTCCAGTTTCTCCATAAAGCCACCTGTGCAGTAGGAAATGAATGACTTGACTTATCTTAGATTAGTTTGTTAGTTGAACTCACTCTCATGGAACTCGAGTATGGCTAGCGTGACGGCGTCCGTCCAGGGCGAACCCTTTTGCAGCCCGATGCCATAGCCGCTGCGTCCAAATAGCTCGCCAGCCGTGACCAGCTCACAGTCCTTGGAGGCCTCATACTCCAGGCGAGAAGAGTCCCAGATGAAGGCCATAAGTTTGCTGGAAATTAAAGTTTAGATATGTTAGAATTGGGCTAAGATAATGGGAGGTTTGATTTTACAACAAATAGGAAATTAGATAAAATTCTTATTTTTTTTAAGAAAACTTTTTAAAGATTCAAAGATTTAGAGGTTTCTTCAAAATACGAGTACAATACGAATATGAGTACGATTACTACGGCTACTGAAGAGAGAAAGAGAGAGAGAGAGAGCGATATATATATTTATATAAGTATATAAAGGGGGGAGAGACAAAAAGAGAGTGGTAAGATATTGAATTGAGTGGAGAGAGTGAAGAATGAGTATCGTTGTTGTTGTTATTGTTGTTGTTGTTGTTGTTGTTAGTTGCGGTGGCAAAATCATGCGACTAGTTCAGCTATATGGTAAACAAACACTCGAAGCGATCTTCGGTTGAGTTACCCCTTCTTCACGTCCTGAATGGCCTGCTCGGCGGTGACGTAGTTGTTGGACTCCATGGTACGGTACATGTTCGATAGCTCCACCTGGCGCCGGAAATACATGTCCACCGAGGAGCCCTTGACCGTGGCGCACGTGAGATTCTCCATGGTATTGCGGAGTCGGGCATCGTTGATGCCGCTCAGCTTTGTCTTGGGCCGCTCTAGCACGAGGAAGGCGGCCAAGTTGGCAGTGTAGGAGGCGACGATGATCATGGCAAAGCCGGCCCAGACCATGCCCAGCACTCGGGCCGAGAAGCTGCGCGGAGTGCCCTCACCAATGCCGCTGTTGAGCAGCACGCCCCAGGCGAACCAAACAGCGGAGCTGAGATTCAGTGCCTTCTCCTCGTTGCTGTCTGAGTGCGAGAGCTTGAAGCGTCCAAACGGTGAGAATCTGAGTATTAGAGAATCATTTAGTTAGAACAAACGTATGCTCAATTGTCCAGCTGGCTAAACCATGGCTAAGTGATGTCTGGGGATATTGTACGAGAGGATGTTCGCCGTGCTCGCTGACCTTTAACCGTCAAATGCAACGAGCCCCGTGTCCAAGCCATCACTCAATCGGTTATTGGGGTTTGTGTCTGGGACTTAGACTCTATTTGCTTTGGCATAACATTCAGATATGTTTATTACGCACCTGTCCAGTAGGTAAAGCACGAGCGCCACAACATGAACCGACACCATTACCAAGATCCATAGCGTGTTACTAAATGGCTGCAAGAAAGACACAAGAGTACTCGATCGGGACGGTTTCTTCTCGAGTATTGTAATGCCTTGGTATTTGAATGGTTTCGAGAACTCGATATACTCAGCACGCTCCGGATTTATGGTTAGTGGTGCGACGATCATGCTAGAAATACAGAGAAGTAAAAGTAAATTCTATTTAGAAACGTTCAATGATAAAAACTACACTCAGATAAACAAGGATTAAGGGATCTTTGGATATTTGCATGGGAAATATGTATGTAAAATTATAAAATAGAATAATCGAAACGTTTTCGAGCGTTTTTCTTTTCCATCCAGAAATCAAACATCTTTCAAATAAAGTACACCTAAAATATAATATAATATAATACTATAAAATTAAAAAATTCTTAGAGCTATAATTGAAATGAGTTTACTTTATAATATAATAAAAATTGAGATTAAAATATTAAAAAATTTCTTATTCAAATTAGTATTATAAATAATTCTTATATCTGTAATTGAAACAAGTTTGCTTTAAGCAAAATATCATATAATAAAAATTGAGATTGTAATATTTTAAAAACTCCACTGAATTTCTTATTCAAATTATTTTCTCTTTATAGCGGAGTATTAATGACACATTCAACACATATTTTTCTCTGAGTGTAGGCGCTTAATCTTACTCGGCACGTTCATTGACCAGCTCTCCAATCAGACCCGTCCACTCCTTGCGCAGCGTCATGGCGCCAGTATTGTTCCGTAAGATATAGTGTCCGAACTGGCCATCCGGCGACAGGGCCAGGTCATAGGTGAAGTTGATGCGCTTGGAGAGCTCGATGAGCAGGTCAATGCAGTAGCCACGACAGCAATACTCGTTAGCTGCAGGTGGAACAACAAAGGTTCAGTTAGAACGGGGCTGGAGAGGATTATGGGGACATTTACTTGTCGCATCGCTGGCATTGAACAGCGGGCAGGGCCGTTCGTCTGGCTCGCAGCGGAACTCGTCGTCGCCCATGCGGCGCACATAGACAAAGGGCTTCTCCTCTATGGTCAGCACCTTCAGGTGGGTGGGTATCATGATGCCCTCCGGCTTGCGCCTCTGTTTGCCGCCCCAAATGATCTCGCTGTCGTTGATGCGCATTCGCATCTTCGCCTTTAACTAGAGAGGAATAACAAAGGATTCATCAGTGATCCAGGTAGATTCTTAGATTCACTCACGCTATCGTAGCTGAACTTGCCCACGACGTGCTGCTTCTGGTGCTCCCGTATGTTGATCACGTCGTAGCCGGCATAAATGCGATCCCCGTTGTCATCGAATGCCACTTGACCCGTTTCGCCCGTGATATTCCGGGTCTTCAGGTACTGAAAGAGTCGTTTGCCTGCGATGCGCGTTTAATGATGCATTAATAAGCCTTCACGCATCGTATGTCAGGTGCTAAATACCCACCTGATTCCCAGTTGACAGCCGAATCGCCGCAGTCCTTGGGCGCCTCGGCGATGGTCTCATTCGAAATCATCTCCTTGATGGCCGAGGCCAGCACATATACGCTGTCCTGCAAGCCGCCAATACGGCGACAACCACAATGAATAATTCAACTATTCGGCGGAGTTCCCACTCAACTTGCCCACGCTCCACTTACCCTAATGTGTCCCTTGTCGCTGTGGGCATGCTCCAGCTGCAGGCCGAGCACCCCGTCCGGCGTATTGTTTGCGTGCAGCGCCTGCTCCGTCACAATCCACACATGTCCCTCGCCAGTCATGTTGTATTCACCAGCATCGCGGAATATCACTTGAGCGTCCTCGGTGCTGCGTGCATATAGAATACAAGAGTTGCTCTTAATGTGCCTGGGGACAAGGACGTTATGACTATGCTTATAATAAGATGAGCTAAATTTAGTTGATGTTAGATGGATTTATGGGAGTTTCTTTTATTGTGATATATAGCAAATAGGATGTTCGATAAGATATGATATTCGTATCGGTAAGGTGGATCTGAATCAATTGTGAATCTTGATTTGTTTGATCTATGACTTTACTTAATTCAAAGTTGGCTTTGTAAGCTAGATACCAACTTTTAAAAGAAAATATTTCAAAAAAATTCCCATATATAGTTTTATAAAACGTGGCATACTTCTAGGCAATAGCTAAAACTGATATATATTGTGCCTGCAGTCAAGTCTCATGTCACTTACCTGGCATAGACGAGATAGACTCGAGATTGTGCAGTCTTCATGTCTATCAGGTGCTCCGTGAAGCTCTCCAGTTTCGGCTCGAACTCGACAATCAACTCGACTGTGGCGCGCACATCGACATCGTCGTAGTAGGTCTGCGAGGTGGTCTGGAAACGGCCCAAAATTGCGCGTCCGTCCGTGTCGGAGCTGTGAATGATGATTACCTGTCGATGGCAATGACAATTCCGTGAGTCAATGTGTCATAACTTGGGCCAATCATCCGCTTACCTTGGTGTACAAAAAGTGACTGAGCATTTCGAGCCAAACATCCGCCTGATGGTAATAGGGGGGCACGGTGCGCAGAAATGAGACATGGATATTCTTGTCGGAAAAGGCCGCATCCCGCGAGGATATGCCAATGACTGGTATCGAATAGAAGCCGGTTGTATAGCTCACAGCTGCCGGCGACAAATCGCCTGAGGTTTGCTCATGCGAAACGACGACGGCGTACACCTGCCCAGGCGACACAAAATCAATGGAAATGAGCAATGCGCAAGGTAAACGGCAAAGAGGGAAAAGGGAAAAGGGAGAACGGGCAACAGGGAATAAGGGGGAGACAGAGCAGCCAGAGGCAATCGTCAGACAAGCGGAAGTGTAAATCGAATTGGGCGTCACCAGGATCTGCAATTGACTGCCAAAATAGATGTGCATCATTTGCTGGCAGCGGCAACCCGACGCCCGCCACTGAGCTGGCTGTGATTTGTTCTCCTGGGCGTCTAATGAATGGCTCAAAATGTTCAAATTTCATGATAAATGACAATTGCACGTTGAGATTCCGAGCACCAAATTCGAAATTGATTCGAATGGCGCGCGCAGCTGAGTTATTTTTGATTAATGGACTCTTAGTATGTCCTTAGAATGCTCTAAACAGAGTTAATATAAGACAGTTGAGCTGGAAGCTTAAAGCTTCCATTATTTACGCTTTTGATGTGACAGAGTTCATAAATCGCCCTGGTTAGGAGCGAAGCATATGGTTGGTAGGCCATTTAAACTGTGGCCCACACTCATTGGCCTCCAATTGGGTCTCGTCTAGCTGAGGGAAAGGCAAAAGGCAATCGGGCGTAGGAGCCAACGAGCAAAATGAGTGTATGTGATATGCACAGGCGAATTACCGTTTGTCATCGACTCATTTCCGATTCATTTCCTTTTGAATTATTAAAATGAAAGGTGAAATGGGCCCCTGTGCGGGGTGGCAACACTGGCAGCCCATGCCCTGGCGTCGGGCGGTAATTGTATTTGCGTATTGCCAGACGGAATGCAGATTTTGTTCCAGCTGCTATTTATTGCTTTCGTACTTACTCGCTTCTCAATTAGCTTGTCGCAGACATTGAACACCGTCTTAATTGGGTTCTTATCCATGCGTATTGTCTTATCGTAATAGGTGACTTTGCGCGGAACATATTGCTGGTCGAAATTGAGATGCTGATTGGATGGATGGAAGAAATGAGAATGATGAGAAATGTGCATTAGAAATCCGCAATCCTGTTAGACAAATAGAAAAGACAAACAAACGCTTACCGCTATTGTTATGCGAAAGTGCTCCTCGCTATCGGAATTGCTTAATACGCCGCCAATGTTGTACGTTGAGGGATTATCGGAAGCTGTGTGCCTTTGTCCTCCAATCGGCAGCACATTAACAATGCCAGCCGCACACAAAAGCCAGCGATAAGCGAATGCAGCAGCCATATTGCTGCGGGCGTCTTTTTGTTTGCAACTTTTGGGAAATGTAGCTATGTGTGTGTGTGTGGCGTGATGAATTCTGTGGCACCCCCCAAAATTAACTATGCCCGGAGCATTTTCTGTAATAAAAATGTCACGATTAAAGCTTCAATGTTATTTTCAAATTTCCCGCCCATTGGAGCTGGCGCTGTTGATCGTCTAAGTGCAGCGTTGCCCAACCCGTTGAGCCAAGTGCTCAGATGTTAATGTTAACGCCAAAAGTATTGCCAGACTTTTTAAAAATCGAACGATCATATGCTTTTGACACTTGTTGTTTGCTCATTGCGCTCAGTCTTCATCGTTGTCGCGTGTCGCTTTGCCGCGGATTTGCTTATCGCGCAGCGCTACGCAAGTGAAATTAAGCGAAAATAATATAATCGCAATCTAAAATCGGAATTTAATCATCTTTAAGCTGCCGATTTGTGTTTAAATTAATTGGAAAAGTGTGTGGCCTTGTAGGAGGTTGAGCGGTGCATGTAGGCGTGATCAGAAATATGCATGGAAATGTGTGAAAATTGTAATTGAAAATAGACCATTGTTTGCTTGCGCTAACGCTGACGCTGACGCAGACGTCGAAGTTGACGTCGTCGTCCTCTGCCGCTGCGGCTGGAGCGGTGTCTCAAAAGTTGTCTTTTGGCGTTGTCGCGCTGTTACTGCCGCTGCAACAGCGGCTTGTGGGCGCGGGGGCGTAATTGTTGACGTTGCTCTGAGCGTGTATTTTATGTATCGCCGTCTTCTGCTGCCGTACGCGGAATTGTTGTCGCGTGTTTTTTTTTCTTTTTCATCTTTTCTGCGTTTGCGTTTACGTATTGACAGTAACTGCGGCGAGCGCGTCGCTGCTCAAACATTGTTATTGTTATTATTGTATGCGGTCGGTCGGTCGCCGTTTTTGTTTCTGTTTCTGTTTCTGCTTCTGCTTCAGCTTCTGCCGTTGCTGTTGCCGTTGCTGTTGCTATTGCTATTCAGCTTCCCCTTTTGCGCTTTTTGTGGCTAAGTGCGCGCACTCAAGGTGAAAAATATATTGAGTTCTTTCGAGTGCCATTTCGAGTGTGTGGCCATAAAATTTAATTTGCAATCAAATTATTCGATTTACGGCCAGTGAGTGAGTGCCTTTGCTCCCATATTCATAGACATTCGATCGGCATGATCGATCTGATGATTCAACTATTACAAACAATGCGTAAACATTTTGATGCCAGCGAATCTCTGAAGCGCCAAACAGTTTAGATTCAAACTGATAACTGTGAGTACAAAACGACACTTGACTAAGCTATGTAAATAAGTATGTATATGTAAAGAGATGTATGTATGTCGGTCCCTATAAAAAAAACCCGTTCCACCTGTTGTTCGGCACAGCTGGGCGCAGCCAATGTAATGTTGCAGGCTTTGATTACTTACAAAAGGGCTGCGCTGCGCTGCGCTGCACTGGCAACTGGCAACTGGGTCAAGTGGCAAGTCTTTGATAACGGTACAATGGCAGTGCAGTTAATTGCTAAAAAGAAAACAAGTTTGCTTTCAAGTTGAATAATTGAAGACAAATCACAAAATATTCAACCACCCGTTCGCTGCCTATTCAGAATCAATTGCAAACAAGCGCTACAACAACAACAACAGCAACAAGAATATCAACAGTGGCGCCCTCTCGCACTCTCACTTTGCATTGAAAAGAGGGCAGCCAGACAGACACATGCGTGCTTAATTAAGCGCCACATTGTTGAACAGATAGAGAGGGAGAGAGAATGAACGACAGAGAGAGAGAGAGAGGGACAGAGAGCGTGAGTGGGAAAGTAAAAAAGAGAAAGAGCTTTCGTATGCAAGTGGGAGCCGCAGCTGAATATGTACATATACATATGCATGCATGTATGCATGTGTGTGTATGTATGCATGTGTGTGTATGCTGTTAAGTGGGCTGGGCAGATGGCGCCACATGCAGCTGCCGCAGCACGCGTTGCATTCAATTTTTTTGCCAGCCGTAAAAAATTTCACACGTTGTGCAGATTTTTGAACGGCTCCCGCACACTCACAGATATATTTATTAATGCATGTGGAACTTACACACACTCACACACACATATGAATGCTCGAACCGCAGTAAAACGCCGATGACGACTCAATTAAACTTTCAGCGAAAATCAATGACTGAGCCATTGAGAGCACTTAAAGTTATGCACGAAGCTAACAAACATTTACACGCTCACACACACATATTTATGTGAGTGTGTGTGCGTGTGTGTGTGCTTTTATGGCACACATTTACGTGCAACTACCTGCGTATGTATTTATGTGCATAATTTGCAGATCAATTGAGCGGCAACAAAAATGCCTTTGACGAGCTTCAGCATCATCTCGAAATACCAAATTAACATAAATAGTTAAACGACAATTTATCTTATAAATAAAAGATACGCCGAGTGCATTTATTAACCTGTAATAAACAACCCTTCATTACAACTAGGGCTTGTGTGTGTGTGTGCGTATTTGTTTGTCTATTCAGCTGGAATTGTGAATACAGTTTACACTGTGCAACAGCTCACAGGCTCTACAGTAAATGTTGACAAAATGTTTAGTTATTTAAGATTGCAAAGTCTGCAACTAATGTCAATGTTTGTAGTCTAGTGTTATCAATGTGCACAATCAATTGGCAAGGCAATTGCCAGTTTTACAAAAACAGAAGAATTTAAAAATACTATCATATTGAGGATTCTGTGACTTCTGCTGTAAGAAATGGTGTATGTTTGATGGAACTTTTGTAATATTATTATTATTATTATTATTTTTTTTTAATGAACAATATTATATCATCTCTGTATATGCAGTTTATCTCTCTTAAATACAAACAAAATTAATTAACAACTAAAATGATTAAGGAGCATCTCTTGGGACTGTTCATATTCAGACTTGAACTCGGCAATAAGCAAATTAACTAACAATAACTATAGATAGCTGGGATGTTATGGTTCCAGTGAACTCAATCTATATATTTATATACTCTACTATCTGTCAACCTACTAAATATTTGTCATTTCATGGAGGTGGAGTCTTTTTCAATAGTACAAATAACTTAACTAACAATTTTGCAAGGTCAAAACAGAGAGATACAGATGGACCTCTTCAAAAAGCATATAGTTCCTTTAGAATTACTAAATTGTATATTAATTATGTATTCATATCTACAGAGAAAAATTTCAATAATTAATCTATGATCTCACTTGATATTATTTTTAATTATATTTATAAAGATTAAATAAACAATATTTAAAATCAATATATAATATATCTCTATAAGATTAGCAAAACTATGTTCGATCACACCAAACATCCATTTAGCCAAACTGACGTCTTCCACAATCATTTCAAATATTTCTTTTATACAAACAGTCTGTGCATTGCAATTCTATATTTCACTCAATTAATAATCTGCTATAAATAGTTGATTTGGTCTTGCGAACGTTACATTACAGTTTCACTGATTCACTACTGAGTATATCCCCAGAACTTTCAGACTTTCCCATTTCGGGCGCTTTCTGGCATTAAATGCTCTTTCGCGCTCTTTGTTTGTGCGCTACGTTTATTATGGAGGACAGTTTCGTATAGCAGACGTGCCATTGCTCACATTTTGTTTAATTGGTATTTGTTGTTGTTGTTGCTGTTGTTTGTGCCTTTTGTGGGTTGCAGTTTGAACCTGATTGCAACTGGCAGCAAATGTCGCGGCGTCGACGGTGGCTTTTGTGTAATTCAAACTGACATAGAGCACCTTTGTGTATATTTTTATTAAAAGTGCGCATGAACGGGCATATTAGTTTCAACAGCATAAATAAAATTCAAAATTTGTATATTTCAGCATCGCTCTACTCTGCAATTCTCACAAATGCAAGTCACTCTTGGAGCTTTTCAAGCTTTTCCCCGCAATGTTCCCTGCACAAAAACTAAATTCAATGCGCATTTGAATGCAGCTCTGTTCAAGCATTGAATCGCAATTTATACGTTCGATTTTTAGCTGACATTTGCCAGAGCATCAATTGAAATTGAGAGCTACGGCTCTGAGGAAAGCAGGTGCAAGGCAGCGCTTGGTGAGCAGTTCAAATAATTTAACCCAATTGCATGCGGAGAATATCGTTGCCTCGACTCTGGTCATGATGCGGATGCAATCAGATTGGCAGGATATCCTGGTACTCGTGTTGCACACAAACAGGATATGCTGCTCAAATTTGGGTTCTCTCTGATATAATTGAATTCTCCAAGATGAACGACAATTGTTTTATGGCAACCGGGACTTGGCTTGCGGGTTGGGGCAACAAACAGACAAGCATATAAAGAGCGACGGAGGTGGGCGAATTCCCCAAAGTGTCGCACAGACAAAAGCTTCAATCAATGCCTAAACTTTGAAAGTCGCCTCTTTGCTCCTGTTGCTTTAACCTTTATCCCCTTCATTGTGCGCCAGTTCAGTGCAAAAGCTGTCTAAGCCAATAAGGCAGCAAAGGATAACGGCAAGAAGCGACCCGAGGACCATTTCTGAACCGTTGCGCTCGAACCGATTTTTGATAATGTGTGTATGTATGTGTCTGTGTGTGTGTATATGTTTCGAGCCTTTAACACATTTAAAGTTTAAAGAGCTTTTTATCATTATTGCATAAGACTTCATTTGTTGGTTTAGTTGATAGTTTAAACAACTCTCGGAATAGACTTCTAAAGCGAATGGACTTGGTTCAAATGGATTGAAGTCCCTTAATGAAGATATATATAAATAATATATCCTTTAGTATGTCTAGCTATAATGTATAAAATATATTCCCACTCAGAGCATTTCCTGCTGTGCTTTCATCGTCCATTTTTCATGCCATTTTTGCACACACGAATTGTTTAACATATGTTTTAGTTCCCGTTGCGCTCCATTGGATTGATCGAACCTTTAAGCTGTTTATTGGCATCCGGATACCGGACGACACAGATGACACACAATCAGAATCACAATCCAATTGGATGCTAGCTAACTTGGCTCGAATACCCTTTTTATGTTTTATTGTTTTGGGTTTGTGAAGTTGTATTGTAGAATTTAGAGTATTAAGTATCTAAAGTTAGTAAAAAACATGATGCAAGGGGTTGAAATGGTTGGAAAGGCTTTGTTTAAGGTAACTTGAAGGCATAAATATAGAATTTTTATATAAATCATTAATTGTTTTTAATTAAAAATATTAAACAATTTAAGCTTTGAATCGTGAGAAATTGAAGAGAAACTCTTAAAGTTCTTGGCCTAGAATTTTTCATTTGTTCGTAATAACGAAATTATTATTGTAAAATATGTAAATTCCAAGATGATTTATCTCACACAAATTTCAATGCAACCAGCATATTTTATAAACCTATATATATTTTCTATAATTTATATACATTGTGTTGCATTTCTTGTTCATTGACAGCTAAGCTTCAGGTTTTCTTCTCTTTGCAATTGACAAAGAAAACGACGGGGTCTTCGTCAATTAGTGCTTCCGAACCGATTTCTTTATAGATGTTTGTATCTTCGAAAGTCATATTAAGCACTATAAGGGAGATATACGTATAATTCAAAATTATAGATGCAGTAGAATTGATTGAGTGCATACAGAGCGATAGGAATCGGCTGCGGAATTCATCCACGGCATAGCCGTAAACGTAAATATAGAGAATAAAGGTAATGCAGCCAAAAAAGAGAATTAGCGTCACCACAACAGCGCTGTAGACAATGCACTGAGCCGTCCTGGGTGGATCCATTAGCAAGCGAGAGGGATTCCAGACAGCAGCCACGCCTTTAAAGCATATTACTGCAAATTTTGTGATTGTGTTTGCGATGTTTTGTGTATGTTTTTCACATGAGAGGCCAGCCAATCGGCAATTGTCCTATATTTGAGAGTTGCTCCCCTTCGGTGTCGTGGCTCGGACTTGGCTTAAATCAAATTATTATTGGCTTTATATACGGACATTTGTGTATGTATATAAGCGCAAGGGTAGCGGGCGCCTTAAGTTATGCAAACACTTTTGTATGTGTGCCACTCCTACGGGATGCTTTGCTTTCTCTATTCCTTTTGCACACACACACAGACACTCGCGCACACACACACACAGGCAAATATATATATATATACTAGCACTCACACACACCAACTGCCAGACGCACACGCACAGTCACATAGAACTTTTATCCTTCTTGGGCCAGAATTTTTTTGGTGTTTTCAGTGTGAGTTTTGTGTTGAACAAAAAAGATTTTAATGTCTTGTGTGTTGTTCAGTGTTGCTGTCGTGTTTCATTACAAGTTTGTAAAAGCACAGGCTGTACACAATACTCATTTCACATTTCTATCATTTAATTTCACACATGCATAACCAATGACCAGCCAAACGGAGGCTGTCAGACCTCACTCGCGTCCCATGGCCCATACGCACCGTGTGGCAAAAGCAGTGAACGCTCGCTGGCTCGGCCGCTGCCGCTGTTGGACTGCTGCTGGTCACAACTTTGCGCCTGGCGCGACGCTTTACTACTGAATATCCCTTTTTGAGTGGCGAAAGTTTTCCCTCTGCCTGCGAAGCTTTCGCGTTGCCAAGCAGCTTTTTTCTGACATGCAGCTTTCTAAGTTCAAAGAAAGCTGTGCTACGCCTGCGCCTTGCGCATGTAAACAATAATTTGTTTATTGTTTTTTACGCCTTACGCTGTGCCTCTTTCATTCGTCGCTCAGCTGTTTATGCCTTCCGCACGTGCGTTCGTCTGCGTCACTGTCGCTGCCGCAGTCGCGGCTAGCGTCAACGTTGCTTCGACCACTTGTAGCGTTTGCTTTGTGCTTTGCCGCACGCAAATGTTAGTCGAATGCTGCTCGCCTGCAGTTGAGAGACTAGTTAGTTCGTGTGTGTGTGTGTGTGAATGGCTGTGTATGTGTGCGAGCTGGTGCTTTTTAATCTACTTGCAAATTGATTGGTTTTTAATTTACATTTGTTATAATTTGTCTAATTAGCTTAGTGCATTGACAGCCCGATAAGAATGCCGCTTCGAAGCTTGTCAGAAAATCATGCGACATTATGAAGCGCGGTCACTCAATGCACAGCCATCATTATCACTGTGACTTTAATATGTATTTAAGTTCTCGCTCGCTGTTGTTTACACCTTAAGCCTCGTGCAAATATTGTAAATAGAATCTAAATCTCTTTTAATGTCAATCATAAAATGCTATCTTTGCCATAGTAAAATATATATTTACTATTCTTTAAAGTCCAGACGGCTTAAGTTGAAAGTTTCAAACCTTGAACTAGAACACTTTGGAACACTTTTGTTTCGAGTGGCTTGTCAATCTTTGCACTAAGACTCAGTGCTACTTGAGCAAACGCAACAGGCTCAGCCAAACGCAAACAAAGATGTGCAGCCGAGTGTCTTAAGTGAAACGCGACCTTGACCCGGAAAATGCAATTGCATTTGCATTTGCATTTCCATGTGCATATGGATTGGGCATGCTAAGTAATCTTCACTGTCATCCGCCATGTCGAAATCAAATCAAATTTGCGCACGCCCCTTTGCCAGCACTGAAGCGGATGCACAAAGTGAGAGGCCAAACTAATGCACAACTAAGAAAGCTAATTCGCCGCGCTGATGCGTAAAACGTGCAAAAACAGAGGTGGGCGGGGCACGGGTCAACATGAATGAAAGCAAAAGTTTTAGCCAACAACAAAAAAATCAAAGAGAGAGGGAGAGAGAGAGAGAGCAGAAGAAAAACACTCAAAAAGCTACACCCATGACACGCTGCCTTAATTGCTGGCAAGCTTTTGGCGCTCGCCTGAGCTTTTTGGCAGCGACTCGACGCGCAAGCTTTTCCAGCATTTTCATTTGAGCGCTGGCCTTTTGTGGGTCGCCGTCGTCGGTTCGGACGTGTTGACGTTGCCCGTTGCCCGTTGCTCGTTGCCCGTTGCTGTAGCGCCTCTCGCTGTCCGCCGCGCCGTGTAGCATCTGAGGAAGAAAATTTAAATATTCAGACAAATCATAAATTATTTATTGATGCCAGTTATTTATACGACGTCAGGTAAAAGTCCAATGTAGACAAAAATACGAATATCAATTGTTGCTGCAGTGCTTTGTTTACGTTCGTCACAAAAATAATTTGTGGAGATATTTGTAAGTGGTTTTTCCTCGAGCATGAAAATGTACACCTGGCAGGCACATCGCGCCCGTGCCAGAAAAGTGAGCGAGGTGGTGAGGTGGTATGGAGATGGCTTCGCCAGCATCAGTCAGCAACAAAAAATAGGCAAATAAGTGACCTGGCCGCCGCCTCTCAGGCATGTGTATACATTCTTCCTGCTATATATACATACATATATGTATGTATGTTGGCAGCGGAATGTATGTACATATATAGCATAAACCTGGCTAACCAGAATGCGTGGGAAATCGTTTGGTTATTGTGCTATTTGATTGAAATGCTTGTTAATTAATTTTATGGCATTCCAAATAAATTCAACTTTAATTGTCTAACAGCTGCGGAGGAGAGTGAGCGAGGCGTTCGCACATCAGTATGTATAATAGATGATAACATATGATTTAATCGCAAGCGGAAAACCCATTGAAAACTGCACGAGTGGGCGGCTGGGTGGTTGGTGTTGAGAATGAATTAAATGATGCGCCTCGGGTGCTCCAGCTGGGCCAGCTGTCACATTGACATGACGTGATTCAAATATCGCCTCTGCCGAACACAATTGCTTGCATGTTTCATGCCACACTTTCCTCTTTGGCTAACAGGCGGACCTGCCACACGCTGCAGCCTCCTCAGAGGCAACGCTGTGGCCTCGCTTTCCATGTGTGTGTGTGTGTGTGTGTGTGTGTGTGTGTGTTTGACATGAAAACTTTTCAACAGTGCCATGGCGCTTGCTCCCCTGCCGGAAAGCGTTGGCATTCCCGGACACCCAGGGGCAAAGCCTCACACAGAATTATGAATTTTTAATTTCCTCTTTGAAGAAGAAGAAGATAAATAAACGTTTGCGTATGTGGGCTACAGATTTATGCTAATTGGCATGCATAAATCCCAATCGGAATTGCTAAGCCCTCGAGGAATTTAGTCCTTCGTCCAGCATTAAGTGCCTGTCATTGCGACTGACAGGCTAATAGATATTGTCGATTATGCGCAACTGATGTTAGCCAACTTCTGAGAACTAATTGTTATTCTTGTGCTGTAGCTTGTTAATAAACACACCGAGACACACACACACACTCGCACACATATGCTAAGATTCAACATACAATGGGGGAACACACACATGGCACACATCGCATATTCTAAGCATTACTCAAATTTATGGCTCGTGGCCATAATAAAAATCGGCGAACGCCGTTGACCGAACCCAAGCAAAACAATCACTTGCTTAATAGTTAATAACTCAACAAATTGGAATCAGGAAATTTCATGTATTTTATTGATTATTTGTTGTGCAGGCGGCCAATGTTTATCTTGCGGCTGTATCTTGTAATTAGCGGCACACACTGAAATGCCTGTCGATAGTATATTTGTGTTAGCCTGCCCAAAATAGATTGCAGTGCAGTCCAATTCATGCGCTGTCAGATAAAATCTGTCAAATCTTTTAAGATTCCACCACATTTAACAAAGGACGAAAATTGTTTTTCTTTTCAAGTATTTTTGTTCCTGTAGAAGTCAATGTGGCATGCTGCCCATTAAGTTTGTAAAAATATAAAAACTTTTACAATTGTCTCTCTCTCCCTCTCGTTGCCTTCCTCCATCTAGCTCCCTCTTTTATGATACTTTAGCCACCCTCTGCTTTTAGATCGTATCTAAGCCATTATCTATGCACAATAGAGACAAATCATAAAAAACAACAAATAAAAACAATAGTTGGAATAAGTGACAGCAAACATGAAATTGTAAACTTAAATATTTCCACAATAAAAACGGTAAAAACTGCTTCTATAGAGCAAGAGACAATATTACGCATACGCCTCGTGCGCCAAAACACTGAATAATTAAGAGCGAGGCAATGCTTTATGGTATATCATAAATTTAACGATAAATTTGACCATTTATTGCTATGGATATTATAGATATATTTATAATAATATTTACTAAACTCAGTTCTAGGTAATGAAAGCTCAGGAATGGTTCTGAAATATATCATTAAACTAAGTATACGATATGTTATCCTAAACCAATAAAATATTAAAATATATATGTATGTATACTGTTTGTTGCCCAGAAAGTAGGGTATGCTATAATTTAATAAATAAAAAAAACTATTAATATTAAAGTAATTTAAGGCGGAGCTCAGATTTTTACCAAGCCCAAGCCCAAGCCAAGCGCCAAGGGCCCAATTTATGTATCTGTATTTGGCCCTTGCGAAGTGCTCCATGTGCGACCATATTGGGGAAATGAGAAAGTGGTTGGTTTGTTTATATATTTATGAATAAATTATCTCTTGACATGCCTCGAGCGGCACGCGGAACGGCCGAAAGTGGTTTAGTTTCTGTGGGTCAATGGCAGCAAAGCTGCTGATAGCGATAACTCGATAACTAATAATAGATGGATTGTGTAATGTAATTAGAGTAAACAGCACTCATGTGATTTCTTACAGCTATTATAGTTGCTAATGTACATGCACATATTTTTTCTCTTTTATTTATCCACAGGACACGCTGCGACAACAAGGACAGCGACAAATCTTTGCAATTAACTCGCATAACCGGCCACAGACAAAACAAAGAAAGTCCTAGAGAGCAGGCGGATACCACCCACAGGCAATCCTCACACACACATAGACACAGACACACGCACACTCTCACACACGCTACGCCAGCTGCGGCCCACACCGAGCAACATGGGCGACAATATAATTGGCTCGGCGAGCTTCCTTCACTTGGGCGACATTGTTTCCCTCTATGCGGAGGGCAGCGTTTGCGGCTTCTTGAGCACACTCGGGTGAGTGCCATTTGTCACATGCTTGTAGGACACTCATTGCACTCGCACTCACACTCGCACTCATATTCACATTCACATACACACACAACTAACTGCAGTCGCTCTTCAAAGGCATTTAGGATCTTTGAAGTGCTCAGTCAACTGTTGCACGATACTCAAGAGTTCGCCCTTCCCTGACATCTCAATATGCTAATTAGTGCGCACTAATTGATATATAAAATGATTTAGAGAGTTATTAAGTAACTTTTATTCAATTTATGCCCAAGTGCAGAGGTATATGATTCTATTTTATTGCTAATTGACTTTGCTTTGTTTCAGTCTGGTGGACGATCGAACCGTTGTTTGCCCCGAGGCCGGAGACTTGAGTTGCCCGCCCAAAAAGTTTAGAGGTAAGCAGTAGCTGCTAAAATATCATTTCTTAATTAATCTGTGCTCGCTTTGCAGATTGCCTCATCAAAATATGTCCCATGAATCGTTACTCTGCCCAGAAGCAGTTCTGGAAGGCAGCTAAGCAGTCGGCCAGCTCCAACACAGATCCCAATCTGCTGAAGCGTCTCCATGTAAGCATCTCCAATGAATTGTAGCTCAATCTTATGTCCAGATTTGTAACTCTCTCTCTCTCTCTCTCTCTCTCTCTGTTGTAGCACGCCGCTGAAATCGAGAAGAAGCAGAATGAAACGGAGAACAAGAAGCTGCTGGGCACGTTCATACAGTACGGCCGCGCTGTGGTGCAACTGCTCCACTTGAAGTCCAACAAGTATCTGACCGTTAACAAGCGGCTGCCGTCGCTGCTGGAGAAAAACGCAATGCGTGTGTATTTGGATGCGAATGGCAATGAGGGCTCCTGGTTTTACATCAAGCCCTTCTACAAGCTGCGCTCCATTGGCGACTACGTTGTGGTAGGCGACAAGGTGATCCTCAGTCCGGTGAATGCCGATCAGCAGAACTTGCACGTGGCCGCCAACTATGAGTTGCCCGACAATCCCGGCTGCAAGGAGGTCAACGTACTCAATTCGTCCACCTCGTGGAAAATCTCGCTGTTCATGGAGCACAAGGAGAACCAGGAGCACATACTCAAGGGTGGCGACGTGGTGCGTCTCTTTCATGCCGAGCAGGAAAAGTTTCTGACCATGGATGAGTACAAGAAGCAGTACCACGTCTTCCTCCGCACCACGGGCCGCACCAGCGCAACGGCGGCGACCAGCAGCAAAGCGCTCTGGGAGATTGAGGTGGTTCAGCACGACTCGTGTCGAGGAGGTGCCGGCGATTGGAATTCCTTGTACCGCTTCAAGCATCTAGCCACGGGCCACTATCTGGCTGCCGAATCCGAGTCCGATGTAGTTGCTGGAACGGTGGCAGCGAACGCCCATGAGTCTTTGTTGGGCGACTGCAGCAAAGACTCCGGGCTGAGCTCTACCATGAACTCCACTCTGAATGGTAAGCTCACAAGAGACGCATTATGAATTTTGAGCTAATCTTATTTCCCTTTTCACAGACAAGCCGAAGGGGAAACTATATCGCCTGGTCTCAGTGCCATATTCTGCTGACATCGCCTCAGTGTTTGTGCTGGACGCCACGACAATGGCGCGGCCGGATAGCTTGGTGCCGCAGTCCAGTTATGTGAGACTGCAGCACATTTGCTCCAATACCTGGGTGCATGCGACGTCGATACCCATCGATGCGGACGACGATAAGCCGGTCATGTCGAAGGTGTGCTGCTCGCCCATCAAGGAAGACAAGGAAGCCTTTGCACTGATTCCCGTGTCGCCAGTGGAAGTCCGTGATCTGGACTTTGCCAACGATGCGTGCAAGGTGCTGGCCATGGTGACCAGCAAGCTGGACAATGGCAGCATATCGATCAATGAGCGACGAGCTCTGATCTCGCTGCTGCAGGACATTGTCTACTTCATAGCCGGCATGGAGAATGAGCAGAACAAGACTAAGGCGCTCGAGTTTACCATTAAGAATCCCATACGCGATCGCCAGAAATTGCTGCGCGAACAATACATTCTGAAGCAGCTATTCAAGATATTGCAAGGACCCTTCCAGGAGCACACAGCTGGCGATGGACCCTTCCTGCGCCTGGACGAGCTGAGCGATCCCAAGAATGCGCCTTACAAGAACATCTTTAGGCTCTGCTATCGCATTTTGCGGCTCTCCCAGCAGGACTATCGCAAAAACCAGGAGTACATTGCCAAGCACTTTGGCCTGATGCAGAAACAGATCGGCTACGATATCCTGGCTGAGGACACAATCACCGCGCTACTGCACAACAATCGCAAGCTGCTGGAAAAGCACATTACGGCTGCCGAGATCGAGACCTTTGTGGGTCTCGTGCGCAAAAATATGAACAACTGGGACTCGCGCTTCCTCGACTACCTATCCGATCTGTGCGTCTCGAACCGCAAGGCCATCGCTGTCACCCAGGAGCTGATCTGCAAGAGCGTGCTTAGTGACAAGAATGTGGACATTCTGATCGACACGCAGATCAAGGCGCTGCGTGGGGGCACCTCAGTGCGCTGCTACAAAGGCGCCTCCGAGGACGTCTGCCTGTCCACGCTCACTGAGGTTGCCGGCGACGACGAGGATCGCTCCGATGTGCAGTCTACCTCCACCTCGACGACATGGGACAGTGCGAGCCTGAACGATGACGAGGCCGGGCTGCCGGGCGAGAAGTACGAAATACATTTGCAATGGAAGGGACAACCGGTGAGTGCTGAACGACTTACTTTCTGTCTTCCTTTATATAATTCAATTCCTCTCTTGTGCTTCTAGTCATCGCGCTCCATGGCCGATCTGGCCAACTGCGTATCCGACGGCTGCGAACAGGAAACGGCAATCCTGAACTACTATCGCCATCAGCTAAATCTGTTCTCGAACATGTGTCTGAATCGTCAATATCTGGCCCTGAACCGACTCTCGCCGCAACTGGATATTGACTTGATACTAAAGTAGTTTCCCCCACTCAATGCACGAATTCCCTTGCTCAACTGTTTCCTCTACCGTAGATGCATGTCTGATGAAACGATGCCCTACGAGCTGCGTGCGTCGTTTTGCCGCTTGATGCTGCACTTGCATGTGGATCGAGATCCCCAGGAGCCAGTCACGCCCGTGAAATACGCCCGACTGTGGAGCGAAATACCCTCCAAGATGTCCATTATGGAGTGAGTATTTGTGATTATCGTGAGTAGCACCTATCCACTAATGCTTGCTCATCGTGCCCAGCTATGATGGCAAGAATCTTCAGCCGGATCAGAACAAGCAGGCCTGTCGCGCCAAATTCAATACGACAATCGCCTTCGTGGAAAACTATTTGTGCAACGTGGCCACCAAGGTGTGGCTTTTCACAGATCAGGAGCAGAACAAGCTTACCTTTGAGGTGTGTATCTCCATTAATGAGCAATAGTATCATCTGTTAATTCTCATGCATCTCTTTCAGGTGGTTAAACTGGCCAGGGACTTGATATATTTTGGCTTCTACAGCTTCAGCGATCTGCTGCGCCTAACGAAGACGCTGCTCTCCATTCTGGACTGCGTATCTGAGACGACAACTGGCGGCTCCTACGTCAACACGGATATCGATTGTGAGTACCAAAGATGATTCTCTTAAATTAAGGTAGTTGAGTAAGTTCTCTCTGATCTCTCCATGACAAGCTGTCGAAGAGGAGACGACAAATGAGGGTAAGCTTGGACATAGTAGCTGCTGAAATATCACAGTTAAATTAATCCCATAATTTACGTATATTTTCCAGCTGAGGGCGGCGTGCTGCGTTCCATTGGTGACATGAGTACGGTGATGACTTCGCTGGCATTGGGATCGGTTGGTCAAGCGATTGCAGCGCCATCCATAGCGCTGCAACAGCGCAAGTCTGTATCGCAGCTGATGAAGGAATATCCACTGGTCATGGACACCAAGCTGAAGATCATTGAAATACTGCAGTTCATCTTGGACGTGCGCCTAGACTATCGGATCAGCTGCCTGCTCTCGATCTTCAAGCGCGAGTTCGATGAATCCGAAGTGGTTACCCAGACCCAGCAGACTGGTGCCAATGAGGACCAGAACCAACAGACCACACCCGGCAGTGGGGGCACCACTGATGCGGAGCAAATAGCTGCCGCAGAGGCCGCCATGGCTGCAGCAGCGGCAGCTGCCTCTGCGGCTGCGGCACGTCAGAAGAATATCGACTTGGAATCAATTGGCATACAGGCAGAGGGCATCTTTGACTGTGAGCGCAGTGATGCGGCTAACTTGGACCTGGATGGTCAAGGAGGACGCACTTTTCTGCGCGTCCTACTGCACCTAATAATGCACGACTACGCACCACTGGTATCGGGTGCACTGCATCTGCTGTTCCGTCACTTTAGCCAGCGCCAGGAGGTGTTACAAGCCTTCCGACAGGTAAGCTACTTTTCCATTCACTCACTCCTAAAACTAACCTTGTATAACTCATTTCGAAGTAGCTATAGATTTATTAAAGTTGTCTGCATGTGTTGTAATCATTTCATTAAGGCTTTCTAGAAGTATATGTAGGCTATATAACTAGCTATATATATAATATAGGTCTGTTTATGTATATCTAGAATTATATTGTCGTACGTAATGCCTTATAGTAAACTAAAGTTTATTAGTAATCTCTAGATAATTTCGCACAACTGTTTTGAATATATTTCACTTTATTAGTATATATTTTATGTTTGTATCGGGGAATTATTATGGAATCGGTATACCGATATTAGTATTGCTTTATGGTTGCTTTCTAATTTCTCAATTTTACTCTTCATCTCTCTTGGGTTTGCATGCAACGCTCTTGAATTCGAATTCGATGTCTCGATTCGGGTTACTAATCCGTTCAATAAAACGCATTTATCATATGATCGTGACTAACAACTAACACTGCTCACGCACTGCTAACTTACACTTAACTAACACTAAAGTGGACGTATTCCGCATATCGTAATGAAAGATCTTTTGATTTTGTATGTATGAACACCTTATGACGCCTCTGTGAGATGGGCTAATGGCTGACGTTTGACCTTTTGCTTTGTAGGTGCAATTGCTCGTCTCGGACAGTGACGTGGAGTCCTACAAGCAGATCAAGTCCGACTTGGACATTTTGCGCCAGAGTGTGGAGAAGTCCGAGCTGTGGGTGTACAAGGCCAAGGCAACGGATGAGCTGGGTGGCACCGATGCTGGCGGTGGTGCGGATAATCTGGAATACGATGCCACTCTCTCGCCAGAGCAACGCAGCGAATACCAAAAGGTCAAGGAGATACTCATTCGCATGAACAAGTTCTGCGTAACATCTGGTGGGTAATCCTTCACATTCTCATCTTGAATACCACTCATGCTCGTCTACTTTGATGCAGGTCCCATTGTCAAGCCTCGCAAGCACGAGCAGCGCCTGCTCCGCAATGTCGGCGTGCACACTGTTGTCCTGGACTTGCTACAGAATCCCTATGATGAGAAAGATGATGTGCTGATGAAGGAGCTGATGTGCCTGGCGCACGAGTTCCTGCAGAACTTCTGTCTGGGCAATCAACAGAATCAAGTGCTCCTGCACAATCATCTCGATTTGTTTCTCAATCCAGGCGTAACTATCTAACCCCTTGATCAGTTATGACTTTTGGCTAATCTCATATTCCTTCCATGCAGATTCTCGAAGCGAAAACCGTCTGCGCCATCTTCAAGGACAACTTGGCGCTGTGCAATGAGGTGACCGACAAGGTGGTGCAGCACTTTGTGCACTGCATCGAGATCCACGGCCGACATGTCGCCTATTTGCAGTTCCTGCAGACAATCGTCAAGGCGGAGAACCAGTTCATACGCAAGTGTCAGGACATGGTAATGCAGGAGCTCATCAATGCCGGCGAAGACGTGCTGGTGTTCTACAACGACAAGACCTCGTTCCATCACTTCGTTCAGATGATGCAGCAGCAGCAGCAACAGCGTCGTCAGGAGCTCAGCGACGACAGTCCGCTGAAATACCATGTGGAGCTGGTGAAGCTGCTCGCCTGCTGCACCATGGGCAAGAACGTCTACACGGAAATCAAGTGCAATAATCTGCTGTCGCTGGACGACATCGTAACCATCATATGCCATCCGCTGTGCATGCCCGAGGTAAAGGAGGCGTATGTGGACTTCCTCAATCATTGTTACATTGACACCGAGGTGGAGATGAAGGAGATCTACGCCTCCGGTCACATGTGGAGCCTGTTCGAAAAGAGTTTCCTGGTGGACCTCAATCAGTTGATATCGAACACCACAGCCACCGCCAACAAGACACTGTTGGCCTATGTGCTGAATGGCTTGACCAACTTGCTAAGCAGCTTCTTCTCCAGCCCATTTTCTGACCAGAGCACCATAGTGCAATCACGGCAGGTGATCTTTGTGCAGTTGCTGCAGGCCGCCTATCGACTCACTCAATGCAAGTGGTTATCATTAGCGGACCGATTCAACGTGGAGAACTGCATCCGTACCCTGACCGAATCGGCTAAAATGCGCAGCATTGTGCTGCCCCTGGAGCTGGAGCAGCAGGTGACCAATATGTCCAGCAAGACAGCGATGCTGACACGGCAAACCACCAAGTGGCTGCTGGCCTCCAAGCAGCCCAAGTACGACACCCAGCAGTCGACCCATCTGATGCGCTGGGATCGCTCGATCATTGAGGGACTGCAAGACATTGTGTCGCTCTTGGAGGATCAACTAAAGCCGGTCGTCGAGGCGGAGCTGTCATTACTGGTCGATATACTCTATCGCTCTGAGCTGCTCTTCCCGGCGGGCACAGAGGCGCGAAAGCGATGCGAGAGCGGAGGCTTCATTCGCAAGCTAATCAAGCACACAGAGAAGTTGCTGGAGGAGAAGGAGGAGCGAATGTGCGTCAAGGTGTTGCGCACCCTGCGCGAAATGATGGCCATTGATGTCAACTATGGCGAAAAGGGAGATGCTCTACGTCAGACGCTCCTCCTGCGCTACTTCCAGTGCAAAAGCGCGCCAAAACTTGAGGAGGAGCACCCACAATTGCCGGCTGCCGTTGCAGCTGCTGCAGCCATGGCCGCGGCGGCCGCCTCCGACCCAGCCAAGCAGCTGCATTTGGTGACCCACGGACCAGGTGCCAAGTATCTGGCGCGGGCGGACAAAACGCTGCACGAAATGCAGAATCATCTGGACCGCGAGGGTGCCTCCGACTTGGTAGTGGAGTTGGTCATTAAATCGGTTCATTCACCCAACATTTTTGTGGAGGCAGTGGAGCTTGGCATAGCACTGCTAGAGGGCGGTAACCCAATCATACAGAAGGGCATGTTCCAGAAGTTTCTCAGTGATGATCTAAATCAAGCGTTCTTCAAGGTCTTCTTTGAGAAGATGAAGGATGCGCAGCAGGAAATTAAATCGACGGTCTCCGTCAACACCACCGACATTGCGGCCAAAGCGCACGAGCACAAGCAAGATACCAACATGGAACTGGACAAAATCTCGCGCAAGCATGGCCTCAAAAGCAATGGAGTTGTCATCACGGATGAGCTCAAACGGGAGCTGCACAATGCGGGATTGGCCACAGCGCGAGCCTACGGCAATGCGCGGAACATACACTCCGGCGAGGAGAGCTCAGCGATCAGTGTGAATAGCCCGCTGGAGGACATATTGGCCGAGAAGTTGGAGAAGCATCGAGACAGCAAGGAGCAGCGTAATCAACTGTCCAACAAGGTGCTCGTCATGCAGCCCATCCTGCGCTTCCTGCAATTGCTTTGTGAGAATCACAATCCCGATCTGCAGAATCTGCTGCGGAATCAAAACAACAAAACCAACAATAATCTCGTTTCGGAAACGCTCATGTTCCTCGACTGCATCTGCGGCTCTACCACCGGCGGTCTGGGTCTGCTCGGCCTCTACATCAATGAGCACAACGTGGCGTTGATTAACCAAACGCTGGAGACGCTCACAGAGTACTGCCAGGGGCCATGCCACGAGAACCAGAACTGCATTGCCACCCACGAGTCGAACGGATTGGATATCATCACTGCTCTGATATTGAACAACATAAATCCGTTGGGTGAAAATCGCATGGATCTGGTGCTGGAGCTGAAGAACAATGCCTCCAAATTGCTCCTGGCCATCATGGAAAGCCGCGGCGACAGCGAGAATGCGGAACGCATACTCTACAACATGAATCCCAAGCAACTGGTCGAGGTGGCCTGCAAGGCCTATCACCAGGAAGAGCTTATCGACGAGCAGGACGACGGGGATGAGCCGAGTGCCGCGACAGATGACGATGATGCCACGGTCAGTCCCCGCGAAGTCGGGCACAACATTTACATACTTTGCCATCAGCTAGCCCAGCACAACAAGGAGCTGGCGGCCCTGCTCAAAGCCTCCGAAGATCCCCAGTCGGCCAGCTTCGATGCCAAAACAAGCCAAGCCCTCATGTACTACGCAACACATACGGCACAGATAGAGGTAGAGTGCGCAATTCCAAAAACAAGTTTGCTCCTAATATCTGACTCCATTCACCTCCTTTTCAGATTGTTCGCAATGATCGCACACTGGAGCAAATCGTATTTCCCATACCAGAAATCTGTGAATATCTGACAACAGACACGAAAATCAAAATACTTAATACGGCGGAACGCGATGATCAGGGCTCCAAAGTAGCAGACTTCTTTGACAAGGCCGAGGAGATGTTTAACGAAATGAAATGGCAAAAGAAACTGCGAAGTAAGTTCCTCTTTATATGGATCAGCAGTCTTTACTAAGATTCACTTCTTCTACAGGTCAACCTTTGCTCTTCTGGATTAGCAGCTACATGTCGCTATGGAGCAATATACTATTCAATTGCGTTGTGGTAATCAATATGATCGTGGCTTTCTTCTATCCCTTCGATAATACTGTACCAGGTATGAAGCAGTATATGATGTAACAGAGGTTTTTAACAGCCATTTAACATGGCAGTTAATTATCTCGAATATAGCTGGAATTTATATCTTCTGATAACATATTATTTCGTCTTCTATTTTTAGAGCTTAGTTCGCACATTTCACTGCTATTCTGGGCCATTTTGATATTCTCATTGGTTATAGTCATTACGCTGCCGCGTGAGTCGGGCATACGCACCTTCATTGGCTCCGTAATTCTACGTTTTATATTCTTACTCGGGCCAGAATCCACACTCTGTTTGCTGGGCGTCGTTACGGTGAGTTGTTATCCAGGTTCTATTTATTTGTTTCTAATTCTCTAATTCCTCTCTCATAGGTGACTCTTAAGAGCGTCCATATTGTCAGCATAATGGGCAACAAGGGCACGCTAGAGAAGCATTTTCTGAAGATCATCACCGACTTTCAGCTGCTCTATCATTGCATTTATATAGCATTTTGCTTCTGTGGACTTATTTTCCATCCATTCTTCTACTCACTGCTGGCAAGTATCTATGATGATGGTCATCAATTTATCAATTTAATACGGAATCTTTCTTCTAGCTGTTTGATGTTGTCTATCGAGAGGAGACGCTGGTTAATGTGATTCGCTCGGTGACACGCAACGGTCGCTCCATTGTTTTGACCGCCGTCCTGGCATTGATCCTAGTTTATCTCTTCTCCATCATTGGCTACATGTTCTTCAAGGATGATTTTCTCGTCTCGGTGGACTATGAAGAGCAGGAAGCCTCGGCGACTGTTGGTCCATTAACACTCTCGGTACCAGCATCGTCCGAGCAGTTCTGTGCCATGCCAGACGAACATGGCAGCTGTGATGGCGGTGCCAAGCAGAACGGAGCTGCAACTGCCGTTGGCAGCGGCGAAGCCAAGGAGCGTTCCTGCGACTCGCTGGTCATGTGCATTGTAACGACACTAAATCAAGGCTTGCGGAACGGCGGAGGCATTGGCGATATTCTGAGAGCACCCTCAAGCAAGGTAAACTATTAACTCGCATTCCAAACTGAAAAACAACTCAATATTTATTTGCTTTACAGGAGGGTCTTTTTGTAGCGCGCGTTATCTACGATCTGCTGTTCTTCTTCATTGTCATCATTATCGTGTTGAACTTGATTTTCGGTGTCATCATCGACACATTTGCCGACCTGAGATCGGAAAAGCAGCAAAAAGAGGCTATACTCAAGACGACCTGTTTCATTTGTTCGCTCAACCGTTCGGCTTTCGACAACAAGACAGTCAGCTTCGAGGAGCACATCAAGAGCGAGCACAATATGTGGCACTACTTGTACTTCATAGTACTGGTCAAGGTCAAGGATCCCACAGAGTTCACGGGCCCCGAGAGCTATGTATATGCCATGGTGAAGGCTGGCATTTTGGAATGGTTCCCAAGGCTACGCGCCATGTCGCTGGCGGCAGTGGACGCCGATGGCGAACAGATCGAGCTGCGCAGCATGCAGGCACAGCTCCTGGAAACGCAGCTCCTAATCAAGAATCTATCGACACAGCTGCACGAGCTCAAAGATCACATGACGGAGCAGCGCAAACAGAAGCAGCGCCTAGGACTGCTCAACACGACAGCTAATTGCCTATTACCGTTTCAATGAGGCGGGAGATTTGGAGAAATGAGTCAAGGCTAGGTCGAACGGCTAGTCAACTAAATCTATTGAGTTTTAGACATTCCCTTGTGTAGATCGAGCACTACATATACTGTTAACGTAAAAGTATTGACAACAATTCCACAGTAACTTGTTCAAATCTCAGACGAATCAGCATCCATGAACAGATTTACATTTTAGTTGGTTATCTAATTATATTTTGCACTCGAAAGGAGAACGTTTACCGCTCCGCTTTTTACTACTCTACTCTATCATCCCGGATGTGAATGGTGGATTGATTTTAATACGCCTTAATATTGTATTAGATTCGATATTTCTACAAAAGGTTTGCTCACTAAAGAAGTTAAGACTCTCGACCATTTCCAAATAAAACCAACATCAAATATAAACTTAACAAAATAAGGACATTCTTAAAAACTTATAAATATATATATACATATAGTAAAGTCACTCAGAGAACTTAGGGCTGTTGAACTGTTGTTTAGTGGATTTCTTGATCCGTATTTTCACAAATTTAGACACGTTGTTTCCCCATCTATATACATCTATCTATCTACCTATCTCTATATACAATTTTATACCTGCTAACTATTTCAATTACATTGTATCGCAAAGCGAATCAAAATATTTACTTAACTGTTCAAATGCGCTGTTTTATGTTACTTAACAGCTTATTTTTACTTTTATAGAGTAATAATGATATATTTAAATGGATTTTTTTCGTATCACATTTGCATTCAGAACTAACTAATTATTGTGATTATACTTTTCCTTGTTTTAATCGATTCGAATTGTTTACCTTGTACTCGATACGAGTTTTGTTGGTTAATTTTTATTATAAGCTAACATTTAATTATCCTTAGTGAATCTATTCTATGAATTAAGCTACTTTTAATGTATAAAGTAAATCAAAATAAAGTGAAGTAAAATTGAAAAATATAATTGATTTTTGACTATTTATGAAACGGGGCAATTTTTAGTGATTTTTATAGAAGAATGAGTGAAAAGATAAAAAAAATAATCTTCGAATTCAAATTACTATCAAATATTTTTTCACAAATAAAAAACATGTATATTTATTTTTTATCCAACATTTTTATTACATAATTATTAAACTACGTTTCATTTTCATAAAATTGTTCAATGCGCTGCTGAGATTATCGTTTCATTTTGTTTTCTTTTAATTTTTATGTTTTAAATTGTATAACTACAGTTATGTATGTATGTCTGTATATTTTTCATGTATGTAAAGATCTCATTCGATTTACGCTAGCTTAAAATCAAAATAAGACATCGTTTGCCCAATACTCAATTTAAATATTTCGGAACGCCTTTATGAGAAATGCTTTCATTAAAAATCGTATTTGTTATTAATTGTGTATAAATAGTTCCGATCAATATAAACTCAAGCATGAGCAAACGTATAATTGTTTGTTCTTTTAGCAGATATAGAAGAGTGTAAATAATAAATGTTGTAGTTGCCAATCTTAAAATAGTATTGGAAGCTGCCGAAGATATGATTAAAATCAGTAAGCAGTGTAAAGTGTAGGTACTAAAAATTAATACTTTTCAGTTAACATAACTCTTAATAAAAAACAAGAGAAAAATGGGTAAATACTTGGAGGGCACATGTACTATACGTTGGGGGAAGGATTGGTTGACTTGGAAAGCGGCAGATACTTTTCTCTTTTATTGTTAACAATTATGATTTGTATTCTCTTACTATATATTCATATATAAATGTGAAAAGTTTTTAAATTACAATTTACTGCCTTTTGTTTAATGCTGTTGTTGTACGTTAACTTGTTAATTGTTATTACTATCATTTATAATTCGTATTAGTATTTGGAAGAGGCAAAGAAGAAATAGTAGTAGTAATAGTAGTAATTGCAAAAACATAGTTTCATATACATACAGGTTTAAGTTTAGTAATAGTTTTTGTTTTTGTGTATATTAATTTATATAAATTAGTTGTCATACCATATTTAATATTAATTAACAATATTTGTTCAACTTTTGTTTAGTACAATTCGTGGCATTTATAATATTGTTATTTTCGATTGCTAAAATTAAACTTTTTGTATTTGTTAGGTACAAAGAAAATCTCATGGCCATTGCACAGTGTGCCAAAAACGGTTTCCATCGGTTAAAATACTATATCCTTCAAATACACACCCATTGTTAAAAACGTCTATCGATCGTCCACTGTTTTTTAATTGAATTGCGTTTTGCTATAAAAACTTCTATTTTATGATATTCTCATATTATATGTAGTTATTTATGTTTTTTTTTTCGTATGAATATATTTTGTTTTGCTAATTAACCCAAGAGTAGTTAGGCATAAGAATTGCACGTGATGCACATGAATTTGGTATCCTTTGATGTGTAATTGATTGATTGATTGATTACAATATTGATAGAATGGACATTCAATCGTACAAGGCATAAATTGAACACTTTAGTTTTCGCATTTGTTTCCACAGTCCATTATTATCAACCTGAATCTGTTGCTAACTGTTTGCCAATGATATTTGTTCTCTGACTGCTCACTTAACTATATAATTCAGTTTGTTGTCTCAAATGATAATCTGTTTGCTAAAAAACACCTATCTACCCTATAACGAGTCGATTAACTTTAATATTTCAGCTGACTTCGCAAAGGCCTGGCAAATATCTATATATTGCTTAATATTGTATGGTCGGTCGAGCAAAATGTTTTACAAAATCTATTTCTGAAACCATCAACATATTTCGTTTAAAATTTCGAGTTCTTCTTTTCAATTAATTCGAATCAATGGATTGCACAATAACCGAAACATTAATAACTTTAAGTTTTAAGGAAATGAGTGAAGAATATTAAAGTTGAATCAAATATTTTAATTTTAATCATGAAATGCCGATGGAATATACTAATGGACCACAGTGCGTTGTTAGTTGAACTGTGAATATTCGAATGAAAGTATAAGCTATTATATAAACTAGAATTGGTGCAAAATCGTCATCGAAGCCATACATATGAAGCGTTCGCTATTTAGTATTCTTAATTAGTTGCATAAGAAAGATTTGAGTTAATTGCTGCATAAAAGTTGCTGGCGACTAGATTTAAGTTGGTTGCTTTGTGTGTTTGCAATGTGTGTATATATATATATGTATATGTATATATGAATATGTATATATGTATAAGTTTATATACTAACAACTCATTTATGTGTGCATATCATATACGCATATGTAAACATAGATATATATATATAATTAGTATGTATACGAATAGACTTCGTAATACATTTTAACTGCAATGGCTGAATCGAGCCTCAGACATCCCTCAGTGGCCTGCTGCCCTTCATAGCCTTTTTTCATGAATCAAATTTAATTAAATAAAGCTACTAATTCGCGAAATGTCACTTGCTATGCGCGCCATATACAAATGCCTAACTGGATAATGCAAATAATTTGAATGTTCCTTTCTTCTTCTGTGAGAACTGCAGCTGCATCTATACATAATTGTGTTTGTATCTCTAATATATATATATATATATGTATATATCGTGTATATATATTATATGTATATATATGTGTGCCCATATTAACTTGAACCTGTTAGACTGTAGTGCCATAGGCATTGTTAAACACAGCACGTGAGCTATCTGTATCCAGCGATATATCCTCGGGGCTGGCCAAATCGACGCGCACGTTGGAATTGGTGCGTCGGCGCGCCGTCTGCGCGGCTCCCCAATTGCTCAGGGTCCAGTGAAAGCCAGATGCGTTGGGTGCAGGCGCTGCATCCACTTTAACCTGTGTGCAAACCTATACGAAATATAGATAAATTAGATTTGGAAGCAAATATATGTATAAACCCAAGTACCTCACGATTGCCACACGGCAAAGTTTCTGTTCCGTTGCCCAATGCAGAACCAGACACAGAGCCGGAGCCAGATTCGCGTGTGCTGCCAATGCTACTGCTGCTGGCAAGCGAATCATTGCTAGACTCAAGAACGGCTCCATGATAGCGTGCTACCGAATGCACAGCCTGTTGGGAAAGAAATTCAATTACTAAGCGCTCACATAATAACTTACAATCACTTACCATTGCATCGCCCCCCTGGCAGTCTTCAATAGACTTGAGTATCTCCCAGACGAGCTCCGAGTCCAACGGTATGGGCTGCTCTGTGTCTCGATTATAGATGGCAATGGCAATGTGTACGGGATGAGGCACTGGCAGCGGAATCAACAGTTTCTCCGTGACGCTGCGCTCCCCGCACTTCTGCTTCCATGGACGCCACGGCCTTTGGGCATCTGGTGTTGTTTTGGGTACGTGTTGAGCTCGATGGGCGCGCACTCGTGGCGTTGTTAGACCCACGGACATGTCACTACAGTATTTAAAAGGAAACTATTAATACGTAAAATCTTAATGACGGAAGGGCACTTACCGCTTCTCGGGCTTGCGGAAAGTCAACGTGATGCGTGAACGCGGATTAAATGCGGTCACTTCGAGGAATGGTAAGTGCACCTGGACATTGCCGCGCGGCGCATACACATTGCCCAACAAGTCGAGCCCTTTGGAGCCAATCACATCGTTGGCATTCTTCACCATCTCCGTATAGCGCATTAAATCAAGCGAGGCATGTGGTTCTAATTTAAAATGCGTATCGTTTTCAGTCAATGGCGTTAGAAAATCTAAACTAAATATTTCGGTATATATGAGACCCGCTAGACCAGGCCAATCGTTAACCGAGAGACCCTGTAAGGCAACAAAAGATATTATATTATTAAGTAAAATTCAATGATCTCATGCACACTACATACCTTGTTGTCCCAGAACTCTTCCTCGCTAATCGACAGCCTGCCAATCACATGAGACGGATAGTATTTTTCGAGTAAATGGGCGGCCAGTTGTATAACAATCTATAAATATAACCAAGACACGTTAATTACAGTATGGCAATAGTGCAGAGCTAAGCATTTTGCCTGTTCCGTACCTTCAATTCTTTGGTGTTCAGCTTAATGCGCGACTTGACCTGAGTGGTTAGACTGGTTTGCAGCTCCCTGCGACGCTTCTCCAGTTTTTCGTGCAGAGAGCTCATCAAGTCTTGCGCCTCGCGGTCAAGCGCTAAATATGGACCAGTTTTCGATAACTGAGCGGAAAAGGGACCAAAACAGGCTTCGACAAATTGCAGAAAGTCCTGCTGTGGCTGCAATACCACACGTTCGGTAGCATGTTGATAGGCCTGCAGCTCGTCCAGTTCCATTTTAGCCTCTAGTGCGGCCAAAGCCTGTTCCGGTCGTATGATAAAGTAGTAGTCCAAGGCCAAGCCGGGTCCAGCGATGCGCTTTACAGCAATGCTATCCGAAGCGGGCACCCGTCCACATTTCTTGATGAACAAATGAAACGTCACAGAGTCCCAGAGCAGCCGCAGTGTATAACGCACAACACCCACTGAAAGATTATAGATAATCATAAGTAAAATTCCGAAGACACCTTAGAGATATTGTATATTTACCTATTAAGACGAGACCCGCTGCCAGCGGACAGAGCAACGTAGCCACCAAAATCGCCGCCAGCGGCTGCAGCAGGCCCTGAATGAGAAAGTTCCATATGAGCACCTCCAGCAGAATGCAGTAACGATTCCGAGTGTTGTCCGGCGCATCCAGGTCATAAACTAATATCATGTAGAGGTGCAGCAGGAGAACGAACACTGGGATCCACAGAGGTGCACTCAATGCCAGGCCAATGCTGAGCAAACAGGTCGCCAGGCAAATAAGCGGGAATGCGAACAGAATTACAACGGTGCCCAGAAATCCTTTCACAAAGTAATTCCAAGTGCGGTTCAAATTGCGTGTCAAGCCCTTGCCAATGAAACCTGCAAGAATTTGGTAAGAACATTGCATGAGTTTAGCTTATAAATAAAATAAATTTAAATGGGCAATTAAATGAGGATTAATAGGTAATAAAAATGTAATGGCTTGACCTCAGACATCAATCAATTATTCTATAACAGTCTAAAGTCGATTGATTTTTTAGGTATAAGGAGATTAATATTATATATTATATAATAAAGCTTTTACATATTCATATAGTGTTACCTGTATCCGGCTCCGTTTCGAAGTGAGTGCGTGATTTTGATATGTGTCGCCAGAGTTCGATTAGCCGCGAAGCTAACGTCTGCGTGATGCTGGTCTTGCGCGGAAAGAGGGTGCCATTGATTTGAGACAGTTCCAGGTCGGGCATGAAGGGCTTAATGCAGAAGAGGGCGCGTAGTCCAAGCGGACTGCACCAGGGCACAAGAATGCCGAGCAGAAACATCATGTTCCAAGTCCAGCACCAGGTGCGTTGCAGTAGGTTCAACAATCTCCAAAAGGGCCAACGCGAGCTCGTGGTGCGTATCATTTCCTTCTCAACCAGAAATACCGGCTGGCTGGGATCTGAGCGTGGCGTGACTATCGATGTGGCCTGCTGGCTGATGACAGTGGGAATCACATCCGATTGCCCCTGGAAATTGCGCCGGATGATCCACGCCTGTGGCGACCAGATACGACACGCCCACTGGAAACTGCGCGTGGGCGTCTTTGCATTCTTCAGCTCTTTAAGCAACACGGGCTCGCGCTCCTTCATGAACGCCAGATCGCGCGACAGAAAGTAGGCAGTCTGATGCAGATTGTGCTGGCTGCACATCTTCAATGCTTCCTCGTGCGCTGACCAGGCGCACTTGTACAGCTTGTGCTGCTCGGCGTGTCGCAGCTTGGAGCGCAGCCAGGGCGCCACGCGCGACAGCACAGAGTGATCGTTGGCCAAACACTTTTGGTGGTCCTCGCGCGTTCGCTTGATGTCCTGCTGCACCTTGTCCACGGCCTTGTACATAATGACCACCGACTGGGCCTGATCCACCAGCAGCTGCGGCACGCCGTTACCCAGTTCGGCCAGCTTGGCATTGGACATGATGGAGCTATACACGCGCTGCAAATATTCCTTCATGACTGCATCGTTCACCTCCTCCTCGATCTCCTTGTCATTGAGTTTCTTGGCGCGCAGCTCGGCAATCAGTCGTTCGCGGAAATGCAAAAACCAGCCTCTAGTCTCGCGCTCCAATATGCCCACTAGGATGGGCAGTGCTTTGCGCATTATGTCCCGGCAGAACAGGCGCAGATCGATCTCTTGGCCTTTGGGTGTCAGGAACAGGTATGGCACCGGCTGTGTCACCTCGCAGCTGTTGAAATCGAACTTCTCCATGGTCGCTCGACGCAACATTTTTCGCACATAGGAGCAGAGGCCATCCAGGCAGTCTTCAAACTCCGGCTGCAAGGCAAGAGAATACATGAAATACGAGCCGATACGATGATACGATTCTAGCAATATATAAGGTTCTTCTCTCGTAACTCACCCGACACACCAGCTCAGCTATAAGAAACCGGCAGCGCTCCTCCTTGATCTTGTAGTCCAGATTGTGGGCCAACAGAGCGGGCACACCGATAAACATGTCAACCAGCCTAATGAGTGCGTCCAGCAGAGCACGCATGGCATGCACCACGGAAAAGAAGTGCGAGAAGATGCGTGCCCGTGCTGTGACGACCACGAAGCGTGCTGCCAGCGCCAAGTCGGACAAGAAGGAGTCATGGGCGCGCAGGGTGCCCTTCTGCAGGAGCTGCGAGAGACGCCACTTGTGCACCTGGGCAGTGAAATGCAAGCTGGGAACGTCGAATTCACTGTGAAAGCAAAGTGAGATGTTTTAGAAAGTTGATTGGAAACATGAGAGCAACACATAAAACACATATGGACACAACACAGATTTTGATGCGAGACACAACTTAATGATAAATTATAAGCATGCTTAAGCGTGGGCCGGATTCTGAATTTAGTTTGATCGAATTCGTGTGATTATGGCAAAGTTAATTAAATATCAGTAACAAACACTTAAAATGAGTCTGTGTGCGAGTGAAATGATTTGTGAAACATTTTTGTGTGTTCCCTAATTAAATAACTAATTCGGAACAAGTAAATAAACCCATTAATATTACAATATATATAATACTAATACATTTGACTAATACAAAAATAATATTTAATATTCTATGTGGAAAACTTAAAAAATACATTTCATTTCAGTTGTGGCAGCTCCATCAACTTTCTTGAACTCAAGAAACCTTACGTTAATTGTCTAAACTTTTGAAATTATGTTTGGAAACTGCCAAAAGATTTATTATTTATATTCTTCGTCTTGAGATTTGTTTGCGAATTTTCGATTCGTTTCGGAGGCATGCATAAATTTGGCGTAGCGTTATTTATGAATGGATATTTATAAACATAGGAAAGAAAGTACCACGCATAATTTATGTATGTTGCGGCTAGAAAAACTGAAAACTTTATATGTATGTTTATGTATACAAGAGGTACAAAATATGATACACTGACTAAACAATTTGATATGCAATATGGCAAACACGCAAAACATTTATTTCGGTTTGAATAATTTTGTTATTTGGTTTTTGTAGTTCGTTGCTTATTGTTTATTTACCCATTTTTACGTATTGTTTCCAATTGTTCCAAAGTTAATTTCTTCGGCTTTCCATATTTATCCTTTTGCAAGCTTTACAGGAATATTTCACATACAAACATTTTGTTTACGTTAATTGTAACTGTATGCAGTTACGTACAGACACATATTTGCGCATTTTGACGTAATGTTAATGCTAACGTCGTTTCAAAGGTTAAAGTAAGTGAAGCATGCAAGAAACGTAAAACAAAACTGAACCGAAAAAATCAAAAAATTTGCTCTTAGCCCCAAAGACTTTTTAACATGCTTCTGATTTGCTTGTTGCTTTTGCTTCTCTTTTTTGACAGCTGCATGTGCGTGCGCAAGGTGACAAATGATTTGCGAGTTGTTGTCTAAGCGTTTGCATAAAACAAATGTTGAGTAGCTCCGCACAGCGGTGCAACGGTGCTGCTAAGCTTAGCAGCGGCATGTCAATGTTAGCCACACACACATATGTACATATGTACATATGTGTGTGTGCAATGTACATATGTATTTAAGCACCGGCCGTGCACTACGTTAGTTTGATTGAATGTTATCGATTTGGGGCTTAATGTTTATCGTCATCGAACAGCACGCGCCGCCAGCTACGCTCGTGCGCTCTATTGAAAAATCATCATATTTTCTGCTTGGCTGCATCATCGTCATTATCATTAGCTTCCTTGCCAGACAGCAGGCAGCGGGCAGCAGTTTTCGATTTTTTTTTTTTATTTTTTTTTGTGCTGTGCGCATGCATGCATGCGCCCCCAAACTCACCCAGTTTCGCGCAAACTTTTCAATTGTGCATTGGTGAGGCGACGCGGCTCGCCGCTGCCATCGGAGGCAACAGCATCCAATTCATCAAAGGGCGGCGCTATAAATAGGTCACTCTGATTAATGGGACGCTTTCTGCGACCGCTGACGCTGTTCGTCGCATTACTGGCCGTCACATTAAGCGTGCTGGTCGCCAAGGGCTGGGGCAGAACTGTCAAAGGAAACAGAGACAAATCAAATGAAAACTCAGTCAACACTTGTTTCCAAAGCACATTTGGCTCCTCGCTTACCAATGGGAAAGCTCTTCCAGTGATACAAAAACTGCTCGGCAACGCATTTAATTTGCTCCACCAGCTGCTCCACTTCGGGCGGAGCGCCCACCAAATTGATGTTGAACTCGACGGGCTCACGCTCCGGCGCGGCCAGCGTTTGGGGGCGCAGCAATTGATGGTTGCCCGGCGCGCTGCCGCTTGCAGCAGTCGACGACGACGTCGGCGGCGGCGGCTGCTGCGGTTGCGGTTGCAATGACATGATGCTGATAAGTTGCTCCTCCCCCCAGCAGCCGTTTATTCCATCATTGCGAGCAGTCTGCTTCAATATTCAAATCAAAAGCTGAAAATATTTATGGAATCTGTTAATCCATCCATACGCAAAACACAAATGCCAATTGGAATCGTTGAAATGCGCGCCATATTAATATTAATGATCCAATTGAAAATACACACACACTTGAATTGTATGATCGTGTGTCTGTGTGCGTGCGTGTGTAGAGATCACTCACAGTAATTTAAGAAATTCCACACAATGTAAACAATTAACTGAAGCAAGTGAGCACAAAGAGATGCGCGCGTGGGCGAATCAAGGAACTACATATGTTTACACCTTAATCACTAACTAACGCTGTCGGCAGACACAGGTGAATGCGAGCAGCCTTTCAAAATCCAAGCGCTCAGCTCGAAAAGTCACTTTAACTCAATTTCGCGCTTCGTTAACTCTGGCGAGACGCGTTCGGACAGCGTTTGTCAGTTTGCTGGACAAAAAAAAAACATACATACACAAACATATATATGCTTATACGACTGCCAATTGTGCGTTCCACGCCCAACACAACAGAGACTATGCACCACCCCCCACCCCACGCACACCACTCTTCACTCAGGCACTTGTGCTTCTTATTGTTCTTTATTGCGGCACACGCACACAACTCATTTCAGATTGTCGTTGGTTTTGAGTTACGGCTGCCTTTTACCTTGTTTTATATATCAAGTTGCTGCTAGGCTAGCATGTGCGTATGTATGTAGGTAAACACGTACTAAATACACAGCGTGAATTAATACTACTACTACTACTACTATTATTCGGGCTACATTTATCGATGATTGTTCGTTGTCAACAGTTTGGAAGTCATTGGTAAGCGGTGACAGACAGTCCGAATTTCACACACATTAAGTGCTCCTTGCGGTGCCTTTTAAGCACGTTTTGTACCTAGCATTAGCTAGAACTTAACTATATTGCACGTACTGGGACTATGATTGAGACTTACACTTGGTTTATTTCACAGAAAACATTTTATTCTTGCACGAACTATACTACGCGTTTTCTCACAGCTTCATTACCATTTCGAGATATATAGGGAAAACTATCGATATGCATTGCAGTGTGGCTGTGCCAAGCTTTTCAAAAAAATACCATTTTCACAGCAACTACTATCCCCATAGGTCCAGCTGACGAACAGCTGTATTCAGTGAACAAAATTTGTACTGTTCAACACTGTTGCAACTGTTGCGCGATGATTCCAAAATAGAAAATAAGAGTTTCAAATGGAGGACAACAAAGTAAAAAGATTATGCATGGCAAAAAATTGTCATGCCAGTGGCCTGCAAGATTTCAACAATTTATACAGATTTCCCAAAAATCTACAACTCAAGCAAAAGTGGCTAGAAAATCTAGGCCTAACAAGCGATCGCATGCTCTCCTCCTCCCGCTCCTTAATTTGCCAACGACACTTTACTCCAGCTTGTCGAGGCAAGAAAAGGATATTCTCCTGGGCGGTGCCAACACTAAACCTGGGCACGGGTAAGTAGAGCAATCAGTTAAATCAATCAGTACGCGCCAGAACTTATCTTTTGTGCTTGACAGGTGCAACAACTGATCTCCATGAGCCCGTAGATCCGCAAATATTAATGCGAAAATGTTGCGTTAGAAGCTGCAATTCAAGACATCCAGAAATATTGCATGCGTTTCCAGTGGATGCGGAAGTACGTCGCAAATGGTTAGAGCTCTGCGGATTGCACGATATGCGGAAAAAATACTACATATGCCAAAGACACTTTCCAGCACGTTTCTCGCAAGGGGACGAACTATTACCGGATGCATATCCCGACCTGAACCTTAAAGAGTGTGATCCACAATCTTCAAATGTTGTGGAGATGGAAGAGCACAAATATGAAGTTGAGCCAGAAATGGAAACAAATGCTAATGATGCGGACAGAAAGGAGTTTCAGGTGGAAGCTGATGATGCAGTTAAGCAACCATGCGAGAGAAGCTGCTCGAAGTGTGCGAAGAACGAGAACAGATGCCTTGAAATGCAGGAGGAGCTGGATGCAATGAGCAAGAAGATAATTCAACTGGAGAAAATGCTTGAGCTGAGCAACGACAGCGAGGAAGAGGAGTACATATGGATGCTGCTCAAATAAACACGGAGACGAATCACGTTTGGCATTGCCATTTTATTCATCTTACTGCATCTGGAGTTCAAGCTGCAGGAGGCGCTTATTTGTGGGACAATGTGGCATGGTTGCGGCCATGTTGGCGATCGCTCTGGCGCGGTCACGCAGCTCGTTTAGATGCTGCTGCTGCATTGGAGTGCCCGTTGCCACTGACTTGATCTGGTTGAATTGGGTGAGCACCAAGTCCATTGCGGCCACCATGACATCGGGTATGACTTTGATGACATTGCCATTTAGTTGCTTGGTGTTGGCCACGCATACGGGCACATCCTCGGTGGTGTTGGGTATGATGTTTGGCAAGAGCTTCAGCTGCTTTAGCGCTGCCCAAGATTTGCCTTCGTGGTAGTCGTCGAAGAACTTGAGCAGATCCCGCAACAGTGTGAAGCTCACATGAACCTTGGGCTCAATATCCGAGGAGTTGGCAGCTGCTAGCTGCGCGCTAAAATGCTTGGCCTCCAGGCTAAGTCGCGCTCGCAATGTGCCCTCCTCCGGCGGCAGCTGCACCACCTGCGCCAGCAGGATCGAGGTGTACTTCAATGCTTGGCTAAGATTGCCAGCGATGTCATAGAGCCGTATCGCCATCTCAAAGCTGCCGCGCTCCACCATCTCATCGGCCACCAGGCCAGCCATTGTGTGTGAATCGAACTCCGAGCAGCTGAACTGGCCAAACAGGCCGCTGTGGGTGAATATATATAGTATAAATATATAACTTTTCCAACTAAATAAAGATATATTTGTTTTACGTACCCCATTAATTGAACTTCGTCGGCGCCATCTCGCTGTCGCTGCCCGAATATCAAATCAAATATGCTGGTGTCAAGCACGCCGCTGTCGACGACCAGGTCACAGACACATCTCAGGAACATGTTGCGTCCCTTGGGATCGTGCAGGTTGCGCAGAGTGTAGAAGTAGTGAAGGGCCTCAGCCGTGTCCGTGGCCTCAAAGCGCTGCGCATAGAGACGAACGAGCCGCGCCAGATTAAGGCGACGAAGCGGCGTGGGATCCGATATGTCCACGCTGAGCAGAGGCTGAGAAACGCTGCGCACGCCACCCAACATGCCCAGCTCATGCAGAGCAATGGCCATGTGCACGGCATGCACGCGATTAGCATCTGAGCGAGACAGGAACTCAATGGCCGCCTCGAACTGGCCAGTGAGTGCCAGCACTTGGAAATATAGATATGGTTGCTCCGAAGCATTAAAGTACTTCTCGCCATAGTTATCTATGATCAGGTTCTGGAGCTGGCCGTAGCCAGCAGAGTCACCCGGATGCAGCATGGACAGTCTGATCCAGATGTAGTCGTCAATGGTTTTGGCCACCTCGCTGTGCACCTCGTTGGGGTCGCAGCCCAGCAGGATGCAGTAGACAGCCTTCTTGTATGCATCAGTCGAGTTGCGTATTTTGTTGGCGTACTGGAGTTTCAGTTGGCTCTCTGTCTTGGAGTTGACCACGCCCCCATTTCGATCTGCAATCAGTTGGGCGAACTCATCGTAGCTGGAGCCAGCTTCGCGTAGGAAATCCACAGCCGTATCAACGGCTCCGCAGCGTAAACTGTAATAGATGAGCGGCCAAAGGGGCATCCCGCCAGCTGTGTCCACCAAGCCGATGACTCGTTGTCCACAAAAGCGACGGATGACATAAGCTCTCACCAGTTGACAGCTATCCACATCGTTCTCCATGTTCATCAATGAAATGATGTATACTCTGTACTGTCGCTCCAGGTGCAGCTTGGCGTTCAATGCAAACTCTGGTCGCTGGCGATTCTTGATGGGATCTCCCCTGCAAAGGGCTTCGCTCACTTGGGTCATATTGGAGAGCAGCATCCACATGTCGGTGAGATGATCATCTTGGAAACCGATGGCCAACTGTGCGAATTTCTGCACTAGATTTGGACGAGATTCACCCTTGAGCACGAGGGCATTGTACTCGCTCAGCTCCTGGGCATATACGAGACCCTTTTTATCGAGGCAGGAGGGGGGCTGGCATTCCCGGTTTAGGATTTCCTGGTCCGGCAGCCGCTGCAAGTCAATAAAATTCTGCGACGGCCCAATCAAACCGTCCAGCAAACGTGTTTTCTCCTCGTTCCAGGAGCTTATTAAGTTGTTCCATTTCTGCTTGTTCACCGTGTCGCTCAGCTGTAGATATAGGAAATATCACAATATATATCTTCCACAGACATGTGACCAGAGTTGCTTACGTGTTTATTAGTATCCTCTATGACGGACAAGATTGCATTTTCGCGCTCGTTCTTGAGGAACGTGCAGACATCTGTCTCCACGCCAGTTACGTCCAGGGGCTGGAAAGTTTTGCCCGTGCTGAGCGTCTCGAGCTTTTTGTTCAACTTCGGCAGATCAATGCCCTTGGAGCCGAGCAATATCTGACTGTGGATAAGCATATACTTTCGATTCACATTCTCAGAGTTTCGCACGAAAAACTTACGCTTGGATTTCTTTGGTGCCGGTCTTGGTGACGCGCCTGTGCAGCTGCTCTGTGGCTTGCAGCACCTGTTGGAGGGATCTCTCCACGCCGGGCAGCGCGACATTATTGTTGTCTTCTGTTAGGTTTTGAGCGCGCTGCAGCAAAGTATTTAGATCCATTTTGGAAGTCTCAGCACTAAAAAAAAACGCGGACAATGCTAGAACGTAAACAATGTCGAGTGTTGTAAAACGAGTCGAATAGTATTTTAACAATTTCCAACACTGAATATGTTACCGCGTCATTTGAAAGAAAAGACAACTCTGATTTGAAATAAATCAATAATTTGGTGTTTGTTTAAACGGTTGTACAGTTACTGTTGGTTTAGTATATTCCATATGTTCTTTAGAGGCAGCTGCTGTGTATAATGAGTTTCCATTCATCCGTATTCGCTATTCATTGAATGAGTCATTGTTTAATAGATGCAATAGTTGCAGAATTCGAATATTTTATTTTTTATTTAACCTCTCGACCTACTGTCTATATTTAAATTCATTGGTCATAGTATTTCTTGTACAATTGCACTCGAATTATTCATTACCAAGATTAATCCAATTCACTTTCAAAATTTTTCAATTTCAATATTAAATAAGTCCACAATCATTGAATATTGTAGTATCTGAACTATATATTATGCCTTAGAGCCTTGATCTCGTTCAGCATTCGATTTATTGAACTGGCAAAGTATTTGCATGTTAGTCTTTAATTCTTAACTATAAATTCAATTAATATTTTGTAATTTGTGTTATTGAGAAGATATATTTTGTTTTGCTTAAATGATTCAATCATATTCTTATTCTTACAGCTCGACAGCCAAATACATACCCATTAAAAAAATAAACGACTTATTACTTGTAAAAATTATATTAAAATTGAAACTAAAGACATTATAGCTTGCATTGTAACTGAAGTGTTATTGGTTTTGAAAAATTGTGTACTAA
Source organism: Drosophila meridionalis (assembly GCA_035045145.1). Taxonomy (NCBI): domain Eukaryota; kingdom Metazoa; phylum Arthropoda; class Insecta; order Diptera; family Drosophilidae; genus Drosophila; species Drosophila meridionalis. The sequence goes on along the minus strand of JAWNPG010000020.1, from coordinate 7,834,160 downwards.
CTTAAACCTGCTTTGTTGCTAAGTAGTCACCACAAATGATGCTAGGCAACATTTTGGATCCTTACATATTTGTTAAGATGTTTATTTGTGGTTTTGTTTGCCCTTATAACTTATAGGTACTAGTATGTTGATTTTGCCATCCGTCGTAGGACCAAGCTGTTTTTTATAAGAAAAATCAATTGTACAAGCCAGAAGAAGCCGACACGTTCTTATGATACAATACAGCTGCTCTTCTCGGGAGGGTTGCCATTCTCGTTCTCAATTAGCATAAGTAACTGATGAAATATGTCGCCCACAGACTAATGAAATGCAAAAACACAAAGGTCAATATAAATTGAATAACGCACCGCTCTCTCATGACCATGGGACTCACCTCATTTTGCTTTGCAGATGTTTCGAGAAACGCTGCCCGCCAGCAGTCGGCAAGTTTTTTGCCCTCCTCTGTGGAAACTGTGCGCTCCTGGTGCAAATCCGTCTTATTGCCTACTAGGACTACAGGTACACTGCAAAATATTATATTATTAGAAAAACTGAGTTCAAGCTGAAATGACCTTTAACAATATCTTACTATTTCTTGCCCATCACATCTAACAGCTTCTCGTAGATGATTTTGATTACTTCAAAAGACTTTTGACTGGTTATGGAATAGACGAGAACGTATCCATGAAAGTCCATGCTGTATTGCACCGGGAATATGCTGTATTCATCCTGTCCAGCCGTATCGACCAGTTTGATGTTATAGTCCTGCGAGTTGACGCGCGTAATTTTGGTGAATGCTGTAATTTCATGAATGTCAACCCACACACATTAATCATAATTATTAAATTACGCCCTTTGTGCATGCCTCAACCACATGAATGCAGCGGGCGAATGCCGCCAACATCCTCTGTGATCCACACTGCTTTCTATGACTAATGTCAAATGATATGCGTGTGTTGCTTACGTTACTTTAAAGTTTACGTCGGCAAGAAACAGCTGCTTTTTGTACACACATATGACTTACTATTTTCGATTGTTGGATCGTAGGAGTCCACGAATTGGCCTTCAACAAACTGTATGCTGAGCGAGGATTTGCCTGTCAATGCAAGTGAAACGCAATTATTATCATATATGTACATACATAGGTGGTTTTTCAGTTTCTCGCAATGTTGTTGTGTCTGTTGTCAAAATACTACGCAATTACACCATAAGCAACAACAGCAACAACAACAAGAACAACACAAACGCACCCACGGCCCATATAACAACAACAATGACAGCAGCAGCACGATTAGTCAGACTGGAGCTGGTGCTGATGCTGGAGTAAAACTCAAATTTGCTTACCCACTGAGCGGTATCCCATCATGGCTATATTGCGTTCTTTTGGTGGCATTATGTAGACCTATTTAATTATTTCTACTATGTATAATTGTTTTTGCCCCTAAGAGGGTGTGTATGTGTGTGTGAGTGTGTCTGTGCGTTCGTGTGCGCCTTTTACTCGATTGTGATCTTTTAGACTCTCGACTTGCTCTAAATACTTGTTGCTATCACAGTTGTAAACTTGCTGCAGCGTAGTTTCAATTGTATATTGTTTAATTCAATTATGTATTATTTCACAGAAAACATTCTGACTTTACACTAACTACGCGTTTTCTTTGGCTGTGGTCACCCAAACTATTTAACATTTGCTGCACTGTTATTAACAGCACGCTTCTCACTAAATCCATTCCTTAAGACAGACATTAAATGTTGATGATATAAAATGAATGAATTAAACAATATTCTAATGTGAAGAGCATGATTTTTTAAAAGAAATGTAAATTAAAATTTTAATATACCGAAAATATATTTAAAAAATAACATTAAAATACTAAAGTACCATAATTGCCGTGCTATCGATATCGACATAACTCACATCCCTAGGTCGCTGGAAACATCTGTTTTCTAAAGCATTTTTCGTGAAAATTTGTACTTCAGCTTGATTGTTTTTATTTTAAATCGTTTGACTGAATTTTCGCCTATAAAATGGGCACGAAACGTCGTAACATCGAAGATGAACTCTCGCGCTTCGAAGCGGAGATCTCAAAGCCGCCAGCACGCAACCTCTTTGTACCCAACCAAGTGCGTCCCATAATCGCGGCAAATACGTATACCAACGTTCAACAGAAATTGCAGCAGCATCAGCCCCGGATGACGGTGCCTCCGCCTCCAATACCACCACCGCCCACGTTTATGTCCACATTCGTACCGACGGGCAACGGCTCATCCCCATCGCCAGCAAAGCCAACATCCGCCACCCCGGTTGTACTTAGCAGCGCTCCAAAGCTCTATCAATGCCGGCAGTCGGTGCATGTTCCAACAGTGGCCACGGCACCGGCAATCGACATCAACATTAATTCCATACAATTTGATGTTACGCAGAAACTCAAGAAGCTCAAGGCAGAAAAATCGGGACCCAATCCGATTGCAGAGGAAGCTATCAAAGCAGCGCGCGCTTCGTCGGCTCTCCAGTCATTTCAGACCACAGAGCGCAAGAAGAAGGATCGCAAAACGGTGCGCATTGCCGGTGGCACTGTGTGGGAGGATTCCTCATTGGCAGATTGGCCGGACGATGATTTCCGCATCTTTTGCGGCGATCTTGGCAACGATGTCAACGACGAGGTGCTCACGCGCACCTTCAACAAATTCCCATCCTTTCAACGGGCACGCGTTGTGCGGGACAAGCGAACCGGCAAGAGCAAAGGATTCGGCTTTGTCAGCTTCCGCGAACCGGCCGACTTCATACGTGCCATGAAGGAGATGGATGGCCGCTACGTGGGCAGTCGGCCGATCAAGCTGCGCAAGAGCACCTGGCGACAGCGCAGCCTGGACGTGGTCAAGAAGAAGGAGCGCGAAAAACAGGTGCTCCTGCAGGCCTTCAACTCCATGAGTTAGACGCGCTGCTCCCACTGAACGGAGGAGAAACACCTTTAGGCTAGTTTAGGTCGCATTTCGATGTAAATAAATTCGTTTTTAGAATGTCCGGATGTGGCTGCTGCAGAATAAGCATAAATTAAAGCAAATGTTAAAATGACTTTTAGCAACAAAATAAGTGACGTTATTATTTAGCCAAAGATCTATTACAATATCGAACTAGGCGTGTGCCACAAACAGTTAACAAAGTATACAACTTAAGCTATTGATTATTGATTATTTTGATAAGTTAATATGCATGTGCCACGCCTTGAACTTAACTTAGAATTTCCACTACAATACCCGACTACACTATGCTACGACTACAGACACATATACACATACATACATCCAACCTGAACAGAATTCCCGCACAGCTGTGCATTAAAGCCCGTGTTAATTGGTATAATCTACCGTTTGGAATAGCTTTGCTCCTACTTCAACTTCGCAAGTCGTTCAATATCTATTAGTAAACCAAATTCACTTCTTACGACCTTAAAAATACTTGTTCGATGCAACATTCCTTCGAAGCCCTAACACCACTTGCTCGTCTGCTTTCCAAGCAGCGCACTGCACTCTTCGCTGCCTGGATCTTCGATGGAATCCGGCTCCGATCTCTTCAGCTTGGACCAGCGCACGTATGGCTGGCCCGCATTGTTCGCGAATATCGAGGGATAATATTGTCTGTAGCTAAAGTATCCACTGAATAGACCAATGAGAGCGCCAACTGTCACGTCCTGCCAATGATGATGGTAGTCGCAGGTGCGACTGACGGCCACCAAGGCGGACGCAATAAGCGGGATGACAGCAATGCACATCCGCCAAGTCTGTCCCCTGCCACGCGCATCGAAGGCGTGCAGCTTGGCGCCCACGTAGTAGGTGACGAACCCAAAGCTGGCGAAGGCAACTAAAAGATATTTGCAGGAGAAGATCAGTTCATATCCAAATCACAATTTGCATTTCTCCACTTACAGGATGAGTGTCCGCTGGGGAAGCTCTTGCGGCCCTCGTTTATAATGCTCGGCTTGCCCGTGCAATTGAAGTCGAGCAGTGCGCTGCCAAGAGCGCTGGCAGTTTCGTTTAGCACCATGACACCGTCGGGGAAGCAGCGATAGAAGAAGTCTGGACGTGGTCGTCCAACGGTAATCTTCAATAGACTCGTCGGAATGCTATTCATGCATACCGCCAGTGTCCACGCCCAGCTGGCAGCCCGGAAATCTCTGCGATCTTTGGTAAATGCGTAGAATAATGATGTGAGGACGAAGGGCACGGCAATTACCAAAAACAGCAGATCGCCGCTCCTAACGATATCCGGACGGATTGGATTCTTATACAGCCAGAGTTCCTCCACGTGGATTTCCCGCTTAAATGCGGGCATCGTCTCCAACTTGCTAAAATTCCAATTCGAAAGTGATGATTCAGACCAAGTCAGATAAGCCTATCCGTAGTACTCACAAAAATGCCAACACAATCATGATGCGTATGGCTATGTCGGCCACGTCGCTGTATTTCTTTGATATCTGCTCTTTCTCCTGCTTAGGCTCAGCCTCTGGCAGCAGGAGATCTTTTTGCTGCAGCTCATTGCGCCACATGTCGTCGTCGTCCACTTCGTCTATTTCCAACTCCTTAGTGGAACTGTCGCCTGGACTGCTTCGATGTGGCGTTGATTTCTCCGTTTTTGCTGTTGACATTTCGGCCAATTGGGAATTGTGATTTGGGGCTGTTACGAACTCTGTAGTCTGAATAATTGATAAGAGATAACAATTAGCAGCGTCATTAGACTATGAGACATGTATTGATGCGATAAGATAAACAAGCACATGCATAACAGTGCGTATGTATGTATGTGCACATGCATACATACATACATTAACATTCATGTAAACTGTGTATTCTTATTGGAATTGCAGTGCATCTGCGAAATGAACTTATCTCACATTATATAAAGTCAAGTATGTGCGAGTGTGTGCGTATATTATTTAGTCATACTGTGGGTCACTCAGTCACTTGCATGCGAGTGGTATTTATTTGATTTTCGTGTGGGCAAACGTAAACACAAAACAGACACAGACTAAATATCAGTTAATTTGCGGCACCTGTGCTACTTCGTCCGACCAAGACGCCGTGTCGTCATCGTCGCCTCGTTTGTTGTTGTTGCTCAGTTGGTTTCCGCATTTTCGACTACGTAAATCCGAGTCCGCACTCTGGCTGTGATGCATTGTCGAAAGCTTCTCAAATAATCACACCTTCAACTTTGGAACTTTGTCAACAGTTTCGTGAAACTGTTAGTTTTCGATATTGTCAACTGGTACTTCTAAGATTACTGTCTAAACTAACTACCACCTGCTAATTGCACCGGGTTTTTATAAACTTTCTCTAATCCGCAGTTGCTACAGTGATGTATCAGCATTCCGCACATTCCGCACCGAAGTTTCTATACTCTCGCTATACAGTTGATGGAATTTAATTATATTTAATTGAAGTTTTGTTGATGAGCATTTATTTATATAATAAATGAAATATTTACAGTTCAATTAGTTCTTATTGGATTTTCGTTATTACTATTTCTTGTTAGAATAAATTAATGTATTAGAAACACAAACAGACCTTTAGTAGAGTAAGTTAGCATCTGCAGCTGTAAAGGGAAGTTAACAGTTGTGATGCGCACTCTAGTTCAGCTTTAAGTTTTGTCGGCTCCATCTGTTGCATCAGCTGATAGGCCACAGGAAAGTAAACATACTAATCTCCAACATTCATTCATAATTTATAGTATATATTAAAGCGTTTTGTCTTTTTGTATTCATGAATATATGTATTTTTTAGAATATAATTACAAATATTGTCCGATTAGTTTTGTTCACAATTGAACTACATGGCCCTTTTATTGGTAAACTTTGCACCCGAACTTAACATACCACTGTTAATTAACATAAGCGAAATACAGCGTTGCCAACCATGGTAGAGTTGTGCAAGAACAGGCTTGTTTTCGATCATATGATTAGAACTGATTGTGCTTGTTTATTTTCATAACAGATTGATCCAAGTTTGTTAATTTATCTAAATTATTCTAATTAATAATTAAGTATATATTAAAATAAAAGTGTAAAATGTCTGACGAACACATTAAAAGTGAAAGAAATGCCGCCGGAGAATTGCTTGACTCCCTCTACTTGGATATGTTTCACCTGATCGAAGCGCACACCCAATGTCGCATTGACATCGAACGGACGAACTCCGATGGTGCAATTCTCCTGGCACGAACAAAGTTCCAACAGGGAGGCCAATCATTGTCGACAGCGCAGATTCCTACGGAAAATAGTGCAGAGTTTAATGCTCTATGCAAAGTTGTAAATACTGCAGACGAAGATATCAGCATAGAGAGACACCCAGTGGACAAGGAGAACGGTTACGTGGAGCCCTTGTATTGGTTCAGCGTATTGCCCCCAATGAGTTTACGGAGCGCGGTAGATAAATTTAAGAAAACGATCGAACTAATAGCAGAGAGCGCAAATCTGCAAAGGGAGTTAAGTAGAGTATTAAATGGCATTAACAGATTAAGGCAAACTGTAGCGCTGCAATAATATTGAATGTATTAAGTATAAGAATAAAGTTGACAAATTATAAACACTTGAATTAATCAATTGATGTTACTTGGCTGTTATTTGCGCAACCTAAATTTATCGAATTAAATTTGCTATCGATAATAAATAATTTAGAACAATTGCAATGTTGCGCAAGTGGATAGCCTCATCAGCTGTTTCATTTTTATTTTACAGTTTGCATTCTTAGTAAGTGGACAGTCTCGTTGCTCATCATTTTCCTATCTGGCCAATGAATCGATATATATATGTATAAATATATATATATTTACATATGTGTAAACTTTAGAAGAGCCAATCAATAATTGCTAAAAATCAGATTCGCAGAATTGGCATCCAGAACGTATTCGAACCAATCGCAGATTAAATTATAGAACATGCAAATTATGAATAATAGAGGCGTAGCGCCCAGCAGATAACATTTTTCACGTTCTCTTGAAAAGTCGCACACAAACAACGACAACAGCGCGCGCCTTTGTTGCTGTCTGCTGTCTGCGCTTCTGAGCTGCGGGCGACATTCCCGTTTTGAGATTTGTCGCGCGTGGCTACCCCACCCAAAACTTCACACAGTCGCACGCAAACACTTCAGTGCCTGTAGAGTGCAGCCATGAGCAGCGCTCAGACTAATGGAGCCACGCAATCGTCTGATGCGCCCCTGCTGCAGCTGGAAGATGAGGTGGATCTCATTGGCGACTTTGTTAAACAGCAGCCAGCAGCAACAATGAGCGGCAACCAGCTGGCACCGCTCCTGAACGGTCGCGATGGAATTGGCGTCAATCAGTTGACCACTCAAGTCGAGGTGAGCATTGCGACTGGTCCCAAATCAAAAAAAAAAAGAAAAGAAAAATACAAACTGAATTTATCTTCCCCATGCGCAGATAAATACGCTCGGCGTGAACGAGAGGGCGGCGAGCGGCAAACGAAGGCCAAAACGAAAGCCAAAAAGAGATCGCGATCAAATTCTACTATCAGTTGACGACGATGATGGTGAGAATGATGCTGATAATGATGTTTCTGCCTCTGATGATGTGGCTCACATTGATGGCGCTGGCGGCGATGATGGTGAAATTGTGGATGTATTCGCCATTGGCAAGAAGCAACCGCAGAGAAACCATCTGTTAATGCTGCACGACATCGGCGACGACGCTGATGCCGATGGCGAAGACGAAGAAGACGTTTTGCTGCACAAGAACCAACCCGCCCTACGCAACGGCCAATGCAAACTCTCCAAGGAGAGCAGCGAGAGCGTTAGCGGTAAATCAAGCGTAACGACGCCGCAGTCGGCGCTTGTCACTAGTCACATTGTAACACCAACGCGACGCGGAGCAACAACGACATCGTCCGCAACATCGCCGCTGAAAGCAACGACACGTTTGCCGCACGAGGAGGCCGACGACATTTGCCTGGTGCCAGAAATCGACTTCGAGGGCATGTCCACGGACGCAGGCAGCGACAATCGCGAGTCGCAGCCGCTGCTTGGCGGCGGCGGCGGAGGCGGTGGCGGTGGCAGCCATGCCAGTCGCATCAGCGATCTGCTTGGCGGCCTGGGACGTGGACACGATCACGTGGATCTCATGTCCAACACATTTGGCGGTGAGTGCTCTCTGCTTACCCCGCGCTCATATGAAAAACTAACAGTCGCAAATGAAGTCTTACAAAGTCATGTGGGGCTTCCGACTCTGCCTATCTGCATGTGTGTGAGTGAGTAATTATGTGAGTGAACTTTATTTCCATTGTTCAGCCGGCGCAGGTATTTAATCTAGTTTTCTACAACCAACTGACATTTCATCATTCTCCAAAAATGCAACACGAGCAACATTCATAATACTTTACATCGAATTAATCAGCTCTGCCAATAAGATGACTAGTAAAAGTGGTATGCACAACTTGGGCATACCCTGGAGTCAGACGAAAAAGTGTTTATATATATTTTAAAAACTTTTTTTAAAAAAGATAATAATAGTTCACATCGAATTAACCTATGGTGCCAATAAGATGAGTCAGAAGTAAACAGAAGTTTATGCTGAACTAGGACATACCCTGTAGTCGAACGAGAGGTTAAAGAGAGGTAATAATACTTGACATCATATTAAGCTACTCTTTCAATCTGATGACTCAGCTAAATTATTTATTTAGTCTGCTTGGGCATACCCTGTAAAAGTGTTTATATATATTTAGAAAACTTGATTTAAAAAAGGTTATACTAGTTCACATCAAATTAACCTACGGATAAGTCAGCAATAAGCAGAAGTTTATGCTGAACTATGGCATACCCTGTATTCGAACGAAAAGGGGTTTATCTATATTTAGAACATATAATACTTAACATCAAGTTAAGCGACTCTTCCAATAAGACAACTCAGCAAAAGTCTTTACTCTACTTGGGCATACCCTGTAAAGGTGTTTATAGATGTACATTTACACTTGCATTCCACTTGGTTTAAAAATAAAGTATTTTTGCACATTTTCACTTGCATAAACACTCAAAACACTGCGCTGTGAGCAACAAATCGGTTTCGCCCCCTCGATTTCGCCTATTATTCAATCATTTTGAAATATACTATAGTCGGCATTTGTTGTATAGGTGGAATATGTGTGAATTGTAAAGTGAAATATAGTTTATAGAATTGCGTCAATACGTGATTGAATGCGTCACATTGTACCGTATAAATTTGGAAACTAAAACTCGAATTGTGAAATGTGACTATCTCGGATTCAAGCGCCATTGGCTTTAGTTTCAGAATAGAATTAGGTTTTTTGCTTTGCAACGTATAAATTGTTTGTTATTTCATGTATTTGAATTCAATCAGGATTTGTTTTGCATTCACAATTCGCGATTCGTGCCAAATTTCGATCATAATAAATTTTGCGAACGTTAAAATGGGCCTTGGAGCAAAAACAACTGTTGCCCAATGGACATAAACCATATCTCAAGAGTAGCCAATGATCAGCAATGACAACAAACCAGACAAATGCAGAAGCTGACCAAGCGAACATCGACGATGCCTCCGCAAAGAAGCCGGCGAAGCGGGGCAGTGTGGACACTGCCATCGCGGCCGTCGCCGTCTTTAGTGGGGCAGAGACAAGTGACTCGGAGTACGAGCCGTACGAGTGTACGTGCAAGCAGAACAAGTGTGACGCCGAATTGAAGGACTATTTGTCGTCGGGAGAGGAGACACCGCCGATTCTGTATAGTGCGCCCTCTGGAAGGCGCAATTCTCAAGACTCTGTCACATTTAAAATAGTTCAGCCGAAATGCCAGTGCCTCAATTGCCCGGTGAAGAACATGTGTAAGTCGCTGTCGACCCCCCATATATGTACGAATGTGGGTCAGACCCTATCGAAACGCTTTAGATATGCAAATTTTGATGTGTTAGCTTTTTAATGGGGCCCCCATTTGATGCGATGGCAACCTGAGGCAACTTTACCTGGGCACCGACACACATTTCATTGTGATGCCGCGTTCATTGAGCTCCAGTCGCGAGAACTTTATACAGCATGTCTTCACCATCTGCCAGGATCACTGTGACTTCAACGATAACTTTGACTTCATAGGTAACAGTGATCAAAGAGCTTCGTCTTGATATTGTGGATTGGTTTCAGCTACAAATGACAGCTGCATCTGTCTTCTACCTTGTGGTTAACCACATGTTCTCGACCCCATCACGTATCAGATGTGTATATATAAATATATAGTTATTTATTATTCTTACATACATACAGCAGTCATGCAATGTCGAAGGCTCATTAAAGTCAATTGAAAAGTTGATTATTTATTTATCAAAAATGTTTCTTGATTGAGGCTCTTTGAACAGTCCGCATTATTAGTGTCGGTCGGCATTATTCAGAGCATGCGCATTTTTGTGCTACGTACAAATTTTATTAGTAAATTATATAAAAATCCTCGTTTGTTAATAATTTTCATAACTTTAATTTTTTTGCAGACGATCCGCTCTTCTCGGAAATCGTTGCACAAGCAGAATATGCGATCGAGCAGGGCGTTCTACCCGAGCGCATCTATCAGGGCAGCAGTGGTTCCTATTTCGTGAGGAATGCTTCAAGTGTAAGTTGAGTAAACTAAGCCGAAAGATAAATACCCTAACGGATAAGTGACAAAAGTACTTGTTTTATGAAGTAATTATCTTATTTCTTATCTAATTTATTTAATTTAATATCAAGTGCGCTTCGCACAATCCAAGATACTAAGTTAGAGCTTGTGATTATATAAATAAGCGCATATATTAAAGCATCAAACAAACGGGGAAGTCTTGTAATAAAAGTGTTTCACATGACTTTTGGTTTGGCTTTGAAATAATCGCATTCTATGCATGAAATAATTTATGAAAATTTAAATACAATATTGATTATATTCATTTTTTAAATAATAGCAAAGATGTCTGGCCGTCTTCAAGCCAAAGGATGAAGAACCTTATGGCAGACTGAATCCTAAATGGACCAAGTGGATGCACAAGCTTTGCTGTCCCTGTTGTTTCGGACGCGCCTGTTTAATACCAAATCAAGGGTAAGTCTAACATCTGCAATTAATATAGTATTCCTATTCAAATTTTGTTTAATCTATTAGTTACCTGTCCGAGGCTGGCGCCAGCTTGGTGGATCGTAAGCTCAACCTAAATGTGGTGCCGAAAACACGAGTGGTCCGCCTGGTGGCCGAGAGTTTTAACTATGCGCGCATCGATCGCCAGAAGGCCAAGTTGAAGAAGCGTATTAAGGAGCACTATCCGTCGGCGCACTTCAACCGCATGAGTCTGCCGCTAAAGGTGAATAGTTAGCCCAATTGATTATTGAACATTTCTCAAGTGAAGCTATCCATTCCACAGACTGGATCGTTTCAGCTTTTTGTGGAGGGCTACAAGGATGCCGATTACTGGCTGCGTCGATTTGAGCACGAGAATTTGTCGCCGGCACTGGCCAAATCCTTCCAGCTACAGTTTGAGCGTTTAGTCGTCCTCGATTATATTATTCGTAACACGGATCGCGGCAATGACAACTGGCTCATTAAGTACGTGGCGCCCAAACTGGTGGGCGCAGTAGGCGGTACTGGTGGCAAGACCATGTCACATAGCACGAAATTCGTGCCTGGCCAGACAATAATAGACCTAAATGAGCCGTCGGTGGCGCCACTTAATGAAATAGAGCGCATTACAGCTGGTGGCCAACCTGCGCCCACCTCCATTGGCGTTGCTGAATCAGCAATTGGTGGCCCGGCCAGCAATACAAGCAGCGAGGATGAAACAAGAACTCCGGCAGATCCCGAATGGAATGTGGTGGAGGCACCACAAATACGAATTGCAGCCATTGACAATGGCTTGGCTTTTCCATTTAAACATCCGGACTCTTGGCGAGCATATCCGTATCATTGGGCCTGGTTACCTCAGGCCAAGATCCCCTTCAGCAGTGACATAAAGGATCAGGTTCTGCCGCAGCTGTCCGACATGAATTTTGTAGAAGAGATATGCACGGAACTGCTATACCTATTCCAGCAGGACCGAGGCTTTGACAAGCGACTGTTCGAGCGACAAATGTCCGTTATGCGCGGCCAGATTCTAAATCTCACGCAAGCGTTACGGGATGGAAAGTCGCCCGTGCAGCTAGTTCAAATGCCGGCCGTTGTTGTTGAACGGTAATGCACAGAGTATTAGATATTATTATAGATAATAACTCTAATAATCGCCTTATTTTTCTCATCATCTTTACACAGCTCCAGTGGCAGTCGTTTTTTTTCATTCACACAGCGCTTCCAAAACAAGAGTCCGTTCTTCTCTTGGTGGTAGGTTGTCATCGATATGATCCGAATTATGCAATTTCTCAATGTTTTCCTCCATTTCAGTTAATTCGTCTCAGACATGCCGAGCACCTGTGTTGCCCACCAATTTTCCTGGTCTGGTCGCTTTCTTGTTATGTACTATATAAACAAAAGTTTTAGTTGTATTCATTCAATTTGTGGATTCTGTTAAATTTGTTAGTTTTAACAACATGTCGTTGAGCAAATGTATTCATTCATATACATATACACCAATGCCAATGTATATAATCAAGTCGATTGTGTTAACGCACTATTAACCGATGCATGTTGTTTTCCTTATGGCTAGAATGTTAATGTGTATAAAAAATGAATAAGCCAAACGCGGCACAGTGTCCATTCCAAACGTTGTTAATCGTGCGCTTTCATCATAGTTACACTTATACAATTAATTTATACCAAAACATATCAGTGTGAATTATTTACAAAAGGCTTCATCCCTAATGCTAGGGCCAAGGACGCATTGAACTTATTTATTTCAATCCCTTACATTGTGAATATCATCAACAAAAAATACAATATATCAGTTAACACTACTATAGTTCAGTGGTCCCTGAGCTATTTACATTTATCATAAGCTATATAATCAAGTGTTACTATGTCAACTAGCGGAAACTATATATATATACATATAAATGAATTGGAATATAAATATATATGTATACATAAATAAAATGAATGTGCATATATTTAAACAAAAAATATAATCAAATATAATGCCTTGTATTGTATAAAAAATAACGTTGTTTATTTTTCAGTTGAGTACAGTCGAGTGGGAGGAACTGATAGCGCTAAGCAACATGCAAATAGAAATGTTGCTATCTTAATGCTATTTTATAAAACGCAACAAATTATAATCTGCTGTGTAAAGAATATACATACATATATTTTTATACATGTAGATAAACCATTTTTACACTAGGGTTTAACTTGAATATATTTCCTTATCTAAGCACTTTTAGGCCTCTGAATTCAACAACAGCTTAAATGATGCTCCTATCCAATCCGTGTTCTTCAGCTTAACAAATATTTCATTCTGGTTTCCTGTCATAAATGCAAACATAATTCAACTGCTTTTATTTGGAATGATCGAAAAATATATAAGCTGCACTTTCAATGAGAACATAAACAATAACACAACAATAAACTAGCACCGTGACAAACAGCTAAATTAATGAGAGCAGATCATTGGAAGCATCAGAGGTAATTCGCCTAGCGGGCTGATGATCCACACCAGGGAAACTCGCATTATCCGACTCCTCTGAAAGCTGATTCTTCTCATTGAGATCTTCGTTGTTAACCGTGATGATGCTCTCATTATTCAATGGGCTAACGTTCATATCAGTGCTTGTGTTTGCCAACGCTGGCAGCCTACGCTTGGATGTCTCTAAAAACGTTGTGATAGAGGGCTGATAGCTGGTACTGAGTATACTGCCATAGCCCTTGTATTTGTACCAGTTGGCCGGAACTGTTCCAGTAACACAGAGATCTCTTCCCACAGGGACAGTGCTGATGACCTTTTTGGGTTTAAGGAAACGCACAAATCGTTCCAGCTCTTTGTAGCTAGAATGTTCTGAATACTCAACGCCAATTACGCTGATACGCTTGCCAAACGAAGGCTTAGAGTTCTTCTCCCAACCACTCGGTCGTATGCCAAGTAGCATATCAAAGTGACCTTCAAATGTCTTGAAGTACTGATCTAGACTCTGTGGAGAGAAGACTTCATTAGATATGCTGGAGTATGCCTGAGCGGGGTATACTTACCGGATAGCTTATCTTTCCCATATTGATGACGTGCAAATTTGCCTCAAAAGGATCATCACAAAAGTTCAGCTGTAGTTCTGGCCAGTTAAGGCAATCGATTGCTTTGCGTCGATGTGGTTCTGTCCAGACACGTAACCTGAACTCCTCGACCAATGCCAGCCACACCTTCTCTTTTCCAATTAAATACGAGCCACACACGTGCAATATGCGCTTGTCGGGGTGCTTCTCGTGAAATTCCTTCACTGCGGAACAGACGCTATAGATGCTGTCGGATTGATGACAAAAGTCATAGTTCTTCGATAAATAAGTAGTGTCCAGGTAGAGAACATCAATCCTCGGCTCGTTCCAGAATATAGGCAGCGACTCCATCTCAAAGCTCGCACGAAAGTCCCCAGTGTGGAGGATACACTTGCCAGTGGCAAACTTAAAGATCAGCATAATGGCACCCGGACAGCTAAAATACAGTAAGAACAGGCAAGCGATTAATCGATTTGATTGATGACTGATGAGTTGTGCATTACTTACTGATTGGCATCTATTGCAGTGATCTCAATCTCGTTGAGCATTATGGACTCGCCAACATCGATTTCATGTATATACTGACTGTGAATGGGTATAAAGGTGCGCACGAGCTTCGCTGTTATTGGGCTCATATACAGAGGATGCGCAAATTTTCGGGTTAGGCCCACGTAGTGGTCGGCATGATAGTGACTAAGGAAGTAGTGAGTCGCATTCGGTATGTCACCAAATTGGAAACCATCGACTACGAATGTCGTATCCTCCACAATCTTATAGGACGGACATCGCTTGCGCTTTCGCTCTTTGGGCACATTTTCTTTTGAACGTGCACCAGTATCAGGACTTCCCTTTATATCTAAACTGGGTATATCCACCATAGGCAATGGATTCCTCTGGCAATCCTTCAATACGTCAAGTGGCATGGGGTTATCGCTGATGTTTTGGTTAGATTCGGACTCGTTGTCGGAGCAAAGATCAATTATGGCATTCGGGGGAGTTGAGCCTTTTACCTTGGCCTTGCGTTGTGGCAGTGTCCTTTTTCTTGTAGGTTTCCGTTTATTTTCGATATCCGACGAAAGCACGGAGACTTTAGGCATCGTTTTCTTTGTTGTTGTGGACTCCTCATCGAATAGTCGCTTGCATCCCTTGCGTGGTTTTCTATTCACTGGAGAAGTTTCTGATGAGAACTCAACTTTGTAGCTTTTCGTGGAGCTCTTGAAAAAGGAATCAATTCGCATTTGACCTGGTAAAGGTTCTTTTTTCCCAGTTCGTTTAATCGTAGTGTTAGTAACAATAACTTTTTTAGTTTCATCATTATTCTTCTTCTTTATTGTAGATGAGGCACGCTTCCTTCCCGCCCTTTTCTGTTTTTCTGGTGTCTTGTTTTCATCCGCACTGGATATAGCAACTACTACCACGTCCTTGGATTCATTTTCTTCCACTTGAATTTGCAATTCAGCCAAGTTTCTAAGGCGGATCCTTCCGACATTTGTTGACATGCTTTATCCTACGACCTGTTGTGTGTTTGATACTAAATTCGATAACTTAAAGATTGCAGCTTTGAGGAAGTCATCAGAAGCAGCAAAACTGAAGTGTTATCGATAGTGTCATCGCACATAACTTCGATTTCATATTTAATGCACTTTTTTCAAACAACAGCTCGTTGGAAAAAGAAAAATTGCAATAATTAATAATACAGAATTGTATACATATACATTTTTTATTTTTCAAAATTTATACGTCTATTGGAGACTAATACACCATTCCTGCAATTGCATCAGCTATATTTTCCTCGTCGATTTCCTCAATGACAACATCCATAATGCTATCCAATACCACGGCATCATACAATGAGCATCCTAAATAACCATATTTCTTCATATAGTCGTCAAGGACTGCGGCTGGCTCATGTATATTCTTAAGAATAGGAGCAGTCATTTTCAAAAGCCTGTGCCGTATATATATTGCAGCTTTATTTAGGTCATTGTCAGGGTCGGTCTTGATTAGGTGCGGTTCAATCACTTCAGATATGGATCGAATTTCAGGTATGATGATATCGCGTATTGCATACTTCCCCAATTTGCTTAATCCAATGAGGCAGCCATAAATCGTCGTTAATACGTGGCCTTTAAGCCCTTTGCGATATAAACTACAAATTGAATTTAAGAATGTTAGTATATGCTTACAAATATCCTTTCATCATTTACAGACGCATACTTTATTACTCTGGGCAAGATCCCATTGCCGACGCTGGCGTAAGCCTTAACAATCTCGGCCATAATGTTGGCTGCATATTCGCGCAACGCCCAATGATTATGCACTGCCGGAAAGGCGCACAGCTGGCGAGCCACAATGCAGGAGATTACAGGTGGTATGAGAATGTGGAGCTGCAATGAAATTGTGAATGCGTAATTGCGAATGACACTTCGGAGAGGGATAGGCAACTCACATAGTTTTCAAGCCTTAAATGCGGATTGGTCAGCAGACTTTGCACCATGCGCATCAGATACAACAGCAGAGCGAAGTTGTGCTGCACCACATTCACCTGGACTGCATTGCCGATGAACAGACTCAGTTTTTGGAGCATTGGCTGCAGTGATGAGTCGGTGCTTAGAGATTGGAGCGCCTCGCGGCGTGTCAACTCGGCGATGCCCATGCACGTCTCTGTGATGAGAACATAGAACTCTTGCTGCTCCTTGGACAGGGGAAACCTTTTATTTTCCATTAGCTGCACTTGCTCCTGCTTCAGCCACTGCCTGCGACTGACTGCTACTGCATTTTTCGTTTCTTTTGTTTCTTCCGTTTTATCTGTTCCTTCCGTTCCTTCTGTTTCTTTTGTTTCTTCCGTTTTATCTGTTCCTTCCGTTTCTTCTATTTCTACATTTTCTTCACTTTCTTTCATTTCTTCCGTGTCTTTCACTTCGTTAGTGTCTTTTGTTTCTTCCATTTCTTTTGTTTCTTTGGAAACAGATCGAGCCCGACCTTTTTTTGAAGCTGTTTCTGATGGTAATGGTTTTTTCATTATTGGCCTGGGCATGGGTTCATCTACCCCATCTGGCCACGTGTAATTTAGATGTAGAATGTCCAAGCTAATATTGTGCTCTTCCATAGCGTGCAACAAATGATCCATTCTAATCATTGGAGCCCGCGTGCGTCGAGCATACTTGGCGGCCTCAGCTATTATTTGGCTAATATCCTTGCGCACATTTTTCGCCACATTGTGTATCACTTTTCCAGTCAATGTTTCGCCTATAGAATGCTTCGCTATACTCTGCAGAGATGTCCTAGAAAGTGTTGGAGTGTAGATCTGTTTCCATTCGTCTGTGACCTCATTCAGCAATTGTGAGAAGTTGTTCATTTTGAAGCTGATAAATAAACGAGTTGGAGCAGAGTGCAATGAATTTATTCAACGCCAGGATTAAATGTCACATATGGACGTCAAAACTGTTTTGACATCTGCCAAAGCAATGTTTAATTTTAGATCGAATATATTTAATCGAAGTTCGTAGGCTTGAATGTAGGAAAAATTTTCAATTTATTGCGTTTATATTAAATATATATATGGGTAAATAAAATTTAGTTTAGTTTAACATGGTAATAATCACTCGAACTTGAGGGTTTACTGCTACTATTCGTTAAGAGTAAAGCTAATGATAATATATCCATAATCGATAGAGCACGTAACCAAGCAGCACCACAACGACCAGCGCCTTCCATAGGTAATGCAGTCAAGAGCGTAAATCCGTTAACGGTACATACATGACGCCCATCAAACGTGTCATTTGCACCTTTCCATTGTCGTCCTTGTCATACTGCATATTCAAGTAATGTGAATTATTCAGAGGATATTTATATATGCATTTACTCAAATACACACCTGCTGCATGTACTGAGTTCCGCCCTCCGGGCCAACAGGAACTATTAGGCGACCTCCGTTTGCCAACTGATTTATTAATTCGGTAGGTGTGTCCGGTGCTGCTGCGCCCACATGTATGGCATCGTATGGCGCGAGTGGGGGATGTCCTTTACGTCCATCTCCCTCCACAATAATCATTTTGCCCGATTCTAGCATACTGCTATCATCTGCGTTCAGATTAGTTTTGCTCATCGTGACCAAACTGGACTGATGCTCAATTCCAACGATTCGAGTGTTCGCATTATCGCCCCTTGCCTGCACATAGCGATAGAAGCAAGCCGTTAGATAGCCCGAGCCGGAGCCCACATCGAGGACATGAGCGCCGGGCTTGAGTTGATCCCGCAAGTATTCCAAAGCAAACGCGTGCTAAGTCGAAAAATCACAAATGTTGAGAATTACCATCAAATGCTTTTGATCTACATATACGGGAATGACAGACAAAATTACCATGTGAGGGGCGCTGATAGTGACGCCACCGCCAATGGGTTGCGGTGAATCCATATACGGATTACGAGGAGAGTAGTGTTTGCGGTCCGTGGCTAACATTGCATTTGCCACAGACTCGGTTGCAATTACGCCGTAATCTATTTCGAATATATTTATAAATACATATACACACAAGTGTACAATCATTAAGAACAATTTGATTGGATGGATGCACTTGTTGGATGCTTACCCCGTAGCTGACGTATGAGATCGGCATTGTTTGCACCCACGGAGCGCCAGGCCATGCTAAATGTACGCAATAATAGGCCCAGCCCAATGATTTTAGCAATATATAATTTTCTCACCGTTTTGTTTGCGTTTGCTTTAAGAGGTCTTCGAATTTGTTGTTGTTGTTATTTTTGTTTGCAGCCAAAAACAGCTGGATGACAGTGTTACCAGCCTATAGCATTGCTTAATTTTGTTTTAAAAAAAATACTGAGAGTGTTGTAACGGCGCACATTTAGATTCTAAAAAATAAAATTTAAATAATAATATATATATATAGAAGCAAATAAAAAATGTATATACAAAATATTTTTGATCGAAAAGAGACCGTTTGGATATCGATAATTGCATGCGAAAGTCACAGCCCACATCTCTAGACAGAATTGAAACAACTCTGGCAACGGATTGTCAAACGAGCGAAAACGAGCAGCAGAAGCAAATCGCGGCGCAATTTTGCTGAAAAAAAACGAAGTTTGTTCTACGGGAAACTTGTAATTAACATATTTGAAAAATTGAATACATAAATTATTAATTTGCAACTGTGCGGGCCAATTAGTGTATTTGAAGTGAATTCAATAACATAGCAGTTTGGAATTGCAGCTGAAAGCAATAGCACTGCATTTAGCAGCTGCCTCTTTTTCGTGTTATTATATTGTTGTGTTGTGACATTCACACGCACACACACGCGCACCCCATCACTCTCACACACACAAATATCTCGTGGCTAGTTTGGTGAACAAGCGCGGCAAAAAAGATTTCGATATTGCATGTGTGTGTGTGTGCTTGCATGTGTGAGTGAGCATTAGTCATTTTGGCCTGGCCTGGTCGTTGGTCTTGGGCCTGGTCTTGGCAGTTGTTGGTTAACCCGCAATATTTGGAGCGCATCAGCAGCAATCAACAGAAACATAAAACACACAGCTACAAACCTAAAACTCGTCACGCCAAAATCAGCGAAAGGTTAGTTACCCGCGTTATCATCATATTTAATTGCCAATTCATTTGGATTCTAAATCTAATAAAAAAACTTGAAAGCGTCTGCATAATTATTAGTAATTGTGATTATTCTGATTATTGCTTCAATATATTTCTCACTCACTTAGCACCCTTTTTACTCGACATCAAGGTCGCTGTGCTTGAATGAATGAATTTATTCAATATTTATTTATTCCATTGTAATATGATGTGTTTGTAATATGAGTTATGTGTGCACATATGTGTATGTATGTGTGTGCATATGCATATATGTTCAATCTCTTGCTTACTTTACTTCCAGTATAAATTTCAGTTTCATTCTGTCACTTTCGGAAGCAGCAGGTGTTGCATGTTTCTGTCCATCTGTTCATTCGGCTTCGGCGTTCACTTTCCAATTCACTGAGTTTGCCTAAGCAGCGTCGGTTGCTTGTCGCCTTGCAGCCATTCTGAGGCTCGCCTGGTAGCTGACATTGTCGATAAGTGCTATAAAGGGGGCATGTTTGTGTGTAATTATTTAGCAATGCATCTTATGTTGCCCTTATGTAGTGATAGCGTAGCTATGTAAAAAACAGGAAGTGGCAAATGCTTGTACATATCAGCAATATTTTTCAGTAATAATGCTGTGCACAGAGCATGTCCGCTGGAGAGCAAAGTTTTCTTCTTTAAAAAATTCACACAGTCTTATTTTATATATCGATATCAACAGTGGAAGATAAAATGTGCAGATCCAGACGATAAATTCCAATAGAGGAGCATTCCAATGCTTCGACAGCAACACAAATTTCCACTGCTTAGGGATATTTCTCCAGGCAAATAAACAAACTTCCAGTGCAATGAAATTTAAGGGATATTTCTCCAGGCAAGGGCAAATTTCTGCATATTTGCAGTTAACAAACAAACAGCTTGCATTCTGCCAGAATTATTTCCATGCATACCTGTGTGTATGTGCATGTATGTAAATAATTTCATATGAGTGTTTTTGAGCGTTTTCTGTTCAACTTTGACCTAATTTACGACAATATGCGCCTTGCAACGCATGATTGCGAGCGCACTATTCATTTTATGATGAATGCTCATCTCTCTCTCTCTCTTTCCCTCTGCTCAGTTTTCGCTCTGTCGTTTGCTCTCTTACTCTCTGTATGTACGTGCATACGTACGTATGTATATTTATGACAACTGAACGTGCAATTTAAGCGGACATTGTTTGCCATTTATCTCTTTCATTCTAAACTACATAAAGGTAGTTTTCGTTTTCACAAACGAATTGCCAGCGAGAAAACAATAAAAATACGTGTTAATAAAACTTTAAATATACTAAAACGAAGTTGAAATACACTGAAGCAAGTTTTAAATAAACAATTTTTAGTTTTAATTGATAACTTCATACAGAAAAACTGAAATTTAATTGGACTTAATGTATAAAGCTTTGTTCAGTGGTAATATATATTTTGTATATAATTTAAATGAGAAAGTCTTTCTTTTAAGCACCACAAATTAATTGAAATTTTTATAATATATATATAAGAAAGGGTATTCAAACGTGTGAAAACCTGTTCCTGCCATGTTTTATGTTTTGTGTGTGTTTTGTCTTTCGCTTTTACGGACGAGCGCGTCACATCGATTATTGTATTTGCTTCGCACGCCTTCGCACCAAGATCTTATATATGGCATTGCATTGGTATATGTTTTAGGTTCGTGCTGGACTTCCTTCAGCAGCGCTGAGATAGAGATTTGAAAAGTATTCAATTCGCTGACATTTGTGCACGTTTTTGTGTCTCTCTTTGTGTGTGCCATACAAATAATGAAACATTTGCGCAAACTACAAAATTTGCGTAAATTTGTTTTCAGTCGCATTTCAAGTTGTGCACATACGAGTTAATTTGGATATATGAATATTCGCTCGTACCCTAAATATTGATTTAGCTGTGGGAACAACAATTATGTGTTAAATGAGATTTGTTTTTTCTTTTTCCCATAATAACAATTCTCAGACCTTAACCTTACACTGTTCGACCTAATTGCTGTGAGTTCAGAAACTTTTGTTATCTCTCGAAAACCTTCCTTGCTTTCATGCCTGAGAGTCATCAATGCATCTCCAGCTCAACTGAAAAAAGCGTCTCTTTGTCATAATTAAGAGACCTTAACCTCAGACAAACAAAACCGACTACACTGTCCGGCCCAACTGAGTCAAAGTTCTCTCTTTGTAATGTACTTAAATGGAGAGGGCAAAAGACGTGCGTTTCTTGCTCTGTCTCCGTTCCTCGAACCTAAGTAATTTGTCAAATTCTATTTTTTGTTCACTTCTTTTATTATTCACTTTTATTAAATTGTTTATGCATGGCAATATGCTCAATTTGCGTGCTTTCGCGCGTTCGATGGCTTTTTGAATTGTGTTTAATTAACGTATATTTGGAAATGTTTCGTGTATTAGAGTGGGCCAACATAGTTAGTAGTTAAGAACCTGTTTTGAGTCTTATAAAGCGAATTGATTAGCGAACTTGTAGGTGATATATGGGAGAAATCAATTTTAAAAACTTGTTTTTATTTTTCTTTACCTGCGATGCAAAATGACTTCCTGATTTATGCTGGCATTTACATACTCTACAAACTTTTACTCAGCGAAATACTAAAGTCAATTGCCTATTTCAATACTAACTTTAAACGCTTTTAATTTCTTTTCTTCTTCATTGGAAATCATTTTTGTTGTTGCCCAACAAATGAAAATAAGAGCTCAAGGTCGTAATCATTTCGTGTTTTTTGATTGCTTTTCTATTTTTTGTAGTTGTGTTTTTTAGGCTTTGCCAATTGACCAAATGCCGAACAGTCTATATACGAACAACAATTGTAGCCAAGTGCCAAACGCTAATAAAAATAAAGAAAAACAAAACAAGTAAGAGTGCTCTAGTCGAGACTGCTCGACTAGGGGATACCCTGAGCCCTGTGAAGAGCCAAATATCAAATAATTCTACGCAACTTTTATGCATACATACAAACAACACATACACACATACATATGCACGCACGCATAAGCGCGCGCTCTGCCAACTGCGCAGTTGACGCAGCGACTGCGCTTGGGCTGCAATGTGGGCATTACTATGGAAGCTTAATTGTTTAATAACATTTCTTAGCGATGGACAAAGTGCATCAAACTTTCACAACTTATTTATTGCATTCATATGTGTCTATGTGCCAAAGCACAAGTCTCTTGTATTTGATTTGCGCTTTTTACAAATAGGGGGCTATTGAGGGCGAATGGGGCGTGGCATCCAAAATCTAAAGATAACGTTATTTCCGTATTCATTACACGCAACTACACAGCAAATTTTAAGTCTCTAGCTCAAAAGATGTACAAACCAAGCCTTAAAAACACATTAAAATTATCGATAAATGCTCATAAAATCGAAATGGAATGAGTTATCGGAAAAATTTTATAAACTTGTGCAGCGTATGGTATTATCGAGTATTCATGTAAAATTTCAAGTCTCTACGTTGCGTACTTAAAAATATCTCAGCGTTCACACGGACGGACAGACGGACGGACGGACGGACGGACGGACGGACGGACAGACGGACAGGGCTATATCGACTCGTCTTGTCGCGCTGATCAAGAATATATATACTTTATGGGGTGTGGCACGCCTCCTTCTGCCTGTTACATACATTTTCACAAAACCATTATACCCTGATTTCCCATTTTCAATGGGCTCAGGGTATAAAAAAACAACAATTCAAATAGAGCATAAACAATTGATCTTTCTTTCACTTGCCGTTGAGAGCAAATCACATTTACAATCATTTCTTATTTCCCCAAGAGTCAATTTGTGATAATGTTCCTGAACTCTATCGTAAGCATTCGCTTTGCTATCGCTATTTACAACCGCACTCTCTGAGTCTACATACATACGTGTGTGTGTGTGGGTAAAAATCTCGTATCTAGCTAGAAAAATACTTTCTTTTGTTCAAATGAATTCTGCTTTTCTTATTGAAAGCGTGCTGTCAAGCTCTCATGTGTAGTTTGAGTAAAAGTTGTATCCGACAAACGATGTAACACACACACACACACAATTGAATACGTATAGTATATCTAGCATATACATACATATGTACATACATGCACACATCGTTCTCTGGGCAGCGTCTTCGCCCACGCACACTCCGCTGAATCATCGGCTCTCAGAGTGAATCTGAGGGAGCTCCAATTTCAAAAGCTTAGTTCAAATGTGAATATACTTAATGTGACGTTCGAAAGTCATTTTGCTGTTTGTGTGTCGAGACTTTGAACATATATAAATATATTGCTGATATATTAAATTGTAAATGACTTTTAGATATTCTTAACTAAGTAGATATTTTATATATATTTCATTGGCTTTTTATAGCCATTGAAAATAGGAAATTAGAGTACAGAGAGTAAAAATGTATGTAACAGGCATTAGGAGGCATGGCAGACCCCATAAAGTATATATATTCTTGATCAGGGCAACGAACTGAGTCGATTAAGTTCTGTCAGTCATCCGTATGTGTGAACGCGAAAAACTATAACAGCTAGAGATTTGAAATATGTTAGAGGTCCCTAAATAGCACGTGCAAATTAAATTTGCTTTAAGAAATCGATAACGATATGCGATTTAGTGTTATAGATTAAAACCTTTTAAAAAAAAAAAACCTGTTATAAAATTATTCCGAGGCATATTTTATTTACGTCTATAGAGACGAGACCTTGACATACAGTTGAACTCATATAAATATATTGTTGATATATAACATTGTATATGTATATTTTTATATTCTTAAGTTTAAGGGCAAAGTAACTAGATCTTTTATAGTTTTTGCCTTGGCTATTTTATTGAAATCTAAGAATAATCGCACAATAGACTCAGAGGTTATTAACTAACAATAAAACATATTTTTCAAGATAGTTTCCGTCCACGGGGTTACCTCAGATACCTTGCCAAATGAAACGTATGTGGAGACAAATTGTTAATTGTTATGCCTTTTGACGTCTGACGCTCATATCTATGCAATTTCACTCGTTTGTTTTACTTGTTTTACTTCCCAAAAGTAAAAGCTATCATGCAGAACTATTCACAAAAAAAAAGACGCTCTGTCTGAACCGGTTGTAGCCGGCAGCCATTTAATGTGCAACAATTGTGAAAAACAAAAAACTAACTAGAGACTCAACCCTCCTACAATGTATATACATATGTATGTATGTATTTATGTCTGTATGTATGCCTTTATGATAGAAACATTGTACATAACACGCCCAGTCGTGACCTTAGAAATGCATTAAGCTTTGCAGCACTTGACATAGGTACTCAGTTTAATATATACGTATATACATCCGTATATATGTATATATAATATTCATTTATGTATTACACCAAACTGGGCCAAACTAAATTTGCTGTCCTTCGTTTAACTATCGCTAACTAAGTGCAACTAAAGTATTAAGGCTAAAAAGCTTTTTGAATTATAACAGACACAAAAGTTGGTCAAGCTAAAAAATTGTCTAATTTTATAACAGTAAATGACAAAAGCTTTCAATAGATTGAAACAAAATCATTCAAACACATTTCTATTTATGTAAATTTGTCAAAAAATAAAAGTCGTTGTTGACGCCGAAGCGTAAGTCTTAGCCTTTTTATTATCATTAGAATGACATCATTTGGGCAGCGCATAAAAATGAAACTTAGCCAGGCCCCATTTAGTTTACATTACACAGTGAAAAAATAGAGATTACTGAATACACTGCAATTTATTAAGAAACAGTTTAGTTATTTGCCGTTTCTTTTGGGTAACTAAGTTGGCTTACATGATTAAAAATAAACTGGAAGTGCAGTTTAAATATCCATTTGGCCCTTCTTCATCCCACTATTTTTACACATTGTACGTTAATTATAGGCGAATAATGCGCTTACTTAGCAATAATTCCCTATTGCACCTATTTTGTCTGCACTTTATTGAAGGCAACAAATTTAGCAATTGACGTCGACGATTACGTTCAGCTGAAATAAAAACAAAGACTCGAATGTTCTGTGAGAAACCGAGAACCGAGAGCTAAAAGTAACATATTTAACGTAATGCAAACATTGATTGAATTAGCGAAACAGGCTAGAAATCCACATGCACCTGTAACGAATGCAGTTTACGTGGTTGGCGAAAGCACCAACCCCCATCAACCCCCATCAACCCCATATACACCGCTCTTTACTACCCTTCAAAGGTGATTTTAATTAGATTGGCTCTGTCAGCTCGTATAGTGCCCCGTTGTTTGCGCCATTTCTGCCACGTTTCTGCTAAACAGAATATTGACTGTTGCTGTGAATAGACCTAGTAGCTGCAGTAAATGGAAAGCATGTGCTCAATGTAGGCGTCGCTTGAACTTGTAAATTGCGGCATATATTAATAGTATTTGTTTAATAAATAAAGGTTCAACAGGAACTAGTTTAATGGAAATATTAACTATTACTTTGTAAATAAGTAAAAGTAGTCTAGTTTGGACTGTTTGCCTAGGAGATACCCTGAACCCTGATAGAAGCTGATATTTCGATTATTCTAAATCATTTGATCATCTAAAAGTTACAAAATCTCTGTAATCATTACAAAGTAAAATTTAAGTTGAGAGATTTAATGATGTTTAAGCCACGCTTAAAAAACAAAGTCCAATTATAAAGTTTCAAGTCCCTAACTCCTGTGGTCTCCGAGATATTCACGTTCATTAGGACAGTCCTATATTGCTTTATCGACTCAGCTATCGCCCTGAGCAGAATACTTGGCATGTATACTTTATGACGTCTGCCACGCCTCCTTCAGCCTTCTTTTAAATATATATTAACAAAACTTTTATAGCCGGATTTCCCATTTCCAATGATCTCAGGGTATACAAAGTATGATTGACACTGCATGTTCTTTATTTAGAGATATATAGTTTCTCGTTCTGTTGTTAATTTACATAAAATTTGCAACTCTTTGTTAAAATTGGAAAGTTTATAAAAATTCTATTATTTTGTTATGTTATTAGAAAACTTTTTAAATTTTAATATTTATTAAAATATGTAAAATGCGATTCCGTTCTTTCTTTGATATATAAAAGCGCGAATGACACATTTCGACTCAACTTGAATCTTTTGTTCTTTGAACATGGTAAACAATAAGCAATAAAAGCAAAAAGTTATGTTTGTCTTGGTTGCGACAGTTATAGCTGGAGCCAAGACATTATATAGTATAGTGATGTTGGTTATGAGTTAAACACGCTAAGACCTATGTAGTATCTCCGTTCCATTCAATGACCCTCTGCAAATGGAATGCTTGAATTGATGTTGCCATATTGCCACTTGGAAATGAATTTGGGTTCCTCTAGCCAGTTGCCTGCCTGCCTCAGCTATTCCCTATGCATGGCATTGTTTGCATTCAACAACATGCTGCAGCATATGTCAAGTGCTCCACTTGGAGGCGGGTGCAAAACACAAAGTGGCACGAGCCAAAAGTATGTGAAAAACAATATGTGGCACACACAGCACATTCTGCGACAAATACCAAGGAATGAATGCCTGAATACATAGGTGTATAGATAAATGGATATGTATTATTTGTACATATGTACATATGTATAATCTAGAGGAAATTACGTATTGCTAGAGTCGCGACAGGGCGGACACGATGATTGTTTGTCAATAATTCGTTGGGGAATTCGCTGCTAATGATGACGCAGTTGCTCCCAGCTGGAGGTCAATAATCAATGAAATGAAATGGATGCTAACGCCATACCTTTACACACACACATATGTGTATAAATATACGTATTTCTAATGAATTAAATGCGAATAATGTTATTTGGCTGCGTAAAATGTTTTGATAAGTATATACAACAACATATATACAAGTATACATATTTATTTTGATATACATATGTATATTTTAGATAAGAGCTTTTTCGTCTGTCTGTGTGTGCCGCCTCTTATCGTGGCGCGCTTAAATATAAATTATTATATTATTGTTATTGTTATTGTTGTCTTTTAGTACATGCATTTAAACATTTTTTACTCAATCTGACGTGCCGTTCCGGGATGTGCCGGTCACCGAAATACGTTCCGAGCATTGGCAGGCAACCCATGGAGCAATGCGATGAGTTACATGCCAAGTGGATGCCACCCACTTTTGATTGTGATACATTCTATATCTACATCTATATATGTTGTTGTTTTTGGCTCTCTGCGATTTTCCATTGTTTTTGCGATTCAGCGGAAATTCTTTAATGGGCGTCTGCGAGGCAATCGGAATCTTCGCTTCAATTCCCAATTGAATGACGTAAATCTCAGGAAAAAATTGTACTATTCTATTTATCATTTTGTTGGTTTGTTTTATGCGTTTTTTAGGGTTCTCGACTGTCGATTGATGGATTTGTTTTTGTTTAAATTTCTCAATTATTGGTTTTCCTTTGTTGTTTTCCTTAATTTTGATGGATCGCATGGCACTTAAATATTTTTATTTGAAATTAATTGTGTGTTGTTCTCAGTTTGAATCAATTCGTGAAACTAAACATATTGATTAATGCATATATATTTAGATTTATATACGAATGTAATATAAATATATATATAAAACTTAGACTGGAAGGAAATTACTCATTTAGGTTTCATTTAACTATATATATATTTCAAGATGCAATAATAATATATACTAAATATTATATTTACTGTAAAATATGACAAAAACTAACTGAACTTTCGAAAAACTTAGACACGTGCACAGATTCGATCTGCTTGACTGTTCTCATTTGGTTAACGTAAGATTTTGATATATTGAATAAATATTAAATTGACATTTGAAAATTTTCATCAGGCATTTTCATACAAGTGATTCTCCATGGGTATATAAATACACGTATACAAATACACACACACACACACGCACACAGTTACGCATTGTTTGTGAGTCGAAGCTAAAGTTGTACGTGTCTCAGCAGAGGCAAGAGCAAAAGCTTTCGATGTTTCAGTCTGCATTTGAGATAGATCCAGGCAGTTTGCTCAACGTGCTTATCGGCCACGATAAGGGATATTTACTTAGCCTTTCACGCTTGACTCAGTTGAAAGATCACTTATTCTTTCTGTATCTTTCCCTCTCTCTTTAACTGTCAATCTGTGCGTTGCTTTTGCAGGCAGCATGACCATACCGTCGCGACCAGCGCCCGCACCGCCGATGTCACGTGGTCCGAATGCAGCAGCCAGCGCGAACGCAAGTCTGGAGCAGCTGCGCCAGCAACTGCAGCAGCAGCATCTGCAGCAGCAACAGGCCTCCAATGGTGGGCTACAGAAGCTGAACATTAAGCTGCCGCCGCCACCCAAGGGTCAAGTGCAGCCAAATAGCTTTCACAAGAAGCCGGCAGGCACCAACAACAACTACTTCGATGTGGAGAGCAGCGGATCTAGCATAACGCGCAAGTTTCCTCAAGCGCGATATACGCCGACTACCAATTGGAACGATTCGCCGTTTGACGGCGCCTCCGCCTCGGCTAACAATGGCAACAGTTTCAAGAAAATGCCGCCGCCACGCCCGCCACCGCCCAAAGTTCAAATAAATGGTCGAAAACTGGCTAGCTTGAGCACAGGGAACATTGGGGGTGGTGGAGGTGGTGGTGGTAGCAGCCACAGCCACAGCATCATTAGTAACATTTTCCATCGCAAGAAGTCAACCACGACGGGCACGGCAACGGCAGCTGCTTCCAAGGCCGCAGCGCAAAATCGCGTCTACGGCCTGAGCAGCGGTCATGCCGTGTCCTCTACCACGACCATGGCAACCGCATCGGCTGCGGCTACGGCGTCCAGCCACTTCACGAATAACTCAAACACATACGATTGGAATGCAGCCTGGAATACGGCGAGCACGACAACCACAAACACCACAAAGAGCTCGAGCAGCAGCCATCGGGAGACGGCGGAGGCGCAGCTGATCAGCTTCGATTCACCGCCTTCGTCGCCCACTTTTACACAGAAGTCGAACAGCGACTGCGTCAGCGTCGACAGCTTCAGCTCGGACAGCAATTTCAGTTCGCCCAACAATGGCAGTGTCTCGCAGCCAGAGAGCGGTTTCGAGGATGACTATCACTCGCGGTCACGGCCCGCCACACAGAGTCCTCTGGTCGATCCCTGGGAGGCGGTGGACAGCAGCATCTACAGCGGCGGCGTCGATAGTTTCGGTGCAGCACCCGTGCGTCAAATGCACCCACAGCTGTCGGCACGCGCCTCGGACAATCCACTGTGCAACGGCAAGAGTCTGCTCCCGCCCGCACAGTCGCTGACCATGCCCACCATCATCAAGCCGAAGATATCGCAGAAGCCCAAGGCACCCAAGCCGCCGCCATTCATTGGCCAGCCGCCAGCCTTTGCCTATGGCGGCTATAGCACACCGCCGTCGCCGCCCATGCCAAAGGGCGCCCCACCGACCCTCCCGGCGGCCGCCACCTCTTCTGCTTCTGGCAACATCTCGTTGCTGGATATTATCTCAGGCAAAGTGGACGCCCTGGCCCTGAGCAATGGTAGTTCTGGCTACGTGGATGAAGAGGAGGTGCCATATGCGATTGCGCTCTACGATTTCGATGGCGTCGAGGAGGGCGATCTCAGTTTCAGAGTAACTATTTGCGTGTATTTTAGTTGCGTTCGAGTCTTAATATCTGTGTTTGCCTGCAGGAAAACGAGAAGATCTATCTGCTGGAGCAGCCCACTGCTGAATGGCTGCGCGGCCGTTCACGTACTGGCTGCGAGGGCCTGTTTCCTGTGAACTATGTCGAAATTAAGGTCCCATTGGGCGGCAGTACAGCAGCAGGTGCAACTCATACCCAGTCCCAATCCCAGCAACAGCAACAACAACAGCAGTTGTCCACAGCGCGGTGTTTGTACAATTTTCCCGGCGAGGTTGAGGGAGATCTCAGTCTAAGAGTAAGTTTGGATGAACTAATTTGTAGTTTAAAGGTGACCTATTATTAACCTTCTTCAAATTGCAGGAAAATGAAATTGTAAACGTTCTTTATCGTATTAACGAGGATTGGCTGTATGGGGAGGTGAACGGGCGCCAGGGCCAGTTCCCGGCCAATTTCCTAGAATATGTCCCCGATAATCTGCCCACGCTGTGAACACATATTTGAAATATATCAATAAGAAGCAGGAAATAGCAACTATATTTAAATTATACAAAGAATATATATCGATAAGGAGGAAGCCGCAAATATCGTTGGAACTGAAACATATTGTATTTCCTTTTGGTAAACCGCAACCAATAAGCGCCCAGAAACACAAACACGGAGACAAATCTTCACAAAGCTATACAATTAATATATATGATATATGTGTGTTAAGTCTCGACCTTAGAAATTATTTTACAAATAGTTTTACAGCGTGAAATCAAAACTGAACCCAATCATTTGTGGTTGGCACCTAATCAAGATCCAAAAATTGTTTTTCCCCTTTGATTATTTATGTAATTAACATGTTGATAACTGATTCAAAGTATTCGAGAATGTTTGGTGCATTGTGAATGATATCGCGTGATGATCTTATTGATCCTTTTTATTAATGTAAAAAAGTAACAAATTATATTTGAACTATATATACAAACATGTTTTCGTCGTCTAATTTAGTTAGTTATTTAGTTAGGCGCAGTTATCATTTCCAATTGATGCAAATCTTAAATTTGATATATATATATACATGATAATAACTGCGTATGTGTGCTATTTGAAAGAACTATGATATAAGCTGTAGGGACTACCTAAAAATCAGGCAACTAAGCATATTAATGTCAAGATAATGATACGATGAACTGAAATAAATGAGAATTATGAAAACACAATCAACCCATTGTATATGGTAGCGAAGCGCTGCTGACTGTGTCGAACAGTCGCAGGCAGAGGCAGTGCTGAGACTCTGCCTAAGACCGACCATACGTGGCTCCCATGCCACATCCTGCCCGAGGTGCTACTGCTTTCGACTAAATATGGCGGATCTAGAGAGGACAACTCGATAAAACCCGCAAGCCCTGGTGTTAGTCGTAACCGTGCCAATGGGCTGAATGGCAGCTGCGTGACTGCTGTCTTCGAACGGTGACCTCCGGATACCTGGCGCCCTCCGGTTGTAATTAAATGCCTTGTCGTGATACTGGGGGCTATGTCACGGTCGACCTACCCGACCCCCACACTCGTGGGAATCAAAATGAACTCAAAAAAGAAACAAAAAAACAAGCAAACAACAAACCAAACCAATCGAACAATCCCAACCATCGACATGCATGCAGCTCGCTTAACCGGCGCAGCTCGCAAGCGATACAATTATCTGCACGCAAAGGGCGTGCTGCAGACCCAGAAGACCCAGCACCGCAGAGCACAAACCCTAACCTACACCGGAACTCAGCCGCCGGATGAGAGGGAACAATGGAACACTGGCTGGGCAGAACCTGTACGGAATTATGAACAACACGTCAGCGGAATGAGTGCGACGCAAGGACTGTTGACTGAGGAGCATGGCCACCATCAAGCGGATAGCAGCTTCTTCTCAGAACACGGCTGGATAGAATTGACAAGTCATCTCGATCAACCCCATTGCTCAACCACGCGATCTGTGCCAGCTGCAACACAGTCCGGCCGACTGCCCGTACAAGCTAGGCTCGGTGCACCTCTAAACCGTGTGGAGTGGGACATGCCGCCTGCCCACGGCAGAAGCGGACAAGCGGAGGTTGAGGATGAGGGTGACGACGGCAAACCAGATCTCAATGTGGCCATACTGCCTGGAGACTTTCCCAGCGAACTGTGGACAACCCAACAGTTGGAGGCGGTGAAGAAAAGTATTGCTGATCTCGTGCAGCGCCAGGGCGAGGGCTGCGTCAAGCCCTGCTTTTTGAGCTGCAGCTTCCGGAAAGGCTGGCTCTCTGTGCACGGCAACGATGCAGCCAGTGTAAACTGGCTGATGGCCATGGACACCAGGCTACGGCCCTGGGAGGGTGCATCCTTGAAGGTGCTGCCAGAATCCGAAGTGCCACTCAATCGCGTATTCGTCGGCCTCTTTCCGGCATTGTACAGCACGCCAGTCAAGTACGCTCTGCGCCTAATCGACGCCCATAACGAGGGCCTGGCCGTGCACGACTGGCGCGTGCTGCTACGCACCCAAAAAGGACCCACCATGAAACTATTCATATCCATCGACGCCCACTCAGCCGAGGTGCTGAACGAAAGGCGCTATCAATTGAACTATGGCTTCAGTCGTGTCCACTTTCGACCAAGAAAGAAAAGGCCCAAATAAACTCATCATATAATATCTAACACATTTAATCACGCTTGCATTTTACTATGGGATATCATTCGTTCACCCAGCCCATTTCATATCAATAAGAGTTTATGAGGAACTTGACACAGATTTCCATGCGCTCAAATATGGAATCATTTGGCTGACCCCGACTCATCTGGGCTACGTCTGTCC
The DNA here is from genome assembly GCA_035045145.1 of Drosophila meridionalis. Classification (NCBI taxonomy): domain Eukaryota; kingdom Metazoa; phylum Arthropoda; class Insecta; order Diptera; family Drosophilidae; genus Drosophila; species Drosophila meridionalis. Next base: position 7,800,962 of record JAWNPG010000020.1, on the reverse strand, counting down.
ACTGAAGCGCATAGATGGTTCGGGTTTTGTTCGCTTATAATTCGAAACAAGTTCAAGCTCTTGATTGAGCTATAATCTAGCACGAAACACTCATCCATGCTTGTCAAGCATATCAGTTTACCCAGAATTGAATTTGAGTGTGAATAATTTGGGGATCAGTGTTAGGTAGGCCGTGTTCTCCGTCCCGTCCAGTCTAGGAACTGTTAAAACTGCTTTAGCATTACAAACTGTAATATCTTCGTCGTTGAATGTCAAAACTAAATTTTTATTTCGTTTTTCGGATGTGTTAATAATACAGTGATTATTCTGTGCTCGGAGCAAACAAAATTATTTCCTTCAACAATTGTCGATTCTCATATAAACATATATATATATATAAATATATATATATTTTAAACATATATATATATATTTATATATATATTAAATTTATTTTGTATATTTGTAAGTAGCGTGAATTGCGCATTGTTGATTCACTGATAATTACCAACAGGTGAGTGCAAAGATCTCAGGTAAGCCAAGTACTATAACTACTATAATTTACGGCGTGTGCTCGATCGCGGTTTTAGAATAGTTTGGGGAAGGCCGGAACATGGGCGATGCGTGCCAGCCACCCGTTGGCTATCCACCATGCCCTCCCGGAGCCACATGTCCGCCGTGCGACTGTGGGGATTATTCCGGCTGCTGCTACCAGCAGCCGGCGCGGACGCTTCCCATACGTCCGCAGTCGAATTTTATGCGCTCGAGCGCCAAGATGGACACGGATACCATCTATCGCCGCTCGTACTACGGCAACTGCGGCGAGAATTTGCGCGCCATGCCAGTGCGCCCGTGCAACCACATAAGCGCCAACACGGCCCCAATGGAGAAGTGCACCGTACAGAAGCTATCGTACATGCCGCCGTGTCCGGCATCGCGCACGATGCCCATTCTGCCAATGGCCAGCGGACTGCGTTTCGAGGGGCCCATCTATGCGATGACCTCGCAGAAGCACGACTACGTGCCCAAGTGCGCGACGAGGCAGGAGCCGTGCTTGCCACGCGGTGCCATCTGCAGCTCGACGGCTCCCATGGAGCGCTGCACCATTCAGAAGTTGAGCTACATGCCGGTGGATGTGTGCCAGAATCCGCCGCCCAAGTCAATGCCGCAGACTTCGCACTACTCGAAGCCCGCCGGGCCCATGGAGCGCTGCACCATACAGAAGCTGTCGTACATGCCGGTCTGCCTGCCGCCGAAGGAGCCAACGCCCTGGGCCGACAAGGTGCGCTGCGTGCCGCCCAACTATCAGAACATCTGCACCACCTACAACCTGAGCTACATGCCCAACTGCAATGCGCAACGCACTGCGCCCATGATGCCCATGAATACTCTGCGCTTCCTTGGCAACGATGCCGGCGCCTCCAGCACCGTCTACAAGCTGAGCTACAGGCCCGTGGATGCATCTTGCAGCAAACCGATGCCCATTTTGCCGAGGGACACCTTCCGGCGGGCCACCGGCCCCCTGGAACGCTGCACCGTGCAGAAGGTGGGTGTGGGCTATACACAGAATAAGTGGATTCGATGATCATTTGATGACCATTTGCCATTCTTTTGCAGCTCTCGTATCAGCCCAATTGCACTGAGCGCACGCCAGCCATTCGACCCATGGAGAACGGCCTCCGCTTCGACGGACCTCTGTATGCGATGACGACCCAGAAGCACGACTTTGTGCCCAAGCCGAATGTACGTCGTGCTCCCATCATGCCACTGACAGCCTTTTGCCGGCCCAGTGGCGCCATGGAGCGCTGCACAGTCAACAAGCTATCGTATATGCCAGTGGACGTCACCTGCTACCCCCGGCCGGCGCCCGTCAAGCCGCGCCAGGGCTTCTGTCGTAACGATGGTCCCGTGGAGAACTGCACCACATACAAGCTGAGCTACTTGCCCAACTGTGTGCAGCCCAAGGAGCCGATGCCCTGGGCACGATACACCTCCTATTGCCGGCCCAGTGGCCCCATCGAGAAGTGCACCATACAGAAGCTCAGCTACGGTCCACCCGGTGCATTTCAGCGTTGTGGTGGTGAGTGAGATTGCAGTTCCATTGTTCGATCAATAAGTGAAGATCATCTATATCATCTCATCATCCGTTAGGTCCATGTGGCACCACCTGCGCCGATGCTGGCTGCTATCCGAAGGCCGGCATTTGTTGAATCGGAAATACGTTTTGCTTGCTCGCATCGACCTGTGCCGTCGCCCGTCCCAATTGTTCCATGTTATATGTTTCAAAATCTTCAAGTCCAACTGTTTGATAAGCGTTTATTAGCTCGCAACGACCAAGTGAGGACACTTTTTACTATTGTAGGTGTTTCAGCAGCAGGCATAAAGCCACTCAAACCAGCAGCACAGTCACCCACAGCATTTCCTGTTGCTGCACACCAATTTTCAGGCAAAAATTTCAGTTGTTCCTCGGGGATTCAATAAACTGTATATTTATTGATTCGGTCTTGATAAACAAAAATTAATGTCCTATATTAAAATGTGTTCACACCATTTGAATCTGTAGACGCCGCTTGGAGGCGGCTCGACGTTTCTTTTCATTCTTGCGCCGCGCCAGCGTCGCGTCCCGGAACAGCTGCACGCCCTCGCGTTGCTCCACCTCCGTCTGCAGCAGCGAAAGGGCGTGCAGGTTGTAGCCCATGACGTCGCGCAGCTGCTGGACATCGCGCTTGAGCAGGCCGAGCAGCTTGAGAAGCAGCGGCTTCATCGACTTGGCCGCCGCAATGGGTTTCATGTGCACCTTGAACAGGAATACGGTTACTCGGCAGAGTAGCTCCACTTCGTCGGGGCGCTGGGTGATTAGGGCTGGCAGGCGCTCCAGCAGTGCGCACACTACGGAGAAGGGCAGCAGCAGGAGCGCTTCCTCCATATCTGAGGTGCGTATGCGCACCAAGGTCGTGACAAGGAAATCATTTGGATTCTTCACTTGCAGTGCGAGCATCAGTGGATGCAGCTCGGGTTTCTCATCGTCCTCCATCTCGAATTGTTTTGATATTTCCAGGCATTCCATGATGGATTCGGCAGCCTGCTCGGAGCCAACCGTTTTGCGGGAGGGTAGCTTTAAGCCTGGTAGCAATGGAACACTGTTGTCCTCGCCGGTGGCCAGTTTCTCGTTTTCCAGCTGCTCGCGTTCCTCCTCCTGCACATCCTTCAGCACAATTGTCTCCTCCGTGCGCTCATACATTCGCAGCGTCCGATCTGAGCCGCATGTCACCAAATACCGACCATTGGGTGACACGGACAGGCAGTGCGCCTCGCCAATGTGTCCAGGCAGCGTCTGTATCTTCTCAAAGGAGTCGCCATCCCATTGCTTCACTTTGCCGTCCTTGCCGCAGCTGAAGAACATGTGCGTCTTGGGTATGAATTGTAGGGACATCACCGAATCATCATGTGCAAAAATGGAGCGGTGACAATCACCGAAATTGAGGCCCCAGATCTTTATGTTACGGTCGGCGGAGCCGGTGGCTATCAGTTGGGAGTCATAGGAGATGTCCATACAGAGCACCGGCAGCTTGTGCCCGTACAGCGACAAATAGAACTTGAACGTGTCCAAGAAGAAGACCTTCACAGTGGCATCCAGCAGGCCAACGGCCAGGTACTTCATGTCCGGGCTGACGGCCACAGACAGCACCGTCTCTTCCAGTTTGAGCGTGTTTTTGTGCAGCAGCGATAGTACCTTGGTCTGAGTCTCGCCCTCACCCTCGGAGTCGATCAGCTCAAATGTCCAGATCTTCAGTGTCGTATCGCTGCTGCCCGTGACACAGCCCTTCTGATCCGGCAGCAAGGCAATGCTCCAGAGTTCGCTCTCATGTGCGGGTATCTCTTCGACAATGTCCGCTGCACCCACGTCCACAATCAGCAGCTTTCCGCTTTTCATGCCCAGCAGCACATAACGATCGCCGGGCACAAAGCGCGAACAGAGTATGTAATCCGTGGCCATAGTCCGCAGGCATTGCATGGCATCACGATCCCAAAATTTAAAGGAATCGCCGGAGCCAGAGCCAATCGCCAGCGAATCGTTGCTGAAGCACACGGAACGCACCTCCGACTGATGACCGAGCCGTGTCAGGGAGCGCAACAGCTTGACACTGGTGTCCTCAGACGCACCTGAGTTAGCCGCTGGCTTCCGCGATTTGAGCGAAGCCTCCAGGGAGTACAAACTCATACTGTTATTGGACAGGCTGACTAGCACACGCAGTTCCTTGTTCTGGCCAAGTAGCACATCAATGGACTTGATTTTCTGTTTCGTTTTGATGCTCTCCAGGCGCTTTATTTCATCGCTGAGTGTCAGCTCCTTGGAAAGATGCTCCTCATCCTCCTCTTTCCCTGCACTCTCCTGCATCTTTTTGCGTGCCTTTTTCAGACGCTTGGCCAGTCGCTGCTTGGCCTCCTCCGCGTTGCATATGTAAAAGTTTTCAATTAGATCATTAGTTCCATGACAGCTCAGCACTCGCTCGTTAGGATCGGCCACCAAATTTACGGTGCGACCTTTGCCCGCACGCTGTATTGTGCCGCCATTGGTGACGGTCAGTGGGCTTATTGTGTCCTCGTCATCTATGGCCAAGCCCTCGACGGCTGCCTCCAGAGTCTTCGTCCCTTTGTCCTCCCGTTTGCGTAGCCGATAGACATTCATGCCGCTCTCCCCAGCACCGGCGATCATTAAATCATTCACAAAGGCCAAAGCCCATATTTCGGTGCGATTGTCAACAATCGTTTTAAAACAGAACTGTGTCTCCAAGTTCCAGAACTTGATTTGTGTATCCTTCGAGCAGCTAACCACAATGTCCTGCTCGACCAAACGCTGCAAAAAGTGAGCATCTGTAACGGCTGCATTGTGGCCGCTCAAACGTTGACGTCCCGCCTGTTCCACCACATCTACAACGACGAGCTCTGTGTCCAGGCCGCCGCTCACTAGCCGCATGCCATGAGCATCGTAGCGCAGCACGCTGACAGCATTCTTGTGCAGCGCCAAAGAGCAAATGGCATCGTAGTACGTGCGTGAGCTTAGATCGAAGATCTGAACCACGCCGTCCGCATAGCCCACGGCAATGTGTAGATGATCGGGTGAGACACGCAAGGCGGTGACCTCCTGCTTTTCACGGCGCAGGGTCAGCTTACGATCGCCCATCCTAAGTTAGAGTCGAAATGAATTATATGAATATTGTAAATAAATAGCACATGCTCACCGCAAATCCCAAATGATGACATTCTCCGCGGCGGGGGCCGCAACAAAGCGGCCCTCGCTTTTCTCAAGTACGGCGAAGTTCACATTGGCGCGACCAGAGGCGATTATATTAAAACTGTCTATGGCGCGATACGCCAAATATTGTTTAGTTAAACCCATATTATCATTGAAAATTTAATAAAAACAATAGGCTCCGTAGCGCGCGTTCCACTGCACGTGTTGGCAATGTTATTGTGGATTGCTACTAAATTTGACCAAAAAATACTAACGACAATCGATAGATATCGTGGTGAAAACATTTCACAGCACTGAAAAACTGAATCGATACTTGGCCGTTATGCACATGCGCCTGTTCCCACATTTCTAATACACCCTGCTCAGGCATTTCATTTTTAATACCTTTATAATATTTCAAGCATCACCTACTCATTATAGCTCAACTATGGCCACACAAGGAGCTGGTAATAGTGCCAAACGCCACGTATATAAAAAAAAACTGTTAAGCTAACGCTCCATTTGTCTATAGGTACTTCGGATTTGGACACAGAATCTGTGGAAGTTTTACGCGAACGCCTGAGCACCATGAAGCGCTTAATGGCCGAGCGTACAGCTCAGCAGCAAAACAATCCAGCATCAACTGAAGAAATCTTTTCAACCAAGCGCCATCGCTCCGCTGGCATCATCGATGGCAATTTCCTGAGCATCGCCTTCGGCGGCGCTCTCCTTGTGATTGTCACGGTTTCAGTCTACGCATTCTACAATCTATATCATGCCATTCTCAAGAAGTTTCCTTCTCATCACGAGGAGTTGTAAGCAAGGCTGCATATGAAATTTTTATATATAGTAGTATGAAATTGTGTGCATTTAAATAAATACGTTGCTGCGGTTCTCAATTAAGACAGTGAATGAAAGAATTTGATTGTATTTGCTGTTTTGCATTCGATTAAATTAACTGTTTATTGAATTTGTTTTCTTCTTAATTACAATAATCAATATTTCTCATATGTTCTTCAATTAGACAATAGATAATTGGATGTTCAAGAGCCACAAACCGAAATACAAAAACAGAATGCATTGACAGCAAAAAGAGAACAAATTACTTTTTAGGAGGTATAGCCGATAGACCCTATGATAATTCTCATAAAAAACAATATAAGTAAACAATAAGATAAAGAACGAAGGAACTGAAATGAACAGGTTTTAAGCGGAAATGTAAAAAACTTTCGTTTTTAGTTGACCTTACTCTCTAGCTATGCAATTTTAACGCTTTTCTACATATATTCTTTGTTTTGTTGCTTACAATCTGTAGTTAAACATATATATATATATAGTTCTGTATATATAAATGTAGCTGTTTCTTGTTTATTTTTCTTTTATATGCTTTAAATAAGTAACTAATATCGTATGTTTTTTTTTTTTGTTATTTTAATTGAAATAATAATAAGTTGTTTGTGTTTCGCATTGCTGCATCATTTGTTTGTTTGTTTCATTTGATTTATAAAAGTTCTACTATTGGTTTAACATCATTTTGTAATTGAACATTGCATATGAAAACGATTAATTTGAGTTTGGCATCGAAATTTGAAAAAGAACTTTGAAATTTATAGAAAGTAACGTTTCATTTATAAAGATTTATTGCTGTTTCAGTGGATTGGTTTGCCTCCTTCGTATATTGATCGCCAGTTGTAACTGATCTGCTTGCTGTTAGCATGTGGATGTGGATATATGTGTGTGTTTGTGTTTGTGTGTGCGGGCGTGGGTGTGGTCGCTGTGGGCGGCGCTGTTGGTTGCTGAGGGTGGAGGCTGCTTGGTGTCAGGGGAGACTGTCGACTTTTTACAAATTTGTTTATTTCCCTATTCTTGAGCAGACTCTGCAGCTGCGGCTTCAGCTGCTGCTGCTTGATTCTTTTTGGATCAGATGTTGTCTACGGAGTCAGCATCGTCCTCCGAACTAATCTCATCACCGAACTCAATATCCTCATCGAAGCCATCTTCGACGAATGTGACTGTCTCGTTGATGCGAACCGATTCCGGAAACTCGCCGTACGTCTTCAGATTTCGAGCTTCATCTGGCGTGTACTTCAAAATGACGTCCGCCTTTGAGTCCTGATAGTCACGCAAGCCAACCAATATTATATCGCCCTGATTGATCCAAACCTGTAATATTTGCAATAAATAGACATTAGTTATTTGCATATATAAAAACATATTTGGTTATTTCATTAATTGCTCCAATAACTTCAGAAAACCTTCTCTGACTCAGCGCAAAACAAAGCAAAGAAAATCAATTTTGCGACTTGTAATAGACAGATAACAGATCTGTAAATAAACTTGAACTGGAGTTCTACTGGCTATTTCACAATGAAGCGAAATATTTCAAAACAAGAAAGATATTAATAGAAAGATATGAATAGAACGTATGTATATTTCATTCCTTCATAAATTTTAATTTAGTTGATAGATTTTTAGATATATGTAGATACTTGGGATTAGATGTATTTGCATTTCTCAGAATTTTCATAGATTTTGTTTTGTTTTTAATCTCATTAAAATTTGCTTTAGTTTTATCTTAACTTTATGAACATTATTCAATGTAAATCAAATCATAAACACTTCAAAGAATCTAGACAGCGCCTCTTTTTTGAGAATGGTTGTCCTAAGAAGTCATTGACGTCAACGGAAGAGTTTAATCTTCAGAAATTTTTGAGCATTTTAGTGATAAGTAAAATATATATGTACATATATATATGTTAAGCAGCTTGGGGGACAATTAGTCAACCGTTTGATAACTGACCTGTAGGTATTTGCACCTGAGGCGTGATACCCATTCATAAATTCACTTCCTCAGCTACTTCCCGGCGTAGTATTTTTACTACTCACAAAAAAGCGAACAATGCTAATAAATGCAATAAATACCAAAGTAATGCATAAATATGACACATGCACGAATCGAAACATTGATAAGAGATATTGATGGCATGAAAAATGATTTTATAGCGAATTCGGCTTAAATGCTCGTTAAGAAAACCTAATGGCTCATGCCGAGTTACGTTATCGCTACAAATAAATATAGGGCCAACTGAACTTTGGAGCCTTAATCATAAGCGAGGGGGAAATCTGGACGTGTGAGCTGCGGCGTGTGGCATTGGCTTAAACCGAAATCTAATAATATGAATGTTTCCACACCACTTCCTACAGGCATACATCATGCAATAAAAGACACAGCGCGCCTCCATCAGGTAGTGAGATAAAGGAATCGTGACTAAAGCACTTTAAAATTGGCATATTACCCAAGGGCGCGAGCTTGTTAAGTGAGCCAAAGATAAGCGACCGATCGACATGCCGGAGCATGCGTCTGGGAATCACCCGACGACATCGACATCGACGACGACGACGACACCGACTAGCAACGATCCGCTAGCTAATTACTGATTACGTTGCCCATCGTGTTGGTCATGTGCAAGGTAAGGGGCAGAGCTATGCCTACATCAGATGGGCCCACATCGTCACCATATCGGTATTCGAGGCAGCAGGTGTCATTCTTTCCATATGAACAATGTACTATAAATAATATCTGTGAGTGCTACGTAGTATCTATAAGACCATAGTCTATTTCTTTGTAAGATGATTGAACTTGAGGTAAGGTATGATAGGACTCATCACTGGGAAAAATTGGAGAACATTTATGATATTTGCCAGCAAATATAAACAATATTTTAATTTGTATGTGCTACAAATACGAGATATATATCATTATGAATTTGGTTCCTTAGCTTGGATACGAACAATACGAACAATGAGGAATACCTTAAAAGGCGAGTTTATCAGAATGAATCATATTGCGGCATACGAAGAAACGTTTATCAAATTGAATCGCAATGCGGTTTTCTCTGCAAGAAAATATTCTATTCTGTCAAAATATAATTAAATTATGTTTAACTGTGAGGGCGGGAAGTGCGTAAACTGTAATATAAGACATTTCAATGTTAGTCCAGTTTAATATTGATTTATAGCTCTGCTTAAACTATACCTCTTAATACACCTGTGTATGCTAATTACATTTATTCAACAGTCGTACGTAGGGCATTTCTTGAAGCACACGCAAATTTCTTATCGGCCTGATAACGACAACATTAACAAAATCCCTAATCAGTCACTCTCTTTAGGGGAGCAGTAAATGGCGCTACTGCCGCTCTCTCTCTCTTTCGCTGTTAGATAAGCGATTGGCTATAAGTATGGCGAAATTATACGAAGTAACTGTAAAATTAAAGCAACCATCAAGCAGTGAACAAGCAGCAACAAACGGCAAAACACGGCCGCAACAAAGTGAATTCCATGCAAAACTTAAAGGAAATACAAGTGAAGTGTTATCGGCACGCCAAAGCAAAGGCAAAGAGCTAAAAGCGAATAAACTAATTAAAGAACTGCAACAAACCAAACACAAAAACCTATCTGCAACAACAACAACAATCCACCACACCTAACTCACCACACACGCTAAACCAATTCGCCTGCTCGCGTTTATAAACGCGTCAAAATTTCGTTCAGTACAAGTTTGAATCCGTGCGGGGCGTGCAACCAGAGCGAGGACATCATCATGCTGTTATCCTACAGATACATCTACACATTTCTAATGACCACAATAGCGAGCATCATGGTCGTGCTCAGTTCAGCCCCGCACATGCAGCTGCCCGTAAGGAAATGCAGCGGACCCGGACACAACATGGCACTGAATCTGGCAACCTACGGTCTGCTGGAGAATCGAATTACCACACTGGACGCGCCACTGCAGACGCACTGGACCAAAAAGTTTCTGGCCAAGCGCGAAGCGAATCCGCACTCGGCGCCGTACGTAGTCAGCATTCAGATGATGACACCAGACCAGGGCCTGGTGCACTACTGCGCCGGCACCATCATCAACGAGCACTGGATACTGACAGCCGCCCATTGCCTCAGCTCGCCGCAGGCCGTGGAAAGCTCGGTAATTGTGGCCGGCAGTCACGACATTCACAATCGACGTGGCGAGGCGGGCAACGTGCAGCTGCGCAACATCGACTACTACGTGCGACACGAGCTCTATCTCGGCGGCGTGAATCCCTATGACATTGCGCTCATCTACACCAAGGAGCCGCTCATCTTCGATGAGTACGTCCAGGCAGCGACGTTGCCAGAGCAGGACGCTAGGCCGGAAGGCTACGGCACGCTGTACGGCTGGGGCAATGTTTCGATGACCGCCGTGCCCAACTACCCGCATAAGCTTCAGGTGGCCAATATGCCCATATTGGATATGCAGCTCTGCGAGGATATCCTTGCACGCTCCGGGCTCGAGCTGCACGAGACAAATCTGTGCACCGGCCCACTGAGCGGTGGCGTCAGCATCTGCACCGCCGACTCCGGCGGCCCACTCATGCAGGAATGCTGTGAGCCGCATTTGGAGCAGAGCAACATCATCATTGGCATCGTCTCCTGGGGTCGACTGCCCTGCGGCCAGAAGAACGCACCCTCCGTCTTTGTGCGCGTCTCAGCGTTCACAGATTGGATCAATCAGATTATCACCTCAGCCACTCAATTCATGTAGATAAGTCTCTCACCACTTGGATCGCAGCTCGAATGATATAAAAAACTAAATTATAGAAAAAATACCTCAAAATGATGTTGAAACCAAAAAAAAAACCTAGAACCTAATCTCAGTAGTCAAATAAGTAAAAAAAAAAAAAAAAATCATTATATACTGCCCGTAATCTAAGCCATATAAAACTAAGTCGCAAAAAATGTTCCTAATAAAAGCAAAAAAAATTATGTTTTATATAATCAAATTAAGCAATACTTTTTATTTAAACGAAAAGGGGGAACAATGTGTCAATTGTGAAATTGAACGGAATTTTATGTTTCCAGGTGTCTAGAAGATAAGTTTATACAGCCAGCGCCATGGAGCACTTTGACTTTGACTACGCATTAGTCACGCCGAATTCGGTAGATTAGCAATGGCAAAGAGTGCTGGCTCCGTTCCCGGTAATCAGTTTGTGCGCATATAGAGCGACGAACTTACATTTCGTTGACATGTTTCACGAAGATAAATCTAAAGATTAGCAACACTTGAAGTGATCAGCTGCTGACTGGGCGTGTGACTGACTGTCTGATTGCGTATTAATGTGCTGCTACCCTATACAATCTTGTGACTGCTTATGTTGCAGTTAGGCTTATGTAGAAGGAAGTGTGTAGGAATGTATCTATATCTTGCTCAAAATCGTTCAGCATTATTTGATTAAAAATGTATGATTGCTTTGCGGAACAATTAACATTTAATTTTGCTGCAGGCTATCTCCATAATATGGGTAATAAAAACCATTCTCGACTCTTAATACAATTTTGGGTGAGATAGCTAAGGCCAAAATGTATTAATTTTCCATGGAATTGACAGATAAGGAATAATAAAACTCTGCGTAGCATTACTAGAGCATTTTTTTTTTGCTTGGATCTTGGACTTTATAGATGACATGTCTCCGCCGACTGATATTTTAATCGTTTGTTGAGTAGCACGCTTTCAATTCAAATTATCATGATTTTCGGTACGATGTTATGCTATTTCATCATATGAGAATATTGTCTACAAAGACAGGAATCAAAGCCTAAGTAAATCCAATAACTTGCGGCTAAACATAGACATCTAGAGTAAAGCGACCCACTGATAATTCTTAAACTTATATAGCACGATTATTTAGTAGCTCTCACTATCGAAACTGCTATAGACATTCCAGCAACCCCAGCAAACAACTTGAGAGATTAGATGTCATTGCCACACACAGCTTAGAAAACAATTAGTTACTAGCTGACTTTCGTAAGACGTAATCTAAGGACCCTTATTACGTAAGTCTCCCATCAAGAGTCGCATGGCGCCTGGCGCCAATATTTAAATGCTTAACTAGTAAGTCATTATGAGACCACACAAATGACCCGCTGATAAGGGGTAACCTATTTATAATTCCTTTACATAAAACAAGCGAATAATATATGATTTATAGCCATATTGCGACGTACACCTAGTATATTTTCTACTTTTATTTCTAGATTATCTTATCTTCGATGGATTCCATTCGATTATAATGAAAATCGTTTTGGCAGATTTCCGTATCCACTTCTTATATATAAAGTAGTAAATTATAAAATTTAATCAATTTCTGTTCTTGCAATTTAAATGCGTTTTACTTTAATATGGGATGGGCAAAGTTCATTGTCTATCTGCATACTTTATAGGAATCTATACATTGTTATCTTTCAATTATCTCCGACATGGTATGCTTTGGTCTCTTAGGGTTTACCAATAGTTTCTTGTGTAAATTAATCAAATGATGTCCACTTTTCGCCAGATAAGAAGCATTTTCTATTTATGACGTAGCTAGTTATCTACAATATATAGTGACGTAGGAGCAATTAGTTATTTATGGGTGAGCTCTTGGCTAGCTGTTCGGGTAAGTACCCAAAACTCTTGTGGAAGACAATATGAAGATAATTGTATTTTAAAATGCCCATTTATCGACATTTAATAACAATAATAAGGTTATAGTACCATCTGAAGGTTAACTTACATATAAAATATATTGTACAGAATATAAACAATTCAATTCCCACAGGTCATAGGTCACACAACAAATTTAACTGTAGAGATCTGCATAGCTTAAGACTTTCAATGAATAATGTAATGTGGATCTAAGCAAAACTATTCCAAAAGAATTTACAATATTTCGCTCTAAATACGTAAATTATTTACATTTAAAATTTGCATAGTATTTTTATATTTAATATAACATACTCTTGAGCAGTTTTATTAAATGAATATTTGAAACAAATTATATGACGATAGATATCAGTATGTAATGGACACACACATACACACATGCACACATGCGAACATATGTATATTTGTAAGTTCAATGAGTTTTGCTTTGTTCGCATTGTCTGAAGGCCGTTGTTGGATCGGCAAGGCATACAAAAATATTTAAAAATTCACCAAAACATTTGACCAGCTGAGCTTCACGAATTAACAAACCATGAGCTTTCTGCTTTTAGAGAAATTGTTTATAAGCACTATAAACTTAAAAACGCATTGCAGTTATGTTGGCACGCGTCGCACACACACAAATTACATACTCATGCATACAAAACACACACACATATATGCGTACATTTGCAAACAGTGCACGCAGCACACGTTCGTATATCAAGAGCAGCACTTTTTCACGCATACATTGAAACGCCCACACACACACACACACGCACTTACCTTCTTACGAAGTTTCCCCCGAATATGACACAGACGTTTGACGCCATCAAAGCACATTGCCTCCAGGCGACCATTGCCCAGCATTTTGGTCACCTGTGCGTATTCCTGTTGATCCTCTTTGAAGATCAGCTCACGCTTTTCGAACTCGTTTTCGTTCTTTCCACGACGACGATTTTTGCCACCTTTTCCTTTATTCTTAGGCATTTTGCAGCGTTGCTGGTTTAACTAGTGTGTCTTGTCTGGGATGTTGCGCTACGCTCTTGACGTGCTTGACGATATTTAAATGATTTATCACAAACTGCACTACAAATTAAAAGTTGTTAGATCATATTATATTCAATTTTCACTTCAAATTAAATGACAAAACTTACAATTTTGCCAAAGAAATGTGACAAATTTTGCCTCGCTAAAGTGAAAAGGAGTGAGACAATTTAGAGATGTTGATATTATATCGATATATCGATAGTTCTGGCGATATTTGTGTGTGTGACCCTATCATTGAAAATTTAATCAACCCATTGACAGGTGGCAACATATCTGCTAGACAACACGGTGGCAAGTCTGAAATCCATTGTAGTAGGTTATAATTAAAGATGCCTCCTAAAAAGGATACGAAAGGGGGAAAGGACAGCGCAAAAGGTGGCAAAAAACCAGCTGCTGAGGATAAAGGTATAAACCCGATGGCTGAGAAAATATCCAAATATGTTCACATAAACATTGGCAGGTGCCGGCAAAGAGAAGAAAGGCGGAAATGCGGTGAAGGTGCGACACATTCTCTGCGAGAAGCAGGGCAAGATTATGGAGGCAATGGAAAAGTTAAAGGCAGGCCAAAAATTTCCTGAAGTGGCAGCAGCCTACAGCGAAGACAAAGCCCGCCAGGGCGGTGACTTAGGCTGGCAAATACGTGGAGCAATGGTTGGGCCATTCCAGGACGCAGCTTTCGCTCTGCCTATATCCACGGTCAACAGTCCTGTTTACACTGACCCACCTATAAAGACGAAGTTTGGCTACCACATAATCATGGTCGAGGGCAAGAAATGAATGAAGATTTTACAAATCTTATTTATTGTGAGCATATTTCTTTTTTTATAAAAAAACAAAATTCAAGTGAAGTTTACTTCTTGCCCGAATCCTCTTTGAGTCCTACGGTGCGATTGAACACAATTCGTGTGCCTGATGTGTCCGGATCCACTGAGAAGAAGCCAATACGTTCAAATTGGAACTTATCGTACACCTTTACACCGCTTAGCGACTTATCGGAGTATGCTTTCAGAACGGACATAGAGTTATCATTTATATCGCTGAGAAATCCGCCAGGGACTTCAGTGGGATCCTCGGGATTCTTGTGCTTAAACAGCTGCTCATATAGGCGCACCTCCAGCTCAATTGGTTGCGAAACCCATTGTACGAATGCCTTCGGCTTCTCTGCCTGTTCCGCAGATTCGCTGCTACAAACGAGCTCCGCCACATCGCCCGAAGCAGGGTCACGGATGACTTCTTGCACGTTGATGACCAGACCAGCATGGCGTAAGCCAACGGATTGTTGGGCCGACAAGCGTCGATAGCCCTTCTCTGGTTCCAATTTGAAATCGCTGCGTTCAATGTAGATAACACGATCCAGGGTAATCTTGTGGGAGCCAAGTGCTGGGTTTTGCGGAAAGTTAGGAACTTCCAATTCCACTGGCCCCGCGTGGGGGTAGTTGCTGATGGTTACTTTTAGTGGTTGTAATACCACCAATCGTCGTGGCGCGGTTACGTTGAGTACATCCCTGACAGCTGCTTCAAGCATGGAGGGATCCACAGATATCTGGGCACCCGTCACGCCCATTTGGGCGCAGAAATTATTGATCGCCTCCGCGGGATAGCCGCGTCGCCGCAAAGCCGTCAACGTAAATAGGCGTGGATCATCCCAATCGTGGACAATACGTTCGGTAATGAGTTTGGCAATTTTCCTCTTAGACACGAGGGCATAGTTCATGTTCAGGCGCCCATACTCCCACTGGACGGGACAGTAGATGTCGAGAGCATTGCAGAGCCAGTAGTACGAGGAGCGACGCGACTGAAATTCCTTCGTGCAGAGGGAATGCGTTATGTCCTCGATCGAATCGCATAGGCAGTGCGTGTAGTCGTAGGTCGGATAAATGCACCAGTCGGAGCCAGTGCGATGATGCGGTATAAACTTGATCCGATACGCGACGGGATCCTGTTTACCTTCTTCCAGCGTCAGCTTGAGGCGCAATGTGGCAGCGCCCTCATCAATCTTGCCGCGCTTCATGTCCTCGAACAGTTGCAGAGAGTCTTCGACTGGGCGCTCGCGCCAGGGGCTTGGCGGTGGATTGAATCCTTTTAGCTCTTCCGCCTTCTGGTGACACACATAGGCCAGGTTTTTTTTAATTAGCACCACAGCCCATTCATATAGCTGCTGAAAGTTGTCCGAAGAGTATGTTATCTTGTACGGGGTGTAGCCGAGCCACTCGACCATGTCGCGAATGCCAACGAAAAACTTCTCCTCCTCTTTCTCCGGGTTGGTGTCGTCATACCTCAGATAGCACACGCCCTTCTGGGCGGCTGCGTAGCCAAAGTTGATGTTGATGGCCTTGGCGTGGCCTATGTGCAGGATGCCATTTGGTTCAGGTGGGAAGCGTGTTTGAACCCGACCACCTGTACGTTTCAAATGATCGCGCAGTAGCTGCTCCGTATGCTCGGTGACCACATAGCCATCGGTCTTAAAGTTCTCGCCTGGCGCATGGAAGTGCACCTTAGTCTTCATTAGTTCAGCAATAGTATTGGCACCGTCCTCTTCTGGCGCAGTTGCTGACGTTGCGGATGCTTTGACATCGTTCTTGGCGTTGTTATTTGCCTTCACTTTGGGTTGCTTGTCACTCTGCTTGGGCAATGGAATCAGGTCAGCTTCAGTTTTGGGGCCAAGTAAATCGAATATCTCAACATCAATGGCTGCCTTCAAGGACTTTGCATCCGCCCACTTCAATTCATTGCGGACTTCCTGCATAATCTTAAATGCGTTGAAGTGATAGCGCTGTTCCAGCAGTATTTGCTTGTAGGTGCCCTTGATTTTCTGTTGCACAACCCGCTCGATCTCCTCCGGAGTGACGACGACGCCGACGCCACACTCGCGTTCAAGTTCAGCCACATCGACAGTTGCGTTCTTCTTCTGACCGCATTTCAGCAAGTATTCCAGCGCTGCGTCAACACGTTGCGTGTTGTCCAGCTTACGCTCCGTAATGTACCGTACTAATAGTGGCAGCTGTGCCGCTATTTGCGGCTTCAGCTTGGTTGCCATGTGGTAGAGCAGCATGCCAACACCATCGCTCAGCGGCTTAGTGGTTTCGGCCAGGGCTAGTTGCAAATTTCGTGTCACGTTGGCATTCTTAAGTGTCTCTTTAGCTTTCTGTTCGCTCATGCCGAGCTCCTGAAACTTGATAAGCAAATCCTCTCCGGCCATATCTTCACAAAGCCTTGACACATATAATGAAATAAAATTCACAAATAGCGATGTCAAATGAACTAGAGATGAGAATTAAATTATTCTCAGAAGTATCGATAGTATTCAAATAATTTGTGAAACGTTAGATATATTTTCCTCAACATTATTGGCAGTGACTGTTCTGTTTAGTATAGGGTGATCTTATCATTGATATAGATATTCAATTCAATTCATGCGTTTGTGGTTAAAGGTGTTTTATTGTAATATAATTGTAATTTAGTGGACATTATAATTTCTAATTTTGTACGGTCCTGTTTTGCTTGCATTCCATTGATACACAAAATTCAGAATAATTCTGTTTCCATTATTTGACATACATAATTAGGTAAAACTTGACATTACCATGGCCAAAGTATTTATCATCAACTTCCATATTTTTTGCCCAGACTCTGCATGTAATGCGAATTTGTACATTGGGTGGTATTTCTTTTATCTGTAAGGCAAGAATGCGATCGAGGAACTTCAAATCGTTTGATGTATTAAAAAATGGATGTGGAATAAAATTGAATTCTACTTGTCTGGTTGCATCGCATGTCAACCAGATTTTGTTACCACCAGGGTATTTTTTAACTATATATTCCAATCCGGCGGGTTTGCGGCTCGGCAGACTATCGACATCGTCATAAGTTTGTGCCTTGAATCCAATCACTTTATTGAGCTTGATGAATACGCAAGGTGATTTTTCGTGATATCCCCAAAATTTGTCATTATTGCATTCAGCGAATTTCATTTCACCGTATTCATCGAACTGATCTAATACTTCATCTATCTCATCGGCATAGTCATATATACTTTTAAGAATATTTGGGCTGAACTCAATCGTAGTGGCTTTGGGAGTTCTGGACATACCTGGTGCGCCTTTCAAAATATGCGGTGAATCTTTACCTTTATATACGACAAAGTAGAATATAGTAACCATAAGAGCCAAAATCGCAAAGATAATCAAATAGAGCAATAGATAGAAGTAAATAATTCTTGCCCATCCCCATGCGTTACGTCCAAAAAGTCTTTTATTCTCCAAATCGAGTACGCTCTTCGACCATGGCATTTCATGTTTTTTTCGCTGTGTTTCCGAATGCCGAAATCGTTTCCGAACCTCGTATTCCCCGGCGGGAACTAAAAAGTCCAGTGGCATAATGTATTTTGTTCTTTAATATAAATATGAAATGAAATTTGAAAAGTTCTAAGCAAAAATATTAGTTTATTCCTACTCGGTTTTGGATTTATGTCCCTCTGAATTCAAAACGTATGGTATACCGACGTTATTTAACTTCTTGAGTAAATATTATATAGCATAGCTGATAAGTACACTCATACCTAATCAAATCTATGCGTAATCATAATCGGAATTTGAGGAGAACTTAACACCGTCCACATGCAACACAAGAACGATCGATGCGAATTTCTCTGGTATGTTTTTTGCAAATACCGAACATTTAACAATAACATCTTGATTGATAGGAATATTTTGAATTTGTATGCCAACGAGACGACGATATCCTGGACTCTCATTATATTTCTCCCTTGTTAAGTTTTCAGAAGGCTCAGTAAGAAATGTCGTTTCTTTCTTAAACATGCAATCAGATTCAAAAAACCGACGTGGTACATAGTGGATTGACGCACTGGTTATATTTTTCAAGAATGAACAACCGACCCAAATGCGATTAAAACGCATTCCCAGCGGCAATGTCATCAAATGATCGTACAAGTCATCTGGCGCATTAGAAGGCAAAGACATTGGGCTGCTATATGTATCTGGCTTAAAAGCGGCTGCATAATTCAGTTTTAAGATGATACATGGCTGGCCCGTAATATATCCCCAGTTATCATCTAAATTACATTCTTTCAGGTGGTGGAGTCCAATGCGACCATATTTTTTCATAAATTTATACAACTGTTTTATATACGGTGCAGTTTCTTTTTCCTGATCTGACTCATATCGAATTATTTTATTGCCCCCCACATAGTCTCCAGGGACGGATGATAAGCTGGCCGCTTTTGACACGAACGGCTGCTCCTCAGGTAAACGAAGAAAGTAGACAATTAGAATATCACAAGTTAAAAGAATTCCAATTAATATATATAGTGCTAAATAGAATCCAATTATCTTAATCAATCCAATTATCGTGTGCTTTGGGCGAACAACAAGTGTTCGTCTATCCTTATAAAGCAGCTTATTTTTTTTTCGCTCCTCAATACAACGCCGTCTCATAAGCAATGCGTAGGGCCCTTTGGGGTTTATTAATTCGTTCGGCATGTTTCGCTATTTCTAATCTTTGAGTTGGTTACTTGTATTATGTATTATGTATTATAGATATGTTTAGGCATTAATGGTATAGTATACTTTGATTTAAGACTAATAGTAAGGAAAGATTATTATGTTTGTATTCCAATTTGTTCATAAGTCTGCTTTAAAGAAAAGCGCTTGTAGAAAGATTATTTTAAATTTAATAAATATTATATTTAAAAAATTCATTTGACAATTTTTTTCCTATAAACGGCATTAACATTCTGTTGTCTTAGTCTTCGGGCTTAAGCAAAGATAGATACGACACGTATCATAAAGAATTAATATATAATTAACATTCAAACTTTTCAATTTAAACAATAATACTATTTATTTACTTCTGTCATTTTATCCAACATTTGCCGCACATAAATTTAAGAATTCGATTGCATTAGAGATGGTTCATATCGATATATAGCGTTCGATATATTAAGGGCAGGTTTCGGTAGTTTTCAAACATCGATGTTAATCGAACAACCATAGCTCTATTACATGTGTTGTTTGTTCTTAAGCAAATTGGAGGGAGCATTAAGAAGTCATTTTATTTAAAGAAATATAACAAAATGAATGCGCCGCCATTAAATCGAATTCCCGGTACATCGCAGGCAAAGGAACAGCACGTCAAAGACCTCAAAACACTCAGATACCATGAACTGCTAGAAATGATGGATAGGCAAACAAATATTTTGGCGTCCAAGTAAGTAAAAGTTGTTTCATTTGTTAGCGAAATATGAATTGATGGTTTTTGTTGATGTAAATGCAAAGAAAACGATTAGAGAGTTTGCCGGATAAGGGAAAACGAATACGGGAGTCCTACGAAAAGCTACTTGTTGAACTTGAACGACGAAATGATGTCGAGGCAACTGCTAATCTACTCGGCGAGCTGAACATTGCGTCAAAAGGAAAAATAACACTAAATAATATGGAATGGCTTGGTAAAACTGCTCCTGAGATATCAAACGATTCTGATCTGCTTGACAGCGACGATGAGCAAGAGATAGATCCGTTGCGAATTATTGCCCAAGGTACAATGCATCAGCGTCAGGTAAAAGTCCTACCACCGCCCGCCACACTAATCACTCCTGAAGATGTCGCTGAAATAGCGTCATTCAGACAAGCGCAAACGCCCGATTCATTAGATTCGTCCCGGACTAACCAGAGCGCGTCAAGTAGCTGCAGCGGACAAGATGACAGCAAAACCATTTCAGCTGAAATAATTGAAATCGATGTTTGTAAATTGGCCGGGAAACGCCCCACTGAAGCCGCGTTGGAGCAACATGCACTGTATCTCATTGATAAGACAGAACTGAACGTTGCGGCAACGGACCGGGCAAAATTCCTACCTTTTCGCACTACAGTTTCAAATGTTCATGATCCCGATAAGGAGCGCAGGCGTAAGAAAGGCAAACATTGGGAGATTACCGCAGCAACGCCTCCACTTATACAGCACAAGGAGATCCAATTAGTGCCGTTGGCTGAATCTGCCAGCCTGCAGATCGATTACATGCAGAAAATTAAGGTAAATCCATGAATGTGTTCCCATAATTGCTTTTATATAACAGTACTTCGTTCTTAAAGGAGCTACGCATACAACAAGCGGAAGAGCGTCTGGCTAGGCGATCTGCTCCGCTGAAGGGCATAAGTTTGCCAGATGAGTCAGTGCTGAAGACGAAAGCCTCATTTACTAGCTACCGAGATCCCCAGGTCGATTTCCTAATAGAAGGCAGACAACAGCCCAGAGAAGAAAAGGAAGTGCTTGATCCAACAATAACTGAGAAAGCCACAGGTGGCATTAATTACTCAGTTTACCAGTGAAGATATATGTTAAACTCAAATCGGAACTGATCAATAAAACTCCTATTTTAAGATATAATGTAAAACAAGCTTAACTTATATATATTTATAATTTTTAAACATTTGCTAAATCGAAACAACTATGTGATTCAAACAGATTATGCCGAGTAATAAGTATTTAATATATAATTTTTACGAAACTACTGCTATGTTGTCTAGCACAATAAGGGATATCCATATATTTTAGCTTCATGGCATTGGCAAATAGGCTAAGTATTAATGTTGAATAAGAAGGTTATTTGATAGCCTTAAGTTCAAATGGAGTAAAACTGCGTTGCCGTCGAGGCCTGAACCTCTATTTGGCCCATTTTAAATTGCAAATGCTGCAACCATTTGAGCAGCGCTTCCGATTTGTGGGTCTGTTGCTCCTCAAAGTTGGGTGCATAGTCCCGTACATTCTGCAACCGGCCGTGCAGCGAGTGCGATAGCTGTGTTTGCGAGGAGAGCACGGTGCTCCACATGGGCAACAGCTTGCCCAGTACTGTTGAGTTTGTCTCCTTCAGGGCTTCCAGTAAGCTAATAAAGTGTAGGTTAACCATTTCCGATAACTTTGAGTTAGTGTTTTGGGTTTGGAAGTCAACGCTGGCCTGTGCGTGCAGATCCTTGTTGGGAGGCTTGGCGTGGGACACCAGTTGTAATATGCTTGGCGTCACCTTGGTCCAAAACTCAAAGAGTACGCCGAGCGTACTGCCCTCGGCATTGCTGTTGGTGTTGTGAGCCATTTGCTCCAAGTAAACGGTCCACAATTGGCATAGCGTGAATGCATGGAACAGCGACGACATGTGCAGCACCGAGGTCTTGGACTGCTCGGCGAAGCCCGCGAAGATCACCTGAATGTGATCGGCTATGTGACAAGATGCTTCCTGTGGCACAGGCTGAGAGTATGTGACTCCTTGATGCTGGTAATGGACACTAGCTACCGGCGGCTGGCCCTGTCCAGGTGCCACATTCGGCGGAAGAACTGGAGGCAGTGAGTGTGTCTCCTGGCGGCGCTGCACCAACGCCATATGGGTAAGTGAGCCCAGCAGCAGCCACGAGAGCAGGCGCATATGTCCCACACATTCCGTAAACTCCTTGGGACTGTAAATTTAAATTAATATTTAAATTAAAAATATATTACATTTACAATAAATAAACATAAAACTATAACTTTTACATTTTCGCTTAACATACTTAACTATTTTAATACTTACCAACAGACAGAAGAAGAGGAGAAGCACCGCGCTGCACTGGAAGACTGACCACCACAAGAAAAGAAATGCGACTGAAGCTGCGCTGCATCAGGCTTGCCTTTATATAGGGCAGCGACAGCCCCACTCATGTCAAGCTCTACTCTTGAGTCCCTTTCTGAGTCAGTCTTCACACTCGATCATTAGGCGACCAATCACAGCACGTTCTGCTGCTGCTGCAAGAAGCAGCTCTTCTGATCTTCTGCCTTTATATAGGACAGTGAGACTCTCTCTGAGCGTAGGCTAAACTCTCTATCAGTTAGCGACCAATCACAGTATTTTCTGCTGCCTCTGCTGCATACATATGCAAACTAACATCTCCCCTTTCAGAACCCTAACTCTTTTTCAGCTCTTCTTCTTACTACTCTATTGATTAAATTTGAAACCTCTAGCTCAGCGCTCACACGGACGGACGAACGGACGGAGGAACGAAAGAACGGACGGACAGACGGACAGGGATATATCGACTCGACTTCTCGCGCTGAGTAAGAATATATACTTTATGGGGTGTGGCACGCCTCCTTCTGCCTGTTACATACATTTTCACAAAACCAATATACCCTGAATTTCCATTTTTAATGAGCTCAGGGTATACAAAATAATAATATAAT
This sequence comes from Drosophila meridionalis, assembly GCA_035045145.1. Lineage (NCBI taxonomy): Eukaryota > Metazoa > Arthropoda > Insecta > Diptera > Drosophilidae > Drosophila > Drosophila meridionalis. The sequence goes on along the minus strand of JAWNPG010000020.1, from coordinate 7,777,974 downwards.
ATATAATAATAATAATAAAAATAATAATAATAATAACAATAATAATAATAATAATAATAATAATAATAATAATAATAATAATAATAATAATAATAATAATAATAATAATAATAATAATAATAATAATAATAATAATAATAATAATAATAATAATAATAATAATAATAATAATAATAATAATAATAATAATAATAATAATAATAACTTACCCCTGCTGCAATGAAGACGGAGCATTGTTTAGCCAGGGCAGATAGCGGGAGACTGCCTTGTTGTCGCGGGAGTTGCCACGGGACATCTCAAGTGCCAGATACTGAGCCACTGCGCCCTTAAGCACGCCGCCGAGGGTGTCCTCGCCCAGGCCATTGCTTGTCTGACCGTTCTTGAAATTCTGGCAGAGCGGAAGGTATTCAGTTAGCGAGTATGATATCGAGATATAGGAAGACCTACCTTAATCTTGCTGAGCGTATGGAAATCGGCCAGAAAATCGATCACATCGTTGATGTACTGCCTCAAGCAGTCGGCAGCATTTGTAGTCAGCACAGGCGCCGCATCTGGTAGACCGGGCAGGGCGCCTGGGGGCAAGGTGCCGCCCGCATCCAGTAGTACAAATCCAATGATCATCAGCAGATTGTGATCGGGTATGTTCGACTTGAACTTGAGCGCCTGCACAAACTCAAAGATCATTTGGCGACAAAGCAAGTTCTTGTCGCGATCCTTGTTGAAGGAGCGTGTGCTCAGCGTGCACAGATCATAGAGCGTTTGGTACTCCAAATTGGTGTGCTGCACACAGTAGGCCATTATCTTGGAATAGGGATCGAGCAGGGTCTTGGGCACGCAGTTCAAGCGCAATGTGGCCACAATCAGATCCAGCATATATTCGGCATTGCTGAGGCTGGGCATGATGACAATCACCTGGCGCAGCAATGACTCCATGGCCTGCATGGCCTGGGACCACACAGCCAGGCCGACTCCCGCCTCGACGGGCACACACTGCAAATACTCTGCCATGTTTCGGAAGATGATGGGCAGCTGATCGATGGGCAGGGCCTTCTTCGAAGTCAGCGATTCGCAAACCATATAAATCGGACTAGTGGCATTCAGATCCTGGAAGTCCTGCAAAGCTTTGGCAATGCTGCGGAAATGGTTATGTCGTATCTTAACTGCAAACCGAATGAGATATTAAAGCCGAGTACTCCATTCGAATCTGGTGTTAACTTACTCTTCATTTGTGTCTGGAACACCTGCAGAAATATGCCATTGGGGGCCAGTTGATGGAGAACGCAGCGGATAAACTGCAGTGCCACGGCCTGGGCGCTGCTCGCCAAGGGCAATCCGTTCTCGCCCTGCCAAGCATGCGTACCACTCAGACAGATTCTGAAAAGGTCCTCGAATCAATTCACAATGCAAAGGGAATATTTTATTGGATTCGACTTACCGCGATGTCATGGTCAGCACCTCGGGCAGAAATGGTGCTGCAATTGCGGGCTCCCGGTGAATAAAGGTGCCCAGGATTACAATGAATATGCCAATCTCCTCATCCGTATACTCCTCGATGACAGCACCGCAATCAGAGCAGCGTTCCACAATCGTATAGTCACCGACGCGCCGGGAACTCTGTTGAAAAATAAAGGGGGATATTTAAAAATATAAATTTATGATGAACTTGAATATACCTTGTAAAGTTTTTATAAACTATATAAAATTGTAATTAATTTAAAAATAATCTTTTTTCATATTTTAAAGAAATATAATATTTTACTTACACCTCGCTGAGCTTGGGTCGAAGCATGCGCCGTGTGTCCATTGGCAACCTCGGGCGTTTCTTCGCCCTCTTCGTCGTGCTCCTCGGCTGGCTGGAACGGCGGCGGAGGCCAGGAGCCGGCAAAGCGCGAGCGAATGTCCGGTATGGCATTGGTGTCCACATTGAACGGCGCCAGCTTCTGCCTGGGTCGCTTAATGCTGTTCGAGGTGGTCGATGGCCCAGTGGGCTGTGGCTGCCGCTCACTGCTGGGCTGTTGCTTCAGATCTTGGGTGACGTTTTTCAGAATGGATGTGTGCAGATCTTGCTGGGTCTGGGACTGCGGTAGGGGCTGTGCCGGCGCAACTGGAGTAGCAACTGGTGCATTCGGATTGGGTGGGGATTCGAGAGCCACCTGCTTTATAAGTCGACGCGGCGAGTTATTGCGACTGCTCTGGGTCACGTCGTCCTTGGTGCTCTCGGACACATCCAGGCTGTCCTGCTTGAGGTGACTTATGTCCGGCAGGTTTAGTCCATCTCGCATGCGCTCCACCAACGTGACCACCGTATCCTGTGTGCCAATTGGCAGCAGTCGCTCTGGTGTGGGTATCTCCAATGCGGCAATGCTCTTGGAAGGCGGCAACAGACTCGCATCCAGCTCATCACATGGATTGGGCATTACACTCATCTTGGAGAGCGGCGAGTCCGGCGAGCCGTAGGGCTTGTCGCCGCGTTTCAGCGACTTTGTCTGCGACTTCTTCTGACGTGAGTCATCCACGGACGAGCTGGATGCGGCGGCGCTGCACTCCACGATTGTTTTGTGACGTCCAATGGACTTGGCAATGCTTGAGGCTAGAGTGGCATTGGCCCCGTTTGTGGAGCGACTGCCGTTGCCTCCACTGGTGCTGGGCTTACTGCCGCTAGCCGTCGGCAGATCTTGCAGGGCGCCCAGCGCCTTCAGATGATTGGTGGCAATGGCTGCAAACATTTTGGACGTAGAGGCAGCTGCATTCTCCAACGACTTGTTGCGCACGGTCACCGCACGATGCACATCCACGGGCGGGCTGACAATCGCTGTCTCTGTTGTCTCCGATCCGACCAGGGGAGTCACAATCATGCGAACGCCCTCCTGCAGGCTGTGGCGCGTGTGGGTCGTTACCACGGTGGTGCTGACGGATTCGTTGGTCTTTATCTTCGTTGAATACGTGTCCCCGGTTTTGGTGGTGATCATGGACTTGTGCGCTTTGGATTTCTAAATGTGAACACGTTAGTGAAGAACTGCATCAAAGGAAAGGGCGATATGGTTTTACCTCGTCGGAGTACTCTACGGTACGGCGATTTCTCAGCGATTCAATCTTTGTGGGCAACATATCTTCAAAGTGAATGGTATCATCAAAGGAGCCCTGAAAGAAGACGAAGAAAAGACATTCAGCGTGGAGCTCAGACCAGCCTTAGCAAAGAGATCTACCGGCGCACTGCTGCCATGAAGTGTGCTGTCCGAGAGATCGCTCTCGGGTATGGCCACCAGTTCAGATTCGGTTTCATCCGCATCCAAGCTGGAGCCGTTGTACTTGCGGAAGGCATGCTGCAGTTTGGGTGTGAAGGCGACGTTTTGGCCCTTGCTTTTGGACGCGGCGCTGGTGCCTTCCGATGGAAACATGGGGCTGGCCGGGGGACTGGCCTCCTTGTCATCGGGATCTGTGCCTAGAGAGGGCTGGCTAACGTCACGTGATCGGGCTGCACCGCCAACGCTTGTCTGTATATCCAGTATGGTGGTGGTGGGAATGCGTCGGCACTGGTGGAAATGGCCGCGGAGGCTGTTCATAATCATGCGGATGGCCGAGATGACATAGCCACTGAGCGGCGGCTGTGTGTAGGAGTATTTGTAGAGCACAACCAGCAGTGTGAAGAGCCAATTGCGACGCGGATACTGCTCCAGATGCCACAAGGAGTAGTTGAAGACAATGTTCTGATACGATTCGCCCGAAGTGCTGGTCGGATTGGGTGCATACAGGATGATCTGCATGACAGACGGCAACATGAGTCCGCCAATCAGATGATTCTGATCCAAGACTTGCGGCAAATTGGCCAAAAATGCATTGAATACGGCTGAAACACTGCAAAGAGAAAGAGGCTTTAATATCTTCTCTCGCCATCAAATGCCATCAACTTACCGCAAGGCCTCGGGCGTGGTATGGAAGGTCTTGTCAATTTGATTGTGGCCCAGCAGCAGGAACAAATGTTTCAACACAATGTTTTGGGTCCTGGTTACGGGCTTATCCTCGGACGGAAAGGCCTGATCTGTGCGGGACATGAACTGCATCAGCATAAAGACTAGCAAGTGGATTGTCTCGCGATCTGATTCCTCTAGCTCTGTAATGCGGCTAAGCAGGCCAATCAGATTCTCATCGTTAAGTCCACCCAGTGAGTGGATATGGCCATCTAAATGGAATTTGATAAGACAATTTATTAATTATTTTCATGATTTAATATCTCAATTAGAGAAGAAGAAAGTAAACATCGATTTTGAATTGATTTTTGTATCTATTTTTTTGTTTTTCTTTTTTTTTTAGTACACCCACATGCCAATTGCACAAATAGATTGAAATTCAGTTATATAGTGTGGATGATTATATATATATATATATACACACAAATGTTTTCAGAGCTCGACACAATTCGAATTAGATTCAGTTATTGGTTGCTCTTGTGTCTGAGTAGAAGTTGGAGAAGTTTACAATAGTACATGAGAGAATACATACCAGTTCGGAAGGGTACACTTAAAATGAGTTTGTTTTGTGTGAGAAACCATGTAATAGACACTTATCAACATTGATTTGCTAAAAGCAAAGTTTACATTTAACGATTAAACATACAGCACATACATAAAAAAAAATTAAAATGAAATTAATAATAAATAAATAAATAAATAAAAATTTAATATATTATGAAGAGTTTTTTTATTGATATTTTTTTGTTATAATTATTTTTACATATTTTTAAGAACTTGAAAAATGAAATTTAATTACGTTTTAATTTCTAAAAAACAATATCTAAATAATAAATGAAATAAAAAATAAAAAAGAAATAAAAATTTAATAGTTTTTAAAGTTTAATAATTGCTATATTTTACACTTTCATATAGATTAAGGAATATACAATATTTTACATATTTTGTAAGTACTATGAAAATAATAAAATAAATTTAATTTTTTCAGAAATAATAAGAATACGGTTTTAAAAAGAGCTGTTAGGATTAATGTTGAGTAAAATATGATTTTAAATACAATACAATATTTTAAATGAATTTTTAAAAAATCTACAAATAAATAGAAATACTTAATTTTTGGGAAAGCACATAAAATATTATACAGAAATACTGTTAAAGCATGCGTGATCTAAATGGAAAATGAGTTTAATAATAATAATAATAATAGTAATGAGACTCCATTATGAATGAAATGAAGCGAATGGAGGCTGACAGCCAAATACCAAAAGAAAGCGCTGAGAAACGTTGGCAGGCCAGCGTTTGGGATTATATCATTCACAAAGAATCTGAAAAATATTGAGTATTTGTTAGGATGGAACGCTTCGTGAGAAGCCTCAAGATTGCGATAAGCTAATGGAACTTGATCATTTCGTAGATTTTTGTGAACTATACAATGTACACTGAACATAGAGCTCACACCATTTGCGGATGAAAATAGGGAAGAGAACATAAAGACAGCTAATGTGGCTACGTGAACACCCATGCTCTACAACCTACCTGGATTGGCCGTGCTGCTGCCCGTGGTGCCAGTGGTGCTGGCACCCGGATGCGGAGCGACATCACATGTGCAATGCATGGGATAGGCCAGTGCCGAGGGACTGGGACTGGGTGCAGCCACCGCTGGCTGTGGCGGCAGCAGATTTGGTGCCGAGGGATGCTTTTGGAAATGGGAGTGAAGGGACGTGGCAAAGCTGTGGACAGTGGTCGAGGCGCCTGTCGTGAAGCTCGACGTTGCCAGGCCACTTATTGTTGCCACCACTGTGGTCTGCGGTGAGCGCGTCTGCTCAGAGATCTGCTGCTGATGCTGCGTAGATGCCGTTGTTGACTGCACTGGAGCTGCCTGCTGCAACGACTGCTGGGCAGCCTGGGAGCGCAGGCGGGTCTCCGCCTCCTGCAGCGTGGGCAGTGGACTATGATGACTAGGCGGTACACAATGCACTAAATACTGGTGGCTCTGACTATGAGCCGAGGCAAACGTCGCTACTTGTGCACTACTACCAGTGTGATGTGGATGGTGTTGTGATGTGTGTGGGTGTGGATGATAGGGAAAGGCCGTGTATGGGTGGGACTGGTGTATGGGACACGGTGTCGGGACCTTAGATCTTGTATTACTAGTTGCGGCCACACTATGACTAGCTGTATTGGTATTTTGATTGCCACTACTAGTGCCTAGGAACTGACCCAATCCGAACCGCGAGGTCTTCCGCTTGAGTATGGGTGCCGAAACCTGACGACTGTAGATTTTTTCCTTCTCGGGCACTGCGAATGCAAGATTAAATTTTTCTCGAAATTCCCGGCCAAGATCTAACCACTTACCGAACTTGGAGTCCTGACGTGGAGCCATGCTGGCTGGCGCAGACATCGTTCGCTTGTAGGGCCACTTGGTGCCGAAGGAAGCGCTCAGAGTCTTGGCCATGCTGCCGCTGGTGTCCGATTGGCTGAGTGCCTCTCGAGCCTTTAGTATTTTGGCGGAGAGTGCCTCGCTGCCATTGTCCGAGTTGCGCAGGTCTCGCAGGTACGAAATGTCTCCGCACTTTTCTAGATTAATTTGAGCCTCCACGAAGAGCGTATCGAAGCGATTGAGAAAGAACTCCCAGCCGAGCATCTTGCGATCGGATAGTGAATTGTGCAACTGATAAACCGACTGCAGCACCACGGGCCGATCGACTATGAACAGATCGAATTGAGATTCCAAGCAGAAGAGCAGTGACCGTATTGCAGTATCATGTATGGTTCCGATGTACAGAGTCGCCCGCTGCGCCACATACACATTGATGTCATCCATGCTGGCGATCAGGTGACAGAAGGCAGTGGCCAGTGCCGTTTGCAGGCCAACCTCAGAGCGCAGCGGTGTCGAATCCATAAAACGCGTAATCACGGTTACTCGTTCCACTGCTGTGAAGCGAACGCGCCAATCGGCATCGTGGAAGGCCTCCTGCACCACGCGCCAAAACACGTCCGAGCCGAGTGGCAGAGTGATGCAGTGCAGCAGCAGCGGCACGCAAACTTGGCAGATGTGCGAGTGCTCCGCATTGCACAGCTCCCACAAGCTATGAAATGGGTAGATAAATATATTATATATTAAATATGGAAAGCCTTGGGCCCTATTCACACACTTCTTGATCAGCAAGTTCTCCTGGCACCAGATGAAGAAGCCGCGCTGCTCCCTCGCTGCCTTGGTCAAAGCATCCCCGTGCAGCGCCATCGTCTTCAGGCATTGTAGCACATAGTAGAGAATCTCGGGTTTTTTAATTGTAGGTATTTCCTGAAGACATATTTAATTTGTATAAAGTATATATTATAAACACATCAAAAACGATCAAATAGATCAGAGAACTGCGGTACTCCGGCATTTAAGCTTTGCTGATGGTAATCTCATAACTTAGAATAGATAATAGATTATTATACCCAAGAGATCTACTTTATCCTCAATTGATGTTCTTCACTTACTCCATCAGTTAATCCAAGTATTATATCAAATAACTCATACGCACCGTAAGCAGCTGGTGTATGTACTGCAGGGGCTGGGGCAGTTGATCCAGGGTAAACTTAAATTTGCCCACTGATGTGTGCCAGAAGTCATCGCTATCCTCTTCTTCCTCGTCGTCCTCGGAGCCACTGCCATTCTCGCCTCCAGCTGTGCTGCCATTGGCACCATTCTCACCCATAACCGACGCCTTGGTGACACTGACATTGGCGCTGCCAACGTCCGCATCGGACAGCGTAATGGATCGGGCCACAGCCCTATCCGTGGGCAGAATGGATGCCAAGTCAAGTTGCTCTGAAACAGTTTCTACGGTGGCCGTCATGATCTGCATTAGATAGCAAGGGTATTCAGATTAAAGCCAATGCTCTCTCTCCCACAATTAAGCACATCTTTACAAAGTAGTTTACATATTTACACGGTATTCCCATATTAACTGGGTGTACGGCAGATCACATTCATCACATAGAGTACACATGTACACAGATAAATGCAATGTCGCTTAAACTTACACATCCAATAATACTTGTAATGTATTTTTTTTTTTTTTTTTTGGTTTTGTTCAAGTAACAATTAGTATGATTTACATAAACGATTTACATAAAAACATGTAATATTGCAGGGTATTTGTGCATTAATGGTATTTTGTACATTTGGTAACTGCTCGGTGTTGGTATAAAGGAACTGAGACGGTGCTTGTACACGGAACATGCTATTTAACATTGAGTAGGAAATCAAATGGACAAAACTTTATTAAGAGTGCGTGGAAGAGTTGTAAAAATTAACGTAATATTTACATGTTATATAAACTAATTAAAAATATTAAAAATATTGAGATTTATTAAAAAATAAAATCGACAGTTAATTAGAAAAACAATTTCGTTTACTTTTTATTTCCGTTTTTGCTGTACTCTGAAATTTATATATTCACACACATACAAGATACTTTGAGACACGGGAGTAGAAAGAAACTTGAAAAAGATACTATAAGAATTTTATATACAAATGCCTATTTAAACTGTTACCTTTAATTACCGACACATCTATAATATCGAGAAACAAAACTATTCTACTTAACACAATGTCTTTTAAGTCAATGATGAAACTTCAAAACATCAATATTTTCGTTTTTTTTTCTGCACAATTACTGAACGCTTCAAAATCAAAACCAGACAAAAACATTGAACACTGAAAAAAATCAGCAGCTTGAAAAGAAGTTAAAGATTTCAAAGAACTTGAATGAATATGTCGCCCTTTTCGTATCTTAGCACCTTTGAACGATGTTTTACTAATTTGAATTTCCTAAGAATATTAATGATGTTTTTCGAAAAAAAAATACATATTCTCTATTATGATTGGAAAATGAATCCTAGATAAATTTCAAGCTAAATTCAACTAAGCTGTTGTTATGAATTTATTTTGCACTAGCTCTATTTGAAAATATGTATGGATGTATTATATATATGTATATATTGTTTTATGTATTAAGCACGTAGTAATTTGAAGCTTGAAAAGACAAAACATGTGATTGAAACTTATTAAAATTATTTATCTATTATTATGAAAGAAGCCTATAAACATCGCACTAAATGCAATTTTTTTTTCGTCTTGTCAAATTGAAGTATGTATGTGTATGTAAAAGTAAAATGGAAAATATCGGAACAAATATTTAGGAAGAATTTTGTTAAATAAAGTAAATCGAATGAACACTCTGTACAATTTATATATACACTTAACATGAAAAACACATTTTTGTAGAGATAAAAACCAATTAAAATATAAGCAGAGAAAATTGAAATTTACAAATATCGAATTGCATGGAGGAGTTTTGAAATAGCCAAATGATACAACTAATACTTTAAAAATATTGTTTGGTTTGATTTCAATTTTGATTTGGGTGTTTTTTTTTTTTTTTTTTTTTTTGGTTTGTTTGTTAATGAATGCACAAAGTACCTCGTCTGTGGCGTGAACTTTTCTCAATTCATTACTATCAACTGAATGCCCATTTTCGTTATTCTATAAAAAATATATGAAGAAATGAAAAGTTTTGTATAATTGTCAAATGGTTTTTGGCTTCGAAAATTATAAATTCGTCACTTTTTCAATTGCATCGAAATGAAGAAATACACAAATCTATGTGTAGAAAAAATACCGAAAAATAAAAACTGCATTTTCACTTCAAATTAGTAGTATCTTGTTGATTATAAATATTTATAGTATTTTGTAAAGTATACGTAGTGTTGTTGTTGAAGTGTTTTTGAATACCTACTTAAAAGCATTAGCTTCGTCGTTATGTTTTTTTTTTTCTTATTTTTAATTATTAATTATTAATAATATTTAAATTATTTGTAATGTTTTGTGGTGTGTGTAAAAACTTGAAAGTTGAATATTATTCGCCATTAAAGGGTGTCAACCAAAGAACGTAAGATATAAGATATAATATATAAGGTTTGCTAATACTTATCGGAATACTTCGAAATACATACGGAACAAACGTGGGGCATGTGGACGAGTACGCCGCCCACTGAGTGCGGCTCGGGTTGTGGTACGGCCACAGGCACAGGACCTTCATAAAGAGAATACATATGTACAAATATTAGAGATTAGTAAGTTTTAGTATTTGAAGTAATTGCGTCTGTTGCACACAACTCTGCTAGAAATAAAATTGAAATCGTAATCGTAATAGTAATTGTAATTGTAATTGTAATTGAAATTAGTATTTAAGTGGTCAAGATAACGCATTGCATTCACTAATTCGGGCATGCATCCAAGTACATACACTAAAAGTATAATTCCTAAAAACTGATTCCACTAATTGTCATGGTCAATATGCAAACACTTTTTTCTGCTTTTGGAAATTCACTGATAAAAATCAACATGCAATTTTTGAATTTTCCAATTTTTCCACTTCCAATTGGGGTCCACGTCAATGTGTGTGTGCAGTTTAAGATTGGTTGAATCAAGTTGAATATGAAAAAATTAAAATTAAGACTTCTTTGGAAGACCATAAACTGCATACACACAGACCGATGTACACGCAGACATTCTACTAAGATAATTCCTAAAGAATATAGTCGTAAAAATCATAGATCATCAAAATATGTTCAAGGCACTGAGTGCTACGCCGGGTGCGGGATTAGAACTGTGGACGTTGTATTATTTGTATTGTTAGTGTAGTGGAAGACGCATTGTGTAAGGAGCTTTTACCGAACCGAAACAAAATGGAACTAAATTGGGCAATCAATATTTATCTGTTTGGGAATTCTACGTTAAAGGTCATCTAATATATGAATATGTACTTAAAAGCTTGTATGCTAAATCATATGCTAGAAAGCGAAACAGACATTGTTGGATAGAAGAGTGTTTGTTGTTGCTGTTGTTAGAAGTAGTTTACTGTCTTCTTGTAGGTGGAGTGTTTGTAGTGTACTGTATTCTACTCGTGTTTTCGTGTTTGGTTAAACGTACTCAAATTTATTTGAATTGTAACGAAATGTGTGTTTTAACTGAGTAACAATGTTAATAATGTAATGCAAATATTTGATTATTGTTGAATTGTGTTTGGTGTTTTTTTTTTTGTTTTTGGTTTTTGTTTTTTAACAAATGAAAAATTTGCTGTTGGTGCATCACCTGCCATTATAATAATTTTTCCATCGTCTGAAAAGAATTGATCTAGCTTAAAGATATCTGATAATGATTGATAGATTGTAAATTTTAGTATTTAGTATTTGATGAGTAGTTGACGTTTGGTTATTGTATTAAATAGCAAGTTAATAATTCATCATATATAGACCGATTGTTTCGATAGAGCGACAGAGCGACAGTGTGTGACAGAGATAGACAGAAGATAGACGTTGGTACGCGCGAGAAAAGTGCGTGTGTGAGCGAGACAGCGAGCGAGCGTTAGTAATTTTTTTATACAGTGGACGCGTAGAATATGTTAGAGATAGAGAGAGAGAAAGATATACATATTTATGTAGATAGAGATAGCAAGATAGACATATAAGTAAAAGCCAAATAAGTAGAAAGGAAAATGTTTTTAAAGTATGATAATGGAAAGAGACTTAAGAATGATCTCTGTTTTAATTGCAGCGTTCTTAATGACATGTGTTTCAGAATTAGTCTCGGCCTTGTTTAATAGTTGGTAAGTTCCATAAGCTGTTTATTATTATTTTATATTCGTTTTATTTGGGTCTGGGTTTTAGGGAAGTTCAAACTGTTTACAGAGCATAACAGGTGCAGGTTACTATGTTGGTTCCAAACTCGGTTTATATGCGCTTTAAACGTGGGCTTTAGACTAAGTAATTTGTTTACAAAGACGCTTTCAAAGACGTCATACCATTCAATCGCCTGCATATAGTCGAGGCAATGATGTATAGTCTACGTTTTTAGCTACAATTTGAGTGGCATTTGTCTGGGATTACTTTTACGGTGGTTATTTACGAGTATTTATAAGTTAGGTTTTGCAGGTTTGAATTAGATACAAAACTTGGAGACTTTTCGACAGGTACTTTACAACCGAATTTCGCAAATCAACTAAAAAGCGCTCGGAAAGCGACGGGCTTACCTGCAAAGCCGCCGAGTGGACCCAATGGAATAGGCAGTGGAGCCATGGAGAGCGAAACATCGCGGGTTTTCTCCTTCTCTGATTCGGGTGGTGACTTCCGGGATGACTTCTCTTCTTCGATGATATCCTCAATTGGCACCTGAGTTTATGGAGTTAGTAAGAACTGATATATAGCAATGGTTAAGGGTCACTTACATCGGGTGGTCGAACTGGATTTAGTGGTGCCATAAACTCCACCAGCTTCGTTGACAGCTGATGCCACATGGTGGAGGCCTCGCAGTAGGCACACTCTGCCACCTGAAATGACAGGAGATACGATCTCAGTTTATCGCAGTTGAACTTGAATCAATTTAAATTTTTACCTTTAATGCACACACATGACTGCTTAGACCCACCCGGGCCGCTGTCACCATGCATTTGATGAGCCGAGAGACATTCTCACAGACGCTGGTGTGGATGCCCATGTGCTGCTCCACGTCCTGCAGCTCCATCTGCTTCAAAAGAATGTCTAACATGAGTATGCAACAGGTGAGATTATGCTCGGCATCCGTTGAGAATTCTGTGTGGCGATTGGTAGGCGCCTCGTCATCCGATATTGCCGAGGTATTGCCAGAGTCATCCTCCACAACAGGCGCTGCAAGGGGCTCGAAATTATATTAACTAAAGTTTGTTAAATTGGATTTATCACATACAAATGGAACTGCGCCTGGGTGGGTTGGCCATTTCGGCTTTGCTCTCCTTGCACGGCGTTTTGGGTGCTTTCGCCTGCTGCTGAGTCTGCGGCTCCTTCTCCTTCTCCCGCATCAGCTCGTGCTGTATGCCATATTTCATGATGCGCACTCCATCGCCAAACATGGCAAAGAGCTGGACGAGTGGTATAAGTATTTCCAATTTCGTAAGGATTTGTAGCCAATGGAGCGCTTGCTGCTGCACCTTGGCCGTCGTCTTCTCAAACCGTATGGCCACAAAGTTGTACATGGTCTTGGCATCGAAGCCCAAGGGCGACATTTCCGGATCGAGAATTTTGCTGAGGACAATTTTGAGTTCGTTCAACTCCTTTTCGGCTACGTCATTGGTAATGGCTTCCATCCAGTGCGGCATCACATAGTCCCATATCTCCGAAGTGATCACCTCGTAGGGTACAAGGCAGATCAAGCGCTGTAAACCCTCCTTCAGGTGGCTGGTGCGCGAGGCGAGTGTCTCCCAGTGACCACCTACACGAGCGTACTCCGGCGGATGTGGCAGCAGACAGGAGATGAAGACGTTGTAGTGAATGCGACATATCTCCTTGAGCCAGTTGCAGACGTGATCTATTTTGAGCTTCTCTATAGTGCTCTCAACTTGCCCAGCAGCTGGAAAGGAAATATTAAGATTAGCTCAGTGTGGGTTGAATCACTACTCTCTGAATTTACCATCGTAGGAGTAGGCCGTGACATGAAACCAGTGAAAGAGCATGCTAAGAATGCGTCCCAGAACCTCGACAGGAGTGTCGGCAGTGGGAGTGCAGCGACCCACCAACAGCCAAATACCATAGCGGCCAAGCCGCTGGCGTTCTTCCAAGGAAATGTTGTCGGGCGTGATCGCAGTACCGTTCTTCTTAACGTCCAACAAAGATTCCTTGCCCGGCTCAAAGTTCAGCGGCTTGGCCTCGCGCAGCAGACTGACCACCGACTCGACCATGTGCATTTGCATCTCGGGATCCATCTGCCAGGCTGGCTGCAGACTTCGATGCACCACATGATCACCACCGCGGCGAGAGTTGTGACGATTGCTGTGGCACTGGGCGCAGTAGCGAATGGGATGATTGCCATTGAAGCTGGCGCACTCGGTTGAGAAACATATGGAGAAGGCGGACTTCTCGTTGGAGCGACAGTTCTTGTTCTCGCAGACCATCGACACCTGCTGCATGGGATGCAGTATATCGCCAAACTCCAAATTCGCGTGCTCCCGATGGATCTCGTTGGCGCACTCAATACACAGATACAATGGCGGCGGACAGTCCTGGGCATAGGTGATGCTAATGCTGTGGTCATAGCATACCTTGGCTGCCTCGGCATTGCCAGCATTGGGACAATGTTCGCGCTGACAGGTGAATGGAACCAAGTCATCTGGAGGAGAATGTGGAAATTGTATTAAATATAATAGATAAGCATGGAAATGCTTTAGATATATATTAATTATAATATATCCATTTCCAGATCTCACTCACTGGTAAGCTTAGAGAGCAATACTTTGCGATCAAACAGATTGGGGTCGAATGCCGGCCAGTAGTAGAAGAGCAGCTTGGCCGCAGAGGAGCGGGAGACAGCCGTGCCATAGGCCACCACACAGAGTATATCCTTGACGACGTTATGCTTCAGAGTCATCAGACACTCCAGTAGCTGACAGTGATGTGCTGAGAGATAAGATTGATAAGATTGATATAAAGCAAGTAATTCGACTGGTTGTTACCTGGGTTTTTAGAGTACTGCAATACCATCATGATGACAGAGGAGACCGACTGACAGGCTTGGCACTCCTGCTCATCGGAGCTGCGACGTGCTGTAGTTAAACAATATTAGACTAAACTATAGAATAGTGGAGCTGAAACATACTAATAGTAAAGGGTAGGATATAATAGCATAGTGCATTGACAATGTCCTGGTGCAAGGCTGGCGGTAGTACAGATATAGTAGAGCTAACTAGATAGGGTAGATTATCAATAAGATCCTTGTCGAGGAAAGGTAATATACAGCTGAGACATTGCAGCAAAGCTTTGCCGAAGACTGAAAATATAGTTAATATATAAATGATCATTAAATATTTTACCATATTATAATTGGGAGCTTACCAATCTGGCCATACTGTATGCAAGGTGCCACATCGATGAGCATGGTCAAGGCATTGTAGAGATTGCCATATTCAAGATTTGGATAGGCAGACATGCGAGTAGGATCTTCGAGAGGATCGCGAATAAGCTCGTGCGGAGAGGTGCGCACATCTTTAAGGACAGCTGCAAGTTGGACAGTAATAATAATGATGATACCATCATGTGTTTTATATATAGAACTTACTTAGTAGAGTTTGAGAAAAGTATTTGATATTGTTAGCAATATCGACGCCAGAGGGCGCAGGTAAGACATTGTGCAAGAGGCGTACATGGTATTCATGGAGGGCTCTCAGTTTTGCCTGAACTGTAAATAAAGAAGTGTGAGTAAAAATATATTAGACTTAAGTTGTGAGAGGGAAAAAGGAGAGTAAATAGTTGTGTATATATACTTCTCTGGCTATGTGTATTCAATGAGTTCGTGGTATTGCATGTTGAGACTTTTGTGGCATACTTACAGGCGGCAGCGCGAGTGCCCATGTTGATGAGTTGCACCTTAAAGCTGCCAGTCATTATATCTGACAGTTCCTTTGCATTGCCGAAACTGCTGCCGAGCGACTTCGCATTCTGTATAAAATATATAAATATGATAAATATGAAAAACCAAATTGAACATTACGTAATCTGCATCAGTCTGAGGCTGATGCTGCAAAATGCTTTAATAATACCTAAATATCAAGCAATATTAAAAACTTTCATATTCCACTCATAGTATAGAGTTAGGGCTTTCTATTTGTTATAAACTTACCTCGAAATTAGCTAGTTTTTTCAATAAATTTGCAATTTTTTACGGGTTGACGGAGCACCTTGACCACAAAGAAAAATCTCTATAACTAAACTGAGTTCTGTATGTGTTCGCAGATTGGGTGTGTTGAGCGTGTGTGTGTATGTGGGTAGATTAATCTGTGTGTATCTGTACCAGAATTTTGCTGTGTCAGATGTTAAGCAGCTTATTGACCGAGTTTTTCACATTTGTACCACACATTTCTTGCACTTTACTCCTCTGTTGTGTTTTATTTGTTATTCTTATAATTTAATTATAGATTTCGTTATTTTCTTTTAGCTGAATTTGAATAAAATTTATAGCCGGAATGTGCCGTGGAGTAAGCACTGACCCACTTTTTCACTGCTGATTAAGACTCACCCCGAAAGTGGCCCGAAAAACCAGCTGAAACCGGAACATGCGCATTTCGAATGTTTACTTCACATTTCGCAGCTGCCGCGACTTTCCCGCTTTTCCGACCTGACAGCCCGATACAACAAGTGTTTGTTTTGGTCGGCTCTCGTGTAAATATTTACGGTCATCCTTATCAGTTGGTGCCGAGTCGAGTTTGCGCAGTTACTCCGTCCTGTTTGTAAATATTATCCAGCTGTTTGTCTACAACGCAACAAGTTTCTCCTCTGGAGACTTTCCAAGTAATACGTACATATACATATATATAATACTTTGTAGACTTCTATAAATGTACTTTACTCTAAGCGAGTATCAATTAAATAAACTCATTTTTTTATTTCAAATTCAAATCAAATGATAAATGATTTAATATTTAAATGATAAATGTTTTGATTTTTTCACAAATATAAATAATTATAATGAATGTAAAATATTGAATATATAAATTATGACAATACAAATTTATAGTAATATAAAATTAATTAAATTATTAAATAAATATATAATAATAATATTTTGCTTATATATTTATATGGTTTTTTCCAGTTGATTCCTAAACTTCAAGGTTTTACTTTTAAAGTAGAAACTCCTAATATTGGAATAATATATAATAATACTATATAGTATAGTTTTAACTGAATTTTTAGTACAAAATGAATTATTTTTAAAAAATTTTTGTTTGATAATTATTTAATTTAATTTGACAGTGTTACTATATATTGTGAATGGGATTTGTCGTAATGATAATATCAAAGAAATTTAACAATTTAACATAAACACAAAGTGTTCCGTTGAGCCTGAAGGGATTCGCATTTTAGGGCTTCCTTAGGGGTTGTCCAAGACTTTCGTCTGGTTTATGCGGCACCTTTTGACCTGCAGCAGTTGAGTGCCAAAAAAAAGGGGCGAAATTAAAACCGGCAGACACTTTAACGACAGATTTAACTGAACTTTGTGAACTGACCAAGCCAAGTTGGAATCGTTTTACAGTTGGAAATTGTGGGGGTTGTGTAAGTAGTTAATAGAATTAAACAATATATTGATTTTCTCTTAATATGCTTTATTCAGCATTTGGGTTTCAATTTAAAGCTGAACTGCAGAAGAACTAATGTGTGTGTGTGCGTGTATGTGTGTGTGAAGGTGTGTCTGTGAGTAATATGTTTCGATTCGTCAAAATGTTTGGTTAGTGTGTGGCAGAAGGCTGGCAGGCTCTTGCAAACTGGATAACATTAAATTGATTTAGATTATAGATCTATAATCCATCCTATTATTCGGTCTCCTCGTTCGAGGCATTCAAAACCTCATCAGAAATAGCGAGCATTTGTACTTCCTCGAGTATCTCTGGAATGCAATCTATTTGATTATCCGTCGTCTTTTCTGGCATATTATTTAAATCCTGGGGCATTGGTTCTGCCGCCGGTATTATGGGCCCATCTTCGGCGTTGATTGGATCGGTCTGCTCCTCCTGCGGTATCTGATGTAATTCTGTCGCTTTTTGGTCCATCGCCGTTTTCTCTTCCTGCCGACTGACCGCCTTCTGGCGGTGAAATAGCTGTTTCCAATAGCCAGATATCGATGTCTTAATTGTGGGCTTAGCGTTTGGCACCGGCTTGTCGGTAGGCTCCTCCACGGCCGTGTTGGGAGTGCTGGAATCGGTCAGGACAGGATCTACGAATTGCACAGTGCCTAAGTAATAAATATATATAAATCAAGTGAGGCTGCGATCATAGATTGATATATTGGAAGTCGGGTAGTCACTTGATTTCGTAGTTCCCTTTAGTCGGGTAAGAAAGCGACTAATGCTGCCTGGTTTGACAGTGTCTTTGGCCTCGTCTTCCACTTCTATTTGATCCTCGCTGAAATCATGTTGTGTAATGGACTTCCTGCCAAGCTTAAAGAAGCGTTTCAGCGAATTGGATTTCGGTCCGGCTGTGTCGAGTTCCGTTGTTGGCATAGTTTCTGGCGCGGCAAGCGGTACATCTTGAAGGTTTGACATTGTGCAACCACTTGAATTTTTCAAATTTTTTATTTATTTACTGCTCGTTGACTTACGAAATAAAAATGAATCTGACTAAACAGTAAATACCAACTGTTCCAACTTTAAACCCAAGGCCTACTGAAAGTCGTTCAACAGCACTCCACAGCACAAAGTCCTGCTGCTGGCATTTGAAAATTTATATGTCTGCCAATTGATTGCAGATTTAAGTTCCGACCAACATGTGTTAACAACGACATCGAAACTGGTTTCAATTGATACGATTTCGATATGTTTTTTTGTTCCACGCGCTCTGCTGCTGGCCAATACCAATATCAATTCATTCAATATGCTGCCACACAATACCTCTCGTTATACGTTAGTCCATTGTTCCAAAAGTTTCCTCCACGTCCATCTACATCCCTACCTGCACCACCAATAAGCTCTGACCGTTGGCCACCAATAAAGCCGTTTCGTGCTGCCTCTTATTGCATCAATTGAAGAAGTGGCGATTCCTGCTGTCGACACTGCACTGTTTCGCTTGTTATTATGGCTGTAGTACGAGTACGAACACAAGTATTGTATGTACATTAATTTATGTGGTTATATTGCCGTTGCTGCTGTTGTTGCTGCTGTTGTTGAGCACCAGAACAATGGACATTCAGCGCGTAACAAAATTTTTGCTTTCATGTATGTGAAGGGTGTTGAAATTTCAACTGATTCTCCTTGTAAAGTAAGTGAAGTATGTAAACTGTTTATGTGTGTGTGCATATGAGAGAGAGAGAGAGAGAGAACGAGAGAGACAGAGGCTGGAAGATAATGATATTGAGAAAGAGAAATATAGAGAAATGAGAAAAATTATGAGAAAGAGAAAGAATGATGATAGTGAAGGGCAATGAGATAGGAATATGAAGAGAGAAGAATGAGAGTGAGAAAAAAATAAGAAGAAGAAGAAGGAGGAGGAAAATGAAAAAGTGAATGAGAATGGGAAAGAGAATGAGAATGAAAATGAGAATGAGAATAAAAATGAGAATGAGAATGAGAATAAGAGTGAGAAAAAGGTTTAAAGGGAAAGAGAATATGAATAAGAATGGTAATGAGATTGAGAATTATAATAAGGATGGGAAGAATGAGAATGAGAGTCAGAATGATAATGAGACTGAGAAAAAGAATGAGAAAGACGATGAAAGAGAATAATTATTAAAGAGAAAGAGAATATGAATAAGAATGGGTGAGAATGAGAATTAGAATGATGATGGTAAATAATAATCAGAAAGGGAGAGCAAATAATATGAGGCGAAAGGATTAGGTTTTTCAAAAAACTTACTAAATTAGTATTTTATTTGTAGGAGCTATTTGGTTTGCAAATGGATATTAAATTCAGACCTGCAGGCGCTTTAATAATACCCACAAATATCCACATGAGCCAGGAAATATCAATAAATCATGTGCCAACAGCAAAACATGGATTAACTCAAAGGGATATCCTTTGCCAGGGAGCAGCTGCTGCCAGCCAGCTAACGAGTTTCTCTCCCACTCCAAGGAAAGTGTGAAAATGTGAGCGACAACGAGTTGGAGTTGCATCTAAATGGGTGTGGAGTCGGAAATGTTGTTTGTGGCATGGCGGCAAATTCATTGCCAACACATTTGTAAATACCAAATGCCCCATAACCAGAGGCAACAACAGTTGCAGTCGCAGCCGAAGCAGCAGCCACCAGGAAAACAACAATAATATCAACACACCCCCCTGGGCTTACGCAACAACAAAGGGCAGCAGCACAAGTGAAAACAATGGCAGCAGAAGCTACAGCAGCAGACCGCAAAATGTGTTGCATGCCCCCTGGCGCTGTTGTCGAGATGATGCCGTTGCCGTCGCTGTTGCTGTTGCTGGCGTTGGAGTTGGAGTTGGAGCTGGAGTTTGAGTTTGAGTTGGAGCCACTGCCAGACAATCCTCACAGACGAAGTTAGCAAGTGCATTCATTCATTGGCAATAACAATCAAACTGCTGCTGGCACTTGGCTGCTGCTGTTGTCGCTCTGTGGAAGCCGAAGAAGATGAAGGAACCATGGCAACCTGCTCCACCCGCCGGCCACAGCTCTTGTTGCGCATTTGCAATGCCATTCAACTTGTTTTTTGCTGCCGACAACAACAACAGCATGCGGAAGAACATCCATTGCCAAACATGCCCGTTCAATGTTATTGACTTTAAAATTTCGTTTAGTATATTTTCTCTAATTGAAATAGATATCTTGTACGCTTTGGCCCCATGTGGGAAAAGTAAACTTCTAACTGGGCATACTTTGATAAAGATCATAAATTCTTCAGCTCCACGCCCCAGGCTAGTTCGATTTGGCACTACTATATATCCGCTTTTATAGATTTACAACATTGACTCCGACCAAGTCTGTTGACATTGTAACCCCAGCGATAAAGAGTTCAATCGCTTCGGTTTATTGGCCCCAACAACAACAACAGTGCTCCATTTAAAATAAATATTTTATGTCTAATGATAATAAATTTCCAACTCTATGTTGATTCAAAGCGCATTGATAATACTTTTTATTATATCACACTTTCACCTCAACGATTATGGTATGGGTAGAGTTTGTATTTGGTGTTTTATTGATTTAATGCGGTGTTTTATGAGACGAAAATATTTAATGTAATCGGTGTGTAAGGGTGTAAGTTTATATATATTTTGTTCGATTTTAATTGAAGGTATATGGTATATAAGTTTATGCAGAACGGACAGTTTTCTTACAGTGAAATTTTCTATATGTAGACTTAAGCTGATTTATATATATATATGAAATATGATAATACTGGTAATAGGAATAGAACTACCAGATATATACTTTTTTACTTAGCTGCTAACAGAAGTCTAGAATTTATATAGATGTTCTTTATTTACATATATTTATAGTATTTTTTTTTATCAGCATAATCATATACATATGTAGACATATATCTAACATATTTTGCTTACTAAATTCAATTCCTAGGCATTTCATACAAATAACTTAAGTTTCATTTCATTGGCATCCAAACAAATTGATATAAGTAACTGTAACTGAGATTTATACATACATATGTATATATTTTCATTTAATACTAAGATTCTTATACGAGTATAAGCGATGCTTTAAAGCAGAACCGTTGGCAATCAATCGCAGCTTGCGATCAAGTTAATCAATTACTACAAGCCGCAATAAATTCAACGCGCTGCAAGCGCCAGCGCAGCTGTTGATATCGATATCGGGTGATGGAATCAAAGGAAGCAAAGCGCCAGCCGAGTAAACAGAATGTCAACAGTTTAATAAATAAAATCAGTCAGCACCACAGCAGGCGCAGATCCAGATCCACAGCAACAGCAACAGACCTCAAGCGGCAGTCGAAGCTGGCGCTGGAAGCAGACGCGCGACCGCAATTAAAAACAAAAAAGGCGCAAGCACGAAGTGCGCGAGATTCACTCCGCTGCAGATTCAGATTTAGAGCCAGAGTTTGAGACGGAGACGGAGACGGAGTCAGTCACTCGATCAGAGAGCACACGGCGCTCCAAGGTTGCACATGTGGGGCGCTGCTGCTGAGGCATCTTTTGGCGTCGCAGCGTCGTGTGCGACAGGAGCAGATTGTCGCAGTTGATCAGAATCAGCGCTGACATTTTGATATTTGAGTCTGCCATAAAAATATGATCGATTTATTATGCGACAAGGCGATGGCAACGGCGACGGCGACGGCGACGGCGATGGCAACTGGCAACTGGCCCAGCCAACAGCCAACATGGCCAACTTCAGTGCAATGCGCGACATTGATTTTCGCGAAGTAATGAGGCAACTCATTAATCATTTTTTTAGCTGCGCATCGGCTGGGGGATTATGCTGCCCGGCATCCCAGCAGCGGCAACAGTCGACGCCACTGACGGAATGCTGGCAACATGTTGCACATGCTGCTGGCTGACTGGCAGCAACAGCTGCAGCAGCCACAGCAGCAGCATCAGTACATCCCGGAACAAGCTCTGTCTGCACCCAGCCCACTGTACAAATCGTGTTCTTTGCGCGCACACTGCTTGATTTTGTTAACCTTTTGACCATTTGAAGTTATTTCTGTATGCTTTACTGCCAATTTGGTGGTCATTGGCCATTCACTTGACTTGCGCCTGTTGCCTGCTGCTTGTCGGCTGTCCATGTCCAATGTCTGCCGCTTGCCAGTTGCCCGTTGCCAGTTGCCAGTTGCCAGTTGCCAATTGCCTGTTGCTGCGGTTGCTCTTTTGGCACACAACGCACCATGCCTGACAGTTTGGCCGATTGCCTGGCCTCTAGCTCAGAGTCAGCCACTGCCGACTCGGCTGTCGCGGTCGCGGTCATCTCCTGGCTTGTGGCACACACACTTGCGCCACTTGGCAGCGGCCGTGTGGAGCATTCAATACGCTACAATATTCTTGTGGGCAAAGAGTGAGGTCAACTAATTTAATTTCGTATAAATATATTGCTTTGAAGGGCCTAAAGTGTGCCTAGAATAAAGTTAGCAATTATTATAATGAAATATTGCTGATATTTTCAAACTAAAATATGAATAGTAAAACAGTATATTTACTTTATTTATTGTTAATTAATATATTTTATTTATGTATGTATTTTGTTGAATGCGTAAATAAAATATATAAATAAATTATATACTCAATATACCTGTATATATACATTTTCTGGGTTCTTTATATAAATACATACATTATATCTTTAGCAACTAATTTGCCTTCTGTAACTGCTTTTGCTATTGCCGTTGTCTTGTGATTTACCTGTGAGTTTTTGTTTTGTTTTTACGCTTTGTACAGGGTGCCACCAGGTGAACCAGGCATTGGTGTTACCTGCACTTGTCTCGCACAGTTGGCCAACTTGTTAGCTGCTGCTGCTGTTGTTGTTGTTGTTGTTGTTTTCTGTTGGGGCCATTAGCCTTCGCTGCGAGGCACACGCACACGCACACACACGCACATACATTTTTCAAAAATCGCAATTCTAACAAAATTTCTTCATTTGCCGTCTGAACTTGTTGCTTGTTTGCAGTTGTTGGCAATTATTTATAGTTTCTGATGTATTCAATTTATTATGCAGATGTAGAAAGTTGCTAAATGCTTGATGTATGACTCTAACATATTGAGTGTAATCATTTTTGCATAATTTAGCAAAACAACTTGACGGAAATGCATTTGCCCGTTCACATGCATAGCCATAATATTTTCAGAGAACTCTCGTCAATCGCTTTTAGTATAACTTGATTATAATACTCGTATATTTTTACGTTTTCGCACATACTTGAGAACTCCGAAAGATCAGACGATTAAATTTATATAGCTGAAAGTTGAACGAATCCATTTTAGATATAGTATATAAAAGTAGATATAAGTAGATATGTATGTTTGTATTAGGAAATGTTTCTTATACTAAGCAAAGTTTGACCAACAAAACAAAAAACACTTATTTCATTTGAAATGTAAACTAGCTTAGCTATCCCCTAGATATTTCTTATGCATACCGCAGTCTTTCAAACTAATATATTCCCTAATATACTATACTACTATTAATACTAATATTCCCTTTATCATAATATATATAAAGTATAGCAAACAATTAAAAACAGTTTCTTTCAGATAAAGTAATGCCAATAAATAAAATGTGATAAAATTTAGGTTACAATTCGCATCAAATTCTCACGATAAATCAAGTCGACTGACGGCAGTTGATTTATGCACAATTTGTCTGCCTAAATCCTAAATCTAGACAGGTAAATACTATCAATATTCGCTTAAAGTTCATCACACTACAATTGGTAATTAATTACGGCCACTGTAAAAAAAGTAGTTGCCATCTGAGCTGCAGGTAATTAAAAAATAAATAACTAATCGAGACAACTTAATTTTGAAGGTTGTTGCTGCCGGGCCGAGCGATCAACATGCAATTTTCCATGTAGCAGAGTTTAAAGGCCAGCTTAAGAGGGGGAAAATGGCAGCAAAAAGATTTTCTTATTTATTAAAATGTTTAAAATGGGTTGGCGGCTGTATGAAAAAAAAAAGAAGGAAAACGGAGATAAATAAACAAAAAATTGGTAGCCTGAAATCTATTAGGTAAACAAGCGCCGCTGACAGGTAACATAGATCGCCAGGCGAGCTGAGGCCATTAGAAAGCGATTAGATAGCGATACAGATACCAGATACAGATACAGATACAGATACGTGGCTACACATACTCGTGCACACAGCTACAAGACATCCATACATATGTTACCCACGAGCTAAGACTCAGCCAAACAATGTCTGGACAGGCCACAAACAATGGCAGCTAAACATGGCAAGTTAACAGTTTAATTTTGCAGCGCCACAGACACAAACAAAACCGAAAGAAGTAAAAAACAAATGCCGCTACGTGCATGCGGATGTTTGCTCTGCATCCGAAAGATACGTAACTAATGCATCGACAAAAAGCGCGCTCAATCTCAGGACGAAACAAAGCAAAGCCTGCTGCTAACAGCAGCAAAAACTCAACTGCAGTTATCGCTCATTATGGATCTTGATCAATGTGCTGTTGTGTGGAGGAGCGCTTTGGGCAGTCGCAAAAAAAAAAAAAAAAACGAAAAGAAAACCGCAAGCCACGCACAGGAGCCGAGTCTGGCCCAAAACAAAGGAACTGTCTCCCTCGGCCGGCCAACAAGTGTTGCCGCAACATGTTGCCAAAAAGAGCCAAAGGCATTGGCCGCGGCGGCGACGGCGGCGGCGGCAACAACAAATCCAAAGCCTAAGGTAAAGCTAAAGCTGTACCTAAACTTCCAGCTTCCGCCTGGCATCCTTTTGAGGTAACTTTTGCATGGCATAGAATTAGCCAACTTAAGCATTAATCGGCCAAGACGCACTTTTCGATGCGCTACGCTAAAGCAGGTTAAAATATGTAACAATTAGAATTTAATTACTGTTCCAGTCAATTATTGATTAGGCTATATCTATTTATAATATAATATTTATAATATAATATAATAAACAATATCAATTTATCTAAAAGGATGGGATTATATTCAATATTTTTCGTTCATTTGAGAAAATTATAAATATTTTGCCTAGGGTTTTTTAAAATGCATAAACTTTAGTTATAAAGCAGATTGTAGGTCTGCTCTATATGAATATTATTTTCCAATTTTACATCGATTTGCCTATGTAATATTAAAATAATAGTAATAATAAAAAAGACTAATTATCTAATTTAGAATCTTTTAAATAAAATACAATTAATTTTTGATTTTATACCTTATGATATCTCTTCTGTTTATCAGTTTGGTACCGCATCCGTTAGCACATGCTGACCCAGACTTTTACCCATTTCATTTAAATAATAAAACATTTAATTTACGCACCATTTATGGCGAGCTTCTTCAAATCGATCGACGATACGCTCGTTTGTGGTGCATGCAACATTGGGAACGACAAAAACAACCGACACAGCTGTGGTTTAGACGGCATTATAAGACCATATTAAAAAAAAAAAAAAACAATATAAAGGGAAATAAAAACAAAAGATCTAAAAAACCGTAACCGCAAAAGTTGTTTTGAACTTTCTTGGAGTTTTTGCTCAAATGGCTCGATATAAGCGAAACACTTTCAGTGACCGAATCGGTCAGCTTTTGCTTCAGCAAAAATGACATTGAAATGATTCGTTTCTTATAGAGGCCGGACGAGATTGGTGGCGATATGGCTCAGATGGCATGCAGGTCGAGTTCTTGACGCTTTACGACTTTGCCATTGAAACTGTGTGCAATTTGTGTATGTATTAAAACAATTTCACTTCCCAATAAATAGAGTCTGTGATCAGATCAGAAAAATTTGAATTGACTACCGCCCGAACAACATGCCGCATAAGCAAAGTAGTTTTCTATGTCAAATACGGACAATTCCCACCCGATTTGGTGGCATTACGTCCCATATCCAGGTCTGTGCATACGCACATCTTGCCAGCTGTCAAATGGAACAATAATAATTTCCAAATAGAAAACAAGAAAACTTTGCTTTGCGTTGGCCAAAAAAGCCAAAATGCTAAGGAGAATATTTCGATTTACCGTTACCGGTTTATAACCCATCAATTATATTGTAATGATGTCTGCTGCTGTTGCTGTTGCTGCATCTTCAGAAATCATGGCTAGAACAACAGCAACAACAACAGGAATTAATTGCAATTGAAACGAAGACTAAATACTCTTACAGGCAGAAAACTTGCAATAGTATATTTTGTAGTAGTCAAGATTATGACTTCTGTTTACTAACGTAGACTGATCCGGTAGACTATAAAATGTATATACATTTTTGGAAGTCTCTTCTTTCTAGGCATTTCCTATATAGTGACCAAGTAACACTACCCACGGCAAGGGTATACAAACAGCAGCAGCAGCAACGAGTAGGCAACATGCTCATTATCAACGTCATCATTGGCGTGGCTGTGACTGGGGCTAAAGTCGCATTAGAATGCCAGCCCATTCGGTAAATGGACAGCAGTCGCAAAGGCACACTACTTATAGAGCTGATGTGCATCGGCTCTTTGGCACTCGGATTGCATTTGGCTGCAGCTGCTGTGGCGGCTGCTCATGGCGCAGCATTTGCATTTGAATTCGCATTCGAGTGTCCACTAAATGTCAATTAAGTGGGTTTTAGCACGGTTTGATTCGCCGGTTGCCAAGTGCCCAGCACCCAGTTTACTGATCATTCCCAGCCTGCCCCAGCCGCATCTCCATCTCCACCTGCACTCCCTACTCCTACGCCCACTTGGCCACTTCTTGTGCTCCAACTGCGATTCCCACTTTGCCCATACAAATACATAACATAATAGCAATAACAATAATGCACACAATGCTGTCTGCTGTCTGCTGTCTGAAGTGGACACCCTGACGGGGTCCAGCTAGATCTGGTCTGGCCTCTGGTCATGCTCATCATCTATGGCTGCGGAGGAGCACATGTGTGAGCCTCTCCCAGTTATTGCATCCATGCATTGGCGGCTCCCTTTGTCATTTGGCGTGACGCATGCGTAACGTTCGATTTGATTCAATTAATGGATGGGAATTGTCTGTACGTGTTCTCTACGTGGCGATCTAAGAGCGCAGCAGCTGCTCTCTAGCTTCCAACCACCAAAGATGAAGAGATGCCGGAGCAGCAGCTGAATGCAAATATTGGAGTGTTGCACAAATATCAACTAATGCAATGATATGAGAAACTATGAAACTACACAAAATGTTTATTGGTCCAAGCACGATAATGAGAATGAATCAAGAATATTGCTATTTTTTAAATCTTCCAATGAGTGTCAAAGCTATAATTTAATTAATGTGTAATTAAGCTAATCACAAATTATGATTTTCTCATTTATTCTTAAAGTTCTCATGACAATTTGAATTTATATTTAACTCTTTTTATGAGATTTTTAAGTATTCTAATTTAAATATTCATTAGTAATTCACTTAATATATCACAACAGTTCTCTTTCTCATAACTTTCTAAAATGTAGTTTCAATATAAATTTAAAAAAATGAGAAAATACAGTTACCAGAAGACGAAATACCCTTTATATATATGTTTTAGAAATATTTTCAGGTGCAAGTCTTATAAATGATTTGCCCATTATAAAACAAGTAAGAGTGCTCTAGTCGAGACTGCTCGACTAGGAGATACCCTGAGCCCTGTGAGCCATATATCATATCATTCCATGCTCTTTTTAAGCATGCATAAAAACAACATATACACACGCATACATACATATGTACGCACGCATAGGCGCGCGCTCTGCCAACTGCGCAGTTAACGCAGCGACTTAATTGCTTAATAACTTATAATTAGCGATGGACTAACTGCATAAAACTTTCACAACTTATTAATGGCATTTATATGTGTGTATTTGCCAAAGCACAAGTCTCTAGTATTTGATTTACGCTTTTTACAAATAGGGGACTATGGGGGCGAATGGGGCGTATCATCCAAAATCTAAAGATTACGTAATCTCCGTATTCATTACACGCACCTACACAGCAAATTTGAAGTCTCTAGCTCAAACAATGTACAAGCTACACCTTAAAAACTTATTTTCGATAAGCATTAAAATCGATAACATTACAACAAAAATAGTTATCGTTCATACGAAGCAAACTTGACCTGCGCGTGCTATACACGGACCTACAAAAAAAATTTCAGCTGTCTAGCTCGTCTACGTTCTGAGATCGACGCGTTCAAGCATACGGACAGACGGACGGACGGACGGACGGACGGACGGACAGACGGACAGACAGACAGACGGACAGGGCTAAATCGACTCAGCTCGTCGCCCTGATCAAGAATATATATACTTTGTGGGGTCTGACGCGCCTCCTTCTGCCTGTTACATACATTTAACAAAACCATTATACCCTGATTTCCCATTTTCAATGGGCTCAGGGTATAAATATTATCTATGCACAGACGAATGATTAGGTCTAATTTTAATTGATGCTGATCAAGAGTATACATACATACTCCACTAAGTATATATACTTATCGTAGCATCTTCTGCAAGATTGTTGCAGGTTTCGCAACAATTCGCATATAATCTCTGCAAGAGAAGTAAATATATGCGAACCCGTTTTCCTCGTTTCGACTGGTGAGCTTGTAGTACTTAGTAGTTGAGTGCTCTTCAGCAGTTGAATAACTCAGAGTCATAAAGAGATCGTCGCGGCAAATACCAGCAAACTCATCGATGTCAGTTACGTTAGAGACAATTACTTTCAAATAAATTAAATGCTAACGACGAGTCGTTGCTCGAATCGATTTCGATTGCAAATGCGAATGCGAATGCGATTGCAACATTGAGGCATAAGTTTCCATGCCAATGCCGGATGATTCGAAATCAATTAAAACTTTCATAATTAATAGTGCCTAATGAGAGTGTCGCCAGCAATTGAGTATGCAAATTGGTGACATCGTTTAATATCAATGTCTAATGTTCAAGCCGGCTCATTCAAACCAGGCAGCAGTCATCAAAGACTGCGACTATGGAGCTTAGCTCATATGCAATTGAAACCAATATAATCATATATGGTGGTTATTAAAGTTTGTCACGATATGTATATCGCGTGAAGACAACGTCTATGGCTTAGGGCAACTTCGGGCTTATCTCTTTGGTGAGTTTCTTTAGTAAATTTCTGCTGCTACGTAAGTATTCCTAGAAGGGTATTCAAAATTTTGTGTGTGAAATAGGAATTTTCTTTGATCTTAATTGCAAAAGTGATCGAAGAGCACTCGAATCTCGCTCCAAGAGAAACTGAAATAAAAATCACAATATCATTTAGCAGCTTTTTATGCACATGAGCGATTGCAAGTGCATTATCATGATTACGATCAACATGATCATCACCATCGTCATGTGATCATCAGCGGAGCTGAGCAACTCGGCGGAGAGGCACATGCATCATGCACAACAAGGTTAAAATTGTTAATTGTT
This sequence comes from Drosophila meridionalis, assembly GCA_035045145.1. NCBI lineage: Eukaryota > Metazoa > Arthropoda > Insecta > Diptera > Drosophilidae > Drosophila > Drosophila meridionalis. Next base: position 7,748,415 of record JAWNPG010000020.1, on the reverse strand, counting down.
GACGCCAACTGCGATTGGTATTATTATGCACAGCCAACAACAATAAAACTAACTATCGCAGCTGGTAAAGCTTACTGTTTTGTTGGAATCATCTGAAAAGCATGACAGCACATATTAATAATTGCGCATTTGACAAACTAATGCAAAAAAATGAGATATAACGCAGGCGTTTAGCTTTAAATATAATAATCGTCGTGTCCCGTGATGATACTATAATTAAACTTATTGAGCTAAAAAACATATTAGCATACAATGGATTTGATAAGAGTTCGGCTTTAGTCAGAGGCAGATAGGAACGCTTCAAGCGATAACTCTATAAATAAACCTATGATCGTATCTAGAGATGGGCATGGGCCGTGCCGTGCCCGTGCCATTCCGTGCCTATTTAAAAAAATTCCGTGTTGGGCCGTGCCGTGCTTTAAATAGGAGGCCCATGCCCATCTCTAATCGTATCCATTCATCCATTAAACCTCCATCAGTTCATCTCTCTATTAGTTAGTTCGATTATTAACATTTTGATAGTCTTCCACTAACTGAAAAGAGTATATTGGTTCTGAGCAATATCCGCATACATATAAAGAAAGTGTACAGACATGTAAATTCAAATTGTTCAGATAGAGATTAGAAATTTATGAAACATCTATCTATTTCTATTGAATTTAATATTATAGATTCGTGCCTTTTCTTCTTCAGCTTTAAGACTAGATCTATAAATGCGAGTATATAATTTTTTAACGTCAACGAGCATTACTGAATTTGTTGCGCTATATGTAGAGGAATTATGATATATTATATTATATTTATTGTCATTAGTTCCGTTCATCGATTATGACCATAATGAAATGAAGGATTTGAACATTTTAATTTTAGCATTTTGCAGAGAAAAGTGTAGCAATGCATTGTTGTCGGTTGTTCATTGTTGTCGGAATTTTTGAAGTTTGTTTTATTTTAAAATTCAGCTTAAATGTAAGTATTTAAATTTTCATGCTTTTGAATATAATTGAACACCATTACCTTATGTTAGAATGCAGCTCATATTAAGTTCACAAACGTGGTCTGCAGATCACATAATAAATCGTGGATGCAAATACACAGTTGCTATTTGAAAGCAATCAGTCGGAACAAGACTACTTTAAATTTTAATGGAACCGTGCTGCATCCTGCCAATGCTATATCTGTTGAATCGCAGTTTTTATTGAAAACAAATGGTTACAAACCTTGGCTTTATAAGCCTCAATTTGATGTGTGCCGGTTTCTTAAGAAACCATATAATCCAGTTGTAATTTTGGTTTATAATGTGCTTAAAAATTTTACTAATTTCGATCATTTATGTCCTTATATGGTAAGTCAATTTTTCCACTATTATTATGATATTATAATATTATTATATTATATATACAATATTATTATAATATTATTATATTCTTACTTACTTCATACTTAATTAATTTAGGGTCCCCAAATTGTTGATGGGTTTCACATATTTTATGAAAATCTGCGTCTTCCTTGGCCATCCGGAGAATTTTTACTTGCAATCAATTGGTTATTCGACAAACGCCTTCAGTTTTCTACAAATGTCTATTTTCTTGTTCAGGAATAAAATTTAAGTTTGGCCGGTGTACTTCAATCGGGTTAAATATGAATATATATTATAAAAATATATCATTATATACTTATAATTGTATATCAATTGGTGAATGGGTTGTGTAGTTAAAAGTTATAAATATGTTTTTAAAATATATTGACAAATGGATAATCAATTCAAATCAACAAAATTACCTAATTACAATGGATGTTATTAAAAAAATAAGTTTGATTATCTTTTGATCAATTGTGGCATTAATATTGCTTTTGAAGCTTTATATATTCTTTTTAAATATATATATTACTGTTTTTTTCGCTGAAGAATTGCAGTAAAACGCAGATATGAAGAGCACGTTATTGATAGCCGGCCTTCTGCAAATTTGGTTTATACTGAAATTCAGCTTAAATGTAAGTTTAAAAATGTTTTAATTTATAAAAAAGTTTAAGTGAACTCTATACTTTAGAACGCGTCTCAAATCAAGTTAACGAATGCCGTCTGCAAGTCATATAATGAATCTTGGGTCATTATGGACACGTGTCGTCTGAAAGCAATCAATCGAAACAAAACTATTTTAAACCTTAATGCTACACTTTTGCATTCTGCCAGAATCATTGATGCCGAAGCACAATTTTTTATAAAAGCAAATGGGTACAAACCTTGGCTTTATAAGCTAAGATTTGATGTCTGTCGGTTTCTAAGGAAGCCATATAATCCAATTGTAGTGTTAGTGTTCAATTTACTTAAGAGCTTTACCAATTTCAATACAACGTGTCCCTTAGTGGTAAGTCAAATATTGCATATTTTATTGTTATTCTTAAACTTAACATTTCCCTGTAGGGCTCCTTCATTATTGACGGATTTTATGTACGTTATGAAAGCGTGCCTGTTCCTATGCCATCTGGTGAATTTTTATTGACAATCAATTGGTTATTTGATAAACGTCGTCAGTTTTCTACAGATGTTTATTTTCTAATTCAAGAATAAGATTTGATAATAATTTGAGTAATTATATATTTTGTATTCATAAAAATCAATTTAGTGAATGTGAATACTTATATAATTCACAGTTGCTGTCCTATCTCTGCTATACAAAGATTTTGAATATAATAACAAATAGATAATAATGGTATTAAACAACGTAGTTGGTTTATTATAGGAATGTGTCACCTGAAAGCAATTAATTGAAACAAGACTGTTTTTACCTTAATGTTACTTTTTTACAGGCTGTCAATTATTTCGATGTTGAAGCACAATTCTTTAGCTAAGCTAATATTTAATGGTTGTCGGTTTCTTAGGAATCCATATAATCCAGTTGCAGTATTGGTTTTCAATTTGTTTAAAAAATTTACTAATTTTAATCATTTATGTCCTTGTATGATAAGTTAATCGTTCATTTTAATAATATTCTTATTTACTTGAGCATTGATTCATTCCAAATTGTTGATGAGTTTCATATATATTTTGAAAATCCTTGAGCATCCGGAGAATGTTTATGTGCAATCACTTGGTTATTTGACAAACGAATTCAGTTTTCTACAAATATATTAATTTTTTTTTGAGGAATAAAATTTAATTTCGGCCCGTTTTACTAAAATTAGGATAAATCTGAATATATATTACAAATATATATATATTTGATTTGATGGGTATAGTTGTATAGGTGAAAGTTGTTCCCTTCTCTGTGCTATAAATGTGTTTATTAGTATATAATGACAAATGGATAATCAATTTAAATGAACAAAGTTACCTAATTACAACTAATGGTATTAAAACTGTACCTGGTTTATCTTTTGATCAATTATGACATTAAAAAACCTGTTGAAGCTGGATTTATTTATTTTTTTATTTATATATTTGTATATATGAAATAATGCTCATAATTTGTCACTGAAGACTCGTACTTAAACACCGATATGAAGAGCACGTTGCTGATAGTTTCCATTCTGCAAGTTTGGTTTATACTGAAATTCAGCTTAAATGTAAGTTTAAAAATTTTTCAATTTATAAAAAAGTTTAAGTAAATTCCATACTTTAGAACGCGTCTCAAATCAAGTTAACGAATGCCGTCTGCAAGTCAAATAATGAATCTTGGGTCATTATAGACACGTGTCGTCTGAAAGCAATCAATCGAAACAAAACTATTTTCAACCTTAATGCTACACTTTTGCATTCTGCCAAAATCATTCATGCCGAAGGACAATTCCTTCAAAAAGCAAATGGTTACAAACCTTGGCTTTATAAGATAAGATTTGATGTCTGCCGATTTCTTAGGAAGCCATATAATCCAATTGTAGTATTAGTGTTCAATTTGCTTAAGGACTTTACCAATTTCAATACAACGTGTCCCTTAGTGGTAAGTCAAATATTGCATATCTTAATGTTATTCTTTAACTTAATATTACCCTGTAGGGCTCCTTCATAATTGACGGATTTTATGTACGTTATGAAAACGTACCTGTTCCTATGCCATCTGGTGAATTTTTATTGACCATCAATTGGTTATTTGATAATCGTCGTCAGTTTTTTACAAATGCCTATTTCCTTGTTCAGGAATAAAATTTAAGTTTGTTAGTTAAATATGAATATATGTGTATTATAAAAATATATCGTTATATACCTTATAATTATATAACAATTGGTGAATGGGTATGGTTGTGTAGTTGAAAGTTGTTTCTCTGTCTGTGTTTTAAATGTGTTTTTTTTTTAATATAATGACAAATGGATAATCAATTCAAATCAACAAAATTACATAATTACAATGAATGGTATTAAAAAATTTGGTTTGTTTATCTTTTGCTTTTGAAGCTTTATATATTCTTTTTAAATATGTATTAATGTTTTTTCGCTGAAGAGTTGCAGTAAAACGCAGATATGAAGAGCACGTTATTGATAGTTGGCATTGTTCAAGTTTGGTTTCTACTGAAATTTAGCTTAAATGTAAGTTTAAAAATTTTTTAATTTATAAAAAAGTTTAAGTGAATTCCATACTTTAGAACGCGTCTCAAATCAAGTTAACGAATGCCGTCTGTCATTCCTATAATGAATCCTGGGTCATTATGGACACGTGTCGTCTGAAAGCAATCAATCGAAACAAAACTATTTTCAACCTGAATGCTACTCTTTTACATTCTACCAAAATCATTGATGCCGAAGCACAATTCCTTCAAAAAACAAATGGTTACAAACCTTGGCTTTATAAGCCAACATTTGATGTCTGTCGGTTTCTTAGGAAGCCATATAATCCAGTTGCAGTAGTGGTATTCAATTTGCTTAAGAACCTCACCAATTTCAATACAAGATGTCCCTTACTGGTAAGTCTAATATTGCAATTCTTAATGTCACTCTTTAACTTAACATTTCGCTGTAGGGCTCATATATTATTGACGGATTTTATGTACGTTATGAAAGCGTGCCTGTTCCTATGCCATCTGGTGAATTTTTATTGACAATCAATTGGTTATTTGAAAAACGTCGTCAATTTTCTACGAATATTTATTTTCTTGTTTCAGAATAAGATATTAAAAATAAATAAAAATTGAATATCATTAGCAACTTTATCAATCATGATCAATTTAGAACAAATTTGGACTCAGTATATATAAATAAAAATTGAGATATATAAGTGTAACAAGTATTGTGTATAAAGAGGATACTTTACTTTTTTTATTTGGTGAATTAAAGTCTAATCGGTAATGAAAGGTAGGTATTATTTTTATGCATTTAAATCTTAAAATACTCAATGCTTTGGGCTGATTAGTTACGCACCAGTGAATTGCAGTGTGCTGATTAGTGAAGCACCAGTGAACTGAAATTAGAACTCATTGAAATGGATAATTGAGGCAGTTGATCTAAATAGATCTGTCTGTCAATTTCTTTCCATATGGATATACATGTATTGTTGTCGATCATTTGAATTCGTTTTTTAAGTATGGTTTATACATCGTTTGATCTAGTGATTTTAAAAATTTTTCTGTGCTTTCGTGTGACGAATACGGATATGTGGCAATTTGAATATTTTGGAATTTAAAATATTAGATACGTGCGCTTGAGCTATTACACACAAATATGTGATTAATAACTCTTTAAGATTTGTCGAAGATATTTACTAATTCAATTATCATAATTACAATAGTTTTTGTTTGTGCGTATATGCTGTGTGCTTGTGTTGTTTGTATCCAATCGTAGAACGACATATCAGCTCCTCGCAGAGTTCAGCATTATCTCTTAGTCAAGCAGTCTCGAGTTAATGCTTAGGTTTGTGCCAACTCATATTCTCACCTTGTTTTATTCTTTAGTCTACGCCTCTTCAAAGTTAATGTGCATAATTTTTGGATAATTTATTAAAATACGTCACCATGCTTTTGCCCCTTGGCAGTTCAGAGTTGCTGAGAGAGCAACAGCAGCAACATTGGGAATTGCTGCAAGAGACGAGTCAACGTGGAACACATGTGCGATCACAATAGCGTGACTTTGTTGTTTGATCGTTGAGGTACGTAAGAAAATACTGCAAAAGTGAAGGTTGTGCAGCAGCCAAGATGGGAAAAGCTGGAAAGCCGACTACGATGACAGTGTTGACAACCGACAACATCGTTGGTGGCTACCACAATTAATGCTCTAATAAAGCCGAAGAAAACATGTAGCTGGGGCAGCCAGGGGCTGAGACTGCTGGTGCTGCTAAAGCTGAAACAGACGAAGCCCCAACAGCGATTACAATTTGGAAAGATCTGAAGGCAGTCGCAAAGTGGAGTTCCGTTAATAATGTTGTCAAAACGCGATGCGTTGATAAGCGGTCTTGTTTTGACGCTCTATTATGTGGGCGTGGCTGGCGCCGATGATCGTCGCGATTTCGTGACACTGGGCGTGAAGAAGAGCAGGCGTGACAGTGCCACAAGATCTCCACAACGACTTGGTGGTATGACCATCGACGGTATTGGCTATCACTACACGTTACGCTTCCAGCCAGGCATTCATCTCCAGAGCTTTGCTCAGCAACAGGAACAGGAAATGACTATGGCACCACCGATGCCACCAACAATGACAGAGATGCCGCCGCCGGCGACAGAGCCGATGGAACCCGAAGAGCCCGAGCCAACTATACCAATGCGTCCAACTTCCATGGAACCTGATCCGGATCCATCAGAGACACCAACTGAGCCCACTAGCACGGACATGATGCCAAGTGTTATGCCAACGGAAAAGCCGTCAGCTAAACCTTCGGTGAAGCCTTCGGTAAAACCATCGATAAGGCCTTTTCCACCGCCCACACCCTCCACCACGCGCACCTCTATTATGCAGCCACAGACATTTTCCGCCAAGCTCGGAAATAAACTTAAGCAGCTCATCTATGGATCGCCGATCGAGGCAAATCTTATACAAAAACAACCCGGCGCACCCAAATCCAAGGGCAAGGGATTCTTAAGTCTCTTCGAGGTGATCAAATTTCCCAACACCAAGTGCAGCGTTTCGATGGGCGACATACGCACCATGGAGGGCGTCTGTTATCATGAGTTCGAATGCAAAAGCTTGGGCGGCATACCCACCGAAAGATGTGCCGAGGGTGTCGGCGCCTGTTGTATCTGTGAGTATCTCTACCTACAGCCGATCATGCGTTTGCTTGCGGCTTATCAAGTGACCGACCCAACTACTTTCGCTTTCAGTTGTTAACGGCTGTGGTGATGTCACCAGCCAGCAGATCATTTACTTTGAGAGTCCCAACTATCCACAGGCGGTGCGCGAAATGATGATCTGTGTGCTGATCATAAATCTGAGAAAAGGTGTGCAGCAGCTGCGCCTGGATTTCCAAATGTTCGAGGTACTGTCATTGCATTTCTAATCTCGTATAAGACAATCCATTGATTTGTTCCAAAGTCTGTTTAAGTTGTACTTATTTATATATTCAAAGACAATATTAGATAGAATTTGTGTCTTGAATTTGCAGCTCAGTCGCCCCACAGATGGTGATTGCTTAGATGATCAGTTCATCATATCTGGACACAATGCCAACTTTCAAGTACCCATACTCTGTGGCATTAATACGGGTCAGCACTGTAAGTGCTCAGAGATAATTTTGCATTGGGGCCCTACATCTGTTTATTGTACTTATAGTATATGTGCATGTGGGAGACTCTACGGAGAGTAAGGTATATCTTTCGGTGTTTGTCAAGGTCTCCACTGGCGGACGATCGTTTAATATCATGATTACTCAACTTGAAGATGAACTGGCGCCGGATAATTGTCTACAATATTTTAGCGACGGTGAGGGCGTAATCAAGTCATTCAACTACGATGTGGCAGGCAGCATTGTGGATAACCGTGAGGCAACCTACCTGGTTAGTAACTGTAAATCTATTCGAAAGTTAAGAAATGGCGAGTTCTTAAGTATACTTCCGATGCCTAGAACAACCTCAACTACGCAATATGTTTGGCCAGGTCAAAAAATGTCTGCAGCATAAGCTATAACACCGAACAGCAGGGCGGCGATCAGCCTGACTTTCAGCTTATCAATAAGGATGAGGGTAAGACGATAGGAATAAGAGTCCCATTCGGAATATATAGAATCGAGTTGGTCTTTTTGGCAGCCGAAAACGATCTTGTGGCCGATGGCCAGGCAGGCGCTGGGATCTTCAATTGCCCGGACGACTTCATAGCCATCAACTCGGTGCGGTTGTGTGGAGAGCGGCTGAACGATGGAATCGAGATAGAGGATTTTACCATGCATGCCACAGTGAGGGATATAGCCGCCGGTCCCATTGTGCTGCCCTTTCGCACCGATGCCGAATATGTGGGTCGCGGCTTTCGTCTGCTCTACAGGCAGGAGTTGTGTGTCTGATATGGATGCAGCTCGGTTACGGTTAGATTTACTGCTGCAGTTACTGTTACCGCTCGTAGTTCATAGGCTGCATATGCCGTTGTTTGCATTAAAGTTTGGAATATGTTACGCTTCAGTCCGAATCTCGAGTCTCGAATCGACTGCAGGGCCTTTCTGGTTGCTATGGGAAAACTTGACATGCATGCGACCATTTCCGTTCCCAGTGCTGTGTTAATGTGTTTTATGTATTTCAGCGTTTTGGTGGCTTAGTTTTGGCGCCGCCCACCCGCCGACTGGGCGGTCTGCAAGTTCGTAGTTCACAGCCGGTTGGCGTTGGTGTCGGTTGACAGGTTTATTTCCAGATATTCATATCTAGCCTTACCGAAACTATGACGAAATCTATAACTTGCCGCATCGTCATCGTTTGTGCTCAAGTCGCAGTGGAAGTTGAAGTCGAAGCCGAAGTCGAAGTCGAAGTCGAAGTCGGAGATGGAGTTGGAGTTGGAGCTGATGGAGTTATAGAGGAGTCGCGTCGGCAGAGACGTCGCCAGGGCCGGTGTCGTGTTGGTTTCTATGCTTAAATTTGTAATAAATTTGATTTTTTCCTTTCGATTGCGAATTTTCATTGTTCCTTTTGGCCGTCGTATGATAAAGTCACAATTAACCCACGCCTTTTTCGTAGCGGTACTCTTACATATATTTGCATATCATTTTGATTGTTTGGATCGCTGTCTGCACCGCTGACATGGTGATGACTAAAAGTGTGCAGCAACGCCATCACCACCACCAAACAACAACAGCGCCGCCAACAACCAGCTGGAGCAACCAGCAATCATAAAATAGACAACAACAAATATTGCATGCAAACATTTTGAATTTGAAGTTTGTCATCAAATGGCGTCTGAAGCCTTGGACAGGGCGCCATTTGGCACAGTGGAATGATCTCTGATTTCGTTGACACTTAGATCAATAAAATATATTTTGATGAGCTTAATACTCTGGGATGCTGCAGAAATTAACTTAAACGAAGCGAAGGCTAATTCCTATAAAAGTAGGATTATATTGAATTTTTTTATTTATTTTTTATTTTTTTTATGTTTTGTGCATGACCCAATTTTTTTTTTTTTAAATTTGATAATATATTTAAGTAGTTATTAAATATACATTTGGATGTTGTAAATTTATTTTTACTGTAAGCAAATATACAAATTTAGAAACAATTTTGGATTACATATATATTTATGGTTTAAAAATTGTCCATTCTGCACCACAGTGCCGCCAAGCTCTAGCATATATAAATAAGACCCGTAAAGTCGAAAAAGTATAAAATAAAAATCGCTTCAGGGCGTAACGTGCACTACATTAGAAATTGAAAATCCACCGACACCGCCGACAATGACGACGACGGCGAAAACGACATCGAAGTCGCTTTGGAGCTGGCCAAAAAAAGGAAAACATGAGAATCTTTTGTCATGCAGAGTCAGAGTCGCTGCTGTCTGTTGGGTCGCAGAGCCAACAAAGCGCCGCTTGATGGAAATTAGAAATACAGTCAAATTTTGAGGAGAGGTTTATTTTGCTTTCGGTATTTTTTTGTTTTTTATTATTATTATTTTTTTTTTGTTTTTTGTGCTTTTTTGGCTGAGAGGAGCAGAACGTGCAGGGCAACGCCTTTTGTCATGGGGAGATCTATGGCAACAGTTGGGCATTTGCATAAGTTAATCAATTCGCAATGAGGCAAAAGGTGAAAACTATGCAATTGCCAGCCTATCAGATCGCAATCGCACTGTTAACTGTCGGCAATCAAGCCAAATGAATGCTGGCAATTGCCATCGAATCGGCAATCGCTTCATGTCTTTTAATTGTCAACACCCCCCCGGCAACAGCAACAGCAACAGCAACAGCAACAATAACAATGGGGACCCACAGCAGACTCAAAATATGTCCACCACAATCGCTGTTGGCGGTCAGTTAAAGCCGTTTCAAGCGGCATACCAGAGATCACAATCGCTACAACAACCCCACCAATAACAACAACAACAGCAGAAAACTCTTAAACGTTAAGGAAAAAATGCCAATAAATTTTTGACAAGACATTATACAAATGCTAACTTTATTAAACGGCGTTGCAGCCAGGCCGTGTTGTGGGACCACCGCATGGATTTTAATTGCCCGGTTATTGATTTAAAATACAGCCAAAGTTGCTGCCAACTTGTTTTCGGCTTAATAAAGCGATCAGCTGGCCGATAGCTTGGTCGATATGCTGTCTATAGGGATGGGCGCGTGTCTGATTTCCGTTTCACGTCACGATAAAACACAGCAGCACGCATTTACCGTAGAGGTCCAAAATAATGTTATAGTAATCTAAAAACTATGATTTATTTGTATTAGAATCTATTATACGATGACAGAGTAGGGTGTACACTTAAAACTACAAATGCATATAACGAGAAAAATTGGGAGATGGTCCGAAGCTTACATAGAAACAAAGAAATAGCTTTACTAATATCGCATCGACAGCAGATATTGATTAGGAATATGTAGAAATTAGAGTATCAAAATTATTATTATTTTTTTTTTTTTTGACAAAATCAAATTTGTGATGCTATCGCTCACGATCCCTCATGACAATGATTTCCTACATATAAAAGTCATTTCATGTCACGATAGAAAAAGAGCCGATCCAAGGTTTACCTTTTTGCTGTGTGTGATCGTCCAAAAGAGTTGTTATTGCTTCTCCTTTAACGATCTAATGAAGCAATTTTCATACCTGTTGCATTTTTCTTTCGCTGCTCGTCTGCAATTAATTTATTTGAATGCCTGGCAGTTGATCATTTGGCCTCGTCTTCGACTGCTGATGGGCCTTTAAGCGGCATGGGGTCTCTGCTGTAGAAGCGCATTTTTGCATTTTGCATCGAATGCGATTGGCGCCGCGACCCAGAGACTCAAACTCGAATTCCCAGATCGATGAATCCATAAAATGTTGGCAGTCCGTCGTAATTCAAAGTAATTAGTCATTGCAAGCTAATGAAATGTCTTCTCTGGTAATGAGAATGTTATGCTGGAAAGGGATTGGATTGACGGATCGACCGAGAGAATGTGACGGCAGCGAGTTGAACACACAGGCAGCTACCTTAGAGTAAAGAAACTACAATATTTTTATTTAATTAGTTAAACTTAATTGCTCAAGGTATTAAATGTGTTATTGTATATATGAATATGTATTCCGTAATACCCTCGTAATCTACTGTTAGCTGGAGAATTTGAGATCCTCCATAACTGCCAGCTTGACAAAATAGCCAATGGCTGACACCTGATCCCCCAGGGCCAAATTATTGGCAAACGTGTGGGAAATTTGCGATGCATTATTATAAGCCAGAATCGCATTGCCGCATATGGCTATCCACATGTGTTGCTACACTAACTGACACGAACACCATCAAGCAGCGATTTTATGATTCACGCTTGCATTAAAAACACATCAAACCGGGGTAACAAATCGCACTGAAAAGTCTATGAAACAAAAGCCTAAAGCTTAACTACCAAGTATTTAGAAATGCTGGCAGCTTGTGGAGCGGCTGCTGGAACGAGACCAGGACTGGGACGGAGCGACGATGCGAACTCGTCGGCTGAATACAAAACAACGGACTGTTCGCAACTTCACGCCGTAATTAAACTGTCTTCGGTTGTGTTGTACCAGCGTTCAAGCATTAAGCCGTCCAAATTTCAAGCAGTGCCATTTAAAGTTTCATTTATTTTACATATTAGTCCCATACAAGCGCACACCTTCAACATATGTATGCCTATGTATTTATATATATGTATATATAATGGCGATTTTCACACTATTTTCTACAGATTTAACGATTGTGTTCGTGATTTTTATTGCCGCACTTTTAGCACTCTTTCGGAGTCGAAGCGGGACGTCTTCTACTGGAGGTATTGCTCACCTATTTATTTGCATGTGTGCAAAATAAAGTAAAATGCTGAAACTTTGTTATGCTGACATAAAAATACCCTGTAATAAGATATTCAAATATATTTGCAATTTTCACATATTCATTTAAGTTTTTCTTGTTGAATTTATTTGAATATCTATATATGGGCTATGGTCTCCCCAGTCATACACGTCATACCCTTTAATTACATTTGCTATGTACAGGGTATGTAAATAACGAGTGTTTATCGTAGCTCAACTTACAGTGGAAATTGAAAAAAACTTTACTTATATATTTTGCTTGAATAATGTTAAGTATTTAAACTTGGAAGAACTTAATTTGTAAATAAATGTTTAAAGTTATAGAATATTTCCCAAATTTCACCAATTTATGATGTTAATTGAATTGTGATCTTAAATGAATTATGGCTAAGATCAAATATATATTTTTGATAATTTGAATGAACCAATGTCGAGTTGTTGAAAGTTGTATTTGTTGATATCAACAAATAAAAAATTATAATATATAATGTTCTAATAATATTTTCTGATAATTTACAGTAATTCTTCACATATTTTTCCTTTTATATAAAGACTTACTTAAAAACTTCTCAACACTTGTTCCTCGCATCTCGAATGGCCTCACATAATCGCACTTAATCGCTGCTGCAGCTCTTTTAAAATTTGAATAGCCCTCGCATTATCTCAGGCACACACAGACGTACAGCCGTATAATAATCTCGCACTTTCATGTGCATTCATCAAAGTTTCAACATTCAGCCAAAAAAGGAGCCTTTCGAAAATTTGCCTGTTGCTTGGGCGCCAGAATGCGTTGCATGTAAGAGATCTTGGCCAAGTGGCAGGCGAGCGACACCGAGCCAAGCCAAGCCAAGACGAGAAAGGGGCGATAACAGCCGACTGGCATGGAGAAGAGGCAACTGGGTGAAAATGGAGAGGAAGTGGGCACTGGCTGTGGCTGTGGCTCTGGCTCTGGCTTTGGCTCTGGCTCTGGCAACTGATGCCGCAAGAAGGCGCATAAATCGCGTGAAAAATGTGAAAGAAAAAAGCATTTTGACACCAAAGCAAAAGGTGGCTGTTAACTGGCAGTGCGTTAAAACACGTTGACTCGATGATGATTATGAATATGAAAAATTAATGATAGTCACAGCATGGCAACAGTTGCACGCACAACGCAGTGCGGACGATGCGAATGCGCTGATTAAGCATACGCAGCGTTGCCCACTTGGACTTGGCCTAGCCAACTAGGCTTGTCAGCGTCAATTCCGCAGCGCTTATCCGTTATAAGAAGAGTGAGAGAGAGAGAGAGAGAGGGAGAGAGAGAGTGCGGGAGTGGGAGAGGAATAGATATGGAGGGCGAGAGATAGAGAGAGCGAACAAAAGAGAGGGCAGTCGACTTTCCACTCTCGGCATTTTTAATTTTTATTACTCGTAGCATTTGGCTGATTTTTGCATTCAGTTATGGCTGTTAGTTTGCATTTCTCTCTTTCTTTCTGGTCTCTTCTGGCTTCTCGATTTCTCGGTTAGCCGCTGCGTGCATTTTTCGCTGGCTCAGTAGCCAGGTCACTTGCAAAACTTTCTATCTTACTGTCTTCGAGGCTGCAGGAGCCTCGTCTGCTGGCTATCAACTTCAAACTTGACTTTCAGCCTAATCGCCCATCTGCCGTTTGCGGTCATTCGCTTAAAGATGCGCCAAGTGTCACAGTCCCAGTCCCGCTCCAAGACCCACTTGCCGCTTGCGCTCAATGTGCGTGTGCCATTTCCCAACACGCGCCTCTCCGACTCCGGCTCGACGACTCGTCGGCTCGCTGGCTAAGATTAGCGGAAAGCACTGGCAAGTTGCGTTTAAATGCCGCACATTTATTTAATTTGTATTTCGTTTATTTATTGCATTTTCCTTTGCATTTTGATGGTCTTACCCAAGTTAATTGTCTGCTGCTTTGGCTTCGCCTCTGACATGGTATTCTGCAGTCGCTTTGCATTTGCCGTTGTCCGTTTGAGATTATGCAACTCCATAGTTAATTGCTAATTAAAACTTGACCATTAACGGTAGGTGCTTATTTAAATGCATTAGTTACGAATGGTTTTGATAAGTCAATTGCGAAGACCTAAAGTACTTTCGTGGATTGTAACAGATTGTGATTGTCCAAGAAGAAGAAGCAGCCCAAAAGTATGCCGCACTCAAGTTATAAATTAATGGGGGAACTCAAAATAAGTGTACCGGATTATTGGCTGGAAAAGTTGCATAAAAAGATAAAATTAGCATAATATTAATATTAATATTTAATATTTTATATTTTTTGATGAGCAATAGCTTATAGTCTAGTTATGATTACAGTAAGATCTCAAAAAGTCTTTCTAAAATTCGAATAGAAGGGGAATATTTGAAAATATAAATCAATGAGATATCGACCTTCCTTAAGTTTATTTAAATAATATAATAAGATTTTTTTTTAGATTCTTGATAATTTATAGTAATCTAAAAGAAATGTATACAAATTATTTATATATATTGATGAGGTCAACTATCTTTATATTATATAAAGTTATTATTTTTTTTTTTTTAACTATCTCAGCTTAATGAACATTTCAAAAATATATTAATTCGCTTGAAGATTTGCTGCTGTTGAACACAATGTACTAGAATTGTGAATGATTAGCTGTGCAGAGATTAAGTCATGCCAGCGCATTTCAGTATCCAGCAAATCGTTTAAGAGTTTTCAGATGCAAAGCTAAGGCGCAAGTACTTAAAGTCGACTTGTTAAGCATGCAGCGTGAAGCACCTAAGCATCGGAGTTTTAAGAAGTACGCGATGCTTAACTAACGACAGCGTCATCTTTAGCTGCGGCTGCGCCCCAGAGTTATTTTGTGTATGTGTGTGTGTGTGTGTGTTTTTTTTTGTAGTCATCGTCGTGGTTAGCGATGCTCGTAAAACATGTTTTTTCAATTAAAAACCTACGAAATGCAACAGCCCACAAAAACAAAAACAACAACAACAACAACAACAACGAGAAAAGCACAACACATGCTTTGCCAAGTTTGCGTATCGTTCAATGTAAGTAAAATTCAGAGCCAGAGTCAAAGCTGCTGCAGCCGGGGGCTAAGGCTCAGTTGAGGCAGTTAGTCAACTTGGCTTAGTTAGTTAGTTACAGCCGCCTGCCTAGCCCTTGCGCTCAATCATCATCATCATCATCATCATCATCATCATCATGGTGTTCATGTTCATGATCAGCTCCTGGTGGGTATGGCGAGCGTGTGACTTTATGTGGCAATTGTTAATATGACAAATTAATTTGTTACCCGGACTTGCATTGCACCTGTGTGAGAGTAGAGTGCGAGAGAGATGGAAAGCCAGAGATCATAGAAAGCAGTTAAGCAGATAATTGACTGCATTTAAGAAATACGCTATGATGCTGAAGTATTAACGAGCTGCGTCTTTTATAACTATTAACTACTTATGATATTATAACTTTTGAAATTACTATACAAATATATGATAAGATTAGCGTTTTCCTGATATACATACATATATACATCTTGTATTTTTGGTAGCTTTCTTTGATAGCATACTTTGTGAGTTTATACCACAAATGCGTCATAAATTGTCTGTGACAATTTTGAGTTGACTGCAAATGTAAGGAATATGCATCGGGCGGCTATAAACAAATGACAATTATGGCTGCACTGCATCAAAATTTGCCGTTAGACGCGCCAAGCGGCCAAGATAAACTTATCGCCAACGCAAAAGCAGCCAGGCAATAAATTTTCCTTATGCGCGGCGGCCGCGTGTGGCAATAATTTTCGCACAGTGTGCTACCGAAAAGACAAAGCGGGCAAACAATGCCACTGCCTGGCTGGCTGGCTACAGCAGATAGACAAACGTGGATTGCGATGAGGGTATTGAGGCTGAGAGCGCAGCGAATCGAAGTCGCCGCCGACATCCGCGCCCATCAGGAACGCAAGACCAAGTGACGGTGCCACCAATTGCTTTCAATCAAACACAAACTCTGTCATCGATCATTCAGCCGGTGCTGCTCGAACTGGTTGACTGCCTGACTCGGTGACTCGCTGCCTCGCTGACTCCCTGCCTCGCTGACTGGCTGACTATCGTCAATGTCGGGTTGGACTTGGCTCCTTTGGGACCAATAAAGCAAGCCGCTGGACGCAGCAGCCCACAGCCAGTTGGCGGATGGCAGCGTGATGACAATTTGATTTGCATGCAATGCAAGTGCAATTATTATGGCAAAGGTGACCAGGAAAGGCATCGCAGCAGCCCGGCTCGCCCCATCTCACAACAAGAGCAACAACACCGTGTGCCCCTCGCCTCCTCCATCTATCCCTCCGTCCGTTTGTCAGGTCAAAACTCGCCGAGTATGCGGCTGCTCCGACGGCTATTTTGCATAAATGTCATTATTGTTGCCGCTGGCTCTCCAGACCGCCGCTATCTCAAACTGATTGACAGTTGAATTGAAAAGTTTGGCGACATTTTTCCTTATTTGATTTGTTGCTGTTGCAGTTGCAGTTGCTGTTGCAGTTACAGTTGCTGTTGCAGTTGCTGTTGCTGCTGCAGTTGCAGTTGCCATTGCTGCTGTTCCCAACTCACAGATATGCAAAAATTGGTGAAAATGTTTTCTGGCACTTGGCTGGAGCACAGCTTTTATATATAGTTCATAACTTTTCTTCTCCTCCGCACAGCCTGTCATGTTGCCAGTTGTATTTTGGTTAATTAATGTTTTCCTCTTTTCCAGTTGCTTGTCGTCAAGTGTGATAACCAGTGTTTGCCTGTGCTTGAGTGTTAGTAAGGACATGTTGACAACGGAGTCAACTGAGCGTCAAAGTGAGTAAAAAGAAAATCTCACATACTGTTTTATGTTAATGGCATGATCTCTTGCAACACTCAATTTTGTTTACATTTTATATCTGCCTCTCAGCATCATTTCTCTTAATGTTTAGCCTCAATATCAACTGTCTGTTGGGCACTAAATTACCCGCATGAGCTGAAGAAATTTTAAGCAGACTTCCAACATATTTCTAGCATATTTCTAACAGTAGTTGCCAACTCACAACAACGCAACATTTTCAGCTAATATGACAACAAAGAGTGCTGCACAGGCCAGTCGGCTGCCAGGCGGGCCATCAGCGACAGCCACCCAAATGGAGAAACTGCAGGCATGTGGTGAGTAGTTGGAATAGGAACCAATTGGCAGTCGGGCATGCCAAAAATACTGCTCGACTGCAAATGAAATAAGCTGACATCCATTGACAGCGGCTGGCAGGTGAGCCGGCGTGCAGGCGGTCCGGCGGGCAGGTGTTCGGGTGAGGCCGAAATGGCAATGGCTGGAAAAGCTCGAGCCACCAAAATGCATTTTCACATAATTACCGAATGAGCTGGAACGCAAATTGCCAAACTGAAATTTGAATTGCCAGTCAGAGTTTGAGTTTGCGTTTGCATTTCTTTGAAAGGCAGCCAAGCAGGCATCTAGCCAGGCAGCAGGCTGTCTTCGAGCCGGGCAGGCCATATGAATGGCATTTCATCGATGTGGATGTTGGCCAAATTAATTGCCTACGCAGGCGCAAGCGCGCTTACGTTAGCGGTGGCGGTGGCAACAACAACAGCAACAACAACAACGATTACCGCTGGCAGTGGCAGTGGCAACAGCAGCAGTCGCTACCAACGCATTGGCCAGGTTCTTGGCTGTGTGCGGCATAATCATAAAATCCTCAACTTTAATAAACATTTCCACAGAATCTTTAGCATCTCGACAGGGTCGACGCTGTTGGCTAACTCGTTTCTTTATTTCATGCCGTTTTACTGTGTGGCTTATGAGCTGCCGCCAATGGCCAGGACTGCATGTCCAACTTGGTCGCGGTCTTGGTCAGCACCGCAATGAAACTTCTCAGTCGTTGACTCATTTATGGCTGCTACCAGTCGGTGCAGCCGCTCCATCCCTCCGACTGCCCGCCTGCAGGTTCTGCTCATTTGCGAACCCGACTGTTTGGCAATTAAATAGGAGAAATGAAATTTTATGATGCTGCAAAGAGAGCCACACCCACCGAGTGCGTCTCACCGTCTAGCCCTGACATCCTGACACTAATTAGAAATATTTGTTTTTTGTCTCTGCGAAAGTCTAATGAGATGAATCTTCACTTGGCCACTCGCCTCCAGGTCAGACAGTGGAAAGTGTGGGTCAGACACTTTGGCCTTGATTTTTGAAGTCGCATGAGTATGTTTCCAATAATAATAATGTATATTTTATATATTTATAATGTTCAAAAATGTGTGCTAAATCACAGTTCATATACATTCCACATTTAAGACCCGATTTCGGCACTAGACCAATGCGAATGCAAATGAGTCTTGCCCCAAGCACTTGTAGCCGAACTAATGGCATCGACTGTCAAACAAGATCAAAGCTTTGCCTACAGCTCCTTGACATTTGGCGCTAAACATCCCCCGGCCATATGTATGAGCACAGAGCTAGTATATAGATTACCGCTGACAGCCCCCCCCCCTCTCTCTCTCTCTCTCGCCTGTGCCATTGGGCGGCCCATTAGACACTTGAGCTGACAATGGGGCGGGCGCACAAAGAACGAAATGTTGGATAAGTACGAACCGTATTGAATAGCTAAGTGACCCCCGATAGTCGTAAATGTCAACAGCCCAACAGCTCAACAGAGCTGCTAATGACGTCACATGCAAATACTTACGAGTCTGTGTCAAGTTTAAAAGCGAGCGCAATTAATAAACGTGGCTGCAACTACAAGCACTTGCGCGCTGGCTTGCATGTATCTGTCGGATGCTTTTGTGAGACAATGTAGCCAGGGCTGTGTACGTAATTAAAAATAACAGCAATGCATCATCGTGTGTTGCGTTGCAGCAGCAGCTTGTGCATGATGACGCCGCAATGAGAACTTTGCCCCAAGCCCCGCCGCGCCCTCGAGTTAATGCCAATAATGTATTTATATATCGCTGCACTTGACATTTCCCCGCTACATTTTATAGCCCAATGGCGCCCTTCTTCATTTTTCGCATGACAAAGCACTGAGCAGCAAAACTCATCAAAATCATAATAATAATAGTAATAGTAGATATAATAATAAAAGTTGTAAGAGTTACAGCAGACAACACAAACCGCAAGCAGTAATTTCACTTCAGTCAAACAAATTAAGTTGCAGTGCTGAAAAGAAAAAACAACAGACAGAAGATAGAAGATACTCTACACACACACACACTCATATTGATACTTACACAATGATCACACTAGCGGAAGCTGTAAAACCTGATGCAGTATTTTAGCTTTGCAATGACTCAAAAGTGCAATTACGTCAGCGGAGTGACATTATAATAATGAATGAAAACTGTAAAGATTTTCCAACTCTCTAGAATTTTCAAAGCAACAAAGAAGTAAATTTCATTCTTAGCGAAATGACAGAAACTGCAAGTTGTTGCTATTTACTAGAAAGTATTTGTTAATGCAAATAATACAAATTAAATTGAAAATTAAAATAGGCAACAAATTTCATTTTAAATACTAAAATATTTTTTTTTTTGACAATTAAAATGCCATTATTTATTTTTTATTCATATTATGAGAATGTTCAAACAACTGGAAAATTATAATAAAAACATTGAAATACTTAACTATTATATATACTTAATTATAACTTAACTTCTAATCCAATCCTTTGTCATGTATTGCATAAAAATAATATAAATATGAGTTTTTTTACTCGAGTACCTACTGCTGTGCTCCCAAAACCCGAATTCAATTGGCAGTATGGGTAATAAATTCGATTAAGTTGCGGTAACAGCAACTGCTACCAATGCTAACCATATCAGCAAGTCCTTGATAAAACGGGAAAGCCAAAACAAGTTTTCAAATTAAATAATACGAAAGCGAAAACGAAATGGCGGCAATCAATAAACAAATAACTTTTTAACGGTGCCAGCCGTTTGGACTGGATATGCTTGCCAAATGCAATCAGACGCCACCTTTGAAGGTGAGCCAGGAAACTGCCTAAAAGGCGCAGTCGGAACACTGCATCATTGGCCCTGGGGTAGGGGCAGTTGGCTGGAAGGGGTGCAGCTCTGGGGCATGTCGCTTGCAACAATGACGTGACAAAACAAAGGCAACGGCAAAAGTTTTGGCGTGCTGATTTACAAGGATACAACAAACAGCCTTGCTTAAGCCGGATCTGGGGTTTGGGCATTGATTTCGTATAGGGTATATCGGCTGGAGAGAGCAGGTGGCCCAAGTCCTTATCGAGTGCACGGGCTGGGGGCCACTTTGTTCTGTGCCGACACTTCCGTTTGGCTTGACTGGAATATTTGTGCCATGACATGAATTCGAAGGCGTTATGCCGGCAACTTTATTGAGATTGAGACATTATGGACATGGAGGCGCTGCTTGGCGAGTCGAGTGGGTGGCTGATGGACTGACAGGCTGGCTGACTGGCTGGCTGGCAATCGGTGTCAAGTCGGGTTCAAGTGGCTGTTGGCCCAAGTAGAGCAGGTTAATGGTGGGCCACAACAATCAATAGTTGCACAACACAACAAAAGCTGTCAGAGCCAAAGTTAAAGCCAAGTTGCATTTAATAACACTCAAACTGGGCTGGCCGAAAGGATGTGCCCATGGATTATGGTTCACTTAATGCTAATGACTCTGCTAGGTCTTTGAAGCACCAGCATACATTTACTGTTTCTATCTTTAACTGAGTCTCACTCAAAGTACTCAAATACCTCTCAAGAAACTTTCACTGAAATGGTCAACACATTGTTAAATTATATGATGTGAGACTTTAAACTTTGGGAGTGTTTTTTTTTTTTTTGTGTAGATCTTTAGTGCAATAACTTGGTTTTTGTTTTGAGTGCATGCCATAAACGTTGTTGCTAATTTGGCCAAAACTGTCTTTTAACTGTGCTTAATTATAAGTCGTCTGTACTTAGTCTGACAGCGTTTTTAATGCCCATCTTTATGGGGTAGTTATTACAATTGCACACACATATTTGCCTTCTACTATTCCTAGTAATGATGCCAGCGAAGCATAATGGATTCATATATTTTTGAATATTTTAGAAGTTATATTGTTATTGATTATATATTCTGTCAAAGTTTGAGTCATAGCATGAATCAGTTTAATGAATGATTTTTTAAACACATTATCTGATCCAAGCCTAGGTCAATGGAGATCGATTGTTATTGTGAATCAAGTAAGTATTTGGAAATTTATTATTCAATTTGTTATTTATGACACTTGTGGGATGTGAGAACGCTGAATAATAGAGTCTATTGGATTATTGTCTAAAGCAGGTTATTTTACAAATAAGTATGCAAATATATTAGAATGCAAATTGAATTGAATTGAAAAGAAGCTGCAATAAAGAATTATTAAAAAAAAAAAAAAAAAAAAAAAAAAAAAAAAAACTATTTTTTCAAACTATTGTTATTGTTACATAAACTAACAATGAATTATTCACCTTAACTAAACTAACAATGAATTATTCACCTTAACTAATATACAGAATGGCCTAGATATTAGGTTATTTTATCATAGTAAACTTCTAATTATGTCGACTAAAAATAAATAGCCATTTATTTGGCTCATCCTAATGAAGAATATTAGAGAAACCTGCCAAAATAAAAACCAATCACGTTCAATTGGGCAGCAACAGCCAAAAGCACTCAACAAAGCAATTAACAATTATTGAAATTAGAAACCTGCCTGAACCAATGGATGCCGCCTACATATAATAAACATGGGACAATGGTTTGGGCCAGGGCGACGAGGCAGAGGGCTCGACGTATGCTGATGTCTTTGTTTGCGCGTTTGGCTGAAAAGAACCTGTAACAAGTATTGTTCATTGGGTAACTTGTCCATCTCATTACCACTTGGCATGGGCAAACACAATTAATGAAACCGCACATGGAATTTCATTCGACGTCTGTGAAATCTCAACTGGGCCCGAAAAGGTGTTAATGAACAGCCCGAAGGCATTTTGTTTTAGGCTGACATCGTGTTGACACACGTAACATTTTTAAGTGGCCAGCAGATAGAAACAGATAAACAATTGTTAGAGAGCAGCAGTTGCCTATGTGCCATTGGAATGTTCAATTTAAAGATTGAGCATATATATATATAGATATATTTATTTTTGGGATAAAAAGGTCAGCGCAGGCGAAGGTTAGTATAATGCTTCCATTGGAATGCAATGGGATCGTTCTGAGAGACCGTCCGGAACCCCACCTGAAATCATGAATCTAATTAAAATGCAATTCATTGCAGCCCAGCAGCGTGATGCGCATCAACTGGAATGCAAATCAAATATTACCCAATAGGAAGTGCATAGGAAAAATAATAAAATCATCAGCAACAATAACAACAGCCGCTGGCAAAACAAACCCATAGCCATGCCGAACACCCAAACCCAAAAGACTTGCAGCCATCAAACAGCAGCATCAGCTCCAGCACCACCACCGCCACCACCGCAGCTACAACTCCGACTACAACTACAAACAACAGTTGCCATCTCATGCAGGCCCCGTTGATGTCGATCCAGCGTTGAAGGCGTTGAAAATTGTCAAAGAACGCGCCGCAACAGATGCACAGTGGAACCAGACTAAGAGTAAGCAAAGCAAAATTTATGTTGTATGCAAATGTACTTTGCATAGTGTATTAAGGGTTTTCTTTTGAAGAGATGGTCTGAACTAATCATAGAAAATATTTTGAAAAAATATGGGCTTAAATTGAGGGATTGATTACAATAATACAATAATAAAATTTTTGATATGTTACCAGTTCTTATAAATGTTAAAAGATGTATCTAATAGTCTCCAATGTGAACTCTAAACTGGTTCTAGTATATACCATTGTATATAAATATATCTCGTTGTAATTTCAATATTTGTAAATAATGCTTGAATCACTGTGGAAAAGAGGCAACTGATATTCGATTGTTGGCAGTCATGATTCAAAGCAGTCGAAAAAACATCGTCTTGGACGTTGCCCGCCCGTTGCATGCAACCTCATCTCTCATCGCAGCAGCAGCAGTGGCAGCAACTGCAACAGCAGCAGCAGCAGCAGCGACAGCAAACGAAAACGGTAAACTAACAGGCGTTGCATTTGGAAAATCAGGAGGACCAACCTCAAAAGTGCGCACCTTAAAAAATAATCTTCAGACGTGTTGGCTGGCCCACTCCGACTATGACTGCAGCTCAAATCGCAAACAGTCGTAACAGAAATTGTTGCCAATCGATTTCGTATACGAGTCCAACAAAACGAATAAAATAGGCGGCATCAATAGCATCGGCATCAGCATCGGCAGCATCGGCATCGGCAGCGTCATCGTCATCGTCCAACTTGTTGACATTTGCAGCACTGGGTCTGAGTCGGTGCCGGCTCAATAAACTATAAGTATAAATAGTTTAGAGCGAGCGCATTTTGTGGGGCATCAGCAAATGTTGCCGCTCGCACAACATGCAACAAGTGCAGACAATTTCAAGATATTTGCAGCGCTGACAATCAGTTGTCGTCGACTGAGCTCCAGCCCGACCCAGCCGATCTGCCCGCCCGAGCAACTGCCGCCGCCAACGGGTTTGGCCAAATGTGGGGCCGTCTTTGCTCCCTCAAAGTAGGTTAGACTTTGGCTTAGTCATAAGCGCATTACATGGAGCGCAAAGCCAGTGCTACAAGACTCTGACAAGATTTTAATCTAGGCGGAATTCCTATGGGAAATATTTTAAATATGTAGGTATTTAAATATAACTTGTTACGATGCTTCTCTTCAAAATGTAAACGACTTGATTTCAGTCTACAGAAAGGGAAGTGTATCTAAAATATTTAGATTAGTAAACCACGACGATTCAGATATGAACTCTGTGGATGGATGTTAAGATATATGAGTAACTCAAGATACTTCTAACACACTGCATCTTCAATGAACTCTGTTCCAATTTGTTTAATACCCATTCCTGACTGATAAAAATACTATATCAAAGCCTATTCCAGACAGATAGAAACTACCATATATACAAAGTATTGTATATATTTGTATTCTAATATGGAATTTAGGATTAAAATAGACTCTATTTTTAAGAATGAGGAATGATATTAAAATGCTGTAAATAAAAGACGATATTAAAACTTATAAGAACTAAAAATCGTAATCATAAAATTATAAGCTGCCATAAAATAGATATGAGCTGAACTGAACTGCCTCCGTTTGGCTTGGCTTCGCTACTGCCTCCGTTTGGCTTGGCTTCGCTACCAAACGCAGGCAATGCTCACGTCCAGCTCGGACAGCTAAAAATAGGCGCTCGGAACAGGTATTAATTACAAATTCCAACTATCAATTACAAGCTTATGGACATTCAGTGCTCAAAACAATAAATCAAGCATGTGCAAACAAGAGGCAACAACAAGATAAACCCATTGTCAGATGGGCTGCTTAGGCCAGCACTTTGACCAGCCCCAGCAGCCATTGTTTGCTTCCAGCTGACCAGCTGGCTGCTGACAAACTGGCTGAAAGCGAAACAATTGGCCAATTTATTGCATGATTAGATTTTTCAGATTTCCAGCATTGAACACCAAAAAAAAAAAAATCAATAAAACTGAGAAAAAAAAAAGAATTTTTGCGCCCCAACATAATTGAGTAGGCAAAACAAACCGAACACTCAGAGACTCTGACTTAAACGATGATGATCGTGATGATCGTGATGATCATTATGTGCAAGATGATGACGGTGAAGGCGATGGCTATGAGCAAGTCGACTAGTTGGCGCACACGAAGCGATATTTGTTTTATGAAGCCGCTGCCGTGGCTAACTGCACAATGTGTTGATCTTGAGATTAACAGCCGGCAGCTCGCACAGATTCAAATGAGCATACAACACACACAGCACAGCACACAGAGAGCAACCGTGTCGATGATGTGGAGGACTTTAATCATGGGCATTGAAATGGTCAGCCGTCTGGCAAAGGCGGTGGCGTTGGCGTTTTGTGAGAACAACGCCAAACTGCTTATTAGACGCAATTAACAAGACACACAGCCAGGCAGACAGTGAGACAGTGAGACAGGGTCGACGGAGCTCGGGTGTCAGAGAATCAGAATTGGAGGCGTTGAGCGCCCCAAACTGAAGATTGGCAGCGGCATTTGGTTTCAGTTGATGCTCGTTTTCGTCATCTTTTGTCGGCATTTGGCATTAGCTGGGTGTTAATTTTGTTGGGACCACAGCTCGGCCAGCCATCAGCCATATCGTTGATAAATAGGATTTTGATTTTGGTTTTCGTATTCGTATTCGTGTTCGTATTCAAAGTAAACTCTGTGCGTCAGCGTGGCGTCTGGTCGTCGTGTGATTTATGTCCCGAACACCTATGAGGGCTATTTCTTTCTGTGGCTCAGCTGCTCGCTGCAGAGATCCCTACGGTTATTTAACACGAGAAGGGGCCTCACTTTCATTCATTCATGAATCTTCCGCCTCTGTCTAGCAGTCTCTAATTAAGGGCTTAAGACCTAATACAATAATTTTGCAGGTTTCCGGTATTTAATTGGCTCACGTTTAATTTGGATCGAGCTCGGCGGCTGGGTGGTCACTGTGGGTGTGGGCTATTTGATTATGGGCTTAGCTATACGCCCTAGGTCAATAGACGTGTGAAACATACGAGCACTCAAGGTTATTATGATATAATAATTGGACTATGAATGGTATATGTGGCATACATATATGGACGTTGTGAGATATCTGTTAGTGTGACTCACTTACTAAACAGTCATTAAAATTATTAATCAGCAATTAACTTAATTGGAACTTTATTGAATAATGGGAAGAGTTTAATGATCGCCATATTCAGTTCCCTCTCGATAAGCTGGCCGTGTAATCGTTTAGGCATCAAAACCCGGATGAATACTAATTATAATCAACGCTGTTAGCCAAGCTTCAACCAATTCCAACTCAATTCAAGGTTAGCTCTGCGTGTGTACTGAACCAAGAAGCACTCTAGAGGACTTGCAACTAGGTTAGTTACCAGCAATGCATTGGCTTTCCTTGTCATCCAGGTCTTGTCTAGCCGGCCAACAGTTGCAGCAAATGCTTATTATGAACAAAGGCAAACCGAGTAGAAAACCAGCCGGAAAAACTCTGGCTCAATTGATGGCACACCTTGGCACGATAAAAAGGAAAACTCAGTCGGTGCACATGCCAAAAGTAGACACAAATATTTTATACAAAAAAAAAAAAAAAAAAAAAAAAAGAGTAAGCAAAAAAAAAATGTAAATCACGCCTAGCTGGCAAAAAACGACAATCCGAGCCGAGTGGAGTGGAGAGTCGAGACACACTTCAAAGATGACAAAAACCAAGCAGCCAGGCAGATGTCGACGAAGACGACGACGAAGATTTCAATGAAAATCAAGTGCCACGAGCAGCAAAGAGGCAAAATAGGGTAGGGCAAAAAGCGCCCACAGATGTGGTGTACTCCACTTGGAACCAAGCAGCGGGTCTAGTCGAGAGGGGTTTCGCTGCTCAGCGATGCGCGCGATATGGCAGGAAGCGGTAGAGCAAATAAAATAAAAATAATAAACCAATTATGCACTTTGCCGCAACATTGACTGGAAAGGTTGTGGGCAACGGGGCGGGGTGTGTGGGGGCTCGATCCTGGGTTGGTCAGCTGCTTGATGGAAGTGTTGCCAGCGCTGGCAACATGAAAATTAAATCAGCAAAATGTGTAACTAAGAGATGCATCATTCAGATAGTCAAGGTAAGGCTAAGGTAAGTAGCTGGCCCGGGCTAATTCAACTAACGGCCTAGGCTGCCCCGGGCCCGGGCCTGGGCCTGGGCCTCAGCCTGAGCCTAGGCTTGTGTCTGTGCCATTGCCAGTGCCTGGGCCAGATGAGCAGCAGATTAGGGCCGCGGGCTCTTATCTGACTGTGTGAGTTGTACTTACTGATGTTGCATGTTGATTTGCCATACATAGTTACGAGAAGCTGGGCGGGCGTTACAATCTGGGGTCAGCCCGCTGAGGTCAACTGCATTCGCAGTCGCGGTTTCACTCTTTAAAAGGTTTCACTCGAGACTCGAGCGTCTCGTCTTGCTAATGAAGCTCCAGCCAAAGCCAAAGCGTCGATATTGTTATTGTTGATGAGACCACGTTGATAGCTTCGCTGCCTAACTGCCTGTACGCCAGTCCTTCACTCCGCCAACCAGACGACAACATCTTTAGAGCCAGTCTTTGTTTATCGTGCATAAAGTGTTTAGTATTTAGTTACTTGTTTTTGCCATACAAATTATCTGGCAACTATGCGCGGGCCATGCCATTTTGGAGGCTGGTCCCCGCCATGTAAATATGTGCTTGAAAATTTGTTTGGAGTACCCGAGGGTAATTAGTACCCCCAGGGCAACAGGTTGTTGCTTTGCAGGGCTCGTCTCTGCTCGGCTTGTGCTCAAAATATGACATTTTCTATACTTTTGTTTAATGAACTCTCAAACAATGTGCCCAACAATTGCAAAGCGATGATAAAATATTTGCCAGAGGTGAAAGTTTGTGGGTTCATTTTGTGTCACAAGTCGAAGTTGTTTATGGTTTTGCCTTCTTCTTCTTCTTCTTCTTCTTCTTCGAAACTGAAAGTTTGTGCAAATAGTTGTGCAGAACCAGCAATTAGCGATGCATTTGCCAAAATGCTGGGCGGAACAACAACAATTCCCCTAATGGATTGTGTCTTTCTGAAGCCCGTTAGCCCCAAACGATATGCAAGTAAAGGCAGAGAGATTGCCGTGCTGAACATTCGCTTTGTTGCAATTGCACACAACTTATATAAGTGCATTAAAAATTATGTTTTTCGAACTGCCGCAGAATTGACTTCCCGCTTGTTAGGCAGCTGCAAAATGAAAGGGAAAATATTAAAAAGCCATACATGAAAAGCCTAATTCATCTGCTTGATAAACAAACTATCTAAATGAGGAATTAAAATATTTATTAGCTGAGCCCATAAGTACAGAAACAGTAAGACAAATCGTATATTTGAATTGAATATTCATTTAACATTATATACTCTAAATAACAATTCACCATATCCAAATAGTACATTTATGATTATAGAATTATAATTACCATATATATAATTACAGATTTTAATATATTATTAAAACTTATTCTTGAATTAGAAAATAAACATTTGTAGACAACTGAAGTCGCTTGTCGAATAACCAATCGATTGTCAATAAAAACTCACCAGATGGCATGGAAACAGGCACGCTCTCATAACGTACATAAAACCCGTCAATAATATATGAGCCCTACAGCGAAATGTTAAGTTAAAGAGTGACATTAAGAATTGCAATATTAGACTTACCAGTAAGGGACATCTTGTATTGAAATTGGTGAAGTTCTTAAGCAAATTGAATACCACTACTGCAACTGGATTATATGGCTTCCTAAGAAACTGACATATATCAAGTTTTGGCTTATAAAGCCAAGGCTTGTAACCATTTGCTTTCAAAAATATTTGGGTTTCAGCATCCAACCTTTTGACAGGATGTAACAAAGTGGCATTAAGGTTGAAGACAGTTTTGTTCCGATTGATTGCTTTCAGACGACATGTGCCCATAGTGACCCATGATTCATTATAGGAATGACACACGGCATTCGTTAACTTGATTTGAGACGCGTTCTAAAGTATGGAATACACTAAAATTATTTATAAATTTCACAATTTGTAAACTTACATTCAAGCTAAAATTTAGCCAAAAATTGACTAAAAAAATACAGACAACAAATAACGTGCTCGTCATAGCTGTGCTGTGGTTCGACTCTTCAACGCAAATCACATACAATATTTTATATTGTTATTAAAATGTTCGTAAAGATATTAAAAACCCATTTCCGATCAAAAGATATAATGAATGAATTTTGTATTTTATATATTCGATTTTTGTTCCATTAAAAAAACAAGTAAGAGTGCTCTAGTCGAGACTGCTCGACTAGGGGATACCCTGAGCCCTGTGAAGAGCCAAATATCAAATCATTCAACGTTTTTTTTATGCATACATACAAAAAACACATACACACACATATGCACGCGCGAATAAGCGCGCGCTCTGCCAACTGCGCAGTTGACGCAGCGACTGCGCTTGGGCTGCAATGTGGGCATTGCTATGGGAATTTAATTGTTTAATAACTTTTCTTAGCGATGGACTAAGTGCATCAAACTTTCACAACTTATTTATGACATTCATATGTGTGTATGTGCCAAAGCACAAATCTCTAATATTTGATTTGCGCTTTTTACAAATAGGGGGCTATTGGGGGCGAATGGGGCGTGGCATCCAAAATCTAAAGATTACGTTATCTCCGTATTCATTACACGCAACTACACAACAAATTTGAAGTCTCTAGCTCAAACGATGTACAAACCACGCCTTAAAAACACTTTAAAATTATCGATAAATGCTCATAAAATCGAAATGGAATGAGTTATCGGAAAAATTTTATAAACTTGTGCAGCGTATGGTATTATCGAGTATTCATGTAAAATTTCAAGTCTCTACGTTGCGTACTTACAAATATCTCAGCGTTCACACGGACGGACGGACGGACAGACGGACGGACGGACGGACGGACGGACGGACGGACGGACGGACGGACGGACGGACAGACGGACAGGGCTATATCGACTCGTCTTGTCGCGCTGATCAAGAATATATATACTTTATGGGGTGTGGCACGCCTTCTTCTGTCTGTTACATACATTTTCACAAAACCATTATACCCTGATTTCCCATTTTCAATGGGCTCAGGGTATAATAAAATTTAAGAGTACTTAAGATATATTTAGGGCATTGATTACTCATTGCTATTCTCCACTAAATACGTAAAAAAGTAAATTAATATTCTATTATTTTGGCAAAAGTCAACGCTATCATTGAACTCATGCATTTCTGTAACTAAATCCCATATAAATTGGGAATTCAAGCTAAAGCCGTTTCCCTTTGAGTTTTATTTTACATGCAATCCCAAATAGGAGATCAAGATTTTAAGTGGCATCGTCGCCCTTTTAACGTTTGTAAAAAGTATTAATTGAATAACCTGACATAATTGATTTATCAAGCCTCTGGCATACTCTTCAAAGAAGTCTCGTAGTCCCCACTAAATGTTTGTTATTTGTTTACTGGATTACGTAATAATTAATATTCATCATTTTCTAACTATCGTACCCGATTAAAAGACACCCAGCCTTAACTATTAAAAATAAAAATATATTACTTATTTACTTACTTACTGATTCGACTTTATTTATTTATTTATTTCATAGGGCTCTGTAAGCTATATTTCTTTAAACCATTTATTTTAATTAAATCATTGTGTACATTTAATTTTAATTATTGAAACATGTTATCGATACATATTTATAATTATTTAATTATAAAAACCAAATATATAGTAACAAATTTCAATATGTTATTAAATGTTATTCTTGAATTAGAAAATAAACATCTGTAGAAAACTGTCGACGTTTATCAAATAACCAATTGATTTTCAATACATATTCACCAGATGGCCAAGGAAGACCCAAGTCCTCATAACGTACATAAAGTCCGTCAATAATGAAAGAGCCCTACAGGAAAATGTTAAGTTCAAGAATAACATTAGGAAATGCAATATTTGACTTACCACTAACGGACATGTTGTATTGAAATTGGTAAAATCCTTAAACAAATTGAACACAAATACTACAATTGGATTATATGGCTTCCTAAGAAACCGACAGACATTAATTTTTGGGTTATAAAGCCAAGGTTTATAACCATTTGCTTTTTGAAGAAATTGTAATTCGGCATCAATGATTTTTGCAGAATGCAAAAGTGTAGCATTAAGGTTGAAAATAGTTTTGTTTCGATTGATTGCTTTCAGACGACACGTGTCCAAAATGACCCAAGATTCATTATAGGAGTGACAGACGGCATTCGTGAATTTGAAATCAGCTGCATTCTAAAGTATGGAATACACTTAAACCTTTTTATAAATTTCACAATTTATACACTTACATTGAAGCTGAGTTTTAGTATTAACCAAACTTTCAGTATCCCGACTATTAACAACGTGTTTCTCATAACTACACTCTGATTCGACTTTTAAACGCAAATCGTATACAATATTTTATATTATATATAAAATGTAAAAGTTATTTAAAACATATCTTTGATCAAAATATACATTAAATATACATTACCCAAATATAATAGCTATATTATATTATATTGTATTATACTTGAATTATTTTCCATTCAATTGGTATATTAATAGTACCTCAAATATGTTTAGATATTCAAACAGATATAAATGAATTATTGACAAGAATTGATCACACTATTTTAATTGAACTTTGCTTTACTTGTCCTAAGCCCATGGAAAATAGGAATTCAAGGTAAAGCGGTTGGCATTTGAGTCCCCTTTTACATTTAATCCCAATCTGAGTCACAACATAATTAACCCTCGATTTTCGCTCGCGTCGGCGTCTATTTGATGTTGGCTAAAATAATTAAATGTATAAACTGTCATAATTAATTTGTGAAGCATCTGCCAGACTCTTGCCAACAAAACGGTCAATGGAGCAGAAATAAAATGTGAGTAAAGCCCGAATGAAATGTGGAAACTACAAACAGCCAAAGAGCTGACCCAAATATTAAACCCAAATACTTAGGCCAGATACCCAGTCGCACGGGCCTCGGATTTATTCACAGGCAAAGACAACGATCGCTTACAATATTTATATAAATTAAAATACAAAATAGCTACATAAAATGCACCTAAATGTCAGCTATAACAGCAAAAAGAGCTAAGAAGAAGAATACATTTGAATGCACAGCTGAGTCATAATTTTCAACGAATTTCCTTTGTGTATTAAAAATATACAAACTAATGAAAACAAAGCAAGATTTAATTAAATAGATACCAACTAAAGTATACCCTTACCATACAGTTATATATACCATACAGATTAAATTAAAGTAATACAAAAATAATAATGTAATACCAAAGCACTCAATTTATTTTTCAATCTAAGGATTTAAGTATTTACTAGAGTCAAAACAAATAAAATGAATGATTACAAATATCGCGACAAACATGTTCTGGCCCCGTGAGAGTATTAACACCAAAATAATGGAAATGAGGTAGCATTTATAAAAACAAAAAATATTTATCGCTTCCGGATTTTTAAATGTTGTTATAGTCGCCGCGATCTGTTAAATATCATAGGCATAAATGTTCGCTTTATTGACTTTTAATGTGTTTTTTTAAAGTTGAAGTTCGAGCTTCGGTGTATTTTTATAGCCTGCACCCATTGAAAATGGGAAATCGGGGTATAATGGTTTTGTAAAAATGTATGTAACAGGCAGAAGAAGGCGTACATAAGCTAGAGATCTTTACATGAATACATGTATACCATACGCTGAACGTGTTTATCAACTTTTTTCAACAACTCATTACATTTTATTTTATATCGGCATTTATCGATAATTTAAATTCGTTTTTTTTTACAGTCACAAGACTGTACTGCAACCTGCCTACAAAATAATAATTACTTTGTAATTTTTTAAAAAAGCAAATAGATATATGAATTTGTTCCATAATATCTCAGTGATTATCTGTAGATTCATTAATAAACCTTATAATCCCAGTGTTATAACGCTAATTCAGGTGGTGAGCACATAAGGGCAAGTATGGTTCAAGTTCGAAAATAATTCCAACTTGAACCATACTTGCCCTTATGTGCTGAGTCACAAGCTCAAAATAATTTGTATTATGTATAATATTATATATATTTTCATGACTCGCTGATTGTTGAAAATCTTTATGTCGAATATGAAAAACTATTAATACCGTTTCCATCTGAGGAATATTTAGTTAAAATGAATAAAGATAAAGATGTGTACTTTATGACTAACGAAGGTATCATGAAATCATAATTAAATAATGTAAAGGTTGTTTCAAACTAATAGATAGTCATATACTTGACAATAAACATTGATTTTTTTAATATCTGAATATCTCATCAAGTCAGCTTTTTTATTTTATAAAACGTATAATCTTATCTAAAAGAGCCCAATTTCATATATCAATTATACATCAGCAAAGTGCCTAAAATGAATATAAGCTGTGTATTAAGTTGTTTATAGACTATTAAATGAATTGAGAATTTCCCAATCAAATTCTGTCATCTACTGCATTCAGTCCTCGAATTCTGCCAACAAGTGTAGACATGCGCAACGCTTCAATCATTTTAACCATATTTACAATATGTATGGCTCTACAATTCACCTATAATGTAAGTAAACGAAATAGATTAAAGATGATTTTGACTAATTTTTTAAATATGAATAGATTGCGTCAAAAATCATATTGACAAATTTTATTTGTGAATCTTTCAATAAAACGTGGATCACTGTACACGTATGTCGATTAAAGGCAATTAATCGTCACAGGACTGTGCTCAACTTCAATGCCAGAATGCATTATCCCTCCAACGAAATATCGAGCTCGATGCAGCTTTTCAAAAAAGCAAATGGCTATAAGCCTTGGCTTTATAATATATCTGTGGACATCTGTAGATACATGAAGAAACCTTATAATCCGCTTGCTATAATACTTATAAAAATTCTGCGACCATTTTCCAACTTCAACCATACCTGTCCTTATGGGGTCAGTTACAAGCTCAGAATTATGGGGAATATTTAGTTAAAATTAACTGGTTTTTATCGAAGAGAAAACAACTTGCAACAGACGTGTATTTTAAGTCTGACGAAGGCATCATGAAATCATAATTATATAATAAAAAGTCAATTTAAAACAAATAGACAGAGCTGCTAATTTTTCCATTTGAATCGAAATTCAAAATGGGTTTTACCTTTTGAAAACCCATTTTGCATTTCCATTCAAATGGAAAAATTAACAGCTCTGCAAATAGATAGTAATACATTTGACAATAAATATTGATTTTTTTAATATCTGAATATATCATCGAGTCAGCATTTGTAATTTTATAAGCATATATAATATATCTATGCATGTCATTATCTAAACCTTGCTTTTAAATATAAAATATACATCAGCAAAGTGCTTAAGAACTTATATTAACTGTGCAGTATTTATTAGGCAATTGCATGAATTGGGCAGTTATCAATAAAAATCTGTCATCTAGTGTATTCAGATCTGGAAATTATTAAAAAGTGGACACATCCATTAAGCTTTAATCATTTAAACATATTTACAATTTGTATGATCCTACAATTTCGTCACAATGGAAGCAATCGAAATTCGTGAAGATGCCATTGACTAATTATACTCTGAGCCCATTGAAAATGGCAAAACGGAATTGTGAAAATGTATGTATGTATGTATAACAGACAGAAGTAGGCATGACAGACTCAATAAAGTATATATTCTTGATCAGGTATATCGATAAATTCGTGTTCTGAGCATGGTTTGTATACTGTTGGGCTAGAGATATCAAATTTGTTGTGTAGTTGCGTGAAATGAATAAGTAGATTATGTTATTTTTAGATTCTGGATGCCACGCCCTCTTCGCTTAAATTTGCGTAATTCAAATACTGGTTTGATATATACATTCATATGAATGTCATACTGAAGATTTAACGAAGATAGTCCTTAAACAAGAAGACTTATTCAACAAATAGGTTTCCATAGTAAACGCCATACTGCACCCCAAGCGTAGTTAGCAGAGCTCGGGGTTCTGCATGCGTGCGTCAGTGTTTGTGGGTATGTGTGTGTACATAGAATCTTGAGGTGCTCTTTGTATTTAGCTCCTCCCTGGAGTCGGAGTATCTCCTAGTCGAGCAGTCTAGACTAGAGCACTCTTTCTTATTGTAAATGATTAGCAGTGAGAGTTTTTAAATATTTTATGATATTCATCATCATAGTTCTTTCAATAGTCTATGTCTGGTACAGAGTATCTTCAAGTCCACCTCTCCGACTAGAGCTCAAATGTTTTCTTTTCTTTGGATTTGATTGATATTCGTATCGATTGCGTTTGCGTTTGACAAGTTTTGCAATGCAACTGCGACAGGCACGAACGAAACGCGGCAGTTACCTGTTGCAGGCTCGTTGGCATCGCAGTTCGGCTTGGTTTTGGCCAACTCGAATTAAATACATATATTTAATGCATTTGCAAAATATCGATGACGTGCGCGATTGGCTTTCGTTTTGAAATTCGTTTGACTCTGCGGTGGGAAGCATGACATAGCCACAGAGCACCTGACTCAGCCACCATCGAGCCTGCAACTGAGCCTCGAGCATCGAGCATGAGCCTCGGCTTTGGCCTGTCTTCGGAGCATTTTCTACGCCTGTATGACATATCACCATAGATTTACATTGAATTTCAATAACTGCGAGTTGTCGGTTTGCAGTTTGTTTGTGTCTAAGATGAAGATGAAATGCAGGCATTAAGTTGATTTCGAATGACTTTGTCCCAAAGCTTTCACTTTTCAGTTTTTGCGTTTTTTTTTCTGCTTTTCGATATCTGTGCGCTTTTGGTGCGGGCATTAAGATTACAGTGCTTATAAACCAGGTAGGATCTCACTCACAGCTGCACTCAATTCAGAAATGCAAATTAAAAAACGATGAGAAAATGCGTTTCGTTTTGTATCAAGATTGTTTAGCTTGTTTAGAGAAAACCATGTACAAATGTATTATAGCTCATATAATAAATGAAAAGAATATTGATTATAATATATATTACATTTAATTCAATGCTTTATTATTTTAAATGATTTCCGAGATAAACTTCTTTATTAATTTACACAACTTCTATAAGGATTTTGAGGCACGTTGGCCAAAATGATTTAAATTGCATCAATATAAGCAAATAATAATTATACTTTGCCGTTGCACATATGTATATATATAAAAAAAAAGCGAAGCGAAGCACACATAATTAAGTTAAGCTCTAAAGAGTCCTTTTTAAATGAAATCCTTTCATTTAAGCATGGAGAAGAAATCAACTGAAAAAACTCGAAATCTAAATGCGAATTGCGAAAAAAAAGAAGCCGCCAATAATTATGATGAGGCTTCTTGCGGATCGATGCGGACTGCCGATTTGTGTGGACCCGATCCTCGATTTAACGTTGCGGTCGCTGACTCTGTCGGCTCAGTCCGCTGATGATATTGAGCACGATAACCATGAAGCTGTTGATTAATTTCGACTCTCCACCGGAAATGTAAAGGAAAAGTCGCAAAAACGTCGCTAAATGATAATGCAGCAGGTTACTGGGTTCGGGTATTGGCTCGATGGATCGCACCAATAGAAATTGAGCTGAACATAAAAGAAAAAAATAAAATACGAAAAAAAAACACACGCCACGGAAGCAGTTTGCGCATGCGTCAAGCATAAAAATATGGCAGGCATTCATTTTTTTGGTTTCTTTTTTTTTCTTTTTTTTTTAAATCATTTTGAGCCATCGAATTTATGAAGTCCGCAATTTAAAGCGGCGTTTTTTTCTCCGCTTGCCAATTTTATGGCGATTTTTAACGCTCAGCCAAAGCGCTGTTGAACAGCAAAGCCAAGTGTTTTAATGTTTAATGTTAATTGTGCTGTAAAGCTCGTTGAGCATTTTGTTTATGGCATCAGCATCAGCGAAATTTTGAAGAGTCTGTGATTTTGCGAACTTCACTTTTGCATTTCATATGAGCAGCAGTATCTGTATCAGCTGGCAAGGTGTAAGAGTTTAATGAGCAGCGACGTTTGGCTTATTGGGGCCGACAGGCGCTCGACTCGACTGGCCAGAGGAGCCGCACTGGAGTTCTTTGCTGGCAGCGTAATCCGTTTTCAGCTAATTAGGCTACAAGCTGCTGGATGCTGGCGAGAGGAGGCGAGAGCTTCGGCTGCAGGCAACTAAAGTTCAGACGCGTTTCGGTTTCGGGCATTCATTTTAAGCACATTGACCAAAAACGGCGCTGGGTCAGCCCGAAGCAACGGCTGGCTGATTCTCTTGCGGTTCCCCGCCCGCCTTCCACTGGTGCTCCTGCCGCGTTTCATGACGATTGCGGTGCGAGGCTCACGAAGCTGCCTTCAAAAGCTGTCAAGTTAACAATCCAGACAACACAGTCCCAGCCAGCCACAGTCGCAGTCGCAGTCCCAGTTTCAGTTCCAGTGCCGGGCCCAGTTGAAAACGTCTCTCATTTCGTGTCCCTGACGCTGTCGTCTTCTTCTTCTGTCGGTTAATGTCATTATCAAGATCGTTTGCATTTAATCTGCATAAACAAATCAAATAAGTAAAACCGAGCCGCGGCCCCGCAAAAGTGGCGCAGAAGTCACTTGGGCACCGCCACCAGCATCAGCATCAGCAGCACAGCCACCACCACCACCATCATCACCACCGCCGCGTCACAACGCCCTCAACGTCCCCCGTCCTTATACTCAGTCAGTCAGTCAACGGCGCGTCGGTAATGCGGTAATTGTTGTTGTAGCTCTGGTCAGCAGATGATGCTCGCTGCTGCAATACTGGCGACCTGTGCGGAGCGAGCGAGAGTGGGAGCCCTGTCTCTCGTGTCTCGCTGTCTCACTGCCGACGGTGGCGTGCCGATGCTGGTGCATCCTCATCCAAATCGGCAACGCACGCAGCGGCAAATTAAGTAGAACAGCAGTTGAAAATGTGGTTGGCCGCGGCTGCCGTTCCTACTGCTGCGGCTGCTGCTGCTGAGATTTTTAGCAACAACAAAAACATCGAACATTTGTTGGCTACTCTACAAAAAGTTGGGTAGAAATAATTCTGAGAGGAATTTGACTATTTAAAACTAGCCCAACAAAGTGAAGTAAAATATTATAGGCCACAAGGCGTATGCGCAATTAAGTTATATGTGACAGGCATTTACGTAAGAATCTATTTGCAGATGCTAAAAAACAAAACTTAAAATATTGCAGGATAATTTTTATATATTTATATATTAAAAAAAAAAAAATATTTGAATAGTCTCATATTTTCAGTGTACATCTAAAGCTACTTATATAATTCATTAAATAACTGAAAGATTGCATCGTTCCATCATTTTTAGCTATCTGCAGCAAACGATGCAGCGCATCCCAGGTCCATAGGACGCGAAGTCGTGATAATGACCACCTATAGAGCACACACACGCACACACACAACGGCATACCAAAGGAGACAGCATAAGGAGCATTTGAGCGAAAAGAAACTGTGCACACACTCACACACACACACACACACACACACACACACACCCAGAGAGCACTGTTACTGTATAGACTTTGAAGCCCTTAAAATCCCCAATAAATGGCTGGCCGAGACTCGGGTTTTGGGCAACGACTGCACATGCTGAGCATTGCACTTAGGTTAAGGTTCTCTCGCTGGCGTCTCTGGGATGCTGGCACTGACTGCGACGCAGATCGTCGCCGCCTGATTGCAAACTGGCTGCATTTGAGCCTTTGAAGATGCGAGCATACGCAACGGCGAGAGCCACTTTTCATAATCTTAGAAATGGCTGACTGCCTGACTGGCTGGCTGGCTGCCTTTCTGGCCAAAAATTACAGCAGAGCTGGCATCCACGGGACTCAGCATCATGCTGCGCCTCACGTTCGCTCATAACTTCTCATATAGTGGGCCCGGTCGGCCTGGCTTGGGCCTCTGCGCTGCAGCAGGTTAATGAAATGCGTTTTAACAAAAATCTTCAATGATGTTGTCCTCTCCACGCTTTTTGCGTTCCGCGATCTCTGCCATTCCCTGCCAATGCTCGCCTTTAATGTTTCAATATAAGCAAGCCAGGTTTACGGATGATCAATGATTGTTGGCGTAGCGTGTGGCCTCCGCCTCGGATAATGGGCTGCAGGAGAGCATGTGCATATATAATGATCATGCTTAGGATACAAATTGTTACAGTATATTCTTGTCATCTATAAAGCTTAAAGCAAGGTTTACGAACATCCACAAATATCTCTATATGGATGAGCTATACAAAAATGAAAGACTCATCCTGAAATGATATAATAATCAAGTGAAAGTGAAGGGTATTCAGTAGAAAGTGAAAATCGGAACAGATCCTATTGCAGAACTAATTGTTACAGTATATTCTTGTCATCTATAAAACTTCAATCAGAGTTTCTGAGCATCCACAAGCATCTCTATGTGGATGAGCTATAAAAAATTTAAGACTCATCCTGAAATTATATAAAAATCAAGGATATTCAGTAGAAAGTGAAAATCGGAACAGATCCCATTATAGAACCCAACTGATTTTGCATCTCGGTCACATTAAACACTGTCTATTTATGCATCGAGACTCCACTTGAGTCTGCAACTCCTTTACATTGACCGTAACTCAAATACAGCTAGTTGGATCTTTTCCATTGCCCAACAATGGTCATATCACTGACTCATCAACACCAGTGAGGCCAAAATACGAACCCAAATAAGCTGCGCAGAGACAGCGACTTTTAGCCCCGGGGCAATCTGTCAACTGGCGTCAGACGATCTAAGACAAGAGGAAGCCAGGCAGCCTCTGCCTCCATCTTAACTGGCAAAAAGTTGAAGCCAACAGAGAGCTAAGGCCTGAGGCGGTCTGCACCGCGTTACGCGTTGTCCGCTGGTGACGATGAACTGCGATTGTAACTGCGACTGGGACTCGAACTGGGACTGGGCTCGGGCTGAAGCTGAAGCTGAGACAGCGACTTTGAGTGGAACCGAATCTGTGTAGATCGAGTTAGACTGACTGTGGGTTGACTTCTGTTGGCTGCATGGCTATCAATTGCCCAAAAGCGTTGCACAAATTGAAACGTTTGACTATATTTGGGTCAGTTAAAGTGATCACATTAACAAGTCAATAGGAGTGCAACATCCTTTTAGGGCATCGCACGTCAGCAGGAGTAACAGTTGGTGGTAACCGGTGCCGTTGCCAGCGCCTCCGTCTCCATTGCCCTTACTCCTAGCTAGATCCAACTGGCGCTGCCTGCAGGCGGATGTCGCCAGCCGGGGTGTTGACACTGCCAGATTGATGTGTACTGGTTTGCGCTGGTCACCAAAAGGTGATCGGACGCAGCGTGAGAACTGGTACTAGACTCCACTCAGCTGGGTGTGTGTGCCCCAAGGGAGTTGCTCGCAATCTGGCAGGTATATCACCAGAGCTGGGCAAGGCCCGGAGCCTGTTTAATTAGGATAGGAGCGAGTGCGGTGACACAGAGGTCAGCAGGTTCATCAAAGCATTATATAGGACTGACATCTGGTTTATGGCTGCCTCGACTAGTTTTAGTGCCTTATAAATAAGAGAAGAGATTAGCTCCGTAGAAATTGACTACGATTCTGTTTAGCCCTTTATTAATTCTTCTTCTGATATTTATTATTGACCATTATGTGAATTATTTCATAGCAGTTTCGTCGCACAATATGCGATCGTGACTGATTTAAACAGCAGCCATTACAGCAGACAGCTTTCCAGGGCTCGGGAGGACATGGCTGAGAGTCTCGCATGTAACCTTTAAACCGTTTAATCTGACAAAGGAAATAAATAAAAGAATTAACATTTATTTTTAAGTATGCGCTCAAGTATGTGCCTCGGCCAATTCCCGCCGCGCCCAGAACGCAGTCGACCCGAGTCGAAGTTGATGGCGACTATCAAACCCAAAAACCGCCCGATGTGGCTGCTGCAAGCCACCTAAAAACCACCAGCACCGAGACAAACAGAGGGCCATGTCTAAAGCATTTTTGAAACATGCGAATTGCTTGTACGTGACACGCAACAGCAAAGGGAACAGCCACAAGGAGTGGACGAGGATGACGACGACGACGACGAAGATGACGATGACGACAGCAGGGGGGTGGCAGGCTGTGCACCTAAACACAAAAGAAATAAGATGACCATGTCCAGCCAACCACTTAGCCATGAAAGCGGTAACTACATGCAACAGATGAAGCATGCGCTGCGGCATGCAGCGCATCAGCGCTCAAAACCTAAAATGCCAAGGTAAAACTAAGCTAAACCCAAAGGTAGAGGCAAAGGTAAAGGTAAAGGCAAAGGCGAAGGCGAAGGCAAAGGCAACGGCAAAGGTAAATGTAAAGCTAAAGGTAAAGGTAAAGTACTTGGAATGCGCTCCAGCACAAGGAGCTGCAGCTTCACAAGCGCATCGCCATGGATCACACAGAGTGCTGTTGCAACAACAGTAACTCTGCTAATGCACAGTGTCCCAAAAATGTAGACTTGATCCATGTTTGCCAGCAAATGAAACTTTTGTTAAAAGCTTGAAAAATAATGAATAATATTTTGCGTTAAAATTTCATAAGGAATTTTACTTCTATTTTTATTTATTTTTATATATTTATGTGTTTGCTTTAAAGTCTAATTATTGCCAGTTTTTGAGTTTTGCAGCCCACTGTGCAGGGACGCTCAATGAAATTTATTTGGTGATGCTTGAGCGAAGCGTGAAGTTGACTGCCGCAGAAGCCTCGAACCGAGCACAGACACACACACAGACACAGTTGGAGTCACAGTCCCTGACTCTGAAAGCCTGAAGGAGCGACAGAGAGGGAGAGAGATATATAGAGAAAGAGAGAGGGAGAGAGCAAGAGAGACCCATACCAATAAGGCAGCCGCGATCAATTTAATCGCGCAAATAATATGCCTGCGTCTGTGACTGTGTCTGGGTCTGGATTGGAGCTTGGGCCCTGGGTCTGGAGCTGAGTCCTGGGAGCTGGCAATAAGTATGTACACACAATAAGTAAATATGGAATAATCGTTATGTGTGCCATATGCGCAAAGGGGTCGAGCCTTCTTATCGCCACGCCAAGATCAGAAAGTGTGTGACCGACCGGGCCCGGCCAATCGGGCAATCGGCCGAGCGACTCTGAATGCTTTGCATTTCCCAAGAACTGCAACCTGTGCGAGAATTCGCCTCTTTCACTTTGACACTTGTCCAGTCGAATGCTGCGTCGGCGTCGCCCTGGAAATTACGCTAATTTCGTGTGCCACTTATGTAGAGTGAATAGCCCGGAATGCGCGCTGGTGCCGCACACGGCACAGCAGCTGGGATAATCGGCAGAGTTGAAAAGGCAACTGGCCTTCTTCAATGCAATTACATGCTCCTGGCCCATAAGTCAGACAGTCGCCGCTCGGTGTTCCAATTCTCTGCCAATTTAATTGGCCTTTACACCAAACTGCTTGTGCTGCTGCTGCTGCTGTCCAGATCCTCGAGAGCTGCTCATGACACGTTGCGCGAATCACTCAAATGTCACCATAAATTCCGCGCATGCGCACACATTGGTATGCCTATTTTTGGGGTCTCATGCACTCGTCCACTCGCTCTTGTTAGCTGGAGCTGGCTTTTGTTACCATTTCCCATCTCAGCCATAAACTGCTGCACTCGCACTTGCCTGCCCGCCTGGCTGGAGCTGAGCTGGTTTGCGTATCTCTCTCGCTCTCTCTTTCTCTTTCTCTCTCGTTCTGTTGGCGCTTACCAGTTGCCTATTTTGGGTGTGGCGCTTTTTCTTTGGCTCATTTACGCCACCCCAAATGTGTAAAAGTGTGAATATCCAATTAGCGTTGCCAACCAAAATGGTCAATGGAGCTGCTAGCTTCAGCCTGCG
Organism: Drosophila meridionalis; assembly: GCA_035045145.1. Taxonomy (NCBI): domain Eukaryota; kingdom Metazoa; phylum Arthropoda; class Insecta; order Diptera; family Drosophilidae; genus Drosophila; species Drosophila meridionalis. The sequence goes on along the minus strand of JAWNPG010000020.1, from coordinate 7,705,477 downwards.
GCCAGTGCTTCGTTAAACAGATTTACGATTGCCTCACTCTACTATTAACGCATGCTAACTGCCATTGTCTTAATGAAAATGTTTATATAACTAGGCAGAGTTCGAGTTATCTAAATCAAACTTAAGGAAACTATTGCAAGGATTTGAGATTTGATTCAAAATAAATTATTTTCTACTTTAATATTAGTCAAAAATGATATTCCATGTGACTTTGTTACAAGTCTTTTCATCTTTACTCAGAACATCATAGAAATATTATCTAATTTTATGAGAAATTTAGGAAGTTTAAGAATGAAATATCTTTCTTAATCTATACTTTGAATACTTGGAAGCTTAAAGATTGTTAGACTGTATCAATAAATCCTTCTATATAAATCTAAGCAAAATCAATTGAAATGTTATTTGAAAACATTTCCCTGTATAAACATATCTGTATATAGTTACAAATGTTTGGCAAAGCATCAATAAATTCACTGCACATGAAGCCAGCCTCAGTTTGATTACACTTATTGGTAGCAATCAAAACAAGCTACATGACTCTAATAGCATTTTAACATTTAATATGGATTCCCATCAATCAATGAAAATGGCAACTAATTTTGGTACATGGCGCGAATTGTGGGTACACGCCTCCCCAAAGCGATTATATCATACAAATTAATAGTGTGGCTGTAGCTGGCGCTGGGGCTGGGGCTGGGGCTGGGGCTGGGGCTGGAACTGGACATGAACGTGGGTCCCAAACGCACGTACCGTGTACCCGTTCGTATTTTGCCATATAAATTGTGCATCGGAGCTGATATGTGATTTGTGCGCGATGGTGACGGTGATTGGAAAACCGAAAGTAAAACTAACAAATTTCCACGCAGCCGAACGCAGGTGCAAAAACTATGCAGCCTATTAATTAGATCAGAGCTACATGGTCATGCATTTATCATGTCCGACTGACTGACTGACTGAGTGAGTGACTGGCTGAATGACTGACTGAATGAGTGACTGAGTGTGTGCGTGCCACATGTTGCAACATCTCCAACTGGCCAACGTCATAATGATAATTATGATCGTACTACCTGACTGCCTGCCTCTTTAAAACGTGGCCAATTTCAAAATGACTTACTGCGAGTGCGCGCCCGCATCATCATCATCATCGTCGTCGTCATCAACACACTTCCACCTGCTGCCCGGTCGTGACAACAACGTTTGATCTTTGGCAGCTTGTCGCACCCAGCATGCCCCCAAAGTCGCACGCAGTGTCTCCTGGCTGGAGATGACTCCAGCTCCGTTGCCGGCTCAGATTTAGTCTGAAACATTGGCGTTAGATGGCGCCTGTCTACAAATGTTCGCTTTACCAAATGAGCTCTTGACGTGCTGTGCACCCAACTATCGGCCACATGTATCCACAAATATCTATATATCTATATATAGATATACATACATACATTTAATTGAGTTATCCACTTTACCAACTGCTGTCGCAGTTCGGTCTTTGAGACCAACTCAATGTTGTGAACCAATTTCCACCTTTTAGGTGCAATATGAACACAAGAGTTTTAATGATTTTTTTTTTTTCAATAACAAATATTCCAGCCAAGTTGATTTTGTTTTGTTTATAATGTCTTTATTTTTGGGGAAATATTTCATATAATCATATTTCCGTAAAAGAAACCCTTTTACTATCGTCTCTGCCAGAAACTTTCCCATTGCGGTTGCAAATTGGATTCGTCTTCCGTCAAAATTATAATTGCACTTCGAAGAATGTCAATTACGAGTAATTCTGCTGCAATTGCCGTTGAACGGTAATAAATTAATGGCATTAAAATATTTCGGCAGAAATGCAAGTCGAATGCGCGCGACATCATTTTAATGATGAGCATTTCATTATTATGATATCTTGAGGATTTCCAATTTCGATCCCATGCGATTTCCAATTGATATTTCTGATTTGTCTGCGCGCCGACGCAACTGGAGGGAGACAGACTGTCTGTCAGTCAGTCAGAGCAGCGGCGGAGGTGAGGTGGAGGCGAGCGCCGGGGTTGCTGTGGGGCTGATGGTATCTGCTGCTCATCCGGACGGCATCTTCGGCGGAGTACGTGGCTCATAAATTGAAAAAATAATATTTACACAGAGTAAACGCATTGAAAACAGTTTAAACAATAATCGGTACGCGGCGATCAATAAATGCAACGTTGTTGTTGCTGTTGCCGTTGCTGTTGTTGTTGCTGTGAGTGGGGCCGCTCGTTCGTTTAAGCCAATGCATAAACCAACCGCAAATGAAAAAAGCAAAAAACAAAAACAAAACAAAAAAGACCAAAAAACAATAACAACAATACCCAATACTAAAGCATCGACTCCGGGCTGCAACTGCAGCTCCGACAGCCGCGTCGACGGCGGCGGCGACTTCTCACGCAGTTGTGTGGAATTTTTAACTCATTTAAGTTTTTCTTAATTTTTTCCGACCACGACGCTCTCGTCTCTCTGTCGATATTTACTTCTGGTTTATTTCTTCTTTTTCGAAAGTTTACGTTTACAAATCTTTCAAGAAATCAGCCTGCGCCCGGCTTAGTCGTCTTTCACCTACTTGGCCCGTTCTCGAGCTGCCTCCCAACACGCGCTCCACACTCCCTCCGTTCGCCATGGTTCGGTGTACAAGTTTGCGTTTTAATTACACGCAACGTTGTTGGGGCAGTCGCCGATCATCCGCCCGCTGCTCGGCCAAGGGCCCCCAGTCCGAGGCTGCAGGCCCATCAAATGCTGGGACGCTGCTGCACTTGCAGCACAGCATTTGGCCAGCTTGGGAACCCAGCTGAGCCAGTGCCAACAGTCGTTGTCATCTTCAATGTGTGTTGTTGTTGTTGCTGTTGTCTCTGTTTGCGTTTAGCAATTAGAGTCCAATGAAGCGTATTCCTTATTTTTATGCATTATCGAATTAATGCCATCGGCACAGAGCGTTGATGACGAGCCACGTCTCTGACTCAAATGCTGAAGGAGACAAAGAGGATAAGAGCAAGAGAGATAGTGTAGAACGACATACTTATGCTTGGGCAGTGAAAGAGAGGGTGCATGTGGGCAGGAATACACTGCAAACAAATGTGTTGTGTGTATAGCAAGTGCAGTTTCGTAAAATAATAAAACAAATAAGAAGTAACCAAGTGCGAGTACTCTGCTCCCATAGGGGCAGCTGGCCATGCCCCCACTGGGCGTAGATATATAATATTTATATATTAAATATAATTTTTGGCATGTTCTCAGATGGAGTCACAAAAATGTGAAAATTACTGTGTATATTTCGATATGCCATTCCCCTAATGGGCGTATCGGGAAAATTTTGACACTTTATAATTCGAGGGTATGCACGAGTATATTTTCTAAATTTCAAGTCTTTAGTTTCAATAGCGTAGAAATAGTTTGCAATACGGACATTACACAAAACCAATATACTCTTTTTCCCTTAACTCCTATTGTCAAATTGGTATTTGTATAGTCTAAGAAATAAGTTTAAAAATGTTAGCATATCTTAAAGTCACAGAGTTAAATTTGTTGTAAACAAGGATTTTTCTCTGTGTACTTTGGGCGCTTAAATTGCAGTCGACTTTGAGTCGTTCTTTCCGGTTGGAGCAGTTGATCGCAAACATTGATCACCTGCACGCCAGCAGCAGAGCTGATCGCCAGCAACTGAGGCCAGCAGCTCCATCAGCAAGCAGGACGGCAGCCGGTGGCTCAACGAGTATCCCAGAGAATCGCAGCGTAAATTTACGCAAAAACTTGTTGACATTATTGTCGATAATTTTAACTGGCGAATCGCTGCCACAAGCCGCAGAGCAAGACTTGTAAGTCCTATAAACAAATGGAAAGGAAAACAATCCACAAACACACACACGACAGAGACAAAGGCAATCAGTCGAACTGACGAAGCGCCTGATTCAGTGCCCTGTCCCCTGCGCCGATAGCAGGGCTGATTCCCATCTGACTTGATGCCTGTCGGCGGGTGTTGCCCCTCCCGAGACAATCCTCCCTCCTCTCGGCCAGTGCATTTGAGCAAATGTTAATTTCGTCTTTTGCCAGTTTAGCGTGTCGATTTTTTAATTAGTCGCATCGTCGTCACTGTGATTTATGGTCAGGCAGCCAGCCAGCCAGTCAGCCCCAGCTAGCCAGGGCCTGCACTTTGAAGTACATGCGTATATTGGCTTAGCTAATAGGCTCTCCAAGCCGGCACATTGCCCGGCTTGGGTTATGAGAATAATGTCGGATATGGAATTTCTGCATAGTTGGCTCCGTTGATATAGTCAGCCTTCTAAACAGATAAATTGTTGTTTATGGCCGCGGCTTAGCCATGGGCACCGCCGCTTGTTCAAGTTAATGAGTTGGCTGTAACTTACGAGTGGTTACACAAATGTCCAGCTGGCTGAAATTTTGATGCCAAGGCGGAATAAGCTAAGGCCAAAGGTCAAACATGCGTGACTGGCCCAGGCAACATTAGATTTACATTGGGATTAGTCTAGAGAGGTTATCAAAGGCGAAAATATGCAAAAAATGGCTACTTAGTAAAGGTATAAAATAATGAGAATCGCAAAAAAGAGGCATGTTTAAAAGAAAAGATTGGCACTCTTATGTGATTGACACATAAATATGATGTTAAATATAATATATATAAAGATTACATTGTTTTCAAATACTTGAATACCAAATTGGGCGATTTCTCCATTTGGAAGTGCGAAACTGCACAACTCTATAACACAAAATAATCTATAAAGTAGTTACCCACAGTCATGAGTTGAGATATCACGTATCAAAATACCAACTATTAGAAAAAAACAAATTCTGATCAGTGTTCTAATTACGCAAAACTTTGGAAAGGCATTCAAACATATCCAAGCGACAGGTTCTATGGCAGACACATAGCTGAAATTTGAGCAACGCTTGGTTAGCCATGTCGCCGCATAGCGACAAGCTACTAAGACCGTAACTAAGCCAAACTGTCGTTTTAGCCATATTTGCCAAATTTAACGATTGCATCAGACCTGTCCGGCTGTGTAGCTCAATTGTTAGGATTGTTTATGACAACCGCTGGGGGCATGCTTTGAATGCACTCACGCAGCCTGCAGCTATTTTAATGCAGTGAAATCATTGTTGGAATGCCCAGTTGCATGTTGCTGCCAAATGAGATAGACACCTACCTGGCAGTTAGCACGTCGTAAAAATACGCTCGGCCAAGACATAAATCAATGCGGACACTGCGGTTGGCAGCTGACGACACCCAGGCGAGACCTTTACTCTCACTTTTCTCCGCTAATACCCAAAACTTTTCCAATAAGTCGCCCAACTAGGCGAAAGGCGGAAACAAGAAGCGCGGGCGTAACACATGTTCGGCATTTATATGCAAATCGACGACAAATCATAAAACAAAATTTCAAAGCAGATGGAACAGTCTTAGAAAACACACTCCGATATGTGTCAGCGTGTCAAAATGCGTGAGTGTGACTACAAAATGGTAAAAGCAATGGGAACTAAAGCTTAGCTAGAGCTGGGCGCGTGAGCTGCAGCCTCTTAGCCATAATAAAAGTGAAGACTTAGATGAGTTTATTATAAACTATTGGTGTTACGGCCTTAGTAGTAAGGAAAGACCTAGCTCAACAAACTTTACATAATTAGAACACTGATCAGAATTTGTTTTTCTCTAATAGTTGGTATTTTGATACGTGATATCTCAACTCATGACTGTGGGTAAATACTTTATAGATTATTTTGTGTTATAGAGTTGTGCAGTTTCGCACTTCCAAATGGAGAAATCACCCAATTTGGTATTCAAGTATTTTTAAGCAATGTGAAGGACGTAAACTTTATAAGTGATAAAATGAACAACATATTTAATCTTTATGTTGTCTTATATCTAACAATCTAACAGTTCTCCACTGTTTAAATTTCTATAATAAGGCTGAAAGGGAGTTTATTTCTTTTTTTTTACTTTATGTACTTTGGTTGAACTCAAATGCCGCAGTACAGTTTTTTATAAGTTTGCTATTCGCTATATGAATTTCATAATTCAATATTATTCTATTAATTTAAAGTTAAGTCCATTATGAAAATTCATATTAAGTACTCTACAGTGGGTCAAATCACTCATGGAAGTTGATCTACATTTACCACTTTCATTGGAGTCACCTATCAGCTAGAAAGCTTAAGCATTTCTTCTTCAAATAAGTTAAATAAAATATATACTTGCCGTTAATTTAGCTTTAGTATATCCTGACTAGAAAAGTTTAAAGTAATTCAGTTATTCTTGTAATCTCCACTCAGCCAACGTGACTCACGTGATCACGTGCCCATCGTTAAGCTCAACTTTGAGGCCAAAATGAAACAAAACGAAGCAACGCAAGAGCCAACCAAGCCCCAAACTCGCCAGCCGAACTGTCCCATCAACGACAACATCTTAAGCTCATTTGTCACATAAAAATCATATATGTAATTTGCTTGACAACCAAAAGTGGACGTCACGCGCCGCTGTAGCAAACGCCTCCATATTGGTGTAGGTATCAGCGACATGCACATGTTGCATGAGCCTCTCTCGGCTCAGGTCCAGGTGCGAGCATCCAGGCACTGCTTTCGCCGTCGCCGTCGGCTTCGCCATCGGTGTCGGAGCTGGTGATGGTGATGGTGCTGCGTTGAGTAAGCATTTCCTTAAATTAGCTGCACTTCGGATGCTGCATTATGATTCGTTCAGACGGGCTGAGAGCGGCCTGGTGGCATGGTCTTGTAGTAGTCTTCAGCATCATCATCAGCACAATCATCATCGTCGTCATCGTCATCGCATGGCCTTTTTTGGGTGGGCACACAGCATTAAGTGCTGAGATTTTGATGGAGTGTTGATGCAGCTGAGGTCAGTGTTAAATTTATGGCCTCTTATTGCTCGCATGATGCATGAGCCACACTTTCAGGTGGGCGCATTTCATTCAAATCCATAATCACAATTACAAGAGAAATGCCCGGCTAACTAGCCCCTCTTCATTTCTCCTTTCTTCAGCTTTTCTTTTCTCACTGTCTGATGATAGATATCACCAGATATCATCATAGGTATCATATCAAGTCTTTTCGGGTAACACCAAAGCACGTTTAAATAAAAAGATATGTTCAAGCACTATTAATATCTGAGATAAGATTTAATTATTTTCATTTATAAATTTTGTTAAATGCAATGTCACTCGGATGGTGAAGAGGTCATTCATGGCATTCCCCTTTAGTCTTCAGCGTGAGGTATTGCTGCTTATGTAACAGACTCAAGATTTGGTGTTGATTTCGACGGTGTCTATAAGGAATGTGGGTCTCAATACTTGGATGTGTTTTAGAATTAGATAGAATCTTTGATTTGTATTTAATTACCAGAAGTTAATAGATTCGATAATCCGGAATAATACGTTATGTGTCTCAAATATATTTATTCAGATTTTAATTATCTTATATTCTATCTAAATCTATCCTTCCTCTAAATACTTCAAAACTGTACAAGGAATCAAAGTCTTTTCTCTTCTCTCACAGTCTAAAAAAATAATCTTTTAAAAAGCAATTAAGCATAATTAACAATTCCGAGCTTAAAACCATATCATACTTAAAGAGAGAGAGCAAAAAGCAGATGATGTTTGTGATGAATGCATCTGGTGATTCACTCCATTAACCGTTAAGTGGGTAAACTGAACTCTCTAAACTCTCGATGCTTCCGTGGCGTTCACACCTAGCAGCAAACCGATGGTCAAGTCGAAGGCTTTCACATCCGGTTCTCAGCATTGAAATGGTAAATATGTTCAGTAGAACCGTTTAAGAAATCCATTTAAACAACGAAACACTTCAAAGTGAACCCCACTTGCTGCAGCAGCGGCTTTACATGCGTTGCTGGTTCAGGTCTCTGCTCTGCTCCGACTGGCTGGCTGGCTGGCTGACTGAAGGTCTATCTATCTGCAAGCAAAGCCCTTTGCAGCTTAGGCAAACATTTGCAATTACAATTTTAGCATATAATTGCAAACATGATAAACACTTTTATCGCCGCTCGTTGCGCTGCGAGGCAGCTAAGAACAATGCGACAACAGATGCGCCGATGCTTGAGATGGCCAGGACGGGTAAAGGATGGAATCGCTGCTGCCACTGAGACAGGAACAGAAGCAGAAACAGAAACAAAAACAGAATCTGAAAGAGAAAGAGAAACAGAAACAGAAACAGAGACAGAGCTGCTGATGGCGATAGAGACTGGAGCTTTGGGGCTACAACTCACGCAGCCGCCGACAGGTTTGGCTGCCAAGAAGAAGCGTGTCGCCAATTGATCGTGAGTTTTACCTAGAAAAATGTCGCGACAATTGTTAGCAATGGAATAAAAACAACAAAAAGGAACAAAAAGCCAACAAAACGTACTGAAGAGCTGGCAGCCCCAGCCCCAGCCCCAGCCCCAACTAGACAGAGAACAGCTCAAAGACAAAGCTGATGCTGGAGCTGGTCTATCGCCGTATGCAATTGAAATTGAAGAATTACGCGAAGAATGTCAGCGAACATAGTAAATGTTGTACATAAGGCCGGCTCTTCGGGCCATGTATTATGCCAGTTTTTGTGCCGTGATGGTGGTGCAGTGGTGCAGTGGCTGTGCTGATACAAGAAATTGTCACATTGGCACAGCTGATCTCCGGCCAGAATCGTGCAGGGCCAAAACAGCCCCCGCTACGTTAGCCTTGTGGCGGCATCTAAATGAACTGCAGATCGACTTCATTTTAGTAGCCAGCGCCTCATTACGAATGGAAATGATGATGGACAATAATGACGCGACAACAGGAAGTCCAAGCGGCTGCCGTCGTCGACATCTTCTCACTGCCTGCAGCCCATCCAGTCCCAATTCCAGTACCACTCGAATCAGGTCTTCTCCACTGATAGTGAATGAACAGCCCGATTGCAATTGATGTTGATGTTGCTGTTGCTGTTGCCCAGCAAGCGGACTCACAGAGATCTGCGACTCGAACTGGGCTAGTGCATCGTTAAATTGATTTGTGTGCCTGCCCTGCCGATAACTAGTTTCCAATGGCTGAGAAAGCTTCTGTCCCTCCGCATGCAACGAAATATTTCAGTTATAGCTAAATGCATCTCTCTGGCTATTCCAGAAATGTCACCTATGCCGAAAGCCACTTTGTTTGGCTCGCCTTTGATGAGCTCTGGCTTCCGTTTATGGCCGCCAGCTCTCAATTTTGGCATCATCGCTGTCATAAGAGAGTTGTAAGTATTCCATTACGTTTTTTTTTTCGTGGCTAACGTATTTGGCTTGAGAATGTTAGTTGTATGGAACTTAGAAGAAGTTATATCAATAATTTGAAATATGGAATTATTTAATAAATTGATTAATTAATAGAATAAATAGAATTAATAGAACACTGAACTATTCAAAACAATTATAAACGCCATCTATATGTAAAATGGGCAATTACTCTCTGGAAAACCTAATAGAATAGCTCCCATTTTGTATAGTGAAAGTAAAAGACTGAATTGCTGACTCAAGATCAGAAGATCTCTCTAAAAACTTAAGATATATTCAGGATATATAATTATCAAATATAATCCATATTACATGAATAGCTAAGCAGTTGCTTAACTTTTTGACATATATATATTATTAACTTAAATTATTGCTAAGATCTTTACCTAACAATCTACCAACAATCACCTCAAATGTAAGCCTAATAGACCAACAAATGGACCGCACATTCAAAGCGGTTGAAGCTGTCGAACAAGTTGACAAACAAATTTACGGCAACTCCAAATGGCAAGAGAGAACCGTTAGAGCCATTGCCAGAATTGTCATAATTTCGATTAGCTTACCAATAAACGACAACAACAACAGGCGAAACAGGTACAGCTGAACATTGAATGGAAATGGCACAACGCCCGCGACTTCAGCTCGATTCCTGAACAAAAATCATCCGCAAGCCTTTTCCAATGCGGCGACCGACAGCTCGGCCCGGCCTGTCCAAATGCAACAGAAATTAAAGTTAACAAATTTCCGACAATGTTTGGACATTTTCCAAGCCGGAGCAGAACAAGCGGCGTCTAGCGGTCCTCCCAGCGCATGAGAGTACCAGGTACCGTAATTGTTCGATGTGTTTTCGTTTCTATTGTGCGCGCACATTCAAAGCTGTCAGAGGACCGTTCGGCAGCAGCCCCCAGTCGGCAGGCAGATAGGTACGATCTATTGTGAATCGCTGACAATGCAGCAAGTAGCTATCCAACAGCTTCCTTCCATTAGCAGACGCCCAAAGGCTCGCAACTTGTTCAATTGTTCACAGTTTGCTGTGTTCTATGCTCTGTGTTCTGTGTTGGCTCCTTTTTTTGGCGGGGCTCTGGCAATTAGAGAAGTGGCGAGTGGGAGAGCGTTAAGCAGAGACGAGGGAGAAATTTGGCCTCTTCCAATGTGTGTAAAGTTAAGTTGTTGTCATTGTTCCGATCACAGTCGTTATAACGTCGTTCGTCTAGCTTTCAGCAGGTCGTGATGTCCAATTGAGGCGCAGATTTAGGTGGCACTCTCTGCAGCTCCCTCTCTCTCACACTATCTATCTCTTTCATACTTTCTTTCTCTCCACAGATATCATATATACGCTACACATACATCGAGCACAGCCTGTATTTAAATATATGGCAATAACGAGCAGAGGCTGATTACGATGATGACTATTAATTGATGATCAAGCTACATGTTTGACAGTTAGTCGATAATAAACAATATTGACATATCCAGTTAGAACGATAAACACTCTCACACTCGATAATTGGCGTCTTGGTGTGGCATCCACGAAGCAATCAGTTGGAAGCTGGATGCAAATCAGTGAGCTGGCATTAGGCAGAGATCTTCAAAGGCAAAGTTCTCACAATTTAATTAGTATGCATTTCCATTATTTATATAGTATGCCCTCAATGGCCACATCGTTAGCAGTCGCAGTTCCACACGGCTTGGGCATTGTTTTTTTCGTGCATTGCCTAAGCGAGGGACAGAGTGAAGATGAAGGGAGGCAGCAACTTCAGCTCGTACGCATGTCAATCTTCTCGGATGCTCTGTAGTTGCAGGTAAGAGGCTAAACAACAGCCCGAACACACACACACACATACACACACACACACACACACACACACACACCCAGACACTTAACTCATTTGGTTTGTAACTTTTGTTGGATTCCTCGGCTTTGGGCTGGTGTTCTCAGTAATGTTTTGTAGTTTTTATAGCTGCCTTTTACAGACGCGAGACGATCCGTGTACTTCCACAAACTATTGTAATACATCAATATGATTATGAGCACTAGCGCTTCGAGGCAGGTTGCCAGGTCTCTCCCGGTCTCTTTCCCCTTTCTCTCTCTCTCGCTTCTTTTCTCTGTGGCATGTGCTTGATTTATTTGAAGTTTTTCACTGTGTCTTCCCTTCGCTTGCTTTTTCTTTCTATTAACTGTTTGTCAAAGGCAAATAAACCAAATTGAATACTTTTCTTCTTCTTTTTCTTTTTGTATTATATTGGCACCTTTTTACCTTAACTCTTTATGTATACTTAGTATAATATATTGACGTTTAGCTTAAGGTTTTTGCGCTCTTATTAGAGGAGTCTTACTAAGCTTCAGATTTCGGAATGAAAGTAACTATTTCACTGAAGTTTCCATTCGAATATTGCAAATAAAAATCAAAATTAATATGGATTAAGTTTTCTCTAAAATTTCTCTACGTCTTAAAGTCCAGTTCAATGCTCTGTAGTTAACATTTCATGAGACTAATTGTATTACTCTGTAAAATAAAGAATAAATCCGTCATTTCCTAATTGATTCTTCGACTTTGAGACCCCCTCAAGACAAGTTCACGAAATCAGGTCACAATGCAAAAACCGAAGCCTTCGCCCCACAGGCAGCTTAAAGAAGATAAGTTTCCATGTGCTCGTATATACAATATTAATGAAAGTATTCTTCATAATTAATGAAATCTTAATGGGCGCCTTACAAGGCAACGCAGACGGCGCACAAACACAAATCAGCGCCGAGCCAAAGCAGCTTAGCGAACAGAAGTTCCCACATCATTAATATATACATATATATATATATATATAAAGAAAAATAAAAAGAAGCCCAACTAGAGATCAGAAGCAGCATCGTTCGAGAGACACACACGATGATCCCGTGCTGGCGCTGGCCAACAAAATTCAAACGAATTAAAGCAACTTCAACTTACAAATGTATCTACAAGATACAAGAACAAAAACAAACCAAAAAAAAAAAAAAAAAAAGGAGAGAGAGAGAAACACAAGCGACGACAAATTATGCAGCGACAACGAAGACAAACTCCAAGCGCAGCAGCAGCAGCAGCCGCAGATGGAGCTGGAGAAGCATTTTGATTCGGAATTGGAAGGAAGCTGCAGGCTTATCTCGAATGGACATGTATTTAGATTTAAATTTGGCTCTTTCGCTCACTAGTCGGCCAGCTAGCTGAAATAAATTATAACAGTCGAAATGAAGTTGAACGTTTTGTCTGCTGTCCGTTTGAATGAAATTTATTAGCCTTAAATGGCTGCGGCGCTACCTGAAGCTCCAAAACAGAGCTCAAATCGCCCCTCCGCTTCCCCTCCCCATCCAAATTTCCACTGCGTATCAGCGCTGTTTGTATGATAATCTGATAATCTCTGGAGCTCAGTCGCTCTCAACCTTTTCACACTCAATTAGCTGGGGCTACGGGAAACTGCATCGCTCTGCATCTGTTGGCATTCACTTTAATATTTTATCGATTTCATTTGCATGCGACTAGAGATAATAATATACATGTATCGTTGTTATATGCCCTCTCGCTGGCTACTACCTCGCAGCTCCCAGCTTCTAGCTTCTACTCTCGCATTTGTATCCCATGGCATTGAAAGGCAGTTTGAAAATGTTCTCAGCTCATAAAATTCCATAGTGAATCATTTGGCTCTGCGCTTTTTGTCTGCCGTCTTTCCGTGCCCGTCCGTCTGTCTGTCTGTCAGTCCGATTGTCTCTCTGTCTGTCCGTCCAGTGCGCTTCATTGGTCTGCATTTCATTTATTGTGTAATTCTCCACAATGTACTTTGGGCCACGGATTTGCTGGCTTTGCTGCTGACTGCCTTGTTTTGGGTTGTCTTCGCTTTCGAATTTGATTCTTGATTTTATGTCAGTTTATTTATGATAAGATGACCTTTTTTTCTCTTTTTTACTCTTTTCTTCGTCATCTCATTTTCTGCCTGTCGTCGTCTTCATTCGGCTGCTCTCTAATAGAATTGGAGCTGGATGTGTTGGCTTGTCTCTGGCCCGGGCTGCATGAATGAATGAAGCTCATTAAATTATGGGGCACTTACGGGCTAGCGGTGTGTGTTTTAAGGCACATTTTGAAATATGAGTAGCGTACACTGAGCGCAATAAGGGGCTGATTCGAACATACCTTTAGGGGGCTGGTTCTCAGATGGAGCAGCGTCTTATGAGTGTAAATGTGCTTAAGTAAGAGAAGTATATTGGAAGATTAAGTTGTTTCTCATCATTATAAAATATATAATAAGATCATAACTGCATTACTTATATTTACTGTTTATTCTATTAAATATTTGAGAGAAGACCTGACTAACTCTTCTATTACAAATATTACATAACCCATTCTTTTTTTCTCTCAGTGTTCATAGTTTCAGACAATTTCCGATCACATTTAAATCCAACAAATCCGATTGCTCAGTTTACTATTTTGATTTTGTATCTGCCAGCAGCAACAGCAGCTGTTGTTGTTGTTGTTTCTGGTGCTCGTTTAGAGCAAATTTTCAAGATCAACAACGCAGTTGAGCGTCACGAAGATGAAAAGCGAGATCTTTTATAGCGATTAGGCGCGGACAATGAATGCACGATGGATTCAGAAAACAAAATCCAAACCGAAAAACGCGACTACAGAACTTTATATAGGAGACAAGCTCAAAAGAGACAAGAATGAGAACAAGAACAAGAACGGAGTTTTTGTTGATCTTTTTGTGAATGCTGCAATGGTCTGGTTGTAGTAGTTGTTGTTGTTGTTCAGTTTAGTATTATGAGAATTGAGCCAAACATTTTTCAACTGGCTTCGAGGCGCAGACAAAGGCATAAAATACAAACTGAGTCTGGGATCTTTTTGATTTTCATTTTTTTTCTTTTTTTTTTGTATTTTATTCTTTATTTTTTTGGAGCCGTTGACAGAACGTGCATTATTAGTGTCAACCCTGTGCCCGTTGCTGTTGTTTCTCTAAACATAATTGAAACGCGCTTTCAATGAGTTAATTTGGAGTTGGCTGTGGCACTTCATGAAGGACCGAGCCGGCTGGATGAAGGCCTACGTAAACACAATTAGGTGCCCAGTGACAGAGGCGTCGCACTCGGACCACACGGGCCATGAAATGACAAAATGTGGAGTAAACGCACTCAGTAAACAAATCAAGATCTCGGTGCCCACGAAATCTCTGAATGAGCAATGTCACGGGCTCGACTCCGCGGCCTAACACAATATTTTCATAGGTCATTTGGATGGTTTGGCATTCAAGAGGAGCTTGCTTGCTCGCTGATGCATCTCGCCGCCACGGCGTATGCGTAATTGTTTTGTAAATGATATGTTAGCGACTAGACACACACACACAGACACATTCAGTTATACTGCCCACTGTCCAAATGACTTGCCACTTTGTGTTGCCAAGTTTAAAGTTGCTTAATTAGGCGTCTGGATCCGAGTCTCGAGTGGCATCGCATCGCTTGGACTGCGACTGCTAATGCGACTGCAGTCGGAGTCATATCTATGATATTTGCGGCCCATGTTGACAGGCAACAAAAGATATATAAAGCTAGTCTCCACCATCCACACGCATACGCACTCCTCAGCAACTTCATTAACAGCCGCAGCGCCGTTTAAGATGTAAAAATAAAGTATTATTTATGATTATTGTGAGAATTTCACAATGGCATGCGAGAATTTATTGTTAATGCTTTGTTGCGGCCAGCAGAGGCTGCGGCTGAGAAGGCTGAGAGACAAACAAGCCCGGGCTGCCTCTGTGCGATGGGCACAGTGGGGCAATCTCTATGGCAAAGTGAGCAAATTGTGACGGTGTATTGAAGTGCGGCATGTTTTAGTTATGATTTAAATTTAAATTTCATTGATATAGAATGAAATATTTTCGATCTCTTAAATTATTTTAACTCAAATATGACTTCAACAGTCAGCTTCCAGTCATCATCTTCATATTTCCCACTATATTTGCTCCACTGTGCTGCTCACTCAGCTTCTCCTCAAACAAACAATTTACATTGCAAGAAGACAGAACAAATGCCGTCAACAACAAATTTTGATAATTTCTGGTTTTGTACACAAACCGAAACACATACATATACACACACACACACACACATACATAGAAGCACACATATTTACATATTTCACTTATTTTTCACGCTGTCTTTTCGCATCGCGATTTTCCTGTCGACTTTTTGATGCATTTTTGCGGCATGGAGTCGCAATTAAAGTTAAATTTTGATGTTGATGCTGCGACAGACGTCTTGCACTTGGTTGTAGCTCGACTAAGCCATCTATCGCATTGTGGCTAACACCTTTTATACCCTGCACACATTGAAAATAGGAAAACAGGGTATACTGTTTAGGGAAAAGTCTTTGTGATATTCAGAAAGAGACATTGGAAAGCCTTTCAAGTATATACATTGAATCTAGCCTAAACTTTTGAGAGATTTGAGCCCAATTCCTATAAAATATTAATTTACAAAAATGTGAATTGATTGTGCAAATAGTAAAGATTCTAATAATACGAGATATATATTTTTGTATAATCGACAATTACATTTTCCTCTATTAATGCTTACAGTATAGCATAATATGGCTATCGATCGGCTTTCAGGGTATCTTCTAGTCGGGCAACCCCATCCAAATCATTGTTACTTGTTTATTTTCCTATCTGTTTATTAGTCAATATTTGCTTGTGAAATACCAAACACTTCCTTATTGTTGTTGGGTGTCGTTGTTCAACACTTAAATCGCGTTTAATAACCCAATGAAACGCCATTTTTGTTGCACAGCGTTGCCACCTAGTTCCCTGCCACTCACAGTGGTTTTTCGCTGTAATTTTCAACCAGTAATAATAAAACATTGTTTTAGAATTCATTCATACAAATTTTTATTGTTTTTTTTTCATATTTTTTTCTTTTGCATTTTGTTTGTTCGTTTTTTTTTTTTGTAGCTTGGTTTTTTTTTCTTGTAGTTTTTTAATTCATTTTTTTAATTACTAAAATTTCATAAAATTGTTTAGACTAAATTGTAAGTACAACACTAAATTACAATTGTATGTATGTAACTACTATTTGAATATTTCGTTTCATGTTGTATAAATATATGTGTGTAAGGTCTTATCAACTTTATACAATCTGACGCGTATTTGTCCTGTGTGTGAGTGTGTGTGTGCTTTTTTTCGGTTTTCTTTTTTGCAATAAAAATATAAATTACTAAAAACGACTATTTAAAAAAATTAAATATTTATAAAAAAATATATATATATGTATACTATATATGTGTGTGTGTATATAGGCGATTCAAGCATATATAATATATCGTATGAGCGTAGATAACAAAATGTATTGTAGAGCTTGAAGTTGATATTTACAAAAATTAGTTGAGATAAATGTGTGGATGAGCGCTGATCGAATATTTGTGTGTGTGGGTGTGTAAGTATATCCAACATTGGTTAGCCGCACAGTTTTATGATATTTCAATTTCATTTTCGTTTTCGCTTTAGCACTTAGCACTTTTATAACTAGTTTTTCTCTTTACACTAACGAGGAACCATTTGCAATTTAACTGTAAGTTTGATGAGTTCGTTTTGTGAATATTTAATTTTGATATTTTGGAATTTCGCAATCAGCTGTTGCGTCACACTTGTTTGTTTTGTTAAATGGTTTTGAGATCAAAATTAAATGTAAATAATTTGTTTTTGTTTTTTTTTTTTATTTTCTTTTCGCTTTTGCTTTTATAATATTAAGACTATATACTGTTCTGAAGACTTTCAAACATACGCACGTATATAATTTTTATAGATTTTTTTCTTTTTGTATATTTCATTCAATTTTGTTCGTTTTTTGTTTTTGTTTTTTTTTTTGTGAAATTTTCATTTAGTATCAAATAATTTTACGCTTAAGACTTATAAATTCAATACATTTCGTTATTAACTATAAATATTGTTGACTTCTTTGCTATAATTGCTCCAAATTAAAAAAAAATGCCAAAAAATTGTACAAAAAATTAAAAAATACTTTAGAGTATGAAATAAAAGTTGTAAATCGTGTAAAAATTAAGCACTTATTGTAGAATCACTAAATGTTTTGCTTGTCTTCGCATGTTGTTTGTCTGTGTGGGGGCCTTTAGGTAATACATGTATATAATTAAGCTAGAGTTAAATTTAGTTATACTTTATGCATATGTATATTTATTAGACACTAAAAGTAGGGCGCGAGATAGTCAATAATTGTGTTTTTTTTCTTTTGTTTTTAGTGTTTTTTTGTTTGTTTTGTTTTTTGTTCGTATATCAGAGTTTTCCTATAAAATACTATGTACAAAATGCTTGCGCACTACTTTGCATAGACAAGTAGAGTCGAGCGGGCGACCGACCATGCAGCGTCAATGAGGAATTTTCGTATTGCTTAGCTTCTAAATTAGTCTCTAATTAGGTGCTAGAGTTCTTTGCGTTAAGTAGTATTTACAATTTATCGCAACTAAGTGGATCTAATAATAATAATAATAATAGTTGAAGCAGATTTTTCAGTAACATGCAAAACGTCAGTTTGTGTTGTGTGTGTAGAGTTTTTCGTCCAGTGTAGGGTTTCTTTGCCAGGGTCAAGTTAACAGAAAACAATTGGATTTCTTGAGAACAGCTTTATATATAGAATAGGCATATATGCACGACACATATACATTGAGAACTTTATGCTTACGTCAGTCCATGCGAAACTAAAATGTTAAGTTATAATTACAATTTAAAGTTATAAAATTGATCGATAGATGTATGCGTGTGTGTGTGTGTAGAGTTTAGCCTGTTACAATTTTGACGACTGCACTGCTTCAATAAACAACAAAGCCATTTGCGGCTCATTTGGCGTCTCTCTCTCTCTCTCTTTCTCTCTCGCTCTCCCTCTCGCATCTCCTCTGTACCCGTCCCGCCAGTCTTTGCTTACATGTGCGGCGTACCGCAGACCACTGTGCGCTGCGTCGTCGCCGCACCGCTGCCCGTCGCCGAGGCGGCGGCCATCAGCTGCGAGGAGCAGGCGCCAGCCACGCCCGCCGCGGCCAGCGAGGGCCAACGCTGGCTGCAGTAGGAGCCCTCGCCCAGCACCGAGATGCGCTTGCCCTTGGGCTCGCTGGCGCCCGTTCCAGCGCCGGACGCGCTGTAGTCTTTGGTTGAGCCGGCAGATGCTGCCGCTGCTGCTGCCGCCGCCGCCGCCGCTCCGGCAGCTCCAGCGCCCGCGGACAGCAGCTGCGAGGCGCGATGCATCAGCGTGGGATCCGTGTTCAGCTGCTTCTGCGACTTAGCGCGCTGCAGCGGCGCCAGCTGGCCCACGCCGCAGAACTCCGAGTTGGCATTGTTGTCCGCTGCTGCGGCGTAGTTAGCCAGCGCACCGGAGTACATGCGGCACTCGTCAGCGGCAGCTGCGGCTGCTGCTGCGGCGGCTGCCGAGGCGCAGATGTTGTTCACCGACTTGTCCCACGTGTTCTTGATGATGTTGGGATTGCTGTTGTCGAAGGTCAGGCCGCCGCTGCTGCCGCGCTTGACGCCCAGCGTGCCGGCAGGCAGGCCGACGCCCACGCCCACGCCGACGCCACTGCCGTTGTGATGGAGCGTCGCAACCGCATTCTGCTCGTTCTGCTTGCGGGCCTCGGCGTCGTCCTTTTCCTGGGCGCGCTTGCGCTTGCGCTTCATGCAGAAGACCACGCAGGCGGCGATCACGGCGACCAACGGCATGGCCACGGAGAAGATGGCGATGAGCACGACCTGGGCATTGGTGAGGCCGTCGGCGCGCGCCTGCGTCGTGGCGCCGTATTGATGGGCGCCGAAGGAGACCGACTCGTAGGACTCATCGTCGCACTGCCGGCCACGGTAGCCGTTGGCGCAGACGCACTCGAAGCTGTTGACACGATTCATGCAGGTGCCGCCGTTATGGCAGGGCATGCTGCCGCACTCGTCGATGTCGATGGAGCAGTCCTTGCCTGTGAAGCCCGCACGACACGCGCACTGGTAGTCGTTGTTTAGATTGGTGCAGCTGCCGCCGTTGGCGCACGGCTTGGTCAGGCAGAGGTCGACGCGGCTGCTGCAGCGCGGCCCGTGGAAGCCGGGCACGCACTGGCAGCGATACTGGTTGAGCATGTCGATGCAGGTGCCGCCGTTCTGGCACTTGTGGCCCACGCAGTCGTCGATGTTTTGCTCGCACTTGGCGCCCGTGTAGCCGTCGGGGCAGATGCATTTACCGTTCGGCTGGCAGCTGCCGCCGTTCTGGCAGGGATTCGGGTTGCAGTTGTCTAAGTGGAGCTCGCAGGTGGCGCCGCTGTAGCCGCTAGGGCAGTCGCACTGAAACCCCTGCTTGCTGTTGCTGCTCGTGTTGCGGCATCTGCCCTGGTGGCACGGCTTGTCCGCGCAGGTGAGCAGCTTCTTCTCGCACATGCGACCGTTCCAGCCCTTGGGGCAGACGCACTTGTAGCCGCGCTGCGTCGCCTCGTCCTCGCAGGTGCCGCCGTTCTGGCAGGGATTCACGTCGGCGTCGCACGAGTTAATTTCCGTTTGGCAATCGTTGCCGCTGTACCCAGGCGCACACTTGCACGTGTACAGGCCCTGGCCGGTGTTGAAGCAGGTGCCGCCATTCATGCAGGGCCGATGGTTCGTGCAGTAGTTCAGATCCTGATTGCAGAACAAGCCGCCCCAGCCCTCGTTGCAGATGCAGTCCCAGGGCTTGTTGCATGTGCCATGCACGCAGCTCGGGAAGGGGACACACTCGTCGCACAGCGGTCCTCGCCAGCCCTTCTGGCAGCTGCAAAATAGAGTAAGGATAACACTTGATTAGTTTTAAGCGAAACGCAAATGAAACGAATACAAATTAAAGTCATGAACTAGTTCTTAACAAGTTATCGCCTATCGATAACAGCAGAATTCATTTCCTGATCATTGCTGAGATCACAACGAATGCGCAGCACAAGGCAGAGACAGCAAAAAGAGAATCACAACAGCACAATCATTGCTCATCAATGAAATATGCAAAGGCAAAGGAGGAGATGGATGGAGAGCCAAAGCGAACGACGACTGTTGGACATGACGGACACGGTTATTGCGCTCGGGGCGCTGGCTTACTTTTGAAGTTTGAGCCAATGCGAAAGCATGAAAGAAAGAAGGCGCATCACCTGCTTAGCAAATCACTCGCACACATGCACATAAATCAATACAAAGGCAAGTGTATATATGTGTGTGTGTGTGCTTGTAATTGCCTGTGTGGGCGCAGCAACGCTTGACTGCTTTTCGCTGCAGCTGAGAAGAAACTCGAACGGAAAGGGCAGCGACAACTTTTGCTTGAGATCTGCACTTCTGCCGACTCCTGCCCGAACGATTTGTAGATTTGTAGTGCACTGGGCGCCCTCGAGCGGGACATGTGCTTGACAGCCGTGCCCAAGGAGAGCAGTTTAAGGAAAAGGCATGTCAACTTGAAAGTCAAAGAGCGCAAGACAATCAAATGATGCGATGTTTTTTTTATGTATTTGGATCTGCTCAAGTACACACATCCGCACAGCAAGAGTGAGTGAGACGGAGCGAGGGGAGAGACAATTTGGCATTTCTCACGATGCGCAAACACTAAATTAATTTATTTCATTTGCAGCGCGCTCCACTTTGCGCTGGCAGCACGAAACTCACGCACGCACGCGCAATGCAATTTCGATTAATATGCAAACAAAAAATCCTTCACCCACAAACTCTCAATTGGCAGTAATTCAAAGCAGACGATAGATAGAGAGAGAGAGAGAGAGAGAGTGGAAGAGGGAGATGCAGATAGAGACAAGTGGTAATTGATATGCGTCAGTGTGTACACAAGCAGAAATGTCAAAAGCGTTGGCGACGCGACGGTCAACTACCAGCTGCGCGTATATGTGTGTGTGTGTGTCTGTGTGCATGTAAGTGTGCGTGTGTTTCCCTGTTTATTTGTATTTGTGTTTGGGCATATAGCGCGCGCGCTTAGAATTATTAAAATATTCCCACCATTACGAGGCAGCGCAGCACAAAAAGCACTTTAATTTTCAATGGCTTTGGCTTTGGCTTTGGCTCCGCTGTTTGGTGTTGGGATTTGGCTGAGTGGCACACGCATACTTGAGCGTAACTGCTTGCGGTTTTTTCTACGAACAATCAACACGTCGGGGCCTATTTATAAAACAAACATTTTATCCCAAATCACATCAATAACATTTGAGGGGCAGAGTTGTGTGTTTGTATTTGAAATTTTTGATTTTCGGTTTTTGGCACAATTATTGATTGAACCACAAAATGTTTGATTTCCGTTTTCGACCGAGTGGGAACTGGCACTCACTTTATTGGCCAGCAATGCATAAATAATGAGCAACATCCTGTCTTCGGCTATCGGGCAAGAAGAAATCTAAGCGAACGGCGCAATTAGCTTTCTGCAGGGGGGCTGGCAACGCCAAAAAGCGGCTCAGCCAGCCAGCCAGTCAGCTGGCAACTCTGCTCTATGAGATTTGAGCTTGAAATTTCATGCATAAAATATTTGCCAGCGTCGTCAAAAGTGTTCGCTTACACCTTGCATTGTCATTGCTGTTGTTAGTGTTGTTGTTGCATTTGCCCTATGAAAAATGTGGGAAAACTTTGTAATTCAATTTCGTTCGTTCCTCTCTGTAACTGTGTGTGTGTGTGTGTGTATTGCTTTTACTTGATTATTTCAGCAGGCACTCAAATAATTGTAATGCAAAACCTCGACAATCAAATGACAGCCAATGCACTCCCGGCCAGACAGTCAGACAGCCAAAAGAATTTCTTGTGGTCGCACAAAACGTGCACTAAACGGGCTAAGCAAAATGACTTTGTTGCTGTTGCCACTTTTTGTTTTTGTTTTTGTCTCTTTGCTTATGCTTTTGCCCTTTACCAAAGTTGGCAGCACTCAACATACACAGCAAATAAAACACTGTAAAAGGTGTGTCCAATGACAATTGTTGTTGCTGCTGCTGCCGCTGCTCTAAACGTGCAGCAAACCCAACAAAAACAAACAGAAATAAAAAATATCAAAAGCTCATCTTGGCAAAAAACTAAAGCCCGAAGCTTTGGCTAATTAGCAACATGTTGCGCGCAGCACGCAGCCAAATGTTGCGCTGCTTTAGGCCACATTTAGAATTGGTTTGATTGAATAGAAAAAAATACTTACATGCATTGGTTCGGCTTGTCGCAGTGACCATGGTCACAGCCCTTGGCGCATTTGGCTGCAAGTAGATAGAAGATACATCACATTAATTGATTGTTGATGAGTTTATAAAAAGAAGAGAAATACTTAAAAATAAAATAGACACGAGCAGCGACACTGTCCAAAAAAACACTTTTGGGCCTTAAGTGGCCAGCTGCCACCTGCCACCTGCCTCCTGCCACTTGCCGCAGTGACAATGCGTAGTAACACCCACGCGCCGCAGCCCACATTGATTCGGGGCCGTGAAACAAAGAGACAATCAGACAAAGCGAAACAGCATTTGAGGCAATTTAAAAGAGGAAAAACAAACTTTCTTTTTCACGCGTTTGCCCAATGAAAAGCCACTAAACGGGCCAAAATAAAACATCTTCGAAACAATTCGACACTAGATAGACAACAGCTTTTTGGCCAAAATCATCATCATGAATCATGGCCCAAAAACAAAAAGAAAAAAACAAAAATAAAAGAAGAAGAAGAAAAAACGCCAGTGACTCTTAAACTGTGCGGCAGCAGGAATAACTTGTTTCTAATATGCGCCCGGCCAGACCCAAAAGGAAACACCACAAAATGAAATAATCCCATGGTCGCAAAGAGCTGCGCTGCGCTGAGCTGCAACAGCCCGAAAACCGATTCCCAAGCTCCAAAAGGTTCGACGAAAACTTCGATTGTGGATTCAAGAGAGTGTGAAAGAGACGGGGCGACAGCGCGCGACAGAGAGAGGGCGAAGAAGAGCTGTGGCTGTGGCTGAAGCTGGGCCAAGAATGCGGCAAACATGTTTCTTTCGGCCAGCACTGGGGCTGGGGCTGGGGCTGGGCTCTGGCAGGAAGTAGGGGAGTCGCTGACGCCCGCCACGTTGCAAGGGTCTAGCTGAAAATCGTGAGCGCTGCGAATAAGGCAATGAGCTCCTCTTTAAACTGCCCAGTCAGCCAGCGCAGACACTCCGATATTCTTTCATTCAGCAGGAAAATTGCTAGAAAATCACTAAAACGTGTTCTCTCTCCCAGCTCCTGCTGCTGCTGCTCGATCGGCTGCTGCGCGATCGGCTGCTGCTATGCGCTTTTAATTCCCCCGCACGCAGTTAATATATATAAGCCGTAATATTGGCAATTGGCAATGATTTTTATTACATGGCCACAAGCGGAGGAGCTGGAGAACCAGACCAGATCACAGCCATCCAGACCAGACCAGAAGAGGCCAGCATGAAGCACTTGAAATTGTTTTTCCACAGCGACTGAAAGTGAGTTTGTTGTTGTTGCTGCTGATTTGCTGCTGGTTGTTAGCTGGCAGTAGCCCAGTCCGAGGATCGTTTCGTGTCTATTTGAAACGTGCTGCGGCTTCGCCATATTCTTGGCCTGTGTTCACACGCCCGCAATGGCCAAACGCAAATGTATCTTACGGATTAGAAGCGTAGAGCTAATGACTAGACTGTGCTATTTACTTTCACTTGAGTTCATTCGATTTATATATGGAAAGTTATGGCGAGATACATTTGTATCTTTTGGATGCATAATATGTATCTCACAGATACTTTTGCACATGTTACGTGTATAGCAATTATTGCCAAAGATACAATTGTATCTGTGAAGTACAAAGTGCAGGCACAGCTGGCAGCTCATTCAGCAAAGAGAAAAGCAAACAGCTTCGGGTTAAAATAGCTCATTTCCTTGAAATTAAAATACACACACGTACGCACTCACGTACACACACACACACACCCTCACACACGCTGCCGATTCAGAGCAATCGAAGTTTCATTCAAAAAAACAAAAAACAAAAAAATGGCAAAAAAAAACAAGTTGCAGACCTTTTGGGCCAATTTAATAAAGGCTAAGGCACTTCCACATGATCAGCTTCGCTCGAGTTGTTGTTGTTGTTGTTGTTGCTCTCGTCTTTTTGCAGCCGCACGTTTTGCCTTTTTATTTGCTGCTGCTGGAAAATAATTTTCGCACATGTGTGCGTGAATGTGTGTGTGTGTGTGTGCGAGTGTGTGTGCCTTAATTTAAGCTCATTTTTGCGCATTTAACTTGAAAATAAAGTATAGCAACAGCCAAAAGAGCGGAAGAGGCAGCTGCTGCTGCTGCTGCTGCTGCTCAACCGGCAGCAGAAGGACACAAAATTATGTGCCCGAAAAAAAGAAGAAGAGGCAGGCTGACCACTGGCAGGCAAGCAGTTTGGCAGACCCGGTTTGGAAGCTCGGACCACATTTATGGTGTAATCAGCCGTGGCCAGCCCTAAAGGAAGTTCTGGCCTCTCTCGTCCTCAGCAATGCGCGGCATGCAGACGACGCAGATACTCAAAAACGACATCAGCCACGACGGTACGTCATGATGATCAAGAAGCTGCTGCGATTGCCTGTAGCTGTAGCCTGTATTTGTTGTGCTGATGTGAGTGTGTGAGTGTAAGTGTGTGTGTGTGTGTGTGTGTGTGTGTGTCCACACCACACCTTGAATATGGAACCTGGGGCCACTTGCACTTGGCGTGGGAAGATTTTTGTGCTCTTCGTCAGTTTTGTGTGCTCTGATTCACGGTCCCTATGCGTGCGTCTGTGTGTGTGTGCCCCCGAAAATGCTGCATAGGTAGCTTGTGGGCTACTACAAAGGGCCGAGTTCGAGTTCAAATTGTGTTGTTTCTGCGTTTGCTTTTGTTTTGTTTTGTTTTGCTTTGGCTGCCTCAGTGATTTCTTTCGGTTTTCGGTTTTCAGTTTTCAGTTCGTTAGACGTTTTGTTCTGCCCCACGCCAAATGACAAATGATTTTTCCTCCACACATAAATGAAACGTGTGTGAGTGAGCGAGAGAGAGGGAGAGATCTTAACAAATATTCATTGATTTTTAATGTATTTGTTTGACTTTTTGATTTCTTCCACTTTATGGTATTTCATCGATATTCAAATGTGCTTTTGGCATTTCTATTTTTTTTTTTTTTTTTTTTTGTCAAATCATTGCGTCTCTGCTACGCATTCAAAATAATTACACTTTTAATTCGTTAGCAGCTCCTTGTCTCCCCTCCCCTGCCCCCTCCCGGGCTCCTCTTTTCCTGTCTCCTCGCGCATATTGTGTACAATCATCTCATTTGATTTGACAAGCAAGTGATTTTCAATAATAATGAGAGCTGCCCGTCAAGTGCGGCACAAGAAACGCGGCACGTTGTGTCCACTTGATGGAGCAGCAGCAGCAGCACCAACAACAACAAACAAGATCCAAGAGCTTCAGCGAAAAGAATGTAAAAATCGTTTTTTTGTAGCGAATGGAACTGAAGTAGTTGTCCCTTTTCGAAGATATATATGTACATATATACATATGTATCGCTGTATATATCTGTATCTTAAGGCTAGCTTACTCATACATCTGTTAGATACTTACGTTTCTCGCAGTACGTGCCCTGCCAGCCGGTCAGGCAGATAATTTCGCCATTCTCGGAGCATGTGTAGTGGCCGAACTGATCGTCCCGCGGCCGGCACAGATTCGCACAGCCGGAGCCGTAGTAGTGCGAATCGCAGGTGACACGAAAATCGTATTCGAGCGATGTGTACTGGGACTCGGACTTGTTCGTCTTCCACTCGGATGAGACGTCCAGCACTTGCTGCACGGATAGGCGTTGTATGAGCAGATCTGAAATAAGAGAGAAGTTAGAGAGATAAGCAACGGCTGAGAAAATACGAGCTGGAGATAGCCCTAATGAAGATTAATTGAATTCAGTTAACAGTTCTTCAGGGTATCGAGGGAACTGAGGCGGGAGCCAGGCGCTGGCGGCATTAACAGACGCTTGGAATTTTGTTCGATTAGAAATTCGAATAGTGAATATACCAAAAAGTTGAACTGCGCACAGCAATTGCGCTTGTCACACTCGTTGCGCAGGCGCACAAGTCAAGTGCCATGCCAAGGTATGCAGCCAGCCAGGGGTAAGTACTTGGTATTTGCAGCAAGCAGCAAGCAAGCAGCAACCAGCAGGCGGGCGGCAACAGGCAACCAGCCAGCCAGCCAGCCAGGCAGCCAGTCAGCCCGCCAGTCAGCCAGCCATGCAACACACGACCAACTGAGCGTCGCAGACGGACGTCAGTTGCATTTTCAGCTGTTCGCTGAGCCAAGCGGACCGGTCTTTTTTTTTTTTTTTTGAGAAACTATTGGATGGCAACTTGTTTGTGCCAGTGTGTGAGTGTGTGTTTCTGTATGTGTGTGTAGCTGTTTTATATAGCCACATTATGCCATGGTCTATAAAGTAAATTGCAGGTGCATGACTATTCGAATTGCATGCAGCCAAGTCGAACCTCAAGCCGCGGCTGAAGCGGGCCAAGACTTTTGTTAAGCTAAAAAAAAACAACAACAGAAAAGAAACAGACACCAATACAAATACAAATATAGAACCTATTCGTACCGCTGTATATGTAAATGCCAGTAAATCTCTTCGAGCTTAGCCAAGAATTAAGTGAAAATCTATTTTGAAACACTTCAGCAAAAGCAAAAGTAGTTAGTGAAAGCAGAAGTTGTGGCCAGGGGGGAATAAAGTTAGCTAGAGTTGGCTAAGATTCTGCTCGAGTGGCGCATACAAATATGGCCAGAAATGCTGTTGGCCCCATAAATTGAAAGCTGGCATTGACAAGCGCTCCAACTGGTTGCCAAGAGTTTTGACTATAACTATAACCATATTCAAAAATATCAACTAATTAATTACCAAAAGGAGCCAAAAATATTTCTCAGTGTGTGTGTGTGTGTGTGTGTGTTCGAGTGTGTGTGTTGCATAAACAAAATTCTAAGCCAGTTGCAAGCTGGCTTCACCTGACGTGGCAACATGAAAAAACGCTCAGCTTGCGCCAACAACATTCCCCCAAAACAAATTTAATTCGCAAATAAGCGAAAAAGAATTGAATATTTCGTGTCTAGTGGTTTTATTTACATTTGCAACACACTCACACACACATGTGCAACAACAGATTTGTGGCATGACAGGTTATTAGGCGACGTACCGGCAACGCTTCAAGCGCAACGCACAATTTGACTGCAGGTTTTTCTCTAATTTCTGCGTCTGCGTCTGCGTCCAGTTTGGCGAGTTGCGCGCAAACAAATAGAAATAAATGTGGAAAATCATGCACAGCAATTTCTGCAAATATTTACGCAAAACGGTATTTTTTTGGATTTTTTTCGTTTGCTAATTATTTATCTGCAAAAAGGATACGAAGAGAAGACATTTCACACACTCAAAGTGAAAAGTTGCGTGCGACAACTTTCGCAGTAGATGAAAAAGTTGATTTTAATGGCATGAATAATGGGAACTTTTGTGCGGATGTTGTCAACACAAAACAGAAAAAAATATCCCAAATTTCCCTAGTGGAGGTATTTTATTTTATCAGTGATGAAAATGTTGCACTCGCAACATTTCTCTTTATGACAATTTCCCAAATATCCCTGTCAATTCAATGATCAAACAAATAGACAATTTGTGAACGATTTGCTCTAAATACAATGCTTGCCACACGAGACTCGTTCCACATTTTGTTCTTCGTTTTGTCGCTTGCCGAAGTGAGTGAAATTTGTGTGCAACAAATTTACAAGGGGCAGCATCTTAAACTTGACTCTGACAAGGGGCAAGGCTTAAGTGTGAGGCCTCAGCAAACTGCAAATATTTAGTCGCAGTCGCTGTCGCTGTTGCTGTTGCCGTTGCCGTTGCCGTTGCCATCGCATTGCGCTGACTTCTGCTAAAGGAATTTATAAAATACCATTTTATCAAGACACACGACGAACCAGACATTGGCCAAGGGAGGCCGAGGGAACAACTTTTGTGTTTCTGTGGCAAAGAGACCCCGGGACTCTCGACTGTTGCTGGGCTGCTGCTGCTGCTGCTTGATCCAATGAGTTAAAATTAAAAGATAAGCATTTTAACAACATCGCCAGCAACAGCAACAACAACAGCAACAACAACGTGCAACTAACAACTTTGGCATTGGCAGAGATTAATTGGTAGGTAGGGATAGGTGAAAAAAGCCGAGAGAGAGAGAGAGGGAGAGAGAGAGAGAATAAGAGAGAGAGGTATTTTAAGCAGAAGAAGAACGCCAGCGAATATCTCAAGAGCATGAGTTGGAAGATTTCGACGCATCAAGCCAAGAATCACCTTGCACGACGCTCAAGCTGTGTGTCTCCTCCTCCTCCACCTCCTCCTACTCCTACCCAACCAGACAGTCCGCTGGACAGTCGGCTGGCAGGCAAACAACTGCTGGCCTCCTGCCTGCAGGCTAACTGGCGAAAAGGTCGCCACAGTCGAGGCGTCCCCTTGCCCCACCCGCTCCACTCTCAGCTGCAGGTTTCTTCAGCGACTGCGGCTGTCTTTTTCTCCTTTTTTGTATGTAATTTATGTTAAACGAATATAACAAAACGGAAAAAAGAGCTGCGAAACTTGTTGCCGGCCATGCAACGCATTCGAGAGACTCGACTATGCGGGAGAACCTCTAAAGGAGTTGCGGACTTTGAAATAATGAAATTAATCCTTGACAAGCGGCTAGAAAACTGCGCCAAATTGAAATTGCATAGAGACCGCTTCGACTGGCCGATAAAGATCTATTGCCCTGAAAGATCTCAGCAGGATATCTGAGGCATAAGGAACACAAGGAAAACTACGGGCAAAAAAACAATTAAAATTCCTAGAGGAACTAAAGACGAGCGAGCCTATGCCTAATGGAGAATAGGAGAAATTCATTGGAAACCTACATAAATCTGGGGCTAAAGAAATGCCTGGAGAACATGTACATAGATGCAGGTAACAAAAGGCAGGTAGCTCAGGCATTGTGTGGGAAAAACTAAAAGAAAAACCTGCTCTGATCGAAATGTGAAAGAGAACAAAAATTGATAGCGCAGCGAGAATGATGTGCTGCAGTGTCCTTGGCTAGAGACCACACAGATTACACTAAACAATCCCCAGCATCTGTGCACGTGTGGTCCTTATCGCGCTGCTGAATCAGGCTCTCATCTCAATGCATGTCGCATTGTTCGAAGATGAATTACACGATCACTAAATTCCACGGCAAAAAATAATCAAAGTCCTGCGCCTCATAGACATCGGGAGTTCGTGATTAAGAAAAAGACCAAAAGCCAGACACAAGCCAAGCTAAAAAGCTGCATTGCAGCGCAAGTAAATGAGGCGACGTCGACGTCGACGGCGACGAACGACCCGACCTCTGCACACACTTCCGTTCCAAAGGGAGTGAGCAGACAACAAAGGCGACAACTTTGCGGTGCTCGCTTCGCAGTCTGCTTGGTTTATCCCAAGGAGAGAGAGCGGAGGGGCGAGCAAACGGTGCTAAACCTGACGCTGCCGGCTCAATGCCTCAGCCTGGCTGTTATTTAAAACCATTCAATGTGCCGGAAATCTTACACACACACATACACACACTCACGCACACTTAGTTAGTTGCGCAGTTAGCGAAACTAGAAATTCGAGCATATCAATGTATCAGGTGTCCCTCGCAGGATCACTGATCCTCCAAAATATGCATAAAGTTGTCGACAGGAAGCAGGATGCGAATTATGATTACACACACAGGATATGCGTCGATAAACTTTCGGTACTTACTGTTGGTACGCGCATTGGCGCTGTTGTTCGTATCGTGCCAGGCCTCGACGATCAGCGTGAAGGTGCCCTGAAATACAGCAAGAAGTTGAAAAGAAAGTTAGTCAATTGTTAGGCGTATTAAGTGATTGTGGTAAAGAGGAAGAGCCAGCCAGGGCTTATCACAAACGGAAAACGTAATCCATTTGTTGTGGCTAAACGAAATGTTGCACTTACGCGCAGCATTTAACGTAGATATCATCGGGGCCATAACGAGATTCGAGAGCTAATGGCTCGAAAGCTCTCATACTTAAATCCCACAGCCCACAGAGCTCATTATAAACAGATTATGACAGAGTCGAAGCATGCTCCAAAGACGCCCACATGCCACAAGCTGGCCAACAGCAACACACACACACATACATAAACGTAGATACATTTGAAATGCAAATGCACAGCAGTTGGCAACTGGCAGCGCCCTCAATTCACACTTGATTACAAATGCAGCGTGAAGCGGGGGGAGGCGCGGCAAAGCGGGGAGGCGTGGCAAAAACCGGCAGAGATGACACAAAATCGAATAGCCGAAATGCATACATGCTCAAGCACACAGATACACATGTATCTATGCGCATTGGCAACATTTGAGCTGCAGTTTGCAGAGGTGGCCAAAAAAAAAAGAACAGAAATAAAGTTATACTGCTGGCAGCACTGGTTGCTGGGCGTGTGATTGCGTCTGGCTTGGCAGCACTTCGAATTCGAATTCGAGTTCGGCTTCGAGTCTGCGACTATGCATTGCATGTAAATGACTAATTTTCGACTAACTTTCGATTGCTGCATCGCTGTTGTTGCTGTTGCTGTTGCTGTTGCGTGGGCGGCAGATGTAGAATTAATTTAGTTGATAAGCGCAGTGCCGTTTGATTGCATAAGCAGCCAAAGCGCTTGCCAGACATTGAAAACTGCATTCGCACATAAACATAAAGCTGATGGGCTCGACAGGAAGCAAATCAGACAGAGAGAGAGAGAGAGAGACACACACACATACAGTCACACATATAGATTAACAATGGGAATTAATCGAAACATTTATTGGGAACTTCGCTTTTCGATTGGACATTTTATTGTATGAATACATTTTTCAAATGCGGAAAAACTTGTAATATTCTAGCAAACTCTGGCGACTTGTGTGTGAGTTATTATAAAGACACGACATATAATATATATTTATATGCTTGTGTACATATTTATATATAAATGTATGAGAGCTCCAAAAATAAATGAGCGACACACACATACACATACACACAGAGGCAAGCGTATATCGCGTGCGACGACGCTGTATATCAACGTCAATATCTGCAGCATAGGGTGAAGTGCATGCCAAATGCATAGGGCGCATGTGTGGAGTAGGAGTAGGAGTGGCAGCCACGTAGCAACAGAGGCAGCAGACAAGACAAGACAAGACACCCGCCGACAGACAGACAAAAGTAACAAAGTTCAATACACAAGCAGCAGCAAGAGCCACATACACACACACATGCACAGCCACAGACAACGTCTGCTAAAAATAGTCAACGATTGGCAGCAGCTGAAGAGGAGGGTCTCCGGCAACCCCCAGCGCAAGAGGAGCATCTCTCTATCTCCCTTGCCCCGACTCGCTGTGGCATGCGTGCCCCGCGCCCAGCCCGTGTCGCTGTTTTTTTTTCCATTTTTTTTAATTAAGTGCAACATTAAATTAGTTGCTGCTGCAACTGTGGCACGTCTAGTCGCTGACTATAATTACATTTTATAGCTTGACCTAGAAATATTTGGAGTTGGCACAAAAATAGAGCGCTGCCTGACCGAAATATAGCCACATTTCCCACTATTTGGCATTTGACAAAGAAATGTCATTGGGACTTACGCTGTTTGACAGAAACAATTCATTTGAAATATCCCATTTCCTATTCGAGAGTATCCTTGACTGTATTCAATTGAAATTTCCCTAGTTACACTATTAAATTTACTATTTTAAAATTTCTTTAATTGCATTAATTCATTTGAAATTTCCCTATTTAAAGTATCAATATTAAATTTCCTGCTATTTGTTATGTTGAGCACATAATTTATTTAAAATTTCCCTCTCTGTTCAAGTATATTTTAAGTATATTACTTTAAGGTTCTCCTTTTTTTTGGCACGTGGCTAAAATATGCTTTACATTGGGGAAATTCTGCGCTAATTGCATGTGGCTAATGAATTTTAGCATATTTCTGCATAATTTTCACTTAGCCCGCAGCAGCTGCTCGAAATTTATGCAACTTGCAGCAACACAGTTCACGTGCCGATAAGTCCAGCTAGATATACGTGTGTGTGAATGTGTGTGTGTGTAAGTGTGTTGTGCCCCAACCCATGACTTTGCCACTTTAGTCCACGCATGT
The DNA here is from genome assembly GCA_035045145.1 of Drosophila meridionalis. NCBI lineage: Eukaryota > Metazoa > Arthropoda > Insecta > Diptera > Drosophilidae > Drosophila > Drosophila meridionalis. The sequence continues at coordinate 7,673,035 of JAWNPG010000020.1, read as the reverse complement.
GTGTAATGATAATAATAGTGACGCTGCACATGCGCGCAAGCGATTAGAGAGAGGAACAGGGCGAGAGCACAAGGTAGACATACACAGAACGAGAGCGAGAGAGAGAGTGCGAGCGAGAGGTTTGGCAGGGAGTGGTGCAGCAAATCCACCCCTTAATTCAACCGCCGCACACGCTGCGGGCGCGCTGACAAGCGAAAAGTCGCTTGAAAAATACGTTACAAAATGCTAGCAGAGGCAGAGCCAGAGGCAGAGGGCGAGGCAGAGGCAGCGGCAGTAGCTGTAGGGGCTTTGGCAGCGAATATGGCTGTAATACTCGTTATAATTAAGAAATGCATCGCATGCTACCGCCGCTGAAATATATGCGCGTATTTCTTGGCCACTGGAGCAGAAAAGAAGAAGAAGAAGCAGCTCAAACAAACGTGGAATTCAGCTTTGGACTGCGAGTATTTCACATTTTGAGTAATTTATTAGGCAAACACGTGCGCATAAGCAAAGGCAGCGAGGGGCGAGGGGCGAAGGGTGAGGGGGGAGGTGGTGCTGGTGGTGCATAAATCTGCAAAGGTGATCAAAAGTCAGTCGCTCTCTCTCTCTCTCTCTCTCTCTCTGTCTCTCTCCCCTATCTGTCTAGAAAAAGTAACGTTCGCTTGCTTAGGGTTGCTTGTGCCCGTAGTCCGTAGTCCGTAGCCCGGCCGTAGTCAGCGAGCTGGAAATTGTCGCTGGTGGTGCGCGGCGCGGCGCACGCGTTTTGCGGCGCACTTTTTTTTTAATAGCCGACAGATGTTTGCGGCAACAACCCTTGACAAGGACACAGGGCTACGGTACGGGCGGAAATAAGTGCGACGCACAGTCGCTGAGCTATAAAAAGCCTCCAAACAAATTAGCAAAAGATGCCGCAAAGTAAAATGTAAAAAAACAAAAACAAAAACCAAATGAAATAAAATGAAGAAGAGTGAAAAGAAATTACGGCGAGCTAAAGAGACAGCAATGAACATTTTATTGACTGGCTGACGGAGCAGGAGGAAACAGACTCACGCTGTGGGGAAATATGTGTGCTGATCTATATATAGACGGAACATACGTATCGGGGGATCGTATCTACATATGTATATATCTGTTCACTTACCGGCCAGGCAAAGTTGAAGGCGAACTGTATGGGATTCGTGAAGTCTTTGCTCTGCAAGCTTTGCGCATCCGTCAGATTGAAGGAGTTCTCGCCCAGAATGGGCGTGACCACATCCCCGTACGTGCACTGCGATGTGGTGTCAATGGTCGCCTGGTAGTGCTTCAGGCAGACCCGAAATCTCGTCTTGCAGGTGCCAATGCACCTGCCCGTCGTCGCATCCTTCTCGCCAGTGCAGCAGTGGCCCTCGTTGTCCCTGCCGTGCTCATTGCTGAAGTATTTCAGCCGCAATTCGAAATTGCCGGAACTGTGAACCTGCGAGAGAGAGAGAGAGAGAGAGAGAGAGAGAGAATATTGCATTAGTATAATCAAATTAAAAAGCAATTTATTTAAGTTGACGTTGCGATCGGTCGATCGCTGCTGCAGCAGGCTTAAAAAGAAATCAAAAAGAATGCAGCATCCCCAGCAACACGACAATAAATCTTTCAACATGGTATTCCAACCGAAACAGAACACAAAAAATAAATGAAACACGCTGCGGAATTTCGCGAGGCGATCAGCACAAACTCAAACCCAAACCGAAGCCGAACTCGAACTCGAAAACCAAAACCAAAACCAAATTCCAAATACCAAATCGAGTAGCAATTGGCCGCAGATCGCGCCAAAGAGACCCATGCAAAGGACAAAGCGGGCTTATGAAATATTAAGAGTCAAGAACCAGGCAGCAAATGCACAGCAAGCGGTCGCCTCTTTGGCTCCTCAGACTGAATCCGACTCCGTCTCGTTTTTGAAGCGCCGCCGTGCCGCCGTGCCGCCGCGCCGACTCGACGTCGAGCACATTTGCATATTTGGATTTGCAAATTTGTTTGATTTGATCGCTGCGTCCGTCATAAATTTCTCAATTAATTCGCTTTTGCATTTTACGACGCTGGGTGTGAGATCGAATTTGTAAAATAGGTCAGCGCGTGTTAACAACTTAATTAATTTGTGTTTCACAGATATACATATATTTCCATTAGCAAAAGTTTTTCTTGATGGGAACATGTTTATAATTGGGAAATGTTTTTAGGGAAATTCTTGATCACACTCATATATGGCAGCTGTTGCTGGCTGCACTTAAGATATATAATTATGTCTTCGATGGCAGCCATAAATGGGCTCAAAACTCTCAACTCAACTCTCAGTGCTGCGACAAGGCAATGCCCAAAAAGAGGCGATCTAGAGTTATTGCTCTGATTGCTGCCCGTTTTCTATAACTGTTCGGCAATTAACATTTTAACAACAACAAGTGAAGCTTGTTAAAATGACAATTTAATTGTTAACAAGACATGAGCACTGGCTGAAGAGAGAGGGAGAGAGAAAGAGAGAGACGCAGCTGGTTCTCTAGTTGATCCACATGCGTTGGCTTGGGAAGCTTTTATTGTTTATGTTATTGTTGTTGCTGTGATTGTTGTTGCTGGCTTACTTCATCTCTTTGTATGAACATGGGTGTTTAATTGCTCAATTAAGCAGAAGTGCGTCTGCTGTTGCCTCTTTTCATGTCTTCTTTCAGATGCTGTGTAAGCAATGCCCCCTTCAAAGCACAGGTGTAATCCGTTGGGGGCCGAATCCGAAAGAGGCAAAGAAAAGAAGAATAAAGCGTGGCTCGCGGACCGACCACGCACACCGCGATCGCATAAAAAGGGCGACGATGAAAAACTGTAGCAAAGCTGCTTAACTAACATTTAATGGGCTTGGCAATTGAGCTCTGGCGCTAACATTTGCCGCACGCCTTTGTAATTGTGATTGCGGTGAGCTCTCACTTGTAATCAGGCAAGCAGCTTGGAATAGAGAAAAAGAAAGAGAGAGGGTGAGAGAGAAGGTGTGGTAGAGAGGGAGCATTCAATTGATAAGATAAATAAATTATTGATGCTCTAGCAATTGTGAATGCAGTTCGCAATAGCGCATAAGACGCGAACAAATCAAACGAGCAGCAAAAAACGCCCAAGATACACGCAAAACGAAAGACTTAAGCAACGAACGCGCAGACAAATGCAAGCAGCGGGCGCGGACGCAGACTGAGGCTGAGACTGAGACGTCGACGGCGTCGCTGCTGCGCAACGTACAACAAAACGTGTATTAATAAGCAGCGGGCCAACAAACACACACAAAAAAGAAAAAAAAAACAGAAATAATAAAAACAAAACAACACACGGCAAAACGGACGCAAAGAGCAGCACAAAAAGAAGCAGCAGCAACAGCAGCAGCAGCAGCAGCAGCAGCGACAGCGCCGACGACGACGACGGCGATGGCAACAGGCAGCGAAGAAGAAGAAGAGGAAAAACGTTGGAAAAAAATGTACAAGTAAAACCGAATTGTTTCCCACGGCATACGATTTTGCCGGTCAACATTGATGGTTAAAACGAACAAACGAACAGACGAACGACCGAGCAAAGGAACGAACGAACGAATGAGCGAACGACCGAACGATCGAACGACGAAGCGACGGCCCGACTTCGCGTCGGTGAGTTCAGTCGGAGGCGCAGCAAAAGGTGTAAGCAAGAGACGAGCGAACGCCAGGTGAAGAAGCAGCCAGCAGACGACAGTGCATCTATGCACAGCCATGTTGAAAGACAGAGAGCGAGAGAGAGAGAGAGAGAGTGGGAGAGCAAGAGCAGAGAGCCTCTCTCTGAGAGAGCGCTAAAGCCCCATGGCTATAACAGTTTAGCGTGTGTTGTTGCCGTTCCCGTTGTTGTTGTCAGCTGGTGCAGCCTGCAGCCGAAAGAGCAGCGCCAAAGCGCAAAAAGAGCAAAACGTGACTTAAAAGTGAATTGGAGTGTTGTTGTTTTTTTATGATTTTTTTTTTTTTCATAAAGTGCAGCTGGCAGCTGCTCAATGCTGCCAACAGCCTCCGCAAGCTGCGAGAGTGCCGAAGCCGAAGCCGAAGCTGAAGCTGCGAGAGCGAGCAAAAACTCGTTTTCCGAACGGCGCTTTGAAGAAGAGTAGTGCGAAAAAAATAGTAGTGTACGAATAAGAATTAATAGACGATCAGCAATGATGCGTTGCTGATGCGAGACAGACAGAGACGGAGGCGGCGCACTTCTTTCCTCATACAAAAAAAAAAGCTCTTGGCAGAGAAATGTTAGAAAAAGCAACAAGCGGAAGGAAGGTTAAGAGGCAAGTGCAGGGCATGAACAGATACAGCTATGGTTGTGAGACTATTTGATATGCAACAGACACATACACATACACACACACGCACAGCAAAGATGAAGAAGCAAACAAAAAGCGCCAAAGTGCACTCAAACAAAGGCGCAGGCAAAGATTGTCAAAATATGTACAAAGCAAATCAATTTGCATAACAGCGAAACATTTACACACACATAGAGAGATAGACTCACACACACACACACAGACACGTGGCTGGTGGGAAAAGAAACAAAGCGGTGCAGAGCTTTTAACTGACGTGATATGACACAAAGCCAAAATAGTTTTGTACAACAATTTGACACCGTTTGAATGCTCAAATGCGGTGCATACGAAATTCCCACACTTTTTGACAGTCGAGCAACAATTTCCCAAGCGGGGAAATTCTGCTAACCACCACCCACATAATGCAACGGTGAACTTGTAGCAAGACAAATTTATTTCTTTCTTTTGGTTAGTTAGTTTATGCATTTCCACAGATGGAAAATTTCATAATTTTATACACTTGTTATAGTTCTTTTGTTGTTTTACTTTTGACTTGACTTGTTTTGCCTTCAACTATGAACTTTATTACGCTTGAAGACCTTTTGAGCACACATAAATAAAGAGGGGAAAAATGAGCTAGTGGAGAGAACTCGAAAGCTGAAATGCCAAGTTATGCCAAGTTATCCCAGGGCTGGCATAGCCAGGGAGACGGAGAGGGAGCTGGAGGTGGAGCTGGAGATGGAGCCGGAACGGGACAGACACTTGTTAAAAGTGTTAGAAAATAGTGCGTTGCATTGTTTACCTTTTGCTTGACTCCGTTTGCTCAGTTAGCTGTTGGTTTTTACGAGCCATGGTAAATTTATACTCTATACGAACGCGGTACTTTTTCTGCTTCTTCTGTTTCTGTTTTTCCTTTGCCATGATCACTCAGGCTTGACGAGACAAGCAACGCGCAACCCCTCACCCCTCGCCCCTCAGCACTTTTTGCCATTTCTGCTCAGTGTCTTCCACGTCAACTTACGTTGACTGCCTGCCTGCCTGACTGACTGACAGTTTGAATGTTGTGGGTTACAACACACACACACACACACACACGCACAGACATTAAAATGTATGAACGCACGCATTTTACTTACATTTTAATATCATTTTCTTACAGGTGTTTGCTTAGCCTCTGCTGCTTACAAGACTAAGACAACAAGAGAGAAAGAAAGAGAGAGAGAGAGAGAGAGACACATGGAGCGGATAGAGCTGGCGTGCCCTTTGGCTTCGCTACGTTGTTTATTAATCATTTAAACTCATCATTATAATCAACCGTTAACAACGGGCTGGGGAAACAGTTATAAGCGCAAGTGAAACGGCTTCTGTGCGTGTGTGGGAGTCGCTGCTGCCACCTCTCTCTGTCGCACTCCTCTTTCTAAATTGCAATTAATTATTTCGCATGAAGCGCGCAAGACAAAGACGACGATGAGTTCAGAGTTATTCATTCATTCATTCATTCATTCATTCGGTCATGCAGTCGACGTCGCTGTCTCAATGTTAATATGAAAATTGCACGAAATGCAAAACAGAAGAAAGAACAAGCGCAGTCCCAACAACAATTACGGCATGTCGAGCATGTATGTGTATGTGTGTGTGTGTGTGTGCAGTGTTTGTATGATAAGCGGATAGACACCAAGTACGGTTATTTGATAGTTAAGTGATATTTTAAGCGCAGCATGTGAGAATAAATTGTAAGCAATAAGAAGCAAAGCGATAGACATCAGTAGAGAAGGAGAGAGCGAGAGTGGCAAAGAGGGAGCTTTCGATATGCTCGATTCTAATGCGAAAAGCTATTATTATTTTAGTGCTGCCAGATTGCTCAAGTTGGCATGTTTCGGCAGGTTAAAGCCGAACAATAACAGCTGCAATTTGTGATGTATCCCAAGCTTGGAGCCTTGCAACATTTCAGCTGGACGAAACTCAAGACCGCAGGAGGTTTCAAGACAGTTTTTCGAGTGCTGTTAAAATTAGCAACTAAATGGGGGAAAAAAACAAACGGCAACCGTGGGCAAAGAGACGCCGAGACGACGAGAAGAAGTGGAGCAAAGCCACATGCAATGTGCAGGGGATGCTGGCGTTAAAGATCAATGAAGGAAGCACAGGCAAAGCAAAACGCAAAAAGCAACAGCGAGTGCCGCTGCGCATGTGTCGACTGAAGCAGAGGCTGAAGCTGAAGCTGAAGCTGAAGCTGACGTTGACGTTGATGTTGACGTTGACCTACGCAAAGTGTAGCCAAAAACGCCCAAGTAAGAAGCGCATGCAAAAACATCGGCATCGGCATCGGCAGATGTTACCCATTTTTACACACACACACACATGCAAGTTTCATATTGAAATCGAGCAGCTTCTCGATTTCTGTTTCGTTTTTTTATTTTTATTATTATTTTTAAGGCATGCGCCGTTGGTGGTAATTTTGTCGAGGCTGCGTAGAGACTGTTCAATTTTCGGCATGGACCTGTTTGCGTATTGAAAAGCCGAAAACTAGTTTTCATCTATACGAGTGCAAAGGGTGTCCTTTCGAAAAAATAAAATAATAAAATAAAACAAAAACCAACCCCTGTTTGCTCAGCTGTTTTCCGAACTAAACTCAACTTCTCATATTACATTTAATGCGCTATATAAATTGTTATAAGCAAGCTGAAACTAAAATGAACTGCGACGGCTTTGAATATTTAAATTGTCTAAATGTCCAGCTAAAAAAACAGCTAACTTTTGCTCATCTCCTGCAGTGCTGCCAGGCTGGCAACGCCAAAAGCTCTCTCCTTCACGCACACACGCAAAGCGGCAGCTGCAAAATGCAGGCGCGCATGTGTGTAACGAGAATCACCGAAAAAAAGGAACAGCCAAAAAAACCAACAACAAGTTGCTGAAGCTACTAAGCTGCGATAAGCAGAATGTGATGGAAGGGAGAGGGTAGAACTTACCTGCACAATGACTGTGAAGCAAATAAATGCGGTTAATAAACATTTAATCCACTGCATGTTTATTGCTGTTATTGTTGCTTCGCTGGTCGCAATGAACAGAATGCCGTGTTTTGTTTTGTTGGCTGTGTTGTGTTGTGTTGTGTTGGGTGTGTGTTGTTATTAGTGTAATAATCCTTAGTGGGGCGGCCTTGCTGTTGTTGCTGCTTCACTCACACGCACACACTCAGTTGCAACATAAAAATTGTAGTTTATTGTATTTTTGGCAATTCTCTTTTGCAGCTAACTGCGGCACATGCTTTGGCGATTTGCTGTTGCTGTTATGTGCATTTTGTTGTTGTTGCTTTAGTGTGTGTGCTTTTTATTTTTATTATTTTTATTTCTACTTTATTTTACTATTATTTTGTTTTACACGTGCACGCGCCACATTTTCGTTTGCTTTGCGTTAGCTTCTCTTTGTTGTGGGACAAGAATTCGACGGGCGAATTTTCGGCCGTCTCCTGCTCGCGCACGGCGGGGGCGAGAGATGGGCGCAAAAGTGCCGCTAGAAAACTGCTATACGAAAATCGCACTCAGCCGAGCCATAGAGACACACGCGTTCACATGCAAAAACTGTATTTGCCTTGGGCTGATGCTTTTTTTAAAAAACCATTTGGAAAACAAATTATTTTATTTTGTAGTTCATGCACTTTTTGTGATTTTTGATTTGTGAATTTTAGTAGTGGCAGCTCTGCTTCTTCTTACACACTGAACATGCTCTTTAATTCGTATTCAAATTAAATCAAATTTGTTGCACACTCGAAATTTGAATATTTGGTGCGTTTGGCATTTGCCGCTTGTGTTGTGGGCTACAAGAATTTCAAAGCGACGCGCGACACGACCGAACGATGTGCACGACGTAAGAGCCACAAAGCGAATTGGCGACAAGACAACGAAGCAGCCGCAACGAACCGCACTGTGCAAGAATCCAAGACAGAATGAAAGCAGAAAATGTTTTATTTTGTAAATTTGTTTTTCAGCAGCCAGCACGCCGAGAGAGCCAGAGCAGCGAGTGTAACGGCGAGGGAGAGAGAGAGTGAGAGAGAGAGAGCGAAAGAGAGCGCGCGCGAGAGAGCACGGCTGCGGCAGCAAAAGCAGCAACTAAAATGCTGCTAGGCGCACAAACAGACACAGTTTTCGTGGTCATCCCTGTTTGCTTTGGCTGTATGTGAGCGGTAAGCTGGGTGCGCCTGCGCGTTAGAACGGGACAACTGCTGTGTGCCAGCTGCTGAGCGAAACGCGTTTTCTGTGCATATTTAGTGTGTTTCTCTCAAATGTTGCAGGGTGAGCGCAATGTTGCAGCAACATTGTTGCGCACCCAACCAGGTTGTTTTCACAAGATTTTGTGTTTTTAATCAACTTTAATTAATATATGTATTAAATAAAATTTTTATAAAATTATGCTTTAGTTTTGAATACGTATATGTGACTACAAATGTTGCCCGCGCAAATCGGCTTGACAAAGTCAATGTACGAGTTTTCAATCCTTTGTCTATTGAAGGGTTGTTTTTTTTCATTCTTTCTCCATAGCAGCAAAAGTACCGTAGATAAGCTGCAGAGCTGCACATAAAGGGATTTTTTTTTGGTTTGGTTTGGTCCGTTATGGCGATTTGCATGTGAAAGGGTTTTTGGGCAGTTTTTGGCGCTCAAAAAAAAAAAAAGGAAGAAAGAAATATGCAAAGAGCGAGGGCTAATCGTAGAGAATCAAACAAAATTTGTTAATTTTTTTGTTATTTAAAAAAAGTTGATTAATTTATGTGGTAAATTTTAAATATTCAAAAATCTTAATTAAAAATCATATTAAAATTAAATATGTTTTTAATTAAATGTTAAAAATTATATTGAAAATATTTATATATATTTATATTTTATTTAAAAATATTTTCAATATAATTTTTTAAAATTTATTTAAAAACATTTAATTTAATATGAATTTTAATTGTGTTTTTTTAAATATTTAAATATTATTTATTAATTTAATTTATATTTAAATATTATTTATTAATTTTATTTATATTTAAATATTATTTCATTAATTTTTTTATTTATAGTTATTTTATTTTTTAAGATTATTTTATAATATAATTAAAAAAATAATGATAAAAATATGTTTAATTTCAATTTAAATTATTGTAAAATAAAAACTAAAATCTGAAGAAGAATGATAATAATAATTTTTTATTTTTACTATATTTAAATCAAAATTTAGTATATTAAAAAAAGATAATTCTATATATACAATAATTTTAATATTTAGGAGTATCTTCTGTCATATAAAAGTACATTGTTTAGGAGAAGATCAAACATTCAAAAACCTCCGATCGACTGCATCAAGATTAATGTATCTCAGCTCAAGTTAGCAAAGATTGTAAATCATATAGGGGACCCCGCCTGATAAATGGCCCACATCTTCTGTGGGCTGGGGCTCATCCAGCTGGAAGCTCAATAAAGTTGTTGAAATTTGTACATAAAAATCGCTCTTCATTAATTTGCAGGAAAACATTTGCATACGAATGGGAACGGGAATGGGAAGCGCAACAGAACACGAAAAGATCGAACCAATGCAAAAAAGGCAACAGCGAAAAAACCCATCAAGTCAACACCCAATTTTACACGAGGCAACAGGAACAAAATTTCACCTCACTTTCAAGTGGCCGGGATGGAGCTGAGGCTGGATGTGGATGTGGTGCGAGTGCAGCTCCTGGGAAGTTTCAATATTTAAACAAAAATCTTTTCGCGCCATAAATTAGGCTGTAAAATGTGAGCGAAGAGTGAAAAGTTTTTAAATTAAACGCAAATTTATGGCCGCCAAAAGCTGCGGGCTGTGGGGCAAATGCTGTTGTTGTTCGTATTGTTGTTGTTGTTGCTGTTGTTGGGGCCCAGCATCAGTTGGCCAACTCCGGGGCCCCAGACGTTGCCCAGTTAGCACCTGTAAACCGGTTGTTGGGGCTGCCGCTGCGCAGGTAGCCCGGCCGCTGGCCAAACAGATGTCCTGCTGCTCCAAATTGAAAGCGCAACATACATCATCCTTCCACAAAGGCTGCCCCCCCACTCCCCTCCCCCTCCTCCTCCATCGGCGATTCTGCTGCAGGGCGCCTTTAGCCGTTTTGAATAATAAGCAACAACAACAACAGCAAAAACAACAACAACAACAACAACAGACCCCCAAAAACACAGTCGAAAGAAATTGGGGTCATGCACTTCGCACGCATGCGGCGCATGCAGCATCTCCTCCACTAGCTCCACCTCCCCCATCACTCTCTCTCCCTCTCTCTCTCTGTCTCTGTCTGCCCTTCACACACCCCTTCCACTGCCCCCCTTCTATACGCTGCGGTCAACATCTTTCACTTTGCAAGTGCACTTCATGTTTTGTTTTCGATTTTTTTTGGCTTTTGTTTGTACTTGGCTTAAACGAACTTTTTTTTATTTTTTATCAGTTTCGCTTCGTTGCCTGCCACAAGAAACTGGAAAATTAGGCGCGTGGCTGTGACATTTAGCATAAAGGGGCGTGGCAGTGCTTGGGCGTGGCGATGTGGAGTCGCATGATACGTCGAAACTGCAAGTTGTCGAAGAGCCGCAACTGACTTGAATGCCACCTGTTGATGGTCGAACATTGAATACCTGAAGTGAACTCAAATTACGTGTGGAGCTTATGAACTTAAAAAAAATTATAATATGAATAAAAATCGATATAGTAGTAGAAATTAGAAGTAGAAAGTAGTAGACAGTGTATATAGTAGTAAATACTTAGTAGTAAATGATGGCTAATAATAGTTGTTAGTAGTACATAGAAGCAAGTAGAAGCTGATGATAGTAGTAAATAGTAGTAGTAGTAGTAGAAATTAGTAGAAAGTAGTTGATGGTAGTATTAAATAGTAAATCGAAAGATATAGTAGTAGTTGAAGAGTATTAGTATAACACTAGTACGAAATAGAATCAGAAGTAGTAGTAGATAGGAGGAAGAAGTAGTAGTAGGCTCTAGATAAGAATAAGAGCCAGTAGTAGGTAGAAGTACATAGTAGTAAAAAGTAGTAGTATTTATTAGTTGAGATAGGAGTAGAGCGAGTAGTAGGTAGAAGTATATAATAGTAAGAAGTAGTAGTATGTAGTACCAGATAGGAGTAAGAAGTACTAGAAAGTTCTACCATATACGAGTAAGAACTAGTAGTAGTATGAGTAGTAGTAGGAGTAAGAAGTAGTAGTAGGTCATAGTAATAGATAAGTAGATAGATGTTAGAAATAGTAGTAGGTAGTAGTAGATAGAAATAAAGAGTATTAAGAGGAAGTAGTAGTGTTAGTCAATAGAAAATAGTAATAGTACTAGTAGTATCTAATAGTAAGTAGTAGTAGATAATATTTGTCAAAAGTAACTAAATAATAATAGTTGAAAATAGCAGGTACAATAAATTGCTGCAATTATCGATAGTAGTAGTAAATAGTAGTAGTTGAAAGTAGCAGATACAATAAATTACATTAAATAGTAGTTGAAAGTAGTAAATAGTAGTAGCAGAAAATTGCAGATAAAAACAGTAGTATACAAATATTTTGTATAGATTATCAGTTTCATATTTGAATAAATATTATTATAGATTAGTCATTGTTAAATCTCAAAAATTCAGAGATTCATTCGCTATAAGGAATCTTTCGAAATGCGAATTTCGAAAGCTTTGCAGCTTTGGTTCCAAGAATTTGCTCGAAATATCTGCACGCCATTCAAATGATTCCAGGAATTCGGGCACATGTCGCAGAGCCAAGCCGAGCCGAGTCGAACCGAGCTGAGCTGATTATGTCCTTGCCCATTGCAGAGGAGAGCCGGGTACAGCTGATGGCTGTTGGGGATACCAGTAAACATCCTGTTATGAAACTGCATAACTCGTTTGGCGATTCATTCATTCGTCCATTCATCTGAATGCTTGGCGCGGCGAATGCGTAAGAATTCGCGTAAACAAATGGAGAAACCGGAAGCGATCTATAGGGCCAGGCTAAGGTTCCAGTTCGTGGGAATTTCGTGAGCCACTTCCTTCCTTCCGCACATAACAAAAGCGCGGGTGGAACCGCAAGGAATCAACAGATCCTCTTTGCTCCGGGATCTATCTATGAGAGCGCGAATCAAGTTACGCGTGTTCCGTCCGCAGTCCCTGAGTGTCTCAGTTTCTGCGTCCCTGGCACAGTCTCTCTGCGCATGCATCATCCACATGCTGCTGCTGCTGCTTGTTTTGCACCTTGAGCCTTGACTACTTCCGGTTTTGCGCGAAGGACATCAGCGACAACGAGAGCGCAGCGCCGCAGCGACGCGACTGTAGCAGCAGGTAGTTGTTGTTATTGTTGTTGCTGTTGTTGTTGTTGTTGTTTTGGCCAGTTTTTGCAGTTGCCTTACGGACATTTCCTGCGCATTGCCCACGCCATGCAAATAAGGACGTCGGATGTCGCCAGCAGGACATGCGTTTGCCGCTGCCCATGCAAACAAGGACAACAAGTGCTCAACACTCCAGAGTCCTTTTGCCGGATGTTTTTCTTAAATCGATTGGAAATGTCCCTGCGCATTGTAGTCAAGTGCTTCAATTGCTTTAACATGATATTGAAAGAGGCCTGCTTACAACTATTGGAAATGAATATAAACATAGATTAATATAGATATATAAATGCAAATATATATATATGATAGATATAAATATAGATAGAATATATCAAATATATATAAATATATATTTCGAATACTTCCAAGCTATCAAGATAGGCATCCTATAGCCACAGTCTTTCCATACAATATCCTAACACAATTCGAGAACAATCCACGTTGGCAGGTGCAACAGACTGGATTTTCTCAAGCCTCATCGATAACTGTAATCGGTGCAACTGGAAATATTTCCCACAGGATGCAAATGTAACAAAGAACCAAAAAAAAAAAAAAAAAACTGGAGAACCGAAATAAAAATTTTATGTTTGATTTCATGCAAAGCAGAAACACAAACGAAATCGAAATCGGTGGAGAGAAGAATCTGAGAACAGCAGCGCTGCGGACATGTGTGCTTCCCACACACACACACACACACACACACACACACACGCACACTCACACGCACACACACATGTTGAATGCAGCAGGTACTTTGGCTAGGATACGCGTATCTCTAGCGCAGATAGAGCTACGCTTCCCAGGCAGCTCAGCTCCAGCAGCTGCTGTCCCAGGCATTTGAGATTTGTGCTCTCCGATGATGTTGTCTTCGACATTTACTTCCGTGTGAGTTTTCAAGTTCTTCCCACTGGAGTCAACAACAGGCAACAGCTGGCCAAGTGCAAATTTCTAGTCCGTAATCCTTTCCCGGCGTCTGTTAGAAACTGCACTGAATCCAGTCGGGCCTCATAATTGGCAAGCGCTGATACGAATTGTATCTGAGATCTGTCTGCGGCCTGAGAACGGAAGCGAGGGATCCGACAGCACCCTCGTCTCTCGCTCTGGCTTTGCCAAAAACCAAATGTGAGGGTGTCTCTATCAGGTGTATTGCATAATTCTCGTTTGTGTGGGAATCTTTTCGATTATTAAGGATGTGTTTCTTATGCAAACGGAAGTGGATTTGGCGTGGGAAGTGATCTAAGAAGAGTTCAATGGAAAATTTGATCTATTGAACAGTGAATAGAGCCAATGCAATCAACTAGAATCCTATTTAGTATGTTAGCCTACATTATATAAAGATACATAATAATAATAATACTAAATAATATTATAGTTCATATTATATTTTATCTTCAAAAACAATCAATTCTATCCACTTTCTCTTAAGAGCTCGCACTACACTTTGCCTTATCCCTAAGGCTAATGGATTTCACATCGTATTTTCGCTTGAAATGCGAAACGTCAGGGATCTGTCCTCAATCACAAGTGTTGTTCTGAGGCATATGGCAAAGTTATTCGAGTGCAGTTATCTTATCGCGTCAAGGATAGTGCCGTGCCTTGTCCTTCCTACGTACAACACATGTCACATCATATATAGCGCACTTGGGGTACTGTACTCCGGTGCCTAATGAATTTTCCCAACATATTTCGGGCATTACCCAAAGAGCGTCGGAAAAACACACACAAAAAGTACGAAACACCCACAGCTACAGGCGCAGGCAGCTCAGAAAGGACACGTAGTCGCATACGCCTGATGGGCTCTGAACAAAAATAGCTGCACGTATTAGAAATGCTGTCCGAGGATCAGGCAACGGGATCAGCTAGGCCCGCTGAGTTTCGGGCATTTAATATCCCTGCCGACAAAGCGAGTGCCGGCAGATTTGTTAGTCCTCGTTATTTTGCCCACTCATTTGGGCCACGTTCTCGAATGTCTCGAATCATTTGTGGGCGTTTAGGGCGCACTCCCCCGGCCTGAAGGCGGCTATCAACTACTAAAATGATTAATTTTGAAATAGCTGCAGGTGCAGACGACTAAAAAACAAATTTCATTGTGTTTACCTTCTGACTGTGACTCTGACTGTGACTCTGACTGTGACTCTGACTGTGACTCTGACTCTGACTCTGACCCTGACTCGGTGCTGCCATCGTCCTGTCTAGACATCGTCGTCATATCAGCAAATTGCCCTTGGCTAATGTTGTTTACTTAAGTTCCGCTCGCAGCGTTTAGCATTTTTTTTTTTACTTTTATTTTTTTGGCAGAAATAACAAAGACGGAAAATTTCACATTTTAAATTGCTGCCCAAAAAAGTTCGTCCTTAGGGGATAGAAATCCATTGCAATCGCTTAGTACAGATCTGAGATAATATATATTTGAATGTGCCAAAATGTTGTGCGCTCTAAATTGAGTTCTTTATAGGCAATGATCAGGGTAGTTGAGGAAGAGTAGGGGAAGTGTTATTGAATAATATGTTGGCTATGTTAAAGACTTCAAAGTAATGAAGAGAGTATAAAGCAGATCATATTGTTTTAGATTATTAAAGCATCAACTTAACTCTCTCAGTGGATATATATGGGATGATTTCATTAAATTTTATTGTCTATAAGACAGTCATAACAGGAGAATAATTCCAGAATATCCTACTATATTCAGTCTTTCCATAACAACAATTTATAACCCCTTCAAGCCCCCGCAAAAACAAATCAAGTAAATGAAAATGATATCTTCGCAAGCATGGAAAAACTTTAAGGATTTCGAATAAAATATGAATTAATGCTATATCTGACTGTCGAATCGCATTACTTACGGTCGCAACAATTTAATCGGTGACCCAAATTCGTTTGTTAATTAAAATCCTTTGTCAGCTTTCGGGGCCCTTCACCAGTGCAGTGCTCCCCCATGCAAAAGACTGCGTCCCAGTAGCTTCCTGTGCATTTTGTCATTTTTAATGAATATTTAAGCGATAATGCAAAATCAGATATATAAATATATATACATATGCACGATATGTATGTTTCAAACAGATTACGGGCAAGTTAATGGAAAGTTCGGGGCGATGTTGATGAGAACGAAAAGGCAGCTGCCAGCGGAGCAGATTAAGCGTAATGAAAACCTTTTTTCTTGGGGTTGGTAAGCGAAGATAAGCAAACGGGTTTCCAGAGCTAATCATTTAAAAACGTTGCCAAAAATACACTTTAAACAAAGCTTTCCCACTCTGCCAAAAGCAACCTGTTGTGCCCGAAAAAAATAAATAAATAAAAAACAGAAACAACAAAACTGAAAACAAAATTAATTTGTTGCTGTTGTTTTGGTGTTGTCCTGGCAAACGTGAACAGCAGCAGGCAAGCTGCATCCGGTGTTTGTGTTGATGCCAACAAACTTCCGTTTTTCTGGCAGCAGCAGACGAGCAGCAGCAGCTTTTGCGCATGCGCAGACACAAGTCAGTCACAGTTACAGCCCCAGCCACAGCCCCAGCTCCAGCTCCAGCTACAGCTCCAGCTCCAGCCACAGGCAGAAGTGCAGCAGCGTGCACGTCAACTGCTGCCAACAGGTGTATTTACTGTTTTTTCTTTTATTATTTATCAGCGACAAAAACAACACGAAAAAAAAGTGCTGCCCAGTTGGGTTTTCATTTCAGTGGATACCCTGCAGGCGAAAAAGATACATGTACAATGGGGTATGCTCGACTAATAGTCGATCTCATAGACGAAAATGTTTTGTCTCTACTTGTTGAATTATTTAAAAGTATAACATATTTAATATGTAATATTTTTGTATAGTTAACATTTTATTATATTTATATATAAAGTGGAAGAATCGTAATTACAAACATAGTTTAGCTCTTCAAACACAAAATTTCCACACAAAAAATATAGTGTCCTTTCTCGTTTATATTACATATTCTAGCTTAAGTCTGGTTTGAGATTCAAAAGCTAGATATGTATATCAAACATTCCTGATTTAATAAGATTAAATTTCGATTATTTCATGTACAGTACGTATATCATTATTAAAATTTTATTAACATTTTAATATTTCCTTGTCAATTTTTCATACAAAGGTTGAAAATTTTCTCATTGAAATGAGACCCACTTATTAAAAAAAAAATTATAAATAAATGTATGTGTAGAAAAATATTGATATATTGATAAATTGTATTGGTCAAATTAACTAAAAATTCTAAGAGTTATCTGTACAGAAAATACTGTGTGTTTCTCTTGGAACTTTGGTACAGGGTATCAACTCGTCTACAAAGACAGTTTATTTTTGTTATTTTTGCGGATCTTCTTCTACTGCTTGGCTGCCTGAGCAACTTTTTCATTGCCATAATTACCATGATTAGCAATGAATGCTGGGCCCGAGTCCGACTCCGACTATGGCTTGGCTTTAACTTGGCTTGCGATCTCTCAGCAACTGCGACGCGACTGCGACTTCAGCTTGAGCTCAGCTCCAGCTTTGGCTGGAACTTCATCAGTTGCTTTTTTTCGGTTACTTCTTCAGCAGCAGGCGGCAAACACGCGACAAATTTAATTTTTATGCCATTTCCTTCTCTTTTATTCATTTGCCATTGTTGTTGTTGTTTTTGTTGTTGTTGCGGTTGCATATATTAACCGTAAGTCGCCTGCACTTTAATTTGTATTTATGCGGGCTGATTACGTACGCTTCGTGCCTTGCAGCCGTGCTCTACGCTCCAGCTCAGCTCGATGATGTTGTTGACTTCTTTACTTTTATTGGCTTCGACAGTTCTCGTTGTTCTTCGTCGTTCTGCTCGTCAGTAATCAGTGTGCCCAGCACTGCCCGCGTAACCGAACTGTACCTGTAATGCTACCTGTACTGCTGCCCCCACCTCTTACTACTCTAACTGCTCCAGTGCGTGTTCCACAGAGTGTCATATCACATTCGGCTCAGTGATGAGGGCCAATAGCTTCGACAACATGCACATCGTGTAAGTTGTCATCGCAGAGTTCTATTAGTCGAAGTTTTTGTTTATATAAAGACATTGTATAGCAACAACATGATATTAAGATTAATGTGGAACGTTAATTCAGGTTGTTTATTTTGTGTGAGCTGGAAGAACTTTGGAGAAAAGAAGAAATTTATTGAAATCTCATATTAGCTCAAACATTTATATAAAACCATAATATTTTATCAATTCTTAAATTCAATTCAGCTACCTCTCTCATAATAATTATATATTTTAATATATTTATATGTTTTAAGCTAAATCTAATTATAAAATATTCTTATTTTAATGTGGAAGAGTCGTAATTTTAAATATACTAAATACATATAGTTAATTATAGTCCTTAAAAACAAAATGTTTCTACAGAAATACGTACTACTAATACTTAAATTTACCTAAGGTCTTTGAGCTGCTGAATCAAATACCTCACATAGAGACATACATTTATGTGCACACAAACAGTTTCTATATCAATTGATTTTGTTTTTTCCCCTTTTCTTCAAAAACAAATTCTCAATCCATTGATATAATCGAATTCCAGCACAAAAATGCCGTTACATAAATCGCTACCCCAATGACAGAGCTCCAAAAAATATTGACAAAGCATAAACAAAGAGAAGAATTCACTTTGTGTGGGTAAATGCTGTCTCCTCTTCTTGTCGATTTGGCGCGTGCTAAGCGTTCTGCAAACGCCCAGACAAATAATATTTCTGAGAAATAATGGGGTTAAGTTCAGTTTGAAGTCAGTCAGGTACCAAGAAGTACACGGCGACGCCTGCACTGAACGCTTCGATTCGAATGGAACGAACTGATAAGGCTTCAAATGGGGCAGATAAGATAGCGCAGGCTGAGCCGAAATCTAAGCAAATAAATGCAAAGCCAAAGATATCGAACTGTCGAAAGGTAGAGGTGAAAATCAACAGCTCGACAGAGTCGGAGCCGAGTCTTATCGCTGCTCGCTCGCGATTCGTTGTGGCAGCTGTTCGAAAGATAAACCAAGCGCGGCACGCGCGATTCTCTGCATCGGACGCAGTTCCATGCCATGCCACAGGCATATATGTTATTACTCCGTCTGTAGTGGACTGTAGGCCGTGCTTATCGGGGCGTTCCGGAAAACTCAAACTGTTTGCTCGAAAGTGCAATAAAAGTGTTGCGTATCCTTCCGCTGTTGCATCTGCCCGGGTCCAGCCGGAAAGGAGCATTGCGCATAGCTAGAGAGTTTTTATGGCCTGGTTTTATGACACCGATTATCCTTCCCAATACTTTGTTGTGCCTCATTAAGTGGGCTGCGAGTTTTATTAGTTGCGCGAGGCAGTTGCCCGATATGATAATTGAATTTAAATATACTCAAGACTAGTTCCAGTGCGCCTGCTGCTGGCAGCTATTAAAAGTCAAGGCGTATCGGACTACAAACCTATCTTTAATAGGCCACAAAGATTGCCGGGGCAAGCTGTACTCGCCCAAGCAGCATATTAGATCTTCGAGTCTAGTTAAGTCAGCGGCAGCTCAACAATGGCTCAAAGTCAAAGACAAAGGATGATCGTCTACCATTTGCGCCATTGTTTGGGCCCGATCCACCCTTATGTGTGGCGAATTGAGCAGATGAGTTCCATGTGCCACTCCGACGTCCCTTGGCTGAATGCGTCAATAATGCTGTCGTCGATATGAAAAGAATGGCATAGCTGCACAGTTTCTGCTTCTGATCCAGCTCCTACTGCTGCTCCTGCTCCTACTCCTGCTACTGCCTATCTAGAGCGTTATACATTTCACATTTGGCCCTTTGTGCGCTGCAATGAAGCTGTAACTGTCTGTCAAAAACATCCGAACTGCGTGTTGCCCTCTGTTGATTGCATTTTGCGGTCGCTCAGCGATCAGCGATCGGCGATAAGGCCCAAAGTGGAGCACGCACTGAATGCCCCGAGGCAGTGGCGGCAGTAGCTGGCAGCAGTCCATCATAATTATAAGGATAATCGCTTGATTGGTTATCCATCATGTAATATTTCAATTCAGGCTGCTTTCTTCGGCCACTTGAGTGCTTTGTTAGTTTGCATCTTGCGGGAAATAGATATCAGCGGGCAATCGCGCTAGATACTCATAATAGTTGCCTGAGGCATTATCGGCGATCAGCTGCATGATATGAGAGCTCTGCTGCGAACGTATTTCATAACATGTATTTGGGTCAAGTACAGCTTACTCCATAGGTCGATTGCTTCAGAAAGTATTGTAAGATATGGAAAGCGAACTTAAAACTTAGAAACGATATAGGAAAGATATGAGCGGTATTAGACCTTAATAGTTATGATAAGTTTTATTATATAATTAATCAAGGAAATCCTTTAAGTTATTTTGTAGATAGTCAATAATTTTCAGAAAATTCATATTTATTTAGTTAGGGCTCTAAAAAATAGATTTTCATTTAAATAGTAATCGATGTATATGCCTATGTATAGAAACATTACCAACTTATTTACTCAACTTAAAAAATAGATAGATAGATAGTTAGATAGATAGATAGATAGATAGACAGATAGATAGATAGATAGATAGATAGATAGATAGATAGATAGATAGATAGATAGATAGATAGATAGATAGATAGATAGATAGATAGATAGATAGATAGATAGATAGATAGATAGATAGATAGATAGATAGATAGATAGATAGATTGATAGATAGATAGATAGATAGATAGATAGATAGTTAGATAGATAGATAGATAGATAGATAGATTGATAGATAGATAGATAGATAGTTAGATAGATAGATAGATTGATAGATAGATAGATAGATAGATAGATAGATAGATAGATAGATAGATTGATAGATAGATAGATAGATAGATAGATAGTTAGATAGATAGATAGATAGATAGATAGATAGATAGATAGATAGATAGATAGATAGATAGATAGATACATTATAAACTTATTTACTCACCTTCAAAAATATACTTGATTATTTATTCAACCTATGGTTAGATCTTAGTCCATGGGATATGTGCTTTGTAGATACATTCTCATAACAATTTCATATACAATACTCCACTACCTCAATTTGAAATCAAAGTTCACTCTAAACAAATTTAAATACGATATTCTATCACATAAACGGTTGTCATACATAAAACATTTACTGTCATGTTTCAAGTTTATCTAATTGTAGCCTGGGTGGTCTCCGTGTGCAATTCATAGATAATGTTCTAGTGTCAGCTTGTCGAGATATTGAGGTAGTAGCTGAGCAGCGCGAATGATCAAGTTCAATTGTGTGTGTGGTCAGTGGCTTGCAGCTCATCAGTGGAGCTGAGGCCGTCCCAATGCTGGGCTAACTCGTTAAACGGGGCCTTCATTAATAGCTCGTCTCTAGCGGCGACTTCAAAGTTCGGTTGACAAATAAAAATGTGGCTAGGTCCAGGTCAGTAGCAGCCAAGCCCAAAATCGTAAATGCAGTAAGTAGCCATAAACTGGCCTAAAGACTAGACGAAATTCCTTTATCATTAATGTACGCACAGACGTGACAGAAATGCTCGAGCTGCTCATTATGATATAGGCGAAGGGAAGTGCCCAATAGCTTAGGCTCTGGATGAATGGCAACATTTCCATATGATATTGCGGTTAACAGCGTTTCAATCACATGGCCACATGGAACTCAATTTCGGTTGGCCGATCACAAAATTGTTATAAATTTGTTTCGTTTTCGCTGGCGCGCCACCTGAGCCAAATTAGTTGGCCAACTTTACTTTGGCCGTGTCGAGTAATTTCGCCCGAGCATAGCCAATCTCGCCAGCAGCAGCAGCAGCAGCGGCAGCTAAACAACAACAGCTGGCGGCACTTAAGTCGCTGGAGGAAATAGTCGAGAGCTTATCTCACTCTCTCTTTCTCGCTCTCTCTCCGTCTCTCCATCTCTTTCTCTCTCATTTATTACGCTCCCTCGCAATGTATAAACCCTTTCTGTTGCCTTGTCGTTTTGTTGTTATAATTCGTGTTTAACTAATTTTAGCCTATTATCGCCATCATTATTATCATTAAATGTGAAATTGTTGCCCCGGTGCGCATGCGCATTGGCAATTTGAAAGCAACACACACACTCACACTCACACACACACACAGTGGAACAGACGCTGGCAGGTTGCTCCAACTATAAACACAACTCCAACTCCAACTTCAACTCATCGTCAAGTTGCTGTCAGACACCAACTGTTGTCTCTGCACCCAGTGCCAGTCCGAGTCCCAGTCCGAGTCCCAGTCCCAGTCTCAGTCCCAGTTTCACTCGCAGTCATCTGACCGCTGGGGTTGGCGTCGGGGTCAAGCCAACAACATTTTGCGCCTGCTATAAGCTTTTCAGCAATATGTTCTATTTTTCGCTTTGCTCTGGGCAATTACCACAGGTAATTTGAAAGGTATGCCGAGGGAGGAGCAAAGTGTATAAACTATCCATTAAATAGCTCTGTTTGCCAAATTGGGAATTATATATATGCATGAATGAGTATATAACAGCTTAAAGAGTTAATATTATTTTGTTTTTTGTTTTTTTATTATATTTAATATGTATTCAACTGTTATCAATTTTTTGTGGTTCTACATATAAATGGAGACAGCGTATGGAAGTAATGCAGAGAGCTGAGATATGATCGATATATAAAGATATGTATCAATGATTGTCTGGGCAACATATTAATATGATATCAGCTGAAATATAAGAAAAACTCTACCCATATATGATAAATTAAAAAAAAAATATAATAAAAAAAAATAAAATTCTAAAAGATTCACATAATGATTATATCAAGCTATCACAATAATGCTTGCTAGAATAATCAATCCTCTTCTATGATTCAGTAATCGAGAATTTTCTCAACTTTTGCCCGCAAATGAGCAGCTTCTGCAACATTTGATATCATTTTTCGCAGCTAGGACTCAATTACAGCCAGAGGTAGCCAAAAATGTCTTGCTGAACAATTGCTGGAAATGATGATTGTAAGTAATACGAATACAATTTATGGCAAAAGATGTGCAAAAGATGTGTCGAGTCGAACAAAAGGCAGCCGAGCAAAAACCACAAGAATGACAAATGTAAACGGCACCGCAGACGGTTCCTTTGGGCAGCGCACCACCGCACCAGACCCGACGCTTGGGTGGGTTGTGCCAAGCAACACCTACAACACAGATGCAGTGATTCTGTGTCTGTCTGGCTGTCTCTTTTTGTGTGTGCCTGGATAAGGATAACACAGAGACGGCAATGGCGACCCATGCGGCGTTGCACACGGCTCTGCCCAGGCGAGTCCTGGAAGTTGACCCAACGAACCACTTAAAGGCCAGAGACAAAATGTATTGGATGTTGTGGAATGGCAGTGATGCTTGACCAACGACTGGCGGGGATTGAGTTCCACATAGTTCTAAAGAAATGACCATACGGCCATATGCCAGTGGACAGTTGTTTGATTTGTCTGGCTGTTGCTAACAGATATCCTTGCTACCGACTGACTCCTTGCGCTTGCCTAATCATTGTTAGTTTTTTCCTGCAAATTGTCTCGCATTGTTTTTCCTGCGCATTGTCGCCTGGCGACAGCTCCTTGCAAATTGTTCTCGTCTTACGTAAATGATTTATACGCTCTTTGTTTTTACAAAGGATTTGCGCGTAATTCTACTATTTGCTCAGTTGTCGCTGAATTGCAAATTGTTGTTGAAGGGAAATGTACTGGACGGTATGGAAAGTTATTTGTTTGAAAATTGTGAATAAATATTATTTAAAAATTTATTACCATATAGAAATAACAGTTTATTGGCAGATTGCGAAAGTTATGTGTTTGTATATTATAGAAAATGTTATTATTACAAATTTCAAATTATATAGAAATAACAGTTTGTTAGTAGATTTGGAAAATTATATTTTTATTATGGAAAATATATTTTTAAAAATTTATAATTATATATATTAAAATATTATTGAAATAACTGTTTGCTGTCATGGAAATTATTTATGGAAAATGTTTATACATTTTTTTCTAGTTGTACAGAAATACAAGTTTATTGGATATTTTTGAATACTCTGCACTATATAAAGCCTCAAACAAAGCTGTTGAAATAATTGTTAATATCTGAGGATGAAGGCATTTCCTAATATAGCTCCCCTTAATTGCAGCTAAGACAGTGCTTTGATCATATCTCAGTACATCTGGCTCTATAATGAATTGAATAAGTATATAAATACATATATATTTGTTAAGTAAAAGGGACACCAAAAGGACCTTTGTGTCACTTACTCAAGTCCTCTAAGACAAGTTGACTTCTGCTATATTGCCTGCTGTTGAAACTTCAAGTTATATTTTGGTAGGCTTCATGGATTTAATACTTTGTTAGCAACATTAACTGTGAGCCAGCGAACGGCTGCAAGTTGTATTTTTTTTTGTTTTAATTTGGCCTGCAAGATGTCCAATACCCTGATGCATATCTCCACAAACCTGAAGCAGGAGCAACCTGCAGGACAAAATGCAAACCCTTCTAACTGCTGCAGACGGCGCAGCGAAGGGAATTCAATTTGACTGCCAGCCTCAGCTCAAAATCAAAGGTGTTGTTTACAGGCGGCAGCCAGCGGCGGCATCCATCGGACAGTTGACCCTTCTACGAATGGCTGAACAAAAAAGTGGAGAAGTGAACCGAGCAGCCGAGAGCATCTGCCAGTGCATGCGTAATGACCAACTGCCAAAAAATAGTGAGGGCCTTTCGAGGGAGCCCGAAAAAAAGGACAGACTAATGAACGACGTTGTTGAAAATCTACGTGGCTAAAAAGGCAGAGAGACAAGAGTTAACACGAAAAGAAAAAACCCTCGGTTACAGATGCCATCAAATTATAGCAGCAGACGCCAAGCAAAGAGTTGAAATTGAAACAGTTGCCGAGGGGATCGGCATCGAGTTTGTGTTTGGGTTTCAGTTCGAGTCAAAGCCAGTCAAACGGCGGCAGCGCATGGCGTAATTATCGAAGCGGGTTAGGGATTTACCACCTGGACGCGGACTGACCAGCAGCAGCAGCAGCAGCCGCAGCAGCAGCAGCAGACGGCTAGAGACAGCAGCCGCAGACGATGCCGGCCCAAAGGGTTGCTGCTGGCAATGTGTTACCAAAATTTAATTTGACGCTCATAATTGAGCCGTTCCCATTTCGATGTGGGATGTGGCGGCTGCAACCGCTGCTTGTTTACAGTTCCAGCAGCAGTCGTTGCATGCACGCATGTCCTTCAAGTGGCCGAGTATCGCAATCAGTCACAGAGCGCACTCAAGACAGCTAACATAGAGATACCAATCCGAGTCCAGGCATCGGGACATCGCACAGCACGTGCGCAGTTGCATCTTGCAGCGTTTTTGCCAAACTGTACCGGTTCGTCCTGGGCCGCGTCAGCGTCTTTGCCTACGTCCTGGCTGCTGGCCGGCTTGTAAACAACAAACACCAGGTGCTGCATGCAGCAGGCGCTGCGTTCGTCCTGCAGCCGCCTGGTCGGCGTTTCTTATTCTTATCAAGTCAGCCCAGGGCCATTGTCCACTCGAGTACTTGGCCCATTGTCTCTGCTGTCGTCGGTTTCGTGTCCTGCCGCGTGCTGCAATTGTTTCGCATTTCGTGCGTGTCCTTGCATTTGGCCGCTAGTTCTGCCGCTGCTTGCTGCGCTTATTGTTTTGATTCATTTTGTCAAATTTATATAAAATTTATTACAACGCACGCATCCAAGTCCCAAGACTCCTAATGGCGGCCAATCGCATCCCATAAATGCGTATTTAATAGTGTCACAACAGGACAGATCGAGACGGGGAGAGGAATTCGCGTTGATATTGCACAGCCACTGTGAAATTTATTGAGTTTCGCTCAGGCAGCCAAAGATAGTCGCTCTATAGTACAGAATATATCAAATTCCAGAGCACGCTTCAATGACTGCTGACAAAGAGTCCTTGGGTAAAAGGAGTTTCATGTCTTGGAAAAGGTTTCTTTATAACTACTTAAATGGAATATATAAGACTTATTGTTTATGCTCTAAATGATCTCAAATGTTCTATATATCTATAATATATATTTTTCATAAATTCCTTTAATATCTGCTTAATAACCAAACAAAATTCTGAGAATCTGATATCTCTTAGCATCTGCAGCTCTTCAGTTCTTCCAGTTGCCAGATGAACTAGTAAAGATAGGAGTGATCGCCTGTATACAAATTTGTAAAAATCTGCAGCTTACGCATTCTTTAGATAGCATCTCACAATCCCAATTACGAGCAACTCAAATGCTTGCCAAATCCACAACGAAACACCCACGTAGCGACGTTGACTTAGGCTAAGCTGGCTCAAATATCCGTACAAACGCACTCGAGTACAGGTCAGTTGGGTTAACAAAGCACGTGGCACTGCCAGGGTCAGATGCCTGGACAGGTGATGCGTAAAAAGTAATAAAATAGATGCCATTGTGTGGCCAGAGCGGCAGAGCAGACCCCGGGGTAGCAACACCCACAGTGCGTGCGCATATGCAAATATTTCCAAATGCGTGGCAGCTGCAAATGCGGAAACAAAAGCCGCAGAGCAAGCAACAGGCAACAGGCAGCAGGCTGCGTGCCGCAGGATCAAATAGGGTCAGTCGAGGCTAGTGCAAACTAGAAAACCAAACAAAGCCCTAGCCGAACGCACAGAACCTGCTCGCCAAGGATCATTTCCCTAGTATAGTCCATCTTGCACTTTTCTGGTTTAAGTTCTTCGGCTTGGCTCTCTGGTCTTAAGGTATTGGGTTTATGATGAAGTAGCCAGAACAGATGTGTTTCAGCTGAGAACAATGCGCAGAGCCTGGACCTTTGCATAATAATCAGTCAAAGTATCGTGGAAACTAACGCATGGCTGTGAATTGCCGCTGTCTGATTTATGGTACTTTTATAACAGCCAATGGCTATATAATAGAGAGATCTTTATAGTTCCTAAGAATGCTAAGGCCAAAGGATTCGCTCGAGGCACGTTCAACTCTTTACGTTTCAAGAAAACACTGAGAACAATGCCAAGCTATGCAGATGCGCAGAACTGACATCAAATTCAACTGGAATTTCACAGTTCGATTGAACAAACGTATCAGAGCCTCTATTGACATATCCATATTGAAAACTAACACAAGACCAGTTCCAACAATGACTTCCAAACTCTATCGGCGGGCGCTGCTAATCAAAAGGCAGATCTAAAATCAAAATAAAAAGGGTTTCTAACACAATAGGAATCAGTTGACAATGGCACACCCAGACATTTCTGGGTCATGTTTACGCAAATACTCAATCCTTCAATTGTCACAATTGGCCAAAGGATATCAACTCAATGAACACTCGCAAGCTGCAAAATATTGTCAAAATTGTATAAATTCCACTGAGTATTGCGTACAATTGGCAAAGGGTTTATTCATGCATTTTCATGGTTAATTTGTGTTTCGTTTTGTTTGCTTGTATCAATTGAGTTAGCGATCTACCCACGTCTATGTTGGGCAAATATTGTGGGGCTAGGTTAAGATTTCAGCTGTCTGTGGATTATTGAAATATCTATTAAATATCATTGTGAATGAAATTTATTATAGAATAGGGTTAAGTAGTGCAGCGCTGCAAACATCTGCCCTGACTGAGCCTAGTCCGTGTGTTGGTTTTTATTACTATGGCTAAGTTATACATGAGCTATAATGTATATGATATGAGCCAAATAATGTAGAGCATATAGGTATGGAGGATATGGAAACATATACAGGTTATAGTGTATAGAATTTAGGATAAAGGATATGGGATATGCGGTATAGGATATAAGATATAATATAATAAGATATAATCATATAATAGATTAAGGATCTAGGATAAAGTATTTCTCATATAAGAAATATAAATCAGGATAATCGTAACCTACATAGAATATCCTATATAGGATATCGTATATAGAATATCGTGTATAGAATATATTAGGTTAGATAAATATAAATTTTTCATATGGAACACTTATTATATCAAGTATAATATTGGATTTCAAATGATAACACACAATACCTTATTTTAAAATAAATCTGTTCATTTTCACTTTTTGCTTTCATTATTTCTTTCGTATTTCTGATGATACACATGTATATCAAATTCCTGAATATGAGCCATAATTTAACTTTGCAGATGGAAATATAATTTATTAAAAGTTCTTTTGTCTATCCATAAAAAGAACATGAAATTGACCAGCATGTGCCGTGCTCCCTGAGCTGCATAGCAAATGAAGACCTTGAGTGCTCCATAAAAAAAAAACAAACTATTGAATCATCAATATGAAGTCAGACAAGCTAAAGACTAGATATCTTTCAGAATGAAAAGCAACTGGAAGACAGCGCAGGCACCCGCACAATGCCTATGCTCCTAAGCATGATGATGATTCCTTGCTCTCGGCGAGAGGCGGAAACAATAGTCAGCAGATTTACTAGAAAAAAGTTGACAGCATTGTGCGCCGTTACTCGAACCGTCAGTTCAATAGTTAAGCGTGCGTGGAGGACAATGCTCCAAAATTTCAGTGAGACGCACTAAAAAACACAACTAAGCATAAAAAGCAGCAGGAGAGTGTGAGTAGTGAGCGAGAGGGAGAGAGCTAGAGAGACAGAGAGAAGAGAGGAACTGATCATGCGTGGTGTTATTTTTGCTTGCAGCCTGCTAAGGAAACATCTGCCCCGCTCATTTTTTTGTTGTCTTCTCTTGGCATTGTTGCTGTTGTTGTTGTAGTTGTCGTACGCATGCACACGCAGGACATTTGGAACAGGATACTTACGCAGAACAAAAAAACAAGTAAACGAAGAGCTACATAAAAAATGTAAGCAGCATGCGAAGACGCTGCTAGGTAGTCCATGTCCTCTGTACATGTGTTCGTGTCCTTAACGCTTGACTCTCCCACTAGCTGCCGGCTGCGCTGACTGCTGCTGCTGCTGCTGCTCCTGACTGCTGACTGCTGACTGCTGGCTGCACATGTACAGTCTCAAAGTGCTTAGTGCGAGTCAGCCCAGAGCCCGGTCCTAGCAACAATGTCAAGGTCAAACGCGTGCCGTCTGCGCACGATTTTTTAATAGAAAAAATCTCGAATTTTAAACGCAGGATATGCGTATCCTGCTTTAGCTGAAAGGCATGTGCTGTCGCCAGCAGCTGTCACTGGCGCTGATCCTGTCATTTCACTTTGGAGCGTGCGTGTCCTTATTATGCCACTTTTTCTACGTACCCAAAGATGACTGAAAAAAATTATGACTTATTCTCTTATTTTTTCATAGACATTTTTTGGGCACATTTCCTGCCGCATCAGCTGCGCTTGAAAGTTTTCAATGTCATATGTTCGCCAACTAATGTCCTGTTTGGCACCCACATAATAATGTCACATGGCCAGCTGCAAGTCTTCCACATTTTATATAACATTTCGCGCACTCTAATCCTTTCCACTCCTAACATTGCTTTGTCCTCTGTGACAATTGGCAAACAGCAAACAGCGCCTGCAATTCACGCAAACATGCCCCACAATAGCGATTAGCTTAGCTAGCGAACCGTGTCCTTTCATCCTTTTATTGTTGCAGCAAATTTGCACTCTTGTTTTCGGAACCCTTTGACAATTGGCTACTGTTCAGATTGCGAGCTAAAGCTGATATTGTTATATAAGTGCAAGATATATTTATTTAG
This sequence comes from Drosophila meridionalis, assembly GCA_035045145.1. Lineage (NCBI taxonomy): Eukaryota > Metazoa > Arthropoda > Insecta > Diptera > Drosophilidae > Drosophila > Drosophila meridionalis. Next base: position 7,643,709 of record JAWNPG010000020.1, on the reverse strand, counting down.
GAATTGCTTTAGGAATGGATTCTGTTGATTATTTAGCAGGCAATGCCTATATAATGTATTTTATTTTATATCATAATATATAATAATGTTGAAGTATTTAATAAAAGTGTCAAACATGAATGCATAAATAAAGTTTAGAGTTAAGGTTTTTGCAAAAAGATACCAAAATCTACACTGAACTTAGACTCAAATTCAAGTTTTTATGCTAACCATATTTTGGATATATTTTATTTATACATTTATCTATTCCATTCAACTCGAATTCTAACTTTATTTATGTTTAAACTGAGAATTCCATTTCGCATATACCCTGCTAATAAAATAAATTTTATTTGAGCTCATTTGATATGATCAACAAATAGATCTTAATTTCAGTTTTTTTATCAGCGTCTAAATACAATTTTTTTATAGAGAAGCCCATTGTATGATCATTTGTTTCCAATAATTTTTCTATGAAGGCATTTGTCTAACAGCAAGAAATTCTCAATTTTAATGGAATTCTTAGCGATTATAGGGGCCGGCTGGTCGGCTAGCTGTTTGTTTCGGATTGGACTGTGTGTTGGTCTCGTCCTTGGATATACAAACGTTGCCCTAATCTCTAATCGCGCGTCACGCTGGCAAGACAAAGTCCTCACCTTGCCGGAACGCTGGGGCCAGACTCATTTGAGACGCTTAAAACGTCGATAAGCATCGGCAGGTTCAAACTGACAGCCAGCAGGTAGTCCTTGTCGGACACGCTATTGTCCTGCTCGATTCTCGTCCTGGCCAGCCGGCCTCCGCTGCTCGTACATTTTAAATGTTGCAATGTGCATTGTATAATTTATATCATAATTTCCAATGCATTGTGTATGCTCTTGCGCTTGTCCTCGTCACACTGCAGCTTTATCCTGTTGCTCAGCTTATCTTGATTCCAACTGTAGCCCCAGTCGACTTTGTTGCTCATGTTTCGTTTTGTTCATGTTTTTTCATGCTTTCGCGATTGGGGAAAAATTAAGCTATTATTATAAACATTAAAGGGATGGATTAATCACTGATAAGAACATCACCTGTTAAATACAACTTGTAAACTAAAGAACTCTTGGTGCCTACAGTTTTTTAGGATTTGATTTAAAAATTGTAATTCCAGTCTATTTATATATTCGACTTAATAATATTTGTTTTTCAATTCCACAAATATTCAGTCCCTAGATCTGCTTAGGAACTTGACATACAATTATACTATCCATTGTCAAGGAACATCTCAAACAGATCGTTGGCATCACCTTTCACCCAGGGGTGAACGAAGAGAGCAACAACTTCCGGTCATGCAAATTTGGCAAAACAGGAAACCTGTTCAACCTTTTGAGCTGTCAGGGCAACTGTCTGTAACTAATATTTTGGAAATTTCTCATTAGCCACCCGCCATGCTGTAGTTTACCGAAATCCGTGATCCTTGACGATTAGTTACAAAAGACATAAAAACTTCCGGTCTGCGAAAATGCGCGCAGGGGAAGCAACCGAGCAGCATGAAAGGTGCGTAGCTGTTGCACTGCTTACCTTTTGTGATCCTGAGCCTGATGCTGGACCTGTTTCAGCGACAGATGCGAAAAATCTACAGAAGTGCAACAACAACAATGACTGAGAGCAACAAGGATGCGGAAGCAGTAGTCGCGGCCTGAGAATCAAAACAAAACCGAATGAGAGAAACAAACGGTGAACAAAGCGGAAATAATACCAGTCCCAGTTCCAGTTGCAGTCCCAGTCCCAGATCACCGATCTGTGATCTGCGAACCCAGTTCCAGTTTCCAGCCTGTGCAACAGTTGTCCCTTGAAGTAAACACTACTCAAAATCACAACTGTTCGCAGCTCGTTTTGAATTTATTTCCATATTTTGTTCCCTCCTTTTGACTGCCCTCGTGCAACATGTTGTTCTGGCTGCGCCCTGTGTATTGATCATTAAAAATGCCAGCAGCCGTGGATGCTGCGGTTTGATAATGTCAAACATGTGTCTATCCTGTAGCTGAGTCTCCCTAAATGGAGTTGCTGTAGAAGAGGCTTATGTTGGCCCTATACCAAATATGCAAAACATAACGGAAAGACGAGCTTCTGGGCCAAGGAAATCGGCTGACTTGAGTAACATGTGAGTTATGGGGATCCTCAGCCGCATATCAGATAACAGATGGTTTGTAGAATCGAAATTTATAGATAGCTAGAGACTACGTTCAGGCAGTTGCTGATATGGAAGCACAATTTGTACATATTTCAATAAAATTGAACAAAAATTGAATTCATATTTGCTTAGTATAATACGTTTTATAGTTCATTAAAAATAAATGTTAAAAATATAATAGGTTTGATTTATTCATTGGCCAGGTTTACGCCCATAGTAAGTCTATTAAGTCGCCAGAAATTTCACAATCGAATTCAATTTGGAGTCAACTCACATCTATGCTATTTGGAATTGTTGAAACAACGAAAATGGAGCACTTCGAAATGTTTATTAAAATGCTCGATGCGAATTGATTGCGAATCGAGAAATGCACCCTGCATGTCTGATCGAATTTGAGAGCGGGCAAAATTTAAATGTAACAGGCAGTAAGATATAAAATGATTAAATTATGGTGCCATAATTTCTGGTTAATTTTTAACACAATGGCGCTGGCCAAGACAACGCTATTCAAATGGGCGACAGCACGAGATGTGGGAACTGGGGATCGAGTGAAACGAGTCGATTCGAGTCGAGTCCGGGCGTGATGATTGCATTTTAATGGACAAATTAACAATCAATGCTTTCTGAGTTGCACGTACTTTGTACTTAAATTAACCAAACCAAAATGTACATAAAAAAAAACACACAATTCGAAACAAACAACAAAAATCAGTAGAAAACAAAATACAAAAAACTGTCGATCGAACACCGATCGTGAGAATGGAAATGGCGACAATGTCGACGGGCGGCTGCCCGAACCCCATAAATCTTCATAAGCTTGTCACGTTTCGAGTGCAACAGCTACTCGTAAATATCTAAAGCTGAAGACGTAGCCGTAGCCGTAGACGTATCCGTTGCTGAAGCCTTCGAAACGATGACGAAGCTCCCAAAAAGTTGCTGCTCCCTGCGGATTAACAATTATTTTGACATAAAATAGCCGCACGCCTCAGCCCCAGCCCCAGCCCCAGCACCAGCCCAAGGCACAGTCCCAGTGCCATCGAAAGTCGATAGTCCGCCTCTTGAGTCTTGCTTTCGGTTCTTCACGGCTTCTGACATCCAACGGCCCCACACAAGAGATTTCGTGAGTGTGCCAAGACGGTGACACATACGTGCCGCGCTTTTCGGCAATGTTGATGTATTCTGGACTACCGTTGCCGCCTCAACAATTGGAAGCCATTTGTAAGCGCACCACGTGCCGCTAAGAAGAGCTGGAGTCGTATGGGCGTACGAGCTGCTAGTGGGCTCTTAAAATTACCTTCGCATTTGGTAAACGTTCAATGAAATTTGGTCGTAAAACTTGTTGTTTATCTTAAATTCTCTTTTCTGGTCATTTGCATTTCGGATATGTTGGCTGGAGTTCAACAACTCGTAGTAGAGAGACATCTCCTATCATACTATCTTATTAAAAAAAAAAACAAAAATTAGAGCAAGCTGTCAGTAATCAATTATTAATATCAAATTTTATTTTTTTTTGTTTTTGATTTATTGATTATTTACCAATTACATAAAACAGAAAATACTAGTATGACTCATTTATGTATATTATTATTGATCGATCAAACTTCATATCTTGTGCTTCCCAATTATGAATTCATGATTCCTTCGTCAGATTTAAAGTACACATCTGATGTCAGTTGTTTTTTGTTGGAATAATACCATTCTAATTTACATAAATACTCCCCAGATGGAAACGGTATTATAAGCTTATTATATTCAAAGTGTAGATTGGAAATAATCAACGGGCCCTTTAAAGAAATATAATATTATGAATAATACAATTAATTTCTGAGCTTGTGACTTACCAAAAAAGGGCAGGTGTGGTTCAAGTTGGAAAATGGTCGAATCGCCTTAAATAGCATTATAGCAATAGGACTATAAGGTTTATTCAAAAATCTACACATGTTCACTGAAATATTATAAAGCCAAGGCTTATAGCCATTTGCTTTCTTTAAAAACTGCAGCGTAGTCGTTATTTCATATGCAGGATAATGCATTGTGGCATTGAAGTTGAGTACAGTCTTGTGACGATTAATTGCCTTTAATCGACATACGTGTACAGTGATAAACGTCTTATTGTGAGACTCACATATAAAATTTGTCAATATGATTTTTGATGCATTCTTTTATAAAAAAAAAAAAATTAGTCAATAGCATCTTTGATCCATTTCGTTTACTTACATTGTAGGTAAATTGTAGTACTGTACAAATGGTAAATATAGTTAAAATGATAAGATACTTTCGCATGTCTATACTTGTTGACAATTTTCGAACACTGAACATACTAGGCAAAGCAATTTATATAAATAGTCGACACTCCACTGCTCGATTTCATTGATAACTGCTCAATTCATATAATTGCCTTATAACTACTAAATACACAGTTTATATAAGTTTTTAATATGTTTGCTGATGTATATTTGATATTTTAAAATGAAAATTGAGCACGTTTTGCAAGAGTTTATACATATATGTATATATTTTTATATAACGATTTAAAAAATGAAAAATACTGCCTTGAAGACAGATTCCCAAAAGCCAGATATTTGTTTAAATTCAATTATCAGAAGTGGCTAAATAAGTAAAGTGAACTTTTCGACTATCTATTATGAATTCATAATGCCTTCATCAGATTTGAAATACAAATTCGTTGACAGCTGTTTTCTGTTGGAATAAAGCCAGTCTACTTTACCTAAATATTCCCCAGATGGAAACGGTATTATGAATCTGTCGTATTCAAAATACAGGTTTTCCACAATCAGGGAGTCCTAAAAATAAATGTATTATCAATTGTGCAAATTTATTCTGAGTTTGTGACTCACCACATACGGGCAGGTATGGTTCAAGTTGGAAAAGGGTCGCACCATCTTAACTATCGTTATAGCAATGGGATTATAAGGTTTATTCAAAAATCTACAGATGTTCACAGAGGTATTATAGAGCCAAGGCTTATAGCCATTTGCTTTCTTATAAAGCTGCAGTGTAGACGTTATTTCGTAGGCAGGATAATGCATTGTGGCATTGAAGTTGAGTACAGTCTTGTGACGATTAATTGCCTTTAATCGACATACGTGTACAGTGACCCACGTCTCATTGTGAGACTCACATATAAAATTTGTAAATATGAGTCTTGACGCATTCTATTTAAATTAAACAATGATAAGTCAATAGCATCTTTACGTTTTTCGCTAACTTACATTGTAAGTAAATTGTAGGATTGTACAAATTGTAAATAGGGTTAAAATGATTAAATCCTTCCGCATGTCTACAATTTGTGTTGAGACTACAGCACTGAATAAACGGGTCAATAAAATGTATTGATGCTGAATTAATCCACTTGATACGTTATAAAGCCCATTGCTCGAGTTAAATACTGTCTGAGCAATTTGTAAAATTACTCTACTAATACACAGATTTGATATGTTTTCGATATATTGCTCGAGTAAATTGATGTTTGACCACTTTGTAAAATTGTTCATATAGTTTCTCAATTACTCTGCTAAATACACATATTTTATATGTTTTTGATAATATATATTTGAAATTTCAGATGAAGTCATACACGTATTATAAATCGAAAAGAGCTTGGTGAGTTTATAAAAGTTTTTTTGAGACAGATATTGATCTAAAATCCTATTATTATGAGCGAAATGTATGCCCAACTTTTAGCTTGAAATGAACTTTTCGCTTATCTATTATGACTTCATAATACCTTCGTCAGATTTAAAGTACACATCTGTTGCCAATTGCTTTCTGTTGGATAAAAACCACTCTAGTTTAACTAAATATTCCCCAGTTGGAAACGGTATTATTAGTCGATCATATTCCAAATGAAGATTTGCAATAATCACTGGGCCCTTAAAAGAAATATAATATTATAAATAATGCATCTATATTCTGAGCTTGTGACTCACCACATAAGGGCAGGTATGGTTCAAGTTGGAAAATGGTCGCAACGCCTTATATATCATTATAGCAATGGGATTATAGGGCTTATTCAAAAATCTACAAATATCCACAGTGATATTATAAAGCCAAGGCTTATAGCCACTTGCTTTCTTATAAAACTGCACCGTAAACCTTATTTCGTAGACAGTATAATGCATTGTGGCATTGAAGTTGAGTACAGTCTTGTGACGATTAATTGCCTTTAATCGACATACGTGTACAGTGATCCAGGTCTTATTGTGCGATTTACATATAAAATTTGTGAATGTGATTTTCGACGCATTCTGTAAAAATTAAAAAGGAATTAATCAATAGCATCTTCAATCCATTTCCATTTCGTTTACTCACATTGTAGGTGAATTGTACGACCGTACAAATTGTAAATATAGTTAAAGTGATCAAAACCTTCCGCATGTCTACAATTTGTGTTGAGACTACAGCACTGAATAAAAGGGACAATAAAATTTATTGATACTGAATTAAACTACTTCATACGCTACATAACCCATTGCTCGAGTAAATTGATGTTTGACCAATTTTTAAAATTGTTCATATGGTTTCTCAATTACTCTACTAAATACACATATTTCATATGTTTTTGATGATATTTATTTTAAATTTCAGAAAACAAATAATGCACGTTTTAGATAAGGTTATATACGCATTGTATATTGAAAAGAGCTTGCTGAGCTTATAAAAGATTCTTTCGAGGCAAATATTGATTTAAAATCCAATTATATTAGCCAAATGTATGCCTATCTTTTAGCTTCAAATAAATTTTTTGCTCATCTATTATGACTTCATAATACCTTCGTCAGATCTAAAGTACACATCTGTTACCAATTGTTTTCTGTTGGAATAAAACCAGTCTATTTTAGCTAAATATTCTCCAGTTGGAAACGGTATTATTAGTCGATCATATTCAAAATGAAGATTTGCAATAATCAATGGGCCCTTAAAAGAAATATAATATTATATATAATGCATTTATATTCAGAGATTGTGACTCACCACATACGGGCAGGTGTGATTCAAGTTGGAAAATGGTCGCAACGCCTTAAATATCATTATAGCAATGGGATTATACGGCTTATTCAAAAATCTACAAGCATCTACAGAGATATTATAAAGCCAAGGCTTATAGCCACTTGCTTTCTTATAAAACTGCAGGGAATTTGTTACTACGTAGATTGGATAATGCAATGTGGCATTGAAGTTGAGTACAGTCTTGTGACGATTAATGGCCTTTAATCGACATACGTGTACAGTGATCCAGGTCTTATTGTGCGATTTACATATAAAATTTGTCAATGTGATTTTTGACGCATTCTGTAAAAATTAAAAAGGAATTAATCTTCAATCCATTTCCATTTCGTTTACTCACGTTGGAGGTAAATTGTAGTACCGTACAAATTGTAAATACGGTTAAAATGATCAAAACCTTCCGCATGTCTACAATTTGTGTTGAGACTGGAGCATTGAAGAAACGAGACGATATAATTTATTGATACTGAATTAAACTATTTGATACACTACATAGCTCATTGCTCGGGTTAATTGATGTTTGAACAATTTGTAAAATTGTTAATAAAAGTTTTCAATTACTCCGCTAAATACACGGATTTTTGGTGATATATACATATATTCGAGACTTCAGAAAACAAATAAACACATTTTAGATATGGTCATATACGTAATATAAATTGAAAAGAGATAAGCTTATAAAAGATGCTTTCGAAGCAGATATTAATCTAAGATTATATTATAATAAGCCAAATATATGCCGAACTTTTCTATTATGACATCATAATACCTTCGTCAGTTTTAAAGTACACATCTGTTACCAATTGTTTTTTGTTGGAATAATACCATTCTAATTTACATAAATATTCACCAGATGGAAGCGGTACTAAAAGTTGTTTATATTCCAAATGTAGATTTGCCACAATCAACGGGCCCTTTAAAGATATATATTATTATACATAATGCAACTGAAATCTGAGTTTGTGACTTACCACATAGGGGCAAGTATGGTTCAAGTTGGAAAACGGTCGCACCAATTTAACTATCGCTATAGCAATGGGATTATAAGGTTTATTCAAAAATCTACAGATGTTCACAGAGGTATTATAAAGCCAAGGCTTATAGCCATTTGCTTTCTTATAAGACTGCAGCGTAGTCGTTATTTCATAGGCAGGATAATGCACTGTGGCATTGAAGTTGAGTACAGTCTTGTGACGATTAATTGCCTTTAATCGACATACGTGTACAGTAATCCAGGTTTTATTGTGAGATTTACATATAAAATTTGTGAATGTGATTTTTGACGCATTCTGTAAAAATTAAAAAGGAATTAGTCAATAGCATCTTGAATCCATTTCCATTTCGTTTACTCACATTGTTGGTGAATTGTACGACCGTACAAATTGTAAATATAGTTAAAGTGATCAAAACCTTCCGCATGTCTACAATTTGTGTTGAGACTTGAGCATTGAAGAAACGAGACGATATAATTTATTGATACTGAATTAAACTATTTGATACACTACATAGCCCATTGCTCGAGTTGATTGATGTTTGAACAATTTGTAAAATTGTTCATATAGCTCTCCAATTACTCTGCTAAATACACAGATATTATATATATTCGAAACTTCAGAAAAAATAATGCATGATTTATAAATGGTTATAAACGTATTATAAATTGGAAAATAAAAGAAAAAAAAATTGGATATATAAAAGATTGCTTCGAAGCAGATATTGATCCAAAATCCTATTATTATGAGCGAAATGTATGCCTAACTTGAAGCTTTAAATGATCTTCTCGTTTATCTATTATGACTTCATAATACCTTCGTCAGATTTAAAGTACACATCTGTTGTCAATTGCTTTCTGTTGGGAAAAATCCACTCTAGTTTAACTAAATATTCCCCAGTTGGAAACGGTATTATTAGTCGATCATATTCCAAATGAAGATTTGCAATAATCACTGGGCCCTTAAAAGAAATATAATATTATAAATAATGCATCTATATTCTCAGCTTGTGACTCACCACATAAGGGCAGGTATGGTTCAAGTTGGAAAATGGCCGCAACGCCTTATATATCATTATAGCAATGGGATTATAGGGCTTATTCAAAAATCTACAAACATCCACAGTGATATTATAAAGCCAAGGCTTATAGCCACTTGCTTTCTTATAAAACTGCACCGTAAACCTTATTTCGTAGACAGTATAATGCATTGTGGCATTGAAGTTGAGTACAGTCTTGTGACGATTAATTGCCTTTAATCGACATACGTGTACAGTGATCCAGGTCTTATTGTGCGATTTACATATAAAATTTGTGAATGTGATTTTCGACGCATTCTGTAAAAATTAAAAAGGAATTAATCAATAGCATCTTCAATCCATTTCCATTTCGTTTACTCACATTGTAGGTGAATTGTACGACCGTACAAATTGTAAATATAGTTAAAGTGATCAAAACCTTCCGCATGTCTACAATTTGTGTTGAGACTACAGCACTGAATAAAAGGGACAATAAAATTTATTGATACTGAATTAAACTACTTCATACGCTACATAACCCATTGCTCGAGTAAATTGATGTTTGACCAATTTTTAAAATTGTTCATATAGTTTCTCAATTACTCTACTAAATACACATATTTTATATGTTTTTGATGATATTTATTTCAAATTTCAGAAAACAAATAATGCACGTTTTAGATAAGGTTATATACGCATTGTATATTGAAAAGAGCTTGCTGAGCTTATAAAAGATTCTTTCGAGGCAGATATTGATTTAAAATCCAATTATATTAGCCAAATGTATGCCTATCTTTTAGCTTCAAATAAATTTTTTGCTCATCTATTATGACTTCATAATACCTTCGTCAGATCTAAAGTACACATCTGTTACCAATTGTTTTCTGTTGGAATAAAACCAGTCTATTTTAGCTAAATATTCTCCAGATGGAAACGGTATTATTAGTCGATCATATTCAAAATGAAGATTTGCCACAACCAGCGGGCCCTTAAAAGAAATATAATATTATAAATAATGCATCTATATTCTGAGCTTGTAACTTACCACATATGGGCAGGTATGGTTCAAGTTGGAAAATGGTCGCAACGCCTTAAATAGCATTATAGCAATGGGATTATACGGCTTATTCATAAATCTACAAACATCTACAGTGATATTATAAAGCCAAGGCTTATAGCCACTTGCTTTTTTATAAAACTGCACCGTACACCTTATTTCGTAGGAAGGATAGTTCAATGTCACATTCATGTTGAGTACAGTCTTGTTACGATTAATTGCCTTTAATCGACATACGTGTACAGTGATCCGCGTTTTATTGTGTGATTTACATATAAAATTTGTCAATATGATTTTTGACGCATTCTGTAAAAATTAAAAAGTAATTAATCAATAGCATCTTTAAGCCATTTCCATTTCGTTTACTCACATTGGAGGTGAATTGTAGCACCGTACAAATTGTAAATATGATTAGAACGATCAAAGCCTTGCGCATCTCTACACTTGTTGTAATTTTTTAACACTGAATATACTAGGCAAAGTAATTTGTATGGTCGATACCCCAAAGTGCCCAGTGCTCGATTTCATTGATGACTGCTCAATTCACATAATTGCCTAATAACTACTAAATACACAGTTTATGATAGATTTTAAGTAGTTTTCTGATGTATTTTTTATATAACAAAATGAACCCCGTGAACCCCGTCCGATATGCGTTTTTAGTTATCTAGGTGGGCGTCATCTATTAAATACAAAACTAAGGAAGCGGTCGAAAATGCGACCACAATATATACACAAATCAATTGCAATTGTGATTCTTAGAAGATGCTGAAATGCGGCAATTTTGTGGTCTGCTTGAATGTATGTGATGCATAGACAACATTTTTTATGCTGCTAAGCGCTGCTTGTCACGTGCGTGTGATAATTGGCAAAACAATTTAAATAATAAATTGGGACTGACTTAACGGAATTTGATTAAACTTTTAGCATATGATTCTACTGAATTTTTTACATTTTATGAAATTGACAACTTATTTGTTGTCATAACCTTCAAATGGGGGCTTTTTGAAATTTGGAGCCGGTATCCAATATGCTATAAAAATTAAAATTGCAAAAATTCACTGAATCTATATGTAAAATTAGGAAATTTTTGTTCTAAAAATAAAGGATATATAATTTTAAAACATAATTCCGATAAGTTTTAAAATCGATAACATTACAACAAAAATAGTTATCGAATATAAGAAACAAACATGACCTGCGCGTGGATACACGGACCTACAAAAAAATTGCTCTAATTCGTATACATTCAGAAATCGACGCGTGCAAACAGCCAGACGGACGGACAGACAAACGAACGGACAGAGGGACGAACGGACGGCTAAATCGACTCCGCTTTGCGCCCTGATCAAGAATATATATACTTTATTAGGTCTGCCACGCTTCCTTCTGCCTGTTACATACATGTAACAAAACCATTATAAACTGATTTCCCATTTTCAATGGGTTCAGGGTACAAAATGCTGAGAGATTCTCATGAGCCAGATATTGATTTAAAATCAATTATCAGCCTTGAGATCCAATTAAAAAAGTCAACATCGTTCGTTGGCCGAGCCAAATGTGTGCCTAGCTTTTTTTGTGAATTGAACTTTTCCCAGGCCTGAAGGCGAAATGGAAAACTCGTCAGTGACAGTGACACTGACAGCCACCGTCGAGCAGTAGGCAGCAGCCAGCAGCCAACAAAGTGGACCAGGCTGGCAATTGGAAAAACAAACACATGCCGACAGAGGCAATAGACCGCCAGATTGACATCTTCATCATAAATAAAAGTGAAAAACTTGTTGGCCAGTGAAGAAAAGCCGGACAAACGCAAAGTCCGAACTAGCCAAACGTAACGAGAAATGCTGCCACAGTTTTCTACGATTTGTAACAGCAGCAGTATCTGATGATCTGATGTGTGGCAATGTGGCAAGTGAATGCCAATCGAAATGGCAAACAAATAAACTAACAAGCATCCAGGCTAATAACCATAACAATAACAGTGCCACTGCCACTGCCATTGCCATAGCTAATGAAGACATGTCGTGGTGTTCCTTATGGAAGGAGTTGGTTACCATTTAGCCGATGTCATAATTACACTTAAATATCGCGCATAGTTGCTAATGGAGTGATCAAACAAGGCGGGAGTTTGATTGTGGGCGGGGCGGGGGAGTAGTAGGGGGATTTTTGAATGTGTGCCTACTGTAACGCCAACGAGACGCATGCTTAATTATCGGTCCATGTTGGTAACGCCCTCTCCTCGCTAGGTGTTAACAAACTCATTTCACTCAATAATTTTCTCAACGACCTGTAACTGGTTTAGCCAGCACGTAGACCAGGCCCCAACCGCAGCCGGTGCCCGACTTTGTTACGCCGGCTATCACAGCTACATGGCTCTTTAATCTTCTTGCAGAGGCGGCAACATTATTTGCATGCTGATTAGCCTTCAACGCGGACAGGTTGCTACACATTTTGCACCTCACTTTCCATCTCTCAGACGTACAGCTCGATCTGGTTCTGTCTTTGTGCCCCGTCTTCAGCTCCAGCTCCAACTCCAACTCCAACTCCAGCACCGACACTCGGTTAATCTATTAACAGACGCCTTGCACTTGCCCGTCGCGACGGCTTGGTCCAATTTTCAACACTTTTGACGTGCTGTTAATTGATTTAGAGTGCAGTCTGCGTCCACGTTTGGCCATTGAGTCGCTGGCTAACTGACTAACTGGGTATCTGTCCGGTGCGGACGTGGACGTCTCTGACGGCGTCTATGATTATATAGCGCCACTCGCTTGTTATGGCCAGCTTTTGTTGCCACTGTAATGACTGCTGTTGGTAATTGTTGCCTCCTCATTGCCGGCTCGCTGTACGTGCCGCCAGTGGGAAAATGTTTGCCTAACCGCTCAATCGTGCTGAAATGACAACTTTATTAGCTTTCGAACACAGATGTGGGCGCGGCAATTGCTTTATATACATGCATTGTGTGGGTGGCTAACACAAAGCAGAGGCAGTTTATTCGGCTAGTAATTGGCTCGGCAACTGTACCCACAAATATCTAAATACCAGCGCGCTTCTCTTCGCTACTCGAAATTTCTACGCGCTCGGCTGTTCTGCGAAAACAAAGGGCATTCGAAGTGCACATGGACCAAATGTTGTTTACCATTGTTGTGCGCAGCAAACAGGGTCAGTGGAACACCTTGCGTGGGCATCAAATTCGGTGCCGAATCAAAACACCAGAATCAGAGACATGTGCACAGCGAGCAACAGATTGCCAGCGAGAGGGTCCTGTACTCAAGCGTGCAACAAACGAAACGAATGCTGGAATGGAAACATTTGCCAGTTGGTGCTCACAGCAGGTACTTTTTAAGGATAGCGCAGATGCGATGCAGGCTCCGTTGCATCCCCGTGCATCCTGTGCGCGCAACAGGCTGCAGTTGTTAGTCCAAATGGATTTCTTTCTTTTTTACCATGCCAAAGAGATTTACTTTTGTTGTTTCGTTTTTTCCTCATTGTTGTTCTTGTGGCAGCTGCTGCTGCTGCTGCCGCTGCTGCTACGCCGATTATCAGCAAAATGGCTGCAATCACAGCAGACGCATTGGCATTGAGCTGGCAGCAGTCCGCAAAGCAACTGTTGCTTTCCTTGGAAAATTCCAAGCCCAATACTCCACTGATACTCTTCAAGTTGGGTGTGTTGGCTTTTGCCAATAATAATATTCTTCATCAAATGCCTATTTGCTGTTTATTTGCATTTGCCAGCAACTTCATTGTTATGCGTGGGCGTTGGCCAGTCGACGTTTTAAAAGCGTTCGAATTCATTTGTTATTTCCAGAGAATTTACGAGCATCTACATTCCTGACTTGAGTTGGATTACATATGTTCTGCTGCGACCTTAACAATTGACGTTGCTCAAAAGGAATGTTTTGTAGGTAACTAATTAAATTTATTAATTTTATTCAAATGAAAATAATAAAATAATAATTCATTAATCGTTTATTGAATAACAAATTCATATCAAATTCTTTCCTAACTAATTGAATTGAGTAGAAAATTAAGATTGGATACCTAAACATTAATCTTGTCTAAACAGATTGAAAGATTGCGCGTCTATTGGAAAGCTATTCATTATTTCTATATTTAGAAAAGGTCATCAATGTCAATGGAGGCTTTTCTTTTATTAATATTTTTATTACTATCACTAATATAAACGTATTATCTCATTTTGTCCAAGAATATTGTATTGTAAAAAATGATAATCTGCCATGCAAATAATTATATTAAATAAATGTTCCTTTATCATTGCAACCTTTTGTTCTCTAAAACCTATTAATATATTATTTCTTTTAAAAATTGAATGGAAATGGTATCTTCTCTTAGTATGCAGAAATAAGCGGTTAAATTGTTTGAAACGTGTTGTCAAAATATGTTTGGCCTCGGAGTATTCTAGGCCAATTGCTTTCTGTGATACTATTTAATAGACATTTACGATTATCCGATTTTATTATTAAATGTCAATACACTTTATTACAATTAAATTAAATTCTAAAACTTTATTAATATCATGCATTTTGCAGCTTGGCGCTATCCCCGTCGCCACACACGAGTCAAAAACCAAAAAATTTCAATAAAAATCTGTAGAAGAAAACGAACCTGATGCCTGGACGACAGTTGTTGCAGTCGATGAACTGCGCCGGCTGCCAGGATTTCGGTTATATTCGTCTCTTTTTTTTCAATCTGTTTTTTAAAGTGACATTCGAGGGGCCACCGCGAAGCCAATCAAAAACTGGCGCAAGGGCAGCAGCTTGGGGTTCAAATTTTTTGGTGGATGCATTTTTATAGATGTTAAGCGTGTGGTTTTTAATTACAGTTAGTCTGGCTGGCTGGCAGGAGTCTTTGGTATTTGTGACTTTTTTATATTCTAGTTCGGGTTTGACATATGGCACGCGTTGCGCTTAGAGATTGGGGCGCAGTCTGTTGACTTCTTGGCAGCTGCTGGATCGTCTTCTCTTCGTGTCCGTATAACTTAAAGTTTGCACAGCGATGTTAACATTACGCAAACACGCCACAAAGGGCCTCGACAACGTCCCGTTTTTCAATTGCAACATGAGTTTTGTGTTCCATTGTCGCTGCTTAAGAATGGAAGTGTGGAATAGAAAGAAATCATTTGATGCCTGCAGAGTCTACCCACCCTAAGGCAACGGTCGTATTCCTAATGTCCTTTGCTTGATATATTTTCTACAATTTATTTTACGATTTGGCTCCTTTGCGCATTGTGCTCGCCTCTGTTGATTTTCCGAGGCTGTTAAATTGATGGATTGCTGTGCGACTTTTGACACCACATACAATTGCATTTCCCTTCAGACATCAGAAAGTCAACTAAGAAACATCGAAATCTTAGCTGCCAAATCTTGAGCAAGCATGAATAATGCGACTGACAACTGACCCAGCTCCCAGGGGATATCCGTCTGACTTCCTACAACTATTGAATAAATGTATTTGCTTAGCCAAATTTCAACTGATATTTACTGTTGGATTTAACGAGAATTTTTATTGGCAACTCGTCAATTTTACTTTGGCTAATGAGTAAGGAATGCTTGCTAAAAATATTGAATATGATATTTAAATCTGTCAATCAATGTTTGCCAAATAATTTAATAAAAAACTAATGCCAAGCAAGGAAGACCATCAAATGTTGGGAGTTCTTCTCTAGTCTCTTTAATTTTTATATAAAACAAGTAAGAGTGCTCTAGTCGAGATTGCTCGACTAGGAGATACCCTGAGCCCTGTGAAAAGGTAAATATCAAATCATTCTACGCTCTTTTTAGGCATGTATAAAAACAACATACACACACACATATGCACGCAAGCATAAGCGCGCACTCTGCCAACTGCGCAGTTGACGTAGCGACTGCGCTTGGGCTGCAATGTGGGCATTACTATGGGAACTTAATTAGGTAATAACTTTTCTTAGAGATGGACTAACTAACATCAAACTTTTACAACTTATTGATGGCATTCATATAATCAATACATCAATACATACATATGTATTTGCCAAAGCACAAGACTCTAGTATTTGATTTGTCTCTTTATTTTGATTTTATAAGCTCAACAAGCACTTTTCAATTTATACTACGTATATAACTTTATCTGAAATTTCGAATACATATCATCAAAAACATATTAAATTTGTGTTTTTAGTAGAGTAATTGGGAAGCTATATGAACAATTTTACAAAGTGCTCAAACATCAAATTACTCGAGTAATGGGTTATGTACCGTATGAAGTAGTTTAATTCAGTATTATATAATATATATAGTATTATAGTATAAATTTTATAGTTTTGTTCATTCATTGCTCCAGTCTCAATACAAATTGTAGACATGCGGATAGTTTTCATTATATTAACCATATTTACAATTTGTACGGTGCTACAATTTACCTACAATGTAAGTAACAGAAAAACGTAAAAATGCTATTGTGTAATTATTTTTAAATTTTAATAGAATGCGTCAAAAATCACATTGACAAATTATATATGTGAACCGCACAATAAAACGTATATCACTGTAAACGTATGCCGACTAAAGGCAATTAATCGTCACAAGACTGTACTCAACTTCAATGGCACATTGCACTATCCTGCCTACGAAATAACGTCTACGCTTCAGCTTTATAAGAAAGCAAGTGGTTATAAGCCTTGGCTTTATAATATCTCTGTGAACTTGTGTAGATTCATTAACAAACCTTATAATCCCATTGCTATAACAATTATTAAGACGGTGCGACCATTTACCAACTTTAACCATACCTGCCCTTATGTGGTGAGTCACAAGCTCAGAATATAGATGCATTATTTATAATATTATATTTCTTTTTAGGGCCCGTTGATTATTGCAAATCTTCATTTTGAATATGACCGACTAATAATACCGTTTCCAACTGGGGAATATTTAGGTAAACTGGAGTTTTTTTTTGACAAAAGGAAGCAATTGTCATCAAATGTGTACTTTAAATCTGACGAAGGTATTATGAAGTCATAATAGATAAGCGAAAAGTTCATTTCAAGCTAAGAGTTGGGCATACATTTGACTCATAATAATAGAATTTAAATCAATATCTGTCTCGAAAGAAAAATTTTATAAGCTCAACAAGCTCTTTTCAATTTATACTACGTATATAACTTTGTCTGAAATTTCGAATATATATTATCAAAAACATATCAAATATGTGTTTTTAGTAGAGTAATTGGGAAGCTATATGAACAATTTTACAAAGTGATCAAACATCAATTAACTCGACCAATGGGTACGCTACATAACCCATTGCTCGAGTTAATTGATGTATGTAAGTAGTTTAATTCAGTATCTAACAATTTGATCATCCCGTTTATTCAGTACTCTAATCTCAACACAAATTGCAGACATGCGGAAGGCTTTAATCATTATACCCTGAGCCCATTGAAAACGGGAAATCAGGGTATAATGGTTTTGTGAAAATGTATGTAACAGGCAGAAGGAGGCGTGCCACAGCGCGACAAGACGAGCCGACATAACACTGTCCGTCTGTCCGTCCGTCCATCCGTCCGTCCGTCCGTCCATCCACACCTGTTCTTATTGGGTCAGTTACATGCTTAGAATTATTTATATTATTTATAATATGGGGCGTGGCATCCAAAATCTAAAGATTACGTAATCTCCGTATTCATTAGACGCAACTACACAGCAAATTTGAAGTCTCTAGCTCAAAAGATGTACCAACCAGGCCATAAAAACACATTAAAATGATCGATAAATGTTCATAAAATCGAAATGGAATGAGTTAACGGAAAAATTTTATAAACTTGTGCAGCGTATGGTATTACCGAGTATTCATGTGAAATTTCAAGTTCTACGTTGCGTACTTAAAAATATCTCAGCGTTCACACGGACGGACGAACAGGGCTATATCGATTCGTCTTGTCGCGCTGATCAAAAATATATATACTTTTGGGGTGTAGCACGCCTCCTTCTGCCTGTTACGTACATTTTCACAAAACCATTATACCCCGATTTACCATTTTCAATGGGCTCAGGGTATTAAAATCTATCATTAACAATCGACTATTCTCAACTTGTTCTTTGTATACCAATAGTTTGGCTCAGCTTTAGTACTTGATCCACTTCAAATAACGTAAGTACTAATGTATCTATGTCTGGCTTTAATGTTGCCTATGCACACACACAAGCACACACTCCTATACACATGCACACTATACATATGTATGCATATATTTATATGCAGATACTTATACGAAAGTCAGAAGAGAACGGACGCAGCCACTTGAGAAATCCACCTGCACAAGAGCGACGTTTCGCCGGCAACTGCCAACGATCTGCATCTGCGATCTGTTGTGGTTGTTCCTCTGCTCGTTCCCCCCAATCCCCAATCCCCGTTTGCTGTCCCCGCTCACTGCTCAAGTTCCAAGTGCTGCGTCTCCTTAATGATTATAAACCTTACGCACACTTATGTTTTAATTTCGCTGGCCCAGTCTCGGTGCCGGTTGGTGTTGTGTTGTCGCTGCTGTTTCTACTTGAACAAACTGCAGATTACCCAAGTTAAGCCCTTAAGTGTGTTCCATATCAGGTTTATCAATGCGAGCCTTTTTGTTGTATCGCGTTATATCGCATCGAAGACGAGCATTCGCTTCACTGCCCATATGAGCGAACGGCCGGCCGAACGGATTAAATATATCATTTTTGCCTGTCTAATGAAAGGGTTGTCCCGGCCACTCGGCTAACACCTGAAAATTGCAGTTGTCGGTCCTGTTCACAACAACCTGCTCGCAATGGCAACGTTTTTTTTTTTCGTATTTAGTATTTGGGGCTACATAAATGCTTTATGAAGAAAGTTGTATATGGGGGTAGGAAATACGCAGGCGTAATGATTGATATTGAGGAAGTTGTCTTGCGGTTGTATTATATTGTTCTACACTGAAACAAATTAATGGATTTATTTATTATACACAATTTCTGAATATATATTGATGTATATCTTCAGAGTGAAGAATATCTGAAAAACTAATAGCATTATAAACATCAATTTAAATATTTATCTACTTTATTTCTGGAAAGTTTCTTTAATATTATTTTTTTCAGTGTGCTTAAATGCTCCTGCTTTGTATCGCTTACGATACAATGCCGATAATAAAGTCCTTAGTATGAAATTAATGTTTAAACAGGGGCGAGACATACAGGGTGCCTCGAACTTAAATTCATAAGTATTTAAAAACTGGTATCTCTCTCATCAGAAGTTTCCGTATTTTTATTTTCATCCAATATATTTTGTTTTTACAAATTTTATCCTCAAACATGAAAATTAAATGGCAAACGTTTCCTAAGTTGTTTGTCGTATTGCCAATATTACACTACGTGCTCTCAATGTTTATGCACGCCGAGTCCGAGGAGCACAAGCGGAAAAAGGAGCTGGGTAAGCGTAGAGTAGTTTTCTATCATATCTTTAATAAAATATAAACCTTAAAGCTGAAAAGGTTGGCTCAAAGTTGCCAATTGTAATTGAAATATAAGCCCAAAGACTGCTGCTGGGCGCACCCTGTATAAAAGTATTGAAAATGTTTTTTCTTTCTGGTATAGTAAGGAACTAAATGCACACAAATTACCCTCAGCCGAAAAGCTATCGACGACGACAACGGCAGCAACAACAACCGAGCCTATCGAAACGGAAGCAGCAGTCAAGGTGCAAAGCAAAATCATTACACCTGTTCGACCGCAGCGCGAGTGAGTGTAGAAAGCGTAGAAATCGAACGCCGCGAACAGGACAATGATGAGGACGAGGATGGGAATGAGAATGGGGCAGGCAAACGAAGAGCTAACAAAATTTAACGCTCGCTCGCCGTATTTTCGGTTCATTTCGAATGCATTTCGATATGCTGAAGGGTTGAGCAGCGCGTGCATCGGACAGATATACTGTCCCTAGCCGAAAGTTCAATTTTTGGGCATTGGTCACGCTGCACTTGCCACGCGGCTCTGCTGCGTGTTGCATGTTGCAGGCGACACAAACACGAATACGAAAACGAATACGAATACGAATACGAATGCATTCAATTCGCTATTAAATTTAATAAAAATAAATACGCTTCGCTCTGGTGCGCTGCCGTTAATGAGCAGCCAGCCAAATTGTGATAGGCATCTGCAACAGGTCGAGCCGCAGGTGCAACGAGCTGCATTTACAGTTACACAGTTGCATCAAGGATTTGCACGAAATTGCATTTTAATTGTGGCATATTTTGACCTGCCCAACAATTTCGTTTATGGCCGCGCCTCCGGATCATTTTATTTACATTTTATTGATATCATTAGCAGACTGTTTAGCCTGATGCACGCTGCACCTGCTAGCCGTAATGGCTGAAAGGTTTCGTTAGAATTAATGGGTCAAAGGGGTTAGTTAGTTGGTTTGGTTTGGTTCAGCCCTTCCATGCTTTCTATTTAATTGCAGCGCGTCTGCATTTCGGTAATTTATTATCTATTCATCGAAACCCGGGCACGAGAGGGTTGCCCTTTTAATTATGCTGCTTGGGCATGAAAGCGAATTCGTAATGAGATGAGTTGACGCTAAGAGCAGCCAAAATATTTGGGCACCTTGAACTGTAGCCAACTACGACACGCATATTACTTAAGAAAAAGATAATTTTGGTATATTATTTAGATAGTGGATACGTGATCATAATTGAAATGCGCATTCGAAATATACCATTCAAAAGATAAAGCAATGGGAAAATAATTTTTTAGTTTATAAATATATACTGCATAATATATGGGAAAACTTTTCTCTAAATTCAATTAAAAAATAAATAATCAATTGAATAATTAATGAATTGTAAATAGTTATAAAAAGATTATGTGGATTATACATATATAAATATATGTATGTATATCCAAATTTTATGTACCACAAATGTCTAATCTCTATCTATAAATGCCCTAAATTGATATCTCTATGTAGTCAATACCCATAACTCATTCAAAATATTCATCTCAATTATCTTTGTTAGTGCTGCGACTCATGCAATAATGTCACCAAGTTTATGATGCAACGTTTGTAATTATTAAGCTGATAATTTGGGTAGCCGTTAACAGTTTACCCTACCACAAGACAAAAGACTTAAGCCACAAACTTCCGTTCGACTCAATACAGCTGAAGGGTTGCCCCGGGCATTACATATTATTTAATCATTCACGTCTGATGACGAAGAAGTGGCTCAACAACTGGATAAGAGTACTAGTTCCTTGAGAGTGACAAGGCAAGAGAGCTGCTGAGAGAGACTGAAATGCATAGCGTGAGAGATGGAGACAGGCAGACGGGCTAGCGCACCTTGCGCTGTTTATTTGGCAGTTGGAAAAATTGAAATGACAGTCGAGCTTATCTCGAGACGAGACAAGACGCAATGCAGGCGAGGCAACGAGGCAGGAAGACAGGATATGCTCCAGTGGCTCGACTGTATATATTTTTGGCAATGCGTCAGTTGCAATTAAGGTGACAGCGGAGCGGCGCACTGCGATGACAACCTGCAACTGTCAAAATGTCGCTGCGGCGACGGCAGTGGCAAAAACTGTCAGCGTTCAGTGTCGAGAGACAGACAAAGAGACAAATGTGACGCCATATAAAATCAATAAATTATGAAAGCCCGGGCCACGGCGCACTGCTGCTGCTGCTGCTGCTGCTGCTGGCCATCTCCGGGCAGTTGCATAATGCATATTCTAAGTGCGCGCCAGGATGCGTAAGGACAGGCGGCTGCAAACCGGTTGCCCCGCCGCACTCGGCCACTTCCCACGTCCTTAGGGAAAAGGCGCGTCGCTGCAAGCATTTGGCGTTGATTGATTTACCTGCAGAAGGTGTGCTTTGCCGTTGTCGAGTTTTGTTGTTGTTGTTGTTGTTGTTGCTGCTTCTTTAATGAATTAATTGAGTTGGTCCATAATTAAATTTGCACGTTTCGTTTTTGCTGCAATTCGCTAATTTATGAGCTTTTAATTATTTTTGCAATTAAAGCTGCAGCGTTCACACGTTCGGGAGCCATATAATTATTTCCTTACAACAGGATCAACAGGATATGCTGCTCATTTGTCAGTAGTGAAGCGTTAAATCGAAAGGAGATGAAACTGACGCAGGCTACCATGTTGTGTTAGCCTAAATAAGCAAAAAATAAACTTGACGAGCGCCCGTTGCAAAACAAAAGACTTAAGCAACAAACTTGTTTTCTGTTTTCTGTTTTTTGTTTTGTTTTTGTTTTCTTCTTTTTTTTTGGCAGCTGCTTTCTTAAGCCCCTGTCATTGGCATAGTATGCTGGTGAAGCAGACTTTTTTTTTAATTATATAAAGCATTATTTTCTCCCAGCCGCACAATAGACGTGATCTTTCACTAGCTCAGGTGCATTGCTTGGCATCGGCTTTGTTCTATTTCTGCTCACAGGCAGTTCACACAGAAAAATTGTCATTTTAAAAACTCAATTGTTCGGAAACGCTTTGGTCTGCTCGTATATACGAAATTACCTGCTGAGCCAAATGAAAGCAGACAAAAAAAAAGCCGAATGAAAGAAAAAACGATTTCGTGCGTAGTTGTTCTGTGAGCCTCGCACGCAGCTGGGACTAGCAGATACATATACAGCGTACGGGATTGCAACAACAGATCTTCTTTCCTCTTCAATTTTAGTTTAGGTTTTTGCAGGTGGACATCACGAAATATTCTCAGGGCCAGAGCTATGTGTCTGGTTACGGTTATAAAACTGTATTCCCGTTTGCCAAACGTGGGAACACAGTTTCTCTTCTCTTTTTTGTTTTTTTGGCAACAACTAAACATTTGCTAAAATAGATTATGACTGAAATGGAAAGTTTCATTAAGAAACTGTAAATTGGAATTGGAAGAGGGTGATATACGGAAAATATTGACATGGAAAAGTTATGCAAAGTATAAGATTAGGTGAGATCTAAGCTATGTTAGTCTTGCAGTGATATGTGTTATATAGTTATATATTCGCATAGTTTTATTATATTTTCTTCTTCTTCTTCTTTTATTATAATATTATCCCTTGTGAGTTAGGTACTTGCTTTGCTTTGTACTGCATCGCTTACGGCATCTAGACCAAAGAGCTTTCTTTCCGTTTGTTATGCAAACATTTCACTTTCCAGATGATTTCACCTTTTGTACGCATATTTTCCGCCATGACTCGCTCGCGTCTATCGGCAATCAAATGAGTTGGCAACTTTGTGGCTGTAATCAAATGGACGCATCGAGGCAGCGCGGACTCGGGCTTTAATTGTTTGCAAATTAGCTAATTAAGAGCATAAACAAAAATATTATTACAAATTTAATTGGAGCCGAAATAATTCGCATAGTCGCGACTTGCGACGCAAAACGTCAGGTGACTAACCCTCAGCCCACGGCATTCTGTGAGTTGGGGGCATTTGAACACATTTATGAGCCCATTTAAATTGTATTGCCGCACGGCCGGCGAATTTCCGCAATTTGGGCAGCTGGGGCCGATCTGCGATGAGATAAGCGTAAGTGAAACAACAACAAAATAGCCACATAGCCATCAGAAAATTAAGAAAAAATCCAAAAACAATGAGCTTAAACAACATAATTGAGATGTTCAAGCGCCCTGCGGAGCCGCTTCTGGCTTTGCGCCCGTGTTGTCATCGTTAAAGACTTAATTTATTTATTAGCCACAGATTTTAACTGCTCCATTGTTCAGGAGGATTCGCTGTGAGGCTGTGTGCCTTTGCCACGAAAAGAAGAAGAAGAAGAAGGAAAACAACAACAACAATAACAGTGTAATAATAAAATATATACTAAAAATATTGAAGCGCAGTCGCCCTCAATTGCAGAGCAGTCGGCCAGCTAATTAGGAAGTATCTTTAGTTCCCCCCTCTCTCTCTCTCATTCTCTCTCTCTGTCTCTCTCACTCTCTCGGCTCTCCTCTCAAGTTGGGGCCAGAACTTAAAAGAGGCGTTTCTGTCTGCTCTGGCGGCTGTGGCTTTTACGACTTTGTTTCTGTCGGCTCTCGGGTTCATATCTGTGCATGTTTTCGGTTGTTTCGTCTTTTATGATGATATCCAGAGATTTTGCACCTTATGGGAAAATCTGGAAATTGGCCACGACCGTCGACTTGTTGTCGGTGTCTCATCTGCCGCCGACATGAACGTTGACTCCGTCGTCGACAGCGACGTCGCTGCCAATCTTGTTAAAGCTGCCGCTCGACGCATTGGCACATTGTTGCGCCTGCGCATTCAGCTTGCCACAACTTGTGGCTAGTCGGCTGCTTGCCTGCGTTGCTCTTTGGACATTTGAAAGTCCGTTTGGCTGTCAAAAGCGTTAATTTTTAAGTGCCTAGTGAGAGTTGTTTGGCCTCGTGCAGCTGCTGCCATAGACACGACAGTTAACCAACACACAATGTGTATGTGTGTGTGTCTATCTTAAGCTTATGTGTGTGTGTGTGTTTTATGAGTGCACGGGTTCAAGTGGCAAGTGTCTTGACTATTTTTTATTTTCCACATACTTTTGAGATGTTGAACCCATTAATTTGTAGCTTGTCATTAGCAGCGAAATTGGACTTAAAGCCGACTTTTCTGTGGACCCAGAATTCCTCATTTGGCAAATTTACAGTTGCTTTCGCTGTAACGGCTCGCAGCTGCTCAACTGAACTGAAGTCAGGCTCTAATTACAGTTAGTAAAAACAATGGGAAAAAGGCTGGAAGATTTTGTACATAATATCGGAATAATATATAATAATATATAATGAGAATATCAAATGTAATTAGATTATTCCTTATTTTATAATTAATTATATGATTTTTATACCCTGAGCCCATTGAAAATGGGAAATCAGGGTATAATGGTTTTGTGAAAATGTATGTAACAGGCAGAAGGAGGCGCGCCACACCCCATAAAGTATATATATTCTTGATCAGCGCGACAAGACGAGTCGATATAGCCTTGTCCGTCTGTCCGTCCGTCCGTCCGTCCGTCTGTCCGTCCGTCCGTCCGTCCGTCTGTCCGTCCGTCCGTCCGTCCGTCCGTCCGTCCGTGTGAACGCAGAGATATTTTTAAGTACGCAACGTAGAGAGTTGAAATTTTACATGAATACTCGATAATACCATACGCTGCACAAGTTTATAAAATTTTTCCGATAACTCATTTCATTTCGATTTTATGAGCAGTTATCGATAATTTTAATGTGTTTTTAAGGCTTGGTTTGTACATCTTTTGAGCTAGAGACTTCAAATTTGCTGTGTAGTTGCGTGTAATGAATACGGAGATAACGTAATCTTTAGATTTTGGATGCCACGCCCCATTCGCCCCCAATAGCCCCCTATTTGTAAAAAGCGCAAATCAAATACTAGAGACTTGTGCTTTGGCAATTACATGCATATGGATGCCATTAATAAGTTGTGAAAGTTTGATGACATTCGTCAATCGCTAAGAAAAGTTATTAAACAATTAAGTTCCCATAGTAATGCCCACATTGCTGCCCAAGCGCAGTCGCTGCGTCAACTGCGCAGTTGGCAGAGCGCGCTTATACTTGCGTGCATATGTGTGTTTATATGCATGCATAAAAGATGCGTAGAATGATTTGATTTCACAGGGCTCAGGGTATCCCCTAGTCGAGCTGTCTCGACTAGAGCACTCTTACTTGTTTATAAATACATTTATTCTAATTTAATCTTGATATTTTATTAGATATTTTCATATTTAAAATAAGTTGTATATTATTTCTTTATTTTTTATTATTGCATATTTTTTAAGCTACTAAATTGTTCACTCAAATCAAAAATGATTTGCCCAAAATAAACAATTTTATGATTATTGTTGTTCGTGACTTGCAGACTTTTGAGACATGAAACATTATTGAAATGTATCGCAATTTCCACTCTTGTAATTTTCTCTATAACCATTTGACTCAATTACCTCATTTTTTGGGTCGTAGGAAATGCATTTCAAGTGCATTTACAAGCATTAACAAATTTACATAATTAAATTTTTGTGTTGCGGCTAATTGCAAATAAAATTGTGCTTGCCTGCAGAACATGGGAGCCCCAAAATATGTTGGCCTTCATATTTAATTATTTCAAAATTGCATTTCATTTCGAGTCACACACACGAGACTGCGGTGAGTGTCGTTAATTTGAGAGAAGTAGTGGTGAAGGAGAAGAAGGAGGAGGAGGAGGCGGAGTTGGCCAAGCATGGCAGGAACAGCCGTTGATTGCCGCCAAGATGTAAGCAAAAATTTGTATGTTACCGTTATTTTTGCTTTATATAAATACGAGCAGTGGCACGTTTGTGAATTCATATATTTTTATTTTCTCAAGCGCATGTCGCCGGCAATTTCTTCATTTTTTCTGCAACATGCCCGCGAAGGTTGTTTGGCGGCCGAGCGGGCTAATCAACTCAATTAAGCGGACGGAGTGCGCGTGTCCGACAGCCAACAGGGATATTTTCGGCAAGTGCTGATGATTGTTGTCCCAGTACAAGGCATTTAATTGAGCGGACGGCAATCGGTCGCAGTCGGTTGGTTGGCGGTTGCGTTGCTGCGTTTGCCCCGACTTCAAATGCAAATGCAAATTTCTGCGTCTGCAGATGCATGCATAGAGAGTGCATGGAGCCACGGCATGGATCTGGCACGGAATGGCACTCATGTCACACATAAACAAACGCATTATCATCTCCATAATTCAAATGCTGGCTTGCACATTGCATGACTCAACAGGATCAGATAAATTCCAACGAAAAATTGTTGTTCGGCCACAGAAATATGAAGAAATGCAAAAAGTCGTACGTAGAACGGTAGCTGCTGCCGTTGACACTTTATAGCCATCCCATGGCTCGGCCGGGCCAGGCCAGTGCCAGCCTAAGGCTGGCTCGCACAATGCCTCATCGTGGTTGTTGATAGCCCCATGGCTGGCGTAAATGAAAAATAAAGCATGAAAAAGCCAAATTCATATCCAAATCCAAAAACCAATCGCAGCAACAGCAGCAGCGGCAGCAGCAGCAGTTGCTGCCAAACAAAAGCAACGCAATATTGTCCATGACTATGACTATGTGGAAAATACTTGGATAGATATGTCTGCACAATTCACAGCATGCGCCAATTTCTCAAGAAACCAACCCATGGCGTTCGCGCCGAGGGCTCAGCCTGTAAACAACGACCAAATATTGCCACTGTTTGGTGTTGGATGTTTGCCAATGCCAGCGTATGTGTGTGTCTGTGTGTGTGTGTGTGTACCACTATATGCTGGTGGCTTTGTTCTCTTGACTTTTGTGCTGACAATATTTGTATACACGGGAGCAGATGTGGGTGCCGAAGGGAGCTACAGAATTATTTATTGTGTGTCAGCCAAATGCTAAGAAAGTTGCGAGAAATGGAAAAAGTCTTTAGAGCATTTTATTATATGATATATATTGTTTCAGTAAATAATAACTAAGGGTAAATATATAGACATTAAATTTCAAATCAATCAATAAATATCTGTATATTTTTAATTTCGAATCCAGCTAAATATGAGTTTAATATGACTTCTGTTTATATCTTATCTTAGTTTTATGAAGTGAAATATCAAACTTTGAAACATGTTATTTTCATTTAAAATGTGTATGTGCTGTTCCATTCTCTGGCATTCAATAATCTCAGTAAATCACAATTTTTGATCACTGAATATAATGCTTCAGCAATTAATCAATGCCTGGAGTCTGCTGGGCGTTGCTCTCACATTATCGCTGCTGCTCGGACTCCACTTGGAAGTTGTACAATCGATTTCATAGCACTCTCTCTCACTCTCTTTCTTCTTCTCGAGCGATTCTCTATGCTGCTTATAAGTTGAGAAAGGTGGGTAGACAATGCGCCTCATGTTTTGGTGTGACCATTGGGTCGGCTGCCTAACTTATGACCAATTGTCAACAGGACAACGCCTTGGCAAAAGGCAAAACAAACAATCAATAAGACAAACGCAACAATAGTTGGCATGACAACAATGTGCGTTTCGTTGCCTTATGTTTGAGTATCTATGGCCCAGTCCACAGATCCACAGAGCGCAGACAGAGGTCCAGTAGCGTGAAATGTCGCAACAATGGCAACATATATTTCCCAAAACTCCTTCAGTCTTTAGACTTCTGTCTTATGGGTCCGATGATGCATGAGCTAAGCGACTAACGGAATGTGTTTGGGACTTCCTTGTAAAATGTTTGGGTATGCATTTTTTAGAAGTCGCACAGCTGAACGAAAGACTCAGGAAACGAACTTGCGAACTGCAATTCAATTTATTGAAAGAAATCTTCTAAATGCTAGGCATAACTATTATGCTGATCTAAGCTTCAACACACTTTTTCCTAAGGCCTGCAACGTTCAACTAATTTTCGAATGAAATTTCCCATAATTTAGACACTTAACGATTCGACTAGCACTTTTACAGGCTGTCGACCCTTTCACTTCACGCCACTCAATCCGAACGCGTACGTGCCTGACCACACAAAACTTGACTTAACGAAAAATCAAGCAACAAATTGAAAAAATAAAAACAAAATAATAACAATAAACGACCATAATAAAAAACAGATTTATTATATTAAACGCACGCATTTAGCGCCATTTAAGATGCCACCGTGTAGCCGGGGAGCAGGAAGTCAACATAATTCTCATAAATATCAATAATGCTTTTTTGTTCGGCTTTCATTTTTGTTTTGCTGCCGCTCTCTGGCAATGTTGCTTGTAATGATTGTTATGTTTATATTTTCATAGGGAACGCCGTGAGAGCAAATCGCTAAACGCAGCGCCTGCGCCAAACTTCAAATGACATACAGCAAAAAGGCAACAGCAACAAGAGCAGCAACAGCAACTGCAACAGCAGCAGCAGCAGCAACAAATGTTACTAATAATAACCATAATAATAACAACAAGCAATTTCATAAAATGCTGCACGTTTGCTGCGCCACAAGTCGAATGTCCAACGTCGAAGCCGGCGATGGCGATGACAGCGTCTCGGCCACAAAGTCCACAACAAGACAACAAGTGAAGTCAATAACAACAACCATGACAATTACAACAACAACAAAAATAACAACAACATCGATGACAACAGCTACAAATGCAGCAACAACAGCAACTGGCTTTGAAATAATTATTTTAAGAACTTGTAAAAATTGTCTCGTCAACCAGATGAGTTTCTGCCGCTTAAAGCTTGAATTAAGCAGAAATAACACTTCAATTTTATTACTGCATATAATAATTTCTAAAAATCTTTATTTGTGCATAGATTTATATAGCACTATAGTACAGATTGCCAATAGGTTTGGATTTGTTTAAGATTTTTGTAGGAATGTAGAGTACTCTCATGGTTGATATGAACATGGACGGAGAATAGAATTCATAATTAAATAACTATTTTTATCATATTCTAGCATAGATGCATAGCGATATGCGTATAAAATGAATTTTAAAAAAAGTCACAATATTCATTTAAGTTAGTTGTTATAAACTAAAAAAGCTTTAAAATACTAACTCTTTAATTATCTGCTGCTGCACGATGTTTATGGTATATCTTTTATCTTTTAAAATATGTTTAAAACGACATCCACGTACTTTTACAAAAGATTGATATTGATGATGAAATCGCAATGCATATAGGCTTTATACTTCGTTCATTGTCGTTTATATATCGAAATCTTCTATATATTAAAATATGTTTAAAATGAAGTAAAGAAATCAACATTGACGTACTCTTAGAAATGATTTCTGATTTAATAATACAAATGAAGATAAAGATGCTTCCATCGACATATGACATATTATTTTGAGCTGAAATCGACAGTCTTAAGATCACAAAAAGCGCATATAGGCTTTATACTTCCTACATTGCAATTCCGGTAATATCTGTTTCTCACACTAATATCGGGAATTAATAACTGCGCTGCGTATTAATGAATGTATTACAACTGTTGCGATTCGATTCGATTGGCGGCCTGTGAAAAGCAGAACCAAATTAATAGCTGTGCCAGCATTTTCCATGGTCAGCCCTTTCGGTAGCTTCCAATCGCTGTAGCAGTCGGAGTGGCAGTCGCAGTCGCACGCATTTCCCTTTCATGGGGCGTTTTCAATTATATAGCAACGCGATCTTATGAGCAGTCAATGCCTTTCACAAGCTTTGGTCGTGCGACTTTTAGCACACATTTTCAGGCACTTTAACGCCATCGATGAGGCCGGTTGCATGGGACGTGTTTTGTGGTCGGGGCAGCGTCGACCGCATTGACATAACACCTCATAATTTGCGCTGCAACATTGCCACGCCCACAGGCGTGCACACGCCCCAATGAGCCGGGACAATGATGGCGCACGCACTTCACATGCACTTTCGCCTTGAGAATTCTTAAATTGCCTGTGGCCACCGCATCCATCGAAGGTGGAAAAGAAAGTGTCGTCACCATCGGCGTCAACACTTGATATTGAAGTGTCGAGGCGGCTGGCCTGGTGCCTGGCTGGCTTCGTGATCGAAGCATTGGCATTGGCATTGTCATTGCTACCGCTTGGCCAACGTCAGCTAGCGGCGCTCAGCTCTCGACACACCTCGCACAGTTTTACGTGTCCTCGGGGCAGCTGCGGCGCTCGCACTTTCTTTTGCGCGTGCCCAGCCACAGCCTGGACCTGGGTCTACCCACAGCTGGCTCATCGTCGGCTGGCTGATGTTCACACTTTAGGAAAGTTGGTTTTCAGGGCCGTCGCTATCTGGCCGCGAGGTGCGAAAACAGTTTGCAACGTTGTCGCCCAAAGTGTGGCCATCGTCACCGACACGAATCTGTCCTGGTATTGAGCCCAATAGCCCTTTGTTGTGGTCATAAGTGTATATAATTTGCATGGAAATTGCCATGTATACATCGGCCGTGATCCATGTTGTTGTGCATTTAATGCTTAATTTATACAGATTTTTACCGTCAGCAATTTACAGTTTCATTGTCGAAAAGCGAAAAGCGAATGTAGCCGCAGCGGCCACCGCCAAAGACTTAAGCAACAAACTGCCGCAGAGCTGTGACATTTTCTAGATCAAACCTAAGGAGAAGTGCCCAGCTGGAGTAGCATGAAAAAAAATTATTTGAAATACCTAATTGCTCATACATATTTTATCATATAAATTATAAATCATGTTGATGGCATGCCTGACAGTGGTTTTGCGGATTAAAGTCATCACAATGACTGTCGAAAGTTGTGAGCTGAGGGCGCTTTAATCAGCGCATAGTATGCACAGTGTCTTGAGTTAGATAAACGTTTTACGTCTATTAAAAGTAGAAATTAGAGAGATAGAAATGTTCGTATAGTTTCTAAACTTTAATTGCAAAACTAAATATAATATCTTCTCATATATTATATAAAAAGATATTATTTTTAATTTTGCAATCTATTTATTTTATTTAAGGATTTTACCTTCCACAGTAATAAAGCTCTCATTGTGATGTTCAATTTACTGTGAAACAAACTATAAACTGAAATAATATCGTAAAAAAGACATCTGATTTAAAGCTCGGCCAAAGACATATATTATTTATATAAGAGTTTGAAATCTGCCAAAGACTGGAATCATGAATCTACATATTAATCTATATTATAAATCTTTATATTGGGTGTTGTTTTAAGCTGTTAATCGATCCATCGCTAACTTTTAGCTGCCTGAACATATCTCTCACAAATGTCATTAATCTTAAACCACTTTTAGAGCTCGAAGTCATGTTTCCGGTTCCACATAAGTTTCGTCCCAATGTGCAGCATCTAAATGACTAAATGAGAAAATATATATACAACGATTTCATGCCCGAAAATGTTAATAAATTAATTATTGCCTACATAATTAGACCATAAGCTAGCTTGTTGGCCCTATCGGAGCACGCGAACTTTTTCTGCTCATCTCTCGCAGCTGGCGGCAGTTCAACGTCTAAATTGAATGCTCAAATTTCGTACGGCGAACTTGTCGGTAAGATTATTTATGATTTTAATTATTTTCGCAGGAAAAATGAAGAAAAAATCGCATTGCATGTGGCCCAAGCGGCGCCAAGTTGACGGCGCAGCTTGGATGAGTTTGACAGTTCTTTTGTACGTGCTTAACATAAATGTTTCCAGCTGTAATTAATAATACAAAATAAAAACCTGCTCAGTTTAGCGGTGTCTCTCTTGAATGGATCGAATGAAAGAATTTAAAAATAAAATTGATTCCCCGGCTTTGCATTGCATTCACCATACAAGCTCGCCGATTGCGATTACTATAAATCAGACTAATTGGGAGGTCTTTGCTGTAAAAGTGAATAATAGTGTTGTGTAAAGCAGCTGAATGAGCATAAACATTGTGACAGGCCAGTCATAGTTATAGTCGCAGTCGTAGTCGTAGTCGTAGCCGTGGTTGCCGTGATAATTTGTTGTCATTTCTCTGGCCGCAACAAATTTGTTGCTTTATGCTAATCTAAAGTTTTTATGGGCCAGCTAGATGAACAGCGCTGATAGCAGCGGGCCCCCAAACGAGCGAGCTTAATTGAAATGTTTCTAAATTTCTCAGACCTCAAAAAATTTCTTTTCACTTTTGTTCATTTGCATAGCACGGCGAGCAGCGAAGAGGCTTATATTTTTGCAAATAGCGACAGAACGAGTAACTGCGTTCACACGCAAAAGTCCCAAAAATACAAAAGGTTATAAAAAATTTTAATAAAATTTAATTTGCTACCTTTTTATTGATGTTCAGTTGACATTCACATTTTCATTCCGCGTAATTATATAGCGTCGTTTGCGTACGTGTCCGAAAGGGTTGGCCGCAAGTTGGAATTGGGGTCAATTCGCCTCGGTCAGCGTCTCCAACATTGTTGTTGCTGCTGATCGTCTTGTCCTGGCCACTTGACTGCCTGCTCCAGTGAACATGCGCATGCGCATGGGCATGCGGTTCGCTCTTTGGTGTATAATTAGACCTGAAAGCATATTTGTCAAGTTGCATGCGGCTGCAGTTAAAATGCTGTTCGCATTGTTCGCATTGGTCCCAGATCCGCAGGATGCGATATGTTAATGATAAAGAGCGTTTCACTGGGGCGCGTTTAAATTGAGTAATTGTTTACTTTTTGGAGAGCCTCACATTTACGTAACATTGTATGCAAAAACACAAAAAAATGGTTGCACACAAGTGACAGCAAATTAAAAAGTTAATATTTTATTACAATTTTTAGAAGGAAGATAATAAGCAAATTAATGGCAGCTTGAGTAACAGTTAACTTTATATGCAATCATAATTCATTGGTCGCTTCACAATTTGAGTGTATTTTCGATTGAATTATTTGATTATTTAACTTCATTTTTAGTCAAATTTCCATCTTTAATTAACAGCAGAAAAACTCAAAGTCCTCCTTCATAACATAAAATGAAATTAGCCAATGCCAGGAATACGAAAACGTCTAATAGATTCACAGATTCACAGTTTAAGTATTTGCATTATGTTTTATTGAGCCAATGGTAGGCGCATCTTCAAGTTTGTTGTCTAAGTCATTCGTTTTTACCTTATAGGAATGCCAGCCGTGCAGACTTGAAATAAAAAAGCGCCGCCATCCATCATCAAAATCAAAATTACATTCCTCGAACAACATCACAGCCAAAGCAAACAATTTTAATGTAAATATTTTAAGCGACTCGCAGTGTATGTAAAGGCCAAGTTGCTGCGCCGGCGGCCCCATAATGAGCTCTTTAACTTGGTTAACGATACCTCGGGACCCGGGTCCTGTCAGCCGGTTAAAAATAGTGTGGCACTGTGTACTGACTGAAGCTTGAGTCAAGTCAGTTTGGCTTTCAGTTTTTTCTAGCCTGTCCTCTTGTAATTTGTACGGGCGCCAAGAGGCTGGGTAAGCCAGCAGGCAAGGCAAAAAGCACAAAGTTGCAGTCGGGCAACAGGCAACAGGCAACGGGCAACGGGCTACAAGCAACAAGGAAAACTTGTTGCCTGCTTTAATGCATCAATTAAATTTTTTAATTATTTTTGCTATGGCTTTTTGTTCCTGCTCCTGTCAGCTACATGCAGCGCTTTTTGCACAATTGCCCGGCTGAGCCATCTTTTCGAGCTGCTCGTTCGAGTCGAGTCGAGTATTTTTGAAAGCCGTCACTTGCCGTCACCAACGCGACGCGATGCGATGCAGCGGCAGCGGCGTGTGTTTATTGATATGTTTTCATTATTGAATTAGTTTTAACAAAAAGTGAAGTCAATTAAGTTAACAAGTTACTACAGCGATCCGCTCTGTCCTGCTATATGGGAATAATCGCAATTATGTTTCTCTTCAATATTTTGAGAACAGTCTCATACAAAAATTTCACTAAGTGAATCACCCAAAACAGTCTACAGAGTAATACAAATGAATGCCTTTAAAAATCTACAAACTGCGTAGCAACATTAGCGTTATTTCGGCTTCTAATTAGATTTTATAACATTTTTGATATACTAGGCGAACTTTTATTGTCGGGCATAAATTAATAAACTTGTAAAACTGTTAAGGCATTTCCCTTGGCAAGTTCGTTGCCTAAGTCATTTGTTTTTGACGAGAGCAAACAAAATGCTCGCGCCTCAACCACGCAACGGCGCATTTGACTCATTCACGCACCGCCTGGCAAAATAATTGTACAACAACAAATGCGCGCTGTAATAAAATAAAATTTGCTTCTGCTCGCAGACAACACAAATATAATTTCCTTCCTCTTCGTGTTTGCTTGTTGTAATCAACACCCGCCGCGCGTTCAGTTCAAGAAGCGCAGCCATTAAGTGTGCATGACATTAAATTAGCGCAGCAATCAAGCACTATGGGCCCCGAGATGGGGTATATAACATTATAGAACCTGTAATCAAATTAAGAAAACAACAAGAGCAGCAGCAGGTTGGCCCTAAAACTCACAGAAGGTAGAAATCAAGCTTGGCCATTAGTTACAGCCCATGATTCTCATAATTCGTGCTCTTACCAAAAACTGTAACAGCCGAAAATTATGAAAATTCGGACAAGACAAAGCAAACGAATGCTGAACGGTAAAAATATTAATAAGTTAAGGCATTCCACTTAATAAAATAAACAGGACACGCTCCTGTGACAGACAATAACTCACAAGCAACAAAACCTGACAACTTGTTATGCAACATTTGTGTGCGCTGTGCTTTACAGACTCTCTATCTTGTTGAGGGTACATTAGCTTTGTGGTGGATTACGAATATATTGGGTAAAACATTTTTAGTGAAATAAAATATACATATTTAAATATGATATACTCTCTACTATTAACTTTTTAATATATTATAAATAAGAGTAAAAACGCAACTGTATGCAGGCAAGCAGTTAACATTTACGCTCTCTTTTATCTGCTGCTGTTGTTGTGAACAGATGTGGCTCTTGGCATTGACTGTTGGCATCTTGGTCTTTTCAATATGACAATTCTTAATATTCTGATGCCGACTACAAGTGGTTGCTGCAACTTTTTCTGCCGTCCAGTTGGCGACTGCGCCAAAGACGGCGGGCAGACACCGTGAGTCCGACTGTCATAAAGCAGCACGTTTTAGCTACAGTTGGAGAATCTCAACAATTTTAAAAGTGTGCATTTATGCCAAGTGGCATCTGCGACGGCGTCGGGCATCGGGCATTGGGCATGGGGCGTCCACGGCCTCGGCCTCGCCGCCAGTTGTTGTTTAGCAGTTTCCTCCCTGCGTTTATTAATTAGCAGCCATCCCCATTCCGACATACGCACAGCGGCAAGAGCTGAGATTTAGCTGCAAGTGCAGCTGACAACGCGAACGCACACTTGTGCATTATTATTTCTTCAATTAAAAACCACAAACAGCATTTCAATCGCAGCAGTTGCTGTTTGTAGCCAGGAAAAAGAAACTTTTTAAAGGCCGTCAACAGGTTCGGCTCCTTGGCGACAGTTGTTGCTGCCGTTGGCTGCTGGCTTTGACTCCAAGTCCGGCCGATGGCTGTTGTGGCTCGCTAATAAAGCAGCGAAATGCTTATTATCTAATGTCGGCAGTCATTTGACTAGCAGATGGAAATGGAACACTCTCACCTTGGACAGCCCACTTTCCAGTAAGACTAAATATTGTATTTTATCCAGTCATGCTCGATGTTTAACCGTAATTTCTTCTAGCTGCTTACAAAGGCAGCTGCTTCCGTGCTGGCAGCCGCGCCTATTCTTGTGATTTAATCCAGCGAAACTAATAAACCACAAAATGCGGACTTAAATCCTTTTTTTGTTGTTCGCCCATAACTGGAAGCTGCTACCTTAATTTGAGGCCAAGATGCTCGCTCGATAAACCAGGACAATAACGTAGGCTACGCCCCGTGCGCACACATTGCGTGGCCACACCTTGAAAAAATAAGCAAAAGGATTAAATTTTCCTTTACAGCTACAAAGCAAGCGGGGATCAGGCCGAGATCCAAGTGTGTGCATACTCCTTCCTCATTGTTTGCAGGATCAAATCCTTTCCGCTGCCTACACACTCACACACACACATGGCCACAAAGGACAACAGACAAGACAGCCTGCGCCTAGGCAACGGCTTGAATCTTGAAGGTGTGTGCGTTGGCATGCAACATCTTTAATTTCTCATCCCTTTCCTTATTATTTCTGTTTTCTAAAAAACACAGTATGCTCTAATTCAGCTAACCCCAGCTCTAGGCAGGCTCCGAGTCGGAGTTCACGCGCGTCTGCCCTACAACAATGTCGTGGGACCATCATCATCTTCGCTTGGGCACTTAAGCCCAAAGCCGAGACCGAACCCTCAAGGAACCGCCTGCGCAGGCCCTCAGCTGGCTGCCAGCTCTCGATCTATTTTCGTAGCAGCTATTTTTCGGAAATTAAAATGTCTACTCCTACTATTTGTCTGCGCGCGTACCTACTGCTGCATTTTTTAAGACTATCTATCACAGGCGGCTGTCTCCGTCGCTGACTCTGCTGCGATGATGAATGTGAGCGTTCGGCGTCTCTAATTCAATTTACTTCAGAAAAGACAAAGTCACCATTGGCGCACGGCTCTTAATGGATATAATGCTACTCAGTCAGCGCATCGCCAGCTTTATAGAAGCTGAGCGCCAGCTGTCCTGCGAGGTATTCTATTGATACGTCAGATGTCCTTGTCAGCGTGCAGTGAAGCAGCAGAGGATTGAGCTAAGTCTGA
Organism: Drosophila meridionalis; assembly: GCA_035045145.1. Classification (NCBI taxonomy): domain Eukaryota; kingdom Metazoa; phylum Arthropoda; class Insecta; order Diptera; family Drosophilidae; genus Drosophila; species Drosophila meridionalis. The sequence continues at coordinate 7,606,292 of JAWNPG010000020.1, read as the reverse complement.
TTTTAGTTTAAGAGACAAAAAACCCTTGGTGAATCTTTAAAAGTTGCAATTTTGTATGTTACATGTAAAAAAAATCTGAGCCAATAGATTTAATATAAATAAAATAAACTCCAATAAAATTATTGTAATTAACATTCAGCTTTTAATTGTATTATTTAGTTATCTCATTAGTTATCATTTTTATAAGATTTGTCATGCATTTTCGACACTTTTCAAACTGCTTCGAGAACTGTAACAACGACTGGAGGGGCTTTGCTCCTTTCTTATGTTCTCGCACTGGAATTGTTCAAGTTAATCGAGTGCTGCGGCGCTGCGGTCACCGTGCGTCGCTGGACTGGGCGCACGACTTGTGGCCGGACTGCTGCCAGGGGGCGTGGCATCTGGGCTGCGCCCCAGTGGCACGAGCAGCGGCCCCATGGGCCGGCGTGCCCGCGGTGCGCCCCGTGATCCACGGCTAACAGGCGTTGCGGTCTTGGAGCGGGGACGTCCAGGTCCTCGCTTCACCAACGAGGTATTTGGCGTGCCCATTGCGCCTGGAAGGCCACTTAAAGTGGGATTTACTTCTGCAATACAAGAGTAAAAAACATTTTATGAGTGGCGACTTAACACGAGTTCGACGCGTTGAGTAATCGTTATTATTATGTAAATGAGAGTGACGGCTGTGCTTTCCATTAGCAGGCGCAGGCAACAGGAAGCAAGCGGCAACATTGTCACTAATGCGCTCGGCGTTTGCGACTGCACGTTCTGGCTGCATCCTGCCACATCCTCACTCCTGCTTTTCCCCACAATGTTGCATACTTTTAAGCGGGCTACATTTTCATTGCCCTGGCGGGCAACAATGTCCTGAAGCGAGCACACTTCATAGTGGTTAAGTGGTGTATTAACGCAATGTTGCATTTATATGCCCGCGAACATGGATTGAGCAGGTTTTTACTACAGTATTTCAGGCTAATTTAGTAACTTGGCAGGAATAAATGCTGTTATTAACCTAGACTATAATTATTATGGATTCTGTTGTAATATTAATATTATTTTAATTTTTGTACTATCCAAATACAAAGTATTACAAGAAAGTATTTAAAATCATAAATCTATTTAAAAATTGTTAGCTTTAATAATTTCTAAACCTTATTTCCATTTTAAAATATCTATCTGAATTGCAGTATATTCTTATAATTTGCCAGACATTATAGGGCATCTAAGGGTCTATCATATCATCTGGTGTTCTATAATTTGTGTTTCTGATTTTAAATCCATTTTGCAGAAAGGGAGTTATTTTATGTCACGTGATGTCTGGCGCAGCACACACACACACACAGTCAGACACACATGCATATGCACACACACACATACGTCTGTTCGCTTAAGCCGATTTATGCAATTATCATTTGTCGTATAAATTGAACATGTGCGCCAACGTGTTTTTGGCTGATAATTTGCAAAGAAGTTGCAAAAATGTTGACAAATTCCCAATCCAAATGTTTGCTCGTTGCATAATTTTGTGGACTTAAATATGAGCAGCTGTTTGCATAATTTGAAAGCCGCTGCTAATTGCTGTGAATGACTATGAATATCGATTGAGATGTGGGAGAATTAATGACAATTTGTCAGGCAATTAACACGTGACTCGAAATCAAGCTAAGGCATTACAAACTAGTTAATTGAGTTGTTAGCTGAATAACTAGAATAGAAAACTATAAGAATAGGAAAAAAATATTTTTGAATAAACCGGATATGAAATAGAAATGCCACCTTCACAATTTCGTAGACATACGAACATTCATAAATCATTTAAATAATCATTTTTTTACTTAGAAAACAGGAAGACTCAACAACACCAATACGCTTCAATTATGAGCACTTAGGAAGTGCTCGGCACTTTGAGTAGCCAGAGTATCAACTGCGCCGGGAGGGGCTGTTTCTGTTTCTGTTTGTACATCGGCGATAATGCAGCCAGATGCAAATCTTTGAACAAATATTTGGTCTGACTGCGTGAAGGGGCGAGAATGCAGACATTCAAGCAAAAGGGGGAGCAGCGAATGCCATTGAATCGGTTGATGATATAATGGAAGTGGTTTGGGCTGCGCCAAAATTGTCACGTACTACAAGTGAAGTTTGTTCCCCCTTGCCGAATAATGCGGGCAGCCAAAACCCAAAGAGAGTTGAGGGGCAGCAACCACAAAGCGCCACTCAAGTGTGCCCAATTGTTGCCAGAGATGCGGCACACACACACACACACTCTGTGCGTATGTTAAGAGGCAACACTAAACGTGATTATGTCGGCGATTAGCGACAAGTGACACTCGAGTCCACGTAAACAGGGTAGCCTAGCAGGAAGCTGATCAATAAAAACGCCGCTGGCTGCACTTACCTTCCTCGTGAGCTGACACGGCCGGGCCACTTGCAGCCTCGCCACCGATGTGGCCTGCTTCCTGCTGTGGCAGCGGCGAGCTGGTCGTTCCCGTTGCCATCAGCGCTCCAACCGCTGGCGATGTCGGCGTTGGCACGCGCTGCAGCGATCCATGTCCACCGCCGCGCCTCGTGCTGCCACGTGGTCGTCCGCGCTTCGTGCCACGCGGGTGGTGCCGCCGCCGCACCGACGACACGCTGCTAAAGTCGCCCAGGAAGTCTGCAAAGAGAATTATGGGTTTCATTGATTAATTGGGGTATTCTTAACATTGCCTTAATTTATTTAGTTTCTTCCTCATTTCTTTTCATTTTTTTTTTGCGGTTCCGGCCAAACAGCTGGCACAAACAACCACCAGTAAAACAAACAAAAAGGGAGTAAAGCATAAAAAAAGACGAATTGCCGAAAATTTGTTACATTTTAATGGCATTATCAAAATTTATGCTACAAAACTGCAGTTCGGCGCCAATAATTATTTGGCCCTTACCAAAACCGTTTATTACGTGAACAGTTGTTGCTCTTACGAGTAGTAAAACACTTTGGGAATTATTATACTAGACTACTTTATATATCATCCTAGTAAAATATATTGAGTCACGTGAAAATTATTTATGATAACTTTTTATATCATTGTAGTAAAAAATAATGAGCCATAGATGAATTAAATTTGTTTTATGATTAAGTATAGATAATTTATTTGACAAATTTATTTATCATTTCTTATTATCATATTATTATTTATATATATATCATAATTCTTTACCAATCCACTGTTACTCTCTTCGAACTAAAGTTTGCTCTTCAGCTTGTGGTTTCTGGCATCACATCACTTTCTCCTGCCCAGTCACCCACTCAGCTGTCTCTTGGGATGCCCATACGTATCGTGTGCCCTTACCATATTTGTATTAACGTGTTACATTTCTAGCCAAAGCACAATACGAAATCTCAGCCTAATCAAAACATTGGCTGGGTTCAAGAACAACAGGACAAGCAATGCGAATGGGAATATGAATTCGAATTCAAACGTGAATGTGAATCTGATACTTGCATATATTATTTATCGATTCCAGCTGAAAGAGCTTCGAGTGTGCTTCTATATATGCATGTATATAAATGTGATTAAATGCACTTTAAACTGTTAAAAAAGGTATATTGGTATTGATATATATCTTTATATGTTTTTATATATTTATTTTGCATCTAAACTTGAAATTTAAGAAATTTGTATTATCTTTAATAAAAGATTTTAGATTTTAATTATATATACATCAAATAATTAAAATCTTGATTTATCAGCGATATATATATATCACTTCTTTTTCTATTTTCTTTAATTTTCTCTAAGCAAATTTGAGCGAGTATTACGCAGTCGATCACATGCAAATGCACCATTCCTACGATTTATATGATTTTTTCTGTTTTTTTTTTCTAATTTTATTTTTATTTCGGTTTCGCATATCTCCCTTTTACTTTGCTTAACTTAAGCTAACTGTATATTGAATAAATAAAACAAAGTCAACAAAGAATCCGAGAGACGGGACTTTGGTAGGCAGCTCTCAGCAGCAACCGACAATGATGACAACAATGTGGTTGGTTGTTGATTCTGTTGTTGTAACTGATGTTGATGTTGTTGTCGCAATGGCGACATTGCCTGGCGCTAGCTGTTTTGGTATGCACCGCAAGTGCAGCAACATCATCGCATTTCACAATCCCCAATCAACTTCATCATCATTCTCATGTCGCCTCTTCGTGGCCCAGTCCTGATCGACATAGACTCGTCAGTGCAGCGCGATCATCATAATCATCAGCAACATGGCCTGCAGACGACAAGAACAACAACAGCAGTTGGAGCCACAGCTCGTTTGGCCCCCTTTGCGTGGAATTGTCTACAACTCTGAGGCAGTTGCAATTTTTAATAAGACACTCCAGCCCGATGCTTCGATTGCTGTTGTTGTAGTTGTTGTTGTTACACTTGCCCCGAAAATCGAGAACGAGTGCTAAATTATTGAATCGCCTGCCTAACCGATGTGGTTCTGTCTGTCTGTCTGTCTGTCTGTCCGTCTGCCTTGTGTCATAAGTTTTATCAATAATATTCAACACAAGAGGCAATCCTTTGCCATACACAATCCCTGCCACGAATTGGCTATAATATTTGGGCAATTCGTTATGTTGATTGCCGTAGCTGTTGCCGATTCTTTTGCTTTAGCCACGTATTTCGGCCAAATGTCGTTGCGAGTCGCGGTGCACTGCAGTGAAAGACCGAAATTGTCTAAAGTTTCGCTTTTTAGCATATTTAACGACCTGCCGCGGAAAAATGTAATGAAAAATGTTGGCTTGGCTTTAGCATAAAGTTGGTAGCAAGTACTCAACGTTCTATTATGAATGCTGAATATGTTGAAAATCTAAATAGGTAAATGCAAGATATATGATTGATAAACACAAACACTACTTGAAGAAGTTTGTCCTAAGTAGAGATAGCAAGTTAAGCTAGAAACTTGAAAGAATTGATATAAGGTTTAGATATGAAATTAGATATAGATATGTTTAGTTAGATATATATGACCAGATGGGAGTGATATATGATTAGCTTTTATATACTATGGCAGTAAAAACATTTGTTAAAATTCACTTAAATATCATAAATTAATTCCCTCTTTTTTTTTTTTCTTTTTATTTAAGCAGTGCTTGAGTAATAATAAACGCTTCTTTTTCTTTGCTAATTGGATATAATATGGAATTGTTTGCTGCTTAAGCAAGTTGATGCATTCATAATGCATATTCAGCAAGAAAGGGCAAGACAAGGCATTCGAACTGAAGGCAACAGCACAGCTACACACACATTCATTTATATATGTATGCATGTGAGCGCACATAATCGGATTTTACAAATCATTCATTCAATTATCTAATTGATTTGACTGATGATCATTTGTGAACCTTGATCCTAGCCGGGCCAGCCAAAGTCAATGTGACGCATGTTTGCTACGCTTGATAAACAGCGATTTGGAGCTGGCAGCCAGTCGGAGATCAGAGCAGGAGAGGGAGGCGGATGCTGAGGAGGCACAGAGGCGATGGCCGCACAATGCCATTCTTTGCGGCAGCTCACCTTTGACTGGAAGACTCTAATGCGCCTGCCATGACTAAGTGCAGCTGGGTCCCAGGCAGATCTGGGCGCTTGGATTACATTTTGTGGCCCCGGCGAGCTGCGGCTGTGGCTACTGTTTAAGCCGTTAAGGATACAAATTGAAATTTTTATCAGCGTGAAATTGTTAATTTTTTAGCGACTTTGCTTTGCCAATTGCAAATTGCAAATTGCAGCCGTAAATAATGAGTCGTGGCTGGGATTTGACCATCATTTTTAATGCGAGCCCAGGACTAAGTACATATAATTTAAGACACAGAAATAAGCCTAATTGATTCACATATAGAAATACTCGAACTCTGGTCTAGACACTGGCTTCGACAGGTAGATCAACCGTATTTGGTGTAAACGCCATCCCCGTGCTGTAAACTTCTTGCGCTTCGGCGGTGGCACGTCCAGTGGTTCAGGAGTCTTCTTCGGAATGGGACAGTGCGGCGGAGTTTGGGGTTTAACGAAGGGCTTGGCCAAGCTGAGAATCCGTGGTGACGGGCGCGCTTTGAGCGCGGCAGGACGAACTGGAAATCGGAACTCAGCCCAGAACTCGTCTTCCAGTTCGATGTTCGAAAAGAAACACGGTATGAAGGGTGGCGGAAAAGGTCGGCCTTTGTCATGCTTTGCCGGCTTGCCCCACACAATGACTGGCGAGTACGGGTAGACTGGCTTCTCCTTGACGTACTTGGGTGTAGTTTTCCGCTCAAGTGGCTTGGACAGCTTTTGCATTTTCTCCATCAGCTCTTCCATATCCATTTTCTTTGGCTGTCGGGCACAGGGCAAATATTTAGGCGCACATGGTATGGGCACCTCGACTAGGTGGGGCTCTTTGGGCATCGCTTTTTCCAACGCCCACGCGAAGAAGTTTTTCCACTCTTTCTTTTTCATGGGTCCAGGCTTTTGCCAGCGCGTCAGACACCGCGGCTCTCGGCGCAAGTTACGCTGCAGGGGTTGAGCGTTGCGCTCGCACCACGCAACCCACGAAGGTAACGGCTTCTCCTCCTCCTCCAAGACCCGCTTTTCTGATGGCTCGCCATCCTCATCGTTAAAGCTCATCTTGACAAATACGAGTCCTCACTCGTGTAGTGAATCAAAGAGTACGTAATACTGAGACTTTAGATTTGAACAAATTTATTTTATTTTTTTTTTTTACACTGGCTAGCAGATGTTTTTTTGAAGAGGCCCTCAGTAAGAATGAAAAGTTTCCCAAAATAATAAATAAAAAGCAATGCAACGCATGCTAGAGTGAGGTATATTTATTTTCATCTATTTAAGTTGAAATTTTCAACAGACTTTTTGTCATCAACAGTTCTAGCACTGTTGCTTTAAAGATATCATCCCACAGACAATGATATCCGATATCTTGAAACAAACTATATGAATACTCTATCAAATATACTTTCTACAATTAAATTCCTTTCGCGATTTGTCTTTTTTATTATTTCCATATGCATGAAAAGGATTTTTGACATTGCGTATCATGACTTATGTGAACTTTCAACATGGAATTTTAACAAGTGGCTGCACTCATGCAGTAATCCATAGGAAAGCGAGTTGATAGGGCATTGAACGTTACACGTCGTAGTTCATTGCGCTATCAAATCGCTTTACTTTGTCTTGTGCTTGCGCACCCACACAATTTACATTGACATCCGAGTTCCGCACAGCTTCATCTGTTGGCCAGATCCTGCAGGACACGGGCATTGGGCTGGGCCAGACTCAATAGGCGCAGGCGATGATCGCGCCACTGCTTCGCCGTCATCTTCGTACGCTTGGGCGTAGGCTCTATCGCGCTCGGCGGCAGAGGGCAATGTGGTTTGGGTGGATAAGTGCGCGGCTTGGCCAACTCGATAACTTTCTTTGAGGCCTTGGCCTTTAGGGCTCGGGGTGAAATTTTGAAATTTATTTTCGACCAGAAATCAAGCTTTATATTCTCGTGCTGGAAGCAGCACGGCACTTCTGGCTTCTCCACCGGTCGCCCTCGTTCGGGCTTGGGTGGTGCGCGGTTGCAGAGTTGCGGCCGATACGGATGCTCCTTTTGAGGTGGCGACACATACCTATCGCTTATGGCTTTCGGCTGACTGAGCTTATTGAAAGTCTCCTGCAATTCCTCCTTCTTCTGCTTATTGGCGTGCATCTCGGCGGCTACGCACATGTAAACCAGGGGCGCATACTTATCAAAGAAGCCCGGTTTTGGTAGTTGTATCTGTGTCGACATCTGGCTAAGATTTCGCTTCACCTCAGCCGTAATCACTGGCTTAGGACGCGCATTTTTCTCGGCCCATTGCTGGAAATTAATCCACTGTTGTCGATTCATTGGACCGGGCTTTTGCCATCGAGTCGGTGGCAGTCGCACAGACGGAGCTATGAATGTATTCTTGGGCCTGGCATTGCGCTCGACCCATTGGTGCCAACGTGGCCAACGGCTGCTCATTTCGCAGAACAATTTTTGAGTGTCGTAGTGGGCCAAAAAAATAAAACTAAAATAATATTTATCCGAATAAAAACGACAATTTTTAGAAATTCTCTACGAACTACGATCTGAACTCTATTTCATATTTTCAAATTATATTTTCATGTTAAAGCAATGAACGCAAGGATGGCTATAATCCTACGGAATTAGACGGAACTCATTCACAGCCAGCCGGACCCATTGTAGAAGATCTGGGCTATCGAGATCACATAGACAACTGGACTATCATCAGTCGATAGATGACTGCTTAGCAGAGATCAGTCAGAATATATACATATTTTTTTCCTTTTCATTTTCAATTTTTGGCTTGTTGCTGCTGCACTTCTCTTTTTACAGCTCCAAAAAGTGGCAAGGAACAGCTGCCTTTTCGTATTGAGGGTTGTATCATTAAGCAAATGTAGCGTAAAATTGCTTTTGTTTCCGCCGCCAGCGCCGGCTAGTGGATGGCATATGTGGTGTCAATTTCACACATGTTATGAGCACTCTGCGGTCGAGTGCGAGTTACGGCCGCACTCAGATTGATGACTTTGACTTCAAACTGGGCAAGTTTGTCCTTACAGGGACAGTGAGTTCCGGCTGACGGCAAGCAAACAAACAGGAAATGCTCAAGAAGGAATAAAAAAAATTGACTGAGAACCTTAGGAATTATTAAGATTCTTGAGGCATTAAGACCGGCTACTGCCACGAAAGCAAAAGCAAAAGCAATTCAAGCAAGCCAGCCAAGAAATGCAGACAAAAATCGTGGTATGACCAGGTTAGAAACTGGCGACAACAAATCATGACAACGGTAACCAACAAACAGCCGACGACAACAACAACAACGACACCGACGATGGCGACATGAAGGCAACGTTTGTTTGTTGCATTCTGCTAGCGGCGGCGGCGATGCACATCATCAAATGCAACACGCGGCAGCATGGATGATAATGAAGATGGGCGACAATGCCAGCAGGCCAGAAGAAGACGAGCAGACAACGAACGAACAACGAACAAGAACTACGACAACGACAACGACCACGACGACGACGACAACGTTAGAAAGGTACTCGCTCGCACAATCAGCAGGCAAAAAGTGCGATCGATTGCAATGCGCACCGAATTTCAATTGGGCATCGAGCGACCATAGAGACCAGCGTCGACTAGGAGTCGAACCAACGGGCCAGAGCATCTGTAATGGATGGCCATGGCATTCGGCTAATACGTACAGCTGCTATTGATGATCAAACGGCAGCTTGTATGAGTGTACTACCGGTATCAGTGGCAGGCCAGTTCGTTGACAGCGCAGTCGGAGAATCGGCGACAAAAGGAATTGGGTTATGACCTCGAATGCGTGTCGCCAACATGGATCCATGCAGCTCCTCCGTACCGATGCCGTGCGTCGTGATTGAGCCGTTTACATTGTGTACGAATGTGGGCGCATAACTACCGAGGGGGCCAAGCTCAAAAGATTTATAAATGTTAGCGGCGATTATTTACTTTTACATAAAATCTGAGCTATAGAAAGCCAGGAACAAACATAACTAAACATTCGTCTTATCGAAAAGGAAACGGTCAATAAAATATACAAATAACCCTTATGAAATTGTATATATTTTTTTTGGAAATAAAATATATTTTAGTTACGCCAATAAGTCTATTTATTACGGTTATATATAAGTTTTATGCAATTTCATGAAGCCAATGAAAGATTGTATGCATACATAGATTTAATAAAATCATCTATATATTAATATATAATAATAATATATTAAACAAGACATATACGAAAATTCTTTTATCATAAGTTTATATATGATAAAAGAATTTTCGTATATGTCTTGTTTAATATATTTTAAATTGAGGACAGTGAAAGTGTGTTTCTCTATTAAAAGTATCTCCATAATAACTCACATAAAATTTTCTTTCTTTAATTATAACACTCAAATCGAGTCCAATTTTCAAACCCTCGCATAATTATTATACAAAAATCATTACTTCATATAATGACAAAATTCTCGACTTGAAATTAAATTTGCTCGCATATTCACAACCCACCAATTTCGAATCCAAATTCTTCTCAATTCGCAATTCATTTACGCTCGAATCTTATTCATTTATTAATTTATTTTTGCTTTTTGTGCGCTTTTGGATCTTGGAATACTTCACATATAAATATGATTAACCAATTTAAGTCAAAACCACTTTAATTATAAAGTTTTAAATCAAATAGACAAGTGGCAACTGCGACTGCCAATCTGATCCGCGATCCATCTACACACACACACACACACACATACTCCCAGGTAGGCATTTTTATAAACGAGTCTAAGCCAGCCTATGCTGGGGCTGGGGCCGGGCACGTACTCGCTCTGGGCGCTATGGGGGCCAATAAGGTGTAAATTTATGCGCCAGCGTCAGTTAAGACAATCAACCAACAACAATAACAAATTTAGCAAGCATACCGAACAGCCATTAGACAACGAGCCTATGCAATTTATTGTTAATTCTTATAAAAGCTCAACGAAACGCACATTTTTCGTATGCCTTCTGATTGGCATTTCAGTTGTTTGTCTTTATATACACTGCGCCAAATTATTCAAGTTTTGTCATTAAATGTGTAACACACAAAATGAAGCGTCGACAACCTGAACGTGTTTGTGTATTTTTAAACAGTACAATGAATTGTCAGAATATTATATATGAGATTTTAATTTGGATTAAAGAATAATAGATTATATAGTATATAAATATATACACTGAACCACCAAGTCTTGTATAATAGTTTCTCTTATAATATGTTTTAGATCATATGAAATCTATCTTTTATGTATATTACTTATTTGAGAATGAGTTTAATTTTATACATTTTATAAGTGTATCTCAATCGTCGGCTTGGTGCTCTCTCTAACTTTGATTTATTTTGATTTATTTTTTCACATGCAATCGAAGCGCATTTTGTAATTATTTGTAAGCTGTGTGAATTTTTGTGGCCAATCAGCGTTTTTGTTCGCAGTTTTGATTTGCTGACAAGATTTCAGCGTAATTGTATCTCATGGCTAACGTGTATTCTATGAGATACTTTTTTCGTGATTTCTGTTGCATTTCGTTGTTGTTGTTATTGTTGGTGTTGTCATGTTCTTTGGGAGTTTTGCACCTTGTTTACAACTGTTTCTTTAATTATTTATATGTCTCACAAGCAGCACTGACAAAGTGGACAAGGATCTATGATATATCTAATGAATAATGAATACGGGTTGTGGCACATTTTTCAATTGGGCGTAGCTCAACGCCAACAACCAAAGTATCTGAACTGTATCTGTCTGAGTATTAACAGTTAACTCTTTGGGAAAGTATCTTGCGCCACTGCAAACAAGTACAATTGGCACGCGTCCATTTGTTAAGCGAAATGTACTTAAATGAAAAACAATTAAAAAATTGTTTTCCCAACTTTATTATACAACACAAACATTAAAGTGGAATTGCGATTTGAATGCCTCGCACGATACAGCGTCTGCAGCTAACTAGCCGACCGGATGATTTGTGCACTGCCTACTGTATTGTAAAATTAACCCACATTTCTAGCGCTGTTGCCGGAAAAAATGGAAAAAAAATTGTTTACAACAAACAACAAACGGCCAACAGCCAACGGGCAACGGCAGCAAATGGCATAAAAAATCCTGCTGCATAAAATTAAATGTGCTAAGATATGCGGTGGACAGAGGAAAGCGAAACGCTGATGAATCCGTTGTTATGGACCGCATCAAGTGCTGGTCGAGGAATGCCGTTGAGCAAAACATACTCGTAAAGCAAATGTTTCAACTTTTAAGTAGTGTCGAGTGCGTGAGGCACGCGTAATTGACGGAACTCGTGCTTAAGGTTGGGCACCAGGCAAAAGGAAGTCGTTTAATTATATAAATGCTCCAATAATTAGTAAACAGAGTCAAACCAGTCGAGTAAAAAATAATTGAAAGAAATACCTCATTTATTGTAAATTAGCCACGTCATTTGCAATTAGCAAACAAATACGGAATTAGCTTAGCTTAAGCCGTTCTGGGAATTTTTATATTTCTTTTCCTGATAATTTACCTTCGAAACTTCACAAAAATGTTAATTAATATGCAGAAAAACATTACCTAATATATGTGCTATCTAAAATACAATGAATAGTCAAAGCAAATATATTTATTTAAAATAACTTTACCCTTGCCATCCATATTCAACCTATTTAAATGATCTTGAAGTATATATTTTCTGTTAAAGAAAACCAAATTAAGGTTGATAACTGAACAGTATCAAACGTGTTTGCATAGATTATCCTACTCTACGATGGCTTTCTCAATCACCTAAAAGAAAATGAATTTTCCCAGCATATACATTTCGATCTCAAATTAATCAATCATTATATAGGTGATAGGTTGTGTTTTCGGCTTTGTTTTGTTATTTTATAAGTTGTCATCGAATCGATCAAAAACGATTTAAGTGCTCACAATATTTAAATTTAAATAACGACAAATCCGTTCGTTGAGTTCGGCTCTCATGTCAGTTTCTCATTATGGCCCCATAATAAACAGCAAATAAACGTCTAGAAAAAATTTCGAAATCGAAAAATAGCTTGAAACTGCAAATGTGGCTACAATTTATGTAGCCACAACACGTGAATCCATTGATTAAATTAGATGTTTTCATTTGCCAAGCCCTGCAGAGCCGCAAGCAAAAACCAAAGAAATGGCATATAAAAAATATTTATGAGCGCCTCGTTTTTTGTGGCATTTTAATGCATAACCCAAGCCAAACAACCAACTGTCAAATCAATAGGCCGAAAAACACAAACAGCCAGCAACTTGCGACTGTCTAACTCACTCTTTGACTAACTGACTCGCTGGTAAGCTGCTTGGCTGCCTGACTGACAAGCGCGCTCCATTGGGGAACATAATCAACTGGCAGTAACAATTTCCAGGCAACGAGTGATATTAAATTGGGTTGCGTACGTGGCCAACAAACGGTGGCCAATACAAATGACAACGTTATCAACGACAGTTAGTAAAAAAAAAAAAAAAAACAAAATAAATAAATAAAACAAAAGTAACAGCAATGCTAAGACTGTTCGAATATGGTATACCCTGTAGGCAGGTATAAAATGTATAGGCATTATATGTCAAGCCAGAATCAAAGCTTGTACAACTTTCTGTAGCTGTAATACTCTCATTACAATTTTCTATTTTACAAGTATTCACAGAATGTGGAAATAAGTTTTCTAATGCTTTAATTTTACTGTTTTTTTTCCCCAATTATTTCTAAGTAATAATTTTTCTAAAATCCATTAATTCCTCAAAGTTCCTTTATTTATAGAACTCCTAGCAGTCATTCCTTTTTATCTTTTTGGAGCTAACTATAAGTCGTAAATTTAGTATAATATCACAAACACCGATTGCACAAATACTATATCCCGCCCCACACTCTTAACTGAACTGCACTGAATAACAATGATGTCAATAAGCCAAATAAGTTACGTTTGCTGCAGCAACGTTGGCCCATCTGTGAGACAGTTAACTGGCCATATAGTTAGCCAGGCTTGGCAAATGGCTAAGCTGCCAGCAGACAGGTTACATTTCGCATGTACAGCGTGTTGCTGTTGTTGAACAAATTTGACTTTAACAACGGGCTGAAACTGCTGGCGTTGCACTTGTCGCGATTGAGCATCAGTTTGTTGTTGTCTGTCGCATCGTGTTGCCTACTTTTCAACGTCTTGTACTTTCGATTTGTTAATTGTTAAACAAATCTCAAATTAAGCAACATTTTCTGCGCATGCAAATCGAATGCATGCGTTTCGGTTGTTCAGTTCTCTTGAGTTTTTAGGCCGGCTAACAAGCTGCAATCATGAATGTGTGTTGTTGCCGCTGTTGCACATCCCACATATAATAGCATATGCAACTCATAACAACAAACAAACAGGCCAAGTGGCTTAGGCCAACTTGTTCGGCTGGTAGACCGCATTCTGCGATGCATATGTCTCGCTCTGTGCGCCTTGCCAATCGCTCGTTATTGCCAAATAATTTGAATTATTAATTATAAAGTGATTGGAGTATTTTAAGAATTTGAACATATGAGGCAACACACTTAGACAGCGAAAATATCATGAGGGCGCCTAACACACAAGGCCTTGGTACGGAAATTGTTGCTAATGGAAAAAAGGTTTATAGATATATAGATGGGGCAGCAAGTCTGACATGGGCTAATGTTTATATATATGAAATTAATAAATATGAACAGAATATGTATGATTTAATGGGATGTACCTAAATCATATCAACTTTGGTAACTACAATATATGCAGAGTTCAATCACTTCTTGCCAGATTCATTTAATAAATATATTATGAATTTTTATTTGTATCAGATTATTATATAATGTATAGAGTATACATGGTACTTACTCATGGAATCAGTTTGTGACCTTGCCGATGGACAATCGCCATCCACTACCAAAGCCTCATTATCGGAATCGTTGGCAGGCTGAGACTGTTGATGTTTCTGTTGTTGGTTCCGCACACGCGTCGCACCGGGAACATAAGTCTCTTGGCCGAGTATTTGGTTGTTGCTATCTGTGCCGCCACTGGATGTGGAAGAAGGCCTGCACACATCAATGTTACTATCGTCTAGCTCCTGTTTGATGCGCTTGGCAGCTGGGCTGGATTGCGCGCCATCTGCTTCGTTTGCCGGAATCGTAATGCCGCCCATATTATTAGCCTCCTAAAACAAATAAAATAAAAATGTGCTTAATTTTTGATGTAACAATAAAAACGATTAGCATTTTTATGAGCAACGGAAATAAGATAAGAGCGAATATCGTCTCGTTATCTATTCGTTTCGTTGCGGTCCACCCTAACTAACCGATCTACAAAATGTTTCATTTATAATTTATGCCAGTCCCCGTTGTTGTTCTTCTTCTTCGTCTTCTCGTTCTTCATGTTTTCGTTTCAACTGTGTGGCATTAAAGTAATTCAAGCCAAACCGAGACTTGAGTTATTGCTTAAGATTCTAGGGCCGGTCAGCTCCAAAGTAGGGCGCGTTCACCAGCTCAACGGAAGACGTAAGCTGCCGTACTTCAGGAACTGGGCACTAGGGTAGCAGTCAAGTGATTTGCATAGAATTTGCAAAGATTTCGACGGCCATTAAATAGATAGGCAGCACAGTAGCTGATTTTATTTAAAGTAGGATTTAAGACGTTTGAAGGTAACTAGTATAATTTGAATTTGCCTGGGTCCGCTCGATTTGTGTCAATTCTTAAAGGTTTTATAAATACTTATTAAACAATCTCTAACTATTTGTTTTCCACGTGGTTACTTAAATAGGTCGACGACATATAATGACAGCCCACTTAAACCAATGGAGCATGTACTAGTACCTACTAAGCAGAGAAATGTCAGACCCAAATACCGTTGCAAACTTAATAAATAATCAGACATAAATGTACTGCAATCTGTTCCAAATGAATCGTCTGGCATTACCCTGTGTCTCAACGATACCTAACCTCAGACTTGAACATTTTCAATACTAGAAACTGAAACTTGAACTTCCCCATTGACAGCGCAAACGGCGTAGTTGCAGAAGAACGAAGAAGCAACAGAAAAAGATGGCTGCGTGCCATTAAAAGTGCTTATACCACCGAGTGTATGCGCTATGGTGGTATATGAACTTGAGTGCACGCCGTCGCCACCGTCCCCCACACTAGCGGGGCAGGCAGCGAAACTTTAAGTAGGAGAGCTACGAGTAGAACTAACCAAAAACGGAGAGAGCAATGAAAAGACAAAGAGGCAACAGACCATAATCAGTGTTCCATTGAACGCACAAAATCATTTAGCGAAACCAAAACGAAAAGAGTCGAACAGCACCCCACAAGCCCACCAGAGCCGACCAGAGGCAACAAGGCACAAGGCACTTGAAACTGTTTTTCAAGACTCCGAAGACAGCCAGACCCAAGTTGGTTAAAGCAAAGTGTTTGCTTTATATGTATATATGGTCGTAGGGAACACAACACTTGGATGAATGAATATAGGCAGCAGCAGCAGCAGCAGATCCACTACGTATATGCCCAAAGCTGGCAGCAAGTTCAAAGCACGCTACGTAACAGACCAAGACAAGCTCAACGATGAGTTGAGTCTTGTAGCAAATTGAATTGTCGTTGTTGCTGTTGTTGTTGCATGAATCACGTGACCATGACCACCATGCAGTGCCCAAGTAAGAACAACAAAAGAGCCAGACTTAAAGCTGTCTCACTTAACCCCTTCCCTTCCATCACTGCTGCAGCTGTATATGGCCGAGACGCAATTTGAACTTCACTTAAAAGATAATTTACTTTCATTGAGACTCGGAAACTTGTCGCTGCGTATAACAAGTGTAAATTTGGTCTAATCACTGGCCATTACCAGCTAAGTTGGATCATGCGTAAAAGAACAATTGAGATACACGATTTCGGTTTTAGATAGAAAAGAAAGTTTGACTTTCGAGCGGAAGTCTTTCTCCCTCTCTCTCTCGCCTTACGCATGTCGATCTGCATAGCTTTTTTTTCTCTCTTTCTACTAATTTTTGCTTTTAATTAAGCAATTAGCGGTTATTCTCTTTTGGTGTGTTTACTCACCTTATTTGGCTTGCGTCGTTTACGTTCATTTGCAGTTGCAGCTGCCGCTGTTGTTGTTGCTGTGGCTTTAGCTGTTGTGACAGGTGAGGAGGTGGAGGGAATCTCTTCTTTAACCTGCAGCTTGACTTCTTGTCGATCTGTGTTGAAGAAATAGGTAAAGTAATATTTGAAAATTTGTTTCCTTTCCAAATTGATGCTTAAGCTGAATGTGTTTATGTCCATAATTGTAACTCTTTGAACTGTGAGCTGAATTAATATTTCTGTAGTCTATGATTTTAGTTCTTTACTAAGACAATCATATGTACAGTTTAATCAATTACTTCTCCCATTCACCATAAATCGATTTACTTAATATAAATTTCATTGAATCTACCCACGCACTACTTACATTTCATTTCGATTTCCTCATCATCCAAAAGCAATGAGACGACTTCTTTGGGCTTGAGAGTGTCGGGTTTGAAATTGCCGCCACTTATAACCATGCGTTGTATCTGAAAATAATGAAACATAATTATATAGAAATAATATGCATAAATATGCCGAAAATATAAAAAGAGCAGCGCCTCAGGAAATGAAATGAAACACGTAGAATTGAATAGCGCCTGGGGCAGCGCTGAGACTCGCTTAGCTTCCGTTCGAGCGGCCTAAGCACTTTAATATGATAATCAGGAGCGAAGCGGAGCAATTAAACTAATAAATGCTGAGCTCAAGCAAAGAAAACAGAGGTAAAGAAAAACATACCCTGAATGGGTTGCCTCTATAGAGAATTTAAAGGCGTAACCGAAATGTCGCCTAACCAATTGTATAATTAATTTCCGGTATCGGTTTACCCGAGCCTTTATAGCTGCCCCAACAATGCACATCGTGTACAAGTGTTTCATGCGTGCGGCTCGAGTTTCATTCAAACATTTTGAATAAGGCGCAACAATGCCCCATGCAACATCAAATCAAGCAGGGGGAAGTCCACGCACGTGCCTAATATATGACAGACGAAAGCAGAAACTCCAAGCGGTTGCTTTTTGTTCACTTTTCTGAATAGGGTTTTGCGGTTTCCTGGGCCCTAGTGGTTTTCTTACCTCGCTCTTTTCGCGTGCCCGTTGCAGAATTCGCTCCTCGATGGTACCTTTGCAAATGAGGCGATAGACTGTCACCTGTTTGGTCTGGCCCAGGCGATGTGCTCGATCCATGGCCTGCTGGTCAACAGTGGGGTTCCAATCTGAATCATAGAAAATAACCTGAAATGGAAATAATAAAAAAATAACTAAAAAATCAGTATAAGCAGCAAAAGAATTACAAAGTAATGGCTCTGAAGTGAACATAAAAACTGTATACCTCATCCTTAGATTTTAAAATAATTCAGCTAAGCTAAAAAAAAAAATTCTGGATGGATAGGGATCGATATTTATCTAATGAATACGCAAATGAGTAATCAACACGAACATCCTTTCGCTATCCTTTTGATATGTCGCATTTGCCTGCGTTGCATATTAATTTCGACGACGTCTATTCAATAGTCCATGAATTCTAAGCCTTTCCTGTATTCGGCTATCTTCTATGAAGAATGGAGTACACTCTTTACTTTAGACGTGTGCAGAGTGCAAGTGTGCAGCAGCTCGATTGAAGGGTTGCTTTTCAAATCAAACATCCGGCAGTGAAGGAACTAATTATATTGAACCGAATTTAGAACACGTGCAGAGTGCTCTTAAAAATCGTGTATTTTTCTGTTCTAAAATCCATTTCCGCTTTATAGATATTTGAATAGAAGAAGAAACACTGATACAGGCGTTTAGTTTTTTAACAACCTGAATAACTATCACTTGAACCATTTTTCTTTCTTTTTTTTTTTGATGAGCTGCAGTCAATGCATTAATTGAAACTAGCTAATTTATAAATGCTCTGATTTTCTGAGCTGATAGGGCACCGCAAGATATTTAGCTTAGTATGCTAACTATTAGAAAATAGAAAATAATAATAATTAACAACTTCTTGTGTGATTTATTTAACGTAGATAATAGCTTAATTACGTACGCCAAAAGAATTTCCGTTGGACAGGTATTAAGGGAGCTTGCGTTATGCCTTCGACTCAGTAGGAACTAACGCTACAACGATGACACACTACGTAGTCGGCGTAACTGTTGCGCTGCTGGCACTGAGCCTATCCCAGGCTAATGGAAACATGTTCGAGCGGACATTCAAGAAGCTACACGAGGAACCTTATGTTTCGTCAAACCAGAATAGAGCGGACGAGGTACAAACATTGTGGATCGAACAGAAGTTGGATCACTTTGATGAGTCCGAGACTCGAACCTGGCAAATGGTAAGCGATTTGTATTATGTAATTCGCTGTTTATAATATTGATCAACATTAATCATGTCATTCAGCGATATATGTTGAACGATGTGTTTTTCAAAGCCGGTGGTCCAATGTTTTTGTTCCTGGGTGGCGAATGGGTAATTACCAAGAATACCCTTACAGGAGGTCACATGTACGACATGGCCAAGGAGCACAACGGACTTTTAGTCTATACTGAACATCGATACTATGGCGAAAGTCATCCTTTGCCGTAAGTGGGAACCGAGTAAAGTTTCTGACGATTTCAATATGTGTCTTAACGTCATTTAGGGATTTGTCCAATGATAACATTAAGTTTCTGCATGTGAAACAAGCCATGGCTGATGTGGCGCATTTTATAACCACGCAAAAGGCTTCGTATGATGGGTTGAGTGATTCCAAAGTCATAATCGTGGGTTGCTCCTACTCTGCAACGATGGGGACTTGGTTCAAGAAAACATATCCCGATCTGGTTGCTGGCGGTTGGGCATCCAGTGCCCCTCTCTTGGCGAAAGTCAACTTTGTTGGTATGTGTTGACCTGTTGAATCTCTTAAGTAGCTTTAATACATTTTTATTTCAATCGATTAGAGTACAAAGAGATTACTGGACAGTCCATAACTTTAATGGGTGGTTCTGACTGTTACAAGCGTATCCAGAACGGTATTGCAGAGATGGAAGCAATGTTTGCCACCAAACGTGGTGGTGAGGTGAAGGCTCTGTTGAAGCTCTGCGAACCGTTCGATGTGTACAGCGATTTGGACGTTTGGAATCTTTTCAGTCAAATTTCCATATTATTTGCTGGCATCGTACAGGCATATTCGTAAGCATATAACAGTTATTACATTATAACTTTACTTATTTTCTTTGTAATAGGCCAGGACAAATTGAAGGCGCCTGCCAGAAGATCATGGCCGAAAGTTCGGATCTAATTGGACTTGCCAAGTATTTATTAAGTGTCTTCGGAAATAGCAATTCCATGTGCAACGAAATCAGCTACAATGCCATGATAGATTCACTTACAGATACAAGATATTCGGATTCAATTAGTAAGAACTAAGTCTCACAATTGTGAAATGCATTTTCTAACATGGGATTATCATATTACAGGTCGTCAATGGCTATTTCAGACATGTAACGAGTACGGTTGGTATCAGACCTCAGGCTCTGCCGCTCAACCATTTGGCACCAAATTTCCGTTAGCTTTATACACGACCATTTGCGCTGATCTCTATGGCTCTCAGTTCAGTAGTTCATTTATCGAAAACCGCGTCGCCGAAACAAATGAACACTTTGGTGGCCTAGAGCCAAAAGTGGAAAATGTGTACTTCAGCCATGGACAGTTGGATCCCTGGCGTGCAATGGGCATACAGGACGAAAAACAGGCAACCGTTATACCAAGTGAGTTAACTAATAAAGCTCTGAATCATGCTATTTTTAATAAACAATGTCATTCACAGAGCATGCGCATTGCAATGACCTCTCTTCGATCAGTCCAACTGATAGCGCCGAAATGAGAGCTTCAAAAGAACGAGTTGCTGAACTAGTTCGTGAATGGCTTAAATGAAATGTAACAAATTCGATTCTTGGCTAATAATCTTGTAGCTATTTAAAATATAATTTGTATGCCGTTCCTACACTTATCTCTTTTATTTAAACAATTATTATATTTAAGTAATGTTACTGAAAGCGATTAAAATAAAGTTGTGATACTATTTCTTAAGATTTTTCGTAGATAATGCCCCAATTAAGTGCTCGTTAAAAATTGCTGTTTGACTAAGCAACAGGTATTAGTAGTATACGAAAGCTATCTCGCCTCAGTAGAATTCAAACCTACAACAATGACAAACTACCTACGCATTTGTATGCGTTAAATGGAGTGCAAGAGTGCAACAGATCGATCGAAGGGTTGCTTTTCAAATCAAACATCCGGCAGTGAAGGAACTTATTATATTGAACTGAATTTAGAATACGCGTAATGTGCTCTTAAAAATGGTCTGCGCTTTTCTTTCTTCTTTTCTAAAATCCATTTCCGCTTTATATATATTTGAATAGAAGAAGAAACAGCGCTACAGGCGTTTAGTTTTTTAACAACCTGAATAACTATCACTTGAACCATTTTCCTTTCTTTTGATGAGCTGCAGCAAAAGCATTAATTAAATCAAGCTAAGTTAGAAATGCTCTGATTTGCTTAGCTGATAAGGCACTGCACGATATTTAGCGTGACATGGTTAAGCTAACGATTGGAAAATAGTGTGTAGTATTATTTACAACTTCTTGTGCGATTTATTTAACGTAGATAATAGCTTAATTACGTACGCGATAAGAATTGCTGTTGGACAAGTATTAAGGGTGCTTGAGTTATGCCTTTGACTCAGTAGAAACAGTCTACAACGATGGCCCACTACGTAATCGGCGTAACTGTTGCGCTGCTGGCACTGAGCCTATCCCAGGCTAATGGAAACATATTCGAGCGGACATTCAAGAAGCTACACGAGGAACCTTATGTTTCGTCAAATCAGAACAGAGTGGACGAGGTGCAAACATTGTGGATCGAACAGAAGTTGGATCACTTTGATGAGTCCGAGACTCGAACCTGGCAAATGGTAAGCGATTGGCATTATGTAATTCGCTGTTGATATAATATTAATCAGAAGTTCTGTCACTCAGCGATATATGTTGAACGATGTGTTTTTCAAAGCCGGTGGCCCAATGTTTATATACTTGGGTGGAGAGTGGGCAATAAGTAAGGGTCGCCTTACAGGAGGTCACATGTACGACATGGCCAAGGAGCACAATGGACTTTTAGTCTATACTGAACATCGATACTACGGCGAAAGCCATCCATTGCCGTAAGTGGGAAACGAGTAAAGTTTCTGTTGATTTTATGTGAATATCAATGTTTTAGGGATTTGACCAATGAGAACATTAAGTTTCTGCATGTGAAACAAGCCTTAGCCGATTTGGCGCATTTTATAACCACGCAGAAGGCTTCGTATGAGGGCTTGAGTGATTCCAAAGTCATAATCGTGGGTGGCTCCTACTCTGCAACGATGGTGACTTGGTTCAAGAAAACATACCCCGATCTGGTTGCTGGCGGTTGGGCATCCAGTGCCCCTCTCTTGGCGAAAGTCAACTTTGTTGGTATGTGTTGACCTGTTGAATCTCTTAAGTAGCTTTAATACATTTTTATTTCAATTCATTAGAGTACAAAGAGATCACTGGACAGTCCATAACTTTAATGGGTGGTTCTGACTGTTACAAGCGTATTCAGAACGGTATTGCAGAGATGGAAGCAATGTTTGCCACCAAACGTGGTGGTGAGGTGAAGGCTCTGTTGAAGCTCTGCGAACCGTTCGATGTGTACAGCGATTTGGACGTTTGGACTCTTTTCAGTGAAATTTCTGATATATTTGCTGGCATCGTACAGACACATACGTATATTATAGTTATGACATTAATAATATTAATAATAATAATTAACTTATTTTCTTTGTAATAGTCCAGGACAAATTGAAGGCGCCTGCGAGAAGATCATGGCCGAAAGTTCGGATCTAATTGGACTTGCAAAGTATTTATTAAGTGACTTCGGAAAGAGCAATTCCATGTGCAACGAAATCAGCTACCATGCCATGATAGATTCACTTACAGATACAAGATATTCGGATTCAGTTAGTAAGAGCTTCTAAGTATCTCAATTGTGGAATGCATTTTCTAACATGGGATTATCATATTACAGGTCGTCAATGGCTATTTCAGACATGTAACGAGTACGGTTGGTATCAGACCTCAGGCTCCGCCGCTCAACCGTTTGGCACCAAATTTCCGGTAGCTTTGTACACGACCATGTGCGCTGATCTCTATGGCTCCCAGTTCAGTAATTCATTTATCGAAAACCGCGTGGCCGAAACAAATGAACACTTTGGTGGCCTAGAGCCAAAAGTGGAAAATGTGTACTTCACCCATGGACAGTTGGATCCCTGGCGTGCAATGGGCATACAGGACGAAAAACAGGCAACCGTTATACCAAGTGGGTTAACTAATTAAGCTCTCAATCATGCTATTTTTAATAAAAAATGTCATTCACAGAGCATGCGCATTGCGATGACCTCTCTTCGATCAGTCCAACTGATAGCGCCGAAATGAGAGCTTCAAAAGAACGAGTTGCTGAACTAGTTCGTGAATGGCTTAAATGAAATGTAACAAATTCGATTCTTGGCTAATAATCTTGTAGCTATTTAAAATATAATTTGTATGCCGTTCCTAGACTTATCTCTTTTATTTAAACAATTATTATATTTAAGTAATGTTACTGAAAATATAAGTGATATATCTTTAACAAAACTATTAATGTACTATCGATTTCAATCAATTGATTGTGATGTCAATAATCATTAATAATAGCGTTCTAAATACTTAACCTTATCGAAAACAATTATATTATTGCTTGTAAGGTAGCAAAATCTTCATGAGAACGGGGAAGAAACAAAACACGCTTGACATCGACTAAAAATGTATTGACTTATGGCACTGATAAGGCTCGACAAGGTATTTAGTTCAATATGATTTTAAACCAACGATTAAAATATAGTTGTATTAGTATTTCTTATGATTTTTCGTAGATAATGCCCTAATTAAGTGCTCGATAAGACTTATCGTTTGACTAAGCAACAGGTATTAGTAGTATACGAATGATACCTTCGCCTCAGTAGAACTCAAACCCACAACGATGACAGACTACCTAGTCGGATTAACTATTGCGCTGCTAGCATTGGGTTCAGCTCAGGCTAATGGAAGTATATTCGAGCAGACATTCAAGCAACTGCACAGCCCACCTCCTGTTTCTGCCACAGAGAACAGAGCGGACGTGGTACAAACATTGTGGATCGAACAGAAGTTGGATCATTTCGATGAGACCGAGACTCGAACCTGGCAAATGGTATGCGGCAGGTATTATGTAATTCGCTATTGATATAATACTAATCACAAATTCTGCCATTCAGCGATATATGTTGAACGATGTGTTCTTCAAAGCCGGTGGCCCAATGTTTATATTCCTGGGCGGAGAGTGGGAAATAAACAGCGGATATGTAACAGCGGGTCACATGTACGACATGGCCAAGGAGCACAATGGACTATTAGTTTATACTGAACATCGCTACTATGGCGAAAGCCATCCTTTGCCGTAAATGGAATCGAGAAAATTTTCTGTTGATTTCTATATTAATCTTAACTTCATTTAGGGATTTGACCAACGAGAACATTAAGTTTCTACATGTGAAACAAGCCTTGGCTGATGTGGCGCATTTTATAACCACGCAGAAGGCTTCGTATGAGGGCTTGAGTGATTCCAAAGTCATAATAGTGGGTGGCTCCTACTCTGCAACGATGGTGACTTGGTTCAAGAAAACATATCCCGATCTAGTTGCTGGTGGCTGGGCATCCAGTGCCCCCGTCGTTGCTAAAGTCAACTTTTTTGGTAAGTTTAACTCTCAGAAAATGCTTTAAAGTATTAATTATTATATTTCCTTTCACTGATTCCATAGAGTACAAAGAGGTTATGGGCGAATCTATAACTTTAATGGGTGGCTCTGCGTGTTACAAACGCATTGAGAACGGAATTGCTGAGATGGAAGCAATGTTTGCCAACAAACGCGGCGGCGAAGTCAAGGCTCTGCTAAAGCTCTGCGAACCTTTCGATGTGTACAGCGATTTGGACATATGGACGCTGTTTAACGAGATTTCTGAAGTATTTGCCAATGTTGTGCAGGCGCACTAGTAAGTAAATGTCAGGAAAAGGAAGAAATTGCATTAATTGTTATCTATGTTATAGTCCTGGACGTATTGAAAGCGTCTGTGAGAAAATATTGGCGGGAAGTTCTGATCTTATTGGAGTAGGCAGCTATCTTCTCAGTGAATTTGAAAAGGCAAGTGGCACTTGTAATGACTTAAGTTACAATGCCATCATGAACGTACTTTTGGAATCAAGGTACAATGGCAATATGAGTAAGTGTTTCGCTTGAGTGCGGTTTCTAGAATCTATTTACATTTGATTCACATGTTGCAGTGCGTCAGTGGATATATCAGACATGTAATGAGTACGGCTGGTATCAGACCTCAGCTTCCTCCTACCAACCCTTTGGCAATAATTTCCCATTAGCTCTGTTTACAACCATGTGCGCTGATCTCTATGGCTCCCAGTTCAGTAATTCATTTATCGCAGACCGTGCGGCTGAAACAAATGAAAACTTCGGTGGCCTAGAGCCAAAAGTGGAGAATGTATACTTCAGCCATGGACAGTTGGATCCCTGGCGTGCAATGGGCATACAGGACGACAAGCAAGCAACCATAATACCAGGTATGCTAACTTATGAGAATCTATTTAGAAGTGACTAAAGTGACTATAAATTTACAGAACATGCGCACTGCAAAGACTTTGGATCGATTAGTGTCAATGATAGCGCCGAAATGCGAGCCTCGAAAGAACGCGTTGCTGAACTGGTTCGCGAATGGCTAAAATAAAATTGTTGAACAAAAATAAAGTAGTTACGTTTACTAGAAATGTGTGTAATAATTGCAATAAATTATAGTGTACAATTACAATTTTTATTTTACTAAATGGGTTTACCCGATTGTAGCTAAAATTTTGCTATAGTTACGCATACACGATCCATGTGCAACTATAGAAACATTTATAGAAATCAATGGACATCATAAATTTGCGATAAGATTCAGCTTGCTGAAAATCCCATCTTATCACAATGCCCTTTTGAAATACCACTTCGTACTTTTATCAGCTGTATAGTTCTATCTTGATCGAAAATTAATAAGAACTAATCTACAATTGAATTGCATAAAAGCCAAATGTTGGTCGGTGGGGAATTTCATTTGGCAACATGCTGCTTCTACAGTTGGTCAGCCTTAGTCTAGTGGCTCTGGTTATTCAGGCGAGTGGCCTGGAACGGAAGAAAGATGTGCCCGTATTCGTGAAAACTCTAAAAGATATGCATCGTGGTCCACCTGTGATGGTGACAAACCGAGACCTCAAAGGGGAAGAAAAATGGATTACACAACCACTTGATCAGTTTGACGAAGCCAATAAGGAAACCTACGAAATGGTACGACTATTAATAGAAAATATAATATATACATATATATATTTTAATAGTCTTTTATCTTTGGTTCAGCGTTATTTTATCAACGACGAATTCCAAACCGAAGGAAGCCCAATATTCATATTTTTGGGCGGCGAATGGGAGGCCGGCTTGGACATGATAAACGTTGGTCATTGGTATGACATGGCCAAGGAGCACAAAGCTGTCCTCATCTACACTGAACATCGTTACTATGGCGAAAGTATTCCTACTAAGTAAGTATTGCATCAATAGATTACATAATCGGTATAATATAAATATGATATCACCGACTAACAGGACAATGTCGTTGGAGGATTTGAAGTATTTGCATGTCAAGCAGGCACTCGCCGACGTTGCTAATTTCATAGAATCTTTTAAGTCGGAGAATGGACAGCTAAGCAAATCGAAGGTCGTGCTGGCCGGCTGCTCCTACTCAGCCACAATGGCAGTTTGGTTCAAGCGAATCTATCCCGATTTGGTGGTAGGCTCCTGGGCCTCCAGTGCGCCGCTGCTCGCCAAAGTTGACTTCTTCGAGTACAAAGAGGTAGTCGGCAAAGCGTTTCGGGAGTTGGGAGGCGATAAATGCTACAATCGTATTCAGAACGGCATAGCCGAGCTGGAGTCAATGTTTAAGAACAAACGCGCTGCTGAAGCACGTGCCATGCTGCGTATTTGCAGTGATTTCGATCACGAAAACGATCTGGACTTATGGAGCTTATTCGGTAGCATTTCCAATGTCTTCGCTGGCTTAGCGCAGAGGCAAAGGTGAGTGAATCATATATTCAGAAATATTTGAAACTTACATAACAATCAATGTAGATCGGGAGACATTGAGTTTTACTGCGACTATCTTTTGAGCTTTAACGATGATGCCACAGCCATTGCCAATTTTGTTTATTTTGCTTGGAATTATCCAACCTGCATTGATGCACGCTACCAAGAAACCGTCGACTATTATCTGGACGGAATTACCAACTTCGACTCGTGTAAGTTATTTAGCGGCTAATCGATATGCTTTCTCTGATTAGATTTATTTGTGTTTCACAGCTCGACCCTGGTATTATCAGACCTGTAACGAGTATGGCTGGTATCAGTCGTCGCGCTCAGTTAATCAGCCGTTTGGCAGCAATTTTCCCGCCACTCTCTACATTGAACTATGCAAAGATATCTTTAGCATAAAGTTCGGCAACGACCAGCTCCAAAAAAATACCGCTCAGACCAATGAGGATTTTGGCGGCATGGAACCAAACGTTGAAAACGTCTACATGACACACGGAGGTCTTGACCCATGGAGTGCCGTTGGTCATGGTGTAGCAGAGGGTGCTGCGGTTATTTCCAAGATGTCGCACTGCCCTGACCTAAGTTCAGTCAGCTCCAGCGACAGCGCCGAACTGCTCGCTTCCAAAGAGCGTATTGCTGAGCTATTGCGCCAATGGCTGGCATAACTTTAAATAAGATATTGTACTACCAATGATCTTAAACGAAATTAAAAACTTACAAATAAATAATACTACTCAATTAAATATCTTACTACTAGTATTGTAGGAAAGAGAAAGGATTTGATTCCCTTCCTTTCTGACTATTTCTTTTTAATATACTAAATACTGGTAGTTGCTTTAAAAAATGTTTTTTATTTTTGTTAATTATTAGTGAACTTTCTGCAGTTGTTTATTGGTTTTAGACTCTATAGCACATTTAGCTCTAACCTTAAACAGTAAGGTTGTAAAGTTTTGCAAACTAAATATATTTATTCCATTCACACTGCATACTTTCAGGATAGTGTTTAGTTCGAATTAATAAGCTTTGTAAACTGATAGCCTAATACAAATATCTGCACAAATAATAGGCTATAAAATATGTCAGATTCTTTACAGAAACCAAGTAATTCATAAGGTAGACATTCTAAGAATATACAGTCATGTCTAATCTAACTATACAGCAAATTAAAAACGTTTGATACTATTTCTATTTTCTACTCCTTCGTACGTGTACGACCAATTTTAAACAATAATATCTTAGCTAATACAATAAATGATTTTTCTAGTTATATGAGATTCGCGACTTTTGACTAAATATATAAAAATCTTCGCCGTTTACATTAAAAAAACAATAAAGCTACATTTATTTATTATAAGCAAGTAATCAGAAGTACTTTAAATCTGTACTCTTCTATGAATATCATATAGACAACTGCCTACGTACTTAAATAAGGTATTTCTAGTCCAATCGCGCATACGATATTTGAATATGAAATGTGGCAAGTCACAATTCCAATGAATATATATGTCCAAATTCACTTTGTTCTATATATTTAAATATTTTTGATTGTTTCGACTAATAGAAGATCCTATACAAATTTTATATTCATACACAAAAAAATTAAATTCTGTCAAATATCTATTCCCCATATTGCTAAGTATAATAAATAATTATAGTAATATACAATTATCACTGTGAGCTATATATATCATTGGAATGAGTAAATCAATCAATTGTAAAATCGTCATAATCTATTACAATAAAGATACGAAGCCACAAGGATTACACAACTATAGATTTTTGGTAACGTTGTCCAACGTGACCCACACACTACGTAAACTTATCAGTTATATAAAATGGAGCTTAAGATTAAGTTTTGAACAAATATTTGCTTTGTAATTAACACATATTTTTAATAGAACCCTTGCTACAACAGTTTTGGAATAAATACGCCATGTATTGAGGTAGGAAACCATTCGCAAACTTGCGACCTATCTAACAAGATGAAGTACTTCCCAGTTGTTTTGGCACTGCTTGTGCCCCTGGTATCGGCAGCAACTCTTAAGGACACTCCAGGATCAGACGAAATTGAAATTCCGGTTTTTGTTCAAACGCTTAACCAACTGCACCGTGGGCCACTGTTGTCGGGAAGCACCAAGCGTGCAAATGTGGAGACTCGTTGGTTCAACCAGAGCCTAGACAATTTCGACGATACTAACGAGAATGTGTGGGAGCAAGTAAGTTCTACAGTTTCTTAAAGGAATTCAGAATTTAATGCTTCCCTTCCCTTCCTGTTCAGCGTGTTTTGATCAACGAGGACAACTTCGTAGATGGTTCTCCCATTTTCATATATCTGGGTGGTGAATGGAAAATTGATCCAAGCCCCATAACATCAGGACTGTGGGTTGACATCGCAAAGGAGCACAACGGATCACTGGTTTATCCTGAGCATCGATTCTTCGGTGAAAGCATTCCAATTAGGTAAGCTCCTAAATTCTTAATCAAGAAAATAAATTTAACTTATTCAACCATCAGACCCCTATCGACCAAGAACCTTAAATATCAAAGCGTGGAACAAGCTTTGGCCGATGTCGTGAATGTTATCAAGGTTCTGAAAGAAGAGGACAAGTACAAGAACTCGAAGGTCGTTGTATCAGGCTGCTCCTACTCTGCGTCCATGGCAGTTTGGTTTAAGCTTTTGTACCCTGATCTAATCGTGGGCAGTTGGGCCTCCAGTGCTCCGCTAGAAGCCAAAGTGGACTTTTCAGATTTCATGGAAGTTGTTGGCAAAGCCTACAGGCAACTGGGCGGAGACTATTGCTACGACCTTATCGATAATGCAACATCCTACTATGAGGGTTTGTTTCAGTCTGGTCAAGGTGCTAAGGCCAAGAAACTCCTCAATCTGTGCGACAGCTTTGACGAGAATGATGAACGGGATCAGTGGCAAATATTTAGCTCGATTGCAAACATTTTTGCAGGAATCGCGCAGTACCAAAAGTAAACTATAGCTCATGCACAATCTACACTTCCTATATGATTTTACTCTTGGCAGACCGGAAAACTATGACCTGGCCCAATATTGCTCCGTTCTGCGAAGCTTTGATGAAGATGATGCTTCAGCACTTTCTCAGTTCGTACAGTGGCGACTCGGCAAACCAGAATGCGTTAATACCCGATATCAGGGATCTGTTAATTATTACAAATGGTCCATGAACAACTACGATGGCAGTGAGTAGTAGAACCTTATACCTCAATGGTAACAGAGGTAATTCAAATATACCCTTTCCTTCTTCCTTTCATAGCTGGTCTAGGTTGGTTCTATCAAACATGCAGAGAATTTGGTTGGTTCCAGTCCTCCGCAAACAACAACCATCCATTCGGCTCGACTTTCCCAGCAACTCTTTACACCGACACGTGTCACGACGTGCTCGGTTCACGTTATACCTTGGCGAGAATTCAAAAGTATATCAATGCCACAAATACGTACTATGGTGGAAAGAATCCAGCTGTGGAGAATGTTTATATGACTCATGGTGGCTTAGATGGATGGAGCAAAGTAGGAGCTGGTCTTGCACAGGGTGCTACAATTATACCCCAAGCTTCTCACTGCTCCGATGCAGACTCAGTCAGCCCCAGAGACAGTTCAGCATTGCGCGCAGCCAAGGAACGATTGGTTGAACTAGTTCGTGAGTGGCTAGCATAAACTCCGAGCGAGTTTTAGCCTAAGTTGCAATAATTTGCATTTTTTTTTTTTTCTATTCTAATATTCTCTTTAAAAATGCATTTAATATTTGTGTAATAAAACACATGTGTATTCCAAATGTTATGGGATTATATGTTATGCATAGGTGTAAAAAGCGATTTTGATCGTGTTAGCATATTTTACCAATAATAAAAATCTTCTTAAAATTTAAATATATTTTTACAAAATTTATATTATTTCGATTTTTTTCACAGTCTACAGTTCTGAGATATAGACCTTCACTCGAAGAATCCCTTTTAACCAACCCTTTGTTTTCTAGAACTAGTAAATCTTTGGTTGATAAAAACATCCAGATATCAATGAAGTTATTGATGAAATTTAGTTTCAAATAGTCGTTCATTACACGTAATGCATTTATATACTCAGATTGACGGACGTAGCTATATCAAACTTAGCTGTGAATAATAAACTACATAACAACTTCATTTATAGCTTGAACATTTCCTGAGTAAATTATAACACCTACGAGATAACAAGGAATTTTTCGCAAATTATAAAAAGTTCACTGTACTTGATAAGAATGCCTGATAAATCAGTTGCGTTTGTTAGGGTGGTACCATCAAAAGACAACAAGTTTACATCATGGGTTGGGGTATTCTTCAAAGTGAAGTGTAATTGATTAGGGCTAATAAAATGGGATTAAATGGTCAATATCAAGTCAAAAGTGAAGCATTACTCGACATACACGTGTAAGGGTGATCGCCTCGGAAGTAGACGACTAGCATATACCCTGAATCTGAATGTGGAAATGCGTTAAATATTTTTTTTTTTAAGGTAATGAAACCGAGTAAAATGATAAGCTTCAATAACTAGCTATATAACAAGACAGATCCTGTTCATAAATTATAATATGATCGAACAATGGTGAACCAATAAGACTTTGAAGCTATTAGACTGGCGAATTCTCTGATTCACATATAAGCACTTGAACTTAACTAAATTGAGAATATGTTAAGTCTCGCGTCTGTAAACATATTCTTTGAAGCGTTTGTGCATTGGACAGCTTATTAAGTTTACTTCCCATTCCATATGACAGTCAGCCTGGCTTTAAGGCAACGTATTTATACACCCAATGAATTGCACTAAATTCAGGTACGTGTGGGACATACCAAATATGATGGACTATCAAAAGATGACGATAGGCCGTGGCTACTGCTACGCTTTCGAAAATGTCATAAATCTAAATGCCAAGCAGAGGCAAGACGCGCATGACAATGACCACCGAAAAGGAACGCAGTGCCGCAATCAAACTCAATTTGTTTATAAATGACATAAAAAACAATTAACAAGCTGATCCCATATCGTTTCAAATGTAACTGGTACAAGTTTGTGGGCCCTCAACGATTTCCGTTAGTGTAAAGTGAAATACCAAAGAGTTGAGTTGCTTTTTGATCAAATTACATTGATATGCGCCAGCGACATGAGCAGCAAATACTTTTGACCCAAAAGTTTTGCTCCCCATACACTACATGGGGCTTTTAGTAATTTAATTGAGAACAAAACAAATACCATGAAGTTTTATTTAAGTTTTAGATTTTTGTATAACTGATTTTTACGGTTCAATTAGAATTAAAGTTTCAAGTTATAATAAAGAAGATTTTTACTGTCCCAAGATATATCTATATTATGTTGTGTTAAAATTATAGTTAAAGAATTAATGAAAGTCCTAAGTGAGAATATACATATATACAAAAGCATATTATATTGTTGGTAGAGTTGTTAAAATTTTAGCTATAAAATTATTATTATTCACTCAAGTTGAGGACTAAGCTTTAATGATGTCATAATACTTTGCATGGGTCTGCCTTTGTTTCAGGTAACATATAAAAAACAAGCAACAAATCCGCCTCTAGATAAACCGTCAATCAAACAGAATGTTTTCAAGCAACTAATTCTTTTCGAAGATGTTTTACGTAAACTTATAAACACGAAGCGTAAAAAAAGTTTCCTATTTTCCTGATTTACAAACGAAGTTCGGTTTCAACTATGAAAGATTTTCAAATTTCGCTTTTATATAATATAGATCCTATAAGAATAAATGCTCTATAGTATCTCGTATCTCTCATATTAAATCCATGTCGACATGGGTATTATTTGCTTAAAATTTTAAACGCGTCCAGGCAAATACAAAAGCTAATTCGCCTTCGATAAGCCGCTCAAAGTGCCGATAAAAAGACCATGCCATGCCAAAATGCCAGGGAATTAGTCAACAACGAGTTGGGAGAACAATTTCGAGCCTGAGAACCGAACAATAAAATCGACGAGAAGACAAACACCAAATTACTTGACGGCCAGCGCAAATAACAAATCAAAATCAGTGACAAAATGATTTAGGAACCAAGCGAAAAAGTTCACACGAAGCCCAGCAGCCGCAGTCACAGTGGCAGATATCACAGCATACACACACACACACAGAGAGACACATTTGGTTAGTATTGCATCCTTTTGGCTGAGAATTTGCGGTGGCTGCCTTGGCAGTGTCATTGTTGCGATAAAGATCACAATGTGTAAATCATGGCGAAAAGTGCTCGATCGATGCCGATGGCAATGGCCATGGCCATAACGATAGCAATGCCGACGCCGACGCTGACGCTGACGGTGACGCCGACGACCGCGCATTGCATAAACAAGTAGTCGAGCAAATGGATACAAGTCGCGGCAACAAGGAGCTGCCCTTTTATTCATCGCCCACACATAAATTTGCCAGCTGCCAATTCAGCTGGTGTACATGGATTGCAGCACGGAGTTTTGCACATTGTCATAGACCTTCAAGATATCTGCGTCCGCTTGCAGATTCTTAAGGAACTCTGAATAGCGCTTCAATTGTGGAGATTTCAGCTTCACCAACGGCCCGATTGGGCAATAGCCAATTTCTGTGAGCAGCGGCTTGTAGCCGAACAGCTTCAGCTTGCAGGCCACTTCTGGTATCAGCTCTGGATGGCATCTAAAACATAACGCGCCCATTTCGTGACTCACAATTCTGCAGCCTTCTGCCTGGCAAGACAGTGCCACCTGATGCAGTTGCTCTTCCAAGCTGCCAAAGTCCATGGCAGTTTGGCAGGTCATCAGCACATGGATGAAGCCCATTTGCTTGAAGAGTCTCTCACTGTGCACAGCCCGAAAGCGGGAGTTATAGTCCTGAAATACCGACGACAACCGTTGCTTTAGTGCACTGAAATTGGCAGTGCGCACCTGGCAAACCAATGCCGCCTCCTGGCCGTTGTAGCTGATTTGCAGCACACAGTTGTCCGTTACACTTGAAGGGTCGTTGAGTCCTCGCAGTAAGAGGGTTTTCGTTGGTTTTTTAAGACAATGACTACGCTGGCTTTCAGCTTTTCGATTTTTCCGAATGATTTTTGTTGATGAATCTATCTGGCCATCCAGTCCATTATATTTGTCCGAATCATTTATAATAACCGTCTTCCGGGCGATTGTTGGTTTCTTTCTCAAACTGGATGGCACCAGATTAGCTTCAAGTCGGGGTAAAGGTAAACTAACTGATTCCACAAATTTTTTTCGCAAGAATTCCATCTCGATTGGATATAAAATAACAAATAATTTAGCTTGGTTATAAAAAAAAGATTTTGTAGTTTTGCTATTGACAGAGACTCGTTCGTTTTTAAAAGTAAACTCAATCTAAGCTGCAATGCCTTCGAGTAAAGCAGAGCTCAGTGACATAAAATTGAAAGCTAAACTGCTTGAAACACACTCCCCATGCATTTGGACACTAAATATTGCCATTTAGAACTGGTAACAATATTTCCTTATTGAGGAGGAATAACAATATTTCCTTGCAGAATATCTGATATGGTTACAAGTATCACAAGTCATCCATAACTTACCGTATCAGCAGCAGTCAGATTAATGCCCAATCCGCCAGCTCGAGTTGAGAGCAGAAACACAAAAATATCGGCGCGGGTTTGAAAATCGGCGACCATGTCGCGGCGAGCTGAAATTTTGCTAGAGCCGTCGAGGCGCATGTAGCGATGCTTGCGATGCCACATATACTCCTGGAAATAATGCAGGGCATTAGAATAGAATAAACAGCATTTTAATGCTTCAAGCCTACCTCTAGCAGATCAATCATTTTGGTCATTTGCGAGTAAATAAGGACACGATGACCCTCGGCCTTGAGGCGTGTGAGCAGGCTGTCTAGCACAAATAGTTTGCCCGCATCCGTTATGAGTGTCTCCTTATCGGGCACCACAATCGACGACCAGCCGTTGCGCGGCTTGCACAGCGCCAAGCCAGTGCCCACGAGCTCTCTGCCCAACACATTCTCGCACTGCATGTGGCGGATGTGCGCCCAAGCTGCGGCGCGACTTTCACAGCTGATAAAAAAATAAATGTCAGACATTAGTATATGGTACATACATTAAAGCCAAAGCATCGCTACTCACTATAGATGGCGATCGACCGCCTGCACCCGTTGACCCAGCCCGTAGAGGAAGCGCGGCATCTGCAGCGGTTCGCATTGATAGCATTGCGGCTTACGCGGCCGATGCGGGAACTCGGGCAGCAAATGCAGCGTAGTCATCTTGACATCGCTCTTGGCATTCGATTTGGTCTGCACCTCCACAGATTCCATTTCCAGCTCCTGCTTTATACACGGCTCAGCCTTCACCTGCGGCTGACCGTCGCCATCAACGAGCTCCTCAATCAGTGCAGCCTTTTGCTTAAGTATCTTGGACCGAGTCACACGATGCTCTATCGTTTCCTGCATGTTGACGGTGATGTAGTCACCAAAGGCATACACGCTACTCTCACTAGACGTCTATAAAGCAATCAAACAATTAAATACGTTAGAAATTCAATATATAAATAATCGATTCAAGCTGATAAAGTAAAACGATTCAAGTCTAACCTTCGACTTGGATAGAAAATAAATGTAATTCAAATAAAATAAGTTGAGAATTAATTACCATTGCGGTAAAGATGAATTTCCTTAGCACACTGTCTGTAAGCATATATTCCGGCACAAGTTTGCGTTCCAGAGATGGTTCTAAGAGTTGATAACGGGAAGCACGTAGATATGGCCACCACTGACGACGATAGGCAAGCAACGGTTGCTTGGCAAGGACGCGGCGATAGTGCAACAAGCTGCAAAGCAATTCAGAACTAAATACGCAAAACAACAATTAGAAATAAATTGCTTACAAGTCAATGAGGCCATGCCATGTCACGTCCTCCATGTCAGATAAGGACAGATCAGACAAACGCGTAAAACCGAAGCAGCTATCAACGTGTACATCATCGAACAAGGATCTCTGCATGTTGGCCGACTTGAAGATGTTGAACCTGTCAAAAAAGAATATAAGTATCATATAGTAAGATTAAACTCCAATCATATCAAGACAACTAACCGATTATATAGGAGGTGCCTGCGGCTGGGTAGGGCGCTGTGAAGCAGTCCATCATCAAAGATCAATCGTGGAAGAACATACTCCGCACATCGCATGCTGAAAGGACTCTTTGCATCTCGCCGCTCGAAGAGCTCCGGATGATTGCAGACTTTCCGGAACTGCATGACCAGATTCATGAGATTCGAGGTAAAGTTCCGATCCAAAATGGAGCCATCGCCTGATGCAGACGTGGCAGAGCCACCGTTGGCCACATGCAGCAGATCCTCGATGCGAATCTTTTGTTTTAGCGCCCTGTACAACAGCTTCTGACGTATGGTTAGCGGACAGTAGACCATAATCTCAATCTTGTCGGACAGTTCGTTCTCCACGTCTTTCTTGATGCGTCGCAGCATGAAAGGCTTCAATATCATGTGCAGTCGAGAGATTTGGCGTGCATCTATGCCCGTCTTGTTCTCCGCATGCGATTCAATGTCCTTCGAGAACCACTCGTTGAACTCATCATGCGAATCGAACAGCGTGGGCATTATAAAGTGCAGCAGCGCCCACAGCTCCGCCATGCTATTCTGTATGGGCGTGCCGCTCAGGAGTAAACGATTGCGACAATTGAAGCCCAATAGGAGTTTCCAACGCTGGGAGGCGGCGCTCTTGATGGCTTGAGCCTCGTCAAGAACCATATACTGCCACTTAATGCGATTAAAGTACTTGTAGTCGCTGACAATTAGCTGGTACGAGGTGATCACCACATGGAAACTAGCCTCACGTGTGTGCAGGTGCTTCTGCTCCCAGAACTGCCGCAAGATTTTGCGCTCATTCGGCGAGCCCCAGTAGGGCACCACATTGAAGTCGGGAACAAACCGCGCCATCTCCTGCTGCCAGTTGTGCAGTGTCGAGGCGGGGGAAATGACCAGAAACGGACCCCACACACCATAGTGCTCCGCAATGTGGCACAGAAATGCTATCGATTGCACTGTCTTGCCCAGGCCCATCTCATCGGCCAGAATGCCACTGATCCCCTGATTGTATATATTGGCCAGCCAAGTCATGCCCTTGATCTGGTAGCCTTTAAGTGTGCCCTTAAACATATTGGGCTGGGGCAAATCCTTCATTTGTTCGCTCTCTGGCAGTGGCTGGTCTAGCTCCTGCAGCTGCTCCAATATTTGCTCCTTCTTGAAGGGTACATCGAAGGCGCGTGTTTTGTCCAAATCTCGTTGAATTGCAGCCTCTGCATTAGCTTGCGCCAGCTGCTTCATTTCGCCTGCGTCGTAGTCATCTTGCGCAGCTAGACGCGCATTGTGCTCCTCGTCCAATTGGCTGAGTATCCGCAACTGATCCGCCTCGGTGCCCTGTCCAAGTTTCTTGGACATGAAATGAGCATACAGTTCAGTTTGGGTGATTAAGAAGTTAAGTTTGCGCTGTTGACGTTTCACTTCGATTAGCTCGACATCTTGTTTGCGTTGCTCCTCGGCTTCTCGCTCCTGCTTGCGACGCTGATCGCGCTCAACGCGCTCATAGCGCTTCCAATAGTTGAGCATTTCCCGTGTGAGACGCTTCGCTCGCCACACGGTCTCTTTCATGATGCGCTGCGAATTGAGGGCTCGCTGGCGCACAACCTTCGCACACATTCCAGCAACACGCTTGCAATTGGCCAGCATCTCCTTGTGGTTGTTGCTCTTGATGCGCTGCACTCGCCCGGACTCCTTTTTGGACATAATCTGCCAGATGCGCCGCCGTCGGGCAGCCAATACTTCAGGGTTCTTGCGACGGCGGCGCACACGTGTTACTTGTCCGTCGGCAGCGCCTACTACGTCCACTTCCTCCTCGATTTCTTCCTCCTCCTCAGGGTAATCCAACGCGAAATTGGCCAATTCGCGCTTGTAGTCAACCTCGCCATTATCTTCATCATCCTCATCGTTGGCAGGCAGTGTGTCACCAAAACTGTACTTGCCTAGCTCTGACGGCGGCACTTCCCCAGACTCCGGCGAGTTCATGGTCGTGCGCTTCTTACGCCCGCGGCGACGCTGCTTGGCCGGTTTTGGACCCGCCTGCGCCTCAGCTAAACGTGCTAAGAGTATCTCTTGCTTGGTGCGGCGTCGACGTTTGCGCACGCCAACTGTTGCCTGCTGGCGTTCAGCGTAGACGTCATGATTGGACAGCAGACCACTGCCATAGTAAGCGTATTGAGCGTTCTGCAAGGCATTTAGGTTAATATTTGCCAATCAGCAAGCTGCCCGACTACTTACTGTGGCCTTTTTGTAATAGTTCTTTCGCTGGCGCTGTTCTTGCAGATGCTCGCGAAGCATTTGATTGACGTACTCATCCTCGTCGCTCACCTGTGGCTCACTGTCTGTGTCGCTCAGCAATATGTCGTAAAGCCACTCCCTATCACTAGTTAGATCATTGAAGTTGTAGATCTGCGCCTTCACACTCTGGCGTTCTGTAAGTGTGCAGAGTGAAAAGCAATTAAAAATATTACTCATATTCTTGATTATATTTACCCTCTTTGCTGCCCAGAAGACGCTGTCGACGCCGCTTTTTAGGTTTAATTTTTAGCATGCCCACCCTAGTGGACGATTCGTCCGAGTCAATGCATTGCTCCTGGCCTGTCTCCGGCTCAGTGGCGCTGCCCTCGCCGCTGCCACTGCTCAATGGCTGCTTGAGGGCCTCGCGGGCCATCTCCATGAAGGGGCGCATATTTAATGCCGCCTCGAGTCGCTGTATATGCAGTGGTTCGGCCATGAGGCGTGGTTTCAATTCGGTTGCCTTCGCCATGTTGCGTATGCTTGTTTAGCTTCACTTTTTATTTTCTTTGCGTAACCTTTTAGACAGCTTTAGATGGGCAGACTTTCGATTCCCAGATGCAAATTTCCGTTAGATTGGCGGTGCACTGGATGCCTCAAATGAAATTCGAATGATTTTCAATTAAAAAGTGTCACGTAATTGTGAAAATTTTGCATGCGTTGCGTAAAAAATGCACGGCTGTTTTTGTATGTTGCGGTACACACTT
The DNA here is from genome assembly GCA_035045145.1 of Drosophila meridionalis. Lineage (NCBI taxonomy): Eukaryota > Metazoa > Arthropoda > Insecta > Diptera > Drosophilidae > Drosophila > Drosophila meridionalis. The sequence goes on along the minus strand of JAWNPG010000020.1, from coordinate 7,567,305 downwards.
TTTTACTTGCCCACACGCTGCACACAAGCACATTTAGGCAGCCAAACAAATAATATTCTTCTCGGCTCTTGTAGTTCATTGTTGTTGTTTGCAGGGTTGCGTGCAGGGTTGCATACATTGCGAGCAGTGTTGAGTAAATCACTTTTATAAAATGAGTAAAAATTATATTGATGAATTTACTGATATATTGTATACTTTTATAGATTATTATCGGAAGTAAAACTAATACATTAGTCATAACATATCTCAAAGCATTTCTCATGACCTATATTGCGTACATTTTTTCGACGCGCAACGCAACGCGCGCATAATTCTGCTCCCAGCTGTTCGATGCAACACTGAGAAATTTCGCCATTTAACAATACTGGAGAATCAGCGACGGCCGGTCGGAACAGCTGTTGAAAATGTCTTGGCAAACCGGGCTAATCAAAACAATTTTAGATCCAACTAATTTAATTATATCGACGGACATTGCGGTTGTCATTGCGGACAAATACCCAAAAGCACGTCATCATTATCTTGTGCTTCCTAAAGAAGACATAGCCAGCATTTTTCAGGTAATAAAAATCCGAACAAAACCACATTCTAAAACGTACAAATATTTCTTTTCAACTAGTAGCTAAAAAAGAGGCATTTGCCATTATTAGAGGAACTTCATCTGCTGGCGCGCAATATAATTGAAGTGCGTGGCGAATGCTTTGAGAAATTTCGTATAGGCTTTCATGCTCAGCCGAGTATGCAACGGTTGCACTTGCACGTAATATCAAACGACTTTGTCTCCAATTGGCTAAAGACAAAAAAACACTGGAACAGTTTTAATACGTCGTTCTTCATACCGTACGAAAGTCAGTTGGCACAGCAAAACAATAATTATAAATGTAGAAAATTACTTAATTCTCTTATATTTCCAGCACTCTATGAGCAACTAAGCCAAGACGACCAAATACAACGTTTGTCCAAAGGAAAAGTGGAAGAGCTGCTCTCCAAGCCATTAGCGTGCAATCAGTGTGAATTCATTGCCAAAAATATGCCTTCGCTCAAGGAGCACCTGCTGCATCATTAACTGATGTTAAAAAAAAAAACTTTCATGCGTATGCAACCATATATGAATGCTTAAACGGCATGTGTCAGTGGAATTTTGTACAACACTGTAATTCAATATTCACTATAAATTGTGTGCCAATTCCAAGTGTCTCACTACAATACTCAGTTTTGAATCAAATGTGCATATGAACGAATGTACATGCATATGTAATTGTGTGTTCTGTCATTAATTTATTTTCTTTTTCTGAATCAGCCTTTTTGTAATCTTGTTTGCTCGCTTATTTGATAAAATCAATTAAAATGAGTAATCCAAAGGAACTCTTGACGAAAAAGGCAAAGTTTGAGGCAGCTCTAATTCAGACAGATCGAGCGCTGGTAATAAAGGATGCTTATCCCAAGGCAAATTACCATTTTCTGGTTGTGTCCAAGGAAGACATACCAAATATATGTGCGGTAAGTGTTTGAAAACATATTTCAATATTATTTTTATGCTCATGCATTTGCCGATCCGCAGCTGACGCGAGACCATCTGCCGCTCTTGGACCATATGAAGGAACTGGCAAATCAAATTATTGAGCAGCAGCAATATGTGTCATCCAGCAACTTTTTGATTGGCTTCAAAATCGATCCATTTATGAACGGTCTGAATATGCATGTCATATCCAATGACTTCTATTCGGCGTCCATGCGTCGAGTAACCCATTGGAACAGCTTCAATACAGCCTTGTTCGTAACTTATCAGGCAGTCTATGCCCTGCTTTGTGTTCAGGGCCGTGTAGAGCCCATGCCGGCTGAAAAAGCAATGGAACTGCGGAAAGCATTGCCCTTGCGCTGTAATCAGTGCAATTTCGAAAGTGAACTGTTGCTGGGATTGAAAGGACACCTGTTTGAGCATTGGAAAAAACAAGAAGCCCAGCTCAAAATTAAGCAGGAAGTGGACAAGGTAATTCGCATGCTGGACGAAACAAAGTTGACGACTCCCCCCAAGGAACAGCTAGACAAGACACCCGAACCTCCAAATCAATCAATATCGAATCAAGCAATGGGGTCTGGTCAGAAGCATGATCAGATAACATCCAATCCATTTAAAAGCGATAAACAATCATCGATTCAACCATTAAGCTGGCGCCAAAACATGAACAACCAACCGCGGGAGCTAAACAAGGCTCAACATCCCAATAGCTATGATAAACGCGTTCAGAAGGCAGCTTTTAGCCAAGGAGGCCTTCCGAAACAGAATTATCCGAACTTCATTCCAGGTCCGCATGCAAATCCCTTTTTGCAGCTGCCCGAATTTCTGCAATTTAATCAACAGATCTTCAATGGGCCACCTGGACATTTGATCTTCAATCTGCCCAATATGCAGGGTTCTCGATATGATAACTATGGACCAAATTATCCTGTGTGTAATATGAGTACGAATATGAAACCATTGCCTGATGGGCAACACTTCCGTACGCGCTCTCAGCCCCCTGCGCTTCAACAACCTCCAGGAAATCGGTATTCTAAATCCGAATCGAGCAATAAGCAACGTACAAACATCTCTGGACCAAATGCATATCCAACTAAAGGCACGGAAAATGAAACTAACTTAAATCACAATCCCCAAAAAAACGCATCTAAGACTAAAAATTTCCGAAAACCTCCAAACATCGATGGTCAAAGTCAAACTATAAATAGCCAAAAACCGAAATTTCAAAAAAATCCAAGAAATCCGTCTTTAAATACCTCCAAGAATCAGAATCAAAATTACGACAAAGTGCGCGTAAGAAACCCAGCTCAACAAAAAGTTTCCACGAAACAAACTGAAAACCCTTAAAGTTCCGAGAATTTCTAGATACTACATATGTATTATTAAATAGTGCTTAAAAATGATCTTTTAATAAAAGTAAGTCAAGGACTTCAAGAAAATTAATAATTGATAAATATGATTTTAAAATGGCTATAAATTTGACCGTTTGTGGGAGTCACAACCATCTCTCGTAGATACCTAGATGGTCATGCCTAGATCAATCCTAGATGTGTATAGCTTGAGAAGCCGGTTGGTCTAATCAGACGACGCCTAGTTGGGTGCAACACCACGTCAGCCAATGCAACGGAATCGAACATTATTATAGTCGCTAAAGGTTACTTCGTAAATGGGTAGTAGTGTGACGTCACGGGCGATCAATCGCACAGAATTGCATATGCATTTGTGACGCAATGAAAGTGGAACACTCGCAATGTTTTCTGTTTCGTTTTTCGTTTTTGGCGTCTTGTCCAACACTGTTGAAGCATATTTACAATCAGATGTGCCGATTCCATTAGTTCAGTTTGATTTGTAGTGCTGCTAGTATTGGGACATACCAAATTAAATCAAATCTTGCAAGCTATGGAGGAGAACGAGATTGATTTGGAATTTAAACGTGGCGAATTAACTCGTAAACTCGAGGCTGGCGAGGATGTTTTTATACAGAGCGATCGAGCAGCGGTGCTCCGTAACGTGACTTGTCCCAAGGCTCAATTTCATTTCGTCGTTCTGGCCAAAGAGGAGATTGCAAATGTGACAGCGGTATGTAAAACAACAACAACAAAATATGTCGACATATGTAATTCTAAGAAGTGCATTTGATATGCAGCTAAAGAGCGAGCATCTGCCTCTGTTGGAGCACATGATGGATCTGGCGAACGATGTTATTGAGCAGCAGCAGTTGCCGCCGAGTGACTTTCGGATTGGATTTAAGATGAATGCGTTTATGAATCGCCTCAACATGCATGTCATCTCGAATGACTTCTATTCGAGCTCCATGCGTCGCATTCAGCACTGGAACACTTTCAACACCGATTTGTTTATAACGTTCCAAGCTGTATACGCGCTGCTTCGCATGAAGGGATCTGTTGAGCCGATGCCCGCCGATAAGGCGGAGCAACTGCTCCTAGCCACGCCCCTGCACTGCAATCAGTGCAGTTTCTGTACGGACCAGTTTGGCAAGTTCAAGAATCATTTGTACGTCCATTGGAGGAAACGAGAAAACGAACGCCTTTGGAATATGGGCGTGCAAAACTTATCGCAAATGATGGGGCAAATGCAGTTAAATGGAATTGGGGATAAAAGGTGCCAGCCGCCATTTAATCCATTTCATAGGCAAATGATGCCCATGCCCAATCATCAGTTTGTGCCGCGGTTCGGAGGACCAGTAGGGCCACAATGGCGTCCGACTTATAAGAATCGTAATCCTAACATTCAACCTAGCTTCAGGCACCCAGCTCCGCCGAAAAACCATAACAATGGCCCGCAAACGTCGCCTGCTAATGCAGATCCTAACAAAGCAGCCGAACCTCCAGAGAATGCAAAGTCACCTGCTAAAAAGAAGTGGTATGTGAAGAAAAAGAAAAATTCACAGACTTCCAGTAGCAGTGCCAACTGAGGTGCTTAGGCTAAACTCATTTGAGATGAGTAACAATTCGAAATGAACTTTGAAAACTTCAAAAACCAAAGGCGTATATATTAGTAAAATACATCAGTTAAGGGCATATATATGAGTAAACTTTTAACTGATGTATTTCATTAACTTGTTATTCCAATAACTAAAACAAATCTGCAATATTTTATACTCTGACAATATTGCTTTATATCCAGTGCCAGGCAAACTTTTATTTACAAAATTGGAAAAAGTGTTTGCACTTAAAATTATTTGACTATTTACATAAATGAACTAAAGAATGTTTTATATTAAAAACCTCGAATATTTTGTTAATGGTATGCATATGAATATATACATATATGTAATATACATATATATATATATATAATAAAATATAAAAAAAATATTCCTTTTAATTTTAAAGACTGTCCGATATTAACAATATGAACTCTGATAAGTGGATTGTTTTTTTTATATCAAACATAATGATAGTATATTAAATTCTGCTTTAATAGTATTAGATGTGTTAGAGTCGAAGAAAAAGTGAAGTTTTTTTCAAGATCTACATGAATTGCTGAATGCGAATTCATACAAAAGATAATAGTTATCCTTTTTTTTAACGGTCATTTGTCCTCATCAACATTCGGCGTTGTCCAAAAAAAGATATATCCATATTCTGCATAGGCTAGAGACTAGCCTGAATCTTAGATCGGCTTTTTATTATATATATATTATAAATATATTATATATAAATTATAAAAATAATATTCATATTTTCCATAGAGTCAATACAACCTTCTTAGCTCACAACGATTACAGAGTATACACAAAGTAAAACAAAAGCTAAACATTTTATAATTATGAAATGCCGCTGGGCTAATTCAAATCTAAGGGAAAATAAACGTTGCGTGGGCTCCTACTCCGTCCACTTTAAAGTTCGCCAGCCAAGTACATAGTTGAAATCAGGAAAATTATTGGCCCATGCCAAATTAAGCGCACCAAGGGCAATTGAGCTGAACTGAGCTGGCCCCGCCGAGTGATGTAGTAGAAGGCAAGGTTAATTCGCACGAGGATTCCAAAAATTAAATTATTATCGCGTTTTGTGGGTAAGTGTGCTCAAAGTTTTTCGATCGTTTTGCCTTCGCCTGGGAGACGTTCAGCTTTAATGGGCTCCATTCAAGCAGTTCTTTGTGGCAACCTTTAGATTATAATATATATTTACACTTAACGCACCTGGGTGCAGGGGCTCGAGACTGTTATTTTAAGCTATTAAATACGAGCTATATTTAGGCAACTCAGAGTTAGAGAGGAAGTCGAAGTGAAATAGCCTTAACGCTGATACCGACTGCTAAGTCTTTGATATTTGCACATATGAAGACTTGCTTTGCATTTGCTAACTTATCGTTATCTTAATGATCGTTAAATAATTAATAATATTTAAATTTAAAATACATTAAATTACATTAAATAAACATTAAAAGTATAATTTTTACATTTTCGCTTAAGATACTTAACTAATTTAATACTTACCAATAGACGGCGGAAGAGGAGAAGCACTGGACGACTGGACGACTGACCACCAGAAGATGAAAAATTCGACTGAAGCTGCGCTGCAGCAGGCTTGTCTTTATATAGGGCTGCGACAGCTCCACTCTAGGCAAGCTCAACTCTTGAGCCTCTTTCTGAGTCAGTCTTCCCACTCGATCATTAGGCGACCAATCAGAGCACTTTCTCCTGCTGCTGCTGCAAGAAGCAGCTCTTCTGATCTCCAGCTGCCTTTATATAGGGCAGCGAGACTACCACTCGGAGTCGAGCTCAACTGTTAAGCCTCTCTCTGAGCGTAAGCTAGACTCTCTATCAGTTGGCAACCAATCAGAGTATTTTCTGTTGCCTGCATACATATGCAAACTAACATCTCCTCTTCAGAATCCTAACACTTTTTCAGCTGTTTTCTTTCTGCTCTATTGATTAAAATTGAAACCTCTCGCTCAAATAATGTACATTGTGTATGTGGGGTCTGCGACGCCTCCTTCTGCCTGTACTCTGATTTCCCATTTTCAATGGGCTCAGGGTATAAAAATACATTATATATTTATGTGTGAAGCAATTAAATAGAAAAAGATAACCGTTAGATATAACCAGAGCCATTTTCAGCATTACAATAATATATTATCATTTATATAGGTGCCACCCTTTGGATCTCCCCAAGAATATTTGATTCTAAAAATATAAAAAATAATAATTTTTTCCAAATACGTTTAACTTATATATTATCAGTTTTCTATCATCTCTAATCTTTTCTTATCCCCCTATATGAAAAACTAAATTTAGCTGCCACTAAAGGTAGCAGAAAACTGATTAAATAAAATATAAAAATTAAAATTAAAAATAAAAATCAAATCAGAAATTGTAATTCAGCTCTCACTAATTATTTTTTATCATTAAATATATTGTTATTTTTTTCCTTGAACTAAAATACACAATTTTTCAATGTCTCCAGTGTATAAACAACATAATTATGATATAATACTAAAATATATTTCAGTATATTTTTATTACAGGTCATGCCTAAGACCCAATTAACTTAGTACTCGACTGACACTATTTTACAGCTGAAGGCCACTTGACTTGTTAATTCAGCAGTTTGTCAGCACTTTGCTGGCAATTTGCAATTTGTTAGCCTCCTTTTGCCATTCAATTAATTTTTACTTCACAAACTTCCTGGCAAGCTAATCCACTTGACGCTGTTGTTTTAGCTCTTCGTGGTAAGTAAGTTCTTAGCCGCCCTGGATGCTGGCATTGCTGGCCAAATTGAGAGATATGCGAGCGATTAGCAAATTTCAAGGCAACCGTAATGAATGAAGGCTAAAGAATATTCCGTTGCTGCTGACATGGCTATTGTAATTTAAACTTGACGCCGACACCTGCAACCGCGTTTGTGTGTCACAGTGTCAAGGTGTCTGCTGAAAGCCCTCCAAATGTTGCTCTCACACACAGCATTTTCCGCTCATTGTTGACTTTTTTGGGAGGGGATCGGAGCTTAGCTGCCATTGTTAAAGCAACTTCCATTTACCACTTGGCCATTGGCAGGGCTATTAAAGCTGTCTCGGAACCGCATTGAGCGCTGTCGCAGCCTTGCCACCTGTTACGAGTTTGCTCAAGCAACAGGATGCCATTCATGATGGAATTTGATTTTTGAGCCAGCTTTCGCTGAGCAGCGCTCACTGAGTGGGCGAGTGTTCAGCCAAGCGCATGCTCCAGCTTTCTTTGCCCGAGTACAAAGAGCTTTTGTGCTAAGAGTTCGTTCAGCAAAAAAGTTTACCTTAAACGGAATTTCGCGGGTTTCGCAATGTTTTTAAAGAAGTTTTCCCGCTATTTGCAAATTAAGCACTTTGGTCGCCTCTTGAGGATTCCAAATGCAATTCTCGGGAGTGTGAAGCACTTGAGCTAGCTTTTTGTCGATTTGGTCTTTATAGGCATTAAAGCCAACAACAATTTAAGTATTATTATGTGTTTATAGATATGTAAACCCAAATACAAAAACTAGGCTAATACCTAATTATTGATATATACATATATGTAAAATCAAATTCTGATTCAGAATTATTAGTTTAGTGCTATTCCAAAACTTTAATTAGTTTTAGGTGATTATTGTATTTAAAAATATATATTATATGGCTTGTATTTAAAAACAAAGGACTAAGACACAGAAATCATTAGTTTAGTTAATATATGCAGAATTTAAGTAATGTCACTTCAAATGAATAAAAATCATCATTAATTTATTTCATGTTCAAAGCATTAGCTTTAAACTATTTCGAGTTCCTTTCCACAGGGAGTTCCCTGTTACTAAATGTGATCGTCATCGAGCCATTCTCGAACAAGTTCAACCAATCGTTTCTTAGCTGCACGCAATCCAGGACTGTCAGCGGAAGTAATTGAGCCCATATCGGAGCAGTGTGAGGCCTGGGGAATAATTGTAACGCTATGGGCTGCGCCAACCTGACTCCATCCATCCAATCCACCGTGTGTCATATAAACATTATCTACATCTGGATCATTTCCTCCATAAGCTTTATTAGTCGCTTGGACATATTTCTCAATTTTCACTGTAGTATAACGAGAGCCGAACACGTCGTGACATGTGTCGGTGTAGAGAGTTGCCGGGAAAGTTGAACCGAATGGATGGTTTTTGTTTCCGGACGACTGGAACCAACCAAATTGTCTGCATGTCTGATAGAACCAGCCTAAACCAGCTAAGAAACAAAGCAAATACGAGTCATAGTTGCTCTTAAGGTATAAGGTTCTAGTACTTACTGCCATCGTAGTTGTTCTTGGACCATTTGTAATAATCAACAGATCCCTGATATCGGGTATTAACGCATTCTGGTTTGCCGAGACGCCATTGTACGAATTGAGAAAGTGCTGAAGCATCATCCTCATCAAAGCTTCGCAGAACGGAGCAATACTGAGGCAGGTCATAGTTTTCCGGCCTGCCAAGAGTAAGATCATATAGTAGATATAGACTATGCATAGGCGATAATTACTTTTGGTACTGCGCGATTGCTGCAAAAATGTTTGCAATCGAGCTAAATATTTGCCACTGATCCCGTTCATCATTCTCGTCAAAGCTGTCGCACAGATTCAGGAGTTTCTTGGCTTCAGCACCCTGACCAGACTGAAACAAACCCTCATAGTAGGATGTAGCATTATCGATGAGGTCGTAGCAATAGTCTCCGCCCAGTTGCCTGTAGGCTTTGCCAACAACTTCCATGAAATCTGAAAAGTCCACTTTGGCTTCTAGCGGAGCACTGGAAGCCCAACTGCCCACGATTTGGTCAGGGTATAAATGTTTAAGCCACACTGCCATGGATGCAGAGTAGGAGCAGCCTGATACAACGACCTTCGAGTTCTTGTACTTGTCCTCTTCTTTCAGAACCTTGATAACATTCACGACATCGGCCAAAGCTTGTTCAACGCTTTGATATTTAAGGTTCTTGGTCGATAGGGGTCTGATGGTTGAATAAGTTAAATTTATTTTCTTTATTGAGAGTTTAGGAGCTTACCTAATTGGAATGCTTTCACCGAAGAATCGATGCTCAGGATAAACCAGTGATCCGTTGTGCTCCTTTGCGATGTCAACCCACAGTCCTGATGTTATGGGGCTCGGATCAATTTTCCATTCACCACCCAGATATATGAAAATTGGGGAACCATCAACAAAGTTGTCCTCGTTGATCAAAACACGCTGAACAGGAAGGGAAAGGAAGGATTAAATTCTGAATTCCTTTAAGAAACTCTAGAACTTACTTGCTCCCACACATTCTCGTTAGTGTCGTCGAAATTGTCTAGGCTCTGGTTGAACCAACGAGTCTCCACATTTGCACGCTTGGTGCTTCCCGACAACGGTGGCCCACGGTGCAGTTGGTTAAGCGTTTGAACAAAAACCGGAATTTCAATTTGGTCTGATCCTGGAGAGTTCTTAAGAGTTGCTGCAGATGCCAGGGGTACGAGCAGTGCAAGAACTACTGAAAAGTACTTCATCTTGTTAGATAGGTCGCAAGTTTCCGAATAGATTCCTAGGCCAATGCATGGCCTATTTATTCCAAAATTACCCTTGCCAGGGCTCTGCTGAAGATAAGGTTTAATTAGCAAATGAATGCCGACACATAATTTAGTCTTAAGACCCATTCATGTAACACCGATAAGCAACAAGGGTTACACGTGTTTCATTGCAATGACTATTTCAGTAGCGTAAATCGCATTTTAGATTTATGGACAGGTGCTATCTTGTAATAACAGTTGCTTTTCAAATTGGCTATAATTAGAAAATTGATTACAGGCTAACGGTTAAAGGTGTTACATAAATCAATAATATATATTTTATTTGGTGACATACTAAAGTTGAAACATTATTTTAAAATTATTGGAATATAGAACGAATATTGAAATTGAAAAATAATTTCACTTTACTTTGACACGTGTCTTGCTCTACTACGAAATGCGTTGACCGTCTTGATTACTCAATTGCAATTTATTGAGTATAATAAACCATGATGTAACTGAACTATCTTAACATACGTAACTCAACTATCAGAAATCTTTATCGCTGCGAATTATATAGAAAAATAGATTCATAACATTCGCTGTTTGTTAGCTAACTGACTTTCTGGGTTGTGCGATCTCGCGCAACGTCTGAAGATCCATCAAAGAAACGAATACCTAGAGGATTATGAAAAATGGATAAAAAAAAAAAATTTAAGTAAGTCTCACTTAAAAGTATTTGGCAAAAGTTAGATTATTGTGCAGAGAAATCTTAAAAAAAAAATAAATACAAAAAATGTAATAAATTAAAACAAACTAGATTTTAATCTATCAAATAAAATAAAAAATATTTAATTTCATGATTATCTTAAAGCAAAATTATATAATTCCTATTAAATTTAACTCATCCGTACTATAAACAGATTAGATTTATGCAAAAAGATAAATATCTGATATCTATATTCATTCCCTAGAAATATGATAATCCTTTGTCAGCCGTCGATATATAAACTGAAATAACAATATCAAAAGTCATTGGGGCTTAACATCAACTGTGCTGTGATTTAACCAATTTGCAATTTTCGCACAAGAAAAACATTGGAAATGGCAATGGGCGATGGGTAACAACAGCAGCGACAACGTGATCCAATAATAATAACTTTTCATAGCAGCGCGTTTGCCGCATTTAATCGGCCCTCAGAGCTGGGAGGTGTCGTATGCACATGGTTCAGGCCCATTTCACGCGCGTTGTATGTGAATGTGATGTAGGTACTTGGGCCCCAATAATTTAACACCATTTCGCAGATTATACACAATCCTTTCGAAATGTTCAACACGTATTTGCCTGATATATTGCGTTAGCCTTTGGGTTACCAAGCCCAATGGGCTTTTCTAATTTAATTTTGTGGTTTTCATTTTGTGCAATTCTCACTGTTTGGCGATGCTGTGAAAATGCTTTATACGCTCTCTCTCTTTCTGTCTCTTCTGTTGCTCTATCGGTGGGCGAGCAACATGACGTTGCGTATACGCCCAGCTGGCATCAGCCATAAGCCACAAAGCACAAATATAGTTGCTTATATTGTCAGCTGCCAAAGGTGGTAGAAATATAATGCGCTGTGAGTCGGGCTCAAATAGAAATCATTTAATAGAAACTGTTGTTTAGATAGAGTGTTCAAGCGAAAATATAGTATTTAAGGTCAGCTAATGGACTACGGAAGATACTAAACCTATCGAGTATATGGGAAATCATGGTCAAAGATTTGGGCTATTATATAAGAATTTGAAATAAAATGCGTTGATCTTCGGAGCGGTAAGCAGTTCAGCATAGATTGCTATAGCATATTCATCGGAGTGCAACAGAGATCTCTGTAGCTTGTCCAGGTGTTATATGTATATATACTTATGATTACCAAAACAATATTAATTCTTCTGAGACAAATACTTTAAACATTTTTACACCAATTAATAACATACCATTTAAAAGCAGTCAAAGTTGCCTTGTATATTATCTTCTTCGCGTCAGAGTCTGTAGGTCTTGTAATGTGACTAAGACTCTAATAACAACTAGTTGCATTGTACTAATTGATTATTGAACAGCTTAAGCAAACATGATGTAAGTGCATTCCGCTAATCAACTGAAATTGCTTTCTCGATTTCTTGAGCTTAGCAAACAATCCGCACACATACATCTACGTGAATGTATAATATTATATATGTACACAACTGCATGATGTACACACAAGCACACACACACCCACACACACACACTCACACACACCCACACACACAGTGAAAGGTCGAAACACTTATCTCACTTACGTCCAAGTGTCACTCAATTTGTCTCTGTTTGCCTAGGACCAATGAGGCGAGCAAAGAAGTGCCGCAACGTCTGTGATAGGTTGCAGAGCGGAGGAATTTACAAAGTGACTCCCACGTGGACAACAAGTTATTTATTTAATAATGAATACAGAGAGGTTCTATGCCATCTAAATGGCTTCAGTGTGACGACGCAGAAAAGACATGACACGCAGCTTGGCCAGATTCATGGGCACACTGTCCTGCACATTGATGCTGCCGAGGTCCTCCACGTGCGAGTAACCTGCTCGGGGTAGAAGACTAATTAACGCACTATTTACCCAGCTAATTGCTAGATGCTCGCCTGCAATAACCAGCGCCTGGCGGCCCTGTTGACAGCCCAACGCCCGCCATGGATCCAGTTCGCCATGGGTGAACAGCACTTGGCGATAGCGCACGCTGTGGTTGAAGCCGTCTCCGCCAAATTCAGAATTCATCTGTGCAGTGCCCAAGGCAAGTACGGCCGGACTCTGCTCCGGCCCAAATGCATCACGACATAACTGCTCAAAATACCACAAAGGCACTGCGCTGCCAAACGACGAGTTGGTTGATGTGGTGTTAATGGAGCTGCCGCTGGTGGTTGTGTACCACCCAAATTGGCTGCACGTCTGATAGAACCAGGCGCGTGCTGGAAGCAAGTTTTGATTTGTTAACAAGTGAAATTCGTCAGGCAACAAGCTGTTTGAGCATAGCGAGTGAGGTATACTCTTCTTGAGACAGTATATTATTATTTTATGAAATATTTCTAGCTGACAGTTGGGGTCAATTAAGCTCATAGAACATAATACATAATAATTTATGCCCCAAGAACATTAAATAGAAATCTATTTTTAAGAATTTGGATAAATGCCAATAGATGGTCATAGTATATATACGTAACTACCTGTGATCCTGTAGGTGATCCAGGCCATAAAATTTAACTAGATTTCTATTTACTGTACTGACTGTTGCTATAAATGTTAAAGATCATCAATTCACTTTGGCCTTCAAGCTATAAAACGTTTAAAAACTTTCTTATGCCTGGTGTATGAATGCCTCAATGGAATTATGATTAAAATACTAATACAGAAACAGTCTTGCCCTTGAGTGTTACCATATTAACACTTTAAGCATAATTTAGCATTTCATAAAAATATATAATGTGATTTATATAAATCAGAATAAAGGACTATAAAATTATATAACTCTGAAAATTGATAGGTAAAAACTTACAACCAGAGCTGTGGTCTGAGAACTCGCTAAATAGCTGCAGCATTGAGTTGTAGCTAAAGTCCTGACAGTAATCCCCATTCCCACGTTGGTCAACCGAGTAGAGCAGCTCGAGAAAACTTTGCAAGGCCTCCGCATCGCTTGATTGCTGCGAGAGAAGCGTTTCGCAAAGAACTGGCAAATAGGAGCTGAAAAAACACTTTGGAAATTGAACAACTGCAGTCGTGCTTAGATCTCACCTATAGCTCTGCGTGACCCAGGCAAAGTAATTGTTAATGCCACTGAAGAAGGTCATGCGATCGAGTGCATCACTGGCATTATAATTTGGACAGGCATTCAGTCTCCTGAGTAAGTCATCTGTCTTATGCTCATTGAACAGATTTACCAAGTGCTTAAAGCCTCGCTCTAGCCGTTGCGTACAATTGTGACCATAGCTGAAAACTAAAGAGTTGTCGACCATTTGCATGTATTCTGAAAAGATAGAGGTTAAGTATAGAGGAATGAAGAATGCTAGTCAATTAATAATCGATTCTCTAATTACCATAAAAATCCGCCTTGGCTAGCAGTGGAGCACTGGAGGCCCAGGCTGCAGTGACGAGCTCCGGATAGAGATGGGTCATCCAAGTTGCCATGCTGCCCGAGTATGAGCCACCGATGAGGATGACTTTGGAATGGGTTAGATCTGCTGACTGCGCTTTTTGGTATCGTATGAAGTGCGCTACATCCGCCAAGGCTTGATGCAGGCTTAAATATTTTAGATTCTTCACAGACAAACTGTTATTTCTGGAAGAGCAAAAGAGTTTATTTATGTATTCCATTCCACTCCATTCGACTCACTCAAATGGCCAGCTTTGGCCATAGTATCGATGCTCTGTGTAGAACAAAATGCCCGCATTTTCCACGGCCATATCATGGGTTAGACCCGTGCTCAGCAGACCTGGCGTAATAGTCCATTCGCCGCCTAAAAATATATAAATAGGTCCCTGTGGCCTATGATATTTGGCATTGCGAAAATAACGCTAGAAGCAAAGCAAATTTATAATGAGAAATTAATAATTATAATAATATTTATAGTTTAATTGCTTACCATTTGCCACGTTGCATTGTTGCTTTTATCAAAGTGATCGAGTCTCTGGGTTAACCAAAGCTCTTGCACCGGAGCAGCATCCTCTTTCGTATAGGGTCCTGAACTAGGCTCTTGTAACAGCAGCTCCCAATTCTGGCGATATGGATTAAGAGCATTCAGCTTCGCCGACACACAAAAAGTGAACAGGGATGTGACTAAAGAGACGAGATAAGCGTAATTCATGTCGATGTAGGCAGTTCCATACTGAAGTTTGCGCACAAGTTTGCTGAATGTTTTATAGAGAAAAATATGCATTAATACCCCTATCATAAATGCTAGTGTATGCTAATTATTTGCTTATCATAAATGTTAATGAATTATGAACTAACATAGAACTGTTTAAGAAATAAATAATTAATTATTATAAAATAAGTAAGAGTTAGAGGGGAAGTCGAAGTGCTAGTCGGGCTGACCTGACTAAAAAATAGCCTTAACGTAGATGCGGACTGCTAAAGTCTTTGATATTTGTACAAATGAAGTCCTATTTATTTATTTGCTAATTGATCGTTATCTTAATGATCGTTATAATAATTAATTATATTTAAATTTAAAATATATTATATTTACATTAAATAAACATTAAAAGTATAACTTTTACATTTTCGCTTAACATACTTAACTAATTTAATACTTACCAATAGACAGAGGAAGAGGAGAAGCACCGCGCTGCACTGGACGACTGGACAACTGACCACCAAGAAATGAAGAATGCGACTGAAGCTGCGCTGCAGCAGGCTTGCCTTTATATAGGGCTGCGACCTCTCCACTCAAGTCAAGCTCAACTCTTGAGCCTCTCTCTGAGTCAGTCTTCACATTCGATCATTAGGTGACCATCAAAGCTGCAGCTCTTCTGATCTTCAGCTGCCTTTATATAGGGCAGCGAGACTACCACTCGGAGTCGAGCTCAACTGTTAAAACTCTCTCTGAGTTAGCGTAAGCTAAACTCTCTATCAGTTAGCGACCAATCAGAGTATTTTCTGCAGCCTCTGCTGCATACATATGCAAACTAACATCTCCTCTGCAGAACCTGAACTCTTTTTCAGCTCTTCTTCTCTCTGATCTATTGATTAAATTTGAAACCTCTAGCTCAAACGATATACAAACCGGGCCTGAAAAACGAATTAACATTATCGATAAATGCTGATAAAATCGAAATGAAATGAAATCGAAATGAAATAAATAATAAAATAAATAGATAAATAAACAAAATAAAGATAAGAAAAACAAACACCACCGCACCATAAAACCATACTATATATTTTCATCAGTAATGATTCTAATGAAAAGTATAAAAGAATACTTTTAGGTGTTTAAATAAAATCAAACAAAAGCTTATACATAAAAGCTTAGCTGACTTAAAAACATATGACAAGATTTGTTCCTTGAAGAGAATGTCAAATGTAAGAAAATTTCAAACTCAAACTCTAATTAGCAGTTTATAGTTCATATACAGTTTTATATTCGACCATAAAAAGAGAATAAAACTTAAGTCGAGCTCTTACATATTTATAAGAAAGCTGACTTTGCGCTCAAGCATTAGATGACTCCCAATAGAACCCTTAAGAATATAGCCGTTAAATGTGCTAGGGCCCAAAAGACAAGACCACGCTGAGACAACGTTAAGGCTCTCTCTTTGGCTTGCTCTTCAGCTCAGTCGACTTCCGCTCAAATGTGAGTGCAATGCCAAAGCACTTTGAGCAACGCATTGTCCAACCCCCGCATGCCGCTTGAGCTTTTTTGGCGGAGCGAATCAGCGCTACCCTTGAAACCGTGGGCGCTCATTTGCGGTGCCCGGTTGGTAATCCATTGGGCATCCGTCTCAGCCAGTTGAGTGGGAATTCGTTTTGCGTGGGCCGCAAAAGGGGCGGGGCGGGTCGCAGCCGGCAATGAGTCATTTTGCATTTAGTTTTCCACTCAGCGAATTGTTCGAAGCTGCTGGAGGACAAAATAAGATAGCATTGGGCTATATTTATTTTATTAGCATGTGTTTTTCTTCGCCAGGAAGTGAGCACACATCAAGACCTAAGCCTCTGGGCGCTAATTAATATTTGTTGCTTTAATTAAAAGCATATTTAGTAGTTGCGTATGTTAAAGTTAAGTACATTGATGATTGGGCCATGACATGCATGCCAAGGACTTCTCTTGGCTCCATTAAAACTGTACAGAACCTTAACCTTGAGCGCTGTGTCTCCATGCAGAGATGTGGCCTAATAGAAATTAATATGCCTAGGTCATCTGTGGCCAAAATTAGATTTAATTTCGATATAGTTTTGCAGTGGATTTTCTGATGGGGGATTTGCTGTATATGTGTATATATTTATATTTCAATTTACTTTTCGATTAAGCGTAAGCTCTTTTATTGAAAATATGTATGTATATGTATATGTATATATGTGAATATAAATGTGGAGTTTTCTCTGTAATAAGATAATTCAAGTATATCAAATTACACCAAATATATCATAATAATGTTAAAGTCTTTACAATGATAAGTCTTTGGTATTAATTTGTTGGTTATGTAGACAATCTTGTATTTAAAAATACATATGATATTTCTATCTTATTTCTAATTAAATACGCCAACTGAAAGTTATCAAAAAATTATTGATCAAAATTGTAATTGCATTAGAAAACCAGCTAGTAAATAAGAGGAATATAACTTGGTATCTGCATTTGATACAACTCAGCTCTAAGTTTCAAGTTTTTTATCAAATAATTTATGAAAATACTAAAAAATATAATTTGAGCTTCTCAATGTCTTACACACCCTGTAATATCAGCCTTATATTTGCTACATATTTATCAATCAATTGTTTGCATTATCTACTCTAACTCATTCACAGTTCATTAATATTATTAAAACCTATAAATTTCTATTGTTTGTCACATAAATTTCGTAATATTGTTCATTAACAATATTCCTAATTATTATATCCCCATAAATACCTGAAACTTTCCGAACTTTCAGCAACTTGTTGTAATGTATGTTCATGAGCAGTCACTCGCAACACCTTTAACACACCTCACACACACACACACACGCCAAAAGCAACAAGAGAAAAAGAGTCCAAAATGCTCTTTGCATTGCTCGAAGCACAAACTCACTCACGATTCACTCAGGATGAAATTTACGTAGGCGCTGCGTTGTCACTCGGCTTTGGTGGCCTTTTGAGTGGAACGCAGCGCATAAAAGCCGCACACAGTGCGCTCAATGCTTCAGTCGAGTTTGAAACTTACACTCAAGCGGAGTTGTAAATAGTTGTTCGAGTTTTTTGGCTCGTACTCAAACGTACTGTAACCGAATATTTGCCAATTCCACATACACACACTCATAAACTGTGAAACAAAAAATAAAAGCAAAAGAAACAGAAATTGAAACAGATAAAAAAAATTTAAATTATTTATATAATTTTTTATATAAATTTACAAAATTGTTTCTCATCTTGGCGCGTATTTCCAACTGGCGCGTTATTATTTTTATACCTTCGTGCGTTTGTGTGTGTATCTGTGCGTGTGTATGTATGTGTGTGTGTGTGTGTGTTTGTGTGTGTATTGTCTTTGTAATAAAATATAGAACATAAATGCGGTGCCTTTTTTGTAGTGACATTGTAAACGTTAAACTTGGCGCAACAAACTAAATCAAGCGACAAAAATTGACAACAAAAATATCAAATAGCCAGGTTTATGTGTTGGTTGTGTGTGTGTGAGTGTGCGAGTGTATAAAGTGTGTGTGTGTGCGTTAAGCAATTGAATTGAAGAACATTCGCTTTACACATTATTTACCTCAGCCTTAGAGTCAGCCTCAATTCTAGCCTCGTTAGTGTGCAACTTATTCATCTGCTACTGTGAATGAGTGTGTGTGTGTGTGTGTGAGTGTGCGTGTGTGTGTGCGTGTGTGTGAGCGTTGTTTGTGCTTTGAATAACAACACGCAGTTGCTGATTGTTGCCTGCCTTTGTGCGCGCTTACTGTTGCTATGCCTCTCATCTGGCCCCACACCTCACATTCCGCCCCTCGCTAAGGGCACCTGTTAAATTATGCATTAAGAAGACGTAAAAGCAGACTCGCAAAACCTCTATACCAACGCGTTCCAAATGGTATGAAATGAGATGGAAAAATGCTGCGGAAATAAAGCTCAAATTTTCTCTGTCTGTTGTTGTTGTTCTTGTTGTTGGTGTTCTTTCTTTTGTTGCTGTTGTTGTTGTGGGCAGTCAGTGCCTTGGTTGGTCGTTTTTTATACTTACATATTATGCAAATGAACGCTTGCCTGTGATTTCGGCAGCTGACTCTCCTGCTATTTTTACACATTTTTCACATTTGAAGGTAACCAAGAGTTATGACCCAAAAAAAGAACAGAGCCCAAGCTGTTGCCTTTAACTTTAAGCTTGTTTTCCTTTAATACCATATGACATGTTTCGACCAAGAGGACAAAATCAATTTTGTGCTCAAGTTTCGGATGTGATTTTTGCTAGACAGCAAAAACTGATAGACATCAGTTTTAAATTGTAATTTGTGCTAGGCAGAAGATTCAAGATTTTGTATTTATATTTCTGAATAGTTTTGCCAAACGCTTTAAGTTGGATATTCCTTCAGGCTTTACAAACTGAAATTTTGTATAAAAGATAGTTTCAAATTTGTAAAATATACATAAACTAAATATTTTATTCGCTATTGAACAAAAGATTCTGAAATCTGATATTCTTATCAGTTCGATTTAATCCTTATTTTTTATATGGATTCTTTGTTCGTTATTTTGTAATATATTTGTTCAAAGTTTGGATATTCCATCTCTATAGAATCATGCCTAGTTGGGCTAGTATTTTTATTATTATTAATAAATAATATATTAATGTTATTATTAATGTATAACCATTTGATATTCACACCTTTAAATTTATAGTAATACGATTTTCTCTATACACCCCAGTTGTCGTATAGACTTTCTACCATTTTCAACACATTCCTTTATAAATTTTCTTCAAATATATATCTTGTAAATTTGTGTACAGCTTGATCCCTTAGCTTGAAATATATTCGACTAGTTGGCGAGACTCAACGCTCTATTTATTAAAACAATTTGTGCCGCTTTATTTGGCAACAGTTGGCCCAGCTTACATAACTCACTTAGTTTCCAGCTTTATGGCCCGGCCTGTGCTTGTGCTTGTGCGCTTCAATGCCCCTGTGGCCTATCCTACTATTTAGCCGTGTGGCTTTCGTTTGAGTTTCGTGCACAACTTTGCGAATGGTTAAAATACGTCTTAAAATATTTGGCTTTTTTTGCGCCTCTGGTGTATTTAATTTGGTCGCAAATTGTGTTTCCCCCAGACGTTAAATGTCTTTTATTAGACTTGGAATTGTTTATCAAATCGTTTGCCCGAAACTTTCATTTGAGTATATTAAAGAAGTCCGCTAACGTTAGATTGTGCCTGGAGTTTGTTTGGAAAGAAATGCGAGGCTTTTACGACTTTATTCCTAGGAGTGCGCCCCGAAGACATTTCTTGTCTTGAAATTTTTGTTTGAGGCGGATTTTTATTTACTTTACTCATTTGACTGCAATAAAATTGTGTGGAATGTTTGAATGAAGGAAATGAGAAAGAGAATTATTAAAACTAGTTGAATTTAAATTAAAGTTGACTGAACAAAGCTCAGGCTGAGTGGGTTTAATAGGTATATCTATATCTAGTATTTCTAGTATATATCAATGTGTATTTTATGTTTCGTTAGAGTAAAGAGTAATTGGAAGAAGTTCTTTTCAAGTGCCTGAGTTAATTTGTAAGCCATATAATTGCACTTTCAATTGGCATTTCCAATTTCTGTATTCTCTGTGCACCAAAGCAAGGCAAACGCAATCTATCTGGCCTACAGCTCACCACATTCATTCATTTTCATTAGACCACAGCCCTTTCTCTGAGGATTTGTCAACTTCAATTAGAACTCGAAAAAGCGCTGTCAACTTGCCTTTACCAGACGGACCTACATCAACATTGGCAGTGAGAATGCCTGTGGTCCAAGGACAACCTAAATATATATATATTTTTCATTTTTTTTATATTTTTCGTCCATTCACAAAGTCAACAAAATTGACTGCAAAAAAATCAAGCCATCAAATGCTGTTCCTAAAAAAGGGAAACCGACTAATTAAAATGCTGGCGCTTGCTTCAAGCTTTTGTTGTTTTGCTTTTTATATATTTTGTACAAGCTGTGCAAGTTTGTGGGACCGTAAAGCTGCTGAAAACTTTGTCTCCTTGTTTAAATAAAGTGAGCAAAAATTTCGCTACATTTTTGATTGCCCCAAAAAGTATGCTAGCTCCGGGCTTGACTTTTGAGCAAAGTTGCCCGCTTGCCTTGGCTTTGAGGCAATACTCAAAGCAGCCAAAAAAAGGGTTTAACTTGGCTATAATTAAAGGTCAACCTTTTATTACTTGCTTTCCTTTAACACCATTTCCTTTTGCTACTGCTGCTGCTGCTGCTCCGTATGTGTTTTAGATGCTCCAGAGAGCCATTAAAAGGCGCTCAAGTGTGGAGGGAGAGAGATATGTATATGTATAAAAAGGATTGTTCAACTTTTGCTACCATCAAAAATTTGTTGAACTTTTTTTTGTTAGCTGATTAGACGGCTTTCTAGCCTGTAAATGTCCCGGCTCTCACATGAACTCGTTTCGTGCCGTGGCTATATGAAACTCAAATGATGTCTACATGCCGTATGTTTACTTTAATGTGCTCTGGCATAATGTGAAAATGTGCTGTGATGTTTTAAGGGCGGAATATATAATTTCTCTTGTTTGTCTTAGCATATACACTCACTCTTTTTAGTTTGTCTTTGATTTTGTTTATATATAGAAATAAAAAGGAAAATATTTGTATTTATTTTGGGTATTTGTTGGTCTCTCCGTCTATTTTTGTTTATTTGCCGCAGATTCAATGGCAACGATTCTATTCATGCAAATTTATTATTATATATTTCATCGTAAATTCCTTGTAATGTGAGTTGAATGCTTGAATTTAGAAAAATTTACCTGGCTGTCACCTGCAAAATAATATTTACTAATTATTCTTTTGATTGTCATAAATTTATACGGAATTTCTGCAGGGCTATCATGTTGCTCGATGTATTATGCAGAAAGTACTTTTAATTGAGTTGTTACGTGCAGCTGCCAAATGTCTTTCCTTTGGCAACAGTTAAAACAATACATGAACCAACATTTCAATTCCCAGGAATTTCATTGTAACTTTATTTTGATTACAACTTTTACTTTGTCTGCCTGTTTGGAAATACTCTCAGCGAGCAGAAACATAAAACCAATTAAAAAATGTAAATTGCATGCTGACTTCAGCGCTGGGTCACACATGTTTCAATTGACTAATGTGAATTGTATTTGCTCTTCTCGTTGCAGTGTAGAAAAATGTAAAAAGTCGACTTAAACATAATATTTGTTTGCCTGCAAATTCTTTTCGATTTTAAGTTTAAGCGAAAACGAAACTGAAATATTTTAGAAAACGAAAACAAAACCAACTCTAAATAAATTCAACGGCTTGTAGATTGCTATGTAGTAGGAACAAAACCGCGAATACTAAGTACTAAAATATCGAAACAACGTAGGAATAGAGCTAATTTCGGGTGCGAATAACTCCATTAGAAGACGATTAGCATAGCAAAGTAGTGAATGCAGAGCGACAGCAAGAAGCAGAAGTCCCAGCACTAATTCAATCAGACCCATCTCAAAAGCCAGAAAGTAAAAAACTCGTCCAGCGAGAGTCCAAGCGGGAGTGACAGCCGTGACACGGAACCAAACAAAATCGTTCCGCTGCTGTGGCCAACACTGACCCACTCACCCGCTCACCCACTCACCCACTCAACTAAAGTAAAGGACACGGCGGCCCGAACGCAAACTAACTAGAAAACTTTGTCAAACACTCGACTAAAGCAGCAGCAAACGTGCGCGTGTGAAAGTTTTTCTCATTCTACAATTTGTGCAGATCTCAGAACTCAAACAGAGAGATACGGCAACACGGACACTCAGACACTCAGAGCCAGACAGAAGGAAGGAGACAGACAGAGCAAGTGCTTTAATTCGAACACGTTCACAGCAAAAGCAGCAGCGCCGTAAGGAAAGAAATCCAGCTGCAAGATGTCCGCCTCCATGCCACTGACCATGGACCAGCGACGCTTGAATTGGCCAACATTCCTGCTCTCGCTCCTGCTGCTCCAAGCCACCGCGAATGCCATCGACTTGAGTCGCCTCTACGGGCACATGGCCAGCCCCATACAGAAGCGCAACGGTAAGCCCACACTTTTTATTTTCTTTGTATGCATAATATGCAAATAATTACGTAATTAAGTATTGCAGCAAGGTCGTCGTCTTTGAATAAAATTTAATTTTCTTTTCATATTATTCGGCTTATCTAAAT
Source organism: Drosophila meridionalis (assembly GCA_035045145.1). Classification (NCBI taxonomy): domain Eukaryota; kingdom Metazoa; phylum Arthropoda; class Insecta; order Diptera; family Drosophilidae; genus Drosophila; species Drosophila meridionalis. Next base: position 7,544,216 of record JAWNPG010000020.1, on the reverse strand, counting down.
GTAAGCAGACTTTTGCAGTTCGTGAATTTATTGATTATTATTAGTATAGAATATGAGCAGAAAAAAGCATACAGAGAGAGTGAGAGTATAACTATTTGAAGAGCTCAGTTTTTTGGTATTTTATCTAATTCTGCTGGAGACTGTAGGCAATCTTTATTTTCTGCTTCTGTTTTTCTTGATGTTATCTTAATATATGCATATTAAAATTTCAATTTTATATTCTTTTTAAAAACTAGTAATAATTTTTCGTAATATTCTCTGCGTCCTTGTGCACAAATTCAGTTCCTTTTATACCTAAATCAATACTGTATATCTTAAGCACTTCAGCTCATTTCTTTTTATTGCCAACTGAAACTCTTTGAACTGAAGCAGTTAAGGTCTATACAAAACACCTATATAAAAGAGTTTTTAAGAATGCAACTTTTGTTGGAAAAAGGGCTATAAAGCCTAAACAAACTTATACTTAAACCATTGTGCTTATTCAAATTTAAGAAAACTTAAAGTAAAATTCTGTTTGAGGCAGAAGTCGATGCTTTTTTCTGCATTTTGTTTTCGACTGTTGCCACTGATATCTGATATCAAAGGCATTTAAGAGCGGCAGTCTGTATAGTATAGGGTATCTTCAGGTCTTCTATTATACAACTTAGCCATTCTGAACTATTTTAAATACATTTATGCCTAACCAGGCTGCACAAGTGGGCTTGCATTTGCGTGCGCAGAACTCAGTTTGCAATTACAAAAAAAAAAAAGGAAAACTAAATCTAGCCGAGTTTTTCTCCTGATTTTCATTTGGCTCCATTTAAATTCTTTTTGAATATTTTTAATTACCCGCCTTAAGTATTGTTCGTGTTTATAGGTTGGAATTTCCCCACATTTTTACTCATATATGCGCAATTTTTTATTATATAATTAAATTAACACCAGTCGGTCGGGTCTTAATAGTTGGACGATGACATGGCTAGCTCGTTATATAAATATACCATTAAAGACTTTATTAACGTCGAATCACAGTCGTGTTTCACTGAAACGAATATGTTTACTTAATTAACTGTATGTCAAACTTATTTAATTATCATGCAGTTAATCAGCAGCAGATGTCCCGACATGTTGTTCTTTCATTCTGTAATTCTTTTCCAAGTAATTGCATAAATTTTTCTGCAGTAAATGTCAAGTCAAAGGTTAAATGTAGAATGGCATCCCGGCAGCTGCGATTGCAATGAAGCATCGCATGTTTTTATTTCGTATTTCCGGGCTGTCAGCTGCAGTTACCATGGATGCAATTTTTTCGGGGAATCAGTGATGAAATATAAAATATACTGTTATTACGGCTAAAGAATTTCAGCATTTTAGGGATGTTTACAATAGTTGTAAATTAATAAAAAGCAAAACAAAATTTGAGCATAATTTATTAGTTAATTGATGATGATATGTCATCAATAAATGTTATATATATAAATAAACAGAGCTTATGATAGAATTTATAATAAATTATGCTCAAATTTTGTTTTGCTTTTTATTAATTATTCAATTCAATTTGTATTTAAATTATTTTTAGAATAAATTAGACAGTTAGACATTCAATTTTAATTGACAACATAATGATTTTCTTATATATACATATATTTATTTATATATTTTTTCAAGCTTAATTTACTATTTATGAACAACAGTTGTATTAGATGAAAACTTTAATCAAAAATTATCAGCAAATGTTTTTTTTTTTAATAATGTCTGATTTACCATCTAGTGATTATTTTTCTATTTGTTATTCAACTAACAATAAACTGGATTTCAATTTGCATTAATTAAAAACTTTTGCTGAGCTCGGTCGATGTTTATGCTTAAATAATAACTATATAAGTCCCAGAGCAGGGTTTTCTGCATTCAGCGAAAGTTTCCAGTTGTTGTACTTCTGTGGAGCTTCAAGTGCTGAGTCAACAAACAAAGTGCAAGCTCTAAGCTTATTGGACAGGCGACGGTGAAAGGACTTGCTATTCTTTTCTTAGCGTTTTCATTTTTCAGCTCCATGTTTCTCTCAAAGGTGTCCATCACTCGGCCATTCATTGTCGGTTGCTTTTGTGCTTTTGGCATTTGGCTTTGGCCGCCTTTATGACCGCCGTCGACTGGGCCATAATTTTTTTGCCCTGCACGCTGGCAGTTAATAATTGTGCACCGGGTCGGCGCTGGCTGCAACAAAAGCGCAGGACATTACAAAGCATTGCCTGTCACTTAAAAAGGTTTTTTTTTTTTTTATTTTTTACTCCTGACTTCTTTTATTCCCTGCACGTTGAGCTATGGAGACTACGATTTAAGTGGTTGTGGCATGAGTTGTGCCTGAGTGTCGGTATGTGTGTGTGTGTGAATATTTATGTGTCTGTGTGTGTGTAATTTAAGTGCGCTTGATTGAAAAGAGCTTTAAAGAGTTATTAAGTGGCATTTGAGCTGAAAGAGCAAACCACTTGAATTTGATTGATAGTTCACGGTACTCAATAAAAAAGGCTAATGCTTCAATAGCTTTTCATCAGCATATTGAATGAATATTAATCAAAACTATATATGTATATGTCTGTATATACCATATGCAATGTATATAATGTATATATATTCTGATTCTGATTAGAAGTACCCTGAATATATATATTAGACAAACAGTCTAATAGTCTGTTTAAGTCTTTGCATCGAGTTAGTTCGACCTGCACTTAGAAATCAGGGAAAGGTCAAGTGTTAATGGTTCAACCACAACAGACAAAATAGAAATAAATATGTTTCGGGGTCGTGAACGAAGCTCTAATAGCGGCTCAATCCTTTCACGCCGCTCACCTATGAGAAATCCATTAAAACTTCTGCTGCACGAACTCCGTTTACGGCTTCGCTTATTTATACTTAATGAGCCACGTAGCGAACAACTTGGCAGAAGACAGAAAAACCTCAAAATACAAAAAAAAAAGAAAAGAAAAAGGAACAAAAAATGGTGGGCGGCACGGAAAATTAATTTCGTAGCATTAGCACAAAAAAGCTGACAGCAGTGAAAGTTTCGGTCGGTCAGGGGCTGCGCCCTGCCTCCCTCGATGCTCACGAATACGCATCCGAAAGTTTTTAATAAAATTAGAAGGTCTGTGTACAAGTGCGAGGCCGAAACAGGAGCAACAAGAAAACTAATAAAGTTGATGGTTATTACGACTCAGGCAGGCAGGAAATTGCAGCTCAGCAGAGTGAGCCCAGTGCAAAATGGTTGCCATAATGCGAGCGTAATCACGATTTTGGTTTCTCTTTTTTCGGGGCACTCCGTTGTTTTCGGTGGGCGAAATTTGAGCCATCCGTGGAGACTATGCTCGTGCATGCACATTTGTGGCAGGCAAGTGCAGCTGCGCTTGCCAACAATCACGTATATGGCCAAATGAGCTTGAATGGCAGCACGAAATGCTGCTAGCCAATATTTCTCTCGACAGGCGCGGGCAGTGGCAGGTCGCGTTTCGAAATGTTTTATTTGCATTCGCTTATGCATTTGCATGTGCGGCACGCTCCAGCGAACGCCTCTGAGTATGCTACGTTTTGTTTGCCATTTGTTGCCGCTTTGGTTGCTCGAGTGCACTCGAGTGGCAATACACGCACTCACCCACACACACACAATCGCACACCCACTGAATCATATGCTCAGGTTACAATCATACTAAGTCTGCTTTGTCCACTGTGCCCTCAATGGAAGTAAATTAAAGCCTGCATAATTGAAATCGTAATTTCCACGCAATTTGTGAGAGGCGACACCTTGACATGTTGCCAGAGACGACCAACTGACTGATCTAGACAGTAAATATATATACATATTTGTACAGATTTTCTCTGTATAAGTGAATAATCGAGCAATCCTTTAAAACTAAACATATAAACAATCTGCATGCATAAATTTCAAATAACTTTCTTTTGATAAAGCAAATTAAGAATCGAGAGATCTATTGTAATTTTATAAAATATTTAAAATTTATACATTTTTGTAGGGGAAGTATTAAAAGGAATAGGAAATCAAAATACATTTATTAACTTTCTCATAAAATATATATCAATATATATCATTTTATATATATCAAATAATCTAGATCACTTAAAGTAGCTTCCAATGAAAACAAAAATAAATAAAAAATTTGAATTTTAAAGATAACGAATATTGATTTAAAAGAATTTCTATTTTAAGGGTTTTATTTAATTTATCTTTAGTTGAAATATTTAATTTAAATATGTTTTGTGTTTGGTTTACTTAAGTTTAAAAGTTTATGCATGTATTGGAACAAGATGTACTAATAAAGAGACCTAAACGTTTTCAACTTCCCACATATATATACTGTATTAATTGCATAATTACATATTCAATTTTTAATAATGAATACGCTTCTCAAGTATAAATCGTCATAGTATTCCACTTCAACAATAAATGCATAATTAAGTTCGATTCACTCAAAGGCACAAAAAGTCAATTCAATTCGCAATTAAAAACCATATATAATTCATATTCGGCAATAACTTCAACAGAACTTAAAATAATCCTTCAATTATGCAGCTCAAGGATCGATACAAATAAATAAACAATCAGAGGAAATATGAATGTTGTACTCAAAGCAAAACAATTTCTTTCTTGCATCCTTTTCGGCACAAAATGCACAACTTTGCAGAACAAAACATATATTTTTTTATTGCCATGAAACAAACTTTTGCCATAGCTTCACAAGCTGTGCAACATGCGTGTGTGCGTGTGTGTGCGTGTACACACAGTTAGCTATAAATAAGTGTACAATATAAATTGTGTTCTAAACGATATAAAATACCTACATTAAAGAAATATGACTACGAGTATAACAGCCATTTGTAAGCAATTTACCAATGCCATAAAGCTGCAGAACAGAGTCGGAAATATATCAAAAGTGCGATAAATTTAATTATGTCGACAGTTTAATTATACGATATGGGGCAGGGGTCAGGGCTGGGCCTGTGATTTGCTGTTTGCTTGGCTGTTCGCTGTAAACTGGGCCATTCATATGCAAATCTATGAATTTATTAGATATGTATTCGCAAATTGCCTCGCATGGGCCCAGAGCGACGCTGTCGGTCAGTTTCATTACGCATACGCCGCGTGAACACAGCCAAGCAGAAAACTCAATAAAATAAGGTCATGGATTTGCTGGCTCATGCCAATTAAGCAACGACGACTGTCAACAGGACATGCACTTAATAATTCATTGATAAATCCGCTTTGCGTATCACTTTTGTATAATACGCAAATTACCTTTAAAGAGATTTCAATTGAAAACATAAGAATTTGCCTCGCTGATTAGCCCTCCAGTGGTTAACTTTATATATATATATATGTATCGAGCATTGCAGGCACTTGATGGATTGATTTTATTACAGCTTACAAACTTAAGGCTTTGATAAATTTTCTCCTCGATTAATTAATTGAATCGTCTATTCACAGCAAATTGATTCCAGTTAATTTCAGTCAGCTGAGAGCTTAAAGCTTTATTTCCTTTAAGAAATAGTAAAACACATTTGAGTATGAATTAATTGTAATGTAATCGAAGCTTCACTTAATGTTTTTCTTACAGTAAAATATTGAATCTTTCTCACTTTGAAAGTTGCAGCCATGAGCTGGCTTAGTAACCTTAATATGTTATCATAGCATAGTTTGCCTTAAGTCTCAGTTTGTCAGTCATAATACAAAGTCAATAGCTGGCTCAACTATCAAGAATATGCGAGTCGAACAAACAATCTTTGTTATCAATCTGTGAATATTCTTGCTGCACATTCGAGCTTCCCAGATACAGATACATATACATATACATATAGACTTATAGGTGTATCCATTGTTCTGCACCTTTTGCGCCAGATATGTGCTGCTTGGTGATATAAAGACTGACAGAGCGGTTATTTCGTATTATTCTTTCGAGCTGAACTGCAATAAGTTGCTTTGAAACTGTGTGTGAACGAGACGCACTGTATTCGCACTGTATTCGCACTAGATTATCTGGCAGGAAAAATGGTAGAAAGGAAATTCCGAGAAACTTTTAAATGCCACTGCTGACTGCAACGACCTTGACAATGTGCTTATATGCATGCTCTTATGCATATGTATGAATTCTTACGACTACAGATTGTTGCGCAGTGAAAAAAGTATATATGAACGAGTGTTCGACTTGCTGGTATACTGAACCCATAGCAATGAGCTATAACATATTCATAAGTTGAATATTGGCATGAAAATAGTATATGATGGATCTATAGTACTTGCTAAATGTATCTCATAAGAGAACCATAAATTACCGATGTTGCCAGCTATTTTTAAAAAAAATTTTGGAATGCGAATTCTATTTCTTTAATTTGTAAGTATATGAAAATATACCTTTTTTTAGCTTAACAGAGACCGACATCAAGGACACATAGACAGCTTGAGTTGGGTTTCCTTGGCTGTTTATCATTATCAAAGATATATACGCATTGATGTATTGACAATGTCTGCCGTTGCCAGTTACATATAATAATATAAAAACTAATATACTCTTCATTCACATTTTCAATTAATACAGGGTAGAGGAACAAACAAAAGGATATGTGTGCAATTGGCAAAGTTTATGTGCATATGAATACATATAAGTATATTTACATAAACTTTGCCCATTGCATATAAATTACTATCAGAATCGTCTGTGGATAGCTGAATTAATTGATTTAAACTAGTTTCAATTTATTACAACTCAAAATGAAATATATTCATTGGACATTTTACTACATAAATTTGCTTTCTATACATCAATTCTAATAATTTATTTCAAATGATGAAATCCAAAGTTCTACATTCGAATGCAAAAGGTCAATTTAATCGTCCGATCGATCGACTGCTTTTGGCACTGCTGAAATCGATGCGTATTTTCAGCATTACTCACGGTGTATTTTTAAATGTCGCGACGCGGCAAAAGTCTGAGGTCCTTTCGTCCCTATTTAAGTATTCACATTATGCATACTTTTATGGCTTGTATAACAGTAATGAGTGCGAGACGGCGGGCGTGAGCAAAGGCAGCCAGCTATAACTAAGTAAATGCCTGAAATATATATATATATATATATATATATATATATATATATATTCAGCTTACTTTGCACAATGCCCCGCTTTTATGGCGTAATATTATTTGACGTTGGTCTATGGGTCTATGGGTCATCAAAGAGCAAAGTTGCTGCTCTACATGCATTCAACCATTCGACAAATAGCATGGGTGCGTTATACGTATATTTTTTACGGCTTGTCAATTTTACGGGCTGCCGACAGCGACTCGAGTAAAAGTGTTTTTCCGCTTCGCGTTGCCTTTATATATATATATATATATATATATATATATATATATATATATATATATATATATATACATATATATATACATATAGATTCATGTATATATATATACACATTTTTTTGCTTGCTGCTTTCTCTGTCCTGCTACCCATTCATTATTTGTGGGTACTTACAGTGCGCACTAGAGCTATAAATGTTTTGCCGAGCGCACAAAAAAAAGAAAGAGAAGAAAAAAAAACTAGCGTATTGAATATGTAAAAACAAGTATGGCAAGAGTCAGGAAGTCAGTTTGGCTGGGAAGGTCAGCCATTGAGAACCTTCATGCATTGCTCATACGCCACGTTGTATATACAAAGCACCAGCACTATGTAGAACATCACTTTTTCATTAAGCCAAAGCGAGTGGAATGCGAAAAGGTAATCCTGACAGACAAACAACTGTCACGTGGGGAGGCGTGGCCTATTGATTTGTGGCCGTGGCTGGCTTTAAAGAGTTACAGCGGGTCTAATGGAAATGTAAGTGGTTTTCTTTAGCTAAGTTTTTGGAAATATGAATGAAATTGTATATACAAATTGGGATTGTCTATACAATTTCTTATATATTTTATATATTTTTATTTATATTTTAAGCATTTACCACTCAACTCTATTACAATTTGTTATATATATGTCGGGCAATTTATTTATATAATATCTTTGCTCTCTCTAGTTATATTTGTGGCATTTGCCACTCGACTCTTGACTTTTGCAATTTTATTATAGTTTAGCTCGTATTTTTATATAACTCTCTTTACATGAGCCTCTCTCTGAGCTGAGGACTCTGCACGGCTTTCATCGTTATCCACATTACAACGAACAAGGACTGCTATTTTGGTGTATGTTATATGACTGCTGCATACTTTTAGGCTGTTGACAGAAATATATTTTTAGCCCGGCAGCGACCACATATAAAATCCAATTTGATAGCTGAGTGGTATATGGAAGTAATTCGTAAACAGCCTGGATGCAGCAGCCCAGCCCAGGCTTGGCAGTGCTCTAGCAATGCCCTGCCAACGGCATAACGGATAAAGAAAGATTTTGCTTATGGCACCCGATACAGTTGCAGATGCGCATTCGCTGAGCACATTTGCATTTACACTAAAAATCCACTTGTGACTCCCAGCTGCTGGGGCATCCTTGGCCAGCAGCTTAAGCTGCCTGTTGTTGTTGTTGTTGTTGCTGCTGTGGCTTTGTGGCTGCGACTGACTGCAGCTGGCTTTGAACATCCAATTTGGTTGCGAGCATTAAAAGCAATTCAATATATATATAAATACATACATATATAGAAATGTGGCTCGTGTTGAAATGCCATAATATTCTATATGCCACATCTCAGGTGCTGCAGCTCTGTGGCAAATCTCTGCACACTGGATTTTCATATATTTTTTATATATATATTTTTCCTGTATTCTTGTAAATTGATTTGCTTAAACTGGTAAGCCAGCTCACATTTACTTTATATGTAATAGTATCAGTTTTGACAACTTTCAGTTTAATAAATTCTGTGAAGTCTTCCAGTTGACACATATATAAGCTACAGGCTTATCATCAGTTGGTATATATATTTATGCATATCTTCAAATTAAACTCAAGCCCACACTTAACAATTCACACACAATATCAATTAAGTTTGCATAAAGAAATTCAATTTTCCTTTCAACAATTAATATGCAAATTTATGTACTTTTATGGCTGTTATTACCCAATTTGCGATACGAGTAACTGAACTGGACTGATATACAGCTGTACAGCATACACATTTGCATATTTAATTATCCATTCGCATTGTAAATGGTCAATAAATAAATGATCCATCCATAACATTTTCAATTCAACAAATAGCAAAGTTGTTGCGGTTTCTGTGGCTTATCAAAAACACCAAAAATAAATTAGCATGCTTTCTGGCAATTAAACGCAGCACGCATTGCTGTGGGTAGTGTGTGGAGTCAACCACAAATCAAATTTAAATTGCCAGCCTATTAGCTGACAGGTGCAAGGGCACTCGCTGGCTAGCCTTGGACTTGAATCGGAATCATTCAGCCTTGGCTGGCATTGGGCTGTCTGTCAGATTGACAGCCAATGACAAATTGCATCAATCATGGGGGCTTTCCATACCTGTGACCTGGTCTCCTTTCAATTGGCGTAAACCATATGCAACCGCAACTAAAATGCCCACTTAAATAGCCAAGGTTTATGGGTAGCATAGGGCGAACGTGATTTATATGAATTTTAAGTTTAAGCAAGCCAGAAGCAAATGGATAAGCAATTTTATCAAATTCTGAACATTTATCGATTTTTATAATATTGACATATATTCTCGAGTAAATTCTTTCAGTTTTACTATCTTGAATTCACAAATGAAATGTAAAATAATTCGAATAAACACCTAAACACCTTCAGGTTAAACTTAGCAAACCTCAGGCAACGCAATGAAATCATTTTTGGGTATTGCTCGAATGTGATTTTTATGAATTTTAAGTTCAAGATAGCAAGAATATGGATAAACAAATTTATCAAGCTATTATAATATTGACATAGTAAATACTTGCACTATTATTGCCTTAAATTTACAATGAAGATTCGAAAAATTCAATAAAAAATAGTAAGTAAAAACACCTACTTTCTTCAGTTAAAACTTAAGCAAACCTTAGTCAATTTCATCCATAAATTTCCTCAAAAAATCGAAATATTTGAAGCACATAATTTTCCTGCTACTTCCGCAAGCAGCTCTAATTATATGCCAAGCACCTGTCATTATTGTTGAGCAGCTACTAATAACAACATCATTGAGAACTAAGACAAGCAGTTGGAAAAGAACACAAGTATATTTTAAAGTTCAAATTGCCAGATGCAGAATGCACGAACTTGGTGCAATTAGTTGGCAGCAAAGCAGTTTATGGATACAGGACTCGTCGTGTTTTATTTGAAATCTGAATAAGCCAGGATCAAAGTACTGTTGAGTACTTGGATTTCGTACTCGAGGTAAATGACTGCCGTTTGCAATTCCAGCCCGAGGCCATCCTTGTGTGTGTAGCTGTGAGTCACTGTTGAAAGCCAGCACTCGAGTTGGGGCGCTAGTCGCATCAGCAGCAACATCAGCAACAGCTGTTGAGCGGCTTGTGGCTTTGATGAAGTGTGCTTGGACGTGTGCATAGCTGAACAGAGCAGCAACACGTCTAGCTCGTATGCCATTATGGCCTGCTGCATACTTCATAGTTTACTTGGTTTCAGCTTACAATGCCAAATAGATGCTCAAGCCTCAAGAATGCCAGAAATACGTATGAGTTACTTTTGTGAGCAAGTTTATATATAAACTAACGAATGAAATTAGACCTTGAAAAACTAGTGAAACATTATCCATTCTTACTTTATATTGTTATAAGCTCAAGTTATAAATACTTCAGACAGACAGAGGCCCCTTTAAGTAACCCCAAAGTAAACCCCATTTCAATTAAAGAGCACATGGAATTTTTAATGAAACTGGATGATTTCCAAATTAAATCCTGTTTGGTAAAAATAAGTTTATATTTCGTTGACAGTTTTTTAGTCCTCTTCCTTGGGTGGCTCGGCTGCTGCCTCGGGCTCAGCAGCCGGTGGTGGCGGCTCAGCAGCGTCCTCTTCATCCTCCTTGGGCAGGACGCCCACGTTCTTGCCGCCCAGCGCCAATTGTGCATCCGGTGAGAATTCGTCCTCCTCCTCTTCTTCTTCGCCATCGCCGCCATCTGCGCCAATTGGCTCGGGTGGCAGCCAGCAGGAGCCCTTGACCAAACGCTGTTCGATCTCGGCGATTTCGTTCTTGTAATACTGATTGAAATCGGGACGATCCCAGATACTCTTGACCCATTGCAGATTGAAGTCCATCTTGGTGCAGCAGCAGAACTTGCGCGACTTGTGGCACTTGGGACACTTCGTTGGTTGACGGGCTGGATGAGTGTACTGTTGCTTCTGCTTCTTCTTGCAGCAGTAAGGGCACACGTGCTTCGGCTTGCGTTTGCTGCTGCAAGGCACCGGCTCCTTGGCATAGACCAGATGACCACGCTTCTTAGCGCAGAAGCAACAATTACAATCATCGCCTTCCGGCTGGCGCTTGCGCGTTTGCATGCGATCGTAGAACTTCTTATAGACTATCTTGATCTTGGCCTCATACGCCATCTGCTCGTTGCAGGAGAGGCCGTCAAAGCGTGCATAGCTCTCGGCTGTCTTACGCGCCGCATGCACCCACACGCACTCGTCGTTATAGCTGGGCCTACCCTGATCGTCGTAGGTCAGCTCCTGCTTGGGCTCATAGTAGAAGGCCTTGAAGCCGCGCTTGATGATGTTGTAGGCCAGGTGGGCCTCCACCTTATTCATCAATGACTTTTTGCCTAACTCGTGGAAGATGTCCTCCTTGCGTAGCCGCTTCTTCGGCACCGTATCAATGCAGTAGCACACTTGATCATAATGCAGAAAGGCGTATGTAATAATGTCAACCGTCGACTTGGCCTTGCATTCGTGCAGGCCGCAGATGATCATTATCTGCGCCAATGAATTGGCCAAGTCGAGCACGTTCTCCAAAAATATCGATGAGGCATTCACCTCGCCCAGGCACTTGCATTGTGTATGCTGGTCGATGATACCCAGCGGAGCATGTCGCTGGCACTCTTTGTGCTGGCAATTATTCCGGCACCGGAAGTCAGGCATCGCATGATGGGCCTGCATCGAGACTGACTGGCAAAATTTTAGAAATCGTTACAAAAAAAAAGAAAACTATTTTGTTATTTTTTTTATTTGATTTTTTAAGTTTTTATGTTTCGAGACTGGCCTAACGAGAGTAACACATTTTTCTACAAATTCTACAAACACAAATGCTGGGCTGATGACAGAAAAAACTCAAAATACTTTGTGCAATTGATGGATAATGCTCAGAGATATCATTTGTGGAATATTACTTTATGGATAAGGTGTGGAGTTAAATAAGATATATTCATTCTAATTCAATAAAGTATTCGACTTATTTCATAGATATTATTATAGATATTCAAACTTAGATACATACCCGGAACATTAATGTCTTTATTCCTTCGTAAAGGATTCTAGAATATTAGATTACATTACATACATATTCTGCCTACATATACCATAATCAAATTTGTAAAAGAACAATAAGCGCAAAGACAAATCGTTTGTATGCATAGGAGATTGGACATTTGCACCACTCTCTCTTGGATTGATGACCCTCAGGCTGCGGGCATTTGTTAATGTTAATGACGCCATTGAGTCAAGCTTGTTTGACTGGAGCGTAGCAACTGGGCATGTCTGGGCGAGTGGCCTTTTGCATAATAGATGAAATATTATGAAAAATATGGGCACAGTATTCATAATCCATGAGTTGTTGTTGTTGCCAGAGCAAGTCAAATTCTGGTTACTTCACGCAGCTTTTTTTTTTTTTGGCAATCCTGAAGGGGAGTATCAACAAGCAATGGAATATATATATATCCGGTAGCACCCGGCAAACTCTTCTCAGCGGAGAACAACAGCGAAAAACAATATAATCAAATATGCTTCTAAAACAGAAACGCTGACAAGCGCCATCCACCCCCCATCGACCCCCCACGACCATTCCAAAGGGACGCACACACACACCCACAAACACACACACACACACACAAACCAAACAGATGAGCGATAAAGTTGTCATTACTCATGTCGTGTGCTTTGTGTATTTAGCCTGCCATAAGCCGTAGCCGAGGATGACCCTGACTATGGCCCAGGCGCATTAGAGGGCAAAAGAGCCACATGAAAATATAAAAAATGTATTACACCAAATTTCATGGTTACATCAAATAAGTTAGGCAAACAGATGTGTGTCTCTCTTTGCATATCCAATACGATGACATTGGCCTTTGTTTTATGTGCCAAATGTATCCAGGGAGATCTGTGCTGTGTGTATGAAATGGATAGAGTGGCTTTGAGCATGCTTCCACTTAGAGATATGTTTTTCTTACACTTATCCATCAACACCCAAAGTATTGATTCGACAGTCAATAGTAGATATTATATTCAACTCTACATTACTCAGGTTCTGCATTGAAATGCAAATGCTATTAAGCTTCCATTAGGCTTGTCAATTAAATGAATTACCTTACACTTTGTTTGCTGGCATTCTAAATCCAATATACATTTAAATAAAGCGTATAACTGTCAAATATAAATACCAGTTCGTGTCAAAATTTATTCATTTATATTCATCTTGGCCATAAAACTGTGCACACTCGCCTAATGTATGCAAATCTGGGCTGACTTATAGAATAGCCCATCCATTCTGACACACACACGCGCACCCACACATCCACGCACATTGAGACCAGCGGCAATAATAACAACAATAGCGGGACGCGAAGAGACCAGCAAAAAGTTTTTCGATTTCGTGGGTAAATTATTCGGCTGCGTAGGTATTATAAACAACATTTGACAGAAATTATAAGAAGTTTGCCCAGAAGTTTTCAAGTACGAAAAGACGGAGTCAGCTTAAATTCGGAGCTCCTGGGCGGACAGTGGCATTAAATTATGCAAAATAATGCTAATGAGACTAAGTCGAATGTCAGGGCATATGAAAAGTGCAAGGACAACTTCCACCTGTCGCTGTGTGAATCAAATTAATGTGTTCGCTGAGTGACATTCGTTTCTATACAGATACAAATACAGAACTGAACTGAACGCAATTTACGCACACGGGGCGTATGCGTAATGAGCGCAAATATGTGCGCAATTTATGAATAATTGAGAGCGGAAAGGCAACGGCAGCTGGCAAGCTGTGAACTCCATAGAGAAGACCTTCAACAAGCCACTCTCAACTGGCATTTGACAATTTCACCTAATGTGCCGGGCGAATTTGCATACGATACGCACCGACGAGCCGCGGCACATGCTGCTCATCATCATTATTTAAAATAAACATTAAGCTACGCTTTACAGCCATTTATCACATTTGCAGATTTATGTGCTGCCGTTGCCTGTTGGCTGTTTGCATGTTGTGAAGTTGTTTGATTCCAACCAGCGGCACGCAACTGCACGCCAATACCCTATAAAAAAAAACAGGCTAGCGTGTTTGGCGAGGTGTGAAGCGATAGCCGAGCATGCTAATCGAAGCCAACTAGTTGGAGGTAAAAAATGAGAGTGGCAAGCATGTTATCTGGTTAGTGTAGAAATAAAATTTGATTTGTCGGATATATTCAATTCATTAAATGGAAAAAATAGAATACAAATACAAACCAGACAGAGTATTTCCTTGCAAGGTATCTTCAGAAATTCATGTAAAATTTAAAATATATGATATATTATATGAAAGCTATAACATTTTAAAATTTTGTTTATTTTTCATAATTTCTTTAATGCTTCACATTAAATTTGAAACCTATCTGCTATGCCCAGTCCCCCCTAGTCGAGCACGCCCTAATTGCTTGCCATCTCCATTTCGGTCCTTACTTTATTCTTGGTAAAATTCAACAGTCAATCGCAGCAGATAATATGAAATTTGTTTCTAGATTTATGATTTTCCTTCTTGGAATTTGTTTCGGTTTCTTAATATCAAATGGCGTCTGGCCAGCACCTGTACAATACAATATTGTTCACACACCTGCCGCTGCTCTGGCGCCCACGTTCATTGCACACGATTGACTTTTATTGCTGGCGAAAGCCAATACGCCCGCAACGAATGCAAAACTTTCGCCCGGACAACGGACAACTACAGTTGGCCATTTTGTCGGAGGAAGATTTATGTGCAATCGCAGAAGCTTTATGTGCCTCGCAGCATTGCGTTGGCCGTGCTTTAAGTCTGACTACATCCATATCTACTATACAAGCTCACTATGCACGTCCAGGTCCCGGACTGTCTGCTCCCTTTGGTGTCTGGGTATTTCATGATTAGTGCAGGCAATGATTTAAGTTTCTACGTGCGGCGGCAATTCTTTTATGACTTTTGCTATGGCAACACGTCGGCGACAGCTTAAGCGGTTTTATGCCAGGGGATGAAATGGAATTTAGCCGGGCTTGTAACACGCTTGGCTTCGTGTGCTCATGCAGCTAAGGTTAAAGCGCTATACTTTTTTACTTTTATTAGATTTTGTTGCACTCGTGCTGGATCTTGCACCTGCATGTTTGCATAAGCATTCTCGCTGGGAAGCAACAGAGTAGCAGGACTCTCGTGTGCCCATAATCCATGGAGTATGCTTATACATATATGTGAGAGGATTCAAATTATTAAAGGCAAAGCCAAAAGCTCTGCATAAGTTGTGTGTGTGTTTGTTTAACTTGGCAAACTCTGAGACCTTAATTAAGCCCCAGCTAACATTTACTGTGAAATGGCTTTTAAAACTTGCGCGCACAAATCTGACTTGTATTGATTTTTAATTAGCTCAAGTCTGTGCTCTCCGCCCTTTTAAAGGTTGCTTAAGCCCAGCAGGAACCACCCGGCTTTAATGTCAAATCAATACAGCTTTGTTGGCTAACCTTAATAATCCTCAATGACAAATGGCGATTCATTGACATTGGCAATTGGGCCTGCGGGCACCGCGGCCAGTCGAGTCCTGACAACCTTTGACCTATCAAAGCCTTGAGCGCCCCCATTGCCAATCATGGGAACCATTACAGTGCCATCAAGTAGGCCAATTAAATGCATGCAAAAACGCACACTCAACCAGAGTCTAATCTAATTCAATCACATCAACGTCCATGTCGGATTCAATTCGAGTAATGGAAAGCAAACTGATTGACAGATGGGCCTAGACCATAAATGAAGCGAGTCGGTAATTGTCTGCTAAATGTTAACTAATCGGAACATTAAGCGCGATATTTCCATATCGATCCATTCGACACCAGAAGAATGATGTGCAAAATAGCTAATGCCTAATGCGATTGATATGATAAATACACGAACGAAAATCTGCCTGGGAGTCTCCGCATGGCGCGTGGCACGCAACATACTTCAATGCCTCCGGCCACGCTCTCAATGTGGGCGTTTCATTTGTCGATAATGTGGGCGTGCCTGCACAGCCATGTAACGCTGCTGGGCAGCCTTTCTCAATTGATTGATCGATTTGCTTGTGGCTAAATGAATTCGTCATAAATAATTGAACGTGTCCCGAGCAGCAATATATTATGGGCGAACAGCCCAAAACCTGGACATTCGCGCAGCTGTGCTCAAATGATTGAATATAATGGAGCAAATATTTGATTAAAGGGGTACATGTGGGACTGTGCGGTGAGTGGTCTTTAATGAATGCCTAAAGAAATAAACTAAATACTGTTTACGTAGGGATTACATCAAATAAGATTTAGCTATTTATTTAAGTTTTTTAAATATCATAAATTTCTGTTGTTTTTCTATAAACAGATATCACTTAATAATTCATATTTGCCCTTTTCCTTGGCCTTTGTCATTGCATTGCCTCTGCTTATTAAATATTTAACGGTCCATTAAGCCTCGGCGCCATATGCAGTTGGACTTGTTTGCGAGGGCGGCTTATTAAATATATGAAAGCCATGTTGTGCTTGATCAGAGAATCAAGTAATAAACCATAAATTAGAGTTTAGATTAATTTTTAATTTTCCTACTTAGATTTTAGTGCATAGGTATATAAAGTCATGTGGTTATGTATAGTTAAACAATGAATTTTAAGGAAAAAATAAACAGGAATGTATTGATTTCTGACATTTTCTGAAGAAATTTTGGTATAGTCGGGATAATCTATTGTAATATCTGCGATTTCAACATGGGCTCGACAGTATAACTATATAACTAAAACAAATGTATTAAAATAAATAATAAATAACAATTAAGAATTAATTAAATATAAAAAAAATTACTAAAACACAGCTATGTTTAAACAACTCAGAGTTAGAGGGAAAGTCGAAGTGCTAGTCGGGCTAGCCTGACTTAAAAATAGCCTTAACGCTAAAACGGACTGATAAGTCCTTGATACTTGTACATATGAAGACTTGCTTTGCATTTGCTAAATTATCGTTGTCTTAATGATCGTTATAATAATTAATAATATTTAAATTTAAAATATACTATATTTACATTAAATAAACATTAAAAGTATAACTAGTTAATTTTCGCTTAACATACTTAACAATTATAATACTTACCAAAAGACAGAAGAGGAGGAGCACCGCGCTGCACTGGACGACTGAACGACTGACCACCAGAAAATGAGGAATGCGACTGAAGCTGCGCTGCAGCAGACTTGCCTTTATAAAGGGCAGCGACAGTTCCACTTGAGCCTCTTTCTGAGTCATTCTTCATACTCGATTATTAGGCGACCAATCAGAGCACATTCTTCTGCTGCTACTGCAGGAACAGCTCCGAAAATACTCTGATTGGTCGCTAACTGATAGAGAGTTTAGTCAAGTGTGAAGACTGACTAAGAAAGGGGCTCAAGAGTTGAGCTTGACTTGAGTGGAGCTGTCGCAGACCTATATAAAGGCAAGCCTGATGCAGCGCAGCTTCAGTCAAATTTTTCTTCTTCTGGTGGTCAGTCGTCCAGTCGTTCAGTGCAGCGCGGTGCTTCTCCTCTTCGTGTCTATTGGTAAGTATTATAATTGTTAAGTATGTTAAGCGAAAATTTAAAAGTTATACTTTTAATGTCTATTTAATGTAAATATAATATATTTAATATTTAAATATTATTAATTATTTCAACGACCATTAAGACAACGATAAGTTAGAAAATGCAAAGCAGTTTGCTCGCATAACGATAAGCAACAATTTTCGAACTCAATACAAACACAAATTCTAATAAGTCTTATGATAAGTCGGAAATATAAAAACCACGCAAGCATCCTAATGACTCCGTTAGCCTATTCATGTCTTAATACACTTTTTTTTAAACTCGTATTTGAAGCCCTTTCAAATGCCTGGCTATATAAGCAATATATGAATTATTTATTGAATTTTCACATATTCAATGTGTAAATGTCTGAACGTCTTGTCTGCGTGTACTTTACGCAAGGCTGGAACCAGTCTAAACATTTTCTGTATCCTAACCCCCTCATTTTTTTTGCCTCTGTCGATTCAGTGTGCTGTTGTTGGCGTTGGGTGTTCGCACACAGCTGGTGCTTAGCTTTGGGCTGCCGCATGCAAACAACATTGCTGAGCCCTAATCCAGTATCTCAGTTGGGCGCGTACGGTGGGGCAAATTGGAGTCGTTATCAGCACCCAATGCATATTCGCACGCGCACACACGATTTAAAATAAATAATTTATCAACTGGTGTTTGTTCTATTGCCCTACTCCACCTGTGCCAGCTGTGCCACCTGTGCACCACCTGTTCGCAGCGACTGGTTGTTGCTTGTTTATGCTCGGCTTTAATTTACATATTCACATCCGGCCCTTTTTCCTGCTGCTGCGACGCGCCCAGTGGCATGCGGAAAGAGCCCGAGTATTAGCTTTATCATGAGACGAGACTGGGAAAATTGCGACGCGTTAAGCTGCCAAAGCGAAAGTGCCGAGTTTTATCGTTATGTGTCTGTGTGTCTGTGTGTCTCTGCAGCTGGGAGTGGGGCTCGGCCGTGGGGTTTATGATTCGGCAATGCAAAAGAAAACAAGGCAGATTTTTAAAATAACATCCTGGGATTGCTGGCAGATTGATGTGAGCAATAACAAATTGCTGAAATGATGCCCAACTGAAAAATTTGCCGAAAAATTTCATACAAACAATATTCAAATTCATTAGTATAGAAAACAATTCTTATCTGCATTTTATTTTTCATTAAAGTTTGCCTCTCTCAACAGCAGACTTGAAACTTTCCATACACTGTTTACACCTGTCAAATGCCAACCACAAACCAACTTCATTATCAACATCATCATCATCATCATCGTTACTAAATGTCAAAGAGTCAAAGCATTTCATTATTGCGCTCGAAATGCGCAAAGAGCAGCAAACTAAGCTCCTGGCAAATAGCAGACTGACAATCTCACAGGACATTTGTAATTTGGTTATTGGAGCGTGTGATTACGCGCAGCTGCCTGTGAAAAGCTGAACAACTTTTGTGGGGCTTTTTGGGGTCCTAATGTACAATGTGCTGCAAACGATAAACTGCGAGCGGCTGCCTAGGGGCATGCGGCTGGCTCTAAGTATAGCTCATTGTACGCATGGCGTATACTTAATATTTTACTGCAGCCTCGAACTTTTATCAATTTAGTTAGAGCAGCTTAAGTTCAAGTCTGAGCAAGCTTAAAAATAGCTAGGTGATAGTGACAGCTAATCGTTCATCGAAGCGAATGATTCTCTTCTTTATCAATTACACAAAAAAAAGAAGAAAAAAGACGAGCATGAACTTAACGTGCTTTCAATTTAAGGCGTTAAAGTTAGACTGAAGGAGTCTCAATTGATGTGTGTGTGTGTGTCTGTGTGTGTGTGTGTGTTTCTGTGTGTGTGTGTGTGTGTAATGTTATGTCTGCGTTGCTTTTACTTAGTTGGAAAACCAAACATTTTTCATGATTACAGCTCATTAATTTCTGGTCTGCTGTTAATGTCTTGTCATTTGGGACGCTCGGGAATTCTTTGTTGTTGATAGAAGCAACAGCAGGAATGCAATATAATTAGTGCGGTCATATCTGAAGAAAATTGCCCGTTAAGCAGGCAACGACGGCTAAGTGATACCCTTTAATAAAGCTAATGACAGACTATATGAGCAAGTAATAAGACAAATTCCAATTAATAGTTCGTTGATAAATGGAACTGATGATGGCATAATATTAGTGCTCTGTCTGTTTTGGCCTTTAGCAGCAACTGCCTAAGATGAAAAGTGAATTTATTTTGTAGGAATTTTAAATTTGAGCAGGATTAATGAAATCAACGCTAAATAATTTTTACTATTTTATTATTATTCGATACATGTTTCAGTTAAACACCTGACTGTGAACACCTGCCATCATTAGCCTATTGATTTATATTTTATATAATATATTTAAGTCCATTCTTGCTTATTCACATATGCTCAAATAAGCATGCTTAAACAATTAATATTTATGTTATTTATTTAGTTTAATAGTTGATTTGAGAGCTTAATTGAAAATGATTTCAAATATATAATATAATTGAATAGTTTATATTAAATATTTATGCAAATAAATTAAACATAATTGAGCATGAAAATATTTTGCCAAAGTATATATATATTTATATAAATATACAATAAAATATATATATATATATATATCTATTTCCCTATTAATTAATTATCTAAAGCCATCAAGTTTTATTGTTGATTAAATTCTAGAAATTAAAAGTCCGGCTTAGGTTTCGACTGCTGTCTTATATTTTAATTGTCGCCACTTAAGTAATATTAAGACATTATGATGGCGCTGAAAGGAAACAACATTAGCGACACGGCGTCCAGCTTAAATGTGTGTCTGGAACTGGAAGTGGGCGTGGGCGTGCCTCTGCTGTGTCCTGGTCTCGTTTCATTCTAAAAGCGCCCCAGGCATTTATTATTATCATTTGTGCACGACTTTGGCCACGTCGTGGCCACGTCCTGCTCTCTCCCTCTCTCGCTTAATTGTCATATTTTGCGCGACAGCAGCTCAAGTGGTAATTATTTAAGAGTTTCTGCTTTTCCCTTTCCGCGACTGTTGCAACGCGTGCGACATCAAGTGCAAGGTCACGTCGTCAAGTGACGCAAGCGAATGCAGCCGCTGGCAATTAGGTTGGCCGCACAAATGTGTCACTTGGACAAGGACCTTGATGAGTTGTCGGCCGCAGCAAAGCTTTGACATTTGCATACAAATACCAGCCCAAGAAGCTACACTTTGAATGGAATAATTTTTCTTTTAGTCGGTCAAGGTGTGACGCAGTCAACGGCGTGAAGGCTGACATATGTTTTATGGCCTGAGGCAATTAATGGTGGACAATCACAGTGCTGTTAACAAGTCAATAAAATCGGACAACAATACAATAGAATGGGCCATCAATCCGACTCGGGTTCATTTATCACTCAGGCAGACGCAACACTTCCAGCCCGAAGCGTTTATTAGCTCTGTATAAACGGGCATATTAATGTTCTGCTGCAGCAATTTAAGATCTGACTTGGGTTCGACCATTAAGTCGCTTAGCACTCAAAGAAGTACAAGGGTATTAATTTACTGTTGTTTTTTGTTTTATTTTTCTCTCTCTCTCTCTTTTTATTTGTTTTGTTACAAATGACAAACCAACAAAACGACAAGCAACATGATATTGAAGTAAAAGCAGGAAACGGAAATTCCACCAATTTGACGACTTCCTTATGCTTTTATCCGGGCACGGACACGAATACTCACCACCAAACGCTTACTCATAGTCGCCAGCTCCGATGTATTAGGTGTCCTTAGATTTAGAGTCCGTGTTGCATGCCCGCATACTTAATTATGTGTGACACGCTGTTGCATGCACAAGTGGGTGAAGTGAAGTGAAGAGAGTTGTTGTTGTTCTCGCATTGACAACATGCCAAGCCCTGTCATGCTAAACTATCTCAATTTAAAACTATCTATTAACACTTTTTAATATAATCAAAGTTTTCAACTTTGAGGCGGGGCTGTAATAGTTTAACTTTGCCTTGCTTAAAATGCATATGAGAGCTGTTGATAATAACATATATGTCTATTCTATATAATATTCAACCCATTCAATATTTAAACCAACACACTTTATGCATTAAATTTCTATTTCCACTTTCATTTAAAGCTTCATGATTCAATACCTCATCATGCTAGTAAAACTTAATCGCGCAGTTTTCACAGCTCTTATATACCTCACCTCTTCTATAATCTCATCCATTTTAATGAATATAGATTCAAATATTTTGCCCAATTCTATAGCGTAAAATTGATGAACAAACTGACATTAAAGTGCCACAGGGATCATGTGAATGTTTGTTCAGTTATAGTTTTGTTTGCTTCAATTTGTTGCGCAGACGAACGCAACTCGATTTAGTTTTTGCGTTTTTCGCTTTTATTTGCACACGAAATTATTTTTATTTTCGCCTAATGGGAACTTTGACTGCACAAATAGTCAACGCAAACACAAACAGACACATACCAAATATTATCATAGCGTGTAGGTTGTTGTTAGGTTAGCATATGGTTGCGTCTGTTGCCTGTCGCCGGCCAACAAAACAACAACAAAACTGAAACAGAGTGACTATTGTGAATTGTGAATGGAGCTGGCAGTTTGGATGATTGCAGCAAGTGGCAGACATTTTGCGAATAATTTGGAGAGGCGAGACGGGATGGCCTCAGCCAGACTGTCGTGTGTTTACCCGCTTTCGCTCATTTTGCTTTAATGACATTGTTTTGTCTGTTGCGTGTTGAACGGCAGCTAAAAACCCACAAAAACAAAAAACAAAAAATAACCACCAACAGCAGGCGAAATGTGGCTACAAATTTGTGGTCGAGTGGCAAGTGGCAAATGGCACAAAACTATTTTTGGGAATTCAGTCAACCGAGTTTGCTTGACATTGCGGTTGTTTGCCGGCGCCATGAACCAAAAGTGAACAATTGGATTTATTTCATTTAAATTTATTTTATTTCAGCGCTATATACTCGATTGCAGCTTTAATTAAGGCTGCCAGTGTTATGCAGGATATGCCTTTAGCTTATACTTATAGCACTTGAGCTCCAAGCCATAAAGCCTCTTGGCAATATCCATAAAAAAAGCTCTATGCCACCAAAAGGTTAAAGCTGCATGCAAAAGTCGCTTTTGCACCTTAACGATGGGTGCATTTCCGGTTCATTTCCTGCCGGCGATAAAACAAAATGCCAGCGAAATATCGCTGCAATTACCTGAGCTACTAATAATTGACATATTAACTTCAGCAAAGTTCACTGCACTTCATTTCGGATTTTCCCTTTTCCTTAAGGCAACATCAGTTAGATGGATGTGTGGGGTTAGCATAATTTCCCTATTTCCTTTTCCAGTTTGTTATGTGCAATTTGCTGTTCATCCTCTGCAGCAAATTGCATTAGTTGAGCAAACTTTCCGCTTAGCCATTAGAAAATGTTTTTATGCTCATAAATGCACAGTTTTTCTTCATGTGTGTGTGCCCAGCATCTTAAGTGGCAATCGCAATGCATTATTTCCGCTGGAGCAATGCACCCATAAAACTGAGAAATTTATAGGGCAGCTCTGCAGCAACTGTGAAGGTTACCAGAGTAAAATCCAAATCAAGCTATGTCTGAAAGTCTTAGAAATGTTACCTGTTTGTCAATGATAGATAAGAAAAGACTAAATAAAAGTTAAAACAAACATTTGTCAATGTCAGCCTAGGCCTAGCAGATAAATTTCCTCAAGTTGTAGACATTTGCATTGAGCCACAACTCATAAACTTGGCTAAACACGTAGTCAAGTTTGTATTTTCTTTATTTGCAAAGCTTTCCATTTGAATTTAAAGCATTCATCAAAAATGAATAAAATTATAAGCTTATTTTAAGAGTCAGTTGTTTATTTGACTTGAGATATATATTTCTGATTATATATATAAAGGGAAAGGTGCGATGAAACATCTTTATTAAATAAGTTGAATATATATAAAATATGATTCACTTAAAATTTGAACTGAATTATCTATAATTATATCATAACTCTTAAGGTAATTGTATTGAAATAAAATGTATCTATATACATATCACTCAATTAATATATAAATACCTCAAGAATGAATTAACCCTTACCTTTTTCATTTAATTAAGCAATTAATTTTGTAAACAAATGCACATTCAATTATCAAACTAATCAACTAGCAGAAGTTTCACATTGATTTGAGACTATCAATAGATTCAGATACTCTTACTAATTAAATACATTCGATATGTGTTGATTAAAGCCCAATTAGTAGTAAAGTGAGGCGGCTATAAATATTATTTACACCCACATATGCACTAAAGCTAATTAAATTCGATAATGTTTGTGTGTCAAGGACGTACAGCGTGGCGTATACACAATGTAAATTTACCTTGCCGACAATAAAATATATTCACATAGGTAAAATGTAAAGTGAAGGCAATGTATTGCATGATATTCATAGAAAGGCGTAGGGTACGGTATAGCCGAAATAAAGCGAAAATTTATTTAAGACTTTGAAAACAGTTTAAACAGAAAGAAGCCTTGTCTACATTTTACAAGTCCAAATCCATAACTCCATTATATAATGATATTCTGTTATTGGAAAAGACAAGTAGAATGAAATATTACTTAATGAACTGTGAAATGCATGGATCTATCCACCTGCACTAAGCTTGTTATGCAAAGCCAAACTCAATTTGAGAGACGTCATAAGCAGCCAACGAGCTTGCTTCATGTAAGCCATCTTCCAGTTGGCCATGTGTTGGCCACCACCATCCACATTCTGAGCCACGTTCTCGTGCCAGTCGCACACTCCTCTTTGGCATTGGCCAATTGATTTACTTAGTTGTCTTGTCTAGGATGCATGTCTCGGGGTGCGATAATAAATTACGTCAGCATTGTCGACTCGAACGTGGCGCTGCATACAAATGTGCTAATTTATAAGCAAAACAATTAGTTATATGCAATCAAACTGGTTGAGTGAAGGCAAAGCAAATATAGCACACAGAGGAAAGTAATTTTCATTAGTGTGTCTCTGCTCTGGGTGTGTGTGTGTGTGTGTGATTATTTTGTATATATTGCGTATACGTCAGGTGGTGCCGACGCATTGTTTGCCCTCACTAGAATATAACTCTAGCTGCACGAATATAAATAATGGGTTTGTCTTCCTATAAACTCGCTGAGTCATGTTTGTTTTTTATGCAAGTTTGTCGGACTATTTTAAGTAAATTTAACATCTTTGTCTTGGCTGGATATGTGAGTAATACTTGAACTTACTTTATCTCTTATTCCTTTATGTTTGTATGGCTCTTAGTCTTTCTGCGGAGTGCATGAAGTGACATAAATTCAATGTCAGGACAGGCTTTTCGCTCCGTTATGTGCCATGAAACGAGCTTTTGTCATTGTAAGCGCCGGGCCACATATTATGAGAGTGGCCGACACACCTAGGCAATTGCGTGAGTCGGGCAAACTGCAATTGACAGCCTGTGGCAGCAACAAATGTGTATGACACATATTGCGTATTCGCCTCGTGCGTCAACAC
This sequence comes from Drosophila meridionalis, assembly GCA_035045145.1. Classification (NCBI taxonomy): domain Eukaryota; kingdom Metazoa; phylum Arthropoda; class Insecta; order Diptera; family Drosophilidae; genus Drosophila; species Drosophila meridionalis. The sequence continues at coordinate 7,518,719 of JAWNPG010000020.1, read as the reverse complement.
TTTTCTTGCCCCAGTTGACCCCGTCGCCCCCGAAGGCAGACGGGGTGACAACGGCACTGGAAGAACACATATCTGATGAGACAGCTTCCTGTTTGCTGCTGTCCGCCTTTCAGCCATTTGCAGTGCTTAGCACAAAATGCTGCTCTTGCTTTTATTTCTTTTGCCGCCGGAGTTGTTGCGTGCAGTAGGCTTAATATTCGTTACATCACGACACAGCTGACAGACGGGCGGCACAGGTGCGTGTCAGATATTTTCATAGCCGGCGACATTTATGCAACATTCATTAAGTGTGTCACACACGACACTCACCACTCGCCAATCTCCACCCTCTGCCTTATCCCCACTTCCATTACACTCGGCTCTTTAGGCCTTGCGAATATTAACACATGCCCTGGCTAACCGCAGTCGATTTAGTCAGTCTTAGGAGCTCTACTCGAGTGTGTGTTTACTCAGTGGCAACCACACAGAAATGTATATGTGGCGCCCCTCTGACGAGGGGCGCACAACAACCCGCGCAAGTGCAGCCTTGTTTATGTTGCCTACTTTTGTGCGCACTCCTTGTCAATTAAAAGAACTGCAAACTTTGGAAATTGCTTTGAGTACTCTTAAATAAATACAGCATGTGCAAAGCAATCGAAAAACAACTAGATCAACTTTGTTACGCTGTTTTTGTGCAGCCCACACATTTAAGAGCTATTGAACGTTTAAGCTGGCTGTTAAGAGTATAGAAAACACTGATGTGCGGATAATATATTACTTTGCTACATGAATATATGACTTTGATGTTGAGTGAGTAAATAATTAAGTTCTATGTATTTGAGTTAAATTAGACAAAAAATAAATAAATAAATTTAACATGTAGAAAAAGTAAGAGTGCTCTGGCATACATCCATGCGCTCTGTTTTCTGCGCTTTGGCTGCAGTGTGGGCTATACTATGGGAACTCAATTGTTGAATAAGTTTTCTTTGAGATGGATTATTTTTATGAAACTTTCCCAACTTATAAACAACATTCATATATGTGTATTTGCCAAAGCACAAGTTTCTATTATTTGATTTACGAAATTTGTATTTTCGCGAATTGGGGGCTAATTGGGTGTGGTGTCAAAAATCTGCAAATCACAAAATATCCATATTCAATACACGCAACTACACAGCATATGATATCTCTAGCTCAAGCGATGTACAATCTACGCTTAAAAACTAATTCAAATTATCGATAAGTACCGATAAAAAACAAATGGGATGAGTTATCGACAAAATCTGATAAACTCGCCTAGCGTATGGTATAAACAAGTATTGACGTAAAATTTTCAATCTCTAGCTTTCGTACTTTTGAAGATCCCAGCGTTTACACGGACGAACGCACAGGGCTATATCGACTTGTCTTGTCGCGTTGACATAATTTACCATTTTAAATATGTTCAGGGTATTATTAATTAAATACACAACTTCACAAGAATATAAGACCTTTATTCAATAATCAGAATGAAGTACTTTGTGTAGCTTTCTACTCTTTAAACAAAATATGCTTTAAGCTTGCTGAAAACACAAAAAGCAAAGCTACTTAACTCATTTGCTTAGCCAGCCGATTCATAGCGCTATATCTAGCAGACTAAGTCTATATTTTCATGCTCGTCAGGCCCTGAGAAGCGTGAATATCACACATACGCCACGTTGCACGCGCCAGACTACTTAATTTAGTTGCGCTGTCATTGTGCGTATATATCCAAAAGTACAAAAATAAAAAAAAACATTTTGTAAGCCAGCCGCGAGCAATTCATTACTATTTGATGTTAGAACAATTGGAATTTATGTGCCCTGCAGGGCTAGGATAATTGACAAGCTACAGAGCACATGGAGCGGGCTTCAGGGCGCAGCGTGCAAGAGACAGACACATAATTCACTCAACTCCCTGGGCTGGCTCAAGTAAGCAACTTTTGGCCGTGTGCGTCACAAGACGTACACACCAGCTTAGCCATATTTAGTTTATTGTGCGGACGGCAAAATCGCAGCCAAATTGCGGCACAAAAGGTCAAAATGTGCTGGCCAAATTGGCCAAAGGGTTTGCCACAATAAACTGCCAGCCACTGTCAAGCTGTCAAATCGTTTTATGCTCTCACTTGGCGTCTGCTTAATGTCGAGAGTCTGAGAGATGTTTGTAAACTATTGCACTCTTTAAAAGGCTTCAGGGTTTCACTCTTCTTTTTTTTCAGTTACTGTACGATTTCTTTCTTGTCTGCTAAGCATGACCTGTGTGGTTTATACACCAATTGATTATCGTTCAATTTTTTATGACATTTATTCTGCTTCTATCTATAGATATATCTACAACGCTTAGGTAATTGAGTTACAATTAATGAAATTATGTTTCAACAACTGTGCTAATCATAGCCTGATTATATTGTCTGAGATATGTAATGTATGTATGTATGTATGTATATATTGTATTGTATGTATGTATGTATGTATGTATTGTATGTATGTATTGTATGTATGTATTGTATGTATGTATTGTATGTATGTATTGTATGTATGTATGTATGTATGTATGTGTGTATTGTATGTATTATATGTATTATATGTATTGTATGTATGTATTGTATGTATGTATTGTATGTATGTATTGTATGTATGTATTGTATGTATGTATGTATGTATGTATGTATGTATGTATTGTATGTATGTATGTATTGTATGTATTGAATGTATGTATGTATGTATTGTATGTATATGAGAGATATATGAGAGATATGTAAAAATAGAATACCCAATAATATGTCAAGTGTGTTCAGTAATGTGTACAGAGCATAGAAAGAAAAACGATTGAATATACTTATCTGTTATCATTGTGGGTATTCCATCAAAATTATCTATGCTTGACATGATAGACTTAGCTATTATATATAAGTATTTTGTATTTAATTTATAATAATGTACATTATTTATAAATTACGCTCCTCTAATAACAGAAAAAATAGTAATTTTTAATACCACGCTTTACAAATTAAATAAAAATAATTACAGTTAAGCTGCATTGTCATCAATGTGTCATACTTATTGTAACCAAAACGTATGTAAATTAATTTGGCTAATTTAATCCTTATTAAATACGTGTCACTAAAAGTATAATTAAATGCACATAATTAAAAATTCTCTATATATTTGTGTTAATAAATTGAATTACATATAATAATAATATACAAAAAAAAAAAATAATAAAACAAAAAGTGCTAGACTTGCTGATACCTTGTAAGTAAACACAGTTGAAAAATTAAATTTAAAAATTCAAAAAGAAATAGAATAGAAAATAGGTTTATAGACATCAAAAACAAAGGCAAATAATCATAATATAATTACCGATGTTCAAAAAGCAGCTATAGTCCTGCACTCAACCAATAGAGCCCCACTGGGAAAGGGTATAATTAGTTTGTTTCTGCGAAAAGCTGCAAATGGAGCTTAAATTCACATTTAATATGCAGCAAAAAGAAAATAAATAAATACAAAAAAAAGCCATTAGCTGACAATCAGCGAAATTAATTCATTTTTATTTTCATTTTTAAAATGCTATTTGCTTTTGCTGTTTGTTGATTTTTTTCTGCCCAACACTAATTTGCAGTGTTCATAAAATCCCGTTAAATGAGCATTAGGCGCTGCTGCGTGGGCGGGCGCCATTTTGAATTGCGTTCGGGGAGATGAAATCAAAATGAAACCCAAACAAGGCGAGAGTTAATTGAATTTATTGTTGTTCTGCCGTTATTCTGCTGTTTTCCTTGTGTTGCTTTTGCTTTCGCTTTCGCTTTTGTTTTTGTTGCTTTTGCTCCGCTTTCAGGGCCAATATGCTGCGCCATTTGTTAACATGCGCCGCACATGCCGCTCAAAATTTGGTATTTTAATTTGCGCTTGTTTTTGTTTTTGTTTTCTTTTGTTGTTGCCAAATTTTTGTTTTTTTTTTTCTCCTTTTGTGTTATGAGTGTAAATTTTCAGTAGATCGTTTTTTTTTAGCGTCATTAATTGGTTTTCCTTTCAGCAGGCGCACGGCGTACTGCTCGTATGTTAGGGCTTGGCATAAAGCATGCCATGGCTTTTAGGAACGATTTTCACTTTCAGCCCCATTTCGCCATTTTGTTGAGTGTGTGTGTGTGTGTGTGCGTGTTTATGTTGCTGCCGTCTGGCTTAGCTAAGTCTTTGTGTTTTTTTTTCCATTTGTTTGCATTTAATGCGCACACCGCACCGCTCCACCAAAAGAGGTTTACTTTTCGACACTTGGCTGCCGCGGCAGCTCTCTGCATTTGCGTTACGATTATTTGTGGTTTGCTGCTGCTTTATGGAGCTTTGAATTACCTGTGACCATAACAACGCACTCTTTGTGCTCAAATTATTCTAATTCAATTTAGCAAAAAAGCGAAAAAAAAACGAAAAAAAAGTTGTAAAACTTTAGCACAACTTTTTATTTGTTTTTGTTTTTTCCAAAGTTTTCTATCTGCCTGGCACTTGACAGTTTTCTATTTAAATTTGCAGCTCAACACTTTAGCAGTGCCACAACAAATTGTATTCTACTTATAGGGACAGTTTTGTTTATATTTTATATACAATATATATAGATATGAACGAATAAAAAATCAGTTTTTTACTTCGTTAACTTTCGCTCTTTCAGCTCAGGCGATTTTATAAACTTTGCTGTTATTTTCTCTTCTGTTTACCTCTTTGTTCTTACAGCGAAGAGTTTTTTTTTTATTACTCTTCAACACTTTTAAATTGCTTTTGCAATTCAAATTTATGCAGCTTGTTATGGAGTACTGCAGATAACAGAAATGTTGGCAGTAAATGGAAACTGCAAAAAAAAGATCAATTAGTATAAATATTATATATTTTTTAAGTTTTTAATTGGCTTATGTTGAGTATTTTTTACACAATTATCGATTAAGGGAACTTCAGAGATTATTAAGATAAATGTAAATTATATGTATACAAAATTAAATATATGTATGTAAGTTCTGTAATAAAATCTTACCCCAAACCAAAAAATAATATATAAAATAAATTTAAAAAATCACAAATTCCCGTAAGCAGCTTAAAGGCGCTTACAATGCAAGCATACTTTATGCATTCATTCATTTATTTGTACATATGTGAACAGGAAAAATGTGGTTTGATATGCTCACGTTTTTGACAGTTAATATGAATACACAATTGCAAATCTGCTTTCATAAATAAATAAAATATGCTCGTGCGTGCTAATAATAAAGAATAATAATAATGAAATTTCCGAATATCAATTGCATGATATAATATTAAATATTCATAAAATTTATACATACTATTTTCAGAATCTAATGCAAACTTTAAGCAAACTCATATTCTTATAAAATACTTTATTACTTAAAATTATATCGAAACAAAAACTTAATTTCTTATGTAACAAAACCAAGTTAAAGTCATTTTAGAAGTAACCTTAAGCTTTAACATTTCGCCTTTTTTATTTGAGCTCCATTTTGAGATGTTTCTCATGATGCTTTTCCCTCTGGTCTCTTCTTACAGATGCCTGTCATCCGTACGAACCTTTCAAGTGTCCCGGCGATGGTAATTGCATTTCCATACAATATTTATGCGATGGTGCACCCGATTGCTCCGACGGCTACGACGAGGACATGCGCCTTTGCACTGCGGGTAAGTCCCTGAGATATGAAGATGAAATTGCTTTTGATTCCCAGTTAAAGCTAGCTGCCTGCAACGGCCAATTGGCCAACCAGTTGGCTTTAATTGCATGCAAGCAGTTGGCCATAAATAATTTGCTTAGTGCCATTGTTCTTCGTCCAGCTGAATCGATGCTAGCAAATTGATCAATTTTGATTTGTGGCTGCCAGCAACGAGTTGCAATCAAGTTTTCGAGGGCTTCTCCCAGCAGGCTTTTCGACAGAAACTGTCAAATTGTTCGCTCAAGAAGCCAGCAGGAAATTAAAGGCCGTATTTCAATTAGGCTGTCTTGCTGTGCTTGTGTGTGTCTGTGTGTGTGTGTGTGTCATCTCAAGGGCATCTGTTCATAAGTCAAGGGCTCAGGCAACATCTCGTACAGAGCTGACAAATGCAGTCGACTCTGCTGGTCTCTGGCAGAGGGCAACGGGCAACTAGTTGAAACTTCCAACACGTTATTTCAATTTTCAAGATTTGCTCGCTTGAATCTAATCAAATTAGCAAACTTGAGCAGCAAATCTAAAAGTTTTCATTCACCTGTCCGTTTTTACGGTCCGAGAAGCTGAAAACACTTTTTACAGAATTTTATGTACACGGACGGCATGCCACAAAACTTCGATCAAATCTGAAAGTTCAGAATTTGAAATTGCATGAAAGTTGAGGCGAGCTACAATGGAAACTATTGCATATCACATCTCTTGAAGGTAGATACTTATTGGCAGCTAGCATATATATATTACTTCGGAATTCAATCTAAACAGACATGGATATTCGGGATAAGTTTGCAAAGCTGAAATGAAAGAATATGGCAGAAGATGTCATGGTGAATAATGTAAGGTTATAATAATATATTCTAGAATCGAATATAGAATCAACATAGTTAGACAGATAGAGAGACGGATAGTGCTGATAGTGATATATCTGTGTATCTATGTTGATTGTATGTTCGATTCTGGAATATCTTCTAATAACTTTCCATCTATCTGTGTCTCTATGTTGATTCTATGTTCGATTCTAAAATTTATTATTATGACTTTACGTTATTCATCTCTGATCTCAGATTATATTTTATTAATTAATATAATACTTGACAACTTTTCATATTTGAGCTAGGATCCATCTCCATCCGTCTACCTACTTAAAACATAAATTGAGTCAATCAATCAACATGAGACATAAATTTCAACAATATTTCCTTTTTGAATGACAGTTGATCTATGCGCCTGGCGAGAGCCAAATAATGGCGCACAATCAGCAAAATAATTAAACAAATTGCACGATAATTAAGGCAAAAATAATTAACTTTGTCATTGTAGCTGGCGGTGCAAATCCTGTAATAAATATTGTACAACGCTGGGCAATTTATTGTTGCGGCGCCATAAAGATATTTCTTGGCACATAAACTAGCTGAAAAGACAAAGATACGTACTTGTAGTTTATTTTTGAGGCTACGCACTGATGGTGGACAAACAATGGCAAATTCATGTTGTGGGAAGAGACAACAAGGCAGCGGCAGCTGGGCAAACTTTAAGCAAACAGAAAATTGCTGCCACTAATTGCCCCAATTCACTTGACTAAAGTCTGGAAGTGGGCAGTGGGCAGCGGGCGGGCCTACACGTGCGTCCTGCGACCCCTCCAGGCTAGCAGGACACGCAGAGGCCGAGCGCACCGAGGCGTTCACTTAATGTGTACTCCATTGTAGTACTATAACAAAACCAAAATGAACAGACCCCATAGCAAAAAAAAAACAACTATTTTCGACAATGAAATCATTTAGGAAGTGTCGGTCTCGGTCTCGGTCTTGGCCTGGGTCTGGGTCTAGTTATAGCGCCTGGCTCAAATGTCTTTGATAAATTATGCGCCACACTCTATCTAGCTGCCCTAAGCCCGCTGTTGAACGTGGGGCTAAATGCCAGACTGAATTTTCTCCTCCTTGAAATTGGCTTGGCAACAGCGCTGCTGGCACATTAAACTTGCTGCAAGGTTTCCATTTCAGGCAATTTTTTCTAAATTGAGCAAGGGCATTAAATTCCATAGAAACCAGATATTCATCAGGTGGGGCCAAGACAAGGGAATACGTTTTTAATAAACATTAATTAGCACGTTGCCGCAGCTCGTGGCGGTTTCTAGAGCTTAGTAAGTGACGGCTGGGTCAGGAATCAGGGCCAATTCTATTCACTTTACGATACAGAAAATTAAAAAGAGAAAAGAATTTCAAGCAAGCTTTAAGTGTGCGCAAATAAGCAATAAAATGTAGAATATATATATATATATTTTTGTATATGAAAATAATGCACAGTCCGCTAACCAATAGCCGATTGGGGCTAGTATTAGAAAAGAAGAAGAAATAAAAAACAAATATTAAATGCGCTGCACTCGAATACCCATGGGAAATTAACATATATTTGCATACATTTTATCAACAGCCAAAAAGTTCACTTTGGAGCTGCTACAGGGCTGCAGGGCCAGCGACCGAAGAGCCTGCAAATGCTAGGTAGCCTTATCTAAACGGCTGATACACATCGCTTGAATATGTAACAAGTTAAAGGCAAACAGGCGACACACACACACACACACCATGGTCGGGGCATGTAAAACTGTGCCAGACCCGGGCGATATGTCCTGGCCATACATGCACTGTAGCCCACATAGATGCCAACAACAAAACAAAACAGCTTGCAAAAAAAGGGGAAAAAGTAGAGTAGAGTAGTTGGCTAAGCGCAGCTAGAAGATACCCTAGACTGTGTGAGAAAGGAATATGAAAAACTGTGAAAGCTGAAGCGACAAAACCAAAAATAGAATAAATTCAATATTTTAAATAAGTTAAGGGAAATACTTAATATTTTTCTTTACTTCTATATGTAGACAGATATATATAGATGATGTACAATACTAAACAGTATATAAGAAAATTCTAATATTATTATAGATACATACAACTTTCATATATTTTTGTATACTTCTATATATATAGAGAGAGAGAGATTTAGATGATATATCAAACTGAATATAGGGATATTTTAATATTATTATAAATACATAGAACTATCATATATTTTTCTATACTTCTGTATATCTAGACAGATATATATAGATGATGTACCATACTGTATATAAGAAAATTCTAATATTTTCATAAATACATAGAACTTTCATATATTTTTGTATACTTCTATATATCTAGAGAGAGATATATATAGATGATATATCAAACTGCATATAAGTATATTATTATATCATTATGAATACATACAACTTTCATATATGCCACATATAACCTCTGACATCTTATCTTTTACCTGTTACATAGTTTCATCTAAAACCAAGATACCCTCTTTTCCCTAACTGAGCATATTAACAACCGGGCAAGTGCGCCATTTGCATAACAAATACAGTCAGTAACTGAATCAACCTACATATACACGCACACATACACCCACACCAACACACACACCAACACATACAACAGATCCATCGAGTACCGTGTCCTTGCAGCCATTAAAAATGCCAACATTCGTCAGCATATGTACACGAGGGACGTTGCGCGGGTCTCGTAAGTGCAGCGGGCAGGTTAAAGGCCGAGAAGAATCGTTCAAAATGTTAAAAAGAAATAAAACTGCGATAAAATAGTTTGGGCAAAAGGTTTTATTTGCATTCCAATATATAAATAGATCAATTTAAACGAAATTCAATCGAATGTGTTCTTAGACCGCAAATTAATATTTAAGTGGGTCTGCCTAAATATCTTAAATAATGTAAATTAAATCTTGTCATGCATGTTGTTCAATGACACTTAAAGAGCTGGTATAATATAAAGAGCTGGTATAATACTTGACTTTGATATAAAAAGATAAATATATAATATTCATACTACAATTATTTACTTACAATTACCATAATTATGAGTTCACGCAGAGATTAAAAGAGAGAGAAAGAAATAAGAAGAGTAAGAGAGAAAGAAGAGCGAGACAGGGAAAGAAAGAGAAAGAAAGACAGAGAGAGAGAGAGAGAGAGCGAGAGCAAGTAAGAGAGAGATAGAGAGAGAAAGAAAGAGAGAGAGAGTGTGAGTGAGAGAGAGAGAGAGAGAGAGAGAGAGAAAGAAAGAAAGAGAGAGAGAAAGAAAAAGAGAGAGACAGAGAGAGAGTGAGAGAGAGAGTGAGAGAGAGAGAGAGAGAGAGAGAGAGAGAGAGAGAGAGAGAGCAAGTCCACTATAATTTTATATACAACATACGACGCTGAAACCTGATTATTCCTTTATAACATATTGCTGAAATATAGACTCTCCAAAAGAGATGCATGATTTATAGACAGAGACAGGTAGACATATCATGATAGAGAGATAGTTTAACTTACCGAGGCGATAATGCAGATATGAATTGTAAATGAAACAGACGATATTTTGTTTAATTTAAAAAGTATTTTCTGGGAGTGGAGTAGTATTCTCTGCTTCAACCAGTTACACCCTTCATGACCTCACACTTAAATTCTGTCAAATCAAATTTAATTGGACTTGACAATAAAGCAAATTTATTTATTTTAAATTTAATTCAAAATGCATATGACGGGCTTTTAATATGCAGCCAATTTCTTGATATAAACACTCAAATAAAGCATTTATTATTTATGCTAGAATTATTATATAATTAATAAGTAAATGGTATGAAATTATGACACACTAATGGATTCTATGTTGCAAGGCAACTGTCGCTCTTTCTCTCTTTTCCCTCTCTCTCTCTCTGGCACCTTCATTCTGCTAATTGAAGCACATGTCGAACGGATGCAACTTGTCTAATGAAACAGAAGTGTTATGTCCTGCCTTTTTGCCACAGCGAACCCTTCGAGTGACTTGGATTATTTATTAGCAATTTATAACAGTTTCTTGGTTTTACCTGTGCTTGCAGCCAAACGACCACCCGTCGAGGAGACTGCATCCTTTTTGCAAAGCCTAATCGCCTCTCATGGACCCAATTACCTGGAGAAACTCTTTGGCAGCAAGGCACGTGACGCGCTCTCCCCGTTGGGCGGCGTGGAGAAGGTGGCCATCGCCTTGAGCGAGTCGCAAACTATTGAGGACTTTGGCGCCGCATTGCACCTAATGAGGTAAGGTCAGCATGTGTAAGCCCAACTCTCTGCCCGTAGGGTACTCTACTCTATAAGCGCTCAGAACTAAAACCGTTTGTTATCTCGGATCCCTTTCGGCACGAGGGAGGGAGAATTTTAATTTAGTGCCTCGAGTAACATATCCTCCCGAAAATAATATAAATAATGTAAGCTCTTAAATAAACTTAACATACCCCAAAGCTATTTTTACTTTTGCCACATTCCCCCTTCAACTTCCCCTTCCCCTTGCACTCTGCGCGTGTGCTCTGCTTCTTGCGTCTGCTCTTGTTCACACCACAGTCCGGCCAGGAGCATCCAGCAGCGTCCTTGGCGAGCTTCTTGAATTATGCGTGCGTCCTCAACCCGGTGCGCAGCAACCACAAACAAGTTATAAAATTTTAAAATATGGCAAACGTACCCTTTCATGTGTTTGCTTTGTGTCTGTGGCAGCGTCTGTTCTTTATTTGAATACATTTTGGGACTCTTCTTTTTTTTTTTTGGTTTGTTTTTGGTGCAGTTGACAGTTTGCAAACTAGTTTTAAGGATGACAACCCCATTGTAGTATATCCTTCGCCCATAAAAATGCGTAAGCAGGGCATACGCAAAGTGCTTCAAATGTGGTTTTGGAACGAAGGACACTTATAAAACTATTTGTAGCTCGAGAAGCTGAAAGACCCCAAATAAAGTACAAATAATGTTAGGGATAAAAAAAAATAACCTAATATGAGATTCTATTCTCTTTCATACTTAATTATTTTGAGAATAAAAACATAATAATATTAATAAATTTACATATGTATATGAAAGACTTTCAGAGTTACAATTCATACGAGTTCTTTCACCTCGTTAGAGTCATTCGAGTTAAAGGCAAAACAAAGCCGAAATTGTGACAAAGAGTGAACAGACTGTTGCCAGTTCTTCATAACACAAAATTTTCATTAAATTAGAACAATAAAAGCGAACCACAAAACGGCGGCAATAGTAATGAGATTTGGGCCCACAACTGGCTGTCGCACGTAGGCCCAATTAACCGGAGTGTACGTAATTATGAGCCATGGCTAGACACATAAGACGACCCCACGCACAGCCTGATAAATTAGCAAAAAACCCATCGTAGGGCTGTTTGCCTTTGCCACCGTCTCTGCCCCTACCACTGCCTCTACCTCTGCCTCTACTCTCTCTGTGGTTGTCCTGCCTCTCGCTAGGGCATTTTGGGGCACTTACAAAATTTCATCAACGCAATTAATCGTTGAAGCGAAAGTTTGAAGTGCCTGCGAGAGCACTTTAATGGACGGACAGCAGAGCTTTCATGGCTTCCACATAAAGTATATTATGCAGAAGCATTTGCCAGCCAGCATCAAGCCAAAGTTTTCAGTTATCGATGTTAAAAGAAGTCCAAGAATTATTTATATTTTTATTTATAGTGAAACCCCTCGTAAGCAAACTTTGTAAAATTGTATAATATAGCTTAAGCTTAGTATTTATTTATGACGGGTAAGAACTGGTAAAAAAAAGAAGTAATAATGATGATGCGCTTAAGTTTTTGTTTTTTTAGTATTAAGAATATTCAGGAATAGTGTATAGTATTATAAATAAGGAATAAACTTTTGGTAAATATAACTTTCAATTATAGACAGCAAAGGAAACGAAAAGGGCAATAGGGAGCTGTTTAGGTCATTCAGGGTATTCTGTAGTCAGGCATATCCCACTTCGGAGAATCACTCATGCTCGTTTTAATTTGTGACGCAGTGTGTATAGTGTACAGCGCTGCGGTTGTTCTGTCGCTCAGCTGTTTAGGCCATTCAGGGTATTCTGTAGTCAGGTATGTCCCACTTCGGAGAATCAGTCATGCTCGTTTTAATTTGTGACGCAGTGTGTATAGTGTACAGCGCTGCGGTTGTTCTGTCGCTCATGCTTTCATGCTTCTGCTAATAATGAAGTTTTACCTTTTAAACAACAGCAGCAGAAACAACGACGTCACCTGAAAGAATTAATTAAGAAGAGCGTGGCATAAGCCTGACCACAAAAAGGCATTAAGCAATACAGAGATTGTTCTTTATATATCTATATATTTTAATTAAAATTGGCTGAAATGAAATATGTATATATATATTAAAGCTTTAGTAGAAACTCTATAATCAAGTCATTTTGCTCAATCGCTTATGCTTAAGTTTTCGGTACTTTCCCTTTCAGATCTGACTTGGAGCACTTGCGTTCCGTTTTCATGGCCGTCGAGAATGGAGATCTTGGCATGTTGAAGTCGCTTGGCATTAAGGACTCGGAGCTGGGCGATGTGAAGTTCTTCTTGGAGAAATTGGTTAACACCGGTTTCCTCGACTGAGTAGCGCCGGATCCGGCTTCTGGATTTTATTATGCACACGCACAGCCCATTAATCCTAATTTCTATTCATATTTGGGCACGCCCTACGATAACTACAATTATTAGAAGGGCGTTGTAACCAATGTGTACCAACTAGACACTCACACTCTCACACATACACCCACACACACACACTCTAAAACATATTCATACTCACATCCATAAATATCAAATATTTTCTCAAAAACTTTCACAAATCTTTTTTTGAGTTTCCAAAGTAAATATCTATCTTTTTTGCTTTCCCTAACCGTCCAAACATTGATTTGCTTTCAATTTTCAAACATCTTTTTTAGAAAGAAAAATACAAAAATTACAAAAAAAGTGAAAAATATCACAAAACTCAAAAAAAAAGTTCGCTACGCTGAAAAAAATATATCGACATATACCAAAACGAGAATAAATCGGCTTCTCTATATTAAGTACTTTCTACAAATTCTTCTTCTGCGCTCTTTCAATCGGTCTGCAATCGTTCTCTCTTAGTTTCGTTTATGTTCAAAAACGTTTTCAAATTTTGAGAAAATTAACGCGCATCTTTCAGTAAATAATCAAAAACTTTCGATAAATGAAAAAAAACATCAAAAAGATTCACGAAAAATGCAAAATATGGAAGCAGGATCGTTCGGCAAAAGAAAACAGAAAAGAAGCAAACAAAATAAAAACTAAAAAAAACAAAAAAAAATCTACTTAAATATTTATTATATGAAATCTTTTTCTTATATGTGTATTACGACTTTATCAATATATTCTCGTAAGCGTTTAAAGATGCCTCACAACAGCAATCAATCTAGTTTCAATCCCCCGAAAGACACGCACTCAAGGTATTCACTGTAGCAGAAGCTCTGCACAAAAATTGTACGTTTCAGCAATAAAGCAACCAAGGCTATCAGTACAGAACCTTCCAAGAAATATGCTTAGTACTTATTCGGAAAAGTACTTTTAACTTTTTGAAAATTCTATTCTATGTACACACACACACACACTTACTGACATCTATGTAGAGTTTGTATTTGTATTTATATATATATATATATATTGGGACACATCGTCTAGAGCTTAGAGTTGAACCCACAAGCAAGCCCTGCAGCTATTGTTGTTTAATTGAAGCCCAGTAGTCCAGCACTCCATGTTTCAATTTGCAACTATGCGAAATACATATCTATATATAATCAATATATACTATAATATATACATACATATATATATTAAGGTCGAAAAAAGTAAAAAATGTCGGGCTACTGTACACAATTCAATACCTGAGAATACAATTGTCGAGTTGCATAATGTATGCACGGATGTTGAAAAGGAAAATCAAACAAAATAACGGTTAAATAAATTAACCTTTTTATTATTATCTTAGAATTCAGTGTAAGTCTAATCAACACTTAAACGTAAAATATTTAAAAAAAAATATATATAAAAATAGTAACCAAAATGATGCTCTTGAGATACAAGCTTTTAGCAGCCAGTTTTGTTGATGATACTTAACTGACCCTAAGAACTACTATATATATATATCTTATTCACATATAGTAAAGAGAATATAGAAACAAAATTGGCTACTAAAACACTTTGCTTTGTACACTTGTCTAATTTGTGTAGAATTGAACAGATATTAAGGAAAATGAAATCCACCCACACACTTATGTTCACACTCCTTGGGGAGTTCAGATGATTATGAAAGAGCACGGAATTGTTAAAACCGAAGGTAACTAACTACATTCCATAAGAAACGTATGCTATGAGGTATTCACAATTAACAGAAAGTAACGAACCCAACGTTCACATACCAAAAGGCAAACCGAAACCTAAAGCAAAAATATTCACAAAAACAAAAAAAAATTAAAACAAAATATTAATGGAGTTATAAGTACCTTGAATTAGCTGGTAGAAACTTAACCAAAACAAAGTATTGTTGCTAGAAAAAATTAAAAAAAAAAAGAGAAAACAAAATCAACTTTTAATTTGAAACTTAATTTTAAAACTAATTGTCTATTTAAATGTTAAAAAAATAAAAAAGAAATTACTTAAGTGCAAACAATACATAGAAATTTGTTTAAACAATATAATAAATAAATTAAGAGTGGTATTGAATGAAAATAATTAAAAACAGATCCATTGAACTATATATATATAAACATATATATATATATATATATATATACATATATAATATATATATACAAAATATATAAATGTCTAAGTAAATAACAAGTTATATATACATATATACAATTATGAAAACTAACAATGTATGTATGTATACATATGTGTATATGCCCCGTGTAAATAAAGAGACAAGCTACATATTTCATATGGATGCAAATGAACGTTGAACGCGAACAAGAAATAATTATAATAATACTTAATAAAAAAAAAGAAACAAAAACAAAAACAAAAAACTAACAAGTGATAATTTGTTTATTTTTTTCTAATGTACAACAATTTTAAAACAATTTTTCATATAATGTTTCCACACTTTTTATATCGTTTACTCAAAATCCTAACTAAATTCTTAACATACCAAAACATATCTTTGCAATTTTGCAACAATTATGCGTTTCTCTGAGCATATTTTTGAAAGTTTTAAATTTATTATACAAAACTTAGTACGATATATATATATACTATATACTATATACATATATATACGACATTATACGTAAGCCACAAAACTATATCACAAACATATCAGCGTCTAGAAACTATAAATGTTATAAAACGCAAATGCAAACTAACTGCAAATAGAGATCAGATAAGCAAAACATTAATCGATATATCCTCTATCTGTAGACAAATATGCAACATATCAATTGAAGAAGAAGAAAAAATAAATAAAAACTAAAGAAATTAAAACATATCAAACAGAAAATAGAAAAATTAGAGATTTACATAATATTTACCGTAACAACTTTTTCAAAACAAAACAAAAAAAAACAAATTTATTTCATAGTTTTTGTTTTTATCTAAAAGTTTTAAGCTTTGCAACTTGTTTCAGCATTTTAAGCCCAAAACTGACCCAATATTAATTAAAATGCTGAAACAATTCTGCAAAACTTTACGCAAAAAGTATTTAATAAGAAACATAGCAAAAACAATTTAATTTGTTTTTTTTTTTAATTTTTGCAATTCACTATAGCATAAAATAGTTGCAGCCATGCATGCGTTACGTATATGTATGTGTGAGTATTTCTATATTAAAATATCAATAAACATATCTGAAAATATTAAAAAAAAAATAAATAAAAAAACAAATAAGTATTGCAGCAAACAAGAGTTAAATACTCTTCAAAAATCACACAAAAAAATGACAAGAAAAACAAAAACAAAACAAAACTTGATTCAATTGCAAAACAACAAAAACTTAAAACGTATTTTGAAAACCAAAATGAAAAAAAATTAAAACAAAAACAAACAAAAAATACAACAAAATTATTAAAAATTCTAAGTGTATATGAATATAGATTGAAATGCAGAAACCTAAATACAATTTTAGCATTCCAATGAAGCTATTTCTTTGGTGTGCCGTTTTAAAAACAATCCAAAAGTGTTTTATTTGGGGAATTATGGGATATTTTCAGGAGTTGAACTCTACCAAAAGGAAACTTTCTTATACATTTTGTATAAGTAACGTATGGAAAACTCCATAATAATGTTGATAATAGTAATAATTGCAATCGTGAAATCGATACTATATAGATACTATACTATATAAACTATATATATACTCATACGTTAACTATATCAGTCACATAGTTCTAAAATTACGTTTGAAAATAGGAATATTTTTTAGTCTTCAAGATTTCAATCTTTTATCGATTTCATTTAGTAATCAGAATATTGTCGTGTAATTTCAATAATTAATTGAAATCGCTAGCTATTTATGGGCTTTGCTTGCCTAAATATGCGCACAAAGCAAGTTTGAATTAACAAGACCGATAAGATATAGCATTCCGTCTGTTCGGATTCCTAAACACTCACACTCACACTCACACGCTCTTCCACTTTTACTTTCGCCCAAAAACAAGTGAAAAGAGAATGAGAGTTGTTGAAACACACCTTGATAGCATCTCGGTTAACAGAACAGAACAGCTGAGAGCTGAGTCGAGCGATCTCTTCGCAAATAGAGCATTGCGTATCTCTATTATTTTTCGTTTTATAAGTATTCTAATCAGTCGGGAGACGTTTGCATTGGGCTGCTCATTTCTCATTTGTGCTTCTGATAGCCTTCGTAGTATTTGTTTTGCTCGCTGTTGATTAGAGGTTCTCAAATGTTGTTGCCTTAGTCGCATTTCATATTTTCAACGATTCAGGTGCGTCTAGCGCAGGTGTACGTTCGGTTCGATCATGCAGCTCACGTGGAAATCAATCAATCATCTTGATGACTGATTGGAAGGCCATTGGCTCTATAAGGAATATCGGCTTATAGCTAAAGTGCTGTGGTGATAATGTTGGCCAGCCTCAGTAGAGCTGTTGGTTCAATTTGTGTAACTGCCTAAAAGTATGTGACAGTGTTGAGTAATTCTAGAAAAGCTGAATAACCAAACCAAAGAAAGAAAAATTGATAAAATTAAAAAAAAAAACAGTGATTTATAAATTGTAAAACAAATAATGCACGATCCCAGCGATTATGATTCAGTCTACAGCGACGAGGATTTCATGAATGTTATACAGGGCGCCGAAACACCACCCTTAATGAACTATGATGAATTTATGGTTAAAACCATGGGTAAGTACCTCTACTTTAAGTGCATATTCAGTATATATAAACATATATATGAGTATCTTTATACTGGTATCTATATATGCAGGTATATGTCAGTCAGTCCACATTAGAGCTGTCAACAGCTGTAGCTCTTATCTAGTGTTTGTCGTGGCTTTAAATTTTGATAAAATGCCGTTGTGTAGAAACTTTTGCATATGATGATGTGAAAAGTCTGGCCACAATACTCGTATATTAATAAAAGAGAAGCTAAATTATTCTCAAACTAGCTGAATTATAAGAATAATCATATTCATTCGATGTTATACTTACACTATTGGAATAGAGAACGTATTTTGAATACAAAATATGTTATTTATCATACACATTATACAAATACAATTGAAAAGTATAAATTGTCAATATTTACTCAGTAGAAGCTATTTTCCAATTTGACTCTCCCATGCCAATCAATTAATTCCAATTCGATTTCAATTGATTGCCTTCTCCGCGATTGCCAGATCCCATTTCCATTTCAATGCACCAAAATGAAATTGGAACTTTTGAGCTGCTGTGCTCAGCGCTCAGCGCTGCTCCCAATGCAATCTGCTCTGAGAGCGAATGCTGTTAGTTAACAGTTGGGCAAGCAGCTTCAATGCCAAAGACAACCTGCTCTTAGCTCCAATAATATCATAGAAATATATTACTTAAATTGTTGCAATTCATGTTATGTACTGTATAAAACCACATTTGTTTATTTATTCGTGCGTCGCACATAAACAAACACATTGTTTCGGTAGGTCATATAATAGCCGTGAGTAATGGTAGTGAATAATGGAAACACCACTGTTAACAGAACCTTCTTCTGTAGTTTGCCCGCTCTTTCATCGCTTAACAGTGCTGGCAGCTCAATTTAGCTATTTTTCCATTCCGCTAATT
Source organism: Drosophila meridionalis (assembly GCA_035045145.1). Taxonomy (NCBI): domain Eukaryota; kingdom Metazoa; phylum Arthropoda; class Insecta; order Diptera; family Drosophilidae; genus Drosophila; species Drosophila meridionalis. The sequence continues at coordinate 7,499,908 of JAWNPG010000020.1, read as the reverse complement.
GAGTATGTTTCTGTATAGATTATATGAAATAAATATATACAAATAATTTAATATAATATAATGTTGTTACTTAACACAAACATTATCAACAGTAAACATTGATCATATAACGTCTCAGTCGCTGAAATTCTCCTGCACACAAAATCTAGCCGAAGTTTTTAGCTTGCATTTGGCTGCCTCTCGCACACAGCTAGCACTGCCGCTTGCTCTAAAGATCGGTTTGCCCCAATCAGACAGTCACGACAGCGCAGTCGCGCGAGAAACTTCGCTTTAAGTGCGCGGAAGGTTTTTACGTTTTTATGGCAGAGGTAAAACGAAACAGAAACAGAAACAACAATCAAAAGGCAACGCAAAAAAGGGTAGCAATAAAAAGCGTCGTACAAAGCACCGCCTCACACAGTGCTATTTGCCATTAAAGTGGCTCTAAATGTTTAATTAAAAGTGTGTAATCAAAGTGTGCGCAAAGCACAATGAGAATGTGCTCGTTTCTTTGGCTCAAAGGCATTGCGAAAATTCAATTAAATGCGGACGCCGATGATGGCGTCAACGTCGCAGCAAGTTCAAGTGCAGAGTGTTTGTGTTGTCGGTGCCGAGCAACAAGTGGCGTATGAAAATCGCATAATAATAATCATATTGTTTAATTAAAGTGCAATACATATAGTATTTAAATATTTGTCGTGCCTGTTTGGGCGTTTGTGTGTTTATTTTCAATAAAACAAAATTTTCTGTGGCATTTTCTGTCTTTAACTCTTTTTCTTGTTCCCACACACACACACACATACAGTCATCATACACACACGCACACAAGCACAAAAACTGTAGTTGTTGTTGCTGCCTGATTCTTTGACTCACAAATTACCCGAGACGGCAACAGCGACGTCAGCAGAGTTAGCGGCAGTGAAACTGTTGTCTGTTCCACTATACCGTTTGTTTCATATCTGGTTTTCCCTTTCCATGCGCGTGCTTGCTTATTGGAATGTGCTCACTTCGTGTTCCATTTGCCAGCCATTCCGTCTCAACCTTAACCCGGTGTTTGTTTTCTGATCAAGCAGCAGAACGGAAGAGCGCAAGCGAAACAACCACCTGTGCTGCTCTCTCTCACTCTCTCTCTCTCCCTCTCTCTCGCGCGATAAGAATTGTACACAGTGATAAAATGAGAAAAGAGCGGGCTGCACTATCAAAATAAGTAAACAACAAACTAAAAGGCGTGTTAAATTAACCAAGCAACAACAAATGGCATGCAAACAAACAAGAAACTCATTAAGGCAATAGGTCTGCGTCGGCCGTTTAACGGTAGTCTCTTGTTCTCTCTCCCCCTCTCGGTGTGCATTCGTATTTATTTAAGTGTTTGTGTTTTTATGCTGTGCTCGTTTTTTTTTTTATTTTTCACTCTCTGTGTTTACTTTGCTTTTGCAAACATCAATTTCAAGGCAGGTACGCTGCAGGTGTCAGTTCTTGTTTCTTGTTTCCCATCAAATTTTGCACCTCATATTTGTACAAAATGTTATTTATTCAGAAACCCACGAATGCGCCTTTATTTTCAATAATTCCCGCGAAATATTACGAAATACAAGAATAAAGAAAAAAGAGAAGAAACCAAAACAAGTGAGAAAGTGAAAAAAAAAATGTCAATGAAATCATAGAGTCTTATGAGAAAGAGAAGTGAAATAAAGGCTATGTGATTCAGCAATTTTATACAATCAATAATTTGGAAATAATCGAAATACGTGATACGAAAATCTGGATCTAACCCAATTTTTATTAACAACGACTTACGAAAATGGAACCAGCGATTTTAATTGGTAAGCAGATGGTAAAAACTCTCATGGAATTAAAAATACCTAAGTGAAGTTTGTTGTATTATTATGAATTTTACAAATAATAATTATGGATAATGTTTGCTGGCATAAAAATGATCAATCAAGATTTCTTTAGAATTTTATTTTGCAATATTTTAGTATTTATAGAGAAATAGAAATATAATGATATATAATGATAGTATTATAATCGTAAGAGTTGAGCAATAACAGATATTTATATAATTGTGAAAAAATAACTTCTTTTGGGCATAAATATTGTTCTACTTTTAATATATGTTCTAAAGGAAGGGCATATTAAAGTTGAAACATTTATTTAATATGATCTATATAAATTTCAATGATAAGTGTTATATTATAAAACCAGTACAACATTAATATCATTTAAAAGTTAGGATCGGATAAACCTTTATATCATAGACATCATAAATAAGTTTTCTACATGCATTAATATCACCAAAACCCGTTCGTCTGAGTTCACGGCTGCGATAGTATCAATATTGATGATCACATCGTCAGAGAATTTCAATTAATGATCCAGTAGCTGAAAATTTAATTGCTAGCAAATTACGGCCTGCACTTAGGAAGCCCGAGTCCAAATGGAAAACCATTAACAAAGTTGCACCAACAAATTGCAAAGTTGTAATCTTGAGTTATGCAGACAAATGCATATAGATATGTATGTATACATATGTATATATATATCTATATTTTATGGGGCGCAAGCGTTTTTCACTCACATGTGTTGCCTGCTCCACATTCAATTGAAGACAGACGGACGGAGGGATGGACGGACGAGCACATGTGGCCAAATGCAAATGCGCATTCGCATTCCGCCGCAGTCAAAGCCAGCAGGAGCAGCTGGTTGTGGCAGACAAACCAGAGACAGACAAACCAGAGTTGAGCGACATAAGGCCCAAAGTTAAACCCACACACAAATTGTGGCAAATGGCAAATACAAATTGCTGCGGCTCGATACCAAATCGAGTCTCAATTACCGATAGACCCAAACACTCTGCCCACAAGCCTCACAGCGGTTGGATCTCATTAGTGCGCGGGTTACGCAACGGGCAGAGGGACGCACAAACACAAATACACACATACACACACATATATGTATATATATACATATTTCTATATATATATATCTATTTGAATATTATTGTTGTCGTGCTTTAGAGCGAAACCGCCAGCGCCGGCAATTGGACCACGCCCGCTAGTTGTCTGATCATTAAATGCTCAGTGGAACGAGCTATGCGAGAGAGATGCAGATGCCCACTGTGCGTGTGTGTGTGTGCGTGTGTGTGTGTGAATGGGGTGTGTGCCCGTGCCGGGCGTGTGCAACATGTGGTCGCAATTGCTGGCTCGATGCGAGCTGACAATTGTGAGGGCTGGTGCAAAGAAATTGTTTCATTTCGAAGAAATTAAACTCAAATGGGGGCACGAGCTTTGAGCTGTTTGCGTCTTCTTCTTCCTCTTCTTATGTCGCTTCTCCTTCATTTGCCTTGTCAATGGGGTTAATTTAATCGGGGTCTGAACGCTTGTTAGGCCAAGTCCCAGAGATAAACTCAATGATGCTTAAACTGCGCTCACGCCAATTGCGCCAAACTGATGTTCAAATTAACTGTGAATATATTTACTATAAATATGTATACATATATGTATGTCTGTATGTATTTCACATACTCTATATATATTTTTGGAATTTCCTTTTTTGATTCTGTCACAAAATTGCATATGAAAATATTTCTGAAGAGCTGAACGTAAATATTTGATTACAATTGATATATGCTTCAATGTTGCAGTCGGGAGTAAACGACTACAAAATACTCGTTTGTAGTTTAAAAAAAATGTTGCAAATTAAATTACTTTCTATTGGGCGTAACATATAGCTTATAGATCTAACTTAAGAGTAAGTAAAATATAAGCAAATGCCAAGATTTGGATATTTTAACTCTAAAGCAGTGATAGATATATATTGTAGATATATATTGTAACTGTATTGTAAATTTGACACAGATCATTTCTCAATTTCAAGTCAAATTACACGCATAAAAACCAATATCCCCTCTTTCACTTCCCGAACGAGTATAATTAAGTGCACTGCAATGATTGCATTTGTATACAAATTTGTAAATGAATATGAAAGAGAGGAATTTTTTTTTCATTTTATAATATTAATCACATTTGGTAAATTACAAATCAAAAAATTTCATTAAAATATGGAAATATAAACTCAAAGTGAATATTGAAGAGATACTTGATGAACTTTTTGTGAAAATATATCGATTTTAATTTGTATTCCGTGCGAGAAGTGCAATGAATATGCACCTCTGGCGGCTTTTGTGATAATCTCATCCATCTGTATCGCTCTCTTAGAAACCAATATTTTAATATTCACTTGGCTCGCTCTAAAGCAGGCTCTTATCGTTAGCAAACTTGTTTTACTAATTGTGTTCGAACGTGACCACTTATTGTCCTACGAATGTATATACGTATGTATATACGAGTGTGTACGAGTGTGTATATGTATGTATATATGTATATACAAACAAATACACAGCTGTGTATTGTATAAGCACTTGTAAGTTTGTTGTACAAATGCTGCTCGTAACCGAAAGTAAACATTGGACCGACTGTCAACAGGCATTAGTAACAATAATAATAATAATTAGCATTGGCTGGCAGCGAATGTTCTCCCGCCCATCGGGGCGAGCGAGAAGCCGCGTCTAATTAGAAAGTTTGACTGGCCAATATGGCAAATTGAATGGCCAAATGGAGTGGCCAAGATATCAAGGTAAAAGCAAAAGCAAAAGCAAACGCTGTGCGCACATCTCTCAAGGTGAGTGAAATGCTGGCAATACTCACTTGATCATAAAAGTTAGGATCCAATGACTTTGACTCGCAGCTTTGCCTTTTAACGCCAAGACAGGCACGAGAAACCGCATTGAAGCGTCACAAATCATGGAACTCGGATCGTATCTCTTTATACATATATATGTATATATATGTGTGTGTGCAGCTAAAGAAAAGATCACAGTTTAAAGTTCCCTTTCTCTTTTATGATCCCATATATATAGAGAGATACGTGTATATATATATTTACTTCATTGCATTTGCCCCGATGCACGCAACATCAATCAATGTGACTGATAAGACGCTTTGAGTTATGAATTGAATTAAAATTGAGGGTAGTGCCGCAACGTAGCTTGCTGCCCATACAAATCGATTGGCTACACACTGAGAGACTGATTGGGCTCGAGATGGCAGTTGTTGTTGCAGTTGCCTGACCACAGCTGGGCTGGGCTGGGCACGTGAAACCCGAAGATCGCATTCGCTTTGAAGTTGATAATAGATAAATTGATAGATCAATTACTTGCTGAGTTTGCGGCTTATTGTGTATTTGCTCAATTCATTCAATTTATTATGTAAACGCAAACGCAGGCTGATCGCTGTAGATCTCTTTGCGATCATCTTCCACTTGACGCTAACGATCGTATATTATGTCACCTGTCTTTTATTTTTACTGCTAGACAACCAATATATATATATTGTTATCTGCTTTAATTTGTAAGAAAACAAGACATTTCTTGGCTGAGTTTATTGTGCTCTGTCAGCGTTTATATGTATTTATGACGACCTTGACTAAGTTGCCAAAACAAAATGTATTTATTTTAATTGCAAATGTTCATTCATTTTCATTTGTTTATTGGCTTTTTGATTATTTCATAATTTGTTTTTTAATATGAATATATATATATTATTAATCATTCATATGCAAATGACTTTTAGTTAAATTTTAGAAATATTATGGCCTTTCCAAATATTTTTGTGATATATTCATATTAGTTGAACGCAGCTTATGCCAATTAGTCATTTAATTCGTTAGTCAATAACTAAATGGGCGAATGGGGCGTGGCATCCAAAATCTAAAGATAACGTTATCTCCGTTATCTTCATTAGACGCAACTACACAGCAAATTTGAAGTCTCTAGCTTAAACGATGTACAAACCACGCCTTAAAAACACATTAAAATTATCGATAAATGCTCATAAAATCGAAATGGAATGAGTTATCGGAAAAATTTTATAAACTTGTGCAGCGTATGGTATTATCGAGTATTCATGTAAAATTTCAAGTCTCTACGTTGCGTACTTAAAAATATCTCTGCGTTCACACGGACGGACGGACGGACGGACAGACGGACAGGGCTATATCGACTCGTCTTGTCGCGCTGATCAAGAATATATATACTTTATGGGGTGTGGCACGCCTCCTTCTGCCTGTTACGTACATTTTCACAAAACCATTATACCCCGATTTACCATTTTCAATGGGCTCAGGGTATAAAAATACTAAAATATAAAAATACATTTAAAGCCAATGTAGTATAAAAAGTAATGTAACTTATCATATTATTAGTCAGTCGAGTCTGACTATAAGATACTATGATCGCTTCATCGATTATCTGTTAGAGACATGTTAGTTTTTTTCTCACATCTCAATGTTTTGGTGTAATGCCTACGATATATCCTTTAATAATTTAGCTTTTTTTACTATTTATTAATTTTAGTAAATTTAAAGAAAATTTATATTATTGTTGGTATAAAATTTCAAGTCCCTTGCTTGTATTTTAGGCACTGTAATTTCATTCATACGGGCAGATAAATGGATCGGCGCTAGATCGGCTCAATTGATATGCTTGATCAAGTAAAAGCACTCTTTCTGCTTCTATCATACATCTAAATAGAATTATAATACGATTAATAACAATTTTCAATGGGTGCACATCAGATCCATGGCCAGAGTCTAAATATCTCCATTGATGGAGTTGCTATTCCTTTAAAGCTTGAAAAACTCAACCATTTAATTGGCTTTAATTGCGTGAAGCAGAGAAGGGAAAGGGAGAATGAGAGAGTATCAGCTATATATCTTGCTTCTTCAATTGTACAACTTAAATTTATTTGCTCAATAATTCGCCAGCAATCTATCAGCGCATAAATTAATAGCACATGACTGGAAATCATTCTCACGCTTCAATGGGAAATGTTACGGCAATGCTTGCTTTAAAAGTCCTATCAATTTAATTGCGGCAATGGGAATCAAAAACTGACCAACAAAAGTTAAAAAAAAATTCATATAAAATATATATATGTATAAATGTATAAGTATATATGTTTCTATATGTATACATTTTCGCAAATTTTTTTGCTTGACTTGTCAGACAAGGAACTCGGTGGCACTTAGCAGTCGTTCGACATAAGTGGGCTATAATAGGCCCTAAGAGAAGCAACGCATTGTCAAGTAAATGGAAAATATTAATAACTGTAAATGTTACATGAAAATCTAGATATTAAAGTCAAGCTGAAAAGAAATGCTGAGCCTATGCGTTGGCCTTAAAGAAGTTCTGGCTAATGATTAGTTAGAATGGATTTAGACCAACTTATTTACAATCATGAAAGCATACAATGCCTTTATTATATATATAATATATTATTATAATAGGTTTACTAAAATATAGTTATTTAAAAATTCAAATTAATTTTTACGGCAATCGTATTGCTAATATCCCAATTCAAAAATACTGAAAATTCCTTAGAAAATATTTACAATATATTTGAATATATATGCCTCAATGCAGATATAAAATTTGCTATAAAATTTGCTAAAAAATATATATTTTTTTAATTTTTTTTTCGTTTTTTAGATTTTTAAGTAAAATATCTAGATGGTACATTGAATTTTTTTCCCCCGACCATTTTTCCATTAGATAAATTCTACTGTAATTTCGCTCGCTTTCGAATAATTCAGCATGCAATTGTTGTAAATACTAAAATTACTGAAGCGACATCGCATACTTCCTGGGGGCAGTCGACAAAGCCATCTCCTGGCCAATTCAAACATTTCCATGCGTCTGTAGTTACGAACAGGCTATTCGCATTTAAGTCCCGCAACTTTTGGCTGAGAGTATGTGGCCATAAGTGCTGCGGTCGTGGCAGAACCTGTTCTGCGTTCAAGTGCTGAATCGTTAAGTCTTCTTCTTGCTACGCCTCTTCTGCCTCTTGATACTGTGTACTGTCTCTGGGGCCGCGCCATCATTATCGCTGTTTGCATTAGTCAATGCTACCTGTAGTTGTTGTTGTTGCTGTTGCTGTTGGCGACAACATTGCGACTGTCAGCGGAGTCGCGTTTAATGTATGAATGAATGTGTTTCACGATAAGTAAATTCAATTATCCGCAACATTAATGAATGCGTAAAATTTAAGCAGCAATCGCAGCATTTTGTCAGTTCAACACAAAAAACCTGTCGCCTAAGTGAATTCGTAATGAAATTTCTGAGAAAAACCAGACAGCACGGCCCGACCACAATCAACCGCATCGAACCGAACCATGGCTGCTAAAAGTTAATAGGGCGTCAAGTATTTCGAGTGGGCCATGGACTAGGATAGGTCTAGCGTTTTTTCAGAATTATCTAAATGCCAAATGCAAAGTGTCTGAGTGTTAAAGTGCTTTGAAAAACGGTTCAAAGTGCTGAAGATAATATCGCCTAGGATAGCTTAATTAATGCTACTTATGGTAGATTGAAGAATGAATTGAAGTGCTTTTAGCTTGGCTATGAATAGTTTGATTTGTTACTTGGGTAATAGAAATCGCTGAATGAGTTCATAATGTGAATACTGATTCATCTGCAAATCAAACTGAAATGTTTATTATATGATAAATTGAGTTTTTAATATATTGAGTTGCCATGAGAAAAAAGTTGGCAATAATAGTAGCGATAAAGATTGTAAAATGGAATTTAATAAAGAATAAATATATAAATATAATCAATAAATAAGAAACTTAAATTAAAATTAAATTTAAAATAAATTGAATTAGGAACATTTATCCTTTTTGATAGCAAACTAACATTAAATTCAAGTGAAAATATAGATTAAATTTTAATTAAATTAAAATTAAATTAATATTAAAATATGATTAAGACTATGTCTGAAAATACAAAATAAAATTTATGTAGCATAAATTTGGTATATTAGAAAAAAATTATAATTCATAAGCATTGTTGAAACATAATTTGAAATGCTATTGCTGAAATAATATTGAAGATATCAAGCAAAATCATTCGAAATTGTAGCATTGCTGCAGATAAAATATATATTATATTTCAAAATATATAAATACTTTCAAGTATTAAATATTTAATTTATAATAGCATAAATCAAGCCTCAAAATAAAATTAAAACTTTACTTATTGCCATAAAGAGTTGTTGTTTTCTATCAATTTAATTATACCCTGAACCCATTGAAAATGGGAAATCAGGGTATAATAGTTTTGTTAAATGTATATATTTATATTTGCGCAGTTAGCAGAGCGCGCGCTTATGCTTGCGTGCAATTGTGTGTATGTGTGTATGTGTTGTTTATATGCATGCATAAAAGACGCGTAGAATGATTCGATATTTGCCTCTTCACAGAGCTCAGGGTGTCTGCTAGTCGAGCAGTCTCTTGTTTTGTATAGCTTTTGTTTGGTCATCCTAAATTCCACAATAAGCCAATCTATCCATACCTTCACCTCTATCATTACGCATTAACTGCAATTGTTTGGTGTTATTATCAGCACTATGCAATGTTAAGTTAATAATAACAATAATGTCACACCCTGTGGAGTAACGGTGCATGCTAATTTCAAGTGTTTCCCATCCGGTAAAATATGCAAATTCGCCAGCCTCGAGTATCGGAAGCGTTGCCCGAAGTGTTGACCAAGCTGTGTAGAGCTGCGGCTTTTGGAAAAAAAGCATATTTGTAAAGCAACAAAAATGAATTAAAACTTCCGCTTGCACGCGCTGAAGTGAGCCCGGCCGAACAGCAATAGACCAATACAACCGCCAACCAACACGTCTGTCGGAACGCTAGAGAAGGCGGCCAAAAGCCGATTGAGGGCGGCGCAGAAGCGGAGGTGGCCAATTGTGGGGGCTTTGACTTTTTGTGGCTGGTTGGCTGGCTGTCTGGCTTGCTAGCTGGCAGAGACATGACTTGGGCCTTGTTGTCCCCCACGTTGATAAGCCTTGTGGCAGCATTCAAGAAACACTCTCGTGGTGTTGGACATGCTGGTTGCCGGCCCCCCATTCGGCGGGCCAACTGGTTTTCCCATGATCTTCTGACATTTTTCGGCTGTGGCACACATTGAAATGCAGTTCGTATACTAATTTATGCGGGCCAAAGTGGCCCCAAATGTTTGTTTGAATGATGCATTTAATTTGCTGTAGCTTGTTCACAGAAACAAATATGTTGCTTAATATGGGAACCTTTGCAGTGTTGGGGCATTAACAGGCAATGCACGCAGTTCGATCGGGCGCCAGTTAGAGAAGTACACAGGAATTCTCAATCAGGTGTATAATTTGTTTGCTTTGAAGTAGGAAATGTCTTCTACATTTCAAATAAATACTACGTATTTTCACAATATTATTGTGAATAGTTTAAAGTGCTTTAATGTATTTACATTTAAATGTATTTCAAACTCTGCTTTTCCTTTAAGTTTATCATTTTCATACATGCCCCCCAGTTCTTTGATAAGTTACAAACTATTTCCAAATATTCTTCAAGGTTTCTTTGTATCAAATATTTTTTAAAAATTTAATTAATGAACTACATAAAAACAAAAGTCGAAGTACCATAGTGGGACTTCGCTGCTCTGTCATCCATGTTCGAAGCACGCAAAAGTAATAAACACTTGGGCTTTACGCTTTAGTTCAATTTTTTTCAACTGACCCACATGGAATACGTACGTATGTATGTATGTGTGTTTATGTACGTGTATTATATTATACATATATATATATATATGTATATACAAACAGTTCTCATTCGAATTCACATCGTTAAGGCTCTCACACTGCTCCAATTGAATAAAACATGGAAGAGTTTTTTTTTGCCATCTCCTCCTCGTATCAATCGTATTTTGCGAATTTTTTTTTTTATTGAGAAGCAACAACAAAAGAGTAAGAAATAAATAAAAAGCAATTGCTTGCATAAAACCGTTATATATAAAAAACAACAAATATGTAAATGTAAATGTTGCATAGCAGAATGAAAATACCCTTAGACATATGTAGGTACGACGATATGGCAAATTGCTTCAATGTCGAATTGATTTCATATATATGATATGACAAGCATAGTAAAGGGAAAATGTGTATAGGGAAAATATTAAATTTCTTACATAAAAATATAGTCAATATATCAATGTTAACATGTTTGCATAGAGTATGTAAAAGAAAGCTTAAAAAAAGCTGAGATTCACTTTTTATTCAAAGTAAATCCAGAGTTGAGTAAGCTTAGAAAAACAACTGCAATTGAAGAAAATTTTATATATTTTATATATTATATATTTAAAGGTTACATATTGCATTACATTATTTAAATATCCGCTTGAAGGGCATCAAAATTAAGTGGAACTGTTAACTGTGACAATCGCCGTGCCCGTCACAGGCGACAAGGTGGCACGTACTAGGCGACTTATAAGTGTCGATAATCGAACCTTACAAAGGCAATCAGACTGATAAATATATACAGTTAGTGCAGTACATATATACAGTTAGTGAAGTACAAAGATACAGACAAAGACACGTGTGAATATAGTAAGTAGCACAAGCAGCAATGTAAGCACACAATGTGGGTTTTATGAATGAATGAAATTGAAAATGCTGATTATGCTGGATGGTGTTGCTGTTGCGGTGGTGTGGTGGTGCGGTGGTGTCGTGGTGCACACCCCAAATGGGCTGTAAAATACAGCAACGAAAGGCAATTAAAATGGAAGTTGCCTGGGGTCATAGGCACACACACACACACGCACACATACAGCCATAGCACGCCGTGCTTTACGGAATTGCCATTATAAACTCATGCCAACAGAGTCAGTGATGCGTTCTGGGGCCATGCCGCAAAGGCTATGAAAACATGGCTGATGCAAAATATACTTACTTTAAAAAAGCTTGATACGAATGACTGACTGACTGACTAATTCAAAGCTTTTCAAACTAAAAAGCTAGCTTTTGCAGATACATTTCTGTTTTATTTGCCAAGAATTTTGAGGAAAACTGCACGTTGAAGAGTTATTATTGAAACAACAAATTCTAAAACAAATGAAAAAAATCAAGCTTAAAATACTCTCAACACTTTTACTTTGTAAGTTGCACAAATGTTTTGTTCTTTGGGGTAAATGTGGAGAATAAATAAAAATGTTCTTTATTTCTCGAAATTTCAGCTTAAGGAATATTTCAATTGTGTAAAAAGGCAATTTATAAGTCTGCCTGACAATAATAGTCGAATGGTATTCATTATTCGTGTACACAATGGTATCACGGTAGTATTTTCCATTATAAAATTGATAATAATCTAATCTAAACAGTAAAAGCTATCTGGTATTCCTTAGAAATTGGTGTAGGAAATCTAAATGTTGAGCAATACAAAATATAAAATGAGTTGTTATGGAAATATGTATATTTTTTAATTAAATATATTTTAATTTAATATTCAACGTTTCATTCCTCAAGCAACATTGCCTTAGAAATACAAAAATCTTATTAGAATTTCTTATATATTATAGAATGAAAGCAGAATTTTTAAAATTGTTAAAGGAATACGTTGACTGTGTGAACGAAGTATGAAGAAAAGTCTTGTTTGCCTGAAGTTTTGTTTGTAATTGTTTTTTTTTAGTTAGTATATATACTATATATCTTATTTGATTCTCATGATTTTGCTGCTGCCTTAGGAAAAGTTAGCAATTATTCTGTTTTCGAATTCATTATAATTCTTATCTTTGTATTGTTCCATAAAAATATCAAGATAAATTTATGCTAAATTGAAATATAAATCAAAAACCAATATTTTTTTTTAATTTCCCTATCAAAATAATTGAAGTTGACTTGAATTCAATTGAATAGTGAGGCACTGACAGACTGATGTCATTGCCATCAATACATTTGCGATTATTTCGATTTGCGGCTTTGTCACACTCCATTGTATTCGAGCCAAACAAAAACACTCAGAGTTCGATTCACACCCAGAACGCCCACATCAGCAGCAGCATCAGCTGACGACGATTACTTTTCTGGTTGTTGTTGTTGCTATAATTGTTGTTGTTATTGCGTTTGTAAGTTTTTTATTGCTTTCAATTAAAAAACCATAAATTGGCATTTTTTAGTCGTATCAGTCCTAAAGCCAAAAGCATATGAAAATAATAATTTTTGGTCGTGCATAAATGTTGAGCTGTAAATCATTCAAATTTTGTTGAATGAGTGAGAAAATGTCAATAAAAGAAAATAAAATAAAAGTTTTGTTGGGAATTGAAAACAGGGATAGTAGATCTTCAATGCGTGATAGGGGGTATAAAGTAAATATGTTTATTATTGCTCAAGATGATGTGCTAAGTTAATCTAGGCTGCTAGAACTTGATGTCATGTTTGTCTTTCGGGCCGTCTTATTGACAAACATTAAATTTGATATCTATATATATTTAACAGTTTAAGTTATACATTATTTTTCATATATCATATTCAATATGTTGAATAAAAATTCATTTATTACTAATGAAATGTCTAACAGATGATAGCATATGACTATGTTGGAGATATTGACAGTAAGACATATTAAATTTAATTTAAGTTTCTAGACATGATATCGAATAGTCGGGCAGTTCCAACTAGAAGGCTCGTCGTCATATATGTTTTATAGAATTTGATAGTTTCTAAGTACATTTGATAGCAGTTACTAGAATACTTCCATGCTTCGAATACTTTACTTTATTATAAAATATATACTATATATTCAGGGCATAGCGCATACATTCACATATAGCCATAAAGTATAAGATATAACATTTTCTAATTGCTATATGGAATTTGAATACTTGATTGCAGCGCCCCTTAAACATTTGCTTATAACTTGGTATGCAACAAAATTTGTAATTAGTGTAAACAAAATATGAAACAGTAATGCGCCACATTTGTTTATTGTTGGCAGCCCGCCTGTGGCATGTGCCGCTTGCCTCTGGGTCAACAACAACCCACACGCACTTAGTTAGAGGGAGAAAGAGAGAGAGGGAGATAGGAAGAGAGAGACTGACATAACAAATATTTATACTTGAACGCACATATGAGCATTCATACGATGTGCTCGACTGTATATGTGTGTCACGCACAGCGGCAAGAAAACGCGCAAAGGTGAAGGAACTCTGGAATGAAGCTCTCGCACTGATAAACGTCGCCCATTCAGCACTATCAGCCGTACGATTTAAACATTTAAACACTAGAAGCTACGCTCGGGATCGGGCCATTCGTTTCGGTTCGTTAATTATTCGGTAATAATATCAACAAAATTGAAATCGAAATTGAAACTGGAATTGACATTTGTGGGTCTGCTGCCATGCTCGGAAAAATACATAAAGAGCATCAGCGGAAGTAGTTTGTTTTGATTTATGGACATGACAACAAACATTTACCTTATGGAGCCATATATTTAATTGAGTATAAGTGGTAATTTGTGATTTCTATAATGCCAAAGATAAGGAATGGCTTTTTATTTTGAAGGGTCGAGAACAAGTCTAGAAGCTGAGGGAATTCCCTGACCTCTCTAGAGACGGAGTGTTGCTGCTATCATTGTGTTGTTTAAATATATTTTAGAAAAAGCAAACTTATCATATAATCAGCAACTATAGGTATTCCAAGCCCTTTTATAATTCAGCTATGCTTTAAATAATATTATATATGTAAAATAGTAAGTCATTCATTTTGGGAACAATACTTTTATAAACAGTTCCAGTTAATGCTTTCAATTGAATTTCAAAAGTTTTTTGTTTTGAGCTGGCGAAATTTCCGCATGAGGAGAGATGTGAATTTGCCCAAAATGACAAAAGTTGTATTCATGGCACGAACTTCGTACCCTATATGCTATTTTTAGCCAGTGATGCCATATGATCGAATAACTGCAGAAGTTGGCTTACATAAGTTTCTTCTTTTGGTCACATGCCTGGAGATGCTGCTTTATGCTTCGTAAATGGTCCACTAATATTGAAGCCAGGCGCTGAATGCGTCATATTTACGAAATTCTGCATCATATGACAATACATTGTTAGAGCTGTTCTGGAGTTTGACATCTCTATAATACGAACAATAGGATAATTCGACATATAATTAGATAATTATTTTACTCCCTGCAATCTATTGTTATAGCTGTATTTGTACACTCGACAATCAAATCGCTGACATCATATCACTGGATGTACACGATCATGTTTCTGACATTCCAATGTGCACCCGAGATATCCATGATGATCAATGTGTGTGGCCATATTCAAATCAACTTTATGGACAGTCGCCATAAATGCCAATTTGAGTGTTTTCATATTATATATCAACGATGTGGTATGAGAATATGGCTTAGACAGTAAGAATTGGAAGTTCAATATTCTCTATTGTACTGGGACAGGCAATATTTTGCCAGGCAGATTCCCTAAGTTCCCTATAACAACAAAAACATTACACCCTAATTTCAGGATTTCCGATTTATATATGAATATCTCTTTATGAATACCACATGACTTTCATTAGCAACAAATTAAAATATTATCAAGATGAACAACTAAAAACAGTATATTAAATAGATTATATTTATTTCAATAAACTATATCTCAACTTTGCAACTAACACTTGGCATAGCCAGTTAACCAACTTTAACTGAAAGAGTTTTTGTCTGAAAAAAGCACAACAAAACAACGCCTAGGGGAGCTGAATGCAATTTGCAAACAACTAGAAAAGCAAACACCATGAGCAAAAAAAAAAAAAACAGAAAAAAAGTAAAACTGAAAGATAGAAACTCAAAAATATTTCCTGGTAAACAAAAAGTGCCACTGCAACTGCAACTGCAATGCCAACTGTAAATGCAACTGCAACTGCAATTGCAAGTGCTGAGCGGAGCCAAGGAAATTATTGTAATTGATGCTGAAAATGATGCTGTTGCTGCTGATGTTGCTGCTGCTCCATTAGGTTTGGTGTTGGTGAAGTCTTCCATGGTGTGCAAGTCATCAGTTTGCTTTCAGATGACTCGGCATTTGTCATGGTTTAGTAAATTTCATTTAATTAGCTCGACAGAGAGCTATGTACCTGGCTTGTTCTTGGCGAGCTCTCCAGCTATGCCGAAACATGCAAAGTTCATTTGCGCACCATCTAAGCTCGACTAATGCAAATAATGGAATTTCATTTAATTAGCAAGAGACACGCAAATTGTGCGCCTCACACATTTCGATAGAGACCAGCTCCACGGTCCATTAATTGAAGAGCTTCCATCGAAATAGCTTGGCTACGCCCCCAACGGCGTACGGAATGCATTGACGGACGAGTTTTGTACGTGCGATGTCATAGGCCATTGCCTATAGCTAACGAGAGTCCTGCCAGTTGGCCACAGTTTGTGGGTCAAATGCAACAGATTGGCCGCCCAAGCTCGTTACCTTCCACCTGCAACGCAATTATCGATCAATATGTGTGTGTGTGTGTGTTTGTGTATGATTTTAGAGTGTGTATCGGTTAGTTGTGGGCGTGTTTCAGCAGGCTCCCGCCAATCTTTCAAGTCGGCAATTAGTTCACCGAGCTGTTGGCATCATTTATATGGCAATTAAGCTGCGTATAATTCGAGTGACGTGCCGTGACCTGATGTTGAGCTACTACGACTATTAATAGCCGAGACTTTTACATCGGCATCACGCGCCACATACCACAACACTATTAGTGTAATCCCGGCAACCTTGAGTGTTGAATGCAGCTGCAAAACAACTTTACGATGATTACGACAGCGCGAATATAGTTTTAATGAGCTTAAGAACTTTTTGATATAAATAGCCAATCCGATGCAAGCATAAAGAGTGCTATTTGAATTGCAGGCAGAGATATAATCCTTAAACAAGAGAAGTGTATTGGAAATATAAATATATAAATGTAGTAAACCTTGTATTATTTCAACCTTAAAAAGGTTGCTCTTCATATGAGTATAGGTAACTCTAGTTTATCAAATAAACTCACTGATTCTCTTGATCTGACAATAAAGTTAAGGGCCAAACAGTTCTTTGTAGACCATTTCATATCAGTTTGATGTTTCCTATTCTCTTTTTGATCCAGCTTGTTTTTTGTGTAGGAGTTTCATGGCAAATTCTCAACTTCAAGAGTCGACAGGGCGACAAGCCTCAGCCTCAGCAGATTCAGGCACATCAGTTGCAAAGCCAGCCTGTCGCACTCGATTGCCAGCGCGTTGCTTGATGCACGAATGGCCAGGACCCGGCACATATGACGGGAATTGAACTGGCACCGTGCAGCGCATGAGCTTGTTCCCTGCTGGTGTGAAATGACAGCACCATAATAGTCGCTTCACCGTGGACGTAGATTGATAGGTGCCTTGAAATTTCAGTTCAGGTGTTGATTGCAAAAGGCAGCCAGCCAGACTGCACAACTTTTGATGCAGTGTTGAGACGATGTGCGGAGGATTTGTAAAAAACTTTAGTCCGGAGAATCGTAGAGTGTGTGCTATAATTATTAATTCTGACATATATGGGAGGGTATATATTTATATATATTTAATTTAATATATTTAGTGTTTTATATATGATTTAATACAATATTATACATATGATTTTATATATGATATATATTATATATATTTTTTTATATTTGCTATTTTGAATAAAAAAGTTGAGACTTAAAATATATATATATTTTTATTCATCTATTTTTAAATATTGAAATGTATTATATATTATATATTTATGAATATTTGCTGACTACTTTTGAATAAAAAAAAAAGTTGAACCTAGGTTTAAGTACTGAGTATAAGATTAGGTAGATAGTTCGAACTACGGTTGAAAATTACTATTTCGGACAACAGTTCGCAAAGTTATCAATAACTAAACGATTATTTCTATATTCATATTCAAGTCAGCCTGAGAGCCACTTGAATAGTTATCCAAATCAAGCAAATAGTTTAATAACTATTAATCTTATTTGTCAATTTATAAGTTTAAGAAAAAATAGCTGCTCTGTTTCTTGAAAATCATATACAAAGTTCATGTAATTCAATCAACATCAAATTGTCGCAATCTAAAAGGGATAATCACTTACCCGAAACTTGTGGAACGATGTTACTTATTCAGGGATAATTCTACAAGTCAGTAGGAGTCGATCGAGATGTGAGAACGATAAATTAATCAAGTACTCAATAAATATTATGAGAAAGTTTAAGAATTAATAGCAGTTTTAATTCTGAAAAATCTTTAACTTAACTGACTGCAACTAACTTATTCTGTGAAAACGAATTTGCCTCAACTATTATATGAGTTATCACTTACCCAAAAGTTATCCAATATTTCTATATTCATGGGCAATTCCTCAAGTCAACCAGAGAGACAATCGAAAAGTGAAAATGATAAATTAAGCAAACAATTTAATTATTAATAATCTTGTGGATGAGAAAGTTGAAAAGTTGAAAAACTTCTAGAAAAACTTACCGAAAATTCCCGTAAGTCTCCTGTGAGTTTAAAGTCATAACTAATTTCATTTAATTTCTTCAGTGCACATATTTGGCCCAACTTTTAAATGGAAAATCACTTACCCGAAACTTATGTACCGATGTTTCTGTATCTATGGGTAATTGTACAACTCAGGCTGAGAGTCGATCGCAAAGTGATGCCAAACTCGACTCGATTCGTGGGTGGAATGCACTGGGCCACGTTGCAAATTTGCTTCACTCTGAGTGCAGTTTCGCACAAAACTGACAAATGACGCAGGGGCTTGAAGCTTGAGGAAACGTTCGGTCTGGGTGTTGTGAGACGGCTTTACTAATTGATTTTGAGCCAGTTGGCACGTTTTTGGTGCTGTTCATTAGCGGAGTCAGCTCAACTCAACGAAGTCAAGAGCTGGGCTTGGCCTGACAATAAGTCTAGAAAAAACAGACTTGGCTAGCAAACCACTTCAAAACGTTGGCACCTCAAACGTGCGCAGTTTAGTAAAAAAAAGAGAAAAAAAAACAACTAATTTCTGTGGCCAAGATGGCCTACAATGTGCCATTAAAAGTGGCCGAAGCGGCCAGAGGTTTGCAGTCAGAGCAAAAGCAATCTTTGCCAACTCTTTAACTAACGTTAAGTCTCCTTTTCTTTCTTTTTTTCTGCAGATGAACGACAGCACATACAGAAGAAAACTTTTACGAAATGGATCAATTCACATCTCAGCAACACCCAGTGCACACCAGTTAATGACTTGTTCCTGGACCTGAGAGATGGCCATCGGCTGTTGGCCTTGCTCAGCACCCTGACACAAACGCAACTGGTAAGTGCTGAAGTATACCCTGTAATTATGTAAAGTTTTAATGAGATGTGCTTATCGATTTGTTTATCACTCTCTTGCATCCACACAGAAACCCGAGAAGGGTCGCATGCGCGTGCATCACATCAACAACCTGAACAAAGTGCTGCAGGTGATCCAGCAACATGGCGTCAAGCTGGTGAACATCTCGAGTGACGACATTGTGGGTGGCAATCCGAAGCTAACGCTGGGCCTCATCTGGCTGATAGCGCTCGAGTTCAATGGCCAGCATCTAGTCAAAAGCCATTCCAGCAATGGCGTCGAGAAGTCCCTGCTGGCCTGGGCGAGGCAGTACACGGAGCCGCATGGCCTGGCGCTGAATGATTTCGCCAGCTCGTGGGCGGATGGACGCGCCTTTCTCATGATACTGGCCGCCCACCTGGATGAGCTGGACTTGGAGACGGCCCTGGCGCAGCACGCACTGCAGCGGCTGTACCTGGCCTTCGACCTAGCGCACCGGCACTTCAAGATTGAGAAGCTGCTGGATGCGGAGGATGTGCACACCCACAAGCCGGACAATAAGTCCATACAGATGTATGTGATGTGTCTGTATCATGCCATGGAGTCGATGCGCGCCACCGAGCGCGACAGAGTGCCCTGCACGAGCATCACAGACTTGGACGAGGTGCCGCTCGATAACGAGCGAGAGCTCTACACGTCCGACAGCGCGACCAGCATGGAGCTGAAGTCGGCGGCGGCCGAGGAGAGCTCGGCGCGGCCCCTGAGCACTGCAACCAATGTGAGCGTTGAGATCAGCAGCTATCAGGCGGCGTTGGAGGCGGTGCTGACACTGCTGCTGGAGGATGAGCAGCTGCTCTCCCAGGATCTGCCTGATCCAGAGAACTTCCAAGCGGCCAAGATGCAGTTTCATGAGAACGAGAGCTTCATGCTGAAGCTGACCGAGCATCAGGAGTTCGTGGGCGAAGCGCTCGAGGAGGGCAGCAATCTGATCAATGAATCGCAGAAGAAGGACGGCTCCAGCCTGTCGCAGGTGGACCAGAACGAGGTGCGTCAGCAGATGGTGCTGCTGAACGAGCGCTGGGAGACGCTGCGTCTGCGGGCACTCGATATGCAGGCCAAGATTCTAATGCGGCTGGCAGAGTTCCAGAAGCAGAAGCTGGAGCAGCTGCGACAGTTTCTCACCAATGTCGAGGATCGCATCTCGCACATGAGCGACTTGGGCCCGACCCTGGCCGAGGCCGAGCAACAGCTGACGGAGGCGCGCCAGCTCAAGGCGGATCTGTCCGAGCAGCAGGAGCTGGTGGATAGCATTAGCAGCATGGTCGTCATTGTGAATGATACCTCGGGCAATTTCAACGATCTGGAGGATCGATTGAGTGCACTGGGCGAGCGCTGGTCCCATGTGGTCAAGTGGATAGATCTGCGCACCGAGAAGCTGCAGCAATACAAATGCATCTCGCGCTGGCTGGATGCGCGCGAGCAGGATCTGAAGCGCATGGAAAGCCGCGATGTTACGGACGTCGGCGGCATCACGCAGCGCATCAACGAGCTGAACTACTGTGCCAAAGATTTGCTGGAGCTGCAGCGTTACCTGATCGATCTGCGCCAGATGGTGGCCGCCACGCTGCAGGATGGCGATGACAAGGGCGAGCGCGTGCTCATGCAGCTAGAGAGCTACGAGGATCGCCTGGACGCACTCAAGCAGATCCTGGAGGTGCAAACGCTGCGCATTGAGTCGAAGGGCTTCAACTTTGGCCGCGAACGGGCCAGCTTCGATGATAGTCGTGTGCTGCGGCCTGAGGGCTGGGTGGACTATCAAATGATCATACGATTCGGTGAGGGCGAGGAGGAAGAAGAAGACGAGCCCGAGCAGCAGCAGTCACAGCAGCAGCTGGAGCTGCAGCATCCCGACCAGTTGGCCAGCAAAAAGCGCAAGCTCCGCAATGCGGACAACTTCTTCGAGCTGGAAAGCCGCATTCTGCAGCACTTCACTCACGTCCAGGACGTGGAGCAGCAACTGCAGCAGCTACAGCGTCAGAGCCTGCGCAATCAGTGCGAGCTGCTGAAGGAGCTGCAGTCGGAAAACCAGCAGAGGGCCAACTCCTTGCCGGAGCTGAAGAAGCTCTACGAGGTGTGCGAGCAGGAGGAGCCCGCACGTAAGCTTCAGCTGGAGGCAGCCCAAATCAAGCAGCTGGAGCAGCGCTATGCTGCGCTGGGGCAGCGTCTGGCCAGCCAGCAGAGCGAAACCAGCAACCTGCTGGCCAAAGAGCGCTACTACAACAGCCTGACGGGCTTCAAGCTGGTGCTAGCCGACTCGCGGGACTGGTACAAGCAGCACGCTGGCTCCGCCAGCTGCCAGGAGCTGGAGCAGCGACTCAGCCACATGGACTCGCTGGCCAAAGAGATAGCTGAGGCGCGGGAAACGACCGAGGCGCTGGATGACCAGCAGCTCGAGTGGAAACAGGATTTCGGCATCTTCTACGACAGCTGGCACGACATGAAGCAGGCGTTGCAGGCGCTCATACAACAGCGAGGGGGCGAGAGCGTAGCCCAGCAGCTGCAGCAGCTGGAGGCATTCGTGGGCAAGGTAGCCGCCCAGAAAGTGCGCGTCTCCCATCTGGAGGTCATGCAGCAGCAGCAGCAGCTGCTCAATCAGCTGGTCGACGAACTGGAGTCGCTCAAGTCGAGCTACGAGTCTGTGCCCGCCCATATGCTCAGTGAGGAGCTGCAGGCCGCCTGGCAGCGTCTGCCGGAGCAGCTGAACGAGCGGGTCATCAAGCAGACCACCGCCATAGAGAACCTCAACCATTTCGTGGCCGAGTACAACTCGATAATCGCCGTGCTGCGCAGCGCGCCGCACGTGCTGCAGGCGCAGGATCTGCGCAAGCTGGAGATCGATGTGATCAGTGCGCGCAACTTCAGTGAGATTCTGATCAAAGACGCGGAGCCGGCACAGCGGGAGTCACTGCAGGCGCAGATACGTGCTCTAAATGCGCTCTACGACCAGGTGGAGCAACTGCATCAGACCCAGCTGCAGCAGCAGTCGGCACTGGAGTCCCAGAGCGATGCGATTCAAGCGCGTCTACAGAAAACGGAACGCTGGCTCAGCGAACTGGAGGCAAACACGCCCAAGTCCGGCATTGCTGAGATACGTAATTCCAACGAGCTCTTCCAGAGCAAATCGAAGTTCCAGACCCTAAAGGAGACGTGCGAACGGGAGGCCACACAGTTCCGGGAGCTCAACGAGCTGGGCGGCGAGCTGCTGCTGCAAATGGACGAGCTGCAGAGCAAGGAGAAGGACTCCAAGTACGGCTCGCTGGCCAAGCAGTTCACGCACCTCAACGCGCGCTGGACGGAGGTGACGGAGCGCGTGTACACCAAGACGGCGCTGCTAGAGCACATCTCCACACAGCTGGGCGAGTTCAAGAAGTTTATGGTCAGCGAGACGGGCTACCTCGATCGGTTGGAGAACAAGATACGCAACACGCCCGAGAATGCGGCCGATGCGGAGGAAATCATAGAAGAGTTGGATGTAAGTTCGAACATATCAAATATGATGAACTAGAATATGTTATACCCTGGCAAATTAAAAATGGGAAATCTTTAGATCTTGGATGCCACGCCCATTCGCACTCTTACTTGTTTAATTCACTCTTTATTCTGCTTCCTTAGGATCTGGAGAACGTGCTGCGCGCCCATTCCGACGAGTGGCTGGACAAGATTCAGGAAATTGGCAATGAGCTAATTGACAATGAATTTATGGCCGATGCCATGCGTCAGGACATTGATGGCATCGTTGAGCGCTGGACGCAGCTGCAGCAGCAGGCCAAGAAACGCACCGAGCTGCTGGAGGAGAAGGCCAGTGAAGCGGAGCAGTCCGAGAAGGCTATTGTGCATCTCGAGGGCTGGCTGACGCGCATGGATGAGATACTCAGCGACCATCTGGAAAACGATGTGACCATTGAGGATCTGCCCGATGATTTCCAGGTGAGCAGGGAATAGTCAAGGCAGACAACATTTATTAATTCTGCCCTTCCTCAGATTTTGGCACGTGAATTCGCCATAAATGAGCAAAATTTCAAGGATATAAGCCAACTTATTGCGGAGCACACGGCCAATGGCAAAACTGGTGCCGCCAATCGCCTGCAGGAGCAGCTCAATCTGATGGAGATGCGCTTCAAGGCCTGCCAGGCAAAGCTCAACAAATGCACAGCTCCACAGCCCGCCTATGAGTCGCGCCTGAATCGCGCCTACGGCGATCTGCGCAACGTGGAGCACTCCACGCTGGTGCTGGACGTGGCCTCGGCGGGCCCCAGCACCGTGCAGGCGCAGTATCAAAAGTGTCTGGTATTTATCTGAATTATATTTAAATATCTTAATGAGTGGACCTAATCTCAGTTCCTATCCTCAGCAAATCTATCGCAAGCTCTCTGAAATCAAAGCGGACATTGAGAGCACCATCAAGACGGGTCGGCGTGTCTGCGAGGATAAATATACAAAGAGCCCCAAGCAGCTCAGCCAGCGCATCGATGCCCTCAAGCATCTGTACAATGCGCTCGGTGAGAATGTCACCCAGTCGAAGGCCTTCCTGGAGGACCTCATCAAGCTGGCCCGACAGCTGGAGCACTGCTTCGATGCGGCCGATGAGCTGATTAGGCGCTTCGAGTCGCCACAGGAGGTGCACGATCGCAACTCCATACTGCTCGAGTTCGAAGACGTGCTGCAGCGCTGCGAGCAGCACTACAACGAATACAGCAAGTCCTGCGACAAGAGCTGCATGCTGGAGACACGGCAGCGCATCGATGGCCTCAAGGCCACCTACCATCGGCTGACCAGTGCGGACATAATCAAGCGTCTGACTGAAATGAAGGCCACGCTGCAGAACCTGGACAACATTTCGATGGATACTCTCAAGTGGGTGGCTTTTAATTTAAGTATTTGGCAGAATATGCCGATGTGGCACTTTGATGCTGCATTGGCTTCAGTAATTTAAGTGCAGAAGCAGAGCTGACATAAGTGCAGCTCTCTGATTGACAATTGGGCAACTAGTTGGCATGCGTATCAAAGAGAAATCTCTTTGAGTTACCTAAGTGCTTACTTTTCACTTTAAGGCTACCTACCTCTGTATCATAGACTTTTCGAAGCTATTAAATTAACTTATCATTTGTATCTATAACTCATAAGTTTCTTCTCTTTTGTCTTACGCTTTCAGAACCATGGAGCACGATCTGAAGGAGATAAATGTGCCATCGAATCCGGAAATTGAAAAGCTGCAGCAGCAGGTCATTGCAATAGTTGTGGTGCGTAGAAAACGAATGCCAATTTAAGAAGTTCGAGCTATCTGCACTAATTACTGAAATGCTCTCAAGATAAAGAACTGTATATAATTACATTAGGCTAATGGTTGTTGTTGTCTGTTTGAATGTGCCTTTGGAGCTGCTACTCTCTGTGTATTTTCTAACAAATTTCTTTTATATTCGCTTTTTTTATTGCATTTCATTTCATTTGGTTTCATACGCACACTGCATACATGTTGTGTGGTTGCTGGATATTTTTCATTTTTAACACCTTTGGTTTATATTTTCCATTCAATACACTCACACTCATACTCACTCACACACACACACACACATAGAGCTGCTCGCGCGCGAATGCGTGCCGAAGGCAACAGCACTTTCAATATGCACTCAGAAATGGAATCAAATTTCTCCTTCTTGATCGCATTCGTATTTCATTTGATTTCGAGCGGAAATCAATTGAATTGAAACTTTAAACTTTAAACTTGGATACAAAGAGAAAAGGCTTTACTTTAAGTTGCAAACTAATCATAAACTAAGCTGTTATTATAATTGATTTAATCATTGTAATGCTCTAACTAAGCGGTGCTTTGCCATTTATCATTGTACTATGTACTATGTACTCAGGTACATTATTATTTATTCTGTTTAAATACATTATTTTTTATTTGCCATCTCACATACCACCCATTTAATAATAATAATAATAAAAAAATAAGAAACATAATAAAACATTCGTAATAATCTTTCCACCAAGCTAATCAAGAACCAGATTTAAATTTACCAACAACCATCACCCAATACAACCACCACCACATACCAGAATCACCGTATCACTAGCTCTACGAGGTCTAACTTGGTGTCATTTTCACGCTTCAAATTTCCAACTGTATACATTATACATATACATATGTATATATATATATGTGTATATATATTTACATATATATATCTTTGTTTTGCGTTATTTGGATTACTTGTTACTGTCCCTCCCACCCTGTCCATCCACAAAGTAAAAACATTTAAAAGGCGTTCAACTGTGGTTATAGTCCAATCAACACATCCCAACAACAACATACGTACATGGCTATCTGCTACTCCTCTCACCAACGCTTATGTACAGCAACTGCTTCTTTTTGTTGGGGCCATCGTATGCTACTATGTGGTCCCAATCATAACATAGCCCACATGGGTCGCGACTAAGGCTTCACATGACCATAACTTTAGGGCGTTGCGAGTGCTTTGCTTGAGTAGAGCTTTATTAAATTTGGTTGAAAAATATGCATCCTTCGCACAGGATACGCTGAGAACGCGCTTCGACGAGACATCAACGCTTGCCACAGTCACAAAGTCAAGACCCAGCGATGACGATACGGAAATTGTTGTTGTCAGCGATACAGTGCGTCAAAGACGCGCACGTACACCGCAAGCCGGTGAGGGCAGCACGCCCAACACAAGTGTCGCCGAGTCGCAGTCGGCGAAAGAGGATGCCCTATCGGCCTCAAATAGTGGTGAACAGGTGCTGCCTGACTTGCTTCCACCTCAAACGTTTCGTTTGGCTGAATCCAGCACACTCTTCTCGCAGATATCGCTCAATCCGAACAAGGTGATGGAGTCGCCACCGCCAAAGCCGGCGAAAACCAAACGCAAAGCGCCGGCAGCACCCGCTCAGGTGGTTGAGATAAAGGTGAAAAACATTCAGAATGACAAAATGTCGGTTCAGAATATTGCGCTGGAGCCGCAGCAGGGGGAGATTGTGGACACGGTGAACATATTAGAGAGCGTGGAGCCGCTGCTGCCTGAGTTCGTGCAGACTGTGCAAATAGTGGATTTGTCGGAGGACTCGGATTCCTCGCTGCGCGTCGATGCAAACGGCAAGGAGGTGCGACGCAGCAAGAGCAAGCATTCCCTATGCGAATCGCCGGTGGCTAAGGCAGAAGAAGACACCGACGCAGATCCGGATGCAGAAGCCATGTTGCGTCCTGCTGCGGGTAACACGAGTACCCCACTCCTGCGCGTGGAAAAGCAGCGGATATCCTTCGATGAGAAGCGTAAACGCATTGCCCACGAGCGTGACATACTACGCGACTCCGAGGAGGAGGATGCGGCACAAAGCGCTGCAGCGCCCAATGACAGTGCAACAACAGCAAGCGAACAGCGGCCCAAAGCCAAGCGCTGGCGTCAGCTGCAACCAGAAATGGAGGCACTGACACCAGACACCGAACCGGAATCGCCCATTCGTAATAGTTTCTATAGCGCCGACAAGGAAACAGGTTTTGATATTGAGCCGCTGGTATTCTCCGATGATGAGGAGATACCGCGCTTCTCGCTGGAAATGACACCAACCTTCGACTCCGATAGTGATACGGTAATTTGGTAGAGCTTGGATCATCAATTCTATTTATTTTCGCCACACCTTGTTTTCTCTTGTCTATCTCTTCTTATCGCTCCACGCAGAGTCGCATTGAGACGCCCTCCACGAAGAAGCCGAACTCGTTCCTGAGCAAGGTTCTCCACTCAATGCCCTCGCCCCAAGACGACTCGAATGTCACCCTAAAGAGTCCGCCCACTGAACAGCCCGGCGGCAGTCTGGCCAACCTGGAGCAGCGCGTCCAGGACTTCAATAAGCTGGCCAAGCAGATGATCTATCAACTGGAGATGACCAAGACGAAGATCGAACAGTGCCACGAGAGCGAGGCGTAAGCATGAATGAATATAAAGGCGATTCACATTTGCTAACTTCCCATTATTTTGCAGTGATGATCTCAGAATGCTCATAGCGCCAGATGCGGCAACTCTGATCTCACAGGGCGACTCCTTGGTGCTCGAGACGCATGGCAAACAGGGCAGCATCTCACGCCCTGTGATGCGCACACAGATCCTACTCAGAGAGAAGTTCCGTGAGGTGCAACAGGCCAAGTAATTAGAATCAAAGAGTTCCTAAAGATTTATTCACTTACAAAGTGTTTGCTTTACCAACGATTTCAGGCCTAAAGCAACTGGCGCAGCTGCCGCACGCCCCGCTCCAGATAGCGTCAATATCGAGGAACTGATCACAAAAGGTCTGCGCCGCATAAACGTGCTCATTGAGAAGCCCGTTGATTCCAAGTCCAGCACTGAGCTCGAGAAACGCATGGAGGACATCAACGTAAGTGTGACCAAGCGAATTTGGCGCTGGCTTTTGGCCAACAGTATAAAGAAACATCTGACAACTAATTGCCCGTGGCTAAAATGAGTTGAATAAAAATACCCTTTAGTTTGGTATTAATAAGGGCTATATTATGACTTTCAATATATTAGATTTGTGATTTAGAATATTATAGGCACTTACATCATTTATATATATTTATTTTATTTTATTTTTATTATTATCATATATTTTTTTAATTTTTTATTCATTTCTATATAGCATAATTATTTTCACAGGGTATTTTTTGCTACATGCAAAATGCCTTTATTATAACCATGCGCAATATATAGTATATATATGTTATGTATTTCTATATTTCGTATTATTTGCGTACTAATTTAGACATCTGTGAAGGCGTCTGCGTTTATTTTTGCTCTTGCTCCAACCACAAGTTAATTGGCCTCTTGAGAATTCAGAGCAACAGCACAGGCCGCCAAACTGAACTAAATGCTGCCATTAGAAATACCCAAAATAAACCGAAAATTTTGACATAGTTACACAGGCAGCTCGAGACAGCTCGTCGTGTGCCGACATTAACAACATCAACAACAGCATCTGTAACATTTATATACTATTTATGTGACGGCAATTTGTAGTTGGGGCAACAGCTCAGATCGCATTTAAAGAAAGAGAGAACTTAAGAGAGATCTAAAGTGTTGATCGACAGTTGGGTTGTTTAATTTGTGTAGTGTCATGTTTGATAAAATAAGGAAATTTGTCATAAAAATATATATTTTAAAATTTTGGGTTAATTTAAAAAATAATTTAAGAATCTGTGGGAAAAACTAGTCAAAATTAGAGCTTTTTTAGATTTTGTTTAGAAATAATATTTTTTTATCTTTAATGTAGGTCATCCAATAAAATTTTGTATATATATTTTTCGTTATTTTCAAGTGATCAATTTGATTTAAACACCAATTGAGCTGATCCGCATTCCTTAATATTTTCATTTATGTTAGCTCTGGCAATAAATATATATACAGATCATATATAGATCAATAATGTAGACTAAAAAATTTCTTAAATTTCTCAAAAGTTTCTTTAAATCAACAAATGGCAAAATATTCACAAACAAGTTTTTATTATGCCTGCTTGCTTGAAGACTAGCATTGAGTTTATAGTTCCATAAATTAAAGCTGTTCTAGTTATACCCTGAGCCCATTGAAAATGGGAAATCAGGGTATAATGGTTTTGTTAAATGTATGTAACAGGCAGAAGGAGACGTGTCAGACCCCACAAAGTATATATATTCTTGATCAGCGCGACGAGCTGAGTCGATTTAGCCCTGTCCGTCTGTCTGTCTGTCCGTCTGTCCGTCCGTCCGTCTGTCCGTCCGTCCGTATGTTTGAACGCGTCGATTGAAGCATCTAGACAAGCTAGAGACTTCAATTTTTTTTTGTTGGGTCCGTGGATAGCACGCGCAGGTCAAGTTTGTTACCAAAAAACGATATCTCTTTTTGTTGTTTTGTTATCGATTTTAAACCTTATCGAAAACAGGTTATAAAATTTGATCTCCCACACCTTTAGAGCTAGACCCCTCAAATTTTGCATATAGATTCATGTGAATTTTATGCAATTTCTATTTTTTTATTTTTTGGATACCGGCTCTTTTTACTAATTAACCCTCCCCCCCTCCCCGCACCCCTTCATTACACATGGAGAGTAAACATGTGAATAAATTAGCATTTTTATAAAATGTAAAAAATTCAATAGTCGGACTGGGCTCAGGGGATCTTCTAGTCGGGCACCTCCGACTAGAGTTTTCTTACTTGTTTTTATTTAGATTTCACTTTAATTGCCTTTAAAGTTTTCATTTCATTTTATTTCCTAAAATGTGAAATAGTTGACAAATGGTCGTATTTCCTGTCACTGTGTGAAATAATAAATATAAAAAATCTCCCCCAATTCGACAATTTCGATCCCTAAACAATGACACGGCCTAAAATCCATCATTAATCAATTCGTGTATGGTTTGTTTATTTTTGTTTGCTGGCCCCAACGACAAAGAACAACAAAAAGAAAAAGAAAAAAAATTAAAAACTGAAAACAGAAAAGTGGGAAACCTATATTTAAAAATAGAATTCTAAAGAGCGCAACTGCGAAGAGAATTTTCTTGTCTTGATTGAAACTAAAATTTGCTCCCTTTCGCTGGCGGCGTTGATATTTTTTGTTGGTTTTTTTTGTTTTCAGTCTGCGCGCGGTTAAAACACGCAACGGTCGCACCGCTTGAAATTAATTTCGTAATTAATTTGATTGAAGTGCATTGAGGAAGTTCACTTGGCGCCAAAATTGTTTGCTCTGGGCACTCAAATGCAATTTTGTTGGTTGACACAGTCTGTCAGTGCGGTATACGAAAAGCCCTCACGCCCACCGAGACACACTCCCAGCCACACACATTGCATCGATTTGCGCTCTTGGGCGCCCATAGGAAGCACTTGCATGGAATATTCGTGCTCGTTTACAGCCGGAATTGAATTTCAGTAACCCTTTGGCCCTCCCAGCAGTGTCCATTTTTCCTCTGTGCGTGCTCCCATTTCCACTCGAACAATTCTTTGTTTTTTTTCTTTTTTGTTTGTTACTTTTGATCTTAAACTGATAACTAAGTAAATTGAACGGATGGTTAAACTCTTTGCAGGAACGCCAAGACGATCTGCAGGTCATTGTTGGCGCCATTGGCAAGAATACCCAGATGCCAAAGGTCACGCCCGTCATGATGAAAGAAATCGAGAAGGTTAAAGCAGCAGCACTTGTCGCCCGACTAAATCATTTTACTAACAGCTTACACTACTTTTCTATTCATTTCGACTTTTTCTTTCTTTTGCCACAGACTAAAAACAATTTGATTGCTCACGCCGATAGTGTTGAGCTCTCACTGACGGAATTGAAAAATGTCACCCAAATGGGCAATGGGAACGGCGCCACCAACAGTCGGCAGGGTAAGTGATTTTTATTGCTTTCGATTATGGCTAAAGAGGGGTATATTAGTTTGCGGGAAACTGTATGTAAAAATTAAGGAAATATTTGCGATCAATTTAGTTATGTAGGGATATTAGGGTTAGTATAAGAAATTGAAGATTGAGTATTATATGAATCTGAAAACTCTTTGGTAAAAATAGTATAAAAATATGATATAAAATATATAAAGACATATTTTATGTAATTAAAGTTTATAGCTATGAATATAAATTAAATGAAACAAATATATTTTATTAAATGAATTTTCCTAGTATTTTAATAGCCATATAGCAATACTCTATTCAAGAACTTATTTAAAAACTATTTCCTACATCTATATATAAATATTTTTATATACTTATATAAATCAGTTTAATAATCAATTAAAGTTATATTCATGAAATACATTTTGCCTAAAACTTGTTAAAAGTTTTCCGTTTAGTTTGTTGGCAATCGACCACAGAATATAAAATATTCATTTTCATATAAAGGGAATTAATAATGGTGAATAAGTCATGATTATTGAACCAATTGGAGAGACAGAATCGAAGCACTTCAATTGGCAAATTCAGAAAAGCAGCGAATAAGCACGCGCGCAGCATTTGCCTCATAATTGTTTTTACACATTTTCGCTTTTAAAGTTTTCGATATCATATTTTGCTGCAGCCGACAATATTGCGTAGCATTTTATGGCGTTTTTACGATATTCCGGCGCACGCTGGGCCCTACTTCAAATATTTATGCCACACACAAGAGGGAGGAGGTCGCATCCAAACAGAACTTTGGGCATTTCATCTAGAAGCGCGCAGTTGCGTGCAGCTGGACAAATGTCGATCCTTTTTCTATACTTAGTTTTGTGTATACATAGAGAGAATGAAAGAACTCACAAGTTACAATGGGGACAGTCACATTTATTGTGCGCTTACATTAAATAGATGCATTCCATTCCTTAAATAACGAAAGCGCCTTCAAATCGGACAGTTGCGAATCTGAAGGCGCCTTCACTACTTACTGAATGAAATTTTTCGAAGATGTTGCGAACGTTGGTGTCGTTCGTTATTTGGTTTTATTAATATTGGCTTTAGTTTTGAGCCAATGCTGGCTGAGTTGGAAAATTGAGAGGCCTCTTTGGATTTGATTTGAGAGGTATCTCGATTGGGACTTAAGACCTCCCCACTAGTTCGAGGCGTTCTTTTGAAGCCCACTTGTTGCATGAATTTATCGATTTCCTCATTGTACTTCTGGCGGATACATATGGACGAGTTGCTAACAGGCAGCGAAATTGCATTGCGCATTTGAATATCGCACATTTTTTTACCATTCTTGGCAATGGTGAATTCGGCCTTATTAAATAATCTCCTGCGCTCTTCGAAGCTGTCTCTGTGACTGTCCGAGCTACTCACTGAACTTTCTGATCTAGCGGCATCTATCTGAGGACAGATTATAACCACTTTTTTCGCAACTTTCAATTGGCGCGTGTCTTCCGATAATGAATTCTCGGCTGGTTCTATTAGTTTCATGAATGAGGGAGATTTCGCTAAACCTTGCTGTTCAGGAGCCTTAGATGTCTTAGTGCATTCTTTCAAGTGTTTGACGAGGAGGTGGGAGTTCGTAGATAGCGTGTTCTTGGCACGTGCCTTGCCTTTTATCTTGCTCTTCGAAGTTAGAGGATGTGTCTTCTCATGACTTTTCTGTACCCGTTCATGTTGCTCATCCATTAGTCGCAGCTGGAGAGCGATTGGATTTATAGTTTTAATCTGCCCTGGATATGGTGTCGCTATACTGTTTTTATCGAGATCACGGTCTACTACCTGTACAATTGGGTTGTATCTTAGATTCTTTTTAAATTCGGATGGTAGGAATGACGAATTCGTAGAAAAAACCGTGGATTGACTATAGTTCATCTTGAATACTCTGATTGAGCGAGCTTTAGACTGTAAATAGGCAATCAATAATTAAAGAACAAATATATTTCTAATTCTATTTTATTTGATATTTTTTGTATTTTTTTTTTTTTTTTAGATTTTTGTCTGTTTTAGTTTCAAGTTATGTGTTAGAACTGCTTCAAAATCTCACCTTGTCCCGGCCTACTTAACACAACAGAGTCTCTGAACAACTGGCAAAAGCTGAGTGCTACGAAATCCGGTGAAGAGCTCAACAATTTATAAAATATAGAAAAGTCGACAGTTATCTAGACTAAAGTTCGTTCTTGGGAAGTGCAAATTTTACACATTGTTGTTCAATATACCCCATAAAAAATCAACACTTTTCACATCAGCCAAATTTATTAATCGCACAAATTATACGATTGCATTGCATTCGTTAAATAATAAAAGTGCCTGGAAGTTCATTCGATGTTGAATCTGAAGACACTTTTACTTTCTAGCGAATGAAATCGATGGCTTATGATCATAGTTTGGCTCAACGAATATAGGTTTAATAGCTTCATCGCTCTGCAGTGAAGTCAAATCTGACGCGGTGAAGTCGTCTCTTTTTGATATGTTTACGCTGGTGATCTCATTGCCAGGGGTTTTCATTAAACCTTGTTTTTTCATGAACTCCTCAATTGCATTTTTGTACGTTTCATCCCCTTGATACTTCTGCGCCTGCTGTTGCTCAGTTGTTCGTCCCATTGTGAAGTCGGACATTTTCTTACCGTTTTTAGCTATTGTGAATTCGCCCATTTCAAATAATCGCCGGCGTTCTTCGAAGCTTTGTGTTGAATCTTCCGATTTTAAGCTCACGCTGGATTCTTCGGGAGTAATTATATAAACCTTTCTGGCACGCTTCAAATGATAATGGCTTGCAGCGTTGGTTAAACGTTTTATTAATATTTCGGGATTCAGAACTACTTTCTTTTTTGGGTGTGGTGTGCCGAATGACAAGATTTCAGAACCGGAGCTTCTGTTGGAGTGATCAAGTTTTAGGCTCGAAATTCT
The DNA here is from genome assembly GCA_035045145.1 of Drosophila meridionalis. Taxonomy (NCBI): domain Eukaryota; kingdom Metazoa; phylum Arthropoda; class Insecta; order Diptera; family Drosophilidae; genus Drosophila; species Drosophila meridionalis. Next base: position 7,466,349 of record JAWNPG010000020.1, on the reverse strand, counting down.
AACAAGATGATCCTGCCCCTCGTCGTTATTCTGGCTGTCTCTTAAGCGTTTCAAGAGCATTTTGGAGTTCGCGATCTTACCTAGTTTGGAATAATGTATGCCACTTACTTGAGAGGAATTCGGTTTTGGCTTCTCGGCGGCGCTAACAAAAGGCTGTGGGTGAAAACTAATATTCGTGTCTATGGCATCCTTTTCCTCGATAAGACGCTCTCTGAGTGAACTGAGATCTGAAACCCTACTTGCTCGCGGAAATGGTGTCGATGCCCGCCCGTGATCCACTCGTAGTAGTCCATAATCACGGTCTGCCGGACGTAAAAATGGAGCGGCTTGGAATCCTATAAGTCGTGTTTGCTTCTTATTATAGGTATTTTCGAATCTAGCGGCCATCGTAGGAGAGTCCAATGATAAACGATTCTGCATCTTTAGCGATCTAGTTTACTGTACAGGGGCAATAAAACAACTATGAACAACAAGATATTTTAATGTAGTCCGTTTTTTTTTTTTTTTTTTTTTTAATTATATTTTCATGTTATTGAAAGAACCTTAAGTTTCTGTGTGTTAGAACTGTTTGAAAGTATGAACTATTTGCGGGGCCTACTTTACCACATTACAATTTTTTCAAAGCCGGCAAGAATTGAGTACTACGTTATCCTACCCTCCCGTGTGAGGCAGTCTTTGTAAGCTTATAGAACTATCTGCATGAACAATTTTCGAAAGACTCTAAAATATACATTTATGTAATATTTATTGAGAGGGCGTACTTATAGACAAAAGATATCAGTTTTTTTTTTTTTTAATATTAATGGAATATCAATTTTATTTCTTGTTCTCTTGATAGATTCAATCAGTTTAGTTATGTATACGTATGAATGGTTTTATATTTTTTATATAAATTATGTATTTCTTATCGGTATTCATTGTCATTTCTTGATTGGGTTTGATTCGTTGTATTTAGACAGCCATGAAGTTGAAGTGCGCAACATGCTGAACAATTTGTTGGGAAATTCGAAACTTTGTCCTGATAAATCATAATAGGGTTTTATTTGGCACTTTTTAACGAATCTTTTGATTTCGGTTGTTAGTTTATCTTCGTGCATAGGGTGTTGGCTATTATACTCTCGTAATGGCGGAACTGTCTTTCCGATAAGACTATCGCTCAGTTTTCTGCCATATCTGGCTATGGTGAATTCGGCTTTTTGAAATAGCCGACGTTTATTCTCAAAACTCAAATCCTTATTTGCTGTTCCTTTCTGCTGTTTCCGATGCGGGAAAATCTGGGGAACGACCACTCTGACTTTTTTCGATTCAAGCCCAATCACCTTATTCAATGATTTTGGGCCAACGATGGGACATTTGAAGTTTCTTTCTTTTAATATCGACTTCAATGTTATTGCCTGCTTCGGTTGTTCAACATCTATCGTAAGTTTACTTGAGCTGGAATTCTGCGAAGGTGGAGCACTAACCAATACATCCGAGTTTCGGTCATCCGTCTCACTATCGGATATTACCACTGTGTATGGAGTGGAAGCTACGTTTTTGGGTACCCGTTGCATTCCATACCCGCTGAACGGCGCCGTCTCTTGCGGGGTTACTTTAAATTTAAGTTTGTTTCGAAATCGTGGTACATGTGCAGGTTGCAATACTATTCTATGCGATAAGGTCGCCATCGTGCGGCTGTTTGATGAGTAAGATGAGTAAGTCGAGTTTACAAAAGTGTTTTTTGTTTATTGTTATTTAGTTTGTTATATTGCTTTTTTCAAAATTGTATATGATTTCAGTGTTGTCTGTTCCTATCGTGTTTGTTGATTGTTTAACTTTTGTTTTTCGCTTACAAGTTGGTTTGCTCGCAAGGTGACACTGCTTTCAATGCCTACGCCGCACTGCTTGAATTTTCAACACTCTAGAAGCTAAATGTTACAGAACTCTGTTTGTGCTGTTGCCAAAGATTCGAAAAGTAAAAACTGAATTCCCTGTAAAGCAAAAAAATTTATTATTATAAAGAATTTGCAGTGCAGGGCCATCGATGATATTGAATAGATAAGTTTTAAGTTTTTAAATTGCATTTATTACACGAATTATATAGAGTATTTATACTTCTATATGCACTTCTACAAAACGCAATCACTGATAAATATATGTATATTTTTTGTTCGTAGTAAAATTGCATTCGAAAAATAGCGAGTATATCTTCTAACCGGAGAGTCGACTCTCAATTTGAAAATACCCTCGATATTTTTGAAATGAAATTTTCGTCTCGTCATTTATTATTTATTGTGAATTGTATTGAGTATTGTCGCTCTGCTGGTCAAGTTGGCTAGATCCTGCCTCGCGCTTTTTAATGTTTTATCATTTACGTTTACAAATTTTAGATTTGCATTCGCGGAAGTGACCGAATAGCCTAGTCGCTGAATATACCTCTCAATTTCCTTTGTCGCCTCCAAGGCTTTTATTATTTGTGCGCTATCAATATCTATTACCTTCGGTTTCTTTGATACTAGCTTATCGCTCAATTTTCGGCCATATCTGGCTATTGTGAATTCGGCCGTACAGAACAAACGTCGCCGCTCATCGAAGTCAGATGTCGTATCGCTAGTTATGTAGCTCCTTCGCGGAACCACTACTGTTACTTTCTTCTTAATGTTTGATATTTCTGCGACACTAGACGGGGTACTTTTTGCAGTGCGGCTGTTTGATAATATAGACGGAAGTTTCTTACATCTATGCGAGGAACCTTGATCAAACATATGAACGCTTTCCTCCACTCGTGCAGTACCAATTGATAAATTTCCAACAGAATGTCGTTGATTGAGATCAGCTGTGTAATTCGAAAAATTCACAGAGTCCACGTCATTTCCTCGATACTCCATGAGACGAGCAGTCAGCAAATGCCTATCAATGCCATCAAATCGTTTTGGATGTGGCGTCGAAGAGGTAGTAGTTACACGAACTAGACCATAGTCGCGGCTCGACAACCGCACGGGTTCGATTTCCTGAAATGCGGCATTCTTCTTCTGTTTTGTTCTCTTTCTCATTATACAGGCGATGCAGGAAGCTGATTCAAACAATAAAAACAATAATTAGCTAGTTGTCTGTCTGTTTGCAAGATCCGTGTATTATTTTTTTCTATTTTTTCTTATTAATATTTGTTGTTTTATTGTAAGTGTTCTTTTTGTTGTGTTCTGAGTGTGTAATCATTTTTATATCCTAATAGTTCGAACCGATTTCAATGACACTGCTTGCAGTGCTTACGCAGTTCAATTTTTGCTTCGACTCGAAAGATTATTGCTGCGAGACTCGAGCGAGAAAATGGCTGAAAATAAAACCAATCCACAGTTAGTAGCACTGGCTAAAAGCTGCATTGAAGCTTTTTGCGCTAGGGCGGGCTTTTTTCTCTGATTGGCTGGCAAACAGCTGTTAAGGATTTGTATAAAACATTTCAAAACAAACCGTTCTGCGGGAAGGAACTCAACTGATAAATATAAAACGACTTCAAAGTTTTTGCGTGCGAAAAAATTTAATGTGAAATAAACAAAAAATATTATAGATTGGTATATAATTGATATGACTTGATATTTGATAGAGTTTAGTTAATTTTATAAAATTTTAATTTACACAAAAGTAAATATGTGAAAAAATATTAATAATAATTTATGGAATATAAATCAATGAGAATGAACCTGATTGGCTACGCGCATTATTATTATATATATATATATATATTTTTTTTTTTTTTAAATTTTTAAGTATAAAATAATATTGATTTAACATAAAAATATACCAAATATAGAATGTGAAACTTTCATTTTAAAAAATATAAATATATATTATATATTATTATTAACAAATCAAATATATTTTTGTTTCTAACGTCGCAGTCGAATTATCATAAAATTTTATGTTTAATTTTTCAACCATTTTTGGAATGTTTTAAAGTCCCATTCGCTGTGCTTGGCACAGTTGAAACTTAAAGAAAACTTTTTATACCATTTAATTTATATATTATAATAAATTGTAAAAATAACAAGTGTGCCCCCATTAAAACTTATGTGCTCACCCTCTCAGAGTATTTGAAAAAGTGCTGAGTGACGTTGAGCACCAGCCGCGCGACAAGTGGAAATATACAATTTCTCCGGTTTTTAATGAATTATGACATTTTGCTGTTGGGAACGTTGACGTTAGCTTTATCAGGTAGCTGCCTCCTTTGCCAATTACAACGTGACGACAAATATAAGTGTGTGTGAGTGTGTGTGTGTGTGTGTGAGTGTGTATATGTATTTTTCCAAAGATTCGTTCCTCATTTTACACCTGCCAGGGGCTGATTGTTGTCTCATGGAAGACAACAAACAGACGGCCACAATACGAGCGTCAAAATGGGTGAAAAGAAATTTTGCACTTAACGCGTTTTTTTTCCTTATTTTTTTTTTTTTTGCTGCCTCTTCGGCTACAAAAGTTGAAGTGTCTAAGGCTTGTCATATGGTATATTTTTTTGCCGTTTCTGCTTTTCCGCATATTTGTTTAACAGGCTGGCTGCTTGTGTGCTGTGACTCTCATGAATTTCATTTTAAATGCTTTCACACACGTGGCATTCATTCATTCATTCATTCAGGCATTCAACATAGACAGCACTGGTCCCAGTCCTGGCTCAAGGCCCGTTGCTTTTCTTCTCCCCGGTTGAGTTGTTCTCGCTCGCAAATCCCTTGTTGCAAATAGGTGCTCTAATCCTGCGTGCTTTCTGGACATAAGCAGACACACACACACACACACACCAACACAAACACTGACAGATAAGCATAGACACACACACACATAAATATTGGGTTTGCTTTCACGGCTTATGTGCAACTCAAGCCTGGAAAACTTTCATAAATATGTATCTAGCTCCACTAGCTCCTTCGGCTTACAAAAGTTGCCCGAGGCTTTTCTTTCAATTCCTTGCGCTAAGTATTTCAAGTGTTTCCCTTGCCTTTAAATCCTTGCTAGCGCTCCCTGGTGCCAATTCAATTTTACCATTCGGGGCGTCAAGAATGACAAAAAATACTTAAAACAATATTTTTCTGTGCATTGTTGAGCGCTGCATTCCTTAATGTCGACCGGGACGCATGCCCATGGTATTTGTTCTGCAAAATGGCGCTACATAGATGAAATTGTTGCACAATGGAGCTGCGGCTTTAAGTGTTGCTCCTCTCGCATTGAAATACACTCCAAACTGAGCAATTGTGCTGCTCATTTCTGAGTTCTCTCAGTTTATTTTTAAGCCGAGAACCTAAAAGTCTCTGAATGTACAGTGGTATTGCAATGAATATATTTAGAATATATTTAAACTTGCGGAGATTTTAAGACTGAAATAATTGTTATAGAAAGCAAAAGTTGTTTGTATGTGATATGAAGATATAAATAGCATTTTGAAGTCCAGACTGATTTAAGGACTTGATATCTACTGTATCACATATCAAGAAAGTGATAAAGGATCTCTCTGAAAGCTTATTAAAAAGGGGTTTAAGTAAAGTATATTTTATTTACGTCAAACTATATATATAAAAATATAGGTAAATAAAAAAAAAAAAAAAAAAAAAAAAATTACTTTTCTGAATGACATTTTTAATAATTGAACTTCTCGATATAATAAACAGTCTTTGTCTGGGCAATCCTTACAATATTCATTATCACATCAAATTCGATAGCTCATAAAATTTTTGTATAATATTCTTTGCAACTGCACCACTGTGCAAGCGAACGTCCTGTGAGGAAGCTACTTGAAAGTTTGCTTCGTTGAAATAGTTTTTCATTCACTCGGCGCTTTTTTATGTGCTTATGGACTGTCGGTCTAAAAAGACTAAAAGAGGTGGGCGGGCTGGCGTCGGACAGTGCCGGCAAATATGGTCCAGTAGAGCAGCGAGATTGGGAGCTTGGGAGCTTAGGGCCTATGCGAATGTTGGCCACGTTGACCGCAATTGGCCGGGTGCTGCAGCCGCAGCTGGCGCTGCTAATGAGGAAAGCGGCGCTTGTGACCGTGCAGAAAACATCTAATTATCGTCCGCTCTTTAATGAAAATTTGGTTTCGCATTTTCAATTGCAGATTACAACAGCGAGCCCAGCGGCATTGGCGCTTTGGCCAGCAGCTTCGACAAGTCCGTTTTGCACATTTCCGACTGGCTGACTTGGGAACAAAACATGATCAAGATACAGAGCGTGCTGGTGAACGATGGGGACGCCGTGCGGCTGGCCATCGAAAAGCAGGAGGTAAGTTGGACCAGAAGTCGATGGTGGCGAAAAACCTGCTCAAAGCACTCCCCACTCTCCACTCACAGAAAGTTTTGCGTGAATTGAAAATGAAAAAGCCGCAACTCAACGAACTGGTCCACACAGCGGAAGTGCTGAAAGGAGACATCAAACGTCAGCAATTGCAGGAAAAAGGTAAGCAGAAAATATTAGAAAATGCAATTTAAATATATATGTATTTATGGATTGGGACAGACTTTGTAGCTGTTCCCTTGGGTATAAAAAGAAATAGTTTTATTGCTGTTCGAAACTATATTAGATTTTATATTATATTTCTACATGGCAAGCTGAAAGCTTGAATGTGCGGAAAACCTTTAATTTATGGGTATAGGAAGGCATAGATTTATAACTGTTCGAAATTATATTAGATTAGATTATATTGTGCATTACATGGCAAGCTGAAAGCTTGAATGTGCGGAGAACCTTTAATTTATTCAGTTCTTAATGGAACTGAGCTAATGGATAAATCCTTTTTGGCACCACATGCGAACATTTTCCAATTCATCGAGCAATTCGAGCACGGAAATTTCATTAGGCCTCTTAGCTGTTGTCAGCTAAATGGCATTATGAATTGCATGCAGATTGTGCTTCACCTAGGGGTCTAACGAGATATGCACATTTTCCATTTCCCATAACGACTTTCGTGCAAACAAATTTCCGTTTTGTCAGACCGACAAAATACACACACACACACACATAGACATAGACTCGGCCAGTGTAGGAGTTTCAGTGAAAGCAGAAATGCGAACGAGATCCACTTTAAATTCCAACCAACTCAAGCTGGCCCTAGCGCTTGGTGCGGACATTGCTGTGCCTCAATTGCAAAAATGTAAACGCCGGTCATGAGCTCCTGGCGCTGGGCCGCTTTGCATATTGGCCCTTAGTTGTGGCTGCTGCTGTTGCTGCTGCAGCTGTTGCAGCAAAAGACAAATATTAACAATGGTAAACTGTATTAAACACATAGATACCGCGTAGTAGATGATATGAGACTATTAGGCATTTGCCTGAAGCATTTCTGCTTTGATTGTCATGTAAAACTGAGAGATATATTGATGTAGTCTAAGACCTTCTTGACTGACACTTTGATTACTACGTTATATCTATATGTTTTACATGACAATTAGAGGTGAAACATGTAAAAACAATGTTTGCTAGCCGAATGATAACTGAGTATATGTTTTATTATCATTCTCAAACATTTATAAAATATCCCTTTCGCTTATTATTATTATATTATTACTTTTATTTATTTATATATTATTGTTTTAATCTAATTATTAGCTTGGTATATTTATAAGCTAAAAAAATGATATACAACATTTCAAAATTAAATGACATAAACATCTTGCTTAACTACATTTATTAAAATAAGTACCCGCAACCCGCATTTATTCAAATGTTTTAAAATGACTGCTGAGATTTTGTTCTGGATAAGCTCCCTTTCGGCTTGTTAAGAGGTATCGCAAGGCGACGAAGTCAGCGCTGTCAAATGGCATTGAAAGACAATGGCAAAGTTCACAGCAAACACAAATACAAAAATGTAAACACACACACACACACAGAGACTCACTCACACACACATAGATTGCATAAAATGGCCTGCACCATAAATCGGAATTGGTAAGTCATTAAAGCCGGCACAGCCGGCAGAGGTGAATATGCATTACAGTTGCAGAGTCACTGGAAAAGAGCGAAACGCTGCCTCAAGAGAGTACAAAATACACTGCATGCCAAGAGGCGCATGCTCACATGTATGTGTGTGTGTGTGTGTGTGTGTGTGTGTGTGCTCTGTGATACTTTCTTTTTGTTTGTGATTCGTTCATTTGACTCTCTGTGGAATTTTAATGTGGCAGCAGGCAGCTAACATTTCAGCCAGTTGACATTTAATTGACAAGCGTTGCGGCAGCGGGGCGGATGGTTAACATTTTTATGTCCCAGCTATTTGTTGTTGCTGCTGTTGCTGCTGTTGCTGCTCTTACACAGTTTTGTATTTTATGTCATTGTTTGCTGGCTCTGGGGGGATTGGCCTGCAGTCGGCTGCATTGCTTGTGTGTTCTTACATATTATTATGATGTTTGGTTTGTCATAAACATTTGTAACTTGTCCTGCGCTGCTGACGTCGTGCTGCTGTCGACCACGTACATAAGTGGAATCCCTGTTGCTGTTGCCCCTCTCCCTAGAAATGTCACTTGGGTCGAAACCTGTTTCTGCCACATGCTAGCTATGCTGCAGGTTTACTTTATTTTCTGCTACCTCGGGCTTATTACGGGCGTTACATAGCAAATAGTGGGGGACAGATTCATTATTGTTATTTTCTTTACTTTTTTTTATTTTGCTTCCAAGAACTGAGCTTGCCGTTGGTTATTATATAAGCATGACTGTGTAATAGTTACCAGGAATCTTTAACAATTTGTGCAGTTGTTAAAGGGAAGTCTCCATGCTTAGTCTAGCTGACAATCAGTCAGTCAGACATTCAATCAAGATGACAAAATAAGTATATAGAATTAGAGAATTATAATAATAGTTACTCTATAAGCTGTTGGAAATAAATGAATAAAGAAAGTTATAAAGATTTGACAGTATTTAAATTGAAGTTGGACTAGTTAGTCTCTTTCACTGAGTTCTCAAAGGTAGAATCAACCTCATGTTCTATTTGTTTATCTCTATCCCAATTGATGCTTTCTATTCACTTTTATTTTTGAGCTGTGATATCCGATATTAAAATTTTCATTACTAATGACTTTTGTAGTTGCTAAGCAACCTTTAAATTGCTAAATTTTATCCACAATTGCACAAATAATGATTACGGCACAATTAAGTTGTTCACCTGCCGAAATAATTGGCTTTGAACCGAGAGGACATGCTACACACACACACACACATTGTGGGCAAACCTGGCTGGGGTTAGGTCAACTGATAGGATGGCTGGCAGCTGGCTGGGCCCGACTGTCGCTTATCTCGGGCCAAACGAACAGCACACAAAATCAATTAATTACGCATTTTGTAAGCTGACGCTTAATTAAACCATTATTTATTATCTCTCGTATGGCTGGATGGCATGCCATGGGGCGCGGCCAGGCGAAAAGTTCGACCCTGCTGAGCTTTGTTATCATTTTTAGTATGCCTACAACGAGCCGAGAGAGAGAGAGAGCTGCTCTGGAGCATGGGCAAAGCATGGGTAAAACGAAACCAGCAGCAGCCGGGCAATGTGTGTGCGCTGCTCGTAAATCTGTCTTTGACATGCAATTTTAGTGCAGCGGCTGTTGCTGCAGTTGCTGCTCCTTCAGCCAACAGCAGCAGCAACAACAACAACAATATATCAGCAATAACAATGCACAATGCAATTCTGCCATAGGACAACGCACTCGCCCATTCCCGAGAAAAGTGCGCCCAGTGTGTGGTCCCCGGCTCGGGCTATGAAGCCAGCAACCAAATTGCCTCTAATTGTCGTCTTTCTCCCAGCAATCTGCAACCTGCACCCGTTCCATTCCATCCCATTCCATCCCAGCCCTGCACCCTTCAGCACCACGCCCACTTCACGCCATTACATGCTTTAATAGGCCTACTCCTGCCTCCGCAGCTCTCTAGAGTCTAGAGACTCCCTGCCTGCCAGGCGCTTCCTGTGTTGCTTGTCTGCGCTTTCAAGAAGTTGTTGGCTTTTGATGCCCTTGCCGGGGGGCGGGGCATTACGACTATCTGATGAACCGTAAATAATTTAGTTAATGCTTAGCATATTTGGCTACAAAGCGAAACGATTTTTCAAATTGTGAAACGTTCTAATGCATTTAAAGTTGTTAGCTAACGGATGGCGAAGCTTTAAGCCAAGTTAAAATTGAAAGTCTATAGAAATTGAATTCGGCAGAAGTAATTGAAATGTTTTAAGGCGTATTATGGGATTATGTTGATATATTTTTATTAAATACTATATTTATATTAAATTTTTTTTAATTTAATTTTTTAATTATATATTTTTTTTAAATATATTTTTATTTTGTCTTTTTTTTAATTTAATTTTTTATTAATTAGATTTTATTATATAATTTTTTTAATAATAATATTTTATTTATTGTATTGTATAATTTTTTCAATTATAATTTTTGTTTCATATAATTTATTTATTTTTTTAATTATGTTTTTATTTCCTATATATATTTTTGTTTATTTTTTATTATATATTTTTAAAATTATTCTTTTAAACTATATTTTATTTATTATATTTCATTATATGTTTTTTTATTCTTTTTTTTCTATTATATTTTATTCTATATATTTTTTAAATTATAGTTTTTATTTATTATATATTTTTTTATTTAATATATTTTATTTTATATATTTTTTTGTTATATTTTTATTTTATTTTATTTTTTAAACTATATATATATATTTTTTTTTAAATTAAATTTTTTTTATATTATTTTTATTATATATATATTTTTTTTTCGAAACTTTTGAATTCAGTATGACATAAGAATTGATTCTATAAGTCTTTAATAAAAATTAAAAAAAGAAAATCTCGATAAAGTAGTTATTATATTAAAATATATCTTATATATTTTTCCCCCTTTTCATAGTATGTTATTACTAACATGCATAATAAATTTCTCAAATTCAAGTTTATAGAGTATTTGCTATTCGTTGTAGGTGCTCAAACCCCTGTTCTGTTTTTAATTACTTAAAAGCGACGTCTTCATGACTGCTTAACCTCAGACCTTTGACCAGGGGCAATTGGGCTTTGGCTTTGGGCTTGGGCTTGGGCTTCGTCTTTGGCTTAGGCTGTAGCTGTGGCGCTGGCTTTATGTAACTCGAGCACTTAACGCTGCTGCCGCAATTTTGAAAGCAACATTAAATTAAATAATTGTGCTAGCAGGAGACGGGCAGGCAGCTTGGCTTTCAGTCGCCAAGTTATGCGCCAGATAGTTTTTCCGCAAATTTTTCCGCATGAAAGTTATGTGAAAAATGCTTGTGAGCTAACTTGGCTAACATACAGTCCAACCTGGCCCACACACAGCTCTTGGCTGCAGCTTCAGCTGCAGCTCCCTTAATCCGCTGGAATATTCCTCACTGATTACGCAAATTGTCCCGTTGTTAGCGCGGTACGTGACTGCCGTGTATGTAAGTGGATTTCCTGCTGAGCTCTAGTACTCGCACAAATTCATGAGCTTAGTAAAAATGAATTTTAATTAAATTCATGCCAAATTATTTCACACATTTTATTATCCGTTGTTGCTGCTGCTATCAATAGATTTACTGCTTGAAATACTGTTGGCTGTCATGCTCTATACTTTTTTTTTGATGGACTTTGGATTGTTGACGTTTTTTAATTGAAAAAGTTTGAGACAAAAGAAAATTCCTAGACGGTGCTGTATGGAGCTTGACTTTTTGGTCTGTTTTGATTTGATATATGGAAGTATTGGGTGATTTGAATAGAATTTGATTTATGTTCGGCAATTAGGAATTTATGTATAATAATTCACTTCTTTTATACTCACTCACTCTCCGTATAATTTAAGCCCACAAACTTTCAATTTGTTGCCCCGCTTTAAGCTGCACAATTTGCGTCAAAGAAATCTACTCTTTTATTTACAATTCGTGCAAAAGCAGCTTTGCCATTGAGGTGTATTTTAATTTATATTTTCTTATGCACAAAACGCGTCTGGTATTCCTCACTTGTGGGTGAGGCAGAGAGAGAGAGAGAGAGAGAGAGAGAGAGAAAGAGAGAGGGAATGCGAGGTATTCCTTTTTCAGTCATTAAGACCGCTGCACTCGACTCAACTTTCAGAAATTCTGACGTTATTACCACCCTCGAAACTGGTTGAAAGGGGGACAGAGTGTGGGGCGAAAAGCAAATATCTACGATGCCACGACAAACAACAACCACACACACACACACAGGCACTCACACACACACTTTTATATAAATATATTTAGACACAGAATTCCGTCAATGGCCTCGGCACGCTTGTTGTGTGTGCAACCCTGTGCAAAGCTGATGTTAAAGTTTCTTATCAGTTATCAAGGTTCGCGGCAGACACGCACAACATGTGGCAGGAAGGCTGGCGGCCCCAGCTTGAATTCCGGCTGCTCCCGGCTATGGAGCACCCACTGCGCATGACATTCACAAGCAAAACAAACTGCCGGAATGCCGGCCGTAAGAGAGCCTAAGAGAAAAACAGATAAAGAGAGAAAGCGAAAGAATGACAGAGAGAGAGAGAGGGAGAGAGTGAGTGAGAGTCGCCAGGTGGGTGGTTGTTTGTCTTTTTATTAACGTGTGTGGAGTGGGTGGGGTGGGGGCCCACGTTGGGGTTGCTGCTGCGCCCCAGCTAACGTGCTTTGCCATCTTTGTTTACCCGCTTTTGGGGGTTGCTGGTGCCGCCCGCCGGAGAGCGTTAGCGTGAGCGTGTCGAAAGCGTAGTAAAAACAGTTCCGTGTTGAAAACGCTGCGCTCTTTGTTCACGGCCAGTTGGGACTCCGAGGGCAGTCAGCCCAGGACATTCGTGGGCTTTGACTGCGTACAAACGGTTGTGAATCCACTCGCAGCCATTGCTGCTGCTGTTTTCTTTTCCTTTCGACATCGACTTGAGGCGTCGCAGCCCGCCTCTGTCCACTGTTGTCTCGTGACGTCGCGACGCGTGAAAATTCTTGCTCAAAAACTGTAAATTTTAAATGCCATAAAAAGGAGAAGGCGATAAATTCGTTTTTTAAGCCAAATTAATTGCATTCAATTAGCAGAGCTCTTCGGCTGCATGTGTGTGTGCGTGTGTGTGTTTGTGCTAGTTTATGTGTTCGTGTGTTTTATGTTTGTTTGAGGGCCAAGAAAAGTCAAGCCACAAAATCGGCATTTAAAGTTTTTGTCTGCATTGGATTATTGCCCAGCCCTGCCTGTCTCCACACACACACACACACACACCCTGCAGTCGCTGTGGTGGCGCCCTTGTTGTTGCTGTTGTTTGTGTTGCCAATTTTGTTGCCGCTACTTTTGTAAATCAATAAACGTGAGGGTGGCAAAAGCCGCAAATATTGTTGAGCGGCGTGCCACACGGCGCATTCAAATATAAATATCATTGTTAAAAATAAAAAAAAAAAATAAAATGAAAACGAAGTGCGAATAAAATATATATATATGTATATGGGAATTCAAGTAATTGGATTTATTTGTCGTGCAATTGAAACAATTATAAATGCATTAAAATGTTTGCCAAATGAATTAATCACTTAAACAGAATCAAACAAACAGTGTTGATTAAGTGTGGATTACAAAGCCAATGGAACAAAAGGAAAAACGTTTTAAATAAAGTCTTATCTAAAAGAGTTCTTAAAACAGGAAATGCTCGGGAAAATATACTTTTCTTATCTATAATTATAGTAATAATTTATAATTTCTTTATAAAATGCATAAGAATTTGTAGTAATAAAATATGACTTAAATCATTATTAATTTACTGTTGATTTGTTACAATTGAAATTAATATTTAATAGTGAAAATGGTTTATCTAATTATTAATTTATTGTTGTTACACTGTTCAACAGTTTTTAGTTTTTTGTTCTTTTTCTTTGGAATACTGCATTAACTAAAATATAATTTTATATATTAATTTTATAATTTTAAAAATTATTTTGCTCATAGTTTAAACAATTTTATTATAATTTTTTAGTATTTAATTTTTTAAATATTTTATTTTATTATATTTTTTGTGTTATTTTTAATAAATTATTTTATTCTAATTTATTTTATTATTTATTTTTAATTATTTATTTATTTATTTTATTATTTTATTTATTTATTTTTGTATTAGATATAATAATTTATTTTATTATTAATTTTTAATATTTATTTTTTGAAGTTACTTACATTAATTTTTAAAATTTTTATTTTATTAAATTTTCATAATTATTTATTATTAAAATCAATATATTTATTTATTTAATTATTTTTTTTTATATGTTATTTTTTTTTTATATTCTAAAATAAAATTTTGTGCAGAAAAATTCTAAATATATTTGATATGCAGTTTATGAATACATTGTAATTATTATTATTATTATTTTATTATTTTTTTCACTATCAATTTTTATATAAATCAAAATTCGAGCTGCATATAAAGTTCATATTTGGCAGCTCTTGAATAAATTATTATTTATGTTGTTAATTTAATTTATTTCTAATAAATTTTCGATTCTCATTTCTTTTCACTATTTTAATTATATTCAAAATTTATAATACAATTGTTATCAATTTGCATTAATTCCCTACTGTATTTGAATTGCATTCCAAACATATTTTGATTCGCTAAACTTTGCCCTGACTGTTGCATATCAATCGGAACCACATCAGTAAATACATTTGTGCCGCTGTAGTTGTATTCAATTTAACTTTCGCAATGCTGCCCGGCATATGCTAATCTATAATTAATTAAAATACAACAAGAATGCATTATATTATAACTGAATACATAATGAATGTCACATGGACTGCCAGCAAATTATAATATAAATATTCAATAAAGCGCCAGCTGAAGCCAACAAAAGCGACGCTAACTAAAGTGGGCATATATGTCTGACAACAACAACAAGAACAATAAGACATTGTGTTGTTTTTGTTGTTGTTGTTGTTGCTCACATCATGGCAAAAAGAAATGTGTTTCAATAAATTACATGAGCACGCAGCGCGTAACGCGTTGAAGGCATTCGAAGCAGCAGCCAACGAATGTGGCATAATTTGTGGTGGATGTGTATGTGTGTGTGTGTCTCTGTGTGTGTGTGTGTGTGTGTGTGTGTGTGTGTGTGTGTGTGTGTTGTGAATGGTAATGGTAAAAACAGCAAAGTCAGCAGCAAAGGAACAAAATAAAACAAAACGAATGAAACTTTGCGCTCACTCAAATGGCAACAGCAACGACAACAACAAGGACAACCAACAGCAACAACAACCAACAACAACAACAACAACAACCAACAACAACAACAGCTGAAAACGGCGTCGAAACTCACTCAAGTTATTTGACTTGATTGCATACTTTTAGGCGGAAAATAACATTTTATTTATATGGGATGTAGATGTATGCAGCAGCGGCATGAATCGCTTCACAGCGAACGTGTTCTGTTGTTCTTCCAAATAGTTTTCAAGTCTATTTATTTTTTGTGCTGTCCTGCCACGCCTAGCGCCACATCCTCGTAGTTGTTTTCTCAGTCTCTGCTGCCTCACTCAATTCAAAATAAAAAACAATGAACTTTTCTAACAAGTTTCCTTGCTGTTTATCATAGATGCTTGTCGCTACGTGCAGTAGGCTTCGTTTTATTCAAGCCGCTTTGCAGCTTTCATTTTGTGAGTGCTCTGCAAATTAAGATTCGTTTCGTACAATCATAGCTATCTTGAGCAACTCATGAGCCGAGTCTCTGTCACTTATTTAAAATGTGTGTTTTGTTAGCCTGATTCATGAGAAGGCTAAAAACAATGTGAGTATTTGTTGACATTAAGCAGAGTGTGTCTGGAACACATCCAATTTGTGTTGATTGATTCGTTTCGATTCACTTTGTGGGCTTAAGTTGTGTGGTTTTATCGAGCACGTTATGAGATTAGAGTTGAAAATAAATTGACTTGCAAAGTGCTTAAAAATAAATTGACTTGCAAGGAGAAACTTCAGCTAAGAAGAAAAGTTTGAGCTTAACTACTCTCTGTGAGTTAGTTCAGACTTAGAATAAACATAACTGCAGAAATGCACTTTATAATATATATTTATGTATATATATTGTAACATATAAGAAGAAATTGTATCTAGATTGCGTCAATGTCATCATATAAGCTTTATATACATTTAAAAATATATGATAGTTAGGGCTTATTATCTTCGGCTAGTAGTTCGAATGCTAGATATAAAAATTAACAAAACCATTATAATCTGATATCCCATTTTCAATGGGTTTAGGTTATAAAAAACGGACTTCAGCTCTGAGCTAAGTAAGACTAAAAGTTTTACCATAGATTTGCTGAAAGAGTACTCGAGAATAATACAAAATCTCGAAAATCTATATAAATCGACACTAAATATAGTTGAACTATTTGTTCCCTTGCTTAATACATTTAATTATCAAAGAAATTACCATAAAATGAATATATTTTTTTTCGAAAACATTTAATGTACTGAAACCTATATACCCGTTTGCCTGAGTATGTTGCTTCATGTACTTCAAAGCAGTTTCTAATTTCCCCGTCCATTTGTGCATGTCGCTCAAAGCACTTAAAATACTCACTATTTAAACTAATCGGCTTAAACAACAACTGCTAGAATGCAGCATATTTTCAACTAATTGCAAAAAGTTAGCAGAAGGAATTAAAAACAAATAGTTTATGAAGCTGCCTTTGAGGCTGCCAGGAAGCACAAGGGGAATTGTGAAAAGTCGAGTAATTAGTGAGCAGAGCTTTCGAAAAGCACGAGCAGCTATTGCATACAATGCGGTTGCACATGATTTAAAAAAATAAAAAATAAAAAACCATCAAATGAAGTCAAGCATTTGAGCAGAACAAAGGCCAAACACAACCGCAGACAGTTCCCATACAAATTGCAGCAGAACTAGATAGAGGGGGAGGGAGAGAGAGTGGGAGAGAGGGGGGCAAGACAGACAATAAAAGTGTACTAAGCGAAATGGCCAGCAGGCCATTGCAACGTCTACATTGTTATATGCATTTAAAGGTGTGCCAGAAGTTAAATGCACCTGCCACGGGCGATTTCTGGGGTTTAATGGCACGTCACTGACTGACTGACTGCCTGGCGAGGGGTGGGTGGTGGGGATGGGGGTGTGGACAATAAAAGCGCACCGTTGGGGCACACAAATGGAATAACAGCCGCAACAACCATAACAGCAACACATGCGACACAAACTTGCCTCGTGCACCTTGTTGCAGGCGCCAAAAGCCAAAGGCAAAAGTTCTTCGTGTCGCTGCGTACAACTTTGCCGCATACATTTCGACTGCGTTTGCCGGCCAGCAGAGACGACGACGAATGCGATGAATGGGTGTGGGTGGGTGTGTGTGAGTGGGTGGGTGTGAGTGTGTGAGTGTGAGTGTGAGTGGTGGGTGGGTGAGAGCACATGTGTGTGTGCGCCTTTGTTGCCTTGCAGTGTTGTGCACTCAACTACACACGCATGTTTACTCACTGCAGACACGTCTGATACAATATACAGTGAAGACTAAATATATAAGAAAGGAGAAGTCTCATTTATAGTACATTTTTATATATTAACTACTTCATTGTCAATATCTAGTCAATTCACACTGCTCAATAACATATATACTACATACAAATTTCAATTTCAATGTCAAATCTCAGTGCACTTTATTTTCGATACCTACTTTATAGCTAATCGCAGAGAAAAGCAAATCACTGTCTTGTCAACATTTAGTCAGCACATATTATTCAATTTAATTATAGAAATACAACTTTCGCATATATTCCTAGACCAATGTTTTATCTATGATAACTACTGTAAAGAAATTGCATTGTAATATCTAATCAACTCACATTGTTCAATAATATATATTTATATAAATTTTGCATATATTTTCATTTTAATCTCAGAACAATTCTTTATCTACATAAACTACTGTACAGCGAAGCAGAGAGCAACACAAGAGATTGCACTGTCAAAATCTCGTGCTCATATTATTCAATATTATAAACAAATAAATTTCGTAAATATATTCTCACTTTTACCTTCAGCTAGTTCTTTAGAAACGATAACTACTATACAGCCAAACAGAGAGAAAAGAAAAATATTGCATTGTCAACATTTTGTCAGTTCCCATTATTCAATATAATAGACATATA
The DNA here is from genome assembly GCA_035045145.1 of Drosophila meridionalis. Lineage (NCBI taxonomy): Eukaryota > Metazoa > Arthropoda > Insecta > Diptera > Drosophilidae > Drosophila > Drosophila meridionalis. The sequence continues at coordinate 7,448,251 of JAWNPG010000020.1, read as the reverse complement.
AATTTCGCATATATTCTCCTTTTTACCTTCAACTAGTTCTTTATCTTCGTTAACTACTGTACAGCGAAGCAGAGAGCAAAGCAAAACAGTCGCAAAAGTATGCAATATTTTCAGAGATTACCAAAAAAACAAAAACGAAAGAGACAAAGCAAATGCCGCCTGTGCGTTGACAGCCGGCGCAGAGAAAGGCGCAAAGTGTGGTGAAAAAGTGTGTGAAAGAGCAATAACCCAGTGAGAGAGTTGCGTGCGTGCGAGTGTGAGGTGGGGTGAGGTGAGGTGAGGCTGGCGTGCTGGTGGTTTGGTGTGTTGGTGGGGTGGTGTGTTTTGTGGACTATTTCGTGTACAAAGAGAACGACTCTCTTGGGCCGCACGCTGTCGCATTCTCTTTGTGCGCTTACCTGTGTGCTCTACTTATTTGTGTGTTTGTTTGTGGCCTGCAACTGTGTTGAGTTTCCGGCACGCTGTATAAACAAACCCAGACCCGGGCGCGACTCGCGTGGGGGCAAATGCCGGTTTGGGGGTTGTTATTGTTGTTGTTGTTGCAATCGGTGCATTTGTTAAGCCTCTATCAATGTCAACACCACGCAGGCATGTTTTTTTTTTTTATTATTGAATTGATGCCGCGACAGACAATGCAAAATATACATATCGAACGCCGCACGTGATGCCGCACAGTGAAGTGAAGTGAGAGTTAATCGGCCGCCGCAACCGCAGTCCGTTAGCCAACAGCTACGCACAACGCAACGCCAGCAACACGCACAACATTGCCACGCACAAGACAATCGAGTACCAGCGATGACTGCCAAGCCGCCGCCTCCGGTGCCGCCCACGGTGCCCGATGACCAGATGCCGAAGCTGGCGCCACAGATACCACGGCTCAACTCTGAGCTGGCCGCCCAGGCAGCGATGCGGGCCCAGCAGCTGCTGCGCAAGCAGAGCTCGCAGGAGCAGGCGCCCGGCCAGAAGGCAGCGCCACCACCGCTGCCACCGCAGAGTCGGCCGGTGCCAGCGATTCCGGCACGCGGCGCCAGCGAGCGCTCGGCCCCACCCGAAATTCCACCCAAGCGCCACAGCCTGAAGAGCCTGCCCGATGGCCAGCATGTGGTGGTGCCCGGCCTGCCGCCGCCTATGCGCCAGCCACCGCCGTTGCCTAAGAAGCCGGCGTCAGCCCAGAGCTCGGCGCAGAACAGCGCACAGAACTCGCCTCTGGCGGGGCTCAAGTTTAAGGAGAAGCCGCCACTGCCGCCAGAGAAGCACTCGACGCTCTCAGCCGAGGGCATGGCTGCTCGTCGTTGCTCCAATCCCTTTGAGATGCCGCCACCGCCGCCGCCCCTGGTGCTGCAGTCGGCTGTGGCAGCGCTGAGTGAGCAGAGCTCCAAGAATGCAAGTAATGCGCTGGGTAACTGTAATCCGGTGCCCTCGCCGGCGCCAACGAGAGCCAGCGAGACCAAGAAGCTCAACCAGCGACCCGCAGCTGCGGCCGTTTCGCCCACGGACGAGTTCGGCTCGGAGGATGCGCTGCGAGGCATTGAGAGCGGCCTGCGCAACATGGAGCGCGCCATGCAGGAGCAGATGAACCTGCGCAGCCTGGAGGCCGCCGTGCAGAACAACTTTGATCTGAGCTTCAAGGCCAGTCTGGCCGCAGGAGGCGGTCGCCACTTGGGCAGCTCGGCCAATCTGCGCACCACCAACTATGAGCGTAACTTGTCGCTGGATGAGAGTCGCGCGGGAGACTCGCGTCAATCATTGGAGGAACTGAAGCAGCTGCGTGCCCAGGCACAGCAGCAATCCATACACAATTCCTCCTCCTCGTCCGTGTCATCCGCCTCGGCCTCGCAGGTGGAGCAATCGATGCGTTCGACCATTGAGCATCACATGCGTTCCCTGGATCGCAATCTGCCACTGGAGCTGCAGTACAGTCGCCATCGCATGCAGAACAATCTGTCCGGCGCTGGTCATCATCCGGCCGGTGGTGCCGGTGGGGCGCCGCCAGCGGCACAGTCCTCCCAGCAGCAGCAGCAGCAGTCGCCACAGCCACCCATACCGCTGAGCAGCGAGTTCCGCGAACAGATCCGCCAGCAGCTGCTGGGCAACATCCCGCCCCAGGTGGTGCATAATATGGGCCAGTTGCCCGGCTCGGCGGCAGCCGCTGCGCTGCTGCAGCATCAGGCTCAGTCGCGGGCAGCTGCGGCCGCCGCTGCTGCTGCTGCCCAGGTCGTCGCCGGCAATGGCGTCGTGCCCGTCGGACTCTCCAGAGAGGAGCTGCGCATGCGTCGACGCTCGTCGCACGACGAGACCCAAATATCGCAGAACGCAGCTGGTGGCATTCAGGGTAAGATCAAGATGAAGGTGTAGCTGGGTTTGATCTAGTTTTTGTTATAATTAAATCAGAGATGTTTACCAATATATATGTTTTTGTCTATATATCATCTATATTTATATATATTATATATCTAGCTTTATATATATCATATGTCACCTGAAGGTTTTAAAAACCTATAAGAGTGCCTATTTTAATTTTTAAGTTTATGCTTCATTTGCAGATAAGTTAGTATTGTGATCACCTAACTTTCGTAGGCTAAAACTTATAAGACCACCTGTTTATATATTCCAAATCGTAGCTTATATCAGGTTCTACAATGCTAACTAAAAAATTCTTCTACAACAGTTTACAAGCATAAAATATTCCTGTTTTTAGGTTTATTGAAAACATAAAATTTAAGTTTTTGCACCACTGTGCATATCAACAAAATGTCCTTGAAGCAAAACATTTTATTAATAAAATTTATAAATAAAAAAAAAAATATATATATATATGTATTAATTACTTTTTAAAATTGTTTATCAGTTTTTATTTGACAATTTATTTTATTAAGAACATAAAATCGAAATGCAACCGTATTACTTTATCTATCAAACAAATCTCTTTTAAGTAAACATAATTGTAATAAACTATCTACTCAGTTTTTTATTTATTTAACTATTCTTAACTTATTTAAGTTAACTATTCTCTTCTTTCTCGCCAAATTGATATATTTTTATTTATTGTAAACAACATTATTATTGTATTTTTCTTCCATTATCACCTCTCTGCTAGAACTGAAACAGTTTTCGATAGCACCGCATTGTTCAGCTGACTTAGACTATTTACGTTGCTTTCTGAAAGGTAACGCATACAATTCGTGTTTATGCTAACCAAGTTGTGTGAGAGAGTTAGTTAACCGCCCCCCACTCGACACGAGAGTGGGCTCCAACTAATCTGATAATAATTGAGACCATCTCACACACGAACTCCCGGCGAACAAGTGGAACACATTTTGTTTGTTCTCTCCCTTGTCTACTAATGATGTTGCATGGCGTTTCACACACTTACAACTGATCAATAAATGTTGAATGGGGCTCCAAAGGTTCCCCCGACTACTAGAGACTACATACACCACAGCTAACTTCAGTCACTCGATTAAAATGTTTTTATTGTTGTTTTTAGCTAATATTGTTTAACAGTAACCAACTGCTAAGCGCTCCGAAGAGCCATTAATTAAACTACTCTCTGTTCTGGCATTCGCAGTGACCCGCCTGAGGGAGCATTGGGACGAGACGTCGCAGTGCGTGCTGCAGCGGGCGGCGCAGCTGAAGAGCATGCTGAGCGACTCGCAGCGGTGGGTTATCCTTTAGCCTACTTTGGGGTCAGTCCAATTAATAGCTTTATTCCAATTGGCAGGTTTGAGGCCAAGCGCGTCGAGCTGGAAATGTGGCTGGCGCGCATGGAGCAGCGAGCCGAGCGAATGGGCACCGTGGCCACCACAGCCGACATACTGGAGGCCCAGCAGAAGGAGCAGAAGGTGAGTTGAGCCTGAGCCTGAGCAGGCCACGGATTGCATAAATTAATCTATTTCCTTTACATATCTGTAGTCCTTCCACGCCGAGCTGCACCAGAATAAGCAGCACTTCGACCTCTTCAGCGAGCTGACGCAGAAACTAATTGCAGTCTATCCAAACGATGATACTTCCCGAGTTAAGAAGATGACTGAGTCCATTAATCAACGGTGAGTGTCTATTGAAATCGTGCAGCGACTCCGTCGAGCTAAATGAAATGCGAAAATGCAAATAGTTACGCGATTTCAATTCCGAGCACTTGCGCGATTTGCGTGTAATGCGAATTAATGACTTGCACTTGCCCAGCTTCAGCACCATAAACAGAAATCAAATAAATCGCGGCTGGTGCAGTACGAATCGCTTGAGAGCTGCAGGAATCCTTAAATCAGTCCTTAGTGTTCTTGAGTTTGTAAGTGTTTTAATAATCCTTAAAGATGTGAAACTGTTCAAGAGTGCTCAGGAATATTAATGAATATTCAAGCAATGCAATTTGCTGCAGCTGTGTGTCATTAAGAAGAATTCAAAACTAGTCAGGTTTAATATAGTTTTCTAACAAGAAACCTGTCTGAAGTACCAGAAAGTGTTCTAGTTTCCTGACTAACATTCGAACCGTAGTGAAATGTTTGATATTAGCAAATTCTTAAAGTTTCGTCAAACAGACATCCACGTCCCATAAACCGACATGTTTATAAAATCAAAAACAGATCACAATAACGAGATCATCTTCATCTCTTGCTAATACATTTACTTTTAAATTTATGTACATATATTATATATTTACTTTCGATTCTCCCCTGCAGCTATTCCAACTTAAATAATGGTGTAATCAGTCGAGGCAAACAGCTTCACGCTGCTGTGCACAATCTGCAATCGTTCGATCGTGCCATGGATCAGGTTAGCAACCATATTATATCACATGAGATCACAGTTTTCTAACCGATTTCTCTATTCTCTGGCAGTTTCTCGCTTTTCTCTCGGAAATGGAAACACTCTGTGAAAATGCTGAATCGGACATTGATCGCAATCCGATGATGTTTAAGGTAAGAATTTTGCCTATTCGAATGTTTCCTATACATGCACCGCTGTCTTTGTACCCCAATTAACCTGATCTTAAGTAAAAGATTTATGCATAGCGAAAGTGCTATACTTCAGTCTCTGGTGCATTGACCGCTCGCACCAGAGAATGTTAAGATATTAAGTGTGTACAGTGGATAAAGATGAAAAAAATGTACTCAACATTTGTGTTTAAGTGATGTATATGTAACATAAATATTTTATTTATATAAATCATTAATTCGAATATAAACGTGTAAAGAAACGAACCGTAACCTTGATTCAATCTTGGGAAATTGATTGAAGTATCATTTTTCATATATGTATATATATGTATGTATGTAACCTATATATTTTATTTGTATAAATATAAATATATAATTGATTCAAGTATCATTTTTAGTAATAGAGAAAAAAAAACTTATTTTCTGAGCATTTTATTATATACGAAAAGTAAAAACGATAAACTAGAAAAGCTAGCAATTATTTTTCATATACATATATATACTAATCATCAGTACATATTAATCTACTGAATTATAGTGTATAAATCTCAGCAACTTTCTATATAACGGCATCTGATACAAATGATCTATATGATTTTCCGTCGTCGTAAATTCTGCGTATGTTTATTGACTTTTCTGTTTGTTTTACATTTTGTGATCTATGAGCACGTTCTTTGTTTTGGGCTGTGCACAGAGCGTTAATTGCAATTTTCTCAAAAGAGTTTTCCCCCGTTGTTTTTGTGGATGAATCAAGTCTAATTGACCCGCATTTGAGGCGATCGCTCGTTCTCTCTCTATCTCTAGCTCTCTTTGGCTCTATCAGCTAATTTTCTTTAAGTATTTCCAATTTCCATTCATTTTCCGTATGACCATGAAACATGCAATCAATTTGTGATATCAGATCGAAGCTCGAGTGCTCAGCCCCATCAGACGACGATGTGGATCCACTCGAATTCGCCTACTTTGTAGCCTTGCTTTGATGACCGGCACGGATTGGACTGAAGCGAGCTGTGTGCTCGACCCGACCACTTAATGTCTCAATGGCATTTGCAACCCGAATTGCCATTGCAGCCTCAACAAATGGGCTGCATGCCACACACACACACACATACAACGGCACTCTTCAATCCTATTTGCCTGCGTGGCTCCACACTTATCAGCGACACCAGAGCATGCCACCGCCTCAGCCTCCACCCACGCAGCATTCGAAAGAGCGGCGCGTTTTTCAAGTACTCCGTGGCGTCTGTCTGTTTGAATGTTTGTATTTGCTGCCTGGGTTACTGGCCGTGCCGCAGCAGCGCCATCATCATCATCATCCCCAACTCAATGATCATCAGCCCTCTTTGTGCATGGGCTGCCGCCCTCCACTTTCCCATTATAATCATGCACTCGCCCATTTGAGCCAATTATGGTAAATGAGTTTTCTTTTCATTTTTCACTTTTCTTTTCGTTCAACTTGTTCATTGCATTTCTTGAGGGTTGCAGTTATATCTATTTATATATATTTTGAGCTAAATATTTATTAATTTTATTTATTTATTTTGAATATATATTTTTTAAATTTAAAAATGGAACATTTAGAAGTTGACTAAACATTGCTGATAAGTTTTAAGAATTATTTGATATATTTTACCAATTAGGGGATAGGGTTATATCCGAAAATGACTAAAATAACTGTATCGCGCTTTTATTCATTTCATCAAACCTTTAAAAGCTTTTCTGCCTGAAAGCTTATCCAGCATGTATCCTAGTACCAACTATAAAAGCTCTAAGTAAAGCTTTAATCCAGTTTGTGGAACAAATGCGCTCTGTGTTGAGCTTGAGCTTTGCTTGTCCAAAAGCGCTTTTGAGCTTTAGCTTTGTCTGTTGACAATGCTGAAATGGACATTTTTGTCAGTTTTCCGTCAAATACACATTATTCGTTCGTTTCATGAAAGAAGTATATTAACTAGTGTAGAAATATTCTTGGAAGAGCAATAAATCCAATTATTTATAGTATTCTATTTTTTTAAATAATTTAAAATTTATTAAAATTGCTTGATATAAAAATCAAAAGTAAAAATAAATATAATATTCACTCATCTTATACAGGGTATCTTTATGTCTGCTATCTACATATGTTTTGTAATTTTTGTATTTTGCCGGCAAATACCGTTATATTTACCGGCTGCTTCTCGTGTAGAGTGTGAGAGAGCGCGCGCCAAAAGTCTCCACTCCACCGAGCAGACTCTCGGCCTCTGTTTTCGTTTTCGTTTTCGTTCTCTGTTTTTGTTATCTCGGCACATGCCGACGACGACGACGACGACGACGGCAGCCGAGTGCCGCTATTTTGGATAGCTTGCCAGCTGCTGTCGCAGTCGCTGTCGCTGCTGCTGCTGCTGCTGCTGTTGGATGCTGTGACCGTTGGCGTCGACAGCGCTGCTGCCAGCGTAGGTTCGCACTTGCCGTTGCTCTTCGTCAGTTCAGTTCGTGTTCTGAGATGCGTCCGTACGCGCGTTGATAACGGTCGCAAAGCGCTGATTTGTTTAACCGGCTTGTAAACAATTCAAAAATCATTCAAAAACTGAAGAGAAAATTCGAAAAAAATAAATTATAATCAAATATCCATTCATATATATGTCTATATTTAAATAAATGTTAAAGATAAACAGTTGTGCTTAATGTGAATGGATAAAGTAAATCAGTCTACCATATAATTTGTCTTTGCATACCTATAGGCGTGCACTCGCACACACACACACTCGCACACACACAAAGGCACTCTCGGACACCCGCAGATGCATTCGCCCGCAGACATGCAAGCGCACGTTTATGGGCTGCATTTGCACACATGCAAATTGAATCCCACCATGCAACAATTAATCGCAAATCTTTGCTTAAAGCAACGCACGGAAAAGGCGGCACAGCCGTCGCCATTATGTTTGCGCGCTTGTGTGTGGGTGTGTGTGCATGTGTGTGTGTGTTTGCATTTTAAAGTGAAATGTGCATTAATTATGCACACATATTCCGGGCCTGCTTCCGCTGGCCAAGCGAACTGAGTGAAATTGAAATTGAAATTTGTGCAACACAAAATTTTTGAAGTGCCAAAGAACTGAAAAATGTTTCAATCTTAATTTAATAATAATTGAAGTTCTAATAAATAATTTATCTAAATAAACATGTTTCATTTGTGCTGAAAAAACTCTTTGTTCTATGAAAAATAACATTTTTCGTCAAAATGGCAATGGATCAAAGTTGTATAAATTTATTAAAATTAAAAAGTTCATGAATTAATTGAAATGAATAAATCATATTGCTTGTGTAAGCTTGTGTTAAATATTAAAAAATATTAAAAATATTAAAAAAAAAAACAGTTAATAACATTTCAGTTTTATTGTGTTTTTAGTCTTCATAAGCTACTTCAGTCTGTCTACGGTATATCTTATCATATTATAGGCCTCATTTGTGGGATTGCTGAGATATGAAATTTTTGTTTTGAGATAATAAAAGTGTTTAGCAACTTGGTCAGTCGAATATGTTTATCAAATGAGCATCATGAGTTATTATTATTATATACTATTATTATTATTATTATTATCATTTGTCCGAAAATGTGACTAAAAATATATATATTTTTTTCTGTTAGTTAAAACACTCCACATAATCCAGCATAAGCATTCATTTTAAAATGAATCAAAATTATAATAAAATAACATATTTTTCGCTTGAATAGTTTATTTATAAGCGCAGGCACTTCAAGTCCCCTCTCGTACACGACAAAACACAACTTCAACATCATTAAACACTCCACACACAAATATGTATGTAAAGCCATTAATAACTGGTAGCAAGCACTTGAACCGCACCACAATGGAAACCGATTTGATCCCTCGGATGATGAGAGACTTTCCACTTCAGCTTCGCATTCAAGGCCCAGCCCAAGTTCTTGTTTGGTATCGAAGCCGATTATTAATCAAATGACAACACAATCGACACAGTCTCGTGTCGTCTAGACCCAATTTCATTCATAAAGAGATTTCCGCACTTTCCAAAAAGTTTTCGTTTACACGTTTCGCCCGTCAACGCGCATTAAGACTAGAAAATATGCAAGCCCTCTGAGCGGCTTGGCCCCCACTTGGCTTTGGCTTGGTCAATAACAAATGTCAAACATGCGTTTTCTTGAGCACTCGGAGTCGCGGTGTCTCCGACAACTGGCCGCGTGTGTGGGGCATGTTTACGTTTACCTGTTGACGCTTGTGGCGTCGCAGCGGCGGCGGTGGCAGCGGCGGCGACGGTGGCGGCGTCAACGTAAGACACAAAAAGCAACAAGTAACCAAAACAAGTTCACAAACAAAACAAGTCAAAAGATTTAACGACAAGCGGCGACAAATTTGTGTTCCAAGACGAAGCATAAATACGCTCACAACGCAGAAATTTTTAAGATTAAAGAAATTTCTGAAAATAATTTCCAAGAAATTCGTTCTGATATATGACAGTTATTAAATGAAAGTCATATATCTTAGTAGTTTCTAAAGAGTTTCAGTTGAAGACAAATAAAATATGTTGCAAAGATTTGTAGATGTTGTCTGTGGATTGTTTAGTTGCTTCAGGTATAAGAAGAACTAAGGGTTACAACTGTTAGATATATAGTATAGAAAATAAATGTATACTATGGATATAGATATAGATAGATATATAGATACATATATTTATTTCTAGTATAGTTATTTTAGTATAGAAGTTCTTATGTGAAACAGAAGAATACAAATATTCATTATACTAAACTTATAGTTGTAATGGACTACTTTGAATTGAAACTGAAACCAGAAGCCTTATTCTAAGAGTACATAAATATAAATAATGATTTTAGACTCCACACATTATTGTCCATATAGATAGTTGCTTCATTTGAAACAACTTTTCTTCTTCTTCTAAATACCTTTTAAATTTTTGAAGATATCTATTTTTCACCTTTTACTTTCCCCACCCACTCGCTCTACATGTCTAACTTTAAACAAATATTTTCAGCAAAAAAATCTTTAAAAGATTTCCAGTTTCATATTTAGCACTTTACAAATCAGATTCCTGCTGACCAATTTTATTTAAAATAATAAAAATATTTTCAAATATTTTTTAACCAATACAATATCTTAATTATTTATAGAGTATTTCTTTATAAATTTGTAATACCCTTTGAAAGCGTATGCATAAACAATGAAACAAAAAGTGTGCGTAGGCATCGAAGTTGTTATAGTTGTTTATTTCTTGTTGTTGTTGTAGTTGTTGTTGTTGTTGTTGTTGTTGCTGTCGACGACGACTTAGAAACACTTGAAAATATTGTCTGCCGCTTGTCTATTTTAGCTGTTGGCAGTGCGTGGGTTCCCCAAAGTTGTTTGATTAGAGCTGAGATCGTTTTTTTTTTGTGTTTTTTTTTTTTTTTTTTTTTTTTCATTTTTGTGTGGCACGCATAGTGGGGCAGCGCCACTTGAGCATTAATTGTCTGTGTTTAGTTAAAAATTAAGGCGTTTGAGAGCTGCAGCCGCCGATGCACGCCGATAGTTATAAACGTGAGCCCATGCAAATTGAAGCAGTCGAGCAGCATTAAATTTAGTGGGTGTTTATAGGCTGTTGATTAATCAGCAGAGGACTTAAGTAATCTTATATTTATTAATTTGAAATGGACTGTGAAAATATTTACCGAAAAGTTGTGAAGTTGAAATAAAGATAAGATTTTATTACTATTATTTTTTTTTTACTTGAAAAGAAATTAATTTTAGTGAGAAATAGAAATTAAATTTATTTTTATGTGGGATTTCATTCATGAATTTATTAAATTAAACTTTATATGTTATATAAAATTATAAAATTACGAGAAAATTTCTGTAGTTTTATGCATTATCAAATTGCGAGAAATTGTCTCTAGAATTTCTAAAAAAAAATGAAAAAAATTAATAAAATATTTTTTTTTATTTATTTATTTTCTTCTCCAATATTTATGCAATTCAATAAAACATCGAGCCATCTGCCAGAGCTTCATATAAGGTTTATTAAAATTTATTCCAAAAATGTCAGCAAGGGTCAAAATTGAAATAGCCCAAAAAATGATTTTTTAACTCTCTGAAATGTTGTGCTGAGTGTTGGCACTTAAGGTTTTACGATCGACCAACCCCCAAAACAGTCATAATAATAATAAAAATAATAATAGAATCAACCACAACAACAACAACAACAACAACAACAACAACAACAACAAACACATGCTGGCTGCAGCTCTCAAGTGCACTTTGTTAAAGCAATTAATTTACATTTCCGCGCAAAGCGTAGCCCAAAAGCAAAGCACAACAGCCGAAACAGCCGGAAAATTTGTTGTGAAAAAAGAAAACCAAAAAAAAGAAAAACAATGCGAATAGAGGAGAAACTTTACAACATAGAAACAGAAGTCGAGTCCAGTAGTGGAGTGCTTGACGAGCGGCTGCCTCTCGACGTGGATGTGGTGGCTAAATCGCCAGGATGCAAACGCTATCAAAGCCGCAAATTCACTTCTTGACTGTGTGTGTGTGTGTGTCAGTGTGTGTGTGAGTGCGCTCGTTCTGGTTAGTTTGAAGTGCGCTGCGGTTCAACTGGCGCCAGCGACAACAGTAACTAGATTCTAGTGCCACTTGTCGGCAGTCGGCAACGGTCAGTGGTCAGGATGCAGTCAGGATATGGCGCAAATAGCATCACAGCGTGGACAATTCGTACTTAGATACACCGCAAGATTTACGCAAGATTTGCGTAGCACCAAAAAAATAAAAAAAAACTAAGCACAAAACACACCCAAATTACTGCTGCCTGTGGCTAGGTCCAATTATTTTTCACTCAGGGAAAAAGTAAAGTTCGACTAAGCAGAAACTTTGATTAAATGAAACAAAAAACTTTGCTATAAATAATTATGGAAAATATGCTGATTTTAGTGTATATAGAAAAATAAAAAAAGAAAAAGTTAGACTCCAACAGATATATGAATAGTTATGGTTATATATCACATAAAAAATCTCTCATAATTCTCTTCCCATATTTTCCTTATGATCTATGTGGGTTAGAGAAATGACAATCTTTGATGAAATGGAAAATAAAACTTTACTCTAAATAATTATAGAAATTATTCTGATTTTAATTTATAAAGCAAAACATAAAAATAATACAAAACTAGACTCTATTCGTTCAACAGATGTATGAATAGTTATATATACATAAATCACATGAAAAATCTCTTGTATTTCTCTTCCCATATTTTCCTGATGATCTAGACTATCTTAACTCCATTTACTCAACAGATATATGAATAGTTATAGTTATATTTCACATGTTTCTCTCTCATATTTCTCTTCCCATGTTTTCTTCTTGATCTTCTTTGTGTCTTATCAAATTGAAAACTTTGATGAAATAAAAAAAAAAACTTTACTATAAATAATGATAGAAATTATCCCGATTTTAATGTATAAAGCAAAACTTAAAAGCAAGAAAAAACTAGACTCAATTCGCTCAACAGATCTATGAATAGTTACAGTTATATTTCACATGTTTCTCTCTCGTATTTCTCTTTCCATATTTTCCTCATGATCTGCTCTGTGTGTTAGCAAATGAGATTTGTGTGGGCGTATATTAATGGCCTGCAACTCTATTGCAAGCGTTGCCAGCAATCTATGACTATCAAGTGACATACGAGGGAGGAATTGCAATTGCGAGGAATTGCAATGGCGACGGCGAGGGGCGTGGCTGCATATTTTACACAAAGATGAAGTTATTTGTCAGTGAGAGAATGGAGTGCGGGACATAAAGATTACATCTTCAGTTCGGCTATAATTGCTACAGCGTGGCACTTTGCCACAGACCTATTTGCAATGCGCCAGCCATGAAGATGCATCCTGCTGGCAGCAGCCTGCCTCGCCTCACACATTTCTCTCTTAGTCCTTGTTCCTGCAGGGGCTTTCCGCTGCGGCTGCTGAATATTTTTATTTAGCTGTGTTTTTGTGACCCCTTCTCGCAGCGTGTTGTTGCATTTAATTTGCGCCAGGACTTGCCAGAGAAAGGGAGAGAGGGAGATGTAGACAGAGATAGACTGTTGTACAGGGAGACAATTGCAGACGCCGCACAGACAACACAACATTTGTTTGTTGGTGCTGAAGTTTGTGTTTGTGTTACTCCATTTACAAGCACAAATGGTAACTCGCGGCCAAACATGCAACAATAAAAGCTACAAAAAACAACATCAACAACAACAGGCAAGGACAAAACAACAACAATAAGAGAAACTGAAAGATATTTGTGAAAAACGGGGCAGCAACAATATTTGTTGTTTTCTTTTGTAAATGGCAACGAAATTAAATGCGAACTTTATGCAGCTGGAAGTGCAAACGCAGACAGAGATACAGCACACACACACAGACGTACACACACGCACACAGACACACAATGCGAGCTCATATGGCATTTGTTTAGCTGCAGCTGCAATTGTTGTTGCATACTTTTGTGCGCACTCGCTTTTCTTTGCAGTATGTGGGCGTGTGTGTGTATGTGTGTGGCTTTTTGTTGTTCTGTTTTCTTCTTTTTTTTTGACTACACTTCCACTTGATTCGTTACTGTTTTGCAATGTTAACAACATTTCTAAACATGTTTCCAACACAGCAACTATATTTTTATTTATTTGCAGTTGCACTGAAAATTTTCTATTTTCATTTTTCTTCGTTTTCTATTCATGCTTCCACATATCTCTGAGTTGCAGCATAATGGAATTATGTGCATATTAAAAGTACATTAGCATTGTGCCCAGATTCGTTACGTTTAAATGAAAATAAGTAAAAAGTCGACTCTAAGTGAATTTTAAATGGAATTTCTAAATCAAATAGAGTAGCAAAAAAACTAGGAATTATTTATAATAATTGTCAATTGTGAATGCATAGTCATAGATATATTTTCTCTGTTTACGTATCTGTTTGTAGTTTAAACAATCGTTCGCTCTAGCTGAAAATTTCACACAATAAATCAAGCTAGCGCTTTGGCAGTTGCATCGAAAACTTGTCAGGCGCAAGAAAAAATATATTCGACACATTTCACAACGACCAAAATGTCAGGTCCCCATGCGCAGCTGTGTAATTGAACTTTTTATTCCTCCAGCACTTTCATTAAACTAAAAGGGGAAAAAGAGAAAACAAAACATTTCTTCTGTTGATGCTGGACAAGCGTATATACAAGCGTATATATTTCCCAAAATAAAAAAAATATGACATGCGGCTGTCAATCTAAAATCGTGGCACAAATTGTAAACATAAACATTATCTTGAATGATTGCAATTCAAGAATAGGCAGCAGAGACACACAGATATTAGATAAATATATATTCAACATTTTCAATGTCATTGACCAGACATAAACAAAAGCTGAAAAAAAACATTTAATGTGAAACTGTTTTTACAAATGTTTCTATGGTCTCATAAGCTAATTATATGAGCTGATAAGTTTGCTGTATGCGACGAAGGGTTACCCTATAGATACTATATGTAATGAGTAGGATACGCAGGTGTAAGAACGGACGGAAATATCATATCTAATATAATAAAACAGATATCTCGGAATATATCCATACATTTGGTAGTTGTTAGTTAATCCATGAGAACTTGGTAAACTAAACAAATATTGAATTTTAGTTATCGATAATAGTATTAGAGTTGTTTTGTATGTTTAGTGATATATCTATCTATCTATAATGAATTGATTAAAAGTCATTTTTCATATCATTAAAACTACGTCACTTTCTTTCCAAAATTCATACTATGCCTATTTACATTACATTATATTAGATTAAATGATAAGCTGAAGATTCATTCAACTATAGTTATCGATAGTAATAACAGTGTTGCTTTGGAAGATATGCATATATCTATCTATCTATATTGAAAAGTTTGAACTTAATTTTTCATATATTTATAATTATATTCCTTACTTTCCAATTAAGCCTATTTACTACACTTTTCGTAATACTCTCCATAGTTTGCGCATACCCTATACCATTTCTTTTTCTACACTGGGCAGAGCACTGCACTGTTGGCAGTTGTCAAAAGCCATGCCAGCCAAAACCGCACAAGCCAAAATGTCAGTTTACAGCCACGCAAAAGTTACAGCAAATTATAAGCGACATGTGTCAAGCGGGCTTGTGGGCGTGGCAGCCACAAAATGTGGCATTGCTTGGTGTACTTTGGATGCCCCATTCGCTAGCTCGCTCGCTCGTTCGCCAGCTATTTGTTTGTGTGATAAAGTTCACAACTATTTGGAAATGCCAGCAGCAGCAGCGGCAGCAGCAGCAGCAGAAAAACAACAGCATAAGCATCAAAAGCAAAATCAAACACATGTCAGATAAGGTTTATCTGATAATAAAATTTGAATAAGATAAAGCAGTGCCTCGGCAAGTTGTCTGTTTGCGCAAAGTCCGAAGCGGCTCGATGTTTTGAAATGCCCTGAGAAACTGTCAGCCGAAGAAATGTTGCAACTTTCAGTTGTTGTTTTGCCCCAGTTCCTGACCTGATATATATATATACCCATGCTTCTTCTTTCACTTTCCCTATGATTTGCCGTTGCTTTAGCTATTGCGGCTAATTAAATATTCAACTAGATAAGAGAGCTTAGAGCGAAGGTGCTTAGGTAAGGCGCTGCAGGCAGTTAGAATAAAACACAAAAAGGGTGAATAAGCTCGTAAAAAATATGCCAACCGTTCTGGCGCCACAAATTATTTACCTTTACTCAAACCGGCAGCGAAAAGGCAATTTAAATTCTAATGATAATACCGCAAAAGCCGTGCTCCATGGCTCATATCTCCGGGGGCGTTGCCAACACAGCAGGCGAGTGGCTCTAAGCGAGCTTAGCAAATTAGCGAGCTTGGCAACCGCCGCACCACCCAACCACCCAAACACCCAAACACCCCATCAAGCCACCATCCAGAGCCTTTGCTGGAGTTCAACCACATAAATTTGTACTTTATTTCCGCCTTTTGCATAATTTCCAACGCCTCAGTTTCAGCGCAACTCCTTTATCCGGTTTCTTTTGTTAATTATTCTTTGTTTACGCATTGTGCAATTATTTGTTGTGGCCGTGTGTGTGTGTGTGTCGGGTTCTCTCTAAGGGATTTTTAAAAGCTTTGCGGCTAATGGCGAAAGATGCAGCTAGAATTATGCACATGATTTATTAGTCCATAAATAATTGAAAGATTAAAGCGAGGCTTCGCCAAGCAAGTATAGTAATATGCTTATATATCTCTTTAACTTTTATTTAATATAAACAATAAAAGCTTCTTCTAATTGATTGGAGCATTACAGCAATGACAAACAATTCATTAGACCACTTAGCTGCTATCATAGCCCAATTGAAATTCATTATCAGGCTGCCCAAAACCCAATTTGGTGAAGAACAATTGAGTGAGTGAACGAACAAGTTGCCATATAAATCATCATTAAAGGCCACGACTTGAAGAGCCCAGCAGTAGTTGAAGTTTCCATTTGAGCGGTTTTTGCTAAATCGAACGGAACGTCAAAGCCTTCCACAGACGAATCAAATGCGCAAAATGGCGCAGCTAACACGATAATAATCCCATCAAATGGCCAGCAGAAGACACTGCCTCGGTTGGTTTAGTCAAAAGTCAATTTTTTAACACTTTGTTTTCCAGCAAACAAAACTAAGCAGCCAGAACGAACCCGCAGTCAGCTTTTACAGCTTTTAGACCCTACCTCGCCCCGCCCAGGCGTTGGCGTGTGGCAACAATTATTGCGTCATTAATCAGGCGGCATTTGCAAATGCCTCGACATTCAATATATATATATATATAGATATATATAGATATATATGTAAAGGCGCATAGAGCCCATTTCGCCAGCGTCCAGCGCGTTAGCAGCTGGCATGACTTTTGCGCGGCGGCTGGCGAAAAAAAAGGCAGACTTGAATTTTATTGATTGTTGCCGGGGCACTGAAATCCACGCCAAAGAAGATGAATGAATCGCTTGACGCACAAAATGAAATAAAGGCCAAGCACAGCCTGCTCGAATACCCTTGCTGGAACAGCTGTAATCGGATTTGCTCAAGAATTAAATGTTTAGATCTACTTCGCATTAGTTTAAATAACCTTTGCTGTCTCACTCTCGTTCTCTCTCTCTCTCTCTCTCCGAAGTCACTTGATTCGAGTGCTGCATAAATGTGTCCTCTGGCTGCGCATAACCGCACAAAGATAGTGTATGGCTAGAGTGTGAAAATGTGTAAGCCAAGAGGAAAAACGTTGCATACTCAAAGGGATTTCCATATGAGTTGCTCCTGCTCGCTGTTCGTCTGCCCCATGGCCATTCAATGTGCAAAAAAAAAAAAAGAAAAGAGAAACATAAAATGCCTTTTTTTTTGTTACATGTGCCGAAATCCGAACCGAGCTGAGCCCAAGACCCAGCCCCAAGCTCCTCTCGCAAACGCATTAAAAGCTACGCACACATTTTTCCAGCTGGGCAACAAACCAAACTCGTCGAGGCAGCCAAGCAACCGCCCGGCAGCTCTCGCAGTTGCGTATCAATAAAATATCCATACATGCATGCTAAGTAAGTGTTTTCCTTTCTCTCTCTCTCTGTGTCTGTGTGTGTGTGGGTCACTGCGCTGTGATTCCTGCAGCCAAAACGAATTGGGATTTAAGTGTTGTACAAGTACAAGAACAAGGCGTTCTATGGCACAAGTATAAAAATAAAGTGAGCTGCCTCGGGCAGCTTGTAAGCTGTTTGGCAACGAACGTGCCCGAGGCGAATCGAGTATTTGGCAAAAAAGAAAACCTCAAAAAGTTCCTACATGATATTGCGTATACGCAGCGCTGGCTAGCACCCAATATAGTTGGCCCTGGTATACGGCACATGGAAATGGACATTTGCAGAGGAGTACAGTAAAAGCTAGTAAAATATAAGCCAAGTGCTGACGCCGAATTGGCTTTTTCGAATGGCTTCTATTTCTCCTTCCTTGCACACCCTTTTTTAATGGAATGCTCATTATATATCACTTATGGATACTTTGCGGAAGAGCTAAAGTAAAGCGGCTAGATGAAAATCAACTCGTGTCACATTGTCGGGCAGGTTTTAGATAAGGATAGGAACACAGCTTTTGTTTGGAATAATTCTTAATTTGTTTTGGAATATTAATATATGTATTATTTTTAGATTAAATATTAACAGATTTATGTTTTGATGTCGTTTGGGTTACTTTACTATAACAGAAAAATATTAAAAATATATTTTTGTAAATTTTTGAAAGACGAATACGGAATACATAGGTTAGGGGAGGAAGGTGTTTTAGGGTGATTTTTTTGCAGTAGATGTATGAGTCTATTCCTTGTGCTGTTGTGAGCAATCGGGCTTTAATTTCCTAATACAGAAGCTAGTATCTTGAGATTTTTCTATATTCCGTCTCCAATCTTTGACGTCTTAAGATCTCGCTGATTGTGCGTGCTTTTCATGTGCCAAGAGGCCACAGTTAACCGCCTAAGCAGTTTATATTTATAATAGGTAATTATCATAAAGACATCTCAAATAACACGAATTATTTTAGTATAAACTTACTTTGTTAACAAACAAATACCACAGCTTATATCAAAACAACTTAGTTGTGGCTAAGAATATTCAAGTAATAATTTAAAAATAAATTTCGGCATCTTCTGTTGATTCTCGCGCTAATCATTGGAATTTCTTGATAATCAGCTCGCTCAGCTTGTGTATATAATAAAGTCCCTCTATTTGTCTGTTGTCTGTTGTCTGCTTGCCTGTTGCCCGCTAACAGTTGCCATTGATCTGCGTTAACTACGCATAATAGTTTTTCCAGTTGGGCGAAAAGTTGCTTAACTAACTGACTGTTTGCCATACGCAGTTGGAGCTGTTGCATGCCCCACCTGCCAAATGGGATGCTTAATTGTTTGGCGCAGTTGTTGTAGCTGTAGCTCGGTCTTCGGGGCTGTTGCTTTTGCAGCTAGTTGTCGATTTTGCATAACAGATTCATTAATTTTACGATGGCTACAGGGAAAAGTTTTGCTTAGCCAGCAACAGCAACAGCAGCAGCAGAGGCACGTAGCGACAGGAGCGCCGTTCGGCAGGAGGCGTGTGGTGGGGGAGGGGTGGGTCCAAGTAACGGTAACTGGCAGCCATTTTGTGATTAAATCTGGGCACAAGTTTGTCGTAACTGGCCCCAAACTCAAATGAGAATTCACCACCCAAGAGCCAAGACGAGCATCTGGCGGCTATTGTTGCCCCTCGATGTTGTTGTCATTGTTGTTGTTGTTGTTGTTGCCGTTTTTATTGTGCAAATTATTATTGTAAGTGAATTGAATTAATTTTGCGCACAGCGCAGAGAGTTTGTTAAGTTCGCTGGCAGTTTTGTAGTCGATTTGTTAAATTCAATTACTTTATTGTGATTTCATTGTGCTCGCTGTGTGTAGAGGTGTGTGTGTGTGTGTAAAAGGAGCGTGAAAATGGTAAAAAAAAATCAAGCACTGAAAGTTTGAAAAACCAAACAAATGGTCTGTCACAAGAGCGTATAATCAATTTGATTCAGCATGGTTTCAATTAGATTCGAGTTCAATTTCGGGTTTTCATAAATGTTAAAGGTTCAATGGAGCTTATACTTGTATATATGTGTATATATTTTGCTAAATAAAAAGTTGTCCCACTCAAGCTTGCCATGCACGTCCGGCCGGAACTTTTATTATGTTGCCAGAGTTTTAATGTCTATGGCCCCCGAGCACTTGATAAGCTCATAAATAAATTGCTTCCATATAAAAAGGGTTCAAACGGCATTAAAATTGCCGGCGCTACTTTTAACTTTTGCTATTATTGAGATGATTATTATTTAGAACGCTGTGCGTAATTCAAATTTGATTACCGCAACTTTGCGCTGCTACGCGGCGTATACTTAATTTAATATTAGCCTGCGGGCCGAAGCTTAAATTACTGCTTATAAAATGGATTTATGTGCGTTAGTCTATGTCATTTCACTTACATAGAAAGGAAGAATTATAAGAAATTAAACTAAAAAATATAAATATAAATATAAATGAAAATACAGCTATTTAAACAATTTCCAGTGTTAGAGGGGAGTTCGAAGTGCTAACGCAGACACGGACTGCTAAAGTCCTTGATATTTTCACATTGATCGTTTAATAATTAATAATATTTAAATTTTAAATATACTATATTTACATTAAATAAACATTAAAACTATAACTTTTTCATTTTCGCTTAACATACTTAACAATTATAATACTTACCAACAGCCAGAAGAAGAGGAGAAGCACCGCGCTGCACTGGACCACTGACCACCAGAAGAAGAAGAATGCGACTGAAGATACGCTGCAGCAGGCTTGCCTTTATATAGGGCAGCGACAGCTCCATTTATGAGTCAGTCTTCACACTCGATCATTAGGCGACCAATCAGAGCACTTTCTGCTGCTGCTGCTGCTGCTGCAAGAAGCAGATCTTCTGATCTTCAGCTGTCTTTATATAGGGCAGCGACAGCCTCACTCAAGTCAAGCTCAACTCTTGAGCCTATCTCTGAGTCAGTCTTCATACTCGATTATTAGGCGACCAATCAGAGCACATTCTGCTGCTGCTGCTGCTGCAAGAAACAGCTCTTCTGATCTTCGCCTTTATATAGGACTGCGAGACTACCACTCGAAGTGGAGCTCAACTGTTAGCCTTTTCTCTGAGTTAGCGTAAGCTAATCTCTCTATCAGTTAGCGACCAATCAGCGTATTTTCGGAGCTGTTCCTGCAGTAGCAGCAGAAGAATGTGCTCTGATTGGTCGCCTAATAATCGAGTGTGAAGACTTACTCAGAAAGAGGCTCAAGTGGAGCTGTCGCTGCCCTATATAAAGGTAAGCCTGCTGCAGCGCAACTTCAGTCGAATTTTTGATCTTGTGGTGGTCAGTCGTCCAGTCGTCCAGTGCAGCGCGGTGCTTCTCCTCTTCTTCTGTCTTTTGGTAAGTATTAAAATACATTAGTTAAGAATGTCAAACGAAAATGTAAAAGTTATACTTTTAATGTTTATTTAATGTAAATATAATATATTTTAAATTTTAATATTATTAATTATTATAACGATCAGTAAGATAACGATCATTTAGCAAATGCAAATCAAGTCTTCATATGTGCAAATATCAAGGACTTTAGCAGTCCGTGTCTGCGTTAAGGCTATTTTTTTTTTTTGTCAGGCAAGCCCGACTAGCACTTCGAAATGCCCTCTAGCTCTGAGTTGTGTAAATTTAGTAATTAATAGTTAAGTATATAATTTGTATACATTAGGAAATATAATAAAAGGCTATTTACATAGCGAAGTTTCGTGTAATGCATGTGGAGATTACGTAATCTTTTGATTTTGGATGCCACGCCCCATTCGCCTCACTGGAGTCAGGGTATCTGCTAGTCAAGCAGTCTCGAGTAGAACACTCTTACTTGTTTTGTAGTTTTTTATTTATTTAAATTTTTTTTCATAAAAGTTTTAATATATACAAATTTCCAATTTAAATGCACGAACTTAAACCGAGAACCGATGAAGACCTTCAGTGGATAACTCTCTAAGCTTCCCGCCGTTTATGGGTGGGAAGTTTATAGCCTGAAATGCTTAAACTTCACACCTGTAATAAATGCCATGGTAACACGTTATTATGCTCCCGCACACACACACAAACACACGCACACGCACACACATTTGAATGACATGTCAGAATCGCATAAACACATTTCCGACAGCTTTTAGTAGATTAAAACATTGATCTGCACCTCGAATGGGGTTTCAGCTGTCGCAGCGAATTAGCTGGGGTGTATCAGAACTGCGACAGGTGAATAATAAATTCAGCTTCGTTGCGCGGAGGCTTTGTCGAATCGTCTAAAAATCAAAGTGTCAGAAGGCAGCGAGGCACACCGAGACACGCCCCCCCCCCCAACAACACTAACACTAACACCGTTCGGTGTGCCGAACTCTATTAACACTTAAATACGTTATAATTGAAGGGAATTGTGGTCTTAATTATTTTATAGACGCAGACATAGACGCAGCCACGGGCAGCAGGCACACACGATCCGGGCTGTGGCAGCTCAGCTGTTGCCAGTTGGTTGTTTCAATTAGGCCCTAATAAAATTGTCTAACCGAAGCGAAAAAACTAATTTTGGTGTCTGCTCGAGGTGGTGGAGGGCGGGGGATGCGTAGCAAAGTTATCTCCTTCAGTTGGCCGGCTTCGGCTGGCCAATTTGAGTTTTGCGTACGCTCTAGCATGTCCTGGCGGCCGTCTTTAATTGGCCAACTTAAGTACCGTTACGTTTCAGTTTTACTTTTTCAAATTTGTGCTGCAAACTGCTTTCTTTTCGTGCCGTCCGCATTTCCCTAGCCATTAATTCTACCTTGCTTTTTCAATTAGTGTCGTTGCGGGCGTCGGTGTTCGTGTCGGTGTCCGTTTGCTTAACGCGCGCTCTCCCTCTCTCTCTTTCATTCTCTCTCACGACACAGCTTTAGCTTAACCCCACATACAAGCTGATTTATGTCGTCGCCTTGCCCAGACTCTCCCTGCACAGTTGAGGCTTAGCACATGCCAATGAAGGAGCTACGACTGGGCTTTACGACATTCCCAATCTCTGGCTAACCATGGCGCTGCCTTTACTAACTCGTCTTCATTTCTCACTTGGCTGCGTATTTGCACTGTATCAGTGGCCAAGTCGTCCTTCTGGCCACTGTCTATTGGCCATGCTCACACAGCGAACTATCAGGTGCTTTGTGGCTGTGTATAGAGTTGCCAGGCAATTGTAGAATTGAGATAGATATATGTGGCTATAAACTAAATCAAATGGTGTTATTGAGAGTTGTATATTGAGTATTGAGAATTGAGCTGCTTTTTGTAAAGAGTTATTCTACTATATATAGATGGGTTGTCTTACAGGCTATTCCTTATAGATCTAGAGTTAAGAAATGTTTAACAACTGCGAAAGTTTCTTGATTTCCTTTGAGTCTGCAGTATTAAAATGTTTTACTAAGGTTTTTTTTTATTTAGTAGATGAATTATGTTACTAGAAAGTTTATATAGATCATAGATCTATATCGTATAAATAGTAAAATTAAGATTTATAGAACGAGGAAAGTTTAATGATGATAAAAGATTTTTGTTAGGCTTTGAATGTTTTTTTTTTTATTTTTATTTTTTTTATTTTATTGCAGCTCTTATCCTTAACTCTATAGTATAGTTATATAACTCTATAGCGTAGTATTCAATCTGAATGCTTTTAGAATCAGAATCAGAATAGTTTATAATTTCTTAATTAAATATACTTAAAACCAATGAGATACTTGATATTTGGTTTCCTTTTTATTTATTTATAATTATATTATATTATTATTGATTTGGGTCAACTCAACTTGAACCATCTATTCAAATTCAAGTCAATTTAATCATATATCAAATATATATACCTTATATTAGTTAAAATTCTCGCAGATGTTATTCAACATTAATATTATCTATTATAAATGTATCAATCCATCAGTTGTGCTGTTGACAACCCTATGCAACTGGCCAATCTATTGAGACTATGTAGATTGTAAATTGTAAATCGTTCGCATTGCAAAGCACTCGAACACCTGGAGACAGAACTTAACCGCAGAGAACAAACTACGGCTAGGAGCGTAGGCCACTTTGACTGCCAGCTGAGTTAGTTGGCATTGGTTGGAGCCAGAGCTTGGGTCCTTGGACTGTGGCTGTTGGCGGTTGGTTGTGTTTTGCTTATACTTTTGCTTTTGCTTTTGCTTTTACTTTTGCTTTTTGCATTCCCATTTCTATCAGTGTCGGTTTGTTATTTATTCTGCGTGCTTGGCGCCCTCAAACCGTTGCGACGCCTGCGGGGCAAGCCACTTAGCACACTACGAGCGACGCCTACGAGGCAAGACGAGTTGCTTGGCCACGCCCCCACTGGGGACAGACTGTAATTTAGCTTGAGCTTTTGCGTGTGGCAGCCGCGCTGTTTGCCTTACATTCCTTTTCCTTTTTAATTTATCATGTCTATTTGTTTGGTCTTTCTTTGCCATCGCATGTACTACAACACGAAAGACATGGCTGGTGCTGCCCCGACTCCTGCTCCCATTCCTATTCTTGCTGCTGCTGCATCCCTTTCATTCCTTATCCTTGTTTGCTTTTATAACTGAGCATGATTTTTAGTGTGTGTGTAAGGGCTTTGAATGTGGCTGCTTTTTTTTTTATCAGCCCCACAGTCGATAGTTTGCTTTAAAAAAATTGCCTTAAGCTGGCGGATTTTGTTCTTTGCTGTTTCCCTTTTCGAGCTGTTGGCTCTGTGGTCAGCTGGCTCTGATGCCCTTTGAGCTGCTGCTCGCTTGTTATGGAATGTGTTTTAACTTTAATTGAAAACCATTGAGAGTTTGTTCGTCAACAGGTAGTGAAATGTGAATGCAGAGAATCTATTTAAAAGTCGACTATGCTCAGTTTAGTTTCCTTGGTCAGAATATTGCATCAAATAATCTTTCAGTGAAAGAGAGAAGTTGAATTAGAATAAGACTAGTTAGCATTCATATTGTTGGGCTTGTTTCCAGTTTCTCAAATCTAAGCTCCATTTGCATGCCCAGCGTTGCTTGCATGCGAACAAACCATTTAATTTCTGTTTGGCCAAGGTTTCGCACTTCCCACTTGCCACATATTGTGGCATGCAGAAGGCAAACAAACGATGACAACATCTAGGACAAGTAACGGTCCTTCGCATTTGTAGACAAACGCAAGATGCGGTCCCCGAGTTCCATGGTCTCTGCAAATTGAATCAAATTCCAAGCTGCCGAGATTCATCAACCACACCAACACGAATACCCGCTCACACACACACGCACACTCACACGCACACAATGACAGGCCGTGACAGTGACAGCATATCTTATTTAATTTCAACTGGCTCTGCTGCAGATAAGCAAGCAGAGCGAACCACAACCAACAGGAACGGGCACAATGCCAGGCAGAAGCCGAGCATTACATTAATTTTTGTTAATCTATTTTGAAGAGTTGGTCACTGGGCAAACAGGGGAGCCGGCAGCAGTGGCAGCAGCTGCTGCTGCCTCAGTTGAACAACCACAAGTAAATATGCCGTCATTAATTTAAAACTTGAACAAGCAATGCCAAAAACTTAAGATCTAGTGCTGCGCTCTGGCTGGAGCCAACGGGCTGGAGCCCGTCAGTCAGTCACGGCGGGCGCGCCTGGTCTCTGAGTTACGTTCATTAGGAAATTCAAAAGCATTTCGAAATCTTCGCACACACAAACACACACACACACACCGACATTTAGCTGGAATATCAAATGAGACAATGGGCAGGAGGGGGAGCTCGGTCTTCGAGCTAACCTAAATATGCCAAATTGTAGCTCCAGCTAGACGCATTGTAGCCGGCTTTTGGGGGCAACGCTCTGCGGGTCAGCAGGTGTGCGTGCATGTGGAACTGTGTGCCAAGTGCCACTCTTCAGTTTAGTGCATGTGCTAAAGTGTTGATACAAGCTACTTTTGCTGCTATAACTGTCCTCAGCTCGCAGCACAGTAACACACTGTAGCACATCTGACTGCGGCACTGCCGGAGCAGCGTGCCATGGCTGTGTTGCCTAGCCATAAAGCACATGACACACACAGTCAGCCAGAGAGAGAGAGAGAGAGAGAGACGGACGGACAGACAGCTGAGCACGTAGCAGACAGCTGAGCTGGACGAGCTGACAAAGTGCAGCGGCAACATTTTGCTTCGTATTCTGCCGCCCCAATCACTTCACTTCCTGCCTTCATTTTGTTCAAAAAAAAAAGAAGAATAGTAAAAATAAAAGGAAAGCATTGCAACTTGACTTACACAGCGCCGAATAGCAGAAATTCATTCTCATTAAATAATTAATTTATATAATTATTTTAAATATTAAAACTTGACGTACACAGTAACAAATGCTGTAAGTCAAATAACAGAATATTATTTTAAATTTTAAATTAATTATATTTAATTATTAATGTTATTCAAAAAAATAATTATATATAAGTAATTATGTTAGTATATAATATATAATATAATAATGTATAATTAATATAATCCAGCTAAATTTTTCATTTGCTGGCAACTCTAACGAAAGGAAAAAGCTTTTGCATGTTCATTGTATACCCACGATTTCTCCCAGTGTAATTAAGCTAAATTTATTAGACGGAGTACAATGCAAATAAAGCAACTCACTTGGCGCATGTTTGTCACACAAGTGTGTGTGTGTGTTACTCTCTCTTCTTCTCCCTCTCTCTCTCTCTCTCTTCGCCTCTCTCTCTATATCTGTTACATGTTTGCGCGCATTTCCCTCATGGCATGTTTCATTTTCCCATTTACACCGTTGCGCGCCGGCCATAACCCGACACCGTAGCGTTGGCTCATTTGTTTATTTTCATATTTCAACTGAGTTTGTAATTTATAATTTATGCGCATTTTTTATTAAATATTTATGTTAATGCCGAGTTTTAGCTCAACCGCAAGTCGTGCCCTCCGCCTCGTCCTTGGCATCCTTTGCTGCTTGTCTCTTGCATCCCTTTATGGTGTATTTATGCCATAAAGCGTGCAAATGCTTCAGTTATATATATGTATATATATTTTTTTTGTTTATTCTCGTTTCCTTGTTTGTTGTCCTTGTTGTCACTGGCCTGCGTATGTGTGTAATGCTGTTGACACGTAGCTGCCATGTAGCCAGCAGGGAGATGCTGCTGGGTTTTGGCTTGTCTTGGGGTAGTTGTGGGCCACCTAGATATTCATAAATAGTTTTGTCAATGCCAGGACACAGCGCACGGCAGACGACGGACGACAGACGGCAGCCGTTGTAACCGTTTGGCATTTCAATTTCGAGTTTCATACAACAAATTCCTTGGCCACAATATATTGCAGGTGCATATCTGTTATAGTAACCCCCGGCCCGAGACAGAGACTGTCGAAATACTTGGACACGGACTCGGACTCGGACAGGTATTGCCATGCGGAACAAGTATTTGCATCTAATGCGAAATTGCAATTTGCAATTTGCAATTTGCATTGCTGTCGTCGGCTTATGCGGACGCATCTCAGGTTTTCATTCGGCATCTGGAATGCAGCTCAATTCAGTCATTGATTATTCGCATGTAAACAATATGCTTAACAGACTCTTTGATTTGCCATTCCCCGAGTCGTGTCAGACTCGGCTTATCAATGTTCGAACTAATTGAAAATGACTTTGTGCATACATTTCGGACTTTAATTATGATAATTGTGGTTTATTTGTTTGTTGAACATCGGCTTATCGCAATGCATATTTATTTTGAATTAATTTTAATTTGATGAGCTAGGAATGTTTAGGAATAGAGGTGAAGTTTTATATAATTACTATTATATATATTTTATGTGTATTACTATAAGTAATAGCTATTCTAAAAGTATAAAATAATTAAAATAATAACAAAAATCTAATAAACAATAGTGTTAAATGCCAACAACTCGTACAACATTGATTCATTGCCATTCCGACTGTACAACATTGCGTATACGTAACCTTTGCATACAACATGTGTTCAATTCAACAGCCTCGCATAATAACTCAATAACTGCGCCGCGTAGTGCCGTTAATTTGATAAGCCTAACACAATGTGCGGAGCACAGGAACTAAGTGATTAAGTGGTTGATGGATTGATTGAGCCATTGTATCGATTGCTCGCACGAGTGATAAGTTTCCATGCCAACAGCTGGAACGTCGTTGTCGCACAATTGGCCATAATGGCCACGTAGCCTGGCCCCACATTATTAAGGACATTATGATAGCGGCGGCCAATAGCGGACGAGACTGTAAACTGTAAAGGCTACAGAGGCAGCAATAACAAACCCTTCGGCCAGTGAACAACATGAATGGCTTTCGCATTACTGGTTACCCGGCCGCAGCCACGCCCCCAACACGCTCAAGCACCACTACAAATACAATTTATGCAAAGCCAAACGCCCACGAGTTGGATCTGCATATAAGCGAATCGCTGCTATACCCCGGCAGCACACAGCCCCAGCCCCAGCAGCAACAACAGCAACAACTGCAGCAACATCTGCAACAGAGCTCCCCCGGACCGCCGCCGCAGCTAACCAGCATGTTGCCTGCAGGTGCTGCGACGCCCATTGCGTTGAAGGGCAACAATCCCTTTTTAAACAGTCCCTCGCCCACAGAGGCAGCCCCGCCCATTGTCAAAGCCGCAGCGACTGCGGCGAGCGGCTACGAGATGCCCGAATATGCGGAGCCGTCGCGTCTGCGCGGCTTGAAGCAACGTCCCCATAGCATTGCTGTCACCGCTTCGACGGCATCGCCCACGGCCGGTGGTCGCGGCTCCAGCTTTGTAGACTACAACGCACAGCAGCAGCAGCGCCTGCTGCAGCTGTCGCGCCAACAGCAGCAGCTGCGCAATGCCGTCAGCTTGGTGAACAGCGCCAGCGGCGCGACGACAGCAGCCGCCGCTGGCTGCGCCGACAAGGAGTCCCTCTACGCGGCCATTTTCCAGCAGTACAGGCAAAGCCCCACCAATGGGCAGCCAGCACCACCGGTGCCGATGCACCGCAAGCCGACGCCAGCTACGGCAGCGGGCGTGCCCGTCGTGCCGCGCCGCTCGCAGAGCACACCCCGGCCTAATGGGCCGTCCCTGCAGCAGCAGGCGGCGCAGCAGCAGCACCTGGCTATGGCTTCGCCCATCAATGGCCACTTGAACGGCAACGGGGTGCAGCGTCCGCGCAGTCTGGACCGCTTCAATGGCGGCATGCAGGCGGAGGCGCCGCCCATTCCGCTCAGGCGCTTTGCCAACGGCTCCAATGGCGTCGCCAACAACAATGGAACGCTCGGTCGGCAGCGCAGCCCCAAGAAGAGCAGCAGCGCGGACAACATGCTGCAGTCTTCGCCCGCCACTGTGGTGCCAACGAGCACCACCATGCGCCACTCACTCAGCTTTCACGCCGGCAGCCAAGAGCCGACGGAGAGCGACAAAGCCGAGGCGAGGCCCGCGAGCTATGCGGCCTCGGGTCCAGATCAAGCCTATCTCGAGCATCAGCTGCGCGCCTATTCCGAGCAGCTGCGCACCATCACGGAGAGCGTGCGCAAGTACTCCGAGCAGGCAAAGCTCCTCTCCGAGCTGAAGCGCCAGCAGCAGCTGACGAGGCAGAGCCAGACGAATCTCAATTTGCTGGCGCCCAACAGCGCCATTGCCAGCGGCAGCAGCAACAGCAATGGCAGCAACAGCAACAACAACTCCAGCAACAACAACAACAACAGTTTTCAGCCCAACATGATCTCGCCAGAGATTGTGAGCAAGTCACTTGCGTCGCTGTCGAACACTGGCGAAGTGCAGACACCGTCCAATCAGCTCCGTCTGTTCCTCGACAACATTCGCAGCAGCATGCGGCAGGAGTACCAGCAGCACATGCCCGATGCCGATGTCCTCAAGTCCACATCGACGCTGAAGCGCACCACCGCAGAGCCCATTGTGGCTAAAGTAGCGCCGGAGGAGCCGCCGCCGCCGCCGACACCCTCGGATCAGCTGCGTCAGTTTCTGGATGCGATACGCGCCAATAAAATACCTGAAACCTCCGACAAGCCCAAGCTGAGCAGCTCCCAGACGCTGGACTCATTTATATCGAAGCAGCTGCAAATGCCCGACGTGACCTCGGGCACGCCATGTGGCGGCGCGGCGGGCGTGACATCAAATGCAGCCGCATCCCCAGCCGCCGTGATTGGCGTTAGCGCGGGTGGCCTGCCCACGCGCAGGCGACCCAAGAGCAGCGTCCTACCGGGCAGCAGCAGCAGCGCCAAGCTGGAGCAGCGCGAGCACTCGCTGGTGACGTCCGAGAGCTTTCATCAGATTTCCGACAATTTGCGACTGATGAGCGAGGACCTGCAGGCGCTCAGTCCTAGCAAGGTGGTCAGCAGTTCGGCCAGCAGCGGCAGCCTCAAGGCGCTAGCTGGCAGTGGCACCGCCGCACCACTGACGAGTGAGCTCCGAGTAATTACCAGCTCGCCGCAGCAGCAGATGGTTATGAGCAAGTCGAACAGCTCGCTGGGCTCTCTGGCGATGACGGTGACGACGCCCTCGAGTGCCACGACCACGCCCTCGACGGCGCCGCTGGTGTCGGACTTCAATGAGATACTGGACAGCTTTCATGCCATGGCGGACAAGTACAAATCGAAAGGTTCCTACGACTATTTGCGCAAGTGCTCGGAGGCCTTGCGCCAGCACTCGCTGCAGCTGAAGTTGCACCAGCAGCAGCACCAGCAGCATCATCAACATCCATTCCAGCAGCATCAATTCCATCAGCATCAGCATCAGCATCAGCAACACCTGCCCAACGGTTTCACCAGCGACGACAGCAGCTCCTGCAGCACCACCCCGGGCAGCATTCGGGATGCTGTGCAGAATCTGCTGCTCCTGCCGCGCAACGGCGTGCAGATACTCGACGATCGCATGCGATTGTTTATCGATATTATCGATAGTCAGGATCGCTTGAGTCAGGTGAATATGATATGATTTATGTGTGTTTAACGAAATACAAAGACAGCTGGTGTATGAGGACCTAATTGATTTATAGATTATGTATAATATAATATTAAATAATTATCAAATACAATTTATTCATTATCTTTATTTCATTTCTTTGCAGGTATGCTGA
The DNA here is from genome assembly GCA_035045145.1 of Drosophila meridionalis. Lineage (NCBI taxonomy): Eukaryota > Metazoa > Arthropoda > Insecta > Diptera > Drosophilidae > Drosophila > Drosophila meridionalis. Next base: position 7,417,604 of record JAWNPG010000020.1, on the reverse strand, counting down.
AATGTAATTATAATATATTTTTAATATGAAGTGTTGAAAATGTGAGAGAGTGGTGTAAGTATAAATGAATAATTTAGCTTAGGTTACGAAGAATGAAATATTAGCTTTACCAAAAACCACAGATATCTATAATATAGGAACATTTTAGCTTCACATTCCTGCCACAGTTTTAAACCATTTAATTTGCTTAGTATCAAAATCTGGTATTTTCGGCTTATTTGCAATTTTCCTAGAAATTTTGTCATTGTTAATTTAAATTTTAATCAAGAAAATTAATGAATAGCTTTGAGCTGGCCAATAGAACCTAACTGGGCCAGCCGCATATTATGGTCAATTACACATGAGGCCAGAAGCCATCAAATCACTTAATGAACCAGAAAGTTCTACTTTCAGCCAAAAAATGGAAGACCTATCAATATAGCCTGTATAAGTATATATACAATACATACATATATATATACAGCGACAGCAACTGCTGAGCATTGGCAATTAATATTAATCAACTCTGGAGTCAGTTTTAGAGCAGCTCTGCTGTTATGCGGCCATGATGCTAATCGTCAGATAAGGCTCAGCTAGCAAAATTGAAATTTTAATCAAATTTTGTGCCAGATATGGGCCTCATATGCCATCCATTCCCGCTGCATGTGTAGTAGTTTCATTATGAGCCTTATGATGAGCCAGAGAATTGGGCTGACGATGTGTGGGAGGTGTGTGCAAAGGCCATAAAACTTGGGTACCACAGCCCAGGCGACAGTTGAGAGAAGTAATCAAGCGACAAGTCACGAAAATTCCCAAAAGTAGCTAATCAGTGAGGCTATCATGAGCTGGCAAAGGCAGCCCCGCAAGCATTTGCTCTGCCACTGCCATTGCCACAGAATTTGATATGCAAAATAAATCAGAGAACTAATTTCGTACAATTTTGCACGCCTGCGGGGCGGAAACGGAAGTCAGTCTCAGCAGGCCAACCCCTATGCTTTGATAGTGTGTATATGAATGTGTGTGTGTCTGTGTGTGTGTGTGTGTGTGTGATGTACGGGTTAATGACGACTGACGTCGCTTTGGGCATTTTAATTGTACACGATCTGACCCGTGTCCGTAACTGCACCACATCCACTGGTTTTGCCAGACGCCAGACCCTGTGCGACCTGCAGGCCCATGGAATTCACCTGATGCAATGATTGCATAAGGCTTTCATTTGCCATTGGCTTGGAACATTGGAATGTGGTGTGTGTGGTGAGGCACATGAATATAATATTCACATAGGCAATTGCTCCAGTTGATAAGGTAGTTATTATAGCTCTGCTCAGTTCTTGCCTCAAAGAGCTTACATATTATAATGATGGGCAGTAAACTGTTTGATAAGTCTGCAAATCATAGGTAAAAGGGGAGCGTGAGAGAGCGGCTGTTGGCCAGCAGGCATTCATCATGCTGGGCCGAGCTGCTTAATTGCGGTTGCAATGGCAGCGGAGGCTGTGGATTGTGAGTCAAATTCTTGGAATACTTTTGTGAAATTGAAGAGACATGGACAGGTAGGAGGAGTACTGTCACATAGCATTGCATTGATTTCTGCTGGCTGCTTATACAATCTGTTAACAGTTACAGAAGAGTTTTGGTTGCTGATAGAATCTGTTAACTTGATTTGTTTTTCACTTGACTATATTATTCGTAAATTATTCGAGCATCTGCTCGAGCATTTATCTATTTGAAAAGTTCTATTTATTTTCTCTTGCTGCAGCACATTGGCTTAAAAATATTTTCATTCGAATTGCAATTGTTCAGTGCAAAGGTATGTAAAGTAAATCAAAATATTGGTGAATTGAGCTTATTATTATGCCGTGCACCCATTAAAATCGAAAAATCAGGTATATTGGTACAAGCAGAAAAAGGCGAACCACACCCCAAAAAGTATATATATTCTTGATCAGAAGACGAGTCGATTTAGCCCTATATCTGTATCTGTATCTCCCTGTCCATCCGTGTGAACGCTGAGATCTTCGAAAGTACGCAACCCAAAGACCTGAAATTTGATATGAATACCCGTGTATATCATATGCTTCAGTAAGTTTATCATTTTTTTCGATAACTCATCCGATTTCTTTTTTATCGGCATATATCGATGATTGAAATTAGTGTTTTAGGCGTCGTTTGTACATCGTTTGAGCTAGAGATATCAAATTTTCTGTGTAGTTGCGTGTAATGAATTCAAAAATTATGTAATCTTTAGATTTTCGATGCCATGCCCCGTTCAGCCCTACACAGGGTTTAGGGTATCTCCTAGTCGAGCAGTCTCGACTCTTACTTGTTTTCCACTGTTGTTTTTTTATAATCGCATATGCATATATAAATTGCTGCAGGCATCAATGTAATGCAAAGACTTTCCATTTATGAAAATTATTTGCCGAATTGCATTTTAAATGCACGCAGTTTGCCATTTTTATTGTCGTTTCCATTGCTGTTGCTGTTGCTGCTGCTGCTGCTGCTGTTATCAAATTATTTTCCGACCGTCGAAAAGTAAACATATGCAAGTTTAAAATGTATTTTTCATAATGTAATTACAAATAATTGCGCAAATATGCGCTAACTGAAATAATTGCATTGTCCGACGGCCACGCGATATTCCCCTTACAATGTAATTATTTAAACTGGCTGGGCAAACGTGCGCCACGGACGACAATGGACGGCAATGGACTCGCTGCAATAAATGAACTGCCAAATAGGCGGCTAGCCGAAGCGACATTTACACCCATTTTCGGGCCAACACTGCCGGCCGCATTGACAGCATTGTCAAAAGTCATTTATTTTAATTAGCCGGCTGCACAGCGCGCAATTGCCACAAAAACAACGCGAAACTCGGCGGGTCAACCAAATTCAGTTAAAGTGTTTATTTTTTGTTTTTCTTTCATTGCATTTGATAATTGCAATGTGGTCAACACCTAGCGGTAAAAAAAACATTTAATTATTTGCTAGCAAGAGGTAGCTAACAGAGGCTAACAGAGCTGAGGTCGTGGATAAAAATATGAAAGTTCAAATAAAGATATGATAGGAACTCGAATGGGCCAAGTCTATTTGTATAACCAAGATGAAGGTCCTAGTAATCCTATATAGTATAGTCCTATATAGAATAGTATATAGTATAGTATATATGTATATATTTAGTATTCATTTCAATTACTAACTAATACAAATTAATAAATATTTGCAAACAAAACTTGTCGAACTGAAGTATATTATATAAATCAGTAAATATTTATATACAAAACTTGTCGAAGTAAAGTATCTAAAGTATGCTCACTCTATAAATCCCTTTGCATATCTATACAATACTTGTCGAACTGAAGTATCTAAAGTATGTTCACTCTATAAATGCTTTTGCATATTACATATAATTATACACTCCACTTGAATATTATTTTTTCTGGGTCCATAAATCGAATAAACTACCTGTAATTGCATACTAATTGCATGTTTTTGTATATGTAATATTGCTTTTCAGATTTTATTTTACATATTTTATACATATTTTTTGTTTTTCTGAATATTTCGATACACTTACCAAATGAATGATGGTCAATAAAATATTGTGTTTCGCTTGATTGAAAGCCACTACAAGGAGATTACAACAGAGTGCGTGCTTTAAAAATGTGCAATGGTATGGAGTGGAGACGAGGGCGGGCGGGGCAGCTGGGGCAGCTGCAGGAGGCATTTCAACAGCTTTCAATTGCGGCTACTGCCGCTTGTCCGGCCCGGGCATGCCGCTTATTAATTGCATACCATAAATCATGATTATGCCACTTGCTGACCAACCGCTGCGCTAGTCGCAGTTATTAATATTAATCTTTTTCGCCCACGCGAGAGAGAAAGAGAAAGAGAGTGAGAGAGAGAGGAATGACCAGGTAGTGACTGCTATATGGCAGATTCATGCAAATGCGCCGTTGTCGTCGGCTGCTGGTTGGCCTATCTTGATTAATTGCAAAAGTTTACGAAACGCACTGGAGCCTGGGCCTGGGAGCCTGGGAGCAGGTCCGGCTGTAAGTGCCATGACTAGCATCCATTGGCCATGGAAATACGTCAGCTGCTTCCGTTTCGGGGGCCACGGTATTAATAACAACAATGCGGGTAACAAGCTTCATAACACGCGTATGTTGTCGCGTAAATTGGTTTTAATATTTAAGGCACTTCATTACTCACAGCCAGCGCAGAGGATGCGAGAGGCGGCCATTAAAACCAGGACAACAACTCACAAACAAAAAAAGCTGATTCACGAAATTTTCGCGCGCTGAAAAGTAGGCTACAAGAGCTCACTTCATCAACGCGCCTGCAGTGCGCTGCACTGATGAAACTTCACGCTGTTGCAATTAAATTAAATTGAATATTCTGTGGAATTATGCCCAACGCCCACTCAATCAATAGCACAATTCACAAGAGCACTTGTGTTCATATCGAGTTCATCAATCATGGCAACCTGGCGAGCGGGCGCTTAGATATTTGCCACATCCCCATCGATGTCGATATCGATATCGATATCGATATCGATAGTGAGTAAGTCTTTTCACTTGCTCATCAATTGCATATCGTTCAGCGAAGGAAGCGCAGCACTTTGCTTTCAGCTGTTGTTATGGACAATTGCCGGCGTAGATATGAACGCTTCACTGCTGAAGAGCAAACGGAATTTATTTTGCGCAAAAATGAAAACGAGAAACAGTTTGCAGTCTCCTTGTCAGACAAGGCATCAAGTACACAACAGCACAAGACAGTTAGCCTACAGCTAACAGCAAATGTGTGCGAGTGTGTGTGTGTGTGTGTGGTGTTTGTGTGTGTGGGTGTGTAGTGTGTGTGTCTGGGTTACCCAAGCTGTAGGCGATCGAAGAAAGTTTTCGCTTTTTTCCACACTCAACTTTTGCTGATTTTTGACATATTTTCTTTTGACAGCGAACTGCAAACAAACTGACAAACTGCAGGGCGTTTTCGCAGGTACAACTGGGTTAACAGGCGGTGCGAGCGAGCTATGCAAATGCCTGTAGAAAATAGATGAAAAAGTATCTCACAGATTGCAGCTGGCAGTAAACGAAATGTGTTCGGCATTTTCCCAATTTGCAAGCTACATACCCTCACCCTCCCTCTCTCTCCACCTACCTCCCGGCATATCTGCACATTCTCCTCCTCCTCTTCTTCTTCTTGACATATGCAACAGTTCAATTTGGTGCTGCAGTGGGCAACGCTTCCTGCGCTATTGAATGGCAGCTTCATTAATCAAAATAGTCAATAGCTGCACACACAGCTTCAGGTAGCACTGCAGCTGCAGTTGCACTTTGGCCTCTCTCACGCACATTTTGATTGCATTGGTCCATTTTGATTCCACTGTGGCAGGCTGAAAATGAAAATGAAATTTTTATATCTGAAATAAAATAGCGTGCAATTATCTTAATGGCATTCAGTAAATCAGTCAGCCAAATTGAATAGAGCAGCTGCGTATGCAGCTCGCTCGGCGCTACGCGGCGTATGCGTGACATCCGTGAAGTACAGTGCGTCATATAAAGCATGCGAAAGCCGACAACTGGCAATTGAGTATCGTTATATTATAAATGGCGATTGGGAATACGCAAAGGCTTGCTTTCAGGATATACCCAAAGAGGTTCTTTTGCGTGCATGTTTGGGTAAAAGGAGAGAACTTTTTGTAGTAAGTGTATTAAAGTCTGTTTTAATTATATGCGAAAAGATTTATTATAAATGCTGGACTTTGGTTTATTTAATTTTTGATCAATTTCCGTAATAATTGATGTATTTGAGATCTATAAAAAAAAATTATTATAAATTATATTAGTTCGTAATATAAATAGATAAATTATGAATAAGTAAATCGAAAAACTTTAAAAAATTTAAAAAACTTTAAATGTTGTAGAATCAATATATACAGGGGATATATAGGATACAATGCAAGAGAGATAAAGGATACAGACAGGAGATATATAGGGTATATGCAAGAGATAAATATATATATATACATATATATAGGAGTACAACACTTATACTCAAACGTTCACGCTATAAATATTGGATATATATAGATGATATATAGGGTATATAAGATAGGTAGATAAATAGATATATAGAAGTACAGTAAACACTTCTACTCAAACGTTCTTCCTATGTGTATAGGATATACATAGAGGATATATGGGGTATATGAAATAGGTAGATATATACATGTATAGGACTACAGCAAATACTTCTACCCAAACATTCTCCGTAGTTACATTAGATATATATATAGAAGATATATAAGGTATGTGAGATAGATAGACATATAGATGATATATAGAAGTACAGCAAACACAGTCTGCCTAGATATATGGGATATATAGATAGATTTATACAGCACATATTTCTACTTAGACACTCTCTATAGATCAATCACTCAACTGATTTTAAAGCTCTCACTCATCAATATGAATGCTTAATAATATTTTGTTAACTTCACACTGCAGACAGACTCCTCATTTATTTCTTTTTCCATTTCTTTCATATGTTTATATTTTACACGCATACATTTTTATTTCCATTAAGCTTATTCAATATTCCGTTTTCAATATTTGATCAAATTTAAATGCAATTTTTAAATAAACTCTCGTGTGCCTGCGCTCCTCTCAGCCACATACATTATTCAAGCAATCGACCTTGTATTTTGATTGTGTCATGCATTTCTTTGCCCATTTGAGCATCGATTACATTTGGCTAAATTGAATTGTGCTTGGATGAAAAATGTAAAAAAAGGCAAACTCACGTAGTACACGATTTTTTCCGACAATCTTTCGCCGCGTGCAGACAGAGAGAGAGAGAGAGAGAGAGAGGGAGACGGGGAGACTTGGGTGGTGGCTCGATGATGCGTGTGTGAGGTGGTTTGATTGAACGAGTTGCAAGCAGCTCGTTTGTTTGGGTTGCTGAAACTTGAACTGTGCAATTACTTGGCTAAAATCCCAATTTGACTCACGATAAAGAGGAATAGAGCAATTGCTGTGCATACGGAGTCTAATATCTGGGAGTTCAGGCCCTGGTCCTGTTGACACTTTAGCTTTATTAGTTGTCTCTCCTTTTTATGCAATTGTTTCGTTTGCTTTTTGTTGTTTTGTTGTTTTTCTATATGCACCGGAGAGCAAAACAAACTGTGCGACAACTTGACATTTCTCGAGTGCTCTACATCAATGTCAAAAGCCGGTCGAGTGTGTTTATTAAAGGCGGCTCTGGTAGCTCGAGCGGCGACCCCAGCGAACTGATGCAAAATTCTTGGCTCCGGCCTTTGATCTCTCCATCATGCCCGACTGCAGCTTAGCTCGTTGTCGGGGCTATTGCATTGTGTGCGATGCTTATATTTTACAGTCTCTGCTTTTGGGCGCGTGCACAGACAGAGAGAGAAAGAGAGAGTGTGTGAGAGAGAGAGGCACTCGCACACCCGCTCAAACAGTAGTAATTGCAATCTCACTAATGCTGGCAAATGTGTTGCGGCTTTGCTTTAGCTCTGGCACAACAAAGCGTCCACAGTCAATTGGATTTTCTGTGTGTACCATGAGGATTTTTAGATTACTCAGCGAGTTCACAGCGCCAGCTGCCATTCACAGACATATTTTTCTTCACTTTTTTTTTTGTTGCCGTTGCTGTTGTTGTTGTTGTTGTTGTTGCTTTGGGCCGATGTTGACATTAGTCAACGCTCAGTTTGGCAGACGCGTCAAGTTGTTTACTCGTTGTCTTTGTTACGGCTCGGATTTATTGTGTTTAATGTGTTGAAAAGTCTGCTTATTTATGGCACTGGTTTCGCCCTCCTCAACCCACCCACACACACACGCACACACAGAGATTGATTGTATATTTTGCTCTTTGAGGGTTCTTCGTGCGCGATTTGCGACAGTCAAAATTGTTGTTGTCCCTTCGTTCGATTGTGCGGAAAATTGAAAACAAATAAAAAACGGGTTGATGACCCATTTCTGCGTTGTCTATGCTAGGCCAGGGCAACAGTTGGCCAAGGACAGAAGTAAGAGGAATGCTAAAGAAAAGTAGTTTTGTCTTGGGGGGGAAAAAAAATAGAAAATTGGTGTGAGTATTCAGTTTGATTTATCTCTGTTTTAATCTGTTGTCAAATCGATAATATTATTTATTTATTTTTGCATACTTAAAATTGGTTACATTCAGATATTAGATTATATTTTATTAAAAAAAAAATAAAATAAAAAATATATATATTGTATATAGATAATTTTATTTAATTAAATTTATATTCTACAGTATTAATCCCAAAAAAGTCTTTTAATATGATTAATTTTTTTTTATGGATGGAATATTAAATTTTAATTTATTTAATTTATAATCTGTTTTTTTTTGTTTTTTTTTTTCTGACTTTCCTTTACAAATACAATCCTATGCAGTTCGCTGAACATTTCTAAGAATAAATATTAATAATGCAACTCATCAAATTGAATAGCTGTCACAGCTGTCCACTGATATTTGTTCTCTCTCTCTATACACCAGCCAGACGAAATCTATCTATTTGTATCTATCAAATATTATATCATAAATCCACGTTAAATATTTGTATAACATTCTGTATATATATATATCCTGCCACAACAAGAAAAAGAATGAAATTTATGGACAGCTGCTGCAGCTGCTGCTGCTGCAAATGCAATACCAAAACCAACACATAAAAAAGAGGAAGAGCCAGCAGCAAAGTACTCTAAGGTTTTGTGACACGAAACATGTACAAACTAATATTTTAGACGTGGCTTCAGCACCACTTCCACTTTCTCCTCCGCCAAAAGTAAGAGCTAATAGTGTTTGGCCATTTTTCAAAAAAAGCGCCGCGTAGCGAACGCTTGAAATTGGCGGAGACTCGAACGGCGAGCCGGAGAGGCAGCGGCATAGTGCAACTCAGTCTCGACTCAGAGCAAGCTCGTTAGATACAACCCTCCTCCACACACACACAGCCTTTTTTAGTAGTGGTAGGGGCTGTCGTTAGCTCAAAGTTTGTTGAAAATTTTTATCAGTATGCCGAGGCAATGACATGACCACATCACACCAACACCAACAGCAACACCAATACGAACATCGACGGAGGCGGCGCTGGGGCTGCAACAGCCGCAACATGTTAGCTGTGTCGACATGGTCACTGGCATGTGTGCCATACATACTAATAAACCGTTAGTTGGCGGCCCCTGCTGTTGCATTTCAGGCAACAATTTTCGCCGAAAAATGTTGGCAACTTTTTCAATGCCGCTTGCGACTCATGGCAAATGGGTAACTTTTTTCTGCTCTATCATACAAAATGTTTGCTTTAATTGAGTGTAAGCATGCTTAATATCATAAAGGAATGCAATACTTTATTTCAATTATAAAATATACAGCAAATTTGATATAAACAAATAGTAAAATTTATACTATTCTCAGACTCTCTCTCTCTTAAAGTTTGCCTTTGTGGCTTATGCTTTATCTTCTAGCGAACTCGTCCATCTGTAGTTCAATTTATGACTGGAACTTTATTTTATACCCATCTGTTTCGTCTCTCACAGTGTTGATTCATATAATGCGGGCGAGATATAGTTTTAGTAGAGCTCCTGGCCAGCTGTTTCCTTTGTTCACTCATCCTGGCTGCATTAAAGCTTTGTTGCATTTACGCTCGAATTATGTCTGACTGGAACAGAAACAGACTCACACACACACACACTCACTCACACAAAGATACTCTTTAAGTGATGCTATTACGAAGCGAAGACAACTTCTTTGCGCTCATTTTACCAGCAGCTTTACTGACTGGCGCACCATCCAATCCGACCAACTAACCGGACTGGCTACCCACTCAGCCAGCCACACACTCACTCAGTCAGTCAGTCAGTCGAGCTGCTACTTTTTGCCCAGTTTATTACTTTTATGCGATTATGTGTCATGTGTTAGGGTCCGTGTGTGTGTGTGTGCTTGGGTCTGATGTGCTCCGAGAGCAGACAGTATGTCATTGCCATTATTAGCTCCATATAGCATTCACTTTTTGCATCGTCTGTTGGCTGAAATTAATTCCAATTATGTATGGCCTTTAATATACTATTTTTTGTGGCACAGCATGTGGCCGGCCATTGGGGCTAATCATAATTCACGAATGACATTTTTTTGTGTATGTAAAATTAAGTTAATATTAAAGCTTATTTACAAATGGAATAAATTCGTAGAGAGTGCAATGCATTCACCCTCGCTGTGCTGTCATTGCCCTTAAAAGTATGCTATGAGTTTTGAGCTTGGGGCTTTGTGCTGGCCATGGCGCTTCCAAAATGATTAGCAACTGTAAAACCGTTGAGCACTCGTCATTAGTGACTGCTCTGGCAGCATAACAACTGCAGTTGGCAACTGGCTGCAATTTTCGACCATGGTGAATGGAATGCAGTCTGTTGCAGAATTACGCATACGCAGCGTTGCACCAGCAGCTGCAGCAGGAGCAGTGTTGGGCAAACAAGAATTTTTACACCAAAACTACGTTGATATGCGAGGAAAACATGAAAATAAGTGAAATTGTTGCCCTACGCAAGCACACAGACAGACACAGAATCTATCTGTGTAGAGCAGCATCAGCTCTGTAGGTAAGAACTGGCAACATGGGAAATCTGTATGGCAAGCGCGCAGATCCTTGCTTAATAATTGTGCATGTCGATGTATTCGTGTCCTGCCTGCTTCAGATATCTGCCTGTGGTTGTCTGAGGGCCAAGCAACTAGCGCGCTAACAACTCTCGTCTGCATTATGAGACTATCCACGCTCTCCCCTCTTCCCATCCTGGCCGTTTCCATGCGTCTTGCTTGCTCGCTGGCGTCGTTACATGTGAGTTTGTTATTTTCAAAACGAGTTAAAATTAGCATAGTTATAGCAAAACGTGCAGCGCGTCTCGTTTCTGGCTGTTCCAGACGACTGCCAGCGTCTGCCTTGGTAATGATGTGAAAATATAATGAACTCGACAGATGCGAAATTGAATGAAAACATTTGCCAGCAGATGCTGCAGCAGCAACAGCAACAGCAGCAACAGCAACCTTAAAAAGTTTCAGCTGAGTTTCATTTACATTAAATAGTTGGATTAATTTAGGTCAGTGTGTTGATTATAAATAGTTAAGCCAAGCCCAAGTTTACATGCCTAAAAACTTCAGCTCACTTGCGACACTCATCAGATGAGCTGCTCTTTCGCTCTCTCAATACTATTGGCAGCTGGAAATTCAGGTCAGCGCCGTAATGCGTCGCTTAAGTGCCTATAAGTATGTAATGCACTTGCCCCTCCCTCCCCTTCCCTCCTCCTCCTCATCCAAAGACTGTGATTGCGGCAAGCGGACTAAAAAACGCACCACACAGCCACGTGACCAACTGCATGAATAGCTGTTTAGACCGCCAGCAGGCAAAAAGTAACGCACAAAAGTGTGATGTCAGCCCGTAACCCATTAGACCCCGCATGCTTCGCTCGCCCGCCTGTCCGCTCGCCTGCGCTGTTTATTTGGCCTATAAAGCGTCAGTTGGTTACAGCAGTTAAAAAAGCAAGGACAGAAATGAGCACACGTGGCCGGCGAGTGCCGCACAGCACAGCTTCAAAGCGTTCAGGCAGAGCAGCAAAAAAAAAAAAACGTCAGAATAAAGAAAAAGCTGTGGTAAAAGTGAACAAAAAGAGAAAAAATGTGCAGAACTTGAAATTGGTTTTATGAATACGCTGAGCATTGTATACGCTATATAAATTAGTCTATATAAAGGTAAAATTATTGATATTGATATAATAAATTTTATGAATTTGTATATCAAGTTTGCCTGAAACAGAAACTATGAAGAATGTATAGGAAAGTAACATAAGAATGCTGACTTATAAAGACATTGGACTAATTCATATTTCTGTCCTGCGATTCCTGGCATCTTTCGGAACATCGAAAAACCTATAAAACTCTGAAACTATGAAAAAATTATGAAATTCTTAGACTGACTTCTAAAATTAACTATCTAACTATATTTCATATTATCCTTTGTAGACCCTGAAATTCATTCTTTAGCAACTTTGAAAAACTTATAACCATTTTCATTTGCTACTTTTGATATATGGCATTCCAAAAATACCGACCACATTCTAGAGTATTAAAAGCTGGCAGCAAGTGACACACAAACCGCGTTGGCCTGGCCCTAACGAATTCCCCGGTTGGACTTTGTTGACCTAAAAATCTCATTTGCCGCATGCTCATTTCAGCCAACACTTTTGTTGTGGCCGCCGCAACAGCCACGACTGCGCCTTTTCGCTTATTGTTACGCAGGAACCTGAAGCCTCAAGCTAAAAAGTAGCCTGAAACAGCCTTTGATGTGAAAGTATCTAAGTACTGACTCCTTCAATTGGATACATCTAGAGAGAGATCAAGTCGTGCTATTTCAGTAACCAAGGAGGCAACTCGATGGGAAATACTCGACTATGCCCGCACGCTCGACTTCTTGTTTCAGCTGAAGCCATTTAATTCGGAGCCCAGTGGAGCCTGAAATATGTTTTGCCTTTATTTAATGTCACATGTTCGACAAGAATTTTCAATTATTTCCAAATGTGCCTGGCCGTTAGCTATAAATTTTAAATGAATTGCTTATCTAATGTTTCACTCGAGCACGTATCGACTTAATAATGATTTTTGATTACACTTCTTCTCTTTGCAGGTAAGTTCTGGACGTTGGCCTTGCACAAGTGTTGAACATTAATCCAAATTGGGTTTTAAGTTGTCGTAAGTGATGTGAATAGCAAATTAAGTGTCCAAGGAAAGCATTGGGGCTTAACAACTAGCGAGTTTGATGGGCTATAAACTTATGAAAATATGTTGACCTAAAAACATAGGGTATATATCAATGGACATATATAGTTTATACAAATAACCTCTTCCCTCTGTTGTATCAGATCATAGATTAATTGATTATTATATATATACTACATGATATCTGATTCAAGTTCAAGCTCATTAGTTACTATAATATGACTGCTAAGAGTATTCATCAACTATATATAGACACGGCGAATGTAATCAATATTATTCATTTGACAATTAGTAGTCAGTCTTTATTATTTATGAGTTTAAAATTAGAACGCGAAATCTGAGCAAAGTCAGATTTAATTGCGACTCACACGCCAACAGTCGGCTTGATCGATTGCAGCATATTGCAGAGATTTTCCTGGAATTGGCGCAGAAAATCTGTCAGTCTCAAACGTCTCTTCTTCTTGTTCTATTTTTCTGAGCTGTTGTAACTCAATAATTCAATGCCAGTAAATGGAGGCCTAATTTGGTGGCATTCTCGCTGCGATTTAGACTCTTATTTAATTTTCTTATATTCTTTTCCCCACAAATGTCACAGGCGAATCAGTATGTAAATATGCAAGAAGTGGCAGCTGAAAGAGAGAAACGATAACGAAAAGCCGTGAAAAAAATAAATGGAAATTGTGTTAGCCGCGACAGACTGACAAAATGATAGATGAAAGACAGCCAAGCCTCATGCGGCATGGGGCGGGCGAAGAGAAATTAGCGTTGGCTTCAAAAGCAATCAAAATGACAACTTAAGTAGGCTTCCCAGCAAAAATTGAATATGTACTCGGGAAACAAAAGGCAGACAAATTTAAATAAAAAATACAAAAAAAAAAAATGAAATGAATGTGCACAGAAGTAGCGACCCTTGAAGGGTTTCAACCTCAGCCTAGGAGAAAGGAAAAAAAATGTTAGACAACTTGGCCCTCAATCAGCGCCAAATGCACCTAATTGAAGCGCGACACGCAGTGTAAATATTCTTTAATCTCTAGCGCCTATCTCTCTCTCTCTCTCTCTCTCTATGTATATAGACGAATGTATTTGAGCTACCCAGCAAACAAATTTAAAATTCAAAACATCGCGGCAGCCGTCTTCAAGTCGCCTGTCCGGCGCCTGTTGACAGGAACTGCCATTTTATCAAATCGTGCGTAAAGTTTTTAAATTTATATGCCACGCCCACATCGGTCAGCAGTCGACAGACCCAAAAGCACACAAACAGACCGTCCACAGACGGAAAGAGATTTGTTGTTGGCCAACTTTCGGCTGGGGCATATGGCCAAGGAATCAGTTTATGTGCATGGTAAATGTGAAATGTGTACTTAAGCTGCGTTCGCCCCAAATGCGCATTTAACTTAATCAAGATTTTAATATTTAAAGAATTTCGAAATGTCACGCCTGGGCGTGGGCGTGGGCGTGACCACAAATTGCTCGCACTCGCCATCTTATCTTGGCCGAGGGCGCCTCAAGGGTTTCTTGTGGTCGGGCACAAATAACATTATCTCTTGCTACATGGCAGTTGCTACACTTCAATTGTGAAAGCCACACAATACATTCCACAGGCAACCACCATGAGAAACAAAACCCCAAACAACCTAAGCGCGCCCAACTCGTTGCTCGACATTATAAATTTGCTGCTCTGTGTGTTTTGCGAGAAAGTTTTGCGATCCTTTTTGTGGCAGCCTCTGTCGACTTGGTTTCAGTTTTATGTTGCACTTTTATTCATTTCGACATTTTTGCCAGCTTCGTAAATATTTCTGTGCGAATCAATAAGCCGAATGACGCAAAATGTTAAGCTGCTCAGAGTGCAAATAAAATCCCATAAAAGCTTTTTGCTGCCATCGAAATGGGTTCTTAAATATTTGAGAGGCGACCGAAAATACCAAATCGATATAGGTCTTCGATTCAGAAAGTTGTGTGATATTAGAATCAAAAATAGTTGGTCATATTTGATTTAACGGAGCTAGAAAAGGTTGCTTAACTCACCTTTAAGCGTGAACTTAAGCTAAGAGATAGATAGAGATAGATACCAAATCGATATAGGTTTTCGAAGTTGTCTGATATTAAATTCGAATAGTTGGTTATATTTGATTTAACGGATCTAGCAAACGTTGCTTAATGCACCTTTAAAGAGCGAACTTAAGCTAAGAGATAAGTTTTATGCGATTCCCTTGTCTGGCGGCCTCAACTTTTTCTAGTCGACAGTTTGTAGCGCTCTAACGCCCATTTAAGTGAGAAAGTTACACAGAGAAATCAAAGTTAAGCTCGGGACATGAACTCAAAGATTTGCGCACACAGAGTGTGTGAGGAAGGGAGGGAGGTAGACACACTCTAGGACAACACTTAATGTGCTGTGCGGTTAGAAGAAAGCGCTTTATAAGTAAGTGTGCGCATACTTATGCACATACTCATGCATATGGGCAACTGAGTCCACACTAAAATCTAGCAAAAACTTTTCAAAAGGCCTTGCCAGCTAGGACATGCCCTCGGCAGACAGGACTTAGTGTGACGTGTGGATCGCTGAAACGCTTAATGGCAGCGCTGTCGTAAATGCCAAGTCAAAAGTCTACTTGCCAAATACTTTTAGCGCTCAGTGTCGCTGCCGTCTGTCAGCGTGCGAGATAAGCTGTCCAAAAATCAGGCTGCCAAATATAAAGAACTACACGTGACAATCTACATGCCCACACATGCCTGCTCCTGCTGCTGCTCCCGCTCCTGCTCCAGCCCGAGAGTGTATTATTTGTGGCATAGTTTTGCGAAATGAATTTGGCAACTTGCTCTTTGCATTTTATTGTTATGCTCTGTCCCTCCCAGTTGCCTCGACTGTATCATAACTTGTTATTGTCGCTGTTAACATGTTGTATCATTCGAATTGCCGTTTGCGTGTGTATGTGTGTGTGTGTGTGAGCGCCGCCTTCGCCCTAGCTTAATTTGTCTTATTTGGCAGCGGCAACTGCCACTGCCACATGCTCGCAAGGACACTCGGGCTCTGGGCCACTTGCCTGCACTGTTTCTGCTGTCGGAAAATCTGATTCTCGTCTCGCAATCCGCCTAGCTGTCAGCTGTGCTCATAATTTATGTATCTCTCGGAGCGCTATTTAATCTGCTTTATATGCGACTTAATGTGCTCTGATATATAAATATGTATATGTATGTTATATTATGTATATATAATACTTATCCTTGCCTAATTGTAGCTGCTTAAGGGCACAAACAATATTATATAGTAATTCAGTTATCTATTGTGGACTTAACATAATTTATAAATATGACTTATATTTAAATGTGCTGGATGTATTCTCTTATTTGTAATATAATAAACAGGCAAATGGTTAATGTTATGAGGAGAATATATGAGGAATTGTAGGAGAAATTATTACTATTTATTACTATTTAGGATCAGGATCTGAAATTGAATAGATATTGGAATGGCATATTGTGGAATTTAGCTTTTACTCTATTTAAAACTTTATATCCTCAAATTACATACATATATCAAAATGCATTCTATCTTGGGTTATATATCTGCAATGTGCTCAACTCCCATATTATTACCCAATTAATGAGCCAAGTCTTATACTGTTTACTTTTCAGTCAGTTCATTATCTATATGGGTATAAAGAAATATAATAAAAAGACAAGAGCACATATTATTAGGAGAATATATGTAGAAGAAATTCTCATATATTACGTTATGGATATTATGTAGAGTAGATATTTAAAAGTTATATAATATAATATAATACAATTTCATCAGATATTAAGTCTATGATCTTGAGTAGAGAAGATCTTGAAAACTTAAATAACATTTATTTGTAAAAAAATGTATCTATAAAAAAGTATTCAATTTTGGGTTATGTATCTGCAATATATTCAACTCCCTTATTATTGCCTATTAATGGACTATATCTTATGTAGCTTACTTTTAAGTCAATTCTTTCCCTATAAAAAAACTAGAATTCTCATAAAAACAATACCATATAGTAGATATTGTTCATAGTAGATTAATCTTTAAGTGAACAACAATTTTTTTTTTCATATATAACAAAAAATATAGAATACTCGTCTCACTTTCTCATACATTGCGAAAACTTGCATCTCTCTCCCTCCCACTCTCTCTCTTGTATCTCTCCCGGCACAAGCGTACGAAGTTGGAAACATATATGCATGTATATATATACACATATATAAACAGTGGCAAAATAAGAGCCAGCAAAGCATATCAAGAGCAAAAACAATGCAAATTATCAAAGTTTTCGCTGAGTGGCCTGGGAGGGGGAGGGAGCCTGTGGATGCCTTCAAGAAGCTGATGTGAATCTGTTGTCGAGTGTATGTTTTCGGATTGCGTTGATGACAGGGAAATGTAAATAATTTAATTTCAAGTACCTGCGGTTTTCTTGGCGAAATCATTTTCAAATAAATAAACTAAACGAGGCAACAATTTCCGCCCGGCAGCAGTAGGAAGTTATCAACACCAATGGCAACAACAACAACAACAACAGAGCAGCAGCTATTAGCGTCGCACAAACGCTGAAAGAGAGGCAATTGCAATTGTGTGCGTCTGTGTGTGTGTGTGTGTACAGGCTGCGTGAAGGCGTGGCAGCTGGCAAAGTGCGAGACGAACTTTAGAATTTGTGTATTTTGCGACAAACCGCAGAACTTGAAGTGCGCCACTTAGGCCAACAACTTTATCGCTTGAAGAGTGAGTGAAAAAGGGAGAGAGAGAGCGAGAGAGAGAGAGGGAGAGAGGGGCTGAAACTGGGACAGGCTTAGCCAACGGCAAGACAATGATGGCGGATTGCAGGGTATTCAGCAATTTGTTTATTGAATTTATTAGCATAATTGACTGCTGCGAAAAAGCCGAAGTAAGAAAATTATTAAAAAAGTTGGCCGTGTGCAGCTGATGCTTGGCCAACGAGGCGGCTACTTAATATTTGGAATATCCGCCGCATTTCCGTCAAGACGCTGTAAGCCAACTTCCGCCTGTTCTTACAAAGTTAGCCCTTCATTCACTTTACAGCGCCGCCCGCTGGCTCTACCCCTTCACACTCTGCCCCGCCCACCCACACATACACATACAAATACACACACACCCGCTCAGTGCCGCGTGATTGATGATACTCATTTGTGTGCTGTGTTTGCGTGTTGTGCGGCTCGAATGCGCGTTAGGTAAAATCATTTCGCTTAATTTTAAATCAGTTTGCCATTTGCCGTAAGAAGTTTCCAGTTGGCCCTCCTGCGTCGCGACGTGGCTGCGGTTTCATATTGTTTATTGCTTCGGTGCGTGCTGTATACTTTTAGGCGCCTGTCGGCCAAAGTAATTTAGTCGTTTGTTTGCCCATTTGCTCTTGCTGCTGTTGTTGTTCCTGTTGTTTTTTATAATGTTTAAGCACACTCACGGGTAAAGTTAACTGCAAGTTGGCAACTTTATTAATGTGCGTCTCGGCTGGGTTTTTATACTGTGTGCGTTTTCTTACTTCTTTCTTCTTGCTTCTTCCTTCTTCTTTTTTAACTTTTCAATAGACTGTCTGCCTGATTGTCTTGTTGTTCACTTTGTGGCATCTTTTTTATGGCGAAAAGTTTGTCAAGTCTTGTCTGCGCTCGGCTCGAAACATTTTCAATAGAATGTTCACATGCTTGTCGATGTAACAATATGCTTAAGGCCTCACTCAATAGCTTTGCTGACGATGGGTGAGCTATATTTTGTTCTAATATCTATCAGCTCTACTCTTCGCATAAAAACAATGCCTTAATCAATGCCAATCTATGAAAAGTTTTTATTGCCTGATCCTACATTCGATTAGCGGATAAACAACACTCTAACTGTAACTGTAACTGTAACTGCAGCGCCACGCCCCACACTCTGAACGCCCCCCGTAATGGTGCGAGCAACTCTTGACACTAAGCTCGCGAACGAGTTGCCATCAGCCACAGCAGCATAATATTTTTCTTGTAAAGTGCCAACAAGGTTGGCGCTTTTCCATTTCGCTTCGACGCCATTAAGCACACAAACAAATAGTGGTAAGAGCAGGAGCAGAAAGAAAGAAAAAACTCGTATACATATATATCCACTCCTCTATATATATATATATATCAGAAAAACTACCCTCGCATATAAAAACGATATTTTCGTATTTGTATTTGTGCCGCATTAAAACTTGCAATTTTTTTTAGCCATTCGCTGACCCGTTGCATTATATTCTCTTTTAAGTTGGTTTGTTTCCGTTTTTGCGCTTTTTGCCTGGTTCGACTGTATGGCGCTGCCAGCGCACAGTTTTTGCGCACATTTCATTAAAAGTTAAAAACCGAAGCCCCACATCCACACAGCTGACCGCAAATTGGCAATTTATTTCAATAAGTTTAATTACTAAAATGTTATTCCCCAAATGTGATTTGCAGTGAGCCAGCCCAACCTGGGGCTTGTTTGTGTTAGGTGGAAAAGCTCCAGGTGCCTTGACCAGTTCAGTGGGCTATTTGTCTTTTTAATTGTACGCTAACTGGTCTGCAAGCACGTGGCTTAGCACCACAGTCCAACAGTCCACACTCCGCGGTCAGTTTGTTAAACTTCCATTACATATTTGTATTACACGAAAGTGGGCCATACGTGTGGCGCCTGCCTAGCTTCTACTCCATTGGCATTTGCTCGGCCAACGCAACTTTTCAAACTTTATCGGTCAATAAGCAAACACACACGAATGGGGTTTGTGAAGACGTGCGACTTGGTAGTTACCCAGTAGAGCTGATAGACTTAAGTTGAAGTTATCAAATCACAAAAATAATATAATATAACTAATATAATATAGAAGAGAGAAGAGAAAGAAAGAAGAAGAGAAAATGTTTGAAGTTTATATATAACATATATTATAAATAATATTTTATATATCAAATTCAAACATTTTCTCGTCTATATATCTATATCATATATAATATATTATATATCAAATTCATTCATTTTCTCTTCTTCTCTCTGCCCTTAAACTGATATACCCTTTCGATTCACTGCCCATGGGTAAAGGGTATAAATACCTACATCAGCAGCGTGTGTAATTTCTGGGTCGTGCCTTAACAAAGTTTCATTTACTGCGCTGATAATTTGTGAAAACTTTTCACATGGCCGTGTTCGCAGATCCCTGTGGTTGGCTTAGCTCTGGTCGTCGGCCAATTGGGTGAGAGAAAAAGTTATTTAAAGAGGCCCATGTGCTGCGATTTCTATATATTGATTAGCCAGAGAAAAACCGCTCTGCTTACTCAACTTAAATAGTGTTATACGAACATCCTTCTGTTTCCATGTACTTTAACTTAATTTGAAACATGCTAATTTAGGTCTTTCTGCATTCTCATTGCATTTACTTTCCGCATGGAAAGTGTGCATTTATCATTTTAAACGCCTTTTGCCTGTCATCATCTTTTTTTGTCTTCTGCATTTATTGCTTCGTAAGCTGCAGCTGCATACAAAAGCTAAAAAATGGCGCTTGAATTGAGGCAACAAACTTTAATTAGTTATGCAAAGCGAGCTCAGCTCCGGGACGTTAAAAACTAGCTCATAAAAAATGTGCCAACCAAGTCCATAAAAAGCCTTAAACATTGCGGTCCTTGTGGCCAGCGTCAAATTAAATTAAGAGCTCAGCGGGAAACAAAAAAAAAGACTAAAACATGAGGTAACACTGTAAAGCAAATTAATGAAAAACCCGACAAACACATACACCTTCATAAGCATACGCTCAGAGCACTTATTTGCATAAATGTTTTCAAGCAAAATTTTTGGATAATGAAATGATGAGTGTAGATGACTGTCTGTTGCCCTGTAAGCTATTAAGAGAGAGGGAACGTTAAATATATATTTGCTGGTATTTAATCTGCATTACAGAAAGTTACTCTATATAGATGTATAACTCTAACCCTAAATCTGATATACATAAACTTGTATGGGTATACAAAATTAGTTTACTTCAACACTCATATCTATATAATAAGATATGCTAGCTGATATGCATGTCAAGTGCAGTGAAACAGAAAAGTTAATCAGTTAAATTGCGCGAAAAATGCTAAAAAAAAAATGAAAGAAATGAATAAAAAATATGCTTTAATTTTTATGTTGGTAATTAAATGAACATAATAAGCGCTGAAAAATTATTGTCGAATTGCGTTAGTGTTTGCTGTAAGTGTGAATGGCTGCAGTTCACAAAATGTTGTGAAAACAAATTAACGCGAATTTAATTTAAAATGCATATTTAATGGGGGAAACATGCATGAAAGTATGCTCAGCAATTATTTAATCAACAATCAACAAATGGCAAAGCATATTTTAATTTATATCCGAAATATGTTCAATTAAGAGCAGCCCAAAAGTGAAATATTTAATTTAAAAATTGTTTAAACAAATAGAATTTTCGTTTACTTTATGGCCAAAAATATTCAATTTAATGGTGAGGGAAGATTAAATTAGAATTTGGCATTGAATATTTTAAGTGTAAACCGTTACAATGGAGTTGGACAACGGGAGGAAAAGTTTAGAAATTTTTCAGTTTTTATTAGAGGTTCAATAGATAAACATAATTTGTTACATTTTTAAAATAAACATATAATAGTAAATAAATCTAATTCAATTGAGAAAAGAATGAGAGGCTTAAAAAATTAATATATAACAAGAGTATGTTTGTCCGTGTGAACGCTAAGATCTTCGAAAGTACGAAAGCTAGGGACTTGGAATTTTACATGAATACTCGTATATACCATGTGCTCGTGTATATATGAATGTCATTAACAAGTTGTAAAAGTTTGATGAGGATAGTCCATCTCAAAGAAAACGTATTCAACTAAGTTCTCTTAGTAATGCCCACACTTCAGCCTAAGCAACAATTATTTGATATATTTTTTTATTATTTTATATATTATTTATAAAATTCTATTCATTATAAAATGTCATAGCAAATGCTCCATAAATGGTGTTAGCTTTTAGCTAATTATAAAATCCTTTTGTTAATACATTGCTTGAATTTTATATATTATCTGTCTAATTATTTAATAACTAGTTAATAATCCATATACTGCTCCGCCATTAGCTCAGATTAAATTTTAAAACTATCGAAGGAGCTGAAGGAGCTATGTGTGTGTGTTATATGTGTGTGTGCAATACAGTTATTCTGTTTCCGTTGGCAGCGCTTGAGTTCCAATAACTGGCCATGTGATTGTCGATGATAATGTTTGCATGTTGCTCACTGACGTGTAGTCCGAGCACGCCCCGCCGCAGGACTTCTCATTGACTTTCCGTTCTTTCTATTCTTTATTGTGTTTCCTGTTTGTCCTGCTGCAGCATACTTCATGCGGATGTTTCGTAAGTCAATTACTGTTTCGGAGCAATTAGCCGCACACACGCTCCCCGCTCGTGTCTGCTATTGAAATGTGCTGTAAATATTCGGGCAAAGGCTTGCGCAAATTGCTTATTTACTTGCCAGAGTTTGGAAAACATTTGCATTTGGCATAGAGAGTTATTTATTTATTTTTTGTATATCTCGGAGATTTGATTTTAATTTGCATATGTTTTATTTTCCTGACATATCCAAAGCGAAAACTTTTGTTTGCCAACTGCTCGCTTGCCAGCTCCAATTATGTGCTGAGGCTCCTCCAACTGAGCCAGAGCAAACGAGAAAGAAAATATCAACTGCAATTTTGTGTTTGCGCTTGGAGCTGGGCGCTTGGCGCTTGGCGCTCTACGAGTCACATGTCGTCCCAAAATCCACATGCGATATGCTTAATTATTTATTACGACTAATTTAAAAAGTCGCTCGGCAACGTCCCTTATAAACTTTTTGCTGATGCTGCCACATGAAAGTATCTGCTTATGAGCAGCAGCAGAGCAGCAGCTCAGCCAACGTTTTAAGGGCTCAGCCCAGAGCTTCTCATGTCGACGCAGACAGAGCCGGACCAGGACTAGACAAAGTTAAAGTAGTTCAAAAGTGTCGTCCTTGCCAGCGTCGTGATGATGAGCCTTCTGATGAGCTTATCCAGCAACTAGTTACCTACAGACAGACCGAGACCATATCAGCCTATACCCCAGTGGATGTGGAGCGCACACAAAGCACACACAACTCGTTCATATTTAATAAACAAATTAAACAGAATCTGTTGCTGTTGCTGTTTCTGTTGCTGCAGTTTCTGCTTTTATTTTCTTTCATCTTCCATCTTCCATCTGGCACGATAGCAAATAAGTTTTGAAGCATATAAAATACGTTGAAAGTTTCCTGAGCTAAGCTTGTTTCATGCTCTGATTATTAGGTAATGTTTACTTTAGCTTCGTAATCTATGCAGCTCGTCCTTAAAGCCTTAAATTGCATTCATTTGCATAAGTTCATGGAATACGAAATATTTGCTAAATCTGCTTAAGATATTTGCTGCACTGCAGCACAGCAGCGAGCTTCAGATATTTTTAATTTCCATATTTGCCGAGCATAATAAATAACTAAACTTTTGGCTCGGCTCGACCCCACGACCTCACAGCTAACTCCCAGCAGCGAACATTTCTCAATTATATCGGGTGGAACGCCGTTTCTTATCGTATCCGGGAGTCGTATGTGGAATTTTATTATGCCCGCAAGGAGATGCGCGAGGAGGCGCAATTATGACGCCACCGCATTTTATTTATTTCAATTTACTTTGTGCCAAAAATGAAATAAAAAGAGAGAGAGAGAGAGAGAGAGAGAGAGAGAGAGAGAGAAGAAACCAAAAGAACAGAGAGCAAAAAGTAAACAAATAGAAATATAAAGCAAAAGTAATGGCATCACACACATTTGGCTGCTGCCAGCTTTTTCATCTTTGGGGTTTCTCTCTTTTGGCTGCGCTGCGCTTTATGAATTTTAATGAGCGTTGCCTCGTTTGCTATGCAAAATATTTTCGCAACAAACGTCACGCAAATCTTCAATGCAGTCCTGGCCAGGCAGCGATTGCCCGCCGTGCCCGTGCCGTGCCCTCTTGTCCTCTTGTCCTCTGCAGTTCTTCAACTCTTCTTGGCATATTCTATTTGACTTAAAGCAGACAGTTTCCGTTTATTTTGCAGCGCTGAGCACATTTTTGTGCCAGCTCCGCGAAAATAGTTGCCAACTTGGCCAATGTGCCAACTGGGCCGACTTTGTTAGCATTGCTAAATGTTCGTTAACGTGGCGCATAAATTTGTTGGCAAACAAACGTTGACGTCTCGCATAGAGGCGAAAGAGATCCCTTAATAAATTCACATTTAAATGTTCACAATAGAGAATTCATCCACTCAGCCAACGAATTTTAAAATCATTTTTAGTAGAAGAAAAAACTTTTCTTTACTGAGGTTCTCCATTTGGAAATTCAAATCAAAATAAAAATAAAAATGATTTAATTTTTTACTGATTCACATTCACATTTCTGACTCAATTTATGATCTAGAAAGTGAACTATTTTTAGCATCATATGTTTTTTTCAATCATTAATTAAACTTAGCTGAAGCATTTTAATTTTTTTAATTTAATACTTCAATTCACATCATTGACTCAATTCATGATCTAGAAAGTAAAGAATTTTTTGCATTATATTTTTTATTTTCAAGTTCATAATTAAACTCAGCTGAAGCATGTTTGCAAGCTTCACTTAATAAGTCATTATTTATCCCAAATAGTTAAACTTCGCTGAGCTCAAATATTTATTATGCAGCTTGAAGAGTCCCTTCTGACAGTTTTCGAATATCCGTTCAGTCTGACTGGAATTTCACCCCGTCGTGTCCATCTATTAACAATATTAGTGCTCAGCGCTCTTCGTTCACTTTGCGCAGCTTCGCATAGAATTTTTTAATTAAAAACATTTTTGCAACAGTTTCGCGTTGCATTTTTCACATGTTCCGCTGTGCTGCGTTGGCTAGGTGAAGCGTTTCATTGAGTTATTGAGGAAAGAAAAGAGCAAGAGCAAGCTAGAGCGAATGCTCGTCATAAATGGTATTTCATTAATTAATTTGACTAAGAAATATTTGCATTGGAAGTGTCAACGGATCTCGCAGCTGGCCAATTGAAATGCAGCCGGCAAACATGGCGTATGATTAATATGCATTAAACGCGCAGCAAACAAGAAAAAACTGAAATGAATGAATGAGGGAAAACAGTTGTTTTTATTTATGGGCGCTGCCGTTGAACTTTCCGCCAAAGCCAGCGAGGCAGACACATTGAAATACACAACAACTGCCACTCTAGGGATTTGGGTTAATAGCCGACTGGCAACCAGGAGCCAACAGCAAACAGCCAACAGAGAACAGTCGGCAGTCGGGACTACATAAAAACAAGAGCAACAACAATGGTTTTGACTATGACCGGCGCCGGGGTCCACGGGTTTGACTGAATGGTTTTAGCCAAGGTGCCCGGGCGTACGTGCAGGCCTCACAAAAATAATGGCACCGTTTGTTTTGTTCGGTTGCTTTTTACTTTCTGACGCCCGGGCGGTGGCTCAAGTCAAAGGCAACACGAGTAACAATATGCAAGCCCTGGGACGAGGCGATTGTGACACACTGAGACCAAAGCAGCAGCCAACAGCCAACAGGCAGCTCACCTGCAGGCTGCAGCCAACGAACAATAAAGAGACACAAAAACAAAGGCTTGTGTAGGATGCAGCAATGGACAAGTCACCAAAGACGGAGATGGTCAAAACAAAGGCAAGAGGGACGGATGTGGACGTATCATTGAGGATTATGCCAAACCCATTGAGCTACTTATGCACAGCAATGCGATACTCCTGCTGTTGGCCATTCGTGAGGCTAAGCAGCTTTAAACGCAACTTCTTTGTCTCAACTGAGTTTAAAGATGGGGCTAAGAATAGAACAGAACAGTCGCTGCTTATCTTTCCCCAGATGCGAATATCTGATGCATTCGAACCTGGGCTAGCGCTGACTATCTCTTAATAGTATTAAAGGTAGCTGGCCTTAAAGGTGTCACACGGCTAAGTGGAAAAGATGATATGCCCCGAAGGGGGGGTCGCAGGCACATAACGGTCTGAGATAGGGTTGCGCCTTTGAATACGAAACAACGGCAGAGCCCGGCCAGCAACTGAGGTAAAACAATGAAAGCGACACGGGTTAAAAATATAATGGGGACAGGCAAGGGAACCGCACAGGATGCAAGCCCAAGCCGTAAACTTGAGCCACCCACTGCAAAAGGCATTATGAGTGAAACGAAGCCAAAGCAAGCCGAGAGCCGACAGTGCCACACAGCAGAGGTCCCCCGTGGTGGAGGAAACTACGAGGCGACAGTTCGCCCGGCCGCTTTATGAGCTGGCTTCATTTCCCATCAAGGAAAAGGAATTAGCCAAGTGAACATCGTGTGGGCGAAGCCTCAACTGAGTTTTCCATCAGATCTGGTTGCTCTGCCGCACAGCTGATACATGGGGGCGCTTCAATGATTTGGCTCTGGCTTTGGCTTTGCCTTTTTGTTGCCATCGAGCCACCTGCTAAACGTAGCCAATTCACAGTTAGTCTTTGTGTGAGTGTGTGTGAGTATGGGTCTGTGCTGCTTTTGCTCAGTGCAGCGTAAAGTTTGCAGATAAGTCAAGGACAAGTGCAACCAAGCTTATAGGACAAACAGATAAATGGGAGTTTAAAGTTTCTACTCTTGGAATTTCTTTTTTGATTTGTTATATATAAAATATATTGAATAATAACTACATCTGGCACCAGCTTAGTATAGGCCTATTATTTTACATCGAATATTATATATCATCCAACATATATTTAAGTATCTGATTGAAATATTTGGTTTGATAGGGTATTTCAAAGTCAGGCAATGCTCACCATTTTGTTTCCTAGTTTATACATTTTTAATTCAAGCTCTGCATTTAGTTTCTGCAGTTTTATTGCAGCAAAGTTTTCTCTTTGACTTCTTAGGATTGTTTATCTGCAATTTATGGTCGCATCGTAAAAGAGTTTCTCCTCAAAGGAGAAACATTTGCTTTGCTGACAATCGTTCAAGTGACTCGGCAATAAGACAACATTTTTCTTTAGAAAAAGGCAAACAAATATTATTATTTTCACAAGAAAATATTGTTAGCGCATTAGAATAAATCTACAAATAAATCTTTGCCAAGAAATGAACACTTATCAAGGACTTTGCTCATATTCGCTCTTTCTTCTCGACTCTTTAAATGCGGCCTGACCACATTCAAGAGCAAGCGTAAACAGACTGAAGCAGATCAATAAATTCACAGCGAATTGCGTTAAATTTCAGTTTGAATCCACTCAACACTCGCACACTCGACACTTGCAGCTGCTCATAGTGAGCGCCCAGTGAGGTAGATAATATTTACGCTCACGTAGCTCGGGCAAATAAAGGCAACACCTGAGGTAAACATAATCAAATAAGCTGAAATAAGCGTTAAGCAAACAACTTGAGCACATTTTGTCGTTCGGTGCAAATCAAATTTCAGTTTCCCATCCTCTCCGAGTGCGGTTGCCACTGCCAGCTAAAGTTGCCATAAAGGATTTACACGCATCTGAACAGTCGGCCATGTAAATTATGTAAAATGCTCCATCAACATGGCGGGGGTAGAGGAGGGGATGCGAGGAGGAGAATAAGTCCTCATCGAGGCCTTTTTAAATTTTGTTGTCGTTTCCGTTTTCAGTTGCTGCTTAGTGGGCGGCAAGGGCATGGCGCCAGTCGCCCCGAGCGAGCCCACTTGACAGCTCGCCGCCCGGCCCTGTTGACAGCCAAGCAGCTGCCATGGGGCGACTGTGTGTGTGGGAGGGCGCACAGGGCGCTGGGGCGTGCCTGGGCAGTCTTGTTAAACATTCGTCACTGCCTCAGTCGACAGCACTTGGTGATGTGTTTATTATGTGGCCCTAATATATTTATGAGCGCGTTATAAACGCATTTCCATTTTATTTGTAAGGTCGACTGCTGTCTCTTGATGTTTTCCATGCCTTGTTATGATGGCTGCAGCTATTATTTATGAGAAAAAAGCACCCGCAGGTATCTCTGGCTCGCTCAAAAATTTGATTTCGCATTCATGCTGACGATGCAGACGCGCATATACGAGCTTTTAGTGCCACACAGTGTCATGTTTATTTTGTGCCTGACTTAATCGAAAATTTATCATACGCACTGTGTGCGATTGAAATGTTGAATAACAGCAACAGCCACAGCCATAGCATAATTTAAGAACTTAAAGAAAATTCAAGCTGTCTCAGCTTTAGAGAGAGCCCCGCAGCATATGCTCGGCATATTTTTTTACCGAGTAATTATTGTGCATAAAAAGTCGGCTGGCTGTGAAGCAATCGTAGTTAATAGCAACTAAGCCGCATGCGTCCAGAAGTAGGCGTTGGACCACGTTCGCGTGGCATTTGAATCACGTCTTGCTTTATGGCCCGCGCCATTATGAGAGCTGCGCGAGAGAAGGCGGGCATTTACTTAATTGGGGCTTAAAACTGCAAAATGCACTGCACTCACACACACGCACACACACATACTCGAACACTTGCGCAGCGGAAATGTAAAAAATGAGGCAACAAAGCGTGAGCCAAGCCCAGGCACAGGCACAGTCCTTACTCATGCTTGCACACATATGAAAATACCCGAGCTTAATGCTGATAATGCCTGCATTCACGAGTCCGTAGTAAAGTCGTAGAAATCTGCCACAAAGTCGGCTTAAAAGGCTTCACGGTCAGTCCTACTCAGAGGAGAGGCCTTCATATACCATATATATACTTTTAGTCGCAAATTGTGCGCCTTCGTTACAGAAATTAGTTGGGTCAGGGGAGGAGGGGGGCTTGGAGCCCATGATAATGACCCAATGCAACGCGACAAATTGCTGTTATTAGTGGAGGCGCCGTGCCATTGGCATTTTTCCTTTTAATTGATTTAATCGGCTTCTGCACATGTGTGCCACGCCTCCAAGCCAGCCATGGGAGGCTGCTCATTAAAACTGCTTTGTATTTTTATTTATTTTCTTCTCCTTTTTTTCTCCTTGCCGGAACAGCCCCTTCCTTGGCATCGCTCATTTCCGCTCTATTGGTGTATAAACAATTTTTGCGCATTAATTGAATTGCTTGGTCTGTGTGCGTGTGTGTGCGAATGTGTGTGAGTGTGGGCTGATGTATGTGTGTGACATGTATAAGCCAAATTAATTGTTGCCTCGTTTCGCACAGCATCCGAGTAAAAACGTCGCTGAATTCAACGCCCTTTGACTGCTTGGCTTTATTTATTTCTTGCGTTCCTACTAATTTTTTTCTATTGTTTACATGCAACAAAAGCCATTGGCGCCCTAATGAAGGTTTAATTAGCAAACACACTCGCAGAGACACACACACACACACACACACACACACACACACACACACATACACACACACACACACACACACACACACACACACTTATTTATATATAAAGATACACATATATATATTTGTGTGTCTATAAGCACGCATTATTTTAGAAGCCCTATGCTGCGCTGCTATTTTTATGTCTGCTCGTATGTGCCACTAATTCCACTTTTAATTAGTTCATTCGGCACGTTTTGTGTGATTGATTGATTGATTCAATTAGCGAAACAAGCTGCCTGGAAATGCTCAGGCGACAGGCGTCTACTGTGAAGGATTCGAGGATTAAAAAGTTGCAAATAAACAGGAAAACGTATTGTAAATCCAAGCGAGAATTTGTATTTAATTGGGTAGAATATTTTGACTGGAATTTGACTCTAATATAAAGTAGAACCTAGATATTATGGAGGCATAATTTCGTGTATGGAATCATATGGAATTTGATCCACTAAATATCTCTTTCTCTCTCTCTTTCTCTCTCTCCCTCTCTCTCTCTCTCTCTCTCTCTCTATCTCTCTATCTCTCTCTCTCTATCTCTCTCTCTCTCACTCTTACTAGCTAGTAATAGTATTCTAGTCGGGAATACTCGACTAGAAGATACCCTTAACACTGTGAGCAGCTGATATTGAAATGTACTAAGAGTAATAAGTCCACAACTTTAGCTACGATATTCACGTTACGCTCTAAATCAAATTATCGATACTTATCAAAAAGAATTATAAAAAAATTATAGCTTAAGCTTAAATTGTAGCTTAATATCATATAATCAAACTGTAAGATGGATGATCTGTCATGCCTCAGCTCGTTGTCCTATCAGGAATATATATAAATATATATACTTACAGCTCATACCACGCCTCCTTCTGCCTATTACATACAGCTATTTTCCCCCATTTTCAATGGGCTTAGAGTATAATTATTATGCCTTAACGATTATTGTTGCCTGTTAATTGAATTTTCGAAAAAAGGGCTTTCGGGTTGGCCAACTTCATCTATTCAGTCGGTCGGTGGCAGGGCTCAGTTCACATAAGCTGTCCCTAGAACTACACTGTGCTGTGTGAACCACATGAACTTAGCCACATCAAAGTTAAAGCCCCATAAAACCTGCCTTAAAATTCACAAGACCAAGCCACCCACATACATTGTGTATATATTTTCACATAATATATGTATTGTGTATGTGTGTGTGTGTGCTTTGTGGGTGACTTAACCAACAAAACCACAGCGAATAACTGGGTACATTTTTGTATGTTTTCGGGTCCAAGCAGCAGAGGAAACAGGCGAAGAGCAAAACAGTTTTAAGCCTTTGCCAGGCGGGTTGACAAATAAAACACCTGCCACAACACAGATGCCAGCGACAGCTAAAAACTGAGACGCACCGCAGCTTGAAATCTAGTCAGAGGGGGTGGGGGAGGTGGAGGCTGTATGGCCATGGGGTCGGAGGTCACATGCGGTTAATAATTGCAAAGCGAGTCGAGGCACCGGATATGGGACACGGGACACGGTAGACGGGGCACGGAACACGAAACACGGTGCACGAAACACGAAACACGGGCAGCGAGGCGCTTAAAAACTTATCACTCATGTTCAAAAGTGTCCAGGTGTGGGCGGGGCGCAAGGTGAGCAAGGGTCGTGGGGCACATGCTGGACACAATGGCGTTCGGAATGGCCTAGAGCAACGTGCGGGCTTATTGATGTGCTGCTCGGCAATTTCATGGCCTGCTTGTTGTGCTAAATGGCTGCCTTTTAATCCGGCAGCTCCGCATCCCGGGTCGGTTGCATTGCCACCGGCGTGCAGATGGCTTTGTCTAAAAATGTTTGCAGCCATTTTGCATATCACGGTTTTTGGGTACACAAAGCAGGTGAAGCATACACACGCACACATTCACATATGGTCGCAATTATAGCTGGGAGTGGGCGCCTGGCATAAACCGAAAATTTGTATAGAAATTGAAATTCAATTTCCTTGCTGCTGGCCGTGCGGTCGCTGAGTTTTGAATAAATTTCACATACACTAATTTATTAGCATTTCCGACTCGTTGTTTGTTTTTTTTTTTATTTACTGCGCACTCACTCATTCACCTTTTGAACTTTACAACTTTTGCCTTCTGCAGGATCTGCAATCGGAAATTGAAACCCATCGCGTTGTTTACGATCGTCTCGATGGCACCGGCCGCAAACTTTTGGGTTCGCTCACCTCGCAAGAGGATGCGGTTATGCTGCAGCGTCGCTTGGATGAAATGAATCAACGCTGGAATAATTTAAAATCGAAAAGTATTGCAATCAGGTAAGTGCTTTTGCCTCCAACTTTCTCCATTTTTTTTGTTATATATATTTTTGTTTTTGTTCGCTTCTGTTTCTGGTTCTCTGAGTGTTTCCATGTGTTCGTATCGCTGGATAATAATGATGTTCGGCATTCGAGTTCTAACCGAAAACGCTTTGCACTTTTTGCTTTTTGCTTCTCTTTTTGCTTTTGTTTGCGACTAAACAAACTGATGTATGGAACTATGAGTAAATAGTAAATAACTAGGCCAATGTGCACACGATGAATGCGTAAATATATGCTGGAAATATTTATAAATAATGAAACATTGTAAGAAAAATATTTATATATCTATATACATTTATGTATATATATTATATATATTTTATTTGCAATTTATTAAAAATGTTTCATTATTTATAAATATTACAAAGAAGGGGCTAATTATGCCCCTCGCATAAAATTACTTTGATTTCGATAAACAAAGAGAATGCAGCTAGAAATAAAGAATCAGAAGCAGTCAGAAGAGAAAAAAGGCACTTAGTGCAGGCCTGAGTATGAGACAGCACTTCGATCGGAAAAATATTGTATAAAATAAAAACATTCTCAGAAATATTCTTTATCTGATGCAGAAATCAGCTATGAAGTAGACTATATATATGTAATGCATTGATCAAATATGAGCAAAGAAACGAAATGACAGACAATCAATCTTAAATATATGTGAAGTCTTTCAGTTTGATTCTTAGCTTAAAACTTACTTTAAAGAGATGAAAGTATTGGCGTCCAACTGAACTGGGACTGAACGTACCTGACCTGGAGACATTTAGATTATTTACCATTCCAAGACTGAAAAACCGGTATTCCTTAATAAATGCTGCTCCAACCCTCAATATCTATTCTTATCATGAATTTAAAATTACACTGACTTACACGTAAATGTAAAATGACACACACATTTTCTATCGCAACATTCTCACGTCGAATCTGAGTTTTTAGATCAGCAATTAATTCCTTTGTCTAAAGACTGTAAACGCAGCGAGTCGCTGAGCATCATCGGGTACCCGGAGTGACGCGTTAATTAAACCACATTAAAGGCATGTTGTGTGCCATTTGCAACGCCACAGACAACGTGATGCTGGGCTCAAAGACTTTTGTGCTGATGAAAATGCGAAAATAACCGTACAAACAAGCCAGTCAAACGAGCTTCCCGGCCATCAAGGCCGGGCAACATCAGTTTACGCGCGGTCAGGCAACAGGCCAGATGTAAGAGCTACGCCCATAAAAGAGAGCTTGAAAATCAATAAAAAAAAAGACAGAGCATGAGAATGGAAACATGAACAACAAAATGCGTGAAAAGTCCCGGAACCGGCAAAAGTGACACGGACACAACACTGTGTCGCTCCGCACGCGCCGTTGATGTGGCCAATCCGTGATGGGCGTTGACAGCTGCCCGGCTGGCAATATGATGCTATCCAGTGCAGGCGGGTTCAGCAGGTCCTCGTCCGTGTCCTGACTATGTGGCTGTATTTGTAATTTCCGCATTTCATAAATAAAGCACGCCAGCGTTTACAAATATTGTCCGCTTGTTGATATTGATGCCGGGCCACGGACTGATGCTGATGCTGATGTTGATGCTGAGGCTGACTTGATCGAAAGTCAGGCGGGGACCCTGCTGTTTACTCGTTCGCACAGATAGTTGCCGGCGATGGTTTAAAATGAATAATGATGGTGACACGAGAAAAGCGGCGAAAACAAGCGAACGCAATATGAATACAAAGCTGAGGCTCGCCGCGCACAACCATATTTGGCGTCCCTTTGGAGCGCTTTTCAATTAAGGACCCCGAAACAGAATAACAGTATAACGGCCAATGAATGACACCTTAAGTGTGGCCACGCCCAAACGCCCACACAGCCGCCCAGCAGCAGCAGCAGCAGCAGCCCCCGTTGTGTATTGTGGCGTTGCCTTTGTTGACCAAACTCTGACGATTATTCTTTGTCAGCTTCGAGATGCCTTCTATTTACGTTCATTGTTGGCGTTTTGGCATATTTCCGCCAGCCAAGTTTGGCCACTTCCAGCTCCACTTCCACTTCCGATATTGTTGTTTGGCCAGCAGCATTTGCTCTGCCGTTTCCTGCCGTTGCCACCGCCCGTGCTGTTTGCCTTGGTCTCACTTGTTGTTTGCAGTGCTGCCAAAGATTTGCTGGCTTATAAATTCCAGTGAAATATTTTGGACAGCACTTGAAAAGTTTTCGCTCGGGCCTTTAGTTTCTTGTTTGTATTTGTATTAGCCGCGGCCACTCGCTTTGGGTCATTTATGTGCATAGTTGCTGGCTTTGAACTTCCATTGGAGGTATCCTTGCCCCTCTCTCTGTCTCTCTCTGTCTCATTGAAACTTTTTACTTTCAAGTTTGTTTTGTGGCATCTACAGGTGTCTCAACTGCAGCGCCATATCCTACGGCTGGCTCCGTTGATTGCCTCTGGCGTTTGAGCTGCTCGAAGATTGATGAACCCACTTGATATATAGAGTGCCCACATGTGGCTGTGTGGAGGTTTGTCTTAAATTACATTTGGGACAGAGACAGCAACGGGTGGCAGTCGCTATGACGAGGGTTGATATACAAATTCCGTGCCAGCTTAAATGATGGATTTGCCCAAGTATTGCAATGCTCAATCAATGTATTAAGCACTGACAGTTCGGCAAAATCGTCATATTTATTTCCTTGTATCTTCAAGTGGGCGGTAACAACGCACAGAGCTGAGTTATTAGGCATTGGGACAATGCTATCAGCAATTGTTGTACATCTCTAATCCATTCCTGCGTAATTAAATTCGGAGCATGAAGCCCGAAAGCATTCGGAATTCACATGAATCGCTCTGCCATACTAATTGTCTCTGTAAAAGTCAACGCCAGCAGCTGTCGAAATAAAGCAAAGAAATCTCAAATCTGACGAGACATTGTCAAATACAGAGTGGACTGAAGTGGGTATTCATTTCGCCCCTTAGATATAAACAGAGGGAGGAAGAACTGTGAACGGAAGAGGAAGGCAGACAACGAAATGAGCAAACCAAAAGCATTTTAATACATCTTATTTCCCAAGCATATTTCCGAGCCGAGTTATTTCTTTTATTATTTGCATGGGCGAAAAGCGAAAGTGGGCGGAAAGTTAGAGGGGGGTTCCAGGCGCGACTTCAATTCCATGCCATGCGTTAATTACAAGCGAAGAACAGGCAAAAATAATAATAAAGAAAACGAGCCGAGGAATTTTGCCAAAGATAAACAGACAAAGCACCACTGCTCCTAGCTGGGTATTGTTATGGCAGAGCGAGCGCGGATGCAGATTTTTCAGATGCTTTGACCCCGCAACACACACATAGACACACACTCTCCGAGTGGGACAAAAAATATGCCCGAGAAATGGACGACAACGAAATAAGAAGAAGAAGAAGAAAATATAATGTCCGGCCATTTCACAATTACAGCGAGAGCTGAAATTTAGCATAGACGACAGCCACTTGGGTTGTCGCCAGGCCTGGGGGCGCAGCTTGGGAGGGTTTATTAGAGGCCCCGCCCACCCAGAGGCAGACACATCAACGGGCGGACGGATGGACGGACGGAAGCAGACAAATTGTCGCTACCATTTCGTGGCTGTTGCTGCGCATCGTTGGTAATCAACACAGCTGCTTGGCCAGTGTTGCAAAGTGCCAAATTAAATTTAATATTATTATCAAGCTTATGCATTCTCCTTTGTCGCCCTCAACCGCTAACCCCGCCCTCTGACCCTCTTTTGCTTGCAGAAATCGTCTGGAATCAAATTCGGAGCACTGGAACGCGCTGCTGCTGTCGCTCCGCGAGCTAACCGAGTGGGTCATTCGCAAGGATACGGAGCTCAGCAGCCTAGGCTTGGGCCCGGTGCGCGGCGATGCGGCCAGTCTACAGAAACAGCTTGTAAGTTGATCCGCCAGATAACTGGATAAATATTGCGAAACTATGTGCTAAGTTGGATGTACAATGAAAGGTCTTAGGTTGGCATCTTTAAGCAAAGTATCTTTTAAGTGATTGGGATGGGAAATTGTCCACTTAAGCTAGCCTATTGTAAGTGTTATGTATGAGTTTGGTAGTTAATCTGACGAGCAGCGAGTTAAGATATAAATCCTCTTATATAATATATATACTAATATATATTTGTATATATAGTATATGTACATATATGTAACCACATTAAATATATGCTCTCCCACATATCAAGCTTTTAAAATGCTAAGCTTGCCTCCACACATATACAAGTTGACTTTCATAATTATAGGTCTACTTTCAAAAGTATTACATAGTCTAATTATTAATTATAGAATAATCTACTAATTAGTTATAGGGTTAAAGTAAATACCATGCTAGGTGTTGCACTTAGTTGGGTCAGTCTGAAGGTTCTCTGTGAATATCTGAAGTGCCTGAAATAAGCATGCCCTCAATATGAGCCAGCACAAAGTTCACTCTGCAGTTGCTGCTCATCATGAGCTTGTTTGTTGGCTTTTGCTGTTCTTTCACCCTCTGTGTGTCTGTGTCTCTGTATGTGTGTGGGTGTGTGTGTGTGCTGCCAACGACCCAATTTTAACCTTTTCCACAGCTCTGGCTGCACCTCAATTTGCTCTGCCCAACTAATTGTGTGGAAGGCTTTGGCCCAGTCAAGTGCGGGGCGCTGGCATTTTTAGTGCCATTCTCAGCCACAATTTGTAATTTTTCGACTCTCTGTGCGCGCCTCTGTATGTGTGTGTGTGTGAAGGGTCTCTCTGTGATTTAATGGCGCATAAAGTGGTTGGCAAGCCCATTTTGTGTGCGAGGCATATTGCGAGCAAATATTTAGGCATAATTATATGTCAGGCAAATCGGATTCACGCTTTGTGCAAACGCAGTCGAAATAATTGAAAATCCGCACTTAGCGCCGCTTTCATAGTTTCATATTTAGTTTCAATTGTTGCGACCCGTTGACATTAGCATTGTAAGAGTAGAATTTAATTGTATTGTCGACATATTTGAGCATTAGTTTATGAAGTACGACAACAGAGCTTTTGTTCAATTAATTGCGAATTTATCAATTGAGAGTTGCTGCATGTTTGCATTGTATCTGTGCAATATCGGAAATTCAACGAAATTAATATGATAAGCCAATAGAATCGCTTGAAATATTCAATTATTTCAAATAGTCGAAACTAAAGTTTACCCAATTTATTTGACACATTTCGAATGCGAACTGAAGTTCGACTCTCTCCACTCAGCTGCGCCTGTGTCAATGTTTTTTATTGCCTGCTCGTATGAAATGCGCTTTATATATACATATATATATCTCGAGCAGTCATTGATTCTCTTCAGAGTCAAGTGCTACTGAGTATCTTAACTGCCCAACTTGACCGAATTGCGTAGTTGAATTGAAAGTCCCACTTGGCTAAACTGCTGCTCTGGCTGCGAATTCTTAAATAATTGTTAAATGATGCTTGTTATGTCAGAAACATTCACACTGACACACATGCACACATATGCGCACATATGTATGTATGCCGGAAATCACTTAAGGAGGAGAGGAAAAAGAAGCAGCAGTAGCAGTAGCTGAACTGGCAGCAGCTACTGTAGAGCCAGGACTTGCTTGGCCAGGCCAGTCGAAAATGGGGAAACACTGTCTAACACAGCGTGCGCCACTTGAATTTCACTTACCCCAAGCACGCACACACACACACACACAAACACCCGCTGGGAACTGAAGGGGATAAAAAAATGAGGCAACTTTCACCCTTGGAACCAGGGCCAGGCTGTGGAAATCTATTGCCTGCCACTAAGTTACGGTCTGCCGGACATTTACATTTCGGCTGGCAGCGCGGCATGGAGTGGGGGGAGTTGAGTGGAGCTCAGTCTTGAGTTGTGGCTCCAACACACTCGAAAAGGAATTTGGCTTGTATTTTGTATTGCTTTTCATTTGATTCGCCAGCATGCGCAGTGCCCTTTGGCCGTATTGTTGCATTTTTTATTCCTACACTAAATGCATTAAACACGAAATTTATTGTGAGCCTCTTCACGCCGCTGACTCTGATTCTTCTATGATTTTTTACAAGGGGGCCGAGGGGATGACTTGCCTTTTCTCATTCGGCTCTTTCATTCGGAAATAGCAGCAGGGCAAATAGTTTATGGCTGGCCAAGTGGCATTGCTCGTTATGATTATTTGTGGCTGCATCAGTTTTAGCCAAAAATAAATAAGTCTTTGCCAGCATGGGGAAATAAAAACACTATGCCAAAATAATAATAGCATCATATTTTATTTGACTTTATTTGCGACAAATTCTCATTGCTTTTGTGTGTTTTCTGTTTCTTTTGTGCGCTTGTCTCCACGGTCTGCTTGCAGGATGATCATAAAGCTTTTCGCCGTCAGCTGGAGGATAAACGCCCAATTGTTGAGAGCAATTTAACGAGCGGTCGTCAGTACATAGCCAGCGAGACACCCGTTTCGGATACCAGCGATACCGAGGGTAAGTTTTACGACCAGACATTAAATTATTATGTATGGGGCAGATAGTAAGTGCACAGCCGTCCATAAACTTTGACCGCAGAAATGACCATGAATTTTCAACTATTTAAAGCGAATTCAAGTAGAGCGCAATCAGCTTAGCAGCTCTTGGCAGGCTATTCACGCGCAAAGAACTCATCGGGATTCAACAATTGCCTCCTCAGTGCATTTTCAATTTGTATGGCAAATCTCAAAATCAAACATCGACACAACATGTACTAAGAACTGAGAGCTCCATTGAGCTCTGCCCGCAACAAGCTTAACGGCTGGCCAGCACACACACACTCGCACACACACACACAAGGCACGTGAGACGCCTAAATGTAGACAACTCTCTGCGGCTGGTTCGGAATCACCAATTGATTTTGTTTCATTGCGTTTTTTTTTCGATTTTTTCTCGTTTTATTTTGTTTTTCCTGTGGACTTAGTTCCTTTTTAACTACAGCCAACAATTTAGCAAATGGCCATTGGCTTAGTTTGTGCTGTGCGCTGCCAGCATTCGCACAATGGCGACAGATCACCAATAGCCACGCCCAGCCGCCTACGAGGAGGCGTCAACGATAATTGCGACCAAAGCAATTAGTGCGATTAGTACGCTATTAGAGCCAAACCATCAACAGTTGCCCCCAAACTGTATCTGTGTGTGTGTGTATGTGTGTGTGTGTGTGTGTTTCCCATTAAGTTTGGCATTTGTGTGTGTGGCTACGGAATCTCTGCTTTTAGCCGCCATTTAAATTTAACCATTAATGTTTATTCTGCGGCTATCTGCCCGCCGTATCAGTGCGAGCGGCATAAACTTTCATTCAAATTAAATTAAATCTTTCCCCTTTCGGCAAATCGCATTAATTTGTTTAGGAAAATTAAATATTTAGCACATTTCAATTAGAAAATACATATTTATACAGGCTATTAGAGCTGTGAGCAAGAACAGAGAAAAAACATTAAGAGAAAACATGATAGTTCATTTTAAAAAACTATGTGCTGGTTATACGGTGATGGCCAAATAAGTGAGACAGGTGGACAGGAAAAGTCTTTCATATATAGAAGATATTAAATCTTTGCAAAGTTCACTCTGGCAAAAAAAAACTATATTCTGCCTATACACTGATGGCCAAATAAGTGAGACAGGTAGACAAGACGAGTTTTTCATATATAGAAGATATCAAATCTAGTCTATGAAAAGTTTCCTTTTTGACTCAAAACTATTTTGTGGCTATACACTGATGGCCAAATAAGTGAGACAGGTAGACAGGGAACGTATTTCATGTATAGATAATATCTAATCTTTGCAAAGTTCACTCTTCGCCTCTTAATTAGTTTGTTAACTCAGTGTTTCACTTCTCTCTCCTCTCTCTTGAAGTTCTTCAAATTTCCTACTCAAACCCTGTTCTATTTGTATGTTTTGTAAGCTTTCACTTTTTTTTTATTTTTCAAAGCGACCCTTTTAATTCGTATGCTAAAAATACTTTTGCTTTTAACCTACATTGGTTTCTGCTTAGCATTCAAATTGAAACTTAAAGTTTGCTTTCTCTTTTGCATTTGACCAAATTAAATTTGCTTGGAGAAATGTCAAATGCTGTGCAAGAGAAGTCGCAATGAAAATGAAATCAACGGCAAAACGAAAAGTTTTGCTGACGTTCATCGCCATCGAGAACTCTGTCTTCAGACGCATTTTCCATTTCCATCAACAACAACAGCTCCGGTGGCAGTGGAGCGCGGC
This sequence comes from Drosophila meridionalis, assembly GCA_035045145.1. NCBI lineage: Eukaryota > Metazoa > Arthropoda > Insecta > Diptera > Drosophilidae > Drosophila > Drosophila meridionalis. Next base: position 7,377,938 of record JAWNPG010000020.1, on the reverse strand, counting down.
AAGAGCAGAAAACATCTATGCGATAAACTCAATCTCAAATTGAATTTGAATATTACAACAGTTCCGCTGCTGGCGGGCGCGTCCTCCAAGTATTGCTCCATGCCCGATATTTGCTTAGCATCATATTAGCAGATGCCGACTGGCCGCCGGCTCGGGACCATAAAAGTTGTTCCCCGGCTCCATTCGTGCATTAAATTAAATTCAGATTTAGCCAACGGCTCTGACATTCATCGATGCTCAGTCGCAGAAGCCGCTGCCGTTGTCATACTTCTCTCGGTGTCAGCTCTGGGGATTGATTTTCTTCTGCCACTTGTCACTCTGCCTCACTCTCTTCCCCTCTCACTCTCTGTTTCTCTTGCATTTCCGCCTCATGCACGTCAGCCTGTCTCTTCTATTTCATGACATTTCTATTATGTTTTCTTTTCTGGTTATCTCTATTGATTTCGAGCTTAAGTTTCTCTCTGCTGACCGCCACTTGTACTGCTCTATTAAAGAGATAAATATCGGCTAAATGATAATTTAAATATACGATAAGCCACTTAGAGTGCTCGTCGTTACTTCATCCCAACTACTCTCGCAGTCTCTTTCAAACACAACGATAAACTGCTAATTTGATTGAAAGTGAACTCCCTGAAGAAGAAGTTGACTCGTCCCTTGAGCGTATCTCTTACTGCTCAGAGCTGAGATTATGTTATTGCAAATTTAATCACCGTTCGCAATCAGCATAATCAAAGTTGTTCCCGCCAAGCAGCGTCAGCATAATCATGGCTGTCGGTAAACATTAAGAGCCATCATATCATCTCTAATTCATAAAGTTACGTGCCGTCTGGGGCGGGGCGTGAGGGGGCGGGCCAAAATGTGATAGCAGCTGCAATTGTTTTTGCCCGCCTCACAAACTGTCTGCCGACGGCCGACAATTTTTATAATTTGTTCACACTCGACTCTCCTCTGCTCTTCTCCTTGCAGCCGCCCACGACTCCGACTCGCGTTACATGTCCGCCGAGGAGCAGAGCCGGGAACTGGCACGCAGCATACGGCGCGAGGTGGGCAAACTTTCTGAGCAGTGGAACAATCTAATCGATAGATCTGACAATTGGAAGCATCGTTTGGATGAGTACATGACGGTAAGTCTGCCAGCGATAATGCAAACTTCTTCCTTCTTCGTTCACTTCACATTTTGCGCCGTGTTACATTTTCATAAATTTGCGCCGATATCTCATGAGCATTTCAATTGACTCCCGATGCGAGCGAGAGCTCGTGACTTTCTGCTCCCGTCATTTGTATGGCATCCAATTTGTTTTAGCTTGAGCAGCGCCAGCGCCAGCTCCACGAATTTGATTTTTCAAGGGGCCGCCGTCAAATGTGAGCGACTTCCTTTGTGTGCAATTATGTTTTGCAATGCGGAAAGGTGCTCAAACTTTTTGCGGAGGAAATCAAATCAGCGCCGGCAAAAAGTGTGGGCAGACCTTTTGAATGGAATCATTAAGAGGCGAAAAGAAAAAAAAAACAAAAATTATAATTTGTAATTTCCGTGCTGTTAGCTGCAGTTGGGTTGGGAATGGAAGCAGATATGTATATATATAGAATTTGAGCAGATATTTAAACAGAAGAATTTAAATAAATAAACATTCATTTCAGTTAGATTGCTTGAGCAAGCATTTAGAATTCAGAATTCCTCAGTCCTTAATATATTATTCAATTACATTTTCTTATGTTCGCATGAACAAAAGCAAAACAACAAAAACAAATACTTTTGAAAGTGTTGAATGGCTTTTGCTTTCGCATTGTTATTTCACTCCACAAAATTTGGGGTTTTTTTGTTGGGGCTGTGGCCGGCTGGGTTCGGCTGATGGCTAATAAATGCAAGTGTGTTTTTTACGACACATATCGTTTGGATTGCAGAACAACAGCAACAACATGAACATAACAACAAAATATTTGCCACAAATGTGACGGGCGGTTGGCAACGGCTGTCGTTACTCATACGCACCGTAAATTTGATGCAACAAAGTTTGGCCGCATAAAAATGTCACAGAGTGTGCAAACAATGGATGTACATGGATATATATATACACAGAGTGTATGTCTCTGTGTGTGTGTGTGTGTAACTCGTTGAGTGGGCGGTTGTATAAAATATCAAAGCGCATAAAATGCACATATTGTGTATGATGTATGCTGTGTGCGAGTCGTATAGCATACTTTTGGGCACCCGAGCCAAGCTGTAGCGAAAATCAATACGAAGCAAGGGAGTAATGTGCGTGCGTGTGTGTGTGTGTGTGTTGGAAATAGAAACAACAAGTGTGGAGGCATACAAAAATATTTGCCACAAAGTGCGCATAAATATGAGAGTTGAATGGCAAGTCAACAGTCGGAGACAGAGACAGAGACAGAGAGAGGAGTGAGAGAGAGAGAGTTAGGGGAAATGGGCTTAAGATGTCAGCCGTTAAGGATTTAACGCGCCCTGCCTGCTCGCTCATATGTCGCCCATTTCTTAGAGTGCAACACGGAGGCATATGCTAATGCTGCCACATATTTAAAGCCAGCCACAATCTATCTAAATCCGAATCTAAATGAAAACAATGTAAAGCTCGTGCTGTCAGTTTATTATAAGGTTGTGCCTGCCTCATGGGCTGCTCTCTGCTTGCCTCTATTCATTGTAGATTATATATATATATTTTGTTGTCCCTCTCTCTCTCTCTCTCTCTCTCTCTCTCTCTCTCTCGCTCTCTATCTGTTTCTTCTGTTATTCTCATGTACACATAGATGTGCCACCAGGGAGCTGTTTAAATTTTACTGCGTCCAACTAGACAAATGCGAATGTATTTGTGCACATAAATGTTCTAATGCAAGGCAGCTGAGTGACCTATTTATGAAATTTTAAGCTTTCAAATGTTAAAAGAACATTCCTTAAAATAAATATAGCGAGAAATGATTTAATGTTAGCACAATAGACTGCAGCTAAAAAGGAATTTAGTCATTACATTGTTAAAGTTGATTGAATACTGCGCTATAGAGTTAAGCACAAAAGTTGGAATAAAATATTATTATTAAAAAAAAAAAAAAAAAAAAAAAAAAATGAAATACCAAAATAAAATTAAGTTTCAAATAGAGCATTTATAAAAAAAAACCAAAATCAAATTCTAATGCAGATTTTGTAGTTGAAACTTCCTTCTTAGCCATATAATATAATAATTAATATATAATTCAAGATCTTGTGACTGCTAGTTAATGAAATATATTTCAAACATGATGCAAATATTTTCATATTTCACATATTCCATGTTTTATGGAGTGCGAAGAGCAGCAGCTCAGCAACACGCAAGTCGCGCGTCTGCTTGGAATACTTTTGGCATCACTTAACAAAAGGTGAATTTCATCTCCCTCTCGCTCTGCCTCTCCCTCCCTCTCTCTCTTTCATATTTAATTTTTTTTGTTGTGTCATGCGGTCTTTGTGCTTGGCGGTGCAGGTTGCAGTCGACGAAAAACTGATAAGGAAAACTTTAATAAAATTAACAACATGCAGGAAAAGCTGGGAAGGGGGCAAAAAAAAACGAAGCAAAATAGCATTAAAAACTTTCTCAACAAGCTGGCAAAGTTATCCGTGCCCCGAGCGCGGGAGTTTTTAGTGGAGAAAACGTAAAAAGTTTAAATAAATGCAACTTAAAACAATTACCAGGAAACCAGCACAAAATTGGAGCGACGAGCGCAAATGAAACTTTCTGTGTGTTAAAATAAACGCTTTATGGAGCGGTTGACTCTGCTTAAATGAAGTCACCCAACGGCCGGACACGCTGCATACGTTGGCAATGGGTTCTAGCCTGGCCAACGAGCCAGCGCGCCAACGAGCCAACTAGCTAACTTTGCCCACATCTCTGCTGGCCAGGAGCTGGAGTAGAGCATCTAAGCCGCAGCGTGCGCTGCGGTTAATTGACCACAAAAATGTCTGTCCGTTGTGCGCTGTCTCCCATCCTTTGTCCCCCTCCAACCCCCCATTCCCCATTCCCCTTCTCCGTCTGTCTGCAGACTGGCGCTTGCTCGTGGAATTTCTATTAATTGAATAAAAGTTTGAGCGAGCGAGCAGTGGGCGTATTAAACTTAATTGAAAACTGCATTTTCATTAAACCATTTTATGAATTTTTTTTTCTGCGTATGTTAAGCGCGAAAAAAAAACAGCAGACATGGAAATGCGAAAACTGTGGCATGTCAATGACACGCATCCGCCGCGTGGCTTACGTTTTGGCACCTTTTCCATGTTGATCAAATTAAAATGATTTTGCCAGCTACGAACTTAATTGAAAGTGCGCTTTTTGTGACAGCTGAGAAATTATAATTAATTGCGAGTTAGGCAAATACTACGCAGAGTTCGGGAAGACTTGGGCATGCCAGTGCTTAGCCAGCTAATGGCCATTCGAGGTAACTGGTTTGTCGCCGCCAAACCACAAAAATTGCCACTGCACGTGCCGCATCTTCAATCAACGTGCTACCGAATGCAGTTCCGCTTGCCTGGCTGCCCCAAAAACCAACTCCAATTAGAGCTGGACGGGCCTACTGCGTAATTGGCCCCGGTCTCTCAGTCTCCCACTCTCCCACTCTTCCAGTCTCCTTGTCAGCAGCACACAAATGATGCACGACCACATCAATGTGATGTCAATGAGTTCTGCCTGAGGTGCCACCCAAAGCCACAGAGCAAGTGGCCTAATGAAGGCTCACTATGATGATGAAAAGAGCTCAGGCTCGCATCTGAGCAGCAATTGGGCAAACTTGGGCCCATCTATGTTGAAGGAAATCCACTGCATAAATGGAGTGCATAGAGTGGAGTGGAGCGTCATTGGCAACCTCGCAGTGACGGCGACTAAAAAGCAATTGCTTTGCGCTCTGAAATATGTTTTATTGATTTCCTGTAAAGCTGTAAGAATTGTAAAATAAATGTGTCGAAAACGCATTGCAATGGCCATGGTCGAAGCCATATGGGCAGCTGGCTGCTGGCTGCTGGCAGCTAACTGGATCCCTTGGGCTGCTGACATTGTGCACACTTTTGCTGGCCATAATTTAACCACATGTGGTCGATATTGGCACACACAGACACAGACACACACACACACAGATACACACACTGACACACACAAGCAACTCATTTAACCGCTTATGACCGCTGGTCTTGGTCGCTGTGGCAGCAGCAGCAGCAGCTGCTGGTCCCTGACCACGTTTAACTTCGTCCTCGTCGTTGTCCTTGCCCGCTTCATGCTCTGCCTTCTGCTTGCTGCGGGCTGGAGAGTAGCGCCGTTGCGGCTAGTTTAGTTTATTATGCAGTCCAGACAACAATGAAATCAATTTAAATTGCATTTTTCGAAAATCGCTCAATAAATCACTCATACGCCCAGTGAGCGGCGCGCAAGTGTCTGTGATTTATGGCAGTTTGTTAAATTTGAATTGAAAACATTAAAAAAATCAGATATCTTTTTTTTCTGCGTCTCATTTTAAATGCACTCCCAAAAGTATGCAGCGCATTTTACATAATCAAAAAGTTGTGACACAAACCATGAATGAAAACTTTTTCACTATTTGAATATAATTAACGTAAAAAATTATATATGTCTGCCGAGTTTAAAATGCCAATTAAAAGTACAAATTGCAAAAAACTGCATAATATAATCAATCAAATAGAATATTTCACTTGGTCAGCCATGAAACGAGTCGACATTATTTGCAATTCCCTTTCAATTCATTTCAATCCATTCGCTTGGCCCTTTAAATGAGCAGCAAACGGCGGACTGCGAATGATTTATTGATCACAAATTGCAGACAAAAATGCGAAAAGTGCTGCAGTGGTTAAAGGAAAGCTTCAAAACTCGAACAAATAGGAAAAGAAAATGCAAAAAAAAATATACAATTTTTTCTCCTGTTTCCCACTTGGGAAATCAATTGATTGTCACGCTGAAATGGCTTGGCTTTGGCTTTGGCTTTGGCTTTGGCTTTGGCCAGACTCAACTCTAGCTCTTGCCATACATTCGCTGATTACTTTGGCTATGATTGTTGCTCGACTGTAGGTGCACGACGCTCACTGCCTGCCGCTATCAACACACACACACAGACCTTTTCGCTGACTTTTTGTTTCACTTTGTTTGCCTTGTTTTTGTTGTTGTTATTTGCCCGACTTTTATTTGCAAAACTGCACCAATATGCCATGAAATGTAACCGTGCATAATTGTCAAACGTGTTCAGTTATATTGCCAATACGTGCGCATAGCCAATCACCCACAAGCGCAAACACCACACACTCACACATCCACACACCCACACACACACCACATTCTCATACAGCGAGATATGTGTGTGCAGCTGCCTGCACGCGAACCAATTCATTTGCCGTTTCCTGCAGCCTTTTTTTGTCGCCGACTGACGCCATTTTGTTTGCAATTTTAACCCTTCAACTGCATTGTGGTTTGGGCACATATTTGATTGGGCTTTTTGCGTCATTTAAACATGAAATATTGAATTTACAAAAGGGAGTTATTAGATGATTAATAAAAACGCATTTCTATATATAACAAGGAGTAATGATCGCTCTTATATACGAAGCCAGGGTAAAATGGTTTTGTTAATGAATGCAACAGGCAGAAGGGCGCGTGACAGACCCCATAATGTATAAGCATAGTCGATTTTGCCCCGTTCGTCTGTCTGTTCGTATGCTTAAGCGCGTCGATTTCAGAAACTAGAAGAGCTTGTGACTAGAAATTTTCTTTTGTGACTTCATGTATAGCACGCGCAGATCAAGTTTTTTTAATAAATTCAATAATTAAATTCTTGTAATGTTATCGGGTTTAAACCTTTTCGAAAATACGTTTTAATATTGTATATTCTACATCTTTAGAGCTGGAGTCTTCACATTTATCATATAGATTCGTGTAAATTTTTTATAATTTTGATTTTTGTTATATTTTGGAAAACGGTCCATATTTTACCAAGCCCGGCTTTGAAGGTCAGTTGTAAAAATAGCCATGTTAATGAATTGACACTTTTATAAGATGTAATACAATAAATTCACTAAAATCATATGCTGAAAGTTTCATAAATGCTTATGGCTGAACTAAAGCTAAAGAAACAAATTTCACATATTATTTATGCCCAAACTTCAATTCGAAAATAACAATTAAAATTTGTTAATTAAATTGATCGAAAACAAAAACTAATTTCATTTGTTTTCACACTCGATAAATATTATGACAAAGTGATGGTAATTTTTGGCTGTAACCAAATGACAACAGCTGCATTATTCATGAGTAAAAATTGAAGTCAATAGTGAAAAACAAAAACTAAACGTAAATTCAACTTAATTGGAATGTAAAGGAACCCCGCATGCAAATGGCTCAATGCGTTGCCTGAGCAGCTCAAAGATTCCAATTCAATTTACAAATGCAGGAAATCCGACAGCCACAAAAACAACAAACGAAAAAGGCCAAAAGACACTTTTTTTATATTTTTTGCCTGGCAGACGACAAATCGACTTTTGTGAAGAGAAATATGCACATAGAGACTGATAGAGAGAGAGAGAGGGAGAGAGAGGAAAGTGGGAAAACGACTGCTGCGAGAGGTGGCAGTGTGAAAAATTATGCGCTCGAAATAGATTTTCCAGCGACACTTGAAAATAGAAAAAATGAATGAGAAATAAAAAAGCAGACTTGTCTTGCATGCAGTTTCCACTTGAGTCCGTCCAGAGCCAAGTCGTCCGTGCTGTCGCGTCTGCAGTTAATAAATTTTTTTGCCACGTCCTTTGCTGGCGGCACAAGTGTGGACAAATCCCCAGAGCTGCAACTAAAATTAAAGAAAAAATTCTACTCGAGTTGATCATAACTCGTTGCATGCATTTTTCACACTTTGCCATAACGACGGCTGTGGAAAGCGGCAAACACTTTCCACACTCTGCGATTTGCCATTTAATAAAATCATCCAAGACTCAGTTGTTGGTGGGTCGATCAACTGCCAAAGACATTGGCTCATTGGTCTTTATCTGCAATATTTATGGTCTAAATATATATAAGAGTTGATACTCAGTGAGAAAGTTTTTGCGACGTGCAACGAATTGAGATGACTTCGAGTGCCTTTGATACATGCAGGTCAACAGGTAAACATGAGAACAGGTGCCATGTGCCAGAGACATTCAGTTGTTGTAAGCTCATGTAATGACAAATGACAAAATATTTAGTTGTAGTCATAAAACTCACTTCGATCAGGAAAAGCTAGAACAACTTACTTCGCATGCTTTGTGGGCATATCCCAAATATCTGACTTCAAGCAAATCGAATTTCAAACAAAAAGTTCTTTGAAGTTATATGAAAATGGAGGAATTCCTCAAAGATGCCAGTTGAAGAGATGTGGGGAAGTTCCAAGTCATTTCATAGAATTGAACTACGGCATAAATTAAAAAATTATTTAGCATTTAATTCCATTCCTATATCTCATAATAGTTCAGATAGATCGTATGCGTACAGCCTCTATATTCATTCGTCGCAGCTTCAAGGTCAGGCCTGGCTGTTTATAAACATAAATGTATACAATAAATCCTTCAGTGCTCCATTATGATCCGCAACCCATTCGTGAGTCATAAGAGCCGAAAAAAGCGCGCACAAAAAATGCGTGTAAAAAGCCATAAAAATCAAATAAAGCAAACGAAATGCGGGAAACATAAAGCGGAGCGTCAAACGGGCCATTCAAATGCATTTATAAATGTATCGATACAAGCCAAAAAAAAAAAGACAAAAAATGAAAACAAAACAAAACAAAGTAAAACAACAAAAAATTGTGGCAATAAACCAGGCAAATCGTAATGCTCATTGAAATGTTACGAGTGCAACAACACTCAAGAGCCCCACTCAATTGGCCGGCAGATAAGCACTCAACACGCCACTTAATGAGCCCAGAAGCTGGGAGAGAGCGAGAGTGAGAGCGAGAGAGCGACACAACAATTGAGGAAACAACAAAATAAAGTGGACTAACCGAAAAAGAAACAATACACAAAACACAAAGCTAGGCATGCATACATATGTATAGATATATTTACATACACACACACACAGAGCAACAAGTTCTTGCGGGAGAGTGCGTGAGTGTGTTGTTGTTGGCTGAGTGCTGACTGCTGAGTGAGCAGCCCAAAGAAAAGAGTGTAAATGCGAGTGTGAGTGTGTGAAACGGGGAGAACAAGTTTCGTTTCGCTTGTGAAGTTTTGAGCGCAAAGTGGCTGCAGTGACAGCAACTGCGACGGCGACGGCGACGTCAACGTTGGCGCTGTCAGCGACGCTGACGGCCGTTCACTTAACGCATGCGGCCGGCGTTGTTGTTGGGTCAGTTAACGAAACGTCGGCGCGTAAGTTGGTTGCGTTTTTTGTAGAAGCGGCGCGCGCAGAACGCGATCAGCCGGCATTTGGCAAACGAAATAAAAAAGATACATTCGCAAGCGCGAGATACATGCAAATTGCGCAAAAGTGCAGCGAGGATCCAACGCAATAAGTAACCGAAGCGAAAATAAATGAAGTAAAAACAAAGTGATTTGTGTGCTCAGTGTCGTGTTCTCAAAGCAAGCAAAGCATTGCTTCCCAAGAAGTGAAATATAAAACCCCCAAAAACAGTCCCAAAGAAAGAATGAAAAAGAAAATGTTAAATTAAATAAAACACTGTTGTACAACAAACGAAAGTAACAAGAGTAATAAGGTCGCATTTATAACAATAATTTTTGTCAACGTCGGCGACGTCGGCGACATGGCAAAAATTTGTGTGATAAAAGAAATGAAATTCTTTGTAACAGTCACGTTTTAAATTGTGCGCCCTTTTTTGTCAAGAAAAAATGAAAAGCAGAACAAAATACAATAATAATAAGAAGAGTTTTCCTCTTTTCTTTGCATTTCATTACGCGGGGAATTTCGTTAAAGCTTCGATACCATAACTAGAATCTAGCAGACTCTAGACACCAGACCAAATTTACCCACCTATATTTATGTTGTTGTTGTTGTGGGGTTGGGAAAATGTATTGCAACGGCGTTAAGCAAAAATTTGTGCTGCATGTGCTGAAATTAATTCAGATTTTTTTTCAATTTTTATTTTAAAAAATAACAAAAAACGTTGATTGCAAGTTAATATTTTATATATAAAAAAAGCTGTTTACACAGCAAAATCATCTATGGGAAAGGAATTACATATATCTCATGTTATAAGCTTTGCTTGTTAACAACTTAAATACAATAATATGGTTAGATCTTGTGTGGGATTGAAGTTGAAGCATCTATAGTGCAGGTCCATTTTACAATTGCCCTGATAATGCAATTTGCATGTGACTTACGACATACTTACGTTCTTCTCAGCACATCAGACGCAATAAGTCAGATAATTATATATACAGATTATACTTATATATACGATTATGTTTGTGTGTGTACAATTTGAGGCAAAGACGCTGAGTGTACAAACAGGTAGCTCACATTTCATGTCTTCGTTTTGTGGACACCCTTCCTGTAACTGTGTCCGACCACACTTTTCATATCCCACGCTCCACACTCGACGCTGTCAAATGCCTGAGGGCGCTGCGCTCGCTCGGCGGCAACGAGCGAAGGTCGTTTATTATTATTTTCTTTGCATTTTATTGAATCTCTCGCACAAAGGGGAGCCACACAGGACTCGCTGCTCGCAGTATATTTGTTAAAGTTGTCGCTTTATTTGCTTGTTGCCCTGTCAGCAGCAGAGTCGACTGAGATTGAGGAGCATAGTCGCAGTCGCAGTCGCAGTCACAGTCTCGGTCACAGACCCAATCCCAGTTCTGAGACAGACTCAGTCTCAGTCCCGGTCACAGCTTCAGTCTTAGTCACAGTCTCAGTCACAGTCGGAGTCCCAATCCCAGTCACAGTATCAGTTTAAGTGACAGGCCCAGTCACAGCTTTAGTCACAGTCACAGTCACATTCTCGCTTTCAATCCTAGTTTCACTCCTAGTCCCAGTCCCAGTCACAGTTCCAGCCCCAGTCACAGTCTCAGTCACAGTTTCAGTCAAAGTTTCAGCCACAGTCCCAATCCCGGTCACAGTCACAGTATCAGCCTCAGTTCCAGCCTCAGTCTCAGTTCCAGCCTGAGTCCCAGTCTCATTCCCTTTCACAGGCACAGTCACAGTCCTAGTCCCAGTCCCAGCTCCAGTCTCAGTCACCGTCCCAGTCCCAGTCACAACCTCTGGTGCCTTATGTTTGTCATATGTTTCAGAGCTTGAGCTCGGATACAAGTAACTCCAACGCCCAGCAGCTTTTATGTACTGGCATGTACTTATTTTCACTTGTGCCATAGAGTGTATGTACGTATCTCAACTGGATTTACATTGTCGCACATCTTCATCTGCATATCTCTGCGGCTGCACATGTCTGCGATTCCTTATCTCCCACAGTTGTTAGTCATTGTTAAAGCAGCTGCTGAGGCTGCTGAGTTATCTCTTTGTGCGCACATTCCAGCCTCGTCTCAGCCGAGGACGCTCTCTCATCGGAGCGTGGGCGCAGCAATCCTGAAGGTCTTTGTTGTCAGTTGGTTAATTAGGACGCCCTGACTCAATCTGCGCTTGTCTGTCTCATGTGCAAGGCGCCATCTGGCGCTCAAGGTCCCGTACTAAATGCCATAATTCAATGGAGTCGGGAATCTCAAGTCCATTTCACTGTTAATGTCCCCAGTTCGAATGTAATTTCCATTGCGAGAACGACTAATTGCAGCCCACATAATATTATAATACATTAATGTAATACATTAGCCACATGTTTCAGCCACTATTCTTATCAACTTGTTTTCTTTTGATTATCTTTTGTATTTTGCAGACCAGTTCAGTTTCAGTTGTAGCTCAAATTCTTATTACCGACACGCTCAAAGTACGTTCACACTTTTTATTTACCTTGTCTACTTTCATTTCTGTTACTATTAACCAAGCAGACCCATAAATCTCCCCATAATATTCATTTGCTGTACAATACATAATAACACGCACCACATAAAACACATCGTGTGAAGCAAAAGTCGTGGACATAAATTTGTCGCTTTTATCTAACAGTCGAATGGAAACAATTGTCGTTCCGATCTGGTTTTTTTTTTATATATTTTTATTTTGTTTATGATGCCGCTCAGTGTTCATGATGGCGCTGAAAAGTGCCACAAGGCGCATAATTAATGCCACAGAATGCTGCAAATTCACAATGAAGCTCGTCGTCTGTGATGATGAGGCCGTTTCCAATTCAGCTATGAGCGCACACATGTGCTCCACAGAGCTCCACAAATTTATGGGTTGCGGTAGGGATTTGAACCCCGCAGCAACTTTGACCCACTTCGAATGGGGCGCTGCGCCGATAAGCGCCACATTGAGAGCAATTAACTGCTGCAGCTCGTTCTAGACTCCAAGCAGCTGCAGCTGTACCAATCTATACACAAATTAAACCATTTTTTGACAAACTCGGCGAACATCTCTCCAATTGAAATGCCCAATTGAGGGCACAAATGTTAATTGAAACACAAATATTGTGATTTCTTGACGAACCTTGTTCACTATTTGAATTGAAATGTTTGGCAGGCTAAATTAAATATTTTTGAGAGTATTTTTTATACATTTTGTAATATGATATATTTGTTTTTTAAGTCAGCTGACTTGAGATATTGCAGAATGGAATGTATTATCTTATTGTATACATTTACAGCTGTTTTCAATATATTTAATATATATTATATTAAAGTAAAAACAGGCCTTGTTCGGGGACAATGATGCGTCTTTCATACATATCGCATTTTGCACATGCATTACTGAAATATTAATATATGTGTTTACATTTCTTATATATATATTATATATATTATAAAATATATATATGTCTATATACATATGTCTGTAAATATCATAAACAAAGTGTAAACAAACACCAACCATGTGCGGGCTTTGCGCCGTCTTCGTTCTTCGTGCCACTTGAAGCTTCTGGGGCCCGTTTGCTTTTCGGCTGGCCTTAATTTGAGACACGGTTTATTGGTCGATTCGTCGCTTCTTTGTCTGCAAAAACTGAATACGAAACATGGATTTGTTTCGCCTGAGAACAGCTGCAACATGATGTCATCAACATGAATTCAAGGGAATTTTCTTACATTCAATTGCGTAAGCAACGAAACTGTGGCCAAGGAGTTATAAGTATATATATGAACTAATATATATATATATAATCTATAGGGAAGGCATTAACAGTTGTTTAAAGTATACCAATCTTATATTAGTAGTCTTAGCTGTTGGATTTGTTTTACTATGATGTAGATGGTATAAAAGGAGACAAAAAGAAATTCCAAATCTTGAAATTGATTTTTCAAACATATAATAACATATAGTTATATTATGAATAAATAATTATTATATATAATTAATAATTGTAATAACATTGATTATCAAAATCAATCAGTCAATCAACGCTCTGTCTCTCTCCTTTATCAATTCTTAACTAAAATCAAACAAAAGTTTGTTAAATATGATATAGAAATAATATATAAAATTTATGTTTAAATAATAACAATAATGATTATCAAATATGTCAGTCTATCAGTAAATCAATTCTCTGTCTCTCTCTCTTTCTAATAACATTGATTATCATAATGAATTAGTCACTCAACTCTCTGTCTCTCTCATCAATTTCTAGCTAAAATCAAACAAATTTGTGTTAGATATGATTCCCAAAACTTTTTTTAGCTAACTTTTCAGTTTGCGTTCATTTCATATTCGATCCAAATAGCAAAATCTCTCACTTGTTTACCAACAGCATAGCATTTCGGCTCTTGTTCGCATTTGATTTGCCAAATTTGGTTTTCTAATAATCACAATTTTGTGCGCGCTGTTGATTTAGCTGCTTGGCAGCTGCTGCATTCGCGCGTTGCATTGCGTGCGATCGCATGCAGATGCTGCTGACTGTTGCTGCCTCTCTGGATTGCAGCTAAAGGCTGCAAATTATTTATGCTAATTGCGCTTAATTTATGCATGCTGCATATCTGTGTGTGTATGTGTGTGAGAGTGTGTATGTGTGTGTGTTAGGAGAAGGAAATGCAAAGACAAAGCAAACACAACTTTGTTGCTGTCGAAGTTCTTGTTGTCGTTTTTGTTGCACATACAATTGATATTTATTAGTACACTAAGAGCACTCGCTGCGGAGTCAGGGTAGGCTCTAGGGGAGAGGGGAGGTCTGGCAATTTTTGCGTGCCTCAAATGTTCAATTATCACCGCAATTGCCGCCGTTCCGCACCCACGCAGCAACAGTCTGTGCAACCCCCACCCCCCTCTCTCCGTCCACCCACAACTGCGACTGACATTTGCATGGCAATGGATGGAGGATAAATGTGTTCATATATAATATATATAAAATGTGTGCGTGTGTGTGTGTGTGTGTTTCTATGCGACATGCAGACGCCAAGTGCCATTTAAGGCTTTGCTCATGTGGCAACGCGACGCCTTCTATGGAATTTATACAAATGTCAGCCAAATGTCGCGACTTCGAATCGGACTTTGTCGTGGCGCTTAATCCTGCTGGTGCCCATTTCGGCCAATTAATATGCGGTTAATGGTGTTAACTGCTTGACGTGGTTATTTATAGGCCCGAAAGATGCAACTGCAGCTCAATTGCAACGTGAGCGGAGAGACGTACAGACGGACTGACAGACAGGCGAATAGCAGAGCAGATTGAGCTGGTAGAGCGGGCGGAGAGGCGGAGGAGGGGGCGGGGCACTCGGTCGTGCATTTGCATGCCAAGTGATGGAAAATGTATCCGATGAATTGCATAAGATGGCACAACTAACAGCAGCTCTCGCTTGCCTGTATCTTAGCTATGCCCAAAGCCGAAGACAAATATCTGCTGCCAGCCAGGGCATGCTGTTGTTGTTGTCGTTGTTGTTGTTGTTGTTGGGTGTGGTGGCAGTGGCACTGGCACTGGCACTGGCAGTGGCACATTTCAAGCATCTGCAGACTGCAAGAAATGTATCTCGCGCTGCAAATGCAAAATAGAAAAAAATAATGTGGAATAACAAGCATCCACTGGTGTGAATAAATAACTTATCCAAATAAATGGCAGCTGAGCGTGTCAGATAAGTGAATCAAGTTGCGATAGATAGCGAGTGTCCATTGATGCTGCCAAGCGGGTTGCTAAAGGCTATATACTACATATATAGAAAATTAATACTGAAAATAATAAACCAAATTCATTTATCATTTATCGTTAATATATAATTTTAAGGAACAGATGAAATTGTCTTACTATATTTGATATTTTATAATGCAATTGAATTATTATAATATGCTACTTTAAGAATATAAAACTATTTCAAGATTATATCAATATAATCAGATAAATATTAGATATATAAACAGAATCGAGAATTTTTGAACAGTCTGTTAGCTGCGAGCAACTGCATACAAAAAGAAAGCTAAACAGGCAGATATGCCTATAGCAATGCTGATCAAGAATATATATAATAAGCATATGAAACCGTGACGAAAAGCAAGAAATTAAGCAACTCTTTATAGATTATAGAATCCATATATTACGACTATCAAATTTACATGATATCGACAACTTTCTTTCTCTCTCTGATATGATGCGCAGAGCCTATCTATGTGACGCATTGTATCTAGCATTTCAGAAGAACTTCGATTAATACCGCACTGTCGCATATCAGAGCATATTTACCTCATGCATAAGCCACATAGTTGCATGCATACAAATGCACGGCTCGAAAGTTGGCAACTGTTGGCCAAGCACGTACCAATGTTAAAGCCCGCTGATCGGCGCTTAGGCCAGGTTGGCAGCTGCGAATTGCGGCGATAAGTGAGTAAGCAGCTTGTCAATAGTTTAGCGCTCTTTCGATGCTTCCGCACGCTCCCAGCCCTGAGGCGATGCACCGCACCAATCAATTAAAAACTGCCACACTAATTGCTGCATGTTTATCTATCTACTGAGCACTGGACAGAGACTCAACCAACTCAATCATTTCAATTGAACAATTATGTTGTGAGCTGGAGTTGCACTCAATTAAACTGAAACCTTTATCTCAATTGTGATTAGGTGGGGGTGGGGTGGGTAACGCCCCCTCGCGTCATGCCGACACGCTCCATTGAACTGTTAAGCAGAGCATCAAGAGGCAAACAAATGAAATAATTCACATCACATCAGCCAGCGGACGTCTGTCCCTGGACAGACAGAGGAATTCTTTGGCAAGTGGCAAGAGGAGCAGCTCGGCCAAAAGAAAGCACAAATCACAACTGGCTTGGCTTGCAGAGGCAGTTTATGCAAATCATCCGCAAATTGCCTGCCTGCCACTTGACTTGTCGGGGTGGGAGGTGGGGTGGTGGGGCAAGTGGGGCAAGTGGGGCAGGCACTCTGCAGCAGCCAAGTATTAATAATTCTGGGCAAAGTCTCTAATGAGCGCAAATGTTTGTCAAAATGTTGACAAGTTAATTGAGCAGAAAATTTACATGGAGCGCAGCAACAGTCGAGGAACTTTAGAGCCCAGTTAACAACAGTTCACAGTTATGCATTGTTAAGTTAGTTAGTTAGCTGGTTGGCTCTCTACTCTTCTCTCTACTCTCTACTCTCAGCCAGCGGATCGCCTCATTTATCAACGTCAGCCCGCATCAAAGACTTGGACTTCAAATGAAGAATTAGTCCATCGATGAGTCCACTTAAGCGTGAAGCATTAAATACCAAAAAAAAACTTGCTGAACTCTTTCTCCTGCTGTCGAAAATCACGGCAGCGCAAGGGAAAGTAAAAGCCGTCTCATTACCAGACTTAACTCAAGTATCGAGTACATTCGGGTGCTCGATTCGATGCCCGCGCCTTTGACAGTTGCTCTCTAATGCGACTTTAATGAGCTGCAACTATTTGCCGCGGCTCTGCGAGTATTCGAAAGCATGGCAAATTGTTTTCGAGTTAAAGCCAAGCCTCCCCGTCGAGCGGATTTTAATGAGCAGCAGCCAATGGAAATTCCAGCACGCAATAGAGTTGATTCATAGAAATTCTACTACAAAATGCAGATAACAGTCAAAACATTTCCAGAACTACTTCAATAAAAATTCAACTAGAAACTTTTTCCTCTTACAAAAACTTTTATTTTGGAATATTTATATATATTTTTGTTTATATATTTATTCAGCTTGTAAAATATTTGTTATTTCATGTTGCATAGCCAGGCATATCGAGGTATATCCAGGCATATCCAGGCACATCCAGTTTTATTTCATGCTCGCACTTACGTTCAGTTCTATTTCACTAAAATTTCGAATATTTGCACAGATTTTATATTGTTTGCATTTGGTTGGGCGGAATATTTCCTAGCTGGCTGCATTCGGGGATCATAAATAAACCAAAGCAATTTTCTTTTAATTGCACAAATATATAAATGGCCACCACCCGTAAAATATGTGCAAGTGGTGCAGGTGGTGGGGCAGGTGGTGCTGGTGGTGCCCGTGGTGCTGGCTTGTATTGCTATCTTCTCAACTCTGGGCAAAATACGCTGCGCAATTTGGCCAATTTATTTGTTAAATAAACATTTTAGATTATGGCCAGGTGCGTTTAGCTGTATTTCCTCCGATTCGTTGCTGCGGTTTTCATTTGTTTAAGCAAATATGTAAGTGATTCACGATGGCACTCCTGGAATAGTACAAGCAAGAGCCAAAGTAGATCAATAATTTGAATGCTGACTTGATACAGATTATGAATATAAAGTATAGATGTAAGATATATTTGAACAGAAAGTATAGATATAATCGAAATATATTTATATTATATATTTCTAATACAAATTAATTTCTTACTGCCTCGCTTAGCTTTTAACTACTTTCTCTGTTCTCTTATCTAGTCTCTAGAGTCGCAGCACTTTCATGTTAAACATTTTGTCCCAAAAAACAAAAGTGAATTGTTTATTATCGCGATGTCAGATAGGTAAAAGCAGACACATAAATTAGTTGTGAAGAAGTTAAATAGTTTTTAAATGGCCGTAAAACCACATGAATTGATTGAACTAATCATGGGCCAACTGATGTGATGGCCATGTGCTCAGCTTTATGTTTATTCGCAGCAGCAGAAAGAATTTGTGGCAGCAGCTGGAGGCCCCCATTGCCCATTGATGGGGCTGTTGTTTACACTCGGCGAATGTTGAATACCTGAATGTTATTTTTAAATAGCAGCCATCGAGCGCTGTTTGTTTGTGCCTTACACACAGATTGTGAACTTTGTGCACTTTAGGTAATTAACAAGTTTGTTTGCCCCTGAATTTCAATATTTGGCCTGGCTAACAGCCAGTCGGGCAGCCGGCAGAGCCTGTTCGCAAGGCCACAAAATAGGCCATCGATAAGCGCAACTCAGCCAAAAATTGTGGGCAAAAAGCGGAGCAGATAAAAACAGCAAAAAAATCGATAATCATTTAAAATTCAAATGGGCAAAGCATGAACCGGAAAATGTGCGAGTGCTGTAACCAAAACACAAAACCGGCAAATGCAAATTGGAAAAACAGATAATGAAAAACGAAAAGTGGGGCTCAGGGGCCGCGGCACGCTAATGAAATTAAAAATTGATGCTTTGGGGCCATAGGCACAAATATGTAGACCTATATATCTAGGCGAAAGACAAAACAAATGTCATTTAATAAATTGGAAATGTGGGCGGCGTGGTGGAGGAGGGGGGGCGTGCCTTGGGGACTGAGTGAAAAGTGCGCTACTTTGCCATGCCTGATTGATTTTGCGGCTAAGGCTGAAGCCAATGCAGCCACAAGAAAGACAAACGCCGCCAGTTTGACGCGTCTCTTTGATGAAGTTGCCAAACCGACGATATATAGATAGATATAAATATATATATATATATATGTGTGTATCGATATATATAGCTGGCGACGCCGCTTTGCGGTTTCGTTGCTCAATCTTCCTGGTTTGCTGCAAGCCGTTGACATCAATTAATTGTGAAAAATATAATACAAAATAGAAAAATTGACTATCAGCCGGGCTGGCAGGCAGACGGACAGACAGGCAGCCAGGCAGACAGGCAGACAGCAGGCAGTCGCCATCGAGCAGCCGGCTTAGATTGAATCAAATTATGACTAGCTGGAAATTTGAAGCCACTCGCATGGCGACTCTCACTAATTCTCTAATGGCGTGGGCGTGGGTGTCAGCTCCAATCGGCTGGAGCCGCTGCTGCTGCTGCTGCTGCTGCTCCGACTGCAACATCTTTGGCCCGCTCTATTTGCGCTTGATTAGTCCGCTCAATTTATTTCTCTTTTACACGCCAATTAATCAGATTATGTCCAAATGTGTCACTAGGTTAATGCAAATATATTACGGCTGCCCGCCAGACGTCTATTCCCAATCCCAGACCCATTTATAGTCATCGGCCATTGGCCGGGCGATAGCAGCGGCTATTCCCAAGTTGTTTCGTTGATTCGCTTGGCTAGCTTTACAGATTTGCGTCCGGCACTCGTCTCTGCACTCACACTCACACTCACATTCGCATTCACATTCACATTTGTTTGCTGCAAATGCGCTTAGCACAACTTAATTAGTGAACAGCAGCCCGAAACAAATCGTAAGCTGACTTAACGGCTGCAGTCGCAATTAAATGTTTACTCAGATTGATGTACAAATTATTTATGGTCAAAGTATTTGAATGCCCAACTTGAGAATTTGTTTATGCATTTAACTTATTTGTTAATTGAGAGATGCTAAATACGAGCTTTGCTTTGCTCTTTTGCTTGACTCTTTGTTTTATTAAATAAACAAAATAATTGTATTAAGGTTTTGACATGCTTACTTGAATAGGTATATAATATTTCTGAATTTATCTTGAATTTTACAAAATATATATTAGCAATAGGCAGGTGAATTGACTTCTCATTCATATTTATAAATTTCTATGTGCATTCGAGTATAACATAACATAATTCAATTGTTTAATTGGCTTTTGTTCAATTTATTTGAGTGTATATGTAATATATGAGCTGTATCTATGACTCTTGAAATAATCAAATACAAATTTTCAATCAATGCATTTCCATCATCATCTCTCCCAAACTCATGTCATATTCAGCGACCCAGCCTATTGCCTTGACAGCAATACAGAAATGGTAAACGAATTATCAGCAATAATCACAATAACATTAATAATAATAACGATAATATTGATAATGACAGCTGAAAATGCCTCACTTGAAGCAATGCCAAGCCAGGCTCTGTTTTGTTGCGTTGCTCATTCCTGGAGCATTCAGCATAAAGTCATTAAGCGACACACCCAACAGCAACAAAGAGAGAAACAAACAAAATAACAAAAAATAACAAAAATAACAAAATGCTGAAATAGATCTCAGCAAATTTATCATTTTTCACAAAAGAAACAAATGGCAGTCAAATCTAGGCTTGGTGGAGCAAAACTTTGTCATTGTCTGTCTGTACTTTTCCCACTCTCCCTCTCGCTCTCCCTCTCTCTCACTCTCTGTTGTCTCTTTCTACCTCTGTGCAGTTGAACTGGGTCTGGCTGTGTTTAATCATCCACAACAACTTCAACTTGTTTTTGGGCGCATTCGTTGCGGCCCATTGCAGTTGGCGGGCGGAAGTTGAGCAAACGGAAATTGAGCCATAAAATATTGTGACTAAATTATTTGGCCAAAAGTGGAGAAAAGTCGCAGTAGGGACTTTCAAATTGTTATTTCTGCATTTCAGGTGCTCAGCTCTCAGCTGATTTGCCTCTCACTCTTACGCTGTTACTGTTATTATTATTCAGCTTGTATGCCAACTTTCGCTTAAAGCTCTCTCTCGTCAAGATATACCCCCAGTAGCTGCTCACGCCGGCTGTTAAACCGGCTCTCAAAGGACTTTTTTATAGCTCATTAAAATCATGATTGTGCGTGCAGGGCTTGTGTAGGTGCGAAACGCTTAAAGCCGACAGCGAACTCGACACGCAGAGCAAACTCTTTGCGCTTTGGCCTCTTCAAGTTGAATTAGCAGAACTTTACATGAGTTTCGTGGTAACATTTTTTAGCACAAAAAAAAAAAATAGAAAATAAACCTACGCAGCTAATTGTGGAAGAGCTGTAAAGGTCAGCACTTGTATAATTCTTGCTAAAGTTCAAAAGTTTGCCTTGGCTCAGCTTCAGCTTCAGGTTCAGCTATGCTGATAGACGCCAAGGACCCGAGCTAAATGATAGGCAAAATAATTTCAGAGCAGTGTCCACAATGGGGAAAGGTAAAATGAACTGCCAAAGCCTTTCCCCGAATACCTAAATCGATTTTGTTAGCTATCCTTGGGTTTGGCAGATATTTAGGCATTGCCAAAGTACTAAAAATTGTTTGTGTTCAACAAAATGCAATATCTTTGGAGATATCTCAGTTGGAAATCAATAAAGTCCTAATACTAAAATACTATCAATTTATGATAGTTATCTTTGGACTAGGCAGATATTCAGGCCTTGTTAAAGTACTACAAATTGTTTCCATTCAACTAAATGCAATGTCTTTAGAGGTAGCTACCTCTAGAAATCAATAAAGCCCTAATACTAAAATACCTAATAGACTGCATCAATATATGATAGCTTTAGTGCTGCACATCAGAGAGTTTTTGTTGCTGTTTGCTTTGCATTTTATTAGAATATTAGCTATATTTTTGAGCAGCTTATCGCTCTATATATATATATGTTGCATATATCACTCGGACGCCTGTCAACTGCCAAGGTTTATCCGGCTGCCGTTGCCAGCACAAAGGGATTTTTGTTTTCATTTTTTTTATTTTCATTTTATTTTTATTTTTGTCAGGCAGCGCAGTCGCCGTTTTGCTTGATGCCAGTGCACTTAGCTGAAAGGCATTCAATACACTTTATTAATGGCTTTATGCGATGCTTAACTCGCTGCAGGCAAGGACGAAGTTGCACGCTCCACCTAAAGCTTCGCTCCCCGTTATCTGCTGCTGTCTGCTGGCTGCTGCACTTGCACTTAATTTTATCTATTATGCTCCATTTTTGTCATTGTCTAACGAAAATGAAGATTCAATGCCATAAACGTGTGTTCCAGTGTGTGTGTGTGTGTGTGTGCGTGCGTGTCTGTCTGACTGCGAGCGAGGCGGGCCCTCAGCCCGCATGTCATCAAAAGGAGCCTGAAGAGTCGAGAGCCGAGAGCCAGCCAAACTATTGTGGTACTCGGCATCCTGCCAATCCTCGTCGCAGCCTCGCATCTCTGCTGTCCGGGCAGCAGGTGTGTGCCCTGAAAACTTTGGCCATGTCGATGCTGCTGCTGGCGGCAGCTGGGCACTTGGTTTGAAAATGTGATAAAATGATTATAAAATAATTTTCACAAACAAAAGAACATGCATCCGAGAGCTCACACGTAGAGACTGGACACGACCGGCCCGAAGTCAAGTCCCTTGCCCCAAACTCCTCACTTGATACGTGCGACAATTCCGGATTCTAGAGAACTTTTACCAAGGGCCACTCCGGCTCACAATAGTTGCCCTGCCATGTGAATAGTTTTCTAATTGGATAGATTAAATATATAGATGCGAGTACATATAATATTTATATTTCTCTGTGCCACTTTAATTGCCACCTTTGACTAATTTCGCCATCTGACACTTGCTCTTAGCCGCTCTGAGCATCCTCTCATAAATTCTATAGCCGACTCCATACCTCATTCTCATGCGTCGCACATCTCTTGTATGTATTTATTATTTATCAAAATGCGGCGTCATAAAACAAGCAAAAATTACTTTCTGCACTTGGATTGTGAGAGAGCAGTGCCAATGACGTCCACATCTCTTCAAGTGTGGTTATAATATAGCTATAAGCCTAAACATAGATTATATTTTATAAGAAAAGCTAACAATGAATGCGGTTCTCAATATGGATACATATTGTATATATGCTTTTGAAGATTCCTAACCATAGTCAATTATTCGCATCTTAGATGAGAGAGCAGTGCGAATGCTATGCATATCTTTTCAAGTGTGGTTAGCTTATTATATTTTATATGAAAAGTTAACAATGAGTACGGTTCTCTATATGAATACTTTCTGTCTATATTTCTTTAAAGATTCCTAACTATAGTCAATTATTTGCATCTAAGACTCCATAAAATGTTTTCCATAACTTATTGCCATTGTGATTCCGACAAACAATGGGGCAGAGAGAACATTCTGACTGGGCCACACACAATGCGCTAATAACTCCACCCACCTTGGCGCAGAGCTCCAACTGCATATGGAGTAATGCTAGCAGGGGCCGCAGTCGAGACAAAAAGGCAAAATCAAAAGCCGCTTGCAATAAACAAGTCTTAAGGTCCTAGATAATGGACCAGTTTTCTATGCTTACACACACACACACACACACACTCACATGCATAGGCAGACCTTCAATTTGTATGACTGCGTAGCAGCAATTTGTGGCAAATTGCTGTCAGGCGGCTACAGAGAGTGCAGCTCCCCTGCATTTCTGGCGAGGGGGCGTGGCGGGATAGGCATATCGAATTGCCTGCCAGCTGATGCAGCTCACATTTGCAACTTTATTTATCGCAACGAAAACATCTTGTAAATTTTCCACGTTATTTTCGCCTGAAGTCTGTGCGCTTTGCTCCATCTCCGCCACGGGAAAATTCAACAATTGATTCCATTTGCCATTCCACCTACCCAGCGAGCAGACGAAATTGATATGAAAATTCGTTTAACCAAAAGCCTTTTAAGCGTGGCGCAGAGAGGCGGCTCGCACCCGGCCACGCCCACGCCCCAGGGGCTGTCAGCCTTGAATAGAGCAGCCCGACTAGCAGCCAGCCCGACTCTGGGACTGACCTCTTTCTCCTTCTCGGTTCGAATTGCCATTCCCAACGCCATTTCCTCTGCCATTCCCAATTTCGCAGTCTCCATTTCAGGCAGCGGCTCGTTGCGATCATTTGTTTGTGATAAATTGTGCCATGTCGCCTGGCACTCTTGACTTTTATTGCTGGCCATGGTCAGGGCGGCGGCTTGGAGCGGGCTTCGGCCTGGTCCTTGCCCACTTCTTGTTTGTTTTCCGTTTCACAAAAACTAGGCGAACCAAAGCAAAGGCACAGCTCGCCAATCCATCCGCCGGTGCAGAGAACAAAAACTCGCATTTTATATTTGATATATCATTTTCTGGCGCCTGCCGCCATTGATGTGTGGGCTGTGGGCGTGGCACATGTCTTTCTGTGTTTGCAATTGGGCGCATGACGCATGGGACTTGTAGCAGCTTGAGTCATGCTGAAAGAGCAAGAGAAGTAAAACGAAATAATATTCTGCATAAACTCCGAATTCCAATTTGAATTCTAAGTAAAATTGGAGTTTTGTACCTACTCAATATGAAAATCGTAATTAAAATGCCAATGAATCCATGAGCACAACTCGAAAGTTGTTATATAAAATTTTATTTATTGCTTCGATGGGATCTTCCGAACACAAATGCTTAGCATTTATTTATGAAAATTGCTTCGCTTATCGAGTGATACGGGACAAGTTCGTTAGCTCACATGTTCGACTTGCTGCTTATCGGGTAGCTGGATCTATATGGAACATCCGTAAACGGCTTGCTCTGCGCGTGGCCTTCTATGGCGAGCTACATCCATTAAGCGTAGCAAAACACATTTGAAGCAAAACAATAACAAAACACACCGCTTTCCACGCCCACACACAATTTCCATTTTCCTGAGAGTGTGTGTGTGTGTGAATGCATTTCGTCGGCGATTCACGCTCTGTGGCAACAGCATTGACAATGGGCCGACCTGCTCAGAGCCGAGAACTGTAAAATTATGCATGGGCGGGCATCCAGAACCAGTAACACTCGCCTGGTATAGTGCAGGCAAAAAGCAAAAGCGAAACGGAGCGCAGGGCAAACAAATGTCAAATGGAGTGAGAGAGAGAGAGAGAGAGGGAGAGTGGAGTGAAGGGAGACGGCGGCACTGCGGCATATATTATGCACTTTTGCTTTTATTTCCCTCTTATTTCGTTCCATTGAATCACAATAAATTGAATAAAACTGACGAAAATTTCCGGTTTGCATTTTGTGTGTATGTAAATATGATAATCCGCAAGTATGCAACGTGTCCCATGTTTCTTCACTCAGTTTTTTTTTGTTTGTTTCATTTTTGTTGAAATGTTTTCTGCTGTTGTGTTTTTTTATTGAGAATTCAATTTAGAGTTGAATGCACTGCGACCAAGTCGTTGGCTCGCAGAGTCTTGCCCATTTTTCACAGAAATTATCCAGTGACTGATTAAAAATGCCAACAGCAAAGCGCATCGCAGCTCGTCTCGAAAAGTTTTCAATGAAACGGCGTCTCAATCAATTTAATATTATCTGTGGCACGTGCCGCGAGTCTTATCAATAGTTGCAGCTGCAACTTAGCTGACTTGGCCCAAAGCTGGGCTCATAGTCTGGCTTTATCATTGTGGGCCATGAATCAGCATTTCTATTGCAATTGCCGAGACTTTCTATGCTTGACTTATTGCTCGTATTCTTGTCACGGCTGTTGATCTCTCTCTCTCGATCTCTTTTCCTCTCTCTCTCTCTCTCTCTCTGTCTCTGTCTCTGTCGGCATGTGTGCCCTTTGTGGAACACCTGGAGATCGTGACGAGTTATGGGATGTGACCGCAGGCTTTCTATTCGCATTGTCTTCGGCCCCAGGGCCGAAAGCTTTGGCCACTTAATTAGTTTTTTTTTGCTTTTTTTGGCTTTTGAAGCTGCGGTTGATAAATTGAAAAAATATGGGAGCTCAATGTTTTTGTGTTGTGCTTGGCGCAGGTAAACGGATTTACCATAAACAATCGCACACAAGCGAGCCATATAAATTTGATGTCTGCCCGCTTTATTTCTCGTATACAAATCGCCACTAAACAATTTGGCAGCAACCGATGTGATGCGCATTTGGTATTAGTCGAGCTGAAAGTGAAAACCTCAGATTGAAGATTAGATATTGGGAATGTGCTGTGAATCGGAAGCAGCTAGAGAGATCTAATCTATGAAATGCCAACGAATTATCAGCAACAAGTAACAAATTATACAGAGTTCTCTGAAGCGAACTTTGTTTCTATCGAAAATATTTGTTGATTTGTTGTCACATCCCATCGAAACTCAACTTGAATGTCCAGCTAATTGCAAACAACAGGCAACGTGGGCCGCATCCTGGGGATTCTTTGCAATTCAATTACTCAATTCACATGTGACTGAAATGCATTCCATTTCCCTTTTAGTTGCAGCGATTCGTGTGCAATTTTTTGTTTTATTTTTTACTTTTTTACTGGACAAAACATTTGCATAGCAAAAGCAAAAGGCAAAAAGCAAAAACTGTTGTGGCAGCAGCACATTCTGACGCCACATCCCAGCATTTATTGAAAACTTCAGTCTGGCAGGGATTTCAGCATGCGAGTCACAGCGCTCTGGGCTCGGATAGCATATGCATATTTTATAAATTAGAAGAAAACATAACAAAGGCGAGTGAAATTCATTTCGCATTTCGATCATGTCCGGCTGCCGCAGTACATCAATCGGATGGGAAATGCATTTTCCTCGTAAACAATTTGCGCTGCATTCAGAGGCAACAATAACACATGATAAGCCCAATATAATAGTAACTAATTCCATGCGCACGAGAGGGAGAGAGAGAGAGACAGAGAGAGCTTGTCTCGGCCACAAATTGCAATCACGAATAGTTTTTGTGCGTGGGGCATATTTTCAATTGGTCGGGGCAGCTTGCAGTTTTCCATGGAAATTTCACTGAGGAAAATTCTGGCACTAATTTATGCGTGTCCCAAACAAACAGCAACAATGTTGCCCGAGAGTCGCGTGTTGCCACAACTAATTAGACACTTGTCAGTCGCCGTAATGTTGTAATAAATACCGTTACAATGTCATTACCGGCATTACTCGTTGGCATTCAGGTATTTTTTTTTTCTGTTATTCTTTTAGTTTTTCTTCTTGTTTTTGTTTCGCTCTTCTCATTTTGGTTTCTCCATTTTGTGTTTGAGAACTTCTTTCAACCGGTCCGGTCCGTCTGGCCCGTCACTCAATGGCTTGTTAGCTTTCTTGTCTGTCGGACAGTTACCGCCTCGCCCCCGCCCCCAGTTCCGCCCCGTACTCACGTACCGCTCTTGACTTTGCTTAAAACTTTGTTTTGCTTTACGGCTTAGAATTTTAATGAGCTTTCGTCTACTGCGCTTTTTGTCACTTCATTCTGTAATATCATCTTTTTCATGCTACGCCTTGCCCATTCTGCCTCTTTTTTCTGTGCGGTCATTGCTTAGTTATAAGCACTAACTACTCGACACTTTTTTTTCGAGTGCATCGGTTTTAAGTTGAGAAAAGACTGCCCTATTCTCTTCTGAGTATTTTTTGAAGCAAACAAAATTTTAGTAAATTATTATCAAAGAAAAAGAAAAACAACTTTGCAATGAATTATCTTATCTGTAATCTTATATATCTCAGCTAAGTTCTCTATTTCGTAAAATTTTATAGTAAGTTCTGATTTCTTCAATCTCTCATTAACTACAGAAAATATCCATTGAATCGCGCTCATATTCAAATGAACCAGTTCAATTTACATTATTCATAGCCTTTCGGCTAGATTGACTTTCTCATGTACTCAGTGTCGTTCCACTAACCTTTCCCACCTTTACTGCCTGTCTGCCCTGCCCACATCCTCGCGCTGGCAAACAACGCTGTCGGAAACGCTGACAGTGACAATGTCACGGTTCGGCGTAGAACATCTCAACTTGGTGTCTGAAACATTGAAGAACTTATCTATGGGCAAATATTGCCCAACATAATTTACACACGCCCAGCAATTGTGCAAACAGAATGCAGCCGACAACCTTTGTCGACTCCACAACCAACAAAAACAACAACAACAACGTGTTTAATAAACATTCCAAGATGTGTGGATAATTAACGCTAGGCCATGTTTACAGAGCGGGGGGCCCTGAGAACCTCAGGGGAAAATTCGGCGTAATTGAGTGGCTTATTTGAGCCGTCGATAGCGCGTGTGTGTGTAGTTGTTTCTTAGCCATTTGCCTAATGCGTTGCCATATTTGTCCAGCACAGCTGAAGGAAACGGCAACAATCCTGTCTAACCGGTCTGTAAAAATAGAAGCGTTCATTACGCAAGAATGTGCCCTAAAACGATGCAGCCAAGTGCCTAAGAACAACAAAAAAAAAAAACCTGAAATCTGCATAATAGTAGAAAGATTAATTAACCCAACGCAAGACACAAGCAACAACAGCAACATCAGCAGCAGCAGCAGCAGTAACAACAACAGCAGCAGCAGCAACAGCAGCAACATCAACATCATCGACAACTATGCGACTATTTGCTGCAACAGCGCCGGCAGCGACGCTGTCGCTCAGCTCCAGCGACGAGGCGGGCGAAATTATAGAGAACGCGCACATTGAGGCTGCTGGCAGAAGACAAAGGCAGACGGCGAGAGCAGAGGCTGGCAGCAGCATTGGTGATGCTACGATCTATAGTAATCACAGCAAGTCAAGGTCATTGGAACGCTATGCTGGCGCGCCATCTCAGCAGCAGCAGCAACAGCAGATGCAGCAGCAGCCGCCTTATGCCACGCCCACGGGCAGCACACGCCGTCGCCTGCTGTCGCCGTTTCGCTCGATGAAGCGGCGCAGTCGCAGCAGCAGCAGCAGCGGCGACTCGCAGGCCTACAACCACTTGGCGGTGGTGGTGGCCAATGCAGCGGCAGCGGCAGCGGCAACCACAGCGTCTGCAGCCAGTGGTCAGCCGAAGGCCAGCTCGCAGAGCGGCGACAGCGGCACCGGCGGCACCGAGCTGGAGCATGAGCTGGAACTCGATTTGGATCTGGATCACGATGAGGAGGAGCACGACGGCTGCAGCCAACTGAGCCTCAGCTACTCGCAGCTCAGCAGCAGCGGCTGCGACGAGGCAGACGCCGACGACGAGGCAGCAGCAGCGGCAGCAACAGCAGCAGTAGCAGCAGCAACGTCAACGTCAACGTCAACGTCAGCAGCAGCAGCGGCAGCAACGCAAGCGTCGCACTCACTCGCTGTTGATGTTGCCCTGCAACATGTTGCGAACGAGCAGCGAAGACGCAACATGTTGTCTCTCTACTCCTCCTCGTCCGAGGAGCAGCTGCACTGTCGCATCGGCGACATCACCCTCATGGACGACACATACTCCAACTGTGACCCCCAGAACGACGCGGAGCGCATGTTCCTGCAAATTGTTGGCATGTTGCGCGACGAAAACGAGGTTTGTGTATTAGCTAAGTGCGAGTTAGCAACATGTTGCTGTGAGTCTGTGTATGCTGTGGCCACAATTTAATAAGCTGCAATATTGAAGCTTTAAAGATTTAATTAAGCGCATTCCTTAGGCTGATCTATGCCTAAGTGAAGTTCGGCCTCAGAACTGGCTTCGCCTTAATATTCATAATTAAACTAGATTGCAGCTGAGGGAATTAATATTAATTAAATATTCGGTTTATGAAAGTCAGCTCATCATTGATAATTGATAAGCAATTGTACAACAGAATTATTTTCATTTTGAAAACATTGAAGCGGCTGCGCTCAAAGTATTTTCAATTAGTATGTTCTAATTGGAAGCTAATTGGAATGTTATATGTATAGAGTTAAATATATATTAATATTGCATTTAGCTTCTTTTTATACCCTGAGCCCATTGAAAATGGGAAATCAGGGTATAATGGTTTTGTTCAGTATTATATTTAATATTTGATTTATATTTGGCTTGAATTTTGCAATTGATGCCTAGACTGCATTTAAGTGCGAGGGTGGGCTTAGAAGCTGCCAGTTTAATGAGGCAGGCTCTAATTGAATTATATATTTATTGAGTTATGTATATATTATAAATGCATTTATCTTCTTTTTCAGTATTATATTTAATATTTGATTTCTATTTTTGAATTTTCAATTTTACAATTGTTGCCTTGACTACATGTAAGTGCAAGGGTGGGCTTAGAAGTTGCCAGTTTGACGAGGCAAAAGTTAATTTGGCAATTTTATTCACTTTACCTTTGCCACAGACTCTCAGTTGCTCGCTCTAGTTTAGGTTCCATTCTCCCATGTATTCCCACTCCTTGCTGGAACCAACCACTCGCCATTTCGCTGAGATACCATAGAAAGTATGTGGACAACTTTTGCGGCTTGGTCGGCCAGGGAGTGGCAGTCGCTAAAAGTTGCTACTGAAGCATAATTTGAAGCAGCTTGAAATTATAATTTTTTTTTTTTTGAGCATTTGCTTTGAGTGCACAAAAGGCGCTCGAAACTCCGTCCAGCTGGCCGCCATGTTGACTTTGCAAGGATTCCTGGCCCAGGCTCACGCATCTTTGAGGCTTTTTGCTTTGTTGCCATTGATTAAAACTGAAAAAAAGTTGTGTGGACAGAAGTCTAGGCAACGTTCCCCAACGGTGCATTGCCCTGCAATCGGGCGACTTCGCCATATCGGGTGCGCTGATATCAAACAGTTGCTTGTCTTTGTTGCCACTAATTAGTGTGCCGCCAGGTGGGGCAGGTGGTGCAGGTGGTGCAGGTGGTGCGGGTGGGCGGCCATGTTGCATAAACATTATTGTAAACATCAAATTATTGATTGCCGCTGCAAACAGCTTGCGGCAAAGAGCCAAGCGTCAGCGTCGTCTCCGTCTCCGTCTCCATCACCGTGGCTTCCTTTGTTGCTGCTGCTGCTGCCCTCTTTTGGCTAATTAAACAGAAATGCAAAGCGCTCGCCCCAGTTGCTGTGGCTGTGGCTGCGCTGCTTTGTGGCAACAAATGCGCAATTAATTGCAACTTCAGAACATGTTTACACTTAATTAGCCGAAGAACTGAACTTCGCAACACAAAAGAACCAATTGAAAAATGTAGCAGAAAATATTCATAATTAGGCAGCAGCGGCCCCCAAGGGCAGAATATGTTTTGCAATGTGCAGCGAAAAGTCTTCTCCTAATTGAACGAAACACAATTAATAGTATGATAAACGGAAACCTTTTAGAATTGCCATTGAGAAAATAATTTGTTTTTAAACTTTTAAAATGCCAAAACCATGTTAAAGGCAAACAAAGCACGTAAATAACATCATATTAGGTCTTGCTAAAATGTCGAGCAAAAGTTGAAATCGCTTTCGTTGCCAGGCTCCGCTCAACTGTCGCTCATGTGCACCTTGGAGCAGGGCATCGAGGCTGCTCAGCACATGCAAAGTTGGCGCTGCATGCATTATGGAGCAGAAACTTGCCTCTGGGCGCCTGCAGAAGCGGCAAAGTTTAAAATCATAAACACAAACTTTCAGTAAATCGAATTACAGTGAGAGAAAAAAGTATGCGAGCAAATAGCTAAAACTATAAACTATAACTAAATGAAATAATAGAGTAAATTGCGAGCGTGGCGACTGTGGCACGGTTGAAAGTTGAGGGCAAATGCATTTTGCTTGTTGCATGCATTTTGCATGCGAAATGACAGCAATGAAACTTTTTGTTGCCCCAACTCCGGCGGAGCCCCCGCCAAATGGTCTGCCGAAGAGAGAATGATGAAAATGTGCGATATAAAACGTTGCCACTTGCTCCCTGGGAAACGCAGAGGTAGAGACAGAGGCGATGGCGATGGCATCTCCCCACCTGGTGCGAGCATCCTTGCTTTCATCCTGGCGCCGCTTAAGAGTTATAGCGCGCCTTTTGCCTTTTACTGCTAATGAAGAGCCTGAGACAGAGGCTCCAACATAAAAGCAGCGTAAATACAGACTCTGATTAACTTATGCCCAACTTTAAACGAAGGCTCGCCTTCGCCTCATCGGAGTCGCAGCGCGTCACATTGCCGCATTATTGGCCCGAACAATGTGTACAATGTGGCGTATACGTAATGCGGCAGCCATACAGAGATTTCAGATAATTAAAGGAGTCGGCAAACAAATTGAGACAATGGATGGATAGAGATCTGCACTTTTATGTATTCCGCGCAGCTCAGAACACTCGAAACTAATTTAAATTAAAATAAAACAAGCAATCAATAATGTCAGAATATATAAATATATAAAAATATATATATAAATATATAAAATATATAATTTTAGTTTGGGTAAAATAATTATGATCAAAATTATGATGTTTATATATGCTAAAATGTGTTTATGAGTTCATGAACTTTCACTTGATTGTCTAGGCGAAAATTGAGATATTGAAAAAGCTCACTTTAAATTGAAGACATTAAAATAAATTATTGCAAAAATTAAATATTTTATAAATTGACCAAACAAGTCTAATACTAATTATTTCCGATAAGTTATTTCTCAGCAGCTTTCGATAACATTCAGCTGCTGGAAAATGAGATTAGATATGCCATTTAATCGCGAGACCTCAGAAAGTAAATATACATTTGCCAAGCTTTAGCAGCGTGAATTTCCTGATCGAAGTCTTCACACAGGTGAACTCTTTCATAGCTCTAGCCAACATAGACTGAGTTTAGCTGTGTTATTTACATTAAATAAACATTAAAAGTGTAAGTTTTACATTTTCGCTTAGCATACTTAACAATTTTAATACTTACCAAAAGACAGAAGAAGAGGAGAAGCACCGCGCTGCACTGGACGACGAACCACCAAGAGATGAAGAATGCGACTGAAGCTGTGTTGCAGCAGGCTTGCCTTTATATAGGGCAGCGACAGCTCAAGTCTCAAGTCAAGCTCAGCTCTTGGGCCTATTTCTGAGTCAGTCTTTACACTCGATCATTAGGCGACCAATCAAATTACTTTCTGCTGCTGCTGCAAGAAGCAGGTCTTCTGATCTTCAGCTGCCTTTATATAGGGCAGCGACAGCTTCACTCAAGTCAAACTCACATCTTGAGCCTCTTTCTGAGTCAGTTTTCAACCTCGATCATTAGGCGACCAATCAGAACACTTTCTGCTGCTGCTGCTACAAGAAGCAGTTGCCTTTATATAGGGCAGCGAGTCTTCCACTCGAAGTCGATCTCAACTGTTAAGCCACTCTCTGAGTTAGCGTTAGCTATACTCTCTATCAGTTAGCGACCAATCAGAGTATTTTCTGCTGCCTCTGCTGCATACATAACATACATACATAACAAGCTAACATCTCCTCTTCAGAACCCTAACTCTTTTTCAGCTCTTCTTCTTTCGGCTCTATTGATTAAATTTGAGAACTCTAGCTCAATTAATACATTTTCACAAAACCTTTATACCCTGATTTCCCATTTTCAATGGGTGAGAATTTCAGGCAAGCAATCCAAAATTGTCTCTAAAATCAAATCCCAGTCAACATAATATCCAATTCCACTTTTGTTTCATGCCAATTTCTCTCTTATTTGATCAGCCGCATAAAACATAATTCACAAATTCCAGCTGCAACCCGAACATTACAATAATTCTCATAAATCTTGATTTACTCTGCCATAAATTATTTACCTATAGCTGCTTTCACAGCCAATTTATAAATCGAATTTCCTACTAATTAACTTAACTTGTGTCTTGCAGAAGATGCGCCAGTTCCAAAAGGTGCTGGAGGACCTGACCTCCCGCGTCGCTCTGGCCGAGCAAACGCAGCTCACCTGGCAGACGCCGCCCTCGGTGGGCGAGGCTAATGAACAGATGCAGCAGTTGCAACGGCTGCGGGACAAGATGACCACGGCCAGTGCCCTGCTGGATGACTGCAACGAGCAGCAGTCCTTCTTCACCGCCAATCAGGTGTTGGTGCCGACGCCGTGTCTGTCCAAGCTGGAGGATTTAAATACACGGTAAGTGTGCGCCTCCGGGCTGAGCTGCCGCAGAGGACGAGCTCTCATTCACTCTTTCGCTTGCTTGGTTTACGCTGTGGTTACAGCATGAAGCTGCTGCAAATTGCCATGGACGAGCGTCAGAAGGTGCTGTGCCAGGCTGGCGCGAACAATGCGCACGAGAACGGGGACGATGGACGGAATACATCAAACAGTGGCACCATTGGACCATTGCCTAATTTGGGCCAGAGTGTTAAGCCGCCCTGGGAGCGCGCCACGACCGCCGCCAACGTGCCTTACTACATCGAGTAAGTGTTGCCAGCTCCACTCACACTCCACTCACAGCTGCCACTCAATGCTAAACTCAAACCGTCAATCCGCTTGCAGCCACGAACGCGAGACCACCCACTGGGACCACCCGGAGATGATCGAACTGATGAAGGGCCTGGCGGACCTCAACGAAATTCGCTTCTCAGCCTATCGCACAGCCATGAAGCTCCGGGCTGTCCAAAAGCGATTAGGTAGGTTCCACGCTCCCTTAGTAACTGTCACTAAAATGTAGTGAAAGCCCAGGCACTTTAGTGAGAGCAGAAGTGTCAGGGGTCCTTAAACAGTTATATACATTGCTGTTGAGGCTTGTCGAAAGATTATATATGTAGGAGAGAGAGAGAGAGATGCAGGATGTGGGTAGCTCTTCAATAAATTGTAGAGACGATAGCAAATGCAAAGATAAATAAAATTAAATGAAGTTATTTATCATTTATATATATAATCTATAAAATTAAAAATCCTTCAATCCAATTCAATTTAGATATATTTATTTATCAATTATATTAATTTAATTATGCCGCAATCCAATCCAAACTATATATATTATTCATACATGTCACATTAATCACATTAATCTGAATATCCTGCAATCCAATTCGCAGCCCTTGATCGCATCTCCATGGCCACCGCCTGCGAGTCGTTTGATCGCCACGGACTGCGCGCCCAGAACGACAAACTTATCGATATACCGGATATGACGACGGTGCTGCATTCGCTCTACGTGACAATCGATAAAATTGATTTGACGCTAATGCTCGACCTGGCCATCAACTGGATACTGAACGTGTACGACTCGCAGCGCACCGGGCAAATTCGGGTGCTCAGCTTTAAGGTGGGCCTCGTGCTGCTCTGCAAGGGCCATCTCGAGGAGAAGTATCGCTATCTCTTCCGCTTGGTGGCGGACACCGAACGGCGAGCGGATCAGCGACGCTTGGGACTACTGCTGCACGACTGCATACAGGTGAGTGTGGTGTGCAGGAGAAGGAGACAGCTAACATTGCTAAAATTTTCTCTCTCTCTCTCTCTCTCTCTCTGCTTAGGTTCCACGTCAACTGGGTGAGGTGGCCGCCTTTGGTGGCTCCAATATTGAGCCCTCGGTTCGCTCGTGCCTGGAACAGGCGGGCATTTCGCAGGAAGCCATCGATGGCAATCAGGAAATCTCGATCGAGCTGCAGCACTTCCTCGGCTGGCTGCAGCACGAGCCGCAGAGTCTTGTGTGGCTGCCGGTGCTGCATCGCCTGGCTGCCGCGGAGGCGGCCAAGCACCAGGCGAAGTGCAATATTTGCAAAGAGTATCCGATAGTCGGCTTCCGCTATCGCTGCCTCAAGTGCTTCAACTTTGACATGTGCCAAAAGTGTTTCTTCTTCGGACGGAATGCCAAGAACCACAAGTTGACCCATCCCATGCACGAGTACTGCACAACGGTGCGTATGCTTGATTAAGAGATCCAAGAGATAACTAACTATATCAAACCTATTTCATTTCATTCCTTATAGACCACATCCACCGAGGACGTGCGCGACTTCACGCGCGCACTCAAAAACAAATTCAAGAGTCGCAAATACTTTAAGAAGCATCCACGCGTCGGTTATCTGCCCGTGCAGAGTGTCCTAGAGGGTAAGCATCGGGAGCAGGGGAAGCAGGTGCATGCATTTCACAGAGACTAATTCCCATTCGTATACGATAGGCGATGCACTCGAGAGCCCGGCGCCAAGTCCACAGCACACGTCGCACCAGCTGCAGAACGACATGCACTCGCGCCTCGAGATGTACGCGTCGCGGCTGGCCCAAGTGGAGTACGGCGGAACTGGCTCCAACTCGACGCCCGACAGCGACGACGAGCATCAGCTTATCGCACAGTATTGCCAGGCGCTGCCAACGAGCAATGGCAGCGCGCCCAAGTCGCCGGTGCAGGTGATGGCCGCCATGGACGCGGAGCAGCGTGAGGAGCTGGAGGCCATCATCCGCGACCTCGAGGAGGAGAACGCCAACCTGCAGGCCGAGTACCAGCAGCTGTGCACCAAGCAGCAGAGCGGCACGCCCGACGACTCCAATGGCATGCACCACTCCAGCAGCTCCAGCATGACGGGTCTGTCCACTCAGGGCGAGCATGGCCAGGTAAGCTGAGGAGTATAAAGAATCTAGAGAATCAGCTAAAACTTTTGCTCCTGACAGGACATGATGGCCGAAGCGAAGCTGTTGCGCCAGCACAAGGGCCGCCTGGAGGCGCGTATGCAGATACTCGAGGATCACAATCGGCAGCTGGAGGCGCAGCTGCAGCGGCTGCGTCAGCTGCTCGACGAGCCGAACGGCGGCGGCAGCAGCGCCACCAGCAGCGGCCTGCCCAGTGCGCCCGGCTCCGCGCTCAATTCCAAGCCAAACACGTTGCAAACGCGCTCGGTGACCGCCTCCCAGCTGAACACCGACTCCCCGGCCAAGATGAATCAACAGAACGGCCACTACGACCACAATTCAAGTGAGTACGGGCTGTCGGCTATCATGGGAATAGATAGAATCTAGATAGAGAGTTCTAGGCATTCTATACGATTGACTGTTAAATGCTTCAGCTAAAGTTTCGAGCCTCCGTATTTAATTCAAGGGTGACCAAATAGGAGAGATACTCTTTCAGATTCTGATATTTTAGGAGCTGCTCAAGTTCTTGATAACTCTTACATCTTGAAGCATTCATTGGCATGTGCCTTTAAGAGCTCCAGCTACTTCTATTCGGTCACCCTGTATAGAGAGTTTTAGGTATTTTATACGTTTGCATATTGCATTTAACAGCTTCTGCTAAAGTTTCGATCCTCCGCATCTAATTGAAGGGTGACCGAATAGAAGACATGCTCTTTTAGATAACTCTATTTTTAAGAGCTCTAGCTCCTCCTCCTATTCGGTCACCCTGTATAGAGTGTTTTAGGTATCCTATACGATTGCATATTGCGTTTAACGGCTCCACCTAAAGTTTCGATAGTTGAAGGGTGATCAAATGGCGAGATGCTCTCTAAGATAACTATGCCTTTAAGAGCTTCAGCTATTCCTATTAGGTCACCCTGTATTTGCATGACATGAATTTGCATTGACTGTTTCCTTTAACACACGCATCTATAGAGGGCATTATGCTGCCTGGGCTGAGCAACGAGCTGCAGCAGCATCCACAGCTGGCCAATCTGGCCGCCAAGCATCATCAGCACCAACTGAGCGGAGCTCTGAACGCACTGCATCAGCAGCAGCAGCAACAGCAGCAGCATGCGGCCCAGAGGGGCGTCCTCACCGGCAACGGGGGCATTGACATGCCCGGCGGTGGAATGCAGATGTCCGGCTATTTAGGGGACGACGGACGTCCGCCGCCTCCGCCGCACTCCAGCCTGCTGCAGCAGCATATGAATGGTGCGGAAATTGACGGAATGATTCCTGATTCTCATTTTTTGTTTTAGTTGAGTTTTGCTTTTCTCAGCTTAGCTTTTTTTTTTGTCTTTTAAGTGGAACATTGTGATGGATTTTGATTTCGTTGATTGATTTGAGCTATTGTTGCATTTGCTTTTCGATGTTGTTGTTTGTGCACTTTTTGTTTCGTGGCCAATGCCAATTTATTCAGAAAAACTAATGTGAACTTTCTCTTGCTTAATTCCCCCTATCAATGCCCACAATAACTGATTCTAGATCTTGGCTAGAGCGTTTGGAATGTATGCAAAGCGGTAATACAAACATATCTGTTGTCAACTATGCAAATATATAGTGATATATATTCCTTTTATATTCCGATCACTCAAACTATGCTTCTCTCTATTCGCAAACAGAAGTAGCAGATAATTTGGTCACTGTCATTACGGAACAGGAAATCGAGCCCAACAACGAGGACTTGGAGGAGACGAGCAGCAGCACAACTACAAATACAACGACGACGACGACCACGAATACGGAGAAGACCTGCGTCGACCGGACCTAAGGAAATAGCTTTCGGTGCAAGGAAACACTAAAGGAAAACTAAAACAACAAATAATAATTAGAAAACCAACTTAAGCATACTTCACTGTAATGGCTAGCGTGCAAGCAAATTCTAAACAGTATACATATATATCTACATATATATATTTCACTATAAATAATTACAACATGCAACTTATAAATATAAATATAAATATATATATGAATATACAAGGAACGAAAGGAGCTGAAAGGCTGGAGACGGAGGTAGAAGCGGAAAGCTAAAGGTTTTTTATTAGTTACGAAAATATATCAACATTAAGTGAACGATACATATTAAAAGCTGAAAATAATGCAGAAATATAAAGCGTAGTTAAGAGTCTTATATAAAGAGAATATCATAATCAATTGCGAGCACTTGCAAATCTGTTATAGAAGCACTTTTTTTCAAAACAACGCAAAACAATAGATGAGGACCCGAATTCGAGTTTCCTCCTGCTAGATACATATAGGAAGGAGTTTTACTCTCATCCGTTCACTCTGAATCAAAGATACGTTTTATTTCAGTTTACTTTGTAATTTATTATATTCCATTATGTGTATTTTGTATTATAATGTATGTGCTAACTGAAAGTGTGCTGCAATGTTTTTAATTAAATAAGTCATTATTGAACAATTTATGTTTGCATTTTGATTTCGTTTTGTTTCACGCTTTTTAGCATATTTTATTTGAAACTCAATTGATTGAATACGATGACTAAATGGACCACCTTTTCTCTAATCTCTAATCTGTACTATCAAACCATTAAGAATACACACGATATTTACTAGCTAAATCAATATAATTCCACTAAAGATACTACTAGTCAAATTAAATCCATTATTATCTAATCTTAACTGTGCATACGATAGATGAAACCAATACATACAACTAACTCAAAGCGCTTTAAATACCAAAACCAATCTTACGTGTTTAGATGTCTAATGGAAATGGAATTCACTTAATCCCAAAACATACATACATATATATCTATTTATATACACATATATATAAATGTTATATGTCAGCAGAGAAACCGTTTAATATTCAAATATGACAAAAGGTAAACTCTTTGAATAACCGTAACCACAACCATAATCGTAACCATGAATAGTAGATTTTCAAATAGATCCTGAGGATATTTAGACCTGGATCATTATTAAACATAAAAAATAATAATATTGGTGTTGAAAATCAATAAAATATCGACAATATAAACAACATAAATAAAACATTTTAGACCAGATTAATTAGAAATATCGTTAAACAAAATTGAACTAAATTTAATTTGAATTTTTAATACTTTGCATAATTTATTAAACTCAATTCTGTTTACGCATACAATAAGAACTGACTATGGAAATAGCTATAAAAATAAATATATATCAATATATATATATATTTGAAATTTCTCTCAACTCACAATCAGCGTAATAAAACTACCCACTATGAGTATTTTTTTAACCGAATCATAACGTGAAGTCCTACCAATAACCAATCAAACAGTTAAAACCCTCCGTTTCAAGTTAAAAACGAACGAACCAAAAGAGCTACAACAGAATGCTTAAAAATCATTGGATAAACATATGAAATTATTAGAGAACATATCCTAAAAAATGCAACAACTTTAAAGAAATACAATTAAACTTAAGCTAACCTAAACATATATTCAATACGAATTTAAATATTTGCATATTACTCGAACTAAAAGATCAATCATAAAGAGAAATTCATATTGTATTCGAAATACTCGAATTAAAGCTCTGTCTAAGGCAAGCCACAATTTTAATTTCATAATCGCAACAGTAAACGCTGCCAGCTTTGATAAAACTTTTCATTTATAAATGGCGAAAACTAAACGAAAAATGAATTAATTAAGTGTAATAAAAATAAGAGGTGAAGCAATTCAAGCATATCCCAAAATAGTCTTCAGTGCATCAAGTGGTTGTCTATGATAAATGTAAATATCTTGCCCTATAGCAGCCAAGGTATGAACTATACGATATTAAACTAGACACAAAGCCAAACAATCATCGAAAATTATACAAATTATACTGCGTGCTATATTAGCTCCACATTTGGTTATGTATTTATTATACATATTCGAAATAGTTTAGTGCAACTCAATGTCTCGTATGTATATTACTTATGAAGCTTACTGATATCTAATACTAAGTTCATTTAGCGAAATTGTGAAACAGCGTCATCAAGCAGCCCAGACCCTTAGTTAAATGCTTACCATTCCACTAGCGATGATATCTGAATAATTGATGGAAACTTTTGCTCTTTCGTTTCGTTAGGCCACAGAGACGAAGGCTCCAAAATGATTTTAGTGGTAGCCTGTGTATGAGCACGGGCCAATTCAATTGTACCTATCTTTTGATACCGTTTACTACAAAACTAAGGACTATAATCTTATTAAATTGTATATCTCGTTTGATGCAGCAAAGACCAATGCAACAAATCTCTATATAAAGATATATGAATATATAATTAATATAATTTGTAACTTGACGCAGATGAAATCTACGGTGCGTTCTTACACATTTCAATATGTATATGTTCTACAAAAGGTAGAGACTATAGATATATATAAAAACTTATACATATATATATGTAAAGCACGCATATATACATACATACACTTATATACGTACATACTTGTGCAAACATGCTAAAACACATCAAGTTATATCAACAAATAATAATTCAACATTCATATACAAAACACTCACACACACTCATACATATATTTATACATAATCAAATAATTATACTATATCATATAATACAAGCAAATTATAAAATTACAGAAGAGTTGATACAATAAATACAAAATAAAACACATTCATTGAGTTACGGTTGAGTGTTTTATTACCTGTTACAGACTCTGGGATCCACAGGCAACTCAATTGGTTCAGAGAATGTTTTTTCTTTCTTATACTTTATAGCAGATTTTATTCTTTATATAGAGCAGGTCAACAGAGGCCAAATGGCTTGCAATATAATATTAAAACAAATACTCAATGTGCTCGTCGTATAAAATGTATGTTTATTTCAAGATCAAAAACCTTAGCAGCAAACGTGGAATACAACAACGCATGCCATCCAAGTGCATGAACCTATACTACGTAAAACTTATGAGATAAGCCCGCGTACAAAATATATGTATATATACGTATTTCCAACATCCAATGACGAACACAACAATGGATAGAGTGAAAAACAGAATGATATGGAGTACAGAAAAGAAACAGATGACAGACAGACAAAGCAGAGCAGAGCAAAGAGCTGCGGAAGATGGGGTGCTAGATCGCCTTCTAGGTGCCAACGGCTTGTCGAACTCAGTGGTGATAGTAGGCATGAGGATCTGCGGCAGGTGCGGGCAGGGCGGCTGGGTAGTGGGCGTACGGAGAATGAGCTAGAGCTGGATAGGCGGCTTGGAAGTGTGCGGTGGGCAGGTGGGCGGGAGCCACGGGTACTGGTGCGGGCGCGGGAGCAGGAGCAGGGGCTGGAGCCGGAGCGGGTCCTGGGCCGCCGCGATGCAAGGCGGTCAGCGCAAAGGGATACGAGAGCAAGGGCAGCGCAGCCTTGGGCACTGGCGGCAACGGTGGTGCGGGCGCCGGTCCAGGTAGCAGTGCATGCGGTGCAGGTGCAGGTGGAGCCAGCGGCTTGTAGGCCAGCGGCTCCTTGCGCACCACAGCATTGAAGCCATGATGTGGATCCGCTGTGTAGTCAACGGTGCGCTTGGTGCCGTCGGGATCCACAACCGAATAGCTGCCCTTGACCACATCGCCGTGCCGTGTCTCGTGCTGGCTCTTCAGGTCGCCCGTATAGCCATCCTGTATGTCGTATCCAAAGGAGTACTTGGGATCAGCATCGTACGGCTCCGGAGCAACGGGCTTGGGTGCTGGGTGTATGTATATTCGAAACTGAATCACTCACGCCTAATTAGTTTCAACACTCACTCACCTGGTGCCACGTACTGCGGTGGTCCATGGTGCGGCCCATAGCTCGCATAGGTGTGCAGGGGTCCAGCTGGGCCGCCATAATACGGCCCAGGTCCTATGACGCCAGCGCAGGCTATGCCCAGCACGGCGCTCAGCAGAAATATCTGCAATAAATAAATAAATATCTATAATTCACATTTAGAGTTAGGCATAATTTATAATGATTCGATTAATTGTCACAGAATTATTTAATATTTTTCAGCATTATTTAATCACACTCTTTAGTCGCACCTTTAGCATTGCAGCGCTCAGATGTCCTAGCGCGTCTCTCCACTTGTCTATCCTTTAACTAGTCCAAGCACCGAACACCACTTGGAATGTGGCCAACCGACTTTTGGATGGGAGCACAACGACGAGCGCACTAGAAGAAGAAACAACAACTGCAAACGTTGCGCTGGCGTTCTGGCAATTTATAGTCAAAACTGGCGGCAAATGTCGCCTGCTTCACATGGCGCAAAAGACCAAGCGAACAATAAACTAATTGAAGATCAACGCTGAGAGACCAGTTAACAGTCCCGCGCAGATCATGCCACATGGCGCGCAACAGCAACAATAGCAACAACAGCAACAAGTTAGTATATATATATATATATATCTGAGACTGGGCAGCCACCTGGCTATGTATCGAGAGTCGTGTGTCTGGGTTCAACTTTGGTGCAGCGGCTTAGAAAGGTTATTCTTCCGCTTAGCCGATTAAAGGGACCCGGTTAGAGCCGCTTGCTGTTTGCCCTTTCACTTTTTGCGATTTTTGGCAATTGTGTGAACGTTTATTGCGCTGCACACACAATTGAAATGTTAATTTATTATAGGCCAGGACTCTGACCAGGCCTAAACGTTGGTAATTAGTGCCAGCTCTGTTAGATATTCAAATCCAAATGAAATGGCAACCGGCAGTCGGCAGTTGGCAGTAGCAGCAGCAGCAGCAGCAGCAGCAACAACAGCTTCGCGCATGCGCGAAAGGTCAGACAGTCGACAATTAAATTACAAGAAACCAAAGCTCGGCTCAAGCAGCCGCCAAACAGCAAAGCGAAAGGTCAACTTGCCCACCGCTTAGGCAACGGCACATTTGTGCCCTGGCGCACTCACATCGCCATGCTGCACCCCTCCGTCCCTCCGCCCCTCCCCTCATGCAAGCTAGCAGAACGAATAATGTCATTTGTATCATGTTCACTTAATTTATGATAGCAAATTTGTTGCAAGCCACAGATCTGCGCAGCTATTGACAGTTCCAGCCATTGTACTCTACATCCAGTTTGGTATGTGACAAATATAGCAATGAGTCGTGCCGCTATTCCACTCCACATCTGTAGCCCAAAGATCGAAACAATTGATCAAAAAACAACGTCGATTGCAGTTTCCTTCTCATGCTTTGCATATCAAGTCAAGGTTTAACGGTTGAGTAGAAAAGTGTGCTGAGGAAAGTGAAAAGCCTGATATGCAAAGCGATGAGTGACTAGCGAAAGTATGTGCATTGATCTGCAAAGCTTATAATATAATATCGTTCAAATTCTAGTTCAGAGTTACTCTAGATTATTAAAAGATCTAGTTGAAATGCAGCTCTTTGTAAATGTGATAGAGAATGCAACCTTAA
This sequence comes from Drosophila meridionalis, assembly GCA_035045145.1. Taxonomy (NCBI): domain Eukaryota; kingdom Metazoa; phylum Arthropoda; class Insecta; order Diptera; family Drosophilidae; genus Drosophila; species Drosophila meridionalis. Next base: position 7,334,300 of record JAWNPG010000020.1, on the reverse strand, counting down.
CAGAAGCATTTAATAATGATTTTTAAAGATGGTTATTCAGTATATTCATTGGGATATCCAGGGGCGAAATTTCTGTTTAAAAATATGAAGTGTGTTTCCTATTGTTGACTATGAAGGCGCTGCGACACCAGTGACACCAGGGCTAAGTTGTTTGAGTAGCAGACAGCAGATATCGCTCAATTTAATCAAGCTGTCTATTTTTATTTATTTTTCACTCTTTATTCCTTCTTCGCAATATTCAAATATGAATTTGTAATTGATTTTATGTCAGGCTTTCAGGCACTTTCAGTGGTAATAATGTCTTCGGCAAAGCACATCGCCTACGCTTGGTTAACATATTTTTTTGCGTTCAGTGGAATCTTTGGATTTTGCTTTGATTTTCGAACAAGAAGTTTGATTAAATCACGCGTCTTGTGCATTTATAGCAGAATATTCTGCTTGGCTTTTTTTTTAATCACATCTTATAAGACGATTGCATTTGAGCGACCGAGACTAAATTATGCTACTCGATCTCACCTAATGACTCTTTTATTGTTTGTTTATCCCTATGCCAGATGGATAACCTTAGTGAGCAGCATTTACTGTGTGCAACGTTGGCAACAAACGATATTCAATATGATGCGCACTCTGCTGAAGGTGGAGAAGTTTCTAGACGAATCTAGCTATTGCGTCATCACATCGGAGTTGTCGTATATTCAAACGTTATTCTGGATCAGAGCTTTTTTACACATCCCAAGAATTACATTGTTCATTATATACGCACTCACTACAAACGCCGGATTTTATATTATGTTAAACGCACTTGGTACCAAAATATTTGTAGACGGACTATATTTCCTTATATTTGTTGTTGTCTGGAAGATCTGTCACACTTTCATGAAACTGCAGATCTACATAAATCAGTTATATGCTGCGCCAGTCCCAAGGAACTCAAGGAAAGAGCAGCTCATGCTGGAAGTACATCGAATGTACTACAAACTTATTCAATTGACGAACGAGTTTTGTGAGGTTTTTAAATATCCATTGGCCTGTCTTCTGCTGCTCCTTATCTGTATGACCTGTGTGACTGGATACTCGTATAGTCGCATGGCATTTGGATACTTAAAAATGAGTATCTCCATGACTGAATGGGTCATTCTATTCATAAACATCAACTACCTATTGGAGCTCTACCTTCTGACTGTCATAACCAACATGACTACTAAACTTCATGAGAGCACTTTGCGCGACCTACGCTTCTCCTTCTGTGATTCGGATGTAGTGGAACGCAGTGTATGTTTTACGATTGAGTGTTGAGATATTGTTTTAATAATATTATTTTAATCATAGAGTGACTGGCTTGGCTTGCAGCTGGCTTGTCAGAATACGAGCATCAAAATCTTTGGCATATTGAACATCGATCTCCAATTGATCTTTCCACTCGTAAGCGGCATCATACTTCACATAATATATGTCATACAGTGTGACTACAAATATATGTAAACAGTTGAGAATGCTCAACTCAGAGATACTCGGAAACCCTTATCAGCTTTTCTATTTAAAATTAATTATGGAATAACTTTTGTTCTAGAACCTAGATGTATTTGTTTAACAATCAGAAAAACGTTTACACATAGACTAAAATATGTTTTCAGTTTTCAAATTTATGGCAACGAATACCTTCCTACCGAAATTCGAACAATAAAAAAGTAAATATTCATCAATTGAATCTATAAACTTAACTTGATATCTAAAGTTTATAATTATTGATTAATGTCGATATGTATATATCGGAAAAAGGACAGTATTGTATATGGAATCTAAATAAACATAAAACTTTTCAAGATTCTAGCTTTCTCGTTTACAAGATTGCTGCATTGGGCTACCCAAGAAGCTATTAAATATATTAAAAATAATGGATTTCAAGTCGCTGTGATAGACATAGTCAAAAGTGCTGTTTAAAATTAATAAGTTTATTGTCTAATATTGGCTATAAAGGGGTAGAGCGTGTCAGTGGCATTAAGGCTAAGTCATTTGACTACCACACAACAGATATCACTCAAATTAATCAAGCTGTCTACTTCTATTTATTTTCCACTATTCATTTTCTCTTCACAATATTCAAATACGAATTTTCTAATTGGTTTTATGCCACATAATGGATTTCCTTTCAGTTCTAGTGAAAATGTCTTCGGCAAAGCACATCGCCTACGCTAGGCTAACATATTTTTTTGCGTTCAGTGGAATCTTTGGATTCTGCTTTGATATCCGCACAAGAAATTTGATAAAGTCGCGATTATTGTTGATTTATAGCAGACTTTTGTGCTTATTTTGTTTGTCACTCATGTCGTGGAAGACGTTTGTATCTGGCCAAGGTAGTCCAAAGTATATAACTCGATCCCAACTAATGACTTTTCTGTTGGCTGTTTATCCCTACGTCCGATGGATAGCCTTAGGAAGCTGCATTTACTGTGTGCAGCGTTGGCGACAAAGGATATTCAATATGATGTGTACTCTACTAAAGGTAGAGAAGTTCTTAGACGAATCTAGCTATTGTGTCACCCCATCGGAGATGTCATATATACAAATGTTATTGTTGGCACGATGGTTGCTATATATTCCGCGAACTTTACTATTCATAATAACGGCATTCACCATAAACGAAAAACTATATGACTTCTTAACCAGACTTGGTACTAAAGTATTTGTAGATGGGGTATATATTCTTATATTTATCACTGTCTGGAAGATCTGTCACATTTTCATGAAACTGCAGATCTATATGAGTCAGTTATATGCCGAGGCAATCCCAAGGAACTCAAAGAAAGAGCAGATCATGTTGGAAGTACATCGAATGTACTACAAACTTATTCGATTGACGAACGAGTTTTGTGAGGTTTTTAAATATCCACTGGCCTGTCTCCTGCTGTTGCTTATTTGTATGACCTGTGTGAGTGGATATTCGTACTGTCTTATGGTATTTGGAAAACACAAACAAACAATTAACCTTGCCACTGAGGGACTCATACTATTCATAAATGTTAATTACCTATTGGAGCTCTACCTTCTGACTCTCATAACCAGCATAACTAGTAAAATTCATGAGAACACTTTACTGGACTTACGTACATCTTTCTGTGATTCAGATCTCGTGGAACGTAGTGTATGCTCAACGATTGAGTTTTGAGATATTGTTTTAATAATATTATTTTAATTATAGAGTGACTGGTTTGGCTTGCAGCTGGTCTCCCAAAATACGAGCATCAAAATCTTTGGCATATTGAACATCAATCTCCAATTGATTTTTCCACTCGTAAGTGGCATCATACTTCACATAATATACGTCATACAGTGTGACTACAATTATATTTAAGAAAATAAGAATACTCCAGTTGACGGTCCGACATGGAGATACTCTGAAACCTTTTTAAGCATACTCCAAGGTTTTGATCTGTGCTTAGATACAGAAAGCACATGCAGTTACACTTGTAAACCCACACATACACACGTACATCGTGAATATTGCGCACTTTTATGGCTGCCGCAGCTGCACTGGGGCTGTCGTATCCGCTTTTCTATTTGAAATCAATTATGGAATAACTATTGTTCTAGATGCACTTGCTTAGCAATAATAAAAGCTTTTACATTTTCAAACGCTTTTTTTTTTAATTTTCAAAATTATTGGAATGGAATGGTAATTTGTATTGTTTCATATAAAAAATACAATTTTGTTTTTTGAATGTATAAAATATATGCAATGCTCACTGCCGATATAACACTTGCGAAAAGAGTTGAGAATCTAAAATACTTCTTAGACTTCATTCAATTGTACTGTATGAATTGAATTGAAAATATGTTTTATGATACCCTTAAAAATTTGTAACTGACTGAATTTTACGTTAGTTATCCCTTGGATATGAAAGCAGTTGACGGTGTGGGGCCGTTCCAGTTACGAAAGTGGGTCAGCTGTTTTGAATCGTGTAAAACATGTGCCACAATGATAGCTAGCTTGTAATTTTACGGCGCTGATTGAGTGTTTAAGCGGCAACTCTCGACACATTTAGTTAGTCTATAAATGAGAGGTGTAAGTAGATGTCCGACCGATGCAAACATGGACTTCAGCAGCGTACTTGAGCGATGCGGAGCATTCGGGCGCTTCCAGCATGTGATTTTACTCCTCTATGGCTATACGAACATACTCAGCTCCCTGCATTACTTTTCGCAAACGCTCATCACATTTACGCCGGAGCATTGGTAAGTAGACGCAATTGGGATCTAGCATCGTATTCAAGAGTGCGTTTTCATAGGTGTTACCATGACGATCTAAAGAATCTGAACTCCTCAGATCTTCGCTTGATATACGCGAATGTGACGCACAAGTCTTGCACTCTACTGGAAGGGGTAGTTAATGGCACAGGTATTGCAGCTACGGGTGGACACTGCAAGGAGTGGATATTCATGCGGGAACAAGGCTACGAGAGCGTCACAACTGAGGTACTTGGACTTCTCATTGATATCCTTAAAAATGTCTAATACCTTTTGCAGCTCCAATGGGTCTGCGACAAGTCGCATCACTCGGCCGTAGGTCAATCGTTCTTCTTCATTGGCTCGGTTGTCGGCACCGTAGTATTCGGAAATCTGTCAGATCGCATTGGACGACTGCCAGCTTTACTGCTGGCCACATTGGCAGGAGCATCGGGGGACTTTCTTACCTCGTTCATCTACAGCTTTCCCTTATTCGCCTTTTCGCGGTTTGTCTCCGGACTCTCCACCGACACCATGTACTATTTGATGTATATTTTGGGTGGGTATTCCATATATGATATATATAGTGTATGGTATAGTGATATGCATAACTAAAATCTCTCCAGTGTTCGAGTACCTCAGTCCCAAGCGCCGCACCTTTGGGCTGAACATTATACTCGCCTTCTTTTACTGCTTCGGTTTGATGAGCTCTCCTTGGTTGGCCATCTGGATCGGCAATTGGCGCCACTACTTGTGGTTTGCTTCGTTGCCGGCTCTCGGGGTGCTCGCCTACCCGCTGTTCATCTGCGAGAGCGCCCAGTGGCTGCTCACCAAGAAGAGATACGATCGGGCCGTGCAGTGCCTGAAGTGGGTGGCCAAGTTCAACGGGCAGCAGGTGGAGGACTCTGTCTTCGACGAGTTCGTCAAATACTATCGTGAGAAAGTGAAGGAGGAACTGAAGCTGACTACCGACGAGGACACATTTATGGGAATGTTTAGGACTCCGCATCTACGGCGTTGCACGCTCTCATTGCTGCTGAAATCGTGAGTTATTGCCAACAGATGCTGGCGCAAGGGTTTGATAAGATGTACTCATTCAGCGTCATCATTACACTCTCCTACGATGTGATCAACCGTAATATGGAGGGCCTAGGCACTTCGCCTTTCAAGCTGTTCTCCTACACCTCCATCAACTATCTGCCAGCGGGCTGGACTATCCTCTTGCTCCAGAACAACATCGGACGAAAGGGCATGGCCTGCGGGGCACTGCTCGTGGGTGGCATCATAACCACAGTGACGGGCTTCCTGATTGCTTTTTTGGACCCGAAAGAAAACGCTCTACTGCTGGCCGTCATGATTGGCCTGGGTCGCTATGGCGTGACGGTGTCCTACGATGCGGAAATCCAATACGCTGCCGAGATAATACCCACAAGTGTACGGGGGCGTGCCCTCTCCAACATACACGTCGTGGGGCTGGCCTCCAACTCGCTGGTCTTCTACGTGATCTACTTGGCCAAGTTCTATAAGCCCTTGCCATCCATATTCATAAGCTGTTTAATGTTCATCGGCGCTGGCTTGTGCCTAACTCTTCCAGAGACTTTAAACAGGCATGCGGCTCACCCACATATTATTGATTAATTATTAATGTTACATTTTTGTGATTTTCAGAAAGCTGCCGGAGAATCTGGCGGAGGCTGAAAGTTTCGTTAAGCAAGAGCCTGGCACATGCCTCTCCTTATTTCCCAAGCGAGAAAAAATTTCATCGACAACAATTTAAGATTTTTTAGCGTAAATTTGAAACTTGTTGTGCTACGTGCAGACCACACATACTATGTATGTATTGTGAGCTGACAGTCAATAAATGTAATATGATTCGAACGACATCCTCTTAACGACTATAATGTTTGGGTTGACCTAACAATTTGTATGAACCCTAATGATAAACTATTACTAACTATTTTCTCGAACATTACCATAATGTTTGAGTTTAGACAAATTATTAATCAACCGTGTCGTGACTACAACTTCCTATTATATTCATATTTTCCAAAGCTTTAGCTGCTCAGTTCCCCCCATACATTGTATATCTAATAATTGTAGAAGGTAAGTAGAATGGCTCAAAATTGACTCAATATTTGCCGTGAGTGACACCTGATTAAACAGGCATACTATTATTTGTAATGACACGAGTGAACACGAACACGAATATTATAAAAAAAAATAAATAAATAAATATTTCGTGTGTTTTACTAGTCACTTGTCTAAACACGTTTTAGCTATTATAATAACCGAATACATATCAATCTAATTTCTGGCCAATGTAGTAAAAAAAGCCATTAGCCCTGATAAAACAGATAAGTATATATACATTTATAAACGTTTTTGATAAGTTCGTGCAGTCTGTTAGCTCAATGGGACTCCTCCGATTCTCAGAGATCTCTAATTTATCTAGAGAGTGTAACAGTTGCTCTCGTATTATGACGAAAATAAAAAGAGAATTCATTTTCAATTGAATGAATGAGTTTTCTGCAGTCGGTAGATGCATATATATAACAATATACCATGTATATATATATATATATATATATATATATATATATATATATATATATATATATATATATATATATATATATATATATATATATATATATATATATACAAATATATATTATTATTATCAGATCAACAAATTAATGCCTGCATCTTATTTGTTGTTTGCAAGCAGCTTGTTTACCCGGCCTCGAATATTTGCTAATAAAAAGAATGCAGCGGGTGGGTGGCATTAAATTGTCGAGTCGACACCGCGCGATACGCACGCATAAATACTGTTAGCTAGACAATAACTGTAAACGTATCGCATCGCATGCTACATTATTTCGAGCTCGGCAATTTCAACGGACAAAATCTATATTTATCTATTTAAAACAACGCAGCGACCCATCCAGTGCAATGCATTTCATTTCGGCTGAGAGTCGGCCGCGTCCGGGTCCGGGTCCGGGGCCAAGCCCGGCCATGCGACATTTCAAACTTGACTTCGGCGTGCTGCGGTTCGCGTTTCAAATATTCTGATCGAATTATCAACGTAGCAGCTGTTGCGGCCTGTCCCGAGTGCGGGTTCAATTCATACGGCCCTCAGCTGTTTTAGATTTGTTTCAGAAAATCTGTTTCTTATCGTCAATTTGGGTGCGAGAAGCAAAACACAATCCACGTAACCATTTCTTATTCACACGCGGATTCGATAAGTCAACTCTGTCACACCTAATCTAAGAAGTGCTGTAAGAAGTTACGACTGGATATGTGTCAAGAAAGTGTATAACTTAAAGTAAGAGTTGGATATGTGTCAAGAAAGTGTATAACTTAAATTAAGAGTTTAACAGAAAAAGTATTTTCTTAAGTTATCTCCCTTTCATGATCAGTAAATAACATTGATATATATTTCGACTACTTGCTGGAATGTCATAATTAAAAACGTTTTTTTATTGTCTATGCATAAGTCAATCTTAATGTTTACCTCCATAAACTTTAAATATTAAGAGACCTCGAAAAACGGAACCTAGATTTATATCTGACAACCTTTCGAACAGGTGATAATTGTGACTGCTGTGAATGGTCAAGTAGAAATGTTCCCAATAATCTGAAAATAACTTCAATTATGTGCGAAAATATTATTATTATTATTAAATAGTAGCAAAGCCTCTGTTCCAATCCCACTCAGCACACAGCTTAGTAAAATCTGTTAAATTAAATTATGGAATTGTTTTTTTTTTTTTTTTTTTGAATTAGTCATGGCGCAAATTGAAAATTCTAATTGGCTGTACTAATTAAGAAAACTTGGCACGACGCTCCATAGAGAAAATCAAATTGAGTAAGATGTAAGATGCATAATATTAAAGTGTTGTGATATAGTCAGGCCATTGGCTTACCAGGGATAGGTTCAGAGAAGATAACTGTGGATTCTGCAGACAGAGGTACTGGAAGCAACAAGTGAATGTGTATTCAGAATAAAAGTGAATAAAAGAAATCAAAATTGAATCAAAATGCTCGAAGTGGACAAAATGCTGGAGAAGTGCGGCGACTTCAGTCGACTGCAGTGGCTGATGCTGCTGCTGTTCAGCCTGATAAACGTGCTCTCGTCCATGCACTACTATTCCCAGACGATCATCAGCATTGTGCCCAAGTATTGGTATTTATAAAATGCAAACGCATCACGTGGCCTAGACTCAACACTTATCACCCATACGCCCAGGTGTGCAGACGACCCGACAGCAGCGGCCCCAAAGGAATCCAGTTGCCAGCCGCTGCACAGCAACGCGACCTCCCATGATATATGCCACAGCTACCACTATGAGTTCTACATGGGCTACCGAAGCTTCAGCAGCGAGATGCACTGGATCTGCCACGATGGCTGGATGCTGACCCTGGGCCAGTCCCTGTTCTTTGTGGGCTCCGTCATTGGCACCTTGGTGCTGGGCTACCTCGCCGACATAGTGGGTCGCCTGCCCATCCTAATCCTGGCCAACATTATTGGCATGCTGGGCAACCTGCTGACGATTTTCAGCAACAACTTGGCGCTCTTTTGCTCGTTCCGGTTCATCGCTGGATTCGCCACCGACGCCAACTTCCTGATGATGTACATTCTGGGTGAGTGAAAGGAGCTTAAACAACATGAAAATTTAACTTATTGTGTCATAATTCATCCATGCAGTCATGGAATACATGCGACCCTCCTTGCGCACGCTGGGCGTGAGCATCTGCATCGGCATCTTCTACTGCATGGGCTCGATGGCCGTGCCCTGGATTGCAGTGCTCATGGGCAACTGGCGGGGCTTCCTGCTGGTCACCTCGTTGCCGCTGGGCCTGGTGCCGCTCTTCTACTTCATTGTGCCGGAGAGCGTGCAGTGGCTTATCTCGAAGCAGAAATATGATAAGGCTGTGACCTGTCTGAAGCGCGTTGCCAAGATCAATGGCCGAAAGATCGACGACAGCGTCTACGCCCAGTTCGTCGAAGAGTGCAAAGTAAGTCAGAAAAACATGCAGACGACCAAGCCGAACATGTTCGGACTCTTCAAGACGCCCCGACTGCGCCGCAACACGCTCATACTGTTCTTCAAATCGTGAGTAGGCCGCCTTCGGTTCAGTCTGTATCCATCCACACTCACACTCGCCCTCGCATTCACCTAGCATGGTCATCACTCTGTGCTACGACGCCGTCTCTCGCAACGTCCAAGGCCTTGGCATTTCGCCATTTCTGATGTTCACACTCAGCGCCACCACGATTCTGCCCGCCTGCCTGCTGATCATTGCTCTACAAGATCGCATCGGCCGCAAGGCAATGACTTCCATCTCGCTGCTCCTCAGTGGCATTTTCATTTCGGTAACGGGCATTGTTCTCTTCACCGCTGCAGCCGCCACTAATCAGAGTAAGTCTGCTGGCAAACCAGTTCCAACAACTACTCAGAGTGAAACATATCTCTTATCTTTTTATTAACTCCAAGTGGAGTTATATAGAAATATTACCTATTTTAATTTTCTATTTCATTGCTATACTCCATCATATCATCTCAACAGCAACCACCTTGCTGGTCACATTATCAGTGATTGGGCGCTTCGGAGTCACTGTGGCCTACAACTCGGGCGCTCAGTACGCCACGGAGCTGATTCCGACCTGTGTGCGGGGCCAGGGCGTGGGTGCTGTGCACGTGATGGGCTATGCGTTCACATTCTTAAGCGTGTACATATTGCACACACGCTCGATCTTCCCGCCGCTGCCGGAAATCATTCTGGGCGTGATCTCGTTGCTGGGTGCTTGCCTGACGCTGCTGCTGCCGGAGACACTACATCGCACGCTGCCGGCCAGCCTAGAGGACGCCGAGCAGTTTGGCATGAACGAGCATTGGTACACGTTCAGCTGCTTGGAGAAGCGCACTCAGTCGGTGGCGAGACTGGCGCCGCAGCGCGGTATGTCATTGTCCATCTCCACCGATTCATCGGTCTACTTCTAGGGTCGAGCATGACAACTATTCTGTATATGAGTACGAGTCTCAGGAGGACGAGCATACCTTTAGGCTTTAATTTATTGTGGTAAATTTAGTATTTTAAGTCCAAGCTCAAGCATAATATTATGTACAAATATACTTAACTATGAAATCGAAATTATATACTTATTCCCGTTGCTCAAGAGCGATAGATTTGTTGAAACAGTCTTCAAATATTATAATATATTTGCAGACTCTCTTCATCACCCAAGCTCTTTGCAGCTCTACAGTCGAACATCAAATTTAACACAGGAATAAGGGCTTTTTTGCTCAAGTAGTATGAACTCTTTTATATGGCACTGTTAATGCAATTGAATGACTTTCCAACACTGACCAGGCTAACCCAAACTGCTCAGTAAGGGAAACGAAAGGTTGCCCTACAATGGGTAAGTGTATATTAATTGACAATCGCTAGAATATTTCTTCTAAGCTTGATTGATTAAATACGTATAGCAAAATTCTGAGAAGAGTCTGTAATGGCTGACTGGTCGTTTCAGTTGATGGTTACGATTATATTTATACTTAAATATTATAGTTTCTAGCGATTTTTCCTCATTCTTCTGCCTGTTACATAACCTTGTGCATATTCCATATACTTTGATATTTTATTACTTTAGAGTACAAAAAGCTCTATACATTTATGCTACAAAAAAGCTGCATAAAGTTGCTAGCGTAGTCCCTGCTGACATTTGCATCCCAGACACAGCACATTGCGAAGCTCTAGTTTAACTTTATGTTAGAAATGTATGTTATGTTAACTGGGGAACTGTTAGGAAAGCTTTGGGTGCTGACATCGGCTAAAACGAATATACACAACAAATTTCTGCTAAAAGCTTTACTCTGATGCTATTGCATACACTGTATATATAATATCTTTGTATATATTTATACTTGTAGTTATAAATAAACGCAAAAACTGAAACCATTGAAAAAAGGAAATGGGTATAATGCTTTTGTGAGTATGTATGTAACAGGCAAAAGAAGATGTGGCAGGCCTTATATATATATATATATTTGATCAGGACGACAATTTGAGGTTATCTATCTATCTGAGGTTATTTGTTACCTACCATGTTTGCCTTGCATAAAACAAGCGCAGAATAAATGGAATATATACTCCTCGCAGCGTTCAGAGTATTCGCTAGTCGGGCACCCCCACTAGCGCTTTCTTACTTGTTAAGATTGCAATTGTCTTGATTTATTTGAGCCTTATTTAAGAGCACTGAAATCCAAGATTTGATGCCATCTCCAGCTTAACAGCGCTGCGATGCTATGGAAAAACTTCTCGGCTGCAACCGACTCCCACGAACAGCGCCAACTGCCTTTTATATCTGCAGCTGTTGCTGAGATATTTGATTTTGATGGATCTTGGGTAGATTGTGAAGTTGTGATGAAATTTGATTAGGCAATTGTGTTGTGCGGACGCACTTGCTGTACAACTTAAATTTGTGCTTAAATACTTGCAGTTAACAACAAGCTGCCACGCCCCCTGCTCAAGGTGGACCATTGCTGTTGCTGTTGCTGTTGTCTTGGGCAGCGGCGTTTACCTAAAGTTTTCCATTGACTTTGCAAATTTATGCAATTATGCAAAAGTTTTTAATGAGTTCTAAATAAAGTTAAAATTTCGTTGACGGCAGCGGTTAGCTGGTGTAAACTACACCAGGCGACCAAATGAAACTTTCGTCACAGCCAAACAAAAACTTTGCCCGCCAATTGTTTGAAGCCCCACTCGAGTGAGGAGTCTCGGCTTAGCGCTTTGGTAATCACAGTAACGACAGCCCCGTCATGGTCACAAATTGCGAATTGCGAATGCAAATTGCTTAACTTGCTGCACTTTAAGCAGCTTAAGCATGACCACGCCCCCATCCTCGCCCACACTCAGCAAGGACAAGCTCATCTCGGAGATGATGGGCAATGTCAAGTGCTCAAGCGACAAGCATCAACTGGCAACTGTGTGAACTCATTTTGAGACGTTTGTCTGGCAGCGCCTTCATTACGTAATCCCCTAGCAGGGTTATGCACAAATAAAGTTCAGGGCCATGGTCAATACGAATGCGGCTCACTTGGCAATTGGCCGTAGGCTTTGGGTACTCGGAACTCGGCTCTTATTATGCATGCGCTTCCGCTCGATTTATGCGACGGCATCTCTGAGGGCGGCACTCAGGCCGCGGCAAAGCAACTTTATCAACCACTCACACACAGCTGGCACTTTTCCAGAAGAAAAAGCCTCACCTGACGGCGGAGGGTGGGCGTGGTTTGGGGAGGCTGCACGCAGCTGCCTGTGGCCACAAAATCCGTGTGATTAAAGGCGCTCGCGTAAAAGGTTTGTTAATGCGTATTTGTAAAATGTTTGAATGCGAATTCTAATGAGCGACAGCGAGCACACCTCAGACACAACTGCCAGTGGGAGGCGCGTGTGGGCGTGGCAGCCATAAATGCCGCCATAAGCGTACAATGACTAGAACATGTCTGAGCCAGTGAGTGTGTGAGTGAGTGTGAGTGAGTGCGAGTGAGTGCGAGTGAGTGTGTGTATTCAAATTTAAATAATGATGTGCAATTTATAGGTTGATCGTTGCCCTGGGTTACCTCGAGTGCTTATGCAGGTGATTGATGCGCCTGTAGCCGCTTAAAGAGCCTCAGCTAAATCAACTAATTAACTCATTTACACTGGAAGTATAAGATGTCCACAGAAGGAGATTTCCCACACACACACACACACACACACACACACACACACACACACACACACTCAGTCACACGTTGAATTTGTTGTGCATATTTCTCATTTTGCTACAACTTGCCTGGTGACCCGCATGTGTCAAGCGCCTGTCACCTAGGCTGCACGAATCTGGCAGCGTCTCGGCTGCGCGCTCGTGCGTCTCATCCAATAGAATTTGGGCTCCATGGCCAATGAAGTGTCCGGCGGGCGCCGTGTACGGGCGCACGGAGCCGTGCTGGACTTGATTAGCGTTGGAGGCTTTGGCCTTATTTGTGTGCAGGATTTCTTGGACCGCTTGGCTTTGAGACGGCTTAGCCAAATAAATCACAAAAAAGGCCAACAATACGAGCCGACAAACTATGGCCCATTCGACTTAGTCAATTTATTTTCGAAACTTCCACCCTTGTCGGCCGTCTCATCCGTCTCGCCTACCACAAGCAGTTTGATTGAGCCCCCGAATGTTTATCCTGCTGTTAGTTAAGCTGTAAATACATGGCTAGTATTATACATAAATAGATAATTTGATACGTTGCCTCAAACAAAGCAAACAAACAATGGAATGCGTCTAGCTGACCGAGGTCCGGCCGAGGCATTCATATATTGCTGCATAAGCATTACGAGCCAAAGCCTCTACTTGCTCCGGGCCATCTGTCGGTGTGCGTCTGTGTGAGTGTCTGTCTGTCTGTGTGTGGGTGGCTAGGGTTTTTCGTTTAATAGCCCCAAGTAGAGCCCCAGAGTGACTCGGAGTCTGTTTCTAATTGTAGTTTGATTTTTATGCGTATCGAATGAACAAAAGTTCTATGATTCCCTCCAACCTCGCCCCCGCCCTAAAGCTGAGCCGAACAAAATGGGCTCCTACTGACTGCCCAATGAAACCTAATAGCGAATTGAGAACGTGCTCCAATACCAAAGAGCTTTGCTGGACCCAGCAGCTCAGTGCTAACAAGGCGAAGGGACATCGACTAATTGCGACCCTTTTGCTTATCACTCAACCCAAAGCCCTATTGGCCCATAAAAAGCGGCAGGCATAAGCCACGTTACAAAGCATCCGCAGCCCCCTTTTCTATGGGTTTGAAATGTGAACAAATAAATAAAACAAGTAAGAGTGCTCTAGTCGAGACTGCTCGACTAGGGGATACCCTGAGCCCTGTAATGAGCCAAATATCAAATCATTCTACGCTTTTGTTATGCATACATACAAAGAACACATACACACATATGCACGCACGCATAAGCGCGCGCTCTGCCAACTGCGCAGTTGACGCAGCGACTGCGCATGGACTGCAATGTGGGCATTACTATGGGAACTTAATTGTTTAATAACTTTTTTTAGCGATGGACTAACTTCATCAAACTTTCACAACTTATTAATGGCATTCATATGTGTGTATTTGCCAAAGCACAAGTCTCTAGTATTTAATTTGCGCTTTTTACAAATAGGGGGCTATTGGGGATGAATGGGGCATGGCATCAAAAATCTAATGATTACGTAATCTCCGTATTCATTCAACGCAATTACACAACAAATTTGAAGTCTCTAGCTCAAACGATACACAAACTACGCCTTAAAACCGTATTTTCGACAAGCATTAAAATCGATAACATTACAACAAAAATAGTTATCGTTCATACGAAATAAACTTGACCTGCGCGTGCTATCCACGGACCCAACAAAAAAAAATTCAAGTCTCTAGCTTGTCTAGATGCTTCAATCGACGCGTTCAAACATACGGACAGACGGACAGACGGACAGACGGACGGACGGACAGACGGACGGACGGACAGACAGACAGACGGACAGGGCTAAATCGACTCAGCTCGTCGCCCTGATCAAGAATATATATACTTTGTGGGGTCTGACACGCCTCCTTCTGCCTGTTACATACATTTAACAAAACCATTATACCCTGATTTCCCATTTTCAATGGGCTCAGGGTATAAAAAAGGATACGCAGAACCAATTTGACTTTTGTGCATCTATTGTATTCGGCTTTATTTCAAAATAATTTGTATTCAGTTTGTCAGCTGGTTTCAACTGCGAAATACCATTTAAACATTTGTTTGTGTTGTTAATTAAATATAAAATATATTAATGTTGACTAATAAACCTTATAATCGCAATTGGGAATACCTGCTGAAAGAGGCAACTCTCAGTAAACTCTACACATATGTAGGTGTGATTGTCATACAGGGTATTTCATAGTCAGCCATTACCTCTCCTGTTTGTATTTATTATCATTTCTGTCGTGTCACACACTCTCAACTTTAATTTATACAAAGTTTTTTCTGCTGACAATTGCTGTGTGTCTGCGCGCTTAATTCAATTAACGCGTTTGCTGGGGGCGTGGCTGCAAACAGATAGTGCAGGGGAGTTGATATATATATATATATATACATATATATATTTCGTTTTTTTCTGGCCAACAATAATATGAGCAGGCACAACATGAATATTTATAAAACATTTTAATACTTTATTTGGCCAACTGCAACGCGCTGCGAATCTGTTTATGTTTTTTCCATTTAGTAAAAGTGTTGGACGGGTTTGTCTATAGGAGTCGTGCACTGTCAACATAGCGTCAAGGGGCCGTGTTTATTTGTACATGACTGAGAGCTTATCTGACTGAGGGAAACTGAAAGTTAAAGCACGTTTGACTTTTGCACTCTGCTGCTCTTTAAGCATAATTAATTGAATGAGGCGAATGTAAATGTAAATGTAAATGTAAACGTAAAAATGAACCTTTGCCGTGAAAGGGTTGCCTGTTTAATATTTTACAAGAATAATATTATTTTTAAGCCTCTTTCGGTGAGCCATTGTCCAAGCACAATGTGACTCACATGGAAAACAAATGATGCGCATCGATAGAGAAACTTGATTACAAGAGAACTGGAGCAGAGGATGTTGGCAGCTGCTCGAGATATGAGTCTGCGCTTCACATGTGCAACAGGACGTGCCAGGACAGCCATTTTCCTATGCGATGCAAACTTATGAACATGTTTATGCCAATGTTAGTGCGTTCATATTTCACTTAAGTGTGTTTTGCTGGCGAGCTCTTGTTGCTATTGCCAGGCATTGCAGATTGAAGTCTTAAATTTGCATGCGCTGCGTCTCACAATGAATAAATCACGTTCACATATTCCGCTCGCTCTCAAGAAATCGATGCCCTAACTTATTCATCCCCTGAATAAGTAGCCTCTAGCTACGTTCCGCATATTATGATGGCATGTGCACACACGCCGCGTACGTATACGTAATATATGTATGTATGCATACGCCGAGTGCGCCGCCATCAAATTATTTCCGTGACGGGGAAGCAGCGGAAGCAGCTACAAGAGGGCGGACTTCGCTTTCTTTCGCTTTATTCGTTTTTCCTTTGGCTACTGCTGGCGCTCAATAAAATTTCAATCGCTTTATATAAATTGCAAATTACATTAAACAGATTACGGGCCCACGGCTGGCAGTCAGCCTCAAGTCCTTCAGGCATCCTCCGGGCCCTTCCGCACTCACGCCGATCTTGTTGACACAGGAGTTGTTAATTATTTGCGACTTGAGACGTGCAACAGCAGCAGCAACAGCCACAGCAACAGCCGTTGCAGCAGCAACAACAACTTCGCCAGCAGCAACCTGTTTATGTTAATACAACATACGACTCATTGGCTATGCACATAAATATATAAATGAAAATCGGGCAGGAATCAAAGAGAAATCCTTTTAAAGATTCGAGAATAGCCGGAAACAGCTTTAATGACACCTCTTGGCATATTTATGGTCCGCTCTTATTTATTGTTTTATGTCTTCTCGCAGCCTTCATAAGAGGTTTTTTAGCTCCTCTCCACTCGACCGGATAAATGGTCGAGTTAGTGGAAGGGTCTCTCAGGGATACCCTTTTTATGCGCCATACCCTGTGCACATGCATGCTTAGGGTATATCTAGTGCTGTCAAGCATATGCAACAAAGTGAGAAAAAGGTATCAACTATAGATAAATATCGATTTTTATTAGTCTAAGAGTTTTACTACTTCTGATGTTTCGCAAACTTATCTACTCCACAAAACTCTTGCCCTACGCAATGCTCTCGATACAGGGCATCAATGGCAGTCTAGACCTGAGTCTATTGACTTGTTATTCAACAAATGTGTTTGGGCATGTGTGTTTACTTGGCTGTATTTGAAATATGTCCCCACTCAGCTGTCCTTTCACAATGCGTTTGCTTTTTGTTGACGCGAGCGTCTGTGGCACACAGGGACAACCTTTTCTCTATTTTCGCATTTTTTTCCCCTGTTAACTGGGCTTATTGACGCATACTTCTCCCTTCGAAATATTCAATTCTTGTTATTTATACACGCATGCTATACGGAGTATTTGATTCATAATTAGGACTGCTTTTTGTGAGTATCTTTCTGCCGTAATTGACTTTGGATGGGCTGTGAATGTAAACGAGGTATGGATTCTTTATTTACACTGAAATGCGGGGCTTTGTCCATGCTCTCTCATATTTCGGCCAATTCATTTCTGGTTCTTTTTGTGACTGGAGCTTTCGCCTTTTTATTGTCTTTCTGTTTCATTTGGTGTCCGACTCACAGTTTTTATCAGAATTTCATTTTTCTTTTATTTCAGACAGGTGCCCACTTAAAGCCATTTGGCCCTCAGCAAATGTTGGGCTGGAATCGGCTTATTTATTTATATATATTTTTATATGTATATCTGAAAGGGGGATGAGGGCGTGGCTGTAAAAAGGCTTGCCCGCCCACTCTGTTTTCTTTTCATTGTGCGCTGTGTTTATTATTGACGAACTCAACTCTTTGAGCTGCCATTGTTCTAGTGGACAGCTAAAATTAAGATAAATATCTCTCGCCGAGTGCTTAATTTATTTTGTTGAAATTAAGCAAAAATCCGAAAAGTTTTCGCGCAGCGACAACTTTTATCATTATGTTCCTGGCCCGGGGCAGCTGCTGCCGCAGTGCTCGGGGCACGCGCTGCCAACTAATGCAATTAGCTCAATTGTCATTTGGGCAGCTAGGCGCAGGGCGTGTCTGGGCCAAACATTGTCATTTCATGAAGTTACAAACGGACACAACTTTTTCGACACGGATGAGAAGAGATGGGAACAGGAATGCGAAAAGCTGAATCAATTTCCCGAATTATGCTCAGAGAGCAGAAGGAAACATTAATAGACAATTAATATTGATTGCGTGTGCCAGACAGATATTAAAGTAAAAAAAAAATATGTGGAAGAAGAAGAAGCAGCAAATATGTCATAATCTCATTCGGTTTGGGTCCCATTAATCCTGCGCATATTTTAATTACATTTTGTGGTCGACCGCAAATGCGCTATTAATTGAAAAGTCCCGGGATATTGACAGTCCGGGCCGACTTATCGACTAATCGCATTAGCCTCCCATTTGCATACGGCTCCAATGGACCGTTCAGCAAATTATACAAATTATAATATAATTCCATTTCTACTGCAGAGCAAATGCAATGCTTGAGCTGATTTTGGGACTTTATTTTTTATCACAACAAAAAGCTAAACAGAAATCGTGTAAGTCCCTTTAAAGCGTTTGAATAGATGGCTTACATAAATCTATAAATGGATCCAGGCTGACATAATTTTGAGTTTGTAAATAAAACTTGTGTGTGCTGAGAGCGTGGAGAACATTTTCTTCTCTAGACTTTCTGCTGCGCGACATAAATATCAATTAGGGGGCAAAAGTTATTAACAAGAAGTTTAATTATGTGATTTATGCTTAACAAGGCCAAGACGAAACTTTTGACTAATTCGTGTTGGGATTAGCGTGAGGGAGAGTGAGAGATTAGAGAGATAGAATGGGAGATTAAAAAAAATAACGTTTGACTAGCTTCTGTTGGGATTAGAGATTAAAGCAAAAATATTTGACTAAAGAACTAGCATTTATATAGTTATATTTATTATTATTTTTGCCCCACAAAAATATCAAATTCACTTTAGAAATCGGAAAATGCTGCACATATTTAAGCATTCTCCATAAATACTCAAGGGCAACATATGCAGATGTAGCTGCAGCTGCACGCTCAGATGCACACGCTCCAGCTCTCCATGTTGCCCTTTGCGGTCTCTCTCTTCTCTCTCTCTCTCACTCGCACACATTGTGCAGGTCGCACCACGAGCATTTGCCATTTATCAAATGTTGCTTTTGATATAGCGCACATCCTGCGGAAAATTAAGACACTGCCTGGCACGCTTCCTAAGCAATTTAAGTGTCCATTTTTTATGGTGCACACGAGAGTTGCATGAGTGCGTGCTCACTCACACACACACACACACACGCACACAGGCATCACATGGTTATGTTTTATGAACTATAGCGAAAATATGCGAGCTATCCATGTCACACATACTCTCACAGCAATACGGCGCCTGTCCAGCTGCAACTATTCGGCTGGCGCCCTAAGCGAACCGAGCTGTCACGCCTGTTGCCTGTTGCCCGGCAACCGCCGCAGATGAGGTAACCTGGCAATGGCTGTCAATTAAACTGGCTTTAGTGGCCTTAAGCCGCAATAGCCGGACTGCAGCAGATCGAATATCTTCACAGGTTGCCAGCCATGCTAATGAGCTGCAGCTGCACCCAGCCTGCTCATTTGTGCACCTGTCCTCTTGCGCCCAAATGCATTTCAATTACAACATATTCAAGGCTGGTCCAGCGGGTCCATTCATCAATGCGGGCCACTGCAGCTGCAGCTGCGGTCATAATGGACCAGCGTTAATGGAGCACCAGCAGTTCATGCCGGGACAATCGAACATATGCATGCTGTGCCAGCCTGAGCAGTTAATAGCATTCAATAAGCCTGTCCCATGCATGTAGTTTATCGACTGGCGCCGAGCCCCACAATGTCCTCAATGTGCTCAAGTACATGCAATCGCTTTGAGCACGGGAACATCAGCTCTGCGCTTGTTGAGTCTATATTATCTCTGTTTATTTTCTTTTCTCTCTTTTTTTTGGCGAGTCGCGCCTTTGTTGTGTACACGCATCCTTTGGGGCGACTGTGCATAATTTAAATTCCATTGTTGGTCGCCGAGCATCGAGTCTGGCATTTCGTGCTTAAATTACTTTGTGCTGCTAAGGCGCTTACAAAGCAGCAGTCGAGCAGTCGAGCAGCCAAACCGAACTGCCCCAGGTCCTAGACAATATTCTAAACAGGATGAAATAATACCGAAGTGGGCTAGTCGGTTTTGTTTGGCTACAAGACACGCCGCCGAGCGCTGTGGCTGCTTAAAATTGTGAAAATGGAATTTTTAAATTAAAGTCTTAAAGTCGAAGAGTAGCAACAGTTAAAGACAAAGTTATCGAACTCGATAACATTTATCTGATTCGATTATATTTTATTTATTATATCAAGCTAATCTCAGTCTAATTTATCCATATCAAACGAGCTCGAAGAGCTCACGGCATTGCATTCAATTTAAGCGTGTGTGGGTGGGTTGAGGCGAGTTGGGGAGGTGGCTTCAGCTGGAATTGGTGGGAAAGGTTAAAAGCAATTCGCTAGCTGCAACAGATTGCTGAAAGGTAACACTTGAAAAGGTAAACGAGCGCAAACAGAAGCACTTTGGGCATCTGCTGTTGTGGAATGGAGTTGGGTGTGGGGATGGGGATGGGGATGGGGATGGTGGATGCGGATGCTCGAGCTGTGCGCTTGTGGGTCACATTGGCATGCAATGCTCGTGTTGACGTTGAAATTTAATTTACACCTTTGCACGTACACAAACAACAGCAGAGCCGTGTTGTTGATGGGCCTGATCAGCAGCTGCCCCATTCCGCCTCCTGCCAGCCGCCTCCTGCCTCCAGTTAGAGCCAGCTGCAGCAACAACAACAACAGCCACAAAAAGTTTTCTTTTGCAATTTAGCTTGTTGCGAATGTTGTTGTTCCCCAATTGTTGTTGTTGTTGGCGCTGAAATTGGCGTTGTTGTACATGCGTCGGACGTGGCTGGGTTGTCGGTTAGTGCGGTTATATTTGACTTTTACTCAGCTCGCTTTTGTGGTGCCGCTAATGCATGTCGATGCCAATAAGGCCGCCCCACTGCCGACCCCCCGCCCTTTCAAGCCGCCTCAGGCAGTGGCTAAGGCAACGCCGACGCCAACGCCGACGCCTGCATCAGTTGCCTTTATGCCAGCGCTGCTCCAGGCCGCCGCTGTTTATCTTGTTGTTCACACCTGCGAAACTTCTGCGAGCATAAGTTTTTGTCTGTTTTATATGGCAGTTGGCACGATGTGTCCCTCGGCCCTCGTCCGCCACGCCCTCGGCCTGGCAAGAGGCGCGCGCGCGATGCCTTTACAAATTCGTGTAAATTGAATTTATTGAGGCGTGCGTGTGCGCAGTTGATGACTTTGGTTGCCAAATTGGCTTCGAGGTATTTTCGTTTACGCGGCAATAAGCAATTTTTGGCAGCTAACTGCCGAGCCACAATACGAGAGCCACCCACCAAGCACCCAAGCACCCTTGACCCACCAGTGGTGGCCATTAAGCAACAGTTGCAGCTGCTTTCCGTTTGCTGCATTAGCTTAATTTGCTGGCCAGCTGATGCTGCTGGCCGAATGAAAAATGCTCTGCGTTAATAGAAGACAACTTGTTACACGAGCGCGCCCAAACTTATGCTACAATATTTTTATGGAATGCCAAGGAGCAGAGGAGCAGAGCAGAGGAGCAGAGCAGCAAAGCAGAAGCCGAGGAGCGGCTGGTCAGAGCCTGGAAATGAATGTCGCCAGCAGATTGCATTGAATTCGGCGCACAAAAAGAGACAAAAAAATAAAATGCGAAAAAGAGAAAGAATAAGAGAAAGGGAAATAGAGAGAGGCAAAGGCAAAGGCGAAAGTCGAAGGACAGCACCGGGAAGGAAGTCATCTTTTATAAGGCCAGCTTAGAGTTTTGCCTCCTTCGGCTGCTGCAGCAGCGACTTTTGCAAAAGTTCTTTCAAAACTAGCAACAGCGCTGGCGCTGGCCTTGTGACTTTTTGTTCTCGGCGCTGAGCAACTTGTTAAAATGCAGAATTGTGATTAACATAATCCCTGGAAGCGGGCGTGCGACAGCTGCACATGCAGTCGGGAGAGCTGCGAAAGGTTATTTCAACATTTTAACAAGGGCCAAATGAATTGTAAGCACTTGTCGCCCCATTGCACAACTTTGCGTTTTTGTTTACATGGCGCAAAAATTAAATTTCCTGAGCCAAAACACAAAACACTAAGCAGAAAAAAAGAAGGAAGCTAAATGTGTAACGCAAGCTGCGAACCTCGAAGCGTAGGAGTAATGAAGTTTTGCGCTCAATCAAGTTTAATAAGGAATTATGCCTGGGGCGGGAGCAAAAACTGACAAAGTCAGCAGCGGGAGCAGGAGCAGCAGCGGGAGCGGCGTCAAAGAGCATGTTAACAAGGTGTAACCAAATGTCGTCAAAGCGGAGCACGCTTTAACAGAGCGGGGCTGGCTGAAGGCAAGAACTAACATTTGGGCTGTGGAGCAGCTCGGAAGGTGAGCATTTCCGTCTACAAATTTTCAGCAGGAAATGAGCTAAATACTTAGCAGTCGAGGACATGCAATTTGTGGAAAGGAAAAGTATTTGATAAAATTTAAAAGAAATTAACAGAAAACAAATTACCAGACCTTGCATGGGTGTAAAGTGAAGTTAAGAGGAAAATTTACTTCAGTTCAGTTAAGTGTTTATACTCGTACGACAAATAAATCATATGCATATATGAGTATTAGTAAAATATTGTAAGATATATTATATATAAATTAAGAATATATAACTAATATTTATTTATACAAGTAAAATATATCATCCAGTATGTATATTTGTGTTTGCTAGTCAGACTTTCGTAGGCATGTAAATTTTTGCATTTATTTAGATTGTGATTTTAACTGAATTCAGATTTGAAGCCTTTGCTATGCCTCTGATGCTATTTGAAACACAAGCTTATGGATAAGCTTATAATATAAGCTTGTATATATTATATACAGTATAATTTATAAATAAAAATATTTTTTTTGACTATATTTAAATTTTTATTTAAATTATATTTTGCTGTCTATACGACTATATATATTTTACATTTTTATATTTATTTAAATTTATATTTTGCTTTATAAAAAAATTTGATATATTTTTATTTTTATCATTTTTTTAAATAAATAAATTTATATTATATATTTTTTTAAATAAATAAATTAATATTTCATATTTTATATTTAATTTTTATATTTTATATATATATATATAAAATGCTTGAAATTTCGTAAGACTTAATATTAGACAAAATAAAAAATGAATAAAAACTGGTCTATTTTTGTTATTCATATTATAGTTTAATCACTTCAATAATAATAAATAAATAAGTTTTATAAATGTAGTACATACTCCAAATCATTCAACATATTAAGTAATATCCCACATCGCAAACGGATTCCCACACAAGTCGCTAACATCAGCACATTAGCTGCATGCATGTTAATTGCAGCGACTCCCCGATCAAGCTCTGTTAACAGCGACAGCCAATCGGAGCGCTGTTAACGCTAACATGAGCGCAACGCGAATGCGATTGGAGCTCTGCTCGAGCAGCAGCCAACAAGAATTGGGTGAGCGGCGGCTCGACTCTCACTGAGTGAGATTCAAGGTCGTTGTGTGACACATTTCTAGCTACAGCGTTTACATTGGCTGCTGCTGCGCCGCTGCTGGGCTCTGCCAGCTGTGCCGAAGCGTCGCGCTGCTCCATTGTCCGGATGTGGGTGCGGTTGAGTGAGTTGCGCTTTGAGTGGAAAGTGAGTGCCACTCGCTGGCTTGAGCCTCTTACAATTGAGTTACATTTCGATAGTGGTTGTTGTTGGCCTTTGTCTTTTTTTTTTTTGGTATTTCTAGCTGCTGCTGCGTGGGCTATCGTTGTTGCCATTTTCTTTTGCATGGGTCTATTTTGCTTTTGGCCTAGTCATTTGTATGTCCCTAAACCTAGGAGCGCACACACAATGATAGCCACACGCACACACACGCACACTCGCACACATCTTGGGAGCGACCGCCCACTCTATCATCAATGTGAATGGCGGCGCGCATGAAAAACATTTTTCATCAACATGAATTTCCCGTTAGACATTTGCTTTGTTTTTTGCGTCCCTTTTCCACTTTTCCTTTTCTTTTTTTTGGCAGACATTTTTGAAACTTTTTGGCAGTCTTTATTATACTTATTATCGCTTCATACTTTGCCGACGCTTAAATTGAGCATCTTTTTGTGCCGTTGTCTCTTGTCTCCCGTCTCCTGTCTGCTGTGCGCTCTTTTCCTGTTTTAAAGATGATATGATATGTAGGCGTATGTATTATTTGTGCGGCAGCTGGCAAAGTTTTAGAGAGCACTTCACCTAAATGATGGCAATTGATTGGATTATGTTTTCACCTGTTTATCTTATTATCAACGCTGCAGAGGGCACTAAGTCAACTCAATTTATGTTCCATTTCGCTCGCTGGGATGTTTTTATTTATTGATCCCAAAGTATTGAATGCCTAAATTATAATTTGAAGCTTAAAGAGCATGTCACACTTTGGCAGGGTATCGCCCAGCCAGGCACTCTCTCTCTCTCGCCTTTGGCTCTGTCATCTGCTTAAGGGACTTTGGTTGCCTTTTCTCGGCCTGAACCGCAAATTAGCTTGTGGCGTTTTATTTGAGGTTGCAAATTTTCTGAGCTCACTTCGAGAGCCTTTCTCAACATTCGGATAGAAGAGTCAGCACATTTTCGGTAATTAATTAATTAATGTGACACTTATTTATGCAGAGAGTGGAAGGCAACAAAAAACAGAAGCTGGCCCTTGTTTGCCTTCGCATTCGGAAATTGCGCCTCATTGTTTGTGTCTAATTGCTGACTAATATTTACCTTTGTATACAAGATTTGGGCTCTTCGAAAACATTTTTCATTTATTTTAATGAGAGTCCTTGTTTCTGTATTTTGTATTTTGTGTATTCGTCAACTTTGGTTGATACAAAATAAAAACTTGTTATGGATGGACAAGTTTATGCACTCGTGTATGGGCAGTAACAACATAAGGCAAGAGTCTAAAAGTTGTCTTAGCTCAGTTCTCTCTGTATGTGAGTGTGTGTGTGTGTGTGTCTATGGATGCCAGGACTGCAGCTGCTTGACTGCCTGCACTGTTATACATATAATCTTTATTGTATTATTTTAATTTAGAAAACTAAGTTTGCTGCAGAGAAGAATGCTTCAGGGCAGCTCTATGGCGGGGCGGGTCGAGGCGGGGCGTGGCAGGTAACCGGAGTGGAAGTTCGGGCAAACTTTAAAGGAGGAACCGGCTCCATTTGCTCATTGCTCCTGCGAGATTGCAGTTTGTATTCAATCAAAAAGTTTCAATTTTGTTTCAGTGCTCATAAAATGTTCCTGCCGCCGTACGCATCGCCAGCCCCGCCTCCTGCTGGCCCACTGACCTCTTGACCGCCTTGCTCCCGGGGCAGGGCATCACTTTGCCAAACTATGCGTAGCATCGCTTTAATGACGTTGCCTTCGCCCGGAGCTGGCTCCCTGCTTGGCTCGACCGCTATTTTGGTCGGGTCTAACTTTAATTTGGAAACTATGTGGCTGCTTCCACATTTTCTCTTCACTATTTGTCTTCAGTTTTCTTTTGCGAATATATATATATGTATATAAAGAGAGGGATACATATGTGTGTGTGTTGTGCCAAATGTTGCAAAGAATTTAATTTGTTTTGAATGTTGACTGGCAGACAAGTGGGGGAGTTGTTTCTGTGTGCACTGCACTTACGAATTGGCAAACAAAATAACGTCGAATTGAATAAACAATTTAAAGCAATAAATGAAATGTATTCCGCTTGATGACCAGCACAAAAATCAATTAAATCAAATATAAACGAGTTTGAAGTGTTGAATTGGATTTGGCCAACTGTAAGATACCCTACAAATAGGTAAAGCTCGGCGTCAAATAAGATTGATATCAAATTATGTAATAGTAGATTCGTAGTGGATGCATCGAAAGTTGTTCTTAAGAAGATTTCCCGAAAATGCTATATATCATTAACTTATCTTGAAATTAACAATCTATTATCTCAGAGACCATTATTAGATATCTTTAAAAATGTTTAATTTTGTTTTTAGAAGATACTCTAAAAATGGAATGGAAATGGAATGGAAAGTAAGTGTAGTTCCAATCTATAAATAGAATTTGATGCAAGAACCTTAAACTGAAGTTAAGATGAATTATAATCATCGTATTAATCGGCATTTGTAAACCAGTTATATTTTTTTTTAAATAACAAAATATAAATTGTGATAGAAAACACATTTTTACAAATTTAGATAGTGGTAACTCGAAAAATGGTATTCAGTAGATCAAAGATCTTAAAATATAGAGTTGCATTCTTGATTATTAAGCTTCATAAAATTGTTCTGGTATTATTTATATTGAAAAACTTATAAGAAACATGTATAAATGCAATTAATAGTTTTTATCAAAATTTATTTAGAATCACTTCATAGCTAATTGACTCAGATTGATTCACCTCCCCACTCCCTCAGCAGCCTCCTTCACTCTATGTTCCATGCAGTTGCCGCAAAGCAATATGCCCTTTTTCAGCAATGAGTTGAAGATATATGAGATCCGGATGCAGTTACATACATATGCACAAGTGTTATCATTGCCGGGCAGCAGAACCATACACACACACACACACATATCTCTATAGCGGAAATTGAGTACATATAAATCTGTAGCGTCGTCAATGGTCCGTTTATAAAGTGAATTGTAAAATGGAAATCAGCAGCCATTACTAGCAATTAAGAGTTTGCGACGAGGATGCACTCTGCGCTAATTATCAAGGGCAATGTGACGTACTACAAAGATATAACGCTCTGTGAGCTGTCAACTGCAACTGTGCTAGGTATAGTTGAGCTTAAGCTCTCAGCATTCATGCGTAATTAAATATTTATTTTTTGAAATGAGAGGAAACTCGTCTATTTAAAAAAAAAAAAAAAAAACAGAAAAATATTAAAGCCTCAGTAATTGGCATAAGAGGCTTACTTTTTTTAAAGTCCTTTCATACACGAAACAAAAATCGTACCTTTAGTCAAATGCAGTTAAGGCTTCGACGCACAGCTTTGATTATGCGAACTGCAAAGGTGAAGCACTGTGTGCTAATTAGTTCGGGCAACAATGGAAATTGCGAATGCAAAGCGAAATTTCAGTTTGAAACTTGTTGCAAATTAAGAAATGTGAGCTGAGGCAGCCTACGGGGCTCCGCTGGCCACAAAATGCTACCCTATTGCCATTCATAGTTAATGAGCCGCACTGAACGCTCGCACATGAGCGCAGCAGCACTAAATTTGGCTTGCCTCAATTCACAGGTATATGTGGGCGGGGGTGGGGGTGTGGCAGTGTGTAACACAAAAGAACTGCAGCAGCAGCAGCAGTAACTGGAATCGCAGCCATGGCAACTGCCAGCATTTGTATTACTCCATTACTTGAATGGCAAAACATGCTTCATTTTTGCTTTCTGCTTCTGGCCGAAGTTTCGGCTGCTCTACGGGTACCACGGGGCGTATGAGCCGTGCGAGCTGCGAATCGCATTCAGTTAAGTAGCTGTTAAACAGCTCGTGCAACGTCGCAAGCTGCCTGCACTGTGGCTGCTTAGCGGCAATTGCAGTTACAATTAAACTTAATTGCAGCTAAGCACTGCTGCCTGCTGCTATCTCCCTGCAGACCTCCTCCCTCCGCCCTCCGCCCTCTGTCGGTGCCAGTGCTCGCGAGCTCATTAAATTTAATGTGCATACTTCAAGTGCAATTAATTTTGCCGCAGCCCCAAAAATATGCAATAAAAATAGTTGCCAGCGCGAGAATGAATAGCGCATCCGTCCGTCTGCCTCTGTCAGTCACTCTGCCAGTTCCTCTGCCAGTCACTCTGCCTGTCCCTCTGTCTGTCCCTCTGTCTGTCCCTCTCTCTGTCCGACGGCGCAAGCAGCTCGCAGCTCAACTATTTTTGTTTATGCTACCAACTTTAAGAGCACTTCCTCTGTCATGTCGGGCGCTAAGTATGCTGCGACTTGCTTCTTCTGTTCATGCATATTTATTGCCAGCCATACACTACCCCAGCGGGCGCATGTACATTCTACTATTAGCTATGACCTTTTGGTTTATTTCAGTTTAAATTTTTCTTTATATAAAGATCTCTAAGTAAAAAATAATAAAACTAAAGTCACATTTGTTTATAAAATATATATATTTTTATTTATTTATATTTATTTTCATATATTTATATATATATTTTTTTTATCTCTATTTTGAATTCCATTTGATTTACCTTACTTATATGTCCCACCTGCACGACTCCGCTTATTCTGCTATGTGATTATTGAAAATAACTTTGTTTGGCGCAACTTTTTGGACTGTGGCGGCCGCTGGGAGAGCATGAATAAAGAAGAATAAGAATAAAATGTAGTCAACGTGCATGGGACATGGAGCATGGGGTCGGGGGCATGGGGCATGTGAGTAGCCAGCTGGGGATTTCGCATTGGCGAGGCTTGGGCTGAGGCCCCAAGTGCAGTAATTTTGTGCACAAATGCGCATTTTATTACCTGTCGCTGAGGTGGCCTTCCGTCCGTCTGTCCGTCCGTCTGCCTGTCTGCCTGTCTGCCACGCCCGCCGTCTGAGCCGTGCGTCTGCTGCTCCTATGTGGCCGTTAAGTGCGAGTATTTGTTTATTTACACTTTGCTGCCGCAAAGCTTCTGTTGACACAAACTAATACATGCTATATGCGACTGTGCCAAGGACTCGCCGTGCCATCTAAACCATTATCGTGCGCACATCTCCAACTGTACTCGACACTGTCTCTGTCTGTCTGTGTGTGTGTGAATGTGTGTGTGTGCTTCAGCTCGGTCTACAATGTATGCACACTGCGCTGAGTGGCAGCTACTTTGCTGATAGCTAAATAAAATCAACTGATTGCGTGGTGCGGATTGACTGGCGCTTGTTGCATTGTGCCGCTTGCAGAAAAGGCAACCGCATCCTGTCACACACAAATGCAACAAATCAGAATGCAATCACTGACATTTGCGCTCAGCAAACAGACGCGATAATTCGGAGAGATGTGCATAGCTGGCAGCGAGACCTCAGCTCGGATATTAAATCAATTGCATTCCACTGAATCGCAGGTATGCAAATTCATGTTAAATTGAAGACTTTAGATTTGTATTTCAGCTATCAGATGAAGCTAATAGCTAAAGGATGTTATAGACAAGAGTGAAGCTATTAGGGTTATTATATACATATATAATATAAAGTAAAACAAACCATTATTAACTCAGACTTCTAGAAACTTTTGTATGTTTCGTAGTCTCAACTATCAGATAAGGCTTAGAGCTAAAGGACGTTAAAGGCAGAAATTGTTAAGATTATCATATATATAATATATAGTAAAACAACCTCTTATTAACTAATTCTCCTAGGCACTTCCATAACTTTCGTAGTCTCTCTTGACAGCTAACAACAAAGCATAAATACGGAAAATAGCTTAAAATCTTATTCTCGAATTGCCGTAAAATATGACGAATGCGCCAACTCGCATCGCATCGGCCTTGAGATCTCGGTACCTTTTGGCAGAACCTTTTTAAAAATCCATTTCATTTTATTGTGTGGGCCACGTTTTGTTGCTTTGTCGGTTTGCTGGCTGGTTAGCCGAGAATATTTCTGCATTATGTGAGAGGGACGGGGGCAGGAACACGAACTGAAAATAATAAGAGCGCATAAATAAGCATGGCATTTGTGCCTGCTGAATATAAATTGCCAGTGCCAAAGCCTACGCTATTATGTTATGTTCCAGGTAAATCGCGATGAAACCTTAAAGACTATCTGAGCATTAAAGAAGCTTGGACTGTGGGCGGCTTTGACTTAAGCTGAAACTAGCTGAAGATGCGACTATGCTGAAGGATGGCATTGTAAAGATAAGTTTAGATATTTTATAAGAAGAGCTTATAAGCTTATTAGTATTAGATTAGCAGATACCCTAGTTGGAGATCATTGTCATATTAAAAAAAAGTAAAAGGCACTGAAGAGGTTTCAGCAATATTACTAACTCAACTAGCTTGATATAAATAAATAGTGTGAAGGATGTATTAGTAGATACCCTAGTTGAAAATGGTATGTATTGGAATAGCAGAAACCCTAGTTGGGAAAGATTATCGTATGAGCACATGAGAGGAACTGAATACCTTCGCAGAAATACAGGTTTTTCTAGTAGCTTGACATAAGTATATATTTTGATGGATGTATTAGACTAACAGATGCCCTAGTTGGATATGGTTATCACATTTGCAGATGAAATGCACTGAATAACTTCGAAATGTCAGAAATATAACTATTTCTAATAGCTTGAAATATATCCGTTAAAGTAGCTCAATTGCTTCAACTCTGATATGTCACATAAATATATATATATATATTCCTTATTTAAAGCGACACCAAACCGTAGATACATATATTGTAACATATTGTAGAAAAAAAGTGAGTAATGGCTTGTAAAAACCAACAATGGAGTGCATGTGGCGCTCTGGCAGTGGATGCCACAGGGCTGCTGCTGCCGTTACTGCTGCTGTTGCTGCTGGCTACGAGCGGAAGCGGAAGCAAGAGCTAAGTACGGCAGCAACAAGCTCCCAATTGATTTAACACGCCAGCTGCAAGACTGTCGCCCACATTAGCTGCAGCCCTCGTATGATGAACAATGCAAGAAGTTTCCAAGCAGCCCAGGCAGCCGATGTGTGGGCGTGAGGGCGTGGGCGCTGTCTGTGCAACATGTGCGCTGGCTGCAAAATATGAGCAAAATATTTCCAAGTGCCACACACATTGTGGCAAATGCATCGCACACTCCAGTTGCGAGTAGCTAGATAAAATTTAAAATTGCAGTTAATGCAAAGTTAAGTTGACTGCAGTTGCTTGAAGAGCGATGGGAAGCTCTAAGGGAAACGTGAGCAATTTAATTATTTAAGAGAGAGAGAGAGAGAGAGAGAGAGAGTCAGTAATTAACCCAGTTTAGAAATGTATAGAACATTTCGGCCTTCATCTGCAAATTTGTTGTCAACATTTCTGTATTATTTGATCAACCTTAAGCATATTGAAACTGAACAAGAACTGAACTTTCCCAGATTTGTGCAGATTGCGAACAAAGATTTGAAGGTCTGACAGAAAATGCAATTACGGCCAGCGAGACAGAAATGGCAAATCTTAAGATATTCAGGCCAAATGTAATCAAGATGAATGCTGCAATTTGTGCGAGCGAAGCCTCGGCTCGGGGCTGTCAAATCTAATTTTGCTATTTATCATTTGGTTAACTTTGTTGCTGTGGCTCTGGCTGAGGCTGTGGCTCTGGCTGCGGTTGGAAGTCGGAGCGAACTTAATTTTTAATGACTCAATTTGAATTTGACATGGCAAAGGAGCCACGCCCACACCCACACCCACGTCCACCACCCACAATGACTTTCACTTTGTCAGTGGCGTCGTTGTGGCCGTTGACAAATTAGCACAACATCCGCCAAATCCGTCAGGCACAACCGCCAGTCTGCACCGGCAGCCAACATCTAATTTCGATAATGAAATTCGGAAGTGGCTTATAATTTTCATTATTCGCAACAACAAAGGCTGCTGGGATGGGGCCGGCAATGCCAGCAGCAATTCCAGCAGCAAAATGAAAACTCATAGAACGTAATTGCCATTTGCTATTATTATTGGAGCCCGCCGTATAACTCGGCCAGGCTGGGAACGGGGCTGCCATTTCGAATGCTCATTGAGGCTGAGGCGCTCGAATTGGTATTGAAATTGGCTGGCATTGTGCCGCCGGGCAGACTCATTCGAAAGGCTCGTTACCCGAGCTCGACTAATCAACATAGCATGCTATATAGCGCAGCCTTGGCCTGCGCCTCATGTGCCAATTTGTAAATAAATTATATGAACCCTGACCGTGTCCATAAAAACCAAACACATAAAAAAAACCGAGTAAGTGCCAAGTGCGCCCGGACCAAGTTCTGTTAATTACAAAGCAAAATTAATTGCGTGTAACTCCAGCGATTAGGAGCGTATCAGCCGAGACATAACGGCCGACAGCTAGCCGCAGGACAGGCCCAGCCTCAGGCCTCAGGCCTCAGGCCTCAGTCCGCAGTCATCACCGGCCTGACAATAAATGAAATGCTAAACAATGCCTCCGACTACTCATAATGAATAGAAATGCGCCATAAACCAAACAAAGCACGAGCGAGCGCCAAATGAAATGTTTGGGCGTTCGCCGCTCGGACGCAGGCGACAAAATAAAGAAGAGGAAGATGATGAAAAAACCACTTTGCATTTTGTTGCGCCTCGGCATTTGGCTCATTTGCACTTGCTGCCACTCTCCACTTGCCACTTGGCAATGTCCTGGCTGCTCCACTGTCTCCGTGCTCGCTGTTTGCCATTTAATGTAAGCTGTCGGGCCTCAGCTCGGTCGTCTGATAATCTGCTTTTTATGGCCCTTAGCGCTGGAGACGTGCTCACGTGCGCCGCCTGTCAAGAAGGCGGCCAGCGGAGCCCGTGGAGCCCGTGGAGCCGCTCAGCCAACAGCTGATAGTTGAATTTATTCAAATGACGTCCCAGTCTGGACCTGAACCTGGACCTGGGCCGACGCGACATTTGCACTTTGCTGCCTGACATCCGTTTGCAATGATGACTGTCAATACGCTTAATACCCACTGCATAGACAAACTCAAATTTATATTTAGATATTATGTACTCAGGAATTAAATAAGCTTTTAGCGTGGAGCATTTTAATGTGCTGGCTTAGAGGATCGATATACTATAATATAATCATAGCTTGACCCTGTGAAATCTGGGCTGTACTCACACTTGCCACTGGCTCGGTCTAGGCTGAGAATGAAAGCATTCTTCATTTTAAGTGCAGTGGGATACGACTGGAAGATACCCTAGGTGAAATGTTATACTCTTTTAAATATATTATAATTAAGTTTGAATATGTCATTCAATGGAGAGCTCAATATCTTTGAAAACTTTATTATTCAACAGAAATCTCTAGAGGAATCCGTAATTTGAAATACTTGATATATGCATGCGATACGACAGGATATATGTATCTATCTTTTACATGTCTCCAAAGATGCATAGACTGAGAAAAGAATAAACCAATGAAAAGACTAAAGACTAGGACTTCATCGATCTGGCTGTTTATCCAGTTAAACCAGATTCTTCCATAGCATATATCATATATTTTAATAATAAACTGTACCCAAAACAATATATATTATATCCCATTTCTAGGATATATTGAAATTTTTTTATTGATGAACTTTTAAACTTTATAGCTGTCATCTTCTGATAAAGTTAAACTATTTATTTATTAATTATTTTTATAATTCAATATTTTGTTTGTATTTAATTATCAATTCTATTATTATCAATTGTATTAAGTAAACAACTCAGCTTTTGTGAACGACTCATCGATTTCATTCTACTATCATTACCAAACAAAGCTGATTGAATAATAATTTACACAAGACTGCAGCCATTTGGATTCGAGTATCGACAAACTTCTTTCACCAGCCGCTTTTTGTAAGTTGATATCGCATTGTATTTGCAAAGAGTTTATTGAATCATCGCACTAATTGCACTAGCTGCCAGATAGCTTCTCACTGCCATTATATCTGGGCGAGCGTATTGACTTGCCCATTGCCTTGCAATAATCTAACTGGAATCAATTTGCATAGTTAGAAGCCAGAGTTTGCTTTGTGTTGCGGCTGAAAGCAATTACTGTTGATTACGTTTTCTTTTGTTTTGCCTACTTCATTTGCCTGCCGGTTGCTTATACAAATACATTTTTAATTGACCTGTGTGATGCGAGAGTGAGAGAGGGCAAGCAAGAGAATCGCAATGGATGACGTATCAAATGGAAATTATTAATTCATAAAGTGCTCATGATAAATGTGTGCATAGTCAATATATGTTCAAATAGCTTAGAGTTAGTTAGGGCTGTCGCTCGCTCTATCACAATTCAATCAGCTTATCGTCAGGCTGCAGCTTACAAGTTGTTCCTGTCACTCAATTAAAGTTATCAGAGTGTGAGAGAGAGACAGAGAACAGCACAGAAACAACAGCTTAACAAGATAAAAACTTTCAGCTTCGAATATTAAAAAGCAAACTTGAACTGAAATTGCGCATAAAATGCAACAAATCAGCGTCCAGAGTAACTTTGACGCCAATTCGCACGCAATTTGCTGCAGAGGCCAACAGAAACTTAGAGTGAGAGAGAGAGGGAGAGAGACAGAGAAAGAGAAAATCAACAATATTGGGCAATAGTATTTTTTGTTTATTTGCCATTTGCTTGCTGTTGGCTGTGCGTTTGCCCGGAATTGTCAAAGTCAACTTTTAGTTTTCACTTTGTCATCGTGGCATTGCCAGTGCCACGCCCACAGCCACGCCCAATTGCCCACTAGAAGTCGCAGAGTAAACAAAACTTTTGGCTTTAGTGCACTGCAATAAATTATGTTCTCCAACTGCAAAACTAAACACAAAACAAAAACTCAACTCAAACTGCATTTCGACAGTTCTTTGTTTTAATTTTGTATTCTTTTCTTGCAGCTCTTGCGAATGCCACAACAACAATAACAGTAACAACAACATCTGCAGTATGTGCAATAATGTTTTATACACTCGAATGTCAATCTATTTCCAAATAATATACAAAACAAACAAACAGAGAGCAAAAGTCGTAATTGTAAATAGGCTTCGTCTGGCAGTTGGCAGTTAGCAGTTGGCAGCTGGCAGCTGGCGGGTGTGAGGCAGTCGGGCGCACGCGTCGTATGAGCAATGCCAGCGACAAGCCACTTGAACTTTTTCAATTAGGCGCTGAGTTCACAGAACAGAACATGACATTGATGGAAGCCAGCCAAATAAGTTCGCAGTTTTAACTGTTACGCACCTTAAAAGTCGATTCTATAAGCAGCTACTCTTTAGGGGGTGCCTTCATCAGGCACAAAGGCGCTAATAATCTGAAAGGGATATTAACTTTAATTTATTCGGAATTCATAATATGTTTAGTTAAAATGAGTAAAGGTATTATAGGATAGTAAATTATTGAACAGTATCAATATAATATAATATTAATAAATAATACAATATATAATTAAAATTTACGCAGAAATCATAGAGGATATTGAAAGTCCATAGTACTCTTTAGGTCTTATATCAATCAATTCTGGACTAGCAGCACGATGACTTTTTGAAGACCTGTAAAGAATCTCTCTTTAGTGAAAAGAAGATAGCTCAGTCTTGTGGAGATATAAAATTCTATAGCTGCTCAATTCAATAAGTCTATATTAGTGTTTTAGAAAATTTTAATAACGTAGATTCACAGTCTCTGAACTCAGCGAGGATGCAAAACCGATTTAAGGTTTTTATTACGCTCCTAACACTCGAAATGAATAAAATTAATTCGATTATTCAATTATTTAAAAATATAACTTAAATTAACATCAATTATGTATATGAAAAAAAGTTTGTGTCCATGGAAACTATAGCATTATCTCAACAACAGTCTGTATTTGTTCACAAAATAAATATTGAATAACAATTAAATTCATTTTATATTAATATAAAACACAATCAAAATAGTTTTAAAAGCAGCAGGCCGACGCAGTTCGACTTATCTCTAACTACATATTAATATAAACCCATAATGTGCACCCATAATATATACTCATAATATAAACTCATAATACACACTCATAATATCTATTTTTCCGTTTGCTTTTCCAGTTTATTGAAAATAGTTTTGCAGAAACTAATTAAAACCATATTTAGTTATTTGTTGAGTCGGTAAATGCGAAATGTTTCTCGTATATTCGTGCCTGTGATGACCCAGCGCTCAACTTTCCACTGATTAACTAACTTTGAACAGCCACAGCAAACAGCTGATTAAATAGCATTAAAACATTAGTTCAATTGCTTGCATACTATTTACTTATTATTATTACAGGAGATAACAGAGGTCCCCTTCCAGTGCATTAAGGACGGCTTTCGAGCTGCTTATTGCTTGCCGTATTCTGGCGCCAACTATAAGCCAAGGGATTTAATTTTATTTTTTATTCAGCTGAGCTGCCCTTTGAAGCTGGCTGAAATGCTTCCATATAATATTGTAGTTGGCATTAAGCTGCAAACAATTTATGATGGTCATTAGATCGGCCAGCATGTTGAGCAATCTGCAGGAGCTGCGAGTTATTGAAATTGCTCTTAATTGCCAGCACTCGTATCTCGGCATGGAACCCGAATTCGCTCTGCTAAAACGCACAAAAATTAATAATAGAATGTGCTTTTCTCGCCTAGCGGCACGCTTACATCTGCCACGAGCAATAGGGGCGTTAGGGGCTCCTTCTGAAACATGGCACACGGCACACGGAGCTCAGCCTCGTCCCGTTCCGCACTCCCCGCCACAGGCAAACATAATTGTGAGCTTTTTATGTGGCGTTGCCGACTACAACATTTTCTCCGGCTGTCATTTTGGCATTACATGGATTGTAAGCTGTCCAACTCCGACTCCCACTCCGACTCCACTCGACGCACAGCTGAGCATTTTTATTTTATTATGCTGGCTGCATATTGCCACACCCAGCACGGTCCACTCTCGGAGCAGAGCAGACGAAGCCCAGTTTTATCTGCTGGCTCATAAAAATAAAGCGCTGCGCATTCTTTCACGCCATTTGCAGTTACTCTGATAAGAGCTAGTCGCTTTTTTCTTCGCCCGGGCAGGCAGCTGGCTTTGCTGGCCGAAGGGGGGAGGGTTCAAAGGTCAGAACGCAAATGCCTTTGTTTTGATATGTGGCTGTCAATGCCACTGTATCTGGCTATGCTCTCGATGCTCTCGATGCTCCCGATGCGTCATTATCAAGAGCAAATAATAAATCATGACGAGCTCTGGGCATATTAAGCAAACTCATGCACAATAGGCGAAGGGAGCGACGTTCAGGAAGCACTTTGGCACAGCCAACCCTACATATAATTTAATGCCATTGTTTGGCATATATGTATTTGCATAAATATGTGTGTGTGTGTGTGAGTGTGTGTGTGTTGCCCCTAGCTACTATGTGCCATAATTAATCACAATTTGTGTGAGTTTTGCGGCAATTAATAATTTAAACAGCATTTATGTGATATTCAACTCGAAAGTTGGCACATAGTTTAGCGTCCTCGTCACGTGCTCAAAAACTGCCAATCGAGTCGTTAGAGTCTCTAATTAGTTGACCATTA
Organism: Drosophila meridionalis; assembly: GCA_035045145.1. Classification (NCBI taxonomy): domain Eukaryota; kingdom Metazoa; phylum Arthropoda; class Insecta; order Diptera; family Drosophilidae; genus Drosophila; species Drosophila meridionalis. The sequence goes on along the minus strand of JAWNPG010000020.1, from coordinate 7,297,015 downwards.
ATTAATAACAACAACGAGCAATTACCGCAGCGTGCTTCAATCTGCTCCCCAGCGAGTCATATGTGAAGTACTCGAAGTACTTGAACTCTGAAGGAGTTGCACATCAAAGCATTTCCACATAATTAGTTCGCAACTAAATTTGGCTTTTGTTGGAACTCAATTAGACACCTCGGACAGGTGAGTGGGGGGAGTTACAGTTTTAAATCAAGTGCGCAGCTTAAAGATATTTATTCTTCTGCTTTAGCGAAAGTCAAATCGAATCACTTAGCTTAAACATATCGAGGAGCTAAATCATATTACGCGTGTTCTCGAGTTTCGGGCTGCTGGAAATTAGCTTTTGGTATTCGCATCGTATCTTGGCAGCCATCTCTTCGGTTCAATGCTGATTAACGATTGGCCCCCGGCACATCTGAAGGCCGCAGCAGATGGCAGGCGCTCACATGTGTGCCAGAGGAATCCTGTATTTGCAGAGCTCTCAGATTGCTGGCAATATGAGAGCTGTCAGATGACACGTCGGCAAAGGAAGTGCTTGACAAAGTTTATTAATTAATTTTATTGATTTTGTCACGTGCTGGTAATTTCGAGAGAATCCGCAAAATCACATCGGCTCACACGGGCAGCCACAATGATTATTGGACAGGAGTCCAGCCAGGGCGGCGCGGGGCAGGCATCACGGGCCAGTTGATGTGTAAATCTAAACCAAAGTCGTTGCTAAGAGTTGCTGAAAGTCAACCAGAGACAGAGACTCGCACAGCCGCAAACTTGGCCGTCAGATGGTGGAGAGGGGCGATGGCAGAGGGGATAGGGGAGGTCAAAAGGGCAGCAGCAGGATCCATTAGTCGAATGGCTTCGTGCTCTGCCCAGTCCTGGCCAGGTGTCCTAGCAATGGCCCACCCGCAGCTATATTATGTTTATGTTTATGGCGATTATTGTTGTTATTAGATTTTCCATACCACACGCAGCTCCAGGCTCGCAGATGTTTAGCACAAAAGTCAATAAAATGCTTTTGTGGCCTACATTTGCGCTTAATTGGATTATGCGACTGTTCTCGCTCCAATCGACATATGCGTCAATTTAATGCAACTATCAAATATTTACAATTTACTTTCAGCCCAAATGTTTGTTGTCTGGCGTACGCCCGGGCAATAATCAGCTTATGCAACAGCTCCAAACAGACCCCCCAATGCGTATGCGTATGCAATGTCAATTGTTATATACAAGCTCTCATTTAAATTTCAATTCCAAATCAATACGTTTCATAATTAGTAATTTAAATTGTTGTCGTTATACGGTTCATATAGTAAATATAAATTGGCATTTGTTGCGTGTGGGTGGTCCCCAAGCCCCAGGTTGTGCTGAATATGAAATTGTATAAATGGGAGATACAATGCATCATTTTCTGGGCAAGCAAATGAAATCTGATAAATGCGAATTTCTCTGTAAGAGAATATATATAACAATTTTATGAGAATCTATATTTTTCATTTTATATTATATTTAAGAAAATGTATATATATTTTAAATGAACTATAAATATTTTTAATTTTATTTTAATTTACTATACATAATATACCAATGAAATAGGAAGTTATGATCTTGATCAGCTTCTAAAATGTCATACTAAAGTGTCATATCTCGCATTTAAATTCCCGATCAAGAATATTATAAGTCTATATATAAGCATCATATTGTATAATAAAATTATATCATATTATTCCACTTCATCATTTTTGATACACTTTATTGAAAACTCTAGCTCCATCATGAAAGGAGTCGCCAAACTGTTTGTTCGGCTTTCATGTTAACTTAAAATCATTATTTATTTTAAATGAACTATGAATATTTTTTATTTTATATTAAATATTTTCCAAAATATACTAATCAAACGTGAAGTTATGAGTCTTGATCAGTTTCTGATATACCATACTAAAATGTCAAATCCTTAAATCAAAATCGCGTTCAAGTATATCTCAACTCATATTATTGTACGTTCATAATTTCTGTTACATTTCGCTTAATGATGCTCTTGCTCCAGCAGGGTATGAAAAGAGTCGCCAAACTGTTTGTTCGGCTTTCATGTTAACTTAAAATCATTATGTTTACTCTCTGGCACACTGTTGGATCAATGCTGTGTGCATTGGCCAGCGATGCTGTTTAACTAATGGACTGTAGCCATCATTAGTGAGCCTGTGGCAGCGCCTGGCAAACACTTTGCTGGCATCAATTGGTGAATGATGTCGTTTGGGCAATGGCGAATTGCGAGCTGCCCTTTGGTATTGCAATCGCGTGGCCATTGAACTGTGCAAATGTGCGCTGTTATGTACATGTATGTGTATATATATATATATATGTGTGTGTGTGTGTGCGTGGGGTACTTGGGCACTTTGTGTATTTTGTATTTCGTGGGTTGATGTCCTCGCAACGGCAGCCCAGGCAACTGTTGCAGGCATGCGCATGACTGCCAAGAGGCTGCCACCGAACAATGGCATAATCAACCGCAAATACTGAGCGCAAACGAATATAGTATTTCTTACCAGCGACAGCCAAGAACTGGAGAACCAGAAAACTGCAAGCTCTTCACTTTTTTTGTTTTTTTTTTTGCCCCCAAAAGCAAATAGCAGTATTATAAGCAGCACACATGCTGTGATGCAGCACTCTTATCATTTAAACAAACTCGAAAATTATGCTGACTCATTTAAATTGCAATAAAAATGGGCGCAGTGGGAGTGTGTGTGCGTGTGAGTGTGCATGTGTGTAGTCGGGTGTGGGCAAAGCAATTTATGCTTGTCGTGCAGAATGTCAAACATGTCAATCAAAAGTCATTTGCGAGCCAAACCGCGTACCATGGGGCGTATGAATTGGCTCTGCAGTTTCGCGCTTCACGCTTTGCCGTATATCGAAATGCATATTTACACACACACATACGCAGAGAGACACACACACGCGCACTGACAACAGTCTCTGTGGCAGTTGCAGCAAAAGGATGCTGCTGTGACTCGCAACGACTGTTCGACTGAACGGCTGCCCTGCCGCCGGGGAGCGCCTGACAGCACCCGTCAATTGCATAGCAATTTGGACCAACGCCTCGTTGGCTCTCTAATAGTAATCCGCTTTGCGCCTTGCTGTTTGCTGTCGAGCTGCCTCCGCTTCCAGCTGCAATACTTGATAGCTGGACTTTCGCATTGTTCAACGGGGCTTTTATCGATGCATGCCAACTGTTTCAGTTGCTAATATAATTAATGCAGGTCTTCTTAGCTAAATACGCTGACTCGTTAAGCCTAATTCCTTGTTTCGGTTTGACATGCAATTATTGTATTGTTATTTATTATACAAATATCCAATATATATGCGCATCAATAATATTAATGAGTATTTATTAAGTGGAAAATTGCCTAAGGCTATAAATTGAAATAAAAAAGGCAAAAATTCATGAAAAAATTTAAAAATTAAAAGACGTAATTGTAATAAATTACTGCGTAACTTAATAAAAAAGTATTTTAAAAATATGAAATGAAAAAGGAAGGTATTTAATTGAGTGAAAGCTCAATCAGGAATATCCCATTCATAGCCACCTGGGTTCTCTATCCATTTCTATCTACAATCTTGATGAAAATATCAAGTTGATTGCTGGATTCAGTGCATAATTGTTGACTATTGAAAGTTCATAAAACACTTGTGATCAATGCTCCATTTATATGCGTTGGGAGACCATATGAATAGAGATAAATTATTCTTAGAGGGAAAAATGTTTGTTTATTTTGAACTTGACTGAAAAGTGTCCCTCTTCAAAAGAAAAATAAATGCAAAGATAAAAATAAATAAAAAAAATCTAAAAAAATATGATGTACGTACCTTACAAAGTTTATATAGAATTTTGCAATTTTTGTGGGTCAGAATAGTGATAAAAATTTTTTTTAAATATTTTAATAAATTATATTATCATTTTAATATATTTCCAAATTAATAATATTTATTTATTTATTTAAACATTTTTTTATTTATATATATTTAATAGTATATGGTATATTTTAATATACATATTTCTAAATGAATATTATTTATTTATATATATATTATTTATATATTTAACAGTAAAAATTGAAATTTAAAATATAAATGTAGTCTAAACTGCAGTGAATTTATTTGTTTGTTTATTTATGCGTAATTTTACTTCACATTTTATTTTTAAAATATATTTTCAATTTAATTGTTTTTTTTTTTTTTTATTTATTGTACCCTGAAATATTCGTACAAAACGGAAACGAAAACTCTGTTGCCAAATTGTTGTTAAATTAATAATTATCATGCAAATATATATTAGAATTAGCAACATAGCAGTCTCTGTCAAACAGTTTTGCTTTAACTTCACATTTTATGCTTAATTGTAACTGTAAATATGTAGCAACGTCATAGTACTACTAGAATATGGCAGGCAAGACATATAAATGCTTATTTCATATTAAGCTTTTTATAATCAAATATAAATTTAATATTACAGTATTGGCAGCACTGTCTTTCTGTCAGAGTATCTAGACGTCGGCCCGTGCTCAGTCTTTCCATTTTTATTTCCTTGACTTTAATACATTTCTTGTTTGATTTGTTTGTGGATGCAAGTTGCGTATGCTGCGGGCGTAACTTTGCCTTATTTCGGGGGTGGGGCGTGTTTTGGGATTTGAAATTTGTGCAAATTCAATTTATTGAAGTCTAATAGTCCCATGTGTGGCCGCTATTGGTTCGAAACGCCCAACATAGCTGCCAATCGTAGAAATATGTGTGTGTGCGTGGGTGTGTGTGTGTGGGTATGTGTGTGTATTAGCGGGTGGGTCGTTGACGTTTGATGTCAAAATTGCTTGTTTTAGAGTTAGGTGAAGACGGCTCTGTATGTCTGTATGGCTGTGTGGGTGTGCGTGTGTGTGCTTATCAATTTGTACACTGCCGGCTGCCTGGTCTGGTTGTGTGCTGGAATATTTATGGTATTCTTAAAGGATTCCGCAGCGCGAGCTTCAAGACAATTCCAGTACCTTGACAGACAAGACTCAGCCGGAGTCGGAGTCGGATTCGGACACGGTATCTGCCCGAACATCGTATTTCGCTGGCATCGCATCGCTGTCTGTCTGACAGGATTTGTGAGCGACCGTGCGCGTCAGCTGAAAGCAAACATTGCGACACAAAGCCAAAGAGGGTTATTGTGCGCTTTATGTTTGTAAGTGTGTGTCTGGGTGTGTGGGTGTGGATGGATGGGGATGGGGTTGGGGATGGGGATGGGGATGGGGATGTGCGTTTTTTGAACGAGTGTTTATGCCAGTGTGGGTGTTGACAGGCAGCGTACCGCAACCACAACAGGAAAAACGCTGTCGACAGCCAGCGCCGACGACTTCATTACGCATAATTTACATTTTGTGGCATTTACGTTGAAATTTTAATTGGAATTTACTTTGGGCGACTTTTTAAGGGGCTTGTTCTGAAAAGTTTCTGCTGTTTTCCGCCTGTTGACAGCCAAATTTGCCATGTATTTAATGGCTTAGACAGAAGGCTTATTTGTCTGATAATATTTGGCAACGATGCCATAAAAAGTTGCTACCCGCCGGCCCACATCTCGTATGCGCAATGGCACGTCTAACAGTCTGTAAATGCAAAGGTAAATGTAAATGTAAATGCAAATGTAAATGACTTACAGGCCGAGCGCTGTTAAGTCTTAGCAGAGCAACGGCAGGCCGCGCTGTTGAGTGACTGAGCGAACTTTGAGTGAAACCTGCGCGCCACTCTAAACGACTCTCGACGATGGCTGCGTCGCCGTCGCGCTGGCTGTGCCGACGCAGCTCGTCACTCAACTCGCTTGGTTCTGTGCACATTCTGAGCGCGAGTGGCCCTGTTCCGGGCTTCGTGCGGCGCTCACACAAATTCGGCAGTTCATTCGTCTATTAACCGTCTGCAGTGCTGCCACGTCGTTGTCGTTGTCGTAGTTACGTTCTCATTCGCTTTCGTATGTTGAGAGGAACTGGGCGCGCGACAGCGGCAGCAGCAACAGCATCAACAGCATCAACAGCAACAGCAGCAACAGCAGCAACAGCAGCAGCAGCAGCAACAGCACCGACAGCAGCGACGCCACCCACATTATCGACAGTCAGGCCAGACTAATGCATATTGTTGCGTTTCACACACTGCAACGGTAAATCGACGCTCAAGACGAATTTATATATATATATAAGACGCGCGCGCGTGCCGTTGCGTATACGCAGCGACGGTCATCGCGCTACGCTTCCGCTGCGAGGCCCTGAATCGTAGTTCGCGCCGCTTCTCGCCGCTTCTCGAAGTGCAATAAGAAAGTGCCCCAATGCAGTGCAAGCGAAATGTAATGAAAAACAGCCGCCGCCGCGTGCAGCCTTCGAAAGAGGAAACAAAATTGTAACAAAAAAGAAAACAAAATAGAAAAAGAAAAGAAAAAAAAGAAAAACGAAATAAGTACGCTAGTTTTAATGGCAGACAGAAATGCATAGAAACAAACATAGCAGCGTTTGTGCATGTGCAATTGTTGTAACTGATTGTGTGTGTGCGAGTGTGAGTGCGTGTGTGTGTGTGAGTGCGTGTGTGTGTGTGAATATTTTATATTCTGTGCGGTTGCCATTTAGTTTTGTATAATTTTTGTGTGTGAATTCGGCATAAAATGTGTTTGAAATTTTTGTCGCGAAATATCGAATATCGCACGTTCGGACGATCGCACGGTTCTAATTACCTAATACGGAATAAATGCTAAACACAGCGAAATATGTTCGTATAAGCGCGATTGCTAACGGTAGCAACAAACACACACACCCACACAAAGAAACACACAAACATGGCCAGAACTGTCATTAACACCCGCTGATAGCATCAATTCCAGGCAGCAAGCCGAATATCAGCAGCGCGTCGACAGCTGAGCCAAGTCATAAAGCCGAGCCACGATATCAACCATGAAAGCCATCAGGCACTCAGGCCTGCTCTAGTTATAAGCCAAGTCACAGTGCCGAGCTCACATTTGTAATGCCAAACGCCCCGGGCGATGCAATCAAAGTTGCTTCGACTAAACGACAAAGCGGAAGTGTTGATATTGCCGCTGCCTGGCAGCGACTGCGACTGCGGCAGAGGCAGAGACTGAGACAGAGACTGGGATTGAGGTTGAGGCTGAGGCAGCGCTGTTCAAACTGTTGTCGCATAACGACTTAAGCTGTTCAGCACGCAGCGTCAGCGATTCCGCCTGCTCTGCCTTGTTCGCCTGGGGGCCACACTTCAAGTCACACACAGGCATACTCACACACTCACACACCCACACACTCACACCCGCCACACACACGCAGCACACTTTCGTGCTTTAAAGGTCCTTCGCCTTGCTCTTGGTCTTGTGCTGCGAAAGACTTTGTTTACTTATGCTTTCTATTTATTTTCTATTTATTCGATTTGCATTTCAATCTGGCAGCGTCTGCGCTTTGAAGCGATGCCAAAGCTCTGTAGATTTAACATTCAAATTTGTTGTGCATATTGTCTGCTTGTGTGCGTGTGTGTGTGTGTGCTTGCCCACAATTCCATTAAAGCTTTTTTCAGTCTGCCTGACATTTAAAATTGGCTTGTGTGTGAATATGATGGCAATCAAATGATTTGTCAGTTCTTGACTTGGCTTAAAACGACTCGCTCTGACAGCCCGACTAACGTGTGCAGCATCGCGTATTCAAATCGAACTCTATGGTAAGCAAGACAAACTAAATATTAAGTACTTGATTTGATATGCTTTATAATCTGACTCAAGAGGTCGTCATTCTAGCAACTATTTTCAATTGGCATTAATGCACTTTTTAATATATATTTGACTATTTTATGAATTTGTTTAAATTGCTAAAGATTGACAGATTCATGTATTCATAAAATATTGAAAATACATAGCATCTCTTCTTTAATATCGTTTTCTTATTTAGAAACACTTTTGTAAGTCAACTATTTCCGAAATTTTTCGTATTGAAATGATGATTACCAACATAGAAAAAAATTCCTATTTAATACCATCACATCTATCTTCGATATATCATTATCAAACATCAAAACAAACATCTTCTTAATATTAAAATAACATTTCGAAATAATTGTTATATTTAAAAAATTTAATATATTTCATTTTTTATATAGATAAAGAAAATATATTTATGCCGTTTCAATACAATTGACATATTAAATATTAAAATTATACAAATTAGTTAATTTTAGATATTTGAACAATTTTTTAATAGAAATTTTAATATAATCTAAATAATATTAAAAATATATATATTATTAAACATTTATATTGAGGAATGCTATAAGTAATATTAGATCGAATTTTCTGGATTTTCAATTTCATAGATTTTAATTTTATTATTTATTTTATTATTTACAAGTGTGTGAAATGATAAAATAAATCAATAACAAGTGAGATTAGAAGATTAGAAGTTCATATTAAAATGATATCATTATATAGTATGAAAATGCGATAATAATGTGCCGTCCGACCAATTTCAAGTTAAATATACAAAACAAATAATATATATCCATGCTTACTCACGACCATCTCTGCATCTTATCTACACACATGCACACATATATTTATTTAAATTTATAATTTTGTGTTTTATTTTGACAATGCTTTTTGCATTCTCAAATAGCCAGACACAAAACGAGCAGAAAAAAAAAAATGAAAACAAAATTGTACGCAATTGCAGCAGCCGCAAGCTGAATCGTAAAATGTTTTCCAAATGTTATTACAGTGAAATGTAAAATTTCGCAACCCTTAGCATGGCGACAGCGGAAACGGAAGTACGCAGAGCTCAGCTCGCATAAAATGTCGTCGGTTGGAATAAGCGCAATTAATGCAATTGATTTTTCAGCATTGCTATTTGCATTTTATGCAACTCTCTTTGCGCTGTTAGAGTTTTATTGGAAATGCAATTTAAATGAGATTACGAGCACGCGGCGGCACGCCCACACACGAGCCACACACGCCCCCCCCCCCCCCACGCACCACACTCACAAATAGGCCAGACCGCATTGTTGGCTCATTAATTATGTTAGTTTGAGTCGCCGTGAGCCAAGTTGCGGCGACGGGGTGGAGTTTCGCTGTGCTGGTGTGGTGTGGGGGCGTGGCATGGCGGCATGCATGTATCGGAAATTGAAGCTAAAACAGATCCAGCCACAAGCCGCACGCGCCTCGAGCTGCTGAGGCGACGCGTCGGCGAGGCGGCGACAAGTGTTGAACAACGATTCAAAGTGCACGCACGTCAACTCCGGGGAGCCAGAAACGTGGAGAACCGGAGAATGGGCAACCGTCTGCCAGGGCGTTGTCGGCAATTTCTTGCTCAATCAACATCAATGGCCCAGGAATTTTCAATGTAATTTACGAGTACGTTCTCAAAGCAATGCCGCCGTAGACACAGCCCGCTGTTGAGGATGTCGTCGTTGTTGTTCTCGTTGACTTTGTAGTTGTCGTTGTTGTTGTTGGTACTGCTGCTGCTGTTGTTGGTTGTTTTTCGCTGTGGCTGCTGTTGTTGTCAAAGCCAGCTATCGAATGTGTAGTAAGGCAGAAAATTGTCGACAAAAACCGCAAGCGAAGGCGGGCGTTGTTCACCGAAATGAGGTTGAGCTTGAAAATCCAGCGACTGGCAGGACGAGCATTTTCCTTCCACTTGATTTCATAGCCCTCGGGCAGCCTTTTCCACAAACTTCAAGATACGAACAGCCAAAGGAAATGCCCCGACAAAAGCGTCGCTCGCCCGTTTGTTCGCTTGATTAGAAAAGCTGCAAGCGATAAGAGCGAGCGAAGAGCGCACAGAATAGAATTCTAATTGAATTCTATATACCGTTCGTTGTCTTATTCCTTGCACATGCCACGCGCTTTGCTTTAATTTTCATTTCACACTCCGCCCCATCGCCCGCAGCCAATTGTCCTGTCCACTTCCATGTCCTTGCCTTGTCGGCCAGCGCTGATTTATTGGCCGCCTTCAGTGCGGCTCTTTTCGGGGCCACTGCGTCTTGTGCTTTTAATTGCCTGTCATCTGGAGCTGTCTAGCAGCCGGACAGCCCGGTTCTTAGCTGTTCAGCATATGAAATATAATCGCAGTCGAAGCTCTTCTCCCGTTAGAAAATGTTGCCACAAACTTCAGTTACAACATTTTCGAAACTTCTGAATGACAATTATGCTAAAGTCAGCGTCGCAGCCCGAGCTGAGCTATGTAGATACTTATAGAGCTCACTGTGTGTGAATGTGCGTTCACTATGCATGTATGTGTGTGTGTGTATACTTGTTGTGGTGCTGTTTCGGATTACACAGCAGGCAACCGCAAAACCGAATACAGACCCTGCCCCACCTAACGAGTGGAGGAAAACTGATGTGCACAACCACCCACACACACCCACAAACTCAGTGTATATTGATACGCTTGTGTGTTAGTTGCTCACACACACACTCACACATGCATGTGAAAAACAAATCAAATATTTAAAGCTCAATGAAGCGCACACTTTGACACATGTTAAAGGCAGACGAGGCGGCATTTCAAGTGGATGTCAGGGCCAAGCGTTTACAGCAGTTGTTTAGAAAAACTTTCATTGATTTGGCTTATCGAAGCATCTGGCGTGTGGCAGAGGCGGTTTCTTTGCTGCGGATAAAATCGATCGAATATCTCAAATAACTGCATTCGTCTTTGAGTCAGCTGTGGTTTGAATTTGTTTTGCCATTAATTTAATTACTTTTAGTTTGGGAATATTCCATTCGGATGCCTAGCTGAGCTGAACTATATACGCTTAATTGAATGTGAAACAATTGCAGCATTTAGAACAGTCGAACCTCGTCTAAATGCCAGCTGAATTGCATTCGCATTAGCCTTGAATGCATTAACTGCAAACGAATGCATTAATTGTTCAATTATTAACACTCGCCCCACCCACAACCCACAGCAGTTCTAGAGGGTTTCAATTAAAGCCAGCTAACAAAAGACTAGACACATTGTTAACATTATTAAATAAATATATTAAATCTAATCAAAACGACTAGAATTAAAGTGTTTGCGCTAATGGAATCATTTCCTATAGGCAGATAAGCTGCTTTATGGGTTTCTATTTGCTATTCAAGTTTTACACGCTGCCCTAGAGAATAGTTAACGACGCGAAGATACTCTGTAGCTGCAAGTCGTAAATGAAATGTAATATACTGCGAATATGTAGTCGAACTGAGGAGTGTATAGGGTATAATAAAACAGAGTCTCTGTTGCTTTTATTCGCGCATTATTAACATTTTACTTTCAACTTTTGTTTATAGGCAAAGTTTATGCCTTAACCCAATTCTAGTTAATTTTATTGTAACAAAAGTAAATATAGTTCAGTTTTATAGCTCGAGTTAAAGAGTTATGGCTGCTAATGCAGTTATGCAAGGTTAGTTACTATTGCTCATAAGCAAATATTAAAAATTGAGTTGCAATTCATATGAATAAGAAAAGAAGATGTCAAGAAATTGAATTTTATTTATAACTCATATAACTCTTATACCCAAAACTAATTTAGATTCAAACATAGAAATCTTTAAATGCATATGCATTCATCTAAATTCAATCTCTTTCATAGACTCTCATAACTAGAAACGTCTCCTATCCTAAACTCTAATAAAAAGCAAGGAATTTAATTTTCAAAACTACGTCTCTGGATGCGGTTGTGGTCTGTGCACCATCGTCAACCGTTTGTTGTGGTTTGTCTGTCCCATTTTGTGGTGCGCATTGAATGCATTGCAAACAATATTAAAGTGGGTTCGCCCAAAATATGGGCGTTGGCAATTGCTCGCTTATGCTGAGAGCCTGTTGGAGCGTGGCATTTAGCCCTTTTTATGAGGCCCATCCAAAATTCGAAAATTTGGGCTGGCGGCACTCAGCGGGAGATAAACAGAAGCAGCGCTCCACTAAAAATTGAACGCAGAAAAAAAGGGGGAAAAAAATGCAAAATAGTTGAAAAGTATGCAAATGAGAAAAGGCTGAAAAAGTCCTTTGCTGTATCTGTTGTTCGGGCCAGGCCTGAAGGGTGTGAAAAAAAGAAGAAAAAACTAACTGAGTGAGTTTAACACCTGAGCATTGAGCAGAAAATGCGCTTTGCTTGTGGATTCAGTTGGTCTGTCGATAAAAAGGAAAAAAATAAAATAAATGTAAAAACACAGAAAGAGCTGCAGAGTATAATATAAAAAGCCAAGTTGAAAACACTTTGCAGCAAAGGATTTGGAAATGAAAAGCAAACAAAAGGCCACAAACTTTGCAGAGTGACTTCTGCCAAAGCCAGATTAAGAGCAGATGGACAGATTTCGCAATATGCGTAACAAGTTTGCAGCTTACGGCTCAAAGCGAGCGGCTTGATTAATCGTGAAGGCGGAAAGAGGAGAGACACACGCAAGTCGGCTAAATGCTCTGGGTATTCCATATTTCCCACACTTCCGACGCGCTGCACCATTTAAATTAAAAACTTCCCAGGCCACACAAGCGTGCCAAGTATTAAAAAAATACTGAGGCGAAAGCAAAATCTGAGAACGGCAAGTGCACAAAACAAATCGCGCAGTGCCACAGAGCAGTCGAGAAAAATGAATTAAAATTTAAAGCCAAAGCTGCAGCCGAGCTCCGCAATGCAAATGAATTAAAAAACTTTAATGAAACCTATCTGCAGCTAAAGAAAATCGCTCAACTTTTAATTAGTTTGCCATGCAACCGAGCCTGCTGGGCCGGCCGAAAGGTGAGCGGCTGAGGGCGGAGTGCGAAGGGCAGGAAGGTTGGGTCAGTTGCTAGACTCGATTACAACTTGAGGTTCAGATTTATACTATCTCTCTCTTTCACTCTCTGTAGCTCACACTCTCTCTTTCTCACTCGATTCGCATTTCGAGTTCTGCTCTTGCCAGCACAATTAGCCCCAGCTGCTGTCAGAGTTCAACAAGCCAACTGAGTAGCACAAATAATTTCAGTTTGTTTTTGTAGTGAACACGACTAATACAAACAAATACGAAAACACACACAAGTAAAAGTGCTATAGTCGAGGCTGCTCGACTAGGAGATACCCTGAACCCTGTGAAGAACTAATATTTAAATCATTCTACGCCTCTTTTATGCATACATGCAAGCTAATATGTGTTTTTTGCAAATTGTGAGCGAAGGGTTTCCAAATGTGCAAATGTGATATCTCTAGCTCAAACTATGTGCAAACCTTTTAAAAAATGAATTCAAGTTATTTATAAATGCCGATAAGAAAGAAATGGAATGAGTTATCGAAAAAAAAAATATGAAAGGGATTAGCGTATGGTAGACAAGAGTATTCATGTAAAATTTTAAGTCTCTAGCTGGCGTACATACTTTCGAAGATCTCAGCGTTCACACGGACGGACAGACGGACAGACGGACGGATAAACTGACAGACCCACATCGACTAGTCTTGTCGCGCTATTAAAGAATATATATACAATACGCCTCCTTCATCTTGTTACATACATTTTCACAAAACCAGTATACCCTAATTTCCCAATTTCAATGGGCGCAGTGTATAACAAATATAAAAGTGAATATGAATGCCCGAGAGTTGAACTATGCTAAATTCTTAATTGACTTTGCCCGCCAGCTGTGCGACTGCAATAGCCAAAACACAGCAAAACACGATACTCGCCAAGTCAAATTAATTGAATATTATGCAAACGTCATGTTCGCAATGCAAACTGCCGTAGGCCCATCACATTTGATTGCAGAGACAAAGGCACTGGGAAGCTCTGGGAAGGGAGTGATGCAAATTAAAAGGTGAAATGCATGTTTGGCGTTCCATTAACGGCAAGATAATTGCAAACAACATCAATTGCTGAGGGAAAATCAATAATAAACATAATACCCGCTCACAAATCACTTAGATTACGCTCACCCTCATTAGCATAATAAGCCGTAATTACTTGAAAATGAGACTGCTCCGCTTAAATTTATGCAATGGGCTGGCATTGTTGATGGTAAACATTATAAGTATATAATGCTATATATGTATGTTTGTTATATATATTGCCCAGAAGCAAGAGTCAACTCATTGAAGGACTCTGTCTCTCTCACACACTCTCTCTCTTTCTCTCTCTCTCTCTCTCTCTCTCTCGTTCACTCCCTCTCTCTCCCTCTCGCTCTCACTCTCTATTTCACTCTCCCTCTCCCTCTCTCTCTCTCTCTCTCTCTCTCACACTCTCTATCTCTCTCTCTTCGAGTTGCCTTGCACAGCTACATAAAATCTGTTAGTCGCGTATTCCCTACTATTCAGTTTTGCACTGAGATTACAAGTGTTATTTGATGGCAGTTGATAATTTTTATTTAATAATACTTAATTGAATTTAATTTTGAATAATTGTGATTGGCATACCTAATGATGTCGCTGCAACCTAACAATTCCACTCCATCATCGGAAAATATTTCACATCAATTTTTGTAAGTTTTCCGATTTTAATTACTTTGTTCACCCCTCTCAACACAGCTGGCATATCGGATCCAGCGAACATGGCTATCAGCTGTAAAAACTAGTTGCGCAGGTATTATTTGGCTTGATCAGATATACTGCATATATCTGATATGAGCTATAGTGACAGCTGTGCTGTAGTCGCGCCTTATTCTGCACGTTATCTTATCTGTATCAATTGACAGCACTTCTAATACCCTATACATATGATATACGTATATTTATAGATACAAATTTGGGTTTAAATCTCTCGAGACTTTGTTGAGGGTAGCTACCAGTCGAGCTGTCTGAGTACACTCACTGTTCGCGCACTTGTGTATTCACTCACTCACACTGCTGGCTTCGCGTTTGTCTGGCCCAACATGGGCTTCATTCATGCTAAGCCGCATTTTGTTTATTTGTTTTCATTAGGCCGCAATGCGTTGCCAAAATGCCTGTACACAACTCATTATGAGCGCTTATGAAGCTCGTACGAGTGTGCAGCAAATGGTTCAGCTGTTAGACAATTGCCGCCAATAGATGTAGCCTCCGCGCAAACAAATATGACATCGCCTTTGGCAGCGGCAAACAATATTTTAATATGCCTGGCCAGCCGCAGCCGTAGACGAGCTTTATGGCCAATTATCTATTCTATGGGCCCATTAATGGCCGAATCGAATTTTGAATGGTTTCTGGGAAGAGACAGAGGGGCAAAGACTGAGCGGCGGGTGTTGCCTATGAGTGTTGCCTGTGAGTGTTTGATGCCCACTGCTATCGGCTAGTTGGCTGGCCGTGTCAAGTGTTTCGGGAATAGATTGTAAATTTGGGTGTCCGCATTGTAATGCGTAGATAATACGCCAATTCTACGCCCGCATATCCCGCATAGTGATCGGCCGTAATTGGTGCTGCAATTGTGGATGTCGCTCTTTATGGCCGGCCAGACCAGGCACTCTGCCGCTTTACGACGACAACATATTACATTTAATTGACAACGGCAGCAGTTCCGACTTTATGGACGGCAACACTTAGGTGCGCCTAAGTGCAACTCAAATGTCCCATGGGCACTTCGAAAATATCCATTTTAACGCGAATATCATAAAGATATTCGGTAATAATGTACACAATACCATTTAATGGGCGTGGCCACATCAAATGCAAACACACAGTTTGACATCTGTTGAAGATGTTGTGTTTTTTTACACATCATAATTTAAATAGTTATTGCAAGTCTATTTGCACAAGCCGCAAATATTTTTTCCAATTGACTCTGCACAATAAAAACTGTTAATATTGTTGATAAACAACGAAGAGTGCGTTGGTCGCATGTGCCAAGCTGTGAGATACCCTGTAATTTATGTTTGGAATTTTTGAAGTTATTTTATAAATTTTATCTACTCGCTATTATCATCCTATATCTACTATTTACTATATCTTTTCCATTAAACAAAATCTTTTGATTTTCATCTTTCATTTCTACAGGGTATTAGTGCAATGAGTTTAATCAAATGTTATCTTTATCTGCATAAATAATAGTTATATGCAAAATAAAAATTACGTTTACATAGAAATTCTTTTTTTAATATTTTTCAATAAAATTTTATGTAAATATTATTATTTAATATGTATTATTATTCATTCAAGTGCAAGGTATCATGGTAACCTGAAAGAAAAAGATAGAATATGTTGTGCAATTAAATTTATTTGACCATGTATAAAATAATACAGATCTATATAGATATATATGCAGATCTCTATAAAATTATTTAATTTATGCATGAATAAAATTTGTTGGGCATTGCAGATAAGTTGTTTTTGCAATTGATGTTAATGTGATTATAAATAATAATATATTTGCAATATTTAATAATCAGCTAGCTCACTGATAGTTGCTATATATATATTTGCATATATATAAAATATATTATAAACAGTTGAGCCCTTCAAATGATGAGAAATATTTTTGCTGCTGCGCTCTGGCTACACACACATGATTTCATTTGGCGAATCGCAGCGACTTGTTGTTGTTGTCATTATTGTCATCATTATTGCTGCTGATGTTGTTGTTGTTGTTGTTGTAGCTGTTGCCATCGGAGCGCGCCATGGGTGTCGTTTTGCATCAAGTGCAACGCCGATGGCTGCAGCCTCCGTGTTTGCTGTTGTTGCTTTCCGTTTGACTGGCTGCAAATGTAATTAAGACGTGATGGAATTTTCATCAATTAATTTTATTTTAATTGCCGTGCCACATGAGTCATTTGCAACGCCCTATTAACCGGGCGTTTATATATTAAAATATTTGCCGCCATCGGAGCGGCATTCGGGAATTGTCAAAGAAAGCAGGAATAAAATTATGAATATTGAATAATTTGAGCTACGCATGAACGGCTGACGCTGCTTGTTTCCATTTCACTTTGCTGCTCTTTAATGAAATTAGTCATACGCCCTGTGGCCGATCGGCTGCACTGCTCTCCCGTTGATTGGATATATAATAATCTATTAAAGTGTTCGCCGACATTCAATAGCTGGCAGCTCCGACCTTCATCTGCAACTACAGCTTCTTGCATTCGGCATTCATTCACAAAAGTAATTGCTTGCTGCGGGCCAGCTTATTGTGAGTGATGTATGGGAGCCGCAGCTTGAATTTCCGAGCCGCTCTATTTATAAGTGCATGTGTAATCAGCAGCTGAGACTGCGACGGCGACGGCTACGGCGACTGCGACGGCGACGACGACGACGACTACGTGCGGTCTGTCGAACGCGAGCCACATATGAACACGTACCGCAATTGAAATTCATAGATGCCAGTCTCACACACACACACACTCGCACACAGATATACACATGTTTGTACGTATGTTCAGATGTAGATATACATTATTTTATTCACTCATCGCATATAATAAGTATATAATAATTCTTTTGTGTTCGTTTTATACAAATTCATATATTAAGTTGGTAGCACTTGGTATGCAAAGTGCGAGTGCGTTTCATTACTAGTTTCGCAGTGTGTATAAGTGAATGTGTGAGTGAGTGAGTGTGAGTGAATGTGCTTGTGGGTGTGAGAGCATAACGTAATGCTTAACCAACATCTCTATTATCTACAATCGAGGCTGTTATCAGCCGAGTTCTACAAGTATTTCTGGCGCGAACTTGATTTAGTTTTGCTTGGCTTCAGCTCAGCAGCGAATTGTTTTGAAGATAGTTTCCGATATGCTCATACACTGCAAGGGCAATTGAAAGCTCGGCAACTGCTCTTCAGGTTGTCTGCACTTATAAAACTTGAGACTTGGAATTAGAAGTGTTTCAAGTCTAAGAAAAGTTGCTGGGCTCAAGTGTCTGGCAACAATTGAACCACAAGTTTGATTAGAGGAAACAAAATATGAATGTACGAAAAAAGAATTAATGGAAAATTTTAAATAATAATAAATCAATTTCTTATATACATATTATTTATACCATCCATAAATTGTATAAAAATTTGAATTTATTTTATTTTTGTAGTTTCCAATAAAATTTTATTTTTATTTATTTTTAAACATTCGCCTAGTTCTATATATGCAAACTAAATTTATATGCTTACCGATTCCGACATCATTCTGTTTTTTGCCTAGGAAATATCTGTTTTGTGATACTCTAACAGAGTATTATATTGTCGGAGCATACATTAGGCATACTCCAAATAACCCCAACTTGGCTTAAACTCTTAATCTGATAGATATTTCTTAGTTTTCTCATTTTTCTTCTCTTTTTTAAATACATGTTATGTGCAGTGAATGCGACTGTCGTTGTAGTACTGTCCGAGCAGCTCTTCAATGATTTATTTGAGACAAACTGCACATGAGAGTGCCAGAAGGGGCCTCTGTCAGCGACGCGGTCGACGCGGTCGCTGCACTAAAAATACTCAGAGGCGTTCACTTACGTTTGGTATTTTTATTTGATTTCATTTAATTGCTCGGCTTGTTGTTGTGTGTGCTGCCGGCTGTGCTTGTTAAAGTGTTTTCATTTAATTTTGTGTGGCTCAAGTTCATGGCCCCAAACAAATATAAAAAGCTTCCTCAGTTCCCAGTTTCTCAGTTGAACGGGGCAGCAAGCGCTCGCTGCCTTCAATTAACCAAAAATGTATTTCTGTTTTCGGCTTTACGTCATTTTGGCAACACAACAAAATGCGGAGAGCGGCACTAACAATGCCGTCAATTTGCTGCCCCATTTATTGAGCGCTGTGCGTTCGGCTTGGTAATTGATTTTGACTGCCCTTTGTTAATGCGATAAGCGGCCCACAAAGCTCTGTGAGAAATTGATTGCACCTTCAGGCATAAATTAAGCGCTCATATGAGCAGCGCTTGTCGCTCATTTCTGATTCTGGCTCGGATTCTGACATTGAAACTGCACCAAAGTGCCCGCAGACATGTGCAACGCGGCGTATGAGCAATGGCAGCGCTCTCTCTATCTCACATCTCTTCCTCTCTCACTCTCTCCCTCTCTCTCCCTCTATCTTTGTAAATTTGACTGACGATTGAGCATCATTTAGTCATGATGTCCATGTAAATCTGACGCCACAGCCACAGCCAGCTGCAGTCACTGCCTCTGCCCAGCCCTCCCGTCAATTGGATGCGCCCACGTGCCACTGGGAGCGCTGCTCTATTCATGCCAAAACAGTTCACATGCTGGCGATTGCCCAGGAGCACGACGACACTATTATCGTTCCTCTTTCGCGGCTCATCAGTCGGTCAATCAATTCAGTTGCCGCAAACAAGTCAAGCCCCTGTCCAAGTCAGCGACAAACATTTGCTGGCTACGTCATCAGCAGCAGCAGCAAAAGAAGAGGAAGAGCGACTGACTAACTGACTGACTGACAGTCGCTGCTCTTGGCAGTTGCAGTGATTTTTATGTCTCCGGTTCTAATTAGAATTTATACATTGGCTGACATTGAGCGCTGATTTATATGAAATGCGAACAGATTTTTTGTTTGGGTTCCCACAGACAAACTCACAATCTGTGAGCGGGTGGGTACCTCTATGTATATATAGATATGTCAATCTCTCTCTCTCTCTCTCTCTCTATCTCTCCCTTTCTCTCTGTCTATTAGGGGCTGGTTTATCATCCGCCAAGCCAATGACTGATGACTGCTTTCCTAATTGTTCGAAGCGTAATTTTTGCTACGCTCGTAAGACCAGCAATGCAATTAGCATACAAAGCACGTAGCGTATTCGGAGTGAAATGAAATTTGTATTAACACAGTTGTTGTACTTTATGAGCGTTGTAGTTGTTGTTGTTGTTGCCGGATTTAGTAACTGTTTTTGTTTATCGCAATTTAGTGTCAGCAGTTAACTCTGTGTTTGTCACTTCCACTGCAATCCATTGTCTAGCTTCATATTTAGTCGCTGATTTCGTGTTTGTTTTTAATTTTGGTTTCTGTCTTCGCAAATGAATCGAGTGGCTTTTACAGCTGACGCGAACCTTTTTATGGCCATTAAATGCGATTCATCAGCGACCTGGCAAAAATGTTCACAGTCAGTGCCCAAGCCACACGGCATCAATTGACAGCTTATGAGCTTCCCGAGTGGCCTCAGCAGCAGCAGCTGTTCCCGTTGATTGCTTTCGATATAAATAATGAAAAATGGAAAACAACATATATCGAATATATTAAAAGAATTTTCAATTTTGCTTAAAGCTTTATTTTATAAATATATATAAATTGTATAAAAATAAATTGACTTGAATCTTAGCTCAGTTTCCAGCTAATTGTTGAATGTGAATGAAATTTTAGAGAAATTTGCTCGATTGATTTCAATTGAAATTTAATGTAGCTTCAAAAATTCTTTTTGCCATCAGTCAAGTTGTGGGTGTCATATTTGGAGACGTCAAATATCATTAATTAGAACTAAATTGAGAGGAAATATAAGGAATTTATTCCATGGAAAATTTATATTTTGAGTATGGATTCAGTCAGTGTAACTTTATATCATATTCAAAATGAATTGATTACTGTGTATTGACATTACAAATTTGTGATGGAGATGGAGACAGCTGACAGTATTTCGATATTTGTAATTTATTATCTAGATTATTAAATGTTATTCTGTCTACTTGCTAGTTACAATCTACTTGATATCTGTCAGTTTACTGAAGTACTCATTCTTGCTCACTGACTCATCAGATATACACTGTGTGGAGACAGAAATGAGAGCTTGCAGTCTCCAGTGAATGCCAAGCACCAATGCACACTTTTCATTTTCCTATTGAGTATTTATATATATTTATGATAGTTTCTAAAATTACACTTCCTAATAAACATTCTCTTATAATGAATTATATAATACTAAGCTTAAATTTTCTGAGAAGTAAAAGGTAAAAATGAAATATTTCTATTTAGAACATACATATATTATATTTAAAGGGAACTTCCCTGCTTTGTGTTGCGCTGTTTAGTGAAAGTAGTTTCTCGGGATCACAGCATGTTCTTACTCAAATAAAAGCCCTAAGGCTCCAACTATCATATCTAGAGCTCAGCAGCCTGTGTTGTCAACCTTTGACACGAAAAACTCATTAAGAATTTGGCCCAAGCCTTTAGGGCCATGCATGACGAAATGGGCGCAGATGTAAATTATGAAAGTTGTGCACATTTGACAAGTCGTAAATGTTTTGCTGCCAGCTGACAGATGTTGGTTGTCCGTCAGACAATCAGGCAATCATACAGCAGCAGCAGCTGTCGGGAGTGAGTGTGTGATTGGCTTAATCAAATTAAAGTTCGTATCAAAGAGCGTTAATGCTGCACTTACTTGAATAGACAAAAGCATGAAAAGCATTATGTGCATTTTATGTAGAGGTCCATTATAAAGCTGAGAACGTGACATTAATTGGGCTCATTAAATTTTTATAATTACTTTAAAATCCGCAAACTGTATGCGCCACAATATGTCATTGGGCGTGTGCTTACATTCTGCAATTAATGGGCTTTTGGATTTGGTTCAATTGAATTAGTGTCAAAGGCAACAAAAAAACTGTAAAAAATAACTGTGAGCAAACAGAACCCTCTTTGACCGCAGCCGATCCTGTTCCATGTGCTGCAGAACATCAAATTAATTCAATAAAGCAAACAATCTCGATGCGAGTGATATGGAAAACAAAAGCTGTAATTTAATTTGGCAAACATTGCAAATGCATTTGCTGGGAGTGCAATGCATCAGTTTACCTGGTCAGAATTGCAACCTCAGTTCAAACGGGTCCAAAGTACGAGCTTGCTAATTAATGTTACGCCTTTGGCTATACTCTATACACACAAACATACATATGTTCAGCTATGCATAACGTTTACATTTCGTGATGTGGCCTCCATTGCAAATGTGCCGAAAACCAAAATCAATAAATAATATTGCCAGACTCGAAAACGTTCGGGCGGTGAGCACAAATGCGATTTTGAAGATAGCCAAAATTAAAAATCAAACCCAATTGGCTTGCCAAAGGCGCGTAAACATGTCCAAATACGTGTAATTTATGTTTAAATAAATTTTATAATATTTAAGAAAAATATTTCACTGCTAAGTGAAAAGTGGATTGATTTGTGGTTTGTTCCTATTGCAGTTCAGAAAAAATATACTTTTTATACCCTAGTTGCTATTCGGTATATAAAATAAATACTTAATATTTAAATGTTAATAAATTTACGCTAAGAGAGACAAACGCTCCAGTTTATCGTTTTCAGACTCGTTTTTTTCGACTGTTTTAAAATATTTAAAATGTTATCTTTGACAATTGTTTCTATATCGTTTGTCTAACTAATCAATTCCTTTTTCAGTTTATATGGTTTTTGCATTCAGAATTGATTTAGTATACATTTTTAGCTACATTTTACATACACTCCGCGTCATCAGTATAGCGCTGCCTAAAATTTATAATATTATATTGTTTGCAATGGCAAACATATTACATTATATACAATTTTCTATTTATATAATGTATTTTACTTGTTTTATGTACTTTATTTATTTATTTTTTTTTATTTATTTCACTTATTTTATTTATGCTTTTAATTTTATTTATTTTACTTTTATTTTTATTTTTTTTTTTTATATTTTTGTATTTATATTATTTAACATAGTAAATTTAATATATTTTTTTTTATTAATTCTGTCGCAGACTTAGTTTTCGTTAACATTTTTATTTTATGAAAAACAAATATAAAATAAATATTAAATTTTGAAACCTCGGCTCATATAATATCCATAGAAAAATGGGATCGCTGTTGTGATAAATGCTTATTATTATTCATGCGCTATTATAATACATTCCTCAGTTAAAATATTCTATTACAACACGTACTGCAAATAATTTACTTTTTTGTTTACGTCGTAACTACAAGTTGTTAAATTTAATATAAGACGTTAAAACACAATAAAAACAAACATAAAATAAAAACAAATAATAATAATAATTCGTTCTGTTATCATAAAGTTATGGCTCTATAAAGCGTACCTAATTCATTGCGCATGCATGTAGAAGCAAAGGCGACTTTTTAGCTAGTTTAAAATGAATTTTTTTTATAAAGCAAACATCCATAATTTACATTGATATTATTTGATATTGACAGCTCCAAATTGAAACTTTTATTAGATGCATTTAAGTTTTCAAATTGCTGTTGTTGCTGTAGCTGTTTAATGTCGTTGACTAAATTTGACACATTAAATTATCGCATAAGCGTTTTGTGGTCGCATAATTAACGCCCACAAATTTGGGGCCAAATGCAATTAGCTCCGATGCTCGACTATATCAACTTTGACAGTTTTGTCGGTTGGCCGCAGCGTGCGAAAATTGTGTCGCGATATTGTGCGATGATAAATTGTTTGTTATTAAGGCCCGTTGCTCTCTGACTGTTTCACATGCGGCAGCTGCTGTTGACCCGTTTATTTGCAGCAGGGGTGTTCACTGCAAATATTAAAAGCGGAATTGCGGGTCACAGACCCCATTCCTCCCCCATTCCCCCATTCCTCTATATTCATATGCACAGCAGCCGCAGCTGCAGTCCGTTTACTGCCGGGACATATCAATTTGCTTTTTAATTTTCTGAATGCGAGAGAGAGAGAGAGAGAGAGAGAGAGAGAGAGAGAGAGAGAGAGAGAGAGAGAGTGGAGTTCAATCTATAAACCATCCTTGCACAAGGCGAGAGATAATACTTTTTATTTGTGACAGGGCCGATTGATGATAGTGATATACGCACTATACTATAGCATATTGATTTAAATTGGTCTGCCTCTTCTACGGTTTCACCTGCCATTTATTTAATAGTGCTCGTGCTATCTGTGCTCAATGCAAATTGCATATTTGTCTGCCCTTGCATGACACATTCACTCGGCAGAGTATGACGTCGTCGTCGACTGCCAACAGGTATTTCCTTGCCTGATTGCAGTTACCGTGAGCACTTTGCTCAAATTGAAAAGAAATTAAAAGCAAATAAAACGCAACACAACTACCAGGCGGCTGTGTGCTGGGTGTCTGAGCTGCAACAGTGCCCATAAATAGAGCTGAGTGATGGAAAAACAAAACGCTTTAAGTCCAGAGCCTTCGAAATGCCAGCGATAGCCAGGTGGAACAGGTGAGGCTGAGGTGGAGTCGGATGATGTTGATGCTCTTTTATGAATGTTATCTTCTTTGTTTCTTGTTCATCCACCCCTCTCTCTCTCTCTCTCTCTCTCTCTCTCTCTCTCACTCTCTCGCTCTCTCTCTCACTCTCTCGCTCTCTCTCCTCCCCTCTGCTCGCTTGCTGTTGCCTACGACTTGGACGCTTGACTTTTATTTTTTCATCATCCAGCCTGTCTGAGCTGGCGTCAGCTCGAAACGCCACTTGCGTCAACTTTAGTGTTAACTGCTCTAGAAACACCCACAGCACCCATAAAAGCCACAAAACAACAGCAGCAACAACAACAACAGCAACAGCAACAGCAACAACAGCAACAGCAACCACATTGCTGCATTTGAAGGCATCTAATTCACGGAGATTGTCTGTCACTTGCGGCTTGACGTCGCATTTCACGCGCTTTTCACTTTATCTCCTAGCAGCAACAGCAGCGCGTTAGACTAGAAATATTTCGCTTGTTAAATGCGGTTTGGCTCGGATCGTAGATATTCTCACGAATGCCGCTAACCGTAGACTGTGGCTATTTCCGCCTAAGCTCAAGCAGCTAAAACGCTGAAGGCAATTGTTTTATACATTTTACGCTCAAAGAAATATGAATGAAGCTTGCATAAAACTATGTCTAATTTTCGATAAGGTTGGCCATGATTAAACAAATATTTGAAATATCTACTCAAATACCAGAGTAGATAGCATCTTAGTTGTGTGAAAATATATAGCAAAGACTTAAACTGACTCTGGGTCTATATAGAGTATATAGAAAGTATATTAAAGGCGTTTAATAATTTAAATCAAATTCAACAAAGAAATAAAAAAATAAATTAAATAAAAACTCAGCTGTATTGTTTCCTAAAGACTGATCCTGCAGCTAAATAATTATTTAATTATGTAACTATATTTTCTAATATATTCAAATTCAACTCAATCTCAATTAAATTTCATTTTAATTCCATTTCAACATTTGAAATCTGTCTCTTACATAATTTTCATTTTTAGCTCAAAATTTCATTAAAGCAATTCAATTAATTTGTCTGTAACTACATTTGCGAGCATTGCCGAGCAGTTGATTTGATTGGAAAGTGTTTAAATTAATTTGTGACAAATCCTCACTTGGAGTAAACCCATTTCTTAAATGCCTCGCCTCGCCAGTCTGTGAGCGATCCAAACCGCATTCATTTGTCAGCAATAGCCGAGATACGAGACATTTTCTAAAGCCAGGCTGGGCAAATGCAAGGCGCAGCAACTGCAGCCGTTGAATGGGCTACGCTTTTCACAGAAATTGAATGCAGCTAGTGCTGTCTCGCTCAGGCGACTCTTCTCGCTCTCCTCTCGAGAAGGAAAACCCGACTGACAACGTGCATGTGGTTGGGGCTTCCACTGTATCTTTTTGTGCATAAATTGCAAAGAGTAAACGTAAAGCTGGAAAATGTGAATATACCTGGACCTATATACCTGTACCCATACCCGTGTCTGTGCCCGTGTCTGTGCCCGTCCTCTCCATTGCGTCCATGTAGCGAGAGTATCTCGCAGCGAGGTGTTGCTGAATGCGTAATGCTGTCGCTTCACGTTTCGGCTTCTGCACACTTTTATGTGCAACACGGCGTGCTCGACAACATTTTATGTTTGTGGCGCAAATTCCCAGCACTACTCTCGGCAACAGCATTCAAATGCCTCGCGGTGCTTCCAGCTGGGCATGGCCAGGGCGGGCGTAAATGCGGCCGAGGGCGACGGCGTCGGAGTACGCTTTAATCGCATGCGCTCTGTTCGCTCTGTACTTAGCCTCGTTTGGGTCTAATTAAAATTAAAATTTGTTCCTTTAATGAAAAACTTGTGTGAAGCAAGCCTCAGATACCATTTTAAATAACTCTGGCGCAGAGACTTTGTTATGCGGCATCTGCCACACCCCCTGCCCCGCCTGACAAATGGCCCCGGCAAGAAAGTCACGTAGCCGCACTGTGTGCTCGTGATAGCAGCGATATTCCCAATTAAGGTTAGTCACAATATATGTCGGCTAACCGATTTTCCGTGAGCTGCAAAGCTGTTTAGATATTTAACGTTCCTGGAAATATTAAAGATATCTTAAAGCTCGCACGAGTTTGTATGAAAGTATGTAGATATATGTATATATATATACATGTACATATATGTACATATATATAAAATGAATATAAAAGATATATAAATATTTATAATATATAAATATTATATTATGGTTAAGGTTCCTGGAAATTTTACAGATATCTTAAAGCTTGCACGAGTGTTTATGAATTTAGATATACAAAATGAATAAAAACATATATATAAATTAATATTTATAATATATAAATATTAGAATAAATGTTATTAAAATATTTTCTGCTATTATATATATATATAGCTCCTCGGCTATTCCTATCTACATCAATCCTTGCCCACTTTCTGCTATCGCATGTCCTTTTAGCTTGTTGATAGCGCCTGCCAAATATGAGCGCAAGGCTGACAGTTGTCGCAATGTTTAAGGCACAAATCAGCAGAACGAGTTTCCTCAATAAATTCGAAACATTGCTCGACAAGCAACTAGCTGCAAGGATACTCTGACAGGCGACAGCCATAACGGTGACAGCGATAAATTAAATGTTAATTTGAATTTACCGTTCAGTGACACGAACAGGCAACACACACATACACATACACACACACACACACATAGTCAGACAGTCGCAGCTTATGTGGCTGATGGGGCGCAAAGAGTGCCAACTGCCAGGCTAAATGAAACGTACAAGAATCGAAATCGAAACCGAAACGAGAATAAAACTTTATGCACGAAAATTGCCGTTAACGCGACAATAAACAGCAACAACAGCGCAAATAAAGCGAAAACAAAACAAAACGAATATAAACTGGAAAGGACACATGGCCTTCAGACGATATGTGTACAGACATATATGTCTACATATGTATATATATCTGTCTGTCTGTGCCTTCAAATTGAAGTTAGTATCTTTAAATTTCATTGTTAATTCGCTCGGTCGAAAGTGACTTTTGTGCCGCGCTGCACAATGGGCAACCCGAGAAAAACTTTCGGGCCAGACCTAGACTTAAAATTTATTGCCAAAGTTGGGCCAAGAAAATATATGCAACTTGTAAACTTGGCCACATTGCCGCCATTGGCGGCCCATTTGAAATGCTAAATGTGCTCCGAAGTGTTACACTGACCGCATTCCAAGCGCCCAAAACGCCGCATATTTGTCAAACGGTGCCGTCGCCCCGATGAACAGGAAATGATACCCAAAGCCAAAGGCCCAGACGAGGCCCAGCGATCGCATCATAAAACCTGCGAAATTGCCCAGCCTTTCCTGGCTGAAAAGTTAAACAAATACAGAAACATAAAGCAAAGCAGCAGCAGAAGCAGAAGCAGACAAAAGCCGGGCCAAAAAACTTCTAAACCCCTGCAATAAATAGCGAGGCTCAAACGTCACCAGCAACTCGTCCTGTTTCGTCCTGCTGAAGTTTGGCTTGTTGGACCTACGATTTCAGTTGTTGTTTCAGCAGGGCTTGAATCTGTTATTGTTTTTTTTCCTGTTTTTTTTTTTTTTTACTTTTTTGCTAAAACTTGCCTTGATCTACTTTGCTGCTGCAGGGCCGTCAGACGGCACTCAACGTTCCAACTCAGCAAGCAAATGGGCCGATTTCGCTTTGGCCTGGCTTTCGCAAGGATAGACACACACACACACACACACATTAATAAATGTGTGGGAGTGTGCTTAACTTTGATGTGAAACGATTTGTTGGCTTAAGCTGAAATTGAAAATTGCCCCACGCTAGCGCAGAGCGGCAACTGTAGCTGGCATCCGTAATTACAATAGACGAATTAATGTAATTACAAACAATTTATTAATCAATATTCAATAGTTGAGAGCTCTTGTTGTTATGCGGTGCGTCCATTATTCGGCATGCAGACGAAAATTGAATTTTCCACTGCCTTCCGGCTAGCACAAAAAGTCCCTTTGAATTCTTAATAATATGCAAACGAGGCTTGACCAGCTCTGCGGCAATTGCCAAGGGAACTGCCACAGGCCGTTGCATATTTGATTTTTGGTTTTGGTTTGTAACAATTTTTGCACCTTTTGGGCTTTGTGGCGGCAGCAAATGGAATTAGCCAGTTGTCGTGCTGTGTGGGCTATCCATTAGCCGCAGTCAGCCGAGCAAATGCAAATGCCGCACTGATTGACAGAAGTCAGCAGGAGCAGGGGCAGGAGCAGGCAGCCGTATTGATATATCAGTTATTTCAGTTGTTTGCTGCGTCAGTCAGTTAGTCTGTCAGTGAATCTCTCACTCTGTCTCACTCTCTCACTATCTCTCTCTCGTCTGTCAGTTCAGCATGAATACCCCGTCGCCTTTTTTGGGAACATCTAACTTACTTTCGCTGCGAAAATCGGCTCTGA
Source organism: Drosophila meridionalis (assembly GCA_035045145.1). Classification (NCBI taxonomy): domain Eukaryota; kingdom Metazoa; phylum Arthropoda; class Insecta; order Diptera; family Drosophilidae; genus Drosophila; species Drosophila meridionalis. The sequence continues at coordinate 7,268,494 of JAWNPG010000020.1, read as the reverse complement.
CAACTGAAATAGACTCATGTGGAGCATGAAATATGGTAATAGCCTTACACACACATATAGGAAGTGGGAGTAAAATACATTTTCGCGCTTTCTGAGTGAGACTTCAGGCGTCTTGAAGTCACAAACGATGCGTGAAAGTTCATACATATGCAGCAGGAGCAGGAGGAGCAGGAGCAGTAGCAGCAGAAGCTGAAGGTGCGTGCGAAGCTGTTCGAGTGGGTGTTTGTGTTAGAAGGGCTGACTGCCTATAAGATCTGACATTTAATGCACACACACACACATAGTTAGAGATATATGTAAGTATGCACTTACCGAAGTATCTTGCGCACAAAAGTAGGCAAAGGCTTTTGGCATCTGATGCTGTCTGAGGCAACTTGGCCATTAGCAGTTTTATTGTTGTATTGCCATTTGTAGTGGCAACTTCCTTGAGGGTGAATATATATATATACATATACATATATAAATAAATGTCTACCTATATGTTTGTCTCTCTGCTTAAGCAATATGCTTGATTAAGTTGAACAACTGAGAATATTGTTCATTTAAATGCCTTGTCTGGCACTCAAATTGAATTTAATTGGCAACTGCACAGTGAACTCCTCCGTTCAGGTCACTTAACCAACACTTGCAAATCATTTATAATTGCAGCTCGGCATTCAGTCAGTTATCACGCCGCTATAATTAATGCACATAATAAACTAACAATTAAATAACAGTAACAAGTGGCCAAACAATCTATATCACAAATGAACGAGCTCACATACACACACACGCAGTCAACCACTTAAAGTTCGTTTATGTGTGTGTGTGCATTTGCTGCATGCTCAAGTGTTGCCGTGCGGTTGGCTGTGGCATGGGGTAGCCCAGCTGCCCGCTGCAGGTGCTACTGCTGGTGCTGGTACTGGCTGCCCTTAGCCACGACCGCAACACTGGCATCCAACTGACGTTCATGGGGCTTATCGATTCTAAGCCGCTTAACGTGAACTAAGTGCGCAATTAATGTGCCTGATATCCAGCCAACTTGGACTTCAATTCAAGTCTTATTTCGAGTCGTATTTCATACTCTATGCATGAATCTGTGCGGATTGCCTCGATTATTACATGTCGTTGCTACAAATTATTATCCATCTATATAGCTAAAAAGCTCGTTTTACTGTTACCTCAACTGTTCTTTCAACTCTCTTTGCTTCTCTGCTCAGAAAGGCCTAACTCTAAATTCTTGCAAAGCCGTTGAGCAGTCAAAATGTCGGCTCGCTTTAAGCTGCGGACTTTTGTGCGTCTTTAATGTTGACCTCGTCCACTTGCAGCTAATTTGTCAGAGGCTTCGTCGTGTGCTCAGCGCAGATAAGCCCTGCCAGCGAGGCGAGCAGTGGACGGCGGATGCTTGGAGCAGCTGCGGAAGCTGTAGCAATGGCCCCACAAAAGCCAAAGCATAAACATTTATAGTCGAGATCTTAAAGCAAAGGTGGCAGCAGCATAAAAGACGCCGCACCGGATCTTAATACAACAATTACGCTGCTTCACGTGGGAAGCACATGAAACAATGAGCAAGGCTGTTGACGACGGCCCTGTTCGAATAGTCGAATATCACATAAGTTCCACTTCGAGTCCACTTTTTGGGCATGGTTTTTCGTTTTTTTCGATTTTTGCTAGAGAACCCTTGCTGAGTCAGCAAGCAGCATAAAAAACTGTAGTGTTCCGACTGTTTTGTTTGTCTGCGCCGCTGCAGCAGCCGGGCACATACGTTGTCCATTTGGCAGACGTGCCGCAGCCTGATAAGGCTCAAGGCTCTATGCAGTGTTGCCATAAAAAGTGGCCACAGTGGCAGCTTAAAGTGGGCGCCCCACATGAGCAACAGCATCAGGCATCAGGCATCAGCATCAGCATCAGAAGTTGCGGCGGCGGCCAAATTGAATAAGCACATAACGAGCCCGTTGCACAGAACAAGGAACGAAGCGGTGATAAAACTCTTAGCCAGCCAAGCGGCAGAAGGCAAAATGGAAAGGAAAAAAGAAAAGCTAAAAGAAAAAAGAAAATCGAAATGAAACAAGCAACAGCAGCCAACTGAGCCAACTGATCTAAGTTCGTTATGCGCTTGCCACATATTCGCATATTACGTGTGTGGTCGGGGCCGGGCCAATAAAATGTTTTGTGCCACAGCGAGGAGCAAGGTGCCCGGCGCACATAAGTATGCTACGCTTTCTGTGTGCGTGCATCAGGCTTTGCCCTTTCAAATTGTTTCACCAAATGAATTTAAATGTGCTGACGGCAGCAGCAGGCAGCGGGAAGCAGGCAACGGGCAGCAAAAAGCGTTTATATGTTTTCCGATATGTCTGCTCTTTTATTGTTAAGCGTCGCACGTGTGTGTGTGGGTGTGTGGGTGTGTGTGTGTGTGTGTGTGTGTGGTGTACTATGCTGATTGCTCCCCTAAGCCACATACATTTTATTCCCAGAATTTCTCCAAATTGCAATTCGAGAATCGAATCGACAGGGCATTTTTGATTTGCTGCCAGTTTTATGGTCAGGCCTGATTATGTGACGGCATTTTATGGCTTTGGAATGAGCCTATTATCCACTGTTTGCCGACGACACAATCAATTGTGGCCTAATTGGAATTTACTGACTCTGCTGCCGTTGCCAATTAGTGCTTAGAGTATGTTAAATCATCAATCAGAGCTTTGGGCTGACCTGGCCAACCCGATGCAACCCCTGCCACCTCCCATTCCATCCCATCACATCACATTCTATCACATCACGTCACATAAGTGCTGCAGCGTAACTTCCGTTTTTGGCACATTGGCAAAACGCCAGCAACCGCATAAGCCGCCACGTTCGCCAACAGCATTAGGCGAAATGAACGAGGCATCGCGCTGCATTTCCATTTCCATTTCCACAGGCCTAGTGCAATGTTGTTTAACTTTTCATTTGGAATATTGCGTTCCAGGGAAAAAAAACATAGTTGACACGCATTTCGTTTATGGCCCCGGAGGGGAGGGAGAGGGAGAGGGGGCGTGATGGCTGTGTACAAACAACACTCGAAATCACTTTTAGCCATGTGTTGTACATGATTTCAGGCTGTTGTTTTAGCCAACTCTCTGTTCGCTCAGGGCCACGTTGAGTGTGTGATGGGGGACGCAGGGCTAGATAGAGTCCTCATTCATCAGACACGACTACAATGCGTGGCAATCACGTGGAAACACGAGCTGTTTTCATTACCATTACTCTCAAGTTCCTCAACCTTAAAGTTCTGGCAGCAGACAGAATGCATGTTGTCCAGAGAGTTTTTCCTTTACCCCACACTCTTTGCACTCTTTCCGTTTCTATTTGTGTGTCTAGCAACATTGTGTGCAGCTGGCATCCCTGTTGCTTCGCCTGCATTCAGCCAAGGCATTCTCTCGCTTCACTTCGCATTGCATTCTGTTGAAATACTTTTAAAATGATTTGTCTGCCAACAACGCTTAGCCTTGTTTGTGTCTGTGTGTATGTGTGTGTGTGTGTGACGGTTAATGCCTGTCTGCTGTTTTACTGTAATTGGAATGTCCCTTTGTGGCTTCGTTATTGTCCTTCGCTCTGCCGCAGCACAAGTCCTTAAACTAATTTTGTGGCATGTCTATTAGATAATTGTTTAAGCTTTTAATTTACTGTCCTTTCGGTTCACATAACGCGCATATACAGTGCACGCACACATTGACAGAGACATGCCTCCATGAAAGTTTTGCAACAGCTCAACTTCTAAATTGAATTTCAGTCAATTCTCATTAGCCCCGTTTGCTCGCTCGTGGGTTAGTCGAGAGCGCTGTGGCCTAAGTAACTCTTCTCTAGTTTAAGCTGCTTTAGCTCACGCTCCCACTGCCCAGGCCAGGCTCGGCTGGCTACAGTAATGTTTTGGTATTTATGAACCGCAGTTGAGCTCAGCCCGACTTCAATCAGTTTCGTTTGTATGCAACCGGTGCCGAGGCGAAGGCTACCTATATATATTATTGTTTGGCTCTAACCAATCCGCTTAAGGCGAAACTATGGCTACCTCAACTTCAGAACTTCGCAAGCAACTTTAACAAAGTAAGCCGAGCAATGCACACCCCCACACACACACGCACTCTGAGTTGCTTGGGTATTTGTGCTCTTGTGGCCCGCAGTTTTAAGCTGCTTAAAATTCAAAGTTCTCGGTGATTACAATCACTCAGCTGTACCGAAAACACTCCTGGTCCATTAACAAACCCTAAGCGATGCGAGCAACGCCCGGGGCTGCGAATCAAAGCAAGTTGAGCGTAGGAAACTTTTCATGGCATAAGATTAAATATTCAAAATTCCATCAAAATGTTACAAACTATATGGATTTGTCATCAGATCGGTAAATGGGAGAGGAGTACTAGCGGGAGATTTATTTAGAATTTTTTTTACTTAAATTGAGCAGATTGAAATGTGAATGAATGACCAGAAAGCTTTTTTTGCTAAGAGTTTTTTGTTTGTTTCAGGTTGAATATTGTTTGACTTGATTCTATATAAGTTAAGTATGGTCTCGAATGCATTTAATTACCTCTTCTGGCCCATCTGCAATAGGGATTGCTACAGTCAGTATATTTGATGTCCTCCAATCCTCTAGTTCCAAAATTGTCATGCTCAATCCATAATATATATCACAAAATGTTAAATATAAAATCCAATATTAAACAAATATCGATCTGCCTAAAATGTCAAAAGTTGTCTACCATCTAAGCTAACGAATAGCAAAGCTGAACTATTTCTGACTAGACCTAGGCACTTCTCATTCAAAATGAACTGTATATTGAATATTTCCGTATATCTATTGTATATAAATCAATTGCATATATCTTGTATATATATTTATTAAATATCTATTTATCTATTTATCTATTTTATATTTCCGTATATCTATTGTATAAATATATATTATATATCTATTGTATATTAATACAATATAATTATACGTATCTCTTGTATATCTAAATTTATATTGTACTGCATATTTATCTATATATATATATATATATACTAGATATTTACGCATCTATTGTATATCAATATATCTATACTATGTATTTACACATATCTATTTTATTATTTCCTTCACCCATTCACAAACTGAATAAACTACATGAAAACCTTTTAACATTTTCCTTTGTCAAGTCCAACATTATGAATGCGTTCATTGCCTCGTAGAGGAATTTAATCTTGCAGTCGATGATTGCAATTTTGCCTACAACATTTAATATATAAAAATATATTCTTTCTATATATTTGTACCTCGTTGACGTTAACTGAATGCACTTTTTGCAAAACATTTTTTCAATTGTGATCGATTGAGTTGGGGCGAACACAATGAATATTCAATTTGGGTCTCAAATACGCATCTGAATGGGCGATGGCCACCCGCCATGTGCTGGGAGACTAACAGAAAAAAATTGTGTTTATGTGCTTCTGGTTAAATATAAAACCCAGCTCGATTCAAAGCCCGCTCCCAGCTCAGCTGCACGGGGTTTGTCAACAGCGGGAGGCTGCGTTGTGCAAGGCCGCCAGCGCTTAGCTATTTGTATGCCAGTTTTTTTTATGATATGAACAAAATTGGACAGCGAAATGCCAAAATAAAGGACAGAGAGAGAGAGAGAGAGAGAGAGAGCGAGAGAGAGAGAGAGAGAGGGAGTGGGATAAACAACGACCCAATGAACGCAATGAAAATGCCAGCGCAAACAAATTTTAATAATCAAACATTGAGCGAGGCGGCAGCCACGCGTGGAATGTGAAAAGCCGGCGTGTGTATGTGTGTGTGTATGTGTGTTTAGATATATGTATGTTTGCCTGTGTGTGCGGCCTTCGCTGGTCCGCAGCTTTAACGAAAATACCCGCCATAAATTATAAAGTCTAAAACAAAAATTCATTGCATTTGATATACATATTTACGATGACGAATACATTTGATATCTGTTTTTGTTTTTATTGCGCTGCGCGGCCGATTACGAGTGTCTCGAGATTTGTTTGACTACTGTTTTAGTGTTCCATGATCTGCATAAGAACACACTAAAACTGGCCGTAACTAGGACAATAAACGTTAACGTTGTTCTTGTTCTCGTTTGGGCGGAAAAAAAAAGAAAACGAAATGCCTGGCATACTTTGAGGCCGCATAGGCAACTCCTTGGCCTATTCAGACATTCCTTAAGTTGATGAACTTTTTGTGGAGCGTTCTTCGTTATTTGGCAGCCTTCACTGCCATGGGTCATAATTTAATGGCATCACATCGCACAGCGCACATCGCACATCGACATTCGCATCCTGATGTCAAGGCTCAAGAATTTCAAGCAGCTCAACGATGTTTCATATTTGCGTTTTAATTTCACTTACATGCCCAAAGTCGACAGCAAGACTGACAGGCAACAGCCTCGACCTGGTCTGCTGCCTGCTGCCTGTTTGGCAACTGCTACCAGGTTGGGCTTGTCATATGCTCTTCCCTTTCAGGTCTGCTAACAGGGCTCTTTCGAACTTTTGCCACTTTGCGCTGAGTGCAATTTGGTGCAACCGAAAGCTCAAGCTCCGGCGCTGCATGGCCAAAAATCGAATCGAAATTGTTTCAATTTTCGCAAAATGGCGTACAATTTAAACGGGCCATGTGAAATGCATGAAGACCACACACACAGTTCGCAGTGTTGCAATAGGAGAAGGTGCTGGCCGGAAGCGGATGTTACACACGCACACACACAGCCACACACACTCACTCACACTCACAGCATGGTTAGCTGCATGAATATGCATGAGCTACAACTGCAGATCCCTTCAAGAAATGCCAGCACAGAGTCCTGCCTGCCCTCTACGTGCACATGGAGCGTGCCTCCCCCCCATCTCTCACTCTCACTCTTTCTCTCTGCACGACGCAGCCAGGTGCCATTAAGCACAGCTGGCGCATCTGTAGCCGTTGTTACCGACGACTGCCGCTGCATACGTAAACTATAAAATGCTTTCTCCGGGGTTTATTAATTTGTTGTGCATAAATGCTCGCTCTCCCTTTAACTCACTCTCTATCTCTCCCTCTCTCTCTCTCTCTCTCTCTCTCTCTCTCTCTCTCTCTCTCTTTCTCTCTCTGGGCTTTTAACAGCCAGCTTATGCGAAACCATCATCAATTTCTCTGATATCGGCCAGCATATATGCTATACGCCAGGGCTTTAGATTCCACTTTAGCCCACGCCGGGCACCTGGCCAGCTGCTGCTGCTAATGGCACTGGCTCCTGGCCCAGATTAATGGTCGTTCGAGCGAGTTTATGTCTTGCAGCGATTGCCAGCCACTCTGCCGGACAATTGACATTTAGCTGAATGCCCAGTAATTCTCAATGGATGCAGCTCGTCGAAAGGCAACTTTCGAGCAATCTTGAATTACAACTCGATTAATTGGCAGTCAAACAGGTGTCAGCTATAAAGTAAAAGCCATTCGAGCTATAGCTCATAGATGGATATAGTTGGAATAAGAGATATTGATGAATAAATATTGGGATATATGAATAATTGTGAATAACATAAATATTATAGCTGAGCATAAAATAAAATAAAAATATCTAAATTTATATTCAGATATTTTTAATATTATTTTATACTCAGCTCAGCTATGGGATATATGAATAATTGTGAATAACATAAATATTATAGCTGAGCATAAAATAAAATAAAAATATCTAAATTTATATTCAGATATTTTTAATATTATTTTATACTCAGCTCAGCTACCTGTCTACCTATCATACCTATCCATACCCTTTCTCAATATAAAGTTGTTATTAAAACTCAACCTATATTTATTACAAACTTCATCTAGAATGTTAGCTAATATTTGTCAACTTCTTCACAGTATTAATCAGCCAAGCTCTGCTGGGGAGAAAGAGAATAAATCGCTTTAGTGCTGACTCAGCAGGCGAACAATTTTAGACAGATTTGTGCGGAAATAGTGAGACTTAGGAATGCTTGAGTGACCCGCACCGGGAAACTGAATAGACAAGGCATAGAAAATCAATTTCATGCCCTCTTTGGACCGATACAAATGAATTAGAGCCAAAGCCAACAAATGAAAACAACTTAGCTTGGCTGTCACTGCTAGACAAGCGCTCATTAAGCTTTGAACCATGGCATTCGAGTGATAAGGACAGAGTGCCAAGTGCTGGCAAACACATTGAATCATCTTGAATGGCTGAAGCGAGGCGAAGGGTATCCCCAACCCCGTATCCTGCTAGTAGTCGCTTCAAGTCAGGCGTGCGTTCGTCAATCAGCGTGGCGCTCGCCAAACTTCTGGCAGCTCGCTGTCAGAAGCAGCAAATGCTCAAATGACAAACGGAATCGGGCCAAGTGGCAGCTCTTTCCTGGCAACAGATGTTGCTTTCTCTGCCAGCGACTAGGTTGCTGTCACTGTTTGCGCTTTCATTTTACTCCACTGATTGCCAGACACACGCACACACACACACACACACACACACACACACACAAAGCCGGATTCATAGCCATAAGGGGTCCCCCGATGCCGCGCAGTCTGCGCTAATCAATTAGCAGTATATCTATGTGTGTGTGTGTGTGTGTTTGTGTGTGCCCTGGGACGATCAACTCTTTTGTCTGCGCGCTGTTTGGTAGAAGAACAAAGCCAACAAACGGCGACTTTGTTGGACTTGGCAGCAGCAAATACTACAAAGGCCACAACAACAACAGCAAAAGCAGCAGCAGCAATGGATGGAACAATATTGTCCCTAAGCTTGCACACTTCGGGTTTCTCTAAATAATTTAATGCCAGTGAGATAATAATGCTGATTAAGCAATTTTCATTAATCGTTGCGCTACTTGACGTTCATTACAATCTCAAGCAGTTGCCCAGCAACGAAGCCAAGGCTATTCCAATGTCAAGAGCAGCAGCAACAACAACAACAACAGCAACAACAGTGTGCCATATAGGGCAAACCTTAGGCAGACTTTATGTATTCTTGAAGGCGTCAGACTTACGAGATTATACATGTGACAGCTGATCTGAAGGAAAGTAGTTAACACAGCTAAGCGTTTACATGGAAATACAATGGGAATAATGGCAAAACAAATGTAAAGGCAGCACTTAAGGAAATTGCTCGATTCGTGGAAATGTTAGTTCACAGAACTTTAAATTGAATAATGAAAGATAATTGTGTTTGCCAATATATATAGGTTAAGGGTTGAGAAAGAGTTGAGAACACTACAATTAGCTTAAGTGGGAATATTATTTAAATATATGTGAATGAAGTCTGATCGAAAGCTGAAATTAAAATGAAGTCGGAAACTAAAATAAATATATATATATATATATATATATATATATATATATATATATAATACGCATTATATATAATAATAATATATATTAAATACTACAATTAAATTAAAAATTATATTTATTATCGGTAAACTGACCCACTATGTAGTTAAGGGCTTTATGTGCTTTAGAGTCATAGACAATAAGCTGCAATAAAGTAAAACTCTGTATAAAAAAAAATTAATTATATTTTTATACTTGATTTACAACTAATCAAATTAAATTAAATTATCTTTCATTTATTTTATTAGGATTTGATGATAAATTTTTAATATTATAGTTTAATAATTTATTTTAATTTTTCAATATTTTTATATAATATATATATATATATATATTTTTTTTTATAATATATTTTATAATGAAGATACATTTTTAAAATAATTACTTACATTTTTTGTAATATTTGTCATTTATTATTGTTATTTATTATTTTTTTAAAAGAAAATAATTAATTATAATATTAATAAATTTTTTAAATAATTGTTTAAATTTTTTTTTTAATGTTTGTTTTCATTTATTTTTTTTATAAAATAATATTTTATAATGTTAAATTTATTAAAATAATTGATTAAATTTTGTAAAATATTTTTTTCATATATTATTTTTTTATAATGTAAAATTTTATAAGCATGATCAATTGTAATATTATTTATATTTAATAATTTTTTTTTAATTTAATATTATATAATATGTTTTATTTACTTTAATCGTTTTCATTTTTGCTTTTCAAACATACCTGCCCTTAGTAAGAACCCAGCTGACCACAGTAATTGAGCTACAAATCCTTACACACTAGTTCTAGATACACACACCGACACTCAAATACAGATACTCACACACCCACACACCCTGTCTCTCTCACTCACACACACATGACTGTATTCAATACGTGCTCTTCCTTTATTGCTTTTTATGCTTATTTTGTCGTGCTTTTCAGACAGCAGCTTAAGCGTCTGCCTATCTGTACCTCTCTCTCATTCTCTCATTCTCTCTCTCTCAATCCCTGTCTCTCTTCCATACAGAGTGAAATTGTGGTTTGGGTGTTGACTTTGACATTTGTTTTGTGCGGCTTATCCTTCACACTGTGCACCACAATGGCATCAATCGGCGCGTACTTTTTGTCATCTGTTTAGCCAAGTTTTCGCTCTTATTGTGTGTGGCGCTACAATGGCTTTTAAATGGACGCTTCCGCTGGGGGTGGTGCTGCGTGGTGCCAGTGTCTGGCTACTCCGATTTCATGGCCGCCTACTTTACGGCCAATAAAATCTGAACGCCTTAGGCATACGCTCCACTTTCAATTCCCGCCCCCCTTGCGCACCGTCCAAATCTCTGGCCCTAATCGTTCACAGTTGGCAGCCCGGCATCTTTATCTATGTAGTTGAAATTGAAAAGCTCACTGGATCCCTGGCTGGCTTTTGTGTGTGCGCTGGGCTTGCAATCGAGAAAGCGAAAATTAAATACAATCATATCTAAATATATATATATGTGCTATGTATATATACATCTGTCTATATATATGTATTGTGTGGAGACGTGGCACCGTCTGTAAGCGCCTTTAGTCGGGTGATTTATTTGCAGACTCCGTGCGTAAATTGAACTGGGAATCGATTTAAAGTTCAAGTGTGCCATTGCATCTGCAGCAGGCTGCTGCTGCTGCTGCTGCTGCCGACATACATTGATGATACTCCCTCTGCCTTATCAATTGACATGTATGAAATGACAATAAAAATAAATTGATATTATTCGCGCCGCAATTTGTGTGTTTAAGCAGAAAAAAGAAATCCAAATTCTGCCGCCAGCAAATTTACTCTGACACATCGATGTTTGTTCTGTTTTGATGTTTTGAAATATTTTTTATTTTGTTTGCTTAGCTTTTAATGCCCTGCATGAGTAAGTGTAGGAGGGATATATTGAGTTGCTGTAAGTAGCCAACAATGTTTCAAGGGGGAATGTTCAGCTTTAAATTAATGAGTTTTTTATCGAACACTCTTTGAAAAATGTTAAATGATAAATATTATTATAACAAGTAAAATATATTGGAAAGTATAACAAAACTTAAGTTTATATAAAATGCACATGAATCAATATTTGGAGTCTATCTATACATGGACCTATAAAACAAATTTCAAGTCTCAAGCTCTTCTAGTTTCTGAAATCGACGCAAATATACGGACATACGGTCATACATACAGACAAGGCTAAATCGACTCCGCTCGTCGCCCTGATCAAGAATATATATACTTTGTGGGGTCTGCCACTCCTCCTTCTGCCTGTTACAAACACATTCACAAAATCATTATACCCTGATTTCACATTTTAATGGGATATAAAAGTATTATAATATTGATTAAATATCTATTTGCCTTCTATGACCCTCAATGAATTCAAAGGAATTCCAACTGATATACCTCATTTATAACAAGTCTGATAAATTGCCACAAAATTTATTCAGTTCAACTTTAAAAATTTTTACACAAATTTAATGCATGCCTCAAAAATCGAAAAATTCGATAGAAAATTTTCTTTGAAATAGCAGAAATTTTATTGGCAGAAACAGAATATGAAACCAGCTTCTTTCAGGCTAGAAATTCAAATTGATAGGCCGAAAATTTGTGAATTAAAATTGCAGAGAATGAAATTTAATGAATGGAGCTTTCACAACAGTTTGCAAAGAAACACAAAACCAATTTACCTGAGCTGAGAGCTCAGGTGTAATGCCTGGCATACGGGCCGGGCTGGGCTGGGCCAAGCCGGGCTGAGCACACAAATGCCAAAATAAGTTTTGCCACGAATCGACAGGGCTGAGCGGGGCTAAGGCAACAGCAGGCTCCGAGCAGGCGGCATGTTTCTGTGTTGAATTAAAAGTTTTGTTTATTAAATAAAAATAAATGCTAGTTAATTAATTTAAAACTGAAGCAAGATAAAGCATGCACGCTGCCTGCATGCGGATGTGGGCGTGGCCGCAGTGCCCTGGAAAGTATGTTAAGCTTAATTAGCAGCGTCTGACGTCTACAGACGCCGCATAGCCATCCCAGCCAAGTGCAGCTGTTCCACTCAGACTCGGTGCTCAGGGCCTGAATATGCTCTGCTATCCGGGCCATAAGTTTTCTCGCCTCTGCTCTTACTCTGTCGTCTCATCTGAGTTCGTTCTTGTTTTTGTTTTTGTTTTTGTTTTTGTTTTTTTGGCATGTGCGCCATAATTTGGCAACACAGCGAGCAGACGCAGCAGCAACAGCGACGACTATGAACGCAGAGGCAACAAACTAAATACAACAACCGCCAACGAGGACGCACAATGCCAAGAGCAAAAACGTCGTCCACGTCAACAGCTAAAACGAAAGCAAAACAACAACAACAACAAAGCACTACAAATGTGCAGGGTAAAATTGAATTTGAAACAGAAACAAAAAAGAATATATATAAAAATAAATATATATGTGTATATGTATGTGTATATGTATATCCTATGTATGTAAGCAGATATATAATAATTTTCATGACATTAACATTGGAATCTGCGTATTCAAAGGCGTTGACTGAACGATGGAAACACAAGTGCATACACACTCACACACACACACAGACAGAGATGCCAAAGCAATTGGCAGCTGACTGTTTGAGCATTTTGGGGGTCTGTTTTTGTGGATCCATGTTTGAGGCTTCCGCTTTTGGCCTGTCGGCAATTGTCAGCTGGGGGCTTCGCTCATGGATTTCCGCTAATGGCCAAAAGAAATCAGCTTAGCTGCACTTCATCAATCGATAGCTCTTGTCTTGCCCGTTTAGACAATTTGAGCTTAAATTAATGGAAATTAGTTTGGCCACAAAAATTAATCAAACACCCACTGGCCGGTCGCCCGTGGCGAAAGGCGTCGCTCGTTGGGCACAAAATTATAAATTTGAAAATTAATAAAAATATAAATTTAAAAGTGCCGCAGCGGCAGCGCTTTGATGAGCGCTGACAAACATCTATACGAAGCGCATACATATTTTTGCCGAAAATTATTATATAGTATTTTTTTTTTTTTTTTTCTTTTTGTATTCGGGGTGCTTTTCGAATATTTATGCGCACTTAATTTATATTTTATAGAATTTAATATAAATTTATTTATATAACTTTTCTGAATTTCTATTTCGATTTCATTGCAGTTGCTTGATTTGGACTTGCGCCAGGGCGTGGCGACATCGGCGACAAGAAAGTTCTTCTGGCCATATGCTGTGGCTCAATGCGGCAAACTTCCTTTGCTGACAGTTCCCTTAATTAACAGTATTCTGGGTGTTCCGCGCTAAAAGCCAAAAAGTCGAAAAGTCAAAAAAATAAAAAACGAAGCGAAACGAAACGCAAAAGTGCTCAAAATGTGTCATGCAAACGAGTAAATCCAAAATGAAACAAACCTACGCAACTGGGCGTCTAATTTAAAGCTCGTGGCCGCCAAAATGCGAGTGGCCAATTTGTTGTGTGCGACAACAACAACAACAACAACAACAATCTCATACAATAACATCAAAAAGGCGGCCACGTTGCCAGAGCTAAAAGCGTGTGCGAACATGAAAATAAAACATCATCAGGAAATTAATTCAGAAACAGAAAAAAAGAGAATATTTTAAATATAAATACACCAAACGTACAAAAGTCGCATACAATTATAGACCAGACTATATATATATATTTACACATATATAAAGATAAAGAAACAGAACTCGAAGCACATTAGGATTTCATTTTCATTTTGTTTTTTTTGCAACTTAGCTGCAAAGGGAGCATAGAAATAGGCGATGTGTAAAGCCAAAGAAAATATATTGAAGCGAGCAGTATCAGGAGAGTGACATTCCTTGGCGCAGCTGTCGTCATATAAATCATTAGCAGCATACAGGGTGCCGGCCAGGGTGCGGCAGTCAGTTAGGTCAGTTATGCACCGGGATAGTTCGATTAGTTTAGTTTTTCAGAGTTTTGGTTGCTATATTGAAATTATGTTTGCCTTAACCAAATAGGCACCCTGTATGTGCATGTTAAACGTCAAATACACGAAACGGCGCCAATTTAGTTTTGACTATTCGAAGATTGATCTTTGCCTGAGACAAAAAGAGAATGGGAAAATATAGAAATATTTATTATATTTTAGTTCTTAGACAGACACCCTATATACTGAACGCCACTCAAGCAAAAAACCAAATCCATTTCAAATAATATTTCTACGTCAGCAAATAAACAAATATTGACTAAAATCAATACAAATGCGATAGCAAATTATACTAAAATATACATATAACAACAACTTAATTCCAACACACGAAAAACAAAAAGTAAAAGAGAAAATCAAACAACAACAACAACAACAATAACAACAACAATTATGAAAAGCAAACGCATGATTTTTTATGTATTTCCAACATTTCGGTTTTATGGCAGAACGGCGAAAGCGCGGAAACTTTGTGAGTTGGTGCAATATAAATGTGAAAACCACTTGCACGAACTATGCTAAAAATAAGTCGAAGACAAGAAATGTTAAAAATAAATACAAAAAATATTAAATCTTGCGGCAGCAGTCACAGCAGCAGCAACAGCAGCTAAGCGACACGGTCGCCGCAGCAATCAAAAAAAGAAAAAAATTATTATATATATATATATATAGAAAAATAAATTTAAGTAAAAGAAAAAAATGAACAGAATTAAAACGCAGCCGCTTGAAGCAAGCAAAAACCCAATCAGCGAGCAGAGGCTGCTACAACAACAAATAGAATAAAAACAGAAGCCGCATAGCCAAAACGCCAGCGAGTCCAGCCAAGTCGGACGTCTCCATAATAATATTATCATTAACAACAACAACAACAACAACAACAGCAGCAGCAGCGCCCCGTCAGCTGAGTGGGCGTCGGCTGGCGTTGGCAAGGACAGCCAGCAAGAGCGACACGAACGCTGAACGTTGGCGTTGGCGTTGACGTCTCCGTCTCCGTCTCTGCCTTCGTCTCTGTCTCCGCCTCCGTCTCTGTCTCCGTCGCCGTCAACGTCGCACGGTGCGCGAATCAATTTCCGTTGCGGTGGCCGTTTCAGTTTTGATTTCAACGTCGCTAGCGCCACGCGTGTCGCGAATCCCTAATGGCGCAGCTGCTCGCCCAGCGAATTAACGCAAGTGCAAGAGATTGAGATTGAGATTGAGTCGGAGCTAATCAAAGGCGAGCCAAAGGCAGCTAAAAGTGAGACCAAAAAGATACAAAAAAAAAAAAAACAAACAGAAAGAAAATTAAAGAAATCGAGTGAACAAGTCTAAGCATCCGCACGGTTCCTTAGCCGTGTCGTTGTCGGTGTCCCTCCCCGTGTCCGTGTGTCTGTGCCCAGCCAAATGCCAGCCATTCCGCTTGGCCATCTGCCCGCATTATCCACCGCGACGGCAACAACAACAGCGATGCGACACAGAAGCAGCGCCACAAGGATACGCAAAAGACACTGCCGCTGCAGTGGGCAGCCGGAGCCGGAGCTGCCACTGGCCACAGCAACAGCAGCAACAACAACAACACCAACAGCAACAACAACAACAACAACAACAACAACCATACGACGCACCACAACGTCCCCAAGGAGCAGCCTCGGCCTCAGTCTGAGGCTGATCGGCGCCACAGCTGCGCTGACCACGGCCGCCGTGCTGCACACAACGAACGCGCTGACGGCCACTGTTGGCGCCATCGATGCCGTCGCACTGCCACTGCAAGGCACTGCCACGCCCCTGCCCGCCACACACGATCTGAATGCGACGCTGCTGCTGAGCAGCGCGGCCGGCGCGCAGTACAACGACAGCAGCAGAGCGTCGCTGGATGCCGGACTTGGCGCAGCCGACGGTGCCGAGGACTGGTTCGACGATCTGTTCTGGCTGCTCAAGGCCTCCGTCATGCTGCTAATCATCATAGCGGCCATCTGTGGCAATCTGCTTGTTATTATTTCTGTGATGCGTGTTAGAAAATTAAGGTGCGTATACGCAATGTGAACGGCTGACAGCGAGCTCAGCCCCAGCTCTGCTCTCATTTCATTGTATTTCATTGTAATTATCTGTGAAAAGCAATTAGCGCTTACCAGCACTCACTCTCTTTGTCTCTCTCTCTCTCTGTATCTCTCTCTCTCTTTTCTGCATTTTTCCTCATTTTGTAATTGCTTAAAATTTACACAAAGCTCTGCCACCGCCACCCCCTGGAGCTGCCTTGATTGCCAATTTGCGCCAAACCTCGACACCCTCTCGCATCCCTCGCACCCCCTTGCACCCCCTCGCATCCTTTTGCACCCCCTTGTACCACCTCCCCCTACCTACACACGTTGCCTTAACACTTTCTAATTATTCCGTTCTCTCTGCTCAATTTTTGTCAGCTTCGCATAAAATTCATGCACGTCCACAAGCCCTGCTCCATGTCTGCCTCAGCAACGTTTTTCTGCTCCTATTTTTTGCGCTGCCCGGCAATTTACATACAACTCGCTCGTGCTTTATGTAGCTGCCTTGTTCCTTATTTATTTGGCTAATAATTAAGCAAACGCCCTGCTGCTCCACTCCGCTTTGACCAGCATTCCACACTGATAATTTCCCCCAGTTTGATTGGAGCAATTCTGGTGTCTGCAGAACTGGACCAACGCCTAGTTACTGTCTCAGCACAAATATTAATTAAGCGATTCACCGGTTTCGATTAGAATATCAGAATAGCTGGCATTCGATACAGACAGCATTAAATACCAAGTTGTACAGTTATTTTCATATTAGATTTCTTTAACAGTGTTAAATACCAAATTGTTCAATTGTTCTGCTACTATATTGTATATCTTAATAACATAACAACAATTACAATCATCAAATTGACAAGAACAAATAAATGCTGCTACATTAAACAAAAAGTATGATCTGACATGCTGAATAAACTTAATGGATAGTTGGTTGAACTGCATAAACAATGAGTGCATTCGAATGTTGTTTATAGTTTTCATTTGTTTTGGCTATTCATAGTCGTGCATATAAATTGACGACGAGCGCATCATTTGTCCCCAATGGCAAGCCAATAAACCTTCGCATTATCAATTTGCAACGGAAATAGAAATATGGCCACTCAGCCATACACACACACTCATACACACACACACACACACACTCACACACACATATGAGAATTGATACTTGTCAACATCTCAGCGAGACGACCTCGTTAGATGCGCTGTCAACTGATGGCACGGAGCGCGGCCGTCCTTCGCTCAACATTAATAGAGAGATGGAGAGCGAGAGAGACAGCAAGAGACAGCAGAGACATTACCATAAAAAAGTTTTCTAGTGATAAATGATGGGTCGTCAGCTCGGCTCGGTTCGTTAATATTTTTAGTTATGCCTTAATAACTGGCAGGCAAATCAATTTAGCGCATCATAAAACCCACGGGGTCTCTCTCTGTCTCTCTCTCTCTCTCTCTCTCTCTCTCTTTCTCTCTGGCAGGCAGGTCCGATGGGTTTACATAATCAAAGTTAACGGTGCGACGTCGCCTCGTCCTATCAAAAGTTGTTCCCAGCCAGATTTTGCCTTTTTTTTCGCGTTGTTTAATGCAAATTTCTTGGGAGTAATGAAAACTTTAAGTGTTTCTAGCCCTGGGAAGGAGCTCGCGAAAGGACACTGAAAATGAGGCAAACAAATTTTGTTAGATGGCAAAGCGAAAGAATAACAAGAGGTCGAAATCGGGCTGGCCATGGCCCTAGCAAGAGGTTGCCGTAATTAAGGTTGAACGTCGCTTAATTTCTCTCTCTTTCTCTCTCTCTCTCTCTCTCTCTCTCTCTCTCTCGCACTTTGGCTCGACTAATGAGCAGCATTTTATTTTTTAAGTGACTGCTGCCAGAGTCGCAGCAGTCCCAGGGCCTAACTAATAATGTTGCTAATGCTCATCACGCTACTGCCGCCGATGGTAATGATAATGATGATGATGATGCTGAGTTGATGATGATGACGATGGTGATGGTAGCGTTGCTTGGGCTTGTGTCTGCATTTAGTCAGTATTTACCCAAGAGCATTTGCCTGTCTCGCACATAAATCTTATATCTTTCCGAAAATAATTGCCAGTCAGACGCGCAAGATTAGAAAAATCCAAACGTGTGCCTGATAAATCGGCAGCTGCTGCGTTGCCCGTAAGCTGCAAATCCATCTATTGTTCTATTTTTTCGAAATGAAACGCATGGATGCGACGCTCCTTGAAACAATGCCACAAAGAATGGAATGTGAAACTAAAAGAAAAAACCAAAAACAAAAAAAAGACTTGTATACAGCAGCAAATATGAAAAAAATAATAAAGCGTGACAGTTAAACTTTTAAAAAATTCAACAAAAAACACCATGCAGTCCACAAAAATGTGAACGAAGAATGTGATTCGCAAGGAATAGTCGACTAACAGATATGCAGCATGCAATTCAGATAATAATGAGAAGATAATGTATTACAGTTTGAGTTGTTTATATATATCATACGACATTTATCTAGATTTACTCATATTTATATATGTGTAGTTTTTGTCGAATTTATAACCAAAGGAATATCTACACGTTCCATTGGTCTGCCATTCCCGCTGCTAATCTTTAGATAGAGCATCACATTCACAACATACGACAAATATCTAGATGTGCTCACATTCAAATATGTATATTAAAATCAAATCGAAAAAGCTAAACAATATCAAAATGTTCTATTAGCCTGTCATTCCCGCTGCTTACCATGTCATAGGGTATCACAGAGCACCAAGTGACACAACGGCAACAGAAGAACCTCGACCAAAACTTTGGCAATTAAGGCGGCTTATGGTTTTTATGACAGCATAAATTTAAAATTTTCTATAAAAACGCTTGCCGCTGTGCTTGAATTTATTTTCGCATTTCTGCGCTGTTAAAGATGAGCCACGAGCCACGGTTCTAGTCTTTGAGTGCTCTACTGTATGTGTGTGTGTGTGTGTGGCAGCATCCAATATGTAACATCCATTTGGCATTACATGGAGGCTACTAATTAACGTCGCGGCGCCGCCTTCAGTTGAAGGATGCTTGGCAACTGCTTCCGGCTTCTAGCAGCGCGCCAGCCGCCAAAGTGTTTAAATGAGATTTTCTTTATTTTTCTTGATGTTGGAAAAATTTAATGCTGCCAGTAGCAGATTAAAGGCAGAGAGAGAGAGAGAGAGAGAGAGAGGGGAAGAGCAGACTGAATAATAGCAACGCATTTACAAAATGGCGGTGATTTGTTGCAATTAACGGCTCAAACTACGGACAGTTATTTAAGAGCAGCACTAGAAGAAAGATAGATAAAAGCCTCTGTTACTGACAGCTAACGAATAACGAATAAACACTGGATTTGCATTAAAGTTCGATCATAAACAGAAATTGCTTTGGGCTGCACGAATTACGTATGCGTCACGTAAACTGCTTAACAAGAATTGAATAGCTTCGATTACTCAACAATTCCGCATTGCCAGTCACTCATTATGCAGTAGAGATTAAATGCCACATGTGAGAGCAGTCAGTGGATACAAGTTAGAATGGGTAAGCCAAGCCGGAGGACCACATTTTCCATCACGATTCCTGGCTTGCCTTTCAATTATGTCCCATGCTGACAGCAGAATGCAAGCAGAAGTCATTTGCCGGTCCTCACAGAGGCCCCTTGGGGGCAATGGCACCCACACAGCCACACACACACACACACACACATACACATACAATAGAGGGCGAACCGCACGACGGAGAGGTGCAGCAAATACTGATTAGTCATCTAAGGGCATGCCATCGCAGAGCCTGTTACAGCTATTGTTCATATTGTTGTTATTGTTGCTGGGCTGCTGTCATGATTTGTAATATCTCGTTTTATTTTCGTTTACTGATTGTGCTCACCCTCTCACTCTCACTCACTCTCTCTATCTCTCTTTTCTCTTTGCAGAGTTATAACGAATTACTTTGTAGTTTCCTTAGCCATGGCTGATATAATGGTCGCTATTATGGCCATGACATTTAACTTTAGTGTGCAAGTAACTGGGCGGTAAGTACAACAAAAACACAATACAAACACACACACACACATGCACACTCATAGATATAGTTATACATACTAAAACAACAGCTGCAAGAATTACAACTGCAACTGCAATGGCAGTCGACTGAAAGGGGGCGGAAAGGCACAGGCCGAGGGGCGGCTGCTGCTGTGTTGGGGTAGTGAAAGTGTCCGAGCAAACAGCCAAACAAGTCCCTGAAAAATGAAGGCAACATTTATGCATGCTACCTCTCTCTCTCTGTCTCTCTCTCTCTCTCTCTGTCTTTCTCTCTCTGTGTGGGTTGCTCTGCATGTGTGATTGTATGTGCGAATGCAAATGCACAAAGTCATCTCGCTTTGTGTTTCAGCTCATGTGCGTACGCCTCTGTTTGAGTATTAAAATGTGCGAACAAAAAACCAAAAAAATTCCCCCACACAAATACAAGTTTCTGCAACGCGAATTAAATACACGCTGCGAGCCATTTTCATTTACAATTTTCTGTATTTTTACAACAAATTAAATGAAAATAACAAATATATGTGCGTTTAGGTGTGGGAAAACGACATGAAAGGCATTGTTATGTAATAAAAAAACAGATGTAAAAAACATCAATAAATATCATATTATATTTTCATTTGTACGTGCAGTTTATGAACTGAAAATTACAAATCCTTTTTTTAATAAAAATGAATTTCATTAAAAACTTTAATTTCAAATATGAAAAAACAATTCCATTATCTAAAGTTCAATAATGAAGTTCAAGTCGCTGGAGCTTATGTCATAATTTAGCTTGTATATTATAAAAAAATTCATATATATAATTTGCTCTCTATTATTACAAATCACTTTTTACGCGCTATATTCATATAACAATTGCCATAAAGAAATAAAGAAAATAATAATAATTATAAAAATTACTTTTTAATTAGTCGCTAAAGCTTAGGTCAATATGTCAACAAAGTATTTATTTGAATATTATTTTATCATAAATCGAAATTTAACATGCATTATATAACAAATTAATTTGCTTTTTGTTATTACAAATACTTTTGTATCGCACTTTATTAATATAAAAACTTGCAATTAAAATTGAAAAAATAATAATTTTTTCTTTATTCTATTATTACAAATCATATTTTATAATTTACACTTATATAAATAATGTAATTCAAATATAAAAAAAATATATAAAATTCAAAATAACTTTATTTTGAATTCAAGGATTTAAACAGTCGCTAGAGTTTGTATCATATTTCAACTCAAAAATTGTTGTTAAATGAAACAAAATTTAACATGCATTTTTAACAATATAATTAGCTCTCGATTATTACAAATTCTTTTTTAATGAACTATATTTATATAAAGACATGCAATTAAAATAGTAAACAAATATATATATATTATTTTCTTTAGAATTCAGCTTGACATGATTATTATTATTATTGAACATAACTCTTAAAACAATATAATTTGATTTTTTACGTATTACATTTATATATCAAAAATGGCAATTTAAATATAAAATATAAAATTAAAAAAAATAATAATAAATTATAAATAAATAAATTAATAAATAATCTCTAGAGTTTAGGTTATTATTTTTAATTATATCAATATGTATAATTATATATCTATCACTCCACAAACTCCCACACCTTTCCCGCATTTCAGTGTCGCAAACTTCCTCACTTGGCCCAGTAGCTGCTAGTTTGTTAGGGTATGCCTACATGAAAGAGAATGGGCACACACAAACACGCTCTTTCAACTGCTATTCTTGGGCACAAAAACCCGTCAGAGTGTGACATGGTCACATCCTTCACACAGCTGTCTATGTGTGCGTGGGCTAGTACGTATGTGTGTGTGTGTGTGTTTGTGCAATTGTAATGCGATATGTGCATGTGATGCCAAGTGCAGAGACATGGCTCAGTTAATTATGCACAGGCGCTGTAGACACGCTTTAAGCTCGTACACTTTAAGCTCGACTCTGGGCTAAAGATCAAAACGAAAATGTTTGCAAACTTGCACTCTGTTTGGGCTGATGCTGATGCTGGGGGGCTGGAGTTGGGCTGGGGCAGTAGCTGGCTGCGACCCTTCCGAAAACTTTCGGCCAGCCACTTGTCCACGAAAGTTGCATATAAATTGGCAATGGTCGCAGTTGAGCTCGTTACCAACCAGAGCCGGGCGGCCCACTTGGCATTCATTAGCAATTTTACCTTCACTGTCGCTGGCTGCATAATTGACACTGGCCCGCGGCGCCGACGTCGCTATCGTTGCGCAGCCACCTTCTATATGGGCCAGCTTAAGCGCCAATTCATGACAGCGCATAACGGAACAGCAAAAAGAGAAAGCAGAAAAAACACAAAAAAAAAACTTGCAAAACGCTGAAAAGGCAAACACGAGTAGGGCTACGCCTACGCCTTCATTCCCCGATCCTGGCATTACTGCAGGCGTGCGCACACACAGTTTCTGAATAGTCAAAAAGTTTTTGAAACTGATGCCAAGCTGGTCGTCCGATAATAAATTTTCCTGCCCGTTGGCGAAACCAGCGAATGGGTCGGGTTGATTGGGGGACGATTAGGGCGGAGTAGGCGCTACACGGCAGGGACAACAGCGCGACTTTTAATGAGTTTTTCATGCAACCAGCTCATTCGCGTGTAAGAGTCCTTCTGTGTGTGTGAGAGAGTGTCTGTGTTGGGCCTGCGGCAACATCACTGCCACTGCCATTGTAGTCGGGCGCCCAGTGCATTAAAGCAGCTCTGGCTGGCTTGAAAGTGTGCCAGTTCATGGGCAATGTCACCTGGCAGCCAAAACTAACAAAAGATGAAATCGATAAACACATAAATCAGACATCCAGATAAGACACTCGCTGCCCTCAGCAGGGGACTTTATGGTTTTCATAGCATACTTTGAGGGGCAAATATTTGCAGCGATTAAATAGTATTAAGATAATAGCTTAATCATTGACCTCCGCTCTTATCGCACTCTATATATTCACTCTCCAGCTGGAACTTCAGCCCCTTCCTGTGCGATCTGTGGAACAGCCTGGACGTGTACTTTTCAACTGCAAGCATTCTGCATTTATGCTGCATATCGGTGGATAGGTACGTACTCCACGGCGACAGATGATGATGATGATGATGATGACAGCCCACTTGAAATACTAATAACCGTGGCCCTGCCTGGCTGGCTGGATTGAATTTTTTCTCTCTT
This sequence comes from Drosophila meridionalis, assembly GCA_035045145.1. Lineage (NCBI taxonomy): Eukaryota > Metazoa > Arthropoda > Insecta > Diptera > Drosophilidae > Drosophila > Drosophila meridionalis. The sequence continues at coordinate 7,244,954 of JAWNPG010000020.1, read as the reverse complement.
GCAGATATTATGCGATTGTCAAGCCGCTCAAGTATCCGATTAGCATGACAAAACGCGTCGTTGGCATTATGCTGCTGAACACATGGATATCGCCGGCGCTGCTCTCGTTTCTGCCCATTTTCATTGGCTGGTATACGACGGACAAGCACAAGATATTCGTGAAGGAGCATCCCGAGCAGTGCTCGTTTGTGGTGAACACATACTATGCCCTCATATCGAGCTCCATTTCATTCTGGATACCCTGCACCATAATGATTTTCACTTATCTGGCCATTTTCCGTGAGGCGAACCGGCAGGAGAAGCAGCTGATGATGCGGCACGGGAATGCAATGCTCATGCATCGGCCATCGATGCAGCCATCAGGTGAGGCTTGAATTACCAGTTGGCCAAGTTAACTGGCAGCAGCAGGCTGACAGGCTGACAGAGGCAGAGGCAGAGACAGACACAGATATAGACACACACATAGTCACACTGCTAATCCTTGCGCATTTATCATGTCCCCTTTGTCAGGCGAGGCGCTGAGTGGCTCGGGCTCATCGAAAACGTTGACACTGCATGAGGTCGAGCAGGAGCACACCCCGACAAAGGACAAACATTTAATCAAAATGAAACGGGAGCACAAGGCCGCACGCACTCTGGGCATCATCATGGGCACCTTCATACTCTGCTGGCTGCCATTTTTCGTGTGGTAAGTGAGCGATGCTACCCGCTGGCAGCCGGCAGCCGACGGGCTTAAGTATAATTTATTTAGCGTCGAGCATGCATAATTAAATATTACGCATACGCCACGGCGGTTGCTGTTGCGGCACTTAGATGGCTTTTTGTGGGCTCTTGGCCTAAAAAACATATTCTTTGTACGAATGTGGCTTGAATTACTCGTGCTTTCGCAGGTACACGCTCTCCATGACCTGCGATGCGTGTCAGGTGCCCGACATCGTGGTCTCGATACTCTTCTGGATTGGCTACTTCAACTCCACACTCAATCCGCTGATCTATGCGTACTTCAATCGCGACTTCCGAGAGGCCTTCCGCAACACGCTGCTCTGTCTGTTCTGTAACTGGTGGAAGGATCGCCACATGCCGCTCGACATTGACATACGGCGCTCCAGCCTGCGCTACGATCAGCGCGCGAAGAGCGTCTACTCGGAGAGCTATCTGAACTCGACCACGCCCTCGCATCGCCGTCAGTCACAGATGGTCGACAACTTATAATACAGGGACGATGCGCTGCTCACGCCCATTGCCCAGCAGCAGCAGCGGCTGGCGGCTGGCACCGCACCCAACTCCGGGATAAACAATCCCAGGCCCAAGCCCGGCCTGGGCAATCTGTCTGCCGAGGATGTGCAGGAGATACAGATCGAGATACCCATGGAGTATATTAACAAATGGAACAAGAACAACAATGCAGCAGCCGCGACGGCCTCCAGTCATGTGTAAGAGACTGACTGACTGCCAGCAACAGCAACAACAGCAGCAACAACAACAACAGCAGCAACAACAACGACAACAATAACTGCAACCGGGCCAGACAATGGCACAGTTGCGTCAATCGAACAAATGCAATTACAATTTTCCATTAATTTTTAAAATTAATATGCTGGTTGCATTCACACTGTAAATATTTAAGTCAACATTTACGGAATCAGCCGTTGTGTACATGGTGCACTCTATAAACGCGTTGTCCGTTCGTTTACGTATTCGTTTTTGTTCTTTTTTATGGTCTGCTTTAAGAATTTGTTACAGTGAGTTAAGCGGAGCACGAGTGATTTATTATTTATTTTTTATTTTGTTGTGTAAATAGTTATTTTCGTAAATTAAGCTCAGGTTGTAACACACATTTCTAGGCCCGACAACCAACAGAAGAGGGGAAACTAATCGAAAGGGCAATCAGAAACCTAAAGCTAAGCATCCACATATACACATCTATATATATATAGTCATATAAGAGGGCAGAACATGAGGCAACCAAGCAATAGAGAACAACAAATTAAATATATATACATATATATATACATAGTCTTAAACTAAAATTAAAACTGTGCCAATTAACCAAATGACAAGTTATGAACTATTTAGCTAAACAATGAATACCAAATGAATAAAAATCAAGTTAAACACGTTTATGGCACACAGAATGCAATTCAATTGACGACAAATTATACCCCAATACATACATATAAGGACACATACTAAATATGCATAGAAGTAAAATGTTATGTTATATTATGAACGACAATCGCATGCAATAAGAATGCTCAAAACAAAATAAATTATATATACAATATATATATATATATGAGTAAAAAGTAAATAATGAATAGACAAATTTCATAGCTAAACGAATGCATAAACTAAATCTAAATTAACGAGTGTGGCAGTCAAAATCAAAATCAAAAGTAATCTAGTGCAACTTAATTAATGCCCAACACTATCTACTATAATAGTTCAAGTACCATATACAACGATATCGCTAGTTCGTAAAGGCAACGTGTCAAGTGCAAAGTGTTCAAATTGTCAGTGTAAACAGTGCGCTCTCTCTCTCTCTCTCTGTCTCTCTCTCTCTCTCTCTATCGTTATCTCCCTCTCGGTGTGTGCGGGTTTGTGTTAATTGCGTTGCAGTTCCTGGAATAAAGTTGACTGTATCGCCTGTAAGGGAAAGGCTTGTGCATTGCTTACAAAGTCAGCAACTTGATTCCAGCAATTGCGGCCCAAGCTCAACGTGGGACTGCGTCAGCCTAAACAGCATCAGGAACAACAAATTTGAATATGAATATTGGTCGATGTTTCGACCACAAACAGAGCAGTTCGTTTAAGCTCCTTTGTTACCGAAATCAATAACAAATTCGCCATTGTGTTTAGTTTTTCTTCCTCGAACTGTGTGCATTCAAATGAAACCCAAGAAGCTTTTTATTTTTAGAGAACAAAATAAATAAATAAATAAATAAACAAAAATCTTAATCATAATGAATGCGTAATAGAAACAAATGCTAAAAGCCACGATTCTAGTCAGCCGATAGAAAGAAAATAAATGAAAAGAAAAGAAAATCAAAAAAAAAGCTAGAAAAAAACCACAAAAATGCAAGGCAAATCAATTATGAGGAGTGAAAGCTCTTTGTGTTTATAATGTATAAAAGTCATTCAAATATGATTTTCCTTAACAATAAACGAATGATGGAAGCAACTCCAAAGAACTTGTTATATTTTTATAAACAAATCAATAGCTAAACTAATTTATATGTCTAACGATGTTTATATACCTAGTATATATGTATATGTAACTGTATTTGTATTTGTATTTGTATTTATATTTGTATTTGTATTTGTATATGAATATTAACATGTAAAACGTGAGTGTTATTTATTTTTCTGCTTAACCGCTATATTGCTATGCCGAGATCTAGAGCTAAACCAAACAGAAACAGAAACTGAAACTGAAACAAACAGCCTCGAGGCGTTCGAAAAAAAGAATAACAAAATTAATTCACAGAATCATACGATGTGTGAACTATTGTCAAAGATAAAGCAAAATGTTGAAATTCAATTGGAAAAATTAAACAATTTAACAAAACACAACCAAAACGCAAATATATGAGAATAAATATTTGAAAGTACATACAATACACGATGTCATTTTCCACTTTGGGGCTGGGTGGGCGGTGGGCGGTGGGCGAGACTTGCCAAAGTTCGCGACGGGGCAAACTGAAAAGTAAATAAGGCCAAGAGCATCTTGGCTTAAAGTACATTAACGGCATATTATCGGCACAGAAGCAAAGCTGATTACGAGCGGCGACAGTTGTAAACTTCCAAATGTCTGCTGAGGGTTTGACTTGGCTGACAAATTACGAAATGCGAGTGGCCCCCTGCTACAGGGCGTATGAGTGATTTTTATTTGGCATATAATTTAACCGGCGTCATGGCAATGAGAGCGCCACCAACATCATTACTTGCGCCAAAGTAATTTGTCTTCTTATTGCGTCGCCAATAAGCACAAAGTTTCCAGCGAGCGAAGCAGCCCGAATCATATACCTAAATACTTTCAAAGAGAAACCGTTGGCTGCTGCCGCGGGGCGGTCAAAGTTCTCGCTCACATTAAAAATTAAATTTATTTCCCATACAGGTGACAGACGCCCCACAGCAAGAATCTGTCCCAACGAAAACTTTGCCCAGCCTCCTGAGCCCGAGAAGTGCCAAGTGGAAGAAGTTTTTTTCTCATTTTTTTTTTTATTTTGTTTTTGGCATTTTAAAAACTCATAAAACATAATATTGTAGCTATGCAAATGTGTGTGTAGTGTGAGTGTGTGTGTGTGTGTGTGTGTGTGTGTGTGTGTGTGTAAGCGTGTGTGTGTTGGGGCTATATTGGAAATGCCAAAGAAATTATGTACCAAAAATAAAGTTAAATATTTTCACGCAAAATGCGCGTGAAACGAGCCCAGCTAGCCGAAAGATATTTAAATATATATAAATATAAATAAATAAAAATAAAAATAAAAATATCTACATATACACATACATATTCATAAAATGATATACATGAATGAATGCAAAGAAATTAAATAAATGTCGAGCATGGGAATGATATTAATGCTGAGCATGCGGCATGGCCAACTCAGTATACGAGATCCATCAATTTAATAATAATTTGAGCGTGTAAAAGTTTTTAGCGCTGCGCCGCTGCACACTGGTTCGAAAACAACAAGTAATGGGCATGGCAAATGCGTGGGTAAATCAATGTACATTCATCAAAGTCAAAATGAAATCTTGTCACGTTTGACTTCTGCCACTTAACATGCCGTTCGAGTCAGAGTTGCCTCTAGGTGCTAGTGGTGCTGGAGGTGCTCGAGGTGCTCTAGGTGCTAGGTGCATCGCCCACATCGGTGATCCATAATATCCGCCAGGCAATCATCGCTCATGAGATGCGCCAATTTGGCCATGACAAGTGACATTGACAACGCTGCCCGCGCAGGTGTCAAAAGCCGAGCGCCATTTCCACAATGCCAGCACCTCTATATGTTCTATACCCTGCAAGTGGGCATTGTCATTTGATCAGCTAATTCAATATATTTATATAGATGGTATTCTATTTACAAGGTATTTTAGCTTAGGGCTGTGATAATTATGTTTTAAATTCGATTTCTTTAATTTTTATTTTGAAATTTTATCTTTTGCAAATTTATTTGTCAATGTATTTAATTTTGTATATATGCAAAGATTATTATCGGGAGCTACCATATCTGAAGATTAATAAGTAAAAATCTATATATAGCGCTGGTGAAAGCTTGAAATTTCAAATATATATATTTAGGAAATCTTTGGAAGATCTGTTTTGTATAATAATATATTTGAACTACGTACTTTGTTCCAATGTGCAAAAATTAAATTCTTGAATTTGATTATATTTTTTGGGATTTTGTGATGGGCTTAGGACAATCTATTAAAGTTCTTAGGCCACAGAGCCAACGAATTAAGAGAGAGAGCGAGAGGTAGAGAGAAAGCGGGAAAGAGAGACAGAGATAGTGAGCTTTAGAGAGTTAGAGAGAGAGAGAGAGAGAGAGAGAGAGAGAGAGGGAGATCGAGAGAGATAGGAAAAGTGAGAGAGAAAGGTAAAATAGCTGCTCAATAAATAGAACAGTTGATATTGGCATATCATGATTTATGTAAAATGATTAATGACCTCAGTTGGATTGATGTTACAGGAACTACAAAATGAAGGTTTAAGTTCAGATCTATAATATATGATGTGACAGGGCTATTATGATTGGTGTGAGTATGATAGGATTCTTGAGTAGTCAAGTAGTACAGTATTATGACAAAAACATATTTTTAGCAGTTTTAGCAATTTTAGCGGTTTCAATCAACAAATAATTTACCTCGTCTAACTCCGCCTTTTAATTGTCAGAGCATTTAAGATTTCATTTTGCGAGACTCGTAACTGAATATTTAAATGCAAAAGCGATGTCAAGTGGAACGCAGGAGCTGCACATTTTCAATCAGCGAGATAGACAGAAAACGAGAGAGAGAGAGAGAGTGAGAGATGGAGATGGAGGATTGACAACTGTCAGTGACACGGGACTCAGGCGACAATCGAGAAATCAAATGTGTTGTCGTTTTATATATATTTTGTGCTTTCTCATATTTTATGAAATTTTAATAACTTCCAGAGAGAACGACATCAAGCTGCCCAAGCTGAGGCATGAAGCATGATGTGGCACCGGCATGTTGCCAGCGAGAGTTCTTCACGTTGTTGTCGTTGTTGTAGTTGTTGTTGTTGCTAATGCTGCTTTACCCTCCCATTGTTGTTTACGCCTGAGCCGCGTGAACACGGAACGGAACAGAATCCAGCGCAGCGCAGCGCAACAAAAACTCTCGAGCTCTCGAGCCAGCAATAACAAATCTTTTTTAGATTTACGCACACATTTGGGGTATGCCATCAAAATATTGTTATTACAAATGCAAATATTGACGCCCTGTGCGCGCCGACGGGGGCGGGAGGCGGTCTGACAGCGGCAGGCAACTGTGTATAGAAATGGATATGTAAATTCGCAAGTAGAATTGGTTCTGCTGCTGGCTGCCCTGGGCAAAAACTTGGAAACTTGATTATGCTCGACTCCTGCTCGACTCAAGGGAGAAGACTCCGGCAGAAGCTCGACTCCACAGTTATCAATCAAAATGGACTTTCGCTACTTGAATTACATAGGAATTATTTTTTAAAATATTTTATTGAATTTGAATTTCTACTTAAAACTGAAGCCAATTTCTTTTACTTTTGCTCCGCTCGAGTCTTAACCCTCTAAAATTCCGTTTTTCACTCCGCTTTGCGTCTGCTACGTTCTCATGCAACTCTGCGCTGTTTTCAAATTCGCCTTGCGCGCCAAAACTGAATGCGCCGACGCGCTCTCGCCGCCCCAATTCGCCGCAACTACTGTTGTCTGTTTGACCGGCAAAGGATTTGGCATGCCGTGGCAGCATTCAGTTGCTGTTCAGTATCCAAAGCAAGCACAACCCGAGGCGCAGCAGCGGCGGCAGCACAGCCCATGCGACTGCCAGTTGGTCTAATAAAAACAATAACATCGTCAGCATCAGCATCATCATTATCATCATCAGCAGCAGCAGCAGCAACAGCAACAATAATTGAAACCTGTGACCACTTGTCACACACGTTGTTGCAAAAAGGGAACTAAAGTGGCACTGACAGTTGCCGGCACCGTTGTCGTTGCCGTTGTCGTTGTCGTTGTCGTTGCCGTTGTTGCCGTTGTCGTTGCCGTTGTCGATGTGAACGTCTAACTCAAGTGCCACTTGAGCCTCAGGCGACAGGACTGCGCCAGGACATCGGCCATATATTAAGCGCCAACATGTGCGTGCGTGTTTCGATTTTGGCTCGCAAAGCCCACTAAACAACAAAAAGCCGATACAAAAGTCTATCGTGTCTGTGTGTGTGCGTGTGAGAGTGTATATATATATATGTGTCTGACTGTGTGTGTTTGTGTACGTGTTTATGTTGCTTTGCTTGCCAAAACGTGCGGCAAGAGTCGAATAGAAATTTCATTCTTACAAATCGATTTCGCGTTTTTTGTTTGTGCACAGCAATAAAAATAACAGAAACTTCGCTCTAATGACAAATTAAATATAGCCCAAACAACAAAAAGAACAGCAAAAATCGTTAAAAAAAAAAAAAAAAAAAAAAAACAACGAATGGTGAGGCGCATGTAAGAAGTTTGTGCCTGATAGCAGCAGCAACAACAACAACAATTACAACAACAATAACAATAGTAACAACAACAGTAATCAAGAGCGATAAAAGCAACAGTCAAAGAAAAAGTTTCATTGCTCGTGTTGCAAACGCCACAAGCAACACAGCGCCGCTGCCTCTGCCTCTGTCACCGCCGCCGCCCACAAACAATAAGCGGCATAGCCAAACGCAAATCAACAACGACAATGACGGCGTCAAGACCTTCAGGCTCATCCAGATCCCTCGCCACCTCCAGCACCCGAATCGGACAGCCAACACGCGTTCAGCAAGTAAGCGAACAATAAAAAACTTTTCTTCCCACCCCCGCCAATTCCAGCCAAACAAAAAGAAAATCGAAAAAAAAAAAACATTCGGCTGGTTACGTAAATTACAACGGCAGACTGGCCAATTGCGGCTGTGAGAGTTCCGGCTAAGCTTAGGATTTTTTCGGGTTTCCATTTAATAAACTTAAAAATGCTAGTGGTTATATATTCCAAATATGCCTGTGACCTGTGCTGGCCTGTGACAAAGCCACACTCACACACACAGACACACACAGCTGGGATTGGCCATTGGCAGCAAAAGGTGTTTGGCATACCTTGGTTTCAGGTGTGCCAACATGCTATGAAAACAGACTCTATTGTGCTATGCAAGAAAAGATGCCACAGAGGGAGAGGGAGGGAGAGCACGAGATTTAGACAAGCCAACATGCTACGAAAATGTTCCACAAATATTTCAGGGGGCGGCGAAAAGATGCGTAAGAAAATGCTCCACAAATATTTTAGACAAAGGGAGCAACAGGGCGAAAGAGAGAGAGAGAGAGAGAGAATCTAGCAACATGCTACAAAAATATTTCAAATTTATTGTTCATACATGTGAAGCTATTTCACAAAAATAGTTAAGCAAAGAGGGGATTAGATATAGAATTATACTATATATGAGAGAGAATTAGATAATAGAATGATACTATATTAATATATATTATATATTTGCATTTCTCCTATAGAACAAAAATATATCTAAAAAGGATTTTTTTTTTAATTTTGGAAATCATAATATTATACAATAATATATATAATATTCTAGTTTTTTAAAATTAAAAAAAAAATCTTTTTTTTATATTTAATTTTTTTTCATATTTATCCTCAGCTCTTGATTTAGCTCAATTTTTAATTTCCTCATTCATCTTTAGCTCTCCATCAATTATAAATTTTATTTATCTTGCATCTGGTCCCACTGTGCATATTCCGTGGACCCAAAGAATTGTACTATATATGAATTTATATACTTCTTTTTTATAATAAACTTAGATATGAAAAACACATTTTTTTTTAAATTTAAGAATCTGGAATATATAATATATATATACTATACTACAATATATATAGAATATATTTATCTTCAACTCTTGAGCTAGCTCAATTTTTAATTGTATCTTTTATTTTATTGTTCCATTCCTCTTGTTTAAATTTTCATCCGGCCCCACTGTGCAGGTTCAGTGGACCCACCCTCTAGCGTTTGCTGTAGGCTCTGCTAGCATTTGCCATGGGACTCTCCATAGAGAGCACTCGCTGCCACACTTCTGCACCTCGCTTAGCACTCGCAGCCATGCGAGTCGCCTCAGCCTCCTGACATTTGCTTTTACTTTGCTGATGTTTTTTTCTTTTTTCTTTTTTAAATAATATTTTTTGCTTTTTTAATAGAGGCTTCTGGGCCGAGCGGTGGGAAATCGATTTTGTTGGCATAGGACATTGGGGGTGAATTGCAACTACCTTTCAATAAACTGGGTTTATTTGTCTGGCTTTTAGAATCAAATTTAGCATAAGCTCAGGAACTACACACACACACACACCCACACACACACACTCGCGCGCACGTGCACACATTACTATTTGGCATTCATTGAAAGTCTGTGCCCAAGCAATGAAAACTTTTTGCATAAATTGCAGAACTGCATCCTCAACAGAATAGTGAAGCACGCACCTAAATAAACACACACACACGCACACACAAACATATTTTATAGAAATTTCCATGTACGAATTGAAACTTTTGGAGCTACGCTCGAAAAAGTTTGTATCTGTGAGATACAGTTTGGATTTAGCTAGTTAGAACTGTCAATGTTGTATTTGTCAAGCTGTAAAGTTGCGACAATCACGAAGTTCATTGTGCGCCGAACAAGCACAGTTAACCGATGATAATGCTATATATAAAATATACTATATATATAAAAATATATATATAGTTTATAGATGATAGAAATCTAGTTGTTTTCAGTCAGCTAATACCAGCTAATGCTTAAAGCCAGCAAATATTTGCACATAAATGTTTCAAGTGTAAATGGCATTATTCATTCCGGCGATATTTCAGGCTGCCTCTCGGATGTCTTTCGATAAATGGCTGGATAAATGATAAATAGAATAAATGCCTGTAGGCATTTTTGGTTGCTATTCTCATAGCTGTCGCTGTGTGGGTGGCTGCGGTGGGTGGTGATGGTGGGTGGTGGGCTTTGCTTGATTGGCGTCTCCGTTTTGGATTTAGCTGTAAGCTTATCAGATTCATTGCTAGCATAATGATGCGATGCTGCTGGAAATCGTTGAGGATGCCAACGCCAATTTCATAGCTTAGATTGAAAATTAAATTAATGAACTTGTCATACTTGGGCCAGCTTAAACAGGCACAAAGAAAGAGTTTTTAAAGCAATGCTAAGTTGATTATAAAACAAAAGACTTCAATGGAAATTTATATACATAATATTATATAAATAACTTCTGTTGTGATTATGAATTTGCTGATAAATAATCAAACAACAGTATAGTTGCGTCACGAGCCTCTCGGTTCTATAAACAGTTAACTTAGACATTTCCCTTAGATTATCCCCGAGCAAGCTTTACTTTGAAACGTAAGTCATAGAGAGCGAAGCCAGCTTCAGCCAGTAAATAGCTGTATATTACACTCACATTCAATGGAAGAAACTAATATTAATTCCGAAAATTTCACATATTTTCTAATCCACCTTATTCATTCATCACATTCCACACACATTTCCATTGAATGCAACAACAGAATAGTCCTCACTTTCAGAGTTTTTTCCCACTCCCATCTCATATTTTTTGCCAATTTTCATCAAATCATTTTTCGGTCTCCATTCATTCAGTCGAATGCACCCGAATTTATGTTGCAAAATATAAATAAGAATTTCCACTTAATTCTCTATATCAAGCAATTTTATTGAAGCTCTCACAGATAGTACGCATGATGTGCGATATCAATGCACAATGGGTGAATACCTGGAAGCAGAGTATTAAAAGCAAAGCCGCAAGTGTTTCATAAAATCGAATTTAATTGCCAAAATCTCTTGCTCTCTTGACTGCACCACGCAGAGATGAATACAAATCCGATCCGGAACAGCATTTGAAACAGTTTGCATTTTCATTGAGCACTCAAGTGCAAATGGAAACGGCATTTGCTCCCACATTTTATTAGCCAATAAATAGCTGAAATAACTTATCTATATATATATATATATATGTGTGTGTGTTTATTTATACATTTAAATGTAAATCTGACTCACAGCTATGCAAATGAATATTCCGCATGCCTGACATAGTTGAGGAGCGGTAAAGTTGCGCGAATAACGCAAACAATCGTTTAGCGGCTCTCATTATAATGACTTCCGCTTCCGGTTCAGCCATTTATTAGCATTGACTGTTTCATTAACTGGCGTTCATTTCCCAACGCAAGTCGAAATCAATATGCTTTGTCTTGGCGCCTCACTCACTCGCCGTAAATAAATAATAAATATTTTACAAAGTCTTCTTACACAAGTTTCCTAAGCACACAATTAAAACAAATATATATAAATTTACCTTCTGCGTTGTCAGAGTCGAAAGCGACTCGAAATAAGTGAGTGAGTTCTGGATATGACCGAATAGGAGATACCTATACACAGTATATCTTATGCTTATATTTATTATATATTAAATATTGAGAGATTATATGATTATCCTTTCTTCAGATTTCTCGAAAATGAAAAGTTATTGAATATTTAAAAAACAAAATGGCCAAGGAATGCATCAAATAAACTACATATTTAATTTAAGCCAGACAGACCATAAGAGCTAGATCATCTTGATCACTGATGCTTTTATATATATTTTAACAAAGATATATTGCTCTTTATATATTTAATATAATATACATATTTATAAATATATTTAAATATCTAAATTTATATACCTTTTAGCCATCACATAGAAACTTTGACAATAAATTTCAAGTAATAATAATAATAATTTCAATTTTAAACGGAATTTAATAATGGCCTCAGCCTAAGTAGAAAGTAGATCAAAAACATTTGTATGAAACTTTTTCTCATCCGTTTGCATTCATCTTCAAAGTCTGTAGTTCAATTTATATGCAAATAAAAACTCAGCGATAAAATATTTATCTAAAGTACAACAAACTGTCTCGCAGCCGAGGACGCAACCTTAGACGCTGTCAAGGTGCCTGCCACTACTGCTGGGGCAGCCCTCGGAGGCCTTCTGACATCAGCATCCTTCACACAACTCGTGTTTGCTTTGCACTCGTCGCATTGTGGTCCGGCGTTGCTTTAGTTTCAAACTTTTGAAGCCATTGAGCTATTCTATTGTGTGCTGGTTAAATGTCCGCCGAGCGTGTTTTCCTGCGCATGTATCTCTCTTTGCCCAGCAAACACACGCACACACTCATATTTTTCCGCCTTTCTTTTTTTTGGGATCGGTGTTGTTTCAGTCATATGTAAGCATGGTAGATGAGCCCCTGTGTGTTGCCTTTGTCCTTTCGTTTACCCATGGGCCTATGCTATTGTCTCTTCGGTCGCGTTTCTTTTTTTCTGTGTTTTTTTACGGTGTGCGAGCATTGCTACCGGCGTCGAGTATGCATTATTTATGCTATTATCGATTTTGTATACGCTTTACAGAGTAGCCAGTCCCCTCCCCGCCGAGGGCCAGTCCCGAGCCCGGAGTCAGAGTCGGAGTGCCCGTCGCCTGTCGAAATTAAATCATTCTTCACAACGAAGTTTGTGAGCTCATCAGCATTACTTTGAGGCTTAGCATTTGTCCGCTTCAACAGCAACAGCAACAGCAACAGCTTACACTTACCTGCTTCTCTTTGCATTCAACGGACCATGCGGCGTATACGCAACGGCAACTTAGCTAAGTCGGGAAAGGGCCACAATGTGGTCGGCACTTCTGACTTTCTGCCTGATTTTAATTTTGGACTTTTTAACAAAGTTAACCAAATGCTCTGAATTGAATTTGGGGACAATGTCAATGTCACAAATGACCAAACGAGCGCACTCCTAAGTACACAAAACTCTGTGTTCCTTGGACCCAACTTGGCCTGACTTTCTTGCACTTCCCATGCTCCGTGTGGACCCGCCTGATTTCGTTTATTTACGTAGCCAAGACCCAAATTAAATTTTAAGCTGTTGATTAGCATTTTCAGCCAGTTCTCAGAAGGTCCGGATTCGCTGTTTATCGAACCTTCATGGGAGAGCCGAATTTCGAATAAAATGAACCCAATGCAAAATCAAGTGAAGGCTCATTAGAGAAACTTTATTTACAGGACGAGCTGTGATGCGAAGAGACGCGACGCGACGCAATGCGATGCGACGAAAGCGGCTCTTAATTAAGCAGCTCAGACTTACGAGTCTGCGTTCATACAACATGCATATATATAGGTGAACTCTGACTTGTAAGAGAAAACAAAAACAAAAAAAAAAAAGGTTAAGGTTCATGAAAGTAGCTCGCATTTTTAAAATGAGTTGGGCTTCCAGTTGCGACTTATTTTTATTCCATTAATTTTGTTGTTCTGGCAAAATCTGTTAAATATATAACTTTTTTTGTGTGGGACTTTTAATGAAATTAGTGGACGGCGGGGCGTGTCGCTGGCGCACTCACTTGCCGGGTAGCTGCCACATCACTCAGCATTGGGTCGCGGCCGGGCTAAAATGAAATTAACCGTCTTCAACAAAAACCATAATCAAATTTTTTTACTACAAAGAAAATGAAAAATAAGTATGGAGCACACAATCGGGGAGTACTTGAAATTGTGTTGCCAGTGCTACTCACAGCGATACGCAGGAATGGGGACACTGTGCACACTGTGCTCACAGCAGAGTGACGTCTTTCAATGCCGGCTGCTTAATTTTCGCGACGAAGTAATTGGATGCGAACGCAACGCTGCCTCAGTCAACAGAAAAGGCAACAACAGCAATCAGAAAATGTGCCTGAATGACAGCTATGACAGCGGCAGCAAGCAACCGAAGAGAATTGACTTGAAGCCAAATACCCAGGCATTCGTTGCGAAAAACCAATTTGCAAGCAAGTCAACAATGCCAGCTGCGGAATGGCGAAGTGCGCACAGTTAATAAGGCAAAGTGCCGAGGACCCCGACTACCAAACACACTCTACACAAACACATACTTCTAAACCAAGGGCATGCCTAATAAGCATAGAAAGCGTGTAGTCAAGTAGATCAGCGACGGCTGTGGTGCTTAACTTCACTTTAATTGTATTAAACATATTAGCACTGTGCGTATTTAGTGCTCATATCAGGCATAAGACGACTAAAACTCTTATTATCATGCAACTTTTGCTTATGTCGCATTTATGAAACATATATTCCTTATGCATAATTAAGCAAAATTCTAAAGCTTTCTCTTACTATAAATATATACAATAACTATAAATTAACAAAAACACAGCTATATTTAAATAATAATTTATAATATTTAAATGTAAAATATATTATGCTTACATTAAATAAACATTAAAAGTGCAACTTTTACATTTTCGCTTAACATACTTAACTATTTTAATACTTACCAAAAGACAGAAGAAGAGGAGAAGCACCGCGCTGCACTGGACGACTGACCACCACGAAATGAAGAATGCGACTGAAGCTGCGCTGCAGCAGGCTTGCCTTTATATAGGGCAGCAACAGCTCCATTTATGAGCCAGTCTTCGCACTCGATCATTAGGGGACCAATCAGAGCACTTTCTACTGGTGCTGCTGCTGCTGCTGCTCCAAGAAGCAGCTCTTCTGATCTTCAGCTGCCTTTATATAGGGCTGCGACAGCTCCACTTGAGTCAAGATCACTTGTTGAGCCCCTATCTGAGTGAGTCCTCAAACTCGATCATTAGGCGACCAATCAGAGCACTTTCTGCTGCTGCTCCTACTGCTGCAAGAAGCAGCTCTTCTGATCTTCAGCTGCCTTTTTATAGGGCAGCGAGACTACCACTCGAAGTCGAGCTCAACTATTAAGTCTCTCTCTGAGTTAGCGTAAGCTAAACTCTCTATCAGACTCTATCGACTGCCTCTGCTGCCTCTGCTGCATACATATCCATATCATACATATCTCCTCATCAGAACCTTGACTCTTTTTTATCTCTTTCTCTTTATGGTCTATTGATTAAATTTGAAACCGCTAGTCAAATGATGTACAAGCCATGCCTTAAAAACGAATTAAAATTATCGATAAATGCCGATAAGATCGAAATGGAATTAGTTATCGATAAGCTTGTGCAGTGTATAGTATACAAGAGTATTCATGTACAATTTCAAGACTCTACGTTGCGTACTTTAGAATCTCATTAATATCACAGGATTAGATTATGTTTAGATTATTTAATTGTAAATTTGGTTTAATATACCTCGAGCACATTTAAGATCTTTTGAGTATCAGATCAGAATCAGATAGACTTTAAACATATATATAAAACTCTTTAGCAGATATTTGCCCTACATATATACTAATCATATCCAGCAATCATAGACTAGCTACTAACATTATCTTTATATGTACCTCAAAATTAATAATCTTAATCCATATTTCATACTCAAACACAATCATATATATAACCAACATCAAACGATACATTAATATATATTTCTATATATAGACACAATTGTCACATACTACACAGCAATCAGCTTGATCTGCTTAGGCAGTTTTGGTCATTGCAAATGCTGCTAAACATAAAATATTCATGCTATACACACACACAGAGACACCCACACACACACTGTCACACATGAAACAATTAACACTGTTATTCGAGTTCATTAAATTTTAATGAATCTCATTGGGCTAAATGCCATTGATTCGAGAGTTTTGCTGGTTTCCAGAGGAACTCATTTCTGGCAGACAAATAAACAACAAGCAGCATAAACAAAGCGATTAATCAATTGAATTATTTTAGTGAATCAAAACAGTTTTGATTGCTTATGCAACTGACTTCAAATTAAATAGACTAGAAAGTGTTGCTTTAGAAGTGATTTTAAGAGGATGTTTAATTACATTTTAACACTTTTGTAACGAGCTAAACAAGATGTTTCACACTTCCGGTTGCCTGGGACAACAAATTGAGTCTATTTGCAAGAAAAGTTTAGCCAACTGTAAAACATTTTTCTGCGGAAATTACATATAAGTATTACACCAAAAAAAAAAAAAAAAGAAAAAGAAAATCTGAAAATGTTAAACAAAACTTTTGTTTTTTAACAAAGGCTAAAGTCCTATTACCAACATATTTTTTGAAATATATTTTTTATTTAGTTTTGCTTATTAGGATATTAAAGTTTCCATAGAATTTTTAGTTTTCATTCTCGTTACAAAATTTCGAATGAATAGCACATGCAAAACTGAAACTAAGCAAAAAGTTTTAATTATTAACGCAAACTTTTTTGTTACAAATTATATAAAATGAAACAGGTATTTACCTAAGTGAAATGTACTACATTGTGGATGGCAGCTAATTTGTTCGCAAATATTTGCTTATAATTTGGTCGACAGAGCCTTTGTTCAACATGTTCGCCAGAGCACTTTACTTTAATTGAGAAACAACATGTAGCATAACAACAAGGAGGCGTGGCTGCTGTGGGCGCCCACTGGCTCCTCGCTTGGCCGCTTGTAAGCCAAGCGTTGGATGCCTGCGCACACTTTCGTTTGCAGCCATTTGTTGTTACTGCTCGCCGCTGCTGCTGCTGCTGCTGCTGCTGCTGTTGATGCTGCTGCTGTTGACGCAATTGTTTGCACAAATCGTTAAAACGTTAATCAAACAGTAAAGAGCGCAAATGATGCGCCTGTGGCTGTGGCTGTGGCTGTGGCAGTGGCTGCGGCTGCTGCGGCCCACCTGCTGCTCCACCTGCGGCAAACAAAGAGCACACCTGAGCCAGTCCTGTTGACGCGCTGTGTTCTCTGCTGGTTAGCTAAAGCCGACAAGCAAACAGAGCACACCACATCGCCATCAACGCCCACAATTCAGCAAAGGAATGGCAACAATAGCTACCGCGGGATTTTCCACATTTCATTCTCGTTTTACGCGTCTCGTTTTTTCTGCCACATTCGCACACAGCAAATACTAAGGGAAAAAAAAAAACAGAAATAAAAATAAAAATAAACAGAAAGTTTTGCTCACGTGTTTGGAAGAGTAAAAATAGCTGGATATTCGGACATGCAAAGTCACTGAATTGATTTTTAGCTGCTCGTTCACAACTAACCGCGCTGAAACTATTGTTTTCCCTGTCGCTCAGCGAACGAGGAAGCGAAACAGTGGCCAGGCCAGGCCAGACAACCCAACCCAACCCAGTCCCCTTTGCTAGTGCCTAATGACATTGCCCGACTGTAGCGAGCCTTAGTATATGCCGGCGACCTTCGATGCGGCCTGGACACACAAATGCACAATGAGACACTTGGCGCACTTGACGGTCGTACTTGAATCGTATCAAGGACACCAATCGTTGCCAGCACACGCATTTTCCAAGTGCAGGGCTGAATGTGTATGTGTGTGCGAGTGTGTGTGTGTGTGTGTGAGTGTGCTCATAAATATAAATCAGCTGTTGTCCATGATTCATTGAGTAAATTGTTCAAGTGCAATACAGTTGCAGAGAAAAAGCACACGCGCTGACTTTCTCTCTCTCTCTTTCTCTCCTTCTATCAGCTGTCCCTGTCTGGCTAACTGCTCACGTTGTTAGCTTGGTATGCGTGAAATTTCATTGTTGGCCTGTTTCGAGTAAAAACTTTTCAATTGCACAAATGTCGCCGCTGGCAGAGCTGCCAGCAGACTGACTATCTTGGCAAAGTGCCAGCCATTGTACTGCGCCCCGCCCCAGCCGGCGACGTCATGATGATCCTGAACTACATAGGAAATAACAAAAAAAAAAAAAAAAAAAAGAAAAGAAATATTCCAGAATACTAAAGTAGAGTAAATATTAAAGATATAAGAAAATTGATCAATGAAATAGAAGTGATTGCCCATAACTTTTTAAACATTAGAGTTACGCAGTTATAATGACCCTGAACTACATGCGAAATTACAAAAAAATAAAAATAATATCCCAGAATATGAAAGTAGAGTATATATTAAAGATATAATAAAAATTGATCAATGAAATAGAAGAAATATTCTAGAATGGACAATTTCCCCTTTCTCCATTTCTCATACCTTTTTAAGCACTAGATTTACTTTCATTTCACTGCTAAATATAACTGCGGAAAGGACGACAAATGTAGAGCTGCAGCCGCGGGCAAAGGTGGCCGAAAGAGTAAGGACATTACGGCGCACTTGCGAGCCAATTAAAGGTCGTTTCGCTGACCTACATAAATAATGCATAGACCTTAATCAACGGCGTAATGCGTTGGCCTGGCCCAAATGGCCCGAGGCAGCAACAGCTCGGCAACAAAAGGTTAGGCCAACAGGGGAGCTTCGGGCACATCTTTTGACGATTTGCTCGTCATGTTGCAGGATTTCAGCTTCAACAGGCAAATAAATCGACGCGGCATTAAATTGGACAGCCGTGCTAAAGGTGAAATAAGGCAGAAATTAAATTAGAATACGTGACTGTGGCCGTCCCGGCTGGTTGAACTTGGCGTCTAACGACCCGTCATTAGCTTTGATTTGTTCAAAGGACAGTCGAACACGTGACTCCAGCTGGACTTATGCGGCTTCGCAAGTCGTGCATCCACATTCGTACGCCTCATAATTCTACAAATAATTGTTCAAATCTGACAATATGTACGCTCCTTGGTTTGTGTAAATAAGTAGAGCACCCAAGGGGCTTGGCTCACTTGGAGCAGGCCCCAGGCCCCATGCCCCAGTACCGAGGCCCGAGGCCTTGATGTTGGTTGCTCTTAACGCTTGGCTGCGTCCACATTAAGTGGGGGGCAAATATATGTGTGTGTGTGTGGCTATCTGTGTGGGAGTAGATACTCAGCCAACGCATTAATACTTGACCCAACAAATGGCTTTAATGCCGAATGCTCGAAGGACTTTACGCATCTGAGAGTGGCGTTAAAACTTTCATGTTTTGTCAACTTATCAAAAAAGCATTTGCAAGGGCACTCCGACTGCTAAGAGCACATCACAATAGTTTCGAATCGCTTTTTGTTACATAAATGTATTTGTAGATATATTTACTCTAATATCAACAAGTTTAGAAGATGTTGAGCTAGATTAGAAAATAGTTTTTACGCGCAACAATAATAATAATCTTGCACTCATCCAAAGCTGAGAGCTCGTGCTCAGCTCGTCCTTCGGCGCCTTTGTGCTGATTATGTAGTTAGGGTCCATTCATCTTACCAATCCGGTTCCTTTCAATGCTTCACTTTTAATTATGAGCTCTTGTTGCTGGGCAACGCTGTGCTTGCGCGCTGACTGCGCTTTTCGGGGCCAGGAATCTAATTGCTTTCGTTTTCGACTGGTGCCCGGCCATTGTGAACTAGTCGCAATCAAGGTGCCTTTTATGAGTTTAAGGCCACGAAAATTAATTAAGAGCAATTAACGCGTCACGCACAGGCGAACGCAAACGCCTTTTAAGCGCCACGTGGCGTATGCGCAATTCTCTTAATTATTTTTCGCATCTCGTTTTCTGTTTATTTCTTGTTTATTTTAATTTTATTTTGTTTGTTTTCGCCCTGTTTTGTTTAGTTGCGGTGCATACATCAGCTCAGTGCTGCAGCCATTCGCTGTCGCATTTCTGTTGCTGTTTATGTGCCGCGTGTTATTCGGTTTGTTATTTCTTTTAATTAGCGCTTGCGGTCGGCACAAAACTTTTCATAGCATACTTTTTGCGCCGCCTGCCGCTCGCTGAGCTGGCAGAATAAAAAGCGTTTTATGCTAATGCCCAGCCTCCATTACTATTCCCTGCACAAACTCAAATATGACTCTATATGAACATTAAATGCAAAAGCCAGCAAAAAAGCAGCGTAAAGAGAGAATAAATAACAAAGTGCCTGGCAAGTAAATGGGCGTGTACAGTTTAAATTTGTTGGTCGACATTTTTGCGGTGCCCTCTAAAATTAAACCGTATATAAGTATATATATATATATATATAAATATATATATGTATATATTGTACATACATATATGTAATGCAAAATAAATTTGGTCTGCGCATGCAAATTTTTGGCGTTGCTTTCAGGGTCGTGTTTCTGCTGCTGTTGTTGTTCGGCTTTTGTTGCTGTTGGCCCCATAAATTGAAGCCGTGTAATGCAAAAGTTTGCAACAACAAATCAATAAAACTGCCATCAAAAGTGCCTGCGGCCAAAACTAGCAAAACGCCGCCAGCGCCTCCCCAACTTGGCTATTACAACATTTAAATTCCGGATTATAGCCGCGAAAAATATAACAAAATGTCTCTTATTTTTATTGGTTGTGTAAGTCTATATATATATATATGGAATATATATATATATATGTTAACTGTTTACGAATTCCGTTTGTTGCTTTAACTTTTCCAATACTCGTTCGCACTGCATTTAGAGCATATTTGTTAAGTCCATTGTTACTCTTTGTTAACGGGTTCGATAAAAAATTAATAATAATAATAATAATAATTAGTAATAATAATAATAATAATAATTATAATAATAATAATAATAATAATAATAATAATGAAAGTAATAATAATAATAATAATAATAATAATAATAATAATAATAATAATAATAATTAATAATGAAAATAATAATATATATAATAATAAATAATAATAATGATAATAAAAATAATAAAAAATAATAATAATATAAAATTCTTATATAAATAAATTCAACTGCTTTAGCACCAGTTAAGAGTTCCAGAGTAAAAGAATATTGAGAATATCAAATATCAACTTATTCTCTTTATTTCTTCCATGCATATCTGCAGTGTTTCACTTGAGGTATATCACTTTAGATATAATTTCTAATATATATCTATACATTCTTCTCACTTCTATGCATATCTGCAGTATTTAACTGCAGATATATCACTTTAGTTATAAATATAAAGAAATTGACTTGCCACCAATTTGCGCAAACAGCTCAGCGAACAGTTCATTTAACTTCAATCGGCTGGCAATTATGCTCAAGTGTTTTCGACAACTGGTTCATTAGCAAGAGGCGCTGCATAAATTTGTTGTCTCCGAAATTGTCGCAACTTTAAAACGACAATTTGCAGCGCTTAGCAGCTCGTCGGCCACAGTTTAAGTCAAACCACAGCTTGCCCTAAACTGCACAAAGTGGCCAATCAGACCCACCCACACACGCACACACACACCCACACATACACACAGGCAGTCGCCTGCCAACGCCACGCACAACAGCAATTAAAACTCGCAAAATGGTCCCAGAGCAATCAACGAATCGCACGTTAATTCGCATCAAATAAGCGTCATAATTGCCATGCATCAGCGGCGACAACAGCGAATTAGAAACAAACAAACAAACAAAAAAAGCAAAAGCCAGAAGCCAACTAAAGGTTAATTGGCAGCGGCAGACGTACGAGCATGTCCATGCCAGCGAGTGCCCACTGTGGCTGTTTATGATTTTATAAAATTATCTGTGAATTCTGCACGCAACCGAATTACGTATACGCCCCAGCGGCTCGCCAGACTGCACTTGATACTAAAAATAGAAGCCAACTAAGTGAATGGCAGTGTCAGGGGCGGCGGTGGGAGCGGGGTCGGGGACAGGGACTGGGCACAAATAAATGTCCATCGGAAGAGTCAACCAAATGGCAGGGCCACTTACTTATAAATAATTCCCGTGCAAACTCATTGTTGATGGACAGCGAATGGCGAAGTTCAATGTTACGGCCACAAATGGGTTGTGTGTGTATGTCTGTGTGTGTGTGCGTGTGTTTACTTTACACATATGCGGGTGTATATGTGGATGTGCATGTGTGTGTGTACGCCATTAGCCCCATCAGCAATAATTCAGAGGCAGAGGCCGACCCCTGGCAACAATGTGCCATTGTCACGCAGTGCTCGAGCGCCGCCGTTGCCTGCAGGCTTAAAGACACTTTTCGTTGAAAATTTTCATTCATGAAATGTTCATTATTAGCTGTGATTAAATTTGACATTTGACCGCCCGCTCGCTGCCAACGGCAGTCACGTAACCTGAAAATCGAACAACGTCCAACCATAAATAATTGCTTTGGCGCTGCCAGTCTTAAAATATATGCCAATATAATTGACTGCCCGAGTGGGGAGACTCAAATCGAAGCTGGCTCAAATATGTCGAATGCGATAATTAGAAGTTGCAGCTGGATATGAAGTTTCAAATTAGTTTCTCAGATATATATATATATATAAATATATAATATATTTACATTTACGAACGAGTTCTAATTTTATTGCCATCATAACTGAAACTAAAAGCCAATTCACTTTAGTTTAAGCTGCGCTTCTGGAATTTATGTGCGCCCCGCAAAAGACATTTTTCTTTTTTGCAGCTCGAGCAGAGTTTTTTTTTCAGTTTTATGAGCAGCTCTCAGTAAACAGCTTGTCAAAGCCACTTAACTCAAAGACAATGCGTACTCGAGCAACTAGCTGAGATTACTCAGTGTCTGTTGAGAGCGAAGGCACTTGCTTGATTTGCTTTGGAACGAGCTGCCTTATTTGATTAGAAATCAAGTGGTGTAAGTTTCTTGAGCTGTTTTCTTTCTGTTTTTAGTTTAAATATAATAAATTAACTATTGAGTTAAATAAGCAGCAGAATAGAGTTGAAAATGTAGAGGAATGAGCAATGGATGGAGAGAGAGAAAGGCTATAACGACTATATGATAAGCGGACTAACATGCCCCATATTAAATAGTAACCTACGGAACTCTGTATGTAATGGGAAAAAGAGTATATAAAAATGAATCTATAAGCTATACGAAAATATATCTTTAAGGTTTAATGTTCTAGCTAAAGTTTTTATCCACAATATATTCGTGCATTAGATAAGCTCGCAGATGGAGAGAGACAGGGCTATATCGACTATATGATAAGGTGACAGCCACGCCCGTTATTCTGTATGCAAAGGGGAAAAGAAAATATCAAAAATAAATAAAGGAAAATATTTCTCTAAGTTCCAGTCTTATAGCTATAGTTCTCTTCTATATTCTCGCATTAGTTCAGCTCCCAGATGGATGGTGCATCGTCTCATTCTGACGTAATCAGTGTAGCCTCCTCACCTCTGTATCAAATTAATTCAGCTTAAACATCAAATCCCTCTCTGCTCTGCCAAGTAATCTATTTCTAGGTTCTTACAGATGTAATATATTGTAAATACTTTTGTTTTTTTGTTTGTTTTTCCGTGTGGCATTCCGTTTGTTGCTTACATCATTCGGGTGTTCGCGTGCCAGTTTATTTAATTGTTTCATTACCAGGCGGCTCTTAACGTGTTTAGCATGCAATGTTAATGCCTGTTGGGCGCAAGTCGCCGGAGCCCCACGCACGATACTGATACAATTAATGGTCTTTGGGGTCGTCACGAGGAATGATTTGATTTGTGAGCGCTTTATTACACACATCGCGCCACGGCGTCAAACTGATTTCTGCAGCAGAAGCAGCAGCAGTTGGCCAATGAAATCGAATAAATATTTATTTATAAGCCCAATTGTTGGCTTTGCCCGGCTGTCAGTCACACTGCTGACACGGCAAGGGCATGCTGGAATAGTTGCCAGAGCAGAGTCGTAATTGAAAACGATTTCCTTGAGAGAACTTCAAGGACAGCCAGCCATAGCTGACTGTCTGACTGCCCGACTGGCTGACTGTCTGGCATCCTGGGTGAACCGAACTGGCGCCAACTTATTGATATCCATTGGCATTGAATTCGACTCTGTCTGTGGCTGCACACGGCTTATCTGATTGCTGGCGCAGCACTATTTCAGGTGTAATTTGCTTAGTTGGCTTGGCCGCAAAATGTTTGGCCTAATTGACACAAATTAAACAAAGTCCTGTAACAGCATTTGCCACATCTGGCCAAATTGATGATTGATGGCCCAGACTGCCAAGCACCTTAATTTGCAACCTCTGATTTTCGCCCCTAAACATGCAGAGTCATTGGCTGTGGCGCAAAGTGTTGCATGCTTTGCTGCCACGCTGACGCAATGCCGTGCCATGTCGATGACAACTACAACAACGTCGAGGACAAGTGCTGCCGGCACTGCTGCTGTTGCTGCTGTTGTTGCTGCTGCAGCTGCCAATGTCAAAGCCATGGCTATTGTGCGCATTGCCCAAAATTCGAATTTCGATCGGTTTAGCTCGCCCCTGCAACAGCCGGAAGTGCTACTCACGGGGCCAACAGCAGCAATTGTGTTTTCTGTGTGGCCGTATGTATGTGTGCATGTGTGTGTTAGTGTGTGTGTGTGTGTGTGTGTTATACAACTGCTGAATTTGCAATTTTAAAACGAACCAGGCCACACTCAACACCCACCACTCCCACCACCCATGGTAGCAACTTGTGCATAGAGCCCAAAAGAGTTCGTTAAAGTTTCATAAAGCTAAGCGCCAAAGGCGTCTGCCTGTCGAAAGCCATCGGTTCTCGGTTCAGCTATTGTTGGATATTTCAACGGCACTTGCCGAAATCTTTGACTGTTCAGTGTTTCAGCTGAAGCTCTACCTGAACTCCTGTTATACTCGGTAAGCCAAATAGACTTGATAAGCTCTTGTGAGAATAATGGCTTTTTGAGTTGAGCGAAACAATATCGGCTGAGAGCAGAGCTAACCAAAAATGCTTGATTATTCCATTGCTTTCATCCCATATTATCTTGAGCTTACTCTCTCACGGCGAGTGTTTAATTATACAACTTTAGAGCTCTCTACATACAGCAAGGGAACTTTTAGAGCAGCTCACGTCAAGTGCTCAAACCAACTCTTCATATTCATAACCCACAGCTCATGCGTGTGGTTTACCACTCCAGTAATTCTTTAATTAATTTATTTTTCATTAATGAGATTTTATGAAATTCCTGCGAATTAAAATTATTTATAATAGATGAAAGCAACTATTTTAGCATTTGCTTGGGTTCAGCTCAACAAAATCATATTCAAGGAAGCCGTAGAAAAACTTGTTTAGAACAATTAATTGTTGGGTTTTGGCCTTAGGGCACTCAGAGATTAGAATGGATTCGCTTTAATGCGCTGAGCTTTGAGCCAAATTATTTACGAGTCTTTGGCGGATGCAGGGCTTAGCTGTTTGCCTGTAAATAAGGCGATTGAGCGTTGAGCTGTGTGTGGTTTAAGGATACTCAAAATGAGTTGGGTAGCTGCAGCATCAGCCTCATCTGCACCGATAATAACTACAGGCTGAGGCGAGACTTTGGCACGTAGCGAGCGGAAGGGCAGCTATCAAATTGGCCACAAATGCGTGGCGGATGAAATAAATAAGCTCCGTTTACGTGTGTGGCCAATTCGAAAGCTTTTTACATGGCTGAAATTTGATTAAGTGAGTGCCAAGCAGCTGCCTGGCTGGATGGCTGGCGAACCTCTGCCAAATGCGGCCATCAATTTAAATCAGTTGCTTAAATACAATAAATAAGGGTCCAATGCACGGCCGGAGCTGTCTTAAATTAGCCAGACATTTTTAACAATTCACCGTAATGGCTGGCATTCATTTTGGCAAGGTGCATGCTAACGGGATATCTGCTTCAGCTACTTTTGCTGGTTCTTCTGCTTGATGTTGGTTTGCGTCATTTAATCAGGCAAAGTGATTTTGTTTCACACACACACACGAAAACTTATCATGTTACAGCTGTATGCCTATGTGAATGTGTGTGTGTGTGTGTGTGTGTGTGTCTGGCCACGTAGCAGACTGGAAGCCGGCACTGAAGCAGCTGATGTTTGGGGCCTGCTTACCCTTACGCAACGATCCAGTTGTAAATTTACGGCCATCATGCAAAGTTCCTGCCAGTTCCGTCGCCAGCCCTGCGTGAGTGTCTCCCACTCTCACTCTCTCTCTCTCTCTCTCTCCCTCTCACTATCTGACGCGGTCTTCTTTTGCCCAGGAGGCAGTCCAAAGTTTATTACCATTTTGCAGCTGTAATGTTTCAATATCTCCGCGGAGCGTACGTGTGAGTGTGTCTATGTGTGTGTGGCTTGCGTGCCCATTAGCGCCATTTTAGAAGCAATTCAACAAAATATATATTTACACATATATATAAATACTATTGGGTGCTCCACGAGTCGGCTGCTCGTTTATCGGGGAGCGACAACTACGTGATGTCTGCGGCATTTGTCATACATTTGTGGACAAATTTGACCCGTTGGCCTTTAATGCCCGCATTTCTGGCCAAATGGCAGCCAATTATTGGCCGTGCCTTTAACTGATTGTAACTTGAAGGCTTAAAATCCTCCTAATTGGCATGTGTGGAGTCATCTCTATTCAGGTTTTACATTCACCTATTTAGATACGCAACGCAAGCCTCAAGTCAGCCTGCCACGCCCACAGCTTCACATTCGTTGCACTGCCGGGTCGAGCTGCTAAATCGCTGTGCACTCATACTTAGTCGACTGTGCAGGTACTTGAGCCACAGTTTTCTTGGGCATCATTACATCATATAACGGCGCACACTACATATAGTATGTGGGCCAAAATCGATATATGCATGCAAAAGCTGCCAGCTTAACATAATCAGTTTGCCATTTAATTAAGCATGGACCAACGCTTCTTGTCTACTTTAAAAAGTTTGATCTGCGTTGTGCACAATTTTAATTTAAGCTCGTAATGTGATTAATTATGTAATTAGTGAATACAGGTATACTATAGGCTTATATATCCATTTCATCTGCTGATCAAAAACTCTTTACTTTCAAATAGTTATTTTTTCGGAATTAAAATCAGTTCAACTCTAGGACAGGGGTAGCTCCACTTGATAGTTTTTCCTGATCAAACATATATATACTTTATCTGCCTGTCCTGTGTCCTACTGTCAGCTGCATTCATTTCAACAAAATCAAATAAATAATTCCTGAATTTCCATTTATAATGCTTACATTTTACCGCCCAATATATTCTCTTATTGCATGGCACCTCAACACTTATTTAAGCCTCTTAAATTGTATATAAATATTTCATATTTTGTAAAAACATTAATGTATTATTTACATGTATTTATTTACATTCTCAATGACCTAAACAAGTTTGCAATACATAAATTTGCAAACGAATCAGTTGCATCGATTAAATCGAGAAATGTAACAGAAATTGAATTTTGTTTTTGCTTTGCTTTTACTGTGTGAACGATATTCATGAAAGTCATATCAGAATTTATAATAAATGAGAACTATATAAAATCTTACAAAGTTTTAAAGGCCAAGAATATCATTGAGTATGTTAACTACAGTTGAGATTTGATGTCAAAAAGGTAGAACGAACTCATAAGATCTACAAACTTTACTTTGATGTAGCTGATTGATATTGATTGATATAAACTATATTAAGATGTATTCGAGAAGAATATTGAGGAGATAACAATGATCGAAAGATTTACAGTTAAAAGATAACAGTTCTCTTTCACTATGTTTGAGCAGCAACATAGTGACCACTATGATTTATGTGATACTATTTTGAATAACTTTATTTCAAAGGTTTGCTAAGTTATCATTTAAATTTTCCTATTTAAATGTTTGACATTTGCTCATAAATCCGCTTATACCTGCTGATTAAGCCGAATTAATTGAAAGCATTAATCTGGCAACGCAATCAGCTCAGAACAATCGTTCATCAAATAGCCGCTGCTGCTTGACGCCCTCAATAATTATGTTCGTCCACTTCAATTTGAAACGCGAAACCCAGATCTAAGATATGAGACGCTATTCCGGGAATAACATAGCAACTATTGAACCGAATCGCACGTAATTAAATCTTACAATCGACGCACGGCCAGCAACCACGAGGCGGCCATGCGAGAGATGTGATTGCCAGAAACAATGAAGCTTTCAAATAGTATCAGATTACTTAAAAATATATGTATACATCAATTTATGTAATATCTTAAAGTCTTTGCTGGGTTATTTCATTTTCTTTTTCTACTCCTATGGAATTTAGGCCTGAATAGAATGAGAAAATAAATATTATTTTAATTTGTTTTTGTTTTTTTAATCATATGCCTCATAGCTAATTAAATCAACTGGTCTACCAATTAGCCGCTTAAATGCGAATGCAATTAATGATAATCAGAATCAGAGTTGGCACATTTATATGTATTTATACAGTGTATGCAAACACGTACAAGCTGCACAGGCGGCACACAATTTATGTGTGCTCGATCAGGCTGAAATAAAGCCACCAGATTTTGGTTAACGAAAAAGCACGAATTATGGAATCGTCATATGCCACTGCCAGCACTCCGAGCACGCCGAGCATCCGATGCTGGGCGTTGCAGATGTCACCGCAACAGCAGCTGTTGTCGCACTTTTCACTTCGTATAATGAATTTTTCATTAATTTACTTTTGCCAAACCGAAAATAAAACACATATAACGAAAATTCTCGAATATCCACAGTTCGAGGTCAATTATTGACAGCTCTATCTACCTCCCTCCCTCCCTCTCTCTCTCTCTGTTTCCTTTACTGCTCTTGATGTATTCTAATTTTTGGCAATTTCTGATATTCGATGTAATCAAGTCATCAGGTTTTCAATGGTCTGCACTTTATTTAAACACATAGTTTATCGCGAATACGAATTTCTCTCAACATCTCTGGGCCTAGCTATACAAATTTACATATTTATATGTATATATATATATATATTTATAGAGAGTTGTAGGAGTTAGTAGATTATTTGCTTTAGCGTTTTTGGGGACGTTGTGTGAGTAGTTTAATTTGAGCTGGCAGAGCGCCAATGGCTGGCCTCAACCTTGTTCGGGGCTTCGTCCTTGCCGTTCGTCCAGGTCGCGCTGATGATATTGTTACTGTTGCTACTGCCATGGCCTAATCCCCGCCGCTGCCGCACACTTGAGCACGTTTGCCCAGGCGCGGCTTGAACGGCACCGATTTCTTCATCATGCGCGACACAAACTGGCCGCCAGCTGCCTCCTCGTTGCCCGCGCGGCTGTCCAACAGTTGCTGAAAGTCAATGCTGCGTCCCAGGCGTGGCGTGCGCACGCGATATGTTGGCTCGCTGTTGCTCTGCACTGCAGGGCCAAAGAGAGAGAAACAAAAGAAATAATAAAGAATGGTAAAATTTCCACACACACACGCACACACACAGAGAATATCGTGAAGAGGAAATTCTGAAAATTCTCTAATGAAATGAAGTTGAGAAATAAAAGTTTCAGTTTCAATAAAAATTTGTGTAGCTTTAAAAATAATGGAGAAAACTATTTCGTAAGTCGGAAATTGAGTATCCATAATAAAAAAAAAAAGTAATATCGAATTAAATTTCGAGGAGTTGTCAGTGTCAGATAATGCAAATGGCTTAGCTATTAAACCCTTGAGTCGCATGCGAAATTCTCGTAAAGGAAATCAATTTTGTCAGGCGTAGGAGTAATTCCTAGCTGAGCATACTTGAGATGCTTTCATAGCCGGTTGTCATAAGGCCACATTACTCATACGCAGCGTGCGCCCAATACTTACGCTGACGAAGTTTTTGCAGCAGCAGGTAGTACGCCAACGGCGGCATGCTATCCAGGTCGAATTCCTGCGCTTGAGCCTGCGGCGCTGGCACGGTGCCGCCCTTCTGCACCAGGCCGTTCTCCTCCAGGTCGTCAATGATGTCGTTTAGCTCTTTGTATTCGCCCATTGCGCGCTTGTGGCGTGCTTCCGCCGCAGCTGCGGCGCCGGCAGAGCCGCTGATGCGATTTGGCAAATCCAGTTTGTTTGTGCCCTGCGCAAATGAAGTGCCACAAAGCGGCACGGCGAAGCACAACACCGAAAAGAAAACAACAAAAATATTTGAAATATTTGATTCGAGGCCCTGGCGCCTGTGGCAACGGCAAGGCTTTCAATATCGTTCCCGCCGCTCTTTCAAACTGTCGACACGTGTTAAGTTATTTTTATGCCGCCTATTTATGCGCATACGTGAGCTGCACACACACAGCGCACTCAAAGTCTCAACGGGTGTGCGTGAGTGTGTGTGTGTGTGCGTGAGTGGGATTATGTGTGAGTCAAGCACTTTATTGTTTCAATTTACAGCATGACAGGCAGCGCGGTACGCTTGATTAGACAACTCAATGTGAATTGAAATGCCAACACCTTAAATCGGCTTGTAAATTGTATCTTGGCCATAAGCGCAAACACAATAAACCAGATGTATTACGCCAGCAGCCGTTGCCCAGCTAAATAAACGAATGTTGAATTGCATTAAGTCAATGACTAAATATTTTTGGAGTTCTGAGACAGCCAAGTCCACAGAAATAAGGTCATGCAGGCCTAACTTCAAACAGTTCTACTCAAATTAATTTTATAATTAGATGATAGATCTTTGATAAAAATAACCACGTTACTCAGAACTTCCTCAAATGAGCCCTGGGATCAATCACATATATACACAAAACAATGTAAGCCTATTATATAGTTGCCACTAGACTCTGCCACTAAAGAAGATGCAACAGATTAAATGGGGTGTATCCGGGTCGCTTCATTAAATTCTTATCTCAACATTGAAATACTTCCTCAAAGCAAATATAGCAGTTCTATGTTACGGTTGAATGTGTTGAGTAACAACTTGTGTCATCTTCTAGTGCTGGATCAGTGAATCCAAAAAATTAAACCGCTTGCCTTCACTTTCAATTTCACAGTGGTTTTAACACGCAACAGCTCTACTGCAGCAAACGTGCAATAAACAAGCGAGAAATACAGAGGGCAGGAAGAGCGCATCAACGTCTCCTCTATTGCAAATGCAAACTCTAACTCTAAATTCTCACTGTCAATGTCACTCTTACATGTTACTATCTTTATACAAATAAAGCGACTACAATTTGGTTCCAACTTATCCTTAGACAGTAATCACAACAGAGTTTTAAGTTCTACAGAAGGCATCACTCGACTAGTGAGTTTCGTAATACTAGCTTTACAGCTAATCAGAGAATGCTCAACTACAAGTTCCTAACTAGCAGCACTCGCTGTTGACAGAAAAATATTTATAAAATTAATTATTAATAAAATTTATTTTTATAAAAAAAAGTCTTTGACTCTTAAGCTATATACCACACTCATGATTAATTTCGACATTTACAAAATAAATAGTTAATAAAGTTTAATTCAAACAAGTAAGAGTGCTCTAGTTGAGACTGCTCGACTAGGAGATGCCCTGTGAACGAATGGGGCGCGGCTTCCAAAATCTAATATACATACTTAACTTTTTTAATACTTTAATTTTAATACTTACCAACAGACAGAAGAAGAGGAGAAGCACCGCGCTGCACTAGACGACTGACCACCAAGAAATGAAGAATGCGACTGAAGTTGCGCAGCAGGCTTGCCTTTATATAGGGCAGCGACAGCTTAAGTCTCAAGTCAAGCTCAGCTCTTGGGCCTATATCTGAGTCAGTCTTTACACTCGATCATTAGGCGACCGAGTGTGAAGACTGACTCAGAAAGAGGCTCAAGAGTTGCGCTTGACTTGAGTGGAGCGACAGCTATAGCCCTATATAAAGGCAAGCCTGCTGCAGTGCAGCTTCAGTCGCATTCTTCATTTCGTGGTGGTCAGTCGTCCAGTGCAGCGCGGTGCTTCTTCTCTTCTTCTGTCTGCTGGTAAGTATTAAAATAGTTAAGTATGTATGTTAAGCGAAAATGTAAAAGTTATACTTTTAATGTTTTTTTAATGTAAACATAATATTGTTAATTATTATAACGATCATTTGGCAAATGTAAAGTAATTCTTCATATGTACAAATATTAAGGACTTGAGCAGTCTGTATCTGCGTTAAGGATATTTTTTAGTCAGGCAACTCTAACTCTAAGTTGTTTAAATATAGCTGTGTTTTTATTAATTTATAGTTAGGAATATAATTTGTATACATTAACTAGAAAATATAATAAAAGGTTATTTAAATAGCGAAATTTCGTGTAATGCATACGGAGATTGCGTAATCTTTTGATTTTGGATACCACGCCCCATTCGCTTCACAGGGCTCAGGGTATCTCCTAGTCGAGCAGTCTCGACTAGAGCACTCTTACTTGTTTATTTAATTTTTTTTAATTTTCATAAGAGCAATTCAACTATTTCAACTCTTTGATCCCACATACTCGTATGCGTGGCAACTAGTTTAATTGAATTATGCAATCTATAACTATTTTAATAAAAGATTGAAATTGATGTCAGAAAGGCGAATTAGTCAGCGAGTTGGAAATATAATTACGCTGGAAATTGATTGCCAATCATAAGATATTAATGAATGGAAATAGCTTGACTCAAACGGCATTGGCTTTGCCTGCACCGTGGCGCACAATTATCGATGCGGAAATTTGGCACTGACAGGTGGGGGAAATTGGCTGAAGATGCGACTGCAACTGCAACTGCAACTGCAACCGCATAAGCCCCAAACCGAAATTCGGCCACAATCGTATTGACCGCAGAGAGAGAGAGAGATTGCGCAAAAGTTTTTTTTTTTTTTGCATAGAGTTTGGATGCTTGAGGCAAGTCTATGGCTTTCACTGTGGCAGCTTTGTTAGCGTGTTTCGCAGTTTTGCAGCGGCAAATAAAACTTATTAAGTGGTACTTGTCAAGCACCGCTCGTTCAACCTTTGGGCGAGCCCGGCGCACACTCACCTGCAAACCCTTGGCTTGGCTGGCGTAGACCAGGTAACAAGATACTGCGATTAGCAGCAATGTGCAATTACTTTGTCTGTACATCACTGGAGCGCTGCTGACTGCTGGGGCGGAAGGCGTGGCGTCGCGTTTCCTTATTATGAGCGCCACAAAGAACACGCGATACGGCAATGGACCACTAGTTGCTGGACTGGAGCTGGAGTCGAATGCGCGGCGCGTTACGGCTGCCGGACCACTGATGCCTTTCCGAAGGAGCTCTGGAATTTTTATAGGCAGTCGCCCGAGGGCTAACTAGCCATTGAATGACAGCCATTAAATGATTTGTTATGCACCCCAAGTGTCAAAGCTCACAGTCGTTGGCCACTGCCCGCTGCTTGGCCGTAAACAAGCTGAAATCCCAAAGCCTAAACGGAAGTGCCAACAATCTGTGCCGCACAATTGCACAGCAGCAGCCGGCCAAACACACAGTGGCCAAAATCTTCATTACTCAACAGTATGTTGAGTCCGTGTGTAACAATGGCAGTGCCTGATATATGGGACAGGTTAAATGGCCTTTGCTTAAGGCTTCTGTCAGCTTGTAGTTTACCTAATTGAAAGGGTTAACACATGGACAGAAGGCACCTTTCCCAAACTGAAATTTAAGTGAGAGTTGCTTCTAGCTAAGATTCTATTGTTACCTTTTGAAACTGCTGAATAGCTGCTCGTTTGGATTGTGACAAATTGTGACTAGCAAGAACCCAAACCTAGGACTTTGACAGTAATTAATCAACAATTTTAGTTGTAATAAAAAATTATGAAAAATTAGAGACTGTGTCTGAAAGCTTAAAGAAGGTACAGAAATGGACTGGGAAGAAGTTGAAGGCTTTGTTAAAGAAGAAAACATATTTCTTCAAAATATATAAATCAAATATGAGGAATTCATTAACATAACACTAAAATTTAAATTTCCTTTAAGAAATACAACCTTTCAGCTAATTCTATAAAATATATTGAGCTCGATATAGTATTCATATTAAGTATTATTCTTGGCAGATATAGTAAAGAGCTTAAAATAGTTTCTTAAACATAGATTAGAATGCTTAGTAAAGGATGTTACAAGACATAATATGATATATAATCTTCCAACAGCTAAATGTATTCTTATAGGCGAATCGTATATTCATTATCTAAAATAATTATTTGTAAACAGAAATTGATATATATTAATTTAAATTTCAGATCAACCACTACTAAGGTATAATATATTAACTTACAACTTATTCATCTGCTGGAATATTTATTTGAATATTATTATTCATATAGGAGAATCGCCTACTATAGATATTGCTGGCATTTGGCTATCGCAGCTATTCTATGCATCTATTATATATTCATCCATCATCCGAAATTATTATTTACAAACAAGAATTGAAAGCTCAACTTTTATTTAAGATCAACCAATTTATATATTATAAATATTAAATTACAATAGATGGTAGATATTTTTCTACAGAAAACATACAGTTACACATTCAAATTTCAGTCATCTGCTGGAATATTCATTTGTAAGTCTGCTACTATTTTTTGTAGCACTGTGCCATGCCCAGCTGGTGGTGGAATCTGTTCTATGCAAATCAGAGTACGTGAAAATCAACAGCTTCTCGCAGCAGCGACAATAAAAAAATAAATAAATAAGAATACAAAAAAAATCAGCGCTAGCAACAATGACAATGACAATGGCAATGCCAATCGATCAATCTTATTTAAATGCTGACAGTTGTCGTCACAATGAGTCTAAGCAGGGGATTGGGGCGCTTGTTTGTCGCCGTCTGTTGGCTGGAAAGGATTGGAGTGCTCCCTGCCAGGGGGACTTATTGCTGAGACGCATTAACTTTAATTTGTTGTGCAAACAACAACTGTGCACCTGGACAAATGCCAGCTTATTTCGCCTCTCCCTCGCCCATCGACTGCTGTCAGCTGCCAGTCTCAATAGCATGCAAATCATTTATGCCAATCGAGATGGCGGCAATGCGATGAACCGAAAAATTTTTACCACCTTGACTGACTGGACATTAACTGATATCTCGCCAACCGTATAAAATACGCGAGTTTTCTTCAGCTGTACGGTGTCAATCCATCAATTAGGACTGAACATGATACGGCATTTTGAAGACACTATTTTTTGCGCTCTTTGCTGTGACATGATCTAGATTGATGAAACTATGCACAGATTTTTAGCTGCCGCATAAGTTGGATTAGTTTTTTATATAAATATGTTTTGTACAGAAGGGGAAACATTTAAGCTGGAATATATTCAGGTAATATAAATGAGCTTCTTGCTTACTTATCTTCATTCTTCTCCTCGTTTCTTGATTGAAAGGTGTTGATATATTTATTTTAAATATTAACAATTCATATCTCACTCAGTCATAGAAGCTTGAAGAGTGTTCTTGTTCAATTTAAGGGCGAAAAACATTGAGATACGAAACTTGGACTATATAGTCTTGTAGACTAGAGCTGTAAAACAATCTACACATTCCATCATTCGTCTCCCATCGATAGTTTTAACTAGCGATACCATCGCTGGCTTCATCGTTCGACTTAACCGCGATGCTACTGCTTATGGAAAAACAATATTTTATAATATGTTCAAGCCATTTATATGCAATAATTTATAAGCAAATAAACCAAAAATATTCCGACTTTCACTCAAAGCGCTGCAGGATAAACTTTTAGCTTTGTTTAATTCTATATGAAAACATTAGCTTCCGCTGTTGTAAAACTAAAAATAACTCACTTTGGTTTCAATTTGTAGCTGCAAATGAAACTCTCATTAGTTTCCCTTTGACTCTGTTGATTTGTAGCTTAAACGAGGCTAAATTATATTCGACATGTTCCCGCTGTATCAAATTGATATTTGCTCAAAAAGTTTTAATTTGCAGCTAACCCCTTTTTTGACCTAAATGCAGACAAACATGACCCGAACTAGACCAGCTGCAGCTGTCCTTCGGCTGTGACGTGTATTTATTTAGTAACTCAATAAAATGGCCATCCCGTGACGTGCTCTGACCACTCTTATTTATTGATGCAGCGCTGTAAATTGCACAATTTTCATTAGACATAGACCATGGTACTTCATGCTCAATAGCTAAATGCATCCGAGGCAGCGTTTGACACAGTTTGTATCTGCTAAATGCATTGCAAACATCGGCCCAATTGAAAAAGTCTTCAGCTGAAATGCTTTTCAGCTTCTGCTGCAGATTGATCTGCTTGCCATGAATGAGGCAGCTGTCAACAGACGTGTAATCATTGGAATTGCCATGAATTGAGCTCAGAGCTCATATTGAATTCCCAGAAATGGCTGCTGTCACCCGCTGCCCTCTGTCCTCTGCTCGTTGCCCTCGGCGAAAGTTGTCACAATATTTACAATTAGTATTTGCCCGATGACTTGCTCTCGAGCGCTTTATCAATTTGTGTTTGCTAACCAGCAGCAGTTAAGCCTCTTACGTTGGTCCGGGGTCCGGAGAGTTGGCGTAAGTGCGAACAGGAATACCCCTGTCCTTGATGGCCGCACAAAATGCAAGCCTCCTCGGCGAGTCGGTTGGCTGGTCAATGGCAGCTACGGGCACGGACTTAATTGAATTAGTAGTGTCCTTTGCGCGTCACTTTGAAGTTTGCACTTTGCATCCGCCTACGGCGGACTGGCTTCGGCCTGACCCGTGCGCGCGCCTTGTTGACCAACGCGTCGAGTAAAGGACCCAACAAGCCGGAGCTTGTTGACGTTTGCGCTTAAGCGTAAACTCGCCTGCCGGAAGAGGAGCGGCTTTATTGAGTTTCCGGCAGCGCAACGCACTTACAACATCAGGCGTTCGAGGGCATTAATTATGCCACAATGACAAGAGAGAGAGATAGAGAGAGAGAGGGAGAACGAAAAGCCAACTTATCCAGGATATTAAAAGGGGGCCACTAAGCCTTCTCTTGGTGCATCAAATTTGAACCCGCTTTATATATGTGTCCTGCGCTTGAGTGCTGACGGATGTGCTCTGTTATCGTCGCGAAATCCGAACATTAAGTTATTTAGCTGCCAATCCAGGCAGTCTATGGCTCAGAGTCTGAGTGGTTCACTAAGCGCAACGAACAAGTCAATTTAAGCTGTTGGCTGAAGCACGAACAGGCATAATCGCACTGTAAAACACTTTATTTTTTAGTGTGTGCGTGTATCTCGTCTAACACATCCATAAAAGACACTGAAATTGAAAAGACTGAAGGCAGGCAAAAACTTACTATGCTTCCTACTTTTCTTCTGACTGAAACTTAGAGCTAACAATTTATGCTGCTGCCAAAGGCATTTGAACTTTAATAACTCAAAGCATGGACAGTGGATAATGTAGAAATAGAGATAGAGAGAGATAAGCAGAAGCAGTATGAAAGAGAGAGAGGGAGGGTGGAGGGTCAAGGTAAACATTCCGCTATAAATTTCATAAATGAAATGTTAATACCTTAATGTTGTTATCAGTTGAAGAGCTATTTAACTAAGCGAGCTTCAGGCTTTAGTTTTAGAGAAAGTCAAGTGCTTTAGCAAATATCTCTAAAATAGTATTAATGAAGGACTGAGATCTGGCTTTAAAAAGCTTTCTAGCAACAAGTTGGATAAGATTTTTAAATGAGTTAAGAGTTACTTTTACCTGCAACTTAAACAAGTTCACAAATATTTACTTACACATAACTTTAAAGTATATAAAACTAAAAACAGTTAAATACAATTGACAAATATAATTTTTCCGTATAAAAAAAATAATGAAAAATAATCTTGAAATCCACACAAATCTAAATCATAAGAGTAGCATAATATCCCACCCAATTCACCACACTCCACAATGGCTACAATATCCTTTTATCAAAAGAGTAGCTAGCAAACAAAGACGCCTCTTAATCTTGAATATTTATATGACATTTAAAAGGTTCGAGCACGTGCCTATCTAAATATTTAAAATAAAATATATATATTTAATTCCCTGCCACACACAATGCAGGCAATTCAAGAGCTAAGCACCAAATAGCTCCTTCATATTTATTCAAGAGCTTAAAATGTTTTTCGCAAACATGTTTATCAAATAAAAACTTTAAGCCAGGCACTCACATATGCAAATGCGTATAATAATAATCGCAATATATGCAAGTGGATTTCCATATCTATCTATCTATTTTCCATCTATCGCTCGCAGCAAACTGAATGGCAAAAGCCAACTAATCAGAAATAAAGTTGAGCATACAATAAAAGGTCATGCATGGCAGTGAAGGATGCTGAGCTGCCATAAGAATAAGTGCATCCATTAAAAAATAATATATATATATATAGAGCCAGATACAAATGTGTATGTAGAGCGCAAAGCGAATTTTTGTCTGCTTCGAATCTATGTAAATTAGAAGGTAATACCTTGGGCAGTCCCTGAGCGCAGAGAGTCAGCTGTCGTCGAGGATATGCATATATACATATATATATTTATTTTTTTGTTCTTCAATAAAATGCATGCCAAGTACGCACACAGCGTATACGTAAGACGCAATATACTTCCCTTATGCGAAAGGCTATCGGGGCGGGGAGGGAGTGGGCTGATAACAGGCGGCTTCGGAATTGAACGGAATTGCTGGCGCATTGATATACATACGCATATCAAGGGCAGCCCGCTCAATAAATTCAATGGCTCTTAAATTTTGCCCGATTGTATATTTTGTTTGCAATTTTCTATTGTTTTACTTATGCGCTTATTTTGCCCATTATTTATTTATTCATTTTCAGACGCCTGGACGCTGGACGTTGAGCGTTTGAGCGCTTGAAACGAAGCGCGGCCAAGTTTTTTGTTAAGCTGCGAGCAACTCAAACAAAGGCCAGAACCGAAACGAGAACTGAAGGCGGAGCCGAGGCAGCTGGCAGGCGATGGCAGAGCGCTGGGCAAACACTCGACGACGACAACGACTAGGACGACGAGGACAACGCTGCCGCTGAGCATTGTCAGTTGATGGGGCTAAAGGATGAGCATGAACTCTGACCCGTCGCTTGTTTGCGTTGCAAATTGCAATTATGAGAGCGAACCAAAAATGATTATCGTCCAAGCAAGCAAGCAAGCAAGACAGCAACTGACGACATTTTAATCAGCGCCACAGCGAGTCGAAATAATGTCAACGCCTAAAGCGTTGCACGGCCCGAGCTCTACCATTACTGCGGCGGCGTTGCCCGCTTCAGCTACGACGAGAAGGCCTAGCAAATCGATGGCTATGCTGGCAGCTGGCGGTGCGGCCGCGACAACAACAACCACAACGACGGCAGCAGCAGCAGCCGTAACAAATGGCAGTGGCGGCAACTTGCTGCTAACTGCAGCAGCAGCAGCAGCCACAACAACAACAGCAACAACAACAACGACGACGACGATGGGAGCATCAACAACTACTTTGCAAACAACAACGCGATTTGTGGACGCCTCGTTGACTTCGCTGTCATTAACGGCATCATCGACTTCATCGTCGGCCGGTGCATCTTCCTCGCCAGCCACCGCCCTGGAGCTGTTCTCCACGGTCGCAGGCAATCTGACAGGCGGCACGAACACCAGCCTCGACAGCGTGGTGGAGGCCGGCGAGCAGCTGGAAGACAACTGGGTGGACGTATCGCTGCTGGTGCTCAAGGGCTTCATCTTTTCGTCAATTATCCTGGCCGCAGTGCTGGGCAATGCGCTGGTCATCATTTCGGTGCAGCGCAACAGGAAACTGCGGTAAGCCAATCGGTGCACAGAGAATGCAATCTTTACGAATGACTAGAGTTGGGCGCATGTCGTGATTGCTAGAGGGAAATATGATATCGTAAGGAAAAAGCGGAGTTAAGGGAGCCTGAGGAAGATGGGAAATAAAGGAATCGAGAAGTATGTGGAAAACAAATGATAGAAAGTCATATCCGGATTCCCCACTTCTGTTGTTCCCTCTCAACTTGCAATACTCCTATAACTCTATGATAGCAATAATATACTATCTGATCTAGTATATTATTGAATTATAGGCCCACAAGGACACGCGCCCATTACAATGCTCACCTCTTGCCCTTCAAGTTAATTACTATTGCGACACAGCAGAGCATAAATAAGATAAACAACAACAGCGAAGCCCTTGATAAACTGTTTACATACTCGCAAATACAATTTAAATGAGAGGCAAGTGGAATAATGAAACACAAAGTGAACAAAAATGTCACACATGTTACGTTCGCAATGACATGGCTCTCCAGAGAGCGAGCGAGAGAGAGCGACAGGCGAATGCACAAAATTGTAGCATACTATTGAGGGCAACTTAG
Organism: Drosophila meridionalis; assembly: GCA_035045145.1. Classification (NCBI taxonomy): domain Eukaryota; kingdom Metazoa; phylum Arthropoda; class Insecta; order Diptera; family Drosophilidae; genus Drosophila; species Drosophila meridionalis. Next base: position 7,204,906 of record JAWNPG010000020.1, on the reverse strand, counting down.
TTATGTATGCGCGTGTGGGTGTGTGCGAGCTGCCGTTGTGCAACATTTATGCGAGCCACTGTGTCATGAATTTCGGCAAATTGTCTTGCCTTTATTATTGCGAGCTCCCTGAAATGCCAGGCAGGTGGAAAGAGAGTGCGAAAGAGAGAGCGAGAGAGAGAGGGAGAGGGAGAGACAACTTTTAAAATTTGAATGAGCAAATGAAAATTGCAACGGCAATGCGAAGGCTCAGTTATTGCTGAACTCAGAGGAGTTATTAAAGTGAATTGCCAATTGCCAGTAAATTTGTTAAGAGAGAAGTTGATATACATACATATACTATATATCATATATTTACATTCAGATACTATTATGTAGTTAAATGATTAATTTCTGATCGGCTAATCAGTGTAGAGCCCTCTGCAAAGGCTTATTCTCTGGCAATTTTATGCAAGTTTTAAATTTTAATAGTGATTATCAGAATTATGAACATTTAAAAGCTAATTTAAGGAAAATGATGCTCAACATGAATATAGCAAAAATCAGGTTTTATAGGTTTAACGTCTCCCTCTATCAAGTACTTCAATAAAATTCAATATTATTAGGGTTTTTTCTGCAATATAGTCCTACAAGTTTATTTAATGAATTTCTTTGAATTTAACTTGAAATAAATCATTCACGTATATAAATAAAAATAAAAAATAAATGAAATATGATAATGGATACAAATTATAGCTTTACAAATCATGCTTACTATCAGCGATATATATATATTTCATATATTTATCCAGAAACTTGGGATGACAGGAATATCACTTAACGTAAATTCTTATACTATTACCAATTTTAATATGCATAATATGCATAATCTCAAGGCACCTACCGTCAAATATGAAATAAAAAGGTTAATAAATCAACGTATAAATAGGCTAGAAGTACTTTAATAGAAATTCGCTGTAGGAGTCCTATAAAACTTCGAGCGAAGCCATCTATAAATATTTCAAGTCCTGCAAAAAATGAATAAATAATAAAATATATATTAGATATATAGATTGAGTTATATGGAGCACAAACCATCTGGATTTTTATTGAATTAATGCCAATAAATTTTCTTATTGTTAGGTCAATAGATTGCAAATAAAATAAAATAAATATTAATTAAATTAGAGAATGAAAATAGTTTCTTTTTGATTATTTATTTATTTATTTTTTTTATTTTATTTTTTTGCAATTAATGAAAATTTATGCTAACAATCAAATTAGAGAATGAAAATAGTTGCCTTTTACAAATTTTTGTTTGCAATAAACTAGAATTCACAATTACAGCTAAATTAGAGAATGAAAATAGTTTCTTCTTACAAATTTTTATTTGCAATAAACAAAACCTTATGATAACTAAATTAGAGACTGAAAATAGTTTCTCCTAACAATATTAGCAACAAAGAGGCAAACACGAAGCTGCACTTTCCTCCTTCATTTAAAATTAATTACTGCAGCAATGTCCTGCATCAAAGGCAACACAACTACCATGAAGCAGCCTCGTTGTTTAGGTCCTCAAATATTTATAAACTTAATAAGTAACAGGAAACAGACACTGAAGCTCAGAGCAATTGAAATGGCATCATAAATACTGACTGAAATATTTGTCTCTGTCCTCGCTCGACACTTTTGTATTCGTGACATGAGCTGGCGCATGAACGCGACACTTGAGTCAAGTTAGTTGGCTCAGGCACTGAAACTTGCATAGCTAGTCAAGCGAATGACTTATGGCAGTCAAGGATACAGGGAAAGGTGACCTAGCTGGGTGGCAACTGCAGCAGGGAAATGGAGTGCAATGAGACCAAATGCGAGTCGGAGCTGGGCCCGCTGCACTGCAAGCAAATGCAATGTCATTTGCTTGACATGGCTTTTACTGTGTGGGAGGCTTGCGGCTTGTGGCTTGGTGGTTGAGCGGCCGGGCGGCTCGGTGGCTCGACGGCTGACTGGTGGTTTTGTTAAAACGTAAACCGCAATGTCCATTTAATGTGGCGCTTTCTTTTGTTTCGCTTTGCAGCGTTATAACAAATTACTTCGTTGTCTCGCTGGCGATGGCGGACATGTTGGTCGCCCTCTGTGCGATGACGTTCAACGCATCCGTGGAGCTGTCCGGCGGCAAGTGGATGTTCGGCCCGTTCATGTGCAACGTATATAATAGTCTGGATGTCTACTTCTCCACGGCGAGCATACTGCATCTGTGCTGCATATCCGTGGATAGGTGAGTGAACGGCCCTAACCCTGTCAACATACATACAACATACTATTTTGCGTGCGACTGGGGGCGCTTTAAATAGAAGCTCCATTAATCTTGTGGCCAGAATCCCACTCTTCGACGGCAAACGACGGCACGAGAAACGATTAATTACCGTGAAAGGCGCGCACATCAAAAGCAAACATTGAGCCGGGGCGTATGATGAATGCGGCCCAAATGATTTGCACACCAGCAACGGGCCATTCGACTAGTGGCCAAACATCTACGCCCCTAAGCCGCGGCCCGCCCATCCGAACAGGCTGTAACTGTTAATTGAAGCTGTGGCCTAAGCGGAAGCCCCAGCAGATGGCACACACACAACTGGGCAAAAAAAAAAGCAACAGCAGCAGCAGGAGCAGCAGCAGGACGAATGCCCAGTGGCCAATGGCTGGAGCCTTTGTTTGTCCGCTTTAATTAATTTATATTTCGCACACCTTTCGAAGGCTCGGGCAGAACACGCAAGCCCACGAACCAGAACCACAAGAGCAGCAGGCAAACTCAGCAAAAAGAACGCGAAAGAAATTGAACCAAATTAATTAATGTTTCCCATCGAAATTCCTGCGAAACTTCAATAAACAAACGATTCTTAAATTATGAATGGCCATCGAGTATGAGTGGGAGTGTGAGTGCGAGTATGAGTATAAGTATGAGTGCCTGAAATGATTTTCTTTCCCGATAAGCGTAAGGTTCAGGCTTCAGTCTCTGTGTCTGCGTATGTCTGCCCTTTGAATTATTATATCTGATAGATAATATTTAATTAATTATAAAGTTCTAAATTAGTCCATAAAACAATGTCCGTCCGCTTATACACTCTGTATATAATACTTTCACATAAAGGAACTTTTAAGTTCTCTGATTACAGTAGTAATTAATCATCGGTACGCCGAAGTTTGCTTTCCAACCAATTAAAAATTGTTATTATATAACAGTTTGTTCAACAACTTTGCGAAATAAAAGATATTGCTTTCGAATGAAAACTTATCCAAATATATATGTAATAAGCAATTGCTCGCTGTGTTGCGCTTAATGCAGCCTCTGGCGCAGGAATATTTTCATACGCCCTGTATAACATTGGCTCTGTATTCAATGAAGGATTTTTGCGTTGATTAAGCTTCTTTTTTCCCTGCTGCCACAGATACTATGCAATAGTGCGTCCATTGGAGTATCCGCTGAACATGACACATCGAACAGTTTGCTTTATGCTCGCCAATGTATGGATACTGCCCGCCCTCATCTCGTTTACGCCCATTTTCCTGGGCTGGTACACAACGGCCGAGCATTTGCGGGAGGTCTCGCTTCATCCGGATCAATGTTCGTTTGTGGTCAACAAAGCCTACGCGCTCATCTCCAGTTCAGTGAGCTTCTGGATACCGGGCATCGTCATGCTGGTTATGTACTGGCGCATCTTTAAGTATGTCTCTTCCAGCAAACCATCGTCCAATTGAATTGAAATTGTTCTATAATTCCAACCATTTGCGGTCTGCTGCTTCCAGGGAGGCTGTGCGTCAGCGCAAGGCGTTAAGCCGCACCAGCTCCAACATTCTGCTGAACAGCGTGCACATGGGTCAAACCCAGCAGCCCACCAATCTGAGCTATTTGCACCCCAGCGACTGCGACATCAGCGCGAAGGCGGCACGCGAGGAGACGAACAGTGCGCTCAGCAATTTGGAGGTATGTTTAACATTTGCATTCCACTGTGCGCCAGCAGCCGTTGGAATTCCCTGAATTTTGTCACCCCACATGCGGTCACTTGATACAGTTTTCGTCGTAATGCAGTTGCCATAACTAACTGCCAATGCCAACAAACGTAAAAACTCAACAATTTTTAACACGAAATTCATATTTGCCAAAGAAATCTCGTAATATTTTAATTGCGTTTCACCAGAATGTATAAAATACATATATGTAAATAATTATACTGCAAGTGATAGTCTTGACCACAACTGTGTTGTCAATGGATTTACACATAATTTTTTTTAAGAATTTACTGGACACGTGTGGCACAACAAACAATTCAATCTGCATTGCCAGAGGTCTCATGTTATCTCCGCCGAAGTTTATTTTCTGCTTTAAGCTCTGTTTTATAGCTCCACTCGAGCAGTGAAGGAAAATGTGTAAGCACAAAAGTTTCGATTCTCGTTTATATTTTGCTGCATTTCCAACAATTCAACCAATTTCAAATTCTCAATAAATATTATTTTGAGAAGTGTTTTTACAATAATTTAAGCAGCTTTCAATTCTGAGTGCGAGCAAAATGAATCAGTTGGACTCAAGCAATTTCAGGCTGAGAATTGTTTGCTTCAGAATAAAATTTATTTGTGTAAATACAGAAATTTTGTATGAAGAAAAAATTTAAAAAAAAATGCATATTTATTTTACAGATGAAATGTTAACAAGTTTAATTTAAATTTTTGGAAGTCATATATTGAAATAAATAAAAATAAAAATTAATATTTATATTCTTTATAATAAAATCATTTCAAATATTATTTTTATTTAATTTATAAATATAAAATTTATAAAATATATCAATACAATTATTTTTATTTTTTTTTATAATTTTTTACATAAATAAATATATAATTAAATAAATATATCAATATAATTTATTTAATTTTAATTTATGCATTTGTAAATTAAAAGCAAAAATTATTCAAATTGTTCTTAACCGTTTGATAATCAGATGTAAATGTATTTATTGAAAAAATAAAAATATGTATATATGAATATAATTTAAATATATAATAAAGTAAAAATTCCAGCAAACTGAGTTAATTCGTTTCATAAAAAGTTTTGATGGCCATTTAAAATATAAAAAAAAAATAAAATTGAATAATAATAAATCTATATACATATGTTTATCAGACTGTTAAGAGCAAATGTAAATATTTGTATTTAATTTATAAATATAAGAATATTAATTGTGGTATTACTTCGCCCACTATGAGCACATAATTTACTTGCTTTACATGTGCTCTAATCGGCTTCACAGGACATGCTGCAGACAGCCACTGATGAGGACGACGATAGGGACGAGTGCGATGAACTGCGCGTGCCCTCGCCGCCGCCACGCCGTCTTAGCCGCAGCAGCATCGATCTGCGTGACCTCGAGCAGGAGCGCTACGAAAAGGTCACGCACACGGACAGCGCCCCATCGATGATGGCGCTGCAGCAGCAGCTGCCGGGAGCCAGCCAGCTGCAGGCGCCGGTGCCTGTGTTCAATCCGCAAATATGGGGTGAAACGCTGACAAAGAAGCCGCAGTCGCAGCCCACTGCGGCGGCAGCAGTGGCCGCAGCAGCCACTGCCGTGCAGCAGCAGCAGAGCCTAACGAGCGGCAGCGGCAACAGCGAACCGGAGCCGGAGTCAATGGCCTATCGCATGTTTGGCCTGAACAGCGATGAGAGCGAGACGACTGACCATTACGACACCCACTTGCCGCTGGCCGAGGACAACAAGGAGCTGAAGCGACTCATCGAGGACAACTATCTGTACTTCAAGAGGCAGACGAACGCTGCGGGCGGCAAATACGCCGCACTGAGCGAGTCGGACTTCATCCGCCTCAAGGCGGGAGCTGCTGCCTGCGGGCAGAAGGCCTTCGCCGCCAGCGACTCGGAGTTCATGCGCAGCGTTGGCGAGGCGAAGGCGCCCGATCTGCCCAGCAAGGAGAAGGGCTTCAACCTGATGTCGCTGCTGGCCAAAACGAAGCGCTCCAGCGCCGAGTGCTTCGCCATCGAGAAGAAGCGCCAGCAGGCCAACTCCGAGGGCTCCAGCTTCTTTAGGCGCTCGCGCAATCGCAAGCTCTCGCACAGCTACAACGGCGGCGCCGGCGGCAGCGGCGGCGCCAAGGAACGCAAACTTGAGCAGCGGGCGCGGCAGCACAGCGACACCGACTCGACGCCCAACAAGCCGGACATACTGCTGGACATAAACGTGCTCAGCGAGCAGAACGCGGCGGCAGCAGCGGATGGCCATGGCCTGCAGCTGATTGACTTTGGCAACGATGCAATCGTGGGCATCGGCGGCGTCAGTGGCGTCAGTGGCGTCAGTGGCGATGAGCTGGCCCAGCTGGCCGATTGCTTTGCCGAGTCACCCAAGCAGCCGGCCACGCCGCCGCCGTCGCTGTCGCCGCCCGAGCTGCCCGAGCAGAGCGGCATGCTGATTGCGAGCAGCTCCGAGCTGGCCGAGATCTTTCGCTCGCTGAGCTTCCCAATGGGCGAGCAGTGCAGGTCCAGGCGTCAGGCGGCGCCGCAGCGCATGAGCACGCTGAGCGATCAGGTGTGCTCCAACTATATGATGTCCCCACCGAATACGCCGGCGGCAGCTGCGACTGCAGCTGCCAACGCTCCACCATCGGCGTCCATCAACGTGTACTTCCTGTCGCCGCCGCCGCACGCCGCTGGCGGCTACACGCCGAGTGACACATCCACTGTATCGCTGGACGTGGTCACCAACCTGCCGGTGCCGCAGCCAGCGACAGCTGGCCACCTCCAGCCCCAGCCATCCAACATATCACCCAAGCCCGAAATCATACTCGACTCCACGCTGTCGCCCGTGGACGGCAGCGACGGCCACGTCCTGGGCGAGCACAAGGACATCACTTCGCCGCTGCTGAAGCGCAAAGATAGCGCCGCCGATGCGGATGTTAGCGCATCCGGCGGCCGGCAGCGCTGCAGCATCCTCACGGGCTACGAGGGCATTCAGACAATGCGGAAACGGCAGGCGTCCGTGGTCACTTACGACGTCAACGTTATCAACTTCTCCCAGGAGCACGGCGACAGTCGCAGCTACATACCCATGGGACGAGTCTCCACCAGCTCGGCAAGTGAGTAGCCACCCAACCACCCCCTAAATTGATACAAAGCGACGCTATTCGAGCGACTCGGGCATGGGCAACACTTCGCATTGGTCAGCAGAGGTCATGGTCAGGGTCACGTTGGCCGAGTCCTTATCGAAATTGGCATTCAGCAGCATTCCCGTTGTATTTCAATTGAATTATATGCGTAATTTATGTTTTCATTTATTTATTGGCGGTAATTCTTAAAAGTTGACTAAATTTGAAAACTGAAATAAATAGGAAATTTTCTTTATTTAAATTTATATTTTAATTTAGAGTTTGAATGAAATTTGTCTTACTTCAAAGTCATTTTAATATTAATATATAATATAATAAAAAATAATCATTTTTCTAGAATGACAAGAAAAACAGTTTATATATTTTTTATTATATATCAATTATTTATTTTAATATAAATCAATTTATTTTTAGAGAGAAGTTTATTTACTATTTTATTTTTTACTAATTAATTTTTTATGATCATAAGAAACCCAATTTATTTTTATTTTTTATTATTTAATTTGTCTTATTAAAGATTAATTTATCTCTAATTCGATTTTAAGGCCTGGTTTGGACATCGTTTGAGTAGAGGTTTCAAATTTAATCAAAAGAGCAGAAAGAAGAAGAGCTGCAAAAGAGTGGATGTTCTGAAGAGGAGATGTTAGTTTGCATATGTATGCAGCAGAGGCAGCAGAAAATACTCTGATTGGTTGCTTACTGATAAAGAGTTTAGCTTACGCTAACTCAGAGAGAGAGGTTTAACAGTTGAACTCGACTTCGAGTGGAAGTCTTGCAGCCCTATATAAAGGCAGCTGAAGATCAGAAGAGCTTCTTCTTGCAGCAGCAGCAGCAGCACCAGCAGAAAGTGCTCTGGTTAAAATATATTATATTTACATTAAATAAACATTAAAAGTATAACTTTTACATTTTCGCTTATATTACTTAACTATTTTAATACTTACCAACAGACAGAAGAAGAGGAGAAGCACCGCGCTGCACTGGACGACTCACCACCAAGAGATGAAGAATGCGACAGAAGCCGCGCTGCAGCAGGCTTGCCTTTATATAGGGCAGCGACAGCTCCACTCAAATCAAGCTCAACTCTTGAGCCTCTTTCTGAGTCAGGCTTCACACTCGGTTGCCTAATGATCGAGTGTGAAGACTGACTCATAAATGGAACTGTCGCAGCCCTATATAAAGGCAAGCCTCCTGCAGCGGAGCTTCAGTCGCATTCTTCATTTCTTGGTGGTCAGTCCTCCAGTGCAGCGCGGTGCTTCTCCTCTTCTTCTATCTTTTGGTGAGTATTAAAATAGTTAAGTATGTTAAGCGAAAATGTAATAGTTATACTTATAGTTCTATTGTTTATTTAATGTAAATATAATATATTTTAAATTTAAATATTATTAATTATTATAACAATCATTTAGCAATTGTAAAGTAATTCTTCATATGTACAAATATCAAGGACTTGAGCAGTCCGTGTCTGCGTTAAGGCTATTTTTAAGTCAGGCAAGCCCGACTAGCACTTCGACATCCCCTCTAACTCTGAGTTGTTTAAATATAGCTGTGCTTTTAGTAATTTATAGTTAGGTATATAATTTGTATAAATTAACTAGAAAACATAATAAAAGTCTATTTACATAGCGAAATTTCGTGTAATGCATACAGAGATTACGTAATCTTTAGATTTCGGATGACACACCCCATTCGCTTCGCAGGGATCAGGGTATCTCTTAGTCGAGCAGTCTCGAATAGAACACTCTTACTTGTTTTATTATAAATAAATTTATTTCTAGATTAATAAGAGAAGTTAATTTACCATTAATTTTCACTTTTACTTATATTGTATTTTTCAGAATTTATTTTAGATAATTTTGCAATTTCTTTACTATATATTATTATATATTTACCATTTATATATATTCGCTTAAATATATTTAAAAATATACATATTGTTTAAATTTATTTCTATATTAATAAGAGTAGTTTATTATTAATTTTCTGGTTTTCCTGATATATTATTTTTAAGTATTTATTCTAGAGAATTTCGGAATTTCTTTACTTTATATTATTAAATATTTAATATATGTATATTCGCTGAAATCTATCAATTTTACATATTTCCTTACCTCATTTAACGAATCTATGTTTTCTGCATGCTGATGCCTTAAGACAAACTAGAATATTACAAATTTCATAACTTAAAACGTAGTCGATTAGCAGCTAATTAATTGCATTTGGAAAGTTGTTTAACTTTTATTGCTGGCAGTGGCTAAGTGCTGTCAGCTTCTGAATATTTCATGTTTTAATTGCGTTAACTAAAATATTAAAGAGCTGCTCTTAAGTGCCCTTAGTGATTATGTTTGGTTAATTACGGACTCTGCCCCGAAGCTGACCCAGATGAAGTGTTGCCCATGCGCCTCAGAGCAAATACTTAGTTTATGTGTTAGCACATCGCTTTTTAGAGCTTTAGTTGAGCGTAGCCGTAGGCGGACATAGAAAAGGTTTGCATATTGCCCATATAGCACTTAACTAATTGTTAGTTTTGCACATAACTCATACGCCTGGTTGACCGAGTGCTGCGCAAGGCGAGCGAAAGTCGCAATTGACTTGCATTCAGTTTGAATGAGGCCGGGAGCTAAATGCGACTGTTACACTTGACTATTCGGTGGTGTCGACAGCTTATACACTTCTTCTTCTTCTTCTACTATCTGTATTACGTATGTATGTCTATAAGCACTCACCTCTTTGTCCCCTCTAACTGTTGCATGGCACGCATGCGTCGTGTGTTTTGGTCGACACAAATATGTATAACAATTACCTACAATCTTAATCTATCTATATATATATGTTCCTGTCTCTCTCTCTCTCTCTTTCTCTTTCTGTATCTGCATATATATATTTGTGTGTGTGTGTGTGTGGGTGTGTGTATATATATATGTTAATCATCAAATTGTGTTCAATATCCAATGTCAAAAACTCTTCCAACTCAACTCCAATTGTGATCGTCCTCCAAACAAAAACTTCAAACTTCGAACAGAGCGCGAATTTTCGAATAAATCTTCGCTAATACGACGCGGCGGCATCTGCATTTTTGTGGATGAAGACGAGGCCGATAATATTGAGCAAAAGCCGCGCGGCATTAGCTTTGCCCCGGCCGCCAGCCCGCTGCCAAAGTGTCCGCTCTGTGGTGCCGACATCACCGTCAATGCCAACACCACCGCCACCGCCACCACCACCACTACCACCACCACCACCACCACTACCACCAATACCACCAACGACACCAACACCTCTATCAGAGCAAGTAGTAAACGTAGTAGTCACGATTCGGCCTCAGCTACGGCTTCGGCTTCAGCTTCGGCTTCGGCTCCGGATACGCCCACGCGATCACGCTTCTGGCACAGACAAAAGGCGGCGCTCGCAGCATGTTGGCAGCAGAACAAGAACCGGAAGCAGCGCTTCAAAGCCGGATGTAGTCACTGTGGTGCAGCCGGTGAGTTGTTTTGTCATCTCCGCAACACATACTGCTCATTCGAACTCCCAACCCAACCACTATCCCATCCGATTTTATTCTCTCTCTCTCTCTTTCTCTCTCGCTCTTTCTTTCTCTGTCTCGCATTGCTGTTGATACCTTTGTCATGCTTAATCGCCATGCTAACTCCCCATTATCTATCTATGTGTCATTCATGAGCCTCTCCCCACAGACCTCTCGCACAGCCACCACAACTCGGTCTCACTTGTAAATACATAACATTCTTATTCTATAAAATGTTGTATAACCCCAATCGTTAGCTCCTTAAGGTTGTAATTAAGTATTCGACGGCTTATTACAATATAATTTAATTATGAAAAAGTTTAGGGAATAAATGAAAAAGAAACTATATATAAATATGTGATCAAATATAGTTATAGTTCAATTTAAATAATAATTAATAAACGATAAAAAAAAGAATATGGCTTAAAATTATTATAATAAATATTAATATAAGGATAGATTCAGAGATATATAATATATCGTGTAGATTGTTATATATACATCAAGCAATAATCCATGCCTACTTTTAGCTTGGGAAATAAAATTGGAATTTCATAAGCTTTAACGGTTTTTAAATTTGATTTATACAAACTTAAACTTAGGATATTGCTTCAACTTAGAACCTTTTCCAAAGTGATATGTGAATTTGGGGACCGAGGCATAGTTACAATATTATTATTATTATTATAAATAAATATATACTAAATAAATATTTTATATACATTTTCTAAATTTATTTTTACTATTTTAATTTTCCACATATATCAATGTATATACATATCATCAAATATATATATATATAAATATAAATATATCTAGTCTCCACTTTGAGTTGTAATGCAGACTGATGGATAGCTGGATAGCTATTAGCTAAACGAGAAGACATTGTACAAAGCCAAAGCTTATATAGTCTATGCACCTCGTAACCAATTATACTATATTAGATATCTAAGAGAATTGCTTTTTATACATATTGTCCAAGACACAACAAATCAGCTAACTATTTTTTATAGCTATACGAAATTTAAGTGCCAACAGTTTAACTAAATATAATGTAAAAATATACTTTTTACAATTAACACTAACTGACAGAGGAATCGCATTTCTCGCTGTCCAAAACCGTTGACAACTTGAGTTAAAGCCCATTTTTGTTTTTTTTTGCTGGCTTGAGGTCTTCTTCGGTGCTGAAGCTGTACATAATTGCTACCGTTATGCACGTGCATTTTCTTTTGCTTTCCCAACGAACACTTGCCTATTTTCTTCCCTTATAATTTCGGGGCGATGAGGTTGTGGCTCAACTTGTTTGCCATTTCCTGTTGCTTACCGTTTGTCCGTCGGATTTTGTTTCAGTTTGTTTATGTACTTTCGCTTTTCAATGCTGTTTATGTTTATGTTTGGTACGTGGGTGAATCTGTGGATGTGTGTGGGTGTGTGTGTGTGGGTGTATGGGTGTGTGTGGGTGTGTTTGTCTGTGTGGATGGCTGTAGCTATGCAGACACTGTAGGTTTTCAATTGTTTGCTTCGCTTTTATTACTTCTTCTGCACACACAAAAACTCGATTACACTCGACTGGTTAAATGGCGCCGAACCAGGCTCCTTGGGGCCAGTTGGGACAAGAACTCATTGCTGGATTGTGTTTATCATCGATACAAGAAAAACAGCAACAACAACAGCAACAGGAGAAGCAACAGCAGCAACAGCAGCAGCGACAACCAACGACAGCAGCAATATTAATGTCAAAGTTAAACATGAACCGTCACACATGGCACTACACGCCTTAGCATATGAGGCATTCTTAGTATTCACACATACTTAAGCACTCTCACAGACACACACACACACACACATACACACACATAGCTAGTGAAACATTGAACAGAATTTGTGCAGCTGCAGCAACGGTCCCAATTCTGTGCCAAAGTTCAAATTTAGCTTATCAGCTTTGTAACTCTCATCGAAATCTCATCATCTCATCTCTTTATCTGACCCGAACAGGCGGCTCGGTGAGGCCCGCGAAAGGTTGGAAGGCTGAGCACAAGGCCGCTCGCACTTTGGGCATCATAATGGGCGTCTTTCTGCTGTGCTGGCTGCCCTTTTTCCTATGGTAAGCATCATCTCCCTCTCTCTCTCTCTCTCTCTCACACTCACACAATTAATATGTATGTATGTATATGCACATATATCAGGTATGTCATCACATCGCTCTGTGGCGCCGCCTGCCCCTGCCCGGATGTGGTTGTCGTGGTGCTCTTCTGGATTGGCTACTTCAACTCGACACTCAATCCGCTCATCTATGCCTATTTCAATCGGGACTTTCGCGACGCCTTTCGCAACACGCTCGAGTGCGTCCTGCCCTGTTTGGAGAAGCGCAATCCCTACAATGCCTACTACGTCTAATGCCCAGAGTCTCTCTAAGTATCTCTGTATGCTGAATGCGAATGCCGGCGTAAGTGATATTCAATACGCTCGAAGCTAATGCCAGATTAGAGCTCTACTCGAGCGCAAAAACATCTTAGTTAAAGCCTACGAGCTAAGCAATACTCAACTGTGTGTTTATTATGTATACGTATTTTATTTATTGTGTGTATTATACATAGTTCGGTAAGCTCTGGCTATATCATGGCCAATGTGTGTCTATATGCGCATAAACGTAAATATATTTATAAATCTATATATATACATATATATACGTAATTCTATGTCCCTAGCGTAAGCAAATCGAAGCAATTGCACAAGCCACTAGCAAATACGAAGGAGTGAAGGAATGAATCAAATATTATAGAGAATTATAACGAAGATTTCGCTGTATGCTCGAAGCCAACGCGTCTGGTCCAGAATTCGCTGCTATAAAGAAATACATTTCCCAACAAATGCTTATAACATATATAGAAAAAAATATGAAAAAAAGTGTTGAAAAAGAATTTAAAAAAAAAAAAAACTATCAAAAAATTAAAAAACTAAATGAAATTGCAAATCAATGTTAAGATTAGAGATATTCGTGAAATTGAAAATTAATAAATATATATATGTGCAGGGTGACCAAACTAGAGCCGTAGATAAATTAAATGGAATAAATCAAAATCGAGTAATATATTATGATAATTTTGATTTTCTTTTAAGGCAACATCCATGCCATTATATAAGGAACATCATATCACTAAAGAATTTAGCTAACAGTGCTGCACATTTTAAATGATTCGATTCGATATATGTTCTGAGACTCTTCGAGCTGTTCATTCAAATGGTAAAACTTATTAATTGTTTGAACCTTCAGCTGTTATCGATAACTCAATCAACTGCTGAAATAACCGTATTCGAAATGTTATCACTCGTGCTTGGTCACCCTTTAATATACCATAAACAAACGTTTAAAAGAAGTTAAGCTGATGTCAGTTTATGCATAATCAAGCAACTATAATATAAAATCAAGATCGGTGTATTTTGTGTTAGATAAATCAAATTCGTCATGACACTAAAGTTAGACTAAAAGTTCTTAATTTAATTGTCTGCTTAATGACAATCTCAAGAGAAATTCAAGAAAGTCAACTGTAGAGAATCGCATTATGAAACTATAGCTAAATCGTGTATTAAGTTAAGTTAAGTTTCGTACGTATATATATGGTTTCCATGTGTTTGAGTTAAAGCTACTTTTGTGATACCTGGTCAGAGGGAATTGAATCCAGTTTTTAGTTCAGTTAGTTAACAGTTTATTGCGACCTTTGGTTTAAGGCAATGCGAAAGAAATGCAATCTCGACTAATATTATATTATATGATATATATAATATATATTAACATATAAATATACATAAATGTATTTATTTCTATGTATTTACTTGCTGAAAACTAAATAATTGCAAATTCAATTGTGAAACTAAAGTGTTTTAAAAATATATGTATTAAAAAGAACCTGGTGCGTTTACTTCTCGCAGGCAGTGTGTGATTTTCTGATTTATAAATAGATGCCAGAGAGAGGTGTCTATATATACAGAGTCAGATATTTTGCCGGCTCCTGCTCATCGCGCTGTTTTGCGCTAGGCCAGTTTTGTTTCGAATCTCTCGCCAGATGCCCGACGCCCGCATCGAGTTCACCTCATCGGAGCCGCACGAGGGCGACGCCACCTGTGTGTCGTATTTCGACAACCAGCTGTTCTCCGGCGGAGCCGATGGCAAAATACGTGTAATTATCGGATTAGCTGCTCGGTTAGCTTCGGTGCACTTATCCACTCAGCTGTCGCCCCTCTGCAGGTTTGGTCCCCATCGCTCCAGCTGCTGCGCACGCTGAGTGCACACGATGCGTACATCTATTGCATGGCCGTAAATGAGCAGGGCAAGCTGTACTCGAGCAGCTGCGATGGGCAGGTTAAGTACATGCTGCCGCCGTACGAGGATGACTCCGTGCAGGAGCTGTTCCGCTGCGACGACGCCATCCAGGCCATGTACTGCGCCGGGCCAGTGCTCTATACGGGCGATGACAAGGGCGTGGTGACTACCTGGAGCAACGATCGCATGCTATTCAAGTACAACTTGGTCGAGGAGGTCAAGTCCCTGGCCGGGGAGCAGCAGCTCATTTACACAGTGCGCGACTTGGACGTGGTTGTTTCCGTTGTTGCCGAGGGCAAGTCCGGCAAATACAGCAACAAGATGGTCATGCCAGGCAAGTCGCCTCTCACGCTGCTCGGCCCACTGGTTGAGGGGAAAAGGAGCTATTTGGCATTTCCCGATCGCACTGGCATGGGCCTGCAGCTGGTCAATAATCTGCCAGAGCACAAGTTCTCCCGCATTTGGCATATAGAGGTGAGTGGATCAGCACTTTTCTAGCTATACAGTTTGTTCTTATTGTTTTCCTGATCACAGCAATGCCATGACATGATTGTAAATAGTATTTGCGGGAATGAGGAGCACCTGTACTCCGGTGGCTACGACAACAAAGTCAAGGGCTGGACAGATCTGGCGGCAAAGCAGCCAACGCCTCTTGGCGAGGTGGACGTGGGCAGCTGTGTGAACTCCATTTGTTGTGGCGCCAACAATTGTGTGTATATTGCAAGCAGCGATGGTTTTATACGCTGCGTGAAATTTGTTTAAATGATAAGTTACTTAAAATTCATATTGAAATGCAAATTTAATTCAACTCTTAAATAAAACTAAAAACATTTAAAATTCAGATTTTCCCGCTCGAATGAGTGATATGACAAGCAGCTTTCAGTAGGAAACACACATTTTTGAAATTGTACAGCACTTCTTGTGCTGCCAGACTACTTAAAAAAGATGTGCAGTATAAAAGCACAAGAACTAATTTAGCCATGTGGCAACTCTGGCACAATTGCTTCTGCTTTTGAAGAATTCCTTTGGATACTGCTTTAAACGTATTTTTATAAGGAGCACCTGACACGACGATGACACATCCCGTCGCTGCAAAGGGCAAGCCACGCAAGTATCCGTTTGTCAACATGCGCATAGCGGATCACTCAGTGCTGGACACAATCGAAGGCCGTCACAGCTGCCGCCTCTGCAATCGCTCCCGCAAATTCTTTTGCTACAATTGCTACGTGCCCGTTGGCGAACTGGTTAATTTGTTGCCGTTGGTGGAGCTGCCCCTGCAAATAGACATCATCAAACACAAAAAGGAGATTGATGGCAAGAGCACAGCGGCGCATGCAGCAGTGCTGGCGCCACACAATGTCCGCATCCACACCTATCCCGACATACCCGACTACAGGCAGGAGGATGGCGTGGTGCTCATCTTTCCCAGTGCCACGAGTCTTACGGTGCCGCAGCTCTTCGAGCGGGACGTGCACCTAAACATAGACGACAATTACGGCCTGCCCAAGGGCCATCACATGGGCACAATGCTGCGACGCCGCATGGACGAGGTTGTTGGTGAAACGGGATTCGTGCAGAGCTCCAAGTGCTATACGTTCGGCAATCTGCCCGTACGCCGAGCCGTGTTCATTGACAGCACCTGGAACCAGAGTCGCAGCATCTATGCGGACGAGCGAGTGCGCGCCCTACGCACCGTGGTGCTGCAGAATCGCTTGTCCCAGTTCTGGCGCCATCAGCGGGGCAGTCCTCGTTGGTATCTGGCCACCATCGAGGCCATACATCAGTTCGTGCTGGAGATGCACGTGAACGCGTGGGGCCTCAATGCAGCCTACCGAGGCCTGGACAATCTCGAGATCACCGAGGGCTTCCATCAGCTGGCAGCTCCGCTCACGGTGGCGGCGCCTGCGGATTGCGAGCAACCAGAAGCGCCATACAACGGGCAGTACGACAATCTGTTGTACTTCTTTGCCAACATGTATGATCTCATACACAAGTACTACGATCACAACGATCTGATATCGTACCGTCGTCCAATTTAACGTTAATATTTATTAAAGAGTTGCGATTAGCCGAAGTTTGTTTAATTCCTGTATCTACAACTAGAAGAGTTATGATTATCTGAAGTTACTTTATTTGTTTATATCTATCCACAACTATTTCTTCTTCTTTTTGCCTTCGTCGCTGGAATCACTTGTCACCTGCTTCTGCTCGGTGTTCACCGGCTTCTGCCACTTGAGCGGGTTCTTGCGATAGATGGGCCATGGGGGAATGGTGATCTGATGGAAAATCTGAATTAGCTAAAAATATAAATGGTAGGCTTGAGAAACCACTAACCAGTGAAGATATCAGGAAGCCAACGCCCAGCACGTAAACAGTTTGGGAGAACTGCTGCACGACGGCACCGTAAACGAGACCAATTACTCCAAAGAGTGTGATGATGATGCGCGACCAGCGCTCTGCCTTCGCCTGGCCAACAAAGTCCTGAGAAAAACAATTAGTTTAAATCATGGAATTCTTTGGCAATATGTCTCACTTACCATATGTGTTTGTATATCAAACATGTTGAGATTTCTGATAATTTTGCACTTTTTATACGTAAACAAGTTCGGTTGCGGCACGTCAGCAGTAGAATCGCAGATGCTTTCGATATAAATACATTATCGATGTTTTTACTATTATGCACGGGGCTGCCAACTATCGAGTACACGATTTAAGTAATTATTATATTATTTTTATTATTCCACAAGGCATTTAACTTATAATTAAATATAAAAAAATTTAATATTATTAATGTTACTGTGCAAAGTTGGCTAACTTCACATTTAAATATCTAGCCATCGTATTGTTTACATGTATATGAATACTTTTGAAACCTATCGATTAATATAGCGCGCTCGCATTTTCGAACTAAGAAAACTCGACTTTTTAAATGTAAATTGTTCATACTTTTATTTGTACAATGCGTAAATGGCGGCTAGAGCCGTGGACGTTATATTTTAAAATCTAATAAATAAGTGGCGCGGAATGTGCTTTTTATGATAGAATGTCAAGATAATCGTGCTGAGCAATTTGTCTCGCTTCGTTGTCAATTTGTTCGCATTTTAAACTCGAGCCGAACGCGTGCGGCGTAAGTTGACGATATTGATCACGCTTATAATTATCCAACCAAACAGAGTTAGCCAGGCAAGAACGAGGGTGAAGTACAAGCAAGCAGCAGTATTGATGCGTCCATAGCGGCGACGCTCATACGAGATGCTCTCCACCAGGTAGTCCATGAAATCAAACACAGCTGCGCAGGACAAGCGGGCCTTGATCACGGGCACAATGTTGCCGACGCCTTGGATTTCCTTCAGCAGGGACTCGCGATACTGCTTGCAGGTGACTTCGAATCCATCGGTGAAAATGGCAGCATAGATCAGCTGGTAAATGGCCATAATGACCGATATGACCGTGGCAGGTAGCCCTAGATAAGAATAGCAGAAGATTAAACCATTCGCTGCCTGCGCAGAGATAATACCTACAGTAGTAAGGAGAGAGGCCATCGGAAGTCAGTTCGGACTCGGTGGTCACCACAACCAAGTCACCAGAGCTGCAAGAGGCGGAAGAGCGGAAACAAAGCGGCGGATGAGTAATAGACATTTAAAATATTTAATTGAATTGGTGTGAAGTCTCGCAATGCTTCGTCATCCTCCATTTGAGGCACCCATTAGCATAAGACTTAATTAGACCAGCCTCGCGAGTGTCGCAAGATGCTGTGTCTGCCGATTAACCCGCCTGACCTGCGTCTGATTAGAATGGAACGATACTTACCGCTGTCTTATTGTGGAGGTGCCTGTCTTGCGCTGGCCCTTGCCAATGCACATGCGATAGCAGTGGTAGATGCCCAGCACCACGGCGAACACCAGCGGCAGAACCAGGCCATAGGTGGCGTAGTGGCAATAGGCGATGTTGCCGCCTTCGAAGCTGTTGTAGGTGGTGCGGCCGTGCAGCACACAGCCGCAGTTGGTGTCCGGGCAGGCGTTCAGTACATAGCGCCAATGCGTCCAGGCCACTGCTGAGGTGATGCAGCAGATCAGCGACGATCCGATGATAAAGGGATACAAGTAGGAGAGCGCTCGTTCCGCTCCGTACGACATCTTCTTGAGGAATGGGTGTGGGCTGCTAACAAATTAAATATTCATTAATTAATGACTCTTTCAATCGAGACGCACTTGAGGTAATTTCTTCAAATTTGTTTATTGTTTGCATTTGTTGGTCTTTGGGCGAACTGCGCTGCCAGCTGCGAAGTCGGCGTCGTTCTGCGACGCACACCAGCGCAGTTCTTATTGCACTCTCTCTCACGCATACACATGCACATACACATTCCCGCTCTCGCACGCTCTTGGGGCGTCACACACAACTACAAGTGCATTTGCTGCACTGTACCAAATATAAACAAACATTTTAAATGCCGTTGCAGCTGCTGCATAGTTTCTAATAAATTAGAAATTGTTTATGTTCATTAATGAAAATATAAATAACCAAAATGCGAAACCTTATTGGCATTAGCACAAACGTAAGCTTATCGCCAGGAAGAGTCTGCTGACACATACACTTACACAAGCGCACTAAGCTGACACACCTACGTCGACAGACACTATTCGTTCAGCGAGCAACCAACTGTCTGCGCGCGCAGCAATAAAACAACTGAATGTAGTCTTGTTTTGGCTTCGATCAGAACGAGCGCTGGACAAGAGAGAGAGAGAGAGAGAGAGAGCAGTTGGCATGGAGAGAGCGCGACAGCGCGCCAACGTGTTTGAGTGTGGAGCTGCTTTATGCGTGATGTGTTAAAAACAGATTGGCAGCTCTGTTCGTTACTATTTGAAATGACGCGACATGACTAAGAAATCGCCGTGTAAGAATTTGTATTTGCATAATATGAATGAAAGGTGTATGACAACAACAAAGACGTCTGGTTCTTGGCCAGGCGCCATCACTTAGCGCGCCTGCCAAGCATCTGCCGGTCGCAACTAATGACGCGCACATACCAGCGGCCCGCCCCATGCTGTTTCATCCTGCTCCGTACCATATAGTACTGGCTGGCCGCCATGGCCGGGCCATATTCATTTTGGCAAAAACCATTTTTCGCGGATGCCCGATCTCAGTTGCATGAGCGCTGTAGAACTCTCAACTACGCGGAGCAAATTCGAGTGCACAACGGCCAGCGCTACAATTAAATCCACATACTTCAGCTATTTGTCTAATACATCGACTAGCAACTAGTCGCTCGTACTGCGGGCCATCCTAAGTGAAAACAAAAGTGACAATTACCCAATAAAAAGTGCTTTCAACTGTGGGCGTTACGAAATTGCATGCAATTGACCGAAATTGCAAAATTGCAAAATTGCAACCGCAAATAATTTTCATTGCAGACCAACAATTGCCTATAAATAGCCCATAAGGTAGAACAAATCTGTCTGCTCTTCTTCCCAGAACATTATAAAATTATATAAACATGTTTCGCATAATTTTCTACTGTAAGACGTCGCTTACAGTCCATTACGCATTGACAATGATGTCATTGTTGCAGACATCAACCTCATTATGATCTCAATTAACATATATTAATCTATACACATCTGTTATAGTTGCATTTTTAGATTGTACTTAACCGACCATTAATAAACTTTAACATAAAATGGGTAAATACTTTAATCTATTTTGAAATCCAATGCTTCGCATGGTCATAGTGCCGTAGTAATAGCTAGCATTATTTACGCACTTAATTAGGCAATTTCAGAATTATTATAGATTATGCTTAAATGTGTATATGTACGAAAAACAAAAAAAAAAGAGAACGAAAACATTAATCCTATGAGGGTAATCAAACGATACTCATGGGATTAAAGTTTTTTTTTTTTTTTTTTGTGAAATATAATATAATAAGCATATAGATTGAACGGAATTTTCAAAAATAAAAATCAAATAAAAACATAATTTTTCTATGATATCAGATTGAGTTGAAATAAATCTGTTCTAATTCATAAAAAATTCATATTATTTATTATTTATATTGTCGTTTGATTAGCCTCATAGGATTAATGTATATTTATATATTTTTTTTTATTCCTTATAATCATCATATATGCATATAGTATACATTGTTTCCTTTTATGAAATATTTTAAGAATTTTATTTAACAAAAAAAATATATATATAATTGTAGTATCAAAGAACTTACATAAGTCTTATATAATTAAATAAAATCAATTCCTTTAAAGTAGCTTAATTTATAAATATTCCTTGTATAATATCTAAAACCATCTATCGCATTACTTAAAAAAAATTGAAATATTGATCAATTTCTTTTATAGCACTAGCCTTTAGTAATCCTATCTATGTTAGCTTTAATATAATATTGAAAATGAATGTATTATTTGTGGTATCTGGAAACCGCAGAGCTATACAATTAAGTATGTTTAGTACTAAGTAATGATTAATTTGCATAAACAACATAAATGATGAATGAATTCCTTGGATACTTATAGAAACAATAAATACACCGACACAAGCCGATGCCTGCCCACATACATGCCTATATACTATACAGACAATAGGTCTTAGAGTGCAAACCCCACAACAATCAGCCAGATTAGCGCACACAAGATTTTGAAATATTAGAAAATCATAATGGATAATTGGAACGTTTTGGCAGCGCAAACCTCATCCCAGGCCATTGGACGAGATGATACGGTGGTCAAGACGCGTCTGGTGAGTAAGAAAATCCCCTCCCCAAAAAAAAAAAAAAACATGCAGTAAACAAAACAAATTGAAACGATTGCGTAGAATGAGATGCATATAGACTTTGTGTACACTTGATGTACATATGTGTTGTATATGGTATATAGTATATGCTCATACATATATATAATACTTAAGAGCTAGGTATATAGTCGCAACCCATCAGCTGTTCAGCTAGCCCAGAGTTTTTCGCTCTTTTGACCACTAAAACGCACTGATCTGCTCTAGAAATTCTTGGCATTTTGTTGTTTTGGTCGCTCTGAACACTTGAACATTACTAGCGCTCATCTATAAATAGGATCTCGATCGATGGCGTTTCTCTTAGCTGCCTGGCTGCCTTGCTGCCTAGCAGCGAGTTTGTCAAATGTTTGTGGGCTTTTTGGAGATTCCTCGCAGTAGCGGCAAGTAGCCACAGCTAATTCAGAAACTCAGATAGACAGACGTTGAAGGTGCTCGGCAACGCGCGTTTCGTTCGCACTCGCACTCGCATATTTCTTTTATATAAGCATCTATACTATATAGAGCAATGGATATTTCGACCGATATTTGGGGCCAGCTGGCCGTAGAGGCCTCCCAGGTGTACCTATCCGATGGCACCATGCGCAGTCCCTTCGCCGACACGGTAGCTAATATAACGGAACATATCCCTGGATCGATCAGGTTTATATATATGCATATATGATTTATCTCTCTTACAGACAATTGAGAAGCTGCCCGACAAGGTGCTGCTGCACATATTCTCGTATCTGTCGCATCGGGAGATTTGTCGCCTGGCCCGCATCTGTCGTCGCTGGCGCAAGATCGCCTACGATACGCGTCTGTGGAAGAATGTTTCGCTGCGCCCGGAGGTGTCGGGGCTGCACGTTGGCTCTCTGGAGATGCTGCTCTCTCTCATTTCGGTGAGATTTGGGCCGACGCTGCGCTACATCGAGCTGCCCATTGAGCTGATCACGCACACCGTGCTGCACGAACTATCAGCAAAATGTCCGAATCTAACCCACATGTTGTTGGATTTCTCAACCGGTAAGTGATTGAGTTGAATCCCAATATAGTAACTAATCTATGTCATCTTCTATCTCGTCTCCAGCCATGCAGTTGCACGATTTCAGTGAGATGCAGGCTTTCCCTACCAAGCTGCGCTACATGTGCATCTGCCTGTCGGAGGTGATCTTCATGGAGGGCTTCATGCGCAAGATCTACAACTTCATCAATGGCCTGGAGGTGCTGCACCTGGTTGGCACCTACGAAAAGTGCGAGGAGGAAGAAGAGGAAATCTATGAGGTCATCAATGTGCACAAACTTAAGTCGGCCACGCCCAACTTGCGTGTGATCAACTTGTACGGCATCAATTTCATAGACGACTCGCACATCGACGCCTTCAGCTCCAACTGCATACAGCTGGAGTGCCTGGCGGTCAACTTCTGCAACAAGGTGACCGGGTCCACGCTGAAGACTCTGGTGCAGCGCTCCAAGCGCCTGACCTGCCTGCTGATGAACGGCACCAGCCTGAAGTCGGAGTTTGTGATGCAAGTGGAGTGGGACAAGTGCGCGCTACAGGAGCTGGACATAACGGCCACCGACTTGACCAGCGAGTGCCTGGTAGACATGCTGACCCGTATACCCAGTTTGAAGTTCCTATCCGCGGGCCAAATTAACGGATTCAATGATACCGTCCTGAAGCAGTGGATGGAGCAGGGCAATACCAGGTCAAAGCCATAGTGGAAATTGCTATATTCAATCTCTTACAAGTTTACCCCATCAGATCCCTCAGCTCCTTGGACTTGGACTCCTCGGACAACATCACGGACGAGGGCATGCTCAAGTTTCTGCAGCGCCATGGCCACCAGCTGAGCGCCTGCTGCCTGTCCGGCATGCCACACATCACAGATCAGCTCTGGATGAGCATACTCCCCATGTTGGGCAACTGCAAGTGAGTAGAGCACGGATTGGCAATGATCCGTAAAGAGACTAAGATTTGGTGCCCCACAGAATAATCGTTATGGGCACAGCTGAGAAGCTCGGCGTCAATATACACGTGGATCAGCTGATGGACACAATCGCTTCCAACTGCGGCAACTTAGAGCGCCTCGAGCTACGCTGGGATCCGGACAACTTGCGGTTCTCCGACAAGAGCCAGAAGGCAATTGATATACTGCGCGTCAAGTGTCTCAAATTACGCTGCATGGTCTTAAGGTATGAATCCGATCCAATTATTAGAATCGTGTTAACTGATCGTAATGCTTCCGCAGCGATGGCCGTTACTATGAGACCGTGAAGGCCAATTTCGAGCGCGCCGATCGCATCACGGTGGTGCGCACCACCACCTGTTGCCGGGTGTCGCCATACCATCTGTTGCGCAACTACAACGACTTGATCTTCAACTGAAGACCGAGTGATAAACTCCCCCCCAAATATATTTGTTGTTCAATGTTAAACTGTTGGCGTCCTAGTTATCCATGCCAAACCGAACCGAAGAGCAAGAAAACAGTTGTTCCTACTGCAAATATAAAAAACAAATTTGTTCGATTTAAGGCAATTTGTATTTTGGTTAACATGTTGCATTACAAAATACTTGACATTAAGTTACATATGCGTATGCTTTATATACAAATTTGATACAAATCGCTGAGTTTTTATACATAAGCTGCCTAACAAGTTTCGATCCAATGAGTCGCCTTCTCAGTGGGCTATGGCTTCACCGAAAGCACAATCAAAGGTGTTTAAATTAACTAAAGAGTTATATGGGAACCGCTGGACAGCTCTAACTTCCATAAATATTGTTGTCTAGTCAGATTAAGCTGCAATTGTTTATTGCTTACATATTGTACTGTATTTTATCCGCTTTTGTTTTCGTTTAATTAAATTAAATTAAGATAGATAGATTTGCTAATTTTAATTTCTTGTAAATTACAAAATTATTTCGCGTTTTGTTAACTAGTTTTGTTTGTATTTTTACTTGGTACTTGATTAAATCATTTTCAGACTTCACCGCATTTATTTTTCTGCTGTTTTTGATTTTTTTTGTTTCGTTTTTTGTTTAACACCATTTCACTGTTAACTTAAAACTAACCTTTTCAACATATTTGGGTCAACTTTTTACCATAAACTTAATGTACAAAGATCTGTGAATTTATTCACGTTTCATTCGGCGTATTCACATACAGGGTATGAACTTATATGCATGATTATAATTTAATTTAGTGTTGAATTGCAGCCGAACAACTTAATGCGCCTTTAGGCGGATGTGTGTGTGTGTGTGTGTGTATGTGCGAGAGCAGGTGCATGAGTGTGTATGCGTGTGATCAGGTATGTAACATGATGAGGTGTTGGTGTAGTGTATATAGGAATAAGTTTTCGGAAACAATGAATAAGCAGGTCATAGTTTTGCTTAAGTTTCGCGTTTTTACATAAGTACACTAACACATAGAACAGTTTAAATCAGTTACGATTAATATTAGAAATAGCGATACAAAATTCACTGCTGCTCCTGCGACAACCGAAATATGTGCGTCGTATTGCTTGCCGCAGCGGTAGCCACGGCGGCCGCCGAAGTCGCCGTTGACGGCGGCGGCTGTCCAGAAGCTGAGATATAGCTGCTGTTGTTGTTGCCGCTGCCGTTATTGCTGCTGCTGCTATGGCTGCCGCTATTGAGCACAACGGGTCGTGTCTCCGCGGCCGTCTCACTCGTCGAACCAGCTATCGCATCGTCCACGTTGGACGACGCAGGAGTTGCACTGGTCCCTGCTGCAGCACTGTCTGGAATAGCTTCTGCAGTCCGTTCGGGCGAACGCCGCGCCGCTCCAGCATTGTTGGCCTCCTGTGGTAAAGAGAATCACATTTATTAGAATATATACTTATATATATAAGTTCCCAGAGTTGCACTTACGTCTCTTGGGTATATGTGAATTGGCTGTTCAGCTGCTGCCGCTGCTGCTATGTCGGCTTCTTGAGGATTCTCCTCGGCCTTGTCAGTATACATCATAATCTCGTGACACAGCGGACAGCGATCCTGCACATAGAGCCACTTGCGCAGGCAAACGCCATGGAAGAAGTGACGGCAACGCGTTATCTTCGCCGAGTACATTTCCTATAAAAAAGGAATCATATATAGAGGCTTCACGGAAACGAAAACTCTTGAGCTCACCTGATAACAGATGGCACAAACGTCGTCAAAGGCCTGCAGCTGGGCAGGAGTTGCCTCCGGCAGCGCGGATATCTTGTGGACCGCCGAGCGCCTCTTCATGAACACAGACCAGCCAGCACGCGCCTCGCACCAGATATTGAAGTACGCATGAATGCACATCATGATCGCCCTAATGGCGCCGCCTGTAGCATTTTGGGCTATCAAGTTATAGTTATCGATACACAAAATCAACCAAATAATAAAATTACATGCACACGAAACAAAAAAGTCTGACAGAAGCATTCACAACTCTCCAGAGTAAACTTATACACTATGCATATATATATCTATATAAACATATACATTCATCTGTATAAATTTGAATGCTTTGTCATTGAATGTGTTAATGTAATTTGACGGAAGGCCAATCTGCATTAGAGAGTACTTACCCGATTCAAAGATCAGGATCCAGGCGCCATTGATAAAGAGCAGAATGCCAAAGCAGAACTCAACCGAGTTGCCAAAGGCACGCACGTAGTATAAATAGTCGTCCAGTTTCTCCCAGAAGAACTGACGCCGGGCGTCTAGCAAAAAGAGCGTATAGGTGGCCAGCGAAACAAGCACCTGCCAAACAGAAGATAGAACTTTTAATACCATATATGTATTGTATAATATCCTGCACGTACCTTGACTATGACCTCCACAGAGAATGCCGTCACCGCCAGCAGCCAAGTGGACGGCGAATGATGCGTCCATAAGTAGTATAGCAGCCCGAGGGGCATAAGTATGAGAAAAGCGCAAACGGATAAGGCGCGAACGTGCCGCTTGCGTGATGGGTTTCGGGCTGCACTCAGCGACATCAGTATGGGCGACACAATGTTATGGAGGAAGTGCAGCAGCGCAGTGACCAAAAGGCACAAATTGCGGCACAAGCGTACGAAGCGCTTGTCCGGCGCGAGCGATGTGAGGCCAGTCTGCAGGGCCAATATATAGAAAAGCACCGCCGAGACAGTGCCCAGCGACTTCTCTTCATCGTTGTCGTACGTCAGCAGATACCATTGGAAGCCTCGTCCTATGTAGTGGCATATCATCGAGATGACACCGGTCATGCCCAGCACAGCTGTTAAGGTTTCACAACCGTCAACAAGCAGCTTTTCCATTGCGGGAAAGAACTGCAAAGGCACATCCGACTCGGCTGTGATCAGTGTGTAGCCACCTTTCAAAATTCTGTAATGAAGGTGGGTTGAATATGTATGAGAATGATAATAATATAATATAATATATATAGTAATAATAATATAATATAATAATAATGATATAATATATATAATAACTGAATAATTGAATACGTATCCTCAAGTTGCTCCTAGCATGACATTTATGGGAATGGCGAAAACCTTTGTTCTATGTTTTTTTTTTGTTTTTCCAATATTTTTCGCTGAACAAACAATTTGTTTTGCTAAATATTGGTCTATAATATTGATCTTGCCTTATCATGGAGATAACAATATTATTATCTGAACACTTGAGTAAACAAAGTTATATAATAACTTTTATATCTTTGTTTAAATAGTTTGATTTGAATATCCGTTATGCATCCAAAGTCATTTACTTAAGGCAGATAATATTTGGTAATTTATGTAAAAATATATTATATTTATAAAATACCACAAAAAGACAATATACCTAAACACT
Source organism: Drosophila meridionalis (assembly GCA_035045145.1). Lineage (NCBI taxonomy): Eukaryota > Metazoa > Arthropoda > Insecta > Diptera > Drosophilidae > Drosophila > Drosophila meridionalis. The sequence continues at coordinate 7,177,348 of JAWNPG010000020.1, read as the reverse complement.
TTAAATTTCTTTCATTCAGCTACATACCTGAGAGCCCAAAATACTCGCAAGACATTGGGCACATTTAGGCGCTGCCACTCGTTCTCAATGAGCGCCGAAAGTCCAAAGTTGGATACAAAATTCATTGCGTATTGGTATCCATTGTACACCGTTCTGCTTGCATCCATGGCACTTTGCATAAGCGTGATTTTGGTCAGTATGATGGGCGTGAGGCCCGCAACCACGGGAAGTTTGTCCACTATGCTCGGTGAAAGCGGCAACATGGCAAGCAGGATTGGACTAGTAAATATGATAGGCATGGACTTCTGGAGCAGCCCGAACCGTGGGCCCAAATGAATATAGGCGAAGAGCATGCCCATCACCCATTGAGCGATTATATGTGGTGCCAGCGTCATAATGACTCCGCCCGACTCCAGCAGTCTGGTTGTGTTCAGGGACAACAGATCCTCCAGTATGCACGGACTGCGCTGCATAAGCTCCAGGGCGCTCACATTGGACCAGTATGACAGAAAGGTGAGTCCCAGCGAGGTGAGAAACATGTACACCATCACCAAATGCCGTGTCCACAGCATAAAGATGCAAGTCGCACATAGGAAACCTGCAAGTGCCAGACAAGGTTTAAAGTACAATCAATTCGTAGAAGTCGTGGGGCGATAAGCGACTGCGGTGAACGCCCTATTCGGCACACACTCACCTAGTAAACAGACGACGAACTTTACCGTCGTGATGTTCAGCATATTGGCCAGAATGCTGTCGTTGGCCAGCTCATCCATTAGGTGGTTGAAGTTATTGCTAAGCATGCCGCTGGCCTGCGCCGATTTGGATGCATTCTCTATGGTGTGTTCGAGGATCTCTTGGCTTCTGTGGCTGATGGGGCTGGAGGTGGAGCTGCTGGTTGAGTCATCGCTGCCCATGCCAAAGAATGCCTTGATGGAGGCTAATGTGTCTACGCTGCTGCTGCCATCGGCTTGGCTGGACTTCACAGCGTCAATTTCCACTGTATAGACTTTGTTCGAGCCGAGCTGTATGGGCACGCCCATGCCTATTTTGAGTATCTCATCGATAACTATGATGGGCGGGACACGCATCATGACGTCCACCAATCCGAGCACCTGCGTCCTTATGGACATTGTTGAGCTGTAACTATAGCTGACGCGGCGTGACTTGACAGATTGCGTTTGCTGTTGCTTGCGATTCACTTAATCTATATCAACTTCTAAGCGTCGCACGCATTTGTTGTTCTTGTTATTGTTGTCGTCGTTGTTGTTTTTCTTGTTGTTAATATTGTTATTGCTGCTGTATTTTGCGAGTTTTCTGTTTTGGTTGCTCGGTCGGCAGCTTGGTTAATCGGCTGGCGTTGGCCTTCGTCTTGGATTTCGCAAAGCGAAAAGAATCGTGTGCAAGTGTTACTGGTGTGTTTTTGTAAGCTGTTGGTGTGCGTCAAAATTATATTTTATATCGGAAGGAGGGGTAGGGCGGCAATTGGTAGTGAAGGTGAACGTTGAGGGTTTGTAACGATTGCACTAATCTACATTCATTTCGGCTTCCGTTGTTGTGGCACACTACTTACGATTGTTTTGGGCACCAAAGAATCGATTTTAGCGCACGATTTCAGTTTTTTCCACAATTGAATTGAGATTTTTGTTTTTCCTTTGCTTTGCTTCTTTAGTGCAATTCGCGAGCGTTTCTTTCGATATCGGTGTTATAATCGTCTGTGCTATCGATATTTGTTCGGCGACCTGCAGCACTGCTATCACGCTATTTAGCGTTGCCAGAGTGATAATCAGCTGACTGTCTTCTTTGGCGCGTACACAATAATATTTCAAAAATTATTCTGCAACACAATTGCAAACTCAAGCATTAGCAACAACTGATCTCCAACTTATACGTATACACATATATTTATTTTTAAATATGTTAAATTATCTGTTAGTACTTGGAATTTTACAATTTATCTTATTGTAATTCTAGTGTATTACGACCGCGTCGCCTACTAAACAACTTAATTTATACTATAACTTTTGGGAAAATTCTTGTTGCTCACCGCCGTTGAGTTCGCATTCATGCACACATTCTTCGGGACTCGGCATAAAGTGCACGCTTTATTATGCCTTTTGCACAACATTCTTATTCAACAATGCCACGCGCATGCATTGATAATAGTTTGCGCTAGTGTTAGACTTGTAAAACTATGCCAAAGCTGCAAATGTCTAAATGAAAGTTTTACTAATCGTAGCTTGCTAAAACTTTTTTGCCGGAACTAATAAGAATATACAGTTGTAATGTTTGGTAAAGGAATTTAATTCTGGCAAAGGTAGTTATACATATTGTTATATATTTTTATTTATTTTTTTAATTCATAATTAATTTAAGCAGCTTACAATCAAATTCTTTTTCATTTAAACACTTCCGTAATGTATTTTTATTGTATTCCATTTGAATATTGAAAATTCCACTACTTTGTAGCTTTTTAACTTAGGAATTTCTCTCTTTTCATTTATACTATATTTATGCTATAAAACAAATTCCCAATTGCCTCTCTTTTCCTCGTACACTCTCCCTCTCTTTCCCTCACTCTGCTGTCTCAGATGTCAAGTAACGTGTTTAGATTTATTTTTATAGTTAAATAAACAGTTACATATTAAAAAATAGTCGCTGAGCCTAAACTGTTTCCTCACGTGACTGCCATCAATCCCAAATACTGCACTTCGTGGACTTTGCCTGGCTCCGCTCGTTATTCAGCAAACATTTTCGAGCACGCTGGGGTCATTCACTCTTTAGCATTACGACTCGATTTGGTATTCATGTTCGGGTTGCCCACTTCTATGCAAATGCACAAATTGAGGCAATGCAGTTGGGCTGCCGCTCGTAATTATGCGCAATTGTTTAGTGCTCAGCTCCGAAGGTTCAACTGCAACTTAATTGATTTTTCGCTACGACAAAGAAGTATTCAGGGCTTGCTTTACACACACACACACATGCATACATATATAAATGTATTTGTTTTTTATTTGTTTTTTGTTTGTTATTTGGGCTGGGTGCCCAGGTAACCAGGTGATTTGCATAGCCTTGCGTTTGCTTCTCCCGTGTTGCATAGTTGACGGGGCAGCAAATTGCATTGCAGCAAATTAGATTTGCCTTATGGCCATCGCAGGCAAACAGTTAACACTCCCATGGCAGCGCGGCTGTGGCCCATATATGGTCCTCATATATTTAATATAATCAGTGTAATTGTCAGAGGCGATGAGCTGGGGACCTGTTCCCGTCTCTCTTCGCCTGAAACCGGCAGCCAGCGCTCGGGTCTCACGCATGGCAATTGTATAATTTATCGCTCCAGTTCTAATCGCCAGCTGTCAATAGCTGCCAGCCCGAGCAGCCGGCTGGCCAGTCGGTGATCTCGAGGGAACGATTTAATTCGCTGGCCATATAAGTAGGAAATTTGTACGTTGATTAACGCGCCAATCGGTTTACACAACTGCAAAAGTAACGTACAAAGTGTCGATTGTGGCCCCAGCCCCTGCCCCTGCCCGTGCCCCTACACCTGTGCCCCTTCCTTTCCCTTTCCCTCCTTCCACCAACTCTATCTCCGCATCCATCTCGTATGCTCTCGGCCTGTCTATGTGTGATTTCATTACACTTAAAGCTATGTGCTGCGATCGCTGACTGCACTTCGCCGAATCGCCAGGACTCACACACACACTCACAGCTCGAACCATATGCGCATGTGAACGTGAACGTGAACGTGAACGAGTGCAGCGCGTTCTCAGCGTGATTACCACTCATAGATAGCAACGACGACTGGCAACCTGCTGGGATGCCAAATGAATTAGCTGCTCCAGCTTCTGTGGCTGCTCTGCCCGAGCTGGCTGGCGTATTAACTTTATGATAATGTTTGCGCTAAAATGAATAAGGTGCTTTATTCGTTCGACTAATGTGGCTATGAGTACGAGTACGAGGAAGCACTCAATGCGGACTGCCATGGAAATGGCATATCATGGGAAGCGTGAGCAGAATAGAGACAAGAGCTGAATAAGATGATTTTCGAATTATATAATTACTCGAATAAAATTAAATAATAAAATTTATAATAATTAAGAAATCAAGTTTTGTTATTAAGAGATTTTCATTAGCATAATCCAAGCTGAAGCTAATCCAGCAGCAGCCAGTGCTTTAGCTATAGTTAGGATTACTTTACTTATAATTAACTACTATAATTAATGAAATATTTATAAGCAGATTTCTATACTATGTTTTCTATACGAAATAAATTCTTTTACTTTTCTTTTAATATTATTTACAAAGACAATCTACAAGCCTATATCTTATAAGATAAAGTCAAATAAACTTTATTTAATTCCAATAATATATATATATACATTTTTACTTATTCAGTTTCAAATTTAAATAGAATTCAAATATTAGATATTAAAGACTTATTTATCTAAGTTATTTTAGTTAGGTTATCAAGATTAAATCATTCGGTTAAGATTTTTGATAAAGTAAAAATCGTCAAATTTCTCTCTACTTTTTTATGTTATTCTCACTTTAATTACAAAATATGAACTAAATTAAATTCTCGAATTGATGCTGAAATCATAAATCATAATGCCCAATATAAATGTTTTTGTGAAAGATTTTCAAAACAAATAAAAAATAAATAAATAATAATAATAATAATGATTTTTTTTATTTCTTCATACATAGCTAAAAGACTAAAACTGTAATCAGCTTCAACTGCAAACTTATTGCAGCTATTGCGTTTACTATATATCTAGAGATCTGTAATCTTTAATTGTATATGCAGGAGATATATTATTACAATATATATTAAATTATTATAATATAATTATAAAATGCCTTACCAAAAATGGAGATATACACATGAGTATAATTTGCCAATTTCATGTTTTTAGTTTACCATACATACGCCCTTTTAAAGATGATCCTGCACTCGAGTATATATATTAAAAGTTTGATGTCTTCAGCTGCAGTAGAGTCAACGTACTTTTCTTTCTTTCAGGTAACAATGTAACATATATACCAATATATACCCCAAAGCCAATAGACTTCACTTGTCGAACGAGTAAGATATAAATATAATTTATTAAATTTTGATAGATGATATTATATATGGGCTAGATCTATCAAATCAAACCAGATTGCATCGCCCGTCTCGACACTTGGCAGTAAGTTGTCAGACTTATTGAGGCAGTTGGCTTTTGGTGGCTGCTCCTCTTTGACTTAATTGGATTTTAGCTGTGTTGATTAAGCATCCGTCAGAGCTGAGGCTGCGGCTGCTTCACATTGTTTGTCATAATTGCCAAAAACAAAAGCAGAAGCAAAACTGTCGCAGGTCCTTGGGATCGGTCGGCTTCGCATGTTATTGTTATTGTTGTTGTTGTATATTGAAATTGATATCGTCGGCTGTATTCGTGGCTGTATTCGTGGCTGTATCCGTGGCAAGCGAAACGCCAATTATCTTTTGCATTCAAAGAATAATTAGGAGCTTGATTGACATGCGGGATAAGGAGACATACACTTGGAATGCCGTAGCAAATTATCGAACGGCTACTGTGCTGAGCCGAGCCTGATCCACAAAAATCAAAGGCCGAAACAACGAGGACGACGACAATGTCGCGACGCCTTCCACTTATTGATTGCCGAGCTGCTGCGCCCTTGCCTTCGCCTGAGCCCGTCCCAGTGCCTTTGTCTGCACATAGAGTGGTAATCTGATGCTGAGCCAGCGATACAGTGGCCAGGGCAAACAATGACCAGGCTGGGGCTCCTCAGCGGAACCCGTTTTGGCAAACGGCAGCAGCAGATCGCAGCTCAGCAATTACAATATGTTTAACTACGTCAGCGCGTTATCTGGGGCTCAGCTCGGAGCTGGATGGAGTCCATGGCCCATGTCAGCGATTAATCCAGCGGGCCGCTGCCTCGTCACCGTCGCCGTGGCAAGCGCTTGTTAGGCAGCCTCTTTTTGGGGCAACTGCAGCGGCCTCATCATCGATTGTGTTATCGATGGCGTTGCCAGTCTCCCAGTCGCAGCTCCTCAGCTTCCTCCTTGAAGCCAGCTCTGAATCTCATTTGCGATTAAGTTCTTATGGGCAGCCGGGCACAGTTCGTGGAAAGTTGGGCAGCAGATCTTTATTGTTCGATTGGTTTATTTATAATAATTAGGTGCGCTGTCCAAGCGACTTTGTTTTTCGTGCTGCTGCGACTGCGACTGCGGCTCGGCCCGGCTTATCGACGTCTCCAGGCTGGCCCATAAATTCTTTAAGCTCGCACCTTTTCATTGTGCGCACTCACACACTTAGTCGAGCGATCGGTCTTGGCCACAGCCTGCTCACGTCTTGGTCCCTGTGCCCGGCTACTGCTGATTGCAATCGCGCTCTGCGCATGCGCGCGAGGACGGCCCGCAGTTTGGACCAGGCCCAGTGCCCCAGCTAGGCTGCTGCATGTGCATGTGCCTCTGTCTGTGCCTGTGCATGCGGCTGGCCACGGTAGCTGGCGCAGCGCGTTCCTTTGGTAAATTGCTCACATTAGCAGGTTGTACGACTTATTAAGTAAGCACAATTTGCGTGGCCGCCGCCCCAAAATAATGGCCAGCCGTTAAGGTGGCGACCGGGAGCCGCCTAGCCGGACAAGTGATTGTTTTATAATTGCAATCGCAATTGCAGTTCGATACCATGCAATGCGATGCAATGCGATGGGATGTTGCTAAATTGGCTCTGGCATCGGGGCTGGCCGGCCCGTCGTGCACCGGGTAGGCTGGCCAGCGAAATTGGCAATCCATTTGAATGAATAATTGCTCAATTATTGAAGCCGCCGCCGCGGCCGAGTGGGAGAATGGCACTTGCTGGGCGGAAAATTGAACGAAATTTGTCTGGCGGGTCAACAAGTGTGGAGTGAAGGAATGTGTATGGAATATATATGTAAATATATATAATAAGGCATAAGGCAATTAAATGTTATTTAACTAAATATAATAAGATTATCCAAACATATGGAAATTAAAATCTAAAATTTGAAAGTTAGAAACAGTTTTTAGAAAATAAAATAAATAAATAATAAATAATATAGTAATTAAATTTATATATTATTAATTGATGTTTCACATAATTAATAAAATATATTTAAATATAATACACCCATGGCTTATTGTATTCACGAAGTGTGCTCACTCCACAAGCAAATTAAAAACAAAATATTTTCGACTTAAGCGATTCGAGCACGCTGATTAGGCCAAGTTAGATGGCAGCAGGCAACAGGCAACAGGCAACAGGCAAGGGGCAACGGGCAGAAGCGCCAAGCGACAAAGCGCGACAAAAATGGCGCTAAGGCCACTTGGGCAGAGACAATGTCGCTGAGCAGCAGGAGTTATCGTATTAGGGTGAAATCGTGAAATGGAACTGGACCAGTTTTAGCGGAAGCAGCACCAGCTCAAGAAGAAGAAGAAGAAGTAGAAGCTGAAGAACAGACAGCAGCTGAGCTGGAGCTGGAGTTGGAGCTGTGCTGTCTGCAGGCACGTAAGAAATTTCATACTAATTGGCATAAATACCAAGTGTCGAAGAGAGGAGAGTCTGCCTGGGACTGGCCAGCGACGACACTGACAAACTGACGAACTGACTGCATGACTGACATTGAGCACTGAGACAAAAAAAAGTCACCAATACAAATGTACGATATATAGATGTATGTGTGTGTGTGTGTGAGTGCAGCCATAGGCAACTGCCTGCCGATGAGATCTTCACCTTGGCGATCATTAATCGTCTGCCTCTCGACATAATATCAATGTTGGAGCTGTGCTGCGGCGTTGTCGCTGCTCGTCTAAGCTTGTTTTACTCTTTCTTTTTATTATTTATTTATTGTTTGTTGTTGTTGTTGTTGCTTTTTCAGCATGGTTCTCTCCGCTAGTTGGCCGCGTGCAATGCTGGAATGCTCATCGAACCAATTGAAATTGCTGTGACAACAATAAAAATTCAAGTTTGGAGCCTCTTTTTGCTGCTTGGGCCTCGCTCGTTCTGTCGCTCTGTCGCTCTGCAGTTGACGTGGCCAGCTCAACTGACTGACAATTAGACGTGGCTAAAACGTTCGACTGATCAAGCGATTTGTAGCTGTAAATTCATCTCTATTTCGTTTTGCTGCCACGGCCAACAAGAGTTCATGTTCGCTGTGGCTGCTGCTGGGGAATGTTGAGATTCTGTTTCTGTTTCTGTTTCAGTTTCTCTTTCTCTCTTTATTTTTTGTCCTGATCAGTGGCCGTTCCTGACTGTCCTGGCCTGGCGACTACTTGTCGCTGTTAAAATCCAATTAATCGAACAATTTACTTTGCTGCGTTTAGCGATGGTGTTGGAGTTGCCCGATGCTGCGCCCGTTTGGCCTCTCGCTGTGGAATTGATAGCTCTGCCCAGCCTGGATTGGTTTATGGTGTATGAACGAAATTTGAACACAGTTCACACAGCGTGCCGAGAGTTGATATTTAAATGTATTTAGATTAGCATACAAATATTTAAATATTATTAAAATTTAAAGACGGATTTTTAGATTTTATTTTGGATTTTTTTTTTTTTTTGTCATGTATCTAGACTTATTTGATTCTTTAAAGAATATACAGATTTACAGTCTATTTTATTTTATTTATTTTAATATATATTTATTTTTTATATTTCATTATACAATAATATTATAACTGTACATGATTTCAAAGGTCATATGAAAAAACTTGCTAGATGTCTGAATACTTTTAACTAAGGTCTGAATACTTTTAACTATACATACGGTATATATTGACAGAGCTTTCATATATACTCTATACTCGAATGATCTTCAGACGATATACCTATAGAAATTTAAGGTAACGTGTTCTCAAATTTATTTTCATATAAGGAAAAGCTTTCAAAATGCAATCTTTAATCCTACATGGATAGTCAAAAATATCTCCTTCTTAAAGACACTGCTACAATTAAATCCATTATGGCTGCTGTCTTGCGCCTCTCAAACGCAAATTCAGGCTGATGAAAAACACTGATAGTCTGTGATGAGTACAAACGATCTGTTGGCCGTTGATACATAAATTACTGCCCAGAGTGATACATGACAGCAGTACAAAACGTCGCTGCAGCCCCTGGGACACGCCCACCGAGAGATGGGCGGCCACCCTTTTGGTTGGCAGCCGAGCATGATTAGTGTCAATTTTTGTCACTTTAATAGCGTCGTTTATGTGTTTGGCTAAGCGAGTCGTTCGAGTGCATTAAAAAAGGAACCGTGGCCTATAAAACACGAGTAGGCCAACTCTGTGCCGGGCAGGAAAACTGCGCACAGCACTTGGAAACGTTTTCATTAATAGACGCTCGAATATCAAAGTGAAACTTCAGAGTCATGCCGACGTCGCAGCAGCTCCCAATTCCGCTCCCTCTGCCGATGCCAATGCCATTTGCTGCTGACGTCGACAAACGCCCGCCCCATTAAACCACAAAATTTATTACACCAACTAAAACGAAATCTCAGCGAGACGCAGCCGTAGCCGAGGCAGCGGGCGCGGAATGGCAATGGCAATGCCATGAAGTGACATCTGAAAGGCGACTAGCAGCAGCAGCAGCAGCAGCATCAAGTAGGGGCTGAACAACTTAATTCAAGTGTTGTCACTTTGTCGTGTTCCATAAATGTTGCCTTAAAACGCTGCTCATTAATTTTCAAGTGTAACTTTTATTAGGTATTTAAATGCGTGCGAGAACTTGCCACCAAGCGGCAAGCCAATGGCAACATGCCGCTGCACATAAATTGGACAAGTCGCCTCGCTCTGCGAGGGCGGCTGCCCTCTCTCTTTTTCCTCCTCCTCTTCTTCTTCTTTTTTGTATTTATGCCACATGTTGAAGAAGCTCTCGATCGCCTCGCCCCCAGTGTGCCAATGCGCCCCCAGACGGCGCGTCGCACATACTTGAGATTGCATTAGTCAGTTTTGTGTCGCAGCCACTTCACAGACCATGATCAATGCTCCGTCATATGCCCGTGCACAACCCATTACATTAATAATCCATAACAGCGCGCTAGAGATGTGCGCGTGACTAAGAAGTATGGAAAAAAATTAGATTAAATAGAGTTTTTCAATAACTTAGCTAAGGAAAATGTTGATATATTTGATGTATAAAACATATTCATTTTTATTTAACTAGATCTATATACGATATATATCTGATGATAATACGAATTTTGGAAGTTTTTCTTTTTTAGTGAAATGAACAAATATCTGCTGAATATTATATTTTATTATATATTTTATATAAATAAATTTATTATAAATGAAAATATCTCTTATATTTCTATATTTCTCTATAGTTCTTATATATGTATGTATATACTCTAGAGAACTACAGTCCCACTCTCAATTCACCTTTCTATTTTCAATATTTTCATTCAACTTCAACTATTTAAAAATTTCCCCTTCGATTAGCTAAACACATCCCTAGTTGCCACCCAGTAATAGGCATTCGAACGATCTGTTAATGCCAATAAATCAAGAGCTGGAAGAGAGAGTGCATATAGTGGATTCACCTCAAGTGCTGCATTGTCGGCGGCGCTGTGTCTTCTTCGCTGGGCGAGAGTGAAATATGATGGCTACTAATGCTGTTAATGAAACAACGTAATTATGTGTATGTGTATTAGGCGATGGGGACGCACCCTACTTAAGGATCGGGGGCCCCCGAAACGGGTCGCCAGGCACATTAATTATGCGCCCGGAATGAAGTGAAGTTTGTAGTGTTGCGGCTGTGGTAAAAAATGGAAGGAAAACAACCAAAACCAAACAGAACAAAACAAAGCAAAGCAAATAACAAGCTGTCGGGCAAACAAATGCGGGGCTAGGGCATCCGACATAATGTATTAAAAGGATTTGCCGGATTCCAAATATTGTCACAGCCACCAAGAGCCACCGGGAAAGTAGTTCAAAGCAGCCGCTGTTGGTCTTTTTTTTGTTGGTTGTGTGGTGCAGCGGTCGCTGGCAATGGAGACATCTATCAAATCGTTTGCAAATTAGGCGTAACAGTTAGCTAAAAACACCAGACAGTACGCCCCCGCCATTTGTGGAGTGCTTCCCGAGTGGGGGCTGCGCTTGAAGTGAGCTCAACTCAAGCACAGCCGCTCTCTTAGGCATTTTGTCATACGCTCAGATAACATTGTCGTTAATCGCTGTTAATTAATTATCGGCATGCCGGCTTTAATTTTAAAGTAGTTATTATTCTAACGAACTGTCAACACCTAACCATAAAGCCAGCCAACCTCCAAGCCAACGTCCCGCGGGGCTACTGGGTGGTCGCCAGCTACAACGCGTTGCTAGCTTAAACTCGTTTGCTGTGTGTGTGTGTGAGTGTGCGTGTGTGTGAGTGTGTGTGTGTGTGTGTGTGTGTGTGTGTGTGCGTGTGAGTGTGTGTGTGTCTGCATATGTTAATTTGCCGATCGTTAAATATAAAAAATTTGTTGGTTTTATTGTCAGCTCGTTTACAGTTATTGTTAGATGTAGCTGCGTGAAAGCTATATCTATGGATATGCAAAACTAAAGCCACACAATGGGCATATTAATTATCTGATCACATATGTAACATTTAAATAAAATATATTTATTAATTAATATAAAATAAATAGATTATATATATGGTATTAAACCTCAACACTTTAAAATTATTTTGTGTAAATGCATGTAATAGACAGAAGGAGGCGTGGATATTGGACGTGGCAGTGTATGAAGGTTGATAAGGACAACAAGTTGAGTCGATGTTGATATATATAACTTTTTTAATTTTATTACTATTTTTTTTTTTTTATTATTTTCTATTTTTATTTCTTCTCTTTTACCATTTCAATACTAATTGAAATGCATGAAGGGTATCTGAAACTCGACTTACCAAATGAAATATTCAGCTTTTGTTAATTTTCGCATCTTCTGTCGTCTCATTTGGCTCTTAATAGGCTAATGGAAGCTAAGCTTTCTTGCAAATTTTTATTGGAGATATTATAAATTAGCGTTGATCGGGGGACTACACAACAAATTGCCAATCAAATTTATAGCTTTACAACATACATAAACTAAATTAATGCGATATATCTTATAAAAATATATACATAAAAAAGAAACAAGATTGTTAATAAAGCTGAAGCTCTGTGTATATATCATATAAAATATAAAACAAAACAAGATTGTTAATAGAGCTGAAGCTCTATGAAGCTATTTGACCACAACATTCTTATGCTTCCCACAATAAAGTCAATTCTGTTCTTATCGCCGTAGATCTATGCAAATTCTGAATATTTTTCATATTATCGCTGGCTTTGATCTGAAAGAAACGTGCAATTTAACGGTGAACGAAATCCAATAATAACCTTCAACTTGGCCACTCAACACCCGCATTGGGAGCTAGCGGCCAAGTGGAGGAGGAGCAGCAGCAGGAGTAGGAGCTGCCCAGACGAACATTGGACAATTGGAATTTAATGGAGTCAATTTGGTGTTTGAGATGCATAAAGTGGAGCGTTGGTGTGAGTTCTACTGAATGCCGAATGCCGAATACCGAGTGCTGAGTGCTGAGTGCCGAATCCCGACTGCCGGCTGGATGCTGAATGCAAACAGAAGTCACATTCGAGGCTGCTAACAATGCAGATCAAGAGATGAGCGCGTCCATTGCAGAACAGACGGGATCGGCCATTGTTCCATTTGGCTTCTTGTTGTTTTAGGAGTTCGCTAAAAAGACAAATGTGGTGTGTGTGGTGCTGGTGCTGCTGCTGCTGGTGGTGGTGGTGGAGCGGTGCTCAGCGCGTGTTAGTTCCACTCGTTAAGGATTTACGAGCAATTTTTATCACTTTGAGGATCGCTGACAAATCCGGCAACAACAACAACAACAACAGCAACTGGAATAAACCAGAGAGCAACAATGCAATGCCAGCATGCGCATAATAATGGCATGTTGTCGCGGGAATCCTATCGACTGCGACTCCTCCACTGAGCCACTGAGGCAGTCAAACAGGCTGGCCGGCGGAGAGGCGGGCAGGCAGGCAGGAAACGCGCTTGTCTCATCGTTGTCGCTGATGTGGCCAAAAGTGGCCAATAAAACCCAAGCGACAACAACAATAACAACGAATTATAGCAAAGTAATCGCATTGCGACTTACCTTTTCGGCCGTTGTCCATTTTGGCTTTCATTTTATATACCACGCACTAATCGAACTCACGTTAAGGGTGTTTATATACATATATAAATATATATGTGCAATATATATAAATATATCTTTAGTTAGGGATTTGAAGATGGAGTCTTATGAATTTCTTTTATCAATTTACTTACAGGTAATATAAATAGCTAAAATAATGATGTTTAGCTTGAGCTTGTCAAAGAAATCTTTGAGTAGTAACTCCTTTAATGGTTGCTGAATTCAATAAATATTATTGTCATGAATACCTTACCATAAACTATTGATAACCTATGATCAATTTTAAAGCTTTATGTTTACGTAAAATTTTGAATACTCTATCTTTTGAAATCAAATCTATGCAATGCAATGCCAATTCGTATCTCAGGTCTCTTTCAATAAACAATTACAAAAAACTAAAGAAATTATTCTGTGGAACTATTAAGAGAAAGGATCATATGTATGTGGTTTTGTTCCCTATGATATCTTTTACTATCTTATGAGAAATATGGCCGTAAGAGTTATAAATTAATATGTTATACATATTTTCGAATAATTTATAGTCGAAATCTTCCTTCGTCATAACTTAACCTTTTCTTTCACGTCGACTCGTATTTAAATTAAATAAATTTTGTTACATTAAAAAAATAAATCAATTATGACAAAGAATACTAACAGTTCTGTCAAATTTCATTACATATAATTTAAAATAATTTTTTCAAGAACATATATTTATTTATTTTATTTTATTACGCAACTCAAACCGTGACTGCAGGGTATTTTCAAGTCAGCCAACTCACTCGTAGCCCACTCTTACCTGGTTTTTCTTCGCCAGGCTCGCTGGCGTTGATTTCCCTTCCAATTTATGTGACATATTGATTTTCAATTGATGATAGTCTATTTTGCGTTGCTCGCCAATTTATTTCAGCCGTTTTAAATTGGCATTTGTGTTGCGTAGTCGCTTCTCAGGCCGATGCAGCTTGTATGACTTCATCAATGGCCATGAGACTAGGAAGAACCTGGATCTGGACCTGGACCTGGACCTGGACGTGTAGTTTTGCGCATTTGAATGTAAATTTAATTCAATTAATAATGCATCATATGCTGCCTATGCCTAATTGCCATGCGATGATCGTAGTCGTCGTCGTCATTGTTGTTGCTGTTGCTGTTGCTGTTGTCATTGTTGTCTGTCTGTCTGCTCATCCTGAAGGATCCGTGGCCCATGCAGCAGCTGCTGCTCGTCTCTGCTGACAATATTGATGATTTAGTACGAGTCGACATCGCTTTTGTGGTTGTTGTCATGGCACCAAAGGCGTAATTAGACAAGCATTGTGCAAAAGCGTTAATTAAAAACCACACAAAAAGTTGCAGTTGCCATTTGCTGCAGCCTGTTTGGCTGTTTGACTGTTTGGCTGTTCGCTGTTAACTGCTGGCTGCCAGCTGCGCCAGCCATGACTCCATGGCTTTACCCTCGTAATGAGCCCGCGTCGATTGCGTAAGCTCAACGGACGGATGCATCAGCTCCAACGGCGCAGCCACAGCCATTGCCATAGTCGGGGGCTGGCGCTGCGCACACTCGGCTAATAATTTCCTTTGAAATGCCTGCCACTGGCTGGATGAATGGATCTCTCATGCGTATTTATGAGACAGCAGCGCTGACAGCCGAGCGTGAGTGTATTAATTTTCGCATGATTTTGACGCCAGTTAGAGACATGCAATGCACATGATGCAGCATCCATTGGAGAAATGCTGGGGCGTTAAAGACACTGATTTGTAGAGGAGTCAAGCCAAAAGAGCGAGACAACAACAATATAGTCATACAAAAAAGTGTCAGAAGGCAAACTTACATACATACATATATGTGTATGTAATTACTTATGCAAACATATTTCGAATTATATATATTTGTGTGGGGTATATTTGCAACATGACTAAAAGATGTGCTGAGATCTGAAAATGCTTTAGATTAGGGAAATTCTATTTAATTCGGCTATAAATTAAACATTATAAAACTTAAATGAATTTTATTGTGATTTAATCTTAATGAAAGGGTATTTTATAAGTATTTGAGTATTTTATATTATACGAATTCAATAAGTCAAAGTGTATATTGGTTTTCTGCAATATACGTTGAATATCCAAAATCAAACATATATATTGTATAGGCCTGCGCACGTAGGGGGTATGGTACAGTGTAAAATCCACTAATGATCTTAGCTAAGTCAACAAGAAAATATATAAAAATATATCTATCACAAATTATTATTAAAATTTCAGAGTTATTTAAGTATTTGTAAATCTGCTCATAAGTAGATTCGAACTAATATCTAATACTAGTATATTGTATTACATGCTTTATTCAACACATTCTTCTTTGTACGAAGTCAAAGGAACGAGAGTCAAAGAGTTAAGCGCATGAAACGATTTGCATTAAGCGGATCAGTTTCAGTTTCAAATGCTGTCGAAAAACCGCAAAGTCAGGGCGATCGGCTCGTGCGTGCACCTGCGCAGCAGGCACTTGACCAGGGACACAAGTGAATGAAGGCAGTGCTCAAGTGTCCGGGGTCCGGCGGACAATGCGAATAGACAGTGAGCACTTGAAGCGGCTCAAGTGCCTGACTTTGTGACAGGCGAAATATGCGGCCATAAAATATGAGAGGTTCTTGAAAAGAGCACGAAGAGAAAGGATTCTTGTGTGTCGCTCGAACAAAGCCGAGGAAAATCCTTTTTGCGAATTTGCGCCGACTGTGGGGCACTTGAAGTTGATGGGAACATGCGACTTGGACATCATTAAATCCTCTCGAGTTAACGGCGAGTGCATTAAAATGTTATGCAGGACAACAGACGCATTAGTGTAATCCTTGCGGACACACCCACCGGCCGGCCCTAGACAGGCGAGCTGAATGAAACTCTCGCAATGAATGAAGTGCTGCATTCATTCAGCAAAATGAACGAACCTTTGGAATTTCTTTGGCCCTTTTCACTGCCAACTAATTTCGAAGGGGTCGCAACAAAGGCGCAGCAGGACGCACCAGACCGATCAGGGGATCCTGGGAATCCTTTTCGGCAGCCAGCAACAATAACTTGCTGCAATCGCGCACTGCAATAAAAATTAATAATAAAGCAAGTGCCAACATGGCCGAGCCTTGTGGAAGGCATTAAATAAATTTAACAGCTCAATGACTTGTCGAAAGCGAGGAGCAGAGCTGAGGGAGCTGAGTCGGTCCGAGAGGCTGCACTGTGGCTCAGTGAAGCGCAGCGGCTCAGGCAAGCATAACTTAATTAGCAGACCAGCGCTTACATTAAACTTAATTTTTTATGATTTCAGCTTAATTACGGCGCCGTGGCGCTGCCAGAGTGCGAGTGCGAGGTCAAGCGCTGCACTCGTATATTGCAATCAAGAATCGCATTCAACTGTTCAGCGGCGCATGTGCAGGAATCGCACTCCACTGCCAAGGGCCACCAGGGCAGCCGAGGTGACAGCCAGTTAGCCATACCTGCCAGCCTATTCTAATTGAAGCCGTTCACCAGAGGCTGGGGCTTTGTCTTTGCGGGCCATAAATTACATTTGTGGAATGCTCACCGTATGCGTATGTATGTGTGTGTGTGAGTGTGCTGCTTAACACCTAATCGCCCGAAATGCGTGCGTCCAATTGTGAGGTCCTCCAAGCCCGCGTCCAGCTTGACTCATTCATTCATGCATCCATTCGAGCCATTCATTCATTCATTCATTAATGGCTCATAATGAAATTGTTGGCTGTCCGAAATATTCTTCTTCTTCTTTCTTTTTCGAAAACTCTCAAATGCCCAGCATTGTGGACGGCAAGATTTATGAGCATGAATGTAAATGCCTGCTTCAAATCGTTTTTTATTGGCTCGCCGTGTATTATATTGCATTGATTTGTTACCTCGCTGGTTCTTTCATAAAATTATTATCACACTTTATTTATCGCACGGCCAGAGATGCTCGCCTATTATGTTGAGCAGACCGAGCGATGCGTGTCGAGTCAAATTATTAAGCTGATTTTAATTGCGCCCCATGATCCATTGAGAGACACTCGTAAATCTAATTTAGAGCCGGTGGAATTGGAATTCCTCATAATAGACTCTCTCTGCACTCATATAGATGTCTCTCTGGTCTAATTATGCGCGATGCCCACGACAATTGTTGATTGAAATTTATCGTCAATGCATTCTCGATTTGTCGATTCTCTCTTCACATTGGCCATCGCTAATCTCTTTTTGGTCTTGGGCTACGATCTCCACTGCCGGCCGGGGGCTTCTAGTCCCAGAGCATAAATAACGGAGTGGAAGCCCCAACCTTCGCCTTTGTCTAACCATCTTTGGTGGCTGCCAATTTCGGAGATCAAATTATTAAAACTCGCTCGTTAAGCCGTTACAGATATCTTTCAGAATTTACGATCGTGAGATAGAGAAGGTGTATGTGAGAGTGTGTGTGTGTGTGTGCGTGGCTCTACTATGTTTGTTATTCGATCATAGCTCATTTGTTAAATAATAGTGAAAATTAGTTTGTTTGTCTAAATGACACGAATCGTGATTTATATGTATTGTGAATGAGATAAATATGAGATTTTATTGGGTGTGTTTGAAAACAAGATTGCTCCACTCGCCAGATATTTTATGAGGAACTTATCTGTTTCGCAGATAGCATCTTAATCGTTTTTAACAGTTCGAGTATTCCATTTCATGACAGGCCAGAAACAATAAAATGGGAAATTAATGCCAAATAAAATTTGTGAAATATTCGCATTGATGGCAAAGTGAAAGTGATGTTCGAAGCATATCGATGCTTTTATGGCTAGACCATAAAATTGTATTAAATAGCTGCCGATTAAGCTAATGACATTAAATATTTATTGTCCTGGTTAGGCAATCAAACTAAACTAATGATCAAGTGGAAGCAACATTATTAAAAAGGTATTTGGTTTTCAGAACTCTACGATCTCATAATAAGAAAGTCGATTATAGAAGTTATGTAAGAAGATTTGTGCTCAATTGTTGTGTTTTGATAAAGAGACATTCTTTCTTCTGTTAAAAATACAGTAGATCTATAAGAAATACAATATGATTACGAGTTTATATAAGTTTATCATGCAATATATGCTGTCTGATTTTCCATTTGATTTATATTTAACTTGAATCAAAATACGTATATATTTTATATAAATTTATTTAACCAAGTTTAAATTTGCAAATTTTTTCAGTCATTCGAGTCCCTCTTTTTAATTTGCCTTACATCACATACAATATATCTCCAACTTTGTTCAGTCTTTAGATTCCCCACTCCCTAATTTGTTTTACTTGATTATCAAATTTGTCATTCGATATGGTGTTGCACAATAATTGATATCTTGGATGCGGCCAGCGTTATCAATTTTCATTTCAAGTTCATTTTGCCAGCTGAGCAAGTTATAAAGCTCATCATCATCATCATCATCATCTTCGTCAACTTGGCCCAAATTAGCCGCCAAGCTGCCAAAACGTTTAGTACAACGCTCTCACCAGCCGGGCCAGTTGCAGTTGCTTATATACGTACATATATATCAAGGAGAAAAAAGCGAACCTCCTGTTGCAAACATTTGTTCATTTGTCATTCAGGACTGCTGCCGATGACATACATTCGTGCGGTTTGCTGCAAGCCAGCGTCTTGGCGTTCCCTGTTGCATGTTGCGCAATAAAAGAGTCGCAGCGAAGCAAAAGCTGCGCAACAATTGAGGAGAATCCATCATTAATAAGCCCTAAAGTGGCCGCTGCTGCTGATGCTGTTGCCCGGTAGCTTCGATTGCCTCTGCAGGCGGGCAATAAAAACAAAAGCCAAAATGGGCAATGAGAGGGAAGCAGAAACACATCGAATGGCCAACGTGTGCACTTGTTGTTATTGTTGCAGCAGCAGCAGCAGCAGGTTGCAAGCGAGTAATGCTGGAGCAGCAGCAGCAGCAACAGTTGGCAGCAAAAAGCCAAACCGCTTTAGGCCATTTAAGGCAACGCAATTAATTATTTTTTAACTGTTTTGTCATTTCGGAATGCAGGCAGCGGCCATCATTGGCCATCGATTGGCCATCTCCTGCTGCCTGGGCAAAGGACTTTGACATGAGCGGCGCAGCTTTCGCTCGTTTGATCGCTTGATCGCTTGATCGATTGATTGCTGTCGCTGTTGCTGTTGCTGTTGCTGGCCAAATGCAACAAAAACCAAAAATAAATAACTCATGTACAGCAAAAAACTTGCTGAGATTGTAAAACGCGGCTGTAACAAGCAGTTGCGTTAATTTGCCAGCTGAAAAAGAAAGTTTTTTTTTCCGCGAAATGCAAATAAATTTCATATCATATTAATATTCATTAAATAACAACAAATTAAACAGTCTGTTCAAAAACAGAAGATAAATATATATATATATATATATGTATATATGAAATCCATAAATATTTTTCAAAACAACCTCCAACTTGGCCAAGAGTCTGTCTAGTTGGCTAGCTGCCTTTCCGGCCGTCTGTCTGTCTGTCTGTCTGTGTGTCCGACTGGTTTCAGCTGCTTATTTGCTTTGTCTGTTTTGATTATAAAAAGCATTCGGCTTTAATTTGTCAATTTCTTAATTGGCGTTTCGTGCGTTCCACTTCATAAACGCTCGTGTGTTCCAATAATCGAACGATGTCTCGCTCTGGCAAACAGCGAACGTCGAGCGAGCTGTCTCTCTCTGACTGGGGCCTGACGGGAGGGGCGATCATTGATTTTGTTGTCTTTGTCTTTTTGTCGTTTGGCTGCTCATTGATAGAAGAATTTTAACAAGCTACGGTGTTTTGGAATTTCGTACGTGAAGAATCCAAAAATGTTTTACGCAATTAAAGAATCTGATAAAATGTCTACAAGCGGCGGGCGTTGGCCGCCAGCCTCGAGACTCGAGGCTCGAGAATCGAGAAGTCCCAACCTGGACGCAAAAAGCAGCTCGCTCACACGCACGCTCACGTCAAAGTGGCGCGGCGACTCGGGCCTCAGCTCAACTCAGCTCAGCTCAGCTCGGCTCGGATCGGCTCGAAGCTCCGACATTCTGTATATATCGATCACAGGCCTGGATGGTCGGGTCGTGGCGGCGTCGGTAAATATGACAAATTTCGGCAAGGCAAAAAAAAAAAAACATATATATATATAGACATATATATATATATATATCTTACAAGACAAAATCAGAGACACAGGCACAAGCACATCAATATCGAACGTCTCGACTGGAGTCGACTCGACTCTCTCAGCCATAGTGTTTGCCTCCGCTGTCTCTGTGTTGTGGCACAAACCAATTAAGCCGAGATTAATTGGCCATGTCAAGTGGCGTAATCGAGCGCGAACACAAGTTTGACATTTCATAATTATTTCAACCGATCGCAACGAGCTCGGCGACTCTCCTCTTGTCTCATGATCAATCAATCGCTTCGTGTCTGTGTGTGTGTCTCTCTCTGTCTGTGTGTGTGTGTGTGTGTGTGTGTGTGTGTGTGATAGATGAATATTATTTTGAACATCTCTAATTGTATTCTATTTTAATGTGATGTGTTGATCTCATGTGATAACCCCATGCGGTTTGAGTTTATTTAAATATCACTGAAATTATCTTGTCACGAAATTCAATCAACGAAGTTTCTACTTATCATTTGTCTTGATTAGCTTGGAATGGAAATATACAGATGATGTGATAACAATAGTTTAAGTCATTTTCTGTGAGATTCCAACAATTTTATTAATTTGTATATTTGTTTAATAATTTGTTGAAATTTTTGTAATTGATTAAAGTTTCAATTTAGGTAAGTAACAAAAAATATAACTCTTGAATCTGATATACATGTCAAGCATGTTATCTGACATTTCATATAAATCAAAGTAATTATCATTCCTTATCTTATAAGCATCCCTTCAGTTCTTATAAACCTCCATCCACCTTACCCATATCTTCTGCTCATGCTCAGAAATCTTCTGTCCCAGTAAACCATTTTCAATTCTGTGAAAAATAAAAGAATTGAGCTTTCTCTGCACTTGGCCTAAACGCCCACACGCTGATCTCTGTTTTTATCTGCGAAACACTCACCCACTCAACGATATCGTAAGAGTTCTCCAGCTCTCGGCTGGCATCTGCTTAGCTGTGGCAGCTCACAAGTCGCTCATTTTGCAGCTAATTTGACAACAATTTACTGTAATCACAATCGATTCGTGTTTGCCAATTTTTTAATTGTTTTCAATCCTCTTTTGCGGAGCAGAGCCCAGAACTGGCTGGCTGAGCGCACTACACGATCGGGTAATTTACGATGGCCTCATGGTGATTGCATTGCCGAGCTCATGACACCAGCCCAGCGATCGAGGCAATTCGAGGCAATCCGAGGCGATCCGAGGCGATCCGAGGCAGCGCAGCAAAAACAAACGAACTCCATTAGCAGCTCTTTGCTGTGTTTAGTTCGTGCGAACTTCTAGGAATTATGTTGTTCCAATTAAAATAAAAATTAAAATAAAAGAAAAGGAAAACAGAGACAGACAACAGAAAACGGAAAACAAAACCAAATTAAAGACTGGGCCACAGTCGACACTTGGCGACCCAGTCGACTGTTGCTGTCTCTCAGCCCGTTTGTCGTTGTATCGATTTGTGAAATGGTCGTTGACGCTCGCTCCCATTGATTTTAGATGTCCACATTGGCTGGAGTTGGGGCTGGCGCTGATTTCCATTTAACCTGCTGCACCGTCATCGGAGGATCGACTCCAGCCACATACCCAGCTGCACCCAGCCCGGTCGATCCCGATGCGGTTTCATTTCTTCGCGCACGATACGATCGTGCCTGGCTGACTGGCTGCCTGGCTCTCTGGCTGCCTGGTCTCTTGGATGGCATGCCTGGGTGCCTGCCTTAAAAACGACTTTAATATGTAAATTCGATTTCGGAAGCCAAAGTAATTAATACTAGAATGCAGAGTGGTGCTGCGGTGCTGTGGTGCTGTGGTGCAGCAGTGCAGCGGCGCAGCGGCAACAGCAGGCAAACTGAATTTAAAATTAATCCAAACAAACGGATTAAAGAGCAAAAGCCAAACACAAATGTTAATTTGCCTGCAGCTCCGGCTGGCGCTGGAGCTGGCGCAGGAAGCGACGAGCAAAGGTGAGAAGATTTCCAACATTGCCTCGATTATGCGAGAAATTTATGTTGGGCCCTACGCAGGGATCCATAAGGCGAGCTAGAACTGGTTTCCGACCATTCAAATAAAACTTATGCTCGACATATTGGTATAACTTTTGTTTTTAATTATGAATGACATTAGTGACCAGGTCGCTCGCTCGTGTGGTCTGTCAATGCGCCTGCTGTGAAACCAGAGCTGCAGCTTCCACTCCTACTCAAACTCCAACTCTTACTTCAGTTTAGGTTCGGGCTGATCTTCACTGCTGGGCATAGTCACATTTCGAGATAAAGATCTCGCACTCACTCACACACAGCTCTGATCCGGAGGAACCCATCGACGATCATCGTCAGCGTCATCGTGTGTTGTGGCTGTTCCATAATGAAACTCATTGATGTAGGTAAATTATCGCTCTGTTCTTAACGTCGTGTTTTCGTGTTTTTTAATTGGACTTTGGGAATTTAGTGAAAAATGCTAATTAGTTGAAGGGCTCCGCTCTAAAACGGATTGCATTTCATTGATAATAGCGAGCGAGTATTGGAAAACGAAATCAAAAAACAATAACAATCTGTGAGATTTCCTCTCCCTCTATCTCTCCCTTTCTCTCTCTCCCTCTCTCTTACTATCTATCTATAAAATTAGATTAGCAGTTAATTGGTTAATGTGCAGCGAGCAACGTTTGTTAATTGATTCCCGGAAAATCGGGCCTCTACAGAATCTTGTTTTAATTAACAACTATTTAAGCGCTGCTGCCACTCGCTACCGCCTGCCCGCTCGTTGCATGTTTTCCTTCCATTTGGCAGCATAAAATTATCGTTTGGCTTTTATGATTTGATGTACCACGTTTGTCACTGACAACTCCCAAAGACATCATCAACGAACACGCATGTGTCCGACTGCAAGACAGTGGCCATCTGAAAACTCGAATTCGTTATGTTACATCTTACTTTGGCTGGAAATTAATTTTAATATATTTTATGTATATTATTATATGCATATGTAGCTACAAGGAAAATGTGTATTTATTAAAGAGCTAAGGAACAATTTGAGACTGGGAAAATGCAATATATATCATATGAATATAATCTAGTTGAAATTTTTGTGAATTTCAAGATGCTTAGCATATTAAAATAGAATTTTCTCGTTTATATCCCTAGGATAAAGGAAATGATTTTATCTCAAATCGATAGACAGTAGCAATAATGGTTTTTAGTCACTTCATAGCTTAAGTTTATTTAGAGAACTGCGGTATAGAGATAGGGATAAAAGTAAAATAAAATATTATTAAAAAAAAAAAAACTTAGATTAATTTTATTATATTATATATTCCTTGTTCTTCACATATTCTTAAGGTGAAAACAATATATTTTACCTTAAAACTTGTTGTGAATATCTGATTATTATATTTAGAAAACGCTTTTCCATTTCAAAAATTTCCTAATCAGACACTTCAGCAAATTATATATTGTTTATACAAATTGTTTTTAATATTTTTGATATGTTTCCGCTTGCATAATTTAAATATATGAATTCCATAAAGAATAGACTGAAACTCGTCTATAATGCAGCGCACCGTTCTCATTCGATCGACCTGCTTCGTCCAGTGAACAGTAGCTAGTTTTCTAATTCTTGGCCCGACCAGATCTTGGCTCTGCTCTGCTGTGCTCATTTGTCGCGCATATCTCAAAATGTTGATACAACAGATAGCGAAAGCCAGTTTCTGACCTTTCAAAATGCTTATAATTTAATGCGAGGTCTCTGCTTTGTCTCGATACTCAGTTGACATTAGTTAAGCATTTGTTATCACATGCTGCCCAGATCGAGCTGATAAGCCAGACGATACAAATACTTATACATATACATATACTAGCCGCTATATGCCTCGGGCGAATGCGTCTAGTTTTTCTTTCTCTTGGGGCAGCCATAAACATAAACAGCACAGCAAATTGGGTCAGCTAGCAATGATCGAGTCTTCAATGTCTCTCGCACACACAACTCGATAAATTCTCTAACAAAATGCTGCTGCCACTTGGCGGAGTCGCATCGCAGTGTGGCAGCCACAAACGTGCTTCGCTCGGCATAATCAGCATATGGCTGTCTCTCCAAGGCGGCAGATCCTAAAAAAGAAGAAGAAGAAGAAGAGCCTCGGTCGCAGCACTGCAGAACATGTTGTAGGTTGTCTTGTTGCCTCTTGTAACCCGATAGTTTTGTAGTTTTGTGGTAGCGCACCCATAAATTTTGCCCACTGTTGCGTCCGTCGCATCAGGTGTTAAGCGGGCAATGGAGCGCTATTTGGTATACCCTAACCATGGGCATGAGGTATATGTATTTATATTGACATTTTGATATTTAGAGTATCCACAGAGGTGTTGGCTATAAGAGATATTATACGATTATACGATATTATCTGATTTTTTTTTAAATAAATATCAGATTGTTTATTTTAGATTATATATTATATGGTATATATATAGTATATGACTTGTCATATAATTATCAAATGATTTTGCTGCAGATAAAAATAATTAAATTCAAATTTATAATACAAATACTTTTATAGTTTCATTTAAAAATAAAAAAATAATAATGATATCATATTTATTTCAAAATAATAATAATATCGTATTTAATATCATATTTTTAAAGAGCATTTCCGTATTGGCTCAGCCCAGTCATTTTTTATTTATTTACTTGGCTGCTTTAACGTATGGATTGGTGCCTTAAAAAGTTGATTTTTTTACAGTTGTTGCTCGCTGGTTGTTGTTGTTGTTGGTTGTGTTGTTTATTGTTGTTGGTGCTGCTAGCTGGCATTATTTATTGCACGAAAGTCATTCCTTTTAATAGTCATGCAAATTAATTTTGCTCATTTGTACAACAATAAAAATGTTAACTAATTAATTTTGATTGAAATTTGCATGCAAAGAGCGAAAATCAATTTGCACGCGTTGTTCTGTTTGCCGTAGATCGTCGGTTGCCGATAACTGTGCCTCTATTAGCCAAGGTAATTCCGTGTTAATACTGTTCATGTTGCTCTTGTTGTTGTTGTTGTTGTTGCTGCTGCTGTTGTTGTTGTTGCATTTTGGGGAATTTTGAAATTTTCATGCATTCCAAATCATATATTAACTCGAGCGATACAAAATACAGCAAAATAAATGAAAACAATAATAAATCTTGTGTCTTGTTAGAGAGTGTTCGACTTGGAGATGCCCAGTAGTTTCAATTACTTAATGGATGGTAGCATATATATTAATCCATCTCCCTGAGTTAATATATATCTAAATACTCTTCAATTATTTAGTTCTCACCTTATATACATCATATGTTTTAATATCTATATCCTCATTAATCACCTCACCTCTTTTCACATATTTACAGGGTATTCGGCAGAGCTGCACGCCATTTGCCAACTGCTCGAACAATAGCGAAAGTCTGTGATGGGATCAGCATACTGGCCTGATTTGGAGAAGGTGTCTAGGCATTGTTTGCAGCTCCTGTGTCAAGTGTGTGGATAAAGCCGGATTGTCTAATGCCCAATTAGCGCAAATAATACGCAGCTGATATATGCGCGTTTGGCAGACGGAAGTTATGCTAATTATTAATTTCTGACTACAAAATCCGAGCTGGGCATACAAATTCATGAGAGGGTAAAAGCTGGCGCACTGATAGCGATCGCCGAGCGAGACCGAAGCCGAAACCGAAAACGAAAACGGCATCTGAAAATATTAATGATAGAAAATTAAGCAGCATTTTGTCAGCAAAGTTTTGCCTGCGCCCAAGGAGCGGGGCTAAGGCTTCGTTCTCAGTCGCTGCGAGGCAATGTATCTTGTATCTTTTCATCGTCTGTCTCGGCTGTTGCTGGGTCTGACTTTTGCCAATTATAAGCTAAAGACATTGAATTTCGCTTTATCGCGAATTTCGCTGGCCCGAATGGAATGAAAATAAAAGAGACAGCGCGTAACAGGACGCAGAGGACGCAGCCCAGACAGACCAAGGAATATATATATAGAAACATATATATATCTCAAATTAGCCAACATTTTATATCTGTCAGCTACTGTTCTCCCTAATTAATAACAAGATGCCTTTTTAATTCCGTTTCGTGCGTTTTGCGCGCTGTTGCGCCTTTTAATTGCCCCTCCAGCGTGCAGCAGAACTTCTCGATGGAGTTGGGGCAGCGCCTTTTGTGGTTGCCAGTGGAGCTAAGAGCTTCATAATTATAACTAATTTTCAAACGATAAATGACTGCTGCTAAGACCTTACGGCAATGTGATTATAACTGAACGGCAGCTATGGAATAATGCAAATAATAATAAGTATTAATGCCCAATGAATGTGCGCAATGCAACGATTATATGTGAGTGAAGAGTCAAAGCATGAAAATGGTTTCCAGGAAACTATGACGGGAAAAGAACTTTGATGCTCACTTAGTGTCAGATATGATGGCTATGCTTAGTTATCTGTTGAGTGTTAACTGACAGTGATTAGCTAAGGATAAAGGAATTGAATTACCTATCAAGCTAATATGATTACTTATGGATAATATTCAAATTAAAAATTAATTCTTATGTAATTTTTTTATGCATTCTATAAACTAGTTCTAATGGAAATTTTACAAGTTTTTAGTTATTGGTCTTAGATTTATACCTACGGTAGCTGCAGCAATGAAGCCGTAAATATGAATATATTGTAATTGATGCAAATAAATGATAAAGTACTCGAAATGTTTAGGCTTCTAGTATATAGTGTATTTAGTATAAGTATAAGGATATATGTATATAGTATATACTATTGATATTATACTAAATATTTATTTTAACATATTTATAAACTATATGCACAATATATTTATAGATAATATCTATGTATGTACATAGCTTATATATATTGTTATAATAATTGTTATATAATTATTTCTTTTTTTAAGCTACTACTAGTACTCATCTGCCTATATTTCTCAGTTTATCTATATAAGTAAATTTAAAAAAGAAGTAAATTTAAAATTATTAATGAAACTGAATTCTTATCCTGGAAGTCTTCTACTTATAATAAACTATAAAAAATTACATTTTATAGCCAAGTTAGCATAGATTTCAGTGCTTCATAGCAATAAGTTCATTAAAAACTTTCTTTGCTGGCGCAACAGAACGTGAGAATTGCGTGCTTTGTCTGAATTGAGGCAGAGACCAGTGTGATAATGTTCCAGCTAGGTATACAATATAATAAACACTCGATTTGAATGACACAAAACTGACGTAAATTGGATCAAATGCTCATGACCATATGTAACTGCCGACGGCTGGCGGAGAGGCTGACGATGTTGTAGTAGTAGTTGTTGTTGTTGTTTTTGCTGTTGTCGTTTTGTAAAGCCCATTCAAACGTTCAGCTCAAGTGTTACTGACCATAATTCAAGCCACGACAGGCCTTTTAGCCAATATTTTGCGTGCAAGCCTCCATGCACTGGCCAAGTTACCAGTGTCTGCGGGCCGTGTTGAGTTTCCCCTCAAATGGCGAAACCAGTTTGGCCAGCAAGTCGTCCGTATCTGTAGCTCTTTTTTTTTGGTTTCTTACCACGAAAACTTGTTTCTTGGGCCAGACGATCGCGCTGCCTGGCATCGCTGGCAACGCCTACCCATTGGTAGGTGGAGCTTTCAAGCGCCTCGCCGGCTGCCAAAGATGGTGGCGTAGGCTTAAAAATGGTGGTCGCGCTATTAGCGATCGAATTTATGGAATTATTTCATTGTTCTAAGAATTTGAATGCCGGACACGGCACGGCAGCCACTGCTAAAAATGGTGTTCCCTTGCCACAATGGCTGCAAAATTGATATATTGGCCGACCTGGGCCCGGCTGGGCAAGGCTCTGCTCATATTTATTGGATGAGTCAAACAATTGCTGCAGTGCAGCAGTCGCAGTGCTCGGGACAGGATGTTGCCACGATTGTCAACGAGTGCAGAGTCGAGTCTCGTTTCGTTTTGATGGCTTCATTATGCAGCTGGCTGTTGGCCGTTGGCCGTTGCCTGTTGGCCGTTGGCTGTTGGCGTTTTTCTTACAAATTGGCTGTGCGAAATGCTGATTTAATATTTCTGCTCGGCAGTCAGTTAGTTGTTGCCAATTAAGATTTGCTAGAGCTTTGCATTCCGCATTCTGTTTTGCGCTGCGATGTACCCACGTCCGAAACATACGAATAATTGGTTTGCCAGCATAAAAATCACATGAATTGACTTTCCGCTCCGCGGCAATTAAATGTTATGGCTCAGTTCTGGTTATCCTTCAAATGTATTTATACACAGATATGTATATATATATATAGATACAGCCAATGGCCGGTGGCAACTGGCGGATGGGCTCTGCGGACGGGGCTCCATGAACGTTCCACAACTTGTTCGACGTCGTCATTAAATGCTTGAACAAAATTATCTTGTTAAAATTACAAATAACACGAACATGAAGTAATAAAAAAACGTAAGGAATGAATAATGTGCGCCACGTTAAATTGCCGCTGACTGACAATCCCGAGCCAGCCAACTGGCCAACAGTCAACCTGTCGACCGGTTGTCCGCCTGCCAGACAGTCAGACGGACAGACGGCCAGACGATCTGCCAGCCTGCCTGCCACACTGCCACTCAGTTAGTCAGTTAGTCAGTCTCTCCGCCCGTCTGTCTGTCTGTCTGCTAGCCTGAGCATCATCCTGTATCTTCATCTGCTTGTAGCTGCAACTGCCCAACATTCTCAAATGACTTCATTTTATGTGTCGATTTTTAGTGCGCACTGCGCGGTTGCAGTTTCGTGAACTTTCCCAGTTAATTGGTTGGTGATTCGAGTGTCTGTCAAACTGAAGCATTTCCCCCCAGCATCAGCAGTAGATAACTGCCCACTTAGTGGACTATTTGACTATTGAAGAGCGATTATTTAAACTTACTATAAATTCAGTTTCTCGATAGAGATGAGTCTCGAGTGTGTCTAACTATGGCTATTTATATTAGTTGCTGCGATTATTCTTCTATGTAATGCTGGCACGCTCAAACCTCTTTACTCCTTTACGTAGCGCATTAAATCTGCTATGTGGACGTGACCGATTTGTGAGCTGCTGCCGCTTCGTTTACGGTACTCGGTACACCTCAGTCCATTGCCCTTCTTTCACTTTTTCATGGCCTGTGTTTAGTGCACAGTTAAAACTATTTTATGTCTTAATTAAAGTTTATAGCGCGCTTTTTAGGCGTCAAAAAAGAGTTTTTTGTTTTTTGTTTAGTGCGCGCTGCTTAGGCAGGTCAAGCCGCCCGCCGGGCTGCTGCAGTCGAGTCTTTACCTCTCGCCACCTCTCCGCCAATATCATCGACAATCGTCCCAAATGAGTTTGCTATATGTACATGCCCAAGTACAGTAAAGCTTCCAGCTTAAGCAATACGTACACGTGAGTGTTGGGCATGTACAAATCGGTTGATTGGCTTGCACTTAATTGCCAATAGCTGTTACGTCCTCTTCGGGCCGGCAACGTCCATGCTGTTTTTAGTGAGGTCGTGTCTGTGCCCGCAGCAGCTCCTGCTAATAGGCAATTAAGTTTCGAGTGCTACCTGCCATTTTGCGGCCAAGCGAAGACTCTTGCCCACGTCCACAAAGAAATAAAAACAGCTTGGCTAATGGCGAGACACAGTCGGGTTAGAGTTCAATGCGGTTCCACTGACTATATGAGATATGTGCTACTAATTGATCCCAGTAAAGCCTTAACCAACACTGGAAATATCTCAGAAAGCTCGATGGAAAGTTATTTCTTTCAAAATATATAAAAATAGTGGCGATTTTGATATTAAGTTTAGTTTAATAAGAATACTAATTCCTGAATAAGTTAGTTATAATTAGTTAAGTATTTAAGGATAAAATAGTAGATTAATCAATGAAAAACTTTTAAGTGCATCATGTAATGCCTTTTTTCAAGTCTGTTTCATTCATTTATATTTTCAAGTTTTTAATTTGTACTTCCTGTGCAGCGTATTATGATATTTAATACCTTTAAAGCATTCGATGATTGGATCGGACATAATTGCCTGGAAATACAGTGATTCACACACTTGGGCCCGATGACTGCACAATTGCTTTCTGTCGCTCCCAGTGCGAGGCGGCAATTCCGCATCTTTTCTTTATTTTATTTTATTTTTTCAGCTTCTTCTTCTTCTTCTGGAGTTTTTTGTCATGACGCCTTGCACGCATTGCGTAATTAGGTGCACTTCCGTTTTTCGAGAGGCGAGTCAGATCGGCGTATCGGTGGATCGTTGTCGCCGCTTTGGAGTCTCGGAGTCAGCTTTCTTCATATTTTGAATGCTTCGGTGTTTAATTGCGTATACGCCGCTTGTAACGGTCGTTGGGCAAAACGTCTTAATTAACTCGTTTGCCGCGTTTCTCTTGGTTTTTATTGCGCCTCTCGCGGCAATTATTATGATTACTTATTACTGCTGCCTTTTGTTTCGTTCCGTTTTGCAGCTTTTTCTCTCTCTCTCTCTCTCTCTCTCTCTCTCTCTCTCTTCTAGTTGTTGTTGCTGCTGCTTCGTGTCGGCAATTTAATGGCGGCGCAACCAATTGCAAATATTTTGTAAATTTCATTTTGTGCATTTCATATTTTAAAGTCATTTCTGTAACAACTGCAGCTCCTTTCATTGTTGCCGATCGCCGAGTTCCGATCGCTTAGCTTATTGTCACAAATTAAGACAGCTTCGGCCAACATCTGACCAGCCGCCGACCAGGCCCAGAGCGGACTTAATGCGGCAGTAAATTGGCAGCTACGGTCTGCCCGCCCCTGGCGCTCGGCCTTCTGCCGTCTTCCCTGTTATTTGGCCCAATAAAATTATGATGCACTCTTAAAGCTCTGCCTAACACCATATAATTTGCTTGGCCTCCAGAGGCGTGTGGCAATCGCGGCGAATGGCGCGCAGCTTATTGAGTTGTTAGAGCTGCAGCTCTTTGCTAGTGCTTCCATAAATCTTAAGCTCCGGCAAAAATTCCATCAATATGCAAAAATTTTCAATTAAAATTGCACAGCCAAATGGCAGGCGGGACACCATATACAATAGCTAAAGATAACTTCACCATATGCGCAGTTAACAACAACCACAACAGTCGGCAATCAGGGAGTAAAAAAAAAACAGGAGAGTTGATTGAAAATGAACGACTAAGAAACACCCGTTCGTAGGAAAATAAATAATTAAAAAAAATTTTATTTTTAGAATTTTCTAATACAATATTTTTTTATACAGCTAAATTAGTTTAATAGATCAGATAATATTGAAAATGTTAGCTCCATCGATTATTTTCTACACTTCTTTTTGTAAAGTTGATTCATCAATGTATGAAAAGCTGTGTATAGATAGAGATATATATACAATATTTTAGTTATTTTCTTTAAGCACTTTCATTAGTTATTCTTCTAAGGAATACCTCTTACCATAGTCTAGCTGTATTTATTTATGATGAAATTTCCTTAAATTCTAGAAGTTATGTTTACATATTGCAGTCAAAATGTTTCACAAACTTCGATAATCTATGGAATACTTAAATAGCTAATATGCCTATGCTCTTGTTTTGGGTGTAGGTATTAAACAACAGCAACAACAACAACAACAATAAATACGCGCAGCAATCGGCGTCAATTTATGTGCAGGCAGCGCCATTTTCACTTCATTGTATCGCGGCCAACGGCAGACAGCAAAAAATTAATAAAAAGCCAAGTAAAAAATGGAGCAACAATAAAACAGAAATGGTAAAATAAAAAATGAACAAGAAGAAGAAGGCGTAAGGCATTGTGAGCGACTGCTGCGAGCACAACAATAACATCAACGGGAGAAACAACAACTGACAGGAAATTAGTTTCCATTTTTTGATGAATGCTTCGACAGGATTGCTGTGCCGATGCTGCGATGTCTGTTCCTTTTTTTTTTGCTGTTTTGTTCCTTCCTCTCCCGTTTGGGGTTGTAGCTGTGTTGGATGTTGTTGGAGCTGGAGCTGGAGCTTTAGCTGGAACCAGGATCGTCAGTCTGGGCATAAATTGCCAGCGCTGTGACAACTGCTAGCCACGCTTCAAACTGACAACAACAAAAAAGCCAGGAGAGCAGGAATTGCTGCAACTTCCTTTCGTTCGTTTATATGTACAACAATAAAATATTAACAGCAGGTAAATAAAGCGAATGAAAGCCATCAATGTGGAGTCAGTGTGCTTGGCATCTCTTCTATGTCCGGTTGTCAATAAATGTTTACTACCAGGAAACTTGGATGGTTGCGATATATATGTATATACATATATGTACATATATATATTCTTTAATATATTTAAATTGAAAATTCTATAAATATGCTAGCTATTCGGTTTTAGTCGAATAATAGTTTGATATAGAGCATGTTTTAGATTTGAAAAGAAATTTAAGTTTTACAATTTGTTTGTTGTATATATTTGGAGTAGCTCAGTGTTGGTCTTTACTAAAATAATAAAAAAACAATAACTATTTTCGATTCTTAATTCTTGGTTCTCAGTTAACTCATATAATTTGCTTACTCTATATATGCTAAGAGTGCCTTTAGCTTTAGTAGCTTGAATAACCTTAATAACCAGAACAACCTGAGTTTGTAGATATACAACTATATTTTATATATTCTACAACTACAATGAAAATTATAATATAAATATTAATTATAACAAGTGCAATTATTAAATGAAATATATACTTTAATGAAATATATTAGTTAAAAGTATTGCTGCCCTCATATCAAACAGATTTCATCTTTGATCTGATCAGTTTCACTTTATACTTCGATATATAAATGTTTACTTTTTCTTACAATACTTTTTCGAAGTATATTAAAATTCTATACAGACTATTAAATAATTTTAATTGATCTATTCTCCACTAAATCTTCAACTGAAATTCTAAGTAATAATTTATATTAAGCATATATATTCATCATTACTTTGTTGCCCTTTTGTTTGGCTGCCCTTAAACATAGTTTGACTATAAATCGAAAGCTCCATCTAATACCATAATAAATATTGTTTTTAAAACAAACTCTTCTAAGCTGTCGTTTCCTGGAAGCCTATTCGTGCCGAGCTGTATTTGCAGTGTATTTCGTTCTTATAAAGGTTCATTTAAAACGCATAAAGCTATCCGACTGTCATTTATTTGCGCTCATCAGGACATAAATTGCGCCATGTGTTGCCCAAAAACAAATTAACAAATTAAAGAAGCGGGTGTCGTAAACTCTTTTTGGGGCAGGGCAGGGCAGGGCTCCCTCTCTCACACTCTTAAATTACTCGAATTTCATGTCACAAAACTGTGATTTATTTGCGCAGAGATGTGCTGGCATTTAAATGCGCTTTGATTTACAAATAACAAATGAATGTTATGATGAGTGGGATCTTTGGTATGCCGCCGGCAGCTGAGGCTGCGCTTGGGTTGGAGATTGGGCATGGCTAGGGCCGGGGCCGGGGCCCTGGTGTTGGCCTTGTTGGCTACGCTCGTAAAACGCCAACTAAGCGTTGAGAGCCCAAAAATCGTGAATGCTGAACGTTGATTAAAACATCATCTCTATGGAGTTATGAGCATACGCTGCTGTGCCCACTTAATAGCCCATTAAGCCATTGGCCTTTGACAGCTGGAAATAAGTTTTGGATGCCTCCATGCAGCGTCTGGGCCAGGCGGGAGGCTTACGCATCTAGCGAGAAACAATAAATCCTTATTAAATGCCCAGCAAGCCAAACTATTAACTGATTTTTCCTTTGAATACGCACACCAGATCGTAAATCAATTTTACAACTCTTTTTAATTTCTTTTTTGAGGGCGCATTTGTGACATTTTAATTACTGCTTAAATTTTGATTTAGTGACTATATGAGTTTAAAATGCATACGACCAGGCTGACTGCCCATAGAACTCGGAAATACCTATAGAATCGATAAGCGGCTCAGTATTTCCATGTTGACTCAATAAATTCAAAGTATTTTGATGGTAGATCTAAGAGAAAGCGGAGTTTGGGTATTAAACATATATTGAATTATGATCAGAGAGATAGTTTAATGTATAAACTTCAGAAATATTTACTGTGAAGAAGGGAAGAACTATTAAATATATTAACTTAGTTTTATATATGTTCTCTTAAACTTGAGGTCTTCAATGCCCATCCCAAACAATATTTCCAATATGTGACTGACAACACTTAATATCTTAATTGATTGTAAATCCAATTGAAGATCGTTGATTCTCATCGTGCTGCTGTTATTGAAGTGGTAACAAACTCATTTGTTAATTATGTTGCCTAGAACATGGTATTGTGGAATAATTATGCCACGATCAGTAACACGATCAAAGGCCAACCCAGACACTGAGCATGCTTCACCTTTGCCTTTCAGCTGCGATCGCTAAATACTTGGCCCTAGCCTAAGCCTGGCTTAAACGATCATGAAAATCAAAACAACATAATCATAAAATGTGCAAACTAAACGTGGCTGCTGCTGCTGTTTAAGCTGCTGTTGTTATAGTTGTTGTTGTTGTTGCTGTTGCTGTTGTACTCGATGTTGTTTATGTTGTTGTTGCTGCTGCTGCTGCTGATGTTGTTGTTCATTGGTCTCTGCGTCTAAATGGCACTTTGCCCAAACCCAAAGCGTTGACTCTGCCAGCGATAAGATCGTAAGCAACAACGACAACGACAACAACTCCAACAATCGACGAGCAGGAGGAGGAGGAGTAGAAGGAGGAGGACAGTAGTTCGCCTGAATAGCTGCCTCTTTGGCTAGCTGGATAGCTGCTCTCGCTGCACTCTTATTATCGGCAGGATCGCGCTGGGCATGCAAATTTCCAATGGTAGCTCGGACCGAGCCCAATGCTCAACGCATGCCGTAAATCACCAATCCGGCGAGCAACAACAACAACAACAAGCAACAAATTTACAACAACTATGCCGTGCCTGGGCTGCACGACGATCAGCAGCGAAAGAGAGAGCCACAGAGAGAGAGAGAGTGAGAGGGAGAGAGTCATGAATCAGTTTTTCATAGTGCAAAGCTTTTGTTTGGCGGCCCGGCGATATCTTCATTTTGCGGCTTAATATGCTTGTTGAAGGTCTGGTAAGTAGTTGTTGCCAGCATTGTTGCAGCAGTTGTTTGGCTTGTTGTTGTTGTTGTTGTTGCTGTTACTGCTGCTGCTGCTGTTGGCAAAAGCGTGAACTCTCCAACACCTTGAGCATTTTTGTTGACACAACCTTTTTCTAGGCACAGCCAGCAGCGACTATGATAATAATTTTCCTTTGGGCTTTGCTGCCTGTTGCCTGCTGCCGTCGATTAAGCAGCGCGACAATTTTCCATAGTGTGCTCGTTGTCGATGGCGCAGCCCTTGCCTCCCACTCGACTCCAGCGCTGAGTGTTTTACAGCTGCTGGCACTTGCCTCTGGGCAAGAGCTTAGCTTAGCTCCAGCTGGACGTGGACCGTTCCGTTCCGTTCCTGTTGCTGCTGCCGCTGCTGCTGCTATTGGCCGTTGTCGTCGCCGCTGCCTTTCCCCTAACCATTCCACTCGCAGTCGGTCAGAAAGTCGTGAGCTGTCGGCACGATTTTCCATAGCACATGCTGCGTTCTGCCCGAGGCTTGGCACTGTTTCGCTTGTTGTCTTTGTTAGTGGTAGCAGTTAGTTGGCTGCACTTACCACTAAGTTAAGATGTTTTGTCTTGGGCCGAGGCTCAGCGAGGTGTATGCGCAATTATCGTGGACAGGCATTTGCAGGCAGGCCACAGTCCCAGAGTCTGGCACGGCCTGGACTGCGCTGGCCTGTGGAATGCTGCAGCTTAGTTTTTCCTTTTATTGATTTATGATTTGTTTAACACAAAGGCGCATTACAATGCAGCGAGTGGGCTTTACGAAGAATTCCTTGCCCGCCTCATAAGCCATATCGCGTGCATTTAAAATTGTCTTTACCAAATTTGATGGCAGCCTTAAACTTCATGCCACATTTGGTCGCAACAATAGTTGCAATCACGGAGCACCAGCTCCAGCTCCAGCTCCAACTCCAGACTACCTGGCTGCCATGCCAGACCAGGCAGTCCGACTGACTGCCAGGCTGCTCCACACTTTCAACACTCATAAACTAGGCTTAACTTAACATGAATGCAGCTAAAATATCAAAATATTTTACATGCTCGCTTCCCCCAGTTGGCTTTGTTGTGGGGATTTGGCGACGCGTTTGGCATGGCTGCCAGTGCCGAATCCTGTGGCTAGCTGGAGCACTTCCCCGTCGCAGGCAGCGTGCAATTTATTTAGTAAATGCTGCAGAAATTAGACAACTGAATTAATTTTCATAGCGACAAAAAGCTTGAAATATTGTGATCACGGCTTAAACTCTGCGTCGCCTGTTCCCTGCCTCAAATGAGTTCGTTAGCCAGCTGGACAAGCCATTCAGCCAAGCGACAGTCAGACAGCCAACTTGTTCTGGATGCGATTATGTAGAGAGTTGTTAAATTTAGTATAGCTAAGGAATCGTATTTTGCAGGAATTATGGAATTTATATAAGAAAACTAATTTGCAAGGAAGATAATACTTGTTTGGATGATTGTAATAGTTAGGTTTTAGTTTAGGTATATGGTAATATATATACATATATAGGGTACACGATGATATATATCTATATAGGATATGTGCTGATATATATGATAATAATAATGTATAGAGTATATGCTTAAATATATATATTTTGATCCTACTATATGTGTTATATGATTTATATGCTGATATATAGATAATAATAATGTATAGACTATATATACTAAAATATATATATTTTGATCCTACTATATGTGTTATATGATTAATACATAAATGTATATGTTGTATAAATAATTCATAATACTTAGTAGAAAAGTCTTCTTGATAACAGCATAAACACAACACACTCAGTATTGTTCTATTATCATCTAACAGTAGATCTGGAGAATATCTCAGAATTCCTCACGTAAGAGCTAAACTTCTAATTATCTTAAGCTTAGGCAATTACAAATTCATGAAACTATTGTAAATTTCACATTCCTAATTTATTAGTTTATCGGAAACATTCATCTGTTGCTTTAAACTTAACAGACATTGAGCTTTGAGTGCATTTAAGGGCACAGAGTCTGCGGCGCGCTTAAGTAATATTTTAATTTGAATTTTTAAAACCAACTGAATTTCAATATTCGAAAAGGCTTGACCAATTCGCTTTGAGAACCTATAACTCCAAAGTGAATCTAAGTACGTTGGCATGACTATTAGGCCTGTCGGTTTTCCCACTTCAAAATGCGCTGCTGAAGAAGTTCTATTGACATAGCCCATTGGGCTGCTGTTCTTGTTGACGGGCCCAGCCCCAAGGAGATCGACAATAGTGGGAAAAGTGCCAACTAAGCATGAATTGTGATAAGTCAAATTGTAAACAAATCAACGAGAGAGCGAGCGCAGCGGCTCCAAGCAGTCTGGCATATTGGCCACATAGGGCTGGGCCTGGCTGGGTCCAGGGCAGACGCTGTGTCTGGCTTGCATTGATACCAAAATCCCTGGCCTTGAGCTGGCTGCATTGTTGATTGATTTATTGTGGCGATCGTGGCGATCGTGTCGATCAGCGCTCAGAGCTGGTAATGATGAAAAATTAATTCTCGTCAATCTGGCGGAGGATCGCGCGAACGAGCGCTTTTCATTCAATTTCGTATTCAATTGAACCTCGAGAAGAAGTGAGTTTCAATTGGAGACTCGATTGTGCTACTAACTGAAGGAAAAAAGTTCTTTTCACGTTATTTATTGCTCTGTTTATCACGCCAGATTCTGATTTCGGTTTCGGGCGTCTCTTTGTCCAATCGCACTTTCTTCTTTTGGGCTAATCATCGTTTATTGAAATTTCTATCATGGGAAAGCCGTCGCTCAGCTTTGACAATCGCCGCCCGTAAAGCAGCCGTAATTTATTAACTGATTAGGCATTCATACGTGCAATGATTAATAACAAATGCAGCCAAACATTGTTAACCC
This sequence comes from Drosophila meridionalis, assembly GCA_035045145.1. Taxonomy (NCBI): domain Eukaryota; kingdom Metazoa; phylum Arthropoda; class Insecta; order Diptera; family Drosophilidae; genus Drosophila; species Drosophila meridionalis. Next base: position 7,139,012 of record JAWNPG010000020.1, on the reverse strand, counting down.
CAGGTTAATTTACGCTTTAATCAATTGGGTTCATTTACACCAGCCATGGTATCTCGGATAACTCGTGAGCTGCCCCGGGGCCGCTCATTTGTTCTGCTTGATGACGCGACCAATCGGTCAACGATCCAATCCAACCAGAGGCCCAACTCGAGTCGATCCCAGCCTCTGCTGTCCGTTGTCCAAAGACTCGAAGTCAAAACACTTGGGATGGGATAATTGCAAATTGAATTATTGCTGAAAATATATTGAAAATAACTATATTTTGTGCTACAACACATTCAAATTGATGACTTGATTGATCGTACCCGGCCCAGCGAGTTGATTAAAGGAGCGCCGCTCACGCTTCCAGCCGCGTCAACTCTTTCGCTCGGCTCGTCTTGGCTCGGCTTGAGTCGGCTCGACGGCGGCGCTCGCTGAAATTAAGTTAAACAAATTTTATAACACCTTTGCTCCGGCACACTCGCCACTTGGCACACACGCACTCATACACACACACACATGTGTGTGTGCGGCGGAATGCAATCAGTTTTTACAAATGATGATGATGGTGCTGACGCTAAGAGTTAGAGTGAGCGAAGAGGAAGGATGCTCGGCTGGGGCGACTAAAACTCGTAGATTACTCTCGTACTTAACCTCACTCACTTATAACAATGAACTAAATTGCATTGGGCCTGCACCAGCCCGATCAGAAACAAAGTGTGCAATAAGTATCTCGTAGTTACATCTCTGCAGTTGTTAACGTCTCTTGCTCGCTGCCGGTTCCCCACCGTTTGCAGTTTCGGAGTCGAAGTCCGAGTCCAAGTCGAACCCGAACAATGCGCGCTGTGATTAAGTTGAACGTTCGCTGTAAGATCACAAAACATGGGACCGATCATTTTGATCATGCGGCGGCAAACAGGTAAACTAGCTATAGGGCTGTCTACATAATATTGATGAAATTACTTAAGATAGTAAGTATAAGTATATACTAACTGATATATAAGAAATACATTTAATAGATAATAGCTTTATATACTCCTTTCTGTCATAGATAAATATTAACATCTGTAATCAATAGTTTATATTTAGAAATCTATATTAATCTAATTAAAAAATAAAAAATTAAACTTAAACTTAATATATAGACTTATTCTTTAGTGTTGCGGCAGTCAGATTAACTAGCTAGAGAATTGTCTACATTATAATGGTAAGATGGTATAAGTGTAGTATTAAGTATAAGTATATATAGTATATAAAATATATTTTATTTGAATATTTCGAATTAGTTCGACAACTTTATAGAAAGCCCTCGATATATGCCGCGTATGTCTTCACATAATGATCGGCAATTTCAAAAACACCTCAAATGCCGCTAACGATGTCCGATGGGCGGCGGGCAACACGGGCGGTACACTGTACACGCTACACGTGCAGGCAGCGGACGCCCGCGCCGCCCAAGCAACCGCTGGGCACTTGCCGTGTGCCCGGGCCGACTCACAGTGGGTTATTTATCGTGAATTGAGTAGTTAAATTACTCAATTTTGATGAGGAAGCAGCGCGCACGGGCGCAGATCAGCAAAGATCTGCAGAGCAGGAGCTTATCGAGCGGCTGTGTGTACACATCTTTTGCCAAACTGGTCAGATAAACCAGTCAATTATTTTGCCAGACCGCAGACTGCCGTCTGCAAGATCTAATCGCGCCGCAGTGCAGCGGAAATGCACTTGGCCAGTTGGCTCGCACCCAGCTCTATGGTCAACCGTATCATATGGCGATCGTCGGACTCGGCGACTCATTGAGCTGCAATTAGCTGGCTCTTGCCTGCTGACTGAGGGCCAGGTCGCTTGCACTTTAATTAAAAGACGATAAATTTGCCAATCTGAATGCGGCGCAAGCAGTTCGCAAACAGCAAACTGAAAAGCTGCGCCTTAACCCCGCAGACATCCGACTCTCCGACTCGCGCAGTCTGACGCCTTGACAGGCCGCGCTGTGTGGAGTGATATTTATTTATTGTTTGTACCCAAAGTGGCAACACAAAAGCCAAGGTGTTAATTTGTTGTTGGCCCCGACTAGGAGGATGGCTCGTTTTCAGCAGCTGCTGTTGTTGCAGTTGCAGTTCGATATGGAGATGCAGCCGCGCGTCTGGTTCCATTCATGCCCTGGCATTGCATTGGGCCGGCCTGGTTGGCAGCGCTTTTGGCCTTTTCATTGACGCTAACGAACATTTTTGTGCGATTTAATCCCATTTCATGGTGATCCTGCACAATTGGCACCCGTGCCCCCAGCCATGCCCTGAGCCAGAGCTTCAGCTTCAGCTTGAGCCCGTGCCTAAGTCTCTGGCTGAGCCCCCGGCCAGCGCTGGCAATTTATTTGCAGCGCATGCAGACGACGACAACAAATTCGAGCGCCAAATGATGGCAAGCGGCTGCTCTCGGGCTCCCACTTTGGGCTGACGTGATTTATTGGCTCGCCTGGCCAGTACCTGAGGGCGTTTTGTCGCAAATTAGTTGCATTCGGCTTCTGTTAATTTAGCTGCGGCTGCGCTGGCGACTGAGACGGCGACTGCGACTGCGACGGCGACGACGACTGCGACTCCGACTGCGGCGTTAAATGCAACGCAAATTGTGATAATTTATCGAAGCAGCTCACCCAAAGTTAAACAGAAATTACGGCCATCTGACAGGCCGCACACATCCCCACACTCACATTCACACTCACACCCAGACCCATACCCAGACCCATGCCCAGAGCCAGACCCAAAACCCAATTCCAGTCGCTGCAACCCGAAAGCGAAAACCCGTTCGCTGGCAACAAATCAACGCCTCAAATTGTGCAATTTATGCGCCTTAACCTCGACTTGTTCAGTGGCCACCTTCAACTTGATTATTTATTAATTTGACATATAAACTCGATTGTGGCTAATTGCGCTAAACGAGCTTCCATCCTTTCCCTTTCGATATGCCATAACTCAAAAGGTGTTGCGGCTGCTGCCAAGGCTGCCGCGCTCTGTATTGTGTATCATAATTATGCCAATTAAGCCGACTCCAGTATTAATCTTGTATATTATGGTTAAATTCGCACCTCTTTTATTTAAATATCTCCTGACATAATAAATTGCTAAATGCTGGTTCATGGTTGGGTCATCGCTCACATTTTGATAGTGGAACGAAAGTTCAGCTGAAAACTTAAGTTTTTGTATATAAATATATTTGAAATATTATTGAATCGTGTGTGAGGAAATACCAGCTGTATTTAACTAATTATAAAATACTCATAATTAAAATTTAAAAATAATATCAAGATTGTTTAAAATATATATATTAATAGCATTATTAATATATATTAATAATATTAAAAATAAAATAAAATTAAAAAAAAAAAATAATAATAATTGTATTTCTTGATTTAATTGCTAGGACTGCGGCATTACTGCAATTCCTTGCGTGAAAGTTTGTGCAACTACTGTGAGTTTCAAGTTTATGTATTGATTGACAAAGGCAAAATACAGAACCTATAAGTTGGAAGAATAATAACACAACACCTCTAAAACGCGATAAACTTAAAAGAGTTTCATATAAGAGACATATACACGCATATATTATCACTATAAGCTTCAAAACGCTCGATATGCTGCCTGACTCATTGAGTAAGAATTCATAAACTAAGGGCTTAGTCCTCCTTTTAGGATAATTTTTAGGGCTGATCAATACGCTTTAAAGCTTAAAAAAATATATACTTTTCCCATTTGTCATGCCGCCTCTCATACATCCGTAGTCTCTCGCGTCGTTTTTAATAATCTTGTAAGCTTTACAGCTCAAAAGGTTTAAGTTCTTTAATTGCATTTAATTTTATTGATAATGCTTACCTAGAAGTAATTTAACATTCATTTCGTTTCCATTGCATTCGCTTATGTGACTTTAATCGACTCAAGCCAACTCGAATATGATTCAGATTACTTGCCGTGTAGCTCATTAATCACGGGATATTTAAGTTAAGCTGCCGGCGCGCCGCGCTGGCCCCTCCTGCAGCATTTATCGCCGTTCAGTTTGTGGTTTCACATTCAATTTTAAATGCTGTACACGGATCTATTAGCAGGCCATTATGCCGAGTCGAGTGCAGCCATCCCCAGCACATGTCACTTATCAGCCAATGTCAGCCAATTCCACCGTGTGACACTTGGCCGCGGCCATTGTTAAGCAGATGTATGTGTGTGTGTGTGCGAGTGTGCGTGTGTGTGTGTGTGTATTGTAAATAAGTAGTGTTCGTTACCCTCGACTTGTCATTTATTTGCTCAGCCTCATCGACGCTTTCTATAGGCTCTTATGTCTTAATTATGTCGGAAGGCAATCGAGTGTTAATAATCGCATATTTATAATCGTATTAGTCGATGTCGCTGCATGTGCCGCCAGTGACAAACAAACAACAATAATATATCAGAGAGACAAAGGGAGAGGCAGAGTGAGAGCAAATGAAAGAGATGTAGATTGAGTAAATTTGTTCAATGGTTCGCTCATAATGAAAACTATGCCACGATTTTTTTTAGCCATTCACTGGCACTTCAAAGCCAATTCATAATGGCAACGCTCCTGTCTTTTGTTAGCTCATCCCATATACTCTTTTAATGGCACTGACTGCAGACTGTATTGAGAATCGTTTGACTTTCAATATAATCTACCGAAATCTAAATTGGCTTGGGTCATAATATCAATTCGAAATGCTAGAATGCCGATTTTTTATGGGACAGATGCGAAGTATTGTGAAGCACAAGATATTGAATGATTATCAAGGAAAAGGAGGAAGGAAGATCGGGTGTGCTCGATAAATAATGCTTTTACTATCATATGGGTTTCTTCTTATGGTTAACAATTGATATTTTGATATTTTAGAATTATACAAGCGCTGCTCATCTAGAGGAATACTTGAAAATGAAAATTATTATTTATGTAGTTTTTAGCTTCGAACATGACTAGACTGTAGAAGATCGTTGTCCTAATCAAGGCAAAATGTTATATATATAAACTTCAAAGCAATCAATGCCACAACTTTAGCTACAGCTGCCTATAATATACCCTGCATCATTCAAGAAATTTAAGAAAAAGGAGATATTCAGAGGTTTTCTTGTATTATCATTCAGTTTCTAAATTCCAATATCTTTCTATTCAATTGAATTGTATTACTTGAACTTTTTAAATGAATAGATTATTAGACAACCTGTCTCAACAGTTTTATATAAAATATTTAATTCTAGGAATTCAAATACCATTCGATTGTAGCATACTTTTGTGTGCACTACTCTTGCCCTCATATTTCTTACTTTTAACACGTGGATCGTCTTCAAAGTGCAGAAAGCCATGCCGCTATCATAAATATCAAACAGTGGCAATAATTGTAAAAAACTAACAGGCGTTAAAGAAAATCTCAGAAATTATTTGACACCATCGCAGAGCAGCGAACAGTAGCGGCAAAGCAACTTTCATCTGTTATCCTTTCACAGCCGTTGCTCACTGCAACAGGACTCCGCATTTATAAGCAATCATATTTACGGCGAACTAAACGCTCGATATGCTTTCTGGCTCATTGAGTCGCATTTCATAAACAGCAATTGGTGTCCCTATTTAGGACACAGCGAGTCCTTGAGCCTGCTGTCATTTAATTGTCCTCGCCGGATCGTATATGAGCGCATGTGAAAGCGAAATCACGCGCTAACAATTGAAAGGATTCATTAATAAAATGTTTAATAGCATATCCATATCTCTGTTCATTCGCTCTCTTCCTCTTTCTCTCTATCTCTCTCTGCTGCAGCCGCCGCATGTCCTTTTATGCAGCTCCCGTTCCCAGTTGCCGCACCCCAAAAACGACGCGCGGCGTAAAATGTTTTACGCTTCGTTGCATTGAAATTCATTTGAAAACGATTTTTCTTTCAGGCCACTTACACAAAACACAACACACACACACACACAGGCACACACAGAGAGACAGACAGACACACTCAGCTAACAAACAGTGAAGTGAAGTTAATTTATTAGACATTTTGTACGCATTAAATGCCAGAAGGACATCATCATCATCAGCTCAATGAGGAGCAGCGGCAGCAGCAGCATCAGCCTGCGCCGAGTCTATTAAATGCGTGTTCTGCCCATTGTCTGGCTGGAGTACCACTCTGCCCGCACCCCTCCACGAAGTCCATGAAGTGGTTGTTATTTGTTTGTCTGACTCTAACAGGATCAAATGCTTGGCAGGATCATTGCCGCAGCCGCGTTTCTCTCTCTCTCTTTCTCTATCTCTTCTCTGTACCGCCATGCATCTTTGTCGCCTTTAATTTCTCGTTAATTGTGAAAATATTTATACTCATTTGTGCATTTTGCACCTTTTGCCTTGCCCGCTGTGCCTTGCGCCCTTCTGCCTGGCTAATTTAGCTCAGCTCTGGGGGTTGGCCAGGACCTGGCTCGCATTCGGTTTGACTTGATTGCCCAAACAATTCCAACATAAAAGTCATTAGGGGTTACTAAAGTGGCGATGAATTTTCAAATTTTTACTTGATTTATAATTGAAACTCTCCATCTATCTCTGTCACTCTCGCCGGCGAGAGCCTGCGCCGAGTCTGCCATGAATTTCATTTAAATTAACATTAAAATTTATTGTGCATTTCAGCTGTGGGCAGCTAGTTGGGTCCTTGACTTTGCATCTTTCGCCCGTTGTATCTTAAAGATCGTCTAGTTGAGATAGCGCCGGCAAGGCTCTATGCAGAGCCTGCTGGTCAGGCATAAATAAAGTGAGAATTATTGGAAATAAATGAAATAATAATCAAGCAATTGAAGTTCACAAATTCAGCGTGGGAACTCAATAAGATATACAGATACAGATACAGATACAGATACAGATACAGATACAGATACAGATACAGATACAGATACAGATACAGATACAGATACAGATACAGATACAGATACAGATACAGATACAGATACAGATACAGATACAGATACAGATACAGATACAGATACAGATACAGATACAGATACAGATACAGATACAGATACAGATACAGATACAGATACAGATACAGATACAGATACAGATACAGATACAGATACAGATACAGATACAGATACAGATACAGATACAGATACAGATACAGATACAGATACAGATACAGATACAGATACAGATACAGATACAGATACAGATACAGATACAGATACAGATACAGATACAGATACAGATACAGATACAGATACAGATACAGATACAGATACAGATACAGATACAGATACAGATACAGATACAGATACAGATACAGATACAGATACAGATACTTTATGAAGTTTTGCCTGCAATTGCGGCTCATTTGAAATATGATTTGAGATTAAAGATCCTGAAAAGAGTTGTTAGCTAGTTAGTGAGCTGCTGAGGAAGGCCTCGAGTGAGTTGGTGTCATTGGGTTGATGTTGACACGCCTGGCATGCGATGATTTATTGATGCGGTCAAAACATGTGTTGGAAGTGACAGCTTCTTGCGGCATCTGTAACGCCGCCGACGCCTCTGCAGCCGCCCCCGCAGCCGTCTGCTCGAGTCGGGCTGGGCCTGAAAACGCCGCGTGTGGTTGCCGATGCATCTTTGAATGTTGAACGCTTCCCGGGAATTGTGTTGTTGCGGTTGCGCCCAACTTGTCTGCCACTAACGATCCTTGCAGCGGCAATCAGTCTGACAATGATCCTGCCCGAGTCTGTTTCGATTTGCTCTCGTATTTCCGCCCTCGTGTGGGAATTTCCGCGCTGTAATTGGAGCAGGTTTGTCTACATTAAGCGCCGATGCCGCCACCGAGTAATCTATAATTAATAATTCAAACAATTAATAAACATTTAAGAAATTTACAATTCGACTCGCTTGGCAAACGGAAACAGCTGCATTTGGCAGCAAAAAGATGAAACAGAAAATAGATTTATGATCCAAGCACATACATATATAGATAAAGAAAACTTTTCAAATCCCATTTCATTAAAATTGTAATGCATTTTCCCTCGACTAGTTTCGCACTTATCAAATTAAAAGAAACGAAATCTGTGTAATTTATGTGTATGCCTAAAATTTCACACCACGGCCATGGCCAATGTTTTGCATAGCTCTGCCAGGCACTTTTGTTGGCTGTTTGAGATTTTAATCGCTGGCCGTCAGCTGCCCGCTGCCCGCTGCGCTGTGTTGGCTGGGAACAATGGCAAACGGCATTTGAATGTCAAACATGGGCGATGTTTGGTCCAGCGGACATGTCAGCGGCCATTTTGCATTGAAAGGATAACAATGCGACAATAATAGACCCCAATCTGCTTAGCCCGCTTCAGTGGCCGCCGTGCATGTTAATAATGTCACTGCATTTGGCAATTGACCAGCATTCATGCTGGCACACTCGCCCGCTCCCTAATATAATGAGCGAGAGAGGAGGCCATTAATGCAATTGCCATTGGCACATTGGCACTATTTGCATGCCATTTTGCCAGACGGCCATTTGCTCGCGCGCACTCGAACGCACAGCAATAACAATAAATTTAATGGAAATTGCACTTCATAGCATATCATGGCTTATGTGTCAGTGGGTTGACTCAATTGCCCATGTGCGGCAGCAAAATGGCGTCAAATGCGACAGCGAGATCGAAGATATTTGTTTGTTTAGCTGAGGCTGTGACTGTGGGTTGAGTTAGTCCTCTGCGAGGTTTGCCAATACATAATTAGTCTCTGTCTCCGTATTTAGTTAGGCAAACCTGAAACAAAAACAAGTCATTTATTAACGATGTCTGAGATTCTTGGGAATCTGGCACATTAGGCAGCGTCTTCTTCGCGCAGTGGCGTGAAGAACTCGAGTCTTATTAATGAGGCGTGTGAGAGAAAGGATAACACCCACGAGCAACTGTTGCTGTTGCCGCAGCCACATACCGCCCAGCCACTGGCGAGGCCCTGGTAATGCGATACACAAAGAAAGCGACGCGTCTCGGAATGTGCGACAAGTGTCCACCTCTGGCGCCAGTTCTGGGCACGCTTCATAGAGAAAGTAGCTGGATGTCTGGTGTTTTTTTTTTCTGCTTCTTGTGCTTCTTCTTCAGCAAAATATTTACAAGTTCCGAGTCTGCTCTCTAATCGCATTAACTACCGTTTAATGTTTGGCCAGCCAAGCTGACACGCCCACTGGGTTGGCTAAGGGCCAGCTGCAACTAAGTGGAGTATGAGTGTCTGTGCACTTGAAGAAAAACTGCCTATGTTATTGTGAGGAATGGCACTCAAAAGGGTTGAAATTTGTAATGAATGCTAAAAGAACCCTTAAGTCATGTTTAGAAGAGAAACAAAAAAATTATTATTGATTTTAAAATTGAGAAAATTATTGAGTTATGGAAATTCTTATTACAGGAATATATGCATTTTTATTATATTTTTTGTATAGTTTTAGTTTGGGTATGGTATGCATATTGGCTTACTCTAATATCCATATCTGTCTTCATAATATATATATTATAGCTTATATAATACAATAGCATATACCCTCAATTTATTAAGTGTTATGATTCGAAGGTCACATTTATTAGAAATTTTCTTTGCAGCGTAAACTATATTTAAGTAAGAAATTTAGAATTCTGAGTTAATACTCAGTAGATACGAAAAACATAAAAAATTTGAAAGCCTGATAATATAATGTATTATTGAAATATATGGGGTTTGTTATATACAACTCCCCGCTCGTACATATGTTTTATTTATAAATCATGTATTCATTTATATTTCATACATATTAATTTTCAATGTATATAAGCTAATATATAAGTAGAAAAGGCTTAAGGTCCTGTACTGCCAATTCCATACGTGTCCCATATAATTAAATAAATAAATTATAGATATATAGATATAGATATGAATATATAAATAAATGTATATTATTATATAAACTTATGTATAGCGGATCGTTGAACGCGATGAAAATCGAAAGAGAAATACTTCTCTTACAGTGTTGCAGCTAGAATTAACAAATCTTGTAGATAGATCACAATTGCACTCAACTTATATACCTGTAAAATATATAAATTTTATAGGATATTTTTTTTATAATTTTTTATATTTTTTAATAAATTTAATTCACTTTATTGACTGCAAACGAGTATTAAAAACATTCAGTAGTATTATTTCTACACTCTTCTCCTCTCACTTTACTCAAGTACATTCCTAAATTTTTCGCCTTGTGTACTTTTATATTTACAATGCTTGAATTATTCGAATATTAATTGATAATTACAATGCCGGGTTACGTCTCGACTCTTGGGCCCTAGCACAATATTTCACGAAATTAGACAGGCAATTTCAATTTTCCAATGGCAACTGGGGAATAGCCGAGCCGAAGCTAAAAGTTATCAGAGCTAATTGTCAGGCCAGGTCCATAAATCTTGCCCGGCAACGCGATAGTTTCGATGCCAATGGGATACTTAGATGCTGCACGACTCCAGCAACAGGGGAAAGGGGTTATCTCCTGCACATAATTACGTAGTCGTAAGAGAGAGAGAGAGAGAGAGAGAAAGGGTGAGCGGCTGATAGAGATAGAGAGTGTGAGCCGATAACCGTTTGCCACTGGGGCTAGTCAAGCGTTATGCCGGCTGATTAGAGCGGCGAGAGGAGTGGGCATACACACACGCACACACATACACGCACACTCAATGACAGCCTCAATTACATAGGGAGTCAGCCGTCGATAAGGCCGCTCGCTGTCAGCAGCGTTATCCTGCCACGGCCAATTACAAGCGCAATGTTTTAATTTGAGCTGATAAGCGGCCAAACTATCGCTGATGCTCCGTAATTTTAGGAGTTTATTGAATTTTGGGCCTCGGGCTCGGGGTTTATTGAACTTGCCACAAAAATCTTGAGAAAACAAATCAGTTTATGATAAGCAGCAGCGCCGAGTCATTTGGTTATTTTGTTGCTTGGCCCGACTCGGTTTCTGGCTTCAGATTTTGTTGCTGAAGCGCCTCTGCTGGCAACACAATGCCGATGCATTGTGTTGTCTGTGCACCTTTTGGGCTGCAGGTCGCCGTCGCAGTCGCCGCCGTCGCTGCCGACGTCAACGTCTTTTACACGCTTTCAAATTGCAAAAACTGTAGCAGCCGCGTCTTGGCCATTGTCTGAGCTGAATTGTGTGCCTGCATCCTGGGCCGGGACCCTGGCCCGCTCCATTGTTTCAATCAGTGGCCAGCCATTGTTGGCAGCGGCTTTTGCGAAACACACACACACATACGCATACACACAGGGGCACACGAACTGCAACATTTTACACCTCTTTTGTTTCTGTGAGTGTGTGTTGTTTTTGCTGGCAATTGTGTTTTAAAGAGGTTCAAGTGAAGCGCATCTAATTGCCAGCGGCCAGCCAAGTGCCAAGTGCCAAGTACCGAAGTGTTTTCCAAACTGCTTTAACGCCCCAGGCCGTAGGCCCTGTCCGGCCAATTTTCCCGGAAATCAAAAAAGGTGCGCTACACTGTTCGGCCACGTTGATATATGAAGCGTGTCAACTGCATCTTTAGTGGTTTTTAATTTGAAAATTGTTTTGGTCACTCCCACTCGATCGGCAGTCGGCAGCTCTTGATGCCGGGGCGTTTACGTTTGTCCAACAACTGCTGCAGCATTCCATTACAATTACAGAGCTCGTCCTTTGTCAAATGTTTGTTGGCACCTCCAAGCATGCTCCTGAGCCCGCATACAAATGCGAGTCCTTGACGCGCAATTTAATTGCCTGCCCGCCTGTCAGCTGCGCCAACTGCCAAACAAGCTGCAATTAAAGCATATGTTCTCTTTAGCGAGAGCAACTCGTATCGCTCGCTCGCATCCCAATCAAAATTCATATCTGGCGATCTGTCCAAATCAGCCCATTATGGAGATGTTTATCTTGATATTTGCCAGTCTGCGTTTGTTTGTTTTGATTGCCTGTGAATCTGTGAATCTATGAGTCTGTCTGGGTCTGTGCATAAGCCTCCCCCACGTTGTACGGCTTGTAATGCCGTTGCTATTGCACCCTCATTATTTTTGGCTTTTGTGCCGCGCAACAAGCCAATTATGTTTTGATTAAGCGGGACAACAGCTGAGCATTTCAGATATGAGCTGTTGTTGTACCCTTAATTGATTTGCCATAAATGGCATCTGCCGAGGCGATCTGCATATGGAAAGCCATTTTGGCCAAGTCATGTCCAGCTGTAAGTGGACCCGTCTTTGTGTGTGGCCAGATCACGTGTCAAACGGCCAAGACAGGCCAAAACGATTTAATAATGAACTCGACGACAATGCGACTCGCATACATCATCCACTCCATGAGTATATGAACTGTACTTTGCTCCCTTGACATCCATGCTGCTGACAAGCCGATTGTTAGATATTTCTCTTTTTCGACAGAATTTGCTGTGTGAAAAGTCGGACAACAATGCCGATATGCAAAAGATACACCAAAACACCGCACACAAAGCACTTGAGTCTCGCAAGTGGCTGAGCCGTTTGATGAGTGTCAAAAAGGCAGCAGAGACTACAAGCGGATTACCAGGATTTGGCTCTTTGTTGCCCAGGAGCAGCCAATTTGGAAGTCAAAGTGCAGACGGCGCATTATGCGCTTATCGCCCATAGAGTGTGCACTTTTCAATTGCTGCCCTACCTGGGCCTGGCCTTTGTTTGGGGCTCAAGCAGCTGCCTCGGTTCTGGCTAAATAATATTATTGATTGGCAGCGCGTTGAGAAACATAATTTAAAGATATTTTTTTATTATAGTTTTCTATTTTGTTCGATTGCTGAAAGGCACAGCAAATGTGCTTAAGAGATATTGATGTACGCTATTTAATAAAACCTTCAAATCCCTTGACAAAACTCAATTTCAATAGAGAGTAATTCAATGGATTTTTAATAATTTTGTAATTTCTTATTAATTTGACAAAAAAATATGGAGTTTCGTTAAATACAATTTTTTGCAAAATCTGTGATTTCTGCCGGAATATTACTAATAAGTTACTAATACAAAATATATTATATATTATAATAAATAATGCCTCTACCATTCAAAAACTTTTATCAGTAGAACACAATATTTAAAAATATCTCTTATCTATACAACTTAATTCAGCTTCAATACATTTGTCACAAGAACAGCTTAGACCTCATCTTCTTTACTCTTCCGTCTCTCTTTTCTGTAGGTTCCATTAATTAGCTATCCATAAAGCCAAGTAGCTCACAAATTTCAATCAGGCAGCAGCGAAGGGCACGGGAAAACTCTGGCGGAACATAACTACAATTGGCTGCCATACGTTGCTCATAAAGGCGACGGCTGTCGGGGCAGAGCAGAGCAGGGCAGGGCCGGGCAGAGCGCGGACTACCAAAGTGTCGACATTGTCTGTTGGGTGCTATTGATATAGTAAATTTCCAAAGAAATCTTTGAGATTGCTGGCGGTTGATAAGCGTGGAGCAACGGCAACGGCAACAGCAGAGGCAGCGGCAGCGGCAGATGCAACCGCGCTTTATTGTGTCTATAGGATATGTAACTGTTGGATTGCTGGCGGCAAATGGCGCGCGTGTTCATTAGCCGCCATAATTTATATGAGCCAACATATTTATTGAATGTTTTGGCAGCCGTTTTAACGGCTCGGCTAGCTAGCTGACTCGGCTGACTCTCTGGCTGACTCTCTGACTCTGGCTGGCCCAGGCTCTGGCATTAGATAATAGGCCACAGCTGCCATGTCGTCGTCATAAACTTTGGACAGTCAGACAATTACCACGTTGAGGTCTGTTTGGGCCGAGTGCCTGCCATTGGACTGGGTGTGGTGCCTCAGCGTCTGCGCTCGCTGCTGGCTAAGCTCACAGCGTGCAATTATTTTCGAGTGTGAAAATAATAAAACTGCCAATGGCGAAAAGAAACAAAAACAAAATAATAAGATTGTGTCCTGCGGTTCTCGGGCCCTCTAACAATTGTCGAAAAAGTGCGCACTTGTTGTTGTTGTTGCTGTTGGTGGTGTTAGTGTTGGTTTAGCTGAGTACCCAGCTGCCTTTTAACTGAAAGGCAATTTGGTCTACCCACACGCATATGTGCACAGTCGGCGCACTCGAGACGCTGTGGGTGATGGATGGATGAGGTACTCGGATGAGGCAGTCGGCAGTCGGCTCGGCAGTCGCCTCTCGCTGCTCGGCTCAAGTGCTTGTTGTGTCCTTTTGTTTGAGCTAACATTATTCTTTACTTTAAATACCAATTAATAACTGCAGCTGAAGCTGAAGCTGAGGCAACTGAAAACTCAACTCAACTTGACTCAATAACTGGAACACACAAGTGGCACTCTCTCTCTCTCTCTCTCTCTCTCTCTCTTTCGCTCTCTCAATCTCCCTCCCTTTCTCTTGCTGAGTTTTCTGCAAACATCAGTCACATGGAGCCCTTTGCTTGGCGTGAATGCGTCATAATCTTGCCACTTGAAAATGAGCGCAAATATTTGCGAAGCAACCGCCGTCAACTTGAAACAATTAATGTGGCATTTGTGTTACGGCGTATGACTTTCGGCTTCTGCGGCAAGCGGCACCGCCGCCGTCCAGCACCTTCACAAACAAATGCTAATGGGTATTACAAGTCGCCGCCGCCACTTACTCAATTACTTTGCCAAACATTCAGTATTTCAGTATTTATGATTTATTTGCGGCGACTTACGTCTCCGTCAACCTCTTCATCTCAGTCGCCTCGACGGGCCATTCCAACTACCGAGCGTCAATATTGACCATGCAAATAGGGCAACAGTGCGCGGTTACAGCCACAGTGTGGTCCGGTCCAAGCCCATGCGATCCCATTCGATCCCAACCGATCCGTTCGTACTATTGTCAGGTGTTGTCTCTCGAGTCGGCACTTCAGTGGCCAAGAGCTGGGCATTCTAGCGGGCTCTGGCTGAGGCGCAGCATCTGCAGCACTCGGATACATCTATTATGACTTCAAAGTGCCGTCACGCCAATTGTTTGTGGCACTTTTCTATAAACTTTGACTCACATTTGCCAATTAACTGCGACACTTTGAGTGTGTGGCACAGCTACCGGGCTCTATAAATAAACCCAATCACAATGTATGGCTACCAAATTAGCAAGTCGAGGCGCAAATACACTTCGCCAGACCAAAAAAAAACCGGTCCGACCTAGAATTGTGAATGAGTTGACAAATAAAGCTATTCATTGTACTAGATAATTGTCAATATGACGAAATTTGTAGATTTTAAAGAGGCAATACTTTGAGTATATATTTGTAATATTTAAATATATTTTTATATTTTTTTTTAAATTGGTCAAAATAATAAATAATTATGAAAAATTATAAATACATAAAATAAAATAAAATATATTTATATCACATTGACCATAAAATATATTAATAATAAGAGAATCTGAAATAAACTAGATTTTAATTTTTTATTAAATTTTTTTAGAATATTTTTTTTATTTTATATATTTATTTTATAAGTAATAAATAATATTTTTTTTTTGTTTTTTATTTTTTTATTTTACATTCTAAATAATATAAAATATATCAGTAAGAGAATCTTAATTTTATAAGTATTATTTTATACTATATATTTATTTTATTCAAGATGTAAAAAAATAACATATTTTTTATTTATATTTTATTTATTTTTAATATTTTTTATTTTACATTTTTTTTTATAAAAGAATCTGAAATAAAGACTATTTTGCTTTATGTCTAAAACTGAATAAAGAAATATTTTTATTTTTATTTTTGTGCGTGTGGAAAGTTACACTAAATATTAATTAAAAATATATAATATTTATTAGTTTCTTCAATCATATTTTCAGTATTATATTTTGCATATAAGAAGACGTTTCAGAGCGCACACTGCGATCAATTGCATCTATTGTAAGAGTATAGAAACGCGCCGCGCGCGCATTCAAATTGCATGAATGGAGCCAGGCGACAGGGATGAGAACAATTGACCAAGTGCAGAGTCCAGCTACCGAGCTGGCGATGTCTAGCGGCTGTGTGCGATGTCAATTAGCAGCTACGGAATGACACTTTATGTGCGTCGCGCGAGAAGCTACTGCCAGATCCTTGTGCAAAGTGCAATCAGTGCAAAGCAGAAAGCCAACGAAAGCCAGCGACCATGAACGGCTACGCAGTTGACAAACAAATAGCGGCTAGAAGCTGCCCCCAGATAGCCGGCCAGTGGCAGTGGCAGTGGCAGTTGCAGTGCAGTCAAGAGGCGAGCAGCGAGATCTGAGCCAAACAAACAATTGATGTGCTCCAGGGCCCGGGTCTGGGCCAGCCCCAGACAACAGTAACGCGGATTGTCTTGAGAGCGGGCACAGACGATCCGCAAAGTGACTTGTAAACATTTTAGCAACTTTTCAACTTCAGCTTCAGATTCAGCTTCAACTTCAACTTGAGGCCGCCTAATGAACTGTCCGCTCCGACTCTGATTCCCAGTGATTGGCATTCGGAATCGGAATCTCAGTTGCAGTCGCTGCGCGCATCGAATTTGCATTTGCATTTGCAATCGCGTCTGCCAATTGACAAGATAAATACATTTAGCTAATTTGATTTTAGACGTCGTCGCGCCTTGGATAGGAAGCTGAAAATTTGTACGCATAAAACGCAATTAAGTTGTAATTAAGCAACACAAAGGCAGCCGCGGCGACAGCAAAGCACAAATAAGCCCACCATCTAAGGCCAGTTGACTGTGGAGGCCTACGCCCACGCCCACGCCAGGTCTCTCCTCCCAGCGAGAGACAAAGGCAATCAGAATTCATTAGCCGAGCGGCGACAAATAAACCAAAGGCCTATAAATTTATGTATATATACATAAGTAAATATGTGTGTGTGTGTGTGTGAGCCACATAAAAGGCGACAGAACCGCACATCCTGTGCCAGGAAGCAGCCGGCTGAAATTACAAAAGTCAACCAACCCCCAAAAGGCACATAAAAACGCTTGAAAAGCGTATGCTCTGCCTGTGTGGAGGAGTGGGGGGCGTGGCCGGGGATATTTCAACAACTTGGAAAGCCCCCAGAACCAACAGCAGCCGAGCATCCGACCATCCGACCATTCGAGTCGAGGCAGAGGCTTTTGAAAAATTGCAAATTGAATTAAGCCAAAGTTAAATGGCTAAATGACTCGAGAGCCAAGTAGCCCGGAATGGAGGCTGGGATTGGGCTGGTATTCAGCCCTGGCAGGTTGCCACCAGCCGCTCCTTGTGGACGGGGGCTGGCATATGGGGGTTGCGGTTAGGCGCATGATAGCAGCTAATATGCTGAGAAGGATAAACGCACGCTGGAGCACAGTCACAGTGGTGCTCTTACTGAATCTTGGACCAGTAATATATACATTTATCTATCAATGAAGTTTTTATATTATAAATATAGATCTTCAATCTAATCCAATCCAATACGAATATAAAAATAATATAAATAAATGTGTGCTTATTTTGATTTAATTATTATTATTATATATTTATATTTTTTTCATTTATTTATTTTTTATGCAAATACTTAAAATATATTTATCAATGTATATATTTATATAAAAATTTAATTATAGTATTATTTGTGTTCTATTTATATTTTTTATATATTTTCAATTATACCTAATTAAATTTACAAAGCCTTCACTTTGTCCCACTGTATCGTTGTTGCGCCACAGCCAAAAATTCGAAGAGCCACAAAGCCAACAACAAAACTCAGCTCCCCCTGCAGGGCCCTGGTGCGCTTGGGCCTGAGTGTTAGTGTTATTTACCAGGCTAAATTATTAAACGATTGTTAAACGAGCGGATAAAGGATGAGCGTGAATGATGATGATGATGATGCTGCTGATGGCGCGCGAGGGGGTTGCCGGGCAGGGAAAAAGGCGGATCGCAGGGTGGGCCATAGAAATGCTCCGTTGGATTTGTTGGTAGAGCTGCAGCGCAGGGGAAATTTGATATTAGGTAAATTTATTTGATTTACATTTTTATAGGGTTGCTTGCCATGGAATGGAACAAAATGGAATGGGCAGGGCAGGCAGGGCGAAGGCAAGGAGCTGGCCTGTTGTTTGCGAACGTCGTTCCCATCATCATCGTCGCCGTCGTCGTCGTCGTCGTCGTCGTCCTGCGCTTATCGCATTAAATGCCGGCAATGAAGATAAGAACTTGTCTAGCAGGGAGCTGGCAGGCAAACGGGCATAGAGTAAATACAAAATAAATTAATAAAATGGCCGCGTGAAAAGAAATCATAACGAGTTTGGACGTGCGTCGAGCCCTGCACGCCGTGTAGGCAATTATGCTAGCAAAGTGGCAGAAGAAGAGCCGGAGAAAATTGCGGCTGGATGCCAGCCAAATTCTCAATTCCAATGCAAGCCATGATTGACGGGGTTTTTGGCCCAGCCAACCAACCAGCGGGCGACCTTGTACTAAGCGAAACTCCCACTAACCCATCCTCTCTCCTCCCAGCATTGAGCTGCCCGTAAAGCAATCAGCGCCAAATCAGAAGTTTATTTATTTGTTTGTTGTTTGGCAAACATTTACGCCATCAGCAAAACGACACCCGAGAGCTCGTTAAATGCGCAGTCATGCGGATGTAATTCAATAAACGAGCGCGCCATCATCAGAGTCCCAGTGCGACTCCCTCTCGCTCTGCCACTTGCTGCTGCTGCTGCTGCTATCCCTGTCCTGCTCCTGGCTGCCTTTGGCCATCAACACCCAACCGTTTAGCTGGCTATATACGACGCCTCTACTCGTATACGAGAGCCAGCCGCAATTGCCACAACAGCCGATGTGACTAAATGACTGACTGACAACCGCATTGCGTTTGTATGTATAAGCATATATAAATCTGTGTGTGTGTGTGTGTGTGTGTGTGTGTGTGTGTGTGTGTGCTGTGGGGGTTGGTTTATTTACTTGGCAGGGTAAACCACCCTGCCATGGCGAAACTTGTAGCTGCCACGTCGACCCCTCGCCGTGGCTCAATAACGTTTATTGACTAAAATTTCGCACCAGCATCGACTGCAACCCCCGCACGACACGAAAAATCTCAACTGTCAACACATCAAATGGGGGGCTGTCAGGCGATGCGGGGGTGTTAACGTTTTTAGCATGTTTAAGCGATTTAACGCATCGCAGGGATAATGAAATTTTGATTATGTACCGCTTGGCTGGTTCTGTTAGCCAAAACCAAAAGCGTATTTATCGCTGTCAGTGTCAAGTGTATGTGGATAAAGTACTTCACCTTGGCGAGCTACTAATTATCGTGGGTAGTTAATGTCTTATTAAAGTATATGGGCAATTCTCTAGTGGCGAATGTGACATTCGTACGTATTTGAGTTTATAAAAAACGAATACCAAAACATTTTTTTATTCTGACGAATAGTGAATCTTTTAGCTCTTGATTAGCTCTTTAATTGGTGCTGAATCTGATTTTAGGCAATTGTTAGTTTTCAAGATAATTACAAAAAAACAAGAGGTTCGCAAGCTACAAAAAACGTAAGTCGCTTTTTAAATGAAGAGTTCAACCTGAGATTTTAGCGAAACCTTAAGTGACAATTTATTACGAATAATTTTAAATGATTAGAAATCGGCACATCTTTACAATGCATTTTATTTGATTCAAAAATATTGAGTAGTTTTTTTTATTTTTTAGTTTTAATCAGGGTCGAAGGTGACGTGTCGAATGTGACATTTTCCACCATACGATTTTTTTTTTTTTTTTTTCTTTTTAGTAAATGTACATGAATAAAAGCATTAGAAATGAATTTCAACATATTCAATTTATTAATTTTTTAAAAAACGTAACAAAATATATTCAAAAGAGAAAAAAAATAGGTATATTCATCTGAAATAAGTAAAACAAAATAGAAAATCTGTTTTTTTTGTACTCATCTACACTCATAAAATATATTCAAAATTTTAATTTTTCCAACCTAGATTTAAAATTCACTTCGGTTTATTTAAATTTTGTATTTACCTTTTTACGGTGTCGAAAGCTACGCACTTTAAATAAAACACTATGACCAAATAGCTTAATATTTTTGTGTGAAGTTTTTTTTAATAAATTTGCAATGCAAAACTATGTTTGCTACTAAATTTTGATGCTAGTTGTGCAAATACATTTGACTTACTGATAACAAAACCTATTTTTCGAGGTCGAACGTGACATCGAAATGTACGGTGAAACAAACGTAATAATTTACCATATAGTCAATAACATCGTACCTTTTATATTTTTCTTTTACTCTTTAAGCATAAACGAAGATTTGAAATAGTATATTTCATTGCATAGCGCCTCTCTTTAAGAACAGTAATATAAACAAAATGTGCAACAGAAATGCTCAAAACAGAACTTTGGCACTTGTTCGGCTTTGTGTGTCAATATTTCGAGATGTGTTATGAATAAATGTAAAATTAGTTTATATTAGGTAAATTTAATCGATTAGTTATAAAAAAATGTTATCTGAACATGCATTCATTGACTTTGAATTTTTTGGCTGTGGTTGACCTTTCTGGAGAAATGCCCATATAATAAGTTGACATTGATTAAAATATAACGTAATATATTATATATTAATATATACTATAAATATATAATATAAAGTGACAGCTATTATCCAATTAGAAGAAAGAACACGAAAGGCATAGGAAGTTGACTATTTTAATTCTTATAATACCATAAAAAAATAATATTTTGAGAATTTCATAGTATAACAGTTGATAGAATAATCTCAGCTGTTCAATATATGAACAGAAATTTTCTATCTCTCAACTATAAATCGTATTCGTCGCGGTTTCAATTATTTAAATAACTAAATTAAAAAGAAAGTGTTTCAAAAGGTTTATTTAAAATACATTTTCTTATTAGTTCCATTAATATTATTTGTATATATATTTATATATTGTATATTATTTATTTTTATACCCTGAGCCCATTGAAAATGGGAAATCAGGGTATAATGGTTTTGTGAAAATGTATGTAACAGGCAGAAGGAGGCGTGCCACACCCAATAAAGTATATATATTCTTGATCAGCGCGACAAGACGAGTCGATATAGCCATGTCCGTCTGTCCGTCTGTCCGTCTGTCCGTCTGTCCGTCCGTCCGTCCGTCCGTCCGTCCGTCCGTGTGAACGCTGAGATATTTTTAAGTACGCAACGTAGAGACTTGAAATTTTACATGAATACTCGATAATACCATACGCTGCACAAGTTTATAAAATTTTTTCGATAACTCATTCCATTTCGATTTTATGAGCATTTATCGATAATTTTAATGTGTTTTTAAGGCTTGGTTTATACATCTTTTGAGCTAAAGACTTCAAATTTGCTGTGTAGTTGCGTGTAATGAATACGGAGATAACGTTATCTTTAGATTTTGGATGCCACGCCCCATTCGCCCCCAATAGCCCCCTATTTGTAAAAAGCGCAAATCAAATACTAGAGATTTGTGCTTTGGCACATTAACACATATGAATGTCATAAATAAGTTGTGAAAGTTTGATGCACTTAGTCCATCGCTAAGAAAAGTTATTAAACAATTAAGTTTCCATAGTAATGCCCACATTGCAGCCCAAGCGCAGTCGCTGCGTTAACTGCGCAGTTGGCAGAGCGCGCTCTTATGCGTGCGTGCATATGTATGGGTGTATGTGTTGTTTGTATGTGTGCATACAAAATCGTAGAATTATTTGATATTTGGCTCTTCACAGGGCTCAGGGTATTCCCTAGTCGAGCAGTCTCGACTAGAGCACTCTTACTTGTTACATTTTCAACACTATTGAAAACATATGAAAAATAAACAAAAAATTATAAAGCTCATTTAAAAAATAATAATAATAAAAACATTATTGATTTCAGTCATAAATAATGCCAAATAACAAAATGCGATAAAAATGTTACAAATTGAATTTTATTTTATTTCAAATTGCAGAACTTTCGCATAATGCCCGGCGAAATCAAATGTTAATCAGGCAATTACGCAATTTAATTATGAATTAATTGCGCCATTAAAATAACAATCTTTATTGACGACGCGGCTGCGGCTATTTGAAAAGCTAACTGCCCACATAAATGTGCAACACCCTCGCACACACACACACACGCACACACACAGACAAGCACATACAGCAAATTGCAATTGGATCTCCGCCTTCTTCATCTCCGCCCTTCCAGCCACTGAGCCTTTGGCTAAGTGGGCGCGCGGCAAACAAAATCAAACACAAACAAGCTTCGAAATTGAGGGAAAAAATTAAAAAATTATGAAAAACTATCAAAACATTTACATGCGGCGGCATCGCGCGGCCAACGCGCCGGCCATTTATCAACTGACCAACTTGTTGTTGTTGTAGTTGTTGTAGCTTGGTGTTGTATCTGGCCGACTGCCTCAGTCGTTCTGCGCTGCCGGTCTCTTTTCATCTTTGGCCGGCAAAGAAAAAGCTTTGAATGCGTCGAGTGCGATTGAGTGCGGGGGTGTACGAAAGGCTGGCGGGTCTGGTCTGGTCTGGTCTGGTGTAGCCAAGGCAGAGTTCGGTCGGCTCATAAGTAGTATATGATTATGATGTTTATTGAAAAATTAATTTGCGCCTCGCTTTGGCTGCGGGTCTCATTTGCGTATTTCAAAGAGCAATGAATAATGATGAAGATTATAAAAACTCTTGACGCGTTTCGTCTGAGAAATTAATATTTGTAATTGGCTATAATTGTTCGTGCCAACGGCCAACTACTCAGAAAGAGAGAGGGAGAGGGAGAGAGAGAGAGAGACGATTGCACGAACGACTATATTAATGATGCCTCGCACTCGCCTGTTGTTATTTCAATAGTTTTAATTGAAAAGAAAGCGCTCTTCTTGCCTCTTAATGAAGCGCCTAACGGACAGTATAAAAATGTTTTAATCAGCCAGTGGAGGGTGTTGGGAAATCTTTGGGCCATGGAATGCGCAAAGAAATTGGACAGAGTTCAAAATTCATACACGTTAAAATGTTTGAATATTCCGTTTGATATTCTTTTGAGCATCTAAATGTTTGGCATTATAGTATAGAATTAGCTATTTGGGAATAATTTATGCCGCACGTGTCTAGCTCTAGCAAATATCGAGAACTTTGACAAATTTTACGAAATTTGTGATATTTAAAATTTAATTTTTTTTTTTTTGACTAATAAATTTCAAATTTCAATTAGTTGGTGAATTTCTGAAATTCCTTTCTTTCTTTTAAATTAATTTAATTTAATATTTATCAGATACATTCTTCATATAACAATTTATTCAGTTTATATATAGATATATATAGTCGAAATTCATTTTCATTTTGTGTGAATATCCCACAAAGATGTTTTTGTACCATTGGCAATTAAGCATGAATATTGCGAATGAAAGGATTTTTCTGCTTAACTTGTTTATTAAGCTGCTCTAATTAAGTTTATTATTCGCCAACAGTGGCTTCATTAAATATACTTACGCACCAACAAACTGCCAACTTTCGCCCGTCATTAAGCAACCCGGGGAGACCGAAGGCAACCCTATTGGGTGCCGGCGAGAAAGCGTGGCAACAATGGCCTGGCAAAACTTGGGAGCCAACAATTTTCGCATAATAATCCTTAAAATGAGTTTAATTTGTAAAGTAAAATTATAACCAGAGACAGACAGAGGAAGATGGCGAAAGAGACAAACTCAAAAGGGAGAGAATGGCAATGGGAGCGAGCGGGACAGGGACGGGAAGAGGGCTGCCTTTTGTGCCATTTATAAAATATATATAATGAACCCCAAAGTTTGGCTTATCCTGGGCATCCATCCCTTTGTTGTCGCTTATTGGAGTAGACGGGTCGTGCTAGGGGGCGGAAGATTTGTTGTTTATTTCGGGATGCTGCATATTTCAGATTTACGTGTGATTGATTTGCCATGCTGGCTACTCGATTTATGCGTAACGATAAGAATTTTATGGTTTATCTTTGAGGTGTGCGCCATAGGCATAAACTTCGTTTCGTTTCGTTCCGTATTGTTTCGTATTTTCTTTTTTTTTTTTCTGGCAGGATTCTTTTCGAGCAGAAGAAGAGACAGCATAAAAAACATAATTTCCTGGCAGAGATTGCAGCTTTGTGATAAGATGCCGACGTCAATGAATTCGCTTTTCGTCATAATGATGGGCTTATTGTTTATTATTTATGCGTTGGCCCTCTGTGTGTGTGTGTGTGTGTATGACAATCGGGGAGCGGAGCTACGGTTATGGAAGTATTGCACATACGCCGTGTGCGCCCGCTTGGAGCACCAATTAAATTTTCCCTTTGCTCCAAAGACGGAAAAACTGGCAACGGCCGCGGCTCCAAAACGTAAGCAGACAGCGCGACGACGCGGCCGCCAATTACGTTGACAGCAGAATTTAATAAGAAGCGGCAAAGCGGCAGGCAAATGAAGTCATGAATGTGGAAGCTGTGACGTGTCAGAGCGAGATGGCGCTGCACGGCGTAGACAGCCAGAGCGAGAGAGAGAGAGAGAGAGGGACCAACAAAAAATCCAAAAGTGGAAACGAACGAGCGACGGCTGCGGCAGCAGCGGCTGCTTGTTATAAAATGCTAATACGCGCAGCAAAAACGCTTTGAAGATTGAATTATTCAATAATAATTAGGCGTGCGAGCGGGACAGCGCGTAAGGCAGCGGCGACAACGAACAACGGTGCCGTCTCGCTTGCGCGTCCAACACAAAACTCACCACACTGGAATGAACAGCGGTAGAAAAGAAGGCGGCGCAAGAAAATACAACAAAAGGTAAATAAGAAAAAAAAAATGTATATGAATAGAGCGCTGTGCGAGAGAGCATAACCGAAACAGTTAGGCCAATAAAAATGGTGTCGCTGCAGTCGCTCGAGCAGTGAGTGCAAGTGAGAGAGCAACAGGGCTGCGGCAGGCCGGTTTATCAGCCACCACCACCAGCAGCACCAACACCACCACGACGGCAGCAGCAAGCAGGTTTACCATGTGCATGTGTGCGTGTGTGTGCTCATGTGTGCGTGTGTTTGTGTTTGCGTTCGCTGAAGCAGCAGCAGAGCTGTCGCTGCGCCGCCGTCTACGTTCAGTTGTAGAACAGACGTGATCTCAAGAGGACGTGTTTCTCTCGAGTCTCAGAGCCGCCGAGCATAGTCGCAACGTGAATTAAACGCCACATACTACAGCAAATGAGCCAGCCGCGTGCGTGCGTGTGCATCTGTGTGTGTGTGTGCGCGTGTATTAGTGAGTGTTTGTGATGAACGAGCGAATTAATTAAAAGATAATCAAAACAAATTAACGACACATATATTTTCTACTGAGCGACCCGTCAAGTGCCAATTTGAACTCGCGCGCACCTCTCTCGCCAGTGCAATGTTTTAATCAGAACAACAACAATAGCAACAACAACAACAACTACAGCAACGACAACAATCTACACTCAATCAAATTCTTCAAGAGATAGCCCAGTGAATCGCTGGCTTTATGTTAAAGCTGTCCAACAACACGGCAAACGTGAACGCAACGAGCGCAGCAACGACCCGGAGCACGAACAGGAACAGGAGCATGACAGTGACTGGTCTGCGCCAAACGATGACCAGCCCGACGGTGCCGCCAACCACAACGCTCAGCAGCTCCGGCAGCAGCAGCACCACCAGCCTGAGCAACACGCTGACCAACGCCGTCGCCGTTGCCGCCGCCGGCACTGGTGCACTGCATCCGCTGGCCAGCCCCACATCGCCGTCGGCCCTGCTGCTGGCACATCAGCAGCATCTGCTGGCCCAGCACCAGCAGCAGCAGCAACAACAGCAGCAGCAGCAACAGCAGCAACAACAGCAACAACAGGCACTGCAACTGGCCGCAGTGCATCCAGCGCCACATCATCTGCACAAGAGCAGCTCCAGGCTGAGCAACTTCAGCGTAGCCTCGCTGCTGGCGGACACGCGACCACGCACGCCCAACGCCAGCGATGGACCCACGAATCTGTCCAGCTCGGCAGCGACGTCGCCCATCTCTCAGAGCAGCGCTGCGGGCACGCCGCCGCCGCCAACAGGTCCGCCAGCTGTGCCGCCCACGCATGCATTTCATCCCGCCGCTGTGGCGCACCACGCCCACTTGCTGCATGCCGCCCATGCGGCGGCGGCAGCGCACGCCCAGCAACAGCAGCAGCAGCAACAGCAGCAGCTGGCCATGGCGCAACTGCGTCAGGCGCAGGCAGACGCGCGCGCCAGCTCCCCACCCGCTTCAGCCTCCGCCAGCTCCACGCCCAGCTCGACGCCAGTGGCCCACGCAGGCGGCATCAGCTCCACACCTGCCAAGAACGAGAGACACTCGCCGCTGGGCGGCAGCAGCCACACGGACTCCGAGCTGGAGTACGACGAGGACATGCTGCACGAGCACGACGTGGAGCACGACGAGGAGGAGGACTCCATTGTGGACATCGAGGACATGAATGCCGACGACTCGCCGCGCTCCACGCCCGACGGCCTCGACAGCAGCAGCAAATCCCTCGAGGGCTCGCACGGCGGACCGCCCGGCTCCAACGTCAACTCCGGCCACATGCCGGCCACGATTCTCTCGCCCGCAGCGCTGGCGGCCAGCGGACATGTGCCCATACGGCCAACGCCATTCAGCGCCTTAGCCGCCGCAGCTGTCGCCTGGGGCGGCATGGGCGGCGGAGTGCCATGGCCGGGCGCGCGCCAAATGCCGCCCTTCGGCCCGCCGGGCCTGTTTCCGGGACAAGGATTTGGTGGAGGTAAGTGTTGAAAAGAAGATTTTTAATACAACAAATATATATATTCAAATATCAAATTGAAATTGAGTTGAGTGAAGTGGATTCTGCAGGGAATTCTTGAGATGTGATAAAGAATTTCTTTATTTATGAAAAAGTGAGATGAGTAAAGAGAATTTAGCAGGGAGTTCTTGAGATATGATAAAGTAATACTTTATTTATTAAATATATATATATTTAAATATCAAATTGAAATTGAGAAGAGAGAATATAATTCTTTTGTGAGTTCTTGAGATATGAAAAGGGTAAATATATCTGAAATGCAGCACGTGTTGGGCAGGTGTTAATATTAACTTGTTTTGTGATCTATAAAGATATTCGAGCTGTTGCTGAGCTCAATAAAAAGCTCTCTTTATGTAAACAGTATTTATTTATGGTTCAAGCTAATATCTGGTATTAATAGTTGACTCCATTTTGTCTCGTCTGTCTGCCTCTCTCTCCATATCTCTCTCTCGCTCACATAGTTTAATTGAATTAAGCCAAAGCGCGCCTTAATAGGCAACAGCGACAATGGCTGCCAACGGGTGCCATCGATGCTGCGGGCGCTGCACTCCATCCCCCGCTGCCCCCCACCCGACCGCCCCCTCCGACTGCTGCCCACTGTCTGGTAGTCAAAGTGCGTGGCAATTATTCCCTCGCTTTAAATGAAACAATGAAATGTATTTGATTGCGCTGACCATTTACTCGTATCATCCACAAAATTATTATCATAAATTGTTGCTGTTGCTGTTGTTGTTGCAGTTGTTGCTGTTGCTGTCGCGTCGGTTTTGATTTAACTCAATTGGCTCGTCTGCTTATTCATTGCACTGGCGTTGGCATTTTTTGTTTTTATTATAATTTTCATTTTCATTTTTGTTTTTTTGGTGTTTTCCGGTGCATGTCAGCCCCCCAGCATATATATACAATATATATATGGTTAGATAGGGAACTGAACTGTCTGTCCAGACTAATTGAAGCGAGTCTGGCAAAGCAAAGGCTGGGCCGATTTGTATCTGCATGCACAGTTCACACTTTTCTTGCATTTTCCGGCATCGGACAAAAAGTGACCAGGCGCTGGCAGCACTTGCAACACTTGCAGCGCCGCTGGTCACACCTTGCTGCAGTCCGGGGCCAGCGCCAGCAGCCAGGACAGCACAAAAACTCCGACGGCTGACAGACATGTGAACTTTACTTTACCCATTGAGGGCAAAAAAAGCTAACGCGAACTTTGCATTTCCGCCCCGTAATAACAATAACAGGCAGCAGTTTTTGCCCCAAGTTGTTGCTGCATTGTTTTATGGAGTTGTCAAAAGGGGGCAGACGCCCATGAGAGGCGCCACATTCAGGTTTCCATGCAGGGCTTTTTCTTCTCTTCTAAGCTTCGGGGACTCAGCGCAAATTACTTCAATAACAATTAACATATGAATGCAGCGGACTTAAAAATGCTCCTAAAAGTGAGTATTCAGAACTATGAAGCAAAAATTAGAAATCATTAGAGTAAATTAACCAAGAAATTAAGACTGTTTCATGTGCTCGACAGCTGTTTCACAGCCACTTACATAACAGGCATAACACTTACAGAAGCTGTAATAATAAAGAGCTGCAGTAATAAAAAATAAGTTTTCAAACTGAATTTATCCTAATATGTGAAATTAAATTTTATATATTCAATAATATTTAAATGAACTGTAGTCTCTGGTCTGAATGGCTGTGCTAAAAATTGATTTCAATTATGTCATAAACAAGTTTGAAAATTATTTAAAGTATTTTTGAGATTGAGCTGACTGCTGAACATTTATTTTGATCATTTAATATATATTTTATGATTTTTATATTTTATTAAATTTATTGCTCGACTTTTCAAGCTATAAAATAGTAATTTAAAATGTTTTTAAAATTATAAATAGCTTTGGAGAAGTTTTTGTGATTAACTTATAATTCTTTTATGATTATTTTATATATAATATATATTTTTTTAATTTATTAAATTACTATAAATAGTATGATAATTCTTTAGAATGTTTTTACATTATTGAACTATTTCGGATAGTTGTTTTGATCATTTAATTTATTCTTTTATAATCATTATTCTATTTTATTAAATTTGTTGCTTGAGCTCTTAAGTTGTTTATTTAAGATATATATTATATTTTAAATTATTTTAAGCTTGTCTTTGAGTTCTGAGCAGTTCTTTTAATAATGAAATAATTATTGTATGATCATTATATTTAATTAAATTTGTTGGTCGAGCTCTTAAGCCTTTTATGAATACTATAATAATTACATAAGATATTTTAAATATTGCCGATGACCTCTAAACACTTCTTTTGATTATCTAAAAAATATTTTTCGAGCTATTACAGTTTTTATAAATACTATAAAAATTATTTCAAAGATTCTCGCTGACTGCTTAGCAGCTCTTCAAATAATTTTATTTTAATTTCATACTAATTTGATAGTCTTTATATTTTATTAGTTTTTCTTTTCGAAACATTAGACCTTTTGTCAATCAGCTATCCACACTTGATTCAAATTGTCTTTAAACTGACAGGCGACAACGGCAACAACAACAATAAGAATAATAATAACCAACAACAACAACAAACTATTTCAAACATTTGCCGCTTATTTTGTCATTTGCTGTCAACTGTCGCACACACACACACACACACACATTCTCATATACACTTCAGTTTTGTACAACTTTATTTCGTTTCATTTTGGCAGCTGTTTTTTATTTTCCTGACTTCGAGCCATCCTCAGCAGGTCTCATTAGCGCAGCAGGTTGCAGCCTTTGTGTGAGCTCTCTTTCCCTCTCCCTCCTTCTCTCTCACCCTCCCTCTCTCTTATTATCGTCATTCGTGTGACCTGTGCCGCTATCTGTAGCCGCATTATGTCAAGTGTTAGGTACTTAGTGCCTTAGGGCTAAGTATCTGTATCTGTGTATCTGTATCTGTGTATCTGTATCTGTGCATCTGTGTCTGTATATGTGTATCTGTGTGTCGGCCAGGTCGAACGGTAGCTTGGACATTGGGTTTTATCAGCGGCGCTAGTTTCATGTTTGTTTCATGGCCCATTCAATTAACTGAAATACCGCAGGCTGGCATCTTAAATGGGCTGCGATTAGGGAACACACAGGAGCACAAAGAAAAACACAGGTGAAACTCGAGTTTGAGTTTGTGTGGCCTCGCTCAGAGGCGAGCGTCATGGCTTTATGCCTTTGCGGGGCCTCGCAATTGATTTACATTCGCAGGCAGTTAAAATGCCTGCGACGGGGCTCCATAATTTAACTAATTGCAAAGCGCAGGCACGTCACGTACCTTATGGCCCCAGGGGGTGGACAGGTGGGGCGGCCAATGCAGCTGCAATTCTTGGCAGCCATTATAGAAATTAATTTTCAAGCTGAACAAACGAGCAACAACTTGGGAGTCATTGCATAAATACAAACAGCAGTTGCTGTGTGCATGTGAGAGGAAGAGAGAAAAAGAGAGAGAGAGAGAGAGAGAGAGAGAGATGGAGACACAGCAACTGGCGAAGTTGGTAGGTGTGGCATGTCAGCTACGCCCACCTAAGCACGCAATTTTTATTTTCAGCCAGGCAGCAATTTAAACGTTGACAGACGGCGACAGCCGACGGCTGCTGGGCAAGCAAGTGGGCTGTGGAGGGGCGGGGCAGCGGACGGCTGCCTTTTGCATGCGTTTTAACACCATTCGCCAAAGGCTGCAGCGAAGACGCCAAAAGCTAAAATAATATTTGCATTCAGCACGCCATCTAACGTGCATAAGCTGTACTAAGCACACACACACACACATTTACAGCATAGCTGCATGCAACATAAGAGAGCTTTGGGGTGGGGGGTTAAAGGGGTCTGCGTTGAGGTGTGCTGGCGCAGACATTTTGATGTATGTTTTGGTAAATAAAATTTATTTGCATTAAATTACGAGGCAGACAAAAGCAACAGCAGTAGCAGCAGCAGCAGCAGACATAAGGGGAGCAGCAGCAGCAGCAGTGGAGGAGGGGCAGGGGGAGGGGAAGGGGGCTGAGTTGTTGCCAATGACTTGCATATGTGCCACAAGGTGTTGCTGCCGCAGACACTCGGGCTATATGCATGCATGTACATTTAGACAACGGCAAACATTTGCTAAATGTTTGTAGACAATTGGTAGTTCAACTAATTTGAGTCACTGTGTGTCTCTCTCTCTTTGTGTGTGTGTGTGTGTGTGTGTGTACAGCTGAGTAATTAAAAGAGCGCTCAAGCACTTGAACTTGCTGGCAGGTGGGCAGCAGTCCGCCTCTAACTGCGTGCCCAACCCACATGCGAGCTGTTCCTTGCCCCCTCCCGCCGCCTGCCCAACAACTCGCTCCCCTTGCGGGCAGCGGCCTCGTTATCGCCGCTTATCTTGCACAGAGGCAGCCATTGGTGATTAAAATATGCACTTCATTGCCACTGGGACAACACATTCCATTTGCCAGGCAACTGCAAAACATGCGAGGCGACAAGATTTGTCCACTGATCGCGCCCAGTTGCTGCTGCTGCTGCTGTTGCTGATGCTTCTACTGCTGCTGCTGTTGCTGCTGTTGCTGCTGCTGCTGTTGCTGCTGCTTCTACTGCTGCTGCTGTTGCTGCTGTTGCTGCTGCTGCTGTTGTTGCTGCTGCTGTTTCTGCTGTTGCTGCTGCTGCTGCTCGCTTATCTATGGCAGCCGGTTTTAACACGCTCTTTGCTAATTAATAGGCTCTAATGGGCCGGTTCTCATGCACGCCCCTCGCATGCAGCGCAATCAGGTTTACATATTAGAAATACGCACTAAAGCCTCAAACTGACGAGCAGCGCCTTGGTCCAAGGTCTCCTTCATTTGGATGCATTTATTCCCTTCACATTGTTTATTTTTCTACAAGCAGACATCTTTAAAAGGTTGCTTTATTTACCCCTACTATATACGATTTTCCACAGTTCTCTTATATATATTTCTACATATATGTATATATATATGTGCCAATGCAAAGTTTCTTCATCGCGCCATTCGCAAAATAAATCTCAAGTGTTTATCACTTGCCTTCAATCACTTTATTCTCCCCCACATGCAGCTGATTTGGTACTTTGCGCACCTCGTTCGGCTGCTTATTTGGTGCTAATTAAAATCCTTCATTATGAAATCAGCTGCCCCAATCAGCAGCGGCAACAGCTACGCCGGGATTGGCATGGGGTCCCCATAGCAGCGCTCGTTTGACCGTAAGCGTGTAATTGCATTAGCCAAACGTTCGTCTCGCTTTAGCTCCAATCGATTGCAAAATGCTTTTCACTGCAAAAACGCTTGCAGAGCCAGCCCAGCCCCCTTGACAGCTGCCCCACTAGCACCACCAGCCCCACCTGCTCGCTGCTGCTGCCTATTTGGCTATGCGAAAACGCTTTAATGAAGAATTAATTGCCAGCAATTTGCAGCGCAAATCAATCCACCGTTGTCACCGTTGTCGATTCGTCGTCGTGTCGTACCGCTGCGGCCCATAGTCCGTCCCGGGCCCGGGCCCGGGCGATTGCCTATGCGATCGATACGCGTAAATTTCACAATTGCTGCTTGTTTGTGTTTGTTTCTGTTGCTGTTTCTGTTGTTGTTGCTGATCGAGTCTTATATGTCGTCGTCTACAATACACCGGAGAACTCAAATTAATTGAAAATCCATTACAAACATAGGCTAAATGTCACAATTGGCGTTTGTGGCATGTACTTGCTCTGGCAATGGCGACGGCAACGGCGACGGCGACGGCGACGCTGGCGACGTATTGCCCCAGCAACTGCGAGCAGCTACGGGCAGCTACAACAATGGCAACAACAATGCCTATAAAAGCACAAACGAGTCTCGCACTCTGGTTTGGACGTGCGTGGCCGTCTTCGTCTTCCTCTCCGGGCTGCCCGCCACGTCTCCATGCCCAGCTCGACCCTCGTCTCGGCCTGGCTCGGATCTGTTGCAGGTTATTTGTGCAACAGGCGGCGGGCCAAGCGATTGGTTAAGTTGATCCGTGCGCCGATCCGAGCGGACGGCGGTGCGGCAGCCATTCCACTTGCTATAGTTGTTTCTTTTTTTTTTTTTGCTTTTGGCCTGCAATGGAAACCGAAACCCCATTCCAGCAATTTAGCGACAAATGAGCAATTAATTTTGAAATAAATGCAAAGCGCAAAACGGTTTTAGAAAAAGTGGAATTCGATTCAATGTACGAATACGAATACGAATACTTATTTACGATGCAGTTTGGTGTTAATTGCCGATGGGGCTGGGGCGCTCGATAGACAGATTGTGGACTGTCCAAATAATTATGGCCAAGTAAATACACAAAAGAACCAGATACTGAACAAAATGATAATGCGAGCCACAGACAGCCACAGGCATGTGACAAAGGCAGCCAAAGCTGTAAAACTTGACCGCATCGTTTATATGCTAATTTGCCAACTAATTTATGGCCATCACAACAAGAGCGACAACAACAGCAACAGCAACAACAAATAATAATAATAAAAACAACTATGTGAATCAGAAATGCAAGATGAAAAAACAAAAAACAAAAACAAAATAAACACACGAAATATATACAATATATTTTTATGTATATTTATAGATGCATGCGCCCGCGTCTTCGAGTCTGTAACAAATTTCTCGCTGCTGCTGAGGCGCATCCTCGGCAACAGCAACAGCTACAGCAACAGCAACATCGTCGTGATCATTATTATAATGATTATCAATATTATCGGGGCTTTTCACATTTCGTTTCACCTTGTTAGGCCATACAAAACGCCTTTACCCGACTGCATTCAATACAAAACAGACAAACAAATTAAATAATATGCATATAAATATACAAACATATATATGTATATATGTATATATATTGCAGTCAGCAGTCAGCGGGGCGCAGTTAGCAGATAAGGCCCGCAATCTGTACGATCGAGCTTGCCGCATTAACATAACTCTGACATGTCACACTAATTACTTAATGAGCTGATCAGCCCCACTGTCCAGATGCAGATGCCGATGTCCGATGTCGATGGCGATGCTGTCCACTGTGGCATTATTAGTTTTATTGTGGCAGAGCCAGAGGTGAGGCGACCAAACGAGCTGGTAGTTGGGCATTCTCTTTATGGACAGGCAGCTTTGACATTTATTTGTTTATTGATAACATAACGTGACACAAAATGTGTGTGTGAACACAGACATCAAGGCTTGGTATGTGGCAGACATGTTGTCGGCTGCGAATCTACCAGTTGCAGCAGCAACAGCAACATCAACAGCAGCAGCAACAGCTCAGCTTTTGCCATTTGTAGAGTTGCTCCAGCTGCTGGCTAATTTTTGTTTTGTTGTTTAACGCCTCATTTGGGCAGGCAGCCAGCGAAGCATCAAATCAATTACAATGCGAATAAAATACCAGTAAAAGAAGAAGAAGAAGCAGCAGCATCAGCAGATGACAACAATTTTCGGCTTGTCACTCAGCAATTTCAATTCGTGTAATTATGCATAAAATTAAAGCGTTGCATCTCATTTGGCAGGGGCTTTATTTTGATTCCTGCCTCGCACAACAAAATGCTCCATAAATTACGCGTGCCTGCGCCTGCCGACTTCAGACTCCAGACTCCAGAGTGGATGCGGGGCATATGGTGCATTCGGCAGGCAGAGCTGACCCGGGGATGCATCTTTAAAATGCCATTTGCATCTTTGTGGCTTGGCGCTGGCAGGCCCAATGGCAGGCTCATTACTTTCATTAACAACACTCCAAGTGGATGCCACAGGCGCACGATGCTCGGGGCAGCTGCATCGCCTTCTGCTCCGGCCCTGGCCCTGGCTCTGGCTGCCCCGCCAGCTCCTTGCGCTTGCTTTATAAGGCATGCACGTTTTTTCTCCTCTTTTTTTTTGCATTCACTGTTTTTTCTGCTGCTGCCCAGCCGGTCTTTGTTTGCCAAAACAAAATGCCCAAATTAAAATTGTTTTGCAGCCGAGAGAGAATCGAACTGGGGACATTGCATTTCCCGTCTTTACAGCGGCTGCTGCGACTGCTGCGACTGCTGCTGCTGCTGCTTTGTCTGACAAATAGTTTAGACAGCAAATTTATTGGCCACTTAAAGGAGTAATTACCTTTTGCTGTAGACGTTGCCGTTGTCGGCTTGTTGCCGCTGCCGCTTTTAGCCATGACAAGGCCAAGGACAGCCGCAGACGGACAGCGCCTGCTGACAGCAGCTCATTCAGCGCTTCAATTGTATGCAAATGCTGCGGATTCAGTTGCTTTTAATTGGACCCAGCGCAACTGACGTCAACACTTCCCCCACTCTCTCTCTCTCACTCTCCCAACTCCCAACTCAGCAACTACAACTAGATTTACTTGTGTTGACATCAACGACTAATCAACGCCCTCTCGCCTCTGTCTCTTTTAGATGCCAACGAGCCGCCCCGTATCAAATGCAATCTGCGCAAACACAAGCCCAACCGCAAGCCGCGCACGCCCTTCACCACACAGCAGCTGCTCTCGCTGGAGAAGAAGTTCCGGGAGAAGCAGTACCTGAGCATAGCGGAGCGCGCCGAGTTCTCGTCGTCGCTGCGGCTGACCGAGACGCAGGTGAAGATCTGGTTTCAGAACCGACGCGCCAAGGCCAAGCGGCTGCAGGAAGCGGAAATCGAGAAGATCAAGATGGCGGCGCTGGGACGCGGCGCTCCGGGCGCACAGTGGGCCATGGCCGGGTACTTCCATCCGAGTCTGATGCACCTGGGATAAGTGGCGGCCAAGTTGGTGTGCGCTAATAGATAGCTGGCGCACCAGCCGCCCGAGCAGCCAGAAGGACAACCAAATAACTGAGCCACGCCCAGCCGCCAGCACGCCCACCGTAGTCGTGCTCGCTTCGAAAACCCCAAAATTTTGCTGTGATGTTAGCGCATTTTATTTACGATACTTCCAAATGTTTTTTGTAAAATGCACTCTGTAAATACTGTAAGCATAGAGCAGGAGAGATGACAACAGATCCCATGCCGAACTCTGTACATATACATACACATATATATAAAGAAAAGCAAGCGAGAATGTTTCCTAATTGTACATAGAGATCTAGCGAGTAACTCAATCACGAATTCTTAAGAGCCAATTTGCGTTTAGAAGTATTTGCTGTTTGTTAAATGTCAACTGTAAAAAAGTCTTTCGAGAAAAATGAAAAAAAAAATTATATATATATAAAAAAAAGAGAGCATAATTTATTTGTAAAACTCAAGTCAATAAATCTACACGAATACAAACAAAGTCGACGCAAACTGAAGCCGCAAATGATATTTGATTGTATTGTACTTTGCATTATACTAAGACTAGTTAAAAGAACGCATGTATTTAAAAAATACTTCTAAGGAACCTAAATAAACAGCTCTAACCACGCCGTTAACTATACATTAAACCTAATACCTAATAATACGCAGCCCTATATACATAGCTCATACATTCATACAAAATACTACCATTTAGTGTTAATCCTACGTAGTTGTTTACACTTAAATCATTACAAAACAAAATCCCCATATTGAAAAAAAAAACCCAAAAAAAGGAAAAAAACCAATACAAAAAAAATCAATGGACAAATATATAATTATACGAAAAAATTTAAAGCGAATTTGTTTTTAATTAATGTCAAAAGTTGAACACAATTTTCCAGAATTTTATTTATTTTATGGCTGAATCGGACTTGAGATTATTTTTATATTTTTTTGTTTTTCACAGTCTTGTTCGAAATTTGTTGGCAATGAATGAATCTGACTTGACTTGAATTCAGCTAAATCAGCTCACTATAATATATGTGTGAATATATTATATATAGATGCTTTACGATGCGACGAGTGAGCTGACATACGCCTAGCTCGCAATTAGAAAATCTGTTGATTGACAAGAGATGATAACAAGCTGAATAAGTTAAAATAGAAATTGGCAGATGCACCATATATAAGAGACAAAACATGGTTAAGTTCATTCCCTTGTCGCATTTTTGGCTGAGATATGAGTTGAACTTCATGTGATTCACCTGATTGAACTCTAGATCGACAGCCTCGATCGCTGATTGACGCTGATTAACTGGCAGCTGATGTGATTTGTAGCTCTAATTAGATGCCAACTTGTCTTTGCTCTTTAGCGTTTACATATGTAAATGGCTGAAGAGTCTTACGAAAGTAGCTCATATAGAGATATATAACATATAAGTCGGAGAGGAGGACTCTAGAAGTTGAATATTCCTTCAACAAAAATGAATCACATTCCTGGAGATTCAATTATACAAAAGCCAAGCTCGACTGACTAACAAAGTGTTATAATAGCTTACGCTTGGGGCAGACTATACCTAGGCATTGGAGCATTATATTGCATAATACAATCTAAAATCTGGTTGCTAACTGCTAAGCAGCTATACATTCACATATATATATACGATTATGTATAATTCCTGGTTGCTTATTTTGTTTGATGCTGTTGAAGTGCTGCTAATCGATCGGTCGAATTTCACAATCGTCTAGCTAAGTGCGAAATGCAAAAGCGCCAGCGCGTGCTTATCGGCGATCAATTAATATTTAATTAATCAGGCGAGGGCCCGAGGGGAACACGTTGCGATCGGCGCACACGGCGTATGCGTACTCTTGTTTACGCGCAATAAATCGAGTCGAATATATATATGTATATATATGCCTATTATGGAGGTTAAGCACAGCACAACAATCATCATTACGATCATTATTAGCAGATGTAGCAGCAAGCGAATTGAAAGATTATTAAATTGTAATTTTTTTTTCATTTTTCTTTTTATTCTATGCTATTTGTCGAGTGTCAGACGGGTTCAATAACAGACTCTCGGCGGGCCACTTGCCATAGCTTTATTTATTTATTTATTTCTTGTTGACAATGTGCGAGCGTTAATCGTCGATCGGCGTCGCTGCCGCTGTTATCGCTCTGAATTAAACCCCAATTAATTTAATTACAAATGGAAATAACGCGCCGTTGGCAGCCGCAGCCCAGTCCAAATATGTCAGAACTTTTGAGATTTTTGATTTATATTATTTTGCCATTTGTTAACAGAGACAAACACACACATATAAGTACTCGCATGCGCTCAATAAATAAATTAAAATATTATTTGCCAGTTTGGCGCTGATAAGCGAAATGCGTTCGCATTTTTCACAGCGCAGGCGAAAGCGCTTCATTCAGATTGTCATTAATTGTGGATTATAACAAAGTGGTCATTTCCGATGTTATTCTACTCTAGCATCTGCCTTCGATAGAATGCCTGAAGTCAGCTATGCTAAGTGATCTTGCCTTCGAGCATTTACATACGATTGAGAGGAAGTACAAATATTTATTGTCATTTTATTAGCTGCAAATCAAATACGTTATTAAATTGTAAGCGCATTAATTATACCTGAGTTTTGATAAATGCATTGTCATGTGTATGCAAATTTTATACGGCAGCCGAGTATTTTTATCTCGAATGTCAAATCGATTGTCTCTGCAATTAATTACTCGTATATAATTACAACGTGGCCCACGCTGACGCCGACGCCGATGCCGACGCTGATGATGGCGTGGCAGTTGCTGTGGCGCCCTCGTCTCTTTATTAATTAGCTCTGATGCGGCAGCAGGTAGCCACAGGTGGTGCTGCATGCAAAACGCACCGCGGCGGAAAGTGCAACGCGTTAATCAAAACGTAATCAAATCATTTGGCAAGGGTCGAACAGGCGAAGCACCAACAACAGCAACAGCAACAGCAACAACAACAGTATAATCACAGCCTGGTCACACTGAACGCCCGCTGCGCATTGTCGGGCCCGGCAATTAAGCTTTATATCTGGCCTAATGGACCGAGCGCCGCCTGCGCTGATTGCGCGCATTTGTTAAGCGTCGACGGCGACGCTCACTCGCTCTGCACCCAATCAAATATGAAGCTGTATCTCCCAGTCTACCTCGTATCGTCTACCGACGCCGTCGCCGTCCCCCCTAACCCTCCAAGCCGATGGGCACAGCGTGATATTAACGCCCCACCGTGAGGCGGCGCATTTACAATGATAATATTTGTGCTCCAAAGTTATCAATGAGTGCGCCGCGCTCGCCGAACGGGACACTGAATGGGGAATGGGTCTGCCAATGGTAAGCGTAGTAGGCGATTGCCATGAGAACTTTATTCTCGAATACTACAAGACTTTATAAAATACTAGATAAATATAAACTGCGATTTATTATGCTAAATCAATTCTTAATTTATGTGAGTTATATTTAAAAATATTCAGAAATGTGAAAACCCAATGGAATGCAAATTAATCAAAGCTGAGTTATAGATAGGTCAGTTGCTAGGATTAGATGCATATTTGAACAGTTTGTAAAACTAATTAGAGAACAAATTATATTTGATATGATGATAGAGTGTGAATAAATGAATAGTTCTGTAGGGTTATTGATATTACA
Organism: Drosophila meridionalis; assembly: GCA_035045145.1. Lineage (NCBI taxonomy): Eukaryota > Metazoa > Arthropoda > Insecta > Diptera > Drosophilidae > Drosophila > Drosophila meridionalis. The sequence goes on along the minus strand of JAWNPG010000020.1, from coordinate 7,099,852 downwards.
AAGATTATAATACTTAAATTAAACTAGAGACTAATTGAAATCAACGACTAAATGTCCATCCTCATCAATTTAATAATTACCTCTTATTATTACTTATTACTAATTTATAGACCTGACAACAATTCAGCTCAACATATTCCGCCAAAATTAAATTTATTTCAATAACTTTTTATATAAAAAACTTTTCATAATTTGACTCTATTTTCATTGTCTTTAAAGTTTATACATATATGTATATAAATATATATATTTTTAAAGAACAACTAAGTGATGCCTCTGTAATGAGGGAACCACTTTGCCAGCCACAACATATTTAATTAACACCACAAACCCACCCGGCAGATATGCAAATGAGCTCATTATGAGCTGGTTATGCAATGCACTGATCATTCCAAGTGCGTCCCCAGTCATTATATATGTAATGCAGGGCTTCATAAATGCGTTTTTCACACTGACTGCGAGTTCAACAAACGAAAATTGCTCGCAGCAATGCAATGAAAATTAAGAAACACAATGGAAAATTCATTTGTAAACGTAAGCGAATTGGAAATCCGTTTACTTAGCCTGCTTCGGGGCAGTGATAAACTTAAGAGGAGCCCACTCATTATAGACATTGTAATAATATCTGAGTGGAGCGAGAGAGAGGAGAGAGAGAGGGAGAGAGAGAGGCACTCGAAACTCAAACTCTGGCAGACGGCCTAGCGGAGCACTTGCTACTCGGCGTATGGGAAGCATTCACAATTACCGCGAATAAATTGAGGTAATTAGGTAATAAAAATAATGTTTTCACCTCATTATGGCAGACAGGCATTCGCATCCGCGGCCAGCAGCTGCTCGTCAATTGGGCTGCCATTTTTTCCAAGAAGCCAGCCAACCACCTGCCGACCAGCGCACACTCGGACCCCAACTCCACACAACTCCGAACTGGGCCACAGACACATGCGCCCGTGGGCGCAGCTCACTTGCAGTTAGATCAATATGCAAAAACTCACTCAGGCGGCGTTAAAAATCATTTTTAAGAAAACTGTTTGCATACCCTGCAATCAATATGGGATGTACGAGTTAAGGCTGAGTACTTTTATTCGATAATTATAACAATTTTTGGCAGATGGAGAAGGCAAATGCTTTATGAGTGGGTTGATAAGTTAACTGTATGACTATCGCAACTATAAGATACCCTTTAGTAGGCTAGGAATATCAAAATATCAATAATAAGAAGCTGCTATAGAGTATCCGATTTTCAAATATGGTATACATATATAAACCTGCATTCATTTTATATACAAAAATTAAAATGCTAAAGATCTACTCGAGATTTCATCAAATGTTTTCATATATATTTTTAGCAATATCTATGTCAATTCTCATTGAATAATCTATGGACCTGTCCAGCATCGAGAGTGTTTCCCATACTCTACTCTCACATTAAACACTGCACTTAGGATATGGTCAGTGGCCTCAGCCACAAGCCGGTGACAGGAGCATTTGAAGTGACTTTTATCGCCGCTGTATATTATGCAAATTATTAATTTTTCATGGAATTTTCAGGTCAATTACAGTTTTCCCCGCCACACTTTGTGCGAGCCGAACTTTTTATGGGACCACGGCTATTTTCACCTACGTCGAGCTGGGCTGGAGTGGACCCTAGCGCATATATTTTAATGGCTTAAGTAAGCGGCTTTAATTGCCTGAAAATGTGCGCGTAATTATGATATATAAGTGTAGCCCTGAGTCGGGCATTGTGGGTGCAGGTTATATTCATAATATAAATTTGAGTATTTCGTCTGTGTGTGTGTGTGTGTGTGTGTGTGTGTGTGAGTGTGTTTTATTATTACCATTCAAGTTCTGGCGAGGCGTTTAATGAGTACAGGCCAATTCAGATATCTTGCGAGCTCCTGGCTGCTGGGGCCTCCTGCATTAATTTTGTGGTTAACTGCAAAAATTCCGGGAAACAAAATGTGTAGAATGCAATTAAACAAAATAGCGTGAGATACGCGTCCGATATGCGGCTCGGTGGCAGAACATTGTCGTCGCTCCCATGGCTGAAACTGAAACCTAATTTCCAAGTTTAGAATTCTGCGAAAAAACCGTTGCGCGAGAGGTGCACGGAGGAGCGATCGCCGTGCTCCATATGCCAGCATCTTCGGCTCCATCTCCTGCGGTTGCCCACGAGCCACGAGCGAGTTTTACGTTTTTGAATACTCAATTAAATTTTTGTGCCCACTGGTTGATTGTTGTTGTTGATGTTGTTGTAGTTGTTGTTGTTGTTGCTGTTTCGCACTATTTTCAATTGAATTAAATGCAGTGGCAGTTGCAGTTGCAGTCGCAGTTTGCTGCTTGCATTTTCATGCGAACAATTTCAAGGAATCGCGCATATCAAGCGCGTCGACGTCGCCGTCGTCGTCGTCGTCGTTGCTGCTGCTGCGGCTGCTTCTGCTGCTGCTGTTGTTGTCGTCTTCTTTGCCGGCACGCTCCGTTTGGGCGCACAATTAATTTGCGACCCAAAACGAACGCACGTATCTGTGAGATACATTAGCGAAAGTGTAGGACGCCGCCGCTGCGCTCGCAAATACAATTTAATTTGGCATACCCTTCAAAAGGCATACTATGCGAAGACTGTTAAGCTTGTAACATGCTGAGGTCCAATAATTTCCAAGCAAATTCCCTTCATTTAACAACTCAGTTGAGTGACTTCAATTAAGTTCTATGAACTCTAATTTTTGTTAGGGTATTTGCAGTTCGGTTAGCTGAGCTTTTGGTGCATTTTAATTCATGGGGCTGCACTGGGTGCGACAGAGACGCCAGCGAAATGCAAAATTTGTCTGAAGATTTTAATCGTCGGCATGCGCGCTCAAAACGGCTCCAACAACTGAGCAAAGGAGCTGCAGGGGCTGCATAGACCAATGAGTCCGAGATCCGTGCCGGGCTATTCCCATTGAGTTGGGCCAGGCGAACGTTTTCTAGGTTGCGCCAACTTGGCAGCTTTGCCAGCGGGCGGGTGGCATGGGGCGGGGCATGGCTGGCTGGGCAGAGCAGAGCATGTAATGCTTGCTCGGTTCTCTAGTGCCATGGTTGTTGTTGTAATTGCAGTTGTTGTTGTTGTTGTTGTTGTTGCTGCTGTTGCAGTTGTAGCTACAAGACAATTCACTTTTGTGCGAAATTAAGTGGCATCTGCAGCATGGCATTCCACTTGACTCCACCAGAGGCAGCTCCCTCTGGGCAGCATCTGCATTTGGGTGTGTGTGTGTATGTGTGTATGTGTGTCTGTGTGTGCATTTCTCGCTCTTGTGGGCAATAACTAATTACATTCGCAATTATTTCATGTTTTGGCCAATTTAGTGGGACAAATTTATCTGCGCGGTGTCATCTACTTAGAATTGATGGCTAGTAGATGTTGCTGTGATTGCTGTTGCTGTTATTGTTGTTGTTCTTGTTGTTGTTGTTGTTGTTGTTGCTGCTGCTGTTGTCATTAGGCGCCCGGGCCTACATGAATGACGTTGATTGTTCTTTTGCCAAATAGAAAAATTTATCTATCTGTCTGCCAGTTGTTGTTGTCGCTTCTAATGCAAAACTGTGTAAAATGCAATTATTAAGCAAATTAGCAAACATTTAGATATTCCGGCTAGATTGCCAGCCACCCACCGAGGGCGCCATTGATGGCTCAATGGCCCATTCATAAATGGCTCCCTCCCCAGTGGGCCCAAGCGCCCAGCAGATTATTTCATTAAATTATATGGCTTCCGTAAGATAAACACTGATTGCCTTCAATGGATAAATTGCCGAGATTAAAGTCTTTATCACATTCTTATTAACTAATTTTGTGTATAGATTGAAGATTTTAATGTAACTTATTATTAAGTCATATATGTTCAGATATTGATTGTTATAGAGGAATAGAAGACTGTCATAATATAAAAATAATTGGAGTTATTTTTATTTTTATATATTCATTTAATTATTTATTTATCATTATTTTATTGTTATAATTATTATTATTATTATTATTATTATTATTATTATTATTATTATTATTATTATTATTATTATTATTATTATTATTATTATTATTATTATTATTATTATTATTATTATTATTATTATTATTATTTATATAATTTTTTTTTAAATATGTTTTTTTATGAAAAGTATTCTTTCCTATCTAATTTTGAACACTGATTGATAAATAACATTATTTTCAATATAGAAATATATTTCCTCATTTATTTTTAATTTAATTACTTACTAGAAGTTCCTATATTTATTAAATAAAATAAAGATCAGTTACAGTTAATTAATATTTCTTAAGTTAATCTATATCTTATGCCCAAGCATCATCCTATCTATTTACATTTATCATTTATTTCACCAATCTAGCCCAGAATCTATAATATAATTTTCATGAATACAAAGTCTTTCTCCAGCTACTATAAATGTCATAGCCTTAACAGTATGTGTATGTAAGTGTACACATACATTTTTAAGTAACTGTCTGTGTTCTTTTATTGCTTTACACTTCCAATTATAACTCAAAATCCGCGCCAAGTTGAAACAATAAACCTCACCAACACACACACACACACTGACACACAGAGAGATTTATGCCCACGCACACATATACACCCACACACACACACACAAGCAAACACTCACATGCAGAGAATTCACCTTAATTCAAGTAGAAGCGATTTAACTCCCCCGCCTTCATTATGAAATTGCTGTTCTTGTTATATTTTATTTTATACGAACTTAATTTCGCTCAACTCGACCACATGCACATATTTTACAGCACACACACACACTCACACTCACTCACACTCACTCACACACACATGCGACTACAAAGCCACTCATACAAACGACTGGCAACCCTTTTAAAAAGTAACGGTAAACGCAACCATTTATTACATTTACCCACATGGGAGAACCAGAGAGAAGGCCTGCCTTGCAGCGCGTGAGGAAGAGAGATGGAGAGCTGGCGACAGCGAGCGCACACAAGTGCGAGTGAGAGCGCGCAGGGCAGGCCAAAAGGATATGACGTTTTGCTTTTCACTTGGCAAGTGAGTGGAAATTTGTTTCATTATAATTATTTTCCACAATTGGACATATTAGTATGGTTGCGTCGACGTCGATGCTGACTGCGACGGCGACGGCGACGTCCATGGCGACAGCGCAGTCGCCGTAACAGCTTTATGCTGCGCGACGCCATTTTTGCAATTTAACTGTGCAAATAAACGCAGCCAAGTGAAAGAAATCTTTGCAGCCAGACACAGGACTGCGACAGAGAGCCAGCTATGTGGAGAGTGCTGGAGAAAGCGTGTCCCATGCCACTATCGCTGTCCCTGTCGCTCGCATTGCGGCCCGCACTGAGACGCGCATGCCCAACATAGCGGCGCCGTGGTGAGTTCAGCGCAGCTGCCCCCGCACTGCAGCTCGCTTTTGGGGTAGTTTTATATTGATTTCGGGCATTTACTTGCCCCTTATGTACTCGCGCCAGGTACATAAACGGGAGCTGCGTGCTGGGAATGACAAAACATAAAGTTATAATAATTTTTCTTTCCGCTTAATTGTGCCCCTGCGCAGCAGACAGATAGCCAGTGTCAGGACATTTGTGCTCCCTCTCAGTCACCCTCTCTTGCTCTCGCTCTCGCTCTCTCCCTTGCACGCTATGACCTGGCCATTGGCACTTTTAATTTGATGCTTTTATGTACCACGTTGAGATGCGCCGCGCCTCTGCTCCAGCCATTGTATTAGCCCCAGTTGCTGTTTATGTATAGCTATAGCCGCTATATAGTCTGAGACTGGGTCTGGCTGAGAGCAGCTGGAGCCGGTGCTGGAGCTGGAGCTGTGGCCATGTGCGTGCCACGGCGAGAGCGTAGGAAATACAGCAATTAGAGCCATATTAACCGTAATTAAATTTAATTGTTTAATTAAGCGCGAAAAGTGAGGAAAGCATTTTGTGATTTTGCAATGGCGTCTGGCGTTGCCCACTCCACAGCTGACTTATATATATGTGTATATATATATATACATATATATTTAATATATATATATATATATTTATATATGTATTACATACACTAAGTTTGTCTGTATGTGGCAGACGTGGGTGGCTCTGTGCGTGCGTCGAGCTTTGCGTGTTTTAGCTGCCGTCGACTGTCTCTGGCCCGGGCTCTGCCGGTTGGTGTTGATGTAACAAATAGCCATGTGATTTGATGCGACGGCTTTGATAGCCAGCCAATTAAGCATTCAAACGTAATTTCATCAGTTGGCATTAGTTGGGTGGTTGGGTTGGCGCCGATGCCGCTGGTTCCAAGCCGCTGATTATTGTTGTCCGCATAATGCACTGCACAGACTGCTCGACGGAGTTACGAGCTTGCTAAGCACTAGCTTACAAATTTAAGTAATGACAGATTTGAACTCTCTGCAAATAGAAAATTTAGGTTGGTATAATACAGAAAGTATTTAAGACATTTTTCATTCATTATAGTCGTTCGTTATACAATAGTATATTGAGCCATTTTTATTTTCCAAAAAAAAAACATGGAAATATTTTTGGAAAATTTTCAAATTATCTTAAATTAAATTTCGTTAAATATTTGATATATATACTAAATTTCTTGTGTCGAAATATCAATGGAATTGCAGTTATATTTACAAAAATATATATATATTTATTTTACTACGTAAGCCTGTTTGAAGCTGAATTTAGGTAGAACATACATATATGCTTAAGTCTAGATTTAGCTAGAAAAATTATTCAAATATTAAATATAAAACATTACAAATATTAAATACTATATATATTATTTTAATTAATAAATTATTTATTTATAATATGCAGAAATATCAGTATTTTTATTGCCAAAATAATTTCCAATAAAAAAAGAAAATAAAATTAAAAATGTTGTTTTCAATAAGTCAACTACGATCTTCAGCTTAGACTGGAGATTGATGATACCAAACCAGACATTGTAGTAGATATTTAAGTAGATACGTAAGGGTTGCATCTGCTTTATAAAGTCATATCCCTTATCATATGCATGTTAAGATGTCCCAGCTGCTTAGGGGATCTGGGGCACCCACATGCAGTTCGATTAATAATAGATGTAAACGGTCTATCATGGCGGTCATATCTCTGCATCAGTCATGTGAACATTTTCTGGAATTCTAGACTAACTTGCAATAATGTCGTGTGAAATTAGCATCAATCAAATGCAGGTGCAGACGACAACAACAAGCGAACGCTGAACGAGAAACCAGCAGGCAAATCTCAAAGTAGCCTGACGACGGCAAGCAGATGTCAAGTGGCCCGCATGAGGACGGAATGGGACGGCAGCGGCGGTCAGAAATGTCAACCACATCGTTGACATCTTAATAATGATGAATTAATGGGCAAACAAGTTAAATGACAACAACAATGAATACAAAAACGGGCATTTCATAATTTTTCTATTAGAGGAGAAATCCCATTGCGGCCTGGGAAAAACCAAAAATATGCTCAAGAATCTATTTGGGCATTGATTGAGAGCAGCAGCATCAATTACAAGCACCCGGCCACAGAAATCGACTCTCGAGTCTCCAGTTTGCTGTCGAACCACAGCCAATGTCCATAGCGATATCGAAGCAGCCGATGGCTGCCAACAAATTCAGAAATATCACTTAATTTTTCACATGTAGCTCTGCCCGAGGCTGTGGCTATGGCTATAGCTGTGGTTGTGGCCAAAGGCAAGCGTTCTTCCATGGCTGCATAAATCATGCGATGCGAACATGTCAAAGGTGCAGCAAGGATTTGAATGCCCCGGTGCCAGCGCAGCCAGCCAACCAGTCAGCCAGTCAGCCAGAGCGAGAGATGAAAATATGAAGCCATTGTTGGGGCCGCATTTCCATATAAAATCGAAGCCAATAGCATGGCCATGGCCAAAGGGGGCGGCACGGCACGGCATGCCTTGGCCTGGCCTGGCCTGGTCTGGTTCGGTTTGGTTTGGTTTTATTATGCATGCGGCTAATGTAGTCATCGCTGCGACCGGACATATGCAAAATGGCCGAGCGAAGCAAATAAGAAACCCATCAGAATTTCTCACTCCGGCCAGGCGCTACGACAAATAAATATTTTAACTCACAATAACAAAGGGCAACCGAACAGCAATGGGACAGCTTTGGATGCAGATGCCCTGCCAAAAAGCTAACAGCAACGAGGGCTGTTAGAGAAAATAAGTATATAAGTGTATATATGTAAATAGTTTCATTTGAAAAATCCTAAATGCTGTAGATTATAAGGGAAATAGTTTATTAAGACCTTATGAAAGATTTATCAATATATAGATGAAAGGGGTATCTAAGTCAAGTTAAGAAAGCATTTCTCATTAAAAATGTGTAATGGAATGCATATCAAATTAATATACACAATTGATTAAACTGCCCTCGCAACGCTCTCTCTCACTCTCTCTCATAGAGCCGCTCAGGAGATGTCAGTGAAATGCAGTACAGCCGCCAAATCTGGCCATCATTTGTTTAAATATGCGCCTGCAATTCACAATAACAACAACCAGAACAACAACAACAACAACAAGAAGAGGCAACTGCCAGGCAACAACGACAACATTCGAAGTTGCACGTTTAACAATTCAATTTATTTGCAACATCAAAATTTAACGAACATGAAATTGCGAGAATTTTAAGATTTTCAGCAGAAACAAACGAGCGACACGATCCTGTTGACTGTCTGAATGTCTCCGACTCCGTCGCAGTTTCAGTTTTCTACAGCCAGCCCCACACCCCCACCCGCTAGCTCCTCCGGCTCCGCTGGCTCACCGCCCACCCCCTGTGCGATCCTCACTCGCTCGACGAGCTGTGTGTTTGCTTTTTGGTTTTGTTTGTCGCGCGCTTTTGTTCTTTTGTGTCTTTGTGTCGTGGGGTTTGCTTAGCTGGTTTATTTGGCCGGCCCGATCTTTGGGACTCTATGGCCGCGGCTAAGCGCTCGGTGCAAAGAGTCAACAATTTAGCATTCAAAGAAATATTTTAAATTAAAATTTCTGAAATTTTCGTCAATAAGCGAGAAGACAATGCTACAAAAATTAAATACTTGCACATATTTGAAGCCGTTGTAGTTTGGGGCCTGATTTATTGGCCAGCACCCAAAATATACAGTGAGCCCTATAAAAGCGGCTTCTAATTGGCCAAGAGCCCGCTCGAAACAGTCATCAATGATGAATGGGAATATGTATATATTCTGTTTTTTAGCTATTCACAATAATCAGTTAAATGGAATAGAAAATCTGAATTAAACAGATTTACATATTTCACTCCAATTCGATCCCACGCTCAACTGATTCGACTCGTCATAATAACTAACGCCTTGCGGCTATTGGGTTAGTTTTATTGGTCCTGCTGCTGGCTGCAGGCTGCTGCTCATCAGATTCAATATTTACGTTTCTCATCATCATGAATATGAATTCGTCTGTTCATTTTTTGTGTTGTTTGGCTAATAGGCTAATCACACATCAAAAAGCGAGGCACAAAACAACAAACACACGCAACGAGAGCGAGGCAAGGATCAGGACGAGCGAAATCAACCCCTAAGTGATGGCCATGTGAAAGTCAACAAGGCTAAGCGGCTTAGCGCTTGTAACTATGACAGGCAGCAGGCGTAGGTCCTGGCAGCAGGAGCTGGGACTTTGCCTTGGATTACAGTAACTTTCTGTAATTGCTTGTTGCTATAAGCGGCGTTGCCTGCAGCGATTTCTGGATTATTTGTGTGTGCGGCACGCGGCAAATATAAATTAACAAAGTTCGTGAGAGAACGCTACAGGCAGAGGCAGAGGTAGGTAGATCCAGGGGGTGGCAGGAAGAGGGGGACTTCTGCTACAGCGGAATTCTCAGCTCAATTGCATATTTGACTTGGCTGAAAATTGTCAGCGCATTGATTTGCATATTTGCATGTTGTCGCGAATGTTGCTTTCCTGGCCGTCCTGTCCTGTCTCTTGGCTAAGTCTGCGATCCTCGTCTGCTTGCAAATTGAAATGTCAAGCCTTCCGCTGAGCGCTTTATGACAAGCAGCTTAGCAACGTCTTCGACTCTGGCAGCAGCCCGTTGAGTGACTGATATATCTGCATAAAGCCGTCGATGTTGATGTCCATCTCGTTGTCGTTGTCGTCGTCGTTGTCGTCATTGAACGTCGAACGTCCACGTCAACGCATCCCATCGAAACGCATCGCACACTAAATTAACATTTCGCAGGCGCTTGTCGGGCAGGCAAATGTTATAGCAAATGCAAATTACCTTCACTCGAAACCAGTTGCCAGTTGCCAAGGATATCAAACCGGACTGCATTCAAATCCACAATTTTAATAAGGCTCAACGCGTGCCAGGACGCCAAATGGCCATTCAGAAGCTCCATCCGCCACCCGAAACAATCCACACAACTTGATCCTTTTTCACTGCCTGCGCTTCATTTACATAATAAAATTTTCACTGTTTTTTTTATGAGTCATTCACACTCTTACACTCTCACACACACACACACACGCACAGCATGAAAAATTGCAAATTAATGTAAATCACAGCGGCAAAAATTGTTCATGGCTCTATCGCCATTTTTATGAGCCCCACTGCAAAATTGACACTTCAAGCCTCTAAACGCCTACACAATAATAATAAAAAAACATCGAAAAAAGAGCAAAAAAAAAATAAGTTTCAGTTCTGCACGCATAAGATACCCTGTAGATATCTGATATCCTGTAGATATAAAGTTTGAAGAGTGCAAGAAAATACGTATGAGTTTGCATCTCCTCCTATATCTATATAAATATGTATATATTATCCTATCCTATCCGATCCGATAATATGTATATATTATTATATTATATATCATTTCTTACTTACTTCTCTCACTAGTTGAACATCATCATTTCTTTATACCCTGTAACATTCATGAAAATATCGAATAGCATCAAAGGACCCAGCGGGTGTTGGCGCTGCTCTCAATATGTTTCGAACATTTTTGCATCATGTCGTAAGTTGAGCCGATAAACAAAACCGACAACTCGCATCCTCAGAAAGGACAAAGCGGCCGCAAGACGCAGGCAAAACTTTGTCCTTACACATGCGCCATTTTGTTTGCTTGCGGTTGGGTCTGTCACTGCCTCGTGTTGTCGTTGTTGTTGTTGCTGCTGTTGGCTTGCCTCTATTGCCTGTTATGTAAACGGAAAATGACAAACGAATTAGTTATTGACAACAACAGGAAACAAAAAAGTTTGCGTTCGTGCAAAATTTCCGCTGACAATTGTGAAAAAAGCAAAAACGAAAACAAAAACAAAACAAAAATCGAAGTCCATTTGACGTTGCAATGTTGGTTCGATGTTAACATGTGCTAATGATGCCGCACGTCACAGTGAGTGTGTGTGAGTGAGTGTGTGTGTGTCTCTGTCGGTTGCTGTCACAGCTATGTGAAAATGTTGACACTTTCGTCAATAACAACAAATTATTGCTTATGAAATGATTGAAATTAGCATACTTCCAGTAAGTGAACAACTATTAACAGCGGTAGAGAGAATGTTAAAGCATTGCACAAAGGAGCTGCTGATGATGCACTAATGTAAAAACTTTACAGAACTTAGTTAATAAGGTGTTAAACTTAATTTTGAGCACATATTTCAAACAGATTTCTTGGAATGGAATGATGTTGCAGTGATTTAACAGATGAGTAAAATTAGAAATGATTATCAAGTTGTTTCTATGGCAGTTATTTGAATAAATGAAGTGATACATGATGTCCTTTGTAAAGCAGGGCTCAGGGTATCCCCTAGTCGAGCATTCTCGACTAGAGCACTCTTACTTGTTTTTCTTTTTTTTTCCTTTTTTTTTTTTTATTTGCAATCTGTCGTTGACAAACTCAAAGCATATCAAATAACGTTCATAAAACCTAATATATAACTGAATGATTTAAACTTCAATGAACTCATTCAATATATTGTATTTTTACATTATCTTAAAAGAAATTTAGAATATTTATCAATATAACAAAATTTGTTCTAAATACAAATTGCATGTCACATATTTGCCTTTTCTTTTCTTTTTCTTTTTTCTAAACTAATAATTACAAAGTTTATTTAAGCTGTGATTATAGCATCAATGACTCTGCTTTGTATAGGAATCAAATCACAATCCAATCACCGGCCCAAGTCTAACTCTGGGTTTCCCGTCCAAGTCACGTGTCAGCAGTCAGTCAGACCCTTTGGAAAGCGTTTTGGGAACGTCGCCTGGATATGCGCTGATGATCATTCATCAAGCTGAATGTCAATGGGACACGTTTTTTCACGTGCCTTTTGACAGGCGTTCGCCCGGAACTTAAGCCGCTTAGGGCAGGTCCTTCGGGTCAGTTTGTCGATATGGCAAAAGCCTTTAATTGTATTTAGGCGCGATTGACATTTATAGCTGATTGTTAGTGAGTGTGTGAAGTCGACTCAAATTGATTGATGGCCAATTGCAGTGATTGAAGGACTTAAAAAAAAAACATCTCCAAAAAAACTAAATGAGAGAAGTAATATAAAAGAAATGTGAAATTAGGCAAAGCTAAAATTGATTTCATTTACTTATAGACATTTCAAGTTTTTTGTAGGTATCATTTATAGCTGCCTTCCCATGATGGGCAAATAAACTGAAGATGAGTCTAATCCTGAAGTATTTCCGCGATGCCGACCTAAAACACGATGCGCCCACAAAGGACACCGACTGTTAATCCGCAGGAAACACAGGACATCAAAGGCGCCTGTCTCCGCCCGCATGTCCTGCCCTGCGCCTAATTAAATATTGACAAATCAATTTGAGTTAAACGATTTGTGCGCAGCTGGCAACACGAGGCCAGGCCAGGACATTAACGATATTCCCGCACCGCCGCCGACGAGGTTGGCAAACAAAGCTGCGATTCGTTAGCGACTTGATTTCATTTTAATCGATTTCAATTCCATTCGACTCTTGGCCATTTGCACAGCCATTTTTTCTCGCATGGCAGCCGCCCGCGCAGCCAATGAAAAACCTTTTCACATGCAAATTTTCGGCAAGCAAACATCACGTAGCGCCATCATCAATAAGGCGCCAGCTGCAATTGGGGGAGTTGTGGGTGGAGCGTGGGGCGTGTGGAAGTGAACTTTGATTGCCATGCGATTGGCATGTGATTTTTATAGTGCGACTGCTTTGCATTTCATTTTGCATTTGAATTTGATTTGATAAATTTTATGCTGATTGGAAAACGCTGCTAAATGTGTCCCCAGGTGCGGCTCGGGCCGGGGGAATTTAATTTGATTTCCCGCTCCCCCATTATTTTGCAAGGTGGCCCATTATTGACTAGTAATGTGAACGGGGAATGCGTACAGCAATGCCAAGCACTCGGGAGCCCATCAACGGCAAACAATGCTGCCTGATGAATGCATTCTGCGCATGCAGCCCCATCAAATTGGCGTCCCAGGCTCAGGCATAGCATAGGCTCCGTGGCGTCCCACAAATTGCCGTGCGCCTGATGCGCTGATGCGCTGATGTCTTCATAACACACATAGCTGGCCAACTGGCCAACTGGCTAACTGGCTAACTGGCTGGGATGCTGTTGACCAGTCCATATACAGCGCTCAATTCGATTGCGTTTTCGTTAAATGTAAAATTTATACGCCCCACGTCAATTGTGACAGTTCACTCACTCGCATTGCAGCCAATGCAGCGGCGACAGGCGATTCATTGAATGGCCAAGCGGACTGAGAACCGAAACTGGCCAGCGCATTTGTGAATATTGACAGTACAGTGAACGATCGCTAAGCTGAATTTGTAACGAAAGTTCTTTCTATATATCATTATATATTTAGGCAATATATTGCTAGGCAATATATATCTAGTATATACTGCACTATATTTACTGTATATACTGTACTTTTGTCAAATATAGTAAGGCAATCATTTCTAGTATCTGTTTACTGTATCGCTTAGGCTGTATTCATGCATTATGAGATGTATGTATGTATGTAATAAAAAGTCTCTCTATATACCAATTTGTTGTTAGGCAAGATCTACAGTATATACTTAACCTCTATCTATTATAGTAATATCATTTCTAGTTCCTCTTTCCTATACCTCTTAGCCAGTATTCACTGTAGCACAGCCACACAATGCATGCATTATGAGCATTCTAGTTCCTATCCGTGCCCTTGTTCTCGGCCCGTATCTAGTATCTCGTCTCTCGTCTCTCATCTCTCGTCTGTCTCATCTGTAGTCTTTTGTAGAGTTTCGCATGCAAGAGGAAATTGAATTGAAATTCACAAAATATCACAAAAAAGGAGCTCGTTATGTGCGCTGTTGAGGCGCCGTCCAGCATCCTCGTTCAGGGTTTTCAAAGTCAATTGCAAAAATTAGCGCAGTTCAGACACCCCTTTCAATGGCGTTCTCTTCTTACTGCTCATATTCATCTTGTTGTTGTTGTTGTTGTTGCCTGTGCCAAACTGTAAAAGTATCAAATTACACATCCGGCGGAAACAGCGTCGCTGTCACAGTCGCGACGCGTCGCTGTCGTCCTGCGGCACTTTTATTTTGTTATCGGACATCCTAGCAAGGCAATGCAGCATCGATTTCTGTAAAATTTTTAAGCACTGCCGTCTGCGGTTTTGGCGTAATCCCTATGTGACACTCGCCCTGACAGCCAGCATATTGGGCGCGGCCACCGATGCATTGTCCTGCGTCGCTGTCGCCCAACCACTAAATGACTATAAAGTAGCAACTTCCGCGACTGTTGCGCAAAATCATTCAATTTCCGTTCGGGCACACTCTTCGCCAGATCCCTGCCTGATGCCTGATCCCTGCTGGCTGATTCCTGCTGCCCACTCCGGCTGCGACGCGTGCATGTTTGCGCATCATAATCGAGGGTGTGATTTGTCCTTTTCTGCGCTTGCCTTTTCGCTAGCATCCTTATGAAACATTACCGCAATTTAGTTGCCTTTTTGCGCCCCGTCCACCCTCCCCCCCACCGCTCCATGTCGTTGCCTGCGAAAAATTTGAATAATTTTTATTACGTGGCGCGTTATGAATTTTTGATGAGCTCTCTGTCCCACAATGCTGATGCTGCCGCTGCTGCTGCCACTGATTGTTGTTATTGTTGTTGTTGTTGTTGTCAGAGGGCGTGTGGCCAGTTATCCTTCACTAAGCCAAGTGACAGTGGCACAATTTATTAGATTCTCAGCCTCATTGTGGGCTGCGTTGCCTTTCTTCATTTTTTCTTTCTTTTTTTTCTATATGTGTGTGCGTGTATGTGTGTGTGTCCCCAGCACCGGCGACGGCATCGTCAGCATCAGCATCAGCAGCAGCGTCTGTGCTGCAAGTTTCCGGTACGTGCGAGTGCTGGGTCAGGGTGAGCCCAACTGAACTAGGCGTGCTGTGTAATAAAAGCAAATAAAATATTCTTTAATATGCGACACTCGCCATAGTCATCCCAGCCCTCGCCCAGCTCGCGCCCTGCCATCCTGTCCGACTGTGTGTGCAATTTGCATATATATTGGCTCGACAAGCATTAATATGTGTAATCCCGTAATTTTTTAATTAAATCAAATTGTTTTCGTTTTTTTTATGCCAGCTATCAGTCGTGCGGCTTTCGCTCGTACATGATATTAACAACAGATTTATCATATTGCAGGCGACTTGCAGCCATATTTAATCATTGTACAAACTAGCCTAGCCTAGCCTAGCCTAGCAGGTAGAAGGTTTGAAGGAATGGGTGAACCTTAAATGAATATTGTTTAATAAATAAGTGATATATAATAATAAGTAGTTAATCGTCTGAAGAAATTATTTACATATAACATATAAATGTTTAAAGTTACAAAAAAAAAAAAAAAAAAAAAATTAAATATGTAACTGAATTTTCTTTAATTTTAGACTCTCATTGTCTTCCAGTACGATCTAGATGTTTGCCACTTTATCTTTGAGGTAGCTAAACATGAAATTTATGAATAGATCAGTAATTCAGTTAACTAATGATTAGAGTAGGAACTGGAACACAGCGACTGCAGATCTAGCTATTAAGCTCGTTTCGCATTTAGACGATTATTCGCATCAGCCAATTTTATCGTCAATCGATTAGTTAGGCAAATTAATAGATCTGGCTAATAATTTGCAAATCTTAGAGCTTCGAGCTGTGAATAGAGATACATAAATTTAGACCTAGCGCTCAAGCGCGTTTCGTTTCGATATCTCTCAACAGCGAATTAATTTATCTCTAATTTCATATAATTTTAATAGTTTATCTGAAGAAAGACTAAACGAGTATACGCTCTTATATGAAATAGATAGTCACTAGATGGATACATATATATTGATAGATACATAGATAGATAGATTGATAGAACAAATATCATTACCAGATAGATCTATACAAAACATTCTTCAACTCTACATACGATTAAGAAGAAAATTAGTCCACATCCTTACCTTGAATTGATCAACTCAGAAACAATTTCCAAATTATTATATAAATATTATAAACAAAATCATAACTATAATTGAACCGTTCAAATACTATTCAATTAGTCTTCCTTCAGTTCAGTTCTCATATATTGATATCTTTCACAATTAAAAATTTAATTTAATAAAAATTATAAAATCTTTGCTCCTCCAGAAATTCATCAATCGTTACACTTAAACAGATCTGAGACTAGCTGCCTGGTTAAACAGCCCGTATTCATGAAGCCACCCCCATTGCAACCGCAGGGATCAATGTCAAAGCTATCTAACTATAGCTATGCTAACTATACGTAACTGTAATCATTTTCGGGCATAGCCATAAGCCACTGTACCGGCGTGCGTCATTGGCGTTGCCTTCCGGATCTGAAGCGATTAAGTGATTCCATGCACACTGCATGATAATTGGATTAATATGCGCTGACAGCGGCCCGGCCCGGTCTATGCCAGCCCAATCCTGATGATGTGCATGCAACCACCACGGTTGGAGATGGAAACGAAGCTGGCGGGGGCGGCTGGTCGGAACTGGGTAGGCGGGCCGTGGCTCTGGCTAAATGGCAAATTATAGGACTGGCGCAGTGGGAGAATGTAGGGGTTATTAAGTAGATCAAGCAATGTGAGTGCCCTCGTTATCGTCAGTATCAAAATCTCGTTCTCCCACTCTGTCTCTCTCTCTCTCTCTCTCTCTCTCTCTCTGTATGTCATATATCATGGCATCATAATCATGGGAGCGCCACTGCCGAAGGGTGGAACGAATGCATAAACAAACTTGCCTTTGGCTGACTTTTTGTGACTTTGCCTTCGGCTACGGGTGGTTGGCGTTAACCCTCGAGTTGTGCTGCTAACCCCCGGCTTTTGTTGGTGTAAACCAATTTAAGCAGCCCGCTCGTGGGCGGAGAAGCATATTCCAAGTACCATCACAAGTCGGGATTACGATGCGATGGAGTTGAGTTGTGCACACAAACATATTAATGAATGCATCCGCACCCTTTGCTGTGATTCTCTGAGCCAATTACGAACGGAACAGAAGAATTTCCATTTGAAGATCTTTGCTAAATGGCAACTCAGTTAGCTTCGGGCCCAACAATTTGTCAGCCAGAATGTGAGCGGTAAACAGGCAAACAGTTCGGCATTTTGGTCAAACAACTGTTTGGCCACTTAGCTGTCCATTACCACTCGCAGCCGCTGGACAAACAAATTAAATTGATTTGCTTGCCGGGCCACAGAAGCCGCTTCCGAAGTGCCTGCCCATCATCAGCCTGGTGCTGGCGGCGGATCAAACCGAAATTATTTGACAATCGAATGGGGGCTGGCGCGAGCAGCGTAGAGCCGAGGCAGCTAAGTGCTGGCTGGACTAGAGCTGGCCGACTCCGGCTAATTGATAAAGCAAACCGTATAAAAATTAGCGGCCAACTTAAAGAAGCAGCTCGTTTGGCCGACGATTTTCTTATGATTAATTTATTTGCCCAATGCCCAATGCCCGACTGCTATCCTACGCAGTCGAGCGCTCAATTGCCCAAAGGCGGCAACAATTTTAACACCTCCTCAGCTCGGATCAAGTGGGAAGCTGGCCAGCTCCATCTTGTTGTGTGTGTGTGTGTTGGTTGCCTCCTCATTAGTGGGTCTTGCCGGGCCGTCGCATCGTTTGAACTGGCCGCAACGCGCTCTGTAGACACTTGTTGTCTAATTACCACAGCCACCCGCAATGGCACGTCTGGCGTTCTCTTTTTGGCCAGTTGTAAGTGTGGCACTGGGTGAAATCGTCGCCGAGCCAAGCGAAAGCCAAAGTTTCTCTTCGCGCCTGCACGTTAATCGGCACTGGCTTTGATGCTGCTCCGGCTGCGACTTCGGCTGCTGCTGGGCTCATATCATGAATCTAACCATTTGCTCTCGCTCTCGTTCGGCTTTTGGTCTCAGCTTGTTTTTGTTTTTCTGGCTCGATCTGGCTCCGATAATGATCTGGCGCAATAAAATCGAAATGCGTCTGTTAATCGTTTCCAGATACATAATAATTTTCTGATCAAACATGCTCACAAGCAGGCGGCGAGGGCCAGCTAAAGGCGACCTGCGATGGAGATCGCAATTCCTCTGATCTTCGCATATCGATCACTGTGTTTGGGTAGGGTTACCGAACGAAATACGCAAAAATCAGAGAGTTAGTTTTCAGATTGGCAATAGACGAATCAGGAATGCCCTTGCAACTAAGATATATAAAGCATTTAATATGAATATAACTTTATAAAGATTGAATGTCTAAGAAAATATAAGGAAATATCTGAATATAATTTAATTTCTATATAATGAGTTCAGCTGCATTCCACATGACTTAAGCAAAGGACATCGATTCAAGTGCGATCGTTCTTTGAAAATGTAGAGTATCGAGTCCAATAAATCTTTCTTCTTCTTGAAACCGCTAAGCACAGTCAAATCGAAATGCTAAAAGAGCTATTGTTCGGGCCAAAGGGCCGCCGAAATGAAGAAGAAGAAGAAGACGACGACGATGACGACAAATTCGGACAAAGGGGCAACTGCGGAGCTCAGCTTGATAAGCATCGGCGGCGCAAGCTGCGCGATCTTCAGCGATCCTTTTAACGATGCCACAGTCAATATTTATGGCAGAGCTCGGCATAAAAAATGTCAAACGGCCAACTTGGAGGCCGAGTCAAGAGCCGCGTCTGCTTAGCCAGAAATTAGAGCAATTAGCTAGGGAGGGGGGCGAGCCCCTCCTCCAGTCCCGGCACTTGGCGCGCTCTTCATAAAAAAGCAACTAATCAGCGTTGACGTGATGGACATTAATATATACTATATATACATATACATATATACTGTGTAATGCAGTGAAATGAGAAAGGAATATAAAATACTTACTTTGAAAAGAAAAAAACAAAATTTAAGGCTGAGCTGCTGATTGCTGCTGTGACCTTTTGTGTCTGCTCTGCGGCTACTGTGGGCGTGCTGGATGCGAGTCGTAGCTTGTAAACAATTTTCATTATCAGATGATTACGTAATTTATAGAGCCAGGAGCTACCTGTGCGCGCGTTCTTGATCTGCCCGAAGCGATAACCAGCGGGCGTCGAGGCATATGCACACACACACACACACACACACAGCCATAGCTATTCTATGCTCAGCATAAATGTCAAAGGGCATTTAATGAAGTTATTTAACGCTGCGTCCCAGAGCCCGAGCCCGAGAGGCGGTCCCAGAGGCTACCGTTTGAGGACGAGCGGCCGGGCGAGGGCGTACTGCGACTGCGATCAGGTCTGCTGATCATAATCTGTGGAGTTTTGGCCCGATGTCTGGTTTGCATTGGGCCAAACTGGCAACTGGCAACTGGCAAACTGGTTGGGCAATAAAACGCTTGCTATAACGAGCAACAAAATTTGTAACGATTCAATTTAAGGCTGTGTACAAGCGTCGGCAAAAGATGAAATAGGCAAATAGACGCAAGTCCCCAATGGCGAGCCACCGCCGCCCACCGCCCGCCCCCCAAGGCTCCAGGCGGAGCTGCAGACACGGAGCCGTTTTGTATGTTGGGCGCATGTTGAGACCTGGCAAACGGTTCAATTCAATAAAATTTATGAAGACATGACTGGCAATTGTAGTCCCGACGTCGTCGGCAACGGGCACAGGCCCAGCTCAGCCCCGCTCAGAATTGACTCCGACGTTCGACTTCGTATCCTTTTCAAAACAGTTTGACGCCTACTTGCCCATTGAGGGGATATCTTCCAATGGCAACAACAACAACAACAATTGCAGCCGAACAACTCAATTGAAGTAGTTCGAGTTGACATTTTCCCGCAAATATTTCAAATTAATTAAGCGCAAAATTTGGTAGCCTGTTACGGCGGCAACTCACAAAAGGACACCAAAAGGTCCTTGCGTGTACAACAAGATGTGCACTGATTTTGTATACCTGTCCTGGCACAGAACTGGGTGTGGCAAGGCCATAAATATGGCAAAGGATTCGAGCATCTTTGGCCGGTGCTACAACTAGCTGCCCAATGCCATTGATAGACTCGCTCCGATAATCGCCATATCGCAAGTGTTATCTTTTGTGTCCGCTCGGACCTCGTCCTGCCGTGTTGTGCGTGTGGGAAATTTGTGCGTCTTTTGTTGCCGCAATTCTGTCATAAAATTTTCACATAAAAACTAGTTGCCGCGATAGTTAGGTCAGGTTTTCGGGTGGTCTGTGCAACTAGCTCAATACAATATTAACTCGATATATATATATATGATATATGAACATATATAGTTAACATAGTCTCGGAATATGTATCAATCTATTTATTAACATCTAATAATATTTGTGATCATATATTCCTAGATCATATTTATCAATAGATGTTGTGTTCTCTTCAAAGTCCCTGACTCAAAGAGCGTGTATGAATAAATCTTCCAGATTTTAGTATTATAGATGCAATTCAATTGTATTATATAATGTATAGGATATATTTTTAATGCGTAGTCTTCTCCTTTTCCAATTTATTTCAACATGGATAAATAAAAAATAAACATTCAGTCAATATTTGTATAATCGTCAGTTTTAATTTATTATATTAAATTATAATATGCAATATAAAGTTATTATGGAACTGTATACCGCTCCGTTACTGATGTTGTTATTGGTGTTGGTGTTTCAGTAGGTATCCCAAGAGTTTTGTAACTTAGACAATCATTCAGGGCCTCGTATGTTTCAGTTGTACGCTCGACATACGTACGCTCCGCATTGTTGATGCAAATGGACTTAACAGAGCTAAGTTTCTGATAGTGTTCCTCCATGTCAGTCTTTACCTCAACTGCATTTGCCGAAATGCCGTACATGGTCTTCGCCTCATCAGAGCCCTTAAGAAAGTAGTGTGAGTTATGCATCTTCCACTCAGTCTTGGAGTCTTTGGGTCATGTACTCACCACTTGGGCGTAACACTCGAAGGCCTGAAGTGAGTTCACAATTGAGGCGCAGTCGGCAATCCGTTCGCAGGAGCTCGTGCCCCTTGAGGTGAGCTGCTCCCGTGGTCGCTGCCAGTTGGCATTCTCCAGGGCGACTTGGTCCTCGTATTGCGTGTTGCACAAATTATACTGCACCTCATATTGGTCGACGATGCTATCCAGCGTAGGTCTATAGGTTGGAAAGCAAACAGCTCCATTCGAAGGGTTCTGTGCGCTCAGCACCTCCGACTGATGCTGCAACCGTTGGATCTTGGGTATTTGCAGCTTGGCAGTGGCCACCACGGCCAGGCCAAGGAGCACCAGTAGACTGACAGTCGATGACATCTCAAAGCTCGAGACAAAGTTAATAAAGATTTGAAAAATGCCTGCCTTTTATAAGGCAGCCATCTGGATGTTGAGCACCAATTATATATATCGACAGCGATGTCATGTTCACGAAAAATCTTTGTATTTTATCAGACACGCTTTTTAATTTCATATAATTAGAAGCTGTCGATTTCGCCTGGAATCTGAACCGGTAATTGCTTTATAATTGATTTCAATTAATATTGTCATAGAAAGTCGACGATCTCTTGTCTTATCGTTGCACCAAACGGAAGCATATATGTATATAGATGTGATATTTACCAAGCGTATAGGTTAATCGTGATCACAAAGGCGGTTGCTCTAGGGTGAGTCTTGGTCATTGCACTTTTGACTAAGGTCTGCGATTATATATATATATGTATATTATATATATATATACATGCTTATAAAAAGTTTTCTTTATATACAAATAGTATCTTCATGCATGTCCTTTGAGATACTTTTTACGTTTTTAATAAGCTAAAATTAGATTTTCAGTTCCAAAGTCGTGTTGAAATACTTTGAATGGAGTAGTAATAAATAATAATCATTTATTTAGAAACCGTGAGCTATGATACACTGTCCTTCGCTTGTCACTCTCCCCTGGTCATACGCAAATTTTGACATTTTGTATATCATACTTTCGGTATCTTTTGTATCCAAGTATCTGTGAGTGATCATTTTGGTTAGTGCTGAGTTAAACTCGGTTCTCTAACACTCCTCCCAAGTTGATGCAAATGCTTTGCCAAAGGCCTTAATCACCATTTGAAACAGACTCCACATTAGCTCCAGCTAGATACAATTTTATTTGTTTGATTGTCCAGGTCAATGTAGCAGGCAGAATTTCCAATATTTATAGATGAATTAAGCAAAAAGGATTTTTTGTTTAGAATTGAATACGATAAACACTTATTGCTGATCAGACATATTCAAACTTATTGACTTTCTTTGGCTTAAATTCTGTTAACTGACAAAAACGAAATCATATTTGACGTCAAGAATTAATGATCAATTTTATTCACTTAACTTGGTAAATAAAGTAATAAATTCATATACGACTCATAATATTTCTTGAATGCTTTTTTATTTTAAAATTTTATGAATTATTCAATTAATCGGAACCGCCAGGGTATGCGGTGGAGTAGTACCATGGCGTTGTGTGGACAGGAGTAGTGGGCGTGGGTAGATTAGATCCGTCGTCGCCTAGAAGACAGTTATTCAATTGGCTGTAGACCCTAGTAGTGCCCTCAACATAGTTTCTCTCCGCATTGTTCACACACACGGCCTTCACGGTGTTAGCCTCAAGATAGTCCTCCTTGCTCCTGGCAGCCAAGTCCGTAGCGTTGGCCGACATCGAATAGAAGATCTTTGAATCTTCAGCAGCCTGGAAGATTATTTGAATTTGATTATTGTGTAATTCCATCAATCAACAAAGAAAGTCTTGCTCACCTGAGTGGAGGCGCAGCTGAAGGCTGTGTAGGCGTTCGTCCACCCATTGCAGACACTGAGAGATCTGCAGGTCTGATAGGCAGTCGTCTCTAGTTCCAGGCGGGCAGCTTTATATGAGTTTTCGATATTTTGACTGCATTTATCGTAGGCCTTGATGCAACTATCGTAGGCCACCTCGTAGTTGTTCGTGATTTGGTTCAGTTGAGGATTGTAGACAGAGAAACAGGGCGACGACTTAGTCTGATGCGTTTCGGCCAGAGCCATGCTCTCGCTGTGAAGCTGTCGAACCCTTTCGCCTGCTTGGAGCGACGGCTGCCAATGGCCAGCCAGAGCAACGCCAATACTCAGACCCAGTAGAACCACGATGACCTTCAGACACATCCTCACAAGGATATTGATGGATAGGCAAGCAAGTACTTCGATTTGTTGCCACAGAGTAAATTTTCAACTGCTGAAAGTGCTGGCTGTATTTATATCCAAGCATTGCAGCCCAGACTCTTCAATTACTCCTTTATCTTTTAATTATTGAATCCGACGTGTTAACACAAGCTGACAATTGTTTTTTTTTTTTTTTTTTTTTAAGTGTAACCTTTCTTATCTTTGTGTTTTTGCTGTCTAACAAACTTGATTACTCATATTGCAAAAAATGCAATTGATTAGATAATAATAAATAAGCAATAAAACTCACTCTTTAATTGTCTTAACCAGGTCAATATCCCAGCTAACCTTTGAGCTCACATAATTATATGATAATCAAAGATCATCTTTAAACTTTTGCTACATGTATAATAAGATATCTTAGGTTTTCTCTATCCTTATCAGTTTTGTTCTCTTCCTTGCTATCCATTGAGATTTGGGATTTAACCCAGCATCAAGATAATTAATAGAGTTCTGCTCAAGTCTTATGACAATTGAAAACATTTAAGCCCATAAATAAGAAGCATTTATAATAATCTAAACTAAATACTATATACTATATATACTGTATCATATATATAGATATACATTAAACTTAATTGTTCCAAATCTCTGAGCGAGTGTTACGAAGTCGATGTCATCCGTTTGCAAAATTTCGCACAATTATTTTTTCCGGTTCTCATTGTTTACGTTAAAATGATCACTTGGGTTCGTGGAATACCCGTTATCTCTCAATTAAGTGGCTGACGGATATGCCCGATTATTAAATACCTTAACTCCATAAAAACTAGTTTAGAATTTGTTTTTCAATACATTTGTATAACAAACCCAAAGCTTTCGAAATATAGAATATTGAAAGATGTAAAGTTATCTAAAAATATTTCTTTAAAACTTAACGAAACAGAATTTTTAAATTTTTTTTTTTTTTATAATATTATTATTACTGATTATTATATTATTTTTATAATTGCTCCTTCAATCACGCAAACCCCTTGAATCTAGAATGAATATGAGTTTCCTATAACTTTATATCACCTACAGACGTCTTGCTCCAGTGTCGTCATGTTGTCTATCTGATAATGAAGATAATAAATAGTTTGGAGGGTATATTTCATTCAGGTTTAAGATATTGAGATATAGATTAAAAAATATGATTATACATAGAGCATATTTTGGAGACAACCATAAAAGTGTTTTGACATTCTTGAACATATTTATTATGACTTCAAGGCTTTTTATGTCTCACTAGACAGACATTGATATATATATTAAGTGAGAAATAACTTATTAGGTGATATATGGCAAAATATTGGAATGAAGAAATAAATATAATAAAATTGATTGCAGTTAGTGAAAGTGCGCTCACTGCGAACAAATGTGCAAATTTTTATATTACCATAAAGTCTCCGTTTCGAACCATGAATGAGTCTTATGGGCTACGGCCCACTGCAACATTCATATTTATTCTAAAATATTATATAGCTATAAAAATGGACAGGTTTCCTCAAACATCCAAGACTTTTTATACAAATGCTTAGTACAGCCTATCTAGAGGTAGGGTGGACTGATTTGAGGAACAACTTCTCTTTATCTAATACAACAAACTACAATGAACTGAATGTGAAATACTAAAAAAGGTTATTTATTGGAGCGATTTAAATATCTTAATCAATAATGAAAATAATGCATAGTACTGCAATTTACAAAAGACGATTAAGACATCAACCCAAACTCAACCTGACTAAGCACACGCACTCATATATCATCTCTAATCTGAAGAGTCAAGAAGACATTTCTATTTCACATAAAATCATATTATTTTTACCTCGATTATTTCAGGGTATAAAAGTTCACAAGAATGTAAACGTTTATTTGATTTAAATTTATTACAATAGTATAACTAGAAAGAAAAGTTACCGGGTATGCAACAGTCGAGTACTCTTCCTGACTATTAAAAGCAAACAAAATCTAAATTTAAATACAACAAATACAAACAACTGTTATTTCAACATGAAAATCAGCTTTGTAGAATATATATATATATATATATATATATATATATATATATATATATATATATATATATATATATATATATATATATATATATATATATATATATATATATATATATATATATATATATATATATATATATATATATATTTCATAATACTCCCGACTGAGGTCGAACACTTAATCCAGAGATCAACGAAGCTTACAATTATCCATATCCACATTCATATTTATTGCTGTTATCTCTCTTACAATTTGATTGAATAAGCTCCAAATCAATTCCAACATTTAAATGAAATAGATTCACAAATTAATTCGCTTTTTTGGTTGTTGGTTTTACTGTAGTGGTCGTAGTACTCGTGGATTTCGTGGTGGAGTCGTTAATGTCACCATCCAGGCACCTCTGCAGCTCGGAGTGCGTTCTGTCGGTGTCCTCCCAGTAGGTGCGCTCGGCAAGGTTGACGCAGAGATCCGCAATAGACTCAGCCTGACGGTACACCTCCCTAATTACGCCACCAGCCTCAATAGCGTCCGATGACAGAGTGAACAACACTTTCGAATATGTGGAGCCCTATGGTAAGACGGAGTTTTAATGCTTACTCAACTGTTTAATTCTCAGTGAACTTACTGTGCTGGCGTAGCAGTCAAAGGCATCAACGTAATTCTGGATGGTATCGCACTTCAGGAGAGAGTCACAGGTTTCCTTGGCGGTCCTGGCACTGTTTTCGCGAGGCTCGTAGTACTTAGAGTCGATTCCATCACACTCCGACTTGTACGCGTCCGCGCACTTGTTGTAGTTAACCGCGTACTCATCCGAAATGCTCTTCAGGATTGGCAGGTACCGGTTGAAGCAGTACTGCTTCAGTGCCGGGTCACCAATGCCCACTCCGCGCGACTGCATCATAAAGTCGATCAAGCTGCGATCGGCTCTGACCTGGGGCTTCAGTGGCATCATGGCCAGGGCTGTGCCAATCACCAACAACAAGGGAACTGCCTTCAACAACATTATTTCTCGATGGACTACTAACTGCGACTGATTGGGCCAAAGTGCAGCGAACTGCTTTTATTGGCCAGAAATGTGTATGGTTTGCTTGATTTAGACTTGGCGAATATATTCCGTTTAAAATTATCAATGAGAAAAGGGTTTTTTTTGTTTTAGTTTTCTTATCAAATCGAGATACCAATTCCGATCGATTCATGGCGAAGGCGCTGTAAATAATCAGGAAATATTAAAGGCCAGCTTTTATGACCACGTCGAAGCTCTAACACTCTATTGACTAAGCAACTAAGTCTTCAGTCATAAAAATATCAATGTTATGTAAACTGATGTAATATGAGAAACAATCTATTAATAATTGAATTACTCTACTCACTGTAAGTTCTTATAGATAGTGACAATTGACTTCTGGTGATTTTTTTAATTAATAGAAATATCACAATACATTTAGCAAACAACTAATTCTAAGAAAGCAATATCTTGCTGCGATGGACAATAGAAATTTTTTAGTTTTCGCTGGAAATTGTGCTCTTTACCTTTGTACTATTGTATACTCAATAAATACTATGAGCTCTATAAACATGTTTATATTTATAATATAACTATCATAGAATATTTCGTATGCTTTGCTACAGGGTATTTTCAGTCGTGTACTTTAAGATTTTAAATGAGAAATAAATGTATATTTTTAATGTGAATGAAATTATCTATATAAAAGAGATTGTTCTTCAAGCAGGAACTATCTATTCTTCTGCTGTATTTATTATCAAATGTATCAGCTTTTGCTTTTCACATTTTATGTTATCAGATCTGCCTGATAACTGCACGCATGACCAATTCAATTATAAATTATATTAAAAAAGTACCAGATTACCAAATCACATTAGATTAAACTATTCCAAAATTGTGACGGCATTACTATTTCTGTACCCTGAGATACTAGGGGGTACTTCCCGACGAATTTCTAATCAAGTTCAACATTTAAATTATGGCTCGCATGCGTTCTGATAGGATTTATTAAATTTAATCCATGTTTATATAAAGTTAAAAATATAAATTTAAAAATATTATGTTATCAAATTTGTCGGACATTTAGGTGTAAATTCCCTTCATAAATATATCGAAATAAAAAATCACTGAATAACAGCCTTTAAGAAGACTCATGCGATTACTATAATATTTAACAATACTTTTAAATGTGAATACATTTGTATATTAGCTCTGTGCTCGTGGCTTCCATTTTGAATCGAATGTCTCGTGAATTAAAAAAGGCGCCAGTTTGCGCCATCTATCGGATTTATGTGAAACCACATCGTATAATTGCCGATATATCGATATTTCACACTGCATTGGTGTTGCTAGTTTCAATAATCGACATTGATGTTAAATATATATGTATATATATCGAGTCGATGTATCGATATAAATAAGATATCAACGTCAGTCGCTGTTCGTTTGTGGTTGTTTTTTTTTTCTAATCAAAACACATATTTATTTTGCGTTATAAAAATATTACGTTTACACGATTCAATAGTGATTTACTTCCGGCCCATTCGCGAATTTCTTTCGATGACGCACAAATCAAACAAAGCAAATTTTCGTTAAGCTGCCAAGAAGACACACTCACACACAGATACACGCAAAGTTAGTACAAGAACAGGCAAAGAATCGGAAACGAAAAATATAAAAAAGTAAAAATTCCCGAGGTGAAATATAATTGGTGCGTTTTGAAACACATAATATTGTTATAGTAATACGAGTGCAATTTGCTGTCATCTAAATGAAAAGAAAAGGGCGTGTGAATGTTTATGAAACTTGTGTGTTTCGTTATATGCTTTTCCTCGTGTTGCCTGCCCCCTGCATGGAGCTCTCCACTGCGCACAAATAAACTCACTTAGTGGTGGGAGCTATTGTGAATTCAAAGGCACTATACGAGCTGTAACTTTAAAATACCGTTGGTGACTGCCAAAGCGGTACTCAGGTTGCCATTTAGATCGTGGGTACTTCGATTACAATCCTTCCGGGCATTCAGCTGCAGTGCACTTAAGGAACTTAAAGTAGAGAAATGCTCAGTAAAAAGTATTATACATTAAACTAACAGAATTGCCGACGATCTGAAGGGAATTATCGCACACTTCGAATCGCTTAGAATTTAATTGTAAGCAATGTGTTCTTCTGATGTAAACAATGCAACGCGCGCTTATTTCGCTCATCGCTAGACGTGGTGGCGCGGTGTTGAATCGCGATGTTTTACATTTGGCTTTTGGAAAATAAAAGCAATAAATGCTGAACACGACAACAATAACAACAGCTCAGTTGAGCTAACACCCACGCTGAGCAGTAGCTGAAAGGCGTGTGGGCGTGCCAGTGCGGAAGTTCGGACCTGCGCTAAATTTAGCAGCTGAGCCCGCGTCTTTGATAAATCGATGTGCGAGAGGAGTCAAAAGTCAACCGCGGCACCGCTGACTGCAATAACAACAACAAAAACAACAACAAGAGCAGCGGCAAAAACACGATTGAAAGAGCGCAGCTGCATTAAGTCAAGTGTAGGCGGTTAAAGGCTCAATACGCATCCTTGATTCCGTATGCTTGTGTGAGTGTCTGCTCATGTGTGAGTGAGTGACCTGTGTGTGTGTGCGTCGGGTGCCTAGTTTTTATAGATTTTTGCATGTTACTCGATGTATTGTTTTCACTCATTCAACCGTCTCTCTGTCTCCCCTCACAGAGGCGCAACTGGACCGAAAGTAATTCCAACTAGTACACACACATTATGTTCAATAGATATGGGAGGATTCCTGGATAAGCCAAAAACAGCAAAGCACAATGAACAAGGTGAAGGCAACAAGTTGCTCTTTGGCGTCAGCTCGATGCAGGGCTGGCGGTGTGAAATGGAGGACGCGTATTATGCTCAAGCCCGCTTAGGCAATGCTTTGGAAGGTTGGAGTTTCTTTGCGGTCTTCGATGGTCACGCCGGCTGCAAGGTGTCGGAGCATTGTGCCAAGCATTTGCTGGACAGTATCATTTCGACAGACGAGTTCAAGAGTGGAGATCACGTGAAGGGGATACGAACTGGTTTCCTGCGCATCGACGAGGTAATGCGACAGCTGCCCGAGTTTACCCAAGATGAGGAGAAATGCGGCGGCACCACGGCAGTCTGTGCATTCATTAGCTCAACGCAGGTGTATATAGCCAATTGTGGAGATTCGCGCGCGGTGTTGTGTCGCCAGGGTGTGCCGGTGTTCGCCACCCAGGATCACAAGCCCATTCTGCCCGAGGAGAAGGAGCGTATCCACAATGCTGGCGGCAGTGTAATGATTAAGCGTGTCAATGGAACGCTAGCTGTGTCCCGTGCTCTAGGCGACTACGACTTCAAGAATGTTAAGGAGAAAGGCCAGTGCGAGCAGTTGGTCTCCCCGGAACCGGAAATCTTTTGCCAAAGCCGCCAAGACACCGACGAGTTCTTAGTGCTCGCCTGTGATGGCATCTGGGATGTGATGAGCAACGAGGATGTATGCAGTTTCATATACTCCAGGCTTAAAGTGACCTCAGACCTGGTGAACATTGCCAATCAGGTAGTTGACACCTGTTTGCACAAGGTACGTCACCATTCAATTTGTTCACCCAATCGTTGTGTATATCTCTCACATTTCTCTCTTTGGAACCGCAGGGCAGTCGTGATAACATGAGCATCATAATAATTGCTTTCCCCGGAGCACCAAAGCCAACTGAAGAAGCTAAAGAGGCTGAGCGACGGTTGGAAAAACAAATTGAGAAGATCGCAAGAGGTTGTCTAAGTCGTCTACTCTGTTTATAACTAATCGTAAACCTAACGATAGTCGTAACACAATTGTGTTTATGTATCTTTGTCGTCGACCCTCCACCCTCGACGCGTCCATCGACCTGACATAGGCGACTAAAACGAATACATTGTACCTTACGTAATTCATACAAAGATAGCCCCAACAAACCGTTGGCATAGATTAGTAGATTATAATTATACACTCACGTAAATACATACGTATATGTATTTATATAGCTAGATAGACAATTGAACGAATCGAGACCGCAATGCAAGCACACTTGCAAAAAGATGTTCCTTCCACGTGGCACTTGAAACGAAAACTCAAAAACGAAACCCAAATCAGATACAAAAACCAATTGCTATAATCATTGCCAATACTCATTTGATGCATACATACGTATACCCCTAGGCACACACAGCCTATGTATGTCCTATCGATAATGCATACTAAATAACTGTATAGCGTGTTAGTTTGTCATATCTAATACTTCCACTGGCTGTGCGTGTGGCCGAGTGACTGACCTTATTTGTATGTGCGTGTGTCTGTGTGTGTGTGCGTGCGTGCGTGAGTGTGTGTGTTACAGTATTATTTATTTATTTATACATCATGTGTATCAAAGCGTTTGTGTGCTACAGCAACTGCCAAAGCGTTCCAAGTGAGCGAACTCCTTGTAGCTGAAGAACCAAAAATCCTGCCCATTTTTACCCAGTATATCATACTCATATATATATAGTCATGTAGAAATATCATAAGCTTATTAGCAATTATTGATAAACCTTCCCGTTGTGAACCGTAGTGGAGGCCCCGTCAGCCAGTGTACATATGCCTGTATATAATCCAATATCCAAAAAAAAATCCATTTAATGTGTTAAAATGACAAAATACCCAACCTATATTTGATACAAGTTTTAATATAGCTCGATCAGATCCAATTAGATTGAATTACCGCAGACAGTTTATTAACACGTTTACAAGCCAATAGAGAGCTCATAGCAAATATTCAAATAGACTAGAGAAACACACTTCCGAGGCATTAGTGATCAGCTCATGCAACCGAGAAAACGAGTAGCAGCATCATTGTAATGAAATGTGCATGTAATTTCGTTTGTAGTCGAATTGAGGGAATTGATTTTGATGAGTCATTGATTTAGAGCTGCGCTAGGTGCACGCTCAAGTATTAGTCATATACACATATACGTAGAATATTTTCTAGTGGATATACGCAACCGATCGTAGTACTCAGTATTCGTAACACCAAAGTGAATTTTGAAGGACGTTCTTACGACCACGTTCTCAAGTGCAGAACTTAATTTGATATGTATTAGTACGATAAAGACAATTACTTTGAATTGATATTGTATATGGTTTACAATTAGTTTAAACCATGCTCCACAATGATTACGTTTTGTCTTGTATACCAAATATGTAGCATTAAGTAAAGCCAAAGAAGCAGCTAGTCAAACCAAATGTCCAGACAAATTACTTAGCCTAGGGTAAACATATTAAATGCTGGGCCTTAGGGCATCTGTATACGTATCAGATGAACCCAAAAGAAAACAAAATTAAATAAGAAAAAAAAGAAAAACTTGAAAAAAATAATATTGTAAACCTTATGCTCACCAATTGTTGTGCTTGTTGTCAACGTAAACAGATTACTTTAAATTAATGAATTTAGATAAATGCGATTGATGCGACGCAGCGAAGCTAACCATAACCAGGTCGAACATGTCTTCGATATGCTGAGAACAATTGTACCTAAGTACTATAGCAATCATTCATAATTGAAATCGCTTGCTCACGTAGCAACGTTTAATATAGAAAATCATAATGGAATACCAACAAAAACTAATGAAAAACGTTTATTTTTTCGCTGCTAAGTCAAAATATAACTTGAAATGAAAGATTCGAAAACCAATCAACCAAAAGTGTTTGTTTGCTGTGTTGTTCAGTTTTCAGTTTCCATTCGATAAACATTCGCTGCTTTCCACGTCCTCTCCTCCTCCAACACGCAACACAAACAAAACAACAACTCGCAACTCGCACGATTCATGTGATCGAAATCGAAATTAATTTCTCTTCATTTCAATTAATTCCATTTTTATTTAATTAGTTCCTTTCGGCACAACGATTTCAACAATACGCAGCATTTTTCAATTTGTAAACTTTATCATTTGTTTATTTTTAAAGTGATTTATGAAACCTTCTTCAGTTGTTGTTCGTTCGTTCATTCGTTCGTTTGTTTGTTTGTTTAAAGGATCAGTCTAAACTAATGACTAATGATTTTTTTCAAGTATTCTTTCCACGAAATTTGTTAAAGTAAATTTAGGAGCGCGTTCGTTGTTCTTGTTTTATTGTCGTTAATCGCGCATCGTGCTATAAATCGTACTCTTATAATGTACACAATCAATATGAAAATGGGCGTGTCATGTCAATGCCAGAAAACAGAAAGCCAAACAAATTTTATGATGAGTGAGCATAAGGTAAGGCACATAGATCCCACAACACACAAATGAAAAAGTAAATGATATATGCATGCTCTTAAGATAAATCCAATTATTATACATGTTATCCAATCACTTTTACCATTCGATATTTTCCAATGTTTGTTGTACACTGAATGCTGTAAACAGTTTTCTCATAAACAATTCCCGATGCAAAGACAATATCCAAAAGAGGGCAAGGCAGAACACTGCCAGTCTTCGTTTCATTTTTTTTTTTTATCTTATCTTTAGTGTACTCCCTTTTGACCTTTTGAAGCGCCAATTTTTGCGACACCCCAATTTATTGTATTATTTAAGATTCCGACGCTATAAAATCAGGTCGATGGAATAAAAAAAAAAGCAAACACTTTATTATCTGATAAACAAAAAAGAGAAAAAACACATTCGATCGACCTGAATTCATTTGCCAAGCCTCACGTTCAGTTTGTTGCTCAATTTTTGTCGGCCCTCGCTGTTGCAACATATTTCGTGTTCTATTTTTATGAATTGTAATTTTGCTTTTGCGTAGCTTTAATATGTATATACATATATATCAATAATTCGTATTTAAATGTACATACAAATTTCATTAACAAGAGCCTTACTTACTAAGTTCGAACCACCAACCCATGCGCGACAGCTGCTTAACTATTTTCGCATTTCTGGCATTCTTCCAGATGAAATTGAGAGTAATCAGGTCACGGAGTACGTAGAGCTGTTAAAGTGTCTCCAAGACAAAAACGACATTGTAGGTCTTCCACCCGGCGGCGGCTTGCAGTCCAAGTAAGTATTCCAAAATATTATTGATGTGAGTGTGTGTGTATTGATTGATATCATTTCCTTCCAGATATCACGTTATTGAGCGCACATTCAAGGAGGTATTTCCAGAGAGTCCATGTGAAGTACGAAATATTTTTTACAACATTTAAAATCACTTGCAATTGCCGGCTCGATACGAATCTTACTTATTAATGCTTATTCATTTTCATTTGCTTTTAAGTTTTGTTTTAGCTCTTTTCGTTTTGTAGATGATTGCTCAGCTTCTCTTCACTTTATCTCTATCCTCTATCTATTTTCCCATTTATCACCTAATCTAAACATCTGAAATCACAATTCTCTATTCTATGAATGAGGCTAAATCCCAACTAATTGTTGTTTAACAAATCGAAAGCTCTTTACGTATTCTCTTTCTTTTATTTCTAGCTGTATGCATATGATGAGCTATGAATTTTTTAATGCTAAATATTGTTCATTTCTAAATCAACAACAACAGCAACAACAACAACAACCAAAACCAAAACAAACAACCATCCAACAAGAGAACAATTGAAACTAAAATCCTAAAATCCTTGAAATTCATATACTTTAACTGTAAGGCGAACGCCACTTAGTCGTTTCCGTCTGGTTGGTACGATTTGTACTGTACGATTTACAGCACCCCAATTGAATTCAAAACCGAAAGAAAACAAAACAGAAAATAACTAAATATCAAACAGGCGCCCTGCATGTTCGCTTGCTGCTCCACCCCCGCATGCTCATCCAAAACCAATAATAAAGAAATTAATAATAATAATTGTAATGCGAAACCTTCCATCAACTCTCTACTCCACACGCTTCATGTAAGCCTGCGCCCCAGCTGTGCTTTCCTCTTGATCTTTTCCCACCTATCGCTCCACCCACGTAATAATTTGTCACTTTTCGTTATTCTTGCAGAGTCCAACGCATTAAATTGCAAATCAAACAGTCAACAAATGCAACAACAATAGCAATAGAAACCACCCAACAAACCTTAAATACACACTGACAGACACAAACACATACACACACTCTCACACACACACACACACACACACACACAAACACACAAAACACAACACACCAAAACCGTTTTCTACTTTGATAAAGAAAAACATATGGAAAAACCTACTAATAATAGAAATAGCCATTATTATATAGTATATACGAAAGAAAGTCCTAAACACTACTGCGAGAACCTTGTATTACATAGATCATACTTATAGAAAAGGGCGAACCTAAGCAGACCTCTCAGAGATAAATAACAAACAACGACAAAATAAATATATATATATACATATAATTAACAAACAGATCCAGGTTTGGCTCCAAGCCAACACAGAAATACAAATGCTGACCGCTCGGTCGTCTAATCAAACTACCTTATTACTATATATTCCCCGAAGCTACAGATAGACAGTTACAATATCGAACCACTACAGGCCACCACCTACTACTACTCTATGTTGGTCAACGCTCTATCTATCTATCGTTCCGTCTCCATCTCAATCAAAGCATTCATACACATACTGTCTACTCGTCTTTGTTGCCCGCCTCCGAACTGTAGAAAAAGTTCATCTGTGTAAAATTTTACCAAAAAAAAAAAACAAAAATAAAAAAAAAAGAAAAAAGAGAAAATAAAAACAAAAAAATATATATATTGAAGAGAATAAAAAGAAAACCTATATTAGCCCTGTCTAAGAAATTCGCTCGGGTGATGATGTCTGTACAAGAAGTTTTTATTATAATTTTTCAAACTGTGTATTAATATATTGATTCCGAAATGAAGCGGACTTTTGTAAGCTGTATAATGTTTGTTACTGAAGGATAATTTTTGTTCATTATTTTTATATATGTATATGAGAGATATCCACTTTAAACGCAAAACGAAAACAAAATAAGTAAAGAAAAAATTAAACTTGTAATGGAAAACAAAAAACTATTAATCTTTAAGAAGAGTGCAAAATGAAATACTAAGAAACTTAAAGCAAAACAACAACAAAATGAAAATGAAAAAAAAAAACAAAAAAAAAATAACGCCCGAGTTTGTAGTAAATGTTGATAAAAAAAAAAATCGAATCCTTGCAATTATTAACATTGTTCAGTCGGAGTTGAACTGCACAGTGTACCAGTCGTATCACCTCCAAACGCGGCAGGTGTTATCCTTGGAGGCAGTCAGTATGGCATCGCCCGCATAGCTGTAGGCGCAGCTGAACACCTCCGACTCGTGGCCAGTCAGCACCTGGGAGCACTGGCCCGTCTCGGCCAGCCAGAGGCGAGCCGTGTTGTCCGCCGAGGCGGTGAGCAGCATGCAGCCGCTGGGACTGAAGCACACCTTGTTCACCTCGTCGCTGTGGCCGGCCATCAGCGACAGCATCTCGAAGGGTTCCAGGCTCCAGACGCGCGCCGTGCAGTCGCTGCTGCTGGTGGCCAACTGTTTGCCGGCCGCATCGAAGCTCACGTCAAGCACCTCGTCGCTGTGTGTCGAAACCAGGTGCAGCTCCTGGTCCAGGCGACGCACATCCCAAATGCGAGCGGTGCGGTCCAGGCTACCGGTCGCAATCATCGAGCTGCTGAAATTCCAGACACAGTTCGACAGCTCCGCCGTGTGTCCACGCAGCCGATGGCAGCAGCTGCGGGGGCAACAATGAGAAATGTGTGAACTATGAACTATGCATGCTCACCTCTTGCTGCGCGTGTCCCAAATGGCGGCTGTGTGGTCAAAGGAGCCCGTCAGCAGCATCTGGCCGTCGCGAGAGTAGCGTGCCACTATCACCTCGGCGCCGTGGTGGCTCAGCTGCTGCAGCTCCTGTGCCGTTTCCGCGTCGAAGATGCGCGCCATGCCATCAATGGAGGCCGTGACGACATCCTGATCGTGCGCAGGATTGAATTCGGCAGCCACCACCTCAGCTGTGTGACCATACAAGGTGCTCTGGCACTGGCCAGTGCTGGCGGACCAAATCTTGGCCGTGCCATCAAAAGAGCCCGTAACGATCTTGTCACTAAACGAAGCCAGAGTCATGCAATGTCCAACATATTCCCTCAGACTTACCAGCGCGGCGTGTTGAAGGCCACCGAGAAGACCACATTGTCGTGGCCGCTGAGCATGTGCTGCACCAGGCCGGTGCTGGTGTTGATCACGTGGCAAGTGCGATCGTAGCTGCCTGTCAAGCAGCGCTCGCCGCTGCGGTCGAAGCACACGTTCGTCAGCGGCAGGATGTGCGAGTTGTAGCATTTGTGCAGATAGAACTTTTTCTTGATCGGCTCGCGCAGCTTCGCCTGCAGCTTCTCAATGGCTTGCTTCAGGGCGCTGAACATGTTGTGTGAGCTGGAAGCCTTCGAATTGACGGGCAAGCATAATGGAGCACTTGCTGTACTAGCGTCGACTTCGCCTTCTTCTGACAGCTTAACTTGCAGCTCCTCAAACAAAATTCTATCCGCCAGTTGCTCCACATTTGTTCTGTAGATCCAGAAGTTATCTCAATTGGATACCATTTTCATCAGGTTAGCTACTTACTTGGCATCCAGCTCGAGCAAATCAAAGTGTCGCAGTCGCTCGCCGCCTTCAGAAGATCGATAGCTTAAGGCCAAACCTATTGGAATAGAATTTCACATTAATCAGATTACATAGATGACAGGTTGATTAGAACTCACCTGGTGGGTAATAGCGCAGAAAGATTTTATTGGCGCTCATTTCGCAGCTGTTGTCCGTGAGGCAAGTGTCGGAATTCCTTTGTCGCGTCGAGTTGCTAGAGCGCATCGGTTGGGCTTGCTGACCTGCTTTAATTTGTTGCGCGTTGCCTTGTCAGCCTCGTTGGTAGAGAAGCTAAAGGCGGGCAGCTAGTTTGGTCGATTCTCTGTGCTGTAGGTCTGGGTCGGCGCGTGGGTGCAGTGCAGTGTGAAGTGTGATGTATGCTGTGTGAGTAGTGTGCCGTCATTACAATGCTATCGTTATATATGTATATATTTATAGTTATATTGTAAAATATATATTATTCAAATATTATATGTATATATTGTCCTTGCTAACCTTTAGTCAAATTCCATTGCGTCCCTTATATTCCCCATTTTTTTTTTCAAATAAAGCTTTGTTGCACTGGCAAAAGCTCTTTCTTTAGCCTGTCCAAACGATTTTATAATGGCGGCGTAAAACAAAATGGCCGTCAGGTGTCGCCAGCGCAGTGGTTTGTGTCTCCGCTAACACAGGCAAATAATGAGTGAATTGAATTTTGTAAGACTTGTTGATGTCGTTTAAATAGTTATCATATTTAAATATTTATTCAGGATTTGTGTGCGATAAATAAATACATAATTTAGCGATTGCATTTGAATTACTTTCATTAAACACTTAATTTATTATTGAATTCAGCCTTGGGTGCTTCTACAACACAAATGTCACCACAAAAATTTGTTTTGCGCTTGTTTATATCTATAAAACCTAATTAGCTTGTTTAATTCAATTGGCCCCAGAGGCCAATTGTTGCCACCTGTTCACAATGGTAGACGGAATAAGCATATATACACACATGTTAACATATCGAATAAATGTATGGAAATAGATATATATTTATATATATACATATATATACAGATGTATTTCCACACCACAAACGGGACTGAGGCAGACATTGGAGCCCGCAACGAAGGCAATTAGATTGTCTTACCTTTCTCGTGGCTCGTTTCGACATTTTCACTAATTTAATTTGCTCGGTAATCACTGAGACGTAGAGGTCCGGATCCGGGTGCGGGCAGGGCAGCATTGTCCATTAGGCTAATACACGAACGCAGATAGCGAGAGATGAAAGCAGCGCACGAGAGTGGGCGAGCGAGTCAACACCCAAATGACCATAGCCAATAATGATAACAAATTATTAGATACTTATTATCACACCCCATTTTGTGCCGCCGCACGGAGCTGAAGCGGACAGTCCGGCGCGAACAATAGGAAAACAAAGGGCAATGCAATGGCCAGTGAGAGGAAGACACTGGATAATGTAATGCGAAGCGAAAATTGCTTATTTATAATGAAACATTTCATTGATTTTGCCTTCGACGATTCAGAGTACGAACGAACATGAAAGCCAGATGCCGAGTGCATAAACCTGGAACAGCGTCTCATGATGAGGCCAGCAAAGTCGTTGCTGCGCGAGCAGCTGTTGCCGCTGTCACAAATCATGTCTTCATTTGGCGACTTATGCGCTAGCTGGAGGCGAAGGTGGATACGGAAATGGCCGCCGAACTGGAATGGATATGAAATCAATTTAAAAGCGCATAAAACGCTCGCGCAAACAAAACAAAGCAGCGCAGGCCCAGGGCCTGGGCAGACACTGAGCATCAAGCAGATTTAAATTTATGCTCAATAAACTTTTGTTGATTTCCGGCAAGCCAGCTGCCTGCCAGTACTTGAGCCCTGCGTGTGTGGATGAGTCCACAAAAATGCGGCGCTGCATAAATTAAAGACACACGCGCCCATCCTCCAGCCCACACTCAGACAGACCCACAGAAACCCCCGCCCAGCGAATGCTACCTTTGCCCACAAGAATTATTATTGCCGATTTTATGTGTGTGTTTTTTCGACAGTTTGCGGACCACCTTCGAGCCGGGTCAGTGCTGCCCAGGTCCGTTTTGGTTAAGCAAATTATGTTTAAATGGCATAAACTTTTGCAGTGACGACGAGTTTCCGGGCCGATGGAGCAGCAGCTCGAGGCTTAAATTCAGATTTTTGTACGGACACTCGGAATGATATTAATACATAAACAGATTTTCGACTTTTATCCTGTTTTTTCTTTTTGACAGCAGAACGTTTTCTGGTTACTTTGTTACATATACTGTGCGAAATATGAAATGTAGCGGGTATATGAATTGCTGATAATTCTATAGAATATTATTTCGTTTTATTTCTGCGATATAAAAAGAGATAGTTTGCATTGTAAATTTAATTAATTAAACATAAAATAGGATTTAAATATTATTTTATTTTATTTTTTATGAAAATTTTCTCTTATTATTTTTATTACTATTTTGTATATACGTATAACTTTTATATAATTATGTGAAATATTTTTGAGTTGATATAGTCGTTGCTTTCATTACTTTTATTATTTTTTATTTATTTTTTTGTAGTATACAGAAGTAAAAGTGTTTTAGAACTATTTTTACTAAATTTGAGGGAGGGGATCAAATTAGTCAATAATACAAAGCTGAACGGACATGAAGATATTGGACGGATAACTAAATTTGATTTGTGCGTGCTAAACAGAGGCAGGCCAAAAAAAAACTTCTGCATACATGTTCTGAAAGCTATACCTTCAAACAGATAGGCGGATGGAAAGACGGACAGCTCAGCTCAGCTCGACATGGCTCGTTGTCCTAATCAGGAATATATAAATACTATATGGGGATCTGCCATATATATAATTACTATATGGTGCGTCCGCCACGCATTTTTCCCGTTACATGCAATTTTCCCAAACTATTATACCCCGATCTCCCATTTTCAAAGGGCTCAGAGTATAAAAAGGAGTTGCGGATCAGTCACTTGTTAACATGATTTTTCTACCAAAAAGCCCATGGGGTTCGTCACTTCTGTCGCTCCACAGACTTCCGTTTTCCATACCCCAGCTGCAACAGTGCACAAGTTGCAGGTGTGCTAGGTGTAATTGGAAGAGCACACACTCACGCTCAGTACACACGTAATTATATTTGAGTCGGTTTTTCAAACTTCCTGGCTGTCGAAAATCGAAAATCGAGTGAGCACTCAGATTGAGTCCGCTCGAGAGCACTCAGCGGCAGGAGTATTTGCCCAGCAGCAAACTACAGATTTAAAGCCAGCGAAGACAAAATACTAAGATTGAGTAAACAATATAAAAATGAACTGAATCAATGAATTTGTGACTCATTTATTTATTAGCACACTTAACTTAATGTATTGTAGCTCAGACGAGCTGTCTAGCTGCTTCTCCATCTATCACGTCTTCATATGCCATATTTCTATCTTCTGTTCATTCATAAATGCTCACTTAATTGGGCATCTCGTCTCGCATTGACAAGAATCTGATGCCGCCTGCCGGCGCCCATTATTCATGTAGTATTTTGCGGTCGAGTCGTTTAACAGTTTATGACTTTGATAAATTAAATTGGGCATGGCCGGTTGCAAATACGCGCATACACTTAGGCGTGACCACGCCCCCATGGGCGCCCGAATATACATATCGACTTAGCCTGCAGTGGCTCCGGCTCCGGCTCCAGTAAACTTTCGAACTCAAGACTGACGCAGTCGTAAAGCCTTAAAGCCGTTTATGGTCAATTGAAATGCAGACGCATCGAAATGTTATAAAAT
Source organism: Drosophila meridionalis (assembly GCA_035045145.1). NCBI lineage: Eukaryota > Metazoa > Arthropoda > Insecta > Diptera > Drosophilidae > Drosophila > Drosophila meridionalis. The sequence continues at coordinate 7,058,773 of JAWNPG010000020.1, read as the reverse complement.
TTAATAATATCAGCTTTCAGACGCAAAGTAAGAGTCCAATTCAGACTTGGAGCCAGCCACAGGATATGCCCAACTTGTCTGTGTGAGTGAGTGTGAGTGGGGGTGGGGGTGGGGTGTGGGTGTATTTCGAGGCCTGTTTTGTGTTTTATTAAGAAGGGCAGAAGCAGCAAGCCAAGAAGGTAGCACAGTAGCAACATTTCGTGCGGCTTTGCGGCCGCATCAAGTATACGCACCATAAATCAGAGCAACGACCCAAACCGCTCGCAACATGCCCAATGACGTATTGAATGCATTAAACTCTGTCTTAAATTGCGCTCCGGCCGTCTGCCATAACTTTAAGTGGTGCTTAAAATGAATTATGCATTGTCGGTGTTATTATATACGAGTTTAACTGTGGGAATCTGTGCCTCAGCTCCCACACACACACACACACACACACACCCAGAGAGTTACCTGAACCAATTGGCCGCACATCAGAGCACTGATTGCAGCCGTTATAAATAGCAGGCAGATAACATTTTCCATATTAATTCTCTATTTAACTCTAGTCTCTCTCTCTCTCTCTCTTCTATTTACAGCGCGATGCAATTACATATTTCATACCATTTTAGCGGCAGTCAACAGATTTTCAGCAGTCAAACATTTGCATAATGCACATTAGGCGAGGCTGGCAGCCAGGTAAGCCGATAATCACATTTATGTATTTTTATCACATTATAATTAATGGGGCATTCAGCGTTTTGGCCAGCCTTAAACCGCTTGAAACACATGGCACATGATTGCTTTCATGAAAAATTCACAGAATGTCCTTTCGGGATATGCAAAGCAAAATGAGCGTTAAATTTATGCAAACAAGTGCCAAATATAAATAATCAACTCATGCTTGCGCTCCACATAAATAAACATGAATGTGTGCCCCACTGTGAGTGTGTGTGTGTGTGTGTGTTTATATGTGTGTATTTGGTTTGTTTATTAAATGAGTGGCACAAACTGTTTAAGTTTAGTTCTGCTTACTTTGCACCTTAAACTACGTTGATTAAAATTTAATGAAAGAGGCTTAAAGGGCTTGGGATACCTTTGAAATGTAATATGATTTTTGAATTACAGTTCTGTTATTTTTTATTTCGTAATTCTGACTTCAATTAAAATCAAATTGAATATCAAATTTAATTACAAGAAATTGATTCCCAAGCGAGGCCCGTCGACGAACTATCACTTCAGTTTCAGTTCGCTTGCACAGTTTTCCCTCTAATTATTTGCCTCTGTGTGCAATGATGGATAAATGGGAATCTGGATGTGGGTGCGAGTGTGTGTGTGCGTGTGGTTGGATGTATGCAAATATTGGTGTGGTCATGTGCATGCCGTGTTGTCTCTGCTTCTGGATATTTGGTTGGGCACAAGCCACAAATTACATGAAGTCAACAGTTTGAGCCTGAGCAGCAAGTATTTTACGCTCAGCGCATCCCAAATGCATTTGAGTCGCAGCTAACGATATGATTAATATGGTTTTGGTGTAAGCAGCGCTTGGCCAGGCCGTTCGACAGCCGCGCAGCCAGGCGGAAGCTTCGGCAAGCATAACAACTACTTAGTCAAATAAAGGGCAAAAATATGAATTTAATTAGCATTAATTGCAACCATAATTTACATTCGCACCTGCGCCCCGGACCGTAGCTTTGTGAAATTGTCCAGTTAACTGCATATTACGTATACGCAGCGCTGCCCGAAGGACTAACGACCACAGCTGAATGTTGTTGTTACTGTTGCTGTTACTGTTGCTGTTGCTGTTGTTATTGTAGCTGTTATTGCTGGCACGAGTTTCGCACACTTGTGTTTATGACCAAAGTTTTTGGCCCGGCCAAAAGGGCGAGCACTCGCCTCAGCTGCCGAGCACAATATTTTGAAAAGTTGAGATTTCTGACTCGTGATTCAATGAAATCTTTAGAACCGCAATGAACTTCGCTAACAATACGGCTGCTGCAATGCAGTGCAGTCAATTAAAATTTATTACACATACGCGCCAGCGCCGTTCTCCGAGAACGGAGAACTATGGCAGGCGTAAAGTCCAACTGTTGAAACGGTTTCTGTTCATTTTCAATTTGTTTAATGGGTCACTTGGGCGTGCGGGCCAAAGTTTCTTCATGAGCTGGCAAACAAGCCATAAAAGTAAATAGCCAGAGTCTCTGCTGAAGCCGATTGAGCAACCGCGTCCGACCACCTGCACGTTTATGTGCGGCATGCAACATGGAGCCAGCCACGCCCCCGCCACTCTATGCCAGTTATGCCAATCATACGGCCAACCTACGTACATATATTCTGTAATATACTGTAATAGCAATATGTAGACATTGTTGGCTTTCGTGCGATATGATATTTGAGAAAGATAATCGCGGTAATCCAATGATACCACACACACACATACTGAGTCGCATGTGAAGGCTGAATGAGGCAGTGTTTACTTGTCGCAAAAGTCTCACTCGGCGTTGCCTATTTTGGCCCGCGTCTAAGTCAGCCTTTGGCAGTTGTGTGTATAATAAGCTTAACTTAACGTGTGCGCCACGCGCTGTTTGCTTAGCAGTCTCGCTTCGCCATTTTGCTTGGGCTCAAACATGGAGCGCGGCACGCAAATGGTGCCCCAAGCAGCACATCAAGTAAATCTTCGCCTTTCAAGCCGCTGCAAAAGAACGGAAAAGCGAGCAGCTAATACGCAGCTCGTCTGTGGCTGTTTATGCTTAAAGGATGAAAGCGATATCGAGCTGCATGCAACGAGTGCGATTTTATATTCACATTTGTCAGCATATGAGGTTAATGTATTCCAATATAGATATCTGTATGTAGATATGGACATCTGTCTATAGATATATCTGTATATAGAGTGCAGCATTCGACTCGATTCTTTCGCTTGCTTTTATTTGATTACATATCGTTAGTTGAAATAATTGTTATTTAACAACTTTTGTTATTGCGCCGGGCAGCGTGAGAGCTGTACACATCGCTTGGCATTTCAAGTAAATAAATAAATAAATAAAAAAATATATATAGATAAGAAAAACACTCGAGCACACAGCTGAAACATTTACAGCATGAACCGCGCCGAAATTGTTGAATTGCCGACATAGCAACGCAAGCTCCAAGCTCCAGCCGCGAAATGTGATTTGTGTGCGATTTAACGCATTCGGTGCGCTTATAAATTATTTTAGCACTCATTGCGATTTAGATGAAATCGTGTTTAAAAAACGATTTCTCTTATTTAAAGCTGTTTGTGTGAAAGGTGAAAAATACATTTTTTATTTCGCCAGCTGAGTGTGAGCAGTGGGAGATGTATATAAATGTGTGTGTGTGAATATTGCCATATAACATATTCACACAAACACATTTTAATTGCTCACCATATGAAGACAAAGAGAAAGTTTCGCCAGCAAAATTGTTCGCTCTAAAAAATGCGAAACGAAGTTTGGCCGCGGAGAAAAGTTCCTGTGTTTGCACACACGAAAGTTACATATATCACATTTTCAGCTGCAGTCACTTTAATTGCAACAAACATGGCATAGAACACAAATGACGTAAATGGAAAAGTTTCAAAATATTTAATTTATTAACTAAAGGAGGTAATAATGCTACATAATTAACTGTGGAGATATTAAGAGCATAGGGAGGTGCTGTTGTTATAAAAGAGGTCGATGCGTTAGTTTGGCTATTTCTATTCTCAATAATAATTTGAATTATTTGAGCAAATTTAATTGGAATTTTAGTGGGATGGAATTTTGGTGGAGATGGACATCTTATTGTTTAGCTTTTCATTTTCAGAATATTTAATCGGATTGGTGATGTATTGTAGTTTTGCTTTTAGCATATCTGAATTTAAAATAAAAATGACTGAGCAGAAAGAGACAGGCGAAGCTAAGGCATATGGGAGATATTAAGAGCATAAGGAAGTGATGTAGCCATAAGAGGTCGATTTGAATTTCATTGGAATTTTAGTGAGATGAGAAGAATGCTGGTATATTTACTGCATTATCTAATCGGATTGGTGATGTATTGTATTGTATGTATGGATTATTGTATTGTAGTTTTGTTTTTAGCAATTAAATATGAATATAAAATACAAATACAAATTGTACAAAGTGCATTTGAAATACAAATAATTGAGCAGAAAGAGACAGGCGAAGCTAAAACATATGGGAGGCATTAAGAGCATAGAGAAGTGCTGTTGTTATAAGAGGTCGATTCATTAGTTTGAATATTTTTATTCTCAATAATAATATTAATTTTGGAGGGATGAGATGGACCTCTCTTTGTTTAGTTATTAATTTCCGGAATATTAAATCTTACAATGCTGGTATGCTCACAGCCTTATTTAATCGGATTGGTGATGTATTGTAGTTTTGTTTTTGGCAATTGCATGAATAGTAAATACAAATACAAACTGTACAAAGTGCATTTGAAATATATAGCATATATATACTCTTTATATGTTTTATATTATATATATTTCTGTTGTTTATTCAATTTATCTCATATTCATAATTGATTAAAAACCAATTCAGCATTTTTATCACTCAACATTTCACCTGTGTATATAACATTTTAGGCATTTCAATACAGTTTTTTTTTTTTTTTTTTGATTAGCGAGCATCAATTATCCTCCGTCTAATTTGCAGAGTTTGTCATGTGCCGAGCTCAACTGTGTTGCCGTGTGTATCTGAGCGCTTTTCACTTTATTGTTATTTTCGAATATTTATGGTGTATCATCAAATAAGTAGCAAAGCAGGCTGACGACCACCAAGGGCGCCACCTAGCGCTGATAACGTGAAACTCGGTCGTGCTGGCACGTTAATTGAAATACGTGGGCCCCAGGTGGGGCAAGGCATTTATCCAGCGTCGGGCTACGGCCAAAGTTTCGGTTTACTTGTTGTGTGTGTGTGTATAGATGTGTGCTCGCATGTGCACTGTCTGTGTGTGTGTGTGTGCGTGTGCTGGCTGCCTGTTGCCCGCAACGGTAAGTATTGGCAACACGTTGAATTACATAATTTAAAGTTTTAGCAGCTGCATAATCCCCGACTGAGGTTGCAGCTACGCTTCAACAAGTGCCGCATACATTGCGTTTAGCCACGCCCACGTCCACGCCCGCCGACGACCGACGACCGCCCCTGCCTGCATTATTAGATCAACACAGGCTGCGTCGCCGGAGCAAACTTTCTCACTACCAAAGTTGTGTGTGGCACATGCCAAACGTAAAAGTTGGAAATTAAATTCCTTGGACAAATACACACGCACACACACACGCACACACACGCGCGCAAATATGCTAGGAGCTGCAGCTGCCTCGCCAGTTGCGGCAGGACTTGATCGCCAGCCCTGCCCAACCTCATCAATATGGGGAGTATGCGAGCGGTTGCTTATAATATGCAAATGTAATCAGTGCCTACATTTTTTTACGTTCCACATGTGTGTCTGTGAGTGTGTGTGCGTGTGTCTGATGGCAGATTCTGTGCGTGCTTTCGTGTTTTATGTCTACATGCATTTGTTTATGTGCGTTTTATGTTCCATGAACTTTGTATGCAGCCTTTGGCCGAGCAATGAGCGAGCACCTCACACGGATTTATGTTTCAGGATTTAGCCGGAACTGAGTACCGTTGTTGAGCCAGTTATGCAAGACCACAACAGCAAACACACACACATATATACATAATCCTGTACGTGGCCGCAGGACACGCCACTTGGAAGCTCATTGGCGATTCCTTAGCCAACAGCAACAATCTTGGGGAACTACAACAGCCACAACTACGCCGGACCAGTGCAGCAAAAAGTGATGCAAAAAGAACGCCAACACGCAAATTGCTTTATAAAAAGCATCCGTGTTGCCATCCCTTTCCTGGTCGCTGCAGTTCACCCACCCCTCGAGTTGCTGCTGCTGCTACTGCTGCTGATCAAAGACGCAAAGTTTATATATTTTTTTTCCGTTTTCCGTTCATTATGTTGCATTTTTTATTGGATTTGTTAGTTGCTGCTGGCATAGAATGTGCGGCTAAGAGCTTGTGCATCAAATTGAGTGAATTCCACTCAGCTTGGTTTGAGAAAAACGCAGAGCACACAATAGGGAAATGAAATTAAAAATGCGTTAAGCTCAGACAGCCACTGGTTGCTCAATAGATGCACATAGACCATTGCTTGCCCCAACTCATTACAGCTATCAACATGGGTCAGAAAAAGGCGAGATGAAAAACCTCGACAGCCGCACAGATTTCCAATATTACAGGTGGACCCAAGCGGAAAAGTAATAAGCAGCCGAAAAGCAATAATACAGGACATGCACTTTGAGGACTCATATTAAGTTCTTTGCCATTCGCTGGGCTCTTCACTGGCTCGCAACTGTTGCATGTTGCGTAAGTAAAAAGAAATAATGTTTGACAACTGTGTGTGTGTGTGTGCGTGTGTGTGTCCTTATTGCATATGTCGAACGAAAATCAGTTAGCAGTTCCTCCTGGCCAGCATTGACGAGCATTGAGCCTGACTACGCCTTGACTCCGTCATTTTTCATTTAACATGCAAAATTGTTTTTCCGTCAGACATGCACACTCACACACATACATGCACGCACATGTTGTTTCCCATACTACATGCAAACATGCATTCAAAATGCATAAATGTGGCGGCAGATCTGGAAGCCTGTCGCATGTCTCTCCATTTGATGTGAGCTATGCCTAAGCATTTCAAAGTCTGTTTCGATCTGCTTTCCGCTGCCAATTTTAATCAACTCGACAGCAACAATTACTAAGGCAACTGGCAGCGCTGAGAACCGTCATTTGCCGCACTGCGCGCTGTCATTCATTATGAATGCTCTGGGCCATTTGGCATTCGCTGCAACTCGATGCGCGGATTTTGCATCTCGGCATCTCAGATTAGGCTTCAATTCAAACTTGACGGACTGCACTTAATGAATATTCAGCTCTGTTGCAGTTGCGAGAAATTCACAATTCACTTAGCTCGCTCAGCTCTTGACTGTAAATTTATTATGTGCAGTTTTATACCATCAAACATGGATTGCAGGCAAAGGAAAGCCACAAAGAAAAAGTTAATTATTTTCTAATATCAATAAAACTCTATATTTAGACTTGGTATGCAATTAAGGCTAACATTGTAGTGCCTCAAATTGGCACAAATGATTTTTTTTTCTATTTGTCAAAGTTTCTCAAGTGAAATTGAAATAAAATCAAAGATTTGTCGCTTCTGCAGTTTTATTTAAACAGACTTCATTATACAATATTTGCTATTGGCCATTGGCCACTGGCTCATAATATTAAAGAGAGTTTTATTTCTTGATTTTTCAGCTTTGCCTTTGATGCGAATAAACAGACCTGAAGTAACATATCAAAATTAATATTTGCCATTGGTCGCTTTATTGAAAAACTCAATGAATATTTTTCAATAATAATCTGAGGTGCACCAAAGAGCAATAATGCATGCAGTACCTGTTGGCAAAGAGCATATATTAAGCGCTTTGACATGCGTTCGGCCTTTTACGCACTCGGCAAATGCCTTCTGCAATTTGAGTGCCCCTGCCACAAACTGTTGCTGTTGCTGTTGCACGCTGCGTAAGTGAAGAGGAAATTTGATGAACTTCCCCAACCGTTTGACAACTGTCGAGAGTGTGTCTGTGCACTGCCCGCCTGCATATATGCAACGGAAATCAGTTAAGAGTTGCTCCTGGCCACCGTTGATGAGCGATGCCGCCCCACCCAGCCCAGCCAGCCCAGCCAGCCCTGCTGCTCCACTTTTCATTTCATATGCAAAATTGTTTTTCAGCACACGGACTCGCACACACATGTTGATTCGCATGCTGCGATTTTGACATGAATTCATGAAAATGGACAGCCGTGCAGCGAGACTGTGGCATCTGTCGTGCGCCTCTCCATTTGGCATGAGCTGTTTGGCTATTCCCCGCCTAAGCATGCCCAAGTCCATTGCGATTCGGTTTCACCGCCAATTCTAATCAAGAGCGCAGCTACTGTGCTGGCAGCGACAGTAACCAAATATCCCTCTTGTTACCAGCGGCATCTATCCGCTGCCATCTATTAAAAGAGCCCCGGGAACAACTGGCATTTGCTGCCACAACCTGAGCTGAGGCAAATTTGACTTGACTTGACATATTTGCTAATATGGCCTAAAACAGGTATATTGACTCATATGTGTGGTCCATTGATTATTATACTTAATTATCTTAGACAGAGTTTTCATATCTAAAATTAAAGTCTCAACTCTCTCTCTCTCTCTCTCTCTCTCTCTCTCTCTCTCTATACACATTTATAGAGCTTTTCATTTACTAAGTTTTCTTTAACACCTTTATAAATATAAACAACTATTTCTTATTTTATTCACTTATTATTTTAGTTTTATTTCCTTAATTCAATTATCTCTTAAAGAACTCTCAACCTATATTTCAGCCCGTGCTGACATTAACCCTAAAAATAGTTTCACTGAATTGCACTCGCCAAAAAACTTTTTATAGGGAATGATTGAGGGAATATTTGTGTGTGTTTGTTTGTTTGTGTGTCTGTGTGTGTGTATATATATTGCTGTAACTGAATGCTTCAGTTTAATTGGAAATGTATGCCCTGTTGAATTCGCATACAAGCCGAGTGCATAAATATTATTGAAAGCAAGCCGAGTCATTGAGTTGAGCCGTGTCGGGGCACTTGACACTTACAGCACACAAACACACCAACACACTCACACACATTCGCTCTCACGGTCACAGACACCTGAAAAAGCCAATTTATGATCATCATCATCATCATTACCATCATCATCGCCCTCAGCAACAACAACAACAGGTGGATCATTGACTCATTCACATCGCGCTGACTGGGCAAATACTTTGACGTCGCGATTTTCTTGCTAATCAAAACTAGAGAACGAGAAAAGAAAACGAAAAAAATCATGAGAACGAAAATAAATTTGAAATGGAAAACATGGCAGTCATATGATTTGCAATGTGGAGTCGAACTCGTAGACTCGTGGGCGGCTCTAATTGCCATGGCAGCTCGTTAGCCTGAAGTGCCGAGTCAAGGTGGGCTGGGTCGCGGGTCGGGCCGTGGGTCGGGGTCGGGCTGGTGCGCAGTTTGGCTAATGGCTAATGCCATTGGCCGCAGGTTAAACGTCCACTTGTCGACGCATCAAAGCCGAAACACAAAATTGGCTGTCCAGGTAAACAAGACGCAAAATTATTAAATGAACCGCAAAACTGTTCAGCTAACCAAGCAGCAGCAGCGGCAGCATCACTAGATAGGAGGGTCCTCACGGTTCGAGGCGAGTCGAGTCGAGTCGAGTCGCGTCGAGTCGACTGAAGAGCGACTGAGATGAATATCTAAATATGAGCATAGAATATGATATCATTGCTGGCCTTGGCAGTGTTCGAAATTGGATGGCAACCGCGCGGGAAAGGCGCGCAAATGGCTTGCTCCATTCATACAAATTTTAAAGCCCAACGACACATTAAACTCAATTTTTATCTTTCACTCTTCCATCTAGCTGGCTCTCTTCGTTTCTATGCTAATTCTCACTTAAGGCACAACTTTCCATGGCCAGCATTTTTATTGTGTCATACAAAGAGCGTCCAGCCGCAGCATAATAGTAGTATATATACGAGTATATATATATATATATGTGTATGTGTATGTATGTATGTATTTTTGCCCGGCCAATAAAAAGTTTGCCTAGAAAAATAAGCGTTGCCTACTTACGAGCTGTTAGTCGCTGGCAACAGTGGAAAATCAGTTTGGAACTTGAATGTACATAGCATGCCCTGAATGAGTTAGAGTCTAGCTGAGGCAGCAGTAAACAGATGTACTATTAAGGTGCGAGAAATAAGTAAGTGGGACACTACGCTGAATACTATAATATATAATATATATAAAATAATATGGGTATGCTAATGGAAGAGATGTTATGCATAGATATTTAAAAATTGATATAATTAAAAAATAAATTATTTTTTTCTTTTATTTTCTATATTTGACTTAACAACTGTTCTCTTTTTTAGTCTAGTTTCACATATAAAACAAATTTTTTTATAATTAATGTAAAATTTATTTTGAAAAGCCAATATAATCATTCAAGAAAGGGTATTAAGTGAAAGCCCTCAGCATTGTGTTTAGTTTTGTGAGACACTCTCAATATGTCCTTCGGCGCCTTCCTTGCCGTCGCCTTCCCTGCCTCGAGCAGCTGCACTTCCCGCGCCGACTTGGCAATCGTCGCAATTTGTATTATGCGCCTCAGCGCCTTTGCACTTAATGCCTTATTTGTATTTAATCGCGGCTTCCGTTTTATTGGCATCCGCCTCAGCCCTGCTGCCGCTGCCGCTGCCACTGCTCAGCTCGCAGTCGTATTCAATGAAGTTCGAGCAGCGCAGTTAACTCACAGACACAAATACAGACACACAGCAGCTACACAGACTCGTACATTCGCAGATAAATGAAAATGACACAATTTCCCGCTGCTGTCTGCCGCTCCACTGATTGCTGTCCCGCTGTGCGCTACACTCGAACGGCATTCGCATAGCCCAATAAGCAGGTCAAAGGTCGCATATTCGCATTGCGAAAATGTAGCGCATTCCATTGGCCAGCGAGGCCCGTGCACGTTGGCAACTGCTCCGGGGCACATGAGTCCCTTTTTGGAGTCTTACGTATGACTTACGAAATTATTATGTGCGATAATGCCAGGAAAACAAAGCACCAAGACGTGGGCCGGTTGGCTGCGGCGATACCCATCTGCTGGGCAGTTTAAAGTTTTCGCATTTGTCGTGCCGCATTTACATTCGCCGTGCCACATGGCACGGAAATTGCGGCAGACAAAGGGCAATAGCAGCCGAAACAGAAACAGCAACAAAAACAAAAATAAAAACAAAAACAAATAGAGACGTTAGCCGGGAATGTTTTGGTGTTTTGGTCGGCACGGAAATACAAAGGAGCCGAGCCAGACGAGCCGCCTTGCGGTATGCAATAAAAAAACAAATGTAACGCAAAATGTTATTACGCATACGCCATGTGCGCTTGTGTGTGCGTGTGTGAGTGTGTGAGTGTGCGTGTGTGCGTGCGTGGGTGTCGCAAACGTCATGTTGTCTTTCAGCCCCGCTTCACCCTCACACACACACACACACACACACTGGTGTTTTCCGTGCTGCCCGCCCTCGCCTTTTAAAATGCCATTGTTTGCAGCTGCGCTTGACTGTCTACCGCCCCCGCCCCGCCCCTGCTGTGACCTTATGATCGTCTGCTTTGCCTGCCGTTAAAGCTGCTTGGCCTCGTTTTAGTGTGTTTCGCTCTGCAAAATGTCATGCCCTTAAGTCCCAGTAGACTTCACTCGCGCGACTATAAATACATTGACCGAAATGATAGTCATAATGAAGCGCTAGCCACATTTATATTTAATTTGCAAATTAGATAAAAACCTCCGTGCCTTTGGCAAGCACTTTAATTGTAACAATTTGCGTTACATTATTATTTAATTTGAATGAAAAGCTCAAAATAACAAAAAACAATTATATTTATATTCATACAATATGTATACTGTTTGATGAAGATTGGTAAAAATATTAAAAAGAAAACAAATAAAGTTGGCTTGATTTAGTTTATTATACAAATATAAATAATAAGTTATCCATAAAAAAAAAACATTGTTTATATATGAGCGAAAAAATGTTAAGAGAGAGTACTTGAAATTAAGCTGCTTTTATTTCCAAGAGAAATTTACTAATTTTTGGGATATTAGCTGTATATATTTTATATTAGATACATAGTAAGAAATTTAGATTTGTGCACTTAACTATTCACTCTGGAGGATCTAAGCTTTGCCAAAATATATATAAATAGATTGGATGTATAGAAAAAGTCGAAGGAACCGCTGCAATAATCAATTCAAAATTTTTCTTACATGTATATTGCTGATTTTGGACAATGATGTAACCATCAATCCTAATGAATAATTAAGAAATGGAAGTAATTTGTTTTGCCTAAATCTGTTCATCAGTATTAAAACTAACAGTTTTATTCCTTAAGCAACATCGCAACGAGCAGCTGACACTTACAGAGGCAATGGTAGTGCGGGCTATAAGTTGTGACCACAGTACTCGGTCTTTGCAGTTGAATGTTTCTATTCGATTCGATATAGGTCAAGACTCCATCAGATGCCTCAATTTGAGCTCTGCTTTTAGAGCAATTTTTGGACACTTGTCATCAACCGACAGGTTTTGATGCAGTTCAATGTCATCAGATGCAACTGAAAGGCTCTAATGCAGCACTCTCTGACTACTTGACTCAATATCACGAAGATAAGCAGCGAGAGTAAAAGTAAACTTATCCTGCTAAGCATCACTTGAATACTACTTTACTTAGTCAAGTGTACTAACTAGACCTTTTAAAATATTTTAAGATAGTTATACAAAAGCATTTAACTCTACAAAATGTACTCAATATTTACTTTGTCTTTTGCAGATGCTGTCAGCCTTACGGATATGCCTGGAAACATACGTTGAATCACGTTTACTCTATTGAATCGAATACAACAAATTCGAGCTTGAAATATCAACTGAAATATGTGGTTAGATAAGTTCAATAAATGCATTTAATATGTCAATTATAATTCAAATATTTTTTTCTATATGATTTTGTGTTTCTTCTGCTCTGCCAATTTGTATGACTAATGCCGGTCAAGGTCTCGGAATCAAATATTTGAATAGTTGGCATATCCACTCGGAAACATTTAACCCAACCGTTGCCAGTGCCGTTTGTTTAGTTGGTTATCAATCACGCATTGCGCCCAGTGAACCGGCAAATTTCCAGTGGCAAATTTCTTCCTCTAGACCAACCCATAACAGGCATAAAAACTTGCCGCATAATAAATCACCGATGGAAATGACGACAGCAACTGTCTGTCGATTCAGAACGTAGCTGAGAATCAAAATGAGTCTGTGGCCAACAACTGCTCGAACACGCAAATACCTCTGTCAAGTGGATGCCAGCGAGTATATTCGAGAGTATATTCGTTTGTCCAGCTATTAAGATTTAGTGCACTTAAACTCCATAAAGTATCAATAACTTCTCACTGAATGAGTTTCTTAATTTGCGTTATCGTAAGTGAGACAGACAGACACTTCTATGCTGGAAAGCAAAACAACTTTTAAACTACTCAAGACTCTAACTAGTTTGATCAAGTTGTGATTTGCAAGTCTTAGAAACCAAAGTTGAATAAAAGCAGCAAACAAGTTTCACAGGTGATACTCAATAACTTTCTTAATAAACTTTTAAATATATATATTTAAGCACTTATATTTATCATACTAAAGTGAAGTTAAATCCAATATTAACTTTTCTTGCTAACTTCATTCCAATATACTCCAAGCCAATCTCTTGACATTCGCCTTACCAATTGCTCGACTAGCCCCAAGCTAATACACCCTTTCAGCTGAAGGAGTGCCAGAGAGTGTTTTGTTTTTGGCGCTGTTGGCAAGCCCAACAACACTTGAAGTCAGGAGCACATTTCAGTCGGCCGAGGATTGCTGTTGCTCATATTGCAAAGTGGTTTTAGGTAACAAGACGTCTGCCACAGAATTGAGTTGACCAGGAAAGGAAGGGGCACACTGTCGCACTCTCGCATAGACCCACTTGGCATTAGCACCATTAATTTTGTAGGCTATACTTTCCCACCCATTTCCCCAGCTCAGAGTGTCGAATGGCTCTTGGTTGGTTTTTACTTTTGCTTCTGCTTTTGCTTTTGCTTTGTTTCTGTCGCCTGCTGGGCCAAAGACGACCAGGGAAGTGGCAGAGCCAGAGTGTTTCAGTTGCAAGCAGCAGACAGTGGTGGGGCCGTCTGGCCACATTTATGGAGCAAGTGCCACATCAAGTTGCAACCGCAACAGATTTCAACTTTTTATCTAAATCTGACTTCAGTAACAGGCTGAAGCCACAGACAGATATTTCAGCACAAAGTGGTTTAGTTGTTTGGACGGCGCCTGAGCTGCTTTTAATTTATATGACCAAAAAATGTGTGTTTACACGCACACGCACACAGCCATAAATTTTGTGGCTTTTCAGGGAGCTGTCACTCGCCGTGCGTTCAAGTGGCGTATACGCAACGCTACCTGAAGGCGTAGGCCGAACCGTTCCGGGTCCGACACTCAACTCACCCAGCTAAGGGGCGGTAGGTGTTCGGCGAGGCAAGTTAGTAAATATGCATTTAGTGATAAACCTAGCGAAGCTACTTTTATATAATAAACCAATAAAGAGACAATAATTTCGGGGCAGGGGCAGTCGAGTAACCGGATAACTGAATCGCGCGTGGCAAACACAATGCACACACACAAAAGCATTCTCAGACACATAATTTCTCATTGAGCTGCTGCGAATGTAATCCCCATGTTGGACTAAGTGGAGCGCTGGCTAAACATAAGGACCACTTTCACTCGGTTGCCCAGCAGACACAATAAAAGTGTAAAGAATGTGCCGGAGCCACACTCCGCTCCGTTCCGCTCCGTCCACAGTCGGGCACTGTGTGGCTTTGTATTGTGTCCATGTCTCCGGAAGCGCATTGTCAGCTCCATTAATGTTGATTATACGTTAATGTAAAGGATCTCAGCCAACTGGTGGACGCGACGCGGCGCTTCGCGATTGTCCCACTGGGGAAGAGCGGAACGTCCAGGGGGAGCGAACCAAATGTGTTTCGACGGCGGTGACCGCAATGCAATTTTCCAGTGCTTTGCAGCGACGAGACTTAAAGTGGCGTCGAAAAGTTTTGTGCAAAGTTTTAATTTGCATTCGAGATGTACCGGCCACGTAATCGAGGTGTGTAGTCGCAGCCCCAGGGATAATTATAATGCCATTAGCGTGTTTAGTTCACAATCAGACTTAACTGGTAAAGCCCGAGCCGCCAGCCCCGCGCGGATTGGCTGCTGCGAGCTTATCCCGCTGCTCTAAGCCACTTCACGGGTTTTATTCTTGGTCCTCTTTCATTTTTACGAGCAGCTTTGCTGGCCATGCCAATGAAATTCAAATGGAATGCTAAATGTTTATTTACGCAGCCAGGGCCGTCAAGTGACTGGGCGTGGCACTGGTCTCAACTATTTTGTCGCGTTTTGCATATTGCAAATTGCCGCGCGGAGCTGCCAGCCAACAATTTAGCTGCTTCGCTGCAGAGCAATTTGAGCCCAGTGGAGTATGCCACTTTCTTCCGGGCTGCTGCTGGCTGATTCCTTAAGGTCGATTTAAGGACACTGCAGGAGCCTGCAATGCGGCGATATGCTGCCGTAAATAAAGCGAAAAGACGTCGAGCGCATGAGGAATGTTTCCCAGAACTCGTAACGTCATAAATCTGAACATGAATTACAATTCTACGAAAATAACTCAAATAGTTCGGATTAGCTAAAAATGGTTTATGGCATCGAGTGGGATGTTAGGGAGAATCAATAGGGTAATCATAAATTGAATTGAAGATTGAAGACTTAATTCCTAGTATATAGCAACAGGAATACTCCATAGATACTCAGGATTAAAAGATCTAATCGAATGAAGATAAAGATTTACAGTATCATAAAATATATTATAGAACGACATTTTAAAGCTCGACTAAGCAGTATATTTATTTTAATAAGCCACCATGTTGCGATGTGATATAAAGTGTGAGAGTCTCTGTGCCCAGTTGCCGACTCCTGTAGCATTTGCGATTACTCAACTCTTGACGGAAACTTAAGTCGGCGCGTGTGCCAAGGAATACAAATTAAAGGCGATAGTTTCTTGCGAGAAATACGACCTTTGCATGAAGCTCAAGGACAGTTGTTTATTGCACTTCATGCCAAGAATAAACCCCGACTGCGGTCTGGCGCCGCAACTGGCAAGGAGGCGCCACGCACCAGAAGTCTTCCAGTCGGTTTGCACTCGCATCTTTGTCGCTGCCAAATATCGTGGCCAAAGCCTCAGCTTACCTGCCAATCCGGATTGGGTGTGGAAGCGGTATTTGCCATAACGCATCACTAAACGGGCTGAACAAAAATAAATTTCCCAAGATGCAAATGAAACTTGCTTGTGGTGTATGACTGAGTTTTTTCTCTTTTATTATTATTTTTCGTTTTTGCTTGTTTTGCTTTTTTATTATTATTTTCTTACCCCTCTGGCAGGCCCGCTGCGACGCCTGCTCACTGTTAAAATTAGCAAGTGATGCGGCTGCCGGCGACGAACTGTTGATTCAACTCGGCTTTGCAAGCTCAGCGATGATAGAGTCTCAATATAACGGGCGCGACCTTATCATTTTAGCATTTCACAGAAGAGCCACACGGCTGCCGGGTTACCTCGCTGGCAGTTCCTCTGTCTGGAACTGGTTTCGTTTCTGGTTTTGGCCCATTGCCTGCCACTGCCTGTTCCTGTGACTGGGTCTGATCTGGCAGAGACGATGCGGCACATGGATTCATTCAACTTTACGCTAATATCACATGCTTTGATTACAGCAGCGTGAAATTTTATTGATTGGCCAGCTAACGTCGCTTGAATGATGAGGCAGGCCGTTAGGTGAATAAGGACAGGCCGCTGGCTGAGAATGGATTGATGGCGATGCTCTCTGAAAGCCTCAAGGCTAAATTGAAACTGATGTTCTCTAGCAAAATTATAAGAGTTCTTAGTTGGGAACAACTATTTAAGGCAGCTGATTCAATCTTTCGGCTATTTCTAAAATTAATTTAATTGATTTTAAGCTTTATATTTGTAAATCGATTTTATTATATTGTTTACCCATTGTTGACATACATATGTAGAAGTATATATAGGCATATATGAGAGGTGAGCATATATAAAAAATTAGAATAATTCATTCCAAGATAATATAAGGTTTTTGTATTTAGTTGGTTACTTAGTTATTTAGTTAGTTTTTCTAATATTAAGATCTAACATAAAGTATAATACATTAGATCGAACTTAAAAGTTCTTTCCGTATCAGTTATATGGTATCTCAAATCCCATTATTCAAATCCAAGTTGCATTTCAAGTATTTTATAAATCTTTTGACATTATGCATAGTTTATGCATGAGTTGACATGGTACATAAACATAATTTTAAAAAAAGAAATAATTGTATGTACAACTTTGATAAACTAATTTTGTATATAGAATTACATATGCCACTAGCACGTCCATCAAACTCATCTGAGCATTGACTGGGCTCGGCAAAACATCCGAGCATTCAATTTCACTCACAATGTCCTTCACACTGAATGCATATGTGTATGGATTGTAAGTGCGAGAGTGTCTGTGTGTGTGCGTGTGTGTGTGTGTGCTTGTGACAGGAGTTGCCGCCTTCGCGACCATATTAACTGCCGCTGTTGGCGCTGGGGCAGTGGGCCACTGGCACTGGCTGCCGGCCCTTTGCCACGGGCACTGTGTGAGTAGTTTTATCCATGGAGCCTCCGGCTGACAGTTCCAGATTTTTTGTGTTTTGTGCCTCTCCTTTGGATGCGGTTCCATCGTCTGATTGCTTACAATGTGCGCTCTCATTTCTGCTCTTGTCCTTGTTCGTCCTCGATTTCTTGTAAAAAATACGAAAATCCCTCGCAAAAGCAGAAAAATGCCGTTGTCGCTTAAATTCAATTGAAATCGCTTCAGCTTCAATGGCAGCCGAACGACAGGCAATCTGTCGAGTCTCTCTGATTGAATAAAGCGCAAATGCGCGAAATACGGCTTGCTGGATAAATGCTGAGACGCAGCATGATTGAATGCTGCCATGCGATATGAGCACGATATACACACAATATGGCTTTAGCATAATGATAATTTCATGTGAAATAAAGAATGCGTAAGTCCTGTAAATGATTGCCAGTTAATAGCCTTATTCTGATCAATAAAACATATCCGTAGATTACACATCGCGTTTTTAAAAAGTAAGAAATTCTGTATTCAGTCATGGTTTACCTTGGAAGATTTGATCGGTTAAGATAATACATAATATATACCTAAAAAATCTAGAAAACTTGATATATTTTATAGCTTACCTGAGAAAAAGAAACTATTAAAAATATGTATATAAATATATGACATATTTGATAGATCTTTATATGTATTTAATTAATGATTATAAATAATTTGTATCATATGTATGTATATGGATTCATACTGGATAAGCCTACAGCGATACGAGATATCACATAGACATGGATACCTCTTTATAATTACTATTTGCAATAGATATTCTTTATTTACCTAAATGTCGAAGCGATCTAAATTGTGTTAAGTTTAAAGGTATTAAATAAACACGATAATCCAATGAATAAACTCGCAATAACGTTCTGAACATGTTCAAATACTAGAAGCAGCTACACATGTTATGGGCATATCTATAGAAAATATCAGAGCACGTTTAATTAACAAAAAGTTATATAGAATACCAAAAATATCACTTTACCCGACCAGTATATACATATTTCGATTACATAGTTGATTAGAGCAATTATGATAAAAATTTGGCAAACATTTATATTGCGGGGCTCGATAAGCCGGTAATGAGTGCCCGAATAGCAACCACAAAGCAAATAGCGAATAGATGTGCGCTTGGCTTTGTGTGTACGCAGGCATGTAACATACGATACAAACAAGGGAAATTACATACACATGTGTAGCTAATGATGAAGGTGTGTGTATCTAAATTAGTTGCATTCTCTGTAGCTATTCAGTTATAGGCGACTACGTCAAATGATTTGAACAAATACCACAGCTGTTCAGTGTTTAACAACACCGTCTTGACCAAAGAGAAAGAAAGAGGGAGCGAGCGAGAGAGAGCGCGCGAAAACAGCAAGCACAACTGAGAGACAAAAACGACCATGGCTCTGGCAGGGTTGTCAGCTGTTTCGACACACATTTCGCGGTTATAGCTACAATATGTGATAATTATTTTTTAAAGACATTATAAAAATGTTAAATAAAAAGAAATGTATTTAAAAGTCCTACTCAATAAAATTAAATTATTGAATTTTTTTTTTATTATATGCAATATATGAAAACAGTCTGCCGTCACCCGCGCAGCTGTCGACAGCCCTGTTCTTCTCTCGCGCCGTCGCTGTACACGTCATCAGCTGAGCAGAAACGGCACAAAAATGCAATTTATTATTGTTGTTCAGTGGTTTTTCTCATGTCCGCTGCAATTGCGACACTTTAAATTGCGTAGCTTCAGTCGCACAACAAAGTGTAATTTGGGGCAGGCAATAATGCAACACGTGAACTAATTGTGCCACCAAAAATAGCAGCACTCTGTGACGACACACACGCGCCCGTGACATTGATTCACATTCACAAAGAGCCAAAGAGAAAGCAGCTGTTGTTGGTTGGAAAAAAACGGTCTGCGAGCAGAGGCAAAAATAAAACGAGGAAGTGTCTGAACGTAGGTAGCCACCCGCCGCCAGTATCAGCTGCTCGCTCTGGCCGTACGCAAAATTTATTATTAATTTGCTGAGTGCGGGCGCTTGCATAAAATTAGTGAAATATTTTTGCACATTCCCAGCAATAGCAGCGACGAGAGCGGAGCTAATTTGTAACAGCTTGGCGAGTGCAGCGACATCAGCGAACGCAACTGGAAACTGTAAGCTGGAAGTAAATTAGTTAGAGCATAGCGATAGAGGGCAGAGTGCATTTAACCAAATCATTTTGTGTTGTGTAATCAGAAAGTGAACGGAAAAGTCGCCGCCGATATGTCCGATAAAGAGTCCAGCAAGAAGGTGACACCCCCGGCGGGTATGAAGTATCTGATTGGAGGTGCGAGTGGAATGGGCGCCACTATGTGCGTGCAGCCGCTGGATCTTGTGAAGAATCGAATGCAAATCGCCGGAGCGGGTAGCGGAAAAAAGGAGTTCCGTAACTCATTTCACTGCATTCAGACGGTGATCAGCCGCGAAGGACCCCTTGCCCTATATCAAGGCATTTCAGCAGCGCTTCTGAGGCAGGCGACTTACACCACTGGTCGTCTGGGTGTGTACACTTACCTGAATGAGGAATTCCGGACTCGCTTCAAGCGCGATCCCAATGTGGTGGACAGCATGGCGATGGGAATTATAGCCGGCGCTTGCGGTGCGTTCATTGGCACACCAGCTGAAGTGGCTCTGATTCGTATGACCTCCGATGGCCGCCTGCCTTTGGAGGAGCGGCGCAACTATAAGAACGTGGGCAACGCTCTGGCCCGCATTACGCGTGAAGAGGGATTGACTGCGCTGTGGCGCGGCTGTCTGCCCACTGTTGGTCGCGCCATGGTCGTAAACATGACGCAATTGGCCAGCTACTCGCAATTCAAGACCTACTTCCGTAAGGGACCGCTCCAGATGGAGGAAGGCATCAAACTGCACTTCTGTGCGAGCATGCTCAGCGGCCTGCTAACGACGATAACGTCGATGCCTCTGGATATTGCCAAGACTCGCATCCAGAACATGAAGATTGTTGACGGAAAACCTGAGTACAAGGGTACAACAGACGTTCTGCTCCGGGTGGCACGCCAAGAGGGAATCTTCTCGCTGTGGAAGGGCTTCACGCCTTACTATTTCCGTCTGGGCCCCCACACGGTGCTCACCTTCATACTGATGGAGCAGCTGAACACGGCCTTCAACAAGTACGTCTTGGGCGGGGAAAAAAAAGGATCCTCAATATAAGAGAAGTCGTCCAACTGCAGCGGGCTGATTGATGTTGTTAAAGATATCCCGCAAATCCTTACACTGCTAGCAGATAAGTTCAATGGCTTAACTACATATTCCAAGCAACTCCCAAACGATGATGGATAGTAAATACGATGATGACGACAAATGTATGGTTCTATATACACCCATATATATCTGTTGAACGACAATATGAAAAGTGGGGCATTTAAGGTCGGAAATTCCGTTGACAATATAAAGAAGTAATTAATGTTTGTTGTTAAATCTTTTCTATACAAATATTTATGTACATTGTAACATAGAGCCCTAAGTAAAAAGTTTATTCTGAATAAAGCACAATAATAGAAGCATTGTATTCCCCGATCCAATAGCACTTATTACTTGATTGCTGTTCAATTTAGGTTTTTGGAATATCTCCAGTCACGACCTGACTGCGTGCTATCACCGTCAACAGACTCTCCGTCGAAACTGTGATTACTGGATATTAAATATCTCGTCGCACCTGAAAACATTCCCACCCACTTGTTGCTCTAAACTAACACAACTCATACAGCTACTGGTTGCTAATTCAGCCAACATGCCTTATCACCACCATGTCACCTAATGGAACAGTGTTGAAAATATTGAAGTTCTGGCACACGCAGTGGCAGATTTTCCTTCACATCGTTGGCATTCGCATTCATTGATAACGGCGCAGCGATAAGCCCTGTCAAGAGGGCAACTAGACTGTGCGTAAGGTTAGTTCCAGATAGTGGGAAAACAAACAGGTACACACTATGTATTCTGTACTCAGTGTTCTGTCTTTTATGTTCATCTCTCTTGATAATTGGCATTGGCATTAATGAAGATTCAAACACTTTGTTTACTGAAAGTTTAGATACCAGAATATCTCAGATGGCATTACTTGAAAATGAAAGTGTCTTATAAACAACCCTTTTGTTTATTTGTCAATACTGTTTAAAGTTTTCTCTGAAAATTTATTTCAGCTGTGATCTAATTACTATATAGTAAATATGTGTATATTATCATTTTGCAGAATATACAACAGTCTCAGTGAGCACAGACGCGCTTTTTCTCCTCTTTAAGTTTGTTAACTGAAGCGTTACGCTTCTCAAGATGTGGCAGTGAGAAATACTTATGCCAACAGTGAAAGTAAAATAAAGGAAACCATCGTTGGCCACAAGCAAACATCGCATTTTATATTCAGTTTATTGGTGTGTGAGGATGCGGCAGGAGGAGGCAGCTGCTTGGCCTGAACTGTTCCTGCTGCCAAATACTATTTGCGTAATAAAATTTTTGGCTTTCGGGAGGGAGCGGGCTCGGCCACAACCTCTTCAGCTTCGGCTATAACAAATCAAAACTTTATCTCATAAATAAATGAATATAAAAAGCTTATGACCAGCGGGCACAGTCAAGCGAGTTCGCCAAGCGAGTTGCGCGCCTTATTAAACGCTTCTTGTTGCAACAGCCAGTTTAGGTTGGGCTCCACTTGAAATTCACAAGATGTTATCCTGGCGCCTGTAGATTGTGGACGTTGGCTGCCCAAATTTAAGTCCAGCCACACAAGGGCCTAATTAAACTCTTTTTCATGGCTTAAGGACATCCTGGAGTTTTATGGCTTTATCCTTTAAGTGCAATAAATTGAGCAATTTTCACGGTCTTATCAAATCACTTAAGGCACACAATCTCCTTAAGCCTGCCTGACATTGACTTTCAACTTTGCAAATCAAATTAACCTTCAATTTTTAATTAACATTGCCAGAACTGTGCTGAATATGCGTTTACCCCCATGACTCTATTTAATTGTAATTTGATTAACGCCGCTTACATACGCAAGCACACACACACACACACTTTAATGCACCAACGCACACGAATTTCATAAACTCGCATTAGGCTCATCGGGAAAAACTTAGATTTTGATGCAAAAGCTTATTATTATTAACGAAGCTGAGGCAACCAACTGCATTTTCAATGAGGATAAAAAGCTTTCGCACCGAAGTGCACATTATAAAAATCAAAGTTGGTATAAGATGAGGGTAGAATCTTTGACTAATGATGATGAAGTAATGAGAAAATATTTAGCTGCTTATACATATAGATGCTTCAATTCTTAATGATGGAATTTTATTTTAAAAGAAGATCAATATCGTGGCTTACACAAAAAATTCCGTAACTGTGGTTACCAAATTTAATGATATTCTCACATGTAATTTTGGTTGCACTATTCTAATGAACCAGCTTTAGTAAATTTTACTTGTATTTATGCCTGTGCAGCCCAGCTTTATTTTACTTGAATACAAATTAAACAGAATCGAATTGAAAAAAGTTGGATTACTGTTTTCATAATATAAAATTTATTTCACATTAACGGACAGCGTGGGCGGATCGTTATCCTGATTACGTGTTGTATATGTTTTAAAAATAATTTTTGCTGTAGACAGAGCACCAAATAAATAACAAAAATATTAAAAAAAACACTTATTTTTAATTTTTAATTTTTTAAATTGAACACTTACAGAAATCAATATTATTATACACGAGTCTTATTTATTTTGTAAAAATTCGTGGAATTATGCAGCTGCTAATATATATTAAATATGTATATACATATCTATGCCAAAGTAAATCTGTCTGTTTAAACTTCTTTATTATACCGAAAAACTTCCATTTCCATAAGCTCTCAATGCTGCTGAAATGAATGCAACTAAATTCAGGCATTCGACTATATACATATATATCCCACATCCAGGACACCTCTTTCGCAGAATCCTCTTTCGGCCAGCTCTGTACGCTTTCATTAAGCAGTTACACTGATTTGAGTATACAAATCAACGTTTGTTTAACTTGATTAGGCGAATGCGAATTGGGGCTGAAAATTCGATTCGGTCGAATCGATTTGAGCGGTAATGCAAGTGCAAAACGAGCTGAACATCAATAAAGCCAGCCACTGAAATGCTAGCCGGAGTCCTGCAGGACGCAGATGTTTTGGATGTAGGCGTCGAATGCGCGGCAATGGCTCATAACTCATCGCGTTCAGTCGACTGGATGGTGGGGGAGTGGAGTGGAGTGGAGAGGGCTGGGTTGGACTGGGCTGGCCGGATTTGGCTGCTATCTAAGGTTGCCAATGCTGGCCATTTGGGGGCTGTATTGTTTTTCTGCTGCTCGTTTTGGTAACGTTAATTGCAATACGATGCTCAGCGGCCCTGGGCGCCAAACTAATTGCTTTCGCGAAATATTTCCAGCGAGCAAAGTTTTCAATTTTTTAAATTTATGAACATATTTAGCAATGGCAGCTCCACGGCATGCCACCTCGTGTTCTATTGCATAGTCTGTTTACGAGCAGTGGAAGCAGCTGTCATGCTTACCTACTTTATAAGCGCACGACACACGCGCCATGTCGGCAGCAAAAACCGGAAGCGGAAATGCAGAACAACTGCTTTGTCGTTGTCGTTCTGCTGTTGTGTTTTGTTAGCTGTCATTGCTCGTTGTCTACTCTGAGGTTTGCTTTGCCCATTTTTTTTCGAGCGGTCGTCTCTTTTTCACTCACTGGGCGCAGGGGAGTGCGCCAGCAACCAGCCACCGAGCAACTCAACCCGAATTTCCTTAGCTACGTCAGTTTTCCCATTAGTCGTGTACATAACGTTAAACTAGCGCTCAAGATTTAGTTCAGCAAACTCGAAAGTAGAGAAGAGCTGGCTACAAACTTTTGCGTTACTGAAAACTTTTAAATTGATTAGTAGCTGCCATGGGTAAACCCATTTCAGTCGCCTTCCCATCCAGCCCCGCCCACCAGCAGACGACTGGCTGCATTTCAATTAGCCATTTCCGTAGAAAAAGCTCATTGCCCATGTTTAATATTATTTTCTGGGTGGCACTTGCTGCAAAAGTTCTTCTTCTTTTGGGACTGTCTTCGGATGCCGCCTCCTCGTCAGCTCCATTAGCGTTGCGATAGACGACTAATGGCAACTGAGTCAGTGAGACATTGTTCAGAAACAAATACAACAGCTCGCTCAACAGTTGGACAATTGCGACATTGAAATGCTGACCTACTGCAGATATGAAATACCCAGTGAAAACTATTCTAACCAAGAGCGCAGTCTGACTCTGGGTATAGTTGCTCGATAAACATTCCAAAGCAAACAGGTGTCTTCAGTGCCCGTCTCTGGGCATCGCTTAGTTTAGTATTCTCTCTTCTATTTACATTTCCTTTGGTAGTTCTCTGGCAGTGGGGCAATGCTCTGACTCGCCAAATGTCCTTTGGGCCACGACTGTAACAACGTGAATTCATTTTGGCCCTTTTCGTATTTCTCATTTGAGTTAGCATTAACATTTATAACACCTAGACCAGAAATATCGATTAAAATTATATAAAAAATTTTGGTTTACTATTTTCTATGAGTCTTTTTCTCATTTCATATACTAAGTAACATGTATATATTATTTTATTGTTAATGTTGAATATCATTTGATTTTCAATAGAACCTTGGCATTTTATGATTACACAAGCTTTATTTACTAAAGATTTAGATACCAGAAAATTTCTCAAATGACTTTACTAGAAAACGAGAGTATATTATAAACAACCCATTGGATTTATAAGTTAATTTTCTCTTTAATATATTGTCAATATTTATTAAACTATTTTCTAAGAATTCATTTCAGCTGAGATCTAATTACTATACAGTAAATATGTATACAGTATCATTTTATAGAGTATTCAACAGTCTCAATGACCCGTCACAAAATAATGCCTTTTTCTCCGCTTTAAGTTTGTTAACTGAGGCGTTACGTTTCACAAGATGTGGCAGTAAGAAATACTTATGCCAACAGTGAAAGTAAAATAAAGGAAACCATCGTTGGCCACAAGCAAACATCGCATTTTATATTCAGTTTATTGGCGTGTGAGGATGCGGCAGGAGGAGGCAGTTGCTTGGCCTGAACTGTTCCTGCTGCCAAATACTATTTGCGTAATAAAATTTTTGGCTTTCGGGAGTGACCAGGCGCGGCCACAACCTCTTCAGCTTCGGCTATAACAAATCAAAACTTTATCTCATAAATAAATGAATATAAAAAGCTTATGACCAGCGGGCACAGTCAAGCGAGTTCGCCAAGCGAGTTGCCCGCCTTATTAAACGCTTCTTGTTGCAACAGCCCAACCTAAACTGACTTGAAATTCACAAGATGTTATCCTGGCGCCTGTAGATTGTGGACGTTGGCTGCCCAAATTTAAGTTCAGCCACACAAGGGCCTAATTAAACTCTTTCATGGCTTGAGGACATCTTGGAGTTTTATGGCTTTATCGTTTAAGTACAATAAATTGAGCGCTGCTCACAATCTTATAGGCAAATCTCTTAAGGCATACCGCAATCTCGCTGAACTTGCCTGACATTGACTTTAAACTTCGCTAATCAATTTAACCTTCAATTTTTAATGAACATAGCCCAAGGGAACAGCACTCAGCGGAATATGCGTTTACCCCCACATGACTCTATTTAATTGTAATTTGATTAACGCTGCTTACATGCACGAACTCACACACACTAAATCACGCACCCTTTAATGCACCAACGCACACGAATCTCATAAACTCTCATTAGGCTCATCGGGAAAAACTTAGAATTTGATGCAAAATTTGATTATTATTAACGAAGCTGAGGCAACCAAGTGCAGAAAATGCATGTAATGAGGGTGAACAGTTTTAGCACCGAAGTTCACATTACAAAACTCAATGTTGGTTCAAATATCTAATAAGTGATTCTGAGAAATTAAAGCTCACACCTTTATGCAATTCTCGAATCGCCCTACGCCTGGAGAGGAGTGGGCACTGGCGAGTATAAATATATATTGAATTACCTTCAGCTATCCATGCTGATGAAAGAGGTATGCAATGCAATTCAGTTGGCTTTAATTGAATTTACTATAAATATTTGAGTAAAAATGAATTTTTATGCTTTTGATTCGATTTCAGTGCAATTAGATTGGCCTTTAAGTAAATTAAGTTCGCTTTGCATTGAAATTTTTGTCATTCATTTTTAAAGAATCGTCAAAGGGATTACGAGAGAGACAGAGGAGCGCAAAATGTGCGAAAAAAAGAAAACTTTTAATGAATTGATTTTGTTTAAATGCGTTTAAATTCGAACTGGAACTCGGACCCTCTAACCTCGCTGACTGGATATACATTTCACATATGCTATGGGGGTTTCGGTTCTCTGAGTTACAAGGAAATTACAGAGTATCGATTTCGAAACTCTTTTCTTAATATGCAAACTTTTCAAATTAATTGCTTCCCACCATATATATTCGCATTTGAATTGTGTGTCTTCTATTTGAGTTTATTTTCTATGTTATTGATGCCATCAAAGTCGTCTGGCCGATGTGGGCGTATGTGGCACAGTTATGTCAGTTGTCATTTGCCATTTGCTGTTTGTCATTTGTCATTTGTTTGGAGGAGGCAACGATCCAAAGTCAGAGCCGCACAAGTTTAACCCGCTAGCAAATGAACTTTTTATTGAGTGGCAAACTTTTCAACATGGGCACTTTTTATTAATGCGTCCTCGGTACCTCATTTACCAAAAAAAACAAAAAAAAAAAAAAACAAAAATGCAAAATTGAAATGAAAATAAAAATAAATTTACCCTTTTTTCAACATGCCCGTTAACTTTCAATTCTCATTGTTTTAACTTTTGCTTTGATTTTACTGCGCTGGCTGGATTGACTGCGACTGTCTGCGAAATTCTAAAGAGGAAAAGTTCTCAATTTACGGGCTCCTCTCTCCGCCGCAGCTTTTAATCCCGGCTGATGCTGCCCTGCTTTCACTCGGTTTCTTCATATACCTGTGACACAAAAAAGTGACTTAATTTACTTTTATTACGGTGCAACATCGCTTTCACAGAATGCACTTTAATTTAATTAATTGAATTCAATTTGAAACGAATTGCAAAAGCCAGATTCGCTTTGAGTGTGCGTGTGTTCTTATTTTTTATTTATGTGTCTGGCTTTCTATTTTTATTTTTTCACTAGCTCGCATTTATTAAAGCATTAAAGCTAAGACATGCAATTGGGCGCCAAAGCGGGCAGCCCGACGGCAACTGCCGCAGGAACAATCGAGAGTAGCAGTGTCAATGTCGCTGCTTAATGCTGCGGCTGCCCTTTGTTTCCGTTGTTGTTGTTGTTGTTGTTGTTGTCGCTGCTGCTGCTGGCATGGGACCAGGACATGGACGTGATTACCATGGGAGGCCAGTGCAACAGCGGGTGGTCTCGCTCTCTGGCTGGATGCCGTTTGGCAAGCTGAATGAGCCTGTAATTTGTACTTGCACTCATGAACATTCGCTTCCCCAGCCTAAGTGTGTGTGTGAGTGTGTTTGTGTGTGTGTCTGTGTCTGTGTGTGTGCGTGAAGTTATTCAACACAAAGCACGGAAAAAAATGTCGAGGCAAATACACGGACTGGGTACGCTCCCTGCCAAGGTCAGCCCAAGGATAACGCATATTTACGTGCTGGTCCCCCCCTCGCCCCACGCCCCGACACTTTGGCGAGCTGCTCCCTGTGATATTTCATGCTTTTGTTTCGCTGCCTCTCACGCACACACACGCACCCCACACCCTCCGTCCATGTGTGTGCGTTTATCTGTGTATTATGCTTTGTTGTTGTTGTTTGTATTTTCAATTTTATACATATATTGCAGAAGGCAGAAGGCAGTAGGAAATGGCGCATGTTTGTGTTTGTCCTGATGCTGGCGATAATCCACTGATGTCATTTATTTGGCTCGCTGCGTCGACGCCTGAGCAGATGCAGTCCCGTCCCCCATTACCTGCTGCCATCCAACTGGCCAGGCCAGGCCACACCAGGCCAGGCCAGACTTTATAAGCTTATATCTCTATCAACAGCTTGAAGCTGTGAGAATTGCTCACTGACGCAGAGTAAAGTTCACGCTTCAATTGAAAATGGCGTGCGTGATATTTAGAACAATGTGTTGCCATCGCAGCAGTCCCAAAAAGTAAGAGTAAAAATAAAATAAAAATAAAACAAGTGAGAGTGCTCTTGTCGGGACTGCTCGACTAGAAAATACCCTGAGCCTGTGAAGAGCTTTTGCTAAATGTTAGTTATAATTATATTTAAATTTAAAACATATCTTATATTTACATACAATTAACATTATTATAATAATTAATAATATTTAAATTTAAAATATGTCTTATATTTACATACAATAAACATTAAAACTAAAACTTTTACATTTTCGCTTAACATACTTAACTATTTTAATACTTACCAACAGACAGAAGAAGAGGAGAATCACCGCGCCGCACTGGACGACTGACCACCAGAAGATGAAAAATAGGACTGAAGCTGCGCTGCAGCAGGCTTGCCTTTATATAGGACAGCGACAGCTCCACTCAAGTCAAGCTCAGCTCTTGATCTTCTTTATGAGTCAGTCTTCACACTCGATCATTAGGTGACCAATCAGAGCACATTCTACTGCTACTGCTGCTGCTGCTGTTGCAAGAAGCAGCTCTTCTGATCTTCATCTCCTTTTATATAGGGCAGCGAAAGTTCCACTCAAGTCAAGTTCAACTCTTGATCCTCTTTATGAGTCAGTTTTCACACTCGATCATTAGGCAACCAATCAGAGCACATTCTGCTGCTGCAGCTGTAAGAAGCAGCTCTTCTGATCATCAGCTGCCTTTATATAGGACTGCGAGACTTCCACTCGAAGTCGAGCTCAAGTGTTAAGCCTTTCTCTGAGTTGGCGTAAGCTAAACTCTCTATTAGTTTACGACCAATCAGAGTATTTTTTGTTGCCTCTGCTGCATACATATGCAATCTAACACCTCCTCTTTAGATTGTGAACTCTTTTTCAGCTCTTCTTCTTTCTGCTCTATTGATTAAATTTGAAGCCTCTAGCTTAAACAATGTACAAACCACGCCTTGAACAAATTAAAATGATGGATAAATGCTGATAAAATCGGACGGACGGACGGACGGACGGATGGGCGGACAGGGTTATATCGACTCGTCTTGTAGCGCTGATCACGAATATATACACTTTATGGGGCGTGGCACGCATCCTTCTGCATGTTACATACATTTTCACAAAACCATTATACCCTGATTTCCCATTTTCAATGGGCTCAGGGTATAAAAATAAAAAAGGGCAAACTCCCATAACAATAACAACTCAACAACTTTCAACATATTGATACAAGGGCTGATGTCCCTAATGCTCGCTACCAAAAATACTCTAACTCAATGTACCCCTATTATCTCATTAATTATGTAACTGATTAGGCCAAATGTATATGCAACAGATATTAATATTAAGACTGTAACTGTTATGTTTTACATATATATACATCTGAACTCACACCAGAAACTGGCAAATTTGTTAGGGTATTTTATCATCATTAGGTCTTAAAGAGACCTCTCGATTTTACACGTTAACATGCCGTCGAGCTGTTCGATTTGGTAATCATTCGAATGGCTTCTAATAACGCTGAGGTGGGCGTCTATATTTATAAATTGTTAAATATAAGCCAAGGCTCCCAGGCACAATAGCACTGTGGAGGCATCCAACGAAAATAGCAACGCATTGTATATATTGTGTATAGATATGGAAAATCGGCGGAAAGCACACAAAATGGCTGCGCCACAATTGGCCCAACGCAGGCAGCGGCAGCAGGCAGAAGGCAGCAGTCAACGGCATCCTGGCATCCTGGCATCCTAGCATCCTAGCATCCTAGCATTCTGGCATCCTGGCATCATGGCAATGCCAACTTAATGCCGGCCAGACTAGCGCCAGGGAGGAGCTGCAGCGTGGCGCGCGGCCGCACACAGTTCATTGAGTTCGACTTGCTGTTTGTTTTATTTCCAGACGCGCTTTAATGTCGTTTATATTTATACAATTTAGGCCCGCGTCGCCAGAGCAAGGGCCAAGTGCAAGTGCCGCTTTGTGGGTTCAGCAACATCATCTTTCGAGCTCACTCCTCCCAATGGCCCCAATGTGAACGGGTCGATAGAATTTTACAGCCTGCTTTCCCTTTACGACTGGGGCGTAACAACACGAGAATACAACCGCCAACAATAACTCCTTGGCCGTCTTTTGTGTTTGCGCATTCGACGCAGTTCATCAATTTATTTAGCATTTTATGCGATTTCTCAGCTCGATATTGTTTAAAACGAGCTATATTGATTTAATTAACGTCTCTTAAATGGCCCTAAAGGGAATCCTAGCTGCAGTCTGACACACACTTGCCCACTCTAGCGACATGCATATTCAATTCGATTCAGCTTCAATCATCGTGGACTCTAACAGCATTTTCATGTAAGCTCAATCTAAACCGAATTCTAAAAAAAATAAACTTGAAGAGAAAACGATTTTAAATCAAAATAAAACAATGAGAAATTCTTTTAAAGTTTCTAAATAATAAATAAAAAATAAATAAAATAAAAATAAATAATAAAAGTAAAATAATATATCTAATATGTATGCATATATATACATATAATCTTATTTATTATTAATTGTTGTTATACGAGTTTTATTTACCAGCTTGTCAAGAATCCTTATATAACTGTGCCTCCTTTTCCAGCTCAGCTGATTGCACCTTAATTGAAAACAATAACAGTCAGTCGAGCAAAACAACTTTGTAAATAAAATTTATCTTGATTCCGCTTCGCTGGCGGCTAGAAAGCATTTATAATAATAAACATGATGGCAGCACGAGCGAACCTATTTCAATTATTCTAGGCTCCGGCAGAGGCCTACGACACGGGCTAAACAAACTGTCAAAAACACATTCAGGTGCCACCTACGGCCGCAATTGGGAAGATGAATGGCAAAAACGTAATTAAATCAAGGGCGAGTCCTTGGGGCTGCAAGGGTTTCAGATTTCCGAGACGCAGATTAGTTTAAAGTCAAAGTCAAAGTTAAAGCCAAACTAGATGCAGACGACGATAATGCGTTCAACTAGTATTATCTTTCTCGCAGACAACCAACAAACACGCTTCAAATTGCCAATTAAACACATTATGCACGTCTATTATTAGTTTCTGCGATGAATTTCATGGAATAAATGCCGCGGGCAAGGCAAGCAGCGAAAGACCCAAATCCCCACTTGCCAATATTCGCACATGGCCCAAGGGACTAGGGAATTACGGCCGCGCATTTGGCTAAAGCCAACGCCAACAAAGTCATCAGAACAATGATTGCTCTGGCCTTATATATTGGCAAACAAATTCGCTGAACAGCTGAAAAAGCGCAGCGAACCCGTCCGATGGCAAACGCTGGAATCCAGGGACAAACACGCGTTTCGGTTCATTAACCAACCCAACAAAAGAAAACGAAAGAAACAACCAAAATGGGAGCATAGAGAGTCGAGAATCGAGAGTGGAGAAAGCGAGAAACTGTAAAGAACTAGCACTAAAGGGAAACGAAATTACCAACAGCAAGCAAATAAAATGTTTTCGAGGGTTCGACGCTGCTTCAAATTCCGCTCGGGCGATAAGTTGCTCCCCCCCACACTCATATAAGCTGAAGATCTGTGCAGCTGGCGATTTGATAGCCCCCTTCGTCCCTCTCCCTGAGCTATGCAACGTTTCTTTTTTATTAGTTCTGAGCTTATCCGCCATTTTGACAGTCGTTATTTGGCTGATTACAACAAGGACAATACCCAGGCACTCCTTCGGGGGGCGTTCGTCGCAGTGTTTGGGCGTGTGGGCGTGTGTGGGTCAACCACTATTACACTATGCAACAAATTTGAAGAGAACTCTCGCTGAATGCCCTCTGCCACACAGTTACCCAGCTTGAATAGTGTACGAATGCGTTGGGTACGCCGAAGTCCCCGATTTCCATTTCCCCTCCACGCACTCAAATGGAGCTGCGTGCTTTAATTTACTTGGTTCACTGGCTGCCCAGTGTTGTTTTGGTCGAATCTGTTTCAACTTTGGCCGGTTTTTGTGGATGATTAGCGCGTAGTTTTTGGGCGGCTGCTCGGTGCCTGGTTTATTTTCTCATTAGTTAGTTGATGCACGTTGCGCGATTTGTCCCCACAATGTTGGCGATACGACCCCATTTTCGCTGGGGCACGCACTCAGCTTACAGTTTATGTAGCTCAGCATAATAGGGAATTCCGGCAGCTGTTCGCCTCTTGGATGTGGTGGGCTGCTGCCCGTTGTTTTAGATGCGTTGTTTGCATTTCGCGCTTTGCTGACTGCATTCATCTTGGAACCCCCACAGCCCACATCTCAGCTGGCTGACTGACGGACTGACTGACGGACTGACTGACGGACGAACTGACTGACTGACGGACTGAGTCACTGCTTGAGCGACAGCTGCACAATGCAATCCACGAGTGGCTGGCGTAGCACTTGCAATTGCAACTCTATTGCTCGCCCCACCACCCACTACCCACCGCCAGACAAACAGGACACCACAATGTTAACTGAAAACTGTAAAGTTTATGTCTGTAGTTTGGCCTTCGCCTCCCGTTGCCCTCTGCACCACTGTGTGCATTCCTCTTCCTCTTCTTCTTCTTCTTCTTCTTCTTTTCAAACCACAAACAGTTCGTTAACAAAAAAATCGCTTTAGCTGAAATTTAAATAAGTTGGACTCGGCTTTCGATTACTGTTTCAGTATTTTTCATTTAATTTGAATACACATAAGTACAGATACATAGATACGTAGACGTAAATACATATGGAATACGAATATGTTGTAGCTGCTTAAATGTTACGGTTGGATCTGACAATTGTGTAATCTGTGGCAATCTATCGTGGACGTCGCTAGTTGGTTGGGCTGGTTGGGGCTAGGGTAATTACTCACTTATGTAATGTTCAATAAATTCTTATTGCTGCGCATTCATCAGATGTCTTCCCTCTCTCTCTCTCTCACTCACTCTATCTCTGTCTTTCTCTGTCTAGCAGCGCTTAATGGCTAAGTAAATTGTACACACATACATATACACAGTTAGAGAGCTACTTATTATATTATATATTAAATTTAGACTTAACTGTAGTTAAGGAACGTACGTTCACACACATACTCCCGCGCACACCCGCACATATTCGGATATGTCCGTATATATGTGCGTATGTATACATCGATAAATTACTCTGTGAGCTATTAGCTTATGAAATATACATATTGAATATTGATAATTGCCATTTGTTTTTCATGTTGGTTAATATTTGGTTTTCTGTGAATTCTTTTTGTTTTCTAAACAATGAGCAATGGTTTTTCTTTTATTTTTATGTTAATGTATTTTCTGTATCTTTCATTGTTTTTTTCTTTTGTGAGTTTCCATTAAATCCGCTATAGTGCATTATGCAGTTTCGATTATAACTATTTGAATTACGTTAAGAGCAATGAGAATGGGTACCCAATTCGTATGTCTATATATGTATGTGAGTATGTATGCATATTCTTGCAATATTAAGTATATTTAATCTGCCTATGTTCCACTCGCTATTCAACTATTGGTGTTGTATCCAGTGTTTACTTACATTGCATCGGCAATCAGTTTAGAAAATGTTACGCTGTTTGATAACGGCTAACCGAAAAGTCAAAGACAACTGAAAACCCTATAGCTAGCTTAGACTGTGAGTGCAGTATGCAACCGCACAGTTAACTTAACTCTAGGTTCGTAGGCTGTCGAGCAGCTTACCTATGCTACTTAGCCTAGATATTCAATGTGCGACCTGGCGTCGTCTTGCATATACATATATGTAGAGTATGTCCTTTACTTCTTGTGAGTTTAACATTTACACCAATTATTAGCTATTGCTGAATCAACTACTATGGAGCTCTGATGAAGATGTGAATTACTTCGTCTTCTTATGATAAGCAAGTACCCATTTTATGAACTTTGACCGCGCGTTTAATCGTATTCGGTTTAATGAACTATCCTATTTCTGCTTATGACCTGCTTAATGACACGAAGACTTGTCAAACTTTATAATCTCTTGTGGTATTTTTTTTTTTCTGTTGGATAAAATGTATTTGGTTGTATTAGTTGACATCACATTTAAACATGTATAACTCGCCTGATTGTAGAAACCCGCTTCACCTGACCGACTACGACAGGTGATTCGAGGCAAATACAAATGTGAATCAACTAGACATTCATAAATTTAGCGGCCTTTTTTCGGTTTAATGAACTATCCTATTTCTGCTTAAGTTGAAAGACACAAAGTCCTCTCAAACTTTACTATGTAATCTCTTGTGGTATTTTTTTTTCTGTTGGATAAAATGTATTCGGTTATATTGTATTAAATGGCAGAAATGGAAAATTTTGAGAAACTTCTTAAATATTTTTTAGGGTATAAGGTCTTAAACTCATTAAATGAGTATTAGTTGGAAGGGAAAATGATATTGGAAAGAGAGGGAAATAGACAGAAGAGAAAGGTAGCGAGAGAGATAGTGTGTGTGTGTGTCAGGTACGAGGACAGGTTGGGGAGATAGCGTTCAGGTAAAGTTAGGTTGAGATGAGCTGACATTTACAAGATGCATGAAGTAGAGGAGAGCTCGGGACATATATTCTATCAATGGAAGAGCTAAGATATGACGGCTACGTTTTTAACTACTTATGCATAAACTAAAACACGTATTCGCCCAATTGGACACATCGAGATCGTCAAGTTATTAGCTCAATAGACACGTATAACTATGCTGATCTTATCACTAATGTGGGTTGGTGCTCTCGTCGAGCTTACTTTATCGAAATGCTCGAGGAGCTCGAGCCGATGCCCGCATGGTACTCCAGCTGGGGCGTCGTCTGTACCAGGGCCACACCCACGCTGTCGCTGTCGCTGTCGGTGTTGTCCTCGCTCTCCTGCTCGTCGTCCACATCCTCCAGCGTTGTGATCTGGCTCTGCACGCTCTGACGCAGCTCAAGCACTGTATGTTTCTTCTTAGTCGGCGACTCCGCGGCATCCGTGAGCGAGGGCGCCGAGCTGGTCACCACAGGTATAGGGCCCGTTGGTGAGCAGAGCGAGGAGTTCGATTTGGAGTCGCGCAGACGCTTGATGCCCATCATGGGCAACGGCAAGGGCATGAAGGAGACATGGTGGCCCGAGCCCGATGGCTGTGAGGCGCCCATGATGGTGGGCGTCAAAGCAAAGCTAGTGTGCTTCGTAGCTGGTGCAACGGGCGTGTTGGCCGCACTGACGGATCCGGCCTTTCGGTCGCCGTCATCCAAAGTGGCGTCCAGCAGCAGCGACGTCGGCCCCGAAGCCAGCGTCAGCGTCGACATCGATGTGGGTCTGCAGCTCCCGGTGCCCAGATGCAGCGAGCTGACCGACGCAGCCGCCGCCGGAGGCGAAGTGATTGTTACAATCGTTTTGGCGGCGCTGTTCACCGCCGACGTCGAGTTGTAGTCGCCGCGTAGCTGCATACCCGAGCTGCGGCGCCTGGAGCGATGGTGGTGCCGGTGGAAGCTCTGGCAGCGCGTGCAGGAGCGTTGCGAAGATGAGGGCGTGGCCGCCGCCGATGAATGGTATTGATGAGAGTTGCGGGCGCCGGCGCCGATGCCGGCGCCGCAGTTGCTGCTGCCGCTGCAAGTGCTGCAGCTGCTGGGCTGACGTCACATGAGGTTGCGGTCCAGCTGGTTGACAGAGTGGTAGCCAAAGGATGTGGAGGCGGCCACCATGGCGGCAGCAACGTGGCACTATAAGAGTGAGAGGGAGAGAGAGAAAGAGAGAGGGGAAAAGGTAGAAGAACGTGATATGAGTCTCGTGTAGTCAAATTTCAATTTAGGGCGTGTTGCATACAATTTACAGGCAGTGTTTCTGTGTGTGTGTATATGTTGGTGTGTGTGTGTGTGTCTGTTTGTGTAGGTATGGCAAAACAATTTGCCTTTAAGCATCGTAACAGCGGCAACAAAGATGTTCAACAACAACAATGACAGCAGTTCGAAAATGTTGCGGGTTTGCTTTCAGTTTTTATGTGCACTTCGGTGCTTTTTTTGGGGTGCAGTAAAAGTCAAAGCGAAATGCATGATTGAAAAACAACAAGAACAACAAGAACAGCAACAACAATATAAAAAAAACAGAAGATAACAACAATAGCAGCAAAATAAAACAAAAGAGAAAGAGAGAGAGAGTGAGTGAAATGCAACACAATAAAAGAAAAGCGTTGTGTTTTTTGGCACCAGCCATAGCCACAGCAGGAGCAGGAGCAGCGTGAGCAGGAGCAGCGGTGGCCGTAGATGGATTCGTAGCATTCAATTGGGGACTGGTTCTATACAGATACACAATTTCCGAATATTAACTGCAACATCAACATTTTAGCCCCAACCAGAACCAAATTTCAATTCCAAAGCAAACTGCTCCTGTGGTTGCGTGTGGTGCACGTGGCCGTGTCGTGTGATGCCCAATGTGTGGCTTTTGTGTATTCTTCAAGAGTTTTCTGTTTGGTCGTTCAATGCAATTACAAGAAATTGCGGCACTTTCTAATATCCGTTTTGTTGTAAACTACTTTGATTACGTATACGCAACGTGTTACTGGATCAACTGCTTCAGCCGGTCTCCCCACACAGAAACAATTAAGCAAATGTATAAAAATGAGCAAAGCCTCGGCATTTCTTCTTTTTCAATTTGCAGACGAAGGGCAGCCCACAATAAATCATCATTCTGTTGTGATGAGCATTACTATTTGGCGCAGACAATATGGCCAGGCCAGAAGGACTGCGGTTGCTTGAGCGCACGTGTTCGGCTCTGTGTGTGTGTGAGTGCCAGCAAATGGTGTGGCTTTTGTGTGCTGCTCATGAGTTGTTCCCGCACCTGCCGTGCAATCACTAGCATTTGTGGCACTTTCTAATATCCGCTTTGCTTGCGCTCTGCATTGCTGCTGCTTTGGTTTTGCCACAGTTCGATTAACTGCTTCAAATGTATTGTGCTTTCAGTACACTCAGACTTAATTGCAAAGTAGTTTCAAGTTTGATTCCACTTCAATGTGAAGAAGACGACTGAGCATATATGGCATATATAGCATACATATTCATATTTTGTTTTCAAAAAGTCTTCATCATCATCAACATCCTGACACAATGGCTAGCCAATTCCAGAGACAAATAAGCCGTGTGGTTAAGTGGGCGTGTGTGTGTGTTGTTGTTGTTGTTGTAGTGTGCGCCTCCCACCAAATTGAGTATATTTTGTGTATTTGCCAGTTTTTGTGTTTTCCTTGCAAATTTCGTGCTGAACTTGGTTAATATTTCAAGATGGAATTGATTTTCGATGCAATTACAGGCAATTATGGCGCCTTCTCATCTCCGGCTTCTTGAGAACAACTTTGACTACGCCTACGCAATTTGTGGCTGTACATTGGGCATATTTTACGCTTTAATAAATTACTTTCAATATGACATCAACTAACTATGGCTTTGCAGTAAAAAAAAAAACATTTTGATTAAAGCGAATCGAAATCATATTGCTATGAAGCAATTAAAAATTATATTATACAATAAGCACGCGAATCTGCGCTCTTTAATTCTTTTTCGGTTTATTGCCAAAGGCTGAATTATCGTGTTATCTGAAGGGCGTGCCTAGCTCGGAGATATGGGTGTGGCTTGGGTTAGAGTTCGTTCAACTCTTGAGGCCCTCTACAAATGATTTCTTTTTCGCGTCGAAATTAGTCACAGCCACGCCCTTTTCTTGTAATTTATTACTTTATACTCTGGCTGGCGGCAGACGGGATACGGCCCAGGATCAAGCTGCCAGTTATTCAGGCAGAAAATACCAGAGAGTGCAAAAGTTTCGGACATTGCAGACATACACGTAAGAGACAGGGCGTACCGCCTATTTAGTTACCCTGTAAATAGACGTACTCTCAAATTAAACATAAATAACTAAATATAAAATAAGAAATGACTAAGTGTATTTATACCAACATTTTTGTGAACAGTTTTTGGCCAAAGGCCTCTGCCCTTGCCTATAATAGTACAGGGTATTGGGCAGGGAGACGGCCAAGAGCTTTTGGGTTTGTTACCCACCGACAAGCGACGCGGTTGTGGCCGCTTTTGGCGACTCTGTCACATAATTATAAACGTTAATTTCACGTTCACAGTCCATTAGGGATAATTGATGTTTTTGCAACATTTGTGGTAAATTACATTTTGATGTCCTGCCTCGCAAGGGGAACGAAGTAAGCCGAAAACGACAACAGCAAAAACAAAATACCTAAAACAAAACAAAAAACAAAAATATTCTGCACTAACTGGCGACAAAATGTCGGCAGGCACGAAATCGTTTTAATTTAACCGTCATTCTGTGAAGCGGTCACGAATTTATTTGATTGATTGTTTTAATAATAATTTGGCTCTGCTCTCATAAATGGCACCAAGCGCCTGTCAATAATTAATGCAATTAGCAGCGCTTAGCGTAGCAGCTCAAGAGCAATGCGTGAAGCAGTGAATACATGATAATTGCCTGCCACGGGGAAGACCCCGATTCGGTGCAGCCTCTACTCGAAGGCGCCAAAGCGTAACAGCTCCGTTGTTGGGCCCGGTCTCAGGCTGGCCAAAGAGTTCTTCTGCAAACATTTAGAATTACAATTACATATTATTTGTGCAGTGTTGTGTGTGTGAGTATGAGTGTGTGTGCTTGTGTGTGTGAGAAATGTCAGAGTATTGCTTGTGTGCCCACGCACAATCATGTGGCCAGGCATGTGTGCCCCAAAGGTAAACCTACAATACACAAGGCTATGCAAATTCATTGCCCATTTAGGGGCTACCTGATTCATTGTGTTGGTCATTTTGGCAGCACACTGCAACAACTGGACTCAGCAAACAACAATAGCAAATTTATTTGCATTAACAAATTAACTTTTGTTAGATTTAGAATACAATAGAATAGAATAAAATAGATTACAATGTATGATTATACTGAAATATCTCCCATTTTATATGTAAACATAGTCCAGTAATTATTTACCATATCAAACATATCTCTCATATTATAATTTGTATATTATATATAAAAAAATGTATTAGAACAGTAAAGCAGACTTGTTTTGGTCATCTCCGTCTATTCAATCATTGCTTATTTCATTGTTTTATCTGCACAAACATCAAATTCACCCAGTATTTTCTCAGAGTGTAACAAGCGTACAGCATGCCCTAAAGCTGGAGCCCAATCAGGCTTCGTGTATGTGTGTGTTTGTGTGTGTGGCAACAAGTCAGAGAACAAGTCTAACAACAGACAGAACAGCAGTCAAACAGCAGAAACTGTCAATGAAGTTAATTTTCAGGCGAAACACACACAGGCTCACCCACCCCCACACACACACATAGATACGCATTCAGCTTGCGGTTGACCGCAATGGGCTTGCTGTTACATAAAGCGAGAGAACAGCGAACAAGAGACAAAAGAGGACTTAAGCAGGAAATAACGGTGTTTCAGGGTGCCGAACTGCACAGCGGACCACGAATCACGCTCTCCAAAACAGGCAAACAGCATAAAATCAGCTCACACACACATAGAGAGACACTCACTCACACACACATACACACTCTAGCACACCATCTCTCAGAGACCGGTTTATAGGCGCAGCTTAACGAAACCCATCTTCATTTATCGTCGTCTGCTTGGCAAATGGCCAACGGAAGTTAACTCATTTACCGCTAATTTTAGCCATTACCGGAAGTTGTCCAATGTTTAGTTAAAGTGTCCAGCATAGCAATGGAATATGTGAGCCTTAGGGCAACCAGATACAATCATTATCATGATCATGAAGTTACTTGAATAATTTGATGATACAAATTTAAAAATTTTAATTACAATTTCTAATAATTTTTTTTATTATTTGTCAGCCCTTTGTACGCATTCCATTTAATTGCTATATGCATATATATATATTTATTTATTTATTTACTTATTTTCGCAATATTTCAAATTGGATTTCTGCACGTAACATTTGACTGATCACATTTGTAATTTTGTTTTTCATTGAGAACCTGCGATATTGACGTAAATGCAATATAATTTTGGCAGGTGCAAGTTAGTAACATTCAATTAATTTCAACAAACGCATCGCCTTCGGGCGATTTTACTTGTTGCAGGCGAACAAAGACTACCCCTAATAGACTAGGGCCATTGTTTGACCATCAAATAATTCATATGCAGCAACAAATTTATGCCTCGAGGCAATAAAAATATTTTATTATTATGCGTTGCCTTAAATTCGAGCTGCCTTTTATTACGGCCAAGTCGCATTTTGAGGCTTAAAATGATTTAAAACGAACACACCTGCGCTTATCTAGTTGCAAAGTCTTGAGGAGTAATATTTCGCAGGCCAAGAGAGATTTCTAAGGCATTTAAGTTTTATTTATGGCTATTGATTCTGTGGAGAGCACCCTTAATGCCGCAGATCAGCAGATTAAAGAGCACGCCTGTAACTCAAATAAACTGGGTTCTGTTCTGTTTCTATACCCTAAGCCCATTAAAAATGGGAAATCAGGGTATAATGATTTTGAGAAAATGTATGTAACAGGCTGAAGGAGGTTCTGAAGGGGAGATGTTAGTTTGCATATGTATGCAGCAGAGGCAGCAGAAAATACTCTGATTGGTCGCTAACTGATAGAGAGTTTAGCTTTCGCTAACTCAGAGAGAGGTTTAACAGTTGAGCTCGATTTCGAGTGGAAGTCTCACTGCCTTCTATAAAGGGAGCTGAAGATCAGAAGAGGTGCTTCTTGCAACAGCAGCAGCAGCAGAAAGTGCTCTGATTGGTCGCCTAGAGCTGAGCTTGACTTGAGTGGAACTGTCGCTGCCCTATATAAAGGCAGATGAAGATCAGAGCTGCTTCTTGCAGCAGCAACAGCAGCAGCAGCAGTAGCAGCAGAATGTGCTCTGATTGGTCGCCTAATAATCGAGTGTGAAGACTGACTCAGAAAGAACTCAAGAGCTGAGCTTGACTTGAGTGGAACTGTCGCTGCTCTATATAAACACAGCTGAAGATCAGAAGGTCTGCTTCTTGCAGCAGCAGCAGCAGCAGAAAGTGCTCTGATTGGTTGCCTAATGATCGAGTGTGAAGACTGACTCATAAAGAGGATCAAGAGTTGAACTTGACTTGAGTGGAACTGTCGCTGCCCTATATAAAGGCAGATGAAGATCAGAAGAGCTGCTTCTTGCAGCAGCAGCAGCAGTAGTAGCAGCAGAATGTGCTCTGATTGGTCGCCTAATGATCAAGTGTAAAGACTGACTCATAAATGGAGCTGTCGCTGCCCTATATAAAGGCAAGCCTGTTGCAGCGCAGCTTCAGTCCCATTCTTCATCTTCTGGTGGTCAGTCGTCCAGTGCGGCGCGGTGATTCTCCTCTTCTTCTGTCTGCTGGTAAGTATTAAAATAGTTAAGTATGTTAAGCGAAAATGTAAAAGTTATAATTTTAATGTTTATTTAATGTAAACATAATATTGTTTAAATTTAAATATTATTAATTATTATAACGATCATTTGGCAAATGTAAAGTAATTCTTCATATGTACAAATATTAAGGACTTGAGCAGTCTGTATCTGCGCTAAGGATATTTTTTAGTCAGGCAACTCTAACTCTAAGTTGTTTAAATATAGCTGTGTTATTAGTAATGCAT
Source organism: Drosophila meridionalis (assembly GCA_035045145.1). NCBI lineage: Eukaryota > Metazoa > Arthropoda > Insecta > Diptera > Drosophilidae > Drosophila > Drosophila meridionalis. The sequence continues at coordinate 7,016,531 of JAWNPG010000020.1, read as the reverse complement.
AGTTAGGTATATAACTTGTATACATTAACTGGAAAACATAATAAAAGGCTATTTACATAGCGAAGTTTCGTGTAATCCATACAGAGATTATGTAATCTTTAGAGTTTGGATGCCACACCTCATTCGCTTCACACGGCTCAGGGTATCTCCTGGTCGAGCAGTCTCGACTAGAGCACTCTTACTTGTTTATTAACATATCGAAACAGGCCGAATTCGATATGCTTTTACTTCCTTCCGGTACTTTTTAAGTGCCTCGGCACCCAGAACTCAGCTGCTGCTTTCGTGACCCTTTTCAACAATACAAATACACATACAATTGGCCAAAAGTAACGGGAATTGGTTTTGGATGTAATTGATATCATGTTAGCCACCCGATAGCCCCGACCCAAATGGAAACAATGAGACACATCGCCTTCGCTCCCAGCGGGCATTCCTGTAGTTGCTATTGAGAGCTGCAAATAACATTTTCATCATTATATAAAGCATTTTGTGCATATGTATTGGTCGTATCTGTGTGTGTGTGTGTGATTGTTGAAAATTGGTTTGGAAATTTAGAGTGCTAAAAGTATTTATGGTTAGCTTGATAGCATTTCCAAAATGTTGGATATTTATTGTGCTGTGCGAGTTGATTTCCAAATATGGCCAGACGATGCGTGTGTGTGGCTGGTGGGTGGTGGTGGGTGGTGGCTGTTCACTGTTGTGTGGCACAAGAGCCAAGTCAAAAGGCCAACAAGTAAAAGTGGCAACAATAACAACAACAATGCCAAGTAAAAAATTTCAAAGTAAACACACAAAAACAACATGTATATACTTATACTTACAGTGAGTGCGAGAGGGAGAGACAACGGGCAAAAAGGGAGAGACAGAGAGAGAGAGAGAGAAAGAGAGATACAAAGGTTGTAACTTAAGTTTAAATCAGAAAACAACAATATAAACTGTGGGTAGAGTTGGTGAGTGTGTGCATGTGCGTGTGTATTCCTCTTTATGTAGATTTGTGGTGAATGATTGGTAAAGCAATATTAACAACAACAACAACAACAGCAATAACAACAACAGCAACAATGACATCAACACAGCAAACTCAAGTTGTTCCCAACCAGCAACCAAAGAGAATTTCGTTTAATTTCTCTCCCCTCACCCGCCCAACAGACGAACAGCCAAAAGCAGCTGCGAACACTGCGTATACTTAATAATGCAATTCTTTACCAGCCCGGCCAGGTGTTTGTCTCGCAGATTAGATATTGCGGCTGCGGGGTATTAAATATAACATCAAGAGTTGCACAAAGTTGAACTTCAACAACAACAAGAAGAACAACAACAAGAACGAGAACAGCAGCTGCCATGCCAAAGGGAATTGCACAAAGAGGAGGCATTGAGCCAGAGCTAAGGACTGGACACAGCTCGAATGTTTTTCGCATAAAGTGACGGCGTGGGGGCAACATGTGTGTGCGGGTGTATGTGTGTGTGTGTGTGTGTGGGCTCAGGTGCAGCAGTACATTCAACACGTGGAATCACAGTTCATTTTGTGTTTTCTTTTGCTCTGTTCGCCCCTTCGCTTACGCTAAAAAAAAAACAAGCAACAAAAAATTGGAACACAACAATGTCACAGGCGAGCGAACGAATACAACAGGCGCAACAGCGAGTGAAACATTTATACAGTGACAAAGAGCATTAAAGAGACAAATAGACAGAGAGCGCGAAAGAGAAGGAGAGATCGTGGAGAGAGAGGGGAGAGTGCGGCGTAGGGCAACAGGGTGCAATGTGAGTTCTCACCACAGATGTTGTTCATGTGTCTGTGTGTGTGTGTAGTGGTAGGCAGCCCCTACATAGTTTGTTGTGCATGGATTTAAACGGAGGCGCCACGAGACGAACACGAAAACAACAAATAGAAATCAGAGACAAGTCGCTTACCTTGGCATCGACTTGGAAACTTAACTGTTTGGGAGCAGCTCCTCAAGCGAGGCGAGCGAGCTGCCAAATCTATGCTAAACTAAATATAAGTCTGCTCGCAGGAATTGTGTCGCACGTGCTGAATGCCGTGCAGCGAGCAAGTCGAGTAGCAGCGCCGAGTCGCAAATCTCTGTAAAAACACCACCAGAATCATAATCAGCAGCAGCATTAACAAACTACGTAACCGCCCACTTTCACTGATGAGCGAGCGCCCTTCGATTTGGGGAGCGAGCTACCAGAAAACTGAAATTCCCTGATGTAAACCAGTCAATGTTTCAACTGACGTAACGAATAATTGCATACGCCCCATGCACACATTGAATGTTCCTCCAATTTGTAGGTGAAATTCTGAATGAAAACCTAATTGAAATCTGAACTGTGCAAATATGGAAGAAAAAAATTGTATATAAATAAAATTAAAAAAGAAAAAACTAAATGGAGTAAACAATTTTAGTATAAAAAGTGAAGTGATTAAACGTTGAAAATATTTTGGGTGGTTTGATGAACAGAGCTACTATTCCCGAATGACTTCTGTAGCCACTTTCACTGATGAGTTCCCCTCGGTTTGAAAAAGTTACCAGAATACCCAAATGTGAACGAGTCAATGCTTCAACTGACGTAACGAATGATTGCATAGGGCACTATGCACACATTGAATGTTCCTTCAAATTGTATATGAAATTCAGAATAAGTTACTCTGACTAAAAAGAAGTCTAATTAAAAAAAATAATAATTTTGTAAAAAAATTCCTGTGTAAAAAGTGAAGTGAAACGGTGCAAACATTTTGTTAGTTAGTGTGCATGGCAGTTGAGCAAGCAGAGATGCAACTACACCACCGAACCACTCCTGCTGCCACTGGTACTAACAAGCGCCCCTCGATTTGGGAAAGCTACATAGAATGCTGTAAATCCCTGATATGATTGAAGTAATGTTTCAACTGATGCTATAAACGAATGCTTATGCTCAATGCACACATTGAATGTTGCTCCAATTTGTATGTGAAACTCTGAATGAGTTACTCTAACTAAAAAGAAGTCTAATTGAAATCTAAGCTGTGCCAATATAAAAAAAAGTAAATAAATACAAAAATTGAAGTGGTTAAACGTTGAAAATATTGTTTTTCTATCGTGCATAGCAGGTGAGATACGCAAAGTTGAAGCTTCCGAGAGACTTCCGTTGCCTGTTGGGCGCCCTTCGCTTTGGGAAGAGCAGAGTACTAAAATTCCCTGATTTTATCAAATGTTTCAACTGTTGCGGCAAATGAATGCATATGCTCTATGCACACATTGAATGTTACTCCGATTTGTATGTGAAACTCTCCGTGAGATACTCTAACTAAAAATATAAAAATCTAATTCAAATCTAAGCTGTGTTAATAAAAAAAAATAAATAAATAAATAAATTTAGTAAGCAATTTGAATGTATGAAATGAAATAAAAAATTAATTTTAAATCCAGCTTTATCAAAAAAAGAAAAAAAAGTGAAGTGATTATTTTTGTGATTTTCCATCGTCATCTTTGATAGAGTTACAGTTTCCGAACGATTCCCGTTGCCTGCTAATCTACACGTATACCAAATTTTAATTTACAGTTACTACAATAAATGTTTGTTCTGGTGCAATTTTGTGCCAATCAGCGGCAACACGAAAATACTTTTAGACTCTCGAGAATTCACTCCTGGCGATTGCCATTATTCAATGGAGGCGCGCAGATTCACAGATTTGCCGACTGCAGTCTGGATTTGGCTGGTGCTGACCCAATTTAAGCACAACTCAGCGAGACATTAAAAAATTATTCATTAAAATGCCAGCGAGTGAGCTCAAGGAGGAGCCGAGGAAGGGTGCGTGAGCGGAGGAGGGCGCAGTTGCCGATGACGTTGACTGATGCGCCGAGCTGTTTATTTATGCTGAATTATGAGGATGTAGGGCTGCTCCGAAACTCTGAGTGAGCTGTCCTATCTGGCAGACGTGTGTGAATGCTAATGGCAAGGCACAAGGCTTGGCTGAGGGAAGGTGGGCGTGGGCTCGGTTAGGGCGGTTAGGGGCAGAGAGCAAGGTTAAAACTCGCCGAGAGTTTTTATCTTCCTATCATATTCATTAAATTTGCAAATTAATTTTGTCGTTCGTTGAGTTTCGTTTTTGGAGCATACGAAAGTAGGCACGAAAAGTGAGAAACGTTGTCATCAGCTGCATAATTCATAAACAGTTCTTGGCGTCGCGAAGCCCCAGCAGAACACGAAATGTTGATGAAATAAATAATATGTCTGTCAATAAGATTTCCGATGGAGCCAGCTGGAGCTAGTCGCATGTGGCATGAAGTGGCGCAGATGCATGACCAAACCAAGCACTGAACAAACTGGACAACAAGACTCACCTGTGACTTGGAGCGCATTGTGGGCTGATATTTGCGGCGTATCTTGCGGGGGCAGCACATGCACAGGAGTCGCACAAAAGCTCTGCAAGGAAGCCAAACAAGACGAGAATTGAGATTTGATGCCTTGGGGCTGCACAGCTGGCAACACATACCTGCGAAAGTCTCGGCTCCAGCAAGCATAGATCACAGGATTCATGCAGGAGTTGATCCAGCCCAGCCAGGTCACAATGGCCGAAACAATCTCCTCGTGCTCAATGCACTCGATGCAGAAGCCGGACAAGAGATTCACCACAAAGAACGGCAGCCAGCACACAATGAACACCCCCATCACAATGCCCAGGGTCTTGGCCGCCTTCTTCTCCTTGGCGAACTTGGCCAACTTGCGTGAGAGCGAAAAGTTCTTGCCCATATGTCGATGTCTGGCCAGTCCGTTGTTGTGCAGCGCGGATAGCGGCTCGTCGTCCGGCTCCTCGGGCGTGGATGTCGTTGTGCCGCCGCTGTGATTATGATGGTGGTGCGAGTGGGAGTGCGAGTGGCTGAGGGAGCCGCCGCCACCGCTCGAAACTTGATGTGTATTGGGAGCTGGATCTCGGGTGGTGCCGCCTCGATGAATGCGTAGGGTCAGTTGTAGTTCTCCGGAGGCCATCAGTACCTGCTTGGTGCCGATCTTAAGGGAGCGCGTCTGGATGACTGCCGCGCGGTAAATGCGACAGTAGGTGAAGACCATCACCAACAGCGGCAGGTAGAAGGATATGGTGGATGAGAAGACCAGGTAGCCCAGGTGCTCGGTGAAGGTGCACTTGTAGGCAGGCATCTCTCCATCCCGGGCTGCCCGCCACCACACAATAGCCGGAAAGCTGATAGCACTCGAGCAAATCCAAACGGCGGCGATCAAGCCAGCGGCACGCTTCACGGTCATCCGCATGGGATAGCTAAACGGATCCGTGATGGCCCAGTAGCGGTCCAAAGAGATTACGCACAAGTTCAGTATCGAGGCGGTGCTGAAGAGCACGTCCAGAGAGCGCCAAATGTCGCACCAGTCCGTGCCAAAGAACCAGGTGTTCTCCAGCACCTCGTAGAGAGCCGAGAAGGGCATGACCACCAGACCCACCAGGCAGTCGGCTACCGCCAGGCTGGTGATGAAGTAGTTGGTGGCCGTGTGCAAGTACCGCTCCCTGATGACAGCCAGGATGACCAGGGAGTTGCCGAAGACCGTGGCGAACGAGAAGAGGAAGAGAAAGGCCAGCAGGCCGACGCGATCATTGGGCAGCGCCTCCAGAAAGTCGGCCAGATCCGGCTCCAGTGTGGGCTCGGTAGACGCACCACTCGTGCTGTTCGCATTCAACGGCGACGCCTCCGTGCTGATGGGCGCCGCATTGAGCCCGTTAAAGTAGTAGAAGAGATCCTCGGAGATGTTGTAGCTGTTGTAGAAGACCGGAGCACTCGTCTGGTTGACAACATCGCCGCGCAATAGCGCCAGCAGGGGCCCAGTCACATCCGCTTCCGGTGCCGCCAGCTGGCGAGGCTCAGCATGGCCCACAGCCATGGCCATGGCCATGGTGTCGGCTCCAATCTAAACGGACTGAGTACCCAAATCCAGTTCCTGTGCCATATCCTGCTCCAGTTCAGCCCTCTGAAGTCGACGCCAGACGGGCAAGTAAATGTGTCTCATTCTTAGGCCTGTAAATAAAAATCAAAAAGGAGGAGGACCTCAATTAAAGCTTATTTTGTATAATATATAAAATTTAATATATAAATAGAAGACCTTAATTAGAGCTCATATTATGTAACATAAATAATAAATAATTCTATTAAACACGCGAAAAATTCCAGCTAAAATCTGTTTTCTACACTCACAGCTGATTTCCAATTTGATTGTAATGGATGCTGTTTGCGATGGAAATTTAATTCAATTAAAATGTTCACTCACATCCGTTCCAGGTAATCACAGCTAACAAATTTTGTAAGCACAAAAGCTAAACAAACACATTAATTAGAGAAATTGTCGCTTCTGTTATTTTAGGACATCTTTTTGGAAATCATCAGACAGGACACTGGGAGTCCTTCGGCGCTTCCGTTAAAGACAGCAGCTACTGTGGCCCGTGGCAGGTGCACAATTAATTTACACACAAATACGGCGGCTGTCACAAAGCGCGACCATTTGGGGCCGGGGCGAGCATATAAACAAATTAAATTACATTTCAAGTGCCAAAAAGGACAGGAAGTTGCGCATGAGGCACTCGAGGCTGCCACCCAGTATTCCCGCAGCGTTCGAAAACGGAAGTCAATAATTGCACAGCATTTAGTCAAGAGTTGCTACTCTCCCAGCGAGAGCTGTTTGCCCAGCTCAGTTGATTGCCCTCATTTCACACTGGTGAGTAAATTGTTTAAATAGAGACGAGCTGCTGTGCCAAGGTGCAAACGGCAGAGCACACGGAATTTTCGAGCCGAAGTTGACGAGTAAATCGAGGACCCTCGTAGACAACTTAATATATAATTCACCTCTCATATATGTATATTGCAAAAAGCTTTACACTGGCACAGGCAAATAATCAAGTGCGTAACTTATCAAATCTGTTTTGGGATATGCTATATATCGATGACTGAATAAAGTGAGTAATTCGCACCTGTACTTATCTATCCTGAATACATTAAACTGGTGGATGTAGCTGAGGTCCTCTTTATTCTTTATTCAAACTCTTGCCACTTGGCCCTAAGCAAACGGACAGCAAAGCTGCTGACAATGTGACTGAAATTGAGTGAATATTCGGTTGACTGACGATGAGATTTGGGGTTCGATTCGCTCTGTATTCATTGAATCGGGTCTAGACGTGAGCTCGGCCAATCCACTCTGGGCAGTTCAAATATGTCTTGCATTTTAAGCGACCTGTGGCTGAGCCCGGGCATTTGTTAGTTTTTGTTTAACCACCTTTGTCACATCATTCGAGCTGTCAGCGGCTTGTGCCAGCTATTCATTGCATGTCTGCGTGTGATTATCACCTGCCAGTCTAAGGCCACGGCGATAAGGCGATGCTGGCAAGCCAAATGTAGCCACACATACCTTGGCTTCACTTTTCTTTCCTTGCCAAGCAGCCAGCCAGAGGAGCAGTTTTGCTCCTCATTTCCGGCGGATTCGCGTCGCCTGTACGCCATAAATTTTCCTGCCTGCTTGGCTGCTGTCGTTGGCTTATCTGTCGCTCCACCCCCAGTCTCTACCGGCAAGTGCTGGTGTCGTTATGGTTGCTTTCTTCTCTGCAGCAGCAGCAGCAGTACCACCACCACCGCCACCACCAGCGCCTTCTGCCCCTATTTCGTCAGTTTTTCTGCTGTTTAGTACAATTTCCTGGCGCATTTCTCACGCAGGACACAAAAAAAGAAAAAAAGTTGCGTACATTTTTTTCACTTACGATGAGCATGATGAGGCCGTTGATGTGCAGTAAGTCAAAATGTGAGCCTAGCGGATCTCTGCGTGCCCAAAAGTGTTGACTCTTCGAGTGGCCCGAGAAACTCGCCCAAAGAATGAAGCACAAAAACAGGCAGCCGCAAGAAATGCCGCAGTAAAGAGACGAAAAACCAGTTGAGACCCCGGAATAAAAGCAAATTCATATGGCGTGCGTACACGACCGACCCCTGAGTGCGTCTGTGTGTGTGGGTGTGGGTCTAGTTGAGTGGGTTTGCCAGAACCGAGCAGCATCGCCTGGTGGGTGGGTGAGTGAGCTGGCTGGCTGGCGGGCATGGCACAACAATTTAATTGAAACAACCTTAAAGCTGACCTCCACTTGGCACAGTGCCAAATCCGACCCTTTTACCAATGCTCCCTATGCAAATGACGACGGCAGCAATTTGTTCATGTACCCAATTCCGTGCACCCAATTTTGTATCTCTACGTGGCACCGAAATGGTTAAGTCATTGAATAGACGAATGAAAGTTAACTGAAATGGCTGGCAGCACCCAGTTTTAAGCACTGATTGCGAACCATTTTGTTCACACTTCTGTTATGTATTACAATTACAATTTAGTTATCAAGGGAACTGCTCTACGAGCATACTCTATCCTTATCAATGGGACACTATCAGCAGACGGCGTTATTGGTCTCTTAATCACATGTCGTGGGCGTACTGCAATAGAAACTACTTAGATCAAAGTTCTCTGCATTATATGAACTAAACTTTCTTATCCTTAATTGGATATGGAATAATTGGCTATGGAATATATATAAATATATATACTTTGTGCAGCTCTCAATTTGAATTAGCGTCTAGTGAGCGTGGGTTCTCCTGCTAATAGACTTAACATTAATACAGCTCTGACATTTTGAAATTTCTCTGAATTTATTATACGGACATAAGCATAAGCTAATTTAATGAAGAAATAACGAGAATAAGGCTCATTAAAGGATATTAAAAACTTGTGCATTAAACAAGCTTTAAATCTATAAGCCAAAAGAAGCTTAAGATTTAAATAGATTTTACTTTCTCTAAAATGGCTCGCAGATATTTGAAGCAAACGAAATATGTTTTATTATAAATAAATATAAAAATATATATATAAATATTAAATGGATGTATTTGAGTGTGCATTTAAAAATGTCATATATTAAAAAGTGTTTGAAATACTTGCAAAAAAATAGCATATTTCTTTAGAGCTGGAATTTACACGAATGTACATGATTTCATGACATGTTTACATGATTTCTCAGAAGAGCACGACAAACAGGAAGCAGCAGAAAAAGTCAAACGAAATGAAATTCCTTGCCCACGTAGCTATTTAACAAGAAAAGTGCATATGGTGAATTAATTCTATAGAAAATTTTAAAAATATATCAACATATTTGCAATGCATGCGCGTTGGCCTTAAGTAATAAGAAATGAAGTATAAGTAAATATATAAATATATATAAGCATATACATATTTATATTATTTATATATTTAAACAGAAATTTAAATATATATGTATTTATATAAATAACTTTCATATATTACTCTATACAGCTAAGGGCTGGTTCTGTGTTCCTTTAATTATGGAGAGCAAAACCAATTTCGAATTGAAATCGACACAGACAAGTGTCATTTCGGTTATGGGGTCTATAACGGCCAGTTCCACTGACAAATCCACAAGCATTGCTATAGGAGGCCTAAATTGTAAAATGTAAAAACATTCTGTAAATTCAAATGTGGCAACGAGCAACAAATAGCTTTTAGCCAGCTGCCATTGACTGTGCTCAGGCATTGCTTGTGCCTGTTCTGTTCTTCGTGTTGGCCATTTGTCGAATTTTTCGGTGAATTGTAATTACATATACATATACATATACAAATATATATATATATCGAAATAAAACGATTTCACTAGCGCCTGCCGCATAAGTGTGCTTTCAATTTACAACGCTTCTGTTTCCATTCTCGGTATTCTGTTATTTTAATGGAATTCAAAGCTGCACGCTGTCAGCACGTCGGCAACTATCTGTGAATGAACGCTCGTAGAGTCTGAATGAGGTAGTGAAAGCTATTTTTATGGCCGGATTGGGCGAGTGTCAAGGACAGGCTCCATTGATATTATCAATACCTTATATACATATATATATGCCATAGATTTTCATGGTATGCCTCCATAGTTATGCTTCAAAGGCCCTTTTTGGCCGTAGAATACTCGATTCGAGTACATACATTAATTTTATGCACTATCATTGAATTGGAATCGTTAGCCGTCGATGAGTGCGCGAGGTGAACGAGGGAAACTCACGGTATATTGACATTGGAACAACCTTTTCCCGTGCGAGTCTCCCATGCAAATTGCCTAGGAGAGCGACATAAGTATCAGTGTTATCAGAGTCACCCACTCAGTGTTGTGCGATAAATCTTGGCTTAAATCTTTCAAATTGCTCCCCAAGCGTTTTTAAGTAAACACACGAATGTCAGGCGAGCGAAGCAAACGCTCCTCCAGCCGTGTCGAAGCCGTAGGAGTAAGCCAAGCGCAATGGCAATACCAATGGCAATGGCATTGGCAATGGGAAAGGCGAAAGCAAAGGCAAAGGCAAAAGCAAAGGCAAATCTTACCAATCTTTATGTGAGCCAAGCACTCAAACACGGACTGAAAAGAGTCGGCAAGGCACTAAAATGTCGGTAAATATATATTTAGAGCTGCGCTCTGTCTACAAATGGAATTTAATCACGCGTGCGTCGAGCTATCCACACAATCTGATACTTGTTTTATTTTCGCCTTTGCAACTTGTCCCTTTTCCGATTTGATAATGCGGTGCCGGCGTTGGCGCTGGCGTTGGTCCCTGGCGGTATCATGCTCAGCGCTGCTTAATTATGTCACAAATATTTACACCAAAAATCCGAATGGCAGGACCTTTTGAGCCTTCTGTGCCGTGGCACGCAAGGAATCCAGCGCAAACAAACAAACGGAGCACAGCAGCAACAACAGGACAGCCGCCAAAGAAATCAACAATACAAGCCAAAATCAAATTAAATGAGGCTAACTCCAGCCCTGCAGCAATCAAGGACAAATAAGGACGCAGCAGCAGGAGCAGGAGCAGCAGCAGCGACCAGAACAACTGATGGTTTTACTAAAGTGGATTTCGCGATAATGACAGGCATTAATTTTGGCCATAAACCGATGCGATTTGTTCTGTTTCCCACACTGCGAAAGCATCTTCCTCTTCTTCTTCTACCCCTCGAAAGGACAACTCTACAAAATTGTAGAATGCAGTGAAATCCTAATCCAATCAAATTAGATGTCGTTTGTCCTCTGTTTGTCGTTAAGCTCGTCTGCTCATTACAGGGTGTTACCCAGTCGAGCGCATGAACGAAAGTGATCTCATTTCTGAGATTTTTCCAGGCTTTGCAGTTTTTCACTGTCCATTGTTGTTTTTCGCTTGCGTGTCATACCTTTGGCACGCTCAAAGTTATTGACAGCCTTAGCCGGGTAAACACTGGGATACGGGATAACTCCGACTCGCGCTCATGTGCGGACACATTTAGTGCGCTCGTCACGCAATGAATAATGATTGGACAGGAGCAATAGCAACAACAACAACAAGCCGAGGTAGCTGCCACGCAACGCAATCAGCGTCCCCCGCCTGTCATTGGCCCAATCGAGCGTCCGTTAAGTGGCATATTGCTCATACGACATGTTGTCCCCATACAAATAAACATTCGCACTGACAGACGTCACCAAGGACGCAGCCCCTGAGAGTGTCGTGTTTAATAATTAAATACTGTTGTTAATTCGAAGAGTGAAGTGAGAACTGCGCAGAGCGAGCGGCGAGCGGTAAAGCTGTTGCCTGTCAGATAACAGCATCTGACACTTGAGCCTCGAAGTGGGAAGACAGCGAATGCGTCCTATTCAACTTACTGAAGTAAGCAAAGATTGTTCAATTGAATTTCACAGTAAGATTATCCTGACCTTCGTGCATTTACCTGCAATCTGCGCAGCATTTCATGTTACAAAATCATTTTAGTTTTTGGAATACTATAAATGCAATTTGAAAAATATATTTTTTAAGCCTGTGGCTTCATTAAAAAATATATTGTATTTTATTAAATTATGAGATATTTACTCTGAACAGTTAAATCTCATAAAATATTTAAGTTGTTCTTTTTATAAAATTTAATATTCATATATATTATACAATATAAATAACGTTGTTAAGATACAACACTCGAGTAACATAGATTCAACACTTAATATTAATAAAACAAAAAATATATAAATATATATATATATATAATATATAATCCACTTAATTCCTCTATTAACTACTCAAATTCAATATATTGATTAGATAAACATTTTTTTTTTTCAGTCTTAAAGTTTTCTAAATACTTCACACATAAGTCAACCACTTGGCTTTAGAGAGTTTCAAAATTTAGACTACTTCTCATTTGGGTTTCGCTAACCCTTTTCGTCGAAAGTTTGTATTTGCAGCACGATTGCTTAGCTCTGGGTCCCATATGTAAGGAGCTACACCCAATTATTATGATTATTATTATTGTTCGCAAGTTCATCTTACATATCTGGCTGCTGTGCTTAAGGTAGAACGTAAATAGCTCTTTTCATCCGAACCCCGTGTGATTCAGCCAACAGTCCCTTTCCGCTTCACTGAACCACGCACTGCTGTCAGGTGGATTCACCCACAATATACACATACATATATACATGTATCTCTCTATATATATATAGAGAATCGAAGTGTCCTCTGGCTTAGGTTTGCTTTCATTTGGGAGACGCACGCACACATGTCATTTGAAGTCCGTAGGGCATACATATTTAAAGTTTAGTTTTTGATGAGTTCGCATATGTTTTATTAGCAGCGTGCCAAGTAGTTCTTTGGCCCCAATTTCCAAGTTGGCCAAGTTGCTGCGTGGCCTTAATAAAACTCAATGGCAATAAGTTAAAGTGTTTCGCATCATTTGTGTTCTGACAACGTTTCTGATTATGAACTTCCCCTTTAATACTTTCACCATATATTTTATTTTTGAGTTTGCATCAAAGATGCTGCCACAAAATAAATTCCAGTCACATGCTTAGCAAAAATATCTGCCTGTCGTCTAATGTGATAACAACTGAATGCATGAATATGCAATTTGCGCGGGTATAAGACTTGTAGATACCCTCTTCTTAACTGTTTCATAAGCAATCTCCAGTTGTTCATCATATTCGAGCTGCTGCTTAAGCTCAATATGAACTTGATAAATAATAACTATGTTAAGCCTAGCTACCCATTGTGCTAAAACTGTTTGTATATATCTATAATTGATGAGCTTAAAACTTTACAGTCTTCACTCTACTCGACGCCCATTTGTAACTTGCAGGGTATTTAAATATATATTTTTTCTTGGAAAATTGAAAGAAAAGAACAGAAATTGGGCGCCAAGTACGAGCATGAGTAAATTACAAATTGGCCCAGCTTCCAGCTTCCCAGCCGTTCCTCTGGCGCCTTAGCACGTGTGAACGCCATAACTCCATTGCGAAACAATTCAACTAGCTGAGAAAATAATTTTGATATAATGACAAGCTGACAAAGTCACGTCGCAGAGAATAGCAGGCAAATTCATCAGCGAGCCAATATTTGCCCAGCTCCCAGACAGCAGAGCAGAGCCAGAAACAAAAGAGAAAACCACCAGAAAAATACCCCAGGCGACTGCAGATGGAACATTAGCGTCGACTCCAGCTAAACGGACAGCATTCAACGTTCAACGTTCAACGTTCAAGGAGGGTCAAAGTCGTGGAAGAGGGCGACTGACGAGTCGAAAGACAACGATTGGGACGTCGCTTATTGACGAGCTCTAATGATGTCGCAAAATGGCCACTTATATATTTTTATTAGTAATATGCCTATATCTATTTTGATTACATCGTTGTGCGAAAACAATTTTCCGTGCTCAAATTTATGTTGATGTAGAAATTGCGTATACGCCGAGTGTGCGTGCCGCGCCTTGGCTTGTGACTAATATGATTTACAGAACAAATGCCATGGCTAAAATCTTTGCCACATCGATTTACGCCACACGCAAGTCCCGGCCATATAATGTAACAGCCAGAATGCAGTCGACAAGGCCCGACCTGGCCATTTGCCCACAATCTCTTAGGCCAAGTTTATCGTATTTATGACATTTGCTGTTGTTTGTTTTTTTTTTTATTTATTTATTATTTTTTTTGTTTTGTTTTTGAATTCTGAAATTGTGTGACAGCTGCACAGAGTGAGAGACTGAAATGGCTGAGCTGAGCTCGTATCCCCACACGTATGTGTTGGGGATCTTGGGGCTTTCGAGTGACATTCTAATCAACTGCATATTAGCATGTTGAAATGGGCCAACATGCAACTCATTTTCGTGCCTCACTTGCCTGGCCCGAATGCCTGCACTTGATTAAAGTTTCATTTATCGCACTTGCTGCAGCTGCTCCGGCTGCTAGGGCTTCCGGTTGTTGTTTTCTTGCACACAATTTTATGGCTAATTAACACAGAAAATTAACGTTAAAAGGCAATATGGCACGAAGTGCAGCCGTTGCATTCTGCAGAGCTAAACATATTATAGGCGGGGACACGCCTACGCACATGACTGGAAGATAACTTGGCTCGAATCGCTTTCCTGTCAGACTCTAGCAGAGGCAAATTTTCATTTCAGTCTAATTGGTTAAGGAAAGACATCAGGCGAAAGTGTGTCTACACACACACACACAGAGAGAGAGACAACCACACTACAGTGAATACCCATGCACAGACACGGAAACGGACAGCTGAAAGCCCGCAGAGGGGCGCGCACAAAAGCAGGCAACGATTTTTAGCATTTCATTTCGCATTCCCGTTCTGCTGGCTGGCAAATAAAAATGAAGCCCGGCAAGCAAAATATTATTATTTGCGGCTTGATGCTTTATTCCAACTCAAGCGCTTTATTAATGCTAAAAATTCTTACGCAACGGCGTATGCAAGTGCAAACGTGAACGAAATATTTCAAGAAAGAGAAAGAGAAAAAGAAAGCAAACAAACCGACGCACACAAACACACAATATTCAAACCAGCTCCAGACGCAGCAGAAACTCGCAAAACCAAATGCAAACCATAAAAAACATCGTTGGTCAAAAAGGTGAAAATTAGAAATATAAATAGACGGACAAAAGCAGGGCACAAAAGCAGAAACGAAAGTTGCAATTGAAAACGATACGAATGCGGAATACTCTGTAAAGAGGGTAATGAAGGAGGAAGAAAGGTGTCAGAGAAATTTCATTTATAGGATATGAAACCATATAATATAACAAATTCACTCAACTAAAGAATATTTAAAAGATTAGTAACTGACACAAAGTAAACAGACTAAGCGCATATGCTGCTCTTTGCTCTGCCAGATAGGGTATAAAAAGGGCATAACCAGCAAAAACTGCTGGCTGAGCCTATTTGCGATCATGAAAATATGAATTTAATTTCAGTGCCATAATTTGCTGTAAAAAAACATAATTTAGCCAGCGAGCAGCGTGCGCCGCCAGGCAGCCAAATGCGAAATGTAAAATCCTTGCCACAAAGTAATGAATTCAAATACCTGTGCGACGCGCCGCACCGCGCAATGCCGCGCAATGCCGCGCAGCGCAAGCTCAGCCGCAATGCGGGCGCCCCGCTGGCGACAGAGCCTAAATGTGTAAGCCACATACACCCACAAACGCCCACTGGCACACAAAGAGTGAGAGAGAGAGGGGAGAGAGGGAGAGACACCGACACCAGCAGCGTCAGGTAAGCAAGCGGCTAGAGTTGTTTACTCTTCCTGCAGCCGTTACTTGTGGATTGTCACTCAAATCTGTCGTTTTACCTGGCGGCGGCGACGGAGGTTGCCCTGCGGCTTGTTGGAAAATTAGTGGGTGTGTCGGAGGGGGCGGCAGCAGGTTTGCTGCAAAATTGTATTTACGACAGCAATTTTGAGCGATTTGTGTTTAACAGCTCGGCGTGGGTGTCTCCGTGTATGTGTGGGTGTCTCTCTCTCTCTCTCTCTCTCTCTGTCGCTCTCTCCCTCTCTGTTCCATTCATTATTTTCAATTTTTCAATTCACAAACTTTCTGCAGCTACTGTTGAATGCGTGTGACTGTCTGGATGTTGTGCTCCCCTTACCGCAGCCAATTTTCGTAAATATTCAAATTTATTATGATTTTCATTAAATTTTTTTTCACGTTGCTCACACTTCAGCCTGGCTGGCCAAGCCCCGCGAGGCCGTGGCTCAACTCGAGTTTTAAACTTTTGCCGGATCCAATATTACATGTCAATTCGTTTAATTTCTTTCCGATTTTTTGTAGCCGCCTGCGTTTGTGGCTGTCACAAAGTTTGTTTGTTGCTGGGCCAGTTCACAGTTTACAGGTCGGGTCTGGCGCCCGACATAAAGTCAATTAGCGCAATTGAACTGCAAATTCGTGGAAATGCGAAAGTTTCCAAATTATTTATTAGCCTCGCAACGGCGACAGCCTAAGCCGCCCAAATTTTTAAGAGCCGGCGCGTGCTGGGATTTAGTGACACAATTCTGGAGCGCGTCTGGGATCGGACAAGCTGCTTTCCATTGAAAATTTCACAGTTAACTGTGAAAGGAACCCTGAAGGATTTCTCAGTATCTATCCGCAAGTAAAAACTTTATTCAAATGCATTATTTATGATTTATCCACGTTTCAATTGAAATTCGATGGGCCACAATGATTAAACGTTTTCGATCGAACCTCTGTGGCCGCTCTGTATGTATTTCATGTATGTAGTTATCAATTTGCTTTGGCAATATAACAAAACAAACACACATCTCTGGCTTCAATCCTTTGGCCAGATGCCCATAAAAAATTGTTTCATTAATCATTTCCCACCGACAGCAGCAACCGCAGCAGCAGCTAAAGAAAAAGCTGCACCACCAACACCACCACCACCAGCAGCAGCTGACTCTGGCAAGGCGCTTTGTTGTAGCTCTTTCGACCTACCAACCTGTCATAAGTTATTAACAAGACGAGCCTGAAGCCAACCAGCCTGGCAGCCCACATACGGCAAGGCAATTCACAAAGTGCCTCCCAGAGACCCCCCACCTTGGAAGGGTAATACTTTTGGCTTCGCTTACATTTGCAGTTGTGCTGGAAAAATTTCAAGTTCGCTGCATTTTATGTTATGGTTAGAACGTCGACGGCACTGTCATACCCCAAATTATGACCACTCGGACACAATTTGCTGGCACTGTGCCAAGGCCGCTGACGTAGCCCTTGTGCCTGACAGTTCATTGGAATTTTCATTAGTGTTACAAGTGTGCCGCCATTGAGACGGCAGTGACGGCCAACGCTGCCAACCGACTCGACTCGACTCGACGCGACGCGACGCGACGCAGACGGTGACCTTTCATAGAATCCAACGGACACACGCATCTAACAGCAGCCCAAGTCGACGGACGACGGACGACGGACAGCCCATTCCATGTCCGAGTTTTCAAGTAGCCATTGCATATTTGTTCAAGCAGAAGGCTGACTCGAGACCGAATAATTATTGAAAGCATTCGATGTCGCATTCGACTTTACAGCCAATAAAAGAAAAATATTTTTTGAATTTTTAACATATTTTTTAATGCATCAAAATACTCTAACTGTGATAAAAATTGACTGGAAAATAAAATAAAATGATTTTCGAACATTTAACATATTTTTCTAATGCATCATAATACTTAAACTGTGATCAAAATAGACTGAAAACCCAAATTTAATAATGGAAAGAAAAGGAATATAAAAGTTATTCATTGCTGTCTTTATGCTTTCATTTCATTAAAATATACTTCAGCTACGATTAAAGCTTCTGCTGTCTGACCGAACACGAGTTCAGATTAGTTTGTTTTGGCGACAGATTCTAATGGGATTTCTGGCCAGTGAGGCCTCAAAACTCTGTAGATTTAAGTGTGAGCTCTTTGAGCATTTGCATAATCGATTTTTGCAAATTGTCAACACGAACTCCATTATTTATTTATGAAACATTTCAATTTTATGTGTATGCATATATTGTGTGTTGAGAAAGCGTACTGAAACGTTCGTCGAATGTGTGATACACATATACATATATATTATGAACATTTTACCAAATTTCAAACAGTTTGTGGCATCAACTTTTGGCCACTCAGACCCAGCGCAGAAATGGCTGAAACATTTTAAGTGCCTCGCTGCTTTTGGCTGCCACATACACGCAACTTGGTCAAACATTGTTGCACATTGGCCCACTGTTAATAGTTGCTGCTGTGGCTGTTGCTGTTGCTGTTATCGTTATTGTTGTTGTGGTAATTGCACTTGCGTTGCTTTATGAGCGGCACAGTCGTAAAACATTATGTACATCATGTTGATACTTAAATGTGTTCTGCTTCCTGATGACGGCCCGATTTTTGACTACCAACTTGAACAATTTAGTGCTTAATGCTCTATACTGATTGCTGTTGCACACATGCTGCTCTGTCTCTGTCTGTCTCTCTCTCTCTCTCTTTCTCTTCCTATTTGTTTTTGATTTAAGCTTTGCAACTGATTTTAGAAACTGTTTGAATCGCATCGCTTGTTAGGCAAGCTTTCGTTAGTTAGTTTTGTGTTTCGTTCAAGTGGAAAACAAAAGGTAAATGCAGCATACAGGTTGCCCACACACACACACTCACAGGAAATGTGTAGTTGATGTTTGGCTTTCATTGTTCTAAAACGACGCCTACTGCTAAAAGTGTAAACTAAACAAAATTCGAATCGCATTTAACGCTTAAAACAATGCGACAAAAATAAACTGTGACGTTTGTCTCTGCCCAAGAGTGCATATATGAGTGTATATTTTGAATATGTGTGTGTGTGTGTGCGTGTGTGTAACCCTCTCATTATTTTTGGGCTCTGAGCGCGGCAGGCCTGTGCGCAAACAATTACTTCTCTGACAAATGGATTTCCTTTTGTTTTATTGAAAACATGTTCAGCCTATGCTCAGTGCCCCTCTCACCCCGTCTCTGTCTCGGTCACACATACCGCATGTTGGCTGGCAAACTATTTCAATTACAGATGTGCGGCCATGGAGACCAGCACCGCACACGGCAGTTTCCAGTTCACCTGTACCTGTCGCCCTCCCTTTGGCTGCCTCTTCAGCTGCTTGAATTGCGGCAGCAGCAGGCACAACTTATTCCAATAGCAAGTGAATGTCTTTGTGCAAGTGTGTGAGAATGTGTGTGTGAGTGAGTGTGTGTGTGTGCCTTTGTTTGTTTGCGTTTGTGTGCGTGAAGTAAAGCATTTGCCTTTGCACCAGTATTGAAATATTTATATGCAAATAAATAGTTTAGCGAGCTCTCAGCTTTGGTTGCGTTGTCGTTCGAAACACACACGCACATACAATGTGAGGCGTGGGGGGTGAGCTGGAGAAGGGGGCGTGCCAAACGCCAGGTCGTAAAACACACGTTTACACACACTATCGGATGCCGCCCACAGCTGAAATACAGTTCCTTTGACTCGGCTCTTACTACGCGTTAATTGTGTGTGGCATTTAATTGTTAATCTATTCTACTGCTACGCGCATACATCGACTCCTGCTAATTCCCAGCGGGGAGCCTGTGTGAGGCTGGAATTCGGCATTTGGCAAAAGCCTAATTAAACATATTTTATCTGAAAACTATTTTGTGCATTCCATTCTCTATTGTTGACAATGCATATTAGATCAGTGCGCTCCATAAGGCTGCAGCCGACTGTTCGTTATTGTTCGCTATTCCTATGGCTTTAATTACCAGCAAGATAAGAAACTGTATGTTGCGTTAGGTCTGGTGTTGTTCTGGTGGGGAAATATTACTTGGTAATTAGATTTAATTAGATGGCGTTTTAGATACCTTCACATGTGCGTGCCTGCTAACTGAATGAGAAAATCAATAAAGGCTACAACATTAGTGCAGCCCCACAAACAATAACACAAACGAATGTCTATTTGTGGAATTTTCTATATTAATTGAAATGGCTTGGAGTAAGCTACTTAGATTGCCAACGTTTCTTCAACACAAAGGCCTGAAACTAGCGACTGTGCATATGTTTGATTAATTTCCATTTATAGAATATACCTCACTGGAATTGCAAATATTCTGCCTGTGCTCAAAAGTAATTAAGCCAACACAAAACAATAGAACATTGTATACAATTAGTAGTTGTTAATTATGGACGTCGAAAAATAACTTGGCTCATTTGCAAGACATAGATTAAAAGCTGTTTAATAATATTTAATGAATACAGAGTGAAAACTAGAGCTCCTTTGTACATTCAAATACATAAATAATTCTAAACTTGCAGCGAAATGGGAATAAATAATATTAAAAACAAATATTCAACAATATTTTACCAAAGCAACTAAATTCTTTGAAAGAGACAATAAAATCAAATTTCAAATATAACCCAACAGTATATTTTTATAACAATAAAATGAAATCGGTCTTTATGGAATTAAAAAACAAAAACACAAAAGAAAATTCAAATGCTATCAATTGATATATTTATTAAGATTGATATGAATTTACCATATAAAAATGCAAACACATCTTTAGTATTTATTTATGTATGAATAAGCTTGAAGTTTGGCAAACACTAGGATTTAGACATCAAATATTAAACTATTAAGAATGAGTCTGCCCAACTAGTAGGAACCCTAATGCCCTCTATATATATATATATATGTGTTCACATATAAATTATATATTAAGCCTCCAAAAAAGTTTATTCTTAATAAATTGTGATTATCAAATGTATTTAAAAAGTAAAAGTTTTTTTTTCCTTTTTTTTTATTACTTGAAAACTTTTGTTAGTGCCACTTGTAAGTGGAAAATTTATTCGAGTCATTCTCTGACTACTCAAAGAAGATTCGCAGAGAATGAGGGAAATGAAGAAGTTTATTCACTTTAAATGCCCAACTAGGGCATAAATCTTTAATGTTTGTTTTACTTTTATTTAATAATCTTATATACATATATCGATTTTTTTCGGAGTGGGATTTAAATAACGAATATGTAATAATGCATTTAGCTGGCTTTTAATTTCATAAATCGCGCACAGGAAAAACAATTTAGTCAAAAATGTTGTGGGAAATCCTGTGCATTTGCATCTGAGGTAAATATGGGCTGGGCGCTCGTATATAAATATTGCGCATGAACATAGTTACGCTGTTGACTTTCATTACCTTGCGCAAATAGAGAGAAAGTCATTAAAAATTTTAATGAAGAAACTTTTTTCTTTTGTTTCCGGCAACGTCATCGTCATCATCATCCTCAACAGCTTTGTCATTGTCGCCAGCGCTTTAATTTTCTATTTAAATTTTGTTTTGTCTGCAGCTTTTCGCTACATGTTCGCATATTGTTAATAACAATCAAGCCAAACCAAGGCAAGCCCAACCAAACCAAGCCAAGCCAAGCAAAGCCAAGCCAAGCAAAGCAGCGCCAAGGCAATTCGAGCTGAGCAGTCTCCACAGACTACTGTCGTGAGCTCGCCTCTCGGCTGGCGCCTTGTGTATGATTTATTAGAACGATAAAATGATTAAATTAAAATTGATTTAAATAATAAGGAAGCGAGGCAGCGCCGGCCAGCAGCAGGCAGATGCTGCCAGCGACAACTAGCAGCACTTCACCTGACAGCCAAGCGAACGCACCAGAAACACCGCCTTCCTCCTTGTCTGGCATTTGAAAGAAATTTATTTCTGTCAATGCCAAAAGTTAGCCCTGGGCCCTGGGCGCTGGGTACTGGCGCCCCGGCCAACACCAAGAGTGAAAACTTACTAATTTATGCTAAATAGTCAACAACGCAGGCGTCTAGCGCCATTGTCGGCGTACGACATGGCGTATGATTAACCTAAATGTTGTACTTGTCGTCGACTTGATGTCTGTCGTTTTACATTTCAAATGGCAAAACTACAAAATAACAAAAAATACAAAATAACGCTGAAGGCATTTGTTTTTATTTTGTACTTTTTTTTCCTGGGAAAATGGCCCTCGGTCCCATTGCGTCCTTGCTGTTTGTTTGTTTACTTGGCCCATTCAAAAGGCCAACTAATTTGTTGAGCAATAACACTGGCCCCAACCTGTAGGCTATACTTTTACTTTTTTTAACTTTCTGCAAACTATTTGCCCAAATTAATATTGCTTAATTTAAAAAGGTCGCACACATTTTCGGTATATATGTATGTTAATCGAATTACATGGCCAGGTGAAGTACACCCATAAACAGCTTTAAGGACATGCTGAAAAAAAAGCCAATATTCATTTCACACACTTATAGCTTACCTCTGAGCAAGCTGCGGCTGCTTCGTCCTGGGGATCGCGGGGGCCGCACAGCTGCAGCTCCTGTTGCTGTTCGCTCTTCGAGTTCCCGTCGAATGCAATTTCTCGTCTCACTGCCTGCAGCGTGATGTTGTTGTGGCTGGTTGTTCACGTTGTCGGTTTCGTTGGTATTTTCGGGTAATTTTTCTTATATAT
Source organism: Drosophila meridionalis (assembly GCA_035045145.1). Lineage (NCBI taxonomy): Eukaryota > Metazoa > Arthropoda > Insecta > Diptera > Drosophilidae > Drosophila > Drosophila meridionalis. The sequence continues at coordinate 6,994,265 of JAWNPG010000020.1, read as the reverse complement.
TGCTTGGCATCCTGTCGCCTGGTGCTCGTGTGGTGGTATTTGCCCGCGTTGCGCTTCAAATTGAATTTCACTTGGCTAATATATTAGCATGATTAATAGCTTAACGAAGCAGTCTCTTTTCCATGGACTCGTCTGAGCAGAATCCACACAGGGCGAGCATTAAGTAGAATATAATTAACTTGTTTCTCTTAAGTAGTTTGCAACGAGTTTTTAAATTGCTCTTTTAATTGTTTTTCAACTTTTTGGAATTTTAAAATTATTGAAATTATTTTGTATGGAACCCAAATAGAGTGTACATATAAAAATCTCATATCAATATGAGGCGAACTATCATAGCAAAAACTGACTAAAACTTGTTTATTTGGAGCAGAAAATATTGTTAAACTTACTTTCAAATGAACTCTTTAAGTCTAACTCTAAAAGCTGAAATTCTCAAAAATTGTCAGTTAATAACTTTTTAATTTATCATATAACTCATTTTAATAAACAACATTTACAATTACACATAAATATATATATATTTTTTAAGTACATCAAAATCTTAACTATCATATGAGTAATCAAGGCTTGTAATTCCCTGTAAATTACAAGCTCAATAAACATAGATAAATTCCAATTTCAAATAATTTCAAAACTCAACAGTTTTTATTTTATAATTCGAAAATAATCTGTCATCCAATATTAATAATTTTGTTTTATTAAATAAATATTTTATAACAACACATAAAACCAAAATAATTTGCATTTACTTCAATTTACGAATTTTCAAAACAGAACGAAATTGAATTTAATTGACACTTTTTTCACAAGATAACGTATTTAATTTTTATTACAGTTTAATTCGGTTGAGCGAACTCTGCTTTATTAGTTTTATTTGTTCATTGCACTGCGAAGATGTCACAAGTTCACAAGTTGGCAATCGAGCACAAGGGAGCGCGTACTGAACATCACTGATGTAACTGACGCGAATGAATAACTTCAAAAACAACGCGAGACTTGGCAAACGGCAGCAGCGGCGGCGACAGGAGCTGCCACGACAGCGACTAACGGTGCCGACAGCAGTGTGGCCAACGACAAACGTCGACGGTGTTCGGCTTCGTGCTTGGCACTGAATGACGAGCCCAAACACTTGCTGGCTTTTAAAGGACTCAAATCGTGGCGCGCAACCAAACACGAGGACGATGATGGCCGTTCAGCTTGCAAGAAGCGACCATCGCACAGCTCGTGCGGCACGCACACACTCTCGCATCCCTCTATATATACACGTACATGTGTGTACATACACATATGTATATTTATTGCAGCGGCTCACTGTTCGACAGTGATAGCACACTTCTGTGCGCTGCGCTCGGCTCGGCTCCAGCGCGCGCGCCGGCATCGCATACAGCTGACGAATTGGCGCCAAAAACCCGAACTCGGCAGTGCGCAGTCGTGAAACTGTTATACACTTGATGCAGTCGCTGCGTAGCACAATTGACTTCAGGCCCGTTTCAGCGCTGCAGTGAGTTTTGCATTACAAATATGATTGTGAGGGGAAATTTAACAACAGCAAAATAACAAGTAAGAACGTTGCATTCAGGCGCACTCGGTTCTCATAGGGGCAGCTGCACGCTACAAACTTTGTTGGCGATTTGTCACGCCCCCATTGCAATGGGGGCGTAGACTTATCATATTTAGAGCAGTAACTCCAGTAGCTCAAATATCCAGTTTCAATATTTCTTGCTCTAAAACTGTAGGAGATATAAACTTTTGCGTTTTGACACGCCCCTGTGGGCGTAGACATATACACCATTTATTAATGATCTTCGGTGGTCAACGCGAGTATTGCAAATTGCAACTGGCATACAGGTAAATACATTTACAGATTCGCCACGCCCCCAGTGGGCGTATCGGTAACAGCTTAACTATAATTCGTGGTTATATGTATATGAGTATATGTTCCAAACTTCAAGACTCTAGCTTCTATAGCGCAGAAGTAGTTTGCATTTATACATTTTATTTATATATTTTATTTTATTTTATTTATATTTTTGAACAGACGGACGGACAACAATAAAAACAATAAAACTAACTTTAATTAAACCTTCGAGAAAAGAATTAAAATACACATTTTTTAATATCGCATATATTTCAATTAAATAAATTAATAAATATTTATTTAAAAATGGAGAAAAGTTATATTCCTATGAACATTTAAGAAACAAAAATTTGAAAAAATAAAAAGAGGATACAGGTTTCAAAAATTGTATATAAGTATTTTATATTCATGAAGACTCCCAGGCTTAAGGCATATATAATATATAGCCACCTATTCATTCTCTTACTCGAAGAAAAATACTAAACAGAAAGCAATTTCAGTTGATTCAATACTCAGTTTTTTTTTCACCTCCAATCAGCAGTCAACAGGTGTTGATTCAATTTACGGCAAAACTATGTTTGCTGTATATAATATGTACTATAGATTGGCAGCCTGGCAGCAATAATATTGGTAGAGATTGATTGATTACGATTAGGTTACACGTTGCATTCATTTTCCGCCATTTTCCAGCGACAAGCTCAATTAAATTTGAGTAGCTAAACTCGCTCAACTCTGCAGACTATATAAACTAAGTCTGATAAAGGCGAAAGTATTCACACTTGAAATGCTTCGAATGCCATAGATCGCAATTTGTTAATTTTACATCAACTAAGTTTCGACCTGCTTAAATTTACAGCCAAAAATGTGACATAAACAAGAGCGCTGAGCGCTGTTTAAAAAGTTGTTAAACAAACTTTCAAATTAAACTCTCGGGTGCTTAAATTGTGCAAATGCCTTTCACACATACAGGCAGCCGAACAGACATGTACACACACTCACACACACACACACACTCACTCTCTCTAAATGCTGCATTATGTTGACGTGTGTAGCTTAACAGTTGAGTTCTTCTCTTGGCTTCCTCAGCGTTTATTGCATTTTATATGTGTTAATGCCGTTTTCATTATAATGCCCCTGTCATGGCAGAGGTGTGAAGGGACTACAAATTAATACAACTGCGAATAGTCGAAGTAATCAAGCATACGCAGCGCATGCCAGGCAGATGCAAAAGATTTGACAGCTGCTATTGCTAAAGCTTCTTATGATTGCATTGCATATTGAATTAAATGATTCTTAGCGCGATTCAAACCAAAACGGAATGGAAATTCTTATAGTGTCGGTTTTATAAAAGTGCATGAACATTGATGAAAATTCCATGGGAACATTCCGTTGACATCCAGTTCAACAACTCGCTTATATAAGTAGCTCGGATCCAGCAACAAATCGATGCGCTTAAACTTTGAACCTGCTTAAGCGTTCACTGGGATATAAAGAGAAAGAGAGAGAGAGAGAGAGAAAGGGAGAGATTGAAATGCAAAGTGTAAATGGAAAAACGGAAAAGCTGAATAAAGAATAGCAGAATCAAAGCAACGGAACGGATTTAAAATGCATAACATCAATTATCAAAAGTTTTCGTAATTTTCTCAAGTTCATAATTCAAATTGAGGTTCACATGCATGCGAGCTCTTTCAATGCAAGCAGTAAGGACAAAAGTTAAGAACTTTCGCACACACACACACATACACATTGAAATATGCACACATAGTGTGCGTTTGTTTATTCCTCAATTGCGTACAAACATTTGCATTTGCAAAAGACATGCTAAAAGCATTGCCAGCACTAGGAGCTGTCTTCACAGAATTCGAGTCCTTGCAGCTGCCAAGCTGCATGTGTGTGTGTGTGAGCTGTGCCTGCCCCCAGCAGCATCTCCGGCTTCGGCTTTATCTTGATGTTGCAACTGGCAACTGGGATCTACCGGGATGCACACACTCACACACACAGGCAAACATTTTATATGTAAATTTTACACTTCTTTAGAAAATTATTCAAATTACTTGCAAAAAGTCAGAGCGCAGCTGAAATCAATGCAAGCGGAACTGGATATAAACAAAATAGCGTCGCTTGTAGCAGGTCACAGAGTCAGCCTTGGCAGCCTTGGCCGCCTTTACAGCTCATCGTCCAAATTGCCAAATCTTTGCTCAACGTCAACTCAAACATTGGCGTTTTAGATGCGGGCGATAATCATCAATCACCTCCTGGCACTTGGCTTCATGGCTGGTAATCCTTTAATATTATTAAATAATTAACAGGCATTTGGTGGCTTGTTTATGATTTTGACACGAGCAGAGCGCGAGGCACACAGGCTCTAACAGCGGGGGTATTTATGGAACTCAGCGGGGATTCAGTCATCAAAAGATAAACGCAATTATAGCGTAGTTAGGTGGCCCCATCGGAACCAGTCGCAAGGGGCAGCAAGGGGCGGGGCGCGGATCTTAGCGCAAATGAAGACAATGCCGCGGTGCTAAACATGCAAATTAGCGTGCAAAAGTTTGACACTGACGAGCACCACGAAGGAGTTAAAGTTCCTTTTAAGCCAAATTTGCATATTTAAATGGCTTAAATGCGGGCACTTGGCACACGGTCTGTTGGTAACATGCAGAAGCTCATCTTGTGCCCTGTCAGCGACTTGATGTCACGTTTCTCTTGGCTCATAAAAGTAAGATTGAATTTTGAGCGGACGAGCGACAAACGCCAACTGAATCTAGGCAAGGATACACATAGATATGTATATATATATGTATGTTTATATATATATATATATATTTGCCGACTGGGGCTCGCTCTGCTGGCTTTGCATGTCTAACCAGAAAGTTTACATGACTGCGGCGCTGTCTGCTCTTAATAGGCCAAATGAACTTGAACCTCGGCGACGATGGAGTCGACAAGCCGTCAGTTAGGGGCCAAATTGTTGCACACGCGTGTATGGAAAGTTAACCTAAAAGGGAAAGTTTCTGATCCTGGCGCAGCAACCGGAAGTTATTAACGCACGAGCTGGAGAGAAACTCGCCTTCATATGTTAATGTCCCTGCATGTGCCATATCATTGGGCTGGAAATTAAATTGATGCTTGTCATTGAACAGTTTTTTCTCTCTTATTCTACTTTATAGTTTCCTGAAGCCTTCCAACTAAAGCGTGGGCTCAAATCTCCACCCGAGAACTCACATCAAATTCATGTGAAATAATTTCTTTGCATATTAAAAACATCTGCATATGCCATTAACAAATTGCATTACTGGGTAAGTAATCCGTTTATGCTGAAACTCTAAATGAAAGCAAAGCAGCTAATGATTCCGGGAACTCTCCAGTTAGCTGCTTTTGACGTAGACACGACTCACACTCGGACTTCGAGCCTTATAAGCTACTTAGCTGAAAGAGTTTTTCTGTTGCCTATAGAATTTGACGCCCATTCAGTTCAGTTTTGATTTCTGAATAACAATCTTGCGCTGTTGCATTGCAAAGAGATAAGCGGCTAACAAATGCAAATAACAGAGAACTGTTGGCCTTGGCCACTTGACCATTATCTATTTAGTAGTCGGAGCCGCAAGGCTTTAGCTGTTCATTAGACTAGTTAAGCTGGCTTAGAAGAAAGCATGTGTTGTGCCAAGTCAGAGCCAGCGCCTGTTATTGATCATATCAATTGACTTTAACTCGAGTCAAATCACAGCAAAGTGTTTGCCTCACAAATTTGTAGCATTCCTCGCATTTGAAAGATGTGAGCAGAGCAAATAAATCACACTGCCAAAGGCAACTGAACAGCAACTCAATCGCCAAGACGTTCACGACAACGACGAAAACACGCAATGATAAATCGAAAATATTTTTAGTTGTTTACACAAAGCAGAGTCGAGCAACTGACGGAGCCGACGGCCAGCTAACTGATGGCAACTGGCAACAAAATCTGTCGCACAGCAGCTCTTCCTGTCCGGCCCCCAATGGAAAGCAACTTGAAATTCTCCAACCACTCGGCACAAAATGAGGCGGGAGGCAGTCGCTTAATGAACGTGCAAACAGTCGAACAAACAGGAGATTATGCTGCCGCTGGACAGAGCCGGGGCCAGCTCACAGCCAGAACTGTTGGGTAAACATCTTGCGCGTCCTTGTCCACTTGTAGCAGCTCGACCCCAGCCCATGCCCCAGCCCAGGCCATGCTATCCAGACGGCATTCAAGTGTTAATTGTGTGCGTGATTTAAGCTTTACCCAGCGCAACGCTCGCCCAGCCTATGCTGTCCGCCAAGAATAATTGCTTTTTGATTGAGTTCAATGTACATGGGGCTTTGTCTGCTCGACAAATGGAACTCGAATGCTCAAAAGCGCTTTGCTCATCGGCAGCGGCGCACTCCAGCAGCTCCAAAACAACATGTACTATCCGCAGGAGCTGCCACATCCAACGGCACGTCGGCCACTTTATGGGAATTACATCAATAAAACTGTGCCGCGTCATCACAAACCCACGGGCTGCTGCAAGGATGGCAAGTTTGTTGGTCTGATGGTTCCCTATCTAAAGAAGTATTGCGCCAACTCTTCAGTGCATGGCATTCGGTATTTGACGGATCCGAAATTGCGTCATTTTGAAAGGTGAGACTGTACTATTCGACAATTTATGATACGCAATAAAAAATATACTAAAAAGCAGTACAAATGCTGTGCTGGTCGATTATGAGATATCCTATGCGCAGTTAATGCTGTAAGTATGTACAGATTTATACTTAAAGATTTCGATTAGCTTATAAAAAAGTCGTGTGATGATTGAAGGAATTTAAAAAATGAGAATTAAATATTGTTGAGAACTAAGCGTAGAATATAAGCAAGTAAGAAAGCTCTAGTCGAAGATGCCCGAGTAGAAAATCCCCTGAACCCCATCTGGTAAAATTTGGAGTCGATATCCTAAATTTAACATAAATAAAAATTGTATAAAATTCTTAGAAGTTTCAAATCTTACTCTCGATTAGGTTTTATATTGATAACATTACAACTAGAATAGTTACCAAATTCTTGAAACAAATTTGATCTGCGGTTGCTATACAGGGACCTACAAGTTTCTACCTCTTATAGTTTCTGAGAACAACGCGTTCAGACAGGCGGACGGACGGACATACGAACAGACAGGCGGACGGATGGACGGACAGAAGGATGGACAGACTGACGGGCAGAACCAAATCACCGCCCTGATCAAGAATAGATATTGTTTGTGGGACCTGCCACACCTCCTTCTGTCTGTTACATATATTATTTGTAATGGCTTCAGGAATAAAAAAAAAAATTGTAAATAAAATCTTTAACATTTTATATAAGTGGCTAATCAAAATACTAATTATTATTGAAAAATATTTCACATTTAACCTATAAACTCTTCAGATTCATTTGGTTCCTTATTTTGGTGGGCACCTGCATTTGTGCTACGATTGTCTATGTTGACCTGACCGAGCTGTACAACTCAGCGCGCGTGCACACGACCATTGAAGACAGCATGCAGCCAATATTCTATGTACCGTTCCCGTCTGTGGGTCTGTGTCCACGCAGTCGCATCAATTGGCCCAGATTGCAGGAGGAGATGCCGGAGGAGTTCCTGGGCAGCGAAGCCAACGCCGAGAAGAAGGAATTGTTCAGAAGTTTTTTTGCGGCCGTGTCTGGTGTGCACTTGAATGATATGCGGACTCTGGGCAGTTTCTTTAACAACTCGACTCTTGCCGCAAATATAAGACAGTTGGATGGATTGGATGTGCCAAAGGTACTGGAGGCCATGAATCTGAACTGCAACGACTTCTTCGCAAGCTGCACCTGGAGGGGCAAGGCGCATAACTGCTGCGAGATCTTTGAGCTGCAACGCACCGAATTCGGCTTCTGCTGGGTCTTCAATTCGGCAGTTAGTCCAGAGATGCAACAGCGAGCGGTGAGTGAACAGGAACAGGAATCTAGATCGAACAGCTTCACATATTTCATTTATAGAGCGAGGACAAGTACTATCCACGTCGCACTGCCCAATCTGGTCCCGGCACTGGACTGGAGATATTCCTACGGCTGAACAAAACACTCGCTAAGCCTGGCCTACGTGGCGTATACATTATGATTAAGCAGCCGCAGCAATGGAGCGAGGCAGCACGCCTGGTGCCACACGACTGCCACAATCGAGTCAGCATGGTGCCTCGCTACACTGGCTCTGATTTCAGAACCCGCGTGCTGCCTGCTAAAGTCAGACGTTGCATTTTCCCCGACGAAACTCATGATCCGCACTACAAGAATCTGCCGGGCTTTGTTTACTGGCGTGGCAACTGTCGAACCAAATGCCATCAGGAGCATGTGGTTAACCTCTGCCACTGCTCGCCCACTTTGCTGTTTCCCCGTCATCAGAAGGGTGTGTAGAACATTAAAATAAGGTAACACATTCAGGTATATCTAAATAAATCTCTTTTTAGATAACTTCTCGGAATGCAAAGCCTCCGATTTCAAATGCCTGTATGAACATCGATGTAAGTAAATCTAACTCCAAATAGTCCATAATATGTCCCCATTCTCAATATTCCTCAAAGTGACTTTCAGCGTGGAGCGCCTGCCTCTGGAGCAGGAGTATGTGGACAATGTGTACAAGGATAGCATGACCTGTGACTGCCTCAACAGCTGCTCCCAACTCATCTACGATACCATTTACAGCAACAGTGCTATGGAGTAAGGCAACTTTCATAAATTCCCAATCATTATCTAACTACAGTAATTTTATATTATAGACCTCAGGAGCTGACTCCTGGGGCTATTAGCATGCATCTGGACGTATTCTTTCAGTCATCCTGGTATATTAAATATCAGACACATATGCGCTTTACCTTTGTCGAACTGCTTGGTGAGTTCTGTTAAGGATTCAAATGAAGTTTTATTATCCATATGATTTAATTACAGCTAGCTTTGGTGGCATTATTGGCTTGTTTCTTGGCGCCTCGCTCCTCAGCGCAATTGAGTTGATCTACTACTCCACAATTGGGCTATACTTATATCTACATCGCTACAATGGAAAGTCTAAGAAGGAGTCTCTGACACCACAATCACCAGCTCCCATAACACTACAATTCCGACGTAAAATAACACCCACGAAGATTGTTTATTGAGTTTGAAAAGGGTAATATACATAGATTTACCAAATTGAATCTAAATCAATATGTTATAATTCTAAATGAAGACCAAAGCTAAAGCAGGCATTAAGCAGTATCTATCAGAATCTAAATATTAAATCTATCATGATTGTATATAAATATTTGGTATGAATAGTATTAGTTTCAGAAGTAGCTTTCATGTGTCCCCTCTCTCTGTCTCTGTGGATCATCCATCAAAGTTATCGAATCTTACAAAATTTATTTCACTCAGATTTTGCCAAATTTTTCCTTTCTAATATCATTCATATTACTTGAGTATTATTTTATTTATGAACTGAAACAAGATTAATCCATACAGGAACTCACATTATATAAATAAATAACATTCACCAGGCGTTGGTTCTGCTACTAAACGGATGTCGCAGTTTGCTTTTGGACTTTGCTTCCGCAGCGTGCGGTGCGTGGTGAGTGTGAGCGACTTCGTTACGTAAATAGCGCAGTCCCATGGCCCACTTCTTGTTGAGATTTTTGCGTAGAATGGCATAGTAGCTGTTGTCATAGAGGTGTAGAGCAAAGCCCACAGTTAAGAAATAGACAAGCTCAACTCCACTAACCATAGAGGCGCCCAGGCACAGACCGAAAATACCACCAAGATTGGCTTAAATAAGAGAGGATTATATGGAATTACGAAGAGATATATTTAATACACATACCGATCAAATCAATGGTGGTAAACTCGAGGCTGGTGCGATACGTTATCATCATCTCCACTTGATAGTGCACGTCCACCTTGAAAACCTTGAGAGCCGATGATGTGGGCCTGTATAACAGACGATTGCAGTTATTAGCATTTCGATAATAGATTTGAATAAATCAAATGTACAATTCTCTGGGAGACAATGGCAAAGTGGTTGTGGAGGTAAAGTACTCCAGCAGATTGCAGCTGACCAGACAGGGACAGCTCATGCCCGGCTTGCTGGCGGTGAAGTAACTATCCTCCTCCAAATGCTTGTCATACCCGAAAATATCTGAAAAATACATTTTAGCTTGTTGCTCTTGCTGCTCAATTGGCTTCGAAGTTCGAACTCACCATTGTGGCGCGAAATGCAGCGCAGACTAGACGCAGTACAGTTCCTGGCTTTAGTTCAGAAAAGTGTTAAACGAGAGAGAGAGAGAAAGAGAGAGATTAAAAAATGTCAATTTACCTTTTCCATTTCTCAGAAAGAATATGGGCAGCGAGCAGTTGCACAGTTTGACCAGGTAGGACTCGTGGCAGTTGGTGAGGCAGTTGGAGATGACGGAACTCCTATTGTATCTACTCGTGGCATCGCTGATGCCAAAGTCAACCTGCTCGTCCTGGAAGTGGCAGTTGCGACGCTTCGGCGAAATGTTACGCGTGGAGTAGTCAGTGCGCGTCATCTGGGGACGCACTGCCACATGGGTCTCTGTGTTGGGTCTGATGGAGTAAACCACATTCGTCATTTGAGTTGGCTTTTTTATCATGATCTGCAAGTGGCAAGCAATTAATTGGAAATCAAATTCAACTAACGGCACAATCTATTCACAAAAACATTATCCGTGACTGTCGAATCCGGCCGCTTGTAGCTGTCGTTCAGCAGTAAATTGAAGTTGAGGCCGGAGCTCTGGCCCGCCTTGGCGTTATGTTTCGGATAGAAAGCAGCGCCCTCGCGCTCAACAAGCTTTTTGGATCGGGTCGATAGCTCCGAGTTGAACACCAAGCACAAACCATACTCCGTCTTCTCGATCACGAAGTAGTCGCAGCAGTTGAAGGGCGTCTGCCGCCACTTGCAGGAGTCCGGCACCAGGATGTCCTCACAGCGCAGCACTAGAAACTCTGCCAACGAGATGAGGGGAACGAAATCCACAATCTCAAAATTCGTATCCTCCATTTCGGAGGTGCTAAACTCAAAGTTATCGAATCTCAGCGTCTCCATGTATCGGACAAGTGTGACAAAAACTTCAACTATGTCTTCACTCGCATTTGCCGGCAGGAACTGAGCCTTGGCTGCCTCCAGCTTGCTCCAATTGATGCGATTATCCGTGCAGACGGCCACGGCCGGGAATTGCACACGGAATACGGGATACTGCGAGTCCTCAACAACCGTTTGCAGCTTCTGCGATCCATAACGTTCCGAAAGCAGCATATAAAAAGAACAGCACAGCGTGACGCTAGTCACGAGCAGCACGCCCCAGATGAGTCTGCGTATGGAGCACGTTAGTAAATGGACTTAAAGGTAGATCAAATGCTGCACCTCTCCACATTGTGCAGCTGGGCATCATAGAGATAGCGCACACAGTGTATTGTGGACCGCTCGCAGTAGTACCGAAAGTAGTTGCGCACCAGCTCCATGAAGCTCTTGTCCGCATCCTTGTCCGGTGCCTTGACAGCGCTCGCCACTTTAACCATTTTGTCACTGGGCACGCTGACGGCTTGCTCGGGCTTTATTTACGCGATTCTCGCATAAGTTTCGACTGATAATTGCAGCGCTGAGAGCGTGCTCGGGTATCCATTAATGCTAACAAGTCTTGTAATTGAGTTGTTATGTTTCAATTGGCCTGATAAGCCCTTTGACAGATATACGGCCATAAACTTGTGATATTAATATCGCCGCTGCTGCTCATTGATTAACTGCCACGCCCGTCAATCAGTTCATCGAAATGAGTCCCGTGATTAAGTTGTCCGATTGCAATGACAATAATGACGACGACAAGCTGTCCCAGGCTGGGCCGAAGGACAAATGCTTCTGCATCAGGCGGTAAGCACTTAATAAACGAAATTATGGCCTTAACGCTTCCGCAATTGCTATCCTCAGCTTAACCCGCATTATACTAATGTTCGTTGCCTTTGCGCTGACCATATACGTCTGTGTGCTCTCTTCGGAGCGGTACTTCCAGTACTGGGTGCAGACCACAATCGATCGCACCGATGTCCACGTCTCGGAGATTGCCTTCCCAGCCATCACCATCTGTCCTACCCACGTGACTCCAACTGCACTTACGACTCCCAGCGGGCAGCGACTCACTTTGCTCTACAATCTGCTTCAGAGCTTCCGCTGGCCCAGCAGTCGCTTTGAGCAAGCTACACAGCTTAACATTAGCGAGTTTGAGGAATTCAGTAACCACACATTGCTTAACGTCGACAGCATCTTCGACTTCGGCTACACCTGCAAGGATTTGTTTCTGGAGTGCACGTGGCGCCGTCAGGAGGTGGACTGCTGCAGCTTGCTATTCCGAAGGCTGAAGATCGGCTCCTGCTTTGTATTCAACTCGCTGCTCGCCGAAGATGCGGATCCCACTTGGCCCTGGTCTGTGGCCGATGCTGGCTTCAAAAGTGCCCTAAATATCAAGGTTAATCGTTTTATAAACGGCATCAGGCTGTCGGCCTTAGGGGTAAGCAACCCAATGAGAATTTTATATAATGACAAGCAGCACATAATCATATCACAAATTGATACCGAAACAATTATATCATTTCCTGTTTATCGGAACTAACTGCGTATTGCGTAGAATATCATTGTGTGCATATGAGCGGATAAAGCTGTTTCATAATCAATTTGTTTATCAAGCGTGTTAGTAATCTAATATAAACTGAAATTGGAGACTAGAGTACTGACTCTCTAAATAGTTAGTTATTTTTATAACTATATTCAAGTTGTAGTAAATTTATTTATTTTCAGCTCAAATGTAAATAAATTATAGTAAAGAAAGTAATATTGATGAGTGTATGTCTATCTAAGATAATCAATAACAACTGTCAGACATGTAGACAAAACCTTATATTTTTATATATTTTTCAGTTATCGCCTTTTCGGTCTGTAAGCCAATTCTATCGATATAATCCATTTATTTAGTTAGACGACTTTATTTAGGGCTGACTAAAATGTGTGAAATATATTTAGAAAAATTTTAAGAATTTTTAAGAAATTATATTAATGATAGGCACTTAAAAATTCATTTAAAAAAATAGATTTTTTTTTATTTTAATTTTATTATTAATTAAAGTCGTGCAAACTTCTGACAATGAATTTAAAAATGGAATTATGACTGAACTTAATTATGACTTGAAAATTATAATTAGAAATTGAAAATAATCAATATTTATTAGTTGAAATATCACAAGTAATAGATTTAGTATCGATTATGCCTCAAATTTATTAAGTTTTAATCAAATATGTCGCTCTATAAAATTATTATTATAAATCAATAATACAGATACACTATCTATTTTCTCTAATTGTCTCAAAACTCAAATTCTTCTTTCTTAAGGTCATCGTTCAAGAGCCAGGTCAGTATGTGGGTTCCAGTGTGACATATTCCACAGATGATCGCATCGTGGTCGGACTGCAGCCGCTGCATTTTACAGCCGAGCCAGCTGTCAGGGCTCGGCCAGTGAATATGCGATATTGCTATTTCCCGGACGAGTTGACGCAGTCCTACTCCGAGTGCATAGTTGGATGCCATCTGAACTACATATCGAAGAAGTGTGACTGTAGCCATAAGCTGGTTCCATCAATCAATGTGGAGCCGACAAATGAGCAGGCCATGCGCCTCTGTACAATTGCGGATCTGCCGTGCATGCAAAGGAACGGAGGTAATTGAATAGCAGTCCCAATATAAATGGTATTATCATAATCATAACATTTGCGAAGTTTCGCTCTTTTACATGGGCAACATCATTGAGGAGTCGAAAGACCACGTCTTCAATACCACCCATTGCAAGTGCTATCCCACCTGCGACCACACCCAGTACCATGCGGCTACATTCACGGATCGCCTGAGCAGCTCGGACACCAGAGGCAATCAGATTGAGATTGACGTCTACTTTCAGGAGGAGACCCTCTTCTCGTACCGTTCCACGCTGCACATAACCATGCTCGACTTGATGGGTGAGTTTTTTGTATGGATTTCCCAGCCTTTTCGAACAGTTTCTGATTGCTTTAATTATTCCACAGTTTCATATGGAGGCATAGCTGGTTTGTTTCTGGGTCTATCGGTGGTCGGAGCCATAAATAGCCTACTGGATCGCATCACTTGTTGCAGCAAACCCACACCCCAGCCCATTAAACCCGAGCCTGAGGTTAAAAGAGTCCCACGTTTTTGTACCTGTAATCAAAAAAACATAATCGAATAATAGGGACGAGCAGAACGAAATAAATCGAGGAGGAGAACATGAAACCTTGAATCTATTGTCTTATTCAATTTTTCTTTAGATCTCAGAAACCTGACTACCTGCCGTCGCAGTGGAAAATTTCCAAGGGACGCAACTGCAGGGACTGTGAGTGCGCATTGATGATATTCCACTTATCCAACAGAAATTGTCCTCAACCAAATACTCGAAGATTTGTTGACCTGAGAATAAAATTTCAATCACAACAACTCCACAACTGAACAGGCAACCCAATAAATGTGAACCTTTCTTAATCAGAATGTTCAGCTGCACTTGCCTCATTCAAATTATAAACAAAAATATACTCTACAGCAAATCGATTAATGTTTAAATTAATTCAAGTGTATAAACAATAATAGCAATCTCTGATTACTATAACTTTTGTATATTTTAGACTATAACATAAATACAGCAGTCGCTGTATATAATGTGATATACTATATTATATATTATATTTACTGCATTTGTTAGCTTTGGCAAATCAAATATTATTTAATACCTAAAGAATAACAATATAACACTAACTGAAATAAACTAAGAAAGAGAATCAACTTTTCCTAAACTACTAACAATTCCATTATAAACACAACTATTATCAAACAAAGAAAGAGAATATTCAATTCGTTATGTCATTTGAGAAGTGTTCCCTCTTTACTTAAGAGTAGGTAGAAGAAGTTGATAGTCTACTCAGACAGGTATAAATAGTGGCTGCGTATGCCCAACTTCCAACAGTAGAAGTTTGATCGTCGAACAGAACACTTGAAAGAATCAGAATGAAATACTTCATTGCCATCTGCGTGCTCGTTAGCTTGGTGAGTAGTTTTGCGACAGTTAAGTTCGATCAATATTCCCGACAATCCACTGATTCATAGGTCTCAGCCGAATATGTCGTCAAGGACAAGGAGAATATGCTGAGCTACCGTGAGGCGTGCGTCAAGGAACTGAAGGTGCCCACTGAACTGGTCGAGCAATACCAGAAGTGGGTGTATCCCAATGATGCAGTGACTCAGTGCTACCTCAAGTGCGTCTTCACCAAGTTCGGTCTATTCGACAACCAGTCCGGCTACAACGTGGAGAACATCCATACGCAGCTCAGCCGTGGCCATGCCAACCACGACGATGTGCTGCACGGCCAGATTGCGGCCTGTGTAGACAAGAACGAGCAGGGCTCGAACGCCTGCGAATGGGCTTGGCGTGGCGCCGACTGCCTGCTCAAGAATCATTTGAAGCTGGTGCAGCAGAGCCTGGCACCCAAGGCCTAATTTACGCCTTCAACTTCCGCCTGACCAACAATTTTGTAATTTTCTATTAATAAAACTTTGATTACCATACGTAGAGTGAACTTCATAGTTTTGTCACTCAGCCACGCCCACTCACCTTAATTAATAATCAGTAACTGTCCGCGCTCCATCGGTCACTACGCAGTCACCATGCAGCTGTATACCAAGGAGCTCGTGGCACCGCGAGCTAAGCTCACCCGAGGCCTACTACGCTTCAAGGCGCAGCGGATCCGGCAGAAGTACAAGCAGATGCTGCGTAGAGCATTCGTCCACTCGACAATCCATGGCGTTCAGAATGCCATCGAGGAGAGGCATAGTTACGCTCGCTACTTTTGGCTTCTTATCGTGCTGATAGCCACGATGGGCTTGTTGGTTGTGTTTTCCATGCTGCAGCATCAGTACAATGAGCAGCAGCTGGTCAGCGTGGTGGAGACGACCCAGTATCCGGTTTATAATATTGAGTTTCCGGCGGTTGCCATTTGTCCCTTCAATCACGTTAACTGGATGCGCGCCTCAACGGCTGAGCATCGCTTCCTGCCCAGAAATGCGGATGCATATGCGCGAGAGTCCTTCCACCAGCTACTCATTCGCATGGAGCAGCTGAACTTTGGTAAGTTTCAGACACTCGGCGCGATGTCCAAGCGAAACCTAACTGCGCTGGCGAACGTGAGTCTCATCAAGCTGGCCAATTATTTGGCCTACCGCTGCGATGAGCTCTTCGAGCCGGACTCCTGCTTCTTCGACGAGACCAAGTACGAGTGCTGTCAGCTGTTTGTGTCGGAGCACACTGAGAAGGGCATTTGCCTGGTGTTCAATTCGCTGATCTCCGAAGAATCGCGCAAGAAGAAGCTGATCAACGAGTTCTATCCCTACAAGCTAAGCACGGCCGGCGAGGGCTCGGGTCTACAGTTTGTTCTGCGCCTGAACGATACCTTTTTGCGAGCTGGCACCCAGGTTCCCTTTTCCATGCATGTAGGTTGGCATTCCGAATCTTAGTTGTGATTACTAAGCAAGACTTGCCTTGCAGCTGATGATCAAGGAGCCCAATCAATGGTCGAACAGCATGAACTACCATCTCTATGCCAACACCGAAAACTTTGTCTCAATAGATCCGATGGTCGTACAAACGTCCAAGAACACTAACGTCATGGATCCGGTCAAGCGGCAGTGCTACTTTGAGGTAAGTAAAGAAATTATCAATATAAACTATTAACTAACATAATGCTGATAGAACGAACGACATCCCAACTACCCGTATAAGAATCTGCCCTACAGTCGCTCCAATTGCATTTTCAGTTGCCTGCAGGCGTCTGTGCAATTCTACTGCAATTGCTCCATGCCCCTGTATTTGCCAGTTATAGGTAAGTTGCCGAGGTGTCTCTCCTTTGATACCCAATCCCATCTCTCTTCAAGACGATACTCGGGAGTGCAGTGTGCTGGACTTTCCATGCCTTTATCAACATACGGATGTCTTTGGGTATGTCAAAACTATTGACCAGGATAGATACATCAAGGATTCGCGACGTGGTCAGCTCTGCATGTGTCCGGACAGCTGCAACATCCAGTTGTACCAAACGTATCTGAATGTGCGTCATTTCAATACGTGAGTCAAAATACACTATCAGCTGCTCCAGACTCATTCTCTGCCCTCTTTCACTCCAGCTTCAATAACACAATCTCAAAGAGAATCAAGACAGAGATCTATTATGGCCAGCGGGTACTAATGAAGATCGAGACTAAGCTAAAGTACAGCTTTCTCAATTGGGTCGCTAGCTTTGGTGGCATTCTGGGTCTTTATGTCGGTGCCTCGACACTGAGCTTCGTGGAACTGGGCTACATAGTGTCTCAGCTGCTGTGGTCGCTGCTTAGGGATGCATATGCTCAAATAACTTCAAAACTATAATCAAAATGCATTTAATCAGTTGATTGAGCGTTAATTAAAAATACTTGTTATTTCTGCTTAGTCTCCTGGTCAGTCGGGTAGCGTATATAAATGGCCGGATTAGGCACTGTAGCAGGCGTCTCTGAGAACTGATCCAAGTACGAGCACCCAATGGCAAGGGCGCTGCCATCGGCACTGAAGTTGAGTGATGATATGGACGTGTCATACTCGTGGAACTGACACAGACGCTTCTTGTTGAAGCCGTCCCAAATGTTAACGATGCAATCCGAGCCGCCGGTGGCGAATGTGTGGTAAATGTTGTGGAAACTAACCGCATTAACCGGATAGATTTGCTCGATGTTATGATCCCTATTGCGGTGGCACTTGAATGCAAACTTTCGACGTTGCACCTCAGGATCGTGGTCGAGGTATTCAACAGCCACTCGGCCCTCAATGGAGGACATGACATAGCCTTCCTTGTTAGGGAATAGGCGAATGCAGCGCGTTTGGTACTTCAGTGACGACTCGCGCTTCATAATGTAGCTATCCGTCTTTCGCAAATCCCAAATTAAAACCTTGCGATCGGATGTGGCCACCACAATCTTCTCGTCAATCACAGACATGGAGTAAACCTTGCCGTTGTTCTGTTCAAAGCAGCCAACGCAGCGCTTTTCGCGCATGTCCCAAAGTTTGACTGTCTTATCCCAGCTGCCGGTCAAGATGCCATTCACATACTCCGCATGCTCCACGCAACGGATGGGATCATCGTGAGCACCCACCAGAGTCTCAGCTTGTGTGTTCACATCGTACATTCGGAGTTGATTGTCCAGTCCGCCACTCACTACATGTACAATATTCTGTGAAAAGTTCAATTAGTTTTGGTTACACATAACATGTTCCAAAGTGTATGAAACAAACCATGAAGGCACAATCCAAGATCGGAGCATCCTGTACAAATTTTTGGCGCATTGAGTTTGCCGCCACATCGTAGAAGCGAAGCGTTCCGTCCCAAGACGATGCTGCCATGTACTGGTTGGATTTGGAACCAAATTTCACAGCCGAGATGAGGTCCTCTGGTGGATTGTTTAGCTTAAACTCCGAAGGACCCATTTTGTGTGATTAAATTAATATATTAACAAATAACAAATACAATTCCAAGCCGATTGAGTCAAGCGGTTATGAAAATGACCAGAAAATGTCAACAGAAATGCGTGCAATGGTCACCCTAGCGTTTATTTCATCACATGCAGCCCTGTTTGTGTACAGCTACAACACTCTGACTGCTATGAAACCGAGGTATAAAAAAAGGCCGTTAAGCTTGAAATTGTTTTAAAATTGATATTTATTTTCAACAAACAAGTGGTATCACAACTAAATAGCTTTAACAACTACTCTAATATTTTGGAAGTATATAATTTGGTGGTTGCGTTAGGATATTAACTGAGCAATTGGCAACATTATTTGTCTTTGTTCTTACATGGCATCAGCGGTCCATCATCGGCAGTGCTCAACGCAATGGCAAACTGAGCAGCATAATAGGTGATCATGATTTGCAGCCGCGGGGAGGGCAGCTCCACACTCAAGAACATGGTTACTGCAATCAGCGCATCCGATATGACGAACAGTGCAGCGCCAAAGGCACAGAAGATGGCCAGAAAGCTCTTGGCATCAACGGCTCGTGCCAAGGCACGCCACAGCATGGTGATGATCAGGACACAATAGATGGGCACTCCAACAACGAGTATCTCATCCAAGTATTTGCGCACAAAAACAACAACTGCAAAGGATGCAAAAATATAAATATTAATAATGATTAACAATGGACTTCTAATACATTTACTCACAGACGATCACCGGCACATAAAGACAGACTCCAATGATCCACTTGAGCGGATGCCAGCCGAATGCGCTGATGTAGAAGATGTGAGCCACGCCAAAGGAGACCATGCCGAAGGGAAAGAGATTAACATTGAGCAAAGCATCGCCGCCGCATGAAAACACCAAGCCAAGCAGAATCAATTGAGAACGGCGATATCTATAAGAGTTCGATATATAATTGAAATGAAAAGCGCTTAATCAAATATAATATCAAGCTTACTGCTTATTAAGCGAAAATCCTTTGATCAAAACATAAAACATTAATGCCACAATGGGCAAGCACTTGAGCACAGTTGTCCATAGTTCCCCCTCTGGATCTTTACGCACCAGCGAAAAATAAAGCACCAAACTAATAAAAAACGGTGCTAGCTGCAGGGCTTGAACTGTGGCCTTAAAGATAAGTAGTCAAGCGAAAAATTCAAAAAATGATTAGCTGTAATCCAAAAATACATAGAGAAGCGATAATATTCCCACAATCGGTAGTATTATTAAAGGTGATTAGATTAATGCGCTAGCAACTTCTGCAAAGAAACATGCGTGTAATTAATTTGCATAATATGTGAGAAATGTGAACATTAAACTTTTACTTTTCAACTGTGAGCTTTCAAGAGAGCAAAAGAAGAGAGCAGAATATGCAGACCATGAGAGATGAAGTGAGCAAGGTCAAGGACAAAAAGCTCTACGCTTTTTTTACACTTTTTTTGCAGTTAGATAAAGCATCCACTATGCAGTGCAAGCACACACACACGCACACGCACTCACACTCACACACTCACAGCCATATCGTAATCATAAGAAATGAAAAATTTAAAACACAAAGGCGAACAAAGCAATGCAGATCCAGCAACAGATCACATTTCTATATATATGTGTGTGTATTCATATGTGTGTGTATATGCACGATAAAAAAACAGACTTGAATTTGAAATTAAAATTGAAATAAACTGCTACAAGCACTTACGAACTGCACTATATGGCCCATAATTGGCGGTCTGTCAAATATCTGAGTATTCACTTTAATAAGCACTATTGCAAGCGCTGAAGCAGGCTGCCGTTTCGCACGATGGAACAGTTATGCCTCCCCCTAAAAAGAACAAATAATAAATGTTTATTCACTCGTCACTGGAAAACACGTTTCGCACTTCTGACCAACGGCAATACACTGAATCAATCCGTATAATTTTCCCGATGCCGTCTGCTGGACGCTAAGCTGGCCCCGACTTTGATTGCGTTCACCCGCCGCTCCCAGTGTGCGGTGCGAATATTGAGAGTGGCAGCGGTGAGCGCCGGTAGGCCACGTGCAGCATAAGCAGCATTCTGCCAGATACACAAACAACTGCGGACGAACTGCTTGTTTTTGTTGCCTTCACCTCAAAAAGAATGAACTGCGGCGAGGCGAAAAAGCGCCAAAAGCACGGCAACAAAAGAATAACAGAGCGAGAGCGAGAGAGGGAGAGCGAGGGAGAGGGAGTGAGAGAGTGAGGAATGAGAGTAGCACAGAGAGTTAGCATGGAGAGCAGAGCAGAGCTGTAGCAGCGTATGGGCTTTTTACTCACGCAACAGGTTAATTAGTTGAGTTGTGCGCTGCAACACTCGGCACATTCGGCGCCTTTGAAGCTTTGCCAAAAGCAAACTTCACGCTTAGGGAAAGTCATGCGCACAGTCGCTCAACTCAACTCAAGCCGTGGTAGCGCATTCGGTCTCTCTCTCGCTCTCTCTTTCTTTAACTGCCCTACTGATAGGAAAGTCAAAACAATGCAACAATTTCTGCACACTTTCACTGCAATACAGGAGCTTAAAGCTCCAGCCAATGCGAGTATAAGCTTTTTATGTGTCGTCGCTGCCAACCGAAGCTTATTCCATTTTAAGTTGTGGCATTTTTCAGGCGTGCGAATAAAAAAACTCTAAGGTTGTTACGGGAATTTTTAATTAAATTCCTATACACCTATTCAGATATATAAATCAAAGTGAAAACTACATAAAAGGTGTTATTAATTGACTAGCACTTGCCTATCAAGCAGCAGGTAAGCAACAAATCAAACATTAATGATGTGTCCGAGTCCTTGCCCAGTGCTGGAAAAATTGTGTATCCATTGAGAAAAGGTGTCCTGCTCGTTAAACGCGGACAATTCCGATGCACAGTTGGAATTGAATATTCTTGGCCTTAAAAGTATGCTTTCTAATTTAATGCGACTATATATTTCCGTATTTTAATTAACGATTTTAAATTTTTTCTGCACATCCCTTTTAAGTATTTCACCTTGAAAGTTTAGTTTTATAATAGTTGTAACAGTTGTGAATGCTTTAGTTTTACATACTACCTCTGTACGTCGCTATGCTTGCTGCAACAAGAAAAAAAAGCTTAGGACTGTCGAATGTGTGGGTGGCCCAGCAATGAAAGCTGACCGCCCGCTCATAAGTCTGAAAAGTATTACATTAAACTGAAATTGCATTATGCTAATGGGGTTCTCTTCAAGGAAAGTAAGTGCGAGCCTTGGCACATGCTCAGTGCACACACAATCGACCTCCGGGAACGTGGACGAGACAGCAACTGAGTGAAGGCGAATCCAGCAGCCACTCAAGCCTGCCGAGCTTGGAGGGGGGAGGGGGTAGCAGGAGGCGACATTTTATGGGCCAGTGGGTGGGCGGCACACGAGAAAGGACAACAACAGGCAGACGGCTGCAAACACGTACACAAGTGCAGGTTGAACTTGAAGAACGTTTTGCATATCATTCAACGTTGACATCAGAAACCATGAATAGAATTACATATATATATACAATATATGTACATCCCCTGATATCGATCTTTATTATGTTTGCTGTGCAACAACATTGCGTATTTACCCACTTTTAATAATATTCATTGAACTGGCTTCAATCGAAACTTTAATACCTCAAATAGGTTTGGCCAACAGCGCTCGATTCATCATAGCCAGGGCGACCTATCAGTAGCAGTCGCACGCGATATGGCGTGTCCTTTCTTTCGTCGCGCCGACTCGCTGGCGCGCCAGCCATCGGTCACTGTGGAGCCGGGCGCCCATTGGAACTTGGAAGACGAAGACCTGTCCCTAGCAGGCGATGCGCTGACTCTGACCCATCTGCAGATGGCCATACAGCTGCTGACAGCTCCTTCGAATGAGGATCTCAACTCGGCCGTCACCTCGCTGGTGGCCAAGTACCGACAGAGTTGGCCCAACATTCATAAGCTGTGAGATTCAATACCTTGCATAGCTGGGGATCTGCTTGGGTTTATGTAGCGCCTTAATTCACAGTAAACTGGATCCCAAGTTCTTCAAGAACTGCACCAACTATGATTACTTGGCGGACATACAAGAGCTGCTCCTGAAGATGGACGAGGCCAGTGCCAGCGAAATTCTGGTCCTACTCGGCGAGGAGCTGATCACGTGCTGCTGCACTGGCATCATCGAGCGGGCTTTCCGTTGTCTGGGCACCGATCTGCAGGAGTTTCTGGGCTCGCTGGATGGGGTATACGATGTGCTGAAATTGCAAGAGGTTAGTAGACTGCAATTACTTGACCTTTAACCTCACAAAGCAACTTCTCTCCTTGCTCAGGACGACGTCACCGACACGGGCTTTGTGTGTGCGGGCGACGGTGAGCTGATCTTCACCTCGGAGCGTCCGGTCATTGCCTGGCTGCTGCTTGGCTCGCTTAAGGCACTAACTCGCATGCTGTACAAGGTGGATGTGAACATTAAAATAGAGCCGGTGGAGGGTGATGCGCGTCGATATCGCTATTTGTTCTCGTTGGTCAAGGACAGCTCTCAGACACTGCAGATGGAACGACCTGAGGAGCCCAGCAAACTGCTCGAGAAGGTGCAGCGCAGCAACTCGGCCAACGCGTCCGATCTGCAAATGAACTCGTCGAGCTTCTGCAAGATGTTCCCCTGGCACTTCATCATGAACGAACAGCTGGAGCTGGTGCAACTCGGGCGGGGATTCAGCAAGCTCTATAAGCCGTATCTGGCGGACTTCGGTTGCCAGGCGAGCACCTACTTCGATTTTAAGCGACCCAAAGGCTTGACCATGAAATTTCGCGATATAGTGCGGCGCACCTACACGCCCTTTCTAATTGGGCTGAACAGCCCGCCGGGAGTATCAGATTTTCCCGCTATCGGGCTGGAAATTAAGGGCCAAATGGTGCACTGCCCGGAATCGAACTCATTGCTGTTCATTGGCTCCCCCTTCCTGGACGGCTTGGATGGTCTGACCTGCAATGGGCTTTTCATCTCGGACATTCCATTGCACGATGCCACACGCGAGGTCATCTTGGTGGGCGAGCAGGCGCGTGCCCAGGATGGGCTACGTCGCCGCATGGATAAGCTGAAGAGCAGCATTGAGGAGGCCAACTCGGCGGTGACCAAGGAGCGCAAGAAGAACGTCAGCCTCCTGCACTTGATCTTTCCGGCAGAGATTGCCGAGAAGTTGTGGCTGGGCTCTTCCATTGATGCCAAGACCTATCCGGATGTGACCATACTCTTCAGCGACATCGTTGGCTTCACCAGTATCTGTTCCCGGGCCACGCCATTCATGGTCATCAGCATGCTGGAGCGCCTGTACAAGGACTTTGATGAATTCTGCGACTTCTTTGACGTGTACAAGGTCGAGACCATTGGCGACGCTTACTGTGTGGCAAGCGGATTGCATCGGGCCTCCATCTACGATGCCCACAAGGTGGCCTGGATGGCGCTCAAGATGCTCAGCGCGTGCTCCAAGCACATCACACACGACGGAGAGCAAATCAAAATGCGCATCGGCCTCCACACTGGCACAGTGCTGGCGGGCGTCGTTGGTCGCAAGATGCCGAGATACTGTCTCTTTGGGCACAACGTGACCATTGCCAACAAGTTCGAGTCGAGCAGCGTGGAGCTGAAGATTAACGTGAGCCCAACAACAAAGGAGTAAGTTTGTCTATAATTTGTTTATAGAGCTCTTTGACTATTTATCTATCCATTTAGTTGGCTAACCAAGCACGAAGGCTTCGCCTTCGATCTGCAACCGCGCGATCCCTCCTTCCTGCCAAAGGAGTTTCCCAATTCGAATGGCAACGGCACCTGCTATTTCCTGGAGGGCTTCCGCAACCCGGCACTGGACAGCAACCTGCCGCTGGAGGAGCACATCAATGCAGCTATGAAGACCATAACTGAGGGCGGCGATGCCTAAGCATCTTATAGAATCACTTGCTCAGTAGCCACTTAAACATAGTTCAATGCACATGTAGTCTAATTTTGTTGCCCCCTCGTGTAGCCTTTAAACAAATTAAATAAACTTCTCGTCAACGTGTTTGCCTTTAAGCAGAATGGACAATTTATTGAACTCAAGCGCTTGCGGCTGCCTCAGCCTGTTTGGCCTTGATGTAGGTCCTGACCCTCTCGCCGATCTTGCTGGCCATCATGCACCTGTGTCCGCGGAACGCCCACACGTCCGCCGGGCTCTTCTCAGCATTGTTGTCAATGCAGCCCTGGGCGATTTGCAGCGCCTCCTCCTCGGAGAGATCCATCTTAAACTGCTTGGCCAGGCGATCCGCGTGGTAGCCCTCGTGGGTGCAGAAGATATCCAACTTGGTGGCAGTGCACAGCAGATACTGGCGCACCTCAGGCTCGTCGGGGAACTCAGTTTGCTTCAGCTTGTTGATCTGTTCAACGGTCAGGGGATGCGCCTTGAGGCATTCACCGCGAATCTCCTTGATTTCATTTGCAGTCTTGGGCACCCAATCTCCATTAGCAATGCCCTATTTTTTTTTTTTTTTGTATTATTATTAATCAAACTGTTTTTAATGGAAACTAATATCACTTATTACAGACCAATGTGCACAGCGCCAGGCAAACGATCAGAAACTTGAACATGTTGAATACTTTCGAGTCGCAGTAGAAAATTTAAACTAAATAATCAGAGGCTGCGTAACTATATATATAGCTAGCTGTCTCTCGTCGTAGCCCATAGTCCGGCTTCTATGTTCGACGGCATGAAATGTGTCAAAAGTTCAGCGATAAGCAATACAGCTAGACTAGAATACATATGTATGTATTTCACAAGATGTGAAAGCATTTAAATATACTAGTATTTATTTGCATTTCCAATAGGTGATAAGTTTGTTTCTGGCTCGCAATCAGGAATCGAGCTAAGTATCTTGAACACTTTTATTTGTAAACAACAACTATTATGTATTATCACCAAAAGTTAAGTGACCTTTTCGGTCCGTTCAACATTATGTATTATTAGGCTCCCTTATAATCACAAATTTCATACTGACCTCGCCCTTCGCAGCTTATCAACTTATCAACTGAGGTGGTTGAATGTTTATATAAATTTATACGTAGTCAAACAAATACAGATTGTGGTATTTACGAGCTAATCAGATTTGTATGTAAATCAGCATAATTAAATTTGAATTAGAATTCGTTTCGTACTTGAAAACGTACAATTCTACTCATTTCTTGCATTTTACATTTTTAAATATTCCGCCAAAACAGCGATATATTCCGTTATCGCCATAGCATCGATGCTCACAAGCAAAAATCGACCCGAATATTTATCGACCAGCAGCCGTTACAATTCGTAAAAGGAAATGGTAAAGCAAAACAGTACGATAAGTATTCTTGCGCAACAGCTGCTCTGTAACAGCGCTGTTATCGTTGGCTCACAAGTGACTTGAAATATTTATTTAAGTTTATTAACACACGTTCACATTATCTTCATCTTGATCAATATAATAAATTTATTAAGAATTTAATTATTTCGCTTTTTCTGTTTCGGTTTCGTAAATTAATTGTTGAGTATCGAGATTCAGATTAAATAAATCAGCGCTTACTGCTAATAACATTTTGGCAAATGCTAATATTTCTGGGTGACCACAGTTGAGATTTCATAGTTAGTGTTGGGTAGAAACGCAATAGTACCAAAATAAGAAATTTTCAACACAAAAACCCCGAGGAAATGAAAATTTTTATCAATTATACATTTCGCTAGCTGATACCCAAATAGTACCAGCGATGTGAGCAAATCGTTGTTAGTGCTGGTTCGTCCGTTGAGTCTATGACAGCTATAAATGCCGTTTAAACTAGCGCCCATCGATTTTTTCTGTTCGAAGTGATTGCGAGTGTGGGCATTTTCACTCTCGCACCTGAAAATCCTGCAATAAATACCTAGGCTGCATTTACGTCAAACATCCACACGAACATGGCAAACACCGACCACGTTGCCCTGACACTCTCCTCCACGTCCGTAGCGACCCTAGCAGCCGGAGTTGGCACCGATGAAAGCAATCTCTCCCGCAAGAGTCTGCGTCGGGTAAGTCTGGCCTCAATTCCGTAAATAGGCACAAATTAGATCAAGAATAGACGTATCTTGTAGTCGCTGGAACAATCATTGCATTAGCATTGATTAGCATATACGTATGTGTGTCGAGCGTTCGCTAAGTTGAGCTTACGTGTCTCGTGCTGATTTGTGGTTTTTATTTATTATTTGTTTGTATTTTGTAATTGCAGTCATGGAATCAGTTGCCTCGATGTCAACGTAATCTCATCATAATGGCCATCACAGCATTCATATTCACCGCTTTGCTATTTTTGCCTGGCGATCAGTTAATTAACATAAAGGATGTCCGCTTGAAGCCCGGAGCGGCACCATTTCATATACGACGCGAGAATACGCTACAAAATCCCCATCATCATCCGAACATTGAGAAGGATAACGAATTGCCCGACGATATTTCGGCAGCCGTCGCATCCCCAATGACTGATGAGAGCCGCTCGATTAAAGCGAAGCCAGCCGAAGATAAGGTACTCCAACTAGACCGACATCAAATAACCAATTCAGTTCTCAAGTACCCTATCGACCCGGAGTCGATACCGTTTTATCAGTAAATGAATTTATGTGTTCAGGGGCGTGGCTCACCTGAAATATCATTAGGGTAGCTACACTCCAGCTGATAACACTGACAATAACCACTTTTACGATTATGTGCTTCGATTTATTGAGTCTCGGCGTTGTTTAACGACTAATTATATTTCTATTACAGTTGGCGGTGAACTATGCCGACACGAACTTAGCGGAAAATGTGGCTAAAGTACCGGAAACCGCGCTTGCTGGCAACGAGAATGGAATCGTTGACATAGTCAACAATGTGGAGCCCGTTGAACAGACTTTGGAAAACAATATCAACGACCCCTCAAATTTGCGTACGGAGCTGGAGGAGGCTATTCGCCACCCCTTCAAGTTAGCCCATCTGAGCATTGAATCCCATCTCCAGAGCATGAACACGCGGCTAGCAAAGGCTCAGCATTTCCATGGCGCCACCAACGAGCGCCAGTCCGCAGTTGTGGCTGCCTTCAAGCACTCCTGGGCAGGTTACAAGAAGTACGCCTGGGGTCACGACAATCTGAAACCCGTCTCCCAAACCGCACACGACTGGTTTAGCCTGGGACTGTCCATCGTTGATTCTCTGGACACTATGTATATCATGGGATTGGAAGATGGTAAGCATTTAATATATTTATATTTTTATTAAGTTTCTATAAACAATTCTTCTGCTTTTATAGAGTTCAACGAAGCACGGGATTGGGTGAAAAATGATTTACATTTCCATTCGACTCGCGATGTGAATCTCTTTGAGGTAACCATACGCGTTCTGGGCGGACTGCTGTCTGCATACCATTTGAGTGGTGACAGGATGTTCTTGGTTAAGGCGACTGAACTGGGCAATCGCTTGCTGCCCAGTTTTCTGTCGCCATCGGGCATACCCTATTCGGATGTGAATCTCGGCGAAAGGTCCGCCCATTCGCCCAAATGGTCTCCGGATAGTTCAACCAGCGAAGTGACGACCATACAGCTGGAATTTCGTGATCTGAGCCGGTCCACTAATGTTCCTATTTATGAGCGTGTAAGTTATAGTTATTTTGGCAAGCGTACAATCTATTTTATTCCATTATATTTCTGAATTTTAGGTGGTAAACGTAGTAAACGAAAAAATACACGCACTAGAGAAAAGCCACGGCCTTGTGCCTATATTTATCAATGCCAACACGGGCACCTTCAGAAACTATGCGACAATCTCGTTGGGCGCCCGTGGCGACTCGTATTATGAGTACTTACTCAAGCAATGGCTGCAAACGGGCCGCAAGGATAACGACAAGTTAGTAAACAACTTTACATACAAATGGAGTATAATTATGATCCCATCCTCCACTTCCCCATTTCAGTCTTATTTTGGACTACATGCAAGCAATAGACGGCGTCCTCACGCAATTGATGCGACGCACGCCACAGGAACATTGGGTATATGTTGGTGAGCTAATAAATGGCCATGACTTCAAGCCCAAAATGGATCATTTGACATGCTATCTGCCTGGAACACTGTTGCTTGGCCATCAGAATGGCATGCCCGACTCGCATCTGCTGCTCGCTAAGGATCTGCTAGACACCTGCTATCAAACCTATCTCAGACAGCCCACCCAACTGGCAGCCGAGATATCGTACTTTGCGCTGACCGACAAGGAGGAGAATGACATATATGTGAAGTCCAATGATGCTCACAATTTGCTGCGGCCCGAGTTCATTGAAAGCTTGTATTACTTCTATGCGCTGACCGGCAACCGCACCTATCAGGATATGGGCTGGAACATATTCCAGGCCTTCGAAAAGCATTCTAAAGTAGCTGCCGGCTACACATCTCTGGGCAATGTGAAGAACACTCTGAATACACGAATGCGCGATCTCATGGAGAGCTTCTGGTTGAGCGAGACTTTAAAATACTTCTATTTGCTATTTAGTGACAATCGCAAGGAGATAGACCTGGACAAGTGGGTCTTCAACTCGGAGGGTCATCCGCTGCCCGTCTACCAGCACTAATTGTACATAAGCAACCAAATTGCTTCATCGATAGCCACTAAGATAGTTAATAGGGTTTGATAAATACCGGAAAATATGGAAATTTGGCAGTACCCTTTTAGTCGTAGCGTAGCGCAAATGCCAAATATTATGCCAAGTTTAGGATGCAAAAGTATTTTAAAGCACTTGGCCAAAAACAAAAATAAAAAGTTAATCAATAATGTAAAACCAAGAAACATGGCAATGATTTGTATGATATTCGTACTGATTTGGCATGTTATTATTATAATTATTATTATTTATTTATTTACCTATTGTAAGCGTGGAAGATATTCTGGTGCACTAACTGCCGAAATGTTGATAATACATAATTAGAATAATGTCACATAATATTTATAGCATATAGTAATATGTAATTGGTAGGTACTTAGTACATGTGTATGTAATTCGCGATATGATATTCTATTTGCAAAGGCAAACCAATCTCACTGCATTGTTTAGTAAAATAAAAACACAAATACCCTGTTTTTTTTTTTAAATAAAGAAACAAAATATAATTATTAATACTTCGCTTACTTTTATACAGCTGAAAGGAAATCTGAAAACTGAAAGTTTCGGACAATGAAAGACGCTGATTTAAAATTTTCCGAATTTTTTTATTCTTATGAATACGTATTTTTCAATTTTTTTTTTGTTTTTTTTTTTTTTGCGTACGATTTGCACTTGCACCCAACAACATGCATGAAATTTGATTGCATTTTTGTGTGGGTTTTGGTTTATTTTTGTAAAGTTTCGTTTCTGTTTCAATTCGGATTGATGTTGTTTGTTGCGTTTCTTTTAATACGATTATGTACTTAATGTTTATGACGACTATGAATGGATGGGCTTAATAAACTATGAAATATTAAACTTGCTTGTTTTTTTTTTTTTTGTTTTTGTTATGTTGATGCTGTAATTAAAACTCACAATGTTGCATTAAAAATCTTTGTTTTCTTATTTCTTTTTCGTTTCTCATTAAATTACATTTAGACACATTTAGCTGAACAATTTATTATACGATATTGGGTTTTGTTATCTTCTCTTTTTTTTTTTTGTTTTTTGTATTTTTAGTTTTGTTTTTTTGGTTTTAGGGAGAGAGGTTCTGTTGAAGCCGATTTGGAGTAACCGCTTAGATTAGAATACGAATTGAAACAATGGGTACATAAGTTGTAAATGATACCATATAATAATAAGTTGAATTGAAGTGGGCTCCTAGCGAGTGATAAGTTCTGTTTGCATTTGTTTCCACCGGCAGCTATGTATATATATAAATATATATATAGATATATTATCGAATGCAATTTTCCTTGACTAACTTAACTTTTAGCTATTACATATAAATTTTTACACAATTATTTCATTATTTGTCTTTGTATAACAACTAGAAAGTGTTGCGTGCGCATCGGCTTTATAAATGAATACAGAGAAAAGAGCTGGAGTAATTCGGGATCTAAGCCAATTGAACGCGATATAGTAATACATACATACAATGGAACGGTACCGGTACCATTCGAAAATTTACTTAAGAGCTAATTGTTTAGTCACATCCCATACCAATAGTTAGTATGTGGCGGTTTATCTCATTTGTTGTAGTCGGTTTTAATAGTAGTTTCTGCTGTTGTTGTGTGTTGTTGCTTTTATTGTAATTGGTATGGATTAATACGTGATGCGGATCGACTGACTATTCGAGTCGAACATTTTCAGTTTAGAGTTTAGTTGTGGTGAATCTTATGCGTGGCTTCCTAGCATTTACAATATTTGGATTAAGTTCGCAGTTGTGGTTTCTTACGGATTACGGATTCAAGTATCTGTTCTAAGTTATATTACAAGCTAATCAGACATCGATATTTAAAACGTGGCACAAATCACAAATCAGATTTGTGTCCAGATCAAGATCAAGATACAATGATACGATTCATTTAATATTTTTTTTTTATGCTTTCGCTTTTTTTGTTTGTGGTTTTGTTATTGCATTGATGTACAATATACACACAACTCTATGTATTCATAAGTATATAATTAATTATTTATAAATGTTTTAAACTAAATTTGCTAAAATTGTGGTTTTATTCTTTTGAACTGCGTTTGGTTTGCTTCGTCGTTTGTCGTTTGTTGTTGTCATCTGTCGGAGTCGTCTGACTCGTCGTGGAACTCCCTAAGACATTTTTTATATGCTTTGCTGATGTCACCCGTAGTCAAAGCCGAGTTGGCCAAGAGCTTTCTAATTAAAATTGAGCACATTATTTATTCGAATTATTTATGCATGCATGCGAATATTATTCTCAGTGTGTTTCTGTTTGTTAGCTCAGAAGCAGAAAGACGTTAAGCGTATTTCAAATGATAATAATTTAAATTGCTTAAATTGAATTTGTTTTAAATTAATTTTATTATATTTTACGTATTTTCGCATGCCTTGCTTTACACATTTATACACTAAGAGCAAATCCTTTTTTTTTATTTATTAAAAACTGCAATTGTTGAAACTGGCGCATGCATTACACAAATATATATATGTAAGTGTATATATATATATATTTATGCTTAATAATAAATAATTTAATATATATATATATATTTATTTATTATGTATACATATATTTGTAATGTATATTGAATTTTTGTTGTTGAATTTCCCTTCTCACTTCCCCTCGATTCAACAGAATTGGCAACATTGTTACAATTGTGTTTAGCATAAATCTAATTACGAATTTCGAATGCTCTTCCTGATTACTGCTTACTTAACTGTGAATTATACAACCAATTCTCGTCATCTTGTCATACCTTTGCGAGCCGACTTGCAGATGTTTTCTTCTTTCTTTTTTTTCTTTTTGTGGAAATGTTACGATCACTGACCCGTTCCCATTAATTGATTCTGAACAAAACGTATTTTTAATTTAGATTTAAAGCCATAATGTCGAACTGTTCTTATCAGATTAGATCACGTTGCTTGAAATGCTTTTCTTCTCCTTTCTGGATCCCCACAGTCTAGTGGAATTTTTCGAATAACTTAACTGAGTTCCATTGGAAACAATAGTGCGTCTGCAAGCGTATTCAATCTTCGGCACGCCAAAGTCGATTTGTTTACATTTCTTAGCTTGGTTGGCGTTACATTTCTTTCGTTCATAGTAAAGATATAATTTTAATAAATTGTCTAGGCATTTTCTCTTATTTATTGTAACTATATAATTTGTATTACATTAGAATTCATTCACTGTACTTCTCTAAGAAGCATTTCATGCTATTCGTCGTTTTGTTTTCAATTCTCCGCGTTAATTGCTTTTGACTATTGACTTTTAAGGACCTGCTGTCCCATAAGAATGCTCTTGATTGGATGACTACAAATTTATACAAATAATTACCAGACTGCTTTGTCATTTATCTTGTAGCTTTAAATATTGTACAAACACATTGGACTAAAAACGAAAACAAGAATAATTACAATTTACGCTACACTTTCAACTTAGATCTAAAATAAACAAATAAATTGTACAGAGCAGGGTGCAAAATTTTTGGAAACTGTTGCCGAAACTGTTGCATTCAGCACAGTGGACAACAACTAAGGAGAACAAATAACATGCAATAGGGGGGCTTAATGTACAATCAATGTGTTGTTGCCTTGGGCAGCTTTACAGGGTGGTCGCGTTGAATTCCAGTATAAGACTGTTCGCCAGTGTCGCCGTTGCCGCCGACTGCAGCTCAGCTGCTGTGAGTTGCGGCACATCAGATACAGATGTTGTGACAGCTTGCAGCCCAAGTCAAGAGGTCATGATCGACTTGACGGCTTCGTCCAGGCCAGCGGCCACGCAGCTGAAGTCATTCAGCTGCGAATGATGCTGAGACTGCGTCTGCGACAGGCCATGATGGTGTTGCGTATGATGCTGCAGATGCGGCTGCTGCTGACCCAGGTGATTTTGCAGCAGCTGCTGCTGCTGCTGTTGTTGATGATGGTGATGGTGATGATGATCTAGCAACAGGTTGCCACTAGCATCAGGAACAGAATTAACAGCTGGTCCATTACCGCCGCTGATTAGACAATCGCCCATGTCCTCGCCCAGCTGGCGACGCCTGCTGTTCACCTGCTCCTGTTGGCAGCTGGGCAAGTTTGCTGCTTGCCGCTGATCGTCCAGTATACTGTCGCCCAAGAAGGAGCCCAATGAGAACTGCAGCGAGTCGCCGCTGTTCTGCAGATTCAGTATGCTATCAATCGCACTGGCCACATGTCGGCTGATGTCATCGTCGTATTCGCCTGTCACCACAGAAGCACCACTCATGTGGTTTACGTGCATTTGCGTCTGCTGGGGCTGCTGCAGCTGCTGCTGCATACTGTGCTGGTAATGTTGGTGTTGCTGCTGCTGTTGTTGCTGCTGCTGCTGTTGCTGTTGTTGGGGATCCAGCATGCTCGCGAAGGCCTGATGATTGGCAAAGCTGTGTTGCTGCTGCTGCTGTTGTTGCTGTTGCTGCTGTTGTTGCTGCTGCTGCTCCATCAACAATTGTGAAAAAGCAGCGGGACCATTTGTGGTCACGCTATCTACACCCATGCCATCATGCAGAGCTAACATATCCGCATCCAACATGCCGTGCTGTGGCACCTGGACATGCTGCTGGGAGGACATGGGTGACGAGGATGTCGAGGAAGCTGTACACAGACGCTTGCTGCTATTCTCATCCTCTAAATCGCTGCTGGAGCCCATCAGCTGACCATTCCAATGGCGTTTGCGAGATTCCCCATTGACCAGCATATTGTGCGTTTGCCCATCGACTGTGCTGGTGCTGCTGGACATGTAATCGGTGTAGTGGGCCTCCATGCTTTGCATCCAGCGCGGATTGTTGTTGCAGTTCAGCTCGATGTGGTGCTGTTGCTGCTGTGCTTGCTGTTGTGGCTGCTGCTGTCCATATGCCTGTTGCTGTTGCTGCTGGTCACTGCTATAACCGGCGCTGAAACCCTCATCGGGACCCCAAATGCTCAGCTTGTTCTTGTGGTTCGCTGCTGGCGATTTCGAATCACCAAATATCTCATCCAGATTGGACTCAATGTCGTGTGCGTCGCTGCTGTTCTTCACGTCCAGATGCACGGGCGACTCGCCAAACATGGCCTCCAGGCGCGTCTCCACAGACTTCTGCACATCCGAGTCGCTGTTGAAGAACTCACTAATTGCCGGATGATGATTCGGCTGATCCGCTTGCATGGCCAGTGGTTGTTGGCGCTGTTGGCTGCAAGAACTACCAATTGGTAAGCTGTTGTTATTGTTGTTGCCAGCATTGCTGCTGTTGCCACCAACATCGCCGGCACAACTGCTGCTGCTGCTATTGCTGCTGGTATTGCTGTTACTCTGATTGCTTTTGTCAATGCAGCCATTAGGAAACAGATCGGACAGATGATTTCCATTGCTGAGCAGGCTGCTAGCGTTGTTATCGTAGAGATGTTGCTGAGACAAGTGTTGCTGGTGCGTGGCATGTTGCAGTGGGGCGTGTTGTGGATGCTGTGGCTGCAGTGGCTCATTGCTCATCAAGTTCAGCTCTTTTTGCAGGCAGTACCAGCCGTCCTCGTGATCTTCTGGGCCGATATTATTACTTTTAACGTGGTTCTGCTGTTGTTGCTGCTGTTGTTGTTGCTGCTGTTGTTGCTGCTGCTGTTGTTGTTGTTGCTGATGTTGCTGCTGCTGTTGTTGCTGCTGCTGCTGTTGTTGTTGTTGCTGCTGTAGTTGCTGCTCCTGTTGTCCCTCCTCTTGCAACTCATTATCCGTAAAACAGCTCTCGGCATTCTTTGCATTTGCAGCTCGCATTTTCTGTTCCACTTTCTTCATGATGAAACTGGGCGTCAGTTCAGATTCGATATCAAAGTTATCGTAATCCTTTTTGATGCGTTGAGCATTATCCTTGGGCTGCTCCTTTTTAACTGTCTCCTCCAACGATCCATTGGTAAGGCCGCTAGTCTCGGACTGGCAGAGCCACTCGCCATTCTCCTCTCGCTTGACCTGTTGCTGCTGGGTTTGTTGTTGCGGTTTATATGCCTTGTTCACGTCTACACTATTCTTGAGCAGATCAAACTTGTCCACAACTTCTGTTGCCTGCGCTGCAGACTCAGCCGCCTTTTCCGTTTGCTCCAATTTGATTTCCTCCTTCACTTTGGTGTCTATTTGCGGCTCACTGTCAGCCGTGGCTTCAGAGCTCTGCTCTTCCTTGAGTTGCTGTTTCTCCAGTAGCTCCTTTTCGGCGGTGCGTATATCACTGATCTCACCCTTCAAATCGTCTATCATTAGCTGCTGCACTTGCAGTAGTTCCGAGGTGCGATGATGTAACTGAAGCAATTACAAACATATTATAGAACTGTTTTAAGTTTATGTTTAGTAGATTGCTTACGGTTGACTCCTGTAAGAGAATCTCCTGGAATTTTCCATTTAACTGACGGAACTTATCACGGAAGCCCAACGCAGTTGCTTCAAATTCTTCATCCTCGTCGGAGTGCAACTCCACATCATTCTCATGCATGCAATGATATCTGAAATATAAAACAGAGGGTTAACTAAATGCGCCGAAAACAACTGTTGCAGCAACTTACCGGATCAACCGTTTGACCGCTTCGTCCTTGGTGCGAAAGGGCTTCACATAGTCCGGCTTCAGGCAACTCTCCTGATCCACCTCCAATTGACGCACGAACCTGTGGAAGATTCTTCTATTAATATATAAATTCAATCAAGCGTTAACGAAGTGCATTGAAGTTGGCCTCATTTCTTTAAAATCGGCATTTGTCAACCAACTACTCACAAGGAGAGGCGTGCAATTTTTGGTTTCGGTGTTGGCAGCAGCTCCTCCGTCTTGGCCAGAGGCAGTCCCGGCAAAAACACAGGGACTGCTGGTAGCGTTGGGGTAATTAGATTACCCAATGCTGCTGTTGCTACTGGCGATTGTTGTGGCAGCGAAAGGAGTTGCTGTTGTGGCAAGTGCTGCTGTTGTTGCTGCTGCTGCTGCTGCTGTTGCTGCTGCTGTTGTTGTTGTTGTTGATGTAGTTGCTGCTGTTGTGGTATTTGCTGTGGTTGTTGTGACTGCAGTTGTTGTGGTTGTAAAGGTGGCATTGCCAACATGCTGGCTTGCAAGGCACTGGTGTTGTTATTGCTGTTGTTGTTGTTGTTGCTGCTGTTACTGCTGCTGTTATTGCTGTTGCTATTGCTATTGCTATTGCTGTTGATGTTGCTGTTGCTGTTGCAATTGCTATTGCTATTGCTGTTGCTGGTACTGTTGTTAATATTGCTATTGTTGCTATTGCTATTGGATAAAAGATTCGTTGCGCTGGCAAAGATGAGTGGAGGTGGTCCGTTCTTGAGGCAGGCGGCAGACTGTGGCTGTGGCTGCTGTTGTTGCTGTTGCAGCGGCACAGAAAGAATATTTGTTTTCTGTTGCAATATGTTGACTGTTGCATTTGATTGCGGTAGATTTTGCTGTTGCTGTTGTTGTTGTGCTTGTTGCTGCTGCTGCAGCTGTTGATTGGCTGCATTAGCTTTGCTGCGACAGGCGGGCTCCTTGGCCTTGGCCTGTGGCGCCTGTTGCTGTGGCACGTTACCAACGGACGCCGCTTGCTGCTGTTGTAGTTGTTGCTGTTTCTGCTGAGCGAGCTTTTGCTTGTTTGCCAATTGCTGCTGCTGTTGATGTTGCATGGGATAAATGTGTATGCGTTGAGCAACATTCAATTGCTGCTGCTGTTGTTGCTGTTGCTGCTGCGCATTGTTAGGCACTGCCGCTGCTGCTGTGCTGTTGGTGGAATGATTGTTGGGCTGCACCACATTTGCTAAAATAACACCACTATTTGTTGCTTTTAGAGTTTCTGCAGACTGCGCCGCTTGCTGCTGCTGCTGCTGTTGTTGTTGCTGTTGCACTTGCTGAAATTGCTGTGGCATCAGACTAAAGCTGCCGTTCGCATTGGGTGTGGGGATCATGCCTTCCGGTGTCGGCACCTCCTTGCCCGAAGCCAAGATGCGATGCTGCTCGGCAAACAAACGCTGCAGCGCCACATTGATCTCCGCATCGGACATGGGCTTGTTGTACATGGCAATTGCTGCGGGATCAACTTCGGGCGAGATTGGCAATGTCGGCACAAAGGACTTGTTCTGCAACTTGATGGTCAGGAACTGTATTTGTGTCTGCACCGTGCGGAACACCTGT
Organism: Drosophila meridionalis; assembly: GCA_035045145.1. Lineage (NCBI taxonomy): Eukaryota > Metazoa > Arthropoda > Insecta > Diptera > Drosophilidae > Drosophila > Drosophila meridionalis. Next base: position 6,956,991 of record JAWNPG010000020.1, on the reverse strand, counting down.
TGCATCTGAGGTGTCAACTGAATCGTTTGCACACGCGAAATTGTATTTTGTTGCGGCTGTTGTTGTTGTTGTGCTGTCGGCTGTGGTTGCTGTTGCTGCTGTTGTTGTTGTTGCTGCTGTTGTTGCTTTGGCTGCTGCTGTAGCTGCACAGGCAACTGCAGTTGAGTGACAACTGGTGCTGCTATTGCAGCTCCACTGCTGACCGCTGCACTGGGAGTCGATGTTGTTGCCGTGAGGCTAAAGCTGCCGCGCTGATGTTGCTGCTGCTGTTGCTGCACAGTTATTGTTGTGCCTAAAGGTTGCTGCTGTAGCTGCTGCTGCTGTTGCTGCTGCATGGGCGCCGTGACGCCCACCAGCTTGGTGCCGCTTGTTGTCTGGAAGGGCTGAATGCTGTTGCTCACTGTGGTTGTTGTCGTGGTGGTTGTCTGCCCGCCACTGCAGCTGACAATGACAATCATCTGTTTGCCGCTTGCTACATTGGGCTGCACAATCTGCACCGGATTGTTGTTGGGCTTCTGGGAAAGCGGATCCAGCTTGGGCATGGGCTTGACCACGCTGGCATTCTTCAGACTGGTCAACTCAGCAGCAGTTGGCGTCGTCTTGGGCTTGCGCACCGGCTTCTTCTTGGCAACGGCACCCGTGCTGGTCGCCGTTGTTGATGCGCTGCCCGCACTCGTCGCCTTTGCTGGCTCCAGTTTGGCCTTGCTCTGGTCTATGATGGGTGCCACATTGGCCACCTGTTTGGTGACCGTTGTGGTGCTCGTCGTGGTGCTGTTGCTGGTAGTCAACGTCGTAGTTGTTGTCGTGCTAATCGGCAAGCCCAGACTTAGACCATGACCGTTGCTGATGGGCTGTATGGGATGAACGATCTGCTGCTGCGGCGGCTGTGCACGCAATTGAATGGGTAATGTAGCTGTTGCCGTCGCCGTTGCCGCTGCCGCTTGCTGCGCCAGCTGAGTGGGTGGCAGAGGATTGACATCGTTAAAGTGCAGCTGGCCCAGCTGCAGGCACTGCGCCAACTGCTGAGCATTGATGCCTGCGGGAGCAATTAGCAGTCGCTCAGTGGGCCCAATCGATGCCGTCGTTTGGCCAGCACTGATGGCCGTAATCTGATTGGAGACACTGTTCAGGCAGAACAGCTGCTGCGTGCTGGGATCGATGGGTGGCAGAGCCACATAACGTTGAGCATTGCTTGTCGCTGGCTGCTGCTGCTGCGACGCCTGTTGCTGCTGCTGTTGTTGCGGCTGTTGCTGCTGCTGCACAATCAGTTGCGGTGTTGACGACAATTGTGGAAAGGTTAAAGTCTCGCTAAGCTTAACCGGCATGGTCGGTGGTTTGATTGTGTTGGTGGGAATGCTGCTGTTGGTGCTGGTATTGCTGTTGTTGCTCAGCAGATTGCTGGCGAGCACGGCGGGCGTGGATAGCTTTCTATTGTTGGCAGCTGGAAATGGATAGGGATTGAATTAGTAATGGAATATCAACAGAGGTTGCTTATGCTTAATTACCTTTGATATCGCTCTTGGTTGTTGTTATTGGCTTGGGAGGATGCTGAACTGCTGCAATTGTTGTTGTAGGCAACGGCGCATGTTGCGGCTGCTGTAATTGGAACTGTTGTTGCTGCTGTTGCTGCTGCTGTTGTTGCTGCTGTTGTTGTTGTTGCTGCTGTTGTTGTTGCTGCTGTTGCTGTTGATGTTGCTGCTGTTGCTGTGCTGGTTGTGGAGGCGGTGGAGTTGGTGCAGGTGGCTTGTTAGTGTCCATTCGGGTCGGCTCGTTGATTATAGTCACATTGGGCAGGGCGCCTTTGAGCAATGCTTGGAGTATGAGCTGTGATTGGTGATCCTGCGGCGTGTTGGGATCATGACGCAAGATCAGTCGCTCGCAGTGCTCCGAGACGGCCAGCGTTAAGCTGCCCGTCAGTTGGGGCACCAGCGCCGCTGCCGAGGCCGGTGAGCCCACGGATATGGACACGTTGCCCGGCATGCCCGTCAATTGTGGCGGCAATATGGTGGCGCCACCAGCCGTGGTGACAGTTTGCATGGGCGTCGCTGTTGGCGGTGGCGTGGCCTGTGGTATGGTCACCAATTGCATCTGCCGCCCATCGCTGGACAGCTTTATGGTGGTCGTCTCTGGCGCAGAGGTTGCCGTCGCTGCCGTTGACTGAAATACGAGCTGCGCTTGCGGTGTAGCAGCTGTGGTTGTGGTTGCCGTTGTGGCCGCCGATGGCACTGCACCACCCATTACTGTGGCTCCCGGTGGCAGAATGGGCATTATCTGGATCTTGTTCTCCACCGCGCTGCTGATGGGCATTGTCGGCTGGTGGTGATTCTGCACCTGCGAGATCTGTATGTTGCCTATCTGGCTGGGCACAGTGGTGGGCGTGGTGGTGGTGCTGCTGCTGCTACTGCTGGCCAGACCAAGCCCGTGCGGCAGCAATATGCTAGAGCTGCACGCACTGCTGCTGCTCACTGGCGTTGTCAGGGTGATGGTGTTGACGGTGTTGACGCCGCTGCTGTTGCCACTGCTGCTGATGGTGGTTGTGGTGGTGTTGTTGCTGCCAATGATGCTGTGGCCGATATTGTTGATGGTGTTGTTGTTGCCGATGTTGTTGCTGATGCTGCTGCTGCTTATGATATTGCCATTGTTAAGGACGTTGCCATTGCTTATGCCGTTGAGCGTATCCTGCTTCTTGGTGTTGCGCCGCACGGCGGGTTTGCGACGCGGCTTGACCGTTGCAGTTGCTGCCGTTGTGGTGCTAGATGTTGACGCCGTTGTTGTTGTCGTGGGCGTGGTCAGCGTTATGCTAGCCGCAATGGGCGCCGTCTGCAGAGTGACATTGCCAATGGTTTGGGACTGGGTTCCCAGACTGAAGCTAATTGTTGGTGCCGGAGTGGTTTGTGTGGTTTGAATGCTGGTGCATATCTTGGCACCAGCCGCCGCTGCCGCAGCCGCTGCGGCTGCCTGCTGGGCGAGATGCTGCTGTGCTTGCCGCTGTATCTCCTCGGCGGTAGGCAGGCGCGGCGTGGACAGCGTATACGGTGGTAAAGTTGCTCCCGTAGCAACGGCCGCTGCAGCCGCGCCATCGCTCGGATCAATCTTAATGAGGATATTTGGTATTTCGGTGGCTTCGTTGACCGGCGCTGGGGCCGGAATGGTCAGCGTGAAGGGCAGCCCGTCGCTGCCGTTTTGGCTCGGTATGGAGATCATGATATCGTTGGAGCTGGGCGCCGCTGTTGCATTGACTGCCGCGCCCGCTACTCCGTTGCTTAAGGGTGGCGGCGGCGGCGGTGGTGGCAGTGATTCCTCAATATGGTGATGGTGGATGTTGCTGTTGCTGCTGTTGTTGTGCCCGCTGCTGCTGCTGCTGCTATTGGTGGCAGCTGCTGCAGCTGGCGCTGAGCTTGTAACCGCTTCCATGCCATAGTCCTCGTCGTCATCATCGTCCTCCGTGATGCCGCAGAACTTCATCACATCGCCGAGATCTAGTTTGCCATTGCTGGCGCGCTGTATGTGCGTGGGCGGCGGCGACGGCGACTTCACTCTCGCCACCTGCGCCGGCGCTTGCGGCGTGGGCGTTCGTGTTAGCGTCGGCGCTGCCGTCGTTGTCAGCGTGGGCGTGGCAGGTATGGCAATCTTTTGCTGAGTAGCTGCCGTCGTGGCCGCCGGTGGCTTCTTTTTGCGCGGCCGAGGCTTCTTCTTGGGCTCCGCAGTGTGGTGCTGCTGCTGCTGCTGTTGCTGCTGCTGCGCCTGCTGCACCTGCGTCTGTGTCTGTTGCAGCTGCTGCTGCAGCTGCTGTATCTGCGCCTGCTGCTGCTGCTGTTGCTGCTGCTGCAGCTGGATGGTGGCCATGGCCGCCTGCTGCTGTGCCGTTGGCTGGCGCAGGGGCTCCGGGGTAACAGCCACGGGCACATGCGCTGGAGATGATTGAGCAAAGAGCTCCGCGGAACTGTTTCCGCTGCCACTGGCTGCGCTCGTCGTGCTAGACTGCTGCGGTGGCTGAGGCGTCTGGAAGGCAGTGGTTATCTGCTGCAGATGGGCGCCATTCAGCTGGTTCAGATTGATGGTAGCACCGCCGAGAGTCTGCTGCAGCTGCGAAATCGCCGCCAGGCCATTGGGCATCTGAATCTGGGCAATGCCATTGCCGTTGGCTGCTGCTGCTGCAGCCAGCTGCAGGTTCTGCAGCTGAGCCGCAACGCTCTGGCCCAGCAGCTGGGTATTGATGGTGGCCGTTGTGGCGAACGGCTGAGATCGTGGCGTTTGCGCTGCCAGCGCCGCATGCAGCCCGCTCAACTGTGTGCCGGTCTTGATGGCACTTTGGAACTGGCCCGCGCCAGCCGTCTGCTGGATGAGGTTGCCCTGCGAAGACACTATGAAGGTCGGCGTGGCGGCTGCCAGCTGCATGGTGGCCCCATTGGTGCCAACGATGCGCAGCAGTTGCTGCTGCGCTGGCTGCTGCAGTTGCGGCTGTCCACGCGAGTTCTGTATAACAAGCGAGGGCGTGCCCGTCAGCTGAGGCGTGGGCGGACGCAATATGAGCTGCACACCCTGCGGGTTCTGCTGCACCAACACGGGCATCTGATTGAGCAGCAGTTGCTGAGGCTGTGCTGCTGTTGCAGGCAGCAGAATTTGCTGCTGCTGCTGCTGGTTGTTGGCATTGTTGGAAGCAGCACTGAGCTGCGCCTGTTGCGGCTGCGGCGACTGCGAGATCTGCGGCAACTGTGAGTTGCTATTGCTGAGGCCTTTGTTCTTCGCCAGCTGGGAGACCAGTTCCTGCTGCGGCTTCGGCAGAATCTGTTGGGGCGTCTTGCTCGCCTTAGTGTTGACAGTAGACAACGCAATGCCTGCATTGCTGGTAAAACGTTGCTGCTGCTGTTGCTGCTGCTGTTGTTGTTGCTGCTGTTGCTGTTGTTGCTGCTGCTGTTGTTGTTGCTGTTGATGTTGCTGCTGCTGTTGTTGCTGCTGTTGTTGTTGCAAATGTTGCTGCTGCAGCGTCGTCTGCTGTGTGGTGGCTATGATCTGACCCTGCGGCCCCTGAATGAACTGGAAAACTTGCTGCGGCGCCTGCTGCTGCTGCGGCCCGCTGGTGATTGTGAACTGCTGCGGCAGCATCTGTACGGTCTGAGGCTGTGGCGTTGGCGGCTTTATTGCCGCAGCAGCAATTGCGTTGCTGGGACTGGGTATAGGACTGTCTGCTATCAGCGGACTACTGCTCTGGTAATGCTGGAACTGCGCCTGCTGCTGTTGTTGATGATGATGTTGTTGCTGCTGCTGCTGCTGCTGGCTCAGCACCGAATTGGCGCCCTTTTTCGCTTGACCTTTTGGGCTACTAGCCACATTTGCTGTCGTAAACGAAATGGGCGTGCTGATTGCCGTTGCATTCGGTTGCCCATAGCCGCCGGCTACTGTCGAGCAGATCGAGGTGGGCGCCGCTGCGCTGGTGCTAAAGATTTGCTGCTGCAACTGTTGCTGCTGCTGGTGCTGCACTTGCTGCTGTTGCAGTTGCTGTTGCTGCTGCTGTTGGCCAGTCCTCTTGTTGCCCTTCTAGAAAAGTGTAAAACCAAGTTAGTTGACATAAACAGAATATATAGATCAAGCAATCATGAAACGAGGCAAGATACTTGCCAAAGATCTCAGTTAATGGCATTTGATTTGTTTTCATTTGGCTTTAGTGTTGTCATGGTATTTATTAAAGCAATGTAAATTTGTTATCAGCTATCATTGCTCCAATTTGATAGAGATCTTATCTTATCGGGCGAGTGGCCAGCGAGCAGTGCAACTTACCTTGTTCAGCTGGATATTGTTGGAGCCGACAAGCGTGGCGTTCAACTCAGTGCCGATTGCATTATTGTGTCCACCGGCTGCGGCAGCGGCGGCGGCGGCGGCGGCAATGAGCCCGCCAGCTGTCACGCCAATGACGGTCGTGGCAGCGGCCGGCGACTGTGAGGGACTCGGCTGAAAGACAACGGTGCCGGCGTTGGGACTGCCATTTGTGAACTGATGTATGGATTGTCGCCTGCCAGGCGTCGCCGCCTTGCGCTCCTGCAAAGGATCAGATGATTAATGCACTCCCACGTAAATAGTACAGGAACGGATAAGCAAGCAAATGTGATGGGACTTACGTGTTCCTGTGGATTGCTGTTGGCGTTCAATGCGTTGCCACCGGCTACGAGCACCACATCCTGTGGGAATGGCGATAGCGATGGTGATGGTTGCAGGCGTGGACTAGCTGAGATCGATGGCGATGGACTGGGCGTCAGAAACGGACCCGGAGGAGACAATATTCCTGCAAAGGCACAAACGCAAACACAATAAGGAATTATTACACATTTATAAATATGTATGGATATATCTGTATTTATGTGACTGTACACAAGAAATGAGTGCACTTATTCATTGTATTTTATTGGGCCACCATTGACCCACTAATGTCAGGGTCCAGGCGTGTTTATTGGCCGTATGGGTATCGAGTAACCGAGGGGACGCCAGCTCTCTTCATAATGAACGCCCAGCCGTGGCATAAACATCGACAACCATTTCGGGGGCAGCAATCTTGTACGTGACCAAAGCGCAACTGAATACATCAGATACAAGCGAACGACGCACACACAAACAGATAGAGAGAGCAAGCAACAGAGTATCTCGCAGATACACACACTCTCCCTCGCCCCACACACACACACTCACGCACACCCAGCTACTTGTGCAAGTGGGTAAAATTGCGCGCCATTTCAAAGTTGTTTATTTTGAAGCTGAAACGCTTCAATTTGCCTCCGGCTGTGCCATCACCCGGATTCCACTCTTGCCCCGTTCAACAGTTGAGGTTGCCATTGCCGTTGCCATTTGCTGCTGGCTGTCTTTGTGCATACAAAACGAGGAGACTTAACACAATTCGAGGCAGCAGCTACCCGACTCATTGGCTGGGAGTGCGCCAAATACATTCACATATATGTTTGGCCAGAGCTGTGCGAGTCCAACACAGAAACAGAAAGAGCAACAGCAACAGCACCAAAACCAGTTTCATTAGTGCTTAAAAAAGTTCTTTGCACTTCTTCCTTTGCACTCTTATTTTTACCGATACCCTGTTGAATGAGCTTTGCGGGCTAATTAGGCTATGTATAACAAATATCAGATATCATTTGATTATATTTGTGAAATTAATCATCAATCGATTTATGAAAATCTCATAGAAAGGCGCTACTTAAAAAGGAGCAGGCGCTAGTCAAAGATAGTCAGAGATGTGGACGGAGTATATAAGAAAGTTATATTCACTTTTTCCTTTGCAATCTTAATCTTATCGCTACCCGGTTGAATGAACTTTGAGGGTTACATTAGGTTGTGCTCGTGAAACTAATATAAAATATCATTTGTTTATATTTGTGAAATAAATCATCAATCCATTTATGAATATCTCACAATTAAAGGAGGAGAGATGTGAAGGGAGTAAATTATAATCATGTTATATAGCTCTTTGCACTTCTTCCTGTGCACTCTTAGTTAGATCGATACCCTGCTGAATGAGCTTTGAGGGTATAATATATGTAACAAATATAATATATCATTAGATTATACAATTGTGAAATTAAGCAACAATCGATTTATGAAAATCTCATAGAAAGGCGATAGTCTGCGATAAGATAGAGAGAGCATTTTAGATATATATTATCATATTATCATAATAAGAGGCATAGAGAGAAACGCATAACAAGAGTATACTTTTAACAACAGGAAAAGGCTTTCGTTTCAACAATTATTAGCGGCGTAAGAGAATTGAAAATTACATTTGAATTGAAGTATAAAGATATATTTATTGTGTGTCATAAACCCTTGCCTGTTTTCAAAATATAAATCAATTATTCAGGTCATTTACATATACATATATTTGTTGTTTAAGTGTTTAAAACTTTAATACTTTTACACTTTTCAAGTTAAAGCGACAGTTTAGTATCCTCTACAAAATCTAAACAAATTTCCCTTTTTGAGTTGATTAATTGCAACGTAAGGCTAACAAATTGATATTCAATGGTTAAATAATAACATTGACATATTGCTCTTGGCACTCTGCTCCCACATCAGTGCCAAAAAAAAAGCACCTGCTGGCGATTATTGAAATCTGTTTCGGAAAATATGTAACTAGCGGGCGTGCCTGAAGTAGTTTTTCAATTAAAAGTTAAACTTTGTTATTGTTTTCGTTGTTGCTGCCGCTGCTGCCTTTGAGCACATTGTTGCTGTTGATGTTGCTCCTGTGGCAGCTACTTTTATATATATATATATGTATATTGTTTAGAAAATGAAATGAAAAATCAACAACAAAGAGGCGAAAAATTTACATAATACCACCATGGATTGTCCTGTTACAACTACTGAGCCGCATGCGGTAGGCGGGCGGAAGGCGGAAGGCAGCACTCATTTGCATAGGGCAAAATGGAGCTGAAGAGCACCAGAGGCCAACAGCGCATGGGAGTCTGGGCGGCACGCTCGGGCAGACACAAAGAACGTACGGGCAAAAAAAAGAGAAAAAACTTCAAAAAAACAAAACGAAATGAGGAATTACGGATAGGGCGGCAACAGAATAACACAGCAAGAAGCATAGCGAAGGCGTAGGATAAACGAGCATAAGCATCAAAGAAGCTCCCATCATCTCCTACGTTGCCGCCGCTCGAGACGTTGTCAGCGATTGGAATTGAAGCATGAGACGCGGCCAAAGCCACGACCCCCCGTCTGTCCCGCTCATGAATACATACGTGTATGTGTGTGTGTGCGTGAGTGTCTGTTCATGTGTTCGAGTGTGTGTAGCCATTGCCGCCATTATCGACAGCCAAACAAAGCCTAAGAAGAATTTAACAAGCGCAACTGGCGACCGTTTACAGCTGCCCAGAGCTAGCAGCGGGAGACGTCGTCTTTCACATCATTCAACATGTACACACACATACGCACACACACATGCACATCACATGAGAGCTCACTGTGAAATTGTCCTGGCAACGTTGAGAGTTTCATATTTTTAGGCACTGGGCACAATCATTTTCGTCGGTGCCAAAGCTCAAGACGTCGACGTTGGCATCGCAACGAGCTGACTGTGCAACGAGGGGGACCAAGGCCTTGGCCAAGACATAAGCAGCTGAAGGTACTGAACGTTGCCAACAGCAACGTAAATCAAAAGCCGCGCCGCGTGTGCTCTCAATAACAATAAGTAGGCAAACGGGGCGGAGGCGATACGGATGGATATCTAAATAGGAATACTTTCAAGTACTTCTAGATGAATGCCTCACAGTTTGTTAGACAGCCAACAAACTGTATCGAATTAGAATCTTGAAAAGAGGCATCTTGAAAACGGGTAATTTTCCCATAACTCATGATATCGAATCACTTATTATTTAGCATACCATTAGTCAGGAATTTAACTACAATTTAGTCGCATACTTAAAATAATGAAATTACATCAAAGCCTTCTCTTCTCTATTACAGAAAATATAAAAAATTTATCACGCTTTTAATTCTATTTTAGTCAATTCAAAATCCTACAAAGCCTTTGTATATTAAATGACAACTGAATTTCATGCCAGACACGAAGCTCATCTCATATATATTATTTTGCTTCATATATTTCATTTGTCAAGTAATTTGATTTGAGTTAAAATTTCACATTTTATTTTTGCCATTTGCTGTTAGCCTGCCATGGAGCCATTCAGCATTCAGACAAGCAATGGAAGCATATGTATATATATACAGACAGTACATACACAGATATGAGTGTATATTTGTGTGTGAAAAGTGTTTTTCATGGTAAGCAAAACCACAAATGCAACTCGCAGACGAAAAACAAAACAGATCAAACTAATTTGTTTGCAGTTTTATTAAAGCCGAAGCTTAGTTACTCTGAAACGTTAAGTCAATTAAAACTGCCCACAATCAGATAAATCTATACAAAAATATTTAAATTGAAATTTATTAAAATTAATACAATTATATTCACCAAAATCTAAAAAAATATATATAAATTTAAAGACAAACAAAATTAAGCTGCATTTGCCACAATATTATGGACGAATTGTATACGATTATTCGTGTAAAGACTATACCAAAAAAAAAAAGAGGAAAAGCACAGTGAATATCGAGCCAAAGATATGCACTTGATATGCACGTACATACGCTCAGGGATGCTCGAAAGTTTGGCTAGCCGAGACGCAGATGAACGCACGGATAGACGACGAACGGTTGCACGGATGGTTGGATAGATGGATGGATGGATGGATGGATGGATGGATGGTTGGTTGGTTGGTTGGTTGGTTGACTGGCTGGCTGGTTGGATGGTAGTTAACTGACTGCCCGATGCATGCCTGCCTGCCTGCCTCTCTGTCTCTCTGCCCCTCGACCCGACCATCTGCTTGAGTGTCTGGCGAGAACAGAGAATGACGCAGGCTCGGGCTCGGGTTCGGAGGCACATTATTTTGCATTTTGTGCAGCAGCATAAAAACTGAACCAAGCACACTTTGGGGCAGGGAGGCAAAAAATACAGTCAAACGGCGGCTGCCCGCGCAGCAAGATGAATCCTATTTACGAGGCAGCGCTCACTGACTGACTGACGCTGCACAACAGTCACTAAGTGTGTATCTGTGTGTGTGTGTGTTTGTATCTGTGTGTTTGTGCGGTGCATTTGCTCGTGTAGCTGAAAGTTTGCTCTCTGTGCGCCGCTTTGCTGCCTGTCAAAGTCAGTAAAAATTTTGTTGGCACAGAAAAAAAACACACAGAATCGAAAAGAGGCGGACGACGCAACGCAACACAGCAAAAAAAAGTGGTAAAGATGCAAAGGTAATGGAAAGTGTAGTGCGAGTAGTTTTTGCGCCCGCGTTCGCAGCAGTCAGAGCTGTCGACCGTGCCCACAATCCGGGCACAAAGTCTATCCTTTGGTCCTGCTGTTTCGGCGGCAGTTGATGCCTTCAAGGCATTTGGCTTGTTAAGCAGCATAATTGAATTAAGCTAAATGCGGCACAGCGAGCCAGGCGGACCAAAGTGAAACGGCAAAGAAGTATTTGAAGTAGACGACAGACACAGATACAGATACAGACTCACTCACAGACACAGATACAAATAAGGATACTCTGTGAGTACGCACATAACGTAGCTGGAGGATTCCAACTTCGGCGACTTGTCGCTGTAATATTTGTGTATAACAAAATTCCTGCATTTAGGTCGGCGACTCATTCAATTATGCATTATTACTTAGATCCTTTGAAATTAGTCAACAAGCTGCATAAATAAATTACAATATTTCACAATGATATCCATTTTAGCGCAAAGTCAAGTATAAACATTTATTTACCCTGAGATTAAATTAAATAATAAATAAATCACTCGCCTTTCTGTTAAAAAGTTCTGAGAAACCAGTTCGAGCAATTCATATGCAAGTTTTAAAAGTAAACTTTACTTCAACTCTTTCATTTAATTAACATTTGAATTTAATTAATTAAGCCTTATGTGATCTCATAATCTGCATATTTTTTTAAGGTTTAATACGATTTATGCGCCTGAGTAACTTCTCAAATAAAATTCATAAATGTCAAAACCAATTTTGGCTACAGTCGTGTCACTGCAGCAACTCTGGCTCAACCCGCTCGCTCGTCTATCCCAGATCTGAATTTCAAAGAACCATGCAACAAAAAATTATTTATTTATATGCAAGTGCAAGCACACACACACACACAGTGACACTTACGACACTCGAGCTGCAAGAGCGCCGTTGTTGTTGCCGTTGGCTGCTAATGGGAACAGCCATGGAGCTGGGCCAGGGGGAGTAGGTAGGGCACTCAGTCGGGCCTCTGGGTCCACCTTATAGCAACTGTGTTATGCTCTCGCATGTTTTATAGCTGAGCTATATATATATATATATTTGTATGTATGTGTGTGTATGCTTATGTGTCGCATCTTTGTTGTTTCGTTTATTTGGTTGACTGGCATAACCTCAGCCTCGCGGCTCCTCGCCGACGACGACTGCTCCTACAGCCTAGCAGCCGTCTCTGCTGCTCCTACAGCCTAGCCGCCCTCTCTCCTGCTCCTGCCACTTCACTGACTCTAAGTAGGAGCCGCTGTGTAGCACTCAACGTGGCGTTGTGTTGCGCGACGTGGAAACGAAATGCTCTGCCCGGCTGCTGTTTCTATTGTCACAGTCTGTAACAATAGCGAAACGAAGGAGCCACTGTCAGGCTGTCGGATCGACCGTCCCACCATTCGACCGTGTGTCGATTCGACCCCAGAAAGGACCAAGCAAAATAGCAACAACAAGGAGTCTCCAAGCAGAGCTCGCATTTTGTCATCCTGTACTCTCGCCGTACATATGAACTGCTGATGGTGTTATGGCGATATGTCGCTGACTACCGACTGGCGTCCATTGCCACAGTTCAAGTCTTGCCCCGCCCCACTCCTCTGACGCCGCCCACGAACTTCATAAGAAGCAGCCAACAACATACAAAAATGTTTGTGCAAAAACAATGCTCAGGCAGCAGGCAGCAGGCATGGCATACAGGATAAACTGAAGGATAGGAGAGGAGAGGAGTGGAGGAGGCAAGGGTATATGTGCATAAAATAAGACAGCGTCTCTGTTCCTTTGGCTGGGGACCGAGTCGGATAAAAATGAAATAAAAATCGATAAGTGTAGGCACGTTTGAATAGTCGTTCGCTCGCTCTGGCTACGGCTCTGTATCGCATTCGATGTGGCACTGGGCGAGAGAAGTTGCGTGAGACATTCTCTATGGCCATGGCTTGTATGTGCCCAGACCAGACCAGTGTACTTGGCCTGCTTGTCACTTCTCGGAAAGTGAACGACGCCTTATTGGCTATTTTTGCAAATTCTGTGGAAATTATGGCTTATTGAAATGTATTTGATATGCACATCCATTATTAATGCCATGCTTAATAATGAATGGATAGGTTCGTTCGCCTTAGTTCTGAAGTAATTAGTTTGAACTCTGGTTGAACTTTAAGGGCAATCTAGTTAGCTGGCAAATCAAAGAAGAAATTAAACGATGTATTATGTTGCTCATTATATGCATTTTGGAGTCTCTTTGATGCACGCATTATTGCCATCAAATATCAGCAGAATGGAAAAGCAAGGTTTAAGTCGTGTGCACAAAGTGCATTTAATGCCTGCCAATTTAGCAGGGCAGACAAAAGGACGCCCAACAGCAATCAGTTGCTGCAATTAAAAGTGTAGCTCTTAGCCCCTCCCCACCTGACACTTGAAACGCAACGCCCGACGGTGGCAACGGCAACGGCAACGGCAATGAAAAGCAGGGCAACTGGAAACCACTCGAGCCAAATAACTCATGTCTCGAGTGCTGTTGAAATGAGTTTGAGTTTCCATTTTGGTGACCAGGTGAGTGGGCAGGCATACAGACATACAAAGTGCGCCAAGCTGGCTAGTCGGCACGTCGATGACACCGCATCATTATAATCATCATTATCATTAACAGTTGGAGCGCTCGCACAAAGCACAAAGCACAGAACAGAGAGCACAGAGTACCCAAACACTTCACATTTATTCATTCATTTATTCATTCATGCATTCATTCGCTCTTAGACGGCAGATTACCCTAATTACATTCAGTAATCGCTTAGCTGCCAAACATAAAAGCAAACTTCCCCATGGCAGAACTTTTGAATAGGGCTTAGTGCATGCACATCATTAACAACGGAATTATTCAATTTCAATAAGTTTGCTTTGCCACAGGTGACGCGATGCATGGGCAAAACTTTTAATGGAAGCTATAGGGTTAATTAATTAGCAGAAAGTTATCTGTGATTCTATTAAATATATATATAAAGCGACATACGATATCATATATCTAATGTAGATATCATCGATCAAGTTCTTAAGTTTTTGTTATTGTTGTTGTTTAACTTTGATAAGATAACGAGACAGGAAAAAGGTATTTACATGTTTTCTTTTGTTATAAGTCTATTGTTTAACTTTGATTTAACATATATTTCATACATTATTTTATGGGCTTTTCTTTCATCAACATAGTCTCAATTTCAATTAGATGTTGTAGGCAATCATTGTATTACAATATATACACTTCTTAATCTTCTCTTATTTAACTTTGAATACATATATATTATACAAATTGTTTTATAGCAATTTCTTCCATTTACATACAACCCGGTTCTAAGCAGCTTTAATTAAATTTCTACTATAATCGTAGCTTTTCTTGTAACACTTTTAATCAAGCATTAAATTAAGTTACAGTTGCAGTTAAAGTCCGCTTTAAAGGCATTAAAGACTCTCATCTATTTGGAATCTCATATTCATCTCTCGTACTGGGCTTTAGCTGTGCTGAGCTCTTGGATGCATTGTTCTTAATGTAATTGAAATGGTGGCAGACAAAAGCCATTTGTGCATAGACATCGAACTGAAGCGCCAATTGTATTTGCCAGCAGGCAACAAACAACAAACAAACAAACAAACTGGGCGTGTGGCAATCAAATTAATTTAGTTTATGCATTTCGCTCACCCGTTGACGAGTCGCCAGGGTGTCTCTGAGTACGTGTATTTGTTCAACTTGGACAGGCAACAGTGAGAGCGAGAGTAAGGCGCATTAAATATGCATTAAATTGCTATGGGAAAAGCGCCAACTGATGTTAACGGTCCGACAATAACTCTGGCTATTAGGATATTGTCAAAGGCAAAGGCAAAGGCAAAGCCAATGGCTAATATGTACAGACTGTTTACACTTAATCAATACACACGAATACCACCAACAACAGCAATAACAACAACAACAAGAACAACAATCGCGTTGAGTCACCAATTGCGCTGACAGCAAGAATTCGCCATGTCACGGCGCAAACAACAACATTACACATACGCCACATGGGACAGCCTAAATTTACAGCCACCAAAGCAAAGGTGCAAACTTAGTGCCAAACTGCTTAAGACCACAGAGCCACAGCGCCACAACCGCCAGTCCACAATCACAGCTGCGGCTACACACAGCCACCCACATGGCTTTGTGCTCATGTACTATGTGACGACGCGTCGTGCTCTGCTGTTCACCTCTAAATAGCAACGTCATTAACACGTCACGTGTCATTTCATAAAAACAAACAAGTGAAAGGGCCTCAGTCGCATATAGCCAGCCAAGCGATACCCTTTAAATAGCTGTGAAATGTTGGGGCTTACACAAGCAGCAGCTGTGCGATTCATTGATGCTTGATTAAACGGATTTTTAAATGATTTCTTTTGATATTAAATATAAAAGGGATTAACTTGGCCAATGCCATATCTGTTATATGTGGGAGTGTCATAAGTGCTTTCCATTCTTATATATATATTCATTGTCTATAAATAGTTTTTTTTTTTGTTATAATAATAAAGAGAAACAACTAATTCCAAATTGATAGTATTATAAGTGGCATAGTTATAGACAAAGTTTGACAAATAAGCAGCTAGACTTAGCTATATACAACAAATCAAGCATTTGCATTTAGCTTTAACATTCCATCACTAATTTAACCATTTTTATTGTATTAGTTTTTATAGCTTCGCAGCTGTCAAAGATAACAAAAGCAAGTAACTTACGACACAAAACAATCGCATGAAAGCAGTCGAGATTTTTGTTGTCTGTTTTTTTTTTGTATTTTGGGCCATTACGTGTTGGCTGCCCAAATTGGTCAAAAGCATTGACGCTGTCACCTGCCTAACGCACACAGTTCCCGCATTTAGTGTTTAGCTTTCCGCACATTTAACTTGTCTATCGACTGCTTGCCACATGTTTGCGGTCGTTGTAAGATTGCTTTACCATGGCCTGGCATTGACATGCAATTAGTTTTACAGCGCTTTGACTGGAAGCAATAGAGTCGAAGCCTTAAGTACCTTGAGTAAATTATATGGAAACAGTTGTAGGGCGTGCACTTTCATTTACATATATACATACATGGCAATCAATTAGGAAAATAATTAGTTTTTCCTCCTTAATTAAGTTCTCGAGATAAGCAAAGTGAACAACAATGCTTAAAGCTGATAAACTGGATAAATAATGTGTTAAGGCGTGAGCAGCCCTTCAAGCTATATAAATATATATTTGTAGTCTCCGGCACAGTTCATGTTTATTGAAAATAAATAATATTTTTGACTTTTAATTTCATTTGATTGTTTACAAAATGATATGTCAAACGCAAAGCTATTCACCCATTTTTTATTTTTTACAGAAAAAATATAAATTTAATTTAAAGTCAGGTGAATAAACTTTTTTGCAAACAACGAACATGATACGTGTCTGAAAACGTTAAATAAATACTTCAATATATTTTTTACCATTATTAAAATTGGTAAAAGGTTTACTTGAAATATAATTACAAATTTGATTACGCGTCCATAAATGTCAAAGTGAATATGAAATTTCAGTTTTGCTTAATCAAATCGTATTTATAAATATATTTATAGCGCATTTAAATGTGAAACTTCGATATTGAGTTCAAATTGAAAAAATATCAATATTTTTATTTCGTGGAATTCAGCTTCACTTAAAATACAAAATAAGCAAACCATTTGCTTATCACATTCCAACCCACATATTTCATATCCTGCGCAGCCCACACACAAAACAACAACAACACCGTCAACATTTCGTATCCTGCACATCAAATGGCTGCTTCATGACATCGATTTAATATGCCCATCAATTCTGTACGTTGCCGTCAATTCATAAATACGAAACCGGCGCCTGAAGCTCAATAAAAAAAGAAGAGAAACAAAAAAAACAGGGCAACAAGAATTAACGGTAAACCAACGCCTGGCCAACAAGTCAAAACCATATTATGGAGCGCGCTCAAATGACTGAAGCAACAATGACAAACAAAGTGTGAAGAAAGGCAAAAGCGAAAACAACGACACGCACTTAAAAAGCAAAAGATACCGAGCCAAAGACCACAGCGACATCAAAGCACATGCACAGGTATCTGATGGATACAAGCGCTGGATGGACAGCCGCTAAGATACACGTATTTTCAGAGCTGAGCTTGGCACACAAACAGATACACAAACACACACATTTTTATATACGTATATGTGTGTGTGTGTGTGTGTCTATCGCCGCTAGATAAAATACCTACAGATACATATACCACCAACGAGCAGGCAACAACAATATGTTAGAACGAAAAGAAAAATTGTATCTACATCTTATTTGTTTTGCTTTACTGCGATGGAAGCAAATGGCACTGTGCAGGGAGAGTGGAGAGTAGTCAAATGGGGAGCATGGGAAAGGGAAGGGAAGCGGGGAGGGGGGACAGTGTGGGCAGGATGGGAGCAGCAGAGACTATGGGGTCACACGAGCGCGCATTTCTTCACAATTTACGTCGCCGTCGTCGTCGTCATCGTCATCGACGTTACTCTCGCTGTTGTTGCCGTTGTACTTGGGCTATCTGTATCTAAATGTGTGCATGTATCTGTGTTTGTGTGTGGCGCTATATTGACGTATCTGTGTGCTCCGAAAGACGTGCCAGCAGCTAACAACAGCAACAACAACAACAACAACAACATTCGTAACAACAACAGCCAAACATCATTTACACGCGTGCTCTTTCTCACACGCACGTTGTTTATACTAAAAGCTGATGGTGCAAGGGAGCGCGGCTGTGCGAGTGTGTGCGTGCGTGTGTGTGTGAGTATGTGTGTGTGGGCGGGCATCTGTGAGATACTCACTAAATATTTGCGGATAAATGGTGAAAATTTTGACTGCTTTTTATGCACTGCACAAATATGAATAAATTTTATTGTTGCACACTTTATTGCCCTTTGGGATTGTTTCACTTTTGTAAAGCTAGCGGGCTTTTTTATTTAAGCACTTTTTTATGGTTTGTTTTGGACACTTTTTATGCACTTGCACTTGCACTTGCACCGTTTTGCACCTGCACCTGCACCTTCACCTTCACCTGCACTGACACTTGCACTTGCACTTGCAATCGCGCGCGCCTTTTTGGCCAATCAGTTCATTAATTTGTTTTATCAAATTTAATTTGATGTGACAATTCCCGACGGTCGAACGACAAATGCCTAAATAACTTTATTGCTCAAATCAAACCGACGACGAGGAAATGTTGGCGGCAGGCGAGACGAGATGATACGACACATTCATTGCGACCCCGGCACGTACGTAAGACTAGTCGCGGCGAAATCGCACAAAACATTTTTATATCTCTACAATATCCTCGTCGATGTCCTCGTTGTACTTCGCGTGGCAATCGTCGCCGTTGTCGACATCGTCATCGTTATCGTCGACGTCGTCGCTGTCGTCGTTGTTGTTGCTTCGCGCGCGCCGCAAAGAATGAGAAGAAAAACTCAGCGCGCGACTCAAGCTGAAAAACAACAAGAGCGCAAAAAAATCATAAATACGAGAGCGGATTGAGAGAGAGCAGCGACTCGGCGAGCGAACAAACGAAACACACAAACACACGCACACACACGTTCACACACACACACACACAGAAAAAAAAAGAAGAAAGAGGGAAAATCGAAACGAAACTAAACGTCAGCGATGCGGGCAGCGAGCAGCGGACGGCGGACTGCGAGCTAAGGTGGGAGGGCAAACGTGTGTGGTGCACCAAACACGTAAAATCACTTAGTACCTCGAAAGAGCGAAACACAACACAAGAGCACGAAACCAGAGCACCAGCGACAACAACAACAACAACAACGGCAATTGTGATGACTGGACAGCGTTGCCAGATCGAATTAACAGTCATATAATAAAATAGAATTCACTAACAACTGCTACCAATAACAGGTGGTAGCTCTGTTTTGCATACTTAAGTGCCGTTTAATTAATTAACGGCATTTCAATTAATTTTATTATCGAAATTTCATTTAACTTACGTGACGACAAACAGTATGGAATGTGGGGCATCACTATTTACAATATTAAATTGTTAATGTTCACAATTTATTTACCTAAAAAGAGAAATTCCAAATTAGTTGACAATTTGTTTATTAACAATTTTATAGCAGTAGGCGTTAATAAATCATATATATTTTTATGTTGATTGCTTATTTCCTTAAGCTAGCGTTAATTATTATGTATACTCTAATTAGCATCAAGTTCTAAATGCTTTAGTCGTATAATTTGATCCGATAGATTTAGCTACAAATTGAATACTCAGAAAAACTTTTCCTTTTTCTTACCATAAGCCCTTAAATCGTCGAAAACTGCGAACAATGCAAGTTCACGACTTCATAAATCAAAAATTTCATGCTGCCAACAGAAACAAAAATCTGGCAACATTCCGAAGCACACTCACAAAATATGTCAAAAGTTAAAAGTAATCGTGTAAGTAGCCCAGGCAAAGACATCCAATAGACGCTCACACACACTCACACGCACACACACAGACACACACTCACACACACACGCGCTCACAGTCAAAGAAAACAACAAAGGGAAAGTTAACAGGGAACTTGACGTTGCCGACGCAGCTTAATTTTCATGATTTTTCCATTAACTAGAAACAAATAGGCATGAAGCTCTTTTAGCCGACTTTGCTGTCAGGCAGCGCCATCTATCGGCCAACGATGCTTGGCGTTATTTTTCAAATCGGTAACGGGGAATATAAAGGTTGCCCAAAATACAAGCACGTGAATTCGAAACGTTGTAGTAAGGGTAATAATACGATAATATGCGAGAGCGTCCAAGTGTTTACCAAGAGAGTACGCGCGCTCTCTCTCTCTCTCTCTCTCGTTGTCTCTCTCGGTGTTTGACTAGGAAGAGAGCGAGCTCAGGCGCAGCAACACCACCACCACCAACGTAGAGAAAGGATACAACAAAAAAACAACCCTCAATAAAACTTAAGCGAATAATACATGAATCAAAATATGTATGGATATGGATTGTTATAAAAATGGGGCACACAAATTAAAAGAGGGCGATGCAGGGGCGGGGAAAGGGAGACGAAAGGGCGGCCGGGCATAGATTAAAGGGAAGTGTAGACACCAAAACCGAAACTTAGGTGGCTGTAATTATTATTATACGAATTTATTTCTAGTACTGCTTACGTTTGAATACAAATATATTGCCTGAAGCAAAGGCGTGAAATGTGGTACGGGAAGTTACAGCTGCAGCGTCTGTTTGTAATTTGCATTCAGTTAACAGCCAAGCAACAGCACAAACAAATCATAAAGCAAAAGTGTTAAATAAACATGCACAAATAAACAGGGTGAAACCACTTTGGTAACTTATCGAAAACCTGTCTCCGAAACGCCACGGACCGTCCCATGGCACCGATCCTCAACCTCCATGACTCTGCTTGTGTTCCTTATTTTTAGGTTCTTCGTTTGTGTGCATGTTGTGTAAGAGATCAAAAATCAGACGGAATTCTCGTTCAGCTGCTGTGTAAATATTTCAACGTAATTCAATCAAAACACAATTAACACATTTGCATGAGTGTGCGGAGTGCGCGCGTGTGTGTGTGTATGTATTTCGAATGCACAACGTATCTCTCTCACAAGATAAACTATCACAGCAAAGTCAATAAAAAAGACAGCATGAGATGGCACAAATGTAACAGCAGACAGACCGACAGACAGACAAAATACACACCTTGATTTTATGACTGGCTGTTGAGGTCGTTACAGATTCGTTTGCCTATGCGATACACTTGTGCCTTAATAGATGTATCTTTCACAGCGACAATCAAAGGAGCCAGACACAGGCATCAAAAGACAACTCACGTGAGACAGCGCACAAAGCGATGCCGAACAAATTGTTGACATCCACCACAATCAACTTCATCCTTGTGGTTGTTTCTGTGACACGAAAAAAACACGCATGCGATGACAAACAAAATAAAAAGCATAAATAATTAATCGCTGTGTGTGTGTATACTGCGAGTCGCATGGCGTTGCCATCATTTTTTATGGTTCTGACACTGGTTACACAGTGCGTATACGCAACGTCGAGCGCGCGGCTTATCAAGCAGCAGACAGGCAGGCAGTAGATGAGCAAACAAACAGATTGACAAGGCCGCCATTTAGCTATTGAGTGCGCTGTGCAGCGCGATTTAATTAAAATTCAGATATCTGGCAACGCGATCCAAGACAACAAAAAGAAGAATTGCGAATCGGAGCATCAAACATATCCTGATTTCGCTTGTTGTTATTTCTTTTGCAGAAAGCAACACAGATAATGGTCAATAATAACACAATACAAAACAAAAACGCCGATAAAGCATACGGTAAAACCCAACAACGTAAACCACTAAAATCATGAAAGCAGACAACAACAGAAATGCATGCAGAAGCAGCACCAGAGCGAGACACGAAAAACAGCCGCAACAATAACAACAACAACAACAACAACAACAGGAAGCGATGCAAACACAACTTTTGCTCTCACCGCTCTCATTCCAGTGGCGTTTCGACTCCTTGTTCAGCGGAATGCAAATGCGAACGCCGTGCAAACAATGAAACAACAACAAAATGGCGTTTAATTTCGCTCTGTGCGGCTATTGTTGCTGTTCCCGTTGTTGTTGTTGTTGTTTTCGTTTTGATTTTATTTTTATTGCTGGCTGCGGTTGTTATTCTGTGCAGTCAATGACTAAACGTTTAGCGGCGACATTTTTCCAGACACGCACGTGTGTCTGTGTGTGTGTGAGTGTGGCCGTGTGTGTGTGTGTGCATATTCTGCATTTGATGCACTCGAATTGAGCTGGCAACGGCCAAATGCAGAGTGCCCAATTGTTGGAATCAGTACAAAGCCGCAATTCCGGCATCAGTTTAGTTCCATTCATTCAGCTGAAGCAATTGCCGCCCATTTTATTTTACTGCGCGCCGCATTCACAGTTTTTGCCACTAATAAGCGCAGGGGCATAAAGGTATTGTAGAGGCGTGACTCGATGTGCAGTTAGCTTTCACAATTGCATGCCCATTGTTAGTTTCAAATATCAAAATTTGTTCGATTTTCACAATTTCAGAATGAAAATTGGCTTTTTTTTTTTAATTTTTTCTCATTTATCAACAGGTCGTTCAGGTAATTTCTATTTCAAAATGAATAATTTCATTATTCAAATCAAAGAGAAAGCTTAACTCGTGGAACGCAAGAAACTAATATAGATTTTTTAATTTCAGATTTCAAAAACTTCATTAATACAGCTCAATCAAGACTCTCATTACTTCTGGCTTCGCCGCTTGACACCAACATCAAGCACAATATCATGATAATCACTTTTTTTTATTGTGGCATGCGCATGGCAATTAATGCAAAACTTGCATTAAATCACATCACAAACGATGCCCAATAAAAAGATTCGTGCCGATTTGCTTTAATGAATTTGAACTGAAATTGCTGTGAAATTAAGATTTCCTACTTGAGCGCAATTAAAATTAACTTCAAAAGAGGCCAAAGCGCAGACCAAGCGACCTAAGCTAAGCTGACTGAAACCGTAAGACGAAGGACTCCGGGCCCGCACACTCTGTCAGTGGCACTGGCAGCTGCCGCTGCTCCAGCTGAGAGCCAACGTCAGCGGCAGACGGCAGTCAATTTGTTCGACTAATTGACATACATACGTCAGGGACCGACCGGGCGACTCTGTGTGCGCTTAAAACCCAATAAGAACCGTTATGCGTACTCACAGACTGACCATCAATTATTTATGTGGCGTGCAGCAACACATACTAGTTAGAGTGCCCTCAACCCGGAGATTAAAAATTGAAAAATAGCGCGATAAAATGGGACAAAGCATTTTCAGAACAGAATGGATGTTGGATGTTATCGAAAATGTAGTTATCGATATTTATAAATATTTCTAGACTGCATCTTAATAATGAACAAAACTGTTTATTAGTATATAGTTTATTAATCATTTACGAATTCAAATAAAAACTGTTGTCTTACATATACTGTAAAAGAAAAATGTTAATTAATTTTATTGAATCTCGAAAAGCCAATGTAATTTATGGAAAAAAAAACTTTGCTTATTTACTTATTTCTCCAAACAAATAGTTAAAATTTCGCAAATTGATGCACGTATTCTGTTCAGATTTATTTCTGCGCACAAATAGTTGAAGTTACGCAAATTGTTAACCATATTTCGCATGATATTAAAAAATAGTATATTTCTATGTTGTCCTCGGCTCACATCAAAGGGAAAACTTTTCTTTTCACCGCATGTTCTAATTAATGCATTTTTCCACGGCTTTGTATATTCTATATCCGCAGCAACATTAATTAAGTTCTCTTTGGACATGCCCCGCGGCATACTCTCTCCAACTTATTGCCACCTTTCCATAGGGAATGTCTCAAGTTTCTCTGTCTGACCGCCTAGCTATCTGTCTCTGTCTACCTCTCTATCTGCCTCTCTGTCTGCCTGCTCTGAATACTTTGTGCTGTTTATGAGTTGAATTGAATTGGAGCTGCGACAGGCAGTGCACAATGAGCAACTACATATCAGGAATAAATATGCATATGTGTGCACCACCCAATAAGCAAATAAACAACAACAACAACAACAACAACAACAACAACAGCAACAACAACAACAACTGCAACAATGGCCAAAGTATTGACACCGAGTTTACATTGAGATTCATATTGTGTATGTTGGCATTTCTCTTGCAACTTTATAGCAGGAGAGCTTCTCAGCTTTCAGTTCGCAATTTGGGTACAGATTGACACAATCTGTGATGCATACATATATATATAAAGGAATATTGACCGCACTGACAGTAAACATACTTTGATCTTTGATAAAAAAAAAATATTGTTGTCTGGGACGCAAACGTTAAAATCGTATTAATTGCACATTGTAACATATGACACATATGTAATATATATATAGATGTATGAGAGATATGAGTTGCAGAAGATAAAAAAAAACTTATGTTTCAGGTCGGTTAAAGATTTGTTATAAATACAGACTATAGGACAGATATGCTTGTTATTGTATATTATATTTGTATATTCGATTTGTGCAATGTTTTGTAATAGTAATAATTTTTGGCAAATAATAATAAGGACAATAATAAGAATGATACTTATAATATATTATAATCCTTGTTATTGTAGATTGTATTGGTATATTGAATTTTTGATATGTTTTGTTATAGTTATAATACCAATTTTTGGCAAATAAAAATTTAATGATAATAATAAGAAAGATAAGAATGATGCTTAATGATATTAATTATAATAATGAACATCAAAGACATTGACAACAATCATCACAATTTCAAAGGATCTGTGAGTACTGCATAAGCACAACAACAACAACAACAACAACAGTAGCAGCAACAAAAACAACATTAAATTGGTTTGGGCTGTGGACCTACATTCGCTCCGGGATTTTAATTAATTTCGTTGCAATATGCAAACAGAATACTCCAACAGTGCCAATGACAACGAATGCACAATGAATGATGCTGCTGAATATTATGTCGCTTTCCCTTTGAACGCCCAACAGGGCTGAGCAATGCGCTTCAGTGATTTTAATATTGTTTATTACGAAATTTTCATTAATATTTGTTGATCAAACGTGCAAAAGAAATCCGTTAAATAGCTGTAAACGCGCTGTGACATATGCATTTCAAATATATAATATTCGTATAATAATTTCAATTTCTGTCACAAAATATAATTACAATTTTTTTGTGAGCTCGAGGTTTTTAAATTAAGTCTCTGCATTTCAGATGCCAACTGTCCAAATAGTAGTTTTCTGGAAAGTTTTTTTTGCTAATTAAGCCCACAACATCTTCAATAAACTATTGCGACGCATTCTCCAACTGTCAACAATTGAAAGTCTCCAAGTGCAAAATTTGTGCCAGTTATAAAAATTTAAAAAATGCTGAAAATTTAGCGTTTGTCTCGCCTAACCTGCCACGCCCTGTTTTGCTCCAGATGAGATGGCAAAATTACAGCTGCGACTCACGTACTCAGCATTCGAATGCAATTAACGTTTTGAGTTTGTTTTAATGTTATTTATTTATGTTATTTATATGCGGGCCTGCTTTATGGTGTGTCATTGTACACATACACATATATGTACTCATATACCAACACATACGTTGATACAAATCGGCTGAAGAACCGTTTAAAAGCGTAACAGCGCGCACCTGCAGTGCAATAAACACTTGACTCAAGCGGCAGCAACAACAACAGCAGCGAGCCTGGTTCCATCTTTGTTTGTGTCTGTGTCTCTGTGTGCGTGTGTGTGTTTTTGTGTGTATTTAATGGCGTCATCAATGGAGGCGGCTACCAGAAAAACAGCATAGCCAACATTTTGTACGTCTGTTTTGATTATGTTGATTGCAACAAATTGTGTTACTGCTGCTGTTGTTGTTGTTGTTGTTTTACTTGGCTAACACTGAAAAGCGTGCTCGCCTCGCTGGGCTCACGCACATGTCGGGCGTTTCGTCTTTGTCAGTCAAACGTTTATTTGCACTTGACATTAGCAAAGTCATAATAAAAATTTCCCGCAAGAGGCACGCACAAACAACAACAACAAAGACAGCTTGACTAACTGCCAGTTCCCACTGTACACTGATGCCAAAGCGATACAAAAGTGATACGAAATTCTAAGCACTAATTAAATTGAATAAAAAAAAAACATATTTAAACAGAAATAAAAAAAATATTAAAACAAAAAAATCTTTAAAATATATTTACTTTTCCCTTTAATTTATTACTCATTTGTTATATAAATAATAAATAAGCCAAAGAGAAATTATAAATTGAAATATTTTAATGGCATTTTTGCTTCAGGCAACAAAAAATGGCATTATTAAATGAAATTAATTTAAATTGTATCGCCCAAATCAACAATGCAGAGAAATATTAAATGAATTGGATATTTACTTAATAGAGATGTGAATTTAGTAATATTTATTCAGTTATCATTCGTTCAGTGCAACGGAAAGCAGTGTGCAGTGTCACAACTTAAACAAATTGCTGGCCCAGTCTTGAAAAGTACTTCGAACGGAGGGGCCACAAAACGGTAAAATTGTCATTTACAAAGCAACGTGTAGAGGTAGCAAACCAAGCAGCCAACCAACGAGCCAGTCAGTCAGCCAACCAACTAACCAGCCGACCAACCAAACGGCCAACCGACGAGGCGGCTTCCCCTGCCCGGCGCACGTGAGAGTCAACGAACTGGAACTCGGATTTGCCGGCTCTGACTCTCAACGGTTGGCGTCTGGCGTCAGCCCTGCCCCCTCCTCCTGCTCATGATGGCAACAAAAAGGGTTCCGCTTTTGCTGCCAAATTACATGCACAACAGGTTCAGTTCAAACGGTAATGCTCCACAGCAACAGCAACAGCAGCAACAGCAGCACATCATCCAACTCTCTGTTCGTTCGCATTTTAGGCCACACACTGAAGCTAATTTGTTATTGTCGCACAATTTACAATGGTCAATGGGTAAAATGGGCAACTGCCACAACAGCAGCAACAGCCATAAAGGCGCTTCAACATAATCAACTTCAATGGCAACAAAACTCGTAAAGTGTCGTCTATATAGCCAATTGATTTCCTTTTCGACTGTGCAGAGGGCAAAAAGAGCCGCCTGCAGCATATGATTGCGTATTGGTCGGAATTTTATGGTCATGCCACCCTGAAATCTGTTGAAGTAGACAATTGACAGTCAGTCTGGATAAGATCTGGGACTGAGCGGGCATTGGGGAAGTAAGAATGAATTTTGATAATCAAAAATTAAATTTTCTTGAATTGAATTAGATAACAAAATATACTCGTAGATTCTTTATACTACATTATATATAACCTGAAACAGTAGACAATTGATAGTCAATCTGCATAAGGTCTGGGACTGAGCGGACATTAGGGATGTAAGAATGAACTTTGATAATCAAAAATCAAATTTGCTTCAATTGAATTAGATTAGAAAATAAAAATTCTATATTATCTATTATATATTATTCAGATTCCAATCTAAAACAGTAGAAAGTAGATAGATAATACCTGGGACAGACATTATTTCGTCGTTGAATTAAATTAGATTATAAAATATACTCGTATATTCTATATCGTAATTCCAATTTCAATCTGCAGCATGAGGCTTTATATTGTTTCAGCTACCTTTAAATCATTAAATGGAAATCATCAGCGACTCAGCACATTTGCGACTGAAATCCTCCCTATTATCACGACTCGAACTGACACGAAGTGTTTAAACATTTATAGCAAATGGCGTTCAATGAATGCTTCGACGATTTACTTTGAAATATGCACTTTGTGGGTGGCCCGGCTGCCTACGTGCGTTTCATGTCAAGTACGTGTCCTGGCCACGGCCATCTTTGGCACCCTCTGCTTGGCTGGCTGCCCTGCCCTGGTTTGGCTTGGCTTGGCTTGGAGTCTAACCCTCTAATAGACTCCATTGGCAGACAAGCAATCGACAGCGCATTGCTATGTTGTTGTTTGTCATAGAATATTTTTTATTCGATTTGTGTCTCTAATAATAGCAGCAAATGGTCAGAGAGAGAGAGCTGGACTGAGCTGAGCTGACCTGCCATTTTCAAGGGGTCACCCTTTCAGCGATCATTCCAGCCAGGCGCTCAATTCATTTATTCAAATTCACTGCACACATCAAAGCCAGACAATAACACAATGGGGGTTTGTCGTTGCCTCTGACGGGTTC
This sequence comes from Drosophila meridionalis, assembly GCA_035045145.1. Taxonomy (NCBI): domain Eukaryota; kingdom Metazoa; phylum Arthropoda; class Insecta; order Diptera; family Drosophilidae; genus Drosophila; species Drosophila meridionalis. Next base: position 6,929,367 of record JAWNPG010000020.1, on the reverse strand, counting down.
ACAACTTAGCCGGCTAGGTTGGCCCATCTGAACACGTCAGCCATGTAATTAGATTGTCACACTGTCAAGTGGTTCATTCGTTCGACCGTTGTCATTATGTTCGGCCAACTGAATTGTCCGATTCTATTTTGCTCTCCCGCCTCGAGTTTTTTTTTTTACTTATTTATCTATTAGATATGCACACATTATATTTTTCTATAAATTGCACTTATCAAATTGACACCAAAAGGGGTAGGAAAGCAAGCATTAATAAGGGTGCAATGAAAGTGAATAAAATGAAAATATATGCAGAAACCATAGTCCCGCCCTTGCAAGCCTGAAAGTACTTTTCTATCGTCAAATATGCCATATATATTTCGGTAATTTAAAACTGCGTGGGAAAACAAATATTTGGCACGCTTCATGCTAATAAAAAAGCAAGCAATTCCAATGCATTTATCATTTGCAATTTTGAAGACTATTTTGTTCTTCATACTTCAAAATCCTTCTATAAAATAGACTAAGATAACTCGCAACTGTATAAAGCTCCGCCTACTGCATTCCCAAATTCCACATTTCTGTAGTCTTCAGGCATTCCCAATTAATATGAAAACAAAAACTCAAAAAATGTCACAACAAATATTTGTTTCATCTTCGAATTGTCAATATGTCAACCTTGGCTGAATGTCAAATAGCTGACAGAATTTGTCTTATCTGTTCAACGAGGCTTTGGTAGCTCGTCTAACCGTAACTCAAAACAAAAAGCCGTAACTACCTAAGAAAGTAACTAAGCATAAATATGAAATGCGGCTCAAAATGAAAACCCAACAGAGAAAAGCATTAACAGATCTTTCCTCAACATGAATTCAGTTAAAGATAACTTCAAATTGCAATTGGCCCGACTACGAGATACCCTGCTTGCGTGACCCAAATATACGTTTGTGGTACTATTCAGAATTTGTTCTATCTAGTTGTAAACTCAAGAAATCGACAAATGACAAGACTAGCTTGACTCAACTCGTCGTCCTGTTGAAGAATATATATACTTTATGAAGTCTGTCTTTTGCTTCTTTCCTATATTTGAATAACAATACCCTGATTTCCTATTTGACATGAGTTCAACGTCTTAAGAGTACGAAAATATCCAATTCAATTCATTTTATTTCCAATACGAAAGATTCTATTTTAAAATATAAGCTCGAATATGACAATGGCGGCATATATGAATTGCATAGAAAAATATAAAAATAAATTCATATTCGAAACGATTTAAAATTCTTTGCGTAGCACAGATGCCAGATGGACAGCATCCAATTAAAAATAACCAAGCATTATCTATGGCATACGTACATTTACATATATGCGCATATTTATTATATATATCTTCTCACGTTCTGCTTCTTTGTTCGCTGTCAACGCATCATTCAGAAAATGTTCTACACACTAGACGCTAGCTATCTAGAGGAAGGTCAACGCTTTCTTAATATTAGACACATACTATATCTCGAGAATTCGCAAGCCCAAAAAGCAATTGTCATTTAAGCAATTGTCACCTAATTTGACTGAGTTGAATATTTGAATCTTAAGAGTTATTTATGACGTTGTGCTAAAAGTTAATTGAAAAATGAATAACAATAGTAGCATAAACAATTTGCTTTCTCAACTATTTATAGTTTTTCATTTTTATTATTAGCATTTATATATTTATTTATATCCGACATAAAAAGAAACAGTATAAAAAGCATATTATAAACGATTGAAATAGAAAAACAAACGTTTTGCGAAGTTCTTCTGAAGTGTTAATGATAATAAAAAGACTTCCATATATATATAATTTGAGAGAATGAATGTTAAGTTTTATTGTTCTGCTAAAATAGAAAATAAAAAAAAAAAACAAAAACAATTCAATGTTGAAGGCCTTAGAAGCGTGGGTATTCCACATTGTGGAATTTATTGTTGTTGTCGCTTTTGTTTGTTTACTTTTGAACTTGTGATTCTTGGGATTATGTAGTTGAATGAACGCCAATAAAATAATAATTTTAATGCGATTATCTTTGCCAATTGAACTTAACCTATCAATAGCAATTCAATTAATAGTCGAAACGGTTCAATCAATTATTTGAAAGAGATTATTTATTCCATCGCCGCTAACGAGTTTTGTTTACCCAAAGAAATAATAAATAAATAAACTAAGGCATAAGCAAAAAAAATTAATAAGTAATTAATAAACAAATAAAAAACAAAACAAAAATTCTTAACGTGTCAAACCCACACAAACAAATATAAACAAAAACAATTTTGTAGACAGATTTCACAAATTGTACGTCGATACTTAAAATCAGCCAATGAGGCCTTCTTCAATGGGTCATACCCGAAACATGCCCCAAAAATGGGTGGGCGAGAACGGCTCCACAGCAAGAAATGCTGACAGTCACGAATAACATTTTTGCATTTGGCCTAATAAAAGGCAAATTGGCAGCCAGGCAACGCCAACGGCAAGCAAAAAAAAAAGTGAAAAAGTGAAAAAAGAGCGAAACAAAATCAGCAAAATAAAATTTATTATTTATCATATTTAGTTTTTCGCACAAGAGCTAAAAATAAACAAATTCGTCGAGCTGCATAGCCAGAGAAAGAGCGAGCGGAACAACAACTGAAAGAGAGAGTTGCCAAAGGCCAACAAATTTCTATATCGCGATATCCGTTCGGCCTGCACTGCACTATAACTATATACATATATACTATCGATATTTGGGTCACTTTTAGGCTCTATTTACACAAAAGTTTCGAGCCAATGTTTACACGTGCTCCATCTTAATTGACTGCCTCTGCCCCGCCCACTAACTAGGCGTTAATGCCCCTGTGGTAGTTGGTGCCACTGCCATTGAATTGTTTTGTGGGACGAGTTCATTGGCACGACATGCAAAGCAATCATTTGGCCTGCTCCACACAACAATAAAAATGGCAATTTACATTAGGCCAAAAACAAGAGAACCTGGCTGAGAACCCCAAGAATCCAACAACCCAAAGAGTCGACCATTCATCATAGACCCGTCATCCGCCTGGGGCACAGCAACACACACACACCTATTAATGGAGGAATTCTTCATGTGCTGCAAAGCACAATCAAAAGAGCGTTAAACAAAAGCGTTTCCAGAATCATAAACAAGCAGGAAATAATTATAATAAAGTCATGACACATTTTAAATACCCTAAATGTAATGGAATCAATTGTATGAAATATAAAATATCAAGAAATTAAATTTTAATTTGTTTGAGCAGTAATTTTATCTTGGATTATCAAAGAGATTTTTAAAATATTAAAAAACACAATTGAAATGTTTATGAAAATCGATATTTATCGATTGTTTAGTAACTATTTCTATCGGAAATACTGATTATAGTTTCTAGACATTCAACTGCATTACGCATATATTAGAAAATATTGCATCAGCTCAATCATTACTATTCCATATCTTCATTCAGTTCACAATAGTAAATGAGCCTTTACCCTTATAGAGTATTTAATAACAGTGCCATAGCAATGCATAGATGACGACTTAAAGTCGCTTGGGCTCAAATCTGTTCTGTTGCCGTAGCTGGGCAACATTTCTCGTACAACGCAAGCTCTATAAATATTAGGGTAATTATTTTTTTAGCCCACAAATGTCAAAGCAACAACAATAGCAACAACTTAGTTGTATGTTAAGGTAAAGGTAAAGGTAAAGGTAAAGTAATTTAAGTGCCAAGTTGCGCTTCGCTTCGCCTCCGCCGCCGCCTCATGCCGCATCTCTTCTTCCTCTTCCCGCTTCTCCTCGTCTGTCTTAAACATATTTTCTTTTTATGGCTGTTTGCTAGCGTTATTTTAGCTGTTGTTGCTGTTGCTGTTATATTATATTTGGAGCGGGTTCTTTTGGGTCTTTTGGGTTCTGCGCTGTTGACCAGCAACAGCAGAGAGAGACAGAAAGGGAGAGAAAGAGGGAGAGAACTCGGTCTGTCGGTCGTTGGTTTGGCTTTGATTGCTTTGTGTCGTTGAGTTCCGGGCGTTGCGTCTCCCGATTCATCCCGTTTATATATATATGTATATGTATATGTATATGTATATATGTCTATATTAATATCTGTGTGTTCTTGTGCCTGTGCATGAATTGGCCTTTTGCTTGCGACGAACGAAGGAAATTAGTTTTAATCTACTTCCGCTCTGGTTTCTCTTGCTTGTCTTGGCCAACTCTCTGGCTAATGCGTGTCTCTGCATTTTTTTTTTCTTCTTTTTGTGGCATTTAAAAATGCGTTATAAATAAATAAACAGCTCTCAACGGGGCTAATCCACTTACGTCACTTGCACATCGTGATCATTTGAAAGTCTCTTTTTGAATGCCTCCCACGGCATTCGAGTTAATTAGATGTGTTAATACCTGGCTCAGGGTTATTCTTGGACAGGGCATTAAAAGCTGACCGTTAGGAACTTTGTGCCTGTCATAAATTTCTTGTTTTTAATCAAAAATGTAGGGCTCTTAGCGCATAAACACAATTAATCAGTTGCAATTAAATTAGAATCATTTGCCTTACCAGCCATTAAAATAGAGACTTGTCAATCCTAATGTATAATTGATGTCTTGGAAGGATAATTATAATTACCTGAAAATGGAAAGGTTTAAGTAAATTAATTTGAATTGATTATAAAAGGTTAATTGGGATTTTATTAAGAATGGGTAAATATAGATTAAAGATAATAAATATATCAATATTATAAATACTTTCAAGTTCATATCATTAACAAGAGTTTACCTCTTGCTGATTTGTCTCAATTTCCGCTAATTAGTCTTTAACGTGCAGCGAATACTAATAATGGTGTTAAACAGAAATAATTTCAAGTTCAATCCAAAAGTAATTCGTTCATGTAATTGAAGAACCGTCATTATTCTAGCACTTCGACGCTCTGCTTGGCCCGAGGTAGCAATGGCAGAATGGCAAAAAACAAAACAGAGAAAAATTATCCGAAATGCGAATTCCCACATTTAATGTGAGATAATTTCGCGCCTCAACTGATCATGAAAAGCGTCCGACAGACAATTGCCTACAGACTGGCCCAGGTAGACAGCCAGTTGAGTTGAGTGAGTTGAGTTCACGTTTAGATACTAACGATGCGGAGCCCCAAGTGAAGCAAATTACCATTTTAGACGCGCTTCAACGGCGCCCAAGTAAAAGGTAGCCGGAGGTAGCTGGCTCCAGTCAGAGCCAACCGAAGTACGACGAGAGATCAGAGATCAAAACAGAACGAGACGCATACAACTGAGAGCAAGGAATGCAGCTCAGCAGAGTTAAAGATACATCATATCCCTTGCCTGTATTGACTGTCCTCTTCTTCTTCTTCTTCCTTTTTTTTTGTTTTTAGCAGTACGTTGACTTTAGCACAGCATGAGCTAAGAATAATAAAAAGTCTTTTGTTGCTAGCCTAAAATAAATATTTAATTATGCCTGGGAGCACTTTGAGCCTATACGAAACTAAAACAAGTAAAAGTGCTCTAGTCGAGACTGCTCGACTAGGGGATACCCTGAGCCCTGTGAAGAGCCAAATATCAAATCATTCTACGATTTTGTATGCATACATACAAACATACATATGCATACATACATATGCACGCACGCATAAGCGCGCGCTCTGACAACTGCGCAGTTGACGCAGCGACTGCGCTTGGGCTGCAATGTGGGCATTACTATGGAAAATTAATTGTTTAATAACTTTTTTTTAGCGATGGTCTAAGTGCATCAAACTTTCACAACTTATTTATGACATTCATATGTGTGTATGTGCCAAAGCACAAGTCTCTAGTATTTGATTTGCGCTTTTTACAAATAGGGGGCTATTTCAGGCGAATGGGGCGTGGCATCCAAAATCTAAAGATTACGTAATCTCCGTATTCATTGCACGCAACTACACAGCAAATTTGAAATCTCTAGCTCAAACGATGTACAAACCACGCCTTAAAAACACATTAAAATTATCGATAAATACTCATAAAATCGAAATGGAATGAGTTATCGGAAAAATTGTATAAACTTGTGCAGCGTATGGTATTATCGAGTATTCATGTAAAATTTCAAGTCTCTACGTTGCGTACTTAAAAATATCTCAGCGTTCACACGGACGGACGGACGGACGGACGGACGGACGGACGGACGGACGGACGGACAGACGGACAGACGGACAGACGGACAGACGGACAGGGCTATATCAACTCGTCTTGTCGCGCTGATCAAGAATATATATACTTTATGGGGTGTGGCACGCCTCCTTCTGCCTGTTACATACATTTTCACAAAACCATTATACCCTGATTTCCCATTTTCAATGGGCTCAGGGTATAATGAAACAATTATTTATGTCACATATATTTCAGCCTCACATGTGTGTGTGTGTGTATGTTAGACCACGACTAATGATTGAGACTGAATTCTATGTCCGTTGCATTTGAGATATGCCAACAGCAGCTGCTGCTGTTGCTGGGAATTGAATTACTTGCAGCATCACGCAAATCAAAGGAGATGTAATCGGATTTTCACCCACAAACACACGCACTTGCATAACTATCGAGGAGCAGTTACCGTTTATGAAACCATACAGTATATAGACAATGGAATTACAAATACTGCACGAACTAGTCGCAAATCTGATTTACTAAAGAGGACAACACGTTCTTGCCAATTGAATTCAGTGCCTGACATGACAGCCTGCAAGGATTCAAGTGGGTGCCAGTCGTCGTTGCCAGGACGATGCAAGCAGCTTTGCCCAAGCGTCGAATTGAATTCATTACTGCAAAGATACACACATTTTTAAGCCTCAACACAGTCGACCAAAAAAGTGCGTTGAGTTTGTGGCACGTTCGAGCAATCCTATTGCAACAGTCAACGATTTTTCGTAGTGGAAAGCATGAAATAATACAAATTGTTTGCTTGACATAAAAAAGTTAACCTTTCGGCGATCTTTCAATTGAAATTGACTAAAATGTTTCATAAATATCAAATTATTGTATGCGGTCGATAGATCAAATAAAAAGCATGCAATGTTATTGAAATTAAATCAGTTTGTCGTACAGTGCTATAAAAAGTGAAGTTTATAATAAATATATATATGAGGAAGCGACTATAAATAATCAGAATTGATCAGCATCAGTGAGAGAAAATACGAAATATTAAATATAAAGACGTTACATGGTATAAACTTCCATATAACCCACTCATAGTTCACTAAACCACTCAAGTTATTTATTATTTATTTGAATTTTGCACAGTGTATGCAACACGTATTTTTAACTCGATGGGCAACCGAGTGCACAGCAATTATGGCAGACTTAAGCTGGCATAAACAACCTGGACAAAGCCAGACACTCACGCTGACACACACACACACACGGACAGACATGTGCACTGGTATAAGGTATATGAGAAGAAGCGAAGCGAATTCAAAAGGAAGACAACAAGCTGTATGATGCAGGCAGCTAAGTTAGAATCAGCAGCAACAGCAGCAACAGCAGCAGCAAGCAGCAGAAGCCATTGACAGCTGATGGACCAACCACAACAACAACAACAGCAGGAACAGCAACGGCAGCAGTGGCAACAACAAAAACAACGACAACAATATCAAACAAGGAGCTCAAAAAACAACGTTGCTGATGATGCTGCTGATGATGGCTTAAACAATGGCCTCCGAGGGCCAAACACAAAATGCACTCGAGCAAACAGCATCACTACGTTTTGACAGTGTGTGTGTGGGTATCTGTGTGCGTGTGTGTGTGCATTGAGTGTGTATATCTTGCAGATACATTTCGACAACAGGTAATAGCTGGTAGCTGCTGTGCGTCCAAAATAGCCAAATGCTCGAAAATTGGCCCAGCAAAAGATGAAGCGCTAGCGCTTCGCAATATACATTTTTGCAGCTGCTAACAGCCTGCGTGTGAATGTGTGTGTGTGTGTGTTTGTGTGTGAGCATGTGTTTGTAGCTGCGGAGGGTATCCTGTGACAGCTCTGAAACGACTGTTATCCTTTGGCCAAGCCAGGCCAGTTTCTTGTTACTGTTGTTGCCTGTCTGCCGCCTGCTGCCGCCTGTTTGCCATTTTTCCTTTTTGTCAATAAGCTTCGATTCGCTTTTGTGCACTTATTTCGGTTCATTGTTCTCAATTGAACCGCTTAGGCTTGAGCTCCACAACTAAACTCACCTCACATACATACATATATAAATGTATACTAATATATATATATAAATATATGTGTATATACATATTTATCTATAGTTATATCCCTCTTGTGCAGGTATTGTTTAGATTACATGAGCAACAGCTGCGTTTACCCCCGCCTCGATGCTGAATGCCAGCAAGATGCTCGCTCGTCGGACAACTTTACGACTGATTGTGTTTCCCTTTTAGTAATCATTAACCAACCATTACACGTTCTTGCATCTTGCAGGTTGCCAAGCTACGCAGTGCGGGCAGCTGGTGTCTGCTCTGTCGTTCTGTTGCTCCGCTGACAATGCGTAGTTGCATTGTCTTTTGCCTGGTTATGTATTAGCAGTCAGAGATTTTCCCGTTTCGAATTTTGAGTGCGGGATGCCATATTGATCAATTGAATTCCAGGCAATTACTGAAACACTCAAGCTATTCAGGAACAAGGTAATCCCTCTAGCTAAGCGCATTATATGATAACTATCAATTAGGGGAATTATGGAAGAGCTCTTAGGCAGACTTATTTAAATCAACTATAAAATAATTGACGAGCTGCTAAAGCTCTGGAATGAATATAAATATTTAAATATTTATATATTGTTATCTACTATACTATTATTAATGTATCCTAGTGCTAAAACATTGCCATGGTCATGTATGTAGCCTGATTATATATCTGTCTGAGCCTGTATTTATTTCGTCTTTGAGAGGTGTAAGCTTGAAGTATTTATAGCTGATAAAATATGTCATACGCCAAATAGCTCCTTTCATTGTTCTAAGATTCATAGACTGGCATTACTGCAGTATTTCAATATTTGAAGTCAATGTTAGTTCACATCAACGAAAAAACTTCACACAAACATTTTATTAAAAACATTCTAACCGAGTCTATCTTGCGCGATATTCGCTGACACATCAATCAGTGGCTTTCAATTGGCAACGCTGCGTCCAATATTCACTGTCAACTTGGCTAAAAGTCAGTTTCGAAAGTTCAAGATAAATCCCAAGTAACAGACACATCAATAACGCAATACGCCAAATGGAAAACTTTCAGCTCTCAGATACAAATTAAAAACTTTTCGTTGTGTCTCGCCCAATTCAGTGGGAAAACAAAACAGGGCAACAACCAACGAACACCCGCACACCAAAATAACTGTGGTTAACTTGCCAGACAGACAACAACAACAGCAAGAATCAAAAAAAAAAAAAAAACGAAAGAGGGGAACAGCAAGAATGAAGAGATCTCTCCAAGGATACAGATACCACTGCCAGGCATGGAAACTTGAGTGCTAAACAAACTGACCTCAAGGATTGGTTGTAGTTCTGGTTTTATGCCTGAGTGCCGCCAATTATCCACAAGCCTTGCCTTGCCTTGCCCCTGCTCCGAAAGGGTTTGACAACCAAAGTGTTTTGCTGTGCGGAACGAAAATTGACACCAAGTGTGACACTCAATTGGATTATGTGATGAGACAACAGTGTCGGCGGTCAGTAATGCGACGGCCAAATGTGCAGCACACATCAACAAACACAGGAGAATAAAATACCTTAAATATCAAATTGTATGCAGTATACGAGGGCGGTGCCTGAAGTACTCTTCCTAACAAAGAAAAGCTAATAAATTTGGGAAAGTTTTTCTATATTTCTCAACATAAATCTCCATTTAGGCACTATACACGTTTTCCTAGATTATTCTATAGCTTCATTGCAATAATGGAATAGGTTGAACTGGTTTATGTTCCATGATAAGGGAATGCAGCTGCCATCGTACACAGCCTTTTCATCTCAAAAATACTAAAGAGGCTTAAATCATATGTCTTAAAGGGTTTCACTTTTCACCAAAGTAATTCCTGTCAAACTACTACCATCCTCAGCATGCCAGGGTACTTCTGGGACTGCCCTCGTCTATACTCTACACATATTTATGAACAACTGCCAGTGCAGATATATACATGTAAATATATAATTCATTCATGCCCTCTACCGCCTGTTCCCTGGAGCGAGCTCAGCTCAAGGGCTATGCAAATGCCTTCAGGCCCACTCTGCTTCGGCCATGGGCCAACTACTCTGCTGCTCAGCTAAAAAAGTTGGGCCAACAAAATTTCAGCACACTTCCTGCTGTCAAAGGTCATAAAGAAGTATTGCTCACTAAAAATGTGGGTCGACCCCTTTTTGTGTTCTGGATTATGAGTACTTACGCTCTCTAATACACCCAGCGTTTACTGCATTAATTTCAAATATTTCCTGAAGGCAATTCCGATCAACATGTTGGCAACACTTTAAGGCCAACCCCCTACGATTCAGCCGAACCGAGCCAAACCGCCATTGAACCATGCTGACAGCAAAAAGTGCCCAAATCCAAACAAACACATGTGCATACACTTCACCGGGTCGCAGCAGCAGCTTCATTATGATCATCATCAGCTTCATTAGCATTGTTGAGAAAAACGCGGCTGAAACCGTCGATGCCACTTGTGTAAATGTTTACCACGAATTTATAATGAAGCTTGTCAAAAAAGAAGTACAAAGAAAACATTTAAAAATACACAATTCATAGCTAAAAGATACTCTAACAAATTGAACTAAAGAATATAAGGTATAACCCATATACATATATATATATATATATATATATATTATATTATTATTAACAATACATTGTAGTATTATATAAAGAGTAATAAATTAGACAGTATCTCTTGCATAAAAGAGTATTTGAATCATTTAAAATAAACTTATCAATCTTATACAGATTACAAACTCTCTGGCATAATAATGATGCTCATGATGCGTAAGAGTATATCGAAGTCAGTTCACTGTGGGCGAGCATTGCCAAGCGTAGCAGAAGCCGAAAAACAAACCCAACAAAACAAACCCAAATGCAGCGAATTGTTTTATGATAACCCACCGGCGTTTACCATTTCATATACACACAAACATACATATGTATGTATTCATGTAGTTTGTTTTTCTGAAGGATCCCTTTTGCTCCTGCATTACATGCAAAGTTATGCAAAATTCGCTTACGCGTAAAATTTCGCTTAATCTAGAAACAGAATGAGGAACAGCCAACAATATGCCCATTAGCCCAAAACTCAAGCCAGTTTAGGCGTCGAGGTTAACGCGAATGTCAAGTGCCAAAGTGCCAAAGTGCCAAGAGCGAAGCACATGAATGATTTCTATGTGGAACAGAAGGCGGCAGTTGAACGCAGGATGGATGTGGATCAGGGTGCGCTCGACTGTTATAAGTTCCCCTTGTCATACTCGTAATTGTAATCGTAATATGTACTAATACTCGCCCAACTGCTCACAATGCACGGCCCGCCAGCCATTGTGTCGTGGAGAGCTTCAAGTGTGTGCCATGTGTAGGAAATACATGTGGCCGAACAGGACCAGCAACAGGAAACAGGCCAGTCAAATAACATCGCAGTTGATACTCTTGCTGCTGCTGCTGCTGCTGCTGCTGCGACCGCTGCAGCTGTTTCTGTGGCATTTGAAGCGATTTTTTCGAACTGATTGCCAGACATCAATAATTATAATCGTTATTTCCGCTCGAAATCTTTTGTAGCACACTTACACATTTTTTTTTTGCATTCAATGGAATGATGCTCTGTTATTTAAAATGAATTTGGGTATATTTGGTCAAGCACAAATACGTTTTGCTTATTCTGCAAGCAATACAAGCAGGGTTCAATAATTTTCTGAAAATGTATGTAGCTGGCAGTAGGCATGGCAGACCCCATAAAGTCAAAATATCCTTATCAGGGCCGTCTGTATGAAAGCGTCGATATCAGTACCTATAAGAGCTAGCTTGCTATTTACACGAGCATATCGATAAGTATTTCCATATTAAAAATATAGATTAAAAACCGTATAAGAATTCAGTTATAAAATGATATATAATATACTAAGTTTGCACTTAGTTGAATGTATATTTAATGCAGTTTTGATTTCATTATTTTTTAATTGAAATACTCATTAATATTGTAGATTATTATCAATTTTTTTTATTATTGTTGAACTGATCTAGCACCTATTCACAATAAAACTGACAGCCTGGCCAAAACAAAAATGTGACTTAAATGAAATATCAACAAAAACTAGACATAAATTCTCACTTGTTATTTTTATGCAGAATCAATTATATATTCAAATTGCACATAGGAATAAAACCAAGTCTACATTTGACAATTAACTAAGGCAAGTCAAGGTGGTCAGGCGTAATCCAGTTAGAATATAATTGGCATTGCAGTCATTATTTTTTAATATAAATGCAATTCAGTTTTTAGCACTTTTTTGCACACACTAATAGTAATTCCATATGTATTTTCTGATACTCACATATTTATTAATTTTTAAACATTTTTTTTTTTTAGATAAAATCAATACGGTAAAATACGTAAACTTTCAATTATGCCAGTCACATTAATCTTAATTATTCAGCGCGCACCACAAGCCTCGGTGTTTGAACACTCAAAACAAAATGTGAGGACAACAGCAGCGATGCAGCAGCAACAGCGTTGCCAGATATCAAAAATGCTAAAAATCAACCCGAATCATTATTTACTTCTTTTTTTTTCCATACGCTTCTCACATTTGTACAAGCCAGAAATTAATTACAGTGCGCCCCCGCGCCACGAAACGGACATATACAACATATGCGAAATATGCAACAGCAGACAAGGACGGGAAACGATGATGGAATGGAATTGGAATGGGACGGAGCCAGGATGCTCACAGGACGTTGTTGAGAGTTTGCGCGCCAGCACAAAAACCTGTACACAAATTATCTATAATAAATATGCAAAACTTTTTGTGCGTGTGTGTGTATGCGAGTGTGTTCTGTGTGTGTGTGTGTGTGCCCACAACGAAAAAAGGGTTGAATTCAAGCATCAAGTAGAATACGGCAGGAACTGAAGGTTGCGGCAACGACATGTCGAAAATCAAAAACTCCCGACGACAAACTCTCCAGAGAGTAGCTGAACAAATGGAAGCTGCAAACGCACGATGGCGGCCCGACGGCAGGACATGCGTTCGTCCTGCACCCGAACAGGCAACGGCGTTTAGTGTGCGTTCTATGGGCTCATTGTTGTGTCACTGCCACTGCTCAGATCAAGCCGGAATAACCCTTAATGAAAATGGCAACACAACTGTTACCAAAATCGATTAAATAAACGTGTGCTATAGACTTAGACAAACACACAAACATACACTCATACACTCATACACACTCACGCACACGCACACGCACACATGACCACAGAGTCAAAAACCGCATCCGTTGACGCCATATTGTTGCAGAGGAAAGGGACTAATGGTGGGGCCGGGCAAGTTTAGACTAATATAATTTATGCCCAGGCATCGGAAGCTGCTCGCAACAGAGCTGGCAATTGGGAATTGGCAGCCAGCAAACAGACACGCAAATAAACAGAAAGTGCCATGAATATGTATGGCAAATGATTAAAAAGATTTACAAGCTACCAGATTGTTTATTTTCGTGAAATATGGCAATGCTAATTTGTTGCTCAGTGCCATTTCAAATACGTTTCGTATTGTTGTTGTTCTTATTTCTCTGGGTCTGTGTGCCTCGATTTCCAGCAAAGTCTGTGCATGCCCAACTCCAAGCGCTGCCTACTTTTGAGCAACATATTTACCGCAACGAGCCGTGCAAGAAAGAGCAGCATAAGGAAACAGAGTTGCACCCAAAAACAACTCTCGCGCTCGCATTGTTATTGCCGTTAATTTCTGCTGTCACTCGGTTACAGCTACCGTTACCGCTGCCGCTGCTGCTGCTGCTGCTGCGGCTGCTGCTTGAACAAAAACAATTTCCTGAGAGAGCGAACATTGCGCTCAAAATATTTGATGTCGTCGTCGTCATCGTCGCGGGTCGTTGTCGGCGTCGGCGTTAGTGGGCATCGTCTTTGCCCATTCCGGGACGCGATTCGCTCGATTCGCCTCGATTTTTTAATAGATAGATACACATCGCCCACCATCCAGCCAGCGAGCCAGCCGCCAGCCGCCAGCCGCCAGCCGCCAGCCGACCAAAGCAACCACTTTGATGCCAGCGATTAACCCCCAAAAAGTGTAAACTTTTAATGGACACACACACACATACGCAAACGCACACGTACATGCACTCACACACACACACACACACACACACACAAACACAAAGATTCCTATATTTTCAATGAGAAAACTTTTTAGACTTCGAATCAAAACAATTGCAACAATAGCGCACAAACTACAACAAAATGGATGAGACAACGGTAAAGACTTTGAGAGGAAAGAGCAAAACTTCGAAGGAAAGCAAAAGCAATAGCTGAGCTGTACCTTAGCTCCTTCTGAATACCTCAGCAATTGCTATTGACTTTGATAACACTTCAAAATGTTCGCTTCCAGTTAACGGTAATACGAGCTAAATCTTATTACTCACTTGTAGTTAATGCTGTGTTTATTAAGTTATTAAACAAGAATGAACACAGTAAATACAAATTACAAACTTTCTAAGATTAGCCCTAGGCGCGAAATCCCATTAGACAAGAGCGCAGAAATAAAAACAAAAACAAGAGAAACACAAATGAGAGCGACAACTTGAAGTCGGAGAGAGAGCAGACTGGGTTTCTATATTGCGCTCTCTCAAAAACTCAGCTAGTCGACTTCAAGCTGATAAGCCAAATACTGAAGTGCGGGAAAAGTGTTCTATTTTTATAATGCATGTGCAAGCGAGAGTCGACATAACCTAATATTAATATCAAAAAGTTAACTTAATTATGAGTTAGGGGGTTTTTAGAAGCATTAGAATTACAATTTGTTTGCTTATCAAAAAATATTAACATATTTCTTTGAATTGAGATATTGAAATAGTTTTGCTTTAATATATTTTATAATACATTTTGTAGCCCATAAATATAGTATATTGAACTACTTGACATTTCCACTATCAGTCATTATGATGAAATCATAGAAGTAATAAAATATTGTGATTAATGCCAACAAATGCTCAGTGTTATCTGTCTGATGACTAAGCCTCATTAGTGATAGTCTTAAGTGAATTAATTTTAGGAAATAGTATTGAGAAAAATCGAAGAAAGAGGAATATAGTAGTAGTGGTAGTATTAAATATATCTAAAAGAGCTAGATTCAAAATTATGTATTGTACAAGCTGAACCCCTCTAATTATTATTATTGTTTAAGTATAACTGTGCAATAGTCAACTCGAAACCATTCTGTGTATTGCGCTTATATGATCCATCAAATCAGTTAGTGAACAGATATATATATATATCTATATATATAGGTTAAAATTCCTAACCATAAAATCTGTTCCAATAGAATGTCACTCACAATTGCTATGGAATAAAACTATTCAATTTGCCTAAATAACTTTGTATAAACTCACTATCACAAACCAAATTGAAACACCAACAATATAATTACACTCGTTTATCTTTCAATCGATAAATGTCTATACCGTGCTTATCGGAGCACAAGCCTCTAAAAGTTTTATTCAACGTCCTTGAATAGCTTGAATCATTATATTTATTTATAAATACAAATATAAATAAAGACGAATGATGTGACCAAAAAACTGTTGTTTATTTACCAATAACAAATTGATTATAAACAATGGGCCGCCAGTAGCTAATAGACAATGTGAAAAAGCGCCTAATAGCGCGGAAAATCGATTTAGAATTTTAAGCACATTTAATGAGCTTTAGACACGCTTCAACAAAGAGAAACCCATCATAATAGCAGCTAAATAAACTAATTTAACTGTAACAAATTTAACAACAAAAACCAGCTAAATATAATACAATACAATATTTTGATTCACTTATATTTGCACATATGTACATATGTAATATATGCATACATTTACAGCAACAACAAGTGTGAATGCTCGAGAGTAACCGACTTGCACATACCCTGACCTGCAAATTTGGGATGAATCAAGGCTCCTCGACTAGGAGATTTGAAATACTCTCAATTCTCCACTTCCATGTTTAAACTTTCCGAATGTAATCATGATATTTATTTGTGTATATTTGCCAATGCAATAGTTTCTAGTATTTAAAATACGTTCTTTGTAAATTTCGAGTGAAAGGTTGATGGTATTAAACATCTGAAATATTTAATTGGAATCTGATACGGCTCAAATATTTTCACAAAAACATTAAACTCTGATTTTGCATTTGTATGATAATAATACTCCATTGAAATCGATGTTATCGATTATTTAATCGATAGTATTGTTTTCAGTTGAGTATTATTACTTAATCGATAAGATTGATTTCAATTGATACTTATACTTATCGATCATTCAAAATAAACTTAAGCTACAAAATTGATTCCATACAGACAGACAGACTGATCAATAATATATATACTCTATAGATATATAACTTACAAAGGGAAAATGTACAATTTTCTAAACAAAATGAATCTACCTTTCATCCCATTGGCACCTGTGTGACATGGCGAACATTTGACAAGTGCAAACTTGGCTATGACTGCAGCTGCTGCATCGCGTGCCAACAGTTTATTAAAGATTTTTTCTTTTGATTTGTTTCTATTGTTTAAATGTGTTTGTGCCAAGTGCAAGGCAGAGCACCCTTAAGCGCTTAAAAATGCATAGAATTCGCGTCGCAGCTTATGTTATGATTATTATTTATAATTTATGCAATTTTTGTGGCGTATTAGCTCAGTCTGTTGCCTTGTTTGTTGGTGTTGTTTTTGTTGTTTTTGTTGTTTTTGTGTGGTTGCAAGCAGGCAAACAGAGCGCGTTTTATTCATTCAATTTGCTGGCACGTTTTGCATTACACGCGACAACCCTGACCTACAAAACACAAACAACAACAAAACTCGACTGCCTGCCCCTAGCTGTTGTTGTTGTTGTTGTTTTTATTATCATTATCATTGTTGTTGTTGTTGTTGCTACTGTTTTTGTAGCTGCTTTGCATTGAGAACGATTTGTGTACTGGGCTTTGGCGCTTAGCCGCGTGAACATTGAATTTTATAAATAAATTAACAGGTTAATGCATTTTAGCGGGCGTGTGGGCGTTACCGCATTAATCAAGGTGAAACATTTCATACGTATGGAATAGTTTTTATTAAGCAAGTGTAAAACAATGTGATGAGCATGATATATTTATCATCACTTTAAATATAGCCAAACTTATAAGTTATATGTATATAACATCGAGTTTTAAAGGCTTAAAGCGTCAAAGAGAAAATGTAGTTAGACAGTTGTATCAATTATATATTTATCATATATGTAAATATATTCATTAATTTCGAGAGCTTTCACTATATAACTCAAATATTCTGAAAAATAATTGACTTTATTCAAACTTTTATTTGCATGTTGAGTCCAGTTAATTGCCTTTAATCGCGCATTGTTTACATTGCTTAACTTTAATTACAGCTATAATTGGCAATAACAGCAATTATGGATCGACCTTAGACCGACTGAATTCCAAGAGACAAGTGAAAATTGAAGTCAACAGCTAAAAATGCGACGAAAACGGATGTTCATGCAGCACGACAACAAAAAGATACAAATGTATCTCAATAGCCGCATGCGAGTGTTTTAGCTTATTTTATTTTATTTCTTTCTCGTTTTTGTATTCCTCTTTCAGCTACTTTCTCAGAGTTTTGGGTCACATTTACATTTACAAAGTGCTGCAACGATCGCGACACTTTCTCTTTTTTTCGTGGTTTTTACTCAACATTAATCGCATCAAAACAAAGGCACAGCTAAAATCATCTAAATAAAATCATATTGCCAAAACGAACGATCAACTTTTGTGTCTCTCAATGGAAAATTTGTTACCTCAAAAGGTAGACATAGAAATTCACCATTCACCACAGCGAACACAAACAAAAAAGAGACAAAAACTGGGAATGAAAGATTCACTGCCCTGTCGGTCGGTCGGTCGTTTAGTACATTTGGCTTTGTATCACAACAGTTTTGGCGTTTTGTTGCTGTTGCTTGTTTTCACAGTTGTTGCTGCCTCTGTTGTTTGCTGCAACAACAGCAACAACAACAACAACGGGAACAACATGCAGCAACACTGACAGTTCAGAGCAGCTGCGCTGCGCAGCATTTTCAGAGCAGCGAGAGCAATGTATTTTTAGCAGCAGCAACAGCGAGAGCAACGCAACGAGAGCGCTGTCCAAAAGACACACAGAGAGACGACAATAACGACAAAGAGAGAGAGAGAGAGAGAGCAACAAGAATGAGAGCGCGAGCGAGAGTGTGCGCGCAAAGTGCACGTATGCATGCCGCTGATGCTGAGTAAATAAAATGAACTGCTAATTACAATAGGTAAGGGCAATTTTTTTGTAATTCTCACCTGGTCGATCCAATGACTGTCTGCGACTCATTGGCAAAAATTTATGCGCCTTGTTTTATGCTTCGGGATACAGACAATTGCGGTTTAAAACTGAACAGAATTTGATTGATTCATTTGTGTTGATTTTGGTTGTCTTCTCGTCCTCTTCTTGTTGCTACTCGGTTGTTGATATTGCTTTAGACTTTCTTAACTTCTACTGCTTATTTAATTCTATACACTGAAAACACGCACGCACCCACACATAGAGACAGACATATACAAATTCACATTTTATTGCAGATATTGCAGCGACTGTTGAACATACTTTCTTTTCATGTAGAATTTGCGCGCAACAAGAAACGTGGACTGAACGAACTGATGTAAATATATGTAACGTTGTTTTATTTATGTATGTATGTATGCATGCAGTTTGGCGCTGCGGTTGGGCGCCAGCGGCATAAGAGACTGAGATTTTGTGTGGTGTTTTGATTATTGTTGTTGTTGTTGTTGTTGTTGTTGCTGGTGATTTTTGCTATTTATTTTATTTATTTGAAAACAACTCGCAACACATGAACACGAACACGAACACGAACACATATAAACACGCTCATTTACATACACAAACATACACTCACACTCACACTCGCGCGTCACGTCAATGAACGCAGCAGCTCGTTGTTGTTGTTGTTGTTGGTTTTGATGTCGTCGTCGCCGTAGTAATCACGAAATAACGCTTTTTACGCATATTTCTCAATGGATTTATTCACTTGTGCATGTTACAGTTGTTTATTTACATTCGTGCACTATTTTTGGAAATTTAATACACCGATATTTTGCATTTCTTTTTTCAATTTTATTTGTTACGCACGCACGAGCGTCTATACGAGCCATATGACGAGACCCGCCGACGAACAAAGGGAAAATGCTGAATGTGAAAAATGTCAAACATTTGAGAGCGAGCAGACTTTGGGTCTGCGACGTGTAAGTCGCGTGCGAGTAGGCGGGATAGCTAGCTGTCTGTTTTGTTAGACACTATTGTCATCTCACTCGCGCGCCCTTTTTTGTAGTAGAGAAGAAAAAAACCAAAACGAAACGAGAGATTTACGAAATTCACAAAACATGCCACCAAAATTTTGTTGCTTGTATACAATTGTTATGCCGCTTACATTCTTCATTGCACTCTGTTTTTACCAATTTCTGGCTTATAATTATTTTCTCTTAACACTATGTTTAACAGTCTCGTCACAAAGATTTCCCGCACTTTTCCATACACGCAGTGCAGCACTTGGCACTTAATCTACGCTTTTTATCTATGTGTGCGTGCAAGCATTTTGCAGCTGCTCCAACTGGCATTCACAACGAGACGTTGCCAGACTGCCGACATACTGTCACACATTGTTTGGCCATTCCGATATATAATTAATTGTCATTGCATGTTTACAACACATAAGTCAAAGAGAATAATTTGTAAAAGTTTGTAAAGTTTGTATTGAGAATATAGTACAACATTTTATACAGATGATGACATGTTTTTAAAATTTTTGCGAATAAAGGATTATGTTGAATAACAGCTGTGCCGTGTTATCGCTATGTTATAGCTATGTTATCAACTGTTATCGCACTCTCACAACAACAAATCGATTGAAAGTCACTATCGGCCGCGTATAGGCGGAGGAAGTAGCGTTTCTTTTGATCACAATATTTTTTTTTATTTGATTCCATAATTAAACGCAAAAAGGTGAAGTAGAGCGTAGCCACGAACAAAGGAATTGTGACCTCAAACACCATGCTGCGGGCGATAGGCAAACGGGACAGGGACATATTCGACGAGGTATGGCCTGAGAAAAGAAAAATTGTGCTCAAGCTGCTGCGCCAGGAGACGGTATCGCAGCTCGAGTGGCAGGAGCTCTTCTTTGGCGTACACTTCGTGTGCCTGTGGGACGAGAAGGGCGCTGCCAAAATATACGACGGCCTCCAGCAGGACATTGTCGAATTCATTGTTCAGGCCCAGTCCAAGGTGCAAGCGCAACGGGGCGAGCAGGCGCTATTGGCCACCTACATTGTGGAATGGCGTAAATTCTTCACACAGTCCAATTACCTGCCGCTGCCATTTCGACAGTTGGAGCAGTCGCCGCAAGTGAAGCCCGCGTCCAGTTCCAGCTCCACATCGTCATCGACCATCGGTGGCGGCGGAGCATCCACCTCGAATGCCGCTGCCCTAATCAGCAGTCAAGTACCCTCAAGCAGTTCCTCAGCAAAGCCCTCAACATCGTCAGCGGCAACGGGTGGTGCTTCCACCAGTGCTGGCGGTGCTAGCAATTCGGCTGGTGGATCCAACTCCAAAAAGAGTCCCACCGAGGATAGTCCGGTTCGCAAACTAATGCTGGATTCATGGAACAAGCATATCTTTCACGACATCAAGGACCGACTACAGGAGTCTGCCATGAAGATCGTGCACGCCGAGCGCAATGGAGATGCATATGATGCTCAACTGGTCGTCGGGGTGCGTGAGAGCTATGTCAATCTGTCCTCCAATGCCGAGGATAAGCTGGAAATCTATCGCGAGTACTTCGAGAAGGCCTATTTAAAGGCCACCGCCGACTTCTACCGGCTCAAGTCCGCCGAGCAGCAGCAGGAGAATGGGGTGCTGGCCTATATGAAGTACGCGGATGCAAAACTGCGCGAGGAGGAAGTGCGCGCTAAGCGTTACCTAGAGCCGAGCAGCTTCAACATACTGACATGCCGTCTGGTCAAGGTGCTCATTGTGGACCATCACAATTCGATCATCGCCGAGTGTCCGGCGCTTATACGCGACTACGAGACGGAGCGCTTGAATCTCATGTTCCGGCTGATGGATCGTGTGATGGACGGCGAGGGTGTCGAGGCAATGATGGGTGATCTCCAGCGGCACATCAAGTCCGCTGGCCTGGCCGACATGCAGTCCGCCTCGGAGATCATCACCCAGGACTCGGAGAAGTATGTGGAACGACTGCTGGAGCTCTTCAACAGATTTAGCGACCTGGTGCGCAATGCCTTCAACGATGACCCGCGCTTTCTCACTGCCCGAGACATTGCCTTCAAAATGGTGGTCAACGACACCAGTGTGTTCAAAATGGAGCTGCCCACGAGCATCGCCAATCGGGGCGTCAAGTACACGGCGCCCGAGAGCAAATGCCCCGAGCTGCTTGCCAACTACTGCGACATGTTGCTCCGTCGCACGCCGCTCAGCAAGCGCCTCACCAGCGAGCAGATCGACGCACGTCTCCGAGATGTGCTGCTCGTGCTGAAGTATGTGAACAACAAGGATGTCTTTATGCGTTACCATAAAGTGCATTTGACGAGACGGTAAGGGAAACCTATAGATTCGTGATAATAGTTAGAAAATTGATAATGGAGTACTTGTGGAGCGTTGTCGAGATTCGTGAAAAACATTGAAAATAGATAATATATATATCGTTTATAAGGCTTATAAGACACTCTTGCTAATCCGCCCTCAACTTTCAGTTTAATCCTGGGCACAAGTGCAGATAGTGAAAAGGAAGAGGACATTGTGGAGTGGCTGCGCGAGGTGGGCATGCCTGCGGACTATGTGAATCGACTGGCGCGCATGTTCCAGGACATTAAAGTAAGTAGCCGCACACACAATAATGCCCAACTTACTCAATTGAATATATATGCTAATCCAGGTCAGCGAGGACTTAAATACTCAATTCCGTAACTCTATAAGTCGGCACGATGCCATCAATATTAAAATACTCAATGCTGGGGCGTGGGCGCGCTGCTCGGAACGCGTCTCAGTTTCGCTGCCCATCGAACTGGAGGACTATATACCTGATGTGGAGGAGTTTTACAAGAAGAAGCATTCCGGCCGTAAGCTGCAATGGTATCATCACATGAGCAATGGCACCATCACGTTTGTCAACAATTTCGGGCGCTACGATCTCGACGTCACAACATTTCAAATGGCTGTGCTCTTTGCCTGGAATCAGCGGCAGCACGATAAGATCTCCTATGAGAATCTACGTCTGGCCACCGAGCTGCCCGGTGAGAATAGAATTGAAATGGAGTTGTAATAGAAATAATCAATATAACTACTAAATATATTATATATATTTCACAACAGATCCCGAGTTACGACGCACTCTATGGTCGCTGGTCGCCTTTCCCAAAATCAAAAAGCAAATCTTGCTTATGGATCCCATAGCCATCAGCTCACCCAAAGATTTTGCTGAGAACACCATGTTCTATATCAATCAAGAATTTGCGATTGTCAAAAATGGCAAATCCCAGCGTCGCGGCAAGGTGAGCTAAATATTTGAAGCAATCTGATCAAGAATTCGATTCACTAAAGAAACCTTTGCTCCTCCGACAGCTAAATCTAATTGGACGCTTGCAATTGAGCACGGAGCGTTCGCAGCAGGAGGACAATCAGTCCATAGTCCAGCTGCGAATCTTGCGCACCCAGGAAGCGATCATCAAGATAATGAAGGTGCGCAAGCGCATGAACAATGCGGCGCTGCAGGTGAGTTCGATTCAATATATCTCTCAAAGAATATCTATATTCAATAGTTGATCATCTGCTTGCAGGCGGAACTGATTGATATACTGAAGAATATGTTCCTTCCGTCGAAGAAGATGATCAAGGAGCAGCTCGAGTGGCTCATTGAACACAAGTATATGAGACGCGACGACGACGATATCAACATGTTCATCTATGTGGCCTAACTGTGATGGCCTTTGCGTCCTTGCCTAGTAACCATTTCCATATCCAAACCAAAACCCAGCCACGGCCAACCTAATGTTTATACACACATGATCTTTAACACTCTCAATTGGTTGCGTGCTCAAAGCTCGCACTCTCTCTATCTCACTTTCCCTTTCTATTTATCTCATTCAATCCCACATTCGCTTGGGATGCCTAATTGTTTAGTTATCTTTGCGTCCTGGTTAGAATTTTCCAAATTGAAACCAATTGCTTTTTCCTATTTGTAATCTATGTGTTTTTTGTAAACGCGTAATTATATTTTATATTGGCCTATTGGCTGCTTGGTTATCGTCTTAGGTATATTATGTACTGTATGTAGCCGCCTCCTGATAACTAGTACGATTAACGCTAATCTATATACAGAAACAAATTACTTTTGCTGTTTTCCACATATGTGTAGCCTCAGTTTATATTGTGTTTTCTGAGTTATTGCTAAGGTCATTTTGTAAAGTCCCCTAACACATGGCGAACCCACACCCAACCCCAACCCCACCCCCACTTTGCACCCCGCCACACAACGATTGGTAAATTGGGTTTGACTTTAGATCAAATGTAATCGCTTCAAAAACACAGACACAGACACATACGAAGGCAAAACTAAAATAGAATAGCAATATTATATGTTTAAGCTAATGAAATTATAAAGCATATAAATTGTATTTTAAATAAATTAAGTTTAAACACAAGACACTATATCTTCGGGGTAAATAAAACATATTGCATTAGAAAATGTTGGACGAAAAATATGACTGTCTTTAAATTTAAATAATAAATGATCAAACTCGTTGAATGCTTCTTCGATCGTAATTTGAATTCTTAATCGAATTGAAAAACTATATTTCGTTGTTAATTTTCCCGATTTGAAGAATTTTGTAGACGATTTTTTAAGTTCACAAATAAACTCATCAGATTTTAATGAGATATTCAATGATCTTTTCAAAATGTTATACGAAATATATCTTGTCTGGATACGAATAAAATATTCAAAAGAAATGTAGATTTATGATAGGTAAGTTTATTTGTAAATAATTTCAAGAACTTTAAAAGTTCTTAGAGAGTTGTTTACTTAGGATAAATTAATAAATTTAAAATTTTTATAGAAGACGAATTTCCATAGAAATCTGCAACATATTCGTAACTCACATTTAAAAAACATCTGAAATTTGTTGGTAAACTACGATATCCAAAATTAATACATATAGAAATATATTATAGAAATTTGAAGAAACTAAAAAATGTAATTTTTTCTATATTTTTATTTACTTTGAATTTTTAAAGAATTTTCGTATTTTTCTAAAAAATACGAACAACAAAAATTGAAGAAATTTAAGAATTTTCTGTGTGAATTTCCAGAATAAATTTCTATATATATTAAAATTTTCAAAGTGAATTTCCACATAAAATTTAATTATTACAGCAGACTCAACAACTGCCCATTAAAACCTTCCCAGAAACCTTTTCTAAAACACATATCAAGTTCTTAATATTTCTCATTTTATTGTTGTCATATATGTGAACCGATTTTAAAACTGAAAATGCAAGAATATAGGAAATAAATAAAAATGCATAATAAAATACAAGTACAAAAAAAAGATATATTTGTAAAGAACATAGAAGGAAAAGCAAACTAAATGCATGCAACATATAACAGATAAAAGATCAAACATAAATAGATACGAAAGGACAAATTTACATTGATTCCTGCGGCTGCAATCGCGCGACTTAAAACTAAATTGGACCAAGGACTGCGTGACTCCATGACAAATACAAAATAAAATACTCGATTTGTTTATAAAATTTAAGACATTTGCATTACACCTAGACGAATACCTAATGCGAGTGGCACTACGAGCTATGAACTGATACAACTCTATATCTATATATCTATATATATATATATATCTAATGCTTAAAAGACTCCGCTTATGATTATTGAATAGCTACTAGACTATGCTCAAATACTATTGAAGCGACTGTGGCGTGTCCTGGGCGCGGCGCCTATCTGCGCTTGCGGCCCTTCTTGTAGCCCTTGCCATACCAGCCGGCCTGGGTGCGGGCCAGCTTGCGCGGGAAGCTGTGGCTCCACTGCAGCCGGCGCTTGGCCGTCTCGGCGGCGGCAATGTGCGCCAGCGATATATTCTCGTCGTAGTCGTCGTCGTCGTCGCTGGTCGGACAGCACTCGCAGACGACGAAGCGGCCGCTGCGCGCGCGCTTCTTGTGCTTGCGCTGGTTGAGATGCCAGCGACGATAGAACTGGCAGTCCAGCTCCGCATAGCGATCGAAGCAGAACTCACAGCTGGCGGCAGAGCGATTCATCGCGAAATTGGGCACCACTTGCGAGTTCCAAATGTTGAGATCAGACGGTGGCGGTATCAGTATGCTGTGCAGGCCGGAGTACGCGTATTTGGCATCGTACCAGCTGGGCAGTTGACGCAGCAGCTCGTTATCGCTGTGGCGTCGCAGCAGATCCATTTGTGCCATGGCAAACTGTTCGTCCTCCTCCGCCTCCGCCTCTTCATCCTCCTCCTCCTCCACATCTCGGTCGTCCTCGTCGCCATCATCATCGTTCTCTGTCGTCGACTCCGCGGAGCAGGTGGCACTGTCGCTTTGCAGATTCAGCGCCTGCAGCGATGGCGGCAACACAAGCTGCGTCTGCATCAGCGGCTGCACGAAGGGCGTGTATAGCGGTGCACCAATGGGCACCAGCGGCGGCAGCTGCACCGGCGGCAAGCTGGGCTCCAGTCGCAGCTCCACAGGCAGCAGACACATGCCCGGATAGATGTTCACATCCGTGTACGGATTCTGTATAGCGACTAGTTTGGGCAGCTCCATGATTCCATTCTTGTGCTGATATCCATTTGTGACCTCACTGGGAAGCTCCAGCTTGGGCGTCAGTGGCTCCAGCTTCGGCACCACTTCCGCCTTGATGCTAGCTTCTTCCAAGGCGTCCTCGACTTTAGTCTCTTCCTTCAGCTCGCACATCGTCAACGTTTCCGTTTCAGTCTTCACTTTGATATCCGCCTCCGTCACTGCTTCCGTTTCGGTTTCCGTCTTCAGCTGCAGTGCACCTTCCGGCTTGGTGTCCTCGGCGCTATCATTTGGCAGTGGCGCATACTTCTGTCGCATCTCCAGATTGGTCTTGATACGACGTCCATTTTTGATAGGCGTCCGTATGCGTGGACCCCGGCCAATGGGCAGTTCGCTGTAGCTGTCGCCGGATATCGTCGAGTCTTGCGTCTCCTCGGTTGTCGTTGTACAGGACTGCGTGTCGCCCGCCTCCTCCTCGTCGGCATTCTTCAGCAGCGGCTGCGTCAGCGTATGCAACTCCTCGGGCATCAGGAGCGTGGCGTGCGCAAATATGGGATCTTTCTCCTTGCTGTAGACGGGCACCGCTATGTTCAGCAGACGCATCAGCTGCGCCATGACGCTGTCGCATTTGCCATTGATCTTGATGCTCGCGATGCTGTCCTTGGGCGTCCACTGCAGATTCACCACGCAAATCTTGGCGCGCTGCCGTTGCGGCTTGTCCATCTGCCAGAGCCAGGTGTACTTCTTGAGCACCTTCAGACTAGAGCCCAAGCAGAGGATTACGTCCGCCCGTTCGGCGTGCTTCGTGGCGCCATCCCAGTTCAGCGGCCACTTCACATTGCCGCGCTCCCCGAAGTGCACGATGGTGTCGTAGAGCGGCTCCGAGCAACTGTGGCACAGCCGATGCGTCTTGTGGCAGTAGCGGGCAGTCATCTCGGTCACATCGAACTGGCGCCAGTAGATCGCATTGGGCTTGCAGTGCTTGCACACCTCCACGTACATGTTGCCGTGTATCTCGGAGAGCGACTGTCGCGGCAGGCCGGAACGCAGGTGGAGACCATCGCAGTTCTGCGAGACGACGTGCCGCAGCAGGCGGCGTCGGTGCAGTTCGTAGAGCGCCATGTGGGTGTAGGTGGGATTGGCGCTGGACAGATCATGCTCTCCAATATCCTTGCCCTTCTGTAGCAGCGTCCAGATGCCTTTGCTGCCACGGTAATCGGGTATCAGAGCAGCGGTGCTGATGCCGGCGCCTGTGTAACAAATTAAATGCTTCGCCTGCGATATGATGCTGGCCAGCTGCTCCACCTTCGCCTCGATGACATGCGGCTCATCCTCCTTCTCCACAACACGCTCCTTGTATATCTCGATGCGCTCCTTACGTTTTTTCGTCGTTTTCACAATATCCGGATGCTTGTCCAGAAATTGGCGGTCCTCGACGGTGCGCAGCGAATCGCATTTGCGTAAAATTAGCGACACCTGCACAAAATACGTATATTAATATTCATTCCGATCAATAATGCAATAAAATCAAGCTTACAGTACGTACAAACATACATACATGCAAATGCACCTATACAAAATTCACATGCCAGTCACACACACACATATATATATATGCATATATACACGTACACGCGCGCACACACTTCTGCACATGCTGGTTAATTACCTTTCGCATCGCATCCTTTCGTCGCCGTTTCTCATTATCTTTCTTAGCCGGATTCATTTTGGCTCGCGTCTTATATGACTGAATGGAATCAGACATGATTGGCTGCAGTTCGTCCGGCTCCATGTTTGTGCTTAAACTATTAGATTTTGGACTCAATTCGACATACATGTGTATGAATGTGCGTCGCAAACGCACTTTAAAAAGGGAAAGGAATTGACGCGCAGCGCATTTGCAGCACTTTGACGGCTAGCAGCACATTAACTTTTAGTCATATCTCGTTGATTATTAACATTTTATATGTTGAAGTTTTGTGTACTTCTTGGCGCGTGTTATATTTGTTGTCTTACTACAACTTTAATAAATGTACTTCTTTTTTTTTGTAAACAACAATAGTGATGGGCGATAAATTTTTTTCTATTATATATGCACAGGTATTTTAAAGTATTGAGTAACGAATTAAGACTAAGAATACTTTTTATATACCTCGAATAATATTAAATACTGTATTATGAATTGGTAATTTATTTTAAATATTCATTTTAGCAAGATATTAGATTAAAATATATATTTGTGATAAATGTAGTTAGTAAATTACGCAATGGTTAAAGTACAGTAATTCAATAAAAAAGCTTGTTCCAGGCGTTGCCAGACTGTAAAAAAAGGACCATTCAAATTTCAAATAATAATTTTGTAGGCATTGCTAAAAAGTTGCCATAATTTGAGTAATCCAATCCAAATAATAGTACACACGCGTATAAATACTGGGAATTCTCGGCGTACCGCAGGCTATGCCCGCCGATGTAATACCCATCACATGGTACATACACGGGTATTCCTTGTGGTAAACCAGGATGGGTCCACCCGAATCTCCGTTACATGTGTCCATGGCCATCGAAGAGCCCACGCACATCTGTGTGGCCGGCTGGAAACCGCGTGGATAGTCTTCGCTTTGGCCAATAACGCGGCGACACACCTATTATAGAGGGAGGTGTTAAACGTTAATTTATGCACGTAAAGAATTTGGTATTCAATCTTACATCATCTGAAATATAATTGAGTTTTACTTTCAACAGCTTTGCCGACGACTTGCCCGCTAAGTTGGTGCTGCCCCAGCCGATGGCCACATACGACTGCAGATTTTGGCCACTCTCGAAGGGCAGGCATGCCGGATGCTTGTAGCGATCGAATTGCACACGCTCGGCCAGCTTCACCAGGCCAATGTCATTGTACAGCTCGGGGCTGCTAAACTGCGGATGCCGGATATAATTGGCCACAGCATAGTTCTTGGGCGACGCATCCTCTTGTTCATTCTCGAAGTCCAAGTCGCCCAAACGAACCACGTTCGGCTCGCCCCTAAACAAATTTGATGCGCTTAGAGTCACGTGAAGGCTGCTGGCTCAATGACTCACTCTTCTGACTCAAAGCAATGGGCGGCGGTCAGCACGAATCTATCGCTAATCAGCGTGCCGCCGCAGAACCACTCAATCCTCTGCCGCTGCTCGCTGCGATGCCCCAGCCGCGCCACGTGCGGAAACTCCTTGGGCTCAGCTGGCTGGCCGCCGACAATCAAGGGCGTATAGCTGAGGCAGCTGTCGATCGTCTCGTACATGATGGGCGCATTGGGAAAGAGGAAGCTGTAGCCCACCTTCTCCTCGAAGACGGACCGCTTGTAGTTGGTGCAGGCTGCCGATAAGAGAGGCGCTGCCATAAATCCACTCCACGCAGAGCTGAAAGGCTACTTACTTCGCACAATCTCGTTGAGTTGGCCCAAAATCAGGTTAATTGGCAGCAGGGCCAGCAGAAGAAGCGCCCACCTTAGCCACATTCTCGACATCAATTTGTTTATCAAATACCCAACGGGCACGTTGCGGACCGGTTTGACCACAACAAACGCCTCGAACTTGGCAACGCACTAAACTGACGCCGCTCTCGCTCTTGCTCTCTGGACAGGTTTACAGTTGGCCAACACCCGCACACTCGGGCTGATCTCAGATCAGCTGTTTGATCAGACTATACTAGAGGCTATAGTAGAGCCGGAGCCAGAGGTAGCCTCATCAGCAGCCACTTATAGAAAATGATTGACGGCAGGCTTGCTGCCCGCCTTTTATTGTTGTCTAAAGACTGCAGTTAACACTTCGATTAGTCGAGCTTGCAATTAAATAGCTTCTAAGAAATCCCGGCTCTCTCTCTTTCTCTCTGGCTCTCACGATAACTTCGCCGTCTCCTGCTTGATCCAGTCCAGATAGCTGTGCACACGCGTATACAGACTCGGCACATTGGGCGTGCCGCAGCCAATGCCCAGCGAGGTGATGCCCATGACATGGTACATGCACGGATACTCCGCATGGTAGGTTAGCAGCGGACCGCCGGAATCCCCATTGCAGGTGTCCTTGCGCTGAGCGGAGCCAACGCACAGCTGAGTGGTCGCATTGTAGCCGTCGGGCAGCTCGTCGACATCGTCAGCCGTCAGGCAGTTGCCACGAAATCCATTAAGCTTCACTTTCCTCAGCTTGCTCGAGGGCGTGCCGGCAAAGGAGGTCTGGCCCCAGCCCGCGGCGATGAAGCTCTCGTAGCGATCGCCATCTTCGAAGGGCAGACACGCCGGATGCTTGTAAACGCTGAAGCGCACGCCACGATCCAGCTCGACGAGCGCTATGTCATTGTACAGCACTGGGTAGTTGAAGCCAGGATGCTCCGTGGTGTTGCGCACGCCAAAGTCCTCGGGTTCGGCGTCATCACGCTCGCTGTTGAAGTCCAGCTCACCCAGTCGCACCACATTGACTGCGCCGCTGCCGGAAGGAGTGAGGAGGGAGGAGTTAGAGGGACGACGTTACTCAATTCATGGATCAGCCACTCACCTCTCCGAGTAGAGACAATGGGCGGCCGTGAGCACCAGCCTATTGCTTATCAAGGTGCCGCCGCAGAACCAATTGGTGGCATTGTTATCATTGCGGTTGCCTAGTCGCGCCATATGCGGAAATTCCTTGGGATCGGCTGGGGTTCCGTCCACTATCAGCGGCGTGTAGCTGTGACACGTGTCCAACGTCTTATAGGAGATGGGCGCACTTGGGAAGAGGAAACTGTAGCCATCCTGCTTATCGAAGACGCTCTTCTTGTAACGCGAACAAGCTAGCCAAGAGAGATGCTCTTGAGTTACTTGAGATGTTATACAGAGATTTCTATGCACTTACAGCTGACAATCTCTGCATCCTGAGCAGCTATCAGTTGTCCCAGTAGCAGCAGCTGCCACAACGCACGCCATGGAGAAATCAAACAATTCGAAATCTCCATTGTTAACGCCCAGCCGCTAATCACAACCGACGTCGAGCTGGGCGCACGATCAACTGCGAAGCGAAGCACGCAGCGCCGATCGCTCGGATCAGAGAAAATCTATAGATGTATACATACACACACAAACACATGTATATGCATATGTGTGTGAATGCACAGCTCAGTCGCATTTGATGATAAGATGAGAATCTTGTTTCGAGCATTGTTTATACAAATCGATCGAAATATTTATTATGATGTATGTATGTATATAACTAACGGAGAAACGTAGTTTCTTTTCCTGTTTATTTCCAATTTGAAGCATGCAATATTTCCATATATTATATGCTATAATCTCTTCAAGCAGAGCCCCTGCTCCTCAACTGCTCTTGGCCATCTCCTGCCTGATCCAGGCCAAGTAGTGGTGCACCCGCGTATAGATGCTGGGCACATTTGGAGTCTCGCAGCCAATGCCGGACGAGGTGATGCCCATGACATGGTACATGCACGGATAGTCGTCGTGGTAGTTCAGCACCGGGCCGCCGGAGTCGCCGTTGCAGGTGTCCTTCAGCTCGGGTGAGCCTATACACAGCATGGTGCTCACATTGTAGCCATTGGGCAGCTCGTCCAGATCCGTGGTCGTTAGGCATCTAGTGCCAAAGTTCGTTAGCTTCACCTTCAACAGTTTGGTGGATTCACGGCCCGCAAATCTCTTATGACCCCAGCCGATGGCAATGAAGTTCTCGCTGCGATCGCCATCCACAAAGGGCAGGCAGGCGGGATGCTTGTATACGTTGAACGTCACAGCGCGATCCAGCTCCAGCAGGGCAATGTCATTGTAGAGCATCGTGTAATTGTAGTCCGGATGCTCAATTATCTTTTGCACAGCGAAGTCCTCGGGCTCCGCATCATCCTGGTCGCTGGCAAAGTCCAATTCACCCAGCCGAACCACATTAACTGCACCACTGGAAACGAAAAATATATTATAATTATTTTTTGAATTTCATTTGGGTTTTATTCCTCACTGTTCCGAGTAAAGGCAATGGGCTGCCGTGAGCACCAGACGCTTGCTTATCAAGGTGCCGCCGCAGAACCACTTGGTGTTGTTGTTGGCATTGCGATTGCCCAGTCGCGCCATTGGGGGAAATTCCTTGGGCTCGGCCGGCGTTCCGCCGACTATCAGCGGTCGTGAGCCATGGCACGAATCAATAGTTTCCCATCGGACGGGCGCATTAGCGAAAAAGAAGCTAATCGCAACTTGTTCCTCGAAAACCTCGCGCTTGACCTGGGTGCAAGCTGCAGGTGTTAATTAGTGATTGGATTAATGCGTTAACAATATACGCTCGTAATATTTACACTGCTTTGCCGCAGCATCCGGATCTTGGCACCGCACGAACGCTGCCAGTGCCAAAACGAACAGCAGCAGCAGACGAGCTGCGTTCACCTGCGTCATGGTGCAAAACTCTGAACTTTAGTTGAACGAGGTTCGAGCCAGACTAAGCGATACTAGTCGAGCGACTTGATTAACGAGCTAAAAACTAAACGATTTACAAATATCTCTCTCACTCTCTTTGCGCATCAGCGTACACACTATTTACAATCCATTAGGAATAGGCTGTCAAGAAGATCTTACGTTTGTCTATTAACAATTCGATGTATGCCTCACATACATAGTTTAATTAAACAAAATTCTTAAGATAGTTAACTAAAGTTTAAGGCACTTTGCTTTAGGTGAAGTGTATGCCAGCCGTGTTGAATGCCAGCAATAAACGCATAAACTCATCGATGTCCATAGATCGAGCGCGGGAGCTACTGAAGCCTTGCTCCTCCAGTATGCCCATGACCTTCTCCTGCATGTTAAAGTTTTCCTCAAGTTGCTAAAAGATAGAGTAAAAATTTAAATATAGATATAAAACAGTAAGTTATTAGCTAATTTCTAAACTCACCTCGTTTCTCAGTGATCGATATAGTCTGTAGTTCTTTTCGAGCATTTCCATCACAGAGTTCACTTTGAACGTAGCC
This sequence comes from Drosophila meridionalis, assembly GCA_035045145.1. NCBI lineage: Eukaryota > Metazoa > Arthropoda > Insecta > Diptera > Drosophilidae > Drosophila > Drosophila meridionalis. The sequence goes on along the minus strand of JAWNPG010000020.1, from coordinate 6,896,304 downwards.
GCCAGAGTTTTGTTTTTGCGCAGGAAGGCAATGCGGGTTAGGCCATCCCATTCGGTGAAGTTAATGGGTGGCGGAGGATTCTTTGGCTCGAGACGCACCACGCTCGACTCCACTTTGGGTGGCGGCCGGAAATTGTTTTTGCCCACCTTCATTAGCATATCCACACGTGCCAGCAGCTGTGTATTTATGCTCAAACGGCAGTAGAGCTTGTCGCCTGGCTTCGCTACCAGACGCTGTGCGAATTCCCGCTGGAACATCAACACGGCACAGCGAAACAGTGGGCGATGCAGCAGCAACTTGAAGATCAGTGGCGAACTGATCTGGTAGGGCACATTGGCAATGCACAGGTCGAAGAAGGGTAGTTCTGCTTTCAGAAAATCCCCGATCAGCATCTGTAGTTTGGGCTGCAGAGGTGTCGCCTGCACGCGCTTCTGCAGTTCGGCGGCAAGGCGTGTGTCGATTTCGCAGGCAATCACCTTCTTGGCACGCTCCAGCATGCGCACAGTCATGTTACCTGTGCCAGGACCGATTTCCAGCACCACATCGGTGGCTCGCAGAGCCGCCTTCTCCAACATCGAGGTAATGACCAACGGATTCTTCAATATGTGCTGACCGAAATCCTTGTTAAACACAATGCCTACAAAGCAGTTGCTGTTACAGTTATTACGAAAGGAATTTTATGTAAATTGAATTACCTTGCTTTTGCACCTCATTGTGTACGCGGCTTTTCTTCTCTGTTTTAACTTTTGGCATGTTTGATTTGTAAATAAATTAGAGTTTCTTCAGCTCCTGTTGTCGACCTGTGAATTTGTTTTGCTTCGTCTGCTTTGCCTTTTATATTTGGGTGACATGTGCACGGCTCAGGGTTGCATTTATGTGCGGTGTTGCCAGATCGCTGATTGGCGCGCGTTTGAAAGCCATCCGTTTTTTATTAAACCAATAGCAGGAAATAAATGAACACATTGTTACATTTTTATAGGTGTTACCTCTTTATTTATTAATTAGTTTTCATTTTCATTAAATCTTCGCTTAAAATTATAAATCAATTTTTAGTAATTTTGTTTTCTTTGGTTATCTTTCCTCGCTTCTTCTTACATTTTGTCACCATTTCATTTGCTTAGTTTCTTGAATAACAACTCACTGTCCTCTCATAGTTCATTTCTTTTTACAACATATCAACTGTTGGTTTTTGACCTTCCTTTGTAGCTTATTTATTCATTTATTTAAACATAACTTAAAGATTATCTTTGTCTCAATATAATTTTGTGGGATTTCTGTTAAATATTTGTAATCCATTTGTATAATATTCTTTTAATGAGTAATTTCTATTTTCCAATTGTGTTCGTCTCAGATCGGTAACGAATCAAGACTCTTCATATTTGTTCTTCGCTCTTTTAATTTATATGCTGTCTATGTATAGAATCTAAATTGCAGAAGGTACATGAAAAGGTGTATCCGTCGGCATGGCATTTGACTGGTTATGCTTGTTGTATGAAGTTCCTAACCACAGGCTATATATGGTTAGGAACGTAACTAAATCGAGAATACAAAACGTTTCGCACTTCGCACTTGTCGAAGTTAGTCAAGCGATTTCAATTGTTTTAGTGACAATTTATTAATGAGTGTTACAATTACAATACAAGTTGAATCGAGCTCAGCAGCAGCCATTCTCCGGCAATAAACAATAAAGCTGTTGTTCTGCTGCTGAGCTAAGCTTAACTTACTGATAGTCAACTACTCATCCAATTCATTGCGTGGGCCAGCACAATTGATTAGTTTCGCTAGGTCTAGTTCTTGTTCTTGTTAATACAGTAGTTAGCCAAACCAAAACAAAACAAACAGAAAACAACAAAAAGGCGTTACAATTTCAACTTTAGTTCTTTTAAACTTTGCTCTACACTGGGCCGTGTTGATTATTTCTTAATGAGCTTACAGCTAAAATTCTGTTTTACAACTTGTTCTGTTTACGTTTCTCATTTAGTTTTTATTCAGGTTACGCGTTACATTTTTGTTTTGCTTTGTTCTCTGTGTGTGTGTGTGTGTTTTTATTAAATTTATTATTCATTTTGTTTGCTTTTCACAATGCGCTTCAGCTGCTTCCATTTCAAGTTCGGTAACAACCAACAGTTTTTACTTATGTATTTTATTTGCTTTTCTTTCCCTTTCCATAGGTATAAACTAATTTTTTGTTATGGCTGGATCCGTATGTGTAAATTTGTGATACTTTGCATTATTTTTTACAACTGCATTTTCGAACTAGTTTATCGCATTTGTTTTTGTTTTTTACTTTTCTTTTCATTTCATTTTTTTTTCTTTTTGTATAAATTGGTTTACATTTGTTCTGTCTTCATTTTAGTTTAGTAAAATGCGGTTTTGAGAATACTTGAGGTTAACATTTAAATGGGTATTAGAGCCTGGCGCTCTGCTTGCTATTTCATAAATATATTATTTAATTATACACTTGGGCTTGTTATCATTACATACAAAGTTTCATTTTGTTTTGTGTTTAGTTAACAATGTTGCTTACAATTAGTAATTTTCGCTATATACTGCCATTTGTTGCATACAAATTTATCAAACTTAGTAATCGGCAAAACAATTTGCGCTCCTGTAAATGCAGTACAAGATTCATTAGAAATTCAATTATTTTGATGCTCTCAAATCAACAAAAAAACTAAAGTTCGATTTTCAAACAAATGTATATATATATTACGTATATATATATTTTTAACACGAATAATTGAAATCATAAAAACAAAACTAACAAATTTCGATGCCATATAGATGGTTTCCATTTGTTCATTTAAACGTTTGTATTTTTATCTCCTTTTTTCAATTATGCAAATTGGATTTGTTGTCTGAGTCTTTGGTTTTAAAATCAACACATATATATTTATTTTTTTTTAATATTGGTATTATTTCATAGATTATCTCTGTTCATATATATAATTTGTTCTGCTTTGTATTTGTTTTACAGTTTTAACTGCATATATTTCACATATACTAGATTAACTCTATGCACATATAAATATATATAGATATATGTATGTATATATATATATTTATACATATAAATATGCATATTTATAAGCATATATATATACATACACATATAAATATATAGTCATACTTTATTATACTTTACTGAAATTTAATATGTTGTCCAACTTATAAGCTAAACATATTTTGGTTTTTGTATTTATAATTTGTGTTCCATAAAATATATATGAATTTAAAATGTGTTTGTTTAGTTTTTACTTTAAAGTTTGTTCTCATTTTAAGACTAAGCTTAGTTTCATTCACGTTTTGTGTTATTGTTTAAATTTCTGCATTTGTTTAGCTCCTTTTTTGCATGTGCGAGTTTGTTTGTGTTATTTTTGGCTTTATTTTAGATTTATTTATATTTTGTTTTGTTTTTGTTGTTATTATATTATGTTTGTATGTATAACAATAAGTTATTTTAAAATAATATCGCTTTAATACTTGAGAAGGAAATTGTGCAAGAGTTCGAATACGCATAAACTTGATTTCTTCTTTTCTTTTCTTTTCTTGTTCATTCTTTTCTTTTTTATCGTATTTTCTTATGTGTACAGACGGCTTTTTGAATTGCGATTCGCATAGGATAGCGCTGTTGCGAGATGGCTGTCTGCATTTGGGTGCGAAACTTGAGATTCGGCACATTAATAAATAAAAAACTAATAACAAAAAGCATGGCGCTGCATTTGCAACAACATTGACTAGATCAGGGCTTATTTTTTGGCAATAATAATTGTTTTTGGTAAGGGGTGTAGGATATAGGTAGGTAAAGCTGCAAAAATAGCGCCTTGCTTTGAGAAGCTTTGAGCATTACAACGAGCAAAAGCGACGGACTTGTTGAAAGAGACAGATTGTGCGATAAGTTAAGATAAAACTATAAACAAACAAATTCTTAAAATTAGAGTTTGCCTGCGTATCCGTGTGTCTGTGTAAGTGTACGTGTTTGCAAACACTTTTATAGTTAGTTGTTTATTGGCACTGATCGTAGTGACGACTATAAGATCCTCTACGCATTTCCAAACATATATAAGATGTAATCATTTCTATCTATATATAATTTGCGATTCTCAGCTTTTCTTTTTGCATTCGCGTTTTAGTTGTGATTTCTTTATAGAAGTACGCTTTCGTAATTTCTCAATATTTAACTTAAAACGATAAAACAGACAACTAAATGAAAGGTTAAGGACCACAACTGGAAACAGACAACAATAAAGCGTTCATAAAGTAATCAACGGAAGCAAAGTTTTTAGGTTCAAATGCTAGGGAGGTAAGCTAAGTCTAGGAATAGGCTAAGAGATTAGCATTGGGTTGCATGTAATTAAAACCCCGGCAACGAAGTGCCCACTGCTTAAAATTTCAACTGATCCAGTTTGCTGGTTTATTTCCCGCCAACACTAAGCGCATATCCAATCCAATTATCCAATGGTCGCCACTTTAAAACACCTTGCGCTCCGGCCCGAACTTGGGATTGACAAATGAGAAGCCGGCGAACTCATCCTGATTAATGCAACGAATAACATCATTACCAATTGGTGTTAGCACAGGCTCCTCTTTGGTGAATTCGGCATCGAAATTGTTGGCATCACGTGGGTTTTTCTATAAGCGAAAATCAAAAGGTTACTAAGTTTTTGATTCTCGACTTTTATTTTACAATACACATACCATTTTGGGTCGGAATGGTGGCTTTATATTGCGCTTCTCCAGCTCCTTCCAGTCCAGTTTATTGAAGAATGCATGCTTGCGGATTTCATTCTCGTCGCCTGTGCAACCCAAACGCTGCTCTGGATTCTTTGTGAGAAAACCTGAAGAGGACATTGGTGATATTATTTGTAGTTCTTATGTGGAAAATCAAATCTTACCTTTCAATATGGAGACGGCTTCGCGGGACAACCACACGGGATAAAGCACATCATCGTGCATTATGGAGTCGAAAAGCTCATCTTCATTGTCAGCCTCAAACGGAGGCTGGCCAGCCATCATCTCGTACATAAGAACGCCCAACGCCCACCAGTCGACGGATGCGCCGTATTCCTGTTCCTTGAGAATCTCGGGGGCTATGTAGTCGGGTGTGCCACAGAATGTCGTGGTCAGCATGCCGTTCATGATGCCCTCCTTGCACATGCCAAAGTCAGCGAGCTTACAGTGCCCCTCCTGGTCGAGCAATATGTTGTCGAGCTTCAGATCGCGATAGATAACGCCATGGGTGTGGAGAAACTGCAGGGCGAGCGTCACCTCGGCGGCATAAAAAGCGGCACGACCCGCTTCAAAGCGTCGCGCCTTCTGTATTTGAAACATCAAGTCGCCACCGTTCACATACTCCATGACAAAGAACAAGCGATCTGGTGTCTGAAAACAAGAATGTAACGCCGTAAGGAACGGATGGTTGGCGGCCAGGGCCAAGATGCGTTTTTCGGTCATCGTGCAGTCGACATCATCATCCTGTATAATGGCATCCTTCTTCAAAACTTTAATGGCATAGATCTCGTCGGTGCCCTTCTTCTCGGCCAGCATCACTTTGCCAAACGAGCCCTTGCCGAGCACCTTAATAAAGTTAAAGTCTAGTAGCGAGCACTTGCCAGGGCGCGAGTCTCCGCCACCCACGGCTAGGCTCATGCAGCTGCTGCTGTTGTAGCCGCTTGTCAACGTAGTCGTCGACGTGGCCAAGCTGTCAGCTGACAACGTGCCGCTACGAAATGAGGCACCTGGCACACCGTCGCCCCCCTCGCCACCCAGAGAGGCACCATAATTGTCTTCTCCACCCGGCTGACTCAAGTATTTGGAACGTCGCGGCTGCTGGCCCTGTTTGTCTGGTGAGATGCCCAGCGAGCTGAGTATCTCGGCCATTTGCTTGGTGTTGATGCCGCAGGTATTGGCCACATTCTTTTGGCACCGTTTGTGGACGTTCATATAGCATGTCTCACATTGCAGGCCCTGCTTAATTAGTCCATATAGCAGCGAGCCGCAATGATCGCAGAATGTGAAGCGCTTGTAGCTGTGCACCACAAACCGATGCGGCACGTTGACATTGAACCGCTGCCCGGCCGGCACCACTTCCACCTTGGCTTGCTGTAATTGCAAACAAAGTAATTGAATTATTGAGCACAACAGACCGCATTGATTGACCTTCATACTAACCTCATCGCGCATGCCAGGACATTTCGAGACCACAGACAGATGGCATTTTTTATGTACAACTAATGTGCAGACTATAAATGATTAGATTGAAATATAATTTCATTAATCGAACGCTTTCACAAAGAATCCATTTAAGTAGTTGCAAGCTGTACGACTTATTATGCTCAGCATTTGAGATGAAGTGCAGGATAATTCAAGTCCCAGCAGTGCAGCAGTCAGTTTTAATTGATACGTATATTTCTTGTGATATTTGATATTTACAAAGCTACTTTTGAAGTAATTAATTATGTTTTACACATTCAGAGGTTAGACACACTGAGAAATTAGCATAATTGACGAGCCTTGTCACATAACATCGAATTATATGTGTGTTGTTGGTTGTGTGTAGTAAAGAGTATGTGTAGTTGGTTTAGATAACTTCTGTCTCTGGTCAAATGTAAATTAGTTTCCGTCATTTTATGGACAACAAAGGAATTGTTTAGTCACATATGTGTGTCTGTGCAAATGCTTGCTTGTGGCGTGCAAATTGTCCAGGAATTAATAGTATTATTAAATTGCCCACAGTGCTTAAGCATCAGTAAACAACAATCAAATCAAAACACATACAGATTAGCAAATTCTTCCACAACATTAACAGAATAGTTTGAAATAGTATTATATATTGTGTATAGTTCTAACTGCCAATAAATGTATTGCATTAAAAAAGATCTATTTAAAAACCTATTTAAATGATGTCAGCAATTTGTTTTCTATTAAGCCTCATATCTCAGTTAAGTTAGTTAACTATATTCAATTGCCATAAACATAGCCACAGTAGCGAATGGCTAAAAGTCTAATTGTTGTCTTTCTTTATCTATATAGCGATAACTACAGCAAATACATATGCATAACTTGCGTCATGAATTACTTGAGCTAATCACTTAGTAACTAAAATGAGGGAGAAGTACTCCCTTTAAGACTTTAAGTCTAATATTAGCATAGTTAACTTAAGTAAATAAATCTATTGAATTTTAAAGATAAACTAGTCTTTGCGAATCAAAGACAATTTAAATGTTTTATAAATATTATTATGATTTTTTATCATTACCCTTTCTTGAGCTAACCAAGCATAACTTAAACTTGTAGTAAAAATTCAAATCTGCCTATAAACTCGTACGTCTAAATAGTATTAGTATGAGCGCAAGACAGTGTAAAACAGAGTTACAAAATGTGTGTGTACTTAAAACATTATCATCAAATAAAAATAAAAATAAAAAATGGTCAATGCATTACTTTCGGTGCATGGACAATGCGGAGAGAAGCGACAATAGCAGCGACGGCACAAATTTAAAAATAACTTTCCTTAGATTGTAAATATTGATATTCAGATAAATAGATAATGCAGCTATTATTATGAACAAAGGCAAACGCTTTGTTTCTTGGTCCGAAACTGAACAACATCAACAAACAACGAACGAACGAATGAAACGAGCAAATGCAAGTGATGGATAGCTTTTGATTTTTTGTTTCTTTTTTTTTTAATTTTATATATTTTTTTGTTTGAATGTTCTTCTCAGAGACTTGTAGGCCTCTGAAAGATATTCCTTTTAAATTTGAAGCAAAACACATACCTTGACATTGATAGCCTTGTTTACCAATTCCCCTGCAAAAAGGCAAGAAATTCCGTGGCTATTGCATATATATTTCTTTTATAACTGAATGATGTGTGTGTGTGTTTTGTTGTGTGGGCATGAATTTATGCGAGAAATAAACCAAAAAAGGAAGCAAACCCGCGGCTCGAAACCAAAGAATGAAAGTCGAAAGCATATGTATGTATATAGCATGAGAGACCAAACGAGACCAGTGAAAGATTTCAGCTGCACCCGGCAAATATAAAACCCTCAAATTAAGGCCAGTTATGTGAGAATGGTTAATCCAAAGAAATATTAATGAAATTAAGAAATAATAACTTAAGTTTAATATAGCTAAAATACGTGGCGGAACCCAAAACTGTGAATATTACGTTTGCAATACATTTAAATCGATATATCGAAATCAAGAGAAAGAATATATAGTTATAAATTAAATAAATAAAATCATAAGAGATAAGAGTAATGACAATGCTATGATGTGTGTGTTTTGTAAATCATATAAAAACCCAATAAATATATATATGTTTATATATATATATATATATTAATCACTGCAATTACAACTCAAGAATGATACTGTAGATGGACAGTCTGTCTGTGAGCACGCTCAGAGCGCACATACATATATGTGATATTAAAGGCGATAGTTTATTCACTCACCAAATAAACTCCCGGCAATGTGAACAGAAGGTCGGCTGGCGCAGGAACGTGGCCATAAACTTATGCCCGTTGACCTATGAGAGAAATAAATCGATTGATTAGTTTATTGCCAATTATGATTTGTGCAAACTATTTACTTGATGCACACGACGGCGCATAGCGCCACGGCGTCGATTGAAGCCAGCACGTTCTTTGAACTCCTTATTAACCGCCACAGTCTGCTCCACCTCGGCATCCGCCTTGGCTTGATCTGAAAAGTCTAAGAGGTTATATTGTGCCCCCCAACAAAATGACATTAACTAACCATAATGCTCATGCCTGCCATTGCGGCTCTTCAACTCGATAATCACGTGGATCTTGCCTTGTGGTTCCAGATTAATCTGCAGAATAGAAGATTAATATCAATATGCGATCGATCGTGTGAATATCTTTCTTTTAATTTCAAATTGAATAAATAAATAATACTTATTATGAATAATATTTTTATATGCCTACAGTTAAAATATCCCAAGCAAATAATTTACCCATAGATCCGGAGCACCCGATTCGCTCTGCATTAGATCCTCGAATGGTATAATGCAGTTGGCAACAAAGTCATCCGGTGGCAGGGCCGCATCATGAAAAACAGTTAAGTTGATGTTGCGTGCATTGGTCACGTCGTGGACGAATTGCTCGTTCCATACCGGATCGAATGTCTTTGGTCGGGTTGTCGAACGATCTATTTCAGGAATAAGCTCAGATTAAGGATAACTGTAGTTGGATGTAAATGACTTACCAAAATGACTCTCGTCGACATCTATGGACACGTACGGATCGATCAGCTGCTCATCGGCCAATTTGCCAAACGTTAAATTGTGGCGCTTTTGAAAGTCTGTTGGACGCAGGCCGCTCGCCTCGCACACCTTAATCTGAAGTTTACCTGTAAACATTTCGCTGATTGCTTCAGCTCGACTTGTGGCTCTTTTGCGTTTGTCTTATTCTTGTGTTGTTGTTGTTGTTGTTGCTTTGTCGATCTGGATCTTGGCAGGATTTATCGGCAGCGCCGCGTCAATGCGGCAGCGGTGGTTACAAAACGGTTTCAATCAGTGGGGTGTCTGCCAATTGAGAGGTAATTGAAGTTGAACCAAAAGCAAATAAACAAGTTGATTGACTGAAACTAGTTGAAAAGTAATCTTGAAGCACTTAAAACACTCTTTAGTATAGGTCAATGACACTCTTGAATTTGTTTTAAATATATATACACACAGCACACACACGTTTGTTTGCATGTTTGTAGCTGATGCTCAAGTGAATTTTATAATACATGCTCAAACGGATTTCAAGGTCGCACTCAAATTGACATTGGTGAAAAATGGGAGCACAGCAACAAAAACAACGGCAACAATTACAGCAACGCACATATTCTTAGATATTGCACTTCCGTTCAGCATTGAGATTTGAGTTAGTCAGCGTTGGAATTCACTCGCTCAACGAATTATGAAACGTACAAGAGATAATCGCACACAATTCTGTATTTATATGAATGTATTTTAAAATGCCTGAGCATGTTCTCGGATACTTTTTGTGTGTGTTTAGACTGAGATAAAGCTGAATTAAAGTTGCCCTTAACAAAGTTCCTGTTGTCGCCTGGTTTTAATTTGCTTTTACATGTTCCCATACAGCACAATTATTTGTATTTTATTTTTTACTTTTTATGTATTTACTACCTTCGACTCATAAACACACAGACACGCACACACAAACAACCACAAACGGACACATCCATAGACTGGCGCTCGGACAGTGCATACATAGCAGCAGTAGCAGATATTTTTCACAAATAAAACAACAAAGAAAGAATAACAAGCAATCCTAATACCTCTGCGCCAGCCCCACACCTCGACACCCCCACACACACCCACAACTAGTATTGCGATTGCTAGCCCAGCGTACACACGGGCGTAAGCTCTCGCTCTCGCTCTCACTCTCACTCTCGCTCTTCTATCTCTTTCGCTCTCTCTTTTTATCTTTTATAAGACACGAGAAATTCTCATGCACACACACACAACACACACACGGGCACACAAACACACGCGACACACGACACAAACACGCGTACACATTCCAGCACAAACAATACACACTCGCAGCGCAGCACAGCAATAGACAGCAAATGCAAATTGCACAAGTGAATTTGACAATATGACAATTGCGACTAGTGCGTTAATTTACAATTACCGTTAAATCAACAAAAATACCACTTGAAAACTTATATGTACGAGAGTATGTGTAAGAGAATGCGAGAGAGAAAGAAAGAGAGAGAGAGAGCGCGCAGCTTCGTTAAAAAGCAGGGCAACAGAGAACTAACCGAAAAGAACCAAACAGACAGGCGCAGTACATGAATGACCCAAATATGACAGTGCACACTGGTTGGAAACATGTTTTCGCATTTTGCATAGATTCATTACTTTCGTTTTCAAATCAACGAAAGTAAATTCTTAAACGATATTAAGTTGCACCTTTGTCGTACGAATATCCATTTAAATTTCATGGTTAAATCATTTATCAATTTGATTTATTAATTTTTAATAAAGTCTATTTAATTTCGTGTATTAAGCGCCAGCTGTGCGAATATAGTCTGTCATACATGTTATTGAAAGAGCTTTCGCAAAGTACAGAGCAGACCTTCAGGGAAATCGGTGGACATTACTTTACATTACACCTCAATTACTTACCTTTTCTCGCAAGGGTACCGTGGCTGTGGCTGTGGCTGTGCGCCGTGCTGCTCTCTTCGCCTTGCTATGTGTGCGCTCTCGATTGTTGGTATATTAGAGAAAAATGTTCAGCTACATACATGTGTATGTGCATACATACATATGTGCGAAAAAATTAAGGATGGCACATACACAGGCACAGCACACACGCACACACAAACGCAAACAGACACCCTGTTTGCTCAATTCCAATTGGAAATTATTTCAAGGTATTTTTGCCTTTACGTTTGACAGTGGCAATATGTTTACACTATATTCTCACACAAACACACTTTCCAACATTTTTCGACAATAGAATTTCATTTCTGCGCACGAATAATTAAAGCAAAAATAAAAATTATTTATCGTCTCTCGCTCGCCTTCGCCTTTGACAATTACATAGGTCAGTGTGGCTGCATATCTAAGGCCAATAAATACCAATATTAATGTGCAACTCAGGATTGAAGACTAACAAAAATACAAAAATACTAATTAAAGAAAAGCCAAAAGAAATTGATTCAAAAATATCATAATTTCGAAATAAGGCATACATTTTGTCACATTTTGACACTGAATGCAAAACAAATTCCATTTATTTTATTTAATAATTTGCGCTCAACATATTTATTGTTAGCTGTCACATTAACAAAACAGCTGATTTTGTTGTTTGCGACAACTCTGTTTGTTTTCTAGATATTTCCCTTATTCATTGCGCTGTCAGGATTACTTTGCCTTTGAATATTCGCGAGAAACATATTTTACACCTTAATTTCAACCAACAGTTCACTCATAAGATGTCGCTGCGATATGACTGGTATCAATCGGAGACCAAGGTGGTCATAACAGTGCTATTAAAGGGCGCCACTGAGAAAAATTATGCCGTCAATATTGAACCGCAAAAAGTACATATGACAGCCGATGGCTATGATTTACTCCTACATCTTCTTCATCCCATCGTTGTGGATCGCTCCTCACACAAAGCCTTCTCCACCAAAGTCGAAATAACATTGGCCAAGGAGACGGGTGTGCGCTGGGATAATCTCGAACAAAAGGCCGAAGTCGTCGCGGCACTGTCCACTCGTCAAGCAAAGAACTGGGATCGTTTAGTCAGCGAAGAGGAGAAACTGGACGAAAAGGAAGCAAAAGGCGAAGCCGCTTTGAACCAGCTATTCAAAAAGATCTATAGTTCATCCTCGCCGGAAGTTCAAAAGGCCATGAACAAATCTTTCTCTGAATCTGGCGGCACCGTATTGAGCACCAACTGGGACGAGGTATCCAAGGAGAAGGTCACTGTCAAGCCGCCTGAAGGCACCGAATTCCGCCAGTGGGACAAGTAAAATAGATGAAAGTCCCACGAATTCATATCCATTAAGAAGCCTAAATATAATTATTTACAGACACAGAAATGATTATGCTAATATAAATAACTGATACGTATTTCAATAAATTTGAGCTTAACATTACTAATACAAATGCGTCTATTGCGTATATGCGTACACACATATTAAGTATGTGTGTGTGTCAGTGGTGCCAGATTTTCAGAGTAACCATAAGCTAGATTGAAGAAAAAAATAAGCTAGAATAAGCTAAAATTAAAAAAAAAAAATCTTAAAAATAAGCTAACGATAAAACCACTTGTATAATGTATAATTTTTAATAGAAATTTTAATAATTTTTATATATTAATATATAAATGAAATTATATCATCAATTTCCTCTGTTTTAGACGACTTTGGAACAAAATTAATTTTGTTTGTTTGCGTATTGACTTGCATGCACGCGACATGTTTTTTGGTAACGGCATGCTGCCGCAATTCGCACAGTTAAGCCTCAATTGTTGCTTTGCAAAAGCAGCAATATGTTTTTGTGGAGGCTGTTGGGACTCTGCGAAGCTACTCCTTAAATTCGACAAAATTAGTCCACGATTCGCAAAAATTTTGTTTATAAATGACTTTCGGCATTTTTACAAATATTAAAAGCACGTAATATTATTATAGTGTGACCAAATAATATTAACATAAGTTTATGCAGACAATTGCATAAGATACCAAAGTTCACCGAAAAATATAGTTTGATTTGCCCCTTAAAATAACCATAAAAATACTTGAGAATCACTAAAAAATATCGATATGTTCAAATTTTTTTAAAGCCAAAATAAGCTTTATGAAATTTGAAATAAGCTAGATTTCAAGCTATAAGCATTTCAACAAATTTCTAAGCTATTTCATTTCGAAATAAGCCAGATCTAGCTTAAAATAATCCAAAATGGGAACACTGGTGTGTGTGTGTGTTTAGGGGGTGGTAGCGCTCAACGGGGAAATTTTTACGACGAACAGCTGATCGACTGCCGGCGATGTGCAACGACGCACAATTTTTTGTTCTTTTATAATAACAGACGAATTTGCATTAGACACGGGACAATATGTATAAAAATTTAGATGAGCACAATCGGCTAGTCAATAAATATCTAAAGATATTTTTTGTTGTTGCATTATATTGGTAAGTATCAAGTAATTGGGCTTATCGCCGCTGCCTAACTGTAACACGTTGCCATTGCGACCAGGTGCACCTCCATATTGACAGTATTTGTGAACAAACACCTGCTGAGCAGCGAAGATGTTAACTTGGGAGCTCCGCTCTTCATGTCCTGGTATCAGTGCGTTGTTTCCACCATCATCTGCTTTGCAATGAGTCGACTTAGTCGCAAATATCCGAGCGTATTCACCTTTCCGGAGGGAAATCCATTGGACATTGACACCTTTCGGAAACTACTGCCGCTAACAGTGCTCTACACACTGATGATTGGTGCCAACAATCTGTCGCTCGCCTACGTCACGGTCGCCTTCTACTACATTGGCCGCTCCCTCACCACGGTGTTCAGTGTGGTGCTGACATATCTGATCTTGAGGCAACGGACAAGTTTCAAGTGCTTGTTGTGCTGTGCCACAATTGTGGTGGGCTTTTGGCTGGGTGTGGATCAGGAGAGTCTAACACAAGCATTCTCCTGGCGCGGCACCATATTCGGTGTGCTCAGCTCTCTGGCGCTGGCCATGTACTCGATACAAACGAAGAAGTCGCTCGGCTATGTCAACCAGGAGATCTGGCTCTTGAGCTACTACAATAATCTGTACTCCACACTCCTATTCCTACCTCTTATCATTCTGAACGGTGAGCTGGGCACGATTTTGGCATACCCTCACTTGGGGGCGCCCTGGTTTTGGGCAGCAATGACACTCAGCGGATTTTGTGGTTTTGCCATTGGCTTTGTCACAGCTTTGGAGATAAAGGTTAGTGAGTCAACGGCAATAGTGTGTAGTATTGCTAAAGATATGTAGTTATCAATCATCTGCTGATTACAGGTTACTTCACCGCTAACGCACAACATCTCCGGCACGGCCAAGGCGTGCGCACAAACAGTTATTGCCACGCAGTATTACAACGATGTACGCTCCGCGATTTGGTGGACGTCCAACATAGTCGTCTTGGTTGCCAGTGCAGCCTACACTCGGGTCAAGCAGCTGGAAATGCTGCAACAGCATCAACAGCGAAACGCGGCAACATTGAAAGCCTGAGCAAAAACATTTCCCATAATTCGAACAAATTTCTATGAATTTAAAACATGTTGTCATGTACTATGTTTGTCCTTCTGTGCATTAGATAGTGCAATTCTTCAGTGTTCCAATCGTACGCAATGTGTTAGTGTATGTCAGTTGATAAAGTGTAAGGCGTCCAATTACTCTTATTGTCATGGCGCACAAATATCTTTTGATCTTTTTATACGTAAACCTATAAACCTATACGTAAACCGTAAATACTTTAATAATAAGAAACCCTAAAGACGGATCAAGCAGCTCTTGCTACATGGGAATAAAAACGTTCCTGGAAATTATATTATTTGTAAACTTGTATTCTGACTTTCAATGTGCAACTGGATTATTTAGCAATAAAGCAACCGATTATGTGAGTACATACGAATAAATTATAAACTAATTTGATGCAGCTGATGCTTCCATTGATTGTTCAGGTGCTGGTTCTGCTTCTTTCTTTGCTTCCCTGCTCAATTTGGCAGAGGTCTTGTCGTAGAACTCGGGTATATATACGAACGGATCGATCTTCAGCTGTTCACTGCTTGGCGCGCTCTTAAGTAGTACGCGTGTTATAAATCGTCCGTCCCGTTTGGGTCGCATAGTGTTTACATCTTGCAACAGAAAGCTTATATTCTCCTCTAGATGCTGTGCATCCATATCCAGAGTGCCCACGTTGGCTTTAATTAAGCCAAAGTTCTGCTGATATTCATCCTTAGTTGCGCTGTAGCTGATGCCATTGGAGAATTTTTTAACCATTTCCGCAAGATTTACGCCTAGCGTCTCGCTCTTTGGATTGGGAAACTTGCGCTTCATCAAGCCACGGAGAGCAACGAGCTCGGCCAGAATGTTGGGATGTGCAATAATGAATTGATAATCGGACAGCAGCAGTTCTCCGCCTGTTATGTCCTTAATCAGCTCCACGCCACCCACAAGCGTAGCGCCTGCTTCGCGCGCTTCAACAATTTCTTCCTAAAATTATATTTGCGTGTTAGCAAGCGAAAGATTAATATGTATTATATATCAAACTTACGTTGCCCTTTGTAAATACTATGATCTTACGTTCCTCGCCGTGATCAAACTTATGGGGTACCATAGCCATGCGTTGGAAATTATCCACAAATCGTGTGGCCTTTTCACCCTGCATATTCAGCTCAATTTCCACATTCAGTGAAGCATTCGGCACATTGTACATGCTAGGATGATGCGTCTCTCGATGGCACTGTATAGCCTCGGCTATCGTATAAACCGGCCAGCGGTAATAGCGTCCCACGTAGACGTCATCTAGGGGCACCTGCTTCCAGGAGTCGTCCACGTGTTTGTCTGCGCGTTTAACATTGATTCTAAACAAATTTTTGATTAGAAGCAATATGTCTATAAGCCTGTTGATTTCTCGCTTACTTCTTGTCACGCTGATTGTGGGGAATGAAACCAACTTTCTTTACCTCCACTTTAACCTTTTTTTTACGTGCCTTCTCCCGGGTGCCTTTGCGTGCTGCTTCCGTGACCGCGGTCAGGTGCAGGCAGCGCAATGCCTCTCCAGTTTGCTGCCGCACGGCGAGGGCACGCATCGTTGACAAAAGCGTTAACATTTCTGTTATGAATATTAGTTTGACTCCTGAAGTTAGTTATTAAGTTATAATTATATAATATTAACTATTCCCGGCTGTTCCGAACAAAATCATAACAGAACTGCAGAGTGACCAGTGCACATTGGGGAAATTATCGTTTACAAAATTATCGATAGCAAATCAGCTGTTGAAATGAAATCAAAACAATTTAGTAGAGTTTCCAACTGGCTCAGAAATGTATGCTAAATTCTTGAAGAATTAATTTTTTCGACAGATATACGATACATTTTTTAACTACTTTCTATTAAAGGAAAATTTAATTTTTTTATTATAATTTCTTTCAACAAAGTCTTTTGTATGCTTATTGCAGTAAATTCACTTTTAATCCAAGTTTCGCACCTAGCAGAGTCTTGGCAAGTGATTGGTATTTTGGGAAATTTAGTAGAGTCACATCAGTTAAAAGACAGTTATAAATTTCAGTAAGGATATTTTCAAATATTAAGTTAAGAATAAACTCTAAAATCTAAAAGATAAAATAACTAAATTTAAAATCTAGGAAAGGCGCCCAATTCACAGTTTCCTTCATTAATTTGGTACAAAACCAACGCTCGAGAGCAATACTCTCAATGGCAAGCATATACATATATATAAAATCAAAGTGTTCAGATTTTCTCAAAAGCACGCCAATCGCTCGCGGTGTGCATATGTGCTCAGAATAGATTCGACCAACGAACGGCATAATACGGTTTCGCGGCGTGAACAAAATCGCGAAAGAATCTCTCATAATACAGAGAAAAAAGGAAATTCTGTGCTGAGGCGGACGATTGTGTGCATAACAAAAGTGCAAGTAATTATTTGTTGTTTTAATATTATGCAAATTCTTACAAGTAATGGCGGACAGCACTTCCCAAAGAATCTTGGCCACGCTTATATATTTTGGTATCTTTTATGTTCCGAAGAACATAAAATTCAAAATTGTGTATTCAATGTGGCAACACATCGATATAGCATTCTGAAAGTGGCGAAACGAACGCCTAGTGAAAGTAATGGGCATTAAGATATACACACTCACACACACACACTTATGCATACACAGGCATGCATATACACACGCCCATATCCAATGCTGCACCTTGGGGCCCCATTTTCCCCCCAAAAATTGGAAATATTAATTGCGTGTAACCTAAAAATGAAATAATGGAAGTGTGCACTCCTCGCCAACTGGGAATGGGAATGGGAATGGGAATGGGGGGTGTCTCAACGAAGTGCCTTGGGGTGGGGGTGGGGGCAGGCCAAACAAAAGAGTGTCAGCAATTTAAAAATAGTTTACGCCATTGTTTCTATTTGTTGTGATTTTGTGTTATTTTTCGTGCGGCCGTTTGTTGTTCGGCCTGTCGATTGCTGGATTATTAAATATTTGTACAACAAATTGTGGCATCAAGTGCATTCGCAACTTGTGGGGGCTTCGGATCGTTCGAATCGTTTTGTTCCGTTCCGTTTATTGACCACAGAGGCGTAAATATTTCTCAAATATTTTCAAAACTTTTGCACATGTGGCGAAACGTGCTAAAATTTCGTTTTTCAAATTTATTGTTTATTTCATGTATTTTAAGCGTTACACTTTAAGGCATTTCGAATTACCCCATATACGATACGTATACACAAGTCTGCCAAATTATATACATATATATTTATGGGAGTGTGGCTGAGTGTGTGTGCCTCTGTGTTTGGGATACTGTGTGTGTGCGTGTGGCGGACGTTCCACATTTGTCTTCCTCTTTTATAAACAAATTTTTGATTTCGATAATTCGTGGGATATTCTTGTCTTGCGTGTATTTCTAGTGGCGCATCTCTCCGAGTAAACAAACAAAAGCCAATTGAGCATTTCAGTACGCGTATAGACACACACATAGCTGGACACACGCACACACATACGTACATACATATTTATGTAAATCGAAGTGGACTTGCGCTGGTCTCACAACTTGGAATGGACGGGCCGCCGCCGCCAAAGCCGCGTCGCACGCGACATAGAATCAGTGCCATGCACTACGAATCCTTGCCGACGGCACCGCCTGCCATGTGTGGACGGGCCGATGAGAACATCTTCCAGTTTCCCGCCGTTGCATCGCGAGCACGCAATCTGTCCGCCTCGCCCAAGCTGCGCGAGGAGAAGGATTTGCCCGTGTGCGGGCACGGCAAGCACAGCTGTCGCGTCTGCCAGCCTTACCGAGCGGATCGTGGCACGATTGAGCCGCTCAAGAATCGACTCAACACTGCCATTGAGGCCATGGATCAACTGACGCGCACTTGTGCCATGCTTGAGGGTCTGCTAGAGCAGAAACTGGCCACCATCACGGACAACGAGGAGGAGTCGGCCGTTGAAATGGAATCAGATAGGTTATCATCCAATGCTGCTTCGACTTCGACTTTAACCCCAGGCACAGCAACGATTCCTGCTGCTGCACTGGCTCCAGCCACGTCGACGCCTACTGCCGACACCGAATTCGAATTGGAGCACTCGCTGACCTGGCTGGAGTCCCTACTGGGCACGGAGGTGGTGCCACCCACAAAGCAGGGCAAATTCAAGCGGTATGTATAGACTGAAATTCGATATTCCTTGCTGGGGTAAGGCTGACGTTCACGCCACAGAATACGCGAGCGCAGCAAGTCCATGATGGAGGAAGAGATACACATGTACTTGAAGGGCGACCGCCAGCTGAAGAGCTCCTCTCGACCGTATTTGTTGCGCCGGCAGAGCACCTACAGCGACAACAAGTCCAAGGTGTCCAAGTGGACCAAGGTGAAGGCTGCCTTTAAGTGGGAGCGGGCCAATGTGCCGCCCACAGGCGCGCACGATTCAAACTCATTGATGCCACTCAACCTGGAAGTGGAAAGGTATTTAAGACTATTATCTCTATTCTTTCATATAATCATACGAGTCCGTAATCCTTGCCAGGTATTTGAAGGTGCCGATCAGCGGTGCTGGCGGCAGCAGCTCCGCGGACAGCATCATTAGCTCCTCGTCGGGCCACTTTCTGAGCGAAACGGGCGGCACACCAGGCACCATCAGCTCGGCCAGCTCCCTGGATGAGCTACAAATGGATGCAGGCAGTCGCCAACCAATGCGTAAATGCTTTGCTTAAGCTACTCTCCCATATCTGCTGCAGCTGCTCCTTTCTTTGCAGGGCGACATTCATCGAAGAGCGACACGCGTGCCTCCAGCTATGAGGTGGAGCTGCGTAAGTCGGCCACCGATGAGCGCTTGGATGGGGCCAAGTGCACGCTGCCCAGCAAATCGTCGTCGAACAAATCTCTGCGTCGCTCGAAGGCCTTCTCCGACTTTGAGGTGCTGCCCGAGGATCATGTGGCGGACATTAAGTCGACGACCAGTCGCCGGAACAAGCTGCCACCCAGTCCATTGAATCTCAACCAGGTGTGCAGTGATCTGCCGCAGCTCCACTCGCCCCTCAAGAGTCCCAAGGATGGATCGCGTATGCGTCAAGTCAACTCTCCGGGCAACTCCTCGGTGCCGAGCAGTCCATCCAGGCTTTCGGATTTCTTCGGTGAATTCGGTGGGTGAGCTTTTTGGTGGCTACCAATGCAATCTTTGCGGTTTCCATTAACGTCTGCCTTTGCAGAGAGCGAGGAGCTGTCGAGTGGAGTTTCCTCGGAGCCCACGACGCCAAACTGTAAGACTTTCACACAGAACGAAGATGAAGTATTTCAACATTATCAACTTCTACTACTCAAACTAGATATGGAGTTCAAGCATAAGCAATGCGAACTAAAGCGATCCAGCGCGAGCAATCGCAGTAAGCCACACGACAGACATTCAGGTAATCCACCGATCACGCCTAATCCCGATTCCTTTCCAGGCGTCAAGCTCTGCAGTGCCGGTCCCGGCCCCAGCCCTGGCAGCGTCAGCGGCAAGCGCAGCAGCGAGGAGCACTCACCCACGCAGCTGCTGCACAGCGATCTTATGTCCACCGAGCAGCTGGAGCAGAATCTGACACCGCAGTTCAAGAAGAAGCTGCACAAATGGCGGGCTAAGCAGCAGAGCTCCAATTGCTACGCAAGCTCCGAGCCAGCGGCGAGTCCCACAGCCAAGAGTCTAAGTGGCGGCGACATAAAGCCCAAAATCGATTGGAATCTTTGGAGCTCGGGTGCACTGAAGCTGGAGGGTCAGGGCCTGTGTGCGCTGCCAGACCAAAAGGATTTACCTGAAAAGTTTCAAAAGAAGCTGGGTGAGTCCACAGTGGGCACAGTGGGCCATCGTTACTTATTAGAAATATTTATCCACAGAGCAATGGAACCGCCTAAAGTGTACGCCCGGCGGCGGCACCAACTCCGACAACGATTCCCTCAAGCGCAGCTCCAAGCATAATCAGTCCAGCCGGCGAGGATCCGACGATGATCGCTGGTATAAGCACAAGCCGCACGAAAAGGAGAAGTATGTATATACTCCATGTCCTAGTCTGGAGCAGTTTCTATTTCTCCTACTTACAGATTGGCTCGCCTTAAAGCCATTGTGGCACCGGATCACACATCGAAGAACATTGAAGTCAAGACCTCAGACGGTGAGGTGCGGAAGTTCGAGGGCATCTCTCGCAAATTTACGCGCAAGCTCTATGAGTGGGAGAAGGCCAGAGGCATTGGACCAGAGGCCTCCACCTTTGCGCTGCTCCATCCGGGCTACAGTCCCTTATATGTGGGCCTCATCAACAAGGAGTGCCATAAGAGTGAGTCTCCCCTCTAATACTTGGTATAAGATTAAATAATTTTACATTTATATAGACAATCCCGAACACTCGCCGACGCTAAGCCGTTCATTATCGCTGGATAGCGTAGCTCCCAACGGAAATCAGGCGCCAGTCATATCGCAGCAGGCCTCGTCGTTGTCCCTGAACGACGTCAACGATTTCAAGGAGATGCAGGACTGCACAGACTCGGCGGATCACGAGTTCAAGAAGTACGATGAGCCCGAGGCGGTTATGGTCGAAGTGGAAGAGCACATCCATGACACCGCCTCCCCGCTGGTAACCGCCCACACGCTGGTCGAGCAGCAAACGCCCATCTACAAGTACGAGGAGGTGCAGTGCAATGACTATGTGTAAGTCCGCTCGATCAATAACTGGCAACTGTTCTAACTATAACTATATATAAATATATACGTGTGTGCGTATATATATTCCTGCAGCAACTCGCGCCGCGTTCAGAGCTTCGAGTCGCACACGAACCTGGCTCCGCTGCTGGGCGCACTGAAACGTGCCGACGAGCTGTTTGCCCGGCTCAAGCAGGCCACCGCAGACATCGTGGAGCATGTGGAAATGCGGGATTGCCAGGCGACCTTGTTAGGCATTCGCAGCATTTATCTATACTACTCCAACAATTTGATGAAGCCGAACGTGTTGAATGCCGTCTCCGACGTTCAGAGTGACTTGGGCCGTCTGGCCGAGCTGGTAGGTGCACTGGGTCGGAACTAAAATGGAATTATAATACACTTGTCTACTGCAGATTATAAAGTCGCCGCTGGACGAGGCCTGTTGCCAGGAGACGATGGCGGAGCGCACAACCGAGTACCTGGAGGAGCTGGAAGGCCTGCATGAATCGCTACTCTGCCTCAAACTGAGCATACGTAAGGGACATGCATCTATCATATATTGCCATAACCTCTCTCATATATTCCCCTGCAGAAGGCGGCGCTAATCGTCTGCCCCGTGACATCGTACCGGACATCAACATAACTAGCGAGGATGGACAGCAGCTGGAGAGCAGCTCTGCCTATGCCACCTGCGATGCTTCCAGTCGGGATCATCTGACGCTGGATGACCACAGTGCCGCCTCACCCTCACCCTCGCCCAGGGAGCACGAGACCGAGACGAGCACCACGACTGGCACACTATGCCGAGCTAGCAGCTCCGTTACTGCGTCCAAGAAGAAGCTGCGCCTGCGCAAAATGGGCTCACGGCAGAATAGTAAAACCGAGAGCGACAGTAGTGATGCGGATACACAGAGTGTCCTAGAGACACCGCGTCGCATACGCCGCAAGAACTTTCGGCTGAAGCAGCGATCCCTAGATGATGATTTCCGCTTGAGTTCTGCTCCTGTGCCAGCCGCTGCCCATGTGCCGTCGGCCGAGGCAGACGAGATTATATGCAGCTCGCTCAAGGTCAAGCCCGGCGAGCGCATCGAGGAGTCGCAGAGCATAGCCAGCAGTATTGCCCAGCCGATGGCCAAGCCGACGGGCTTCGTGCCGCCGCCGCTGCCGGAGCAGCATGCGCGCAGCTACAACACCAACGTCAATGTATTCGTGAAGACCAAGCGCAAGCTTTTCACTGCAGTGCTGAAGCCCAATGCTGCCGAGGGCATAGCTCTGCTAGAGAAAGAGCTGGAGAGTCCCACGTACAGCGTCGAGGAGGCGCAGTCACCAAAGTTCAAGGGGCCATCAAAGCAGACGACGCCACGTCCACTTAGTCTCTACAAGTCCATCAGCCTGGAGCGCTTGTCGCCTCTGCGACCCAAGGACGAGCTGCGCAAGTGCCAGAGCGCCAATGATGTGCATCGATCATCCATTCCGGTGCGTGTTCCCCTCGCTAGCGATAGCATCAAATGCCTGACGCGCTCTAAGCGCCAGCTGGGCATGCCGGCCTTTCCCCAAGTGCCTCCGCGTAAAGCGCATCTCTACAAGAAGAACTCGCTGCACAAGTCGCAGAGCGCCACAGTTAGCAACAACATCGAGCACAAGATTGCCAAGACCAGCTCTGGGTCCACGGTGAGCAGGGCCTACCCAGCATCGACGTCCATCGTGTTGCCCAACAAGCTGGACAATACGCTGCCTCGCATACAGCGCAAGCTGGAGGGCAAAGGGAAGGCGTTGCTCACACCTACCAAGGCAAAGCACTTCGAGTTTCCACCATCTGTTTTGGAGCCGCAGCGTCCAGCAACGCCGCTGTCGGAGCGCGCTCTGCGGCTGCAGCAAGCCAAGGCAGAGTTCTTGCAGAGTGCGCCCGTCACGCCCAGGCAGGAGCCGATGACCCCCATCGCCATGAGCGACGTGGCTCTGCACAAGAGCGTCAGCGTCGGCAGTATGCGAGGCGACGTGGGCCGCTCGACGGAGCAACTGCAGCAACGGCAACAGCTGAACCAACAGGAAGTGACTACGGATCAGGAGAGCGTCAGCAACTCCAGCGCCTACGATAGCTTGCCACGCTCTGTCACCCGCTCGGCTCGGATCTCCAGCAAACTGGGCTTTGCCACGCTGGCCTCCAAGCTACGCCGCGGCGGCAAAAAACCGAAGGATCAACCTCCTCCCATGCCGCCAGGCAGCGCGCTATCCGCACTCTGTCGCCAGACGCTGTTGGCCGATTTGGTTATTGGCGTCGAGCATCCACCACCCAGTCCTTCTGCATCCACATCAACATCCGCGCCCGCTCGCAATGTGCACAAGTCACAGAGCTCACCCCAAGCGGCCATATCGAATTTGCATGCCAGCTACGAAGGTCTCAACAAATCATTAAGCGAGCAGTACGTGCGCCAGCTCAAAGAGAGCGACGTCTAGTCAGCCATTTATGAGCACCTACAAGTCCAGATCTAATCAGTGATTATATCAGTGAATTTCAGCAGATTGGCAACCAAAGAGCTTACCAAATATATTCTAATATATAACTGTATACACAAGTGTCTATTGCATGTTTGGGTTGAGCGGAGTTCTATCAACTTTGATATGATCTATCCCAAAGAATCTTTTTCTATTATTCCAAGGAGAGAGTATACGAATTTACTAGTTACTTTCGAGGGGGACAAACACAGTTACATATTGACTTTGCACAGACTTAGCCTCCTCCAGCATTATCAACTAATCAGGCCAACTATCGATGATCCACGTAGTCATCTTCACTATCATCGATGCCATCATCGTCGTCCTCTTCAATATCATTTTCGTGTGGTATTTCAGGAGGATCTGCGCCGGTGTTCCAATAGCGATCGGCTTCCGGCTTGGTGAATTCGTATTCCGGCTTATCTGTGTCCACATAGGTGATACAGACTGTCAGATTTTGTACGGTTTCAATCATTTGCGGAATACTGTCCTTAAATTCCAGACCACATTGAACCGACTGCATTGCGGCGCCTGGCAGCTGATTGTTGATTTTGTCGTACCCAGCGATGCCTACCGCGATTATGTCGTGCACCCGACGCAGGGCCTTGAATACATTCAGTGTTCCGGAGAGTATTTTGCCCATCAACGTTTTTTTGGCGGCTATCTTTTTGTAGATCGTAACTAGCTCTTGGATGTTTCGCTTGATCTCCTTGACGGACGCAACGGTTTCGTTCTGGATTGTCAGTATTAGCCCCATTGTGTAGGTGTAGCAATCGACGCCGCCGTTGATGGCATGTAAAGCTTCCGTAAACTGCGGTACATGCGAATAGCTGCAGTAGGCGGCTTGCGAGACACGCCCCCAGGTGTGCCACATGGTCTGCAGTCCGGCAATGGCAGCCATCACAATCTTCGGCTTGTTCAGCTTCAGCAGATTGATTTCCAAGTCTGTGGCGCGTGCCACAAGCTGGTTAATGCCCAGCTGCGATTCATCGATTACATCCTGTAGTATATCAAGCAGATCCTGCAGCTCCAGCAACTCCTGCTCTGTCAACTCACGGTTAGGCTGTCCCACCACCTCCTCCAACGTGGGCAGCGTTGTGTCGTACTCAGTGATGGGATTGTAGCTCAAATAGCCCTTAAACTGGTCACGGAATTCATCAAAGACCTTCGCATAGGTGGCGTCCAATGGCTCAATCTTAGGCAGCGCCACCTGAGCACTGCCATCGCCGTTCTGCATGGACAGGCCGTATAGATAGTCATACTGCGTTTGAAGTTCCCGATAAAATGGTCGCAAGGCTTCCACCTCTGAGGCGGATAGGCCCAACTCCTTTTCTTGTTGCGCCAGCAGATTAGCCATTTCCTGGTGTGCCCAAGAGCTGCCCAAGAGCAGGCAGCCAAGCAGAGGCAGCAGCACCAAAACTTTCACCATTTCGCTGCCCCGAATGAAGTCAATCAACTGACACACAGTCCACTATGGGCCGTTTGGACTCTCTCGTTATCATTGGTATGGACTGTAAATCTTATCAACGACCACACTTGGATTTTCTTAAATAGTTTGATAAGATGTGGCTAATCTTATTTATGCCAATTTGCAACAACAATCATTTTATTTCACGGTAATCTTCAAGTAGTTTATAATAAAATTCATTAATAAACATACAACAATAGCTGGTCCAAGAGTAATTTTAACTTTTAATTGGGCTTGTTTCTGTATGTTTATAAGTTTTGCTGATCCAATGTGAATGCTAAATGGAAGCTTTAGCTATTCGCAAATACTAAGTATAATACAGAAATATTAAATGTAAAATAATTCATTAGCGAGACAATTAGAATTAACTTTTCATCATAATAAATCATTCCATCATTTTCTAAATATAGATAAATATAGATAATTATACAAATAGTAAGAATCTATCACAGGTTGTTCTTCAATTTAGTATATAGTACATATGTAGATACAATCTGTTATAATGTGTCCTTCATAGCTGCAGTTTCACTAAACAATTGATATCTGTATTGTTGCCTATTTTCACAGACAAATAACAAATGACGACAGCTAGAAAGTAAGTAAATACTATAACTTATTCCTGTTATCGCTTCTGAGTCATGAATATGTATTTTTTCCAATATTTCTCTAAGAAAGGTTATATTAGTATTGTTAAACAGTTAAACAGAATGTGAAATGCCTATATGCCTTCTAACTTAAGTTATAAAGGTCGACTAAAACCCAATACATATGCTGGAAAGAAAAGGAAGCATTATGAAAGGAAATGAAATATTGTGATAAATAATATCTAACTATGATATAATATATAAATATAGCAATTATTGATCTATTTATCATGTATAAATAGATATTATTTATCTATTTATGCTAAATATATGATATATTCATGATATATAAATAGATATTATTTATCACATAATATTTGGATCATACGTACACACATGTATTAATTAGAAAATCATATAGAAAAGAAAACGCTTAATCTTTAACTTAAAATAATACAAATCAAACATAGTTTCAAAAGATACAGTTGAACGGTTGTTGATGGATTATTGCTGACTAATCAAATCGGAGAAAGTATTTTAGAAAAACTAAGTCATTATATAATAACTAAAGTTTTTATATAAAAACTAAAAACTATTTTACAATAGAATCCAATTTTAAACAGAAAATGAAAACTTGTCTTAAAATATAAATATTAAATAGCAATGTTAAATTATTATATAAATACTTAGCAAGTGTGCTCAGATATCGGTGTACTAAATTCGTTGCTCTTATCTTTTTGCTTGCTTCAATTTTTCATCATGTAAATTGAGAAGCTGTGTAGGGCTCTTGTGTTTTATCACTTTTTATCACAACTCAAAGGCAATATATATGAGGCGTTGGCATTGCAGCGGCCAGCAATAGAAACTGAACCATCATGGGCAGAACAATTCAAATCTTAAGCTTACTTTTGCTGACTTGGGCAGTTAGTATACATAAAATAAAATATTACATATGACATCCTCATTTCGTCTACTTTATAGTACGCCCAGGCGCAGATCTCGAGCAACACAAACATCAATACCAAAACCACGGAAAATTCAGATACCACGGAGACGACGGAGACCACGGAATATGGACCAATCAACATGGTCGTTGACCAGCTGTCGAATATGGCCGTGAATATTAGTGATCAGACGTCCTCACAGCTGCAATCGAATATTGAGAGCACCTTGACGAACATAATGGACGAGCTGGAAGCGCTGACTGCCAATGCCATGGCGGAGCTGAGCATAGCCATCGACGACACGAATCAGGTGCTGCTAGGCAATCCCAATTGCAACGCCGCCTGGAATCTGCAGGACTTCACACTCAATGTGACGGACGAGCTCAGAGGCTGCACCGAGCGGCTGACCAATATGATTGCCTCCTATCGCGCCGAAGGCCAGCAGGCCCTGGCCACAGTGCAGAGCTTCGTACAGCAGATGGCTCAGCTGCCCATAACTTGTCAAAATCAACAAATGGGCGTGGCATTGGCACCAATGGGCATTAGCTTTGATGGCAGCAACAGTTGCTTTCTGCGTGGCATCGCTATCATCAACCAAGGACTCGCTGAGGCCATGCACAGCGCCTCGCTGTTGCTGGTGCGCACGCGTCGCCTGGCCCAGGATGAGATGGCTCGGTCTCAGCAATGCAGCAATGCCCTCGTTGCCCAGGTCACACAGTATCTGAGCGTTCAGCGCGCCAATTGTAGTTAAGTAGGACTTAAACTATTCATAAATGACAATTTTCGATTGTATCGTACGCAAATATAAATGGCAATTTATGCACCCAAAGGATTCGCTTGAACAGGATGCATTGGACTCATTGGTTATGCATGCGCATCCGTCAGCGGAAAAGGAATTGCATTCGAAGCGCATTGACATTTATTTGACAACTTTTTGATTGATTTTACAGCTGCTCTTTTGGCATGCTAATTTGCATGCCTACATTGGCCTAAACACGAAGTTCACTTTTCAAACTCTCTTGCATCTAATTTGTATATTTAAGGCCGACTCTTTCTGCCAATTGGTCAATGGGCTTTGCCCACGACACGTGGCAAACACACGAACTAAACATCAGTCGAGAAACGACAACAGCTGGCCAACGAAAGAGATGGATAGACTGGCTGGTGGACACTCTCTCTCTCTATCTCTCTCTCTCTCTTGCTTGGGTCAGGTCTATGTTCGTGCATTTCCGCAGAGAGCCAAATTATTTTGACCTGCGCCCAAACACTGAGCACAATTTGGGCGCGCTTTTCTTTCAGCTACTCTGTTACTGCGCCACTGTTGCTCTAAAATTGTTTTCAGTGCATAGGAAACAACGAACGAACAGAAAATTTCTACTTTAGTTTTTTTTTTGTTTTTTTGGCTCAATGGCGCAATTTTACCCAGTCAGCATCTGAATTTTATCTTATTTTTACGACTCGTAACAGTTGTTGTTGATGATCGCGTTATTGCTGCTGCTGTTGTTGTCGTTGTCGTTGTTGTTGCTGTAGTAGCTCAAGCGCTGCGATGCCTATACAAGGCCTACTCCAACATCTGTTGAGCATTTTCTAGACAACTGACGGAACCTGGTGACGGACTTTTACCCAGTTTGAATTGTCTAATGCCAAGTTAAGGAAAACTGCAAAAATTGTTAGGTATAAATTTCCTATCTATATATAAATATGATTAATTAAAAATCAAGTTGATAAATGATTAAGCATATCATTATATATCATATGAGAGATTTTTACAACCAGAAATAGTTAGATAAGGAATACATTTCACTAAGAAAATTTGATCCAAATGTCTTGAAATATATACTAAAATATATAAACCAATTCTTTTCCATGCATTATTAATTATCATCAGCTATTTTCTATAGATATACGATGTGATAGAACAGAGCAATTTATAACATCTAAATTATCTTTTAAGTATACGTTTTCTTGCTTTTACGAGCACAAATCTCTCATCTATATTTTTAGCACTTTAATAGCACATCGTTGTGTTTCATTCAAATATTTAAAAATATATCATGTAGATTTGCTGCACGTCATTTTTGGTGAATATCCAGGTAAAGATCAGTTTCATAGGAAGCTGGCCAACACTTTAACGATGCTCCTTTCGCTGGAATCCCAGCAGCATTTAGCTTGGAGTCTAGTAGAGCTTTCTACTTTTTCTTGCGCAACAATGTAGTTATTAATATGATTTTAATCACTTTGGCCTTGATCCATGCTAATTCTCGTCTCCACGAATCCTTATCGTGCCCCGTTTAATGTCTTAGCTTGACTTAATTGAAGTCAATTTTGGGCCTTCGTTTTGATTGATGGTGAGCACTATGAGAACTGTAATCGTTGAGCTGCCGCATTTCAGTGCCGCAGGACATCTAGAATTGTCTACTAACTAGTAGTGATCAGCCTCTGTATAGTTTGGTTTTCTGCTTTGACGGTTTTGTAACCAACTGGCGCATCTTCGATTCGACCTGAGCATGAACACAATAAGAAATTATCATTATTATTATTATTTGCTGGAAACGAGCCGCGTGGCGTGCGAGTGAAAGCCAGCCAAAAAGGACTAGCCCCGACGACCGGCAGCCAAAGCGAGATAGAACCAACACTCAAGCCAAAGGGCAACATATGCTGCCCAAGCAAGGATCGCCCAGAACAAACGGACGGCGCATGCCGTCATCTGGTGCTACTTTGACTTCAAAATTGGGTAGCATTTGCCGTTGCCGTTGCCGTTGCCGCTACCGCTCCCGTTGCCGTTCCCGTTCCCGTTCTCGCTGCTGTTGCCGTTCTCCTTTGTAGCTGTTTCTTTTACGGTTCGATATTCTGCTGCTCTCGCCAACTACTATAGAATTTCAAGGAAGCAGAGTGCTCCCGCTTCCCCTCCTTCAACAGTTACTGCTGACTTCCGATAAGCACGAGTGAGGAAGAGCGAAGAGAGAGAGAGAGAAAGAGCGGCAAGCGCAACAGCAGGATAACCCGCTTAAAGGACATGGACAGCAGTGCGCCAAGACAAATTGGAAAGGGTTGCTGCCTGCTGATGGACTGCAAGAGTGAAGAAGGTGTGATGCCGACAAGGATACACAGATGCAGCTCAGTTAACCACTATCGGGCCTTGGGCTCGGCTTACAAATCCGAATTGAGACCCAAACTCGCGCGCACGCTTCGCAATGCCTGGCAATGAACACGTGTGCCCAACCAACGTCAGCTGGCCGAGCCACGAATAGGGCTAACGGCAAAAGACTTTCAATAATAGTTACAAAAAAAAAACAAAAACAAAATAATCATAGAAAAATGGCGGCTGGCTAATTGCAGTCTATAGCATATGTACTACGAATAAACATACTTATATTTTGTAACTCGTTTTATATAGATTGTACTTTGTTATTAATATTATACCCCGAATCCATTGGCTATGGAAATTCAGGATAAATGAAACTACATGTGACAAGCAGTTGTAGGATTGCCAAGCCCCATATGATTATGTTTATGTATATTTTTAATCAAAGAGCTGAATTGGCCGAGTCAAGTCCATATGCCTGGCCGTCTCAACGGACATCACTCAATCGTGATGGACTATGTGAGCAATAACAGCATTAAAAACGGTTTTCATGAATGAAAAGTAGTAAGCCCCTTATATTGTCCGATTCCTGAATTTATATAGAACTTGTAATTAGAAGCGTTGTTAGTTTTATTTTGGCTGCTAGCTGCAAAATAGATAACAGTGTCAAAATTGCTTGATTTTCATACAGCGATTGAACGCCTGCGAACATTTGACATAAAAATGATGTCACACTGTTAAAATAACAAGGTTCTTTGCATAACCTGTTAATCACTCAATCGTGGGATGTGCTTCAGTTACTGGAGTACGAACGCTCTCTCGCTCTACAATTGCATGTGATTGGCTGGACACCGAACTCAGCTAAGCTCAGTTTGCAAGGCTGGAACCTTAGAATTCCCAAGTGGCTTAAACTTCGGAAGGGTGGCAAGGCAACGGCGATGCAGTGCTCGTTCTTTTTTTTGTTTTTTTTTTTGTTAATTTTTTTTGTTTGTTTTTTTTGTTTGTTTTTTTTTTTGGTTTTTGCTCTTTTTTTTTGTTCTTTGGACGCTAATAATATCTATTAAATTTCTCTCAAAAAGAAGTAAGTTTTCGCTTAGTATGCACACATACTGTTCACACACACACACAGTTAAGAGACACAGTAATCACTCAATCGTAGGTGGGGCCAGGTCATCCCAGAATAAATTAAATAAATGCCTTTTTGAGCGGGTTAATGGTAAGATCAAAGCCTGTGGCAGAAGCCAATAAGAAATGTTGGGTTTATTTAAAAACTATGTACATATTTAAAACACATCCATTAGTACATTTAAAAATTTAAAGCTAACTTTACCATTTGCTGCATTCGACTCGGTTATTGTTACTTTCTTCATTAAACATTTGCAAATGTGTGAAAGCAATTAGTCAAATGGTCTGCCTTTAAATTAACTATGCAACATGTTGAAGCAACTCTAATAAATTGTGGCGATTAATAAATTACCGACTCCAACGGCGTAGAGAATTTGGGACTATTTACAAAAAGTTGTGCGGGACACAAAGAATGCGATCAAATAACCGCCAGCAACAATAACATAAAGTTAATTTACATGAAAATGTTGAGATATAGAAATAAATAATGAACTTTGGTTGGAAGAGACAAATGTAAAATTTAACAGAGCGCGCAATTCAATTAGAGAATTGTGTTGGAATACAAAAAATTAAGCAATAAAATTTGATTTGGTTCACGCAAATTCAAAGCGATTGTCCAGCATCAAAAGGAGCACAAGGACTCGCCGCACAGCGAAAGGGAAACTGAAATAGAGTAATAGCAATGAATCAGGACTTGTGTTGGGCAATAAAATGCCTATTCTGAGGTCAAGCCGTTGCCGTTTTGGTTTTCGATTTCATTTTCGTTTTCAGATTCGTGTCATAATGTGTTGTAAGTAGTTGCCTTTGTGTGCTGCGCACGCACAAAGGACTCACCGGGGCGGGAAATTGTGAGCGCTATTATTTGGCTGAAGGACCTGCACCGATGCGCCCGATGGGAACACCCGCACGGTTCTCAGGCCTCGGCTGCTGTTGCAGTTGCGACTTGTGGTCGCAACTTGACTTTGCTGACCACCAACATAAAATGTTGACAGCCGGAACACGCCTCTAAAATATTGTGCGAGTCCTGTGCGGTCCTCAGCGCTCGGCTCTTGATCCTTGCAGAGTCCTTGCCGATCAGTGCGCCAATCAATTGATTGCCTGATTTTGACAGTTATGAGCTGCGCTTCGTACGTAATCACCTTGCCGCGTCCCATATCTTGATTTCCGCCGAAATCCTCTTCAGAGCCGAGTCCCACGGACAGCGCCCGAAGTGTGCGCCCAAGTTGCCAAGGAATTTATTGTTATTGACATTTTCGTTGGATGGAATCACACGGATTATATCTGCTAATTGCACGTATATCAGATATATCCTTTGGCGGCGCTGTGCGGCGCCCTTGATCAGTGATATTTAATCGTAATTAGTAAAGTTGTGTGTTTGAATTGGAATCGACATAGAGGTAGTTAGGTTAGAACTAAGGTCAGCTTAAAGTCAGGCTCATCTTTGAGTTATTTCACCAACTCTATATATCATTTTTGAAATCTAAATCACAATGAACACCTGCATTGCACTTGCGCTATAAAAGTTGCGCTGCCGCACGATCGCCAATCTGAAGCCCCACTTTTCTGAACGCTTAGGCACAAATGGCCTGGAAAATCACGACTTGCTGCGTCGCCAGAGGTGATAAAGTTTCGCACATTAATACTTAATTACTTGAATAATTGGGGCCAAGGGATTAAATTCACACGCAGTTCACAAACACACAAGCCACAACGACTGGCGGTAGGTGCTTGCAGGTGGATGTTTAATACAAAATAATAAAAAAAAACGAAAAAAAAAAAAACAAAAATCAAAAAAGGGATAATAAAAATCACAAGCCAAGCGACCAAAAATTCTCCAGACAGCGGACAAAACTTGAAGTGATGCCAA
This sequence comes from Drosophila meridionalis, assembly GCA_035045145.1. NCBI lineage: Eukaryota > Metazoa > Arthropoda > Insecta > Diptera > Drosophilidae > Drosophila > Drosophila meridionalis. Next base: position 6,863,282 of record JAWNPG010000020.1, on the reverse strand, counting down.
AGCCACCGACGTCGTTGACATTAAATTTGCTGCTGTCCTGTGACATGTTGTTGTTGTTGTTGTTGTTGTTGTTGCTGTTTGTTGTCTGCTGAGCTGAGCTTAAACACAAAATACGAGCGCACCCTGGATGAATTTTTCACACGAAATCCTGATTAATAAATATATAAAAGTACCCAAAAATTTAACTGATAATTTGAAAAGTCGTCAACCTGAGCTAAAGTTGGCAGCCGCTGGGACGCAGACGTTCGGACGAACGGGACAGAGATTTCATGTGGAGCCTGCGCGAACCTCTGGTGCCCAATTACAAGCAAATGAGCTGGAAAACTGTATCAAATGACCCCCGAATACGAATACAAAATTACAGACCGCAAGACCAGAACAAGTCGCAGCCAAGAAGAATCTTTGCCAAAAAATGCTACGTCAAGTTACCCCCCCTCTCTCGGTCTCTTTCTATATGTCAGTCTATCTCTTTCTCGATCCCTTTGTAGCATCTTAACGTGACAAAGCGATGGAGATGGCTTGCGTGTGGCAATTTCAGTTAAAAAATACACAGCAAGGACTTTAAGATTTGGACTTAAATACTCTAACGTGAGGGTAAAAAGATTTCTAAGTTACTCGAGTACTAAATTTAGTTTAGTTTAGTAAGTGATATCTGTAGAATTTTCTATTAGTAATTCACATAAAGTAAGCATGGTATTTAACTTGAATATCGTACATTTTGACAGCTGCATTCGATGATATCGCATCGCACCTAAATATCATCTATTTAGTAAATAGTATCGTATAGTTTTGGTCTCTACAAGAATGTTGTAAATTACGGTATCTAAATTAAATGATGTCATATCTAAAAATCCCAAAATCACTTTATCATATCTTAAAACCTAAAATAAAATTTATTTCTCTCAAAAACTTTGTCCCCATTTTTGCACATGAAAAAACTTTTTTGATAGTGTATTCACACTTTGATATCCAGTTAAATATTGTTCCATTGTTAGCTTGCTTTACTTTTTTTCTTGACTCTGCATCTTTGGTAGCATCTTTGCGTTTTTGCTGTGTTAATTTGATGCCTCGCCCGAAAATTGTCAAAAAATCAACGTCGACTTTGATTTTTGATGCACTTTCACTGACGATCGTCGCTCGTCGATCGTCGCTCGGCTGTGTGCAGCGTGAGATACTCGAATCCCAGACGAACAGGGCAAAGGCTCTAAGCCTTTGATGCTTGCCACCTACTTGGACGGTTTGTTAGGGGCGCAGCAAGTGAAGTCAGTCAACTGGAGCGGTGCGTCTGTGTGGCTAATTGAGTTGCCCAGTCGAGCGATCGGCCGTGCGAATTGTTTGTCAACCTGTAACGGTTAAATCTTTTGCTCCTGCAACGCTCGTCAGTAATCGGAGCTACTGATTGATGGCTGGCTGGATGGGTGGATGGCTAGCTGGAAGATGAGCGTAGCGAATGTTTGACTAATTGGCCAAAACTTCCTTAAACAAACTGCGATCTATAATTGGGCTCGGCTTTGACTTTCACCGACCAGGTAAAGTTGTTTGGCATTTCTCTGCGTTTATTACGGGCCGCACACATTGCCGGCCTGGGCGTGACCAGCGTGATTTGGTGTCGCTAATTACAGACTTTGGCATTTAACGCAGCTCGTTTTATGGCTTAATAATTGCAATCGCTTCGACTTTGACTTTTGGCTAAGACCATGAATGGGCCCACACACACACACACACACCGATCGCTGCACACGCGCATGAACTTCGGTCCCTCGTGGGTTGTTTTTGCCTCAGCTATAAACCAGGCCAAGGATCAGAGCGCACATCAATCAGCCGAATGCAATTCGGTTTCATTTTTGTTGGAGTTCGCATTGGCGCACGCAATTATTGCGTAATAATTAAAGGATCAGCGTAAGATGTTCACACAACAATGCCAAAATAAAACCGCCGGAAACGGAAACTCTGTGCACTTCAGGCACAATTATTTACAAAAACACAGCTCAAAATGTTGCGGTTTGTATGGTTTTTTTTAATAGTTCTTTGAATGGGACGGATAACGTGCGTAGCAAGGCATAAGAAAGTGTTTTATGACTACACAAAAAAATGCTCTTGAAAATTGAAAAAATAACAATTAAAATACAATCGAAAACCGCAAAAATTTTGAACAAGAATAAATCATTCGTTGTATATTGTAAGGCAATTGAATATAGCAAAATGTACAAAAATATAAATAATTATACAAGATTATAATTTTGGTATTTTTTAAATTTTATTATAAATTATCTATAAAAGTGAGAACTATAGTATATATTTATTAATACAAATATTAATAAATTTATTTAGGCAAAGATCAATTCGAATGCAGCCAAAGAACTTAACTTCTCAGTTAGCTGACCACCCTATAAGTTTAATGACACATGCTTAATTTAAATAACTGTAAAGTAATTGGAGGAGCAACAATGTAACTTTGTAACTTACGACATCCCCAGAGACGTCTTACTGTAACACTTGTCACTGACTTGAAGTCCAATTAGCTGTCAGCATTCAGTGGACTTGTCATGCGGTTGGCCATATCGATGGATCGGTAGTTGTGCTCCATGCTCCATGCCCCATAGGGACGCTAATAAGAAGTGACAAATTGATGGTGTTAAAGCTCATTAACTTGTTTAACCCAGATACAAATATACATCCTGAAGATCAGCAGCCCAACAATGGCCGGAGCAGGCCCAGAAGAAAACCTCAAAATAAAGCGCGCCAATTATCGACATGACAAATTTTTAGGCACATTAATTCCATTGGCGACCTGTTGCCGCAACGACAACGAAAAACCCACAAAATATGCAACGGGACGACGTACCCTTAAGCTCGAACCTGAACTCCAATTCGAATGCATAATAATACGTGTTAATAATGCTCAGGCAAGCTGTCTATAAATTGACAAAGACATGCAAGACTCCGACTGGGGCACCGACTTTTGCTTCAGTTGTTGTTGTTGTTGTTGTGGTTGCTGCTGCTGCTGCTGTTGGCGGCATCGGCACAGCCAAAAGCTGACTGGGGTCGGCTGCACGTAAGTTCCCATTGCCATTCATGAATTCTAACTAATTGTATTGGCAAGCAGTTGCATTTTGGCAAAAGATGGAAGCTGGATCGAATCTGTGCAGCTGCACAGCGATCGGAACGTAGCTCGGTTGCACAAAGCCATTCAAGCTGACCAGCAGGAAGAAGCCCCAACGCAGCCAAAATCGAAACGCAACCTTTGTTGTTGTTGGTGTTGCTGGTGTCGTGGCCAAGAGCCGAGAGCTAAACAATTTGTGTAATTGACAAATTGACGGCGACGCATTGTGCGGAAGCGTTCAAAGCCGTAAATTGTCGCTAACAAGAGCGCGATCCCAGGCACACAGACAGAGAGAGACACACACACATACACACACACGGATACAGACGACAGACGACAGGATATTGGGGCTACCTGCATAATTGCCACTGTCAGCCCGCGTAGCCTAGCCAAATGCGAGGGAGAGCTCTAAATTAAGTCATTAACAATTTAACGAAGCGCTGTCCAAGCCGCGCCGCTAACTAATTATGTGAATTTCCTTTTGATTGTCCAGGCCACGCCAGGTCGCTCGGCCTGCGAAAGCTTCGCGGCAACGCCCGAAAATCATTTTATATAAACAAACAGAAAAAAGCAACCCACGTAGCAGTGTCCTGCCGCGCCCCAATCGCCCCTCAGAGTTCCCACTGCGATTGTGTAGTGGCAGGCGATCGTCAGTCGGTGCGCTATCAGCAAATTGGTTTTGTATCTTCCGAATGATTGAATCACTCACTGACCCGACTGACATGGCCAGGAACCGCTACGCTTTCTGCTGAATGAATTGGCAGCCCTTAACTCCAGGCTTAAGCCAGCTTAAGCTCAGTCCCAGCCTTTGTCGGTTATCCGCCAGCAACGATCATCAATCGAACTTCGCTTTAAACGATTTGTGAGTGGCGCTCGATGATTTTTTGTTTATTTTGTTTATTTGGGGCTGCGACTGCTGAAAAGAGATCAGCCCCACACTTAACTTAATTTGGCAGCCACACTCCGCTGCGCTCGGCCATATAATTATCGGCACAATACTGTTCGAGGATCACTTTTCGAGTATTTGTTTTGGTCAGCTTGTGTGTAGCCGGCGACTAATTTCGTTGAACTGTCTACAAATTGATCGCGAAGCGCCAAATCGATCACCTTGCTCCACATAATAAAGCTGAACTCGATGCGCGCGACTCAGCTCGACTCGACTCAGCTTGACTCGACCCAGGCAGTGTGTGAGAATCGATGCAGTGCGTTAAATGAGGCGCCTGGAAAGGAAGCGCCAAGTTCTGCGCAAAAGGAGAAGACATTAACTGAACCTCAGATCGCCTCAGATTGATGGGTCGACCCAAAAGGTAAACAGGGCAAAGCGTTCACATTAACTACACGGATTTTATGATGGGAAATTTTAATATAAGTAGCAAAATATTAAATAATCAATGTGAAATAAGGGCAGCTCTGCTGTAAACATACAATAGATTAAATTAATTTTATTTATATAATACAAAATAAAATAAAATATTTATAATAGAAAATATATATAAATTCGAATTAAAATTAATATTCACTTCTAAGAAGTTCGAAAATGAACATGTCATAAAGACAATTTTAATGAATACATTTTATATTAAGGCTTAACGTTTTATTAGATAATGAAATGTTCTATATAAAACTTTTACTAAGCTTGAAAAGATGGTAAAGATTTTATACTGCTAAGGATTCAAAACGATCTTCAACATTTCTATAAAATTTTTGAATGCAATCCTTGAAATACTATTAATGGACGTATTAGATAAATGTATTTTTAAGTATATTGAAAAGTAATTATAATTAATTTACTTTCCCTTTCAAATAATCATATTACTATAAATCTATAAATGAAATTTCGCATAGGATTTTTTGAAATTTGTTAATGATTTTTTAATTAATTTTGTTTTTTTATAAATTTCCTAGCTTCGATCAGCTCTGAAGACTTCTATGAAAATAGACAGCGCAAAATAAATACATATATTTTTTAAATATTTTTAAAATCCTATAATTTTAATAATTAAACAATAAAAAAATAAGTTTTTTTTTCAATTTTTTAATTTTATTTCAAGTCTTAATAATTAATTGCAAATATTTAACTAAACAATTAACAGCGCAATACTTAAACAATAATTTCCTACTGGGCTCTAGCTTGACATATATACAGGAAAAGGTACAACATTTGGCAAATGAGTTTGAGCTGCGATCGGTTAGCGCAACAGATCGCCCAGGGCGGTGATGTAGGTCTGGGCCATTTGGAGAGTCTCATGCTTGGACAGCTGCCGGTCATTGCCCAGGCAGGGCAGATACTGACGCAGTCGGTCGAAGGCCTGATTGAGGCTCTGCATTCGGCGGCGTTCGCGTGCGTTTGCGGCCAGGCGGCGTTTGCGCTTGACCACGGGCGAGATTTGCTTGTTGCGACGCTTCTTGCCGGCGCCAGTTGCCGGAGCATTGGGATTGCCCGCTGCATCCTCGCTGTCGCCATCGCCCAGACCAAAGGAGCCATCGTTGCCCTCGCCATCAAAGTCATCGTCGAAGTCGAGCATCATGTCGTCATCATCCTCCACGCTGTCGTCAAACAGAGCAGAGTTGTCAAAGTCAAAGCTCTGGAAGTCGTCGGCATAGAGCTGAACATTGGAGTTGTTGCACTGAGACGCGGGCTGAGCTGAGTTGGTTTGGCTTAGAGAGTCGCTTACTGGAGCTGGAGCTGCTGCCTGCTGGTTCTTGCGCGTGTAGCTGCGCTTGGGCTTGGTCGCTGGCGCTGCTGCTGGCAGAGTCTTGCAGGTGCCCACATTGGGTGAGCCCATAATCTCCAGGGCTGGCTGTGCTGCAGTCGCCGGCATTGGGGGCGCCGGCTGCTCCAGCGCCAATGGGAACTGCTGAGACTGCGGCAAGCCGTTGCAGCCATTGTTGTAGATGGTATTCAGATCAACATACTCGGGACTCTCGGAGCGATGGCTTGCCGGCGACGAGGTGATCCACCCATCAGAGCTGGCCTGCTCAAAACTGATGAACCCATTGGCGGACAAATAATTGCTGGAGCTGGCCAGCGTATTGCAATTGAACTGATAGTGCGTGACGCTCGGATTGTAGGCGGCCATGGGATTGAAGTAAGGCTCCGCTGCACCCGGCTTGAAGCCCTGCAAATCCTCCGTGGTCTTGTAGTAATAGCGATATATCTCACTGGACGACATCTTGGCAATAGGTAATATAATCTCAACTGATTTTGTGCAATGAACAACTTGAACCGTTCGCCGTGGCTGCTTGCGAGTGTCTGACTGAGGGCTTATCCTGGCAGCGCTATTTATACGCTCCACACAAACCTACCATCGCGAGCAGGTAAGACGAACAGAGCGAGGGACAGGTAAACGAGTTGCCTACCTACCTCGGCCACAGGCAGCACGTGCCGTGCCCGAGCAACAGCCAATGGCAAGCGGTGGTGGGTTGCGCTGTGTTGGAATTGCCTCTGCTATCGTTGAACTTCAGCAGAGGTAACCACAAGAGCAAGAGCAACAGTAAGAGCAACACATTCAGCCCCAGCCTGTAAAATGGCGCTGGCTGGCCAGAATAGAAGATGCGCTGGCGCTTATCGGTGGGCATCTAAAGCCGCTAACAAGATGATTATGGGGTTGTGGTGGTGCCGGAACACGGGGCGGAAATGCAAACAAACCTATAACAGGATTAGTTTTAACCACTAAGCGCTGCGAAATTTGCAAAAATCCAAACATCAGGACATAGATTGCCACAATGATTTGTCAGCACCAAATGGCCAGCAGCATCTTATCTAAATCGTCGCCAGGACCAAAGGCTGAGCCGCTAAGCAACTCATGCCTGACCCAGCCCAAACTCTACCTGCTGGACACACCTTTACAAATGTGCCGCCGCACAGGCGATTCGGCATGCCGCTGACCACCATCGCCGAGGCACAGCCTTATATCGCAATGGAAAATCTTGTTTATTACAAGCTGGCAAAATTTGTTTTCCAATTGATATGCTCGTGAGGGTTTGCTTGTTAGCCGAGCGTCAAGGACACGCTTGAGGGTCCGCAGGTCTATGGGCATGCCTAATAAGCGTGCCCGGCGCTAACTAACTCGCATAGTTAGGCTCACATTTTAGCGCTAACAATTAGTATGGCCTCGCATCGTCCAGGCAATTTAGTTGTACGCCGAGCATGAGACAGCGCATTTAGCGGATGAGCAGTGACTCGCCTGGTGGTCGATCTCAGGCCGGAGCAACGCCCAATCAGCCAAACCAAATGATTCGCTGGAAATCATATTGTGCGAGTGCATTTGATATTAAAATCTCTTTATGCTGCCGCTGCCGCTGTCGCTGCCTTTGATGTGTGGGCGTTCAGCTCACTGAAGTAGCACGCCCCAAGTTGCATTCGCCCCTGCCGCTTGGCTATCAGTCGTGCACATCTACGAGGCGGCAATAAAACGTTGTCAATTAGATAAAAATGTCACACAACAAACCGCAGCAAGCGCAGCACAACAAATTTATTGGCAGCAAACAACCCCCGGCTGACGGTTCGACTGCCTTTCCGACTGCCGAAGGACCTGTGCGTATCCTTTTGCCGTTCGTCTGCTGTTGCAAGTGCAATTTACGAGTGGCTGGCTGCAAGTGCGCACAAGTGACAGTTGTGCATGTGACGCCTTCGGTTACACCTGCGAGCAAACAGAGACGATCGTATCGCCATATCCCTGCGCTGTGGCTGCTCCGTTGTTAAGTTTATGTTTATCGATCCTGGCTGATGTAGAGGCATCCGCCAACTAAACGTTTGCATATCGATTTGAATTTTATGCGTATTGACAAAAACACACAACAACAGCAACAGTAGCAACAACAACATGTTAAAGGGCACACGTGCTGCGGCATGGAAGGGAAAAGGGTTAGCTATTCACAGAGGCAACTTCATGCTGCAGCCAGCCCATGCGCAACGGCGCCTTGCGTGCCTGTCACTTAACGAGCGGTACGAAAACTGCTGCCACTTACAGCCGACTAAGGATGAACAATATGCGGCATGCACTCGTCTGTGCCACAATACATACATCTCCAGTTCCAGCTCCATCTCCAGCTCCAGCTAACGGGCAACGAGTATTGGGTCATACTTTTCATGTCAATACGCATAAATGCAACTTATGTCTGCTACTCTCGACTGGGATCTGCCAATGTGGAGCAGCTTCCAGAAAGCGCATGCCACAAACTGTTAAGATCACATTGATGCAACTGATCGAAACTTAAATGCTCTAAGCGATCAATTGATAGATGTAGGAGGGAGCTATAATATATAAAATATAATATATAAAATATAATATATAATAGACTTGAATCATTATATAATTCCTATCATTATTATTATCATTATTCGTGGAAAAGTGTCAAATACAGCTATATCTACATAGATCACTCTTCCACTATGAAGATAGAAGAAAGAACCAACCTGACAGAAAGTTGAATGGAAATTAGATGAGGAGTTAGAGATGATTGGTAAAATGTTTGTAAATTCGTTACAACATGGCATTTAAGGAATCGATCTTAAAACTTAATGCATTATAAAACCTTGGTTCCAAGAGGTAGTCCGAGAAGAAGACGATTTGTAGACGATAAGAAAATATAATATCATAATAATGATTATAATATGAAACCATTTTTTGTTGAATTGATTATTAGTATTATTATCATAATCATTGTTACTATTATTATCATTATAATTATCACTTTAATTATCTTTATATAATTTAAAATTTAACATATTATCATTATTATTATTCGACATTAATTTGGTGTTGGAATGGCTCATATAAACACGGTTGGCCAATTAGAATTTTGGAAAATGATTATAATGTAGAAATACAGAAGAAATTGATTATATTAAAAGCCGTGATTATATTAAAATAAAATATTTACCATATCAGCCAAACATTCCAGATATTGAAATATACCCCAAGTCTTAAAGTTCATTATGTAGGAGCTGTACAGATGCCAATCAAGCTTAAAAGTAGGCGCACGTCAACGACTACCATTAGCAAGTCCCTCTGGGCCGTGAAAGTGCTGTCCCGACTGCGATCATTTTCGGCAGCCGTAGCCCAGTTATTTTTTTCGTCAATGCAAATTGAAAAATTTGTATGTTACTTATTTTATTAGCATTTAGCACCGCCCAAAACAGATCTCGCAAGGAATGCAAAGAGCGAAAGTCAATCGGAAGCAGGACAGCAGCATGCGATGGCATTTGGACTGGGAATCGGAATGGGAATCAGACTCGGAATGGGAATGGAAATGGACGAGACACAGGCAAAGGCTGGATTGCATGCGAGGCCTTTCATGTTTTCATGTGGGTGGCCTCGGCGCGTTCGTGTGCGGCATTGTCAAATTGAAAATTCATTAAAGGCAAATTAAATATGCAATTGGTCGATCCAAAGTCCAAGAGAAATCAGCTGCCCAGGAGGAGCGTCATTGCGGCATTGTAGCATTGTGGCATTGTGCGCCCGGGATGCGCCAACTGTTTGACTTGCTGCGCAAATATTGACGAGTGCTGAGAAAAAATGGATGCAAATATGATATGTACACTCCAGTTGCTGCAAAAAAAAAGTCAAGTGAAAATCAAAGCAAATAATAGCTCAAACAGCGCCAGGACTCGACAGGACAGAAGCTACAGTTTTTTACATTTATATGAATATCGTGTGTACACAGAGCGCATAAATTGCACATTGTTTACACAAAATTGTTGTAAGGACATGAGGACATGGGTTAATTCCCATGAAAATTAAAACTAGATTATACACACGCTCAGTTGAGGGTCGGGTCGTAGTCGGAGTCAGAGGCAGAGTCAGAGTCGGGGTCGAGTCGGGGTCGAGGCGAGTCGAGGCCTAGCCAGGTCAATGCAGCGCCCACTGTGTCATTGTTTGGGCACGCCTGCAGGCAGCCTGTTGTTATAGATTGCATACTGATGGTTATCACAACGTGCCGGCATCTATCTATCTATATGCATTCATATATATGTACATACGTATATATTTATCAGCATCTGATGGGATCAGAGTGAAGCGTAGCAATTTTTGTCGCACGGCTCGACTTTGAAGCTGCTCTGCTCTCTTCTGTGTTTGTGTTTTGTTTTGGCAACAGGAGTAGACTGCATTTGATAGCCATCTCTTTGGTGATGTTTGGCAACCGCTTGGCGCCAGGCCGATCCTAATCCTGCAACAACTTTGACTAATTCGTTGGCATTCGTCATATGGCCCAGGGCCATTTGTCTTTGCAAATAGAAATTAATTTCACGCTGCAGTCAAATTGGGATAAGGAAAACGAATTTGGAATCGGAATCAAAATCGAAATCGGAATCGGAATCGGAAGTAGCCATTATAATCGCTCGACAAATTGTAATTGGTATTTTGATAGGGTCGGATGTAGGACATGGTCTTTTGTGGCGATCCCACGTTACCCTTAGCCAGATCAACACGCAATGATCAATTCAAATTTGAAACACTGAGAACTACAACAATAAGCGAACAAAAGATGAAAACTACGCAATCACTTGAGAAAAATCAAAAAGGCCTCAAGGATCCGAGGACCTCAGGCTGTTGCTGCTGATGCTTCTGGCTGCTACACCTTCGCCAACGCTGAGCATAACAGGTGGCACGGAAGCCGCACAAAATAAAAATGATTAAAGCAATAAAAAAATACAAAAAAAAAAAAAATAACAAGAGAAAAGGGCCACGAAAGAAATAACAATTTTTAATAAGATTTTCTACTCGACTGTTGAGCAACAAGATTTTGAGTGCGCCTAGAATGATGCCCATGTCCATGCCAAAGACGATGCTGCGGCACAGGAACAACTTCCGATCCTTGGCGGGGCGTTGCCGAGCGCAGCGGGTCAAGTGTGAGAACATTTTACGGAAGGATGTGGCTAGAGGATAAATTATGAAAAATGATCGTCTAAGCGAGAAGGGTTACAATCAAAGAAACACCACGTGGTCAAGATTCACTTTCGTGCAGACAGCAGAGGGAGCGGTTAGGGCCTCCGCTCTACTCCATCCCCCTAGACGACTGCAAGCCCATGCGCCGAGGTTCTACTCACTGCACTGAAATTATCCAGGAATTTTGTAGAGTAATTGAGCGTCTAATTTGCGGCGCAACAATTGCAGTCTCAGACAGAGAACGCGGTGCCCCTCTTAGGTGCTTTCATGAATGGGCCAGCGATTTTCACAATGGCTCGTTTATTGGGCTTGAATGGAAAGTGTTTCTTCGCTGGAAACTGAAGAGCGTGCGCTCCTACAGAGGCCACTCCGCCACTCGAGCGCAAAACAATTAACAAGTTTCAGTTTCGGTTTTCCATAGTTCGGCTCAGTTCTCAATTGTTGTATTGTGCGCACTTGAAGTACGACGAGCGAATTCCTTTGAAGCATGCATATAAACTAACCCTGTACTGATATACATTGTATATCCATACATACATATATAGCTATATGGAATTGAAGTGACCTTAAGTAAGAAAACGAAAATTTATAATAATGAGCGAAGAGGCAGCCGTGAAGAGCGCGAATAAAATGTAAACTAAAGATACTATTTATATGTATTATTTCGGCTGAAAAGGAAGTACCAAATTACATTTAATTAGGTTTAGCTGTAGCTGTAGCTGTAGCTGATATATGTATATACATATAAGCTTTAAATTCTCGTACGGTATGCGCCCAATGATGTCAGGATCTGGGTGCAGGAGCAGCAGCACAAGAAGTCAGACGATTACGATTACCACCGAAAACGAAACTGTGGCGCATTCGCATACTCATTGATCGACCGCTGATCAAAAAAGGCACTGGGCCGGGACCTGGAGCTGGAGCTGGAGCTGGAGACGTGGCCTCTGTTTCCTTCTTTTATCTTTGTATTTTTGTTGCCATCGGTGAAATTCGCACGTTTAACCTTTGGGCAAACAGAAACAGAAATAATGCACAGCCAAGCGAACCTGTTGAACCCAAACGCAATTTTCCCATCACTTTGATTGCTGCCCAGGAATGACACGCGTGCGCCGCGCCGCAGCCTAGCTATTCTGATTGTGCCATTACGGGCGATCCAACGCGTGGTTGGATCTGCTGCCAATGGCTGGGCTTGGCCCAGCGGTCAGCCTGGCGATCAGACCGTTTCATTTTTAAAGACGACTCAAAATTAGGGTAACAATCGCGGTTGAACAACAAGCGAGAGAACTCGCCAAAGCACGACTATTTAGATGCCCTGTAAATGTGGAAGAGAGAAGTTTCTGAGTTGACTGTCTGAGTATTCAATGTGGGGAATTATGAATGTAATATAGAATATGAATTAAACACAATCTTGATATAATTCTAATTGATTTTTGCCTAGAAATATTAATAAATGTATATTATATAATGTATTACAAATGGTCTACATCTATCCATATATACTCTATTCTCCTTTCCTACATCAATCTAAATGTATTTAAATATAACTCCTATATCAAAGCCTATCAACATAATTTCTTGTTCATATATGAACATCTCTTCACTCTTTCTCAACATTTTTACAGGGTATTTTAGAGCAACGGCTGCTGCACAGCGTCTCGAAGACAACCAAAAAAAAAATAAAAAGAAAAATAAATAAAAAGCGAAACTTTCAAACGGTTTCAAGGATTTCGCTTATCCCTGTTGGAGTCCGTTTAACATAATTCATATAATTTCCCATAGGTGCTGTTAGGTGCTGCATTGGCACCTGAAGGGTCCGCTGCCCAAAACACTTAGCCAGAAGTCAAAAGTAGCAACACTTTCCGCAAGCGACACTTGAGTCTAGACTGGCCCGAAGACAAAAGAAATTGAAATTGAAATCGAAATCGAAAACCAAATCCAAATCCAAATCCAAATGAAACACAAACAAATCCCAATGCCCAGTGTGAGAAATGACTTTCTCGGAAGTGAGAAGCGCAGAGATGCAGTAGTAGTTGCTTTAGCTGGTAGCAGTAGTTCGGTTTGGCTGTCAACGGGCCTCGATGGTGAGTAATTGATATGTTTACCTTTACCTTTACCTGTTGGCCAACGGTGTAAAAATAAAATGTAAATTGTAACTGATATCGATGCTGGGTCATTTCTCAACATCAGCTCAAGAAATTGAAAAATTGCGCATCAGATAAGTTCTACAAGTCAATTTGATCGAGGCATCCTTTTCTCTATTTTCGTTTTCTATTTCTTATTTCTTTTTTTTTTTTCATTTTCATTTTCTGATCGTATGCAGACAGAAGCAGCCCGTTGACAGTTTACATGGAGGTCCTTGGGTGACAATTGCATTATATGAAAATTGATATTTTCAACCGCAGATATCGTATAATGCCGCCACGCATATAGTTGATTTCGATTGAATCTGACCACACACAGCAGGTGAGAAGTGGTCAGCTGGCAGAACAGGTAATAGCGCAAGTGTTTGGCAAGAGAACAGTGAAAATCTACACCTTCCCATCCAATTACCAACTTGATGAATTGATCTTAGGTTTGCCTTTACTGTTTTTTTGCCATTTTTGCCGGAAGAGCGGAAGAGGTGTGTGCCACATAATTGTAACTGGAGCAAACGTGTGAAAAACTAACTAGTTAGCAATTAAGGCCATCCTTCGAGGCTGTGAGGCGTGAGAAGAAACAAGAGAGTTTTTGGCGAGATCTGAATGATAATTTTATTTTAAAATTTTAATGTGAATGAATATGTTGTTAAGAGTAAGTGTTAAGTTAAATTAATAATATTTGTATAATTCTTATTTAAATTATATATATAAATTAAGACAAGAGCTATTAGAGAGGTATCTATACAAGTTTATTTGATATGTACTTAATTTTTTATTTGCAATATTTTTAAATTTTTAATTTAAATAATAATAAAATATATTATAGAAAGACTTTGGCAAGATTTTAATTAAAATTGACAAAGATCTGAATAAAAATTTGTATAATTATTATTTAATCATATTTTTATGGCAAGAAATTTGAGAGAAATTTGAATGCAAGTTTATTTGATTTCTTTTTTTATTTTAAATTTATATAATACTACAATACATTATAGAACAATTTTGGCAATATCCTAATGAAAATTCACTTGTTTTGATTTGACACAAATTTCACCCAACTAATTTATGGTATGATATCAATTTCAGTTCTATGAATATGTACTTATAAGTAAATTTTAATTTTAGAAATTATATATATATATATTAACTATAAATATTTGTTTACTTATTATGAATCGCGCACATCACTCGCACTAGTCTTTATGCTACTTTTTATATATATAATAATCATACAGTTGAGTTCAAATTGTGTATAATATATTCATAGAATATATACATATACAATATACATATATGAATTAAATATTTAGCATAATTACAAACGAATTAGAGATGCCGCGAGACAAAAGCAATGCCAGAGAAGAAGAGAAGCAGAGATGAAAAATGTGCAGGCTAATAATAATAATGCTCGCTACTCAATTCCTTTCATAATCACTTGATTTCGTTTTCCAGGAATTGGTCGCATTATTTGATAAATTGACCAAGAACTCGTGTCTGAATTAACGCCCCCGTTGCCAAGCGACACGAAGGTCGAAGGGGTTAATGTTAATTGCTATTGTTGTTGTTGTTGTTGTTGTTGCTGCTGCTGCTGCTATTGTTGTTGTTGTTGTTGGGCAGTCGGTTTTTCATCTATCACGTGTTTATAGAGTTATTCAGCCATGAGTTGTACCACACACTTTAATTGCCCCAATTCAAATGGAAGAGTTGGCGTTGGCGTCGGCGTCGGCGTCGGTCAGGCCACAATGCGATGCGATGCGATGCGTTGCGATGCGATGCGATGCGTATGTTTGCACTGCATTCGTATGCATACAGGAGGCACAAATATAAACAATAATCAATCTCTTCAAGGGTTGAACAAACAAACACAAAGCCTCGGCGCAAGGACATGCTTATGAAAAATGCAACAGCGAGCAGTTGAAGGCGTTTTTAAATTGATTATTCCTTTGGGCACAGCCCAAAAAAAAGAACCTGAAGAAAATCCTGTGGAAAATGCTCAATTTAATACATATTTATGAGGGAAATAGATCACAAATACAATGAGATGTTAAAGCCAAAAAAAAAGAATGTATAAAAAAGAAAGGAAAGTGTTTTAGTCGGGAGTGTTCGACTAACAGATACCTTGAACAACTGAATAGAGAGAACGTCTTTTTAAATGTTCGTGTTTTTTTCTTTAATTTGGTGGGAAATGAGGAAGAAACTTAAGCAAAATGTGTACAGCAATTCAGTTCTTAATGCGCATATACATTGAATCAATATATATCTTTATCCTATCGATTCATGAAAATAAACAATTTTTTCATTACTTCAAACCAAATTTCGTGACATAGAAGGACCTGCATATACAATTTGAATTCTGAAGTTCCTATATATGTATTTGAAATCTATGGCATTCAAACTTAGGTAAAAGGCAAATATCTGAATAATATAAACAGGGCTAGATATATTCGGCTGTTCAGTCTCATCAATAGATATATCTTCTACATGGTATCGCCCCGCCGTTAGTTACATACATACATTTAATATGCTTCCCAGACCTACCTGCGGCTCACCTTATAACTGTTTAAAATGGGTCGCAGCTTTTTTTATGATCACAAGTTGATTTTTTAACGCTTCATTAGCTTTTTGGCCACACGCGCTTCATACTTTTTTTGTTTTCGTTTATTTTCTTATTTTTTTTGTGGACCCGTCTGACGCGCGTCTGCCAAGGAGCTCGCTTGACGTCGCGTTGCCTGCTTAATTGCTTAAGCTGCCTTCGGTTCGATCAAGTTTTAGCTGTACTCTGCGGACAGTGTTCGATCTAAACACCTCGTTCCGACCGCTTTCGCTCTAAAAACAAACAAAAAATACAAATAAAAAAAGAGTACTAAAAAAGTGAGACACTTTTTACTTCCGATTTCTTGCATGGACATTTTGGAAATGCAGCGCCAGGCGACAACAACAGCTGCCACCAGTGCACACTTTTTTTTTGCTGATTTGGAATCCGTATAAGCAACACAACAACACGTAGTGTGTGGCATTTCGTTTTTTATTGACAACGTGCGTCCAACTAAATAGAAATTTTAAATTGAAATTATCCATCAGTTAAGCTGGTAGCATATGGCGTTTAAGTGCATGTATATTTATGTACAAAAACATGGCCGAAATTCGTGCGTCAAGTTTAATAAAAACAATATCTCTTCAATATTTAAATTAATTAAATTTAAAGTAAACTGTTTTTTAAATTAAACTATTTTAATTTAACAGCAAAAATATACCAATTATATTGAAGTGCTATCGATAAATATCACTATTTATATCGCTCATCTCTATTGTGCACTGCAAACTCGCTCTGTTAAGTTCAAATTTATCGTTTGTAAATGATTTATAATATGTTTTTTATTTGTTAATTTACAGCATTATCACGCTCTGTGCTTTCAACCATTCTAAAATAGTTCTGCATCGCTTAATAGTATTTGCACTGTGCAAAGTTGTAATCCAAAAATTGGTTATGTTATTAGCACTGTTATGTTAAATAACATTTTCCCAATAAATTGCAAATTAGGTGTGTACACACTTTAATCAAACATTATTTTTGTAATATTTCTTATAATATATCAAATTCAAAGATTTCTCATCTAAGGAGCTACCATTAATTTATTTAAATTAACACAATGCCAACAATTGGAGTTAAGCGTGATCTGCTCTTTGATGCACTCGGCAAGAAATACAGTAAGTTAGCCGGCAGCAGTCCACGTGGAACTTCAATTTTAAATTTTAACCCTTTCCATAGCCGATGACGAGTTTCAAGAGCTGTGCTTTGCCTTCGGCCTGGAGCTGGATGAAGTGGTAAGCAGTTGCGGTGCAATATGAAATAATAAAGATGATTGCATCATTCAATAATTGCAGACAACAGAGAAGCAAATGCTCACCAAAGAGCAAGGCGACGTTGCGGCTGCAGCGGACGCCAGCGAGGAAATCATCTACAGGATTGATATCCCGGCCAATCGGTATGATTTGCTTTGTCTGGAAGGACTAGTTACGGGTCTGCGAGTATTCCAGGGCCAGTGAGTAGAAAATCGTCTATCCAAAAATTCCAGTCCCATTTATAATAATAAAAACAAAAAACATTGCAGAGTGAAGCCACCCAAGTTCGAGTTTGTGGAACCGGCGCAGCGTCAAGTGCTGAAAATTGCGCCTTCGACAGCCCAAATTCGTCCGTTCGCCGTGGCCGCAGTGCTGCGGAACGTCACCTTCACGCAGGACTCCTATAATAGCTTTATCGATCTGCAGGACAAGCTGCATCAAAATATTTGCCGCAAACGTACTTTAGTGGCCATTGGCACTCACGATCTGGACACCATAAAAGGACCATTCAGCTACGAGGCCCTGGCCCCGGATCAAATCAAATTTGTACCCTTGAACCAAACGCAGGAGATGAACGGCACTCAACTGATGGACTTCTATGCCACGCACGCACAGCTCAAGCAATATTTGCCCATCATACGCGATTCGCCCGTCTACCCAGTAATCTATGATGCGAATCGTGTGGTGCTGTCGCTGCCGCCAATCATTAACGGAGATCACTCGAAGATTTCGCTAAAAACCAAAAATGTGTTCATCGAATGCACTGCCACAGACTTGACCAAAGCCAAGGTTGTGCTGGACACGATTGTATGCCTCTTCTCCGAGCACTGTGCGAAAAAGTTTACAGTCGAGCCGTGTGACGTGATACAAACGGATGGCAGCGTCACTTCCTATCCAGAGCTGGCCGTGCGCACAGAGCGTGTATCAGTGAAGCGCGCCAATGCGTACATTGGCATCAACGAGCCGGCCGACAAAGTGGCAGACATGCTGACCCGTATGTATCTGGAGAGCGAGGTTGATGCCAAGGATGGCGACTTACTGAACGTGAAGATTCCACCGACGCGCCATGATGTCATTCATGCCTGCGACATCTACGAGGACATTGCCATTGCATTTGGCTACAACAACATCAAGAAGTCGTTGCCGGCCTTTATGCAAATCGCCAAACAGTTTCCACTCAACAAGCTGACCGAGCAGCTGCGCGAACAGGTGGCCCAGGCCGGATTCACCGAGGTGCTCACCTTTACGCTTTGCTCACGCGATGACATAGCGCTCAAACTGAACAAAAACATCGATGCCTTGCCGGCTGTCCACATAGGCAATCCCAAGACACTAGAATTCCAGGTGGTGCGCACCACACTGCTGCCGGGCCTGCTGAAGACGCTGGTGGCAAATCGCAAGATGCCGCTGCCATTGAAACTCTTTGAGATTAGCGATGTGGTGCTCGCAGCCGCCAATGCAGAGGTTGGCGCACGCAACGAGCGGCGCCTGTGCGCGGTCAACTGCAACAAGAGCGCCGGATTTGAGGTGGTGCATGGTCTGCTGGATCGTGTCATGCAGTTGCTCTCTGTGCCCTGGAAGACGGGCGGCGCCAAGAGCGGCTACTATCTCCAGGCAACTGAGGGTGAGCTTAACAGAAATTAGATACTCCAAAAGGCACCTCCTTTCATTCATTCATTCATTTCTTCGGCACAGATCCCAGCTACTTCCCCGGACGATGCGCGAATGTCATGTACAACGAGGCCATCATCGGCAAAATCGGAGTGCTGCATCCGACCGTGCTGCAGGCTTTCGAGTTAACAACTCCCTGCTCTGCGGTTGAGTTCACCATTGAACCCTTCGTATAGGCAGGACGACTTAATCACAGATATAATTGTACCAAACTTTCGAAAAGTCTTAATAAATGGTCACAAAACCCCGAAAAGAATAAAAAACATGTCTATTTTTTTTATTTATGCTGTTTAATGTTCTTATATTTTTCCTTCAATACAATAATAATTATAAGAGTAATAATAATCCGTATAGTATGTATGTATATCATATATGTATGTAGTTTTTTTTATATTTTATTTTTAGTTTTTGTTTTCTGCATGCATACTTCAAAATAGTTCATATTTGAAGTACTTTGTGTGTATTTTTAAATTTTAAATTAATAAATCTATGAATTTCACTTTTCATAATTCTTTTTTCGCATGAAAAATAACTATATTATTCTGCTTTGCTGTCGATAA
Source organism: Drosophila meridionalis (assembly GCA_035045145.1). Lineage (NCBI taxonomy): Eukaryota > Metazoa > Arthropoda > Insecta > Diptera > Drosophilidae > Drosophila > Drosophila meridionalis. The sequence goes on along the minus strand of JAWNPG010000020.1, from coordinate 6,844,075 downwards.
AGAATCTAAATAACGGCTGTTTTCTCTGCAGAAGCTATTACTCAGCTTTGCTTGTTTTTTTTTTTTTAATTTTATGATCCGTCTGGTGTGTGTGTTGTGTTTGTGTTTATATGTATGGGTGCGGCGTGTGACATTTTTGTTTTTTTGTTTTGTTTTTTTTTTTTTTATCAACGAATCTTTGCATTTTGCATTCATTACATAATTTGCTTGCAGCTAAAACAATGTTTGAAACAAAACAAACCAAACAGGCAAAAAAAATTATATCGATTATTTTCTTTTTTATTCTATTAGATTAGTTAGGCTTTAACGCAGTTAAAGGTAATTTCATATCATCGTTTTGTTTTTGTTTTATTTATCTTTTTTTATGCAAGTGTTTATGCAATGTCGCGCAAACATATTTACATACGCACAGATGTATGCGTATGTTTGGTTTGTCTTTGAATACATATATGTATATATATACATGTATATATTATAGATATATTATTCATTTTACAAAGCAATTTCTGCCACGCGATGCCGCTTTGGCCAATCAGCGTTCGCGTTGCTCATCATCATCATCAAGTTTTTGTTTTTGTTTGTTTATCAAGTGTTTTTACATATTTTGTGGCTTTTTGTTGTTGTATTTTTGTGGAAACACATTCTATATGCTATGTATTGTTGTGCTCTATCTCTAAGACCTTCTACTCGTAGTGTGTCGGATAAGCATTTAAAAGTTGGCAAGCCATTAATCTTTTACGTCGTTTATGCATTTGAAGAATAGTTTGTTTGTTTTTTTCTTTTCTTTAAATGGAATATTAAATTGTATGCATTTGTTTGTTTTACGTTAAGTTAATTAAGCAATTCGAATTTCTACTAACTACATTTTTAGTATTCGTTCCCTACTTTAACTGACGAGAACTTAAGAACAGTCCAAAATTACAACACAAAATTTTTAATACAAAAAAAAAATCATATCTAAAATTTTGTTTTTCTCTCTTTGTAAAAGTTTCATGTGTGTGTATGTGTGTGTGTAATTTGTTCTTAGCTAAATACGTAAGTAAATTTTAATGTAATCGCTTCATTTTTTCGTAGACTTTTCGCAAAATGTTTTAACAGTTTAGTGTAGTTACATAGTTGTAAGTATCTGTTTATGCTTACGCACGTGTAGTTAATAGCATTTAAGTAATTTCTCGTATTGTTGGTATTGTTGTTGCTGCTGCAAGCGTATCTTATTGCTTTTGGTTTTGTTTTTGTTTTTGTTTTTTTTTAACGCAGTCCTGCCGTCCTATCAAGAATTCGACTTTTCAAGAAACAAAGAAAGTGCGCGCCTAGATTTACAGTTTAAATATTCAAGGTGAGACATGTTTATTATGTAATATTAAATAAGCATATATATATAGTATATCATCTATATGTATGCATGTGTGTGTGTGTGGGTTTTGGAGATGCTGGGCAATTGTTTTCAGATTTCGCAAGTTTCATTTTAATTATAATTTTCATTTCATAAGACCGAGTTCTAGCTTAAAATTAAACGTGCGTTGGACTTAGCTTCATCACATTTCTCCGACCGATTTAACGCTTGGACACACGAAATAATATAAGTTATACATTTCTTTACTTCAAGGAATATCAAATTATTCAAATTACATTTAAAATAAATAATATATAATTTTTCCATGATATTTTTGTTATCGGGTAAATATATATTTATATATATATACATAGATATGTATATATATATTTTTATATATGTATATATATTTGTGTATATATACATATATATGTATATATATACATATATGTATATATAAATTCATGTGTGTGTTGTGTTCAAATAGATGTACGAGCCTGTTCTGCGAATGTGTAGGTGTGAGTGTGTGGGTGGGGAGTGTGTGTGTGTCTGTGTGGAAGAGCAGGAGGGAATTAAGAGCTTGTTGTTCTAATCTTGTTTTTTGCCAAACAAAGTTACCTGTAAATTTTTAATAGCTGCCCAAGGTAATAAAAACTTAAATTGTGAACTAATATCGAACCAGGCCAAGGTTCTGTTTCACTACATTTGAAAGTTAGATTATTAATTTGTGTATAGCTATAGATGAGGGCGTGGGATTGATTGTGTATATTTGTTTCTGCTAAGGGCGTGTAGTGTTTGTGTCCGTGCAGTCGCATAGAAAATGTAAAAAAAAAACAACCGAGAAGTCAAATGGTATTTCCATTTTCACGACACATTGGCGGCTATTGTATTGCTCTGCATTCCTTTCATTTGCTTTGGCTACGACTTTTCCTTGTTTTATATAGAGTCTAATCCGATGAGATTTGATCAGATCTAACCCGATCTGACTCACTTCGTTGCAGCATCTTAGCCCGATATCCACTCACTGGCCGCTGCATCCTTTTCGCTGGCGCATCAATTTGACCAGTTGGTGGTATAGTTTGCCCAGGGCTGCTATATATATATATATATATAAACAAAATCAGAATTTAATTGGGTTTGAGCTGATTTATCTATGGCCCACACTTACGTGTTTATCGTGGTGTTCCCAGGCCTCCACCTTGTCGGGCAAATGTGAGGACACATCTGCAGCGCCGTGGGCGAAGTGCTGGAAGCCATACGAAGGCGGCATTAGATTAACGTGCTGCTGCTGCTGCTGTGGAGGTGGCGGTGGCGCCTGCTGCTGCATGTTGTGATAATCCATTGGCATCTGAACGAAAACAAAGATTACTCAATATAATTGATTACTTTTTTTTTTTACGAATATCTTACATTCATCGGCTCGTGCTGCGGATAGGGCCCATTGTTGTATGGCCTGTACGGCGGCTTAAGCCAGTTGGGTGGTTGTTGTGGCTGTTGCGGCTGCTGTAGGCCTGGAGGCTGCGCCTTGTGCTCGTTGGCCCACGGCACATGCATATTCACCAGAGTTTCATCCATGTTGAGCGCCGATGCGGCCACATTGTAGTTGTTATACTTCCATGAGGCGGCAGCGCGCTCTGTGCCAATGGGCCGCGGCATCTTGCGTATGTCATCATGGTTGGGTGACATGGCAGATGGTGAGCTCAAGCCCGCTAGTCCGCCGCCGTTCTCCAAATGCAGCATGTCGCGTCCACTGTAAGCTGGATACTCTAAGGCGCCGCCATACCACCGCTGCTGTGCCACAGTAGCTGCACCGCCCACGGGCTGCTGACGTGCGCCCGGTGCTTGCCGACCCTGATTGGCGAACATATTGGACTGCTGCGCCGTCTGTGCCTGGTTATTGCCACTAGGCTGCTGTTGCGGTGCCTTGTTGCCCTGACCGAAAACAGTTGGTCGCGGATTCAGTCGCATTATACCATCGACCATGTGGTGGAGACTCGAGTGCTCCATGGGATAGTTATGCGGCTGCTGTGGCGTGCCCACTTTGTCATAGAGGCGCTGCAGACGCTGCAAGTCTTGAACCTGTCGATCAATCATAGCCGCATTGGCTATTGCAGCAGCTGCTGCCAGAGCAGGCACCGATCCGAAATTGCTGCCGGCTGTGGACTCGGGTGCAGACATTTGCATAGGAATCGAAGGCCTCTGGATTGGTGCTGTCGGCGGCTTAATGACGCCTGGCGAGTGCGCGGGCGCCGCATTGTTGCTGTCGCCATGGCTCTGTGTGCCATTGACTGTTACCGCTCCAGACGAAGCGACACCATTGCCGCCTGCCGTAGCCTCGGTCACCAGCGGCGATCTAGCCGCTGTCGCGCTGCCACCAGCGCCACTAGTGATAATATTGAGCGCTTGCTGCACGCTCTGCGGATTGCTCGATGGCTGCTGTTGCATTGGCATTGCTGCGTTGCCCACCGGCGGCGACGTCGAATGATTCGAGGAGGCCTTTGAGCTACCCACAGGAGAGCTAAGTATGTTGCGATTGTAGCCCGGCGCCTTGGAAGCATCCGCCTGTGGCAGCACATCGCCCACCATGGCATTCAGGCCACAGCCAGCAGCAGTTGCCGCTCCTGTTCCACCACCACCCGCATTTCCATCGACGGCCAGTTTGCCCCACTGCGATTGCTGATAGTCGCTGAACAGGGAGTACGCACTGGACAGCTTGGCAGCCAGCTGGGCACTGAAACTATCGGCGGCCATCATATCGTTCAATACGTTCGTGTTGATGACCAAATTCTGCTGGTTGTTATTCGTTTGGGATTGCAGCTGTGCTGGTTGCTGCTGTTGCGACTGTTGTTGTGGCTGATGCAGTTGAGACGATTGCTGCTGCGGCAATTGTTGCTGCTGCTGTTGCTGTTGATTTTGCTGCTGCAGATTCTGTGGCACCGGCGAGCTAATGCGCTTGTTGGGTGGCGCAATGGGGGTTACTGCGTTCGGTTTTCCATTGTTGTTGCTAGTATTGTTGTTGTTATTATTATTGTTGCTGTTGCTGTTGCTGTTACTGGCTGCAGCGGCCGCTGCGGCAGCATTAACGGCAGCCACATCGGCCACGTTGAAAGTGCCAATTGGTCCAGCCAATGTGTTGTTGTTACTGTTGCCCAGCTGCGAAATGGATGCAGCTGCGCCACCCACAGGCTTTCCACGCCCAAAAGGCGCCACAACCACACCGCCACTGCTGCGTCCACTGATGGTGCCGACACCGCCAAGTGTGTCCAGTTTCTTCGGTGAGTGTGCTGCAATTGGCGTTGGCTTCATGGCAAAGCCTGGTGCAGATTTTCCTTGTGCCGTAGTAGAGCTCTTCTGAGCGGTAAACGTTGTTACCAACTTGAGCGGGTTGGCATTTTCCTGTTTTGCCTTGGACGACGGAGTAGAGGGCACACCGTTTGAGCTGGAGGTAGAGGACACACCTCCACGCGCAGATTGCTGCTGTGTACTGCTGTACGCCCGACTGCTCTGACCACGCGTCGAACTGGACGCTTTGCCGCCGGCGGCATTTGATTTGGAGGTACCACCTCGTCCACTTTGCGCCTTCGCACCGCTAGCGGACGCCTGCGGCAGTTGCTTAGCGTTCTGGCCTTGAGCACTACTATAAGCCACAGCCGGCGTTGAGCTGGCCGAGGAGCTCGACGATGTTGATGTTGTGGATGCAGCAGAGGAATAGTTGCCCATACCCGTTGCACTCGATACACTCACGGCAGCCGTGCGATTGTCCCACGTGCCTACAGACATTTGAGTGGCACTACTGCTTGTTGCAGTCACCGGCGGAACTGTTGCGCCAGCCTTGATGCTGCTGTTGATGCGTGGCAGCATCTGCAATATGTCGACGTCGGGATCCTTGATAAGCGACAGGATGAGCATATGCGCCTGCTTGGTGGCATCGGTCAAGCCCTTAATGGTAATGCTGCGCTCAGATTGATTTTTACCCTGTTTCTCAACTTCAATGTGGGCGCCAGTAGTGGCGCGTATTGCGTTGATGTTGCTACCGGCGCGTCCAATCACACGTGATATGGCATTCACCGGCACTTGAACCTTCTTGCAGGTCATCTCTGGTGCGGAAGCGGCCAGCGAGCTCGAGCTAGAGCTGCTTATCGAATGATGATGCTGTCCCACATTGCCGCTATTCACGCTGGTTGTCGAATTGTTGGGCGTCAGGTTTGTGCTGCTGGCACCGCCTGCTCCGAGCGAGGGAACCCCACCAGCCGAAGAGCTAACCACTGCCATTTGCTGTGCGCTGCTCTTGCGCACAACCTCCTTCCAGCCGTCGATCTCACTGCGCTTGGCCTGAGCACAGCTAGTCACAGATTTGATGTCCGTTGGCTTCCCGGATTCCTTCCGTGTTGCAATATTGCTGACGGACTCATTGCTAACGGGCAGAAGCTTGCTGCCAGATGCAGGTGTTTGTGGCTTTGGCGCTGGTAGTGTCTCCTTGGGAGCCAGATTTTCCTTCTCGCGCTTGTTGCTAACAGCTTCCTTAGGTGCTTTCTTGCTGCCGTTGGCAGTGGAAATAGCTGATGTGGGCAATGTTGCTGGTACCGCTGCCACAATTGGCTCCTCCTTTTTGGCGTCCGCCTGGCGCTTCAGTTGCTGGCCAGCCAATTGCTGATTGCTGCTGGACGGTGCTTTAGCGCTTTCAACAGTTGTCAGCTTCTTAACCGCAACGCCAGTCTTTCCGTTGGGCGTGGACGCGACTGGGGCCACGGCTGGAGAGGTCGCGGTTGCTTCGCTGCTGGGTGGAATTTGCTGTTGGGATTTGTTTTTCTGCTGCTGCTTCTTAGTCTTCTTGGCCGAGGCGTTGCCACTGCCGTTAACAGCGACATTGTCGGCCTGGCTTGATGTAACACGAGCGGCTTTTGTATCACCGCTGGAGCAGGAGCCCTGATCAATGCCCGAATCGCCTTCTTCGCGTACAGGCGGCGCTTCCTCATCGTCATCCTCCTTGTCAGTGTCGTCGTCCTTCTCATTGTCACTGGCATCGTCGTCGTCGCCTTGCTGGTCATCGTCTCCGCCGTTGGATCCGTTACTGACCTGCTGCTGGCGTCTTTTCTCCTCTTTCTTTTCCATTTTCTTTTTCTTCTTGCGCTCACGACGACGTGCAGCGGCCGCCTTGCGACTCTCCTCGCGGGTGCGCTCCAAATCGAGCTCCTCTAGCAATATGGAGGCATTCTTGTTGGCTTTGACCGCCTGGGCTTCTTTAGCGGCTCGCAGAATTTTCATGCAGTCGTAGCACTTTTCAATCAGCTCCTTATCGCTAATAGTGCCAATGAAGCGAATCATTTCCTGGTCCGAAGGAAACTGGGACACGTACTGAACCATCCATTTCACAATTTTGGTGTGACCCTTGCGATAAGCGGCCATCAGGCAGGAGACGCGTCGATTATCCTGTGAATCAATGTCTGCATTGTGATTATAGAGCAGCTCCACCACACTCAAGTGACCACCGTGCGCTGCCAGCCAGAGAGGCGAGTTGCCCTTCTTATTCTTTACCTCCACACTGGCGCCACGGGACAGCAACAGCTCTACGAACTTTTGGTGTCCTTTGTCGGCGGCAATGGTCAGTGCCGTGTCCCTAGACGTAGGTACAGGCGCTGCGTTTACATCGGCGCCTTTGTCAAGCAGTACACGGCCCACTTCGATATAGCCGCCAGATGCGGCTTCCATGAGAGGTGTCAGACCGGTTTTGGCCCGATGCTCAACATTTGCCCGACGATCCAGCAGTAAGCTGACCACCTCATGACGCCCTTGGAAGCAGGCGAGCGTCAGTGCTGTATTGCGATTTGTCTCAATCTGTGCGTTTATATCAGATCCCTGATCCAGAAGCAGCTTAACTGCAGCCGTATGTCCATTCATGGCAGCCAACATTAGCGGCGAGATGCCCAGTTTACTGCCAGTACGGGAATTTATCTCGGCGCCATGGTTGAGCAGCAGCTTGATGATGTTCACATATCCACCGCTGGCGGCCAAACTTAGTGGCGTATAGTCCGATACATTGCGATGCTCCTTGTTTGAGCCAACTCCTAGCAGTAGCTCGACAACCTCATAGCGTCCACCTGAGCAGGCCAATGACAATGGTGTGTCCTTAGTGCGTTCAGATTGAGCCTCCAACTCTGCATTGTTCTTGAGCAGACTCTCCACGACCTTCTCGTGGCCCGCGGTGGCGGCCAATATCAGAGGCGTGAAACCCTTTTTATCGCGGTGTTCGATATTCGCACCTCGACTGATAAGCAACTCACACAACTCCTCGTGTCCACCAGCACAGGCCAGTGTTAAAGCCGTATCATGATTCGACTCCGTTTCCGAGTCAATCTCGATAGTTTTATCCACGGCTGCAGCGGCAGCAACAGCCAGTTGATTCTGTAGTTGTGCCTGTTGCTGGGCTGCCGCCGCTGCTGCTGCAGCAGCTGCTGCCGCCGCCGTTGCTGATGTCACCGGCTGCTGGTGCTGATTGGTGTTGACTGTTTGATCAAGAAAATATGGAATTAGCACAATGTTTTGACAGCGAGTTAATAACCTTATAAGACACTTACCTTGACTACCAGCTGGTGTTTGGCGAAAACCAGAACAGCGTCGATCCTTTCGAGATTGCTTGTCAATTGCCTTCTTAGCAATACCGCCGGGCATTGATTTGGCCGCACCAGTTGCTGTGCCACCTGCTGGGGTGTTGGGCGTGGACATTGGCCAAATCGATAGCTCATTTTGCTGCTGCTGTGGAGTCTGCTGCTGCTGTTGTTGTTGCTGCTGTTGCAGTGCAAACTGAGTGAATTGCTGATTCACTATAACGGGGCCTGCATGAGTCTGTGTGGACACCTGTAAATGAATAAATGACTTAGAAGTGACCGATCACGTTCTAGTTCAGGATGCATACCTGGTGCTGCACACAAGTGGGCGCCTGCATATGTGGGGGTGGATGCAGCAAAAGCTGCTCCTGCAAATTGAAGTGCTTTTGCTTTAGGCTCTGTGATATGGGCATCGCCTGGACGCCAACAACGGAACCGACGGCAGGTGATTGCCGCTGCTGTAACAGCAACTCTTGCGCCACCTGCTCCAATTCGTTTTGTGTGGGAGGTCGTTGCTGTTGCTGCTGGAGCAGTCGCTCAGCGCGCTGCTGGAACATATGCTGCTGCTGTTGCTCACACTGCAGTAGCTGCTGTTGATGTAGCTGAAGATCTGTTGATTGATCGGACAACGGCGGCGGCTGTTGCTGCTGCTGCTGCTGTTGTTGTTGTTGCTGCTGGGGTTGTTGCGTCATGGCAGGAGGCAGCTGGAACAAAAACTGCACAGGCGGTGCGTTTTTGTCCCCGCTCTCCACATTGTAGACAAAGTTGGCTGCGGGCTGCTGGGCTTGCTGTTGCTGTTGGCCAGTTGCCGCTGCGACGGCTTTAATGATGCGTGCATTCGAGTGTTGTTGCTGCTGCAAATGGTGCAGTTGTTGCAACTGCTGCTTTAGTTCTGGATCACCTTCCAATGTGATTTGCTGCTGTTGATGCTGCAGCTGGAACTCGGCGTTGTTGGGCAGTGTTGAGTGAATTTGCTGCTGCTGTTGCTGCTGTGTGGCAGCACCAGCTGCGGCATTATCTGCAGAGAATGGTAGTAACGCGACTGATGCTTGTTGCTGCTGTCCAGAAAGAAAACAAATCTATATTAATCACAAAGTTCAATTATCACATCATGCAATGTTACCTGTATATTCTGCAGATCCTCGGGGTCGAGCAAACGCTGCTGTAGTGCCTGCTGCGCCTGTATGGGATAGTCGAGAAGAACGAGATTCGCCTGACGCTGCTGTTGGGCATCCGCTGTCGCATCACCGGCATTCAATAATGCCTGTGAATGCTGTGCAGCTGCTGCTGCCAATAGCTGTTCCTGTCCACTCCATTTGCCAGACGACTGTGACCAATGGCCGGAGAATCGACCCTTGCACATCTGATTAAGGCTGAACTCTGCGAGTTCTGGATAGTGCAGATTGCTGGCCAGCTCCTATATCAAGCAAAATAAATACAAATTGAAAGCAAAATTTAGTCATCTCATTCTCATACACCTGATAAAACATTTAGCACTACCTGGAATATGTCCTCCATCTCGCCAGTTATGTCATATTGTCCTCCATCAGCTCCATCGCTGGCGAAATGTTCAAGGCCAGCATATAACTCCCCAGGTGCAGCCGTAGGTGTTCCATCATCTGTAGCAATAAATTGAATTTTGAGTTGCAAATCAATTATACTCCAAATATATTTGATTGAACTTACCACACTGCTCCGAGTCCTGCTGTTGCTGGCTATGAGCCTTGGCATGCACTGCTGCTGCTGTTGCTGCTGCCAGTTGTTGTTGGAGCAGACTGTTCAAGGCGGCATTGTTGGCAGCCGCTGCCTTGATGGGAAGCATATGTATTAGTTCAGAATAAGGCAAATCCTGACGAAATTCGCATAATGATTGAGGCAACACATCGGGCTTGGTTAATATTAAATTCTCCAGTCTTGTTGACATTTTGCGCAGCTTTGGCCGCAGAGCTGCCCCACTCTTCGAGTTGGTGTCGCTTTGATCGCCAACGGCGACATTGACATCCAAGAAGAACTCATCGTCATCTTCGTCGTCGTCATCGCCACCTTCCTCATCATCGTTACCATCATCTTCGTCTATGTAGTCAACTTCCGCATCCGCATCATCGTCATCGTAGTTAAGCTTATCGATTTCACCACTTTGGGTATCCGGATCTTCCTCATCATCATCGTCGTCGTCATCGACTACCTCCTCCTCTATTATTGTGTCCGTCAGCTCAATAGGTTCCGGTGGCAAGGTGTTTTCTTCTCCGTCAGCCTCTCCCTCGTCACTCTCGATGTCGGTTACAATTTCATCGATTTCCTTATTCGCTGCTGTGACCTGTGCCGCCATGGCTGCTGCGGAGCAAAGTGTTTCCAGAGCCTTCATTTCAGCCCGGTTTTCGACACGCTCCATATTTGGCGACATGATCGTCTCCTCCATTTCGGGCGGCGTTTCAGTGGGTGACTTGGGTTGCTCGCCAAAAAAATTGTGCATCTGCCAACCCTCCTTAAAGAACTTTAATTGCGGAGCATTGGCCAGCTTATCAGTGAAGCGGACCAGCGAATGCGCGTTCCTAGACTCATTAACCGCTGTTTCAAGCAGGCCGCGAAAGTCTCCCATGGCAGCCTTGTGGTGCAGCACTTCACTGGGAATGCCTTCCATGGGCGGTTGCTGTTCGGCGAAGCTGTTGCCGCTACATCCTGTTGGGGAAGCCATTGGCGAGGCCGGAGAGTTGGAATAGTCCACAAGCGACGTGGCGCGCTGCTGATGGTGCAACTGCAGATGTTGTTGCAGTTGTAGCTGCGTTTGTTGCATTTGTTGTTGTAACTGAAGCTCCTGCTGCTGCTGCAATTGCTAAAAATTTTAGATATTGTTCATTAGATAATTGTAAGTTTCTGAGCAACATGTAATTTGTGTGAAAACAAAAAATAAACTAAATCACAATCAATTTTTAAACACGATCAATTTAATGGGAAGCAACACAATTTTTTTTTTTTGTCCTCATGTTGGCATATTATAGCTTGCGTGCAAAGGATATTTGTGTTTTATTGATTGTGTTGAGTACATCCGATCAGATATGTTTCCCAAGGCTTACCACATTATTGAAGAAGGAGACCATTTGATTTTGGCCTGGCGGTCCAGTTGTTGATGATCCCGCTGATGCTCGAGCTGCTAATGTGGCCGCCTGCTTACGATTGTTCTTATTGCTGGCTTTGACCTTGGGTCGATCGCTGATTGCAGTGCTCTGCAGCACTTCCGAGGAGTGGGTAATGGCACCAGAGCCACAGGTATTGTTGAGCTGCACACGTAAGCATTGTATAGGTTAATCGTTACAAAATTATTTATTAATTTGATCTTACCGCTGGGGTTTGGGAGCTATTTTCGTTCGCAGTGAGTGCACTTTGATTGCCATCATTGACTGCGGCAGCTAAAAGCGTAATAAATTGTTGACCATGTGATTTTTGTGACAAATGATTCTTATATTAAAAACATTTACCTTTCTGACTTGTTTCCCCAGTTGCATCGCTGCCATCATTACCCTCGCAGGGTGTATCAAAGCCTCGCCGCCGCTGCAAACGCGGTTCATCTCCAGAACAGGTGAATTGCTGCTGCTGTAGTTGCTGCTGCTTCTCGTCCTCGCCCAGCGGTTGTGATCGTATTTGCTGAGAAATCTGTTCTAATGGCAAATCAATTGCCTCCAGTGTCATGTCAATGGCCTTTAACTCGCACAGAAGCTGCTGGCGATTCTTGCGCGACCCAAGACCCTTAAGCTTTGGTTGCTGTTGCTGTTGCTGCTGCTGCTGCTGCTGCTGCTGCTGCAGTACGGGCTGCTGGCAAACAGTGTGCAACAGAACAGGCGGCGCTGGTGGAGCCTTTTGTGGAGGTGTTAGAGAATTGATGTGCTCCATGTCATAGTGCTTGCAAGGCACCAGCTGGGCACCAGTTGGCGGCAGTGTCGTTTGCTGCTGTTGTTCAAACCCTGGCTGCAGATGAAACAGCCGTGATTTGGCAATAAGGCCTTCCTGCTGTTGTGCGCTCAGCGTAGTCAAATCAATGCCACCGCCACCGGCACCACCCATTGTAGAGACATACTCCTCTGTGACTGCTGCGTCAGTGATGCTAGCTGCAGAAGCAGCCGTTAGCTGAAGCTCACCAGCATCCAGAAAATCACCAGTGCCCAGAGCCACAATATTGCTGGGGCCGTTACCGCTGAATTGTTGCTGATACAACAATTGCTGGTTGTTGGCTCGCGCAGCCTCAGACACCTCGTGCAGTCCGGGCGGAGCATTCAACTGTTGCATCTGCAGCTGGTGCTGTATCTGCTGTTGCAATATCTTTTGCTGACGTATTTGATTTACTGTCTGAGCATTTGTGCCAGGCGACAGTTCTGTGGGTGAAATGTGGGGGTAGCGAAAGAGCAGTTCCACAACACGTGTGTGGCCACCCTTGGAGGCCTCGATCAACATGGTGCTGTTATCCTTGAGCTTGTGAAAGGGATCGGCATTGTTCTTGAGCAACAATTCAACCACGGACTGATGCCCTCCGGCACATGCCAGCGAGAGCGGAGTGTGGTCATTGCTGGTCGTTTGCTTGTTAACATTGGCGCCTTTCTGAATGAGGAATTTGACGGTGCACAGATGGCCAGCCCGACAGGCTTTCATGAGCGGTGTACGTCCGCCCTCCGATTCATGCTCCAGCTCGGCACCATACGACAACAGCACACCGGCAGCATCCGTATGCCCGTTTTCACAGGCATGCGTCAGTGCTGTATCTCCGGTTTGCGTCTCCGCATGAACATTTGCCTTGTTCTGCAGCAGGAATCGTACCAAATCGGTATGGCCTTCCTGTGAGGCTTCCATGAGGGGCGTGGACGCACCTAGCTCCAAATTGGCACCTCCATTTATCAGGAAAGCGGCCACTTCACTAAAACCGCCACAGCAGGCAAGTGTAAGGGCCGTTTCCTGGGTTTCCTCAGTGGTGGCATTAATGTTGGCTCCCTTAGTGAGCAGCAGGGCCACCATTTCCTCATGGCCTTCCCGTGCCGCCTCCATTAGGGGTGTGTAGCCCTCATCGTTTACCTCCTCTATGTTGGCACCGCGCTCAATTAACAGTGTTGCAAGCTCCACATGACCACCACAGGCAGCCAGCGTGAGCGGCGACTCAAATGAATCAGTTGGCATGTTAACTTGCGCCCCAGAGTCCAACAGTAAGCGCGCCACCTCCACATGTCCATCCATTGAAGCCTCCATTAGAGCCGTGTGCATTTCATCAGTTTTATGCTCCTGATCTGCGCCAGCTTGCAACAGAAAACGCACCATATCCAGATGCCCCTTATAGCAGGCTAACGTGAGCGCACTCTCCTTAAACTCATTCGAGTGGGTGTTAATGCCGGCACCATGTTCAAGCAGTACCTGCAATACAATTATGTGGCTTTAGTTAAACGTTCTACAAATAAAGCGCTTATAATAAGTGTGTTATCAATTGATGCATCAGATAAGATCAAACTAAATCATTACATTTGCGTTTCAAAATTTCAAAATCAGTAACTCGATTCTCGAAACCGGCCCACAAAATAATCAAATCTCGGATTCTAATCACTTGCAAATTGTAAAACACGCTTTTTAAAATTGAAGCAATCAAAATTATTACCTTAGCTACTTCAACGTGACCGGCAGAAGCGGCCTCCATTAGCGGTGTATGTCCATTTTCGTTTTGCTCTTCTACGTTAGCGCCATGTTTAAGTAGCACTTTTACAACCTCTACTTGGCCACCTGCACACGCAAACATTAGCGGTGTATTGCCTGTTGCACAATGGGCATTGACATCGGCGTTGTGACTAAGCAAAAGTTTCACAATATCCAAGTGTCCGGCAGAAGCAGCTTCCATCAAAGGTGTCGAGTCTTTTTGTCCTTTATCCTCGACTTGAGCTGCTGACATTGCCAGCAAAACCTATTTCAAAGAAGATTATCAATTGGTTATATATTTACAATGCTTAAATGCTTAAATCACCACATCTTTAGAACTAGAGCTCTCAAATTTTGCATATAGATTCATGTGATTTTTGTTACATTTTGGCTCTTTTTTACTAATTGGTAGTCTCGCTGCCCTATAAAAAGGTAGCTGAAGATCAGAAGAGTTGCTTCTTGCAGCAGCACCAGAAAGTGCTCTGATTAATAATATTTAAATTTAAAATATATTATATTTACATTAAATAATAAACATTAGTATAACTTTACATTAACAATTTTAATACTTACCAACAGACAGAAGAAGAGGAGAAGTACCGCGCTGCACTGGACGACTGACCCCCAAGAAATGAAGAATGCGACTGAAACTGCGCTGCAGCCTTTATATAGAGCAGCGACAGCTCTACTCAAGTCAAGCTCAACTCTTGAACCTCTTTCTGAGTCAGTCTTTACACTCGGTTGCCTAATGATCGAGTGTGAAGACTGACTCAGAAAGAGTTGAGCTTGACTTTAGTGGAGCTGTCGCTGCCCCATATAAAGGCATGCCTGCTGCAGCGCAGCTTCAGTCCCATTCTTCATCTTCTGGTGGTCAGACGTCCTGTGCAATGCGGTAATTCTCCTCTTCTTCTGTCTGTTGGTAAGTATTAAAATTGTTAAGTATGTTAAGCGAAAATGTAAAAGTTATACTTTTAATGTTTATTTAATGTTAATATAATATAATTTAAATATTATTAATTATTATTACGATCATTAAGATAACGATAATTTAATTAATTCATTAATTATTACTAATGAAATCTTCCTTGTCTGTATATTCTTCTATACATTACTATCATATTTATAAATATGAAATGTAATAGATGGTACTAGATGCTGGATTTTACTCGACTAATACATACCTGTGCTAGCTCATAGTAGCCGGCGGAGCAAGCCATAGACAACAACGACTCGCCCTCATCCGTGGACGCAGCTGCTTCGTTCATGTTGCCTTTGCACAGCAGGCGCTTCACCGTGTTGACATCATTGTCCGCGCAGGCGTTGACAAGGCTGCGCGAGAAAGCACTACTGTAAATTTCAGTTGAAAGTTACAAACCAATTCAGAAAACATTAGCACACATCCCCGCATGGGATGGCTGCGAATCTATGGCTCATTGATGCTACTCACTTCTTGTCGCGTGGACTATTGGCACAACGCATCTTTGTTAGCGCCTGCTTGGTCTCGTCGATCGCGTGCGTGGCGTGGCGGAGAACGGGGGCTTTCTCGTTGGCGGCTGCCTCCAGTAGGGCCGTCAGATTGCTCGACCGCTTGTTGTTGGGCTCAAGCAAGAAATTCTTAACCTCTGGCGTATCTTCCTCATCATCTTCTTCATCGATATCCTCATCGTCGGCATCGTTATCTTGCAGTACGTCTAGTAATTGGAGGAAGAGTTTTGATATATTAAAATGACTTTGAATTCACATGAATATGCTTACCAATCTCTTCATCTTCTTCCTCGTCATCACCTTCAGACTCATCTGAATCTTCAGATTCCTCTTCTGTCTCATCATCGTCTTCACGCGCTTCGCCCTCCTCATGTGGACAGCTATCGTGATCAGACTCGGCTATATCATCCTGAAAACACAAGCGTAGCATTTGCATTAGAACCAAGGATTGTACAATTATTCCATTTGTTTTATAAATATATATAATTAAATATATATATATGCGTGCTCATCAGTTAGAAGGTGAGTAAAGAAGGTTGCTGGAAATTGCTGGAAGTAACAAAGCTAAAACTAATCGGTGGAGCATGTAAAGAGCACATTCTTGTTGTCTAAGGCCAGCAATGTGATGCTTTGTGTGTTGTTACAGAATCGAAGTGGTAGTAGTAGTAGTAGTATTATTGTTGGTATTATTTTGACTATTATTATTGTTATTATTAACATAAACTCGCTTTTTGCTGTTGGGCTAAAGAATTTAGTAATTAGCTTTAAAGCCACAAATATAAATGTAGATAGTAAATTGCAAATTGTTTTGGCCAAACTTGCAAACAATTTACTTTAAGCCTTCAAATCAATTTGTTAAGATTTGTTGTTGGTTTAGTTTGGGGTAAGTACGGCTAATTATTGAAATTTTCAGTTATTGGTCAACAAATTGCTAACTAATTTTGATACGCGTCGATTATGGTTGTTTTTTTTTTTAGAGGCACTTATAACGCGAAACTTACCAGGAGATCTGGCCTTAAACACAAGAATGCCAATAGGATCTACAAATAAAGAGAAACGTAAGAGACGTACATAAATAATAAAAATAACTGAAGCGAATGAAAATGCATGTATGTTGTTAGTTAAAAACCAGTTCAATATTGTTTGACGCCTGGCACTTTAATATTTTTTCGGCTTGAAGTGCAACGAAACGCAAATGTTGATATTACTTGAACAAAGGACTGGAACACAAAGTCCATGGTGGTTAACGCGCGCCGTGCCAAATCTTTAACTGAAGCACGACGCATTATACTTGCAAAAAATGACGATTGAACCATTCTTGGGTGATATGAGTTGTAGTCAGATATTAAATGCAATTAGAACAAGAATTTTTTGAGTTATTTTAATTGTCAAAGATCTGGAAATATGATTATATTTGCACAGCCTACTATTAGATTGAATGTCAATTTACCCTGTCAATACAGTGTCAAGTTCCCTTTTGCTCTTCTTTACTTTTTTTTGTTTTTGTTTTGTGCACACATACGTAGTTTGAAAATATGCGGCCAACCGACTGACAGCCAATGTTGCCAGATATCAGCAATAGTGGCAACACAAATAATAAGGAAAACAAAAAGCAAAAACATCAAATTATTGTTGCCCGTGTGCTCTTTGCTTTTTGCTTTCATTCATTACCATTTCCACTTTATTTCGTTTTAACGCCAATACTCTTGCAAAATTTGCTGCTTGTGTTGGTCCGTGTGTGAGTGTGTGCGTGCGCTGCTGGCCAGCCTGCTGCTGGTTTTTTATTACAAATTTGCAAGTCAAAGGGGAGAGGCAAAGAAACGGTTTCTTTGGAATTTTAAAAATCGCATGAGTCATTTCCATTCAATGCACTGAGAGCATATATTTGTATGTAAATATATTGGTATTATATACAAAATATATATGTACGTATATGAAGAATGTACTTGACATGCTCAACTATCTATTCCACGTCTAAAATTTAAGGGGAAATCGTGCTTTAATTATGAATCGCACCTAATACAAATGAATATACATACATACATACATATTCAGTATATGTATGCTAAAGCGTGAATATGTATTGGTCGTAACCTTTAATGAGTGAAAACAGCGGTACATGGGCATATTTACATACAAATAAATATACACACGTAAGTATCTAAAGAAAATATAAAGAACAAAACTTAAACGAGTTCAATCGCCGTCTCCGCCACGACATGCGTTTTTTTTTCTTTTCTTCTTTTTTTACTCGTGCGTTTTTCTCGACTCGTTTCGGGCGTTGGAGTGCGTATATTGTATTTGTTTGTATCTGTGTATCGTCAGTATGTCTGTGAATGTATTTTTTACGGAATCAAAATTAAATATATCTTTTGCAAGTTACACTTATGTAAATTTCATATTAACCTTTCAAAAACATTTATTTATGTATAGTATTAATTAGGCATAATTCTGAACCGCATATTATTATGTATTTTTATTATTATGCTTTGTATCGCTTATTTTGTTTTGCGGTTTTGCACTATTGCGCTTCACACCCGATTTCACTCGAGCAGCAGTCGTCGCCTGGTGTTGCCAGACTATCTAAATGCTGGCGTAAAATTAACCTGCAAACAACAACGCGGTGCTCAAAACGAAACGGCACTAATCCAACCAACAACAATGCTGAATTGAAATGTAATTCATGAATAAACTGCGAGAGCGAATATTATAATATAAACAATGCATATACCTAATGATTTGGCTTTAAAACCCAAAGAATTGGCTAATGACCTTTCAGTCAAAGTGGGCAAGAATTTCATACACATATAAGCATACCTACATATGTATGTAGCTATGCATGTACACTGTGCTATATCCACAAAAGGCCAGACAAAGAAATATACACACACACACAAATGCAAACTAACAGCAGCAGCTGCACAGCTGATTTCTGTATGTATGTATTTACAGAAATGTACGAATAAACGAATGTAATTCACAAAGTATAGCACACAGCAAAGAAAAAAGTCATGAAAAAATTGTTACTTGAAACGGGTTTTGCAGCACTAACTCAGGGTAGAGAGACAGAGATCGGAAGGTAGATTTATTAATTGAATATGAATATATATATATATATATATATATATATATATATATATATATATATATATATATATATATATATATATATATATATATATATATATATATATATATATATATATATATATATATATATATATATATATATATATATATATATATATATATATATATATATATATATATTTATATATATATATATAAATGAAAATTGCATCAATTCTATAGAAAAGCATTTGCACGTGCATTAGGATATTCGATTAATATCGATATATAACATATAGAAGACAGTTTTTGGCCTAATAACAGTAGAGAAGCACAAGAGAATAAGAAACATACTAATTAATGTTTAAATACTTTCAATTAATATTTACCACATAAAAATACCTAAAATATGATTATTAACAAGCTTGAAAAAGGCTCAATTCTGAAAGGTTTTCTATACTTAGAAACCAGCGCAAAGCCTTATCACAAATGAATTCCATGTACTGCCACATCATGACGTGTTCTATTGCCCTAATCAATCAAATAGTCGACTATATTAAACGTGCTTTGAAACAGGGAGTAAGATACAAAACTACATATCTAGTTAATGATGAATATTTGCAAATTCCACTGTAAATCACTTGTTTCATGGTTCATGTTTAACTCATAAAACTGGTTCCTGCATGCTGCTTCGGAAGCAAATGATTAATATCAAAGGTATTTGATCGAACTACGAACTTTCTACGAATTTTCAGCTTGAAATCAAAATATCACAGATTTTAGATAATAATAAAAGATAAGTAACAAGGAAGTAAAAAAAAAACTCTAATCGGTGTGCCCGACTAGAAATACCCTGAACCCCGAATGATCTAGGTGTTTAGATACACGCATCTATGTCATCTCTAGCTTCTAACCATCTAGAAAATCGAATCTAAAGTAGGGATTCCTAGAATATGCTAGAATTCAAGCATTTGCATGTGCACAAGGTATAGAAAGAACACTTGACGCTGCTTGCCAAGTGTGTTTGCTAATTGACCGAACTAATAAGTTCTGATTCACTTAACGGAATTGTATGAAGCTTTTAAAAAATAAGAACTCAAATTTATATAAAATAGAAATGAATCTAAAGAATTGGAGGGTCTAGCTCTGAAGATGCGCGGGCTATATAGTTATAGTATATATATAGTTATTATATATATATATATATAGTTATAATATATAGTTATAGGAATAGTTATTGATTTTGTGAACAAACTCGATCTTGTTGCTATAGATGCTGAGATCGACGGGTACATACATACGGACAGACAGACTCAGATATATATATCCTATGGGATCTGCCATTCCCCTGATTATCACTGGGTTCAGGCCACAACAATAATCGAGTCTAATCAAACATCTTTGTGATTTTGTCACACTCACCTCTGAGACAGACTCCTCCTCAGACTCCGATAGATCTGTGGTGACTGGCTGTGGATAGAACTCGGTGTCCGTATCCGTGTCCGTGGTGATAATGTTCTGCAAGGCTGACGAAAATGCATTCACAATGCCCACGGACGATGACAGTGGCGAGGAGTTGGATGAGGCGGACGATGAGGCAATAGCCGTTCGATTCGCAGCGGCTGCTGCGGCAGCGGCAGCGGCTGCCGCATTCGATATGGCGCCCACATCCTTCAGCTTCTTGAGCACGGCCACCGCTGTGGCCGTCGAGCTGCTCGTCTGAGGCGTCAGACCGAGTCCAACAGCAGCGCCAGCGTTGCTATCGGCGGCAGCGGCAGCGGCGCCCATCAACAGCGTTGTCGCCGCGAATTTCAAATGCGCAGAGTCCTTGTTGCTAGCGATTGCTGCAGCTGAAGGTGTTGCATTCTGCTGCTGCTGCTGCTGCTGCATGACTACCTGCCGCTTGATCGCAGCGTATGCAGCGCGCGTCTTCTTGGAGCTGCTGGGCGTGGGTGTGGGCGCGGGTGCTGGAGCGGGCGCAGAGGCGATGGCCGCTCGAAATTTGGCAGCGACGGCGGCTGCAATGGGCGCATTTATTGTTGCCGTTTCACTTGTTGTTGCAGTTGCAGTTGTAGTTGTTGCAGTTGTTGTGGCGGGCATGGGCGTGGGCGTGGCTATAGGCGTGGCTGTAGTTGTGGTGCCAGCTGTAACGAATGCAGCCGCTGCCGCCGCCGCCGCCGCATCGCTTTGCGCGTTTGTTTTGCTGGCAGCCGTTTTCGACATTTTACTGACGTTATTGTTGTTGGTATTGGCAGTGGCTAAGGCGGTGTTCTTGCTGCTGTTCGCTTTTAACCTGACGCTCGGGTTGTTGTTGTTGCTGCTGCTCTTCAGTTTAGTCAGCTCGGCTGCAGTCGCTGCAGTTGTAGTCTTTGTCAGATCCTTGGCAACAACAGGCGCCGTCTCATGCTTGACGGACTTCTTCTTGCTACTTATATTGTTGTTGGCGTTGGTGTTCGTGTTCTTGATGTTGTTCGCAATAAGCGCAGCCGCTATCGAGTGTCTGGCGGCTGCAATTCGCGGACCGGTATAATTCACCTGTCTGACGTTGTTGTTGTTGCTGGTATTCTTTGTTACTGCAATTCGTTCTGCAGCTGCGGCACTGTTAGCTTTAACTTGTGTTGTTTTTATAGTTGTTGCTGCACTTGCTACTGCTGTTGTTGTTGTTGTTGTTTGTTTTGCAGTTGTCTTTGCTTTGTTTTTGTTTAAATACGCAGGACGCACGCTATTTAATTTCAAGTTCAAGTCATCGCCATCATGATTTTTCGCATCATTACTCATTTTAGTCTCGAATGGGCTTCCTTTAAAATCAATTCACGCGTGCTTGCCGTGTACAAATACGAATTTTTAACAAAATATTAAATAATAAATTACTTCAATGAATTTGACATTTTCGGGTTTTTCATATTTTTTTACTTTTTGCCATTGACAAAAACGCCAAACACAATTTCGTGTAATTTATACATATTCTTATACAAAGCGTGCTGCGTTTTTATCGATTTTGTTAAGGAATTGAGGTAGATTATAGATATATATATATATATGAATATATAAAGACACGCACACAAACACACACACACACACACACACACACACTCATGCACATGCATAGGGAGATCACGACCGTATGGCAACGCTGCGCATTCTTTCACTTCTTCAGCATTGCACACTCATTCGTTCGCCGTTGTACATATGTAGTATATACTCATGCATACATACATACATACACTCATTTAATTTTCCGTTTGCTTAATTCACAATTTCGTGGTAACATATTTTTTCAAAATAACCAGTAGAAATGCACAGATAATAAAGGCAAAACACTAATTATTCCAAAATCCTATCAAATATTTAATTTTATCCTTTTGGCTGCCCAATCGATGCGCAATTGGTAGATTAGATGCTGACACAGCGTGGTTTATGCTTTATATAATCGTAGCATGTACACAAAATAAACGTAAGGTACTTGCTGCATTTCCAATTATTTACAATTTATATGTATATTTAAATGCAATATTTTATTTATAAAACTTTTTCAACCATTTTCGACTTCGCCCCAAACGAGCGCAGACAAGAAATCACTTTACACATTTTACAGCGAACGAAACCGAGCGAATGTCGCGCCAAAGCGAGATAACAATGGCCAACCAGCCAGTTACTGGCACAACACAGTGTGTGAACAAGCGAGAGGACGCTACTGAGTTGAGCGAAACGACAATCACACGCACGCCAAAGTCGAATAGCAGGCGGACGACAACGAAGGCAAATTAAGCAACTAAGGGAAAATTTTTCTTCGCTGCTATTCCGATGCAAATTTTCACCAATTTAACGCCACGTTTAAGTGTGAAAAGATGCACACATATAGCACATATGTTATACAATACTTTGAACATAGTTTCGCGTATTACCGTTGCAAATTTTTGGCAAAAAAATAAATTTTCCAGCAACTTTAAAATTCACTGTCTGTCATTCACAGTTTCGGATCGCCATATTATTCCCGGATATTGAATTGAACCAGTACGCAACGCAAGAAATGAACCAATCGGCTCCCATAGCTTACGATACATATAACGTAAGGGATAAAGTTATAGCTGTATTTTTCAGGATAAATATAGAATAATATCCTGTCGTTTAATATAAAAGCAAAATTCAAATTTTATATATACATCTTTCAATGAATTAAAAAAAATTTAATAGAACATCCTTAATTTATTTGTAAAAGTGTAAAAAAAAAATATTTTAGTAAAATTTAAAAATATTTTAATTTGTTTGTTTATAGTTTTTTTTCTTTCTTTTTTTTTGCTTTATAAAATGTTATAAAAATATTTATTCATTTATATCACAAATATGTGATATGTGATACTAGATATTTGGATATATTATTCATGTTTAACCTAGGAGTCACTAATTTATGGTGAAGTAAATTTGAACAAGTTAATAAAATATTAAAATTTATTAAATACTATATATTTTATATGGGAAACTATCGAGCTATCGGATTTCTACCTTTCTGCGCCACTAACGACAGTAATGAGTATTTTTGAAACTTATACAGTTAAATTGGCGCAAAAGGCGATCCTTAGTTATTGAAATTTAATTTATATTAAATATAATATTCCTAATACAAAATCAGTTCTTGGGTGTAGACAGTGTGACTCTAAACTTAGAGATTGGTAATTTAATATTTTGGTCTTTAAACTATGTTTACTGATATTTATATATGTATGTAAATATCTATGTATGTAATTAATTTAATTTTCGATTAACGGTGTCCTCATTAAAGATTGATGCTTATATGTTAAACAGATTTCAAGTTGCTTATATTAAAAAATAATTTATCTCAAATTTAGTATAGTGTTTAAGTAAAAACGATACTATCGATAGTATTGAATTTTAGCTCTAAAATATTGAGAATATCTAATTTTCAAGGTACGGTGCTCAGTCCTCTTATGTTATCGATTGTAATTGTTAGTGCCGGCGATAGCTGAACGCCGCTTACACGTACATATATATTTTTCGATACGTGAACTACGTGTCCACTTGCATTGCCCGAGTAAACTTAACAAAATGCATACGGTTTTAACTAGAGGAAATGCAACGGTCGCCTATACGTTAAGCGTCTTGGCATGCCTAACGTTCTGCTGCTTTATATCGACAGTTTTCCTGGATTATAGAACCGATGCGAACATTAAAACGGTTCGGGTGCTGGTGAAAAACGTACCCGATTACGGTGCATCGAGACAGAAGCACGATCTGGGATTTGTTACGTTCGACTTGGAGACGAATCTCACAAACATATTCAATTGGAATGTGAAACAATTGTTTTTGTATTTAACGGCTGAATACGAAACATCAGCGAATCAGTTGAACCAGGTCGTGCTCTGGGACAAAATCATTCTGCGTGGCGACAACGCAGTGCTCGACTTCAAGAACATGAACACCAAATACTACTTCTGGGACGACGGCAACGGCCTGAAGGACAACAAGAACATCACCCTGTCGCTGTCCTGGAACATCATACCCAATGCCGGCCTCCTGCCATCTGTCCAATCCACCGGCAAGCACATATTCAAATTCCCTGCCGAATACGCCTCATCCATTTAGAGTTTAAAATCAACTTTGTTTAGATGCATTTAATACGGATGTATTTGAGTGTACGTGTACTAAAATAAAATCATTTATACTAAATAGTTATATGCATCGATGTGGACCTATGATTACAAAATGTCTTTAGAGAGAAGATCGAGAGAGAGAGAGAGAGAGAGACCTGACAATATACAAACGAGTTACGTTCAGGAAGGGGAAGGGCAAGGCGTGGGGTTAGACTGATACTGATACAGAACGCGAATATCTATAGGCATATATATACATACATGTATATATACATATATACGTACTAGGACATATTAAAATTTCACATAAACTCATAACTGCCATCGTCAAAGTTGCGGTTGCCCACCATGGGACCGCCGGCGCCCATCTGATTCGGCTGCCCGCCCATTTGCGGGCGGAACTGATTGCCGGGCGTTTGGTGCTGCAGCAGCTGCCGCAGTCCGGGATTATTGTTGCCCAGCATGGGACGCACCATGCGCTGCTGTTGCTGCTGCGGCACCTGCTGCTGCAGTTGCTGTTGCAGATTCGGATTCGCAACGGGCACTCCCAATGGCATGCGCTGCTGCTGCTGCTGCTGTTGCTGCATCATGTTCATCTGCATTTGGGGCTGCATGGGCATGCCGCCTCCTCCATTGCCTCCAGGCGCGCCGCCCATTTGCATGTTGAGCTGTGCATATTGATTATAGTGCGGCTGCTGCTGTTGCTGCTGCGAATTGTCCTGCTGCATTTGTTGTTGCTGCTGCTGCTGCTGTTGCTGTTGTTGCTGCTGCTGCAGTTCCATGGGTGATTTGCCCTGTTGCTGCTGCTGCTGCTGTTGCATCATTTGCTGCATTTGTTGTTGCGGCGGCATTTGCTGCTGCTGTTGCATGTTGCCGTGCGACTGCTTCTGCTGGATGACCTTGCGCAGCCGCTCCACAAACATGGACTGATTGTTGGGTATGAAGCCAAGGAACGCATTGCGGTCGGCGGTGTACAGCAGGATGAGCACCTTGATGTCGCAGGCGGGCGTGTTGGGCAGCGCCGAGAAGTGAACGCAGCCGGCAAAGCCGGAGGTCATCATTTTGGCCAACGAGTCGAGCGCCTCGCCTGGCGTCGGACGAAACACCACCATTTTGGAGTCCTTGAGGAACTGGCCGCCAATGTTGCCCACGAGATGCTTTGGCATGAGCTGCATCAACAGCTTTGGCGGCCAGTTGTCTGCCTTGATCTCCGGCTCGCCATCCTTAATGTTGGTGCAAACGGTGCACTGCAGCGAATGTGGAATCTTTTGTTGATCATTTTTGGTCTTCTCCGCCCATTCGAGGACGCCGGTCCAGATCTTTTCACGCAGCGATGATTGCTCCTGTGGCTGTTGCTGCTGCTGCTGTTGTTGTTGTTGTTGTTGCTGCTGCTGTTGTTGCTGTTGCTGCTGCTGCTGTTGTTGCTGCTGCTGTTGTTGCTGTAGTTGCTGTTGCTGTGTCTGCTGTTGTTGCTGCTGCTGTTGTTGTTGTGGCGTCGCCTGCTGCTGCAGTGCAGGCACATTGGCCGCACCAGAAACCGCTGGTAACATATTGGCATTGGCATTGGGATTCACCTGTTGCTGTGGATGCTGTTGCTGCTGCTGTTGTTGTTGCTGCTGCTGCTGCTGCTGCTGCTGTTGTTGCTGTTGTGCCAGCTGCTGTTGCAGCTGATTGAATTGCTGATGGTTGAGCATTTGCAATCGCTGTTGTTGCTGCTGTTGCTGTTGCTGCTGCAGCTGCTGCTGCTGCATCGAGTTGACAGTTTGATTAGGCGGCGCATTTATACGGGAAATCAAGGCCGAGTTGGGATTCTGAGTTTGCTGCAACGGCATGTTGTTGCCGGGCGTTTGCATGAAGGCTGGACGCTGTCCGGGCTGATTTGGATACAGCCAGCGATTCTGGCCAGGCACAACGTTTGGCTGGAAGTTGGCATTCTGCATTTGATTGGGCACAAATTGTTGTTGTTGCTGTTGCTGCTGCTGCTGTTGCTGCTGCTGTTGCTGCAGCAGTTGCTGCTGTTGCTGTGGCGTCATGAGACCTGTTTGACCGCCTGCGCCAGGCTGCTGTTGTGACTGTTGTTGCTGCTGCTGCTGTTGCTGTTGCATCGCGTTCATGTTCATTACTTGCTGTTGCTGCTGTGGCCCGCCGCCCGGCTGCTGCTGCTGTTGCGCAGGCGTCGTGTCCATGGGCATGTTCTGAACCTGACCTGACTGCTGCCCATTCTGATTATTGTTCATCACCTGGACCGCGGTTTGCTGTGCCTGCGGGGCGCCCATCTGATGCTGGCCGGCTGCTGGGCCTCCCACAGACATGCTGTTGGGACTGGGCGCCCGTTCCTTGAGGCTGTAGCCTTTGAGTAGCACCAGATGCCGTATGTTTTTAGCATAGTTCTTGGTCGTTATGGGCTGGTCACCATCGGCCTTTATGAACAGCTTGAACAGCACTGGCATTTTGCGCGGCGCGATGATGGACAAATTGATCTTGCGCTCATTGAATAGGGCTGCCAGCTGCTCGCACGATTTTCCTTTGTACTTCCAGGATTCGTTGACGGACATCTGATACGGCGGACTGTTGCATATCAATATGCAATGGCGCTGCATGTTGCCCTGGTCCATCATGTGGCGCTGCTCGGTAATCTCGTCGAAACACCCATGGGCAGCAGCAAAGCCCTCGGCCATGTGGGCGTGCGATTCCATGCCGCCACCGACCAGCGGCAGACGTTCAATTGTCTCAATTACTTTCTGTGGCTGTACAAACGGGCCGTATGTGGTGCACACGGGCTCCAGGAGATTCGAGGCGGTGCGATAGGCGACAATGCCATAGAGCGTCGCATAGCGTTCGGCAATCAGGTATTCGCGTTCATCAATGGAGCCCTGGGTGAAGTGTTCCAGAGTGGGCAAAATGTAATTGGTTTTCAGCTCGTTTAGATACGCTCCATTGATAGCACTACATTCAATAACAAACACCACATCGGCTAAAGTCAGCTGATCCACCTCCATGTTGTGTACACGACCAAACGACTGCTATTTGGAGATATTAAAAGGTACACTATGGATTTAGCTTTCCTCTATGCCCATATCGACACTTTCTGTTGACTTATCGATATGCCTGGAGTGGATGATATTGCAGCGATGCATTGCAAACGATATGAAGCTAATGTGTATCGATACGTTTACACTTTGCAACTAGTGATGGGCAATTTGGAGCAGCGATATGGCTACTTTCACAACTTGAATAAATGCGAATACAAACATTTGGAGTAAACGAATAAAATAAAAATAATTTCAGAAATCAATCTACTAGTTTTAAGTAATAATGATGATACACAAATAAATTAATTTAGTATGATCACTTTTGTAAACTTGGCACTGGCGATAGTTGATAGTCGACTTGCACAAAATATCGATAGCATCGACGATATTTTCTGTTCATCTCTCTTTCGCGTTTATGTTTGTCAAAACAAAAATTAAAAATCAAAAAAATAATTTAATTATTGTATAATTAGTGTATAATCCAAACAAAATTCGCAAAATGCAATGTAAATAACTTCCCCATGTGTTTCTGTGTATGTGTGTCCCAATATTGTTGTGTGTAAAGTACAGAACTTGTCGTCTGAAAAATCCTACCCCGTGCAAGAAAAAAATGGACATGTACAAGTTAAATAGTCAATGCACTTGTGCTGGCCGCAGCTAAAGGCCACAAAACGTTCAAATACATATTCGTAAAGCAGCCAACGGACAATAATGCTGCAATATAAAAACGCGAACACAACCGTTGCCAATGTGGTGGTCAATAACAATAACAATGGCCAAGCGGCCGCTGCCACGCCCGCCGCCTCCACCAAGGTAGCCAACAGTGCGGGTGCAGTTGCCGTTGCCAGTGCGCCTGCAGGCACGCCCGCACCGCAAATGCAACAGATAATAAATATACATCAGATGCCGTCGCAGTTCATGCAAGCAGCACAGCTGCAGCAGGCTGGCGGTGCAACCACTGTGTCTGGCCTGCCGCAAAACATGTTCCAAATCGTGCAACCGATGGGCATGCAAACCGTTAATATTGACGGCCAGGAGGCCATCTTCATACCCAATCTGAATGCACAACTGGCCACGGCACAGGCGGTGAATATTAATGGCCAGCAGGCGTTTATTACGCCCAATGGGCAAATAGTGCGGGCGCCACAGGCGTTGCCAGCTCACGATCCGACCCAGACACAGCTGTTCACGATACCCGGCACTAACATACAAATACCTTTGGCGAACATTGTGCAGCAGCAGCAGCAGCCGCAGCTGCAACAGCAGCAGCAGCAACAACAGGCACAACAACAACAGCAGCAGCAGCAACAACAACAGCAGCAACAACAACAGCAGCAGCAACAGCCTCAACAGGCCGCTACACCCGCAATAGCACTTCAAGCTCAGCAGCAACAGCAGCAACAACAACATAATCAGGCCACAGCTGGCGCATCTGCCACAGCACAAACCATCACCATTCCCGGCACCAACATACAAATACCCGCCTCTGTTGCCGCCGCTAATGGTCTGTTGGGCAACATCACGAATCTGTTGGGCGGCACGCCGACGACAATAAAACTGGAGAACGGCCAGTCGCTGCAGAATATTCAACTGCGCACAGCAGCGCCTGGCGCTGCACCACAGTTGCTGCAATTTCCGCAGCCAGCGCCGGCGGCACCCACGCTGCAGCAAACGGTCGCCGTTCAGATACCCGTTCAAACGGCAAACGGACAGACGATCTACCAAACGGTTCATGTGCCAGTACAAGCGGCAGCAGCGCCAGCAACAGCAGCAGCGCAGCCCACACTGTCCAATCTGACGCAATCCATTCAAGCTTTGCCCGCCTCCATGCAACAGGCGGCGGCACAGATGCAAATCATACCACAGTTTGCGCAAATCGCACAGATTGTTACGCCCAACGGACAAATACAGCAGGTAAGAATTGATCTTAATATTAAATTTAATGGATAATGAAATAAAATCATTAATGTGTGTCTTATTCCTATTCAGGTGCAGCTGGCTCCGCTGAATGCGCTCAACTACTCGCAGTTGCCGCCGAATGCGAATATCATACACATACAGAATCCACAGCAGCATCAGCAGTTTGTGCAGCCACAGGTGCAGCTGCAGCAGCATCAACAACAACAACAACAGCAGCAGCAACAACAACAGCAGCAGCAGCAGCAACAACAGGCGCAACAGCTGCAGCAGCAAACGCAACAGCAACAGGCGGCTGCAGCAGCAGTTGCACTGCAGCAGCAACATCAACAGCAACAGCAACAGCTGCTAAATGCCATCAACGAGGCGGGCGGACAATTGCCGGCGAATCAGCCGATCACCATAACAAATGCCCAGGGACAACAGTTGACAGTGATACCCGCACAGCAGCTGCAACAGTTGCAGCAATTGCGCGCCAATCAAGCTGCCGCTGCAATGCAGCTGCAGTCGAGCAATCTGCAGGCATTGCCCATACAGAATATACCCGGCCTGGGACAGGTGCAGATCATACAGGCGAATCAGCTGCCCGCGAATCTGGCGGCCAATTTCCAGCAGGTGCTGACGCAGTTGCCCATGCCCATGCAGACGACGACGGCGCAGACTGTGCAGAGCACGAGTGCTGCAGCTCCTGCACTGACCATGCTGCCCAAGCAGGAGCCGCAGAGTCCCACGCAATTGATTACAAACATTAAGCAGGAGCCGCCAGACTCGTGCAGCATGCCAACGCCCACCACAGTGCAGCTGCCGATACAGCAGCCGCAGCCGCAGCAGCAGCAACATCAGCAACAGCAGCAACAGATCAAGTTCATAATGCCACAGTCGCAACAGCAGCAGCAGCAGCAGCAGCAACAACATCAGCAACAGCAACACACTGATGGCAGCAATAGCAGCTGCCTGCCCGCCGTAACCATACCAGCCTCCATACAGATTACTGCCCTGCCGCCACCGGCGACGCCAGCAACAATACGCAGCACACCGAAGCTGACCATGTCCAGCATCGGCAGCACCAGCACCAGCACACAGATCACCATGAGCTCGGCTGGGCAAGTGGTGGCGGTGACAACGCCAGCGCGTGCCAAGCTGATGAAGCAAACGCTGCAGCCTGCCTCGGCGGCGACCAGCGTCAATGTGAACATCAACGTGGGCGAGAGCATGGTGCCGGAGATAAAGCCGCGGCTGAAGCGCGTTGCCTGCACCTGTCCCAACTGTACCGACGGCGAGAAGCACTCGGACCGCAAGCGGCAACACATCTGCCACATACCCGGCTGCAGCAAGGTCTACGGCAAGACGTCGCACCTGCGCGCCCATTTGCGCTGGCACACGGGCGAGCGTCCGTTCGTTTGCTCCTGGGTATTTTGTGGCAAGCGGTTTACGCGCTCGGACGAACTGCAGCGGCACCGGCGGACGCACACGGGCGAGAAGCGCTTCCAGTGCCGTGAATGCAACAAGAAGTTCATGCGCAGCGATCACCTGTCCAAGCACATCAAGACTCACTTTAAGACGCGTTCGGGTGTGGACCTCATCGAACTGAACATCAAGCAGGAGCCGAAAATGAATGCACCCAAAAGTATTAACACCATGAGCGGCATTGTGACCATTGAGCTGCCAACGAGCGGTGCTCCGGCCAATGGCAGCGGCGCCTCCAGCGTGGCGGCCACAGTTGCGGGCTCAACTGTGACGGCGGCGCCGGGTGGAGCGACAATTGTCCAGCTGCCCGCATTAGGAAGCGATGATGCGGTGGGTGGTGCGTCCACTGATAGCTTTGGCGAAGACGACGAGATGGAGGATGAGGAAATGACCGAAGAGGACGATGAGGAACTAACCGAGGAGGAGGAGGACGACGAGGAGGACAGTGGCGACGAGGAGAAAATGACCATCTCTGTGAG
Source organism: Drosophila meridionalis (assembly GCA_035045145.1). NCBI lineage: Eukaryota > Metazoa > Arthropoda > Insecta > Diptera > Drosophilidae > Drosophila > Drosophila meridionalis. The sequence continues at coordinate 6,813,415 of JAWNPG010000020.1, read as the reverse complement.
CGAAATGGGCGAAAACTCATCCAACTAGCATTCGGAATCGCTGTTCATGGAACAGTTCATCTTCGATCACTTCCCATAACCATAGCAGGTCCCGGCAACGGGGCTGCTCCATCGATTGCAACCTGTACAGTTGACACCCGGCAATTACAACTATTAGGCTAAATTGTATTTATGTTATGTGTTGATGTAAATCTTTGTACATAATTCAGTTGAGGAATAAGTTATCCTTCGGCACGCCGAAGTCCACAAGTCCTTGCACTGCTCCTGATAATAATACAAGCAAATCCGTTCCGGGCTGTCCATAATTCGCAATAGAACCTGAACCCCAATTCTGTATATATCGTAAGTGTAAATATATTTGTTTCGAAACGAGATCTGTTCATATCATAAGCATAAAATGAAAATCCTAATTGACCCGAAACTAAAAACAATAACAACTCCAGTGCAAGGATATTATTTTAATTTGATATACACCCATATAAATATATATTTTTGCATAAGTTTTTACTGTATAACAATTGGTAAAAAGAAAAACACAAAATATTTAAGAACACGCGCGATTTTAACTAGGATAATGCATTGAAATAAATATATAAATAAATATATGTATATTATATTATATATTAAATATACGACGTTTTAAGGACATTTTTATACTCAAAACGCACAATAAAGTTGAACTATGTAACATATTCCTGGGAATGTTTACAAATAAATACATCTTAAGATTTTGGAAACTTCAACAAACCAGGTCGATTTATTGTAGCGAATCTAAAGAAACGGTTCGGTACTGTCCGATTGTGGCAGAGTTTGCGTGGATGTGGCCGGAACTTGCGTATTGAAGATATCATAGTTCTCGGAACTCGATATTAGGGGCTGACTTTCAGTTGGCTGCGTTTGCAAATCGAACTCCAAAGTGCCAATCGTCATGGACTCTGTATTGATTTGTGCAGCGGCATCAATCCAGTCTGCATCTGGTCCGAGATCTGGCATACTTAAACCCTCTACATTTTCTGACGTCGATGTATTATCCAAAGCTGGGGACTCTTCAATAATCCACATTTCGGGACCATTTGTCAAAATCCCTAGTGTGGAATCTGTGTTTTCGGAATCCATAGTAGTTGGATATTTCAATGGCACCTCTACTGGCTGCTGCTCGCCTTGTGGGAGCGCCTGGTTGACAGTTTGCGCCGGCAACAGAGATGGACTTAGATGGCTGCAATCGAGCACGCTGTGTTCGGTGTCCTCCAGACTCCAACGATTCAATCTGCAATTGTTCTCCTTTTTCAGCTGGCATTGCCTGATATAATTGCATTTTTCTATCTCATCCGCGGTGTAGGGCAACACCATTTTCTTGGCCACTGCCTTCACCAGCATCGCATTGACGAAGCGCTCCGAGCGGTTTGCCAAGCGCCCCTTTTTTTCCAAGCGTTGCTTTGCATCCCACACACAGTTGAAGAGTGTCATATTGACACGGACTTTAGTGCGTAAGCACAGTTTCTTTTTATCGCTATCACTGTATTCGCGAGATAAGTCCTCGGTTGTTATTTTCTATAAACAGCAAATGTTAAAGGATTTTGCCCGCCATAACATCAATAGATTTTTCTACTTACAAACGGTTCATAGAATTCGCGCACTAGTGCTTTGCTAGGCTCATCCAAATCGTTAGCTATGCTTAAGATTTTGGCCTCCTCGGCGGTTTGATATTTTATTAAAGCCTCCGACAAACAACGCGCCATTATAGTATTCGTTCTGTGACAACTTATGGAATTTGGTTGCTTTGATTTTGTATTAGCCAATGTAACCATATGGTGTGTGTAGTAAAATACTTATAATTAAAAAATACTGAAATACCAAAACTATATCTAAATAGAGTTGCCTGTAAACTATGTTTAGCGGGAATACAAACAAATATATACTTTTATTCAATTATAAATTGATTTATGATAGTAAAAAATTTAGAAAATAAAGCCAAAAATGAAAAATTATGATTTACATTTATTAAACAAAAACCCTGCATGGTATTGTTACATGCGAAACTGAATATTACAGAGACAAATTTGCTTAGCTTGATAATCTTACCAAAAAGGACCAATTTATGTCAATATCTCACATCACTGATAGATACGAAATAATATTACAGTGTCAAAAGGAAAAGATCTCCGTTTCTTTACTTGTCAAGTCTGTAAATAAATCTTCACCAGAACACTTCGAAGTAGAAAGATATTGTAATTTTTATCTTTATATAGCTAACCTACATCATAATCAATATCTGTGTAATCAATGGTTAATTGCTTAGACATTCAATAAATAAAAAAATAGCTATATGAAATCAAATATATATTTATGTGTTAAGGATGAATCATATTTGGAAACATATCAAAAATCTAGTTTATAATTTATAATGTTAGTTTGTTCTCTTTAAACTGAAAGTAAATAAATTTAATTATAATATTATTAAATAAACATTTCTTTTTTGTTTTACTACTCGCTCTTTATTTTAAACTTAGTGTGACCAGCATTACACAAATGATCAATATATGACGCACTTTAAAAGTAGCGATCGACTAAGAAGTATGTTAATACTGCAATTACGCGTTTTTCTGCTTCTTTGTTTTGGTCACATAGTGTAGAAGAGCGTGTGCAAGAGATATGCGAAAAGAGAAAAGTTTGTCGCAACCAAGTCGCGAATAAATAAGAAAATAGTTGCCAGCAAAATAAGGATTATTTTTAAAACACAACCATATAAAGTGGCTGAAAAAGCATATAAGAAATTTTATTGTGTTTGTATGTATATATGTATATGCATGGTGCATCTTTCCGTAACTCTGTGTATGCGTGTGTGTGTGTGTGTGTGTGTGGATATGTGTTTTGAGTGTTTATACGTGCTTGTTTTGTTTTGATTAAATCAGTTTGTTGTAAATTATTTGTGTATAAAATAACGATGATAAAAAATATTTGAAATATCTATCAAAATCGTTATCGTTAAATATAAATTTAATGTATAGTTATATCCAATTTCTTCCCATTTGCAATATACATATACTCTCTGGACAATAAGTGGCAACTCCAAGCCAACATGTATACAAAAACAAGAAGCGACTATGAAAACGAATCGCACAATAAATAAATGGAAGGCAAACGCGCAAAAAAGAAAAAGCGACCCAAAACGAGAAAGAGAATAAGCAATTTCGTCGCTTTAGTACAAAATTTTTAGTTACGCGTATTTCACTCAACAACTTTTGTACAAATACACTAAAACAAGAATAATAACAAAAAAAAAAAAAAAAAAGAAAAAGAAAAAAAAAAACTTAAAAAAATCAACCGTTTAGTATTCAAAATTATTTGGTAATCCAATGAGAAGGCGCGAGTGAAGAGGCGGCAAGAAACAGAACCCAATTAACAGAAATAAGCAAGATAAAACTAACATAAGCGTATAATTTAATAGGTAAAGAGTGCTGGGTATACGTATTTAATATTAATTCACTACCCCACTCAAAACAGCGGCTATTTCAACTAAAACGCGATGTGAACATTATACATACATACATATTTGTATGTATGTACATATTTATATGCTTAATATATATGTATGTATGTATGTATTCATATATGTGACGCTTTGCCGCCTTAACCTAGCTGCAATTTTCATTGAAATCGTATTTATCCGCTGCCCTCACCACCAAAAGACATTTTAATTGTTTCTTAGCACATACATAAATACATACTAATGCACATCTTGCTGTATGTCGTCTGTATTTATGTGCATAAATTTATATGCATTTTGCGCGCGCGCTTGCAAAATCGTAAAAAAAAAAACTGTTACTCTTTTAATTTTGCATTTTGTTTTTAAACATTTGTGTATGATTTTTGTTTGCGAATGTTTGTCTGTCTTTTCGTTTACTAATACCAATAATAATTCAATCACTTTGTTAATATTTTGCAGAGACGCTTAAATCATCAGGCGGTTATTATGAAAGGTTATGATTTGTTTCAACATCCTTCCTCTACATTCATAAAAAAAAAACGTTTTTCTTTGGACTACCGAAGAGTGAATACCCTTGCAGATGTATGAAACTCGTTGTAAATAATTGTATAAGACGAAATTAATTTCTTAGATTGGCATATGTATCATCGCAGCTTAGTCAACACGGGAATTGCAGGTCCGATGGAATGATCTAATACCAATAGATTAATGCTGATGGCCAGCTGGTTTCTTTGTGCATTAGAGTTTCAGTCCGATAGAGTATGATAAATAGCGATAGATAGTCATCTCCCATTAAGAATCTATATCACTTAATGTATTGCTCACATTGTGACAGCTGCACTCTGCAAGGGAATGCAATGATCAAACAATTTATATATATATATATGTGCATATGCAAACATATATGTACGTTATTTTTGTTGCCGTTGTCGTTGCCGTTGCCTAAGCCAGGTTTTGTCTCCTAACATGAGCCCTAACTTGCTAAACAGAAAACAAAAACAACAACAGCCAAAGCGCAACCTTCTCTCCCAAGCCACAAGTATAAATAATAACTGACGGGATTTCTTCACTATTCAAACAGGAAATTACTATAAAATGTCTCGTAACAAAGACAAATATGACAGCACGAATAGACGGCAGCAGATATTTCTGTCTGCCGAGGACATTGCCGCTGGCAAGAAGACAAATTGGACAGGCCTCGAAATAACGGGTATGTAAAGTGATTCCAATTCAAATTCCGATTCAATAATTAATAATCCTTCGCTAACTGCTTGCAGGCTGTGTGCGTAACATCAGTCCCACGCTGTGGGAGTTCGAGCACCTGACCGCCCTCTATCTGAATGACAACCAGCTGCTTCGATTGCCAGCGGATGTGGGCATGTTGGTTAGTCTGCGAACACTTGATTTGTCCAGCAACAAGTTACGCAGTCTGCCAGCTGAGCTGGGCGAGCTCATACAGTTGAGGTGCGATACCTTCAACTACATTTCTTGTAATACAAAACCTAATTTTCGTTTCGTTTATATATTTCCAGAGAGCTCTTGTTGAACAATAACTTTCTGCGCGTGCTGCCGTACGAAATTGGCAAGCTGTTCCATCTGGTCATCCTCGGCCTGATGGGCAATCCGCTGCAAAAGGAGTTCATGAACATCTATAATGAGCCAAATGGCACGACGAAATTGTTAAATCATATGCTGGACAACTTATCATGTGAGTGAACAGATTGAATATATAGATATAGATGATTGTAAATGTATGAGTGTGTGTGTGTGTGTGTGTGTATATATGAGTGTTTACGCGAGCTCCTGTTTGTATGGGCAAAAAGGAAAGCTACAAAAGGCTCGTGAAAAGAGAAAGTTCTCTTGTGCTGTAAATGACGTTGGTCATTTTTTTTTTTAATACCCTTACAGACAGCATTACGAATGTGTACTAAAATGTGCAATACATTAAAGGAGAGATTTATATAGATATATATAAAGACAAATATATATTTGTACATATATTGATCAGCATGAGGAACTGTGTTGAAGGTTTTTTTGTTATATGCAAATTTATTTAACTTCATCTTAGTCATTTAGTGTAGTGCTTTTAGCTGAATTAGTTTTAAACAAATTACTGATATATTCTAAATAGGTTGTTGGCCTTTAAGCCATATACATATTTTGTAAACAGTTAGCAATACAATATCAAGTTGTTTCCATTAAAACTGTTGGCTGAAAATATCATTTACTTTCTGCACAAATAATGATTTACACAGAATCAAAACAAATGTTCTTTGTTAATGTTTCCTTTAAATAATTATATTCTGCAGCGAAACAGATGTACAAATCGGCAATATTTAATTACTATATGTTGTAGATCTATTCAATATATATAAATATGATTATATAGATATTATCATTTTGCGTGCTAGAGTATTTCATTATCGACTCTTCGATCTTATTTTCGACTTTTCGATTCGTTTTCAAAGCGTAATGCGAGCCATGCTTGACAGGATGGTTAAAGGCGCAACCGGTTTGCGATCGCTCAATCGGGCAATTAAAGTTCAAACTCATGGTTTTTCTTATTAATAATGGCAATAGCATAGGCATAAGGCAAACATCAATTATAATTTAATTGAATGTAAGCGCCGAAATGATATGCAACGCAACAAACATACAACACCAACAATGGCAACACTGCATGACCTCGACATGCAAAGCTGCTGGACGTTGGCCCGAAGCTGCAGCAAGCAGCAGCTTTAAAAGAGCGAAAGAGAGGAAGAGCGAGACAGAGAGAGAGTGCAAATGAACGAACGAGCTTCAAAGAGAGTAAGCGCAAAAGATTCCGAGTGTGAGTATGTGTGAGCGATAGAAATAGGGAGAGTGAGAGCGTGAGCGCGCGAGAGTAGCAGCGCGGGCATAACGGCTTCAAGTGCGTTTACTGTTAGGCCGGCAAAGCTCGTGCTCGAATGAAATTGAATTCACTGCCATCAGTCTGCCACAAGCTTGGCTCGCGAGCGGACGCTTCAACTCCGTAGCAGAACCGAGTCGAAACGAGTTTATTAACTGTCGCGCCGTCTCGTCTTGTCTCGTTCCCGTCGCTGGCTGCGTCTGCGCCAAGTGTTTCGTAATTTCGACATCAGCAACAGCAACAGTTGCTGCTGGCTGGGCGAGCAACAGCAACAGTTGTGCCAGTTTCTTTAATGCAGTTTGCTTTTCATACGCTTTTCATTTCGTGCGAATTTTCGTTGCCGCGTGTGGAAATGTTTTTCGTAATGGCCGTCTGCATGCATTGAATTGAAGTGTTGAAACTGCAAACGCGGCCAAGTGATGTGCGATACGCACGGTAGACCAGGACAACTGACGCAGCTACCAAGTGAGATACGAACTAGGCAGGATTATGAGATCGCATGTGGCCGTTTATCGTGCACCAGAAAACGCAAACGGTTGCCAGTTCGCTAGATACGCGCTCCACGCGCCACCCACGCGTCAACAGCTGCATCAGCAGCAGCAACAGCAGCAGCATCAACCCCTACAGCCGCACGCACTTTGGAATGCTGCGCAGCCAACAGCGCCTGCCGCCTGCTATAATCTGCGTGCGCAACTGCATCCTGGCATATACCATGTAGCAGCAGGCGCAGGCGCAGGAGCAGGAGCAGCAGCGGCGCCCCAGCCCCAACAGCTGCTGGTCAATCAGCAGCGCATCAATGAGTGCGCCGGCATTCCGCTCATATCGAATGCCTGCAGTCACCTAACCCCAGCGCAGCGTCATCGCTTGCTGCGCAAGTCGGGCAAGCCGTGGCCGTCCGCTGGCGCCCAGTCCATGTCCCAACTGGCGGTGCATGCGCAGGGACAGCCGTTGCTCCAGAACATCAAGCAACATCATGTGCCGTTGCACCACCAACAGCTCTCCCAGCAGTCCTGGCCGGCGCATGCTGCCAGCTATCAGCTGCCCATGCGTATAAATAATTTTCAATTGACGGATAAATCACGTATGTTGCGCTATCAGAATTCGGCACCTGCGGTGCTCAGTGTCCAGGAGCAACAGAAGACGCTAAACAGCATTGGAAACAGCAACAACAATGGCAGCAGCAGCTGCAGCACTAGCAGCAGCAGCAGCAGCAGCAACAGCAACAACAGCCATTGCGCTGGTCAGGAGCCAACATCCTCCGTGGCGGACACCTGTTTGCCACGCATCATCAAGCCGCGCAAGCGTCGCAAGAAGGATCGCAAGCCCGCTAATGGTGTTTTGCTTAAAATGGATACGGACTTGCAGCCGAAACTGCAGCAGCAGCAGCAACAGCAGCAACAGCAGCAGCAACATCAACATCATCACCATCACCCTTCACATCCACATCCCCATCCACATCCCCTTCCTCATCCTCATCATCATCAGGCCTTTAATGCAAGCAGCTATGCACAGCTGCTGCCCATAGCCAGAGATAGAGCCATGCAACATGATCATAGCCATGGCGTCTGCTTCTGCCGCGACTGCGATCCTTTGCGTTCACTGTGGGACTATCCGCTGCGCCGCTCGCTGTCAGACGCCTCCTCCAGCGGGCAGGGCGCAAGTAACTCGAGCAATTCGTCAACGTCCACGCACTCGGATAGCTCATGCGCCAGCTCGATTTGCTCACAGACGATGCCTAACAACTTTGATGAGACGGAACATTTTGCACCCATCACTGGCGACAGCAGTCGCGCCGAAATTGTGGGCGTCATTGGCTCACAGCGTAGCAGTCACGCCCACACAGCATCAGCAACGGCAACGACAACGCCAACTGCATCAGCATCAGCAACAGCAACAACTCCGGCATTATATCTGAGCGACTCCAGCGACTCGGGCTATGGCGACATCCTAAGCGGCATGAATATTGCCAACGATCTGTTTGCCAGCTGCTTTGGCAATGCGGCCGCTGCCAACGCAGCCGAAACGCTGCTCGACGAGAGCATCAACGAGATTTCGCGCAAGCTGATCGAGACATGCGCCGTCAACGAGCCTCCGCCAAATGAGGCGGACGGCAGCAGCAGCAACAGCAGCAACAGCGGCGGCAGCGGCAGCGGTCTGGGCTGTCGTGGCGAGGGCATTGCTGGCGACAGTGACAGCTGTTCAGCGTCTGCCAGCGACAGTGGCTTGGATAGTGCTGGCAGCTATAACTCCGAAGCGCTTGTCTTCAATTTTGAGCATTTGAATCTGATGGATACAAATTTTGTGACGCCCACGGCTTTGGATTTTCTCTTAGACTGCAACAACAACAAGACAGGCAGCAGCAGCAGCAGCAGCAACAGCATCAGCAATGCTGACTGCAAGGCAACGGCGCAGCAACAATTTTATAACAATTGCTTTGACTTGGTGTGGTGCAGCGGCAGCAGCAGCAGCAGCAACAACAGCAACAGCGACAATATCGCAAGCCGAATGACAGCTGGCAAAGGCGGCGACAGCAGCGCCACACCCACAACTTTAATACTGGGCACGGTTGGAAAATTGAAGCCAGCATTTTCCACCATCTCGTGACGATAAACTAATCACACATCAACGAAATCCAAACCAAAACCAAAAGCCCACGAAACCATTTGTTGTTGCTGTTGTTGTTTTTCATTTTGGTTAAATTTCCCTGTTGGGTTTTACGAGCGATCAGCACGCTTCGGCGTCGCATTGGAAATTTGAGCTAATTGCCAAACGGTTTTCATGTGGGCTGAGCTTGCGTGGGCGTGTGCGTTGCATAACCAAAACCGTTAACCCACAAATTGAGCGAATTGTCAGCTGAAGAGAAATTGAAACGAAACGAAATAGAGAAAAAAAGAAATAAAAAATAAAATATACGAGACATTGAAATGCGCCATGGGCGCAACAGCAACAACAACAGCAACCATGGCAGCAGCAACAATTGGCGATATGACTGAAGATGTCTGCGCTGGAAACCTTGTAAATCTGTCTATATACATATATATACAAATGTATATATATATGCATATGTACATGCTACAACTTTCACTTTCACTGCGGCGGAATCGCTTTGTTTTTGCTCAGACAAGCGGCGACTCAACCACAAAGACAACATCAACATCAACCACAGCAACAACAACAATGACGGCAACGACAACAGCAACAACAGCAGCAGCAGCAGCAGAAACGACAACGAAAACTCTTATGCAGATTTTTAGCCGCAAAACTAATAGAAATCGTGCCTTGACAAGAGGCCCAGCTAAAAGATGAAAAAATCAGCAATTGTAGATGCGAATACTACACACAGTTGCAACAGTGTGTAGATCTATCAGTTACACTCTATATACAGCATATATAAATATAGATATATATACACTTATATATATATATATATATATATATATAATACATATATATTTATATATATATCATCATAAGCAATGACGCATAGTTCGTACAAAAAGCTAAACATTTTCTAACAATTGTTTCAGTTTTTTTTCCTCTCTTTTGTTATTTGTGCATAAACGTTTTATATTTAAGTTTGACCCAAAACAAAACAAAAATCAACTACATAATTGACTAGCTTAAATCGGTGATCTATTTGTTAGACATAATTGGACGGCAACGTAAATAATTGGTCTAGAAAATCGAGGGTAATCAATTCAGTTATGCTTCAAGAAATATTGATTTTAATGCTTAAGCATTAACATAAATATATTTGTTTCACTTTCTTAGCATTTACGCTGTTCGGTTTTGGTTTTTGTGACCTCAATTGTTTGCCTTGCTGCGCTAATAATTTGTTTCTAATTAAGTCACGTTCCTAATTAACATATGTCTCTCATATCAAATTTGTATTTTGGGTTTTGTAGTTTTGCGTAGGCGGTGTGTTTCGTTTTAGGCAATATTTATTTTATAGAGCGCTACAAAGTGAACTTTTCTTAGTTACCTAAGTTATTTAGATATGTTAAACCGAAAATGCTGTTGAGACAAATCACACGCACTGATCTCTGGCAAGTGTTGCACTCGAATCGAGTTAAGATCAAAATAGTATATGTTCTCAATGTATAGAAATACATCTAGGGTTGGCTTTTACAATCGTAAATTTATAATACTATCAGCCTGAGTTAATTCTTTATTGGGTTTACTTATAAATATTTATATATATATATATTTTTTTTTTTGTCTAATATTTTGTTTAGTTTTGGGTATTTTATGATTTCATTAGCTTGCATTTTCATTCTTTTTTATGCTATATTTATGCCAGTTTCTTGTATTTAATATTTATCATATATTTTTGCTAATATTTTATATTTTCATATTAGTTTTCATGCATTTCAAGTTTAGGATTTTCGAATCATTCAATTGTTTTTCAGTTTTCAAGCAAAGCGAATACTTTGAATGCATTCATGATTAATATTTATTGCATTTGCTATCATCTATAGATCTACTTTAGCTTATTATTCACTTGACTGAATCAGCACTCAATAAAAAAAATAATTTTTGCTTTAGCTTTTCGTATCTTGGCATTTGTTTTGCTGAAGGTTAAGGTTTGGCGGCTTATCAATGGAGCCGCGCTTTTGAATTTGTTAGACACTTCTTCCAATTATGCCAAGCTCTGATCACTGAGCATAAAATCTAAGACAACAGCAGCAGCAGCAGCCCTAGTTACCTGCTTATTTAGCAGTTGGCGCCGAGTAAAAGTTTTCGCCTTTTTTAATTAAAAGAAACTCACGAGCGCTCACAGAAATTGCATTGCTTGTCTCGAGTTTTCCATTGCTGCTGCCGCTGCTGCTGCTTGGCATGCTGGAAAAATGTCACAGTTTTCCACGATCAAGTCGAGTTCCGGCCAATGCCGGGGCCGCCCGGTATGGTGCCGGCTGCTTTTGTTACCATTCCCCACATTAAGAGAAAAATTACTGCTCGCAACTAATTTATTTAATTAAGATTTTCACTAGTTTGTAATTGTAATTGTAATCGCAATTGTGTTAAAATAAGCTCAAATGTATATCTATTAATATGTCCATATGTTGTAGACTCGTTTTTGCACAAATAACAAAATGATGGCGTTTTCTTTAATATAATATTATCATTATCATTATCATTATTATTATTATTATGATTATTATTATTATATACATACATACATTGTACTTCAAATCAAACTCTCATTCCATTTAGCTTTAAGCATCTTTATTAAGTTTTATTCTTGTTGCTCGCACAATACTGCAATTATTATTTATTTTGATTAAGCGTGAACGAGAGCTCAATAAAATATATAAATAAACGAAAGAAAAAGCAACGATTGTCTGTGGAAAAGTGTTCAAACAAAAGGCAAAGGCAAAGGCAGGGGAAAAAACTGATTACTGTTTTGATAGCCCCGAAAAGTTTGTTTTCCTCAGTGGCTCAGTCAGCCACAAGATTTCTAATGGAGCACGTTCGAGTCGTTGTCGACGGTTTCAAAATAAACAAACAGACAAACAAATAGGCAAGACCGGGCCGACAGACAGACAAATAAACACACACTACTCAACACTGGAGCAGCGATCTTGGGACTGTGCCTGCACTTCAGAATGAACTTTCCAAAACATTAGCCAGCCCAGCGAACGAACTATTTTTGCTTTTGTTTTGGTTTTTTTTTTGTATGATTTTTACAGCCATCCAACTTTGAATTGCTGCGCAAACTTTGAACCATCTCTCTCTCTGTATGTGTGTGTGTGTGTTATTTGTGGGGCTACCTTTCACCTGGTGTCGCGTCTTTTTCCACTGAGATCAGCGGCGGCGGCGGCTCGTATTGAAAATGTTCGCAGAGATCCGCTGTAACAACCGTAACTGGCGAATTAATTTCTTTTTGTGCGTCCACAAATTGCCGGTCATTTGGCTAATTAATGTCTCTATTTTAGGTTTAGGGTCTCGTCATTTTCTTCTATTCATTTTGCTACGATAATTGCTGACCGGCAACAGCAGAAACAGCATAAGGCGGCTGATTCCTAAAGAGCCCGCTTATATTCTAAGTCGCTTCTTTCAACAACTTTGCTGACATCGACTATGACTCTTCTCCTCTCTCTCTCTCTCTCTCTCTCTCTCTTTCTCTCTGTCTGTCTGCTTCTTTACCTCTTTCTCTTACTCTTGCACAACCCGGTGCCGGCAATCGTCCAACCGTTTGGGACGCGCATTGAGTGGGTCAGTGGATAATTGGGTCATTTGCAACACTGTTTGCGCCATCACACCGGCAGCGGCCAGAGCCAGAGCCGGAGCCGAAGCCGGAGTCGGAGTCGGAGCCCCCCCTCAAACGACAATGAAGAGACACCAGCCACTGGCTAATGTGTTTAGGTACGTCAATAAGTGCGTTGTCTCCTCCTCTGTCTTGGCTTGTCTCGGTCGCCAGGTCGTGTTCTCGCCGCCGCCGGCCAACGGAGCATTCTATAGTTAGCTTCGTCTTGTTTATTGCTGTTTGTGTTTTAAGCTTCTACAATTTAATTGTTACTGAATGCCCTTTCAGTTAGATTGCATTAGTATTTTCATCACGTTTGCAATGCCCGCAATTACGATTAGACGGATTTCGGTGTGAACTTTGACAACATTTTAAGTTCTTGTGAAATTATTTTCTAGGGAATTCCATTAGTATTATTAATGTATTTCAAGTGGTATATCATGTTGTGTTTGTATTTGTTTAATATTTCCCATAGGGAATACCTTTAACGTTAAATAAATATTCGTTTTCTTATAAATTCATTAGATTTTGTAATATGCTATGGATACTATTGTGAATGAATTTCCTGCATTTTAAATTATTATATATTGTTTTATGGGGAATAGCTGTAATAAGAAATATCCCGAAATATATACGTGTACTTCATACTAGCTATATTCTTTCAACATTATAAATATTATGGGTACTTTACAAAGATTTTTGATAGAAACTAGTTCTTTACTTTGAACAGTTATTTCTATTTAAAAATTGAAGAAACGAGTACTTTAAGTCGGCTTTCTCTCTTTCAGTTAACGAGAGCCTATCTTATAAGCTTAAGCTTGTTAAGGCTAATCAATCGTGCATAATACAGATTGCCAATTGGCTTCTACTTTTCTCTGAAGCTTAAACTCTTATAGTTTTAATCTATTTAAAATAATGACGATGGTTAGCGTGTTTATGCTTTGGCTTTGGTTAGTTTCTTAGCGGGTTTTTTCTGCTCTGCAAATCTTTTATTTCACCTTTGTTTCATTTTTCGTTTTTTATTTATTTTTTTTTTTTGATCGCAACGTGAATAATCCATTTGGCATGCATTTTTTCGCTTGCCTCAGCCAGCTGCAATTTCAATTTCTTGCTTCATTTGATAGATACAACGGCTTTTCCAATGAAATCGAAAGTTTTTTTATTTGCCCGTTCGGTCCACTAGACCAATAGCCCAGTTGCGAACTCTCAAGCCAAATAAAAGCCGGCTGCACCGCAAGCAAGTTAAACCAAAAAAAAAAAAAAAGGCCAAATGTCTACGAAAAAGGTTACGCAAAATGTCAAACAGTTAAGAATCTAACGGCCACAAATGTCATTATTACATTTATTTTCCACTTTTAATGTCGTCTGCTCTGTTCGTGCTTTTAGCTGTTATTGTCTTTACTCGTTCTTCTTATTCTTCGTGTTCAGCTTCTTCTCGGCGCTGCTTCGTTTTCTGATGTTCACAGACCTGTCCACATCGGAGCAGCTAGCATAGCCATAAAGTGCTACTTAGAAGTAGTCGGTAGATCTATGCTTTACCTACCTGTCAGTCAATGTAGTGTGTCTATGTATGTTTGAGTGTATGTAAGCCAGTTTATCATGGTAGTGCTGCTCTTTTATATAGCTATGATACTTGAATTTAATTATTGCATTAAAAGAAGAGTAAACAATCAGTATGGAGCAGGTAGACGGTGTCAGAAATCTGTCTATATAAACAAAAGCTAAGATCTTAAAATTATATATAGATTATATAGCACATATCTCTAGCAATCTATCTACATCTAGTATAACGTATATAGTTGTTTATTTTTTAAATAATTGCATTTAATCCATTATCGATAATTATCGATAAAAATAAAGATTTAATGTTTTAATTGAAGACCACTATAACTAGAGGCTATATTGGGTTATTTTGGGATATTGGAGTTAAGACAACGATTATGAATAATTTTATTTATTATCTTTCAAATCATAGCTATGAGCGTTTCTTATCTAGGTCATAGAAGTTGCATATACATACCTGAAAATGTGGCTATAACAGAATCAGAGCGAAATTCTGAAGTTAAAACCTAGAATAAGAGCATTGTTATCGACACATCTTGACTGGGAAGTAGAAATCTAATAAAGCGACAGAAGTCAGCTCCGAAATGTTTAGCACGTTTCAACGATAATTAGCAAAGCAATTAACAAGAACAAACAAAATTATATAGACGACATGTGAAACTCGACTTTCCAACACAGAACTATGTGTGCTAAAAGCAAAATAGGCCAATAATGTAATTCCTAGGTAAACGATTAATATTTGTAATACAAATCCTAACTAAACGATTAATATTTGTAATGCAAATCGTAACTAAACGATTAACATTTGTCATAGTTTGAAGACTTTTCTAAAGTAAAATATTTTATATTTGTGAACTAGATTTTAAACTCTAAAATATTATTGCTATTGAGGACTGAGTCTATTTTCGGGTTTATTTATTATCTTGTTTTATTTACTTTTTTTTTTTTTTTTTTGATAAATGTAAAGTTGATTATATAAAGACATAATCGATTCATCTATACTCATGCTAATGCCCGCTGCTTGGCAATTGTTGTTCGATGTGCCATTAGCTTTATGAAATCATTCGCATTCATTTGCTTGCATCTAATGGCTTTTTCTTTTGCCTGATGTAAAGCCCATGCAAGAAGATGACGAAGAAGAAGCAGAAGCTACACTCACTCTTTGGTCTGCCCTGGGCTGAGCTGAAGATGGTGTTAAAGCTTTGGTATCAGACATTTGGACTGTTTGTGCTTCATTTGTGGTTGTTGTTGCTACTGTTGTTGTTGTTGTTGTTGTTGTTGTGGCAACACTTTGTTGTTGTTGTCACGAAATGAGCACAACATGAATTAATTTTTTACGTTTTTTCTGCCTTTTTTTGTCTTCTTTTCTTTTTGTTGGTTACAACGGTGGCTGTACAAATTTTGTTTCTTTATGTAGGTTTATAGCCAGCCAACGTTGTTGTTGCTTTTGTTGCTGATGTCAGCGTTTTTGTGGCGTACTTGTTGCTGCTGCTGCTGCTGCTGCTATAACTGTTACCTAATCGTTTAATTGGCTTAAGCCAGTTTTGTGCTTTTATATTTAATTTAATTTTGATGACAATTTATGCTTTGTAATGCATTTTAAACGCGTCAGCGCCAAGTACCTCTTCGGCTTCTTCTTCTCGTTATTGTTGCTGCTGATGATGATTTATTGGAGCACATGCTACGAACCGGTATTTATAACTGCAATAACACATAATATTAGTGCCAAAAATGCGAGCGACCGCAGCAACAACAACAATAACAATAACAATACGTTATAAAGTCATAAATAATAGTCGGTTAACTGATTCATTAATTGGAACGGGCGTGCGCAGACCTTTTTCATTTGACTCTCTTCATATTTGAGTCAGCCAACAGGGCTCCCCTCAATGTTAACTGTCTTTCTTTTTGGTTAGGTTATTATTATTATTATTATTATTATTATTGCTGTTGCTGTCGATTACAAAATATGTGTGCAAGTTATTTTTAAATTTGTGCTGTGTCATTCATTGGACACATTTGTCTAGGGAATATTAAAATTCTGTCAGAATGTTGTGTGATTTGTTAGGTATACTCAATTCTTCCTAGCTGGAAGTAGGCAGAGTTTCCGTATATAATATCATTATATATTATCAAATTAAACAACCAACATAAAAATTCAAAACAATTCAAAGCCTATTTCTGCATTTATTCAACATTTCGCTTAGCTCATTAGATATTCGAGATATTTAAAATATTTTACTGTTTTTAGTTCCTTTTTAAATTCAATTTCCGCAACATAAGATCGGAAATGTTTATTTTAAAGTTTTTGGCAACATTTATATCGAGTTGAACATACTTTTAATATTATTATTTCAAGAAATTTATGTGTATTTGCCTGTTTTTCGAATTAATTAGAACTGTGGCTTACCATATACGAATGCATATTATACATCTGATATTATCTGATGAATATCTAATTTAACTATTCATGTTAGTGGTATTGCCGCATACTGAACTTATTTTGAAGAGGTCGCAACCCCATCTTTAAAGCCAGTCAAATATCAATCTTAATATTGTATTTTTTTGTATTTTTGATTATAAAAATAATCTGAACTTATTTAAATACCAAATGTCAGGATCCGTCCTTTCTTTAGAATTTTCAACTATACGCAGTATCTCCGCCTCGAACACACTCCCTTGAAATAGCCTTCGCATTAGCTTAATTTCTTTATTGCCTTTTTTGTGTATATAAACGATTATTATTATAACATTATTATTATTATTATTATTATTAGCTGTTTATGTGAATTGTGCTTTGTGTGTTTTCGTGTTGCGGAAGTGGCCCGTAGCCCGTATTCGTTTTCGTTTTCGTTTTCATTTTCATTTTCGTTGTTTCTTATCAAGGTTGTTGTTGCGTAAAAGGAAGTGCAAATGATTAGAAAGTCGAATGAGCAGTCGCTAGGGCAAAATAAATCGTGTACCTGAGATGCATACGAGGGCAAATTTTAAAGTTTCACCACAACAAGAGAAAAACAAACGGGTTCAACTTTTAATTTGCCGATGATGATTATTATAATCGAGATACAGTTGTTTGAGCAAAGCTTACATGATTTTTACACCTAAATTTTAACAATTTTTGGATTGAGTTTTTATGCTCTGAACTAGAGGTGGGCACGGGCCGGGTTTTTATCGGGTACCCGTGGTCACCCGCGGTTACCCGTGGGTATGGGCTGAAAAATCTAATTTCGGACTGGGTGCGGGCGGGTGTGGGTTAGACTGCTTAACCCGAACAAATTTTTACTGTTCTATTAAAATTTAAAATGCATAATAAATTGTTTAATTTGCAGGCGCACTGTACTCGCCTGCAACAACAGGGTTGCTTTCGACATCGATAACATTGTGTGCGCTTGCAAATTAAGCAATTTATTATGCATTTTAAATTGTAATAAAACAGTAAGAAAAGTCGAAAACATGTAATATTTGTGTAAATAATATTGTAATTTTTAAGAATTAAATGTTTGTTATTTTTGAGAAAAAAAATTTGTTGTAATTTTTGAGAATTAAATTTTTTGTAATTGTTTCGGTCGGCGGGCGGGTTGGGTGCGGGTATGAAATTTTTTTTTGCTTTCGGGTACGGATAAAATTTTGAATTTCTGACCGTGGGCGGATCGGGCCGGGTGCAAAAAAGTCGGCCCGTGCCCACCTCTACTCTGAACTCATTGTACCCATGTATGTGTATGTTTAGAAGAGATGAGTAGAATGATTACAGTAACAGCTCTGTGCAGGGTGCAGGATATCTGATAGCTGGAACCTCCCGACTAGAGCACACTTATACTTAACATAAAGCTCTGCGTTAATCTGTGATTGTAGCTTGATTATTCTATTATGTGTCAGTTTCCTAATTATGGAATCTAGCTATATTTTTTGTTTATACTATACTATATAGTTTGAACTTATTACTATAGCCATACATACATTAGAATGGCCTATCTTCTATCTTCTTTTAACGTATGATCGAAATTGCATAGGATAAAGTCCTATGGATAAGGCTGTAGTCACCCTTCGCCAAATATTATTTACCAAGTATGAGTCCGTTTTTTGTTCAGTGTATATATACCAGATATAGTGCAACAGTGATACACTCATTAGCCACATACATCAAGCACTTTCTGTTGTGCTGCTTTCCTTTTCGCATATAAGGCAAATGGCTTTAAATGCCAATTTGTGACTTTAAGGGTTGCCCTCGCGTAAAAGATTTCGCTTTGTTGGGTGTTGTTGCGACGGCGGCAGGCTGCTTGCTGCATCCAATGGCCAGGTCCCAGTCGCAGCCTCAGCCTCAGCCTCGCTGTTGGTTGCTTTCCAATTGGGGGAGAAAGTACGCGCAAAAGAGCTGAAAGTGGATCAGCGACAGAAAAAAGAAGAAAAAAAATAATAATAAACGTAACCAAACCGCGTGGCAGCATCGCGTGAGCCCCAGACGCAGATGCAGCCACCGCAACAGCAGCAGCAACAGCAGCAGCAGCAGAAACAGCAAAAGCAACAACTACTCCTACAAAGATGCCAAAGTTGTCGAATGAAAGCCCACGCGAATGCGTCGTCCGGTTGCTCGCTCGTGTTGTTGCACCACCAACACAGCAACAGTAGCCCGTTGCCGACGCAGCAGCATCCTCAATGCATTAGCCATCCAACGTCCACAATTCGTGTCTGCATAATCATGGAGCGGACTCTTTCAATTGATTTTCCATGTGACGCAGCAAAATTTGCTTGCCGCGTCGCGCCGCACCGGGCACCGGCCTGAGCCGGGCTTATTTTGTTAGACTTTTGAATATGGCGCTCACGATCATCAGTGCGAGGAGCCATTCAGATCTCTGTGAGAGTCTGACAAGTCAGTAAGTAACTTGGTAGTCAGCGGATGCACGAGGGTTGCCCCTTCAATAGTTCTATCAATTAACGAATCTATAGCTAATAAAGACCGTAGCTTGAAAATGGTCTATGCATAGATAACTTGGCTGCTTTTAAGAACTACTATGTTTACAGCAAAACTTTATAGCTTTTAGCAACATAATTGAAATAAAAGGCATAGGTATGGATTAATAAAGTCAATATATAAGAATTAATTGAACCTCTAATAGTACACAGAATAATAACTGAATAAATCTTAATACCGGCAAGCTCAACGTTTATGCTATTTTTTCACTCAATAGGATTGATATTATCTGATATTTCTTCACTCAATTATATTAATATTCATTATTTTCCAAAATAAAATTACTTTTCATCATATGCTCATATCATATCGTAAGAATGCATGGCTTGAAAATGTAATAGAAATAAACTTTAGTAAACTTAGCTGAGCACTAAAAATGTCTTTAAACTAATGGACAATTCGAGTTTGTACAGAATTCAAATTAGCTCTAACATACTCTAACAATTAAGCTCTAACATACTTACATAAAGAAATCAATAAAAATATTTTGGAAAATTTCATGAGAAATCACCTTAATTTTTCCTTTGGCAACAATTTTGTATTTGTAACACTAAAACTTCAGAGCGAATATTGAAGACTCTTAAGAGCAACTATAAGATAACAATATCGTTGATAACACAACCGTAAGAGTATTGGAGTTCGACGCATACCAAAATTGGGTGTTCTTGTTTTGGCTTTTGAAATTGCAGTGGAAATATGGCTTGCAACATTTTTTTGGTAACTTTATAATCGAGACTTAATTGATTTCAACTTGTTGCCGAAGAAACGACCCTCGTGTCGTTGAAGTAGTCGCAGCCGTGGGCCACTTAACACTTGGCGACTGGGGGACTGATGCAGCCTCGATGCAGCATGTTATATGAAAAATGCTGTTCAACTGGTTTGAGTGTTGCGTTTGCCTCACATGGATATCTCTCTCTTTCTCTCTCTCTATCTCTCTGTTTGTGGAGTGCACCTTAAATTCAGTTTCATTATTATGATTTCAATGCAAGATTGGGTTTTAGTTGCAGCAGTCGCCGCGATCGACTGGCGGCCAACGCCATTGAACATTGGCAGTCATTTGCAGTTGATGTTGCTGTGGCTGTGGCTGCTGCTGTTGCTATTGCCACAAAAAGTGGTGCAAATGAAACGGGTTATCTAATTGCAGCTCAAACTGTGGCAAGTGGCGAGTTGACTTTTGTTTTCTATTCAGAGCAAGCCTTCTCCACGTCGTCGTCGTCGTCGTCGTCATCGCATGTTGTGCATACGAAATGCTGAAGAGCTGCTGCTGTGAAAGGAAGGGTCGGGTTACAGGCGGCAGCAACTGGAGCCAAAGCCAAAGCCCAAGCCAAGCGATCAGGCTACCCGACTTGGGTTGGTGTTGTTGTTAATCGCACCAAATTTCAATTTGAATTTCACTTTCTTTTTCGATACGCTCACTTGGGTTTTTGCCTTTCGAACTTTTGTTTTTTGTGCTTTTATTTTTTACTCTCTCTCTCCCTCTCTTCTTAATTTCTTTTGTTTGGGAATGCAGCAACAGGCAACGACCATGAAAAATTTTGTAGAAAGGGCGTTGGTAACCATATCTTATTGTACCTATTGTACCAAAAGATCAGATATGATATTGGTTATATAAATATTCATAGATATACATATATTTATAAAAGCTATGACAGTTATGTTAATATATATTTTAGCGACATATTAATTGAACCTACTTCTAGATGAATGTTACAGTTAGTTAGTTACATACTAGTAATATAATAAAAGAGATACTTTAACAACTTTGCGAAAACCAAGCTGACATGATGTAGGCTTTTAGTATTTAAATCCTGAACCTTATACGTTTTTCTCTAAAAAGTCTTCATGCAGAGATTCGTAAAAGAAACCATTCTTTCTTTATAAATTCTCTTTTGGATTTTCACCAAGAATTGACAAATTTAGAACTATATTTTGATTATGAAGAGTTGTGCAGATCCTTGTGATTCTAGTTGTAAGATGAATGAACATAGGCTTTTTAATGTCCACGCACCCGTTATACGCTGATTAGTAATTCTTAATCAAACTAAATACTTTGAAATTCCTAGCTTCGAACTTAAGGAATTGATTTTGAAGTTAGGTGTTATTTTATGACAGATAATTGTTTACAGACGAATTTTCGGTTCTTGAAAAAGTATGCACAAGCATACGTTTACTTAAATTTTGCATTCATATTTGTCAGAATGAGAAACAAACTTCAGTCAGTCACTAAAAGGAATACCTTTTAGAAGCTATGACACATGCCAATACAAATACGACTCTAAGCTTCCATTTATTCGTCAAACATCACTTGTGTTTTGTAACCCATTTATCCATGAATAGTCATATTTGTATGCTCAAGTTATTTACACCCCCGACACAACCTGCTGTTTCAACCAATAAAAACAATTGCTGTCTGCTTTTTCCACTGGTAATTACTCATAGGTTTGGCGAGATTGTCTACTGGGTTGTACGTGTGTGGGCGTAACTACAGGTAAAAGTTTCGTAACTGTGCGCCGTCTTACTCTTAAAAACTGAATAAAATAGTTGGCATTGAGTTTATTGCCAAAGTCTTTTGTCAATGGTGTTTTTTTTATATTATTTAGTTGAGATAAACATTTCTATACACCCACAAAAACATATTACATTTTTTTGTTCTTTATTTAATAATTTGTTGCGCTTTGTGAAACCATAAAAATAAAAAAAAAATAAAATAAAACTACTGAGGAATATCCTCCACAAGCTGAGCAATTAAAATGCAATGCAAATTTTGTTAATGTGGATGTTAGAGGCAGTTAAATAAATAAACACGAGGCAATAAGACCTACGTTAAAACAAAACGCAGTCGCCCAATAGCTAAAGCAACAACAAAATTATGAAAAATCCCAAAGTTTATTAAAAAAAAAATAAAAAAAAAACAAAAAAAAAAGTAAAAACAAATAAAAAAGTAGTGAAAGTTTTTCATCGTCTTTCGTCCGTTTGCACAAAATTAACAGAAAAGCAAAATACGAAAAACAATCGTAGTGTCTTCCAAATCAAAACAAAACAAAATTCAAACTCTCACACACTAGACACAAACACTAACACACACCGACCAAGTGAAACAAAAGCGAAAAAGAAAAAACAACAACAACAACAACAACGACGACGACGAAGCTGCCTGTTTGAGAGAGCCAATTGAAGAGTACGAAGAGCGCGCGATCAGCTGCTGAGCAGCCGACAGCAAGCAACAACAACAACAACAGCGCCAGCAAGCTGCAGCAACACGTTCGTTCGACACACACACAGCATACGCAGACAGGCTCACGCATAACGGCGCCAAATATACAGGCGATAATAGAATCGGCAAGCAGAAGAAGCGATAGCGAAAATAACAGCTCCATCCCCAAAGAAAATGTTGTAAGCCGCTGCAGCAGCTTCAGCGGCAGTTGACGGCAACAAAAACGGCGAATAACAGGATTGGTGGCGGCGGGGTGGCACGCTGCGTCGTTGCCCTCCCACACCCGCACGCGCACCCAAAGTCACAGGCGCAAGCGCAGGTCGCAAGCAGTTGGAGAAACCCAGGTAGAGTGGAAATAAATACAGCGCCAGTGACGCCGCCACCTGCCTGTCTGTCGGTCTGTCGGTCTGCCCGCCTGCCTGCCTGCCATTTGCTAGCGAACCGAAGGCGGAAGCTATTTGATTGCTTTTGCATGTCACTTTCACCGCTCGCGAACACGAGCACAACAACTACAACAGTAACGGCAGTGAAGAAGAGATCGCAGTGTGTCAGTGGGGTGTGCAACAGCCTGTGTGTGTGTGTGTGTTTATGTGCTTGTGTGTGCGGGTGTACGGGCGCTAATTTCATAATCGTCTCTTTAACTTTTTCCGCCAACCATTTCATTGAATATGCGACTAACGTTTGCTCTCTTTTCTCATTTCTTTACAGTTACTGTCAATCCACCGCCCCAGAGGCCATGGCTACCGCTCGCCAAGCCCAACAAATCGCGACCAGCCTGTAAGTAACTGTTTAAATTGTACGAGAAGACGATTAGCAAAGTACTTTCCAATGCACTAACTATACACATATGTATGTGTGTATGTATGTGGGTAGATGAAATATGGGGCTATTCAAAAATTGCGCAGTTGTATTCAATGCAATCGCGTGCAACTTTATGTAACTGTTACAAGCTAGCTAGCTACCTGCCAAAATAGGAACTTGTAAAATATGTATGTATCGATATATAATTGATTTATCGATATGCAAATAATTTGCATTCCAATTTGAATGTCCAAGAAGTTATCTTTTACTATCCTTCTCTTTGTACATAACTGTACAGTAAATATAAATAAATTAATTAATACATAAATTAGATTTTAATTTTGGTTTCTGGAGGCTTCAGACTGATCTGTTTTACTATGCAAAAAATACCGTAATATCTACAGAAAAGAAAAATATCGTTTTACTAAATACTTGTTATTTTGCAGGCATATTTACAGTTATGTGCTACAATGTGCTCTGCGAGAAGTATGCGACGCGGCAAATGTACGGATATTGCCCATCGTGGGCACTGGACTGGCAGTATCGGAAGAAGTCTATCATCGATGAGATAAGACATTATGCGGCGGACATAATTAGCTTGCAGGAGATCGAGACGGAACAGTTCTATCACTTTTTCCTGCCCGAGCTGAAGAACGATGGCTACGAGGGCATCTTCTCGCCGAAGTCGCGTGCCAAGACAATGTCCGAAATTGAAAGAAAATACGTTGACGGATGTGCGATATTTTTCCGAACATCAAAGTAAGTAAAGTTTGAGCTGCGATTCGAATTGGGTATTGAGAATTGGATTTACTTGCAGATTTACGCTGATCAAGGAGCACCTAATTGAATTCAATCAGCTGGCCATGGCCAATGCGGAGGGCTCGGACAACATGCTGAATCGTGTGATGCCCAAAGATAACATTGGTCTGGCCGCCCTGCTTAAAGTGAAGGAAACGGCCTGGGAGCCGATGTCCGAGGTAACGCAGATCTCACAGCCGCTGCTCGTGTGCACCGCCCACATACATTGGGATCCCGAATTCTGTGACGTCAAGCTCATACAGACGATGATGCTGAGCAATGAACTGAAGACGATCATTGACGAAGCCAGTCACAGTTTTCGGCCGGGCCACAAGAACGACTCGAACAGTGTTCAGTTGCTGCTCTGCGGCGATTTCAATTCATTGCCGGACTCGGGCGTGGTGGAGTTTTTGGGCAAGGGGCGTGTTGCAATGGACCATTTAGACTTCAAAGACATGGGCTACAAGCTGTGCCTGCAACGGTTACTCTCCAACGATACCAACGAGTTTACGCATTCCTTCAAGCTGGCCTCCGCCTACAGCGAGGACATAATGCCGCACACCAACTATACGTTCGATTTTAAGGGCATTATTGATTATATTTTCTACACAAAGACCGGAATGGTGCCGTTGGGCCTGTTGGGACCTGTTTCCACTGACTGGCTGCGCGAGAACAAAGTGGTCGGTTGTCCGCATCCGCATATACCCTCCGATCACTTTCCACTCCTGGTGGAACTGGAGCTGATGCACACTGCCAGCCAGCAGGCGCCACCCAATGGGCTGATCAATAGACGGTAGCAATAGACACGGCGCGGTAGGCCAACGAATATGGTGGTAACGACGACAACAGCCACCATTCGGACAGCCTCCGGCAGCGGCGGAACGCTGCAGTTCAGTTACCCGGGACGCAGCAGCAGCAGCGGCAACAGCAACAGCAGAACCCCCAGCAACAATCAAAGCAATAGCAACAGCAACAGCAACAATAACAATAATAGTAACAGCAACATCAGCCACCGCCCAGCTACCCATGGATCAATACGGAAACCGCAAACCACGCCAACAATCTGATGAGCCCAAACTGGGAAGACAACAACAACAACAACAACAACAAAACTACATAAGAGAAAAACACAATATACCTCTCTTTCCCCATCAATCACCAAAAACTAAATCAAAAATACGACCAACTTCAACGTCGAGGCGCCGTTCATTCATAATTCAGTTATATTCACTTATGAGTTCTAAGATGACGAAGTTTTGCAGGATCCGCCACTTTGTGCGCTGGCTCGTACGCCCCACAGTGGATGATAGGTAATCCACAAATGCGATCAATTATGATACGGAGCCGCACGGATATGACACGCACACGGAGCAGCGGACCTGTCTACAAACATAATTTACTTGCTGCTCTTACACGCCGCGTTTCTCGTTCTATTTTATCAATTTTAGTTTCAGTTTTAGCATCGAATAAACTATATAAATACACATAATTAAATTACGTTCTTGTAAAACACAATATATTTCATAAGCTGACTCGCAAAATATACATACACACACATACATACGCATACACAATGGACACACACATAACAAAAACCAAAACAAAGCTAACTTTAAGTAAAAAATTCAAAAGAAATGAAAGTATTTTGTAAAAATTAAAAAATAATCAAAACAAAGTAACAAAAAAAAAACCGATTCAAAAATACATATTGAGATAATTTTCAAAATTGCCTTAATTCGCAAACAATAACTGGGCCACAGAAATGATTATAAAACTATATATACATACAAACACACACATTATATATATATATACATATATATATATATATATATATATACATTTATATATATCATGAAAGCGTTGAACGAATACATACATAGTTGTTGTAGAGAGCTGCGTTCTCAAAACATAATGTAAATTCAGATTTATGCATATATATATAACTACATACATCTATATAAGCTACAGATACAGTTTATACAGTTACGAAGTCTGCAATTTTGAACTAAGAAATTACAATAAGAATATAATATATTACATATACGACAAAAGAGTTGACAGGACAAATGAAATATATAGTATATATATACATTATGTATATACAATCTATACGAGAGCAGCAAAAGAAATTCTAAATATTGTTAACGCGCAGTATATATGTAGTATCGTATGTAATCAAAGACAAAGAAAAACCAAACGAGCAGCATACGTACAATTTTTCAAAAATAACATTTAAAATGTAGCAATAGCAACAATAACGAAAAATGCTATAAGATATAAAATAACACAAAAAAAGAAGCCAATATACTCTTCCCATTTGGGAACAGTGTGGAAAAAAGAAGCAACAAGTATCGGTTTGACAGCAACAACAGGTTCAATATAGTGAATATTAAGTGTAAAATTCTTGACGAAAATCAAATTCATCAATTTCATTCGTCGTGCGGCAAACCTTCATTGCGACATCAATAATGAAAAGGAAACTGCAATTAGATTAAAAAGCAAACATAAAACAATTAAAAAACAAGTGTATTTTATTTATAAAATGCAATAGTAATGCAATCAGGTTGCAATATGATCCCTACGGAGTGCTTTCTGCAGCAAATGGAAATGCAGGGCCAATGGCATTTGCCGCGTGAAGTTTGGTATTGATAGCTCCCCAAAGATCGGGATTTCCATGCTGCAGTGTCTCCATGTTGCCAATCATGTAGAGCCCCCAGCGAGCACGCGACAGGGCCACACAAACCCGATTCTGCAATCCCAGAAATCCAATCTTTCCGGCCGGGTTGCTGCGCACCAGCGATAATAGAATAATGTTTGCTTCCAGGCCCTGGTAGCTATCCACACTGGTCACCAAATACCTGTTTTGTTCCTTTTCCCTTAAGAGTGATTTAATGTATTCAACTTGGGCGTTGTAGGGCGATAGTATCACAATTTGGCTGGGATCATGTCTCATGTGTTGTATTAGATTCATCAACTCCTCGGCTTCGTATTTGTTTATATAGGACATGTCCATCTATCAATAGTAAAAGTATAATTAGCAGACAAATAAAAGCAAGAAATCAATCAAAATATTCGAACCACCTGCTCCTCGGGATGCGTATGACTGAGAAAGAACATGTTCTTTGCCATTTTTGGCACATTCCTGTAAGCGTTTACCGAATCATCGGTGATCAGCTTATCATAGAAGAGGGGCACCAGGAGCTCAGCAATACAGCTGCGCATACGATACTGCACATTGAGCACACTTGCGGGAAATTTGCGGGTTATTAGGCGCTCGAAGAGCGACACCTGTACTCCCTGCTGCCTATAATTGCCCGTGTGTGGCTGCAGCTGCTTGTGGTCGCCAATTAGAATAACGTGCTCCGTGTAGGGCGTTAGGCATGCCAGCACATGCGGCTCAGCTATCTCGGCGGCCTCCTCAAAGATGAAACACTTGCTTCCAAGCAGACGGAATAGAAAGTTGAGCCGTGCCGCACAGGAGGTGGTCATGGCCAGCAGAGCCTTGTCTTGTGCCTGATAAAACTGAAAGATTGCGCGCAGTGTATTGATCTTCTCGGCAACCAGCTGCAGTTGCTCGCGTCTCGACTGTATTTCTAAATAGGCTGCTTCGGAACCATCGAAATCGGCATGCAGAGTCTGCAATCGCTCAAACTGCTCCTTAAACTCGCACTTGACCAGCCACCAGAGCTGCTTGAGGCGCGGCGGCACCAGTTCATCGTCGGTCATGTTACGCACATTATATTTCTCGATTTCTGGCAAACGCGACTGATTCCCAAAGCGCACTATGCTGTCCGTGTGCTGGGCGGCCTTCAGCAAGAACTTATCCAGCGAGTCGTTCGTGTAGGTCAGAAGAATAATGGGCCCCGACTTAAGGCGCTCGGCATTCTGCAACAGTGTGTTGACCAGCTCCACGGATAAATGTGTTTTGCCTGTGCCCGGTGGGCCTTGTATAAGGCAGAATTCGTTGCGCAGCGCAGCACCAAGAGCGGCACGCTGTGATTCATTCAGTTTCGTCTCCAGCGGCGGCTCAGCTGCCGTGAATGCCGTTTTATTATAAGTTAGTTGGGCCTCTGGCCGGATATAAGCCGGTGGACGTATATCGACCTGCGATATTAAAACTAATGATTTCGTAATCGATCCTTATAACACCTCACTCACCTCGCCCTCGACAATGTAGCGCCGCATAGGAAAATTATCAGCGCTGCAGGTACTAAGATAGTTGTGGACACGCAAATATGGCTCGAAGAACGCCGGCGTCTCGAACATGAACAACGTTTTCTCATAGATATTACCAATATTGTACTGCTTGACGATCTCCACGCTCAGCTAAAGGATATTTTGGTTATCAAATTGGTCATCAAGGGGTAATTAAAACCTACTCACATATCCTTTCCACAACATAGGGCTGCTTGTATATGCTACAGTGGCCAAAATAAGATTATCGAATTCAAGGCTGGTGGTGAAGCACAGCAAAGCTCCCCCCTTAACATTTCTCAGATATTGGATTTCATCTTTAATAGGTGCAATTAGTTTCATGAAAACTAGACTATGTCGCTCGGCTTCCGTAAATTTTGGATTCAGCTTTAGCTGTGTATGGGGGAAAAGTTTATGTTGTGCCACCAATTCATTGATATTATTTGTAGAACGAAGATGCTGTACATATTCGCGCAATGGCTGCATAAAGTCCTCTAAAAGCAGTTGACGGTGCCAATCTATATAGCGTGCTACGTTGATGGAGTCGAGTGCAGGCGCAGGATTCGCTTCAGTATCGACGGCATCAGTTCGTAATAATTGCTCTAGATTCGGATATATTTCGTTCTTCACATTTAGAACACTGGGCAGGTCCTGCAACTCCTTGGCAAATTCCACACACAGCGGATGCTCTATTAGTTGAGGCGTTTTACAACTGGCGATCAACGTTTTGAAATGTTCAATTAGCTCGTATCCTGATTGTTGCAGTTTACCCATCCTGTGAGCGCGAATGAGCAAATTTTTTATGCTTCGCAACAACAGTTGAGAGTCGTCATCTAAACTATCCTTGGAACGTGGCTCAAAGACTTTCAGGGCAAAGCGCTTAATGTGCTCGAAGAGCGCCGACTGCCTGGCGAAACCAGAGAGGAATTGATCATCAAAGCCGCCCAACTCCAACTGACTGAGTATCGACAGTATTTGCACATATTGAAGAACTCGTTTGTGAGAATCACTGGCTTTTATCTGATCCTCGAAGAGGTCACGCGGTCCGGACATAAAGTAGAGAAACATTTTAAGTGCCGTCATTTTCAGTGCCGTAGCAAATTCGGCGGTGGTAAAGCGAGCTGGACTCTTAGCATCTTGAGAGGCTTCGAAACAGGCTTGAATATAATTGTCTATTTGACATTCATTTTATATATTAACAAATTGTATTCAACTTTCGAGTTACTTTTATTTTCTCACCCGGTCTGCTGCAAAAGTCAATGCGCTCCTCGTGTGTCTCATTGTCAACTTGTTGCTTCAGCTGTTGCTGAAGATTTTGCACTAGCTCATCCTCGTCCTTGCTGAACCAATCGTCATCCGAGTCAGACATAGCAGAATTCCTTGTGTACGTTCCTCAAGCTCTGCGAATTTAATGGGAATACCGGCTTTCGCATGCAGTTTTAGAGTTGCCTACAGTTCCAGTTAGATAATAGCGATGTGCCACATTTCGATTAACACATTGATGGCAAGTATTTTTCGAGTAACTCATGAGTGCGATTATTGCCTTTCAAAACTGACTTTTCTACCAAAACTGTCAAAACTGTGCAGCATTTTATTTAATAGCAGTTTATGAACTTTCACTCAATCAAAGAAATCAAGTTATTAAGTAAACTTTGCATATTGGTAATCGTGTGTTTAAAAATAACTCACTGAACTGGCATAGAAATAATCAAATTTTCAGCCCTATTCGGTTTTATAACTTTGGTCACACCGAAAAGTGTTAAGATCTCCGATGTGTGCGCGAAATTTATAGAACTGATAAGCTTTGATATTTAAAGATTTCGTATACAAAAATACGTACTTTCTAATAAGGAAGAACTAGTGTCAAGTTAGTATATCAGAACACATATTTTTTTCGCCGCAGCAAGTACAACAAATTTTTTATTACATATTATCTTTTTCATTATACACTACTTTAATAGTCCATTTTGTTTAGCGGGCAAAAACTGAATAGAATCATTCATAATGGTTGAGCTCTTCGAAGAAGATTACGATTGCTGGGAATGGTTTCAGGCCGATAAAGAAAAAATATTGCGCAGCTTAACACGCAAAAACTCCAACGATCGCCAGCAGGAGCAGGGCAACAAGCGTTATTGTAATTATTGGGATCGTACTAATGCAGTGGTGCCATCCAAAATTCCAACCGATGTGCTCCAGGAGATCCTAAAATTGCAGCCATTGGGCATGTTCCTCTACTTGGTCACCGAAATCGAGCCAAACTTTTTCGCCGATCAAATAAGCCCCAACGATAATATCGATCGAGTATTAATTTATAGTCGTATTTTGGTTACTTTGTGCGAACTCGAGTTGCCCGGCTTTCACAATGAAATGCTCAGTAAATTTGCTAAATGCACTCCGCTCATCGAGCACTACGAAGAATTGGTCCGTAAATTGTGCACTAAAAGCTTTCGCACCATGTGGACCGATATGAATCGTGTGGATAGCATTATTAGCAATATGCAAACACTTTTGATGCAGGCCCAGAGAGCTGACGTTTTGGATGAGAACGGCATGGAAGTCTTATTAAAAATTTGGACTAACTTGAAGAACAATAATAATCCAATCATAGAAGAGCGCCCGATATGCCGACAGTTTCTGCAGCAGCTTAATGGTCTGTTTGTCGTTGATCTGGATGTATTAACGGCGCCCAATGCTGCGGCTGAGGTAAGTGGGCTTGCATAGTAAGTAAAACTTAATCTTCATTATTTATTTTCCAGATATACCCCAGCCTAGAGGAGCTTAAGTCGTGGCTCAACCAGAATGACGACACCTGCGTCCATGCAGCGAAGCTAACGATGAGCTACATCAGTACGACCCAGTACATAAACAGCCAGCGTCTGTTTCTTCGTCAGCAGTTTCTGCTGCCGCTCCGTGAATTGGTGCGGAAGCTGCATCGTAAGCGCAGTATTCAGATTGTGCCGCCGCAACAAATCGCTATGGAGGGGGTGCAAATTAAGCTGAATAATCACTTTTCCAGTGCCCACAACAGCAAGCTGTTATTTGTTGATCTTTTGGCAGCACGACGTAAAAACACATCTAAGGATGTGCAGTGCGACAAATCTTTAGAGGAAGCTTTGTTAAGACTTAAAAATGGGGCTCTACTTTGTTTTACAACCAGCTACGATTTCAATGATCTAATACTGGCCACTGTGGGCAGTACTGATGCAAAACAGCTTCGTCAAGGCTACGTGAGTACCTAACAAATAAGACTCGAAAACTTGTAAGCTGTATGCTAAATGCCCTATCTTTCAGATTGCTATCGCTATAGTGCGTCAGTTCGACATTGGCAACATTTATGGCAAATCGTTGATCATGTTTGAAACAGCAGTCTACTTTGAGTCTTACCAGAAGGCCTACAGATACTTGACCAACAGCAATGTTATAAACTTCCCCATGTCTGATTATATAGTTCACGGTTTGACCAGAACGGAATCACCAGCCTATTTGAATCACACACAACCACCAAGAGTCTACGAGAGTCAGAAGTTTATAAACAAACTGCGCAAAATGCCGCTTAATCTCTCCCAGCAAGAGGCGTTTGAGCGTGTTCTGAATACGAATTTCAATCTAATCCAAGGACCACCCGGTACGGGCAAGACACATCTATCCTTGCAGCTGATCAAGACCATCTTGGAGCATGCCAAGTTCTGTGCGCCCATTCTTGTGGTCACATACACCAACGACTCATTGGATAAGTTTTTGCTGAAACTCAGCTCGTTCACTAACAGCATTGTTCGCTTTGGCACTCAGTCACGATTGGCGGAAATTGCGAAATTCAATTATCGTGCCGATACCAACATGCACAAGATAAATCCCAGGCTAAAGCGTCTTTATTGGATGGTAAATCTGGAGATCAAAGAGCATTTCAAGCGCCTACAGACTCTGTATGCTTCATTTAATGACACCGATAAGGCCTATCAGGAAATATTGGCCACGCAGCGCTTGGTCTGGAACGCGCAGGAGAAGCTCAACTGTTTACGATTGATATTCCAGCACTATTTGATTATTAAAAAGAACGTCCTGGCCATGACAACTACATGTGCTGCGCGCATGAATTTTGTCTTTCGATTTTTGAAAACGCGCATCGGTAAGTAAACAACGAATGATATTTGTAATGGCAAGTCGATTTATTTGTGCCCCATTTCAGTTATATTTGAGGAAGCTGCAGAGATTCTAGAGGCTCACATATTGCCATGCCTAACACCTTACACCGAGCAAGTAATTATGATTGGCGATCATATGCAGCTAAAGCCATATATAAGCTATATGAAGGGTCTGAAGTATTCTTCTATGTCGCATTCCTTATTCGAGCGTTTGATACGCTCCAATTTTCACGTGAACGTCTTGAACATTCAATATCGTATGCGCAATACCTTCACCGAATTGCTCTGTCCCCTTATATATCAAAAGCTTCTGAGTCATGAATCGGTTTATAATTTTCCCGCCGTCCGCAATATGAGGTTGAATCTACATTTTCTGCAGCATCAAGAGGCTGAGACACAATTATTTGATGGTTTTCTGTGCAATGATTATGAGACGCGAAAAGTTTCTGAAATTCTGCATCATTTGATCGAGGTCAGCGGCTACAAGACCACAGAGGTTATTGTGCTCACACCGTACTCCATGCAGGTCGACTCCATCAAGAAGAAAGTAAGACAAGCTAAGTATATATCAGGAAGATAATTAAACCTCTTTGCCTTTGCAGTTATCAAAGAAACCAAATTTAAAAGAAGTTTTGGTAAGCACTGTGGATAGTTTCCAGGGACTGGAGGCAGATATAATAGTACTCTCGTTGGTTCGCAGTAACAGACATGGAAATATAGGTTTCCTGGCTGAACAGAGTCGGATTTGTGTAGCCATGTCCCGTGCGCGCTATGGCTTGTATATAATTGGAAATATGAAGCTTTTGGCCCAGAAGTCACCTACCTGGCGTGATATACAGAAAAAATTAAAACTGCAAAATGCGATTAGCGGAGAGTTTCCCTATAAAAAAATTAAGTGAGAGTGCTTTGTTTTGTGTTTTTCAATTCCTACATTGTACCACTAACCATACAACACATAGACTGGACATCAGTACAAAATTGCGCAGAGCTCGGAATTTGTAGCGTGGGTCCCAGACAACTTCGTATTTGCTCGGCTCCGGTTACTGTAGGTCCCAAAAAAAAAAATAGCGCGCAGCAGAATCATTCTGCTTCAACACATCGGCCGAGCAACAGCGGACGAAAATTGAAATTTGCTGTCATGCGATTTCATTTCTTTGCTGCTGAGTGAAGAGTATGCCGAATTCTTGAAAGCGTTTGCCATACTCATGCAAAATGTTCGCTTTTTCATGCATTTTTGTTACGCAGGGTATGAAAGCGTTGATGCGCTTAACAATATGATTTCACGACAAGCATGCACACATTCATACAGTCCCTTACTACATATGTGTGTATTCATGTGCCTGTATGTGAAACTTGCTGCCTGTAGAATTTACAGTTGCTAGATCTTGTGGCCTGAGTATGGGATATGGGATGGCTGAGGAAGTTTTGTATGTGTGCATGTGTGTGCATAGCACAAGCAGCAGCTCCCGAAAATTGTAAAATTTGTTCTTCAAGAGCTCGCATTTCTTTCCTACTGAGCAGGTATAGCACATTGATGAATGGGTTGACCGTGGCTCATGCAAAATGTTGAGACTTTTACTATTATTTGTGTGAAGGGTATGAAAGCGTTGGTGCGCTTAACGAATATGTTTTTGTAGTCGCTCTTGCTGCCTGTGGAACATTTGTATGCGAATATGTGTGTTCATAGTACATGAGCATTGGCGTGCGCCTACCACGGGCTTTTAATTGCGTGAATGATTTTGCATTAGAATTGCACAGGGAGTGCTAAAGACTTTTTATTATTAATTAAGCGTTTTCTGTTGTTACGAAATTAATTCATTAAATTATTAATATTATTACCAACAATTTGCTCTGTTAGCCATTAATAATACTTTCTTATCAAAATTAAATCAAATTGATTAAGAATAAATTTTCTATTTTGAAAGCAAAGGTGGGTGGGGGAAACCATTTACTATCTAAAGTTAAAATTAATAATAAAAAGTCTTTAGCACTCCCTGTGCAATTCTAATGCAAAATCATTCACGCAATTAAAAGCCCGTGGTAGGCGCACGCCAATGCTCATGTACTATGAACACACATATTCGCATACAAATGTTCCACAGGCAGCAAGAGCGACTACAAAAACATATTCGTTAAGCGCACCAACGCTTTCATACCCTTCACACAAATAATAGTAAAAGTCTCAACATTTTGCATGAGCCACGGTCAACCCATTCATCAATGTGCTATACCTGCTCAGTAGGAAAGAAATGCGAGCTCTTGAAGAACAAATTTTACAATTTTCGGGAGCTGCTGCTTGTGCTATGCACACACATGCACACATACAAAACTTCCTCAGCCATCCCATATCCCATACTCAGGCCACAAGATCTAGCAACTGTAAATTCTACAGGCAGCAAGTTTCACATACAGGCACATGAATACACACATATGTAGTAAGGGACTGTATGAATGTGTGCATGCTTGTCGTGAAATCATATTGTTAAGCGCATCAACGCTTTCATACCCTGCGTAACAAAAATGCATGAAAAAGCGAACATTTTGCATGAGTATGGCAAACGCTTTCAAGAATTCGGCATACTCTTCACTCAGCAGCAAAGAAATGAAATCGCATGACAGCAAATTTCAATTTTCGTCCGCTGTTGCTCGGCCGATGTGTTGAAGCAGAATGATTCTGCTGCGCGCTATTTTTTTTTTGGGACCTACAGTAACCGGAGCCGAGCAAATACGAAGTTGTCTGGGACCCACGCTACAAATTCCGAGCTCTGCGCAATTTTGTACTGATGTCCAGTCTATGTGTTGTATGGTTAGTGATTGTACTAATGTAAATCGAATACATTTATTAAATTTATAAACACATGTTGCCGTTACTAACAAAAGTGCACTGCATTGTAAGTACCTTAAATTTAAATCTTTCTGGAAGTAATTGAACAGAGAAATTTATCATAATCTAAAATAGTCATTACATGTCTATAATTAAAAAAAAAAATATATGCTAAGTCTTTACTTTTCTTATTAACTTTTGGTTTTAACGATTTCTTGCGGTGCCAATGTTAGTATTATCATCGTCTTGCGCTCTGGTCACACTCAATTTGTAAAAATATTGCAATATTTGTAGCGGCTTTTGGTGAAATGCGTATTAAAGTACGAAAATAACGCAGTCAGTGTGTACAGTTTACATCGATTTCTAACTTAAACAATTCCAATGTAAGTTTAAAGAAGATATCGAAGAATATGTATACAAATACCTATAAATGCAATGTAAACGAATGAAGTAATCAAAAATTCCCGCGCAAATTGTTTCACTTGCGCCTATAAACAAACGAATGTAAACTCAAACAAATCAATCTAAATCTCTTATAATAACCTGTAGACAAAGCAAAGATGCGTCGTAGTAGAACTCGGAATAAAAATCTGTCCGCAGGATCAGAGAGTTCAGACCGTTCAGCCTCGCCTCCAAAGAAAAAGAAATCAAAGCGGAGCTCAGAACCCACTGAAGACCATGGAATGCTCGTTAAGGCATCTACATCTGGAGCAGTTCGCAAGCGAACATCTAATGGAAATTATTCTTACGAAGATCCTGTGGTACGTTCATATTTCATATTCCGATAAAAATAGTCTAATAAATAACGATTTCTTTCTAGTACGGATTAGCACCGCCGAATGCTTTTGCAAGTTGTGGAAAGATTATTTCTATACGTCTAAGAAATTTTATGTGCCATTCGCATTTGTACATTGAGTTCGGACCAAATATTAATTTTCTTGTTGGCAGCAATGGCAGCGGCAAAAGCGCAGTGATCGCAGCTCTTGCCCTAGGACTGACTGGCAGTGCACGGAACACAAGTCGTGCAACTAGCATACAGAGTACGTTGAGTACTATAAAGTATAGAGTATAACATATGTTATGTGCTTTCAACAAAAGCACTCTTGATCGATCAACTGTCATTTATATCGTTTCAGAGCTAATAAAAAATGGAGAGACCAATGCATCCATTGAGCTAACCCTGTCCAATGTTGGACATCGACCATTTAAGCCCGACATTTATGGTCCACATGTTACGATCGTACGACAAATTCGTCAATCATCTTCGACATATGAGATAAAAGATGCTCATAACAAAACTGTATCCAGGAAACTGGATGAAATACGGCGGCTGATTCTTTATTTTGGCATAAGTGTTGAGAATCCGATCTTTGTGCTCAATCAGGAAGCATCGCGTGAATTTCTCAAAGAGTGAGTTCATAATTAACAAATAATCCTTAAACATCTTTGATGCATTCGAAATCCCACGACAGTCTTGAGCCCAAAACAAACTACAAATTGTTCATGAAGGCAACGCAACTGGATTTATGCGCGAACAGTTTAACTCAATGTCACGAACATCGCGAACATATAAATTATGATGTAAAGCTGCTTAAAATGGTAAGTTATTACAGTCAACTAAAATGAAGCTTCAATTAGCCAAATCTCTTTATTCACTTTATGCAGAAACAGCAAAAATTGAAGAGTCTGTGCCACGAAGAAGAGGAAAAACTGGCAATAATCAAAAATGAAGAGGCACTGAAGGTATGACGACAATATTTTGTTTTCTGCAATGCGAAACATTTCGTTTTCCCCAATGTAGATTCAATTGAAAGAGGCTACAACAATGCTGGCTTGGTTAAAGGTAACTCAGATCCAGGATGATCTTACTAAAATCGAACAAACTCTTAAAATAATTGAGAAGAAGAATGCTGATCTGTCACAAAAAACCACTCAGAAAACCAGCACACAAGAGGGCATCACTCGTGCTCTTCAGTGAGTCAACAAATTCTCGTTTTTATATATTTTGTATATATATTGTTTAATCTGCTTGTAGAGAACTTGAGGCAACCAAGCAGCGAGTTATGGAAAATTATCAGGCGCAGGAGGCTGCGCTCAGGACTGCGAAACGAAGTGCTCAAGATTGTCTCTTGAAAGCCAGTTCTTTTAAGGCAATCATTAAGAATGTAGATAAGCGTTTGAAGGAGGAGCAAACAAACTACGAGGGCTGTCAGAAGCATATGAATAACTATCATGCGGATTATTCAGAAGTTAAAAGGCTTCGGGAACAGAATGCTGCCACGCTTACGACCCTCAAAGAGAAAGTGGCGCAGAGTAATGAACTAATCGGTAGACTCAGGGACGAGCAAAGCGAATTGAGAAATCGCTTAACAGCAGCAAGAGAAAATTTGGAGTCTACGAAAAATGAACTTACCAAACTGCACAAAATGGAGCGTACGTAAAGGGTCCTTGAGTGAAGCAATACCTAAATTAATTTGTAAAATTTTCCCTATATTAATTTTAGAAAGTTTGCAATGGGAGATGGAATCTCTGTTACGGAACAAATCCAACAAATTGTCAGTGTACGGCGAGCACGCAATGGAAGTGGCCAATGCGCTGCGTGCTCAATACAGTGGCAGCAATGCGAGCCAAATGCCGCGTGGACCTATTGGCATGTACATAACTGTACCTAATCCAAAGTATCGTGATCTAATAGAGAATCAATTGTCCCATTGCCTGCGCTCGTACATAGTTAGCACGGACAAGGACAGAATGTCGCTCAGAGCCCTGCTGCAAAAATCGTATGCGGGTGGTAACATGCCTACGATTGTTACCAGTGCGTTTACAAACCGGGTTTATAATGTCTCCAAGTACAAAGTGCAAAGCAGATCTTCAAATACGACTGTGTTGATGGATGAGATAAGGTAAGTTTTTACAATTGAATCAATGGGAATATCGTCAATAACCTTTTCTCTTTGCTTTCTTGCCAGATGTGAGGATCCTGTTGTAATGAACTATCTTATTGATACCTTACGAATCGAGACAGTGTTGCTTACAGACTCTAAAGAGACAGCTGAGTCGCTGACATCGAGTATGGAAAACGTGCCACCGAATTTGACTCGCATATTAGTTCCAAGCTTGGGGCTTGAATATTGTCCGTCGCCCAACTATGCCATGTACTCCATTCATATATCACCTGCGAGGTTCATTCAAGTAAATGTCGATGATCGCATTCGCCAGCTGAAGACGGAGCAGGATAGTCTGAAGGAGCGTGCTGCGAATCTACAGCCACAGTATACTAGGGCAAAGCAAAAGCTGGAGAGTGACTCACAGGAAATAAGAGCGAAAAGCGATATGATTAATACATATCACGCGGAAAACACAAAAGCAATGAAACAAATTATGGATATAGAGAACTTTGAATATCGGGAATTTCCTGCTTTTGACGTTCTGGTAAGCTATCTCGAAAATAACTTTAATTAAAATCGATTATAATATTGTATTGTCTTCCATCACTTTAGGAAACTCATTTAACGACCAGCCGAGAGAAAATAGAAAAGTTCAACGAGGAGCGTAATATCTTGGAGAATCAACTTCGGGATATAACCGAGCGTAATATTCAAGCTAACGAAGTAACCAAAAAAGAACAAAATATTCTCGACAGTCTTAATAAAAAAATTGGCGAAATTGATGTTAAATCCCACGAATTACAAACAAGGGTTAGTGACATGGATCGTCATTTTGCGGAAAACCAACGACGCTTAAAACAAACTAACGAGCTCCTCAAAACAACGCAAAAGGATAAAAAAGACAGGGAAGCTGAACTGAAGGCGGTTCGCGAGGAAGCACAGAAAGTCGGTGACTTTATTGCAACAAATAAATCGGAAGAACAAATTCGTGATAAAATTAGTCGATGTAAAGCAAAGATAAAGCATTACGAATCGATGAAACTGAATTGCGAAGAAGTGGAGCAAAAGTTATCCAAATTGCGTGAGCTTCTAAAAACAGAATCTGAAATTTTGGACAATATTTTATGTGTCGTAGAGAAATTGCGCATCGAATATCATTCTCGAGCTCAGCGATTTCAGCGTTCCCGTTACCATTTCTTTACCATGGTCGAGTTTCACTTTAAGGTAAATATCTGAAAATTCTAATTGTAGATTAGGTATGTAATCTTTTTCTTCTTCTTGACATGCAGCAAGCACTAGTCTGTCGCCAATTTGAAGGCAACTTGGAGCCCAATCATAAAGACAAGACATTGCAGATCAGTGTTTATCCACCGAGCGGTAATAAGACATCCAATATGAGAAGTTTGTCCGGCGGCGAAAGATCCTTTACGACGGTGTCCTTACTGAAAGGACTTTGGAGTACTTCCTCTCATCCATTTTATTTCCTTGACGAATACGATGTTTTTACTGTAAGTAGAAAGCATATTTTAATAAAACGATTCTCATTGTATTATGTTTTGTATATTTCAAGGACGAGGTGAATAGAACTTTTATTACGAAACTGCTTATTCAAGAGGGAATTGACTTTCCGAACAGACAGTATTGTTTCCTAACTCCACAAGATACGAAAGTCGATGCGAACCACCTAATTACAGTACATAAGTTAGTATATTTTTATTTTTCATTTATTTAATCTAGTTACTCCTATTTAATGTTTTTTTTTTTTTGTTTTGCCATTTCAGATTGGAAAGACCTGATCGGTAATCTTAAGCTTATTTATTTCTTAAACTTTGGTTGCTGGACGACTGGTCTTATAGATAAATGAAAAATCGTTATTATGTACAAATACAAAGTATTCATAGTTAATATTATTTTTTAATAAATGCAAAGTAAAACAAGTAAAGGTGCTCTAGTCGAGACTGCTCGACTAGGAGATACCCTGAGCCATGGGAAGAGCCAAATATCAAATCATATTTACATACACTTATTTAGTAAATAGATGTAGGTTCGATTCCAGGTGCGGTGATGTTTGTTATTCTTATCTTTATTTTGTTTATTTATTTGTATATTTAACTATTTTTTTTTTTTTTTTGATAACTCATTCCATTTAGATTTTTATCAACATTTATCTATAATTGCAATTCATTTTAAAGGCCTGCTTTGTACTTCGTTTTAGCAAGAGGTTTCAAATTTAATCAATAGACCAGAAAGAAAAGAGCTGAAAAAGAGTTAAGGTTCTGAAGAGATGTTAGTTTGCATATGTATGCAGCAGAGGCAGCAGAAGACACTCTGATTGGTCGCTAACTGATAGAGAGTTTAGCCTACGCTCAGAGAGAGGCTTAACAGTTTAGCTCCACTTCGATTGGTAGTCTCGCTGCCTTATATAAAGGCAGAAGATCAGAAGAGCTGTTTCTTGCATCAGCAGCAGCAGCAGCAGAATGTGCTCTGATTGGTCGCCTAATGATCAAGTGTGAAGATTTACTCAGGAAGAGGCTCAAGAGTTGAACTTAACTTGAGTGGAGCTGTCGCTGTCCTATATAAAGCTGCTTCTGGCGGCAGCAGCAGCAGTGGCAGCAGAAAGTGCTCTGATTTATCGGCTAATGATCGACTCAGAGAGGAGGCTCAAGAGTGGAGCTGGCGCTGCCCTATATAAAGGCAGGCCTGCTGCAGCGCAACTTCAGTCGCATTTTTCATCTCTTGGTGGTCAGTCGTCCAGTGCAGCGCGGTGCTTCTCCTCTTCTTCTGCCTGTTGGTAAGTATTAAAATTGTTAAGTATGTTAAGCGAAAATGTAAAAGTTATACATTTAATGTTTATTTAATGTAAATATAATATATTTTAAATTTAAATATTATTAATTATTTGACGATCATTAAGATAACGATAATTTAGCAAATGCAGAGCAAGTGTTCATATGTACAAATATCAAGCAGTCCGTATCAGCGTTAAGGCTATTTTTTAGTCAGGCAAGCCCGAGTAGCACTTCGACTTCCCCTCTAACTCTGAGTTGTTTAAATATAGCTGTGTTTTTAAGTAATTTATAGTTAGGTATATAATTTGTATACATTAACTAGAAAACATAATAAAAGGCTGTAATACATACGGAGTTTACGTAATCTTTAGATTTTGGATTCCACGCGCCATTTGCTTCACAAGGCTCAGGGTATCTCCTAGTCGAGCAGTCTCGACTAGAGCACTTGTTTAAAATATATTTTAGGGTATTCAAAAAAAAATCTATGTGGCAACGCCGAGTGGGTTGCTGTAGCAGCACGAAGTACACGTTCAAGCTGCATGACAATGAAATAATACCGTTTGTATGGTTGATGTTTAATAAAATATTTATTGGTTTATTAAGTTTTTTTTTATGTTGGGTCATTTTAAATTTTTTCTAAGTAATAATATTTATCTGCAGGTAAGTGGCATCATACCAACTGTTGACATGTGGCATCATGCTGGTTGAGCGTTGCCAGACTATTTCAACAAATAACCTAAAAGATATACCGAATACAAACATCTCGGACATTTTTATTTATTTCTTTATTATATATAATTATAAATAATCACAATGAGTCGAAACTACAAAGAAGATCAGATGAATGAAGTTGAAGCCCTCGACTCCATATACTGTGGCGAAATGGAAGGTAACTCGAATTGTGTGCCTGCAAAACAATAATAATAAAAATATATTTGTCAACTTCCTTTTTCAGTCCTACAAACAGAGCCTTTTCACAAATTTCAAATTCCTATCGCCACGGAGGAGTACAATGCCGATTCTGCGAAAGACAGTGAAAGGGGATTAGCTTGCAAACTTGTGTTTACGTACACCGAAATATATCCAGATGAAGCACCTCTGGTGGAAATTGAGGAAGCTGAAAATTTTGAAGACAACTTCGAAGCACAGCTGCTGGAGCACTTGCGCAAGACAATTGAGGAAAACATTGGCATGGAGATGATATTTTCGTTAGTGAGTAGTGCACAGGAATGGTTGAACGTACAGTGGGACGAGCACAAGAAGAACCAGGAGGATGAGCGCGCGCGCAAGGTCCAAGAAGTCGAGGAGGCGGAAAGAAAGAAATTTGAAGGCACACGAGTGTCTGTGGAGACATTTATGAAATGGAAATTGGAATTTGAGGAGAGCACCGGCATTGCTGCCAAGCGAGAGAAGAACAATGACAGCAAGAAACTGACGGGCCGCGAGCTATTCATGTGCGATAACACACTGAACGAATCAGACATCAAATTTCTGTTGGAGGCCGGCGAAAGTCTCGAGAATGTTAAGATTGATGAAACACTGTTCCAAGACATTGGCGAACTGGAGCTAGATGATGACGACGATGAGGATTGGGTACCCGGGGCCGACGACGACGATGATTAAGTAAGCAATTCTGCGATATTAAAATAAAAGGCACGTAAGGCAAACTTGTGTATTGTAAACAAAACAGCTTAACTCTCCATGATGGCTCTATTTAGTTTAACAAATAAAATGCTAGCGTGTTATCAATCCAGTGCGTTGGGATTATCCAAACTCATGTCGGACAATTTAAGTCCGTACTTTTGAACAGGTTGAATGTCGTCAAGGTCGAAGTCCTCGTCGCTATCATCTGCTTTTCGGTTGCTCGGATCAGTATCCTTCTTTACAGCTGGAAGCACATCGCGTGGAAAATTAAGTTTTGGCCATGATCCTGGCTCCATTTTCGGCAACGTAATCTCAACTTTAGTACCGAGCATTTGTACGGAAGCCTTTTGTACATTGATGATCTAAGAAAATAAGTCGATAAGGTAAATTTGAAGATGTATTTCAAATGCTGCTTTCTTACGCCACGCAGTTCCAGGTCCAAGTCAAACTTGGCGTTTTCCTGCTCTGGGAAGACGAGCATTACGTGCAAGCGTATAGGGTTGACTTCGACGACACTTTCCGCGTAATGATATTTTTTGGCATAGATGGCGACAACGACATTTATAGCTGTCTGATGCCAATCATATCGGCATTGCACAACCTTTTTGTCATCATCCTGAAAAGCATTCAAAGATTAGCTAATAATGCCAGTTTCTCACATATAAATAACATACATCTTTAACAAATTTATGTTGGCCGTAAACACAGCCCTTCTGGGCCATGAACTGAGCAAAATCTGAGGTACGTTTTTGACAGCATGACCAGAACTTCAGGCCCTCATGGAATATGGGAACTCCAGGATGATAGGTG
Organism: Drosophila meridionalis; assembly: GCA_035045145.1. NCBI lineage: Eukaryota > Metazoa > Arthropoda > Insecta > Diptera > Drosophilidae > Drosophila > Drosophila meridionalis. The sequence continues at coordinate 6,770,152 of JAWNPG010000020.1, read as the reverse complement.
CACTCGCCAAAGTCGTTGCTTGTGTTCGTATAGGAGTAAGTGCAGCCGTTGTTTTTGCAGCTTGTTCCCACAGCAATTACTCTAAAATATAGCAATATATATAAATAAACCTAGTGCAATACAATCTTCAAATAAAATCTTCGCTACCCATCGCTGTCTGTCGTTGTAGCTGGCGCAACAGAATCGCTGACTTTCAATGTGTCAATGGTGTCCCTCAATGCTGGGGCAACTGTTGCTTTTAGAATAGTAAATGGAGTTTCGATCGGTGGTCTGGGCAATGATTCTTTAATGGGTGCGCGCACTTGCACTTCCACAGTCTTCTCCTCATCTTTGTTCTCCTTGGCAGGTTTTTCTGGTTCAGGTGGCTTAATGTTTGAATGTTTGGCCAATGTGCAGCCTTTGATATTAAGGAACTCTGTGAAGTCTACCGACTTTTTATTACAACATGACCATCCTTTGTAGGCATCATGGAAAAATGGAGCACCCGGATGATGCCGGCACGAATCTGTGAAGAACAACGTGTTGACAGTATTTCATATTCTACTTAAGCGTTTTTGCTTACCATCAGAATTAGTGGCTGGATCATACAGCTGACCACACCCTCTGTTATAGCATTGTTCCATATTTATATTTAATATTTTATAATTATTTCTCGCCGCTTTGGTCTAGAATTTTCGCAAATAAGAATTGTGGCGGCAGGTCGATTTATGCATATTGAAGCTGCCAACTTGATTTAATGTGATATGCGATTTAAAGCTAACGTGTGAAGTGTTGCAAAACGTCACCATAACAAATAAACGGTTTTTTGTTTTTCTTTTTGGTTTTGCTATATTTTTGTTGTTGTTATTAATTCGCTTAGAACAAACAAACCGGTATTCGGAAGTCGCACGATATGAATGTTTAGAAAGGCAAATAGCAGTATGAAAACAATTAAAACAATCAGACAATGCAAATTATGTTAATTATATATCAAATTAACGGGCTCATTTCGAAAGGGTCTTTAAACTTTTAGGTATGTATAGGAGCCGGAATTGAAATACAAATCAATTAATGCAAATGTACCGAAGGTCAGTTTAGTTTTTTTTTCTTTTTTTTTGTCGACGTGATTAATGTACAGGATTTGCTAGACGAAACACTCAAAAAGGTGTGTGCTGACAAATTGTGAGTCACGGAGCAAAGCTAATTAAAAACAGGAACGGTAACGAAGTCAAACAATGCTCCAGTCGTTACTTGCTTGAAGGCTCAGACTCTAATCCAAACATTACAATATTTTTGCTTTTGTTTGTATATTCATATGCACAGGCAGGTACATATATACATATATCTGCAGCTTTTAGATACGTGGGACACGCTTATAGTTTCATTTATTGCCTACGGCGACAACACATAAATATTGCTCGCAGTCAGCAAATTGTCATTTCATTGAAAATTCTTGTGGTCAACAAGGTTATCAACGGTGCGATGGCTGCCAATTGGCAGCGCTCGATTGCGATTGGCCTTTGCCGTTCCGGCTGCACTTAATACAAATTATGACAGGCCCTGGCGCCCGCCGCGTCATGTGGAACGTCTGCACTCACGGTTTGACCATTCCAGTTTCGGGCAGTGAATCATGCAGCCGTCACCATTAATGATCTGTTTGGGGTGCTGTTGGTGTTGCATTGTTGCTCAATCGCTAGAGAATTGTAGACTTTTTTATTTCATATTTCGTCGCTGCTCTGCTACTTCTGACAACTGCGGCACACAGTCAGACATTTGCAAATAAATAAAGAAATATACAAAAATTGGGGGCTTTATTTGCCGTTGTTGGAAATGTGCCCCAGTGTCAATGGAAATTAACACCGCAGGCACCGGCTTGGCCTATTCTAGGCGTCTACGTAACTTAACATACAATGGCAAGCGCCGACGACAACAGCAACTGCAACAGCAGCAGCAGCAACACCAACAACAGCAACAACAACGGCAACAATATAATGGCAGCATGCAATAGTCGACGGCGGCATGAAATGCTGTTGTAAAATGCAAAGGCAAAGGCAAACGCATAGGCAAACACTTGCGCAGATTTCTTGCAATCAGGCAGTAACAAGCGCATAAACATTCCATTCCAAGCCAGATGACGATGACGCGTATTCAGTTCACACTTTAATGCCAGCTACCGCTATGGCTGAGGCTACTGTTTGCGTGGGCGTTGCCGATCGATAAGCATCGCCCGGGCTAACATCTCTGCCAGATGTATATGTATGTGTGTGATATAACATCAGCGTACTTATGCAACAAACAACAATAATAAATATCGCAGCAGTGATAACAAATGTTGATTTGTGCGCTTAACGCTTGCCCGCTTCCAAGTTCGTTTCCTGAGTCTTTCGTTTAGTGGCTGCAAGACAAGATATATTGCTGCACACTCGACTGCACGACAACACGACGCACAAAAGTTAAACACAAATTGCATATTTTACACATTTATTTACAACATCGTTAGATATTTTGCCTAGGTGCCTCATTAACTGACTACTTACACATGACTCGACTCCCAACTCTCTCGCTCTCGCTCTCTCCCGCGACTGTTGGGCTTGCGTCCCCGCCGTCTTAGATGTATGTGTACCGCGTATTGTATGGACTGCTATAGTAGTTGAATGTGGCGTACGATGTGTCGGGCGTCTGAAATGTGGTGCTGAAATACGTTGGATCCACGCCGCCGGCTGCCGCTGCCACTGCTGCCACCGCTGCAAATCGGACAGCACAGAGCAAACGCAAACAAAACAAACAGAAACAGAAAAGAGAGACGATGTCAATTGATTTGGCGGCCATTCGGATTTTTGGCATTACTACAAATATAATAATAATTATGGTTAGGCTTGGGCGTGTGCACTTGGGATTAGTAGTAGGTGATACTTTGCGGCCAACGCGCAACCAAATTCCAACTGTGGGCGTCGCCAACTGACAAATCACGCTGAAGGTCAGGCGCTTCGTCAATCATGTCGTCAGGTGTTATTGGGCAAGTGTCCAGCTGCAATTATCATTGTTGTTGTTGTTGCTGTTGTTGTTGTTGCTGTTGCCTTTGGGGCGTTGGCTTTACGTTTTAGAATGCTCCGTTTTTAATGATTGGCCACATTAGCCGACTGTCGTTAACTGTCCGTGTACATATTTTATGGTGGGTGGCTGTCAATTGTCCACTGCAACAACAACAACAACAACAATGGCAACTGTGGTGCAGCATTTGCATCATTTTATTATTGCCACAGCCGCAAGCTGCCTAGCCACAGGCAGTCCTCATCCAGGAAGCATAGGCTGCGTAACAGTCTTTAGAGAACTTTTAGGCCAGCAAAATTAATTACACAATGGCCATTTGGCTAACTGGCTTACTGGCTAGCTGGCTTACTGGCTGACTGGCCAATCGATATCGGTCATTTGGCTACCAGTTGGGCCAATCGTGCATAAATTGTCAAATTGTAAAAATTATCTCAACTTAGTGTCGTTCGTTCGTTCGTTTGTTCGTTCGTTTGTCTCGTTTCGCTCCGTTCATTGTGAAATGTGTTTCCAATGCATTCGTGTACTAAGCAAGACCGAGTCCTCTGGCTTGGCTTAGCTATAGTACAAAAAAAGTTGCTCCATTTCGTTTTTCTTTGCATTTCTTGGCTCTCAAACAATATGCAAAAAAGAAAAATAAAAAATACAAATAACAAAAAACTATAAAATAAAACGGGTCAGAATGCGTTGCTTCAGTTAAGTCGACTAACAGATACTCTAAGTTGAAGAGCTAAATAGCTGTCTGCTATTATATATATATAGACTACCAAACATGCATATCATAGATTCTTGTCATACCCTTTAAACCATTTTGAATGGCTGCAGGGTATTAAAAAAAGGCGAAAATGCAAACTACTAACAAATTTTTTGCACAGCATTAAGCGTGCATATCTTTAAGTGTCTTTCTCTCTCTCTCTCTCTCTGGTGCACCCCCCTTTCTCTCCCTCTCCCCCTTTCTCTCCCTCTCTCTCTTCCTCTCTCTCTCATATGCAAATATCAGTGCATACGCTCATTGAGTTTATAGACAGGCAGACACATTGCCTTATGCGGCTTAAGTCTTGATTGCTGTAGCAGCACCTGTTGCTGCTGCTGCTGTTGCTGTTGCTGCTGCTGTTGTTGTTGTTGTTGGCTTTGCTTGGGGCTCAACACATTTGCTTGTCGTTAAAATTGCTCATATTTCTTTGCCAGTGTGGGGTACTTAAGGCATCGCAGGCTGCCTGCTATGGGGATAATAGAATTGGCATGTGGAGCGCTATATTGGCAATCAGAGCGCAATCAAAAGCTTTGCTTCAGCCTTCGGCTGAATATTTGTGTTAATTAAAAAAAAAAAATAATTAAATTTCTAATGTAGGCAATTTTAGGGAAATGGTTAGATTAGGAGGGGAAGAACTAAGTAAAAAACTTCATATAAACATGATAGTCTTGATCGCCAATCAACATTAATGAATGAAATGTTTTTAAAATATTATTCGATCAAATATTTTGAAGCAATTTTGTTAGCTTTTATAATTTATATTGTAAAAAAACAATAATAATAATTGAGATTTCTGAGTTGCCAAAGAGCTACATCACATTTTATATCCATTTATATTTGTAAAGCAAAAATTGTATTACGAACTGGAATAAATCCAAATGCCGAGCTTAAATCAAGTCTAAGCTTGATTAAAGTATTTAAGACTACTTTTTTAGCTTACGATGAGCTTAAGTTGGCATATATTGCTTTAATAACTTTGAATATGTAACATATTGTAACGGAAGATTTACTTTAGCTATGCTCAATCATCAGCTATAAATCAGCTTCACGCTCAATTTCGTTTGAGTCAAGTGACTCCTTCAGCAAGAGCTCGTTCAGTGTCACAATATTTCGTCAGCTCTTGAGAGCATGTCAATTTTGTCAATTTCCAGCCCACTCTAGTGTGAAGCTGTTGAAAGTGATGGGAAGAGAGCGAGAGGGGAGAGAGAGAGAGTGTATTTGTGTGTGTGTGAAGGTGGCTCACGTCGCGTCGTTACAGTTGTTGGATTTAGCATCGGATTGGCCGTGGCACAGACCGTCGCCGTCGCCGTCGCCGTTCGATTTGTGTCGCTGCACTTCAAAGGTGGCTTTTGTTAATTAGACGCTTGTTTTGGTGTGCACTTACAATAATTGCTACAAGAAATCATAAGCATACTTGTACGATAACATCAAAAAGCCAGAGTGCTGCATTTGTGAATGTGAAACTCAAAAAACACTACAAAATAATTATCGAGAAACACAAAAAACAAAATGAGAAAAAAATACAAAAATAATAAAAGAAAACTAACAGGTTGCATTTTTGCTGAAATTTGTTGTTTTTTTGATTTTTTTAGAGGCCGAAAAAAGTCGAAATGATTAAAATATAAACATAAAAACATTTTTATAAAATATATATTTTGTTTATTTATAATTTAGTTAATTATTTGTTTAACTAAAAATAATAAGTTTTAAGTTACAAATTAAACCAAATCAAAATTCGTAATGTACAAAAGAAAACATAAATATATCAAAACAGTTGGCGAAATAAAATAATAAAACATAAAAAGCAAAACGAAAAATAAAAAAATTATTGTGTTCGCAACTAAATAACAATAATTAAACTAAATAATTGCTAATAAACAATATTAATTTTACATGTTTTAGTTGTTGTTATTATTTTGTTAGCAAGTGCGCCTTGTGTGTGTGTGTGTGTGTGTATGGGTGTGTGTAGGTGGGTGTGTGGGTGTGTAGGTGTGAGATGGGTTAGGGCTGTTGTTGTTGTTTTTGTGACCGGCTTGAAGTTGATTAAGCGCTGCGAACGCTCAAATTGCGATTAACTGTGACGCGTATTTCCGTTTCCGCTGTTTGGCATTGTCTGTGCTGTAACTGAGTGTGTGCGTGTGTGTGTGTGTGCTTATGGCTGTGTGTGTGTGTGCGAGTGTGTGTGCGTGTGCAGTTAACCAAAGATTGTGCCTGTGAATTGGACGTGGGTTGGAGGACAATTATTTAACAATAATAAAAAACAATATTTAAACACTACTTCAATTGCACTAATAAAGCTTTAAGTGTTTGTGTGTGTGAGTGTGTGAATGTGTGAGTGTGTGAGTGTGAGTGACAATGGCCTAGGCTAAACTATTGTCTTAGAACGTGCGTCTGAGTGAATTACTTTGCTGTGGCGGCACAAAACCAAAACCAGAGGCGCCAACAACAACACCGCTCGACTCCTCTATCGCATCCGGGGGCGAGGGTGGGAAGACAACGGGTCCTGCAAAGAAGAAGGCACAAGAATATAAATAGAGAGAAATGAAAATATACAGAAGAGTCTATAAGATATTCAGTAAATCAACTTTACCTCGATTCTGGCGCGGATCACGCACCTGCGCCGCCGAGGGCTGTGCCAGGGAGAGCGTATCGAAAGCGAAGCGGGATCTGCTGGGAAATTGTCCTAAAAAGTACTGCTGGCCGGCAGCAAAGGCCAGGCACAGGCACAGAGCGGCGACGGTGACTAACTGGAAATACAGACATCGATATGATTAAGCGCACACGCTACGTGTTGGTAATACGGTTGGTAAGTACGGTCAAAGCGATTAAACAATTGCAATCTGTGTCAATGCCAGCGTAGCTAAGCATATGAAAAACAATTAAGCCTTCTGGCCAGCACTGTACCACAGTAGAATGCCATTCAGGTGTACTTGAGTCGAGCACGAGCCAAGTGCCAATACCCTGTATTCAGTTCTTGGCGGTGTCTACGACGTATCTCTCCCCGCTCTTCCCCTCTCTCTCACTCTCTGTTGGGTAATTTTTCATATGCAGCGCATAATTAGCAACAAATGCACAAAACAATATTGCTGCAAGAGTGGCCTGAAATGCTAGTCAAATATTTCCAACTCTCTCACAACTGATCTCCAAAGCTGACCCAATTCGGAGGCAGCGCCAAATGCATCGAATCTAATGTTGTGATAAGCGTGCAGCTTTAGCTCGTTAAGGAGAGCTAAGAGCTGCGCTTGTGGTCAAGCTTTGTGGAAGCTGTGGCGGCATGCATCAATGGCCCAAATGCAGCATGCTGTGCAAATTGGCTTTGTGGTTATAAATATATATGTATGTATGTATATAGATTTATATATGTATGTATATAAAGTGCTGGCTGTCGGCCAGGCGCTTGAATTTATTGATTTCCCACTGAATGCTCGACAGGCTGGCGCTGCGATTGGCAGCTGCAATTGGCAACAGCGGGTGTTGTTGCTGCATCCAATGTCTTATTTAAGACCGTCACGCAATTGCAACAGACGCAACGGGACGGACACTAATCATAGGGCCGCACAAAGACTTAGAAACCCAAGCTGCCCGTGCATATGAAAGACTTCCAACTGCATATAAATCCATATACTATTTTATGGCCCGTAATCACACCTCAGCCCACATTCATTTCATTCATTCATATTGGCCATGTAATTGTTGTTGCATTTTGTTGTTGTGGCTTTGAAAGGTTTTTGCTTCATTAATTGCCTAATGGGCCGCGCCTGCAATCTACATTGCACTGCACTGCACTGCAGGGCGTATGCGCAATATTCGGTTGCTCATGTTAATTTTACAGGCATTTTGTTGATTTTTCGCTGCTACTGCAATTGATTTAATATGCAGCAAAGTGTTTACGAGCACCCTACAAATATGTAAAAAATAAACCAAAAAAAAAGAAAACATAACAAGAACAGCAACAACAACGCTAATTGCTTTAGGCCAAAATATGCATATGTTTATATATTTATATACATATATGTATAAGAACAGTAACAACTGCACAAATTGTCTTGAGACTAAATAATCAAAAAATATGCAAACAAGGCGAACAGTTGCCAACAAGCAACTGCGACTCTTGTCTAGACTTTAAAGTCTCGCAAACTTGTGAAAATGTTTTTAATTAATTCATGTTTGTTGTTGATGTTGTTGTAGCTGCTGTTGTTGTTGTCCTCAGCTCAGACACAGCGTCTGTTGCCACACCAGAGCCCAAGCTATTGGCTCCACTCAGCATATCTGAGATGCGAAACAGTTCTCCAGAGCAGATGAAGCACGTGTGATTAAGTTGCCAAGTTCTCATTCTCAAGTCAGAGAGTGATTCAGCAGCACGAGGCTGCTGAGGGCGGTGCCAGCAAATGCCAATCAGCTGTACAAATTCCCGGTCATAAGCCAGGTAAATTGAAGCTCGACAATTGCCATGGGAAGCCGGCAAAAAGTGTTTTGATCCATCATAAAAAAAAAATCTAATCGGTCTATAAAATCCAAAAAAGGAAACAACAATTTAAAGCAATTTGAACAAAACTAACAGCTGTTATTGCACTGAGAAAAATAATTGTCAATTTGCTGAATTGGCTGTAGATTGCAAGCAAATTGTCTCAAATCTAGATCTAGGTAAAATTACAATATTGTTCAGTTCTCTAGGACGGTGTATTGAATGTGGATTGTGTAATCAGCTGTAAGCAGAAATCTGATTTTTCAAATTATTTTTGCAGAAGTGAAGAACATTTTTCATAGATCAGGTCAGAACTGAGCTGAGTGCTGTGATATTTAAAATAAAATATAAGCAGAAAATAAATTTAAAAAAAAAAAAAAAAAATAAAAAAAAGTTAAAATTTTAAAAATTTATGAATGTCTGCTAAAATTTTCCCTCGAATAGGAATTATATTATTTTTAATTATATATAATTTCTCCATCTTGCAAAAAATAAATAAAAATAAATAGTACAATAAAGAAAAACTAAAAAAAACTTGAATTTGCGTTCAAATTTTCGCTCAAATAGGAAATTAGATTATTTGTAATTATATACTCTTGCATTTAAGTTACTAATTTTTTCTCTCAGTGCATTTATATGTTATGTTGTCTTCAATGCTTTGCTCACTGTATCCCACATGAATTTCATTTAAATTGGGCATAATTTCTTTCAGTGTATGATGCCTAACAGCTTGGTGCCCACTGTGGCATGCTACACATGTAAACCGTCAAAATGTCGTCAGCTGTGGCCTGAGGCAGAGTTTGTTGTGTTTTTCTGCTGGCTTCCACAGATTTGCATTTGGCCAGGCTACGCATAGCTGCGGTCAACGAGCTCCAACCGCAGGCAGCGAGCGGGCTTGAAAGTTATCGTTTAAGCTAATTAAAATAAATTAAGCGCAGCTCCAGTTTAATCATTTTTTGGTTGGTTTTTATATTTCATTTTGTGTTCAGTTTTGCGGCTAGCCGCAAGGAATCCGCATAAGAATTCACACTGGCAACCGCGAAAACCGTGTGCTGCACACACGCTAATGTAAGCTAATTTGTACGACTCTCAGGCACGAGAACAAAACGGTTTGTATTGAAATTGTAATCATTCCTCGTGGCGGCTCGCCCCGCGCCCCCCTCTTATCGAGGCTGCCACAAATTAGTTGAACAAATGACCTTAGATATGATTTCGTAATTGGGCGGCGCTAGCAGGCCGACGTGGCAACAAACAGCAGCAGCGGCAGTGGCAGCGACAGTCGAGACTGTTGGCTAACGGCGGCTCATGCGAAAACCCACCCACCCACAACAATGATTAAGTGCAGCAACATGTGAGCGTGCCTGTGCCAGCGCATAAAACCTAAATAAAAATCACAACAACAACAACAACAGCAACTGGACAACTGCGAAGCAAACAAAACAAAAATACAACAACATTGGCTTGTTAGCAACAGATCAGTATACCCTGTAGAAAACCAATTAAAGGGCATGCAGGAGTTGGAAATTTAAATAGACTATGATAAAATCTCAAATTCAAATTGAGAGAAAATTTAATAGAAAGTTGATTTCAATAATCAATTTTGCATTTGTGGTTTCGACTTTACAGGGTATTTCTGCTATTCTCTCTGTCGTATTTGCACTCTTTTTAGTTATTTTTCAATCAGATTTTTCATTTTTGTGCTGGCATTTATTGGCGTTTAGATTTTGATTGGCTCAAATGTGAGGTAAAAATAAATTATTTTTTTTATTACTTTACTTTACGAGCGAAACAGACAAAAAGAGATAAAACTTGGACAAATCCATTCGAACAGGTAACCAGAGCGCCTTGCATTTTGATTTCTATTTCTATTTCTATTTTTATATTTATTTTTATTTATTTAGTTTTTTATTTTGCATAAAGTAAACTGAAAATTAACTTTCAATTAGTTGTTCCCGCAGGTTTGAAGTCAATTTGCATGGGCATGGAGTGAGTGAGTCACGTGGCAGGAAAACAGTGGAAAAATGAGGCCTGCTGGCTACAGCTGGAGCATTAATTAATCTTATTTAAATGGTTTGTCATTTAGCTAGCGAGCATAACGAATTTTGATGTGAGCATTGCAAAAGTGAATGTTGAACAATTGAAAATGCGCTCAAGTTTAAGCCACAAAAAAAAAAAAAACAAATGAAAGAAAACAAAAATTTGATATTGTTATCGGTTGTTAATGATTGTAACGCCTACAGCAGCAGCAGCAGCAGCAGCGGCAGCAGCGGCAGGCAGACAACAACGCTCTCAGATGCTAAAACTGTCCAGGTTAACGCTCGATTGGGCAACTGTTCATTGACTTTCAACACGGAAGCATGCTGCTAAATCCAAACTCTCGCCGCTCTCCACTCTCCACTCGAATCTCGGCTCTAGACTTTTGGCTCCCGTCTGGATGCATTTTGCGCTCCAAGACCAAGATTGAGCGCGACTGTCGGCTGTGTTTAGTAGGTGCAACAAGATCAACAACGGCTACAACACGGTCGCTGCTTTAAATTACTTTGAATTGTGTTTAATAGCTGGAAATGATGCCAGGCCAGGCCATGACAGGCCAGTTGGAGACCGCCAGTCGGCCCGCTGCTCACTGCCCGCTGCCCGATGATTGCCTTAGCTATTACTTGTTGCCCAAGCGATTATTAGGCATCAATTTGGCATGGCTCGTTGGCTAGGAAGTGCCAATTGCCGCTTGGCAGCGTGAGAATTGAAACACTTTTCCTTTTCCTGCTGATGCGGCCCCCAAATGCAACAAATTAGTTCAAGTTCATGCTGCAACAGCAGAAATTTGTAGCATTTAAGGCATGACAAAATGCCAAACACAACGCACATGTCGCCTGCCTCATGGCTTATAAATATGGTAATGGCCTGGCCCCGGTCCCGTGTCCACTCCAGCGATAAATCTAACATAACTATTTTGCAAGCTCGCGCTCGCACCACTCGCACAACTCGCAACGTTCGCATGTGGGCAGCACCACACGCTCGCCGAGCATCAAGCTAATGTCCAACCGTAGCTGGACATGTGGAACATGTGTATGCCAGGCACTTGCCATGCGCATTGACTGACTGTCCGACTGACTAACTGAGTGACTGACTGACTAACTCGCAGACCAAGACATGGCTCCAGCTCTGATTGCGACAGCTGCGCTTTTGCAGCGAACGCTAATCGTGTCGCACTAAGCGAATTGTAATAAAAAATGGCCAAAACAAAACCAAACTAAAAACTGAAAACAGCGACCGATGCGATGAACGATATCAAATGACATCGCACAGCACATAATGCCAAAGGCACTGAGCATTAGTTTCACTGCTGAGAGGAGCGCCCCAGCTGGCCAAAGGATACGTGGATTTGGAGCACACGAACTATATTTGTATAGTAAATTATTTTCTATGAATTCAGCTCAAAACTGCGTAACTCAAAGACTTCAAAGACCTGATCAAGTCTTAGCCTAGTTCCAGTTGACACTCACTCAAATCTGATTAAACTGAAACTCTAAAAACTCTTTATATACACCCGCTCTGTACTTAAGCCTGGCCTAGACAAGCTACGACAATTACACGCGCGTGTGTGTGTGTGTTTCGCAAATACATGTTAGCCTACGCTGCGGCATCTTCATTAGCTGAGACCATAGACATGGCCAGGCCAAAGCAAGCCAAGCGCAACACAAGGCAATTTTATATTAATGGAAATTAATTTGAATTTCTACACGCAAAGCGTGTAAAATGCAACAACATGTCGGCGAGGACAAGTTGTAGCTGGCGACGGCAGCGATTAACCAATGAATTAAAGCGATTGTCGAGCAATTAATAAATCTTTTTTTCGAGTGTAGAATGTGTGTGTGTGTGTGTGTGTGTGTGTGTGTGAGTAGTGCATGGCACGCATGACCCAATCCTAATCGAGAGCGATTTGCCAGACGTTGATTGCGGTTCCCAGGGTGCCCAAATGCCTGCTGAGTGCTTGGGATGAAACGGCAACTGCCGACTGCAGTCAGCTGGATTGCAGTTGCTGCTGCTGTTGCAGTTGCCGTTGCAGTTGCTGTGGCAGTTGCATAACTTGGAGACTCTAATGAATTGAACGCTGGCTTTTCATAGTTGTTTAATTTATGGCCGTCGCACACACGCACGCACGACACTCTGCACTGGGGCTGAATGCAGTGCGGCCAACACAGAGACACGCAATGGCCAAGAAGTTGGTCAGCGCCAGCGCCAGTTTGGTCACTTGACTGTGACTCTGGCTTCAGCTTTGGCTTTGGCTTTGGGGATATTGGCGCGTGTGTATCGCACTTTTCAATTAAATTACAAAACGCATGCCCAAGCACGTTTTGCAGTTATTGCAGCTTGTTGTTGTTGTTGCTGCTGCTGCTGTTGGCATTTGGCTTGATCTGTAAACAAGTGTCTGCTGCCTGTCTGGTTCGGCGACGGCCTTCACCATGAACTTGAACTTCTCTCTTTAGCCCATTTTGTTTTGGCTTTCAGCCTCTAATTGCTGCCCGTTCTGCACACACGCACACGCTCATGTGTGTGTGTGTGTGTGTGAGCTTAGAATTGGTTAGGCGGAAACATTGAAAGTGCGTGTTTGGCTGCATAATTATAGTTCATATGCCATGCAAATCGCATACAATTTATGGCCTGGATGCTGTACGGTGGAGCACGCCCCTCTTAGCCCAAGTCCATTGTCTGCGGCTTAACAGCTTAATAGCCAGTTACATATATGAATCTCTGTGTGTGTGTGTGTGTGTGTGTTATTTAAATACGATTACGATAGATATGTTCATTTATATATATGCTTGCGGCGGGCTTTGTCAGCTCTTTAATGCCGACAAAATGCTTGCCGCTAAAAATTGACACACGACAACGGGCAACAGTCCACTGGCGGCTGGCCATAAATTCGAGTGCCCAATAAAAATTCTGAATAACACAATAGACTCGGGTCAATTTGTGGTGAATGGTGGGCAAAGTGTGTGTTGGCTCACGACTCTTGCATTCGCATCAAATAAAAATGCTGTGAAAATTGTCGCTTGGCATTGGCTAGTGCGAAAACAAAAGACTTAGGCAACGAACTTGCCGAAAATTGCGTATACGCAAAATCAAATGCAACTGTTTTTTTTTTCTTTTGGTTCACTTTCGTTTTCCTGCGAATTGAGTTACTTACGAATTTCATGTTGATTAAGTTGAAGTTATTTTCTGTATTGTGTTGTAGATTGTAATTGAGCTGGGCTGCGCTGCAATTAGTTAACAAATGTTTTGGAAATTAATTTACTGTTTTATTAGGCACTACACTTTTATTTACAACACGAAACACGGGCTTGTTTATTGAATGATTTTTGAGGTATTTCTAACTTTGAATTTGTAATTTCTTTTGCTTTAATTTTCGGATTATTTCATTGGTATTATTATAACTTTTTATTTTGTTGTAAACGTTCGCACGCGAGTCAAATGAAACAACAAAGCCAAATTCGAACGCTTTCGGCGGCTTTAACAATGAGCTGGGAACTGTTAGCTGGATGCTGTTTGGCTGTCAACTGGGTATTGGCTTACACGAATCTGCGCTGCGCTGTATTTAAAAATTGTGTGTGCTGCCTTTGTTGCTCGGCTTTGGCTTTGACTCGGACTCGGTTTCGGTTTCGGACTCGGACTCGGGGACTCGGAATCGGAATCGGAATCGGACTCGACGGATCGTAAGTTTGTACGTCGAGCTGTGCGGTAAAACGTTTAATGAATTCCAACAGAAATGCTCAGTTGATTTTATATAAAGCATGGCAAGCGTGCGCCGTTGTCGACGTCGACGTGGCCGTCGTCGCTTTGTTTGCTGCGTTTTGAGTGAGTTTTTTCGTTATTGTTGTTGTCTCGCGCATTGAGCGTGAGAGCCTTTGAGCGAGTTGTTGTTGCTGGCCTACGTGCGACACGTGATGGTCGTTGTTCTTGGGCGGACAGTGGCAAATAAAAGGCAACTTTCTAGCGTATGGTTTGCGCTGGCGGCTGCTGCTGTTGCTGCGGCTGCTGCTGCTGCTGCTGTTGTTGCTTTCCGGTAACCAGTTTTAGTTTCAGCTTGAATTGCACTTCATTCGGGTCAATCATCAGTCTCGATAGGCGCTTATGCAAATCTAATGCAAATGTGATAGGAAAGCTGGCAAACACCTTGACTTGATTGCAGGTGAAAACAGCAACAAAAAGTGCATCAACGGCGACAACAACAACAACAACAACTACAGCAGCAATAGTAGTAACAACAATGCCGCTGCTATGTTGTCAGCAACTATAGCTTTGGCAATTTCTTCCGCCTCTGTCGTTTTGACCGTGAAAATTTCGTGTGATTGTTGGCCTGCTGGTCTTTTTTATTATTTATTGATTGCTGTTGTTGTTGCTGCTGCAGCTGTTGCTCAGCTTTCTGGCCGTTTTTGAGGAACGTCGTTGACTTGATTTAAATGACAATTTACGTGATATTTGTATGATTGTCTGATTTAAAATCGCAATATGCATATCATAATCATAACGCACGAGTTGCCTGCCGGAAGCAGTAAACAGAAGGCTTAAACCACAAGTCGCCAAGTTATTTTTGTATACTGTGAATTACGATCTTTTGTTACATTTGATATTGCTTTAAAGTGTGCAACATAATATGCTTGACATTTACGACCCTTAAACTGGAAAACATTTAACAGCTTACGAGGGCAGTTCTAAATTGTTGCAGAACGTATTTGTTTTCGTTAGCTTAACATTTACCTAAACTTAATCAATTGATATCCTGGCAAATTCTATTTTTAGGTGTTGCCAGATCACTTAAAATTAAAAAGTCTGCCAGTCTGAAGGTCTTCAAGATAAAGATTTTGTGAATTGAATAGAGTAAGCACAGTTATAAATCATTTTATGACTTAATTAACGACCCTCGTCATTAATGCGTCCAATTAAATACAAATTGCACACTTGTCGCAGCAATGCAAGCAATGCGTTAGTTTTAGTTTTTTTTTCCGCCAGTCAATGCACTTATTCGAAGGCTATGATAGAGAGGAGAGAATAGGAGGGGAGAGGAGATCTGTGCCAATCGATATTCCTATCGATATTAAAAGCAAGTTCAAGTTCAGCCGTCAGGTGTTTGAGAGTGGCAGCCGCAAAAACACTATCTTTTTGTTGATGCCACAAGTCTCAGAAAACCGCAATAATTGAATTGCATTGAGTTGTATAATTCATATTTTGTATTGTCTTCAGTTGGCGTTGGGGTCAAGTTCAGTTGGCCAATTGGCCAGCGCAATTGTTGTAAGCTGTGCAACAATTAGCGCGCTTAATTGTCGATTGCCATTGATTTATCGCTGATCGACCAAACAATTAACAAATTGCCTTGCGCGTACTTTGCCTTTTGCGTTTGCCTTCTTTCGCTTTCTTTTTGTTGCTGTTGCCACTTGCTTTGCTTTTGTTTTGTTTTTTGTTAATTGAAATAGTTAAACGTCTGACAGTGGTTATCAATCATTAGAGCAAATTTTTGGCCTCAGTTTGGCTTGGGCCGGCCTGAGGTTAATGCCACTTTGAGGAATTGAAAACGATTTGGGCTCAAACTTGTCTGCACATGAGCGGACGACTCAAATTAATGGATTTTTAAACGCGCTAAAAATAGCCGCTGATATGATAGTCCAAGTATTTGCAAATTAATCTGTTAGCTTATCCTGCTGTCGGCAACTGTGCTTCAATCAATGAGAATTACAAGCACATTAATCACCGATGGCTACACGCGCAACTAATTATAAAGTCCAAGCGATCAAGTTAGCTCATAAGCATTTCACTCGAAGGTATCCGTCAACAAATTACATTAAAAATAAAATGTATATTATATGAATACGAGCCTCGCCATTACACTTTCTGTTAAGGAAGTCAGCTGCAGGTGAGTTCAAAACCTCAAGAAGAGCAATAACACGCCCAATATCTTATTGTGGAACTGGATAAATTTTATTGCAAGCTGCACGACGACTTATGAACACACTCAGATTTGTATCAAACCGATCAAACGTATATTGTTTGTAGGAATGAATATTAGTTTGGTAATTGTTAAACTAATTATAATGACAACTATTTGAATAGTTAGGAATAGAGTCTCAAATGATCCCTAAAGTTGATAGTCCAGCCAATCTGATTATCGATTTGATAATTTATTGGTTTTTCCTTTATTGCACTCAAAGTGCAAGTAGATTTTAATTTAAAATTATATTTATATTTAATTTGAAAAATTCGGATTGCATTTTTTTGGCATTCACTTAACTCCCAAAGTTGTCGATGTGATTCATTGACCTTCCCAAGTTAATAATTAAGTGTATGACGATGTCGCACTTAGTTTCTGATATAATTAGATACGTTATATTCCAATTAGCGACGTGTCGAGGAAGCGTCGCTAAGGCTGATGCTGCCTTAGACGCTTAACGATATATTTATATATTACAGTTATTGCAGCTGCAATCGGCAATTAGCTAATTGTGCCCAAATATGCATAGAGAATTATGAAAAGCGAGCGCAAGTTCAAATGTTTAGCATTCCACATTTCCGGTCCAATTCCAATTCGATTTGCATTATACAATACATGCACACACATAAGCATATGCATGTGTGTAAAACGTTTCGCGCTTATTCTCACGACATCGACCTTGGCAATGCTCAACGCAGCGCACCGCAGTTTTGTGTGTGTGTGTGTGTGTGTGTGTGTATGAGCTAAACGCACGCTCCAGCTGCTTGCAAGGAAGAAAACTCTTGCTGTTGGAACTGGTTTTCGGTTTTTCATTTGGCGTCAATTGAAGGCGTGAATATGCGTACGCAATAAGCCGTTGTATCAACAACTACAGCAACCACGCATAACACAATTTTGACAAACTGACAGCATGTCTGTTTTATAGTCAAAAGATTTAAGTAAAACGGGTTGTCAGGAGGTTGCAGATGCCTGGTAAAGTATGTTGCCGTTTAATTACTTTCGATAGGGAAGAGTTTTACTATTCATTTACTTGTCAACAGTGGCAATTTGCATGTTCATGTATTAGCTTGTTTTTCGGCACACATTGCTACGCAAATTTTTGGCGCCCACTATTTAAACTTTACGCTGGCAATGCTACATGTAGCACCGACAAATCACAGTGTTATAATACACACGAATGCTATCAGCTGCATTTAATCAAAAAAGTATTTAGTTATCGATGTATTCAGCAGCTACTTCGCGTTTTCATGCATACTAGTATTTTTAAATATATCGATGTTTCTAGTATATATCGTTAGCGTATGGGACAGCTGTGACTATCGATAGTGCCAACAGCTAGCCAACAAAAAGCAACCACTCATCAAACCGGCATCAGAACAGAAAAATCAAGAAATATTCGCCCAGGCTTCAGCCAAAATTTTGTAGAGTAGACGCCAACGTATGGTAAAATGACACACATAAACACAAATTGGATGCTGGCATTTTTCGGCG
Source organism: Drosophila meridionalis (assembly GCA_035045145.1). NCBI lineage: Eukaryota > Metazoa > Arthropoda > Insecta > Diptera > Drosophilidae > Drosophila > Drosophila meridionalis. Next base: position 6,752,434 of record JAWNPG010000020.1, on the reverse strand, counting down.
CTCTTGTAGCCTTCGAGCTAGTAAAAAGCGCGGAAAACAATGAGTACATGAAGCGGGAACACAGCCTTGTGCGTCCATTTCAGGGTAAGATAAGCTTCTATGATGCATAGTCAAATATGCGAAATGTATGGTATTAACATAGCTTGTTTCGTTATCAACACCAGGCGTTGGTGTTATACTACCACACTGGGACTTTTTGGGAAACACAATGGTTACCAGCAACTATATAAGACTGACCCCGGATTTGCAATCAAAAAGTGGTGCGCTATGGAACTACTCGGTATGCGGGCATGATATTTGATATATTAAGTAATTGTTGCTAATATTGTTGTGTGCCGCAGCCCGTTATGGGACGCAATTGGGAAGTTCACGTTGGGTTCAAAGTACACGGAAAGGGCAACGAACTATTTGGTGACGGATTTGCCATTTGGTATACAAAAGATCGCATGCAAACAGGTCCGGTATTTGGAAGCAAAGATCATTTCTCTGGACTGGCCATCATCCTGGACACATACAGCAATCACAATGGGCCACATAATGTAAGTACTTTCATTAACTTGTGAAGAATTGCAGTCACTGTTATTTCGTTAAATTTAGCATCAACATCCATATTTGAGTGCGATGGTTAATAACGGCACCTGGAGCTACGATCACGATAGAGACGGGACACACACACAGCTGGCTGGCTGTGAAGTGCGTTTCCGTAATGTGGATTACGATACGTTTATTAGCATACGATATGAGAACGATGTTTTATCCGTTTCGACGGATCTCGAGAATCGAAACGAGTGGAAGAACTGTTTTGTGGTTAACAATGTGGAGCTGCCCACCGGCTATTACTTTGGGATGTCGGCAACAACGGGCGATTTGTCCGATAACCATGACATCCATAGCTTCAAGTTCTTTGATATAGACACAACAATCAGTGTAAGTTTAATATATAGATGATTTCAAAGTCAATCTATTAATGATATTTACATTTTTTTTTTTAAACAGCATGAAGAGATCATGCGCCGAAGCAATATTATTCCAAATGCCAAAACATTTGAAGCGCCGCGGGAACACAAAGAGGATCCGAAGCCAGGAATGTCAAATGCTAAAATATTTTTCATACTGCTCTTCGTAGTCCTGGTGACGGCTGGCGTGGCAATATTTGCGATTTCGTATTTCAAGGACCGCAATGCGCGAAAACGTTTTTACTGAAATCGACAGCTCCATCTGCGACGAGAAATAACCAAACTTAAGTATAGGCGACCAAAACATCATGTTACAAGCAGCAGCTGACAAGTTTCAAGTCCTTTTAAAGTTAATTTATATTGAGTGTACTCCTTACGATATTTGTTCATAAGTTACTAGATGACCCGGTTATCGTTAGATGTTCGTTTTGAAACTGTGGAATAGGTAAAACAACTAAGCAACGGGCAACACAAATGGGCAATTGTTAAATTTAAGTGAACTCTTTTAATCTGAACTATAGAAGAATTGAGAACGTAAGAATATTATTGCAGTGTGTATATTAGAAAATATTTAAAAACAAACGACCAACCAACTGCAAACTGAAAACTACAAATTCTTAATTAGTTAGACCCAGTGATGATGCTGACGCTGTCGGGTGCCGGATGCTGAGCGTGGTGGCGTTGGTCTAACTGTGGTGGCCAGCATAGACTCGATCTGACGCACCTGATTGCTAACGAAGCGCTCGTTGGAGGATTCATTGCGATCGCTTTCCAAATTATCATTCGACTTATGCATGCCACTCAGTATACACTGCTCAAACAATGAAGTGGACTGGCCATCGTCCAGTGAATCGTCGGAGCTGTAGTCAGTCTTGGTACCAGCGATTGTCTGTCGTTTGTGGTTGCTGCTTGGCTTGGGCAGGGTGTTTGTGTGACTCGAGCTGGTGCTGGCGCCACTTGGCGGAAGTCTGCAGCTACCAGCAGCAATGGCCTGAAATGAAAGGGCGAAGATTAGATGAAGTGAGATATAAATTTCCAGCAGTACTTACTTGACTTAGCAGATTCGAGTCGTCGTCGGAATCCATTGACAGTGAACTGAGCGAATCACTGCGTTTAGGCAGCTGGCGAGGATCTGGCTCTACAAGAGCAGCACTTCGTCGTGGCGGCAACTTTGGAGCGGATTCTGCATTCCTCGGAAGAAGTGGTGGTTTTAGTGCACGGGCTGGTCCCACTTGCGCAGAACCCACAGTCAAACTGGAGAGTCCAGAGATCACGGAGAAATTGCAAGGACTGTCCTCCACGTAGTACTTATTCATCTCGTCCGTTACTGGCAAATAGCTCGGCAGAGCGCTGCCACCGCAGCGCATCTTGGAAATGGCATCCTCGGACATGTTCATCGCAATATCTTGGACTGGTGGCATTGGACGTGTCATTTGTCCATTGCCATTGTGGTCATTGGCAGTGGAGGCTATTGAAAGCACCGAGAGATTGCTATTGCTGCCCGCTTTGGACGGCAGAGCTGGAGTATCCTCTGTGCAGTAGCTACGCGGCGCATCGTTGCCATTGAGGTCGTGCCCATTGGCTCTGCAGTTATCGTTTGGAGGCGGAAGCGATGGCTTGACTTTGCGATCGCGTTGGGGCGACTGAGGCATACTCTGCGTGGGTGAGTCTGGCAGCTCCGAGGGTGAGATAACACCGCTTTGCATGCGGCTGTATTCGCTGATTACAGAACCATTGTCGTCACATCCAATGGTCTCATCATTCACCAATGAATCCATGGAGCTACGTCTAGAGAACATTAGCGGCGTCTCCAGAGCAGAATCGATTGCCTGGCAAGCTGCACCATTATTATTGTTGTTGTTGTTAATGGCTTGTTCTGGCGTTTCCACAACTGATTGTTGGTTGTTGGCCGCTTTGGGAGCAGTTGGCTGCTTGTCATGTTTTCCCTGCCCCACATCCATAAGACTGGTGAGCGAATCGAAGCGACTGAAACAACCAGGTGTTCCCTCTTCGCAATAGTTGATCGGACGCTCGCCAGGCTCCGGTTCGGGTGTCTGCAAACAGCCATCGGGCTTATCGACTGCTAGATTCTCCAACGCATTGCTGCGCAGGTTGAGTGTTTTGGGGCGTTCCACCTGGTCGCTGCTTAAATCACAAGCCGAGGCGGACTTAGCCAGAGCTGGAGGAGCGGGACTTTCACTTTCATCTAATATGAGTAATATTTCGCTACTCTCTGGTTGTCTTTCCTCACATTTAGCTGGCTGTAGCTTTGCAGCTTGCGCGGATCGTCTTTCCTTATAGCGCGCACTGAAGTCTGTGAGCTGATCCAAATCGATGGAGTTGTCAAAGCTAGCCTTAGCCGGCTTGTGGTCGCTGTAGGCGTACTTCATCGAATAATCAATGGGCTGCTCCTCCGTGGGTGTCCTGTACTGGCTCTGCGCAGTATTTGTGCTCAGTTTTCGCTGCTCAAAGGCGCTGTCAGACTTGGTCGAGAATTTTGTCGAATCGGAGTCAGATTTGCCGGAATAGATTGACTCACGGCTTTCGCATTTCCGGGGCAACGTGCTGCTGCCGTTGCTGCTGGTGCTAGCTGTTCCATTGCGCACCTTCTTAAGTGACCCCGTGGGATTGCTGCTCAGACGCATGGAACCGTAACGTCGCGGCAGTGTGCCTGCATGTCCGTTGGCTAGCTCCTGCGAAGGCAACTCGTTGTTGGTTGACAGCTCAAGGGTGTTGCGATAATTTACCAAGTTCTTCAAGGCTGAGGCGCTGCCCTCAGCTATCATGGGATTCTTGGAGCTTGTTAGCGAACGTAACAGCGGAATGGCATTGTGATCGATAAGAAACTGTTGATCCTCGGGACAACGAGCGGACAAGTTCCAGAGCGTGCCACAGGAGTTGCTAACTACCGTCTGGTTATCGGTCTTGAGCTGCTGCAGCAGAATGGCCAAGCAGTTGTGCTCCCTTAAGATCTGGCGATACGACTCACAAACAGCTATGTGGCTGGATACGTTGCGTAAGATGCCGCCAGCATTCTCGACAATCTTAAGTGTCTTGCTTGGACCTTCGTAGCTAAGCATTTGGACCAGAAATCCCAGTGCTCCATCGACAGCACAAAATTCCGCCTTGTTGGTGCTGCAGTGTGCCGACAGATTCCACAATGCTGACAGAATGGCCTTCAATGTGTTTTCGCTCTTGTTGTGCATGGCAGCCAATGCAAGAGCCGTCACTGTGCCGAGCTCATTGAATATGGTCTTCAGGTGTTTGTCAGCGCGCCACGACAGATTGCGCAGAACGCTGGCAGTGGCCTGCAGCAGATCATCGACATCGGCAGTATTTGAATCCAGCTGGGCAACCAAAGCCTCCATGAATTGCTTCTGGCCGCAGAGCAGTGACTTGTTATTCTCTTCACCGCAGGTGAGATTTGTCAGCGTCATAAGCGCATAGCGTCTAAGCAAGTTGCATTGCTCACGCCCTGCTGCCGGCCCATGGACGGCATGGTCGAGATGGACCAGATTTGGTATTGCTTTTAGGGCGCCCAACTCGCACATGGTCTGTCGATGTTCCTCATCGAAGCTAGCCTTCATCAGCAGCTTCATGGCTGCCAATGGATGACGTTCTTCATCATCGGCAATCGATTCACCACCACTCTGCAATTGCGTACGTAAGAAATTGCAACTATAGTCGTGTATTTGGTCTAGAAGGCGCAGAACCTTCATCTCCCGTTGATTTCCTTGAACAATATTATGCAGGGCTTGGCTGGCATTCCTTCGTGCTGCTCCGCTCGCGCCGGCACCGTCATCATTGGCATGCAGAATTTTTACCAGCAGTTGGATGCAGTCGGAGCTGCGTAGTGCTGAACAGGTATCCGTATTTCTAGAAAGCTCCAGGAAGTTGCGCGTCAGCTCCAGTTGCTTGTGAGCGTCGCTCTCGTTCAGCGTCATATTTAGAAATGGTTTCCACTTAATTGATTTTGCCGGGTATAGATTTAACACACTGTTTTACGCGTTTTACCTAAGTGTATTCCAGGAACTATAAGTTACCTGCCTCTTTATGAAGCACTAATAGCTAACAGGTAGGCGACCTGTGCTGAGATGCTCAATATTTCATTATAGCATCGGAAAACCAACCTACAGCGCAGAAGCAGCTGCCTTTGTTTGGATGCTTCTGTTATGAGTTATCGGTTTTGAAAAGAAACAAGTAATCGATAATCGTACAAGCACGCTAAAGGGTCTGGCGTTTATTATAATAACAGTTTCCCATTGTTATGGGCTTTACACTGGTTTTTATTTTTAAATATTATGTTAATTATGTCTTATTATATAGCCTGCAAGAATGCACCGCATGCAAAAATTTTAAGAAAAAAAATTGTATACCGTCTTACAATTTATTTTAGTATTTTGTTTAGGTGCCATCACTAGCTAGCTTCTCTTACGTCACGCACAACAGCTGAGTCTGCACAGCTGCTGCCGACGATTCGTTTGCCGTACAGAAATTATGAATTTTTTAAAAAAGGTAAATAAAACAATTATTAATAATACTTACTACATGTTTGTTTCACATGCATAGGTAACAACGCAAGTGTTGCCAATGGCTGAAGCCCATCTGAGCCTTGGCAATAAATCAGCACTGCACACTACCGCAGTTTGCTGTCGCGTGCAATCTGGACGTTACCGCATAACCGTAAAACGCGACCGACCGCTCACCTATGAAATGGCCAATCCGCCGCATTTTATTGGGCACCGCAAGTCATGGAATTCATGGAACACATGTAAGTTGCTGTATTTGCGTTTATTCAGTTTTATAAAATGTAAAAAATCCAACTTTTTAGCTACTTTGAAGGATGCCTTGCGTCCATCACAAACAGCCATTGAGGATGTCTTTATTCGTAAATTTATAACTGGAACGTGGCATGCTCTTGTATGCTCGGAAATTATAATTAAACGACAGCACAATACAATACGCATTGCAGCTATAATACGACAGGCGATTAACCCACGCAAGATGTACTTCCTCATTGGCTATACGGAGGAGCTGTTGTCCTATTGGATGCAATGCCCTGTCACGCTCGAGTTTCAGACGGTGGCTGATAAGAAGGACGTGGTCTTTAAATACATTTAGTTCATATGCCTTTTTACTTGTTTCGCCAATACATTTTTACTACTAGTACATCTTACTCAATGAACGTATTCGACTTCACTGTTATTACTATGCCAAGATTTTATGGCTTTGTTCACAATGACACCATCCTGATCTTTGATCTAAAAGATATAAGATGTTTATAAACATAGATATAATGAAAAGCACGTATAATACCAGTTCAACCAACGCTTTCAGGTCTTCCTGAGATCTTAGGTCACATATCAAAGATCTAATATCTTTCATCAGCTCTAGAAAGAGGAATACGACTATCTTTTTGGCGCCTCCACATACCTTGTCCCATATTTTGACCAGAACAGTTTCACATATTACGCCGGCAAAGCATGTTGTGTACCAATTCTCTAAGAGCTTTGAATTGACATCAAATAGTTCCAGCTTTTCCAAACCACTAAAATCAAAGTTAAATAATTAATAATAATAGTAATTTTGGTACAGACGACATACTAATATAATGCGATGTCTTCGCGTTTAAGCAGTATTTGTGTCAACTCCTTAAGTTTGCCGCATTCCTTCTTCAGTTCACGGGTGTACTGGAAAAAGCCCTTGGCTATCCAGTATGTCTCCATTTCATCCTCAAATATTTGAAGTAGGGTGCGTACTATTTCAATAAATTGATTGTCGTCTGCCTGGCATCCAGCTCGTACATTGCTATGCATCAATCGATTGTTCTCCAGAAGCCACATTTTGTATAGAACCAAATGTCTGGGTTTGTCCGCCTCAACAAAACGCATTACGGTCACTGCGCGTAGTAGATCCTCGTACACTTGGTGGCGTTGTTCTCTAACATATTCAGTGTTGCTTTTATGGAGTGGCATTATTCCCATTATCAGACTCCATAGCAAACTCCGCTGCTGTGCTGGGACCATATAAGTATATACGAAGTGTTTTAACTTTGCAAGATTGCGAATATCATCCTGTAGTAGTTTATTCAGTGATTTTTTCTCTTCAACACTAAAGCAGCCAACTTTCTCATAATAACTAGACCTAAAATTGCGCTCATCTGTAGTCATCTTTCGTACATATATTATGGAATATATTACTTTCAACTTGTTTACTTGGTTGGATTGAGACAACAAAAGTGTTGATAAAGCAATAACAACTAAATCCAAAATTGCTCTACAAAAATATCGAAATACTGTAAAAAAAATCGTATTATTGTATAAACTTTACTCTGGTCACACTTTTATATACCGCCGCAATAGGCGCCAAAATAGTGAAATAACAGAATTGATATATTAAATGTAACTTACTAAAATATAAATATTTTTTGTCATAAGTTTTTAATCACAAAATATTTAATACATTTAACGCTAACTATTGTTGCATGTTAATTTTGACTGAATTATAAATTTGTATGACACTGTTAAGTGTCTATCATATGTTATGTTAGCTCTTATTGCGCTCACAGTTCTCTCATTTCTTTACCGTTACGCGATGTTTTGCGTTACGTGTCTGACTTTGCCATTACGTAGGTACGTAAGTACCGTTGTGCATTGCATTTCGCTACAAAATGCCCAAATATTGTGTGAAAAGGTAAACAAAGTTCATGAAGTGATAAAGTGTTCGCAATAAAAGTATTTCAATGTGATGAATTTTAGCCAAGCAATATAAGAAACACTTATATTGAGGACGACATCAGATAATCAATCTAAATGCCTATGTGAATGTATTACACACTGTTGCTGCCTTTGCTGAGGCTGAAAATTAAAATCAATAATTCAATCAGAAAATCAAAACACGAATTTGACCAAATGCACACACAGCGCTTATGATAATTTATGCAAATATGCCACATTTGTAATGTTTCTCTATTGTCTTTGCCATTGCAGTTGCAGTTGATAAATTCAAATGTTTTGCTTTGCATTTGCATTTGTTGTTGTTGCTGCTGTTGTTGTTACTGCCGTACACGTTGTCAGGGCTTGGACGGGGCAAAATGGAACAAGAGATTGGCACATGGGACTCAGTTCTGCTAGAAAACCTGTCCGAGGACAGCTTCATAAGCAACATACATCAGCGTTACAAGCGCGATCATATATATGTAAGTAAAACAATCGATTATAGTGTCTAAACTATTATTATAGTTGCTTGCTTTGCTTTGCAGACCTACATTGGAACTTCTGTTGTGGCTTTAAATCCATATCATCACATATCTGAGCATTCCTTGGAAAATATACGCAACTATGGCAATAAGGGCATTTTTCAGTTGCCACCACACATGTGATTGTTGTTGTGTTTAAACTGTTCAATGTTTTAATAATCATAATATTTTGCAGATATGGGCTCACCAATTTGGCCTATCAGTCTCTCAAGGATCAGAGTGAGGATCAGTGCGTGTTGCTCACGGGCGAAGGAGGCGCTGGCAAAACGGAGACCTTCAAAATGATTGTCAATTTTTTAACACACATACAGGACCGGGGGTTGTGCTCTGGAACTCCTAATGCACTACGTAAGCAGTCCTCGACTAGCTCAACGAGCGGCATGGTTATGCATGCTCACAGACGTGCCTCCAGCAGCTGCTCCGGTACCGCCAATTTTATTATTTGTAAAAACAGTGCAGCTTCAGCTCCAAGCCAGGGCAGCGCGTGCAATTCCCGACGCCAGTCGCCATCACCGGGTCCGGGACCGGGTCCGTCGCAGCGCTCGCGTACGCGTGCGGAAAGCATCGAGCGACAAGCCAGACGTAATATGCGTGAAAAGATCGTTGATTTTGATTTCTCGCATCACAAGAGCTCCGAAAACATAAGCACGCTGCTGGAATCAGCCGCTGCACATGCCCATTTGCATCCAACGAAATCCTGCTTTAAGCACCAACAAACTCAAGTAAGCACCTGCACTGCCACTCATGGGCCCATGGCCGCAACGCCCTCGAAAACGGGCTCATCCAGCACATCACCGAAGTATTTGCACGGCGGTTGTCGTCAGTGTGGCCACAGCAAATGCACACGCGCCCAGAGCTTGGAGAAGGATGAACGCGAGGCCGCTCTTATATTGCTGCGGGGCAGCAATAATCGCCTTTCCACCGCCCACCAACTGCAGCAGCCACAGCGTGGCAGCTGCTCGAATCTGGTACGACAGCATTCAACCGAAAGCCAATCGGATCGACAGGTGTCCATGGGCTCCACGCAACGTATATCGCTGTACGATGCCCACAAGCTGAGTAAAGTTCTCGGCAGCAACACTGTCTCGCCTACGCCCTCCGCTAGCTCCTCGCTGCATCGACGCCACAAGTCACCCAACCAGCGGCTGCGTGAATGCGTCACCTGCGCGGATGTCTTCCTTGAGGCCATGGGCAATGCCTGCACACTAAAGAATAACAACTCTAGCAGATACGTGAGTTGCTAATATTCCCTTTACCATAGTCGATGCTGATATATGATTATTGCATGCTTTTAGGGTAAACTATTTGACATTGAAATCGACTTCAAGGGTGATCCCATGGGCGTTCACATAACACACTGTAAGTAACTATAGGTAGACTTGGCCTATGATTATTATATTTAATTGGACTTGTGGTTTTTAATTATTTCTATGTCTAACTCAAAAAAGATATGCTGGAAAAGGTTTGAATTGCTTGATAAATAAATTATTAATTAATCTACTGATTCTATTAATATTTGACTTATTTTCTTTACACAGACACGCATCACGGATACTATGATTGGCGAGCGCAATTTTCATATTTTCTATCAACTGCTGTTGGGTGCTGATCTTCAGCTGTTAAGTAAGTTTATCTATATGAAAGCTCCTTGATCTGTTAATCAATGAATTACTCTGTATCTTAAAGAATCTTTAAAGCTCTTTCGCAATGTAGAGAAATATGAGTTGCTCCGTAATACCAGCGCCATGGAAGAGGATCGTGCCAATTTTCATTACACTAAGGTTGGTTAAAAGACAAAATATTTGTAGAGAATGGTAATATCACCCAAATTACGGTTTACAGCGCTCTCTGGATGTTCTTGGTTTGAGCTGTGATGAGATTAACTCAATTTTTCGAGTTATTGCGGTTGTCTTAAAGTTGGGCAACTTTATTTTTGTGCCAGTAACCAATATTGATGGGACGGAAGGCTGCCAGGTTTCAAATGTCTATGGTACGTCTCATCTCGACGATAGAAACAAATATTTAATATAATATAAGAACGTTTGGCTTTGTAGAAGTTCAAGAGACGGCGCAGCTGCTCAATTTGGAAGCTCAAATTTTAATCAATTGTCTGACGAGAGCGAACAGCACGAGCAGCACACAGGAGGATGTGGGTTGTGAAATGGACGCCAGACAGGCAGCCAGCAATCGCAATACACTCTGCCGTACGCTCTACAGTCGTCTATTTACCTGGCTGGTGAATAAGATCAATGAAACGATGAAGTCAACGCAGCGGGAAAAGAACCTCGCTCTGCTGGATTTCTATGGCTTTGAGGTTTTGGATCATAATTCTTTTGAGCAATTTGCAATTAACTACAGTGCCGAGAAAATACACCAGGCAAGAAACAAAATCACACAATATTCAGATATCCTGATTAACTTATTTTTGATCTTAAATAGAACTTTGTTTTTAATGTTCTGCGCTCAGAACAGGAACTGTATTTACGAGAGGGCTTGGAATGGTCACGCATCGATTACTTTGACAACGAGTCCATATGTGAGCTAATTGATAAGCCCAGCTATGGCATCCTTAGTCTAATCAACGAATCGCATCTTAACAATAACGAGGCGTTGCTGCTACGCGTACAGCAATGCTGCGCAGGGCATCCAAATTTTATGACGAGCGGCAGCAATTCAATGTGCTTTCAGTGAGTCTGTTTGTGAAAAAGTAGAGCCTAATTAAAATATATTTATCTGGTTTATTCACAGGATTCGCCACTTTGCCAATGTTGTTAACTATTCCATTCATCGTTTTTTGGAGAAGAATTCAGATATGCTGCCCAAGTATATAAGCGCTGGCTTCTACCAGAGTCAACTAGCGCTAGTGCAAAGCCTGTTCCCGGAGGGCAATCCTCGTCGACAAGCCACCAAAAAGCCGACAACGCTTAGCACCAATATTCGCACTCAGCTGCAAACGCTGTTGGCCATTGTGAAGCATCGTCGTGCTCATTATGTCTTCTGCATTAAGCCCAACGAGTGCAAGCAGTCCCATCACTTTGACATGGCCTTGGTGCAGCATCAAGTGCGCTACATGTCGCTCATGCCGCTCGTGCATTTGTGCCGCACGGGACACTGCTACCATCTGCCGCATGTCAAGTTCTTTCAACGCTATAAACTGCTCAATAGTTTGACCTGGCCGCACTATCACGGGGGCAGCCAAGTAGAGGGTATTGCACTGATCATAAGAAATCTGCCCTTACCCTCGGCCGAGTTCACGCTCGGCACCAAAAATGTGTTCGTGCGCAGTCCGCGCACTGTCTACGAGCTGGAACAGTTTCGTCGACTCCGGATTTCCGAGCTGGCCGTGCTCATACAGAAGATGTTCCGTATGTATCATGCCAGAAAGATTTATAGGCGCATGCGACATAGCCAAATGGTCATCTCGAGTGCCTGGCGCACCTGGCGTGTAAGTAGTGGCTGCACTGCGTCATTTGCATGCCTAGCTATTATAATTTGTGTACATATTTATATTAATTTTGTTTACTTTATATTTACATAGGAGTGCCGTTTCGGCATTCCCTTCACGGGCCGTAGGCATTTGTGGAGTTTATATCGCGTTGTAAGCATTGCATGTTCTTATTCCCACTCTCATACCATATCCCATAAGCTGTTCAGATATTTATGCAACACGAATACTTATAGCCTTTTTGATTAATTGTGACAGGCACGGGAGGAGTATCGCACGTTGAAGTACAAGCGTCAAGTTAAATGGGCCGTCGACGTCATTGCGCGATACTATCACCAGTGGAAGATACGACAATACTTGCTCACCATTCCGCTGCGCCTGCCACCAAATACATTGAGTCCACTCTCGGCGGAATGGCCAACGGCACCTGGTTTCCTGTCGGACGCATCCCGTCTACTGCGAGCGATCTATCATCGTTGGAAATGCTACATATATCGCAACTCATTCGATCAAACGGCACGAAATCGCATGAGAGAGAAAGTTACAGCCAGCATTATATTCAAGGACCGAAAGGCTTCCTATGCGCGCAGGTCTGTCTAGCGGAACTTCTAAATGATTAAAGCTTTGCTAATTGAATATATCTTTGGATTTCAGTGTGGGACATCCGTTTGTGGGCGACTATGTGCGACTGCGGCATAATCAGCAGTGGAAAAAGATATGCGCCGAAACCAATGATCAGTATGTGGTGTTCGCCGACATCATAAACAAGATAGCGCGCTCCAGTGGCAAGGTGTGTTTCTAAATTTTTACTCAATGAATATGAGTGGTCAAGGTTTTATTATCTAAAAGGCCAGAGTATGTATGTTTTCTTGATTATTTATTTATACTTATCCGTTTTCAGTTTGTGCCGATATTGTTGGTGCTGTCCACGTCATCGCTGCTCTTGCTCGACCAGCGAACTCTGCAAATCAAGTACAGAGTGCCCGCTTCGGAGATTTATCGGATGTCGCTAAGCCCCTATCTGGACGATATTGCTGTGTTTCATGTGAAAGCGGTAGATTTAAATGAGATTCGATTTTTAATTAGCCTAATGAAATTTCTTTGTTGTTCAGTCTGAGTTTGGCCGGAAGAAAGGTGATTTTGTGTTCCAAACGGGTCATGTCATTGAAATAGTTACCAAAATGTTTCTGGTCATACAAAATGCGACGGGCAAACCCCCAGAGATACACATAAGTACAGAGTAAGTACTCTTTAGATTTACTATACTTTTCATTTAACAATTATTTGATTTAATTACAGATTTGAGGCGAATTTTGGTCAGCAAACGGTTATCTTCTCATTCAAATACGGCGGCTTATCCGATCTGGCACAAGGGCCGCCAAAAGTGACGCGCAAGGCAAATCGCATGGAAATCATTGTGTGATGATAAAGTCTTTGGCATGATCAGAGGTTCCGGTCAGTTAGGAACTCAAGTTTTAAAAAGAATATTTATTTCCAAACAATCCTCATGTACTTTTTAGGTCTCTTGACTTGGTCCCAGGGACCAAACAAAAAACAATTTTAGCAATATTTACATACACACACTACCACATACACACACACAACCTTCCACACACACACACACTGACTCAAGTATAATATAATTTTGATCACAACTGACAATCAGTCTCACAAATTCGATGTCAAAATTGTGCCAAAATGAGGGAGAAAAAAAAAGCAAAAAAAGCAGTTATAGCTAATTTTAAACAGCACCATTTCTTTGATATATTTAAGTACTAACTAACGAAATGAACAACTGAATTTATTTAACTAATTTCTCGAACTAGGTTTAATGGTAAGTCAAGCACCAAGTCGATTAACATTGCAACAAACAAACAACTACGTTAGGAACGTGGCACAGAGAAGCGTTAGACATTTTACACAAAATACGATACTTACGATATTTCCGTTATAGAAACCAAGGCATTTCTCTTACATTTAAGGTTTCATACACAATAATTAGCGAACTAATGCTAGAGAACTCAGATAAGCATATATAGCTCTATATATTTACCAAACACAATATAAATCTGCGCCTCAAAACCCAGTGAAAGAGATAGGAGAGTAATAATAATAATGAAATTGAAACAAAACAGAAAACTCTTTCCCAAATTGTTAATTAGGAAAACTATTTACAAGTCAGAACATGTAGTTAAATATTTAAAAAATATATATACATACATATACATATATAATGGATATTACATTTATACACAAGTTACAATGGAGATGGATGGAGGCGGAAACCGAAACAATATGAAACCAATTGAAAATTAAAAAAGAAAAGAAATTTTACGAATGTTTGTTATAAGAGTTGATCGTACTTACATATATAATGATGATATAGTATATATGTATGTAGTTGTTTATATAAGTAACTTGTTATTGATAGCTCAGACAGACTTCAAGTGTAATTAACTCGCGGCTATATATAGTTGAATTTCATTAATTGCATGATGACATTATAACAAACCGATAAATGTGTGTATATTACCGACTAATTAGTAGGTAGTAACACGATTCCGAATATGTGTGTATGTATGGAAATAGTTTTTATTTAGATTTAAATAAAATACAAAACTTTAAAAAAGCCAAATACAGACAAGTATAAATATACAATCCAACAACTTCGTATTTTTATATAACGAAATGAAGCGATGTGGAGAAAGTGTAGAATTAGCATAGTAAAGCGTACGAATGGAAAATCCTTTCACAGTATAAAATTATTTTCCTAGCCTCACTTAAGATGTTCGCTGAGCTTGATTATATGGTTCGTGAGGCTTACAATTTGGATTTTTGTTTCTTAAGCATATCGCGCAGGATGCGACGTAATATTTTGCCACTGGGATTTTTGGGTATTTCGTCCACAAAAACAACGCCACCGCGCAGACGTTTGGCCGGCGAGGCGCGTTCGTTCACAAAATTGATCACATCTTCCTCGGTCAGCTGGATATTCGACTGTTTGACCACGAATGCCATTGGTAGTTCGCCAGCTTCTTCATCCGGTTTGCCAATAACGGCAGCATCCTTAATTTTCTCATTGGTTAGCAGCAGCGCCTCGATTTCTGCCGGCGGCACCTGAAAGCCCTTATATTTGATAAGCTCCTTAATACGATCCACGATAAAGAACTCGAGTGAATCGTCGAAGTAGCCAATGTCACCAGTATGTAACCAGCCGTCTTGAATGGCAGTCTGTGTGGACTTGCTGTCACCAATGTAACCCTTCATTATGCCATCGCCCTTGAAGCACAGTTCGCCGCGTTCGTTCGGTCCTAGAATTTTGCCAGTGTCCGGATCAACGACCTTGGCATAGATGCCAGTCTTGAGTACGCCCACGCTGCCTGGCTTGCAAAAGTCATCGGTCTGTACTAGAACACTCAGTGTCGACTCGCTAAGACCATAGCCCTGACGAATGAATGGAACACCAATTCGTTCCTTGATCTGATCTTCGGTTTCACGGCTGAGGGGCGCAGCACCGCAAAGTAAAACCATTAGCGAGGATAGATCGTACTTATCTACAATGGGATGCTTGGCTAAGAAGACCATTAGTGGTGGCACCATAAAGGCCATCATGACACGGTATTTCTGAAAGGTTTAAAGCAGGATTATAGTTTGTTTCTAGGCAATATAAACAGTCGAATAGCTACCTCAATGGCGGACAGAAACAGATTTTCTTCGAATTTGGGCAAATATACTAGTCGCGTGCCCATGGTCGCCGTTGTGATCAGTGTCAGGCAGCCAAAAGCATGGAACCACGGAATGACAGTAAGCAGCGTGATCTCGTTGAATGGTATCATAGTTGGTTGGCTATAAATCAATAAAGGCGATAAAATCAATAAATATCCGTTTAAATTAAAGATAAGTTTAAAGAATCAATAAACATACATTTGCGAGTCGATCGTGGCCAATAGATTGAACTGTGTCAGCTGAACGCCCTTGGGCAGACCAGTGGTGCCCGAGGAGCAAACAATCAAGGCCACGTCCTCGGTTTTGTTTGCCACAGGTGATGTGAAATCCGGCTTCGTCTTATACTTGTCACTGTTCATTAAATCCGCGAAGGAGTATACTTTTGGATGATTCGTGGAAGAGCCACTCAGCGCAATGACCGCTTTGACAAACTTATTCTGTTTGGCCACCTTGGCAATGCGGTCAACGGTGATCTTCGAGGCGAATATGATTTTTGGATGCGACAAATTGATGGCATGGTCGACCTCACGATCGGAGTAGGTGACATTGAGTGGCGCTACAGTCGCACCCACGGCGAAACCAGCAAACATCGCTACGGCAAAGCTCACGCTGTTCTCGCTGGACAGCCCAACGACATCGTTTTGTTTAATCCCAAGTTTCTGCAGGATTTGGGCCAATCTCACAATTGAGTCGTATAGAAACTTTGCGCTGTATTCAGTGCCGCTGACGGCATCAATCATAACCGTTTGGTCGCCAAAACTTTTGTATCTGTCCATTATTAACTGCCCCAAGGACCGATATTCCTGCGCCTCGCGCCCGGGAATCGGGCCGCCAAATACGATATTACCGGGCAACAATGTTGAGGTCATTATGAGCTGCAAAAATCAAAATATTCAATTATTATTTAGGTAAAGTGTAAGTAAAGGGTGGTTTCTTTAATAGAACCAACCCCTCGGATAGATTCTCTTAAATTTTTTGGTATTTTTTTTATTTTTTTTTTTATTTATGATAATACACTTTGAACTTGCTTAATCTTATCGAGGATTTAAAGTTACTAAAAAAATATTCTGCTTAGGTTTATAGATTTGTAAACTTTGCTATCTTCAAGAAGCACTGTGCATGAATATTTGAGATTAAAAGCCGCTCCAAAGGTCAACGTTTGCCCCCTGAGAAGTGTTTTGAATGGCATCCAAATTTAAACAGTTTCGCTTTCGCTAACGACAATGTTTTTTTTTATCGTTAGCATTTTAATTTGCGAATATATAATTAAATTGTATTTATATATTATATATATATACTTACTTTACAGATTTTCCTAGTTACGACTTGAGGAGAGAATTGGCACACTCCGTTCCAGTGCGGCTTCTATAACCAACTGTTCTTGACGCAAAAAGCACAGTGCTAATAATCTAGCTTTTATGCCGAGATTAGATTTTTGCTGTTGATAACTGTAAGGTAATACGCGCAGGCGCTTTAGGTACATTCGTTCTTATTGTGCATTTAATTTTATACGGACATACATATAAATATTTGTGCCATGGACAAACCCACTTTACAAATATTATAGTTGAGAGAAAGAGCGCGGTGAGAGCCGCTTCTTGTAATATTTTAGGAATGTTTACACTTAAATCAGCTGTTTATATTTAATGTGTTTGGCAACGCTGAAGCAAACGTATCGATATATCGATAGCATTAATTGCTATTGTTTTGTTAAATTAAATATGAATGAGACAACAACGAATACGTTGACCTCTATTTTGATATTAATTATCGTCATCTGAGTTTGATATGAAGAACAAATATCTTTTAATGCAATATGACTAAAGTCACTTTGATAATTAGTAACATAAGCTTTTATAAAGTCTATTTACAAGATATACAACAATCAACAGGCACCTGTAGAGTACTGCGAATTCGACCATAGTTTCAAATATGTGCTGATGAGTGTACCGCCCGTAAATTGGTAACAATATGCATTCAGTGTTTGGGAGCTTGCTGTTAGAGGTGATATTTCTGTACTGCTGACTGAAAGGCAAAGATAAGCCTAATCAGTTTCATATTCGTGTTCAGAGCTGCCAATTCCACATATATTTTACAAAAGCCACTGTAAAAATGAGTGCCCGTAAATCGCAAAAGTTTTACAAATTGGACATAAATCGTACGGAATGGGAAGTTCCAGAAATATATCAGCAACTGCATCCCGTGGGCTCTGGTGCATATGGGCAAGTGTGCAAGGCCAGAATTCGTGGCACCAATATAGATGTCGCCATTAAGAAGTTGTCGCGACCCTTCCAATCGACGGTGCACGCCAAGCGGGCATATCGGGAACTAATGCTATTGAAGCATATGGATCACGAAAATGTTATCGGCTTGTTGGACATTTTTCATCCGCATCCGCCGGAAGCGACGCTAGAAGACTTTCAGCACGTCTACCTGGTTACCCACCTGATGGGTGCGGACCTGAACAACATTATAAAGATGCAGAACCTATCCGATGATCATGTGCAGTTCCTGGTATACCAGATACTGCGTGGCCTCAAGTACATACACAGTGCAGGCGTTATTCATCGGGATCTGAAGCCGTGCAACATTGCGGTAAACGAGGACTGCGAGCTGCGTATCCTGGATTTTGGGTTGGCGCGACCAACTGAGTTCGAGATGACGGGCTATGTGGCCACGCGTTGGTATCGTGCTCCCGAGATTATGCTCAACTGGATGCACTACAGTCAGACAGTCGACATTTGGTCAGTGGGCTGTATCATGGCTGAGCTCATCACGCGGCGCACTCTGTTTCCAGGCACAGATCACATACATCAGCTCAATTTGATCATGGAAATGTTGGGCACACCGCCCGATGATTTCATGAAGAAGATCTCATCTGACAACGCACGAAACTATATCAACTCGCTGCCGCCAACGAAACGAAAGGACTTTAAGGTTATTTTTAAGAATGCCAATCCTTTGGCCATTGATTTGCTCGAGAAGATGTTGGAACTGGACGCGGATAAGCGCATAACAGCCGAGGAGGCACTTGCTCATCCATACTTGCAGAAGTATGCAGAACCAAGTGATGAACAAACTTCCCCTCCGTACGATCAAAGCTTCGAAGAACACGATTTTTCATTAGAAAAATGGAAGGAACTTATTTACAAGGAAGTCGTGAATTTTAAACCTCCGGCGTCCTTTGCAGCAAATCTGGAAAGTAATAAATGATACCTGACAGAGTATCATTATCTGCAAAGTATTAGCCACAAACTTGCGCTGTATTAATGTGCCTTAAAATTGAGCAAAGGATTTGTCCACAAATTGGCTTTTCTAATTTACTAATATGTGATTCATTTAAATATTTGAATATGTTTCTATTTTGTATATTTACACACTGTTATTACTTACAAAATTCGTTTATTAAATGTTGTGTTTTTATATGAATATCATGTTTTATACATAACTTTTATACAAATTTTCTGGTTCTCTACAAATTTCAATATTGTGCTTTCAAAAATGTCCGCTAGATCGCGCCACAATTGGTAATGTATAACACTTACTCCTAAACTATTAGAATAACATATTTTTGGTCACACGTTTAACAGAGTGTTATACACTTAACAGAATACAGCTGTGCGGCACTGTTAAAGTAAAATAACAGCTGAGCGCAATAACAATTTGTTTCTTTACTTTAATAACAACGAATAAATTTCATATGTTAAAACTTCGTAATATCGTGGGACAATGCTTCTTTCTGAAGCGACGCATTTCAGCACTTTACATAACCGGTGACAGGGCAAACGAAAACTATGTAACTTTGCAACCATTTCTAGATTTTACCGGCACATTTCGCGACAAAGCAAATCTGCAGCAGAGCATTGCTAGCCGTGGCCTGAACATCGATTTGGAATCGGTGCTCACCAAATATGCAACATATCAGACGCAGCATGAACAACTCCAACGACTGGAGGATGAGCGTGAAGTGATTTCCAAGGAGCTAAAATCGATGACGAAATCGGGAGGCTCAGCGGAATCGCTGGACAAACTACGAGCGCGTGGCAAAGAGT
Organism: Drosophila meridionalis; assembly: GCA_035045145.1. Taxonomy (NCBI): domain Eukaryota; kingdom Metazoa; phylum Arthropoda; class Insecta; order Diptera; family Drosophilidae; genus Drosophila; species Drosophila meridionalis. Next base: position 6,732,997 of record JAWNPG010000020.1, on the reverse strand, counting down.
TGCGCAACGATGTGAAAGCGCTGAAGCAAAAACTATATCCGATCGAAGATGATTTTATCCATGACTTCCTGAATCTTCCCAATGTCCTGCATGCGCATTGCCCACAATCGGATGTGGAAACGCTCATTTATAGGCATAAAACACCTCCGACTGCTGCACAGGTGTCAATGCACTTGGAACGAAAGGATCTTGTACACTTTCTGGATAACAATCGCTACTATATGATGGAGCAGGCGGCGAATTTCGACGTGGATGCCATGCAGGCGATGGCACGTTACTTTGTAACGCATGGCGACTTCATACAGACCAGCAATCCTGACTTTGTGCGTTGCGTGCTGCTGGAGGCCAACGCAACACCCTTGAGTCAATACCATCTGGTGCGCGAGGAACACTTGTTGAACAAACTGAATACAGCTTATCTAACAGGCGGCGGCGCATTCGAAAGTTTTCTGGGCACCATGACCAAGCTGAGCGTCTATCCCTCAGTGCTGCCGCTGAGGTATGTCGCCTGTGGACGCAGCTACAACCGCGAGGAGGGCCTGGTCAACGGACCCACACCAAGTCTGTACACAGCAACACAAACGAATACGGTGCAGAGCTTTGTGGCAACCCAAACGGCTGGCGAAGCTGATGCGGAACTGGAACAAGTGCTCAATCTGGCCATTAATTTCTACAAGGCACTCGACGTGCCCTTTCGCATTGTGTACGTTGCAGCGAGCAGCCTCACGTCTTCCGAGAGTCTGAGGGCCAGCATAGAGGTGTACGCACCATCCCTCAAGCGCTACGTTTGCGTCGGACGAATCAGTAACTATGGAGACTTTGTATCCAAGCGGATTCTCTTCAGCACGCGTCGAGACAAGCACCATGACTTCCTCCATCTCGTTGGCGGCCCTGTGCTGTACACCACAAGGCTCATAGCGGCCCTCATTGAGCTGGGCATCAAGCTGGACGCTAGCAAATTACCCGGCGCTCTGCATCTGGGGCCCAGCATGCAAGCAATGGACCAGCATCAGCGGGACTTACAAGAGTTCAAAGATCTTTTTAAATAAATATGATTCCTCCACGTGAAACATTCAATGTTATTTTGCATACTTAGCGTTAACAATAAGTAAAAAAGTTAAGTCGGTACATACAATTATTTACAAGCTAGTTTAATCTCATGTTCTGCAAGATGTCACAAACCCATCCAGATGCATCCACTTGTCAAGGCTGTGGTTACTCCACATCACTTAGTCGCCGCATTTGATTTGCATTTTGGGAAAGCGATTACGAAAGCTTTCGCACTTGGGCGTTGTAAATGTGAATGGATGCCCATTGTCCTCCAGCACGGAATTGGGACTGGGCCGCAACGCTTTCAGCACGTACGTTGTATTGAATTTCAATTTGCTGAACTCCTGTGAATCCTTCTGCAATGAAGTAAACATTTAGGAATCATTAATTGAAACGCAATTCTATGTGTGGAAGCAATGTGATACGGAAGGGTTCTCTATATCATATAGAGAAATATTATATAATCTTGAATCGTTAATACTTAACACATTTGAATCTTCTGAAAATAAAATTTGTATAGGACTATTTAAAGAAGTTCTATTGAAACATACTCTTCCTGACCCATATTTCTATGTAATCTATGGTATTTTATAACAGATTTATCTACAATTTTTAAACGTAGAAATTCTAACCTTAATTCGTATTTAACTAATCCTAAATGGATGTGCTTGAAGTATTAATAATAATATTTATATATATCGTTTATATTATTTATACATATAAATATCAATTTACTTTCTAGAAACATGCTGTTTGTAAAATCGACATATTCTGTGAAATTTACAATTTGGAAATTTGTTGGTACAGCGCTTTCTAGTGTTCATCCTCTAGGCAAGTACGTCATGGACACATTCTAATTGGTTTGGCACAGCAATCGAACCACGTACGTGGCGCCCTGTTCGAAAACGTGTTTCACGTGTCAAACGGCAATGAAACTGAAACCTCAACGGCAACCGAAACCCAATTGACCAAAAATGACAAATGATTTGTGTGTGTTTTGCAATGATTGGAGCGGCACGAACCTAGCTCGTGGCATAGACCCCGGCACCCTTGCCTCCCTCGGTAGTGTACTTACTTTGACGCGGATCGCGCTGAACTCTCGCTGTTCACAGTTCGTTTCTTGGGGGCACAGCTCGTATACCCTGAAGTGAAATAATATACATATTTCGGCAAATTGTTTATAAACAATCGAAATAACATGAATAACATGTGTACAACGCGGCGGAGTCAAAGGGGGTCTCTGACACTTACTTCTCCTTGTATGGCTGAAATCCCAAAATTTGCACAATCATGCCAAATTTCCGGTTCAAACGGAAACGTACTTCATAGGAGGTGCTGCCTTCGTTAATGTTTATCGCTGGCATGGAGCTGGTCTCCAGTGCGGGGCTATGACTGAGGCTATGACTATGGCTATGGCTGTGGGCGTGGCTGTGGCTGTGGCTAGGATGGTACTTGTGCCTGCTGTGGTGTGTGCTGCAGTCAAGTGGTGCAACATAATCCAGTTCATGCATCGGCAACGTTGTGTTGTACAACAGCGACTTCTTTTCCGATTTCAGACGCTGCGATCCGCTTATGGACATCGCCTGCACTTGTATGTAGTAGGAGGAGTTGGGCTGCAGCTTCTTAATCTCGAACTGATGCGTCTGCAAGAGCATTAATTGCGGGATATGTAGATAAATACTCTTAATATTATATATAATATTATAATATTGTATAAACAAGAGACTTACGTCCTTGACATAGGCCTCGTGTGTTATGAGGGATCCCTCCTTGCTGCTGACATACAAGGACCAGATAATCTTATACTTTTCCACGGGCAGATTCGATTTGGATGGACACCAGACGAGCTTGACGCTCACATAGCGTCGTCCATCGTACTGCTGGGAGGCGATCTTCATGGCGGTGGGCGCCTTGGGCGGCTTAGGATCTGAAATGTGCATATCTTAGGCCACTTACATTATGAACACAAAACAGGACTTACTGCTGGGCAGGGTGAAGGCGTGCGAGGGTTGGGAGTAGCCGCGGAATCCAAATGCATTAACCGCTGCCACACGCACCTGATACCAGCGACCGGGTCGTATGTAGAAAAAGAATTCCATGCTATGGGGAATGGAAATGTGTTTATGTGGCTTCGATATGACCATGGAATGAGTACCCACACTTTGCTGCGTCTGTCCGTTGCCTCCATTATCAATTCGACCTGCTGCGACTGCCACATGCCCATCTTGCGCGGCGTGAAGATGCGTCCAATGTGCGACCGGACCTCCACATGGAAGTAATAGGGCTGCAGCGACGACTCAATGGTCAGCTCCACCTTGTGGCTGCGCGGCAGCTTGTAGCGCAAGATCTTCGGGATTGGCGGCAGCTGGCTGGCATTGCGCACGCCCACTGGCTCCGCACAGATGGGGCCGCACGCGGACACACAGCACTTGTGCACCTCGGCGCAGTCGTTGTCGTAGGCACAATTATCCAGACATAGGAGACGCGCCTGCCGCGCGAGCTGCGCGCTGCTGGGGCAGCTGCCAGCTCTGGGCGCACGCAACAGCTCCAATTTACACTGATCAAGACATCGCTGATTTTTAGTGCTGTTCTCGCAGCGGGCCAGGCACTGCAGCTCCATGATCTTCTCCTTGATGTCGGTGCTGTCGCGTTGTTGACGCTGATACATGGATATGGTTGCGTTCGAGGCACGGCTGCCCAGCAGTGCCAGCGCCAGCGCCAACATGATCAGCATCTTGATCTCTAGGGTGGCTCGAACACTTGATGCCAATCTACAATAAATGTTTGCCACATGATCGTATATACCTCTCTCCCTCTCCCTCTCTCTTTCTCTCTCGCTCTGCTCATATTTCTCGCTTAAACTTAACGCATTCCGTGCATTCATAATTAACAGCATTTATGTGTGTTGATTATGCTGAAGGATCGGTCGAACCGGTTTATTCCATTTTGCCTGACCAACTAACTAATCATTCTTTGCATTTGTGCCCCGCCAGCCATCCGCCCAGCTCCAAGTTGGAAGCAATGAAAATGCAAAAATACATAAATGTATCTCAAGCTCTTGACAGGACTTCAAAGCGCGCATCACGGTGCGTGCCACGAACGCAACGGACATATAGACAAACTGCGAGATTTTTTTTTGAAAATCTCTCACTACTGACTACACTGATACCCTAGAAAAAATTAGTGAATTGGCAATATGAATTATTTTATGTTATTTTATGTTGTCTAAGCCAAGAAACCAGGGCGGACATAGAAGGTTGAATAATATAAAAATATAATTTAAATTTGTGAGTAGTATTTTACCTGATCTTTACTTTTAATGTAAAGATCTTTAAAATATCATAAATTTAAGACACAAAGGCCAACAAATGATAACGCTTTGAGAAAAATAATTAGGTTTCGGTAAGTATTAGCTGATATGTTTATCATTTTTAGAGATCTCAATGAATTTTTATCTGTGACTCAAATATTTATTACAGTATAATAAAAAAAAAAAGTAATCAAATAATTAATTTGAACTTTATATACTAGAAACGTCTCATGATTATTAGTATATGATCATAGTTCAAAATGTGTATGTATAATATATCTCATTTAAGGCTTAAGGTACTTTAAGGCTTTCTACTATTTTGGCTAATATACTTGCAACAGCATATCATTGACATCGAGTACATATAAGGATCTTGCTTCCCAGTGACGTATTTAGATCTTACTTAAATTGTAACTAAAAGCTGTCATTCCTGGTACTTGAGAGATCATTGGTCTGTCTTAACGGCATTCCTAAGCGATCTGCCAATTGCTCGGAATTGGCAGCTTAGACAACCTTTTTCAATTGGCATGCAGCCTGCGATCCACATAGGGTATTTAGCACGCAAATGGGAAACTAATGTTTTATGGTGCCCCATCTTCGAGTGCGAGTGTGTGTGTGTGTGTGTGTGTGTGTGTGTGTGCTGTTGCGTGTGAATGTGCAGCAAAGCAAAATAAAATCATGAAAACTGCGGCTACGATGAATGTGCGCATGCAAGTGGATGTCACCAGATTCGCAGGCAGACTCACACACACACAAACACACACACACACAAATACACAATGTAGCCACAATATAGCCGGGCGGAGATCTCATCACAGAAGCCCAGCCAGCCAGCCAGCAGATGCCGCACATGCCAAGACGATACAGATACAGACACTCTGGGAGCAGCAGCAGCAGCAGCAGGTGAAGGGATGCGGGGCTTGTGAACAGAAACAAACTATGGGAGAAGGAAGAGCAGCAGAGAGAGAGAATGGGAGAGGGAGACAGAGAAGTAGAGGGAGAGGAGGCGGCGCGAGAACACAGCCGCTATTGAGGGACATTAAGCGACAAATGAATGTGCGACGATCGGCGGCACCAAAAACATAAAACAACAACAACAACAACAACAACAACAACCACATTGCTGATGACAACAAGATGAAATGCACCAAGTTCCGCGGAACGCAAAATTTTGCAACAAAATTGGGCAGTAAAGCGGGCAAAAGCAGCTCTGTCATATGGAATGGACTGCACTGATGGGGCTAGTCGATGTTCCCAGCCAGGATGGCTGCCCGGTTGGCTGCTTGGCTGTCTGGCTGACTGGCTGTCTGGTCTGCTGCTGCGTAGTGGCAATTAATTGCTTTCAACGATTCAAAAACTCAAAATTATCTTTTTATGCTGCACACACACACGCACATACACATATCAGAGCACACACACACAGATGAATTTATGTATATGGCAGCGATCTAAAAGATCCGGATCGATTTCGTTGACGTTGCTGCTGCTGCTGCTTCTGCTGCTGCTATGATAAGTTGGTGGTTGCCAACAGTTGCCTCTGTTGTAGCTTTTGTTATGTATTCCAGGTCTCTACGTATGCGTTCTTCAGAGCTTAGCACAATAGCTGGGCCGGAGGCAGCAACTGCAGCAGCGACTGAGAGCAGTGCCACTGGCGACAATGGCCAGCCAGCGAAGCATCAACAACAGTGTGTAATATGATGCAAATCGTTTAACACTTTGACCAACAACAGCAACAACAACATCGCATTGTTGCTGCTGCTGCTGCTGCTCAAGTGCAGCGGCAGCCGCACATAAAAAGTGTTTACGTTTAAGTAAGCGCAAGAAGAGCAAAGTAAACTGCCAAGCTGGACGCAGATATATGGGTTTATCCTGACGAACTGATGCTCTACAATGCCAAATATTTGAGAGTTGAGCTGATACTATATATATACAAATAGATATATGAGATTAAAATAATCAATTTAAATTAAAGCTATATTGTACTAATAATAATATTAATTTTAGTTCCAATAATAATAATGCAAATTTTAAATTGTAAAAATATATAAAATGTGTGCTGTTTAAAATATTAAAATCTTTTCAGATGAAGTTTTTAATAATACCATATACAAGATAAAAGATTATGAATCTTTATGTGCAGTGCGAAAAATAATACTTTGCTCTAGCCTAGAAAAAAATACATTAAATGTTTATTACAAAATGCAAATTGTGAAACATTAAAACATTGAATACAGTCAAAAGCCTTTATGCTCAAAACACATTTTTCCTTATTTTTACATTTACAAATTTTGACAATTATAAAATATGAATGTTAATGCTATAAATGAAGTATTAGACAGAAATGAACTTCCTTACTTACTATTTACTTTATAATGAAATGAGCTTCTTTTTTAATAAAAAACAAATTATAATAATAATAATAATAATAATAATAACTTTTAAAAGCTGATCTGCAAATCTACAAAAACTATATATAATACAAATAATTAATTCCAACTCATTGTTTCCCAAAGAGTAATATCTATTTTCTTAACAAAGCCTTATTAAAGAGTATTATATAGAGATTTTCAAATTTGTATAGCTGAATTTAAAATTTGCGCTAAATTTCGTCACTTGAGAACGTTTATATTTTCCGTCAATTTACATAGCAATTATTAATAATAATAATGGGATCTGTTTAAGTTGTCGATTTTCTGCTTTGTTTTTCAACATGCGCCAATTTGTCATTGGAAACTCAGAGGGATCCATTTGCCCATTTATGGGTCTTTAACACTCAGCTGAGCATGTGCACAGGCGAGCGATGAATGGATGGAGCAAGAGGTTTCAAATTCTAGTCGCTAATTTTGCAGTTGCTCACAAAGTTCAGGTTCGAGGCATTGGATACAATGGGATACGACAATGGGTGCCGCATTACTTCCGTTGCAAAGGGTATGGCGGTGTAGACTTTGCCATGGACGCCAAACAGCAGAGAGCTGATGGACATGGAGCGCTTACTTGTGTAAGTGTTGCCTGGCATGGCCATTGCCTGTGTGGCGTTGCATGTCACCATGGCATCCCCATCTTTAGCTACCCCAGCTACCCGCTGCCCCGGTCCGGCCCGGCCCGGCCCACTGACGCTTACCCCCACCGATTGCCGCAATTAGCACGAAGGCAATCTCATTTTACGCCGACCAAATTGCGCAAATGGCAAGCAAACGAGCAGAGCAGAGCAGAGCAGAGCAGCGCAGAGCGGGGCAGAGCAGAGCACATCAGAGCAGTGTGTTTTGTTTTTCTTTTCGTACTTACACTTGACGCACAATAAGCGAAATGCTGCTGGCAACCACCACAAACCACGAGCCGAATGCCGAAGTTGGCACTTGCTCCAACACCACCACCCAAAACGCCAACAATCTGGCAACACCCCGAATAACACTATGCGCAGGCCCTTTTGCCTGTGATCGATCGATCGTCGCTTGCGCGTTATTAGTTAATGAAGTTTCGATTTGTTGCTGCGACTGCAACTGCGACCGCGGCGTCTCCTTAATTAGAATTTTTATGCTCGCGCGACCGTCGCGTTGCACCCACAAAGACTGACTGACACACTGAGCGAACAGCCAATTGCATTGCATCTGGATGCTGAACGGCCGAACATGCTTCGTGTGCGCTCGGCTGTTGAGCAGCGGCTCGTTCGTGCTCGCTGCCGCTCGTTCGTTGCTGTCGGCTCTCTCGGCGCTCGCTCATGCTCCAATTGTGTCGTCGCTTCTTCGTGTGCCCGCTGGCAGCGCACCGCAGCGCCAAAAACAAAAGATCGCATTATTTATGTTTCTGCTCTGCTCCTTCATCTTCCTGCAGTACTCATTCATGCAAAGTATCATTAAAGGACGCATGTATGCGTGTGTTTGTGTGTGCAAGTGTATGCGTGTGTGTGTGAGTAGTTGCTCTTGTTGCCCCACTAATGATTGCTATTGTTTTTGCATGCACCAATTATTTTATTATATTTTACACAAGTATCATACAATATATGTATATTTACAAACACACAGCTATATATATATATATATATATATATGTGTGTGTGCGTGTGTATGTTGTTATACTGTAATCACAACGGGCACCTCAAAGCAAATGAGATTTTTATTGTTTTCATCTTTGGCCTCCCATAGCATACTGCCCATCATCTGTAAGACGTTATGAAGTCAATAAAGTTTCTTGGATTATAATCCAAGCATCATTGCTATCGCACATACCACGGGTAATGTTGGATTCACATAGATATTGGCCCAATAGCTTTTGCTCTCATTAACATTCAATATGCAGTTATGATCACCATCGCAAGGATCCGGAGATATGGCTGCTTCGGTCTTGAGGTAGGTAAAAACCCAACGCACCTCGTGCTTCAGAAACGAAACGCCATTACCTGCAATTGAAGCCCGATTAGATTCTAATTTAATTATATGCTATAATTGTTAGATCTTAAGTTCTGATTATTGATATAATTTTATTGTTTCTTAATTAGCTTGACAATTCAATTGAATTTATATGTTAAATGATCGATTGCTAATATTAACACTATTCTCATTGTTTCACCCAAATGTAAATTGACTTGGCACTTCAGATTTTAAATTATAGATCGCAATAGAAATGAAAGTACTTCAGCGTTCTGGTGGTATCTGAATTGGGCCGGTGTGCAATACGCAAAATAAAAGAAAACATGTTTGTGCTGAATAATCAAAACACAGTTAAGGTCCATTCGGTCTATTTATAAATTCAAAATCCATAATATCGCTAGCGCCGATTGCATTCAGAACGTTCCTAGGTAAATGGTAGTCAAGTGCGCCTGTCTGTATGTACATACATATGTATATACTCTATAAGTAGGGTATTACTTATCTTTGCGAACATACAGACACACACTCACGTATATTCGTACGTACAAGTAGTACTACGTATATGTCATAAACGATGTCGTATAATGCAAAATTACTGGGTATTATTTTGATTTACACGCCAATTTGATCAATTATTTTTATGGGACATTATCGCCGACTACAGCAGTCTTCTTCTTCTTCGGTAATTCACACGATTCACTTCCCCCCATTAATTGGCGATCGTGCACTCCCCCGACCCTTCCGTATACACATATAGAATACGTACGTATCGTCGTCACCCGCGCCTAGCTAGCTTTGTTTCCGACTACTTCGAGCTTGGTGAGAGCGCATTGAAGAATTTAAATACATGATCCCCCCGTTATCAGCATATATTTACCGTTATCATCGAAGAGCACCGTAACCTTAACAGTGGAATTGCGTGTCATAGAACAGGGCACCTTTGAGCAGCTTTCAATGTTCAGGTAGTTCACATTATACAGCGAGCCTGAAATACCATCAGATTAAAAATATTTTAAAGTGAATATAATATAGTATATATTGTAGTTATGTATGCGTCGCAGTAGACTAAACTTTGCTTTTTAAGTATGAAAGATCCTGTCAGCTTTTTACAAGAAATTCGAATTTGAAGGAACTATAACAAAAATGGAATACATACTACGGTTGAAAATTTACAATACAACATTAAAACATTAACATACATGTATGCTGGATGGAAAATACATTGTATAATGTAATGCCTTATTAAGTATAAGCTTTAATAGTAACTCTTATTTGCTTAGAATTGAAAATGGGATAAATGCTTAAAGAAATTAAGTTTCATATTGATATAATATGTTTTTTATGGAAAATTATATTTAAGAGGTCGATTTACCAACTGTTAGATCTCAGAATTCAAGAATTTCTAGATTCTAGATGGATACAGATTGAAAGATGAGCAATAAGAAATGACTCATTATATACGTATTTTGATACTGATCAGAAATATAAATAAAACTCCTTGAGGCAGTTATCAAAAATGCTCTGATTACACATTTTCAATGGGTTCATCGTACGCTTCATACTATATATAGATTATTATTAATAATATTATTATCTATTAAGTATTTTAATTTCATATGTATATGTATGTATAATTTAATACCAGTCAGTATCTAGTCACTTAGTGGACTGACTTTGCTCGTAATCCAAATAAAAATAACCAGGTAAAGAATGGCTGCATTCGAACGTAACCAAGTGCATGGTACATATTCGTAGTGCAAATTAATTTAGTAAATAGTAAATGGATTAAGATAATACATTTTTGATTTGACGTTCCAGTGTACCCTTATAATATAGTTTATATGCCTCTCTGTAGAACTGCATATCTGCACAACTTGCTAATCGATCATTACTATAAAACAGTAAACAATTTGGAGATGATTTTGGACAATTAAAAGTAATTTTTACAATTGTGTCCCTGATTTTATCTGTATATGATATACTTGGCAATATATTTAAAATTTGAAGTATCTCGAATTGAGATCCTGAGATCCCATTGAATGCTCTTTTAAACGTGGATTCTTATGTGTATGTATGCATGAACTGTGACTAAAGCGGACATGGGACAAACACAAATTATTACTTTAAATTTTCAACGGATATAAAAATATAGCATAATAGATAACTAAGTTTCTTATAATATGTTTAGTCATTATTAATGGGTTAAATAAAGTTGTGAAGTAATGTGATTAAATACCATAACAAATTGATTAGTTTAGTAAGAATTTTCGATTATTATTTGAAAAAAAAAGCAATGAAGCTAAACCGGTTCAGATTATCTTTTTGTTTAATTTCTATTGTGATTGGGAAACTTTTCTAATAAAAAAATTTGACACTGATTAATGTCATGATTTTTTCTTTATATATACTAATATGTACTTCTTGATAGGGCCTTAATTTAGTGACCGGAAAATCGACAATCGAACCAAGATTATTATCAAAGATCTCATTAGCTAATAATTTATTGACTACATTTATCAATTTCAAAATGTTTTTGTTTTAAATATAACCAGATTTAAAGGGGTAAGCTACTGTAGTATGTGTGGGGCTAAGTATGATCATCATGGTATGGTAAATACGATAGTATTGAATATATATACAGATCAGCTCACTTGAAAAAGACGCTGGGAAAAGTCTTCAATATACACATATAAGTATATTTACATTTTGTTATATGCACCTGTACATAGCTTGATTTCTATTTAATACTCACTTGAGCTTGCTGTTTAAAACATTGATTTTTTTTAACATTTAGTACCATTTTTTTTGCCAAGTCGTTCATAATGTATATTTGATATATTTGCGTATAAATAATAAAAATTTATATCAGTGAATTGCAAATCATTTAAGTGAGGATACAAGTGAAACGATTACAAATGATTTCACAATAATCCTATTATCATCAATAGCATAGTTTTCAGCATTCAAAAGGTAATAGTTATATAGACAAACAATAGAATCCCTGGCTCCGATCGAAGAACTCACCACAATCCTCGAACGGCAGCGAACGTAACGATAGCAACTTCTTATATACATCGTCCCGGCTGATATTTATGGCGCCAGCGATCGATTCGTTAATAACACAAAAAGCCCAGAGTATTTTCAGGTAGTAAACAAAATAGCCGCGCATGGCCTAATCGATTGTGGCAAAAGATCGCTTCGATTAGAATATCTGGCACGCCGTTTGACTGTTTGACTGGGCTCGCGAATTGATTAAGACAATAACAAAGGCGCTCGATAATGCTGCGGTATTTTAATCAGACACGCGACAGGCAACGCTCTGTATACCCGGAGTGTGATACGTTTGGCTACACGGCTGGCAGGTGACTGACTTAACTGTCGAAGCCATGCGAACCGTCAACTGGTGGCAATCGGTAGCTTTTTTTTATCTGCAATTAGGGGATCGACATTAAATGCAAACAGAAATAAATAATTTGTGTATACTTAAGCAATAAACTTTGATTTATTGGCTGTGAACGGGTGCTATGTCGACTCACTGGCAAGAGAGTAACTGATAAATATAGATTGACTATTGGGACGCTCCCACAGTATTTAGGACATGACGAAATCTCCAAGTAATGAAAAATGATAGCTGCTGTACAGATAAAAATATGAACCACTCGACTTTAATTGAAAAGTGAACCGTGTTAAAGATATCAGCAAATCATATATAATATAGTATATATATATTGTTTGTTTTGATCATATGTTTACGTTTATATAAAGTAATACAAACAAAATTAATTGAACGGGATACATTTGGGAATGTGACTCAGCATTGGATTGGCGCCTGGCAGTAGTGCTACTCGATGATCCCCTTTAGATAATTGGTGTTCTTGATGATACGAAAATCGGTGCGAAGTTGGATGAATTGACGCACCACAGACTTGTCTAGATAATTCTGTTCCAACAAAGAGTGTAAAATTAGACACAAAGCATTAAAGAGATATCAGTGGACATACCAGAGTATCGCCCGTGCAAACCTCTTGAAGGTTTTGGGGCTTCACCAATAGCAAATTGCATAGAGCGTGTAGTATATCAAAAAGCTGCGTCACCAACGGACTGTCCAGCTCACGTATACATTTCCTATACTCGTTCACGTCGCAAATGGCGCACATGGCGCCAGCCGTATTGAATTGCATCGTTTGAAAATGATCGTAGATGATGCGATGAAGGCGTGTTCCGAATTCTGTCAGCACATTTTGCAGATTCTCGCCATCCACGCACTTCTTTATTTGCACAATAACTGGCTGTAGATTCTGGACCACTTGGAGGCAAGCCTATAAAGATGATAACTGATATTAGATACAAAATCCGAAATAAATTTGTGAAATCCTCTTACAGCCGATGAAATGGTGTCGACATCTGTTTCGGGCTTGTAGTCCGTCTTCTTCTGCTCGTACTGCAGATAGACCTTGACCCAGCCTATTACTGCGCTTATGGATCGATCCAGACCCTGGTCCAGCTTCGTTTCAATCTGTTCCATCAATATGCGCTTCTTGAATACATAATCTGAGTATTTCGGGGTGTTACTGCAAAAGGAAACAAAATTAACTCTTCTCGCATATTTTATGTAGTTGCTTAGTTACCTAACGCAGGGTATAACCGACGAATTGCACAATTTGTCCAGCAAATGCACGATGATATTGGTCTTCTGAACCACATCAAAGAAATACAATTGTGGAAATACTTTCCCCTCCGCCAACGGCACTGCCTGCAGGCCCAATTCCAACGCATAGTCGACATGCTCATGCATGAGGAAGCGTAGCAATATATCATTTAACTTTATGGCATTCCCAGGCAGCTCGGCCTCGCTGGACAACAGTCTGCAGCGTTTGAGGGATGCCTTAGCCTCTTGCAGCATGTTTATGGCCAGCTCCTCCGACAGAAACGTCTCGCCGCCATAATCCTCAATGGCAGCTATATTTATGTTGGCTCGCGTGGCAATTAGCACCTCCATGTTGCGTCGAAAGCCTTTCGTTGTTTGCGTCTTCTGATGCTTCTTGCTGGCATAAAACTTCTCCAGTTCCGTCGAGCACTTGGCTGTCAGGCATCTCAGCTCAATTTCAGCATAGCCGGCAAGGTTCTTCATGAAGATCTGTTGTGTCAGCTTGTGAAGCAGATCATCGTCGATGGTAGACATGTAGACTTGCAAATCACTGGACAGCTTAAGGGTGCTGCAAAGACATGATTATTAGTTGGATTGATAATTAAAATTAATAATCCTCCATTAGCTAACCGTGAGTAGAGCTCATAGAGCGTGCGCAGATACTTTTCCTCGTCCTTTTTGTCGTCCAGCTTGGTCATTGCGTATTGATGAAGTTTCAATTGATAAATATTTAGTATGAATTTGGACATAACTTGCTGCGGATTGGCGAAAACCTTCTTGATGATCTCATAGTGATGCTTGCACATGGGCACAATGCCAATGAATATATCCTTACCGCTGTACGGCTGCATTTGGCTTTGTTCGATGTAGGCATCGACACACTGAGTGTAACCCTTGAATTGAGAGAGAATTTGGGCCAGGGACTTCATGCGCTCAATGTCCTCGCTCTTCTGTGCCGTGGCAAACTCTTCGATAAGCCTACGCTCCACTTCGTCGTATTTCTTTTCAATTTTACGCTTCGACTCGGCAAAGCTGCCTGGTGGTAAGTCCTGTGAAATTGCGTACAGCTTCTGTATCACGTCGGCTGCTTCGTTTAAGCGCAACGGATCGCTAAATATATCGTTCACTATCACCGGACCCGCCATTAGGAACTCAGACATGTAGCTGAGTAACTTTTGTGCCTCCACTGATCGGCTGCGCGGCGTGTTCACATTTTCCAACTGCTCGCCCAGATGCATTATCTTGCCAGCCACCGAGTTGATCTTTTCATCCAGCTGGCCGAACCAATCGATGGCCGTTTGGTGTCGCTCCTGCAGCTTCGAGATTTTCTTAGCATGTGACTCCTCCTCTTGGCGCAGTGACTCCTCCAAGCGCTCGCACTTGCTTTGCTGCTTCTCCTGCAGTATTTTCAGATCCTTTATAGTCTGTATGAATGTGTCATGCAGTGCCACCGGATTGAAGTCTTCGCTGTTTTGCAACTCATTGTTGGTGCGCCAGGTCAGTCGCTCAATGAATTCACCCACTTCAAAGGGCTCCTAAATTATGGCATGAATGATGTGATCTTCGTAGTATGCACATTGCATATTCCATTAATCTATACACACCTGTTCAAATTCCTCCATATATTGGGACAGCATAGTTTATTGTTTTTGAGGCGTTTTCTACTGATTGTTGCGGTGCTCTTCTTCTTGCTACGTTTATGTCAGAAATCAGCTGTTTGCAGCTGCGCTTGGCGCTGCCAACTTAATGCACATATTATGGTTTTACTGCTGGCAATGCTAAACCATTATTGCGCCAATACAATTTTTCAAATTTAAAATAAGCGTTGCCAGCTACGAGCAAAGATTCGTATCTTTATGTTGGCAGTGCTGCACATCAGATTAATTCAAATAGTCGACTTGCCCGCCAATGCTACAAATTTGTGCAATATATTGAGATTATTTAGAGTTCCTCCGGGATTATTTCTATATGTTGCAGTTGCACTGCACGTGTTGCACTATAATAATCAAACCATTGTAAAATTAATATGCTCACAAATTATTTTCATTTAATGTTTCATCATATCAAAACCTATTTTCGTTTTATTCTTTTTTTTTTTATACAATTTATACGACAAAACACATTGCAATGTGCCAACAAGTTAAAATTTCAAACGTTTATAATCGTTATAATTATTGCGCGGAGTCTGCGTTTTATTTAATTTTAGTTACAGTTTTTGAAACTGAATGCGAAAACCCTGAACAATTCGTTTCATAATCCGACGTTAATTATTTTTGGTAGTGGAGACAAAAAAGGAGAGATATTTGCAGCTATTTTTGTTGTACATGTTTAATTTGTAGTTGTTGATGCTTGCCTTTCCGACGACCATTTTAGTTTCTTTTCTTTATCTTTTTTTCTTTTCTTTATATAATTGACAGCCTTGTGTACTTTCTGTTGCAAACGTATTGTCTGCTGCAGTTGTTACTGCGGACTGTGCGGTGGCTACTGCTGCTGCGGCTGCTGCTGCTGCTTCTCTTGCTGCTGCTTCTGTTGCTGTTGCAAGTGCAAATGTGGGTGGGTGTGTGTGTGATTAGATGTCGTTGGCAGGTCCAATTCGTGCGACAATGCTGCCGTCGTTGTCGTCTGCATTATGTTTATGGCACTAGCAGTGCCCGCTGATGAGGCCAAGTCAATTGCCGACATGCGCGCATTGTCGTCGTATAAGACGCCCGTGCCTGAGCTCGTTCCAGCACCGCCGGCTCGTAGGCCTGATACTTCCGTTATCGAAGGCGTTTCAAGCAGCTGTTGCAGATTTTTCAGCTCCGTGGAGCGCAGACTTGCCGAAAGACTTTCGCTAGATGCTAGCGACGTCGACAGCGGTGAATTGCGTTCCATGGATGAGGCGATATCTGTCAATCGAACAATTATATATATTTGTGAAAAAATTAAATTCGTTCCGTGAATATGAAGACCTACCAGTTCGGTCAGTATCTGGCGAACAAGTCGTGTGTCCGACAGCAGTTTGCGGATGCTGCAGCGACATCATAAGCTTTTCCTCCATTTGAATGATAATCTTCTTCTGAATGTCGTATTTTTTGTTCACCGACTGTAAGAGCACAGGTTGTATTAAGAGCAATGACTATAAGTTATTATGCTTACCTTAAACTTTTCCTCATATTCATCCTTAACGGTGCGCAGCAAGCGCTTCTGCTCCGCAATAACCTTCTCGCTGTTAACGAACTGAACTTGTTGTTCGATGATTTTGTGCTTGGTGCTTTCGAGTTGAGAAGTCTTTTCGTCTAGATTATGCTTTAGATCTGTTACGGAATATACGATCAGTTTGATATACTTTTCATATATATGTATATAAAGCGTACCTTTTATTTCCGCATTGAAGCTCTCTTGAAGCAATTTTAGCTCCTCATCGCGTGACCGATAGCTATCCAGTTCAGCCAGTCGGTCGCGACAACGCACCTGCACCTCACCCATGATAATAAACTCTGCCTCCAAGCGGGCCAGCTCCTGCTTGTATTGCTGCCCAAGATCCGCTTGCTGTTGAGCGTGCTGCAATTCTGTGGTCATGGTAAAGATTTGCCCGCGAAGCGACTCCACTTCGTAGTTCATATCTTTCCGTTGCAACATCTCGGCATTCAGACGAGTCTGCAAATCATCATTCGCCTGACGCAGACACTTATTTTGGTCCAGCTCGTATTGATATTTCGACTTCAAGTCCGCCAACTGTTGCATGTAGCTGTTCCGCTGCTCATTAGATTGTCGAATACCCAAGTCAATTTTAGCAGCAAGAGCTTGGTTCTTCACATCAAAGTTTTTCAGCTGTTCCTGCAAACGATCTCGTTCCATTTCCAGGCTACGCTTATCTCGGCTACGTCCCATCAAGCGGCGATTACGCTCGGCATGGATGCTGCGGCGATAGCGTTCGTATAGCAACTGTAGACACATCAGTTGCCATTGCTCCTGCGGCGTTAGGAGATTGTTCGACGGATCGAAGCTCTCCTTGGCGTGTATAGAGCGCATTATGTACTGATCGAGTATGTCCTGCGGATACAATTGACTTCTTTCGTACTTGTTGCGCTGCTCCTTGCACTCACGCAACAATTCAAAGAGCAATTCCTCATAGTGTAACGGCACCGTCTCTACCGTCTGTACCTCCTTCGTCTTGTACGACGTTGCGGTCGCGATTTTGGGTGTTCCCAAGGCCAGCATTCGACCACTACGTTGCAGTCGGGTGCCAGCCAGCACAGTCTTTTGTGTTTGCACGTCATTATGCACTCCATTCCCATTGCCATTCTTCTGCTGCAGAGTCGGGCAGTCGGCCTCGTCGTCATCATCGTGCTGCAGCTGGTGGAGGCTTGGCAAAGCCGAACACGACTTAGTACGACGCATTTGGTTATCCGCCTGACAGCTTGATAATGTTGTCCGCTTTGAGGCCGTACTACTGTGCCAGCCACTGCTAAAGTTGCTCTCGTTGCAGCAATAGCTTGCCATTCGATTTCGTCGCTTAACGCCTTTGGCCAGCTGCTGAATGCTACGGTTGGTTGGCATATGGAGGCCCCCATCGCTACATAGATTCCGATCTGTTTCGTTGCATTCGCCACAGACACTGATATTCAGATCTTTGGTCTCAGACGGGTTCGGACCTCCCGTGAGCATTGGATCTGTTAGATGTGG
Organism: Drosophila meridionalis; assembly: GCA_035045145.1. Classification (NCBI taxonomy): domain Eukaryota; kingdom Metazoa; phylum Arthropoda; class Insecta; order Diptera; family Drosophilidae; genus Drosophila; species Drosophila meridionalis. Next base: position 6,714,954 of record JAWNPG010000020.1, on the reverse strand, counting down.
AAGCTCAGGCGTTTGCTGCATTTTGCTTAGGTCAGGAAAGTGGAATTGGCTTTGGTGATCCTTACGCATGGGAGAGGAAGGCTGACTATTTGCAAAGATGGCGCGCACCGTATGCGAGTTGGGCACCTGCTGCTGCTGTTGTTGGTGTTGTTTAAACTCACGTAAATCCTTCAGAGGCGTAGTCTCCGGTGTTGCTTCAACAGCCGCCTCTGGCGGCGAAGATCCTGTCGCAACCAGCAGCTGAACAGTGCTGCTGGGCGGCACTATAAACGGCGTGGGAGTCAGCGGCATAGCAGAGCTGGCTGCGGCAGGTGCTATTTCGTTATGTGGACTCCAGATTGGTGTATTGCTGATCTCTGATACACTTGACTCAAAGTGCCTCAAAGGTGCCCCACTCAGAAGTTGGTTAGTGGGGTGATTGCTAATGTTGTTGTGCTGTTCGCTGTAGGACGTGATCGAGGTCATGCGACTAAAGCTGGGAGTGCTACATGGATAGGCAGACGTAATATCCTCATATCTCGAGTCGGGATGCAGCACAGGCAGCGACAAGTGGGCACATTCCATGACCACATCATGTGGCTCCATTTCCTTCCAACGCAAGTTGCTCACCTCCGTTTCAGGGGTTGCCGTCAATAGCATCGGATGCACGCGCACTGTGTCCAGTAACGGTTTGATCGTATGCTGGAAAATACTACCCTTGTCCTTCTTGATGAACTCCGTCAGATAACCGAGGAAATTACACGGATACATGCCATACAGTCGATGGAACAGCATTTGCAAGCCCAACTGTAGATGAACCACCTTATCGTCTGGCAATTTATTCAGGTTCTGAAATTTCCACGAAGCCAAGTGCCCAAACACCTCAAACAAATCGTTCAAAAAATTCGGCACCGAATTCGGAATTATGGGTAGCAGCGTAATTATACACAGAAGAGCGCTCATTAATGGCACAATGTCCTTTTCGTGCTGCAAGGATTATATGCATGGCACTTGTATATGAGGATGATAGCTTCTATCGAATTCACTTACCGTCAACAGCTTGAATATACTCTTAATAAGGCGATGCTTCTCGATTTTGTGCAGCCAGGTGGGATGGCGTCGCACAATAAAACAAAACACATTCAGCGCCTGCACGCGAAATTGTTGCTGCTTGAGCCAGTCGTCCAAGCGATCGAATATGTAGCTATCGTGTGGCGGTTGCGCCTTCACCAGCACTTCCATAATGCGCATGGAGCCAGTGTTTAAGTAGTACTCCAGCATGTAGCGCACTGGCCATTGTTCCCTATCTATTATGTTGGATAGGAAATTCAAATAGTATTCCGATATTCCGGTGAAATTGTCGTTTACTTACTTTGGGTAAAAAGTTCAACAAGTTTCTTCTTTGCCTCCTCATTCTCAAGTGTTTGATTTGACTCCAGTCCCGAGATAATCCTTTCGAAGTCCATTTTAGTGATTCTGTTATTGGAGTGGCAACAACGGACAGCATGTGGTGTGTTGGTTGCTTGATTGATTTTTCAGCATTAGCTCCTTATTCGCATCTGTCGCCTTTGTTTTTCTCTCTTTAACCTATAGCAGCACGTTGGCGTAGCGACCTGGTAGTGGTCACCACTCCAAGCACTTTGTAGCCGTCGTCGTCGTCGTCGTTGTCGTCGAAGTTGTCGTGGTCTCTTGGTCGTGTTTTTCGCTTTTGCTGCGCTGCGTGTGCTTTTTGCTCTCTTCTTCGTCGTCGTTGTTGTCAACTGTGATATACAAAAATTTGCATCACATTTTTCGCAAGTGAATTTGAGCTGTCTGTTGCGTTGGTTACTGCAAAACTTGAGCTTACCTCTAGTTTCATCTTTTTCACATGTTTTATTAAAAATGCTATCTCGTGTTTTTCTACCTTAGTTTAGCAGTAATGTTCAACTTTTCCATATTCTTCCAGTGAGCCCACTTCGCCTTCGTGATATTTTGATTTATCGTAAGTACCATAAATATCGGACCTAATACGAACTATCGATACTAAACGGCTGATTCGTGACACGCTAACCAATATCAGCTGTTCTTCACAATCTGTCTTCGTATTGAGGATGTTCTTTCTATTGGGAGAATACAGAATGGGTATGAGGATCAGGACTTGGCAGGCATTATTAAAAGCTTGTTTTATAAAAATAAAGACAGAGGAAATCAGTTTTAATATTAATTAGCGGGGTTTTCTATTTCTTTGATTTTTCCCCCAAATAATTAGGTCATATTATATACCATGTCATATTTCTAAGTAAATATCTAAGCAGAAAAGGCCTAGTTCCTAGTCTAAACTCTTTAATTATTGTAAGATACCATTCACAAAAAACTGTAATTATAACAAAGAGTGAAATAAATTGAAATGGAAATTGAAATAATATTAATTATTTTCTATGTAACGGCAGCCACACAACAGATGCCAAGGACTGTTGTGATAGATTCGCTCTTCAGTCTAAATTCCGATTCCTTGATGAAAAACAGCTGTTTCACCTTCTATCGATTTTTTAGTTGAATCAATAGAGTGGAGGGAATACCTATTATTGGTGTAAAGCAGCACACCTGGTGCTCAGCTGTTGCTATTATCAAATCTCAGCCGGTAAAAGAAAACTTTCAATGGGGAGTTATATTATTGTGCGTCGACTGGCAACGCAGCCCAAGTTGGCCAGTGCGGCAAAAAGGTAAAATATTAACATTTAATTTAATGATTTTAATATATTTTTACTTGATGCAGGAAATGGAAGAGTGTAGTTGGCTTGGAGGTGCACGCACAGATTGCAAGCGCCTCAAAACTATTCTCCGGAAGTGGCACTGCCTTTGGAGCACCACTCAACACAGCAGTTGCCTACTTTGATGCTTCTATACCAGGCACCTTGCCGGTGAGTTTTTGCAAATAAGCCTTAGCGGAGCCTAATAAGAAAAATGATCTATTTAAGGTCCTCAATAGAAAATGCGTGGAGTCTGGTATTAAAACTGCCTTAGCGCTAGGCTGTCGCGTGAACGAAGTATCCATGTTTGATCGCAAGCACTACTTTTATGCAGATTTACCAGTGAGCAGTCAAATTTATCCCATGAAACGCAATGTAAATGTTTTCAATTTTCTTAGAATGGATACCAAATTACTCAACAACGCGCTGCGCTGGCAAATAACGGTGTAATGACATTTCCAGTCATAACGCCGGGTAAAAAGATTTATTATAAATCTGTCAACCTGTTACAATTGCAATTGGAACAGGACAGTGGAAAATCGCTGCACGACGAGCAGCTCAAGAGAAGTTTAGTTGACCTGAACCGGGCAGGTCTGCCATTAATGGAGCTGGTATTTGGGCCAGATCTGGAAACAGGCGAGGAGGCTGCGTCATTGGTGAAAGAGCTAATACTTATATTGAGACGACTTCAAACCTGTAGCTGTAAAATGGAAGGTAAGTGCCTGAAAGAACTGCCTAAATGCTTGTGATCTTCAAAGTTTCTTTTACAGAGGGCGCACTGCGTGTAGATGCCAATATATCAATACATCAGGAGGGCGATCCTTTAGGCGTACGCACAGAAGTCAAAAACATCGGCTCCGTGCGCAGCATATCCCAGGCAATATCTTATGAAATCAATCGTCAGCTGGAACTTGTTGCCGAGGGCGGTGTGGTGACAAATGAAACCCGCTCATGGGATGCGGAAAACAAGCGCACCATTGCAATGCGTGACAAAGAAGTGCTGCAGGATTATCGCTTTATGCCGGAACCCAATTTACCGCCGTTACATGTTAATCTCAAACCGGGCTCAAGGTCAACCGAACACTTAATATCTGTAGCAGCGCTAAGTGAGGAAATACCAGAATTGCCCGAGCACACGCGTCAACGTCTTGTGGAACACTACAAGCTGAATGCAGAGACAGCTATTATTTTGGTGGTAAGCTCTATCAAATGGCGAGAGTCTTTAGCAAACCATTTTCTTAATTTTTATTCTATTAGAACGAGCCCATCCTGCTGGAACATTTTACAAACATTACCAAGAGTCTACCTGATATGCCCACCAAAGTGGTTACAAATTTCCTTATTAACGATTTGCTATCGTACTGCAATAAGCTTAGTTTGGACATAGCTGATTGGTATAAATATATATTACTCTATATGTTTTATATATGTACATATTTATATTTGTATTTTAGTGCCATCAGTGCCAATGCCTTGAGGGATGTCTTAAAAGCTTTACATTCAGATCATATCAATTTGCAAGCAGCTCGCCAACTTATTCCCCTTTTACACACAAATCCAACGGGCGATGTCAGCCAAGTGAGGAAACTTATAACTTTCACAACTTAGAGCCTTTTAAATATTTTCTCGTTCTGCATTGCAGCTTATTGCGGAACACAATTTGGAACAGATTTCAGACCTGGCCACTATTGAGGCTTATTGCCGTGAGGCAATGGCAAATCAGCCAAAAACTGTGCAGCAATATCAAAAGGGAAAATCGAAAGCCCTTTATGCCATCGTCGGTGAAGTAGCTAAAATCTCGGCCCAAAAGGCGAATATGAAAATCGTCGTTGAGGTTTTGGAGAAACTTCTAAAGAAATAAATAGAACGCACTTTTAAAGTGTTACTGGACGTGTTTATTTTTGTATATAGTTTATAAAATATGCTGTAAATTGTTGAACACATACTGTATTTCGAATATATGTAGGTATGCTAAAATTTGAATGTGTTGTTGTGCCGACTATGTGTCCATGTCAATAGTAATGCATACAATGTTATTGAAATAATTGTGTGATTCGTTTGTAGCTCATATATGATATAAGTATAGTTGCAGTTCTTTGCTCTCCTGCCTTTCGAGGAGATGCGGAACTTGTGACCCTTTAATGTATAATATTGTGTCATTAATGAATATCCAATTCAGGATGCGAGATAATGGAACGCACTATATTCGATCGTCTACGAGGCAGACAATGAACAGCTAGAATTGTACTTGAAGCACTTCAAGGTTTATGAATGCAGATGCAGGTGAACTAAATATTAATTAATTGCGATATCTTTAGTAATCTAAAGCGTTTGCCTCAAAATAAATGCACGTATTTGCCGAACGCTGGCAGTTAACGTTACGTCTTGGCGGGATCAAGTTACCAGATGACAACGCGATTGCACAATCCATTAATCACGATCGTAATCACGGCACGTTGACGGCGGCAGACTCATGGACACCGCAGAGTCCAAGCTGGAAAAGCAAGTAGATTCGTTTAGCTCTCAATGTAATCCGACTAATATGATATCCATTGATTATATATATTTCCACTCACCGTCTGCTTTCGCTTTCCAATAGATGGGCATCCACTGGATGCTGGGAGACATTGCGCAGAGAATCACCTAATGTGCTGCGTAGATGTTGCATCTCACGATTAGCTTTGGAACTACGCAGAATGTACTGCTGTCGCCGCTTAGCCTCTTGAGCCAGCTGTTCCCGCAGCATTGAGATCTGTGAGAGAGTAGCGAAAACACACAGTTAAAGATTTCCTGCCCTCATGGAACTCAGCATCGACTCACCTGATTCTCGAGGCGCAGCACCTGCTGCTTGTGGGACTGTTCGCGAGCATCGAGCAGCTTCTCGGCATGCATTTGGGCGCTGCGATAGCGATCCGCGTCCATGCCATCCATGCATTTGGCGCTGTCATGCATGCGTGCCTTGCAGCGCGCCAGCTCGGACTCCTTTTCCGCCAACAGCGTCTCCAGGCGACGCACCTTTAAGCGCAGGTCACGCGTCTCCTGCTCAATGGCGCTGTGGTCCAGGCCACAGTTATAGGAACCACCGTTGCCGGCATCGTAACGATTGGAATCGTATTCTCCAGCATCGCCACCGCCTCCGCCACCATAATAGGAGCTGGATTTCTCAGCCCGATCGTAGGCGTTGCCCCCGGCGAATTTGCTCTTCCTGTCGCACTCCAGCTGTTTCACCTTGTCCTGCAGTGTTTGCAGCTTGCTGCGCAGCTCGGACTTCTCTCGCTGCGATGACTTCAGCTGGCGGCTTAGCTCCTCCTCCTCGCGACTGCCACCACCTCCACCATTGCCGGCGTCCTTATCGCCGTTCTCCTGATTCCACTTGGCAATGCGCAGCTGTGACTCGAGCGCCGAGCGTTGCACTTCGAGATCCGTCACCTGTTCCTGGAGCCGCTGGTTGCCATCGAGCTGCGCTTGCTGGCTGCGTCGCAGCTCATTCAGATTGGTCTGGGCGCTGTCCAGGCGCTCCGTTAATATGCGCTTCTCGTTCTCCGTAGTTTGCAGCGATTTCTGGAGCAGCTTAACCTTATCCTCGTTGGCCTGCGAGCAGTGGCCCTGCTCGGAGAGCTCCTTCTGCAGCGTCTTGATCTCGCCACGCAGTTGGGTCTCGCTGACAGCGCTCTTTTGCAGGCGCTCCTTGAGCTGATCCACAGTGGACTTCAGCGAGGTGCAACGATCCTCCAGCTGGACCATGGCCCGATTTTGATTATCCAGCCGCTCCGACACCTGCCGTATGTTGCAGTCCTTCTCCTGCAGCGCCATCTGCAGCCGCGTCAGATCACCTTCCATGGCGACGCGTTGTAGGTCAAGCTTGCTGGCGCGGCCCTCCACCTTGGCCAGTTCCTCCTGCAGCAAGCGCTTCTCGTTCTCCAGCTTGCCGCACATCTGACGACTCTTTTCCAGACGATCTTCGTTCTGAGCATTCTCCTCGGACGTGGCGGCCAGCTGCATCTCGGTTTGGGCAATGCGTTCGCGTAGCACCTGGCACTCGTCGGTGCGCTGCTTCAGCTTCTCCTCGAGCGCGTTCATTGCGGAGATTTTCATCTTACGATCCGTTTCCAGATTGCTCTTCTCCTCCTGCAGGTTGCGCAGCATGGCCTGCAGCTTGCCCATCTTGGCGTCGCAGCGCAACTGCTGCTCGGCGGCATCTTGGAGCTGCTTCTTGGCCGCTCCCAACTGGGACTTGTAGTCATCCTTCTCGCGCTCCAGCTGGGCCACCTGGTGCATCAGATTGCGCACGCCCTTTCGGACCAGATCCGGATCAACATCGACGGGCGCATCGGGACATTGGGATGTGCTGCGTGTGTCATACTCGCCCACGCTGCGCGAGGGACTGAACCGGCGCGAGGGACTCAACAAGCGGTGCGACAAATTGACACTGCCATCCACCTGGATGCCGGCAATGCGGCGCAGCGTGTGTACCACAGAGCTCAGCTTCTGCTCTGTGCTGCGCTTGTGCAGCTCCACGCAGGCCAGCTGCTCATCCAATGCCCTGATGCGACCCTCGGCGCCGCCCAGACGCGCCTTCAGCTCCTGAATCTGCTGCGTGGCGTCCGCCAGGCACACCTCCAGATTGTGTTTCTGATCTTCCAAGCGCTTCTCGCGCCCGCGCGCCTCCTCCATGCGGGTGGCCAGCTCCTGTTCGCGTGCATGGAAGCGATGCTCCTCCTGGTTGTTGTGACACCGAGCACGACCCAGCTCCTGGCGCGTAGCGCACAGATTGGCCTCCAGATCGGCCAGCTGCTTTTTGATCTGGCACAATTCCTGCTGCGCGCGTTCCTTCAGCTCGATTTCCGCAGACAGCTTAGTCTGCAGCTCCTTGCCACCCTCATCCTTCTGGGCGAACTCCATTTGCGTCTTTTGCAACGCCGCCTTCGTGGCATTCAGCTCCTGCGTGGTCTTTGTAAAATTGTTCTCCGTCTCCTTCAGTATGGTGCTGACACGCGTGCGCTCTATTTCTAATGAGTTCTTGGTCTCCTCCAGATTGTTAATCTTTTGAAGCGCCTCCTCTATGGCACGTGCCTGCTCCCGCTTGGCGCTCTCCACACGCTTGACGTGATCGCGCAGCTCCTTGTTGCTAGCGGAGTACTTGTCGCGCTCAATGTTACTATCCGCCAGCTGCCGCCGGCTGTCGGTCAGCTCCTTGCGCAAGCTGTCTATGTAGCCCTCACCTGGAAGAGCAGGTATAATAGATTTTATGATATATACAATATCTTGAATAGCTTAGACTAATATCAGATTTGGATAGTAGTCGTGGTAGATAGTAGATGGTAGGGTTGGGAATAGGGAAAGAAGAAAAAGGAACAAGACTAGGAGATCTTCTGAGCCCCATTGGATCTACGTGTTTTACGCTGCTGATTTGAAAATTTGGAGTCAGTAGGAGATATCACTTTACTTATTTTTGTTAAGGCTTAAAATTGATAACATTAAAACCACAAGAGATATGGAATTATTTAAACAAACTTAAAAAAAAAAATTAGTTAAAAAATTGTATAATTGACATATCTAAAACATTGACTCAGATTTTAATTCAGATGATAATTCGGAAGCTCAAAGAACTTCAATATGATTTTTGGGCAGAACACCTTGTCCATCGATCAGTTTATTATTATGTTAAAATAAATTAGTGTCTTCAGCTCGTAGATCCCACCTTCTTTGGTCTTGCGCAGCGCATCCTGCAGCTCATTGTTGGTTGCCTCCATTTTGTCCTCCTTCAGTCGAATGTCCATCTTGAACTCCTCGCTCAGTCGACAGAGAGTGTCGCGCTCCTCGCGCAAGCTGCTCAGCTGCAGCTCCTGCTTACGTATGCACTCCTCCAGTTTGATTCTATGGCAGTATAAAAATGAATATATATATCGCTTAGAGTTGGGGGAGAGTCTTACTTGTGCTCCTCCTCTCTGGTGCGCATGTGCACAATCTCATCCTTGAGCTGGGCTATGGCCGCACGTTGCTTCTCGTCGCGGGCGTTGGCCTCGCGCTTGCTGCGATCCAGCGACTCCTGCTCGGTCTTCAGATCCCGGGAGACCGCTTCGAGCCGTTCGGCCACTGCCTGCTTGTCCCGATGGGCCATGAGCAGCGCCTGCTGCTTCTCGTTCTCTGCACGAATCAGCGTCTCCTCGTGCTGCTGCACCAGACTCTCGATGTGCGCTTGCAAGGCGGCTATGCGCTCCTGCAGCTTCTCGATCTCGTCATCCTTGGCCGTTTGCAGTGCCTGCAGTGCCTGCTGCATGCGCTTCTCCAGAGCATTGCGCAGCTGCAGCACTTCGTCTCCATGGCGCTTGGCTGCATCCTCGGCGGCTGCCTGCAGATTGGAAATCTTTTGGTTGAAGTCGCTCTCGGCAGCACGAGCTGCATTCACCAGTTGTGTCTTTGTCTCCTGGGCCTTGCGCTGGCACAGCTCGAGGTCCTTTTGCAGACGTGTCACGTGGTTTTTGAGGGACTCCTCGCGCACCAGCGCCTCCTGAAGATCACGTTCCAGTTGGCTGCGCTTCTCCTCGACAGCTTCGAGTGTCGTATTCGTATCAAACAGCACTGTCTCCAGGGATTCTTTCTCGGAGCGCAGCGCGGCCAGCAGCTCGTTGAGCCGATGCGTGTCCTTCTCGTGAAGATCAATAACCACCTGTTTCTCCTCCACGTCCTTGACCATGTCCTCGATATTGCGATTCAGCCGACTGTTGGTTTCCGTCGTTTGCTCCAGTCGCTGGCGCGTGCGCATCAGCTCCTCGTTGATCGTCTCCTTCTTGCGGCACATGGCCGTCAGCTGGTTGTGGACATCGCATTTCTCCCGTGTCATGCAGGCCAGGTCCTGCAGGATCTTCTCCTTCTCCAGCTGCAGGCACTTGAGCTTCTCGCTGTACGAGAGATTGTCCGTTTCCAACTCCAGGCGCGCCTTGTCCAGCACAGCCAGCTCCTTCTTCAGCTCACCAATTTCACTGGCCTGATCCGCGACCTGTACGCGCAGCTTTTTACGCTCCTCCTGGGCTTCCATCAGACAGTTCTGCACGGACTTCAACTCGTCGCTGGTGGAGCAATTGTTGTTCGACAATTTCTCATGCTTTTCCTGCAGATCGCATTTGTCCAGCAGCAACTTGTCCAAGTCGTATTCCAGATCGCATTTCTGTTTCTCCAGCAAATTGATCAAATTATCCGATTCGATGCGCTGCTGCTCCAACAGATCCCGATTGAGACTGACCCGATTCAGCTCCTCACGCAACGAAATGGTTTCCTCTCTCAAGCGACTGCTGCGATCCTCCTCCGATCTACGCAAGACACATATTTAACTGTATATCATATCTGCCCATGTTTAGTTCTAGCTTACCTCAAATTCAGCTCAGTTATATTCTTGTCCTTGAGTATGCGCTGTATCTCCAGCTCCACTGCCTTCTTGTCCTCCTCCATGGAATCGATTCGCTTCTGCAGCTTGCCATAGTTCAGCTGCAGCTTCTCGAAGTCTCCGCTCAGATTCTCAAACTGAAATAGGATTGATTTAATAAAGAATATATATATATACTTCTATTACCCCATTATGGTATACAGATTAATTGCCATAAAATATCTTTGCTTTCAAGTAGCCCATGCATATAGACCACTGTCTGCCAGACATTATAATGTGCTTGGTCTAGCCTAGGGACTCGAACCCGGATTCTCGTTATTCAGTTGCCATAGAGTCACGGCTCATTTAAAAAACCCATCCACAACATTGAGCTTATAGTATCTGTAATTGATTTTTGTCGAGACAGCAAAATAAATAATCTAGTCCGCTGACTGTACCCGGCAAATGCATATAGATAATCGGCCGTAAATCTAGTATTAAATATATATAGATCTGTTTGAAAGTAAGAAAAGGAAAACCTTTAGTATTTCAGAAAAAAATATATATATCAAACATTTCTTACATAATATTGGCTACCTAAGTAACAACAGAAAGCTGACGGAAGTCAAAAGAATCCTTACACTATGTCCGTTATTCCCCCAAGCCATATTAGTTTATAGATTATGTTATCTACAATCTATATCTTTTTTTAGTTTTACACACAATCTTTATCAACTATCCAATACTAGAAAAAAAAACTTATATTGCAGAGTAAAAAAATATATCTATATTTTTTTACCATATATTTAATCTCTCCTATAACTCTAACCTGGGGTTAAGATCATCTCTGTGAACTGTTTCTAAATCTAGTGTGTCTAGCCGAGAGCTATTTGTTTTTCGTTATCTACTGTTCTTATCAACATCTCCGGCACCCACTCACCGCATTGTTTAGATCCGCACGACCCATTTCGGACTGCTGTTTCTGGACTCTCACTTCGTCCAGGGACTTTTGCAGACTCTCGCGCTCCTGCAGCAGCTCGGAGAGCTTTGAGTTGCTGGCATCCAGTTTTTCGGTCAACTGCTGCATTTTGCTGGTCAGCAGCTGCTTGGTGCCCTCGCTGGTCTCCAGCTGGGCGCGAGTGCTGCGTAGTGTTTCGCTGCTCTGCTGGAACTTCACCTGCATGTCGTGCAGGGCCAGCTGGTATTTGTGGAGCGCCGCCTGGACAGCCGAAATGGTGCCCTCTGCAAAGGCCTGGGAAGCGCGCGTCGAATTGCGTCTTGGCGATTTACCACCGCCTCCGCCGCCGCCGCCAGCGCTGGCAGCGCCACCCGCTACGGAGGCGGCATCACGCGTCAGATGCATGTGCTGCATGGCACTGTTGACCTCGGCGTCTGCTTCGCGATCGGCGATCTCGGCATCTTGTACTACGGCTTGCGCGATCTCGCGCATGGAATTGTTCAATCGCTCGATCTCATCATTGTAGCGATTAGCCAATGCCGCCTGCGACTCGGCCTGAGCGCAGCGGTCTTCCAGTTTTTTAAGCTGATTCATCAGCTCCAGCAATCGCTGGTCCCGCTCCATGATCTCGTGCCGTGCACTCTCGTACTGCACCTTGAGCGTGGCCAGCTGCGCCTGCAGCTCGTCGTTGCTGCGGCGCGATTGCTTCAGCTCCCCGTCGGCGGCACGCTTGGCCTGCTGCAGCGTGAATGCCACCGAGGAGTTGGAGCAGTTGATGTCCTTGCTGACGCCGTTGATCTCCTGGCCCATCTTGGCCACCTCGGCCTTCATGGCGCTCTGCATGTCCTTGAAAGCGCGCTTGACGGCGACCACCTCACGCCACATCTTCAGCAGGCGATTGTGCTCGCTGTTGTAGTAATCCTTGAAGGCCTGCTCTTCCTCCTTGAATTCATCCTCCTTGATGAGCAGCTCGTCGCGCATGTTGCCCCAATCGTTGGTCAGCTTCTGCAAGTCATTCGTCAAGGCCTCGTTAGTGCGATTCGACTCCTCCAGCTGCTGACGCAATGCATTGTTCTGGGCCACAATCTGCTCGCAGCGATTGTGCTCTTCCTCCAGCTTGCGGCACAGCTCGCTGCTGCTGACATCGTCATGCAAGTAATCACGTCCACAGCTTGGCGGTGGCGAGTCTAACGATGAGCTGCACGGCAGGCTGCTCTGACCCAGAGTCAGCGAGGTCGAGCACTGTTAACAATGATAATCGCGCCAAGCATTCCAAATTATGCAAAACAATAAATGTAAACAAGTTAAGTGATTTGATTGATGAATGTCAGACTATGAATACCCTGTCTCAAATGCATTTCTATACAATTATGTTCATAGATGACAAACATATGGTTGAAGAGGGAGAGTAAACTCTATTACAATTGAGAATTCCTAGCTATAATAGGTTTGTGGTATGATTAGTTTAACATATAGCATTATTACTAAATTGTAGTATGCACTACTAAAAAAGATTAACTATAAAAGCAAGATATAATGCAAATGATGCAAATTAATATGCATACGAAATAATTTTAAAGTCATGAGAATCGCAGAGTAAGGCGATTTTTAAAGGCAAAATTAGAAAATAAACAGAAATTATGGTGATTCCTTGAAAGTTTGAAGGAAATTGAAAAATTACAGAGAAATAAGTTTATATAAGTATAAGTAAGAATGAGAACAATAATAATTCTTGTTATAAAAATTCTCTTTGTAGGATAGTTCTCACGATGCTAAAAAGTTTATTTCTTGATTATAAGTTAGTGCTTATGTTCACTGCTTTCTAAAAAATTGCATTTCTTTTATATAACTTTCTTATTGAAATAACACAATTATTATTGATAAAGAAATATTTATGAAGATCTATAGACTATGAACTAGTTCAAGTTGAGTAAATGTTATAGAAATTCTCATTTTATTAAAAAGGTATATAGCAGGTGATAAAAGAAATATTCATAGATCTAATAATCAGACAGAGTTGAAATAGAGCTAGTATATATATACTGAAATATATCTAGATAATAGTATCTGACATTTACCAACTTTGAGTCTAAAGGAAATACATATTTATATCTATACATATATAAATATAGGTAATAAATACAATATATACAGGATAAAGAGCGTCTGATAAAAGGAATAATTCTCATACAGAGTGTAGAGAGAGATAGTATGTATACTCTGTAATAAACATAGGTGTTATCTGATCTCTACCAACTTGACATCTAAGGATCTAAGGAGCGAGAAATATCTTAATCTATGATCTATATATATGTAAACAGGTAATATATATATATATATATATATATATATATATATATATATATATATATATATATATATATATATATATATATATATATATATATATATATAGCATTCCCACTCACCAGCACCTGGCTCGCAGTTGGACCCGTCGTCAGCTTGGGCGGACAGGGCATTGCCGTCGTCGGCTTGATGGTGTCGTGCATGCGCTCTTCGAGATCGCTGCAGCGCTGCCTGTACTGCTGTATTTTGGACTGGAGCCGACTGACCAGATTGGCCTGATTGTGCTGGGCCTGCTTGTACGTGTCTAGTCGTTTGCGGTAGCTGTGCGACTCGTCTGCCAGTCGCTGGCGTAGCTCCTGATTCTGGCGCAGCAGCGCATTGGTGGAGCAGTCAGCCGTCGACGGCCCGCCCGGCGCTGGGCTCATCATTCTGGGCGTGAGGGCGCCGGAGCCGTTGCTGATGTTGCTGTTGTTGATTGTGTTGCTGGTCGTTGGCTCGCCACGCCCACGATTGCGAGAGAAGGGTAAACGCGTGGATGTGGATGTTGCCCCTGGCGGCGCTGGCAGGTCGACGGCCGATGGGCAAGGCGTTTGCTTAAAGTTATCGCGATACGCTTGCATCTGAGAGGGGGATAGATAGAGATGGAGAGAGAGAGGAAGAGGATGTGAAAGTCGGTTCGTGAAACTGTTTGCGGTTTGCGTGTGAGGAAACTTTTGCAAAACTTTGCCGCCTACGCCTAAATGCTCGATAACTTTGTCCAAATTGATTTATTAACTCCGCTCCGGCTGACGGCCCTCCGTATCCGGTCGTCATGACAGCTGCGCCAAGCGAAATTATTTTTTTATGCTTAGCGCTCATAAATAAACAAGCTCCCCTTTTTATCATCTAGTCAATGATATTTCTATGCGAAACATCGCCCACTTGACAATACGATTCCCTGCCCCTCCGCCCCCTCCACAGCTGGGCTGACACCGTTTGTCACCAGGACAGCAAACTTTGTGTGTTACCAATCCCCCATACCCCCGAACCGCCCCCATTGCAGTTTTGCTGTGCGCCCAGCAACAACATGCATTATAATTTCCTTGTCCTCGACGTATTTATATTAATAAACAAAAATAGTTGCTTTTCGTTTTTGGATTCTATTTTTTTCGTTTTATGTAGCTCGTTGTTGAAACTTCTTTCGACACGAATGAAGACTTGTTTTTTTTTCTTGTTTGTTAGTCTTTGGGTCGTCTTCTAATTTTGAGCTCCTTATGCTCTGTGGACTTCATTTATAGATACAACAACAAAATTTAATAGATTTCTTTATATGTACGGAGGACTACGATGTCTTATCATGCAATCTGGCTCTAGTCCTTGTTTTCATGCGATTGTACTTTCTCTACTTTGGTCACGACTATTGCGACTGCTTTGCTCAGATTGAGGTCGACATAAAGACATAATCATAAATCTGTCATAAGCAAATGGATTTTATGATGCCTCCAAACTGCTTTCGACTGCCAAATGCCGAAATATTTTGGTATTGAACTTAATTTGTTCATATGAAGAAGAATAACTAAAATGGATGATAGCTGTATTTAATTTAAATTTATATATAATGATTAATTATATAAAATTTTTATGATATGGCTAACTATTTGTGTTCATGCTTTGCATACTCAACTTAACTTAACATAACTCTCTAGCAACCCTCTTAACCATCTTCATATACAATTTACTATTTGTGTTTACTCAATAATGGAAGTAAAATGAGAATATTGTTTAAATTTATACTAAATTTATATGTTTATATATTCAGATAGATCAGCATTACTTTAATTTAAATCATTGATATAGTTACGCAAAGTGATACATCTGAAAATATCTATCTATATCATCAACAAGCTTTGCAGCTGTTGAGTTACTCGTAAAATCTTGATTACTTATATATATCATGACTAATATATGATTAATATGTATATTAACTAAACTGCTTTGGGGCTCTGTTTATGTGTTATATACTTGGTGAAACTAGAATTTCATGTTTAGTCATTCACATTACAATCCTTAGATATTTTTGTTACAAACATTTTATGATCGATATTTATTTTCTATATAGAACTATAATAACTTACCTAAACAAAACTATATGTGCTATTCTAATTGTGTATAGTTGTAAAAGGCTAATATAAAGTGAAAGAATGTATTCGATTTCCGCACTTCACAGATATCAAAAATATCACAATATGTTAATATTCTCTTAGTCGTCTAAAGATAGAGACTTGGTTCGTGTTTGCATTGTATGGATTTATATATATATATATATATATATATATATATATACATATATATGTATATTTTTTTTTTAAATCATTACTTAAATTATAATCTACTGAAAAGATAAGTTGTAATTCAGTTATCTTACATGTATGACATCTTATTTAATTTGATGTATTTAAAAACAATATTTTTATTATTTATTTTTAAATAAAACCATACAATAGTCAATTTGCAAACTTACCCCTAACATATAAACTACCAAACCTAAGGCTTAAAAATATATGAATATGATATTCCACAGACTTTTTTGGGGTAGACAAAAGTTGCTACAGAAACACTTACCACTTACTTTTTACGGACTAAAGACGGTAAGAGATAATCAAACACACAGACACGAACCACTCATATACGATTATAATTTGCACTCACTTCTCTCAAAATTTATCCAAAATACGTAGTCAAGGGCCACAGTATGTAAAATGAGCTTGTTAACTGATTGAGCCTCAATTGAATACTCATCAAATTAGCGTGTGGATTTTTGTTTTGGAATACACCAAACACTCGAAGTGGGCGATACTGCGCCCGCCCTGAGTAGCTGCTGCCACACCCACTTTGCAGTTCCACTTCCACTTCACAGTTCCAAACAATTGACACAAATTGGCAAAAATGCGGAAATACGCAACTAAATCACATGCGCTTCGTTCAGGTCGTAAAGCAAAACTAATCGGAATGGTTAGAAAGTCCTTAGAACTGTCGAGGCTCGTGGAACAGAAGCAACTGAGCCCCAATGCCTGTGCGCGCCCATTTACATAAGGAAGCCAGTGGATTCGCCACTATGCCCAGGCAGACAGACAGACAGACAGTCCACGCCCGGCGATCGCTACTGCTACTTGGAGTTTGCCTGGCTCCAGGGGGCGTTAGGTGGATGTAAAATAAACATTGAATTAACAAATTCCACGTTGCCGCTGGCAACCGAAAAATTGATTGGCTTCGCGACTCATCGAAGCCCTTTGCCCTGGCCAGAAAAGAAGTCACAATTATGTTTGGCGTGCGAGCGAGCAACAAATGCAAATTGTGGCTCAAAGCATATTTCCAATGTGCCAGCCCACCCTGCCCGTCTACCTCTGTATGAGTGTGTGTGTGTGTGCGTGTGTGTGTGTGTGTGTGTGTGTGTGATAGAGCATCTCACAATATTGGTCACAATATTCATGCCTAGCTGCGTTTAATAAGTCAAACAGTGCAGGGCAATAAATTTTGAGCTATGCCAATGGGGTTTACCCCTTTCTTACTTTTTTTATGCTCTGTGACTTTTCGGAAGTGGGTATATTAGTTAAAAGGGAGACTTTGACTACTTATGCTGGATCTGCACGAGTTTGTGACCTTGTGACTGTCAGACTAGACTTGACTAGAGCTAGACTAGAAATCTCAAATCAATAACCCATTTAGCCCATTTAGCCCATCGATAACTATTTTATTTGAATTAAATTTTTATAAATCGATATCAGTTATTCAGATCAAATGATCACATGCTGTAAGTTTTAATAACGAAGCTCCTACAAGACCACATCTTGTAAGTTTTATTAGATAAACTCCACGAATTTGTTTCCTTCTTCTTTTAAGCACTAGAACTTCAGACATCTGTTCCCTTGGCCAAAAACCCAAAAATTCAAGTATTTTTAAAAAGGCAGGGTGTGTTCTAGTCTGTCATCATACGCCACACCCATTTTTTCTGTAATATAAAAATGTAACCACCAGACCACATTATGGTAATCACTTCTATATTTATTCGTCAATTTGGGGAATGGGAAAAATTACAGGCCAATCGTATAGCTAAAGAAACTGAAGAACCTAAAAAACCTTATATAACGAAATTGCATATATGTATGTAATAATTTTTATAAAAAATATGCTTTAAATGGGTTAAGAAGAAGAAGAAGAATTCTATATATTTTAAAATTCTATAATATATTGTTTTAATATATTAATTAATATATTATATAACTGAATGCAATTTCAAAATAGAGTAAATTCCAGATGGTTCAGCTAGGTATGAACCATAGGTCTTTCTCTTATCGCTTCAGTTTACAAGACATATTTGCAATGCATTATACAATATATTGTAATACTTTGTAGGACTTTCCTATACTTCGAGTTCTTAAATAATAACATCAAAAATACATATTTTTAATATTATTCATATTGCGCTCAAATATCGCATTATGTATTAATTGAGCAATATTTTATTTATGCACAGATCGTGATTGAGGCAAATTCAATTAAGATCGCTTGCCAAACCGAAATGTCAAAATGTTTCCTGGCATTTATATATACGGTATGTATTATATATATATTGTATATATGTATTATTTTGCAATGCCAGCGCTGGGCACGAGCTGCGCAGGTTATCAAGACTCAAAGGTCAAATGCACGCCTGCCAGAGGCTGCACACACACACATGCACACACTCCGGTACACTCAGTTACACAACACGTTGAAAGGTGGGTGCTACTCTAGGTAGGTGTGTGTGTGTGTTTGTGTGTGTGTGTGTGTGGATGTGCCAAACGTCGCCCAACAACCAACAGTAATAACGAATCAAAATTGCAAAAAAAAAAAAATAAATAAATTAAATAATTTCAATATACAAAAGAAATGAAAAATAAATATAAATAAATTGTTCATAAATATAAAATATATATAGCTTATCAATGCGCGACGGTATTTTTGAAGAGTGTTTTGTATTTTTGCAGCACTCTTAACCTGGGCAGAACCTTGTGCAGATATCAAGGTGCAACTGCAGGAACAAATATCAATATTTATACTATACATATATATAAGGCAAATATAATTGTTAATTATATGAGAGTTGAACTATAAACAACCGGCTGTATGTATTGCATTGCATTGTATTGGCTGTATAAAGTCCGCTCCATTTGGCAAGGTTAAGGTATTTTTCACTTTCCGTTCATTTAATCTATGGATGCTTAATAATTATGAGACAGTCTATGGAACAATCATATTTAGTCTACCTCTACATGAGTAGGTGTGTGATTATTCTCTATCAATCACAATAGAGCATGTGTTTTTCTTCTTCTTCTTCTTTTGCTGTTATATTTAGTAATTGTTGTTGTTGTTGTTGTTGGCTTGCTTAATGAGTATTGGGTTCATAGTCAGCGTCTTATCAGTCGCAGCCGCTGTCGGAACCAGTCGTAATGCCGCAAGAGGCTGATTGAATTCGAATCGAGTACCTATTAGCTGATACGTACATTTGTAAGCGGATTAATTTTCAGCGACTGGGTCAAAGTACAACTGCAACTGAATGATTGACTGACTGAATGACTGACTGAGTGGCTTGATTGACTGACTGACTGACTGACTGTCTGACTATTATTGAAATCTCTCTCAATTCATATTAATTTCACTAAGCACAAACTCCATTGCAAATAGTTTTGTATGTTTTTTCTTTATCTTCTTTCATTCGGATGGTTTGACACGCCGCTGGCAACAATGCCAAACATTCGGATGAAAGACCATGCTCTAGACAACGTGTATGATTTATGCCAATTTGCAAATTTTCGTGCGCTGAAAGAAATACTTGTCATCATTTATTTAGACTTTTATTGTGAACTATCAAGATTAATTAGATTAATTTATAGATGTATTTATAAATTTAAAAAAATATATATTTTGTTCTAAACTTATAAATTTAATTATATCAATTAAATTTAAGCGAAATTAAGAGTTGTGCATTAAACAAAATTAATAAAATAATATGAAATAAGTCGGGTCATTATTAACTTATATAAATACTGACAAGACTTATTTTATTTAATTTTATTTTATTTGATTTTATATTCTTTTTTTAATTATTTGCCTTTTTAAGTAGAAGAACTAACTAAGCTTAACTATAATCGTTAGTATAAACACTTTATTAGTAAGCTATGAATTGATCTGTCGATCAATCTGTTGATCAATCACTTGATCAATCAATGTTGTCTATTGTAGAGTCCGATAGCGAGATATATTTTATAATAAATAAATTTTTTTTAAAATAACAATTTTAAATAAATTTAAATCTTTATTGATAAATATTTTAAGTAAAATAATACATAATACAATACAATGTTTCATACAAAGAACAGCATTTTGTAATATTTTCGAACTTATCATAGTCTACTAATAATAATAATAAAAATTTTTATTTAAATGTATGAACATGTTTTGAGTTAGAGTCTTTACTCCGAAACTTTGTTTGTAACTTTGAAAAACTGATGAGTTGGCATTGTTAGAAGAGTAAGAGGAGTAGAATGATGAATGAGATAGATGACATGGATGAGTTATGATTAATGAAAGGTGGGAAGTTAGGAATAATGAAAAAAACAATAAAATAAAAATAATTATATAAAAAAATAGTCTGTGCCAAAATGAATTTTTATAAAATATATTCTTCTAATATTAAAAGTAATTTATTTTATAAGCAAATCTAATATTATTATTATTTTTTTCAGTGTAGATACAATGCAAAATCTTACAGTCTGCGAGCCAGACAACAACAACAACAACAACAACCAGAGCAACAAAAATTAATAATAATACAAATCCGAATGCGTCTACTGCGATACCTCCTATATGACTATAGGTGCGGCCGTATCTGTTTATGTGTCTCAGGCGCTATCTACGTGAATCGTCCGTCCGTTAATCTGGCCGTCGATTGCAGCGCCCAGACATACATATGACAATCATAGGTTTTAAGTAGAGCTCCTGTCTAAGCGGCACTTTAGTCAGATTTCGAATTTTGCCAGCATTGCACGGCAGGGAGAACGCAAAGATTACAAAAAAAAAGACTAAATAAAACGGAATTCGTACAACTGTTTGTGTGTGTTTACGCGCGTGAGTGAGCGAACAAAAGACAGAGAGAGAGAGTGTGTGTGAAAGAGAGCGAGTGAGTGTTAAAGATGTCGCAGACACTGGATGATCTGCTGCAGCGACAGGAGCACGCGCGCCAGCTGCGCCTGGCCACACGGCCCAGATTTCGCCGCTTCAATTCACTGGATCGCATCCCGGAACATCCCAGCCAGGACGAGTCCGAGAACGAGGACCACACGCACCACCGTCACTTCATCACGCTGCGACGCCAGCGCACAGCCGATGGCAGCCTGCTGCGGGCCCATGTCCAAACCTCTAGCGCCAAGCAGGCCAAATCCTCGAGCAATTTATTGCTGCTTCTGCCGCAGCTGCTGATGCGTCTATTGCTAACCCTGGTGCGGTACATGCTCTACATACCACTGTCCATAGCGGCGCCCAGCTTCTGGCTGTCCGCCGTGCTCTGGATCTTCTGGAAGCTGCTGCGCGTGCCCATCGGCCTCTTCAAGTGGCTGCTCAGTAGCGACGAGGAGCAGCCGGGCACTCCGCAGCGGCACCGCCAGCGCACCGTGCTCCTGAGCTGCGGCAGCACCATTCAGACACTGCATTTGGCTCGCAACTTTTACGGATCCGGAGCACGCGTGGTGGTGTTTGAGTTCGAGGGTCTGTTCGGATTGGCCCGCTTCTCGAGCTGTGTGGACAAGTTCTATGTGGTGCCGCGGCCGAGCAAGGCCACTGCGGAGCAGTATATAGCCGCGCTGTGTCACATCGTGCGCAAGGAACGGCCAACGGTGTATGTGCCCGTCTGTGCCACGAGCCCGGCCTACTATGATTCGCTGGCAAAGCC
This sequence comes from Drosophila meridionalis, assembly GCA_035045145.1. Classification (NCBI taxonomy): domain Eukaryota; kingdom Metazoa; phylum Arthropoda; class Insecta; order Diptera; family Drosophilidae; genus Drosophila; species Drosophila meridionalis. Next base: position 6,693,652 of record JAWNPG010000020.1, on the reverse strand, counting down.
GCACTTGGAGCTGCTGGGCTGCGCCAGCTTTGTGCCCGGAGCACGAGAGACTCAGCAGCTGGACGACTGCCTGCAGCTGTTTCAGCGCTGCGAGGCGCAGCAGATAACGCTACCAACGCACACAGTTATCACGACTCCGGAGCAACTGCATCAACTGTACGAGGGCGGCTTTGTGGCCGGTTATCGGAACATATTCATGGCCTGCGGCATGCAAGGAGTCATGGAGCGACACAAATACATATTGCCAACACGACGAGTCGAACTGCTCAAGTTCAATCAGCACGAGATCAGCGAGCGCCAGCCCTGGCTGGTGGTGCGTGATCAACCGGGCTATCATCACTATGTCACGTGCACGACGGTCAAGGACTCGCGAGTCGTGGCCAATGTCAGCTGCCGGGTGGAGCACAATACCAAGAATCTGATACCGGTGCGGCGGGACGATGAGGCCCAGATCGAGCTGTGGCTGCGCAGTTTCTTTGCCAAGGTGCGCTTCCAGCGCAGCATCAATGGACATGTCAGCTTCCGCCTGGTCAAGTCGCCCACCAATGGCGGCCAGTTCGTGCCGCTGGGTGTACGCCTGGGCGTGGCCCTGCCCTACATCTGCCACAATCGCTCGCACGCCCAGCTGCTGTGCCGGGCCATCAAGTGCATGTGCATACATGGACGCACTGGCCTGGCAGAGGACGACACGGCCAGCTGGAGCTGGAGCTGGTCGACGCTGGAGCGCAACACGTCAACGGTGCCGTTGGATAAGCGCGAGGCGCTTTTCGCCTATTGGGATCCGCTGCCCTATTGCGCCTACTATCACTTTCAGCTGCCGCTGGAGTCCGTAAAGCTGTTTTTGCAGCGACGGAATCGCAGCGAGACCAAAAGTTTATCGCCGCGCATCACGGCGCCGGTTCATTGAACGACGCAGTGCACCAATAGCCGGCCGGGCAGCTAGAAACAGGGCTAGCAACAGCAACAGGGACAGCAGCTGCGACAGCGAGAGAGATTGCACAGACTGAACAACAACAGCAATATGTACATACATACACGCATACATAAGCAAACAGACATACATACACACACACACACACTTACTTACATATAGGCAAATACTGTATACACATACATATATACGCGTACATATATACATATATATATATACTTTATTTTGTTTACTTGCTGCGCACACATCCAATGGGGTTCAACATCTATCTAAGAAGATTAAGCTAGCATAGAGTACATTATGTACGCACACACACACACACACACACACATATGATTATGTGCAGAAACACTTGGATCTAGCACTATCACACACACGCACACGCACACATACACAGAGGCCCATAGGCTTTTTAGTTTATTGACTTTGCAATATAATTAAGTTTATAATTTATATATGAATTACCCATAATGTCTTTATTTTCAGAGAACATTTTAAACAATAAAAAAACACACTGAATCAGTCGACTCACTGACCACCACTGATATCCTGCTGTCGTATTCCTGTTGGCGGTGGTTGTTTTGGCCACGTTTTTACATTTTTCAGTTTCGTTTTCGTTTACGTTTACGTTTTGAAAGGCAGTTGCCTGGTAACGGCTTTAGGTCAGTTTAATTGCGGTTAGAGCTGGCGGTAAACTGAGCCATTTCCATTATCCTTATCAGACTAACCCCCAAAGGGCGGGCTGCTTATAAGGCTATAACAGTGCACAACCAACAAGCAAGGCTAAAAGCAATATGCAAATTATATATGTGTAAATGGGGTTTACTTTGAAATACAATATTTGCTATAAAATGAAAACTGGCCTTATAACTAACTGTTAATAATTTTTCGAAATGTATACATTTTTATTTTAATTAAATAAATTTACATTCAACATTTTGATAGTTAGTATTCAAACAAATTTGCAACGGTTATTTGTATGGCAGCGCTGATCCGTGAGAATTGCAACGTTGACTCGCGAATGGCTACGTTTACAGCCGACCACTAGAACAATCGGCTCGCGTACGTACAAAACAAAAAAATTTCAACTTTTTGCAAAGTAAATAAGTTGAAATTTCGGTTTTTTGCCACGCAATGAACAACGGACCGAACGATGGTGCTTCCTCGCACCGTGGTCGTGGTGCTGCCCACCTGGACAGGAGCACCACTGGCGTGGCAATACACATTGACAGCGACAACGACGACAATGAGTCAACCACAGCTGAGCACGATTACCTGCTGCCTGCGCCAACGCCGCCCTTGTCGCTGGTGACCTCGGCCCAGCCGTTGATGGGTCCAAGTGCAAGTACAACCATCAATCTGGATCAAGCCAATCAGCAGCCGGCGCGTAGCAGCAGCCTCAGTGGCGGCCGTGCCAGCGGCAGTAACATTCTGTCCACGCTCCTGGCCAGGCAGCGCTCCTTCACGCCCGTCAGCAGCACACCCATGCGCGTGACCACGCAGGTGAACCGCCGTTTGCAGCAGTCGCGCAGCGTGGGCGCCAACAGCGGCAGCCTCGAGGAGCCAACAGCGCCAGCACCAGTCGCTGGCGTCGCATCGCCAACGAACGTGCGTCAACTGGGCTTCTGGCGCGTCAACTTCAACGAAATGTTCTCTCTGTCCACGGCCCCCTCGACTGAGGCCTTGCGTTCGTTCATAGCACATTCCAATTTTCGCTACCAGCAACCGACGACTGGCAATGCAGTGCCACCAGCTAGTGCTCCTGTGCCCGGTGACAATACGCACATCTTGCTAAGCCAGAATCAACTACCAAATCAGAGTGAGCCGGAGGCTAGCACCAGCGCGTCCATACCCACGCGCATGGGCGCCTACAACAGCGCCGGCATGGGCAGAAGCATATCGCTGCGCGAGGGGGAAATGCAACAGGCACGGCCTAGTCTAACAGGTCGCCACAATGCCAGCGTGATTGGCCTGACAACGCCGGCAACGGCGAGCATTAATCCACCTGCCTATGATGCCACACATTCCGATGTGGTGGCAGCCGCTGAGGCCGCCTCCTCCTCCGCCACGAATGCGGCGACGCTAGATGGCGCGGGCAGCCCCAACAACAATGGCAACGGCAACGGGCATGCGGCGCACGAGAACAACGCAGACGATGATCACCTGATAACGGACATGGTGGTTCAGGTGCTGAGCCACTTCGTCCGCTATTTGCCCATCATTTGCATACTGCTGATCAAGTTCGTGCACGACCACCTGCTGGGCATACTCGATCTTCTGCTGCTGCAGACCATCATGTACAACATCAATCGGTCGGTGCGCAACCAAGTGGCGCGGCTGGCCCAAAAGAACTACGCCGTATTGCTGCGCGATGGCTGCATGTTGGTCGTGGTGGTTGCACTGCGTCTGTTCCTGGCCACAGCACCGCCGGATCCGTTGGGCCTGCTGGTGCCGCCGCCCCGACTCAATCCAAATTTCGATGTCTCCACGTCGAGCTACAAAATTGAGAATATCCAAAGCAATGGACAAAACGATAGTCCCGCAACCACGTTCCAGTCCAGCGCCGAGACGCCAAAGAACCTGACCGACGACACCACAACATCGAGAGTCATTCCGCTGGGCATGCTGCTCTACTATGTCGCCGTCAGCGATCTGCTGCTGAAGCTAATCACAATTCTCATCAAGATCCTCATAACCATGCTGCCCATGCATGTAATCCGACTGAAAGTGCGCGTAAGTGAAGGGAACTCTCTTATCTCATCGGGGTTGAATCACTCAATGCCAGCCGAGGCACAGACACAAACAAACAAACAAACAAACAGTTGTAATACCTTTAGCTTTATCATCAGATTAGTTCTGAGTATTCGCATTCCGCAGCTCGAGATCTTTCACCATGTCCACTTAAACATTCTCCGTTGCAGGCTCGTCTTTATGTATTAGTGGAATACATATCGCAGTTCTATCGCGCATTGGCTCCCATCACACAATGGTTCTTCTTCCTGTACGAGTCCTATTCGGGTTTGGAAGTTATCTCGGGCGGACTCTTCTCCTCCCTGTACATTGGAGCCAAAATCTTTGAGCTGCTGGAGCGTGGCAAAGCCCTCAAGAAATCCGTTTCAACATTTAGGCGCAACATTGTAAGTCTTATATAGATAATCCCGTAATATATGTCTAATATTCTTCATCATGCAACTCCGACAGGACTCGGAGCGGCCGCCTACCAAGGATGAACTTGATGCAGCCGGCTCTGTCTGTCCCATTTGCCATGACGTCTACAACTCGCCCATAATCCTCGAGTGCGGACACATATTCTGTGATGAGTGCGTCCAGACGTGGTTCAAGCGGGAGCAAACTTGTCCCATGTGCCGGGCCAAGGTCAGCGATGATCCCGCCTGGCAGGATGGCAGCACGACGTTTTTCCATCAGCTCTACTAAGTGCAAATCCATGAAACTTTTTATCTAACTATCGATTCTATTCGTCTGTCTATGTGTAAATAGCTTAAGCTGGCATTTCTTGCAATGCTGCACAAATGTTTATTTAGTTTAACAGTTATTAATTATTAAATATATACCTATTGTATTAAACGGAAAGGAGAACTACTTTGCATTGCGGCGTTTGGCGGCTGCAAAAGAGTGCGACTCGAAGTAGTCGCCGTCGGTGCTGGTCGCCCTCCTGTTAATATCACAATGACGCTCCCTACTCACAATTTCCTCAAGGATCTCGCTGTCGCCCTTGATGAGCCGCGATCGGCCAGTCACTGGGTCCACCTCACGGCGTATTTGGCTTTGGCGGCGCTGGTACTCCTCCGGTGTTTCCGGCGCGTGTGATTTGCTGTTCATCAGTGCTTAAATGTGAGCGAAACGTAAACTTATTTGAGTAGCTGTTGTTGAAAACCCAATGATGGCATTGACCGACCTATAGGTATAGCGAAGTCCTCTCCTTCACTCTCCACGGCAGCCACTTGGGACGGAATCTCCTCTATGAGCAGCGATTCTTCGTTTGCTTGCTTTAGCTTCATTTTGTCTTGTCTCCTAGACTTTTTTGATTTGTTCTTATGCTTCTCCTTGTGCTCTTTACGCTTGCTCTTGTGCTTTTTCTTCGATTTCTTTTCACTTTTTCCCATTTTGCTCAGCTTAATTGTTTACAAATTCAGGAAAAATATCAACATACAAAATTGTCAACCCTTCTGACACTGCTTAACATAATCCAAAACAAATTAACATTTTTCTGAAACGCTGTTAACACTGTTTGCTCGTTAATGTTAAAACAGCTGTTGCTGTTTTGTGTATTGATCAAAAATGAAGAAATTGACTTTTTATAAATGAAAGGAAATTCAAATGAATCACTAGACTGCGTTGTTTATGTTTTTAATATACAAGGAAGATTGTGATATCTATCTCAATCTCTCAGAAGGTAAATAAAAATTTGTGGTACAATTTCAAGAACTTTTGATAGTATGTAAAAACTGTTTTTGACCTTTTTTTACAAGCAAAACAAATTTTCGAAATAATATTTATTTATCAAACAATCAATAATATAAGCAACACTATATTTGCAGTAATTAGAATACACATTCTTCAGCTTAATATTGGAATTTGAATTAAGCTGGTCACTCTGATCTTGTGTTTTGATTTTATATGGATCAGCTGATTTTCTACTGATTATTGAAATGAAAACAAATCATATACTTAATAAATGACCATTAGAATAAAATGTTGAATTGTAAATTAATGTAAAAGCTTTGCTTGGAAAAGCGTTTTGGAACGAATTTATAAATTGCAGCTTTCATGTGCCATTCACCGCGAAATTGGATTCGGTGCTGCAAAACGCCATCGATGCAAATACATTTTACAGCACTGAATAATTTACGTAGCACGCCGATAAAAACCATTAAAATCAAAAAAGAGCCAAACATCTTGTCAACTGTTTACCAACTGGACGCATTAAACGACAACAACTGGCAACGCAACCGAGAACCTACACCATCCGCTCCAAAACGGCGGCCGATTTGCCAAGCGCGACAAATTCGTGTTGTGGACAGCACACGCACACACACGCACACACACGCACACCCACAAACAATACCAACGACCACGCAAGAAGCAAAAGGAGCTGAATTTTAAGATACTACAACAACAGCAACAGCAGCAGCAGCAGCAAAAAAAATTCGATTTGGCAACTAGACAAATACAACAAAAGCAGCAACAACAACGGCGGACAAAAACCGTGCAACGTGCACGCCAACAAAAGTACAATAAGAATTCTAAGCAAACAGCGCCAAAGGCCAGGCAGCCGTTCGAATAGCCCAGCAGCTAGCCGCACATCCAACAACAGCAACTGCAACAGCAACAGCAACAACAAAGACTGGGAACAGTCAAGAGGCATAACAATAACAAAACCAATAACAAACACCAAGACGTCCAGGGAGCTGCCGCAGTCGAGACACAGCACAGCATTAGCATGGAGAAGGTCGCAAGCAAACAATACGAATCGTAAGTGGAAACCAAAATTGGGGCAACATCTTGGCTAGCGTTTGTTAGGTTATGTTCTGATCGTGGCAGCGAATCCCAACAACTCAAAAGGGGAAAATAAAAACAATTGTGAAATAAAAACACTGTGAACCGAAGGTTCAATTGACTCCCAGGCTTAATCTGTGGATCATGGTTCACCAAGCCTCGAGACTTTCTTATATATTTCTAAATAGTTTTATTCTCCAATTCTTGTCGCTTGAGATCTATTTGGTGTAAACTATGTTTATTGTCCAATTCACATTTGTTGGAGGGAAGTTGTTTAGTTCTTTATGTCACAAATCGCAGCTGATTCACTGCACCAACTAGTTCCAGTTCCCTTAATTTATTCAATAAACATTTGAAAAGAATCATTAAGTACAAACTTTTGCCCGCCCACTGAAATTAGTTATCCTCCTCGTCGGTCTGGCGGAAGAGTATATCAGCAGCCAGCTCCTCGTTCTTGTCGCAGGCCAGATAAACCGGCACAACGATATCTCGGTCAAAGCCGAGTGCCATTAGCCGCTCCACGGCTGCCTCCTCCTCGGTGTTGAGCGCGGCCGAGGCGGGCATCGGCGCGTTCAGCATTGAGATGAACTCCTCCTGATTGTTGCGTATGGCCTCAAAGGCAGTGGGATCGCTCTCCCGCAGATGGGTCAGCACCAGTTCCAGTAGTTCCGGATTCTGTCTTATCAAATCACGCACATGCGCGAAATGCGGATCTGTGGCCAAATAGTTGAGATGTTCGGCTGTCTCGCCAATCAAGCTCGAGTCGGATGCGTTCGCGTCGGCTTCTCTCTGGTTAACTGGAGGAGCATGACTGGGTATGCCGGTGATTAGGTATTCTATGGCGCGCTCTGGATGATTAAAGCTGGCGCGCAGAGCAGCTCGCACATCCTGCTCATCATAGCCCATTAGCATGAGATCGCGCACGCGCTGCTCGTCGGGTGTGACGGAGAGTCGTGGTGGCTCCACGACGCGCACTTCCGGAGTGTTCCCTGTCTTCGGTTGCTGTGGCTCCTTATGCTCGGCTTCTGGCTTCTCCTTCTCCTTCTCCTTCTGTGGCTCAACCGCGCTGACGCTCTTTTTGGTCATTAGCACTATGAACTTATCCTCCATTATGTTGTACTCAGCGATCGGTCGATCATCCTGCATGATGCGACCGCTATAGATCAACTGCAAACTCTCTACCGGGTGGGATATCTCTGGTAATTCAACCAGCCGCTGCTTCAGGTGCAGAACATTTTGCTTGTCGTCCTTCAGCTCCAGGGAGATTGATTTCTGGTCAAGCGTGCGTATGGTGAGCTTCATGGTGCATTGAATAATTTTACATATATATTTATATACATATATATTACATATGTATATAAATATATATATCTATATTTGTAAACTGTCCATTTGGATATTGGAGTGCTTGGATGGCTTTGCTGTTGGGCTGAAATTTTCGTGCTTGGCTGGAAGGAATTGAGGAGTAAACAATAGACTCATACGACATACTAATCAAACGTGATATGCCTTCTCCATTGCGTTGCAGGAAAATCTGGCCAGACCTCGTCGATAGCGACGACAGCGATGTGGAGAACGAAATAGATGTGGACAAATTGCCACCACTGGAGGTGGGGCCCAACGAGAACCGCCTGCAGCACACATATTGCCTGTGGTTCTCGCGCAAGGGGACACAGCGAGCGGCCACCGACTATAGCAAATCGCTGCACGTGGTCGGGCGGTGTGCCAGTGTGCAGCAATGGTGGTCCCTCTATTCGCATCTCATAAGGCCAACGGCGCTGAAGCCCTACCGGGAGCTGAGTCTCTTCAAACAGGGCATCAAGCCGATGTGGGAGGATCCGGCGAACAGTAAAGGCGGCCAATGGGTCATACGTTTGCGAAAGAACAAAATTGAGCGTGCCTGGGAGAATGTCTGTATGGCAATGCTAGGTGAGCAATTTCTGGTTGGCGACGAGATATGTGGCATTGTGCTGCAAACGAAGTATCCGGTAAGTGCACAATTTTTACTTTTCTTAAATATGTTTCGATAGAAGTCTGAAAGCCGTATGTTTATGAGATGTGATCGGTCCATTCAATCGTGTTTCGTTTGGCGCTATCAGTGCTGTGAAACGCCACACTCGATATATTATCGATATATATGTATGTATATATTTTCGTGCCGTTTATTTACTTGCGGTGTCGTTTGTTTATATTTGTTTACATAGTGGTTGTAACGACGAGCTTCGTTTTTCGCGAAATGTTAATCTTCTCTTGCCGGTGCAGTCTTTAATTACATTATTTATGCCGGTATCCATTCATAAAACTGCGCACGACGGTCATCTCCGATTGAGCATGCAAGGTAAACAGTGCACAAATTAAGTTCCACAAACAAGCCGGTATTCCGGCCTCGTGTTCATAGTCGTAGTTGTTGTGTTATGTAGCGGCATTCGCACGATGACGTAACGCCAAGTTTTTGGGTATTTTTTGGTGCATTTTTACCGATATTGCTGGTATTTTTTAAGGCGTCGTGTGGCAATAAAAGTGAAATCACGAAAATAGAAGCAAAAGAAGTAACAAAAAACACAAAATACTTGAGTTTTGCAGCGATCTACTACTTGTGCAATCGATGTTTGCGTGTATACACACAAAATTTAAAAGAAAAGTGAACGTATGAAATAAACATCTCTAAAAATTGTAGCAATGTAATCTTTGCCGCATCACCGTCTGTATGTCAGTTCAATAAAGAGAGAGCTACATATTGCGAGAGAAACTGTCAACAAACGCGAAATACTACAACCAAACCTTATAGTAAAACGTGAAACCGATGAATTCTCTCAACTGTGTTTTAAGTGTTTTGAGCAACAGCGCAATCGCACTCAGCACATAGTCCACAGACAAGAGCAGAGCGAATTGTCGCTTCGGTCTGCACCGGAAGGCGACGCGTGTTTCAGATTGACGATAGCCAGCAACGCGTCAAGTATGCTTTTAAGCAACGTGCGCGTAAAACAATAATCGACGAAGACATACATAGCTACAACAAACTAACAAACGTCAGCAAAGAGATAGGAGTGGAAGGAGAGTGAGAGAGAGCGTAAATGAATGTTTGCCACCCACAGCACACTAGCGCCGAGCAAACCATAGCGAATGTGTGAAGTGCCCGCCGACTAACTCACTCACACATCTAAACACACACACACAGCCACCATCGACCAACACATAGAAACTGTCGTACGCGAAACAACAAAACGGAACGTGAAGAGAAAAAACGCCCACCGTGAAGCCCTTCCCCCTCCGTTCGCTGCTAACTTGTGTTACCGTAGCCAGAAGCAACCATCACGTTATAGTCCCCCAAGCGGCGGTAGAAGAGAGCCTCCGTTGGAGCCCTGCGCAGAAATCGATTTTTTTTTTGGCAATTTTCATACGTGCTTCGCTTACGAAGTCAACCTCAACCATAATTCGTTTAAAGCACAGACACATTGTGTCCAAATGTATGCAAACGAGGCCTAAGCGCTGCAAACGCACTGCAATTGCGAACTCGTGTGAATAGCTAAAGCCGAACAGGTTAACTGCAACGCGATCGATCGGCAAAACCGATGCCGAAAACGAAAACGACACTCACGCTGCCGCTGCCCCACCCACCCTCGCGACCTGTGTAAATGTGGATGTGAATGTGCATGTGAATGTGCATGTGAATGTGAATGCGTGCGCAAAAGCAACGGCGATCGGTGGCAAACGCAAGCTGTTTACCGACAAGTGCACAATAAACAGCCGAAAATAAAGTGAATAAAACGAAAAGTAAATAACAAAAGTGTGCTAAAATACAAAAAATACAAAAAAAAAAAGAGTTCTTCGGGCACAAATCCTACGCATTGTTAAAAAAGAAATATCTGTGCACAGGCAGCAGCTAAAATATATATTTATTTATACACGTATATAAACGTAATTTCTTGTTGTCGTTGCTTGAGCAATCGCCGTGAGTCATAATTTAACGTTTTTGTTGCTGTTCCCCACTTGACTTGGCTGCCTGGCATTGAGGTGCTGCTTGCTAGCGTTCCTCTGCTCTGCTACTGCCGCCGTTGTCGCTGGTCTCTCTTTTTGCGGCCTCTCTTGAGCGCTAAGCACGCGGGCCGTTAGCGAAAAAGGCGAAAAGGAAAACGATATATAAAATATATACATAGATATGTTTGAGCATATATTTAAATACATACGTACGATTGTATAGATGTCTGTGTGTGCTTAAATTACTAAGCGAAAAGTGAGGTGCGTGCAACAAACAAAAAAACAGAAAGCAGAAAGCAGAAAGCAGCGAACAAACAAACTGAGGGCAAAGGTTCAAAGAAGAAGTCGTATTTATTTAGGGCATGCGAAATACCATTTAGCGGCCACAAAAATCTACGAAAAATCAATAGTCGTCACTTTGTAAGCAGCAGAAAAATAGAATTAGCAAAACGCGTGCAAACAAGTTAAGCAACAAACGAGCGACGCCACAAAAGTTGACAGTTAACTGCTAAACGAGCGCACGACGAATGTAACAAAGCTTACGTAAAAGCTCAAGTGAACTGTGAATGCAGTTGCAACTGCAATCGCGTTTTTCAATCTGCCATTAACTAAATATACGAAGAACCCAAGAAAACAACAGAAAACAGCAAATCAACGAATTAGGCCGTAAAACAAATTGAAAATAAACAAAAATAAAATATAATAGAAAAATAAAAATCAACTAGTTTCGCTTCCCGCTTGAAGCTCTGTCAAAATCACCATGACGAAAGACAGATTAGCCGCTTTGCACGCCGCTCAGTCGGACGACGAGGAGTCGGAAGATGTGGCCGTCAACGTGGATGGCCATGATTCGTATATGGATGATTTCTTTGCCCAGGTGGAGGAGATACGGGGCATGATTGATAAGGTCCAGGACAATGTGGAGGAGGTGAAAAAGAAACATTCAGCCATATTGTCCGCACCACAGTCGGATGAGAAAACCAAACAGGAGCTGGAGGACCTAATGGCCGATATCAAGAAGAACGCGAATCGTGTGCGTGGCAAGCTCAAGGGCATCGAGCAGAACATCGAACAGGAGGAGCAACAGAATAAATCATCGGCCGATTTGCGTATACGCAAGACGCAACACTCGACGCTGTCGCGAAAATTTGTCGAGGTCATGACCGAATACAATCGGACCCAGACCGACTATCGAGAGCGCTGCAAGGGCAGAATACAGCGTCAGCTGGAGATAACGGGACGTGCGACCACAAACGAGGAGCTCGAGGATATGTTGGAGCAGGGAAATCCAGCCGTCTTCACCCAGGGCATCATCATGGAAACGCAGCAGGCCAAGCAAACACTGGCCGACATCGAGGCCAGACACGCGGACATCATGAAGCTGGAGACGTCCATCAAGGAGCTGCACGACATGTTCATGGACATGGCAATGCTGGTGGAGTCGCAGGGCGAGATGATCGATCGCATTGAGTACCATGTGGAGCACGCTATGGACTATGTGCAGACAGCAACTCAGGATACCAAAAAGGCGCTCAAATACCAAAGCAAAGCGCGACGGAAGAAGATCATGATACTGATATGCTTGACTGTGTTGGGTATCTTAGCGGCTGCATATGTTAGCAGTTATTTCATGTAAATTGATGCAATTACTTAACTTACTTACACACACACACACACACATATATGTATACACATTTACATACAGACACACATACTCACACACAGAAACACTATCGATGTCTGTTTAGGATGTTGTGCAACCCACCCCGATATGATTCAGTATATGTTATAATTGAAATACATTAAACTATTTAAGCGGCCCTTGCCAGTGAGTTAACATAGAAACACACACACACAAACACACACACACACACACACTTGATACTTTAGGCTCTATAATTAACAAAAATGAAAAGATACAAATATATACATATATGCATTATATAGCTAATTTGTATGATTAGTTTAGAAACCTTGAGAGTCTAGCGGCAAAGTGCGAGTATTTGTTATTATGATGCGCAGACGGCCGCCTGAGCAAAGGATATGCCTATCCCAACGCTCAACTCCCATACACACACACACACACACACAAACAAATTTAAGGATGCATATATATATATATACATACATGTATGCAAATATATAGATAAACGCCAACTGGCCTAATAATAACATTTCAAATCGTTTGATTAGCCAGCCGAAAATAAATGCCGATTAAAACAGAACCGAACAAACAAAACAAAAAGCAATTAAATATAGTCTAAATAATATATATATATATACGTATATATGATTAAAATTGCTATTGAAAGAATATATACAGTAAAAAAAGAAAGAAAAAAACAAACAAACAAAAAAGTAATTGCAAAAGCAACATGAAATTTTATTGATTATTGTTATAATGCGAAGCAAACTCAAAATTGCAACAAAAAAAAGAAAACAAAAACAAAAAATAATATTAATAATCATATATATATATAACACTTTTTTAGTAGTTTTTGCTTTGCATACATTTAAAACATTTAAACAAATGCATCTTGTTAATTCATTGTTAATTTTTTTACAAATTTATTGTTTCCGTTTAATAGGATATGCATTTAACGTTTTATTTGCTCTAAAAAAGTTCTTACGAAAATCTCAATTGCTAATATACACATATTTGTAGATTCTCTCTTTCAAAAAACAAAAAAAAATTAAAAATCGAAAAAAAAAACGCAAAGAAAATTCAATGAAACTCACTCGAAAATCTCTCAGTACGCAAATCTCATGCAAATGCTATGTATATTAAACTCTAGTTAACTTCTTGAATAATATTTATTAAACAATTATTAATGATATATACACACCAATATATATATATATATACTATATATATGTATTGCATAATAACTATAGTGACTATTTACTTATGCTATTTACCCAATCGTGTTCATATGTATTGAATGCACATTACATAAATTATACACTGAAAGACATATAGAGATTTACCCAACTCGTATATACGTATGTGTGTGTATATATATATATATATAGTATGCATATATCAATTGAGGAAGCACATAAATGCTATATACATCATATATATATATATATATATGCCACAGGCAGACTCAAATGAATCGGCAAACTGTAAAGTCAACATTAATTTTTTTTTGTTTAGTTTGTTGCGCAAAAAAATGTTCAACATTTATCTCAATCAAAACGGGTTTATTTTTCTCTTTTCGTTAGTTTTTGTGTTTAATCATTTCCGTTTAACTGCATTTTTTTTATGTCTATTGCAAAACCAAATTACTGGATATAAAAAACAAAACAGAGAAAAAGCAACTCAATACGTTTGTTTTTTAACAAAATCATAATTGAAATTAGTAGAATTTGCAATTCACACACACACAGACACACATATATATATAAACACAAACATTCATGCACACCCATGCACACCCATGCACACCCACGCACCTGATTCGCCTAACACATTCTGCCTTGCAATATTAACCCACTTATTTATTTGATTATTTCTCTTTCTTTCTTTGTTTTTTTTTTTTGTTTATTTTCGTTTTTAAACTCAAACCATATGACTAACAACAACGCCAACCACAAACAACAATCGGAAATTTTATTATTTAACCCAACTGCATGCCAAATCGTTCAAAATTAAATCTGCTAACTTTTATTTATATTTATACATATATATTTATAAATATATTTGTTTATATGTAAACTACATTCATGCTCATAGCATCAAAGCAAGCAAGTAGCATGCCAAAACAAATCCTATATTTTCACTAAAATAAAACAAAACCAAAACAACTACAACAAACACCTGAAATGTTTGACAATGAGCAATGCTTACGCCTAAGTACGAAATGCACCTAAAGAGCACTACTATATATCTATTGAATGGAAAACAAAAACAAAACGAAATACCAGAAATCAAACAAAAACAACAACAAAACAGAATGAGCCAGAGTTAAAACCTAATTTCTAGTCCACTGTGAATGCAACTGCAAGCACGTTGCACGTTTCTTTGATTACACCTTAAGCGAGAGTATTTTTGCAACAACTGTCACCAAAACAACAACAACAACAACAACCACCACCGACAACCAACAACAACAACAACTTCGTATTATGGCAGTCAATCAAGCTGCGTCAGCCTTTAGCCGCATTCAATGTGTTTTCTCATGCCCAATTAAAAACAACAAAATAATACAAAAGTAAAAAAGTAAAAAAAAAAAACTTAAATGCATTAAACGCGACTCCGCCGTCCAGCCTCGCCATACGAAAACCAAAACCAACAAAAAAAATCCGAAAAAAAACCTAACACAACGAAAATTGTATAGAAAACGTCAAAAATTACGTGAAACCCAAAGTGTTTTGCCACGCGGGATTCCCAGCCTTAGCGCCAACGTCTCCAACGCCTCTCCCCCACACATGCAGCTGCAAATCGCCATTCCCCCAACAGAGGTGAGTAATTGAGTTTTGTTTCTGGTTTTATTTTTATGTTTTGCCAGTTGAGAGTCTCGTCACCCGCGTAACTGCAATAAATACGACCATAGGAATATATATACATATGTATTTACATATGAGTGCATGCACATTGTGTTCGCAATGCCGGAATATCTGTAACGCCTAGTTTGCGTTGTGTCTAATGCGCACTTCCAGCGTTTTAAATGATATATGAACAAGTAACAATAGTGTTCGACTAGAAGATACCCTGATACAATGTATCTTTGAGAGTGAATTTAGATTTGATTGCGAATAGATTAGTATCCTTATCTTTATAATCTTTTTAGCGAAACTATATATAACTGTAGATCGTTTAGATTAACTGAGGACTTGATAAAGTCAGCTGTTGACCTTTTTTAAGAATATTATATATAACATACTTTATAAATCCGTTATACTATTATAATTTCAAATATGTTTTAGGGTATACATATATTCCATACATGTCTGGAATTAAATGTCAATTATTTTCTGAACGCAATTGAACGGAGCGCAAAATTAATTGGGTTCGTGAGAGTTAATATGCCAATGATTAGATTGTAAATAAATTCAATTGAGCAATTTAGTTGGGGGAAACTATATATATAATGGGAATCCGATAGAAATTATAAAATTACGAGTCATTAAAATTGCAAATAATGGAATCTATTGAGCGTGCATAAAGTATATAATAGAAATGTCAGTAAATTGCAATTCTTATCAATAATTGCTCAAAAGGAAATGTGAGATTAATGAAAAACTTGAAATACAAATTGAAGACACATATATAAATATGTAGCATAAAGTGAAGTTCATGTGAACAAGCAATGCTCTTAGAGTAGACAAAGGCTAGGAAATATAATACAAACTTTCCAGATCTAATATTAAGTAACCCTTATTCTGAAAATGTTATTTATAAATGATTTGTCATTCGTTGAACTGCAACCCACACACGCGAAAGTTAGCACATTTCGTTACCCATTTATCTTCTATATATATATATATATTTGGTGTTGAAATCTGTTTGATGAGATGATCTCATGTTATCGAGTCATTTATATATATACAATATTTCTCTTTAGAGTTTCGAGTATCATTGAATGTTCATTTCATATTTATAGATCTTGCTCAACATTTCGACAGTCATCATAATCATCATCTTTCACAGCTCTCGCGCCGCACTGTTTTATAGGGTCTCGTTTTATCTACGTTTCGTTAATCTATAAAGCTCGTTCTTCAACATGCATCATTTACACCCGACTTCCTGCTCCTAAATAATGTGACTGACCCTAATGTGCCTTAGACATGCATCACCCACATTTACGAGTGCCTCAAATTGAATCGTTGAGTCATCCACGCGCTTGAACTGCCCATAATAAACGGACACAACAAGCGATAAATGTAAAAGAGAAAACTATTTACATTTTCTGTTTATTAGTTATTAAAAGCTTATTATTGAAATAAAAAAAGCCTTCAAATGAATGAGTGAATCATGCGATAGGCTAAAAACAAAAAAATTACTGATAAGAACTTTTTTTTGCCCGATTATGAAAGAAACAAAATATTTTGTTTTATACTTTCGCCCATTTTAGTTGAACTTAAATGTTTTATAAATGACTGAAATAATAATGAAACATTTAATTTTCCTTTCCTAATTTTTCTATTTTAAGTTAAAAGCAAAGTGTGAAGCTATTAATTTTTGCACTGTTCCTCAGTTCCGTTCTCTGTCTCGCCTCGTGCTTGTATTTCTCTGTACGTCTGTGTGTGCTGTATATGTATTTTTTTTGTCGATGTTCTCGCTCTTTGCTCGTCATTCGTCATTCATTGTTTGGCTTTTCTAATACTCTAGGCTAAATGAGAGAATGAAGAGTCGTTTATGTGTTGGATTGTGGGTCAAAGGGTTAAATGTGGTTAAAAATAACAGTATTGACGTACGATTTCGTTATACAATACTGACTTTCAATTCAATTTGTATATCCATTTATATATACGGTACATATATACTTATGTATCATCCTAAATGCCTTTTGAAGGGTATCTTGTAGTTCATACTGCTTTGAAATCGAACAGTTGTTAGTTTTTGTTTTTCCCCTTCAGTCTTGAGTTTGATGACTGCCGCAATGCAACACGGTGTCTTACCTTCAAAGCCCTACCCCACCCACAGCAACCCGCATCGAGTCATGAAATCAATTTATGTATGTATTTAGCTTTTCTGTTGTTTGCTTCTATTTTTTCTTCTCATGCCTCTGGCCATCTGTGGACTTTGTGCGTGCGTGTGTCTGAGTCTGTGCTTGTTGGCCAAGACCATGGCAAGTCATTTTTGCCAATTCACTAAACACCCAACTCTTTCTGTCTGGCTATTTCTATTTCCACTTTACTGTGTGTAACGTTGGGCATTTTATTTCACGCCGCCCTTTCCCAGCTGATGAGTCATGAACTCTGGGAACTGAACAATTTTCTTTGGACTGACTGTGTACATTCAATTGATTCACATGACTTTTTCTTGCAAAAAAAAAACTCAATTCGCACTTGAATATTGACTACTATTGATTGGAGCATATAAAGCAACAGCAGGCATCTCTGAAACCATTGAGTATACCGAATTTCCAAGTGTCAAAAGTTGGTGTTTGATATATATGAATTCATTTTAGATTTTACATTTGGACATAAATCATTTTTCGTGAATTTACAAAGAAAAGGAATACTGCTGCTTGGAATGTTGGAAGTTAATTAACATTCTTGGGACAAGCTTCGTACTACTTTTAGTTATATATTGATTTTTTCCTCATTGTGAGACTCGAAACTAAATTTGAGCCTATTACTCAACTACTCCTCGTAGAGCCGGCCACATGTATTGATTTTGTTGATGTTCTAACCGTTGTTGTTGTTTTTCTAAGAGCAAACAATTTTGTTAATTGAAAACAAATTTAGAGAGCTGCCAGGTCAGGTCAAGCCTCGAGGACGAGCTCGCACATGGAACCCAAGGTAGTAATCGGTGTAGCCAAACAATGATATGTGTGGGTGTGAGTGTGTAAAAGTAGCCAAAGTTAGCGAAACTATTTAATTGCCTATGCTGGATAATCTGGACGTGCAGATTTCTATTTAAAACCAAAACTAAAAAGTAATATTCATGTGAAAAGTTTTCAGTACATAAATAACTACACATGGTTATTTAATTATTTATTGTCGAATGAGTGTGTAACAAGTAAAAATCTCTAGTCGGAGTGCCTAACTATGGGATACTCTATAGCTTGATCTAGCATAAAAATATGTTAAGAGAAAAAATCACCCAAAAAATTACCTCTACCAACCTCTCTCCTCTCTTTGGAGTTCATTATATAAAATATATGAAATTTTAGCTCACAGAGCTATGGTCTTTATATGGAAATTGAATTGGTTATGTTGACTTTTGTGTTTGAATTCGATTATTTTAATTAATTTTAATATTAAAACTATCGATTTTATAGACGTGACTACACCGTTTCCCACCATTCCGTTCCATGGACCCAGACAAAAAAAAATTGCGTTGCTTTCAAACAGAGACACTTTTTTACCCTTTTTTTAATGTGAATTGAAAATGGGATTTCAGCGTATGATGGTTTCGTAAAATTGTATGTAATTGGCAGAAGAAGGAGTGCCAGATTCCATAATGTTTATTTATATATAATCAGGTCGACGAACTATGTCGTTTATAGTTAATAGAGATGTGTGTTATGGCAAATACATACATATAATTGTGAATAACTTACGCTTTTAAAATATGATTAAGAAATTCTTTGGAAGGAAAGTTATTCAACTATTAAGTTTCCAGTAACTCAGCAGTCACTGCGTAAGCAAAAAGGGTTATGCGCGCTGGTTGTAATATATATACAAAGTGTATGAATGACTGCAGTATCGGCTCATCACAGTGCTCAGGGTATTTCCTAGTCAGGCCGTTCCGACTAGAGCACTCTTGATGTTCGTTGTTGATTCAGTTAATTCTCCAGCTCTACAACAGGACCTTTGACTGCCGGTCCGTTGCAAACTAAATGTGTTTACGTGTATTTCATTTGATATTGCTGCAGCAGCAGCAGCAGAGAGCACTGAAAGTGTAATACGAGTGCCTGGACTGTTAACGAGCAGCCCATTTAAAATAGCAAACGGACTGCAGACGGGCCAGTTGCAGATTGTTTTAAAGTTAAACTAGAGTTTTTTTTTGGGCTGTTTATTTATTTATTTTATTTTCATTTTACAAGCTTTCAAGGTGCTCGAGTGATTTTGTTACGAGAGTCAGCGATGCGAGCAGAGAAATTTCCACAGTTTTGGTGTACATAATTTTACATTTAAATTCCATTCGCTTTGCCAACATCAGCTTCAATTTCCTTTCTCTATTTTATTATTTTGGGCCATGGAAATGTTGTTATTTTCGTTTAATTTTCTTTTTGTGCAAAACAAAGAATGAGAAAAAGTGAAAGTGAACTGTTAAGCAGGCCACAGCTATTATTTAAGCTTGAAAAATTGGTATTCTAATGCATGTGCATATATTTTGGCAACGTGTTAATTGTACAAAGGACTTAGAGCTCTGCGCTATGACAAATGTCCCCAAAACTTTTGATTCGATTAGCAGCTTTTAGTTTGGCCCCGTTGTTGCTGTTGCTGTTTTTGCACGCCCTTGTCTGAATCTCTAATTAAAATGCGAAAAGCTCCCAGAAAGCTGAAATGAATTGCAAGCAACAGCGCAATCAACGAAAAAGCACCAACTAATTAAGGAAGTGAGTGAGGGGGAAACGCACCGAAAGCCCTGACTAAGGCGTCTCTCTGTTGGCCCAAAGCCAGAAGACCTAGCCAAGAATTGTGGCTTACAGTTTTCAGTGTGCACGTAAATGTTGAAAAAAGCCTAGCAGACTTTAACAAAGCAACAGTCAAAAATAGAATAGAGAAACAGAGAGAGAGAGGAGAGAGAGAGAGAGAATGGGTGAATGAGAGTCCTTTGGCGTGGAAACATTCTCAGGGACTGGCTATGTCAATAAACTAACTACATAACCCTTTCATTCCCTCAGCAAATAAGAAAAACAAAACTGGAGTAGACACAAAAAGATAGCGTTCGCAAGGAGTTCGGAAAGTTAGTGAGCTGCAGGACGATGACGAGTCAGAAAGATAGAAGTAAGAAAAGAATATATATAAAATATTTCAGCTGTCATCCAGAAATTAATATCTTTAGATAATAAAGAATAGTTTCAAAATCGTTAACATAATTTTACTCGATAACTTTAATATACAGTGTAATGCAGATTTGAACTATCTATAGGTAAAATATTTCAATAATTTTTCATACACAAGCAGATTCACAAGCGCATTTCTTGCTGTGCTAGTTCCTGAGCTCACTTAAGTTGTACTACTTAATATATTTTATGCATCCGCTATGCACAGTGAGTGAACTTTCAGGAGCGCTGCTCGTCGCTCATAATAGAGAATTTCAGCTTGTAAGCTGCAGTTGGCCAACTGACATGAACTAAGAGCATTTCTTACAGCTAATCGCTTTGCCCCCCTCCAAAACCACAAAGTCTCCCCACACACACACATACACACACACAGACACTCTCTCGGGCAGGCCAACTCACGTTATTCATTTAGACGTTCGTTGAATGTTTTAGTGGCTGCAGCGTGTCGGGCGTTTAATTTGCCCCTTTTCATTCTGTCGCCTCAGAGCTTGAATTGCTGTCAGTTTAATAGCTGCAGCTGATATTGGATATTCGGACTTTTATTGTTTCAGCGTGCAGTTGCAGCTGCTGCACTGGCTATTTGTAATGTAAGATTAATCGACGTTAAAGAGAAGAAACCGTAATAATGTAAAGGACAAAATGAGATTAATAATCTTTGACTAAATTTCTTTCTCTTTAGCTTAGCAACTAAAGCAGCTCTGTTGCTTAACATTAAATAGAATATTGATGAATAAATTTAAAGCTCTATTGCTTATGCTTTATTCACTCAATAACAATAGCTTACATATTAAAGCCACAGCTCCCTTTACGGGTTATTAGATTACTACTATATGCTCCTCTGCCTGTCTGGCTACTATGGTATTTGAGGTATTTCAATTAATTACTGACTCTTGTTAGTAGGTACGTGAAATGAAATGCGTAGACTTGTTGAGATTTTCAGATTACCGAAGCCTTTGTTATGTGCTAATGAATAATTCTTCAAGGCCCGTGTCCAGTTAATACGCATTCTCATTATATGAGCAAAAACAACAGCTCGGCGTTTTCATTAAGATTATCTTGTGCAGTATAAAGCAAGCAAGCCTTATTAATTAAAATTAAAAAATATAAAAAAAATGAAAACTTTTTTTTGAGCGTAAGCCAGAGGCATACTTTTTAGTCCGAAGATTTTATATATTTTTATTTATTATGCTGTTTACGAGTTCCCTTGTCTTTTGCAATGTGGCCAATTTGTCCCGGGTGTTTCCTGGGGGCGCGTATACGTAATAATGGCCGACTGTCGACTTCCTTCCGTTTTTTCCGGTCTGTGGCGGCCATTTTCTCAGCTATATTTAACTTTAATAGCAACATTTTTTATATACATATGTGTGTAGAAATAAATGTGTGTGTATGTGTGTGTGTGAAGGCAACTTCACTTATGGCTGACATCATATTTATTTTATTGCTGTTTAATTCTAAATGGCCGCCGTCCGCCATGTTTGCCAATATCAAGTTTATTGACATGCAAACGAAGACAACAAAATCGCTAGCTTGCGAGGAGGGCCTGGCACACATGTACGCGGTCACAATGTCAACCGTATAACTGTAAACACCGCAACACTGGCGGGAGGTACCAATCTGCGTACACATACCACAAACAAACACACACACAGGCAGACACACACACATACATACATAAAATTAAGTCGACATGCGCCTTCCGATGAAAGAAGCAAGTAACTGCGCAAGCTCTCCGTCCCTCCCTCACGCCCAACAATCAAAATAATCCATTTCGCTTGCTTTTTTAAACATGCGCAATAACAACAACAGCAAAGGCAAAAGCAAAAGCAAAAGCAGCGGCAGCAAATCAAAAACTGAACACACACACACACACACAGACAAACACACGCACGCACAGTCGGACACAGCCACGCGTTAACACGCAAAAGCCGCTCTTTTGATTTTCGCTGAGCGCATGACATCCCACATTGAGCGAGCTTTCTTTTCAGTTCGCTCTTGCCCAATGCTCTCCCAATGGCTTGGCTAAGGCGGCTATGTTTTTGAATTGTCATTGTCGCACAGTGATTTGATCACATTTTTTATAATATAAAATAAAAAATAAAAAAATTAATACAAGACTTCCTTTTTACAATTAATAATTTTAATATTTTGCAAAATATATTCAACAATATCATATATATAATATTTATTCATTGTCTAATCGTACAAAACTACAACCACTGTGCGCAGCTCATCGCTGTGCTCCTACTGCTTCTTTTTGTTTGCGTCTGTATCTGTGTATCTGTTGTGTTTAAATATAAATATGTACATAAACTTTTGTGTGCCACTGTGTTAATTTTCACACACTCAAAATGGAGAACAAGAACAACGTCGAACAAGCAACAGAAGCAAAATATACCGCAGCAACAGCAGAAGCAGCAGCAGCAGCAGCAGCAACAACAACTTTTTGTCGCTATGTCGTGTCCTCAGTTCCTTTGAATTTCTAACCATGTCGCCGCTGCGTCCCAACCGTCTGCAGCTGTCCTTACCCAATATTTTGCAAGCTCCACCCGTCTACCACTTCCTGTTGTGTCGCGTGCTAGTTCGGTGCGTGTGTGTGTGTGTGTGTGTATATATATGTGTGTGTGTGTGCTTGTATTTTGTTATACTTTTTGTTGCGTCTCGTATTATGTTGCACACGCATACTCACACACACGCACACCCACGTCCACATGTATATATATGTATATATATATATGTATATATATATATATATATATATATATATATATATATATATATGTATGTAGCTTTATGTGTTATCCCAACCTTTTGTGTTGCCATTTTTACAGCTACCACTGCTGCTTCGGCTGCTCTTTTCATGTGCATGTCGCGCCATGTGTGTCTGTGTGTGAGTGTGTTCGTGAGTGTGTGTCTGTGTGTATGTGTTTGAGTTTAATTGCCGTGTTCAAAAGTAGGCTACAAATTTTCAGCGTCAATTTGACAGCGTAATGCCCAGACTAAATGCTATTTATAGCATGAATTTGGTCGAGGACTAATCAGATTTAACCTGGTCAGCTATTGGCAGAGGTTCCAAGGCAGTGCTGGTAACAGTTAGCCCATTCTCGTTACTGTGTGGAAGTGGACTGCTTTAAGCCAGCACTTGTTTTCGCAACGAGCTGCAGTAATGTGGCTTCAGTCTTACACTAACACCGACGCCCACGCCAAAGCGAACATCCTCAACAATGATAACGCCAAATGCTATCCTCTTATCGCCGCGGGCATATCATTTAATTTCCACATTATTTGTCACAAAATGACTGGGGCCAGTGGGCGTAGGTGTGGGTGTGGGTCGGCTGTGATAGTGGACTAATCTGGCCGCCAGGCAGGCAAACATAAAATGTGCTATTAATTAGTTTTTCCGATGCTGCCCCCAAAGGCCGTCGCAACACCAACAAAAGAGCAAAAAAAAAATAAATAAAATAAAACTTTGTTGTTTTGTTTCTGCACACGAGCACAGGACAGCAACAGACAGAGACGCACTATGACTGCGGGTGCGAGCGAGATGAAGCTTTTGGAGGTACAGCCATCGCGTAGAATATCGAAAAATTTTCCAACATTTTCTTGCTGTTCTGTTGTTATTCAGCTATCTGAGCACATGACTTGTAATTGCGCGTTGCTTCCATTTTGCTTTTTGCGCTTTTGTCCTTTGGGGTGCAATTAGATTTGACACTAAATTATTCTCCGTGCGTTTGGCGAGGTTAAAATTAATCATACGCCATGCTGGCGCACGCAAAATACTTCCCCAATTACTCATTGCAGTGTTTAGCTAACCAACTGTGAGTCAGCCACGCCCCAGGTGAGCATTCGTCTGACTACTATTTGCGGCAGCTTCTAATAGTCAGAATGCTGTTCCGATCGATTGATTGATTGATTGCTGCTCACGCTTTGATAGATGGCAACAGCATATACAAAGGCTTGCCATAAATTGATTTGAGTTACGGTTTATTGAACTCCTCGGTCGAATACAGCCAGTGCAAATGATGGCAACATCTTGAAGCAAACATAGCTTAAAACAAAAAAAGAAATGAAGAAAACAACCTTTGCCAATGTCGCTACCGCTGCTGCTTATCGTTTGCCAATTTGCATATGGCTCAGGTTCTTAATTTGCCCATAAAACTCACCTCATATCTAGACCCGGTCTCAAGCGTATCATTCGCGCAGTTCATTGCGAGTTCAAGTTTAAAAGCGGCTATCAAACTTTTTCGAATCGTTGGCCATGTCTGTCAATGATTTCTCTATTTGAGGGAAAAGGAAGTTGTTATATAAAGGTTTTATTTACTGCAATCAGTATCTATTCTAACCATAGAGCTGAAGCGTATTCATTATTCGTTGGGCAATTGCGCACTCGAGACCTAATTTCAAGGGCAATTCATATCAAAAGCAAAAATTGTTTAACGACTTTTGTGTTTTGCTTTTGGTTTTGGCTTTTGTTTAGCTGTTGTTTTCTGGTTCTGGTTTCTCTGCTGTTTGTCACCTTGCCGTGTGGGGAACCGGTTGCGATGACGGCATTGAATTACTTGACAGCTGGAGTCTTTTATCAGTTTGTCTCGACTTTCATACTCTCGTTCTTTCGTTATCTTTCTTTCTATTTGTTATGGAAGTGGCAAACGACTTTCAGCTGTCAGCGACCTTCGCCAAATACAAATTGCCCCCGCAGCGACCTTTGGGGCCCATCACCGTTCCTCTCTTTCTCTGTCTCTCTCTCTCTCTCTCTCTCTCATATTGTTAAATAATTTACATCTTTATAAATGATCACATATGATGCCCCAGCCGCCTGAACAGTATTCAATCTTCGCGCGCAACTAATGAGTTTCTGTTTTCTCTCTCTCCCTCCGTCTCTCTCGCTCTCTGTGTCTCTTTTAAAAGCGTTTGCAAGTTTATTTTTTTGGCCTGGCTTTCGTCTTTGTCTTTTAGCTGTCAACAGAGATTTGGCCAGCCAACTGGGGATAGTAACGAGATTACTCCCACTTCCCTTTGGCGCCGGTTTATTTATTTATTTTTGTATGTCAACTTAATGGAATTGTTAATGTCAGGCAGAGAATATATATACATTTTTTTATATTATTTCCCACTCTGTGCATGAAATAATTTCTCGCCAAGGCAAAGAAAAAAATGCAACTTTCAGTTAAGGCATTCTCAAGTACACAGGTCACAGAGCAATGCAGTCTTAACGAGCCAACAGCTGCGAAGGTCGGTAGATGATGGAACTACTTAGAGCGGCATTTGTGCATCATTGACAATAATCGGATTGTCGACATTGCAACGCTCTGCTCGTTACAGGGCTGTTGACATCATTAAAAGCAGATTCTGCGAGTCTGACTTTGTGGCTTTCAATGTAAAAGTGGACTAGCAACCACAGTGAGCTAAGGGATAATTAATAAATGTTCAATGTATTATATATATCATATTTCTAAAATTATAAAAGCGATTGCAACAATCTGCGTTAGTTACAAATTTCCGATTAAAAACTATAAGGCAGGTGATTTACACTAAAGCTTTCTAAGATTTTAGCTGAATTTAATGCGAATTGAAATCACGAGGGCAAAGCCTTGTATAATCTTTCGATTTAGCAGTAAATATGAAAGAAAAATGACTTATATATTATTATATAATATTTTGAATAAGAAATAGTAATTATTATAAGAGGCTGTAAAGAAATGTCACTTTTTAAATCTCAAAAAATGAATAAATGTCACGAATATAGTGATTCATCTTTAAAAGCATAATAAATCTCGAAACATTAGCAGATATTATGAATTAAATTCTTATCTAATCTCATTCAAAACGAATTCTCTTAATTTAAAAGCTTCTTTGTTCACTTTGGCACAGTTTTCACTGTAGTCAACAAGCTTTTGCGTCTGTCTCTGTGTGTGTGTGTGTGAAGGACTTTTATGATGCTATATCCTCTTGCTGTTTATTGCTGTTGGATTTGCGCGTTAAACGCATTAAGATTTCTACCATCCGCTGCCGGCGCTGACAGCACTAAAATCCAATTAATTATGCAACGAAACCCGAGCCGCGTATTCTTCATAGTTTATTTTTAGTTGCTGTTGCCTGGTTGATTTTGAACAGATTTATTTAAATTAAAGAGCATACAAATTGCGCGCTATTTCTCTAGTTATTTGGACTTTAATTTAATTTGTATTTTTTATAAGTCGGCAAACTGTGCACTTTAAGCGTACGTCTCCGCTGCCTCCGCCAGAAGCCGTCAATCATCATCAGCATTGCTATTATTATTATTATTGTCGTCATTATTATCAAGCTGTGCTTGCCTTTGAGCTTGACCGCCAGAAAAGCTGGGAAAAATATGAGGCACGTCGAGCAAGCAGCTGGGCTTAAAGAAACCTTTACCATGCCGAAGGGGCTAATCTAAAGACTGGACCGCTGTTCGCCGTCTTCTTCCTCTTGTTCTCATTGTTGCTGTTGTTGTTATCAGCGTTTGTTTGTTTTGCGCTCGGTCCTTTGGTTTCCCTTTTGGTTGACAATCTGACAAGCCTCAAGTACGTGGCGTTTGTAATTTGCTTTTTGCCCATTTGTCGTTCTGTTCTTGGTACTGGCTCGCATCCTGCTGCTGCTGCTGCTGCTGACAACGCCACTTTCTGTATTGGGGCTATAAAACGGTTCTTATTTTCCTTTCTGTATTTCTTGTTGTTGCTCTCTGCGCACAACTGCCGCTACCCAAAGGCATTTTATGTTATGGCAAGCACACGCACCACTCATATTACCCACAACACTAAAGTCCAGGACCACACGAAAGCAACACCACAACCACATCAGCCCCACGATACCTTGAGAATAATCAGCTTGGTTTTGTCTGCAAATATACAAATATACAATATATATGTATGAATAAATATTTGTATATGTAATTAGAAATGTGTATTTTAATGCAAGTTGACGTTGAAATTGAAGCACAAAATGTTTCAAGTATTTTAATAATATATTCATTAAGTCAAATGCAGTCTATACTGGCTTCAGTTATGTGGACAAATATGTTTTTGATGACATCCTGGCAAATACCAAATTCTGTTTCATTATGAATTTATTAGCCACTTATGTTTAACTTTTATTCAGCAATTACTGAGATTAACTGTTTATGGAAAAGCAAAAGAACGCTCATCGTAATTTTATACAAGTTTCCTGAATACAATAAGCTACATAAATGAGAGATTGAATCCGAATTGTCTGAGCTCAGCATATATATAGAAATATATATACTATATGTATCTATATGTGTAGATTATTACGGCTTCGAAAGTAAATAAGCTTGCCAAAGGACTATATATTTGGTCGTAATACATTCTTAAGGGCCACCGAAAACGCTCAGCTGCTCGCTGTGTTTGACATGTGCGTGTCGTAAAACCTGTCGCCTCATAGACGACGACGATGACGATGATGACCTTGCCGCGGGAACAACAAGCCACGAGTTTTGCGAACAGTAGACTTTCGACTTTCTTTCTGGTTACTCTTTATGGAGATTCTATATCGACCTTCAAGGCAAAACCCAATTTGCATTACATTTGCTGCGCGCTCGCATAATATTTTATGCAAACAAATAGATATTACATTTATGAGGCGACACACAGAGTTACAGAAATGAAACAAGGCTTGAGCAAGTGCTTATATAAGGTTAACCATTGCCAATTGTCTCTTTCATAAGCAAAAAAAAAAAATATGATAGACAAATATATACGTGAATAAATAGATGAGTTGTAATTCTGTTAATATGTGTTATATCATTTATACTTCGAACAATTCTAGCTTGTTTACCACAAACAAAAGTTATGAAATATATCAAAAACTATATTTAAATAAAAATATGTATATAATTTAAATTTAATATATAAAGAAATTTAAATTACAAATATGAATCTAATATAAATATGTATACTAATATAATTCATTTCGTAAATGAAATCCTTTTCATTTTAATATTTGTAATAATAAATATTATAGGAATTTAAAGCATTTATATTAAGTTTTAATAATACAATAACACGTATATATATATTCTACAAATATTTATATATGGTTATTTATAGATGCTTTCTGCATGGTATATGCTTTAATTTAGAAATTTTATTGCCAAATCGCGTCCGGCTATTTACGTTTTGCTCGAACTCGCATCCTTGATTAGCTGCTGTCATTTCTCATATGCGAATCGATGTCGTTTCTCAGTTCGTTTTCCTTTTTGCCAATCTACTTTTCATTGGAGTATTTGTTTGCCTTTGCAAAAGTTGCAAAACACAAAACAAAAAAGAAGCATGAAAAAGAGAAAGCAAAATAAATAAAACAATAACACGAAATGCTTCATGGCTGATTGACCCATCGTAAATCTCACAGCGGGAGCCTACACGGCGTATACATTTCAGCTTGGGCCCGCATACGCTTCAATTCACAGCCGTAAAAAAGGCAGAACCGTGTAGCATACTTCTCGGGGTGCGCGACGAAGGGCGCCCATTAAAAACGGCGCCTGACCTTTAACTTGGCTATTTTCGCATAAACGTCCACACACACATATATATAAATATATATATTTACAGCATTGTACGTATATATATGTATATATATCTGTAGGTACTGTGGGTATATGTGAAGGAGCTCGTTACGGCAGCTGCGTTGTAGGCTCGAGGCACTTGTAACTTTGCACATAAATTAACTGTCAAAAGAACAGCCTCTTCCTGGCAAGGCAGGAATTTCTTGCTTGTAAATTTATCTTGTAATTACATAGCGCACCGTTGTTTTTTTAGAATTGTTGCTCTTGTTGTTGTCCTTTTGGTTTAATTACAACAAATTTTTTATATGAGAAAAAAAATACTTTAGTGACATTTTCATTTGAATCTATTTTATCCGTCTGTTAATATGAAAATAGTTTAAAATTAATAAACTATATATTTAATTTCGCATTATTATTTATATATCACATCATTATTTACGGCGAATAAATCTTTAATTTGCATAACAAATATATTTTAAATTAAATACATATATTTACATAATGCATTGCAGTGTATAATTGGCTCGGACAGCTTTACAACAATATAAAAAAATGTAAATGGTTTAATGAATAAATAGGGAAAAAAAGAAAATTGTGTTCCGTTTGACATTCGTGAGTTTTCAATTCAATAAAACTCTGTGCAATTTCCTTTTTTCATGTTTTTGTTTTTGCCGCGTTGTCAGAATCAGATGCAAAAGCTTAATTAAATGTTTTATTAACCTTTCTTTTATATTTTTCCACTACTCGTGCCTTGGGTCAAATTTTTTCCTGCTTTCCGTCGTCGCTGTGAGGAAAAACCATTACGGAAGGCACGCATAAATTCATAAAATGCCAAAGAAACGTGGACGCGCACAAAAATAATGATATAAAGAAATATTTATATGCATGTGCGTATATTTACATACATACGTATGTATGTATGCAAATGATATCCGTGTCCGACAGTTAAAGGTAACTCCATGCAAAACCGAAACGGCGAATGACCGCCCTCTTGACCCACTTTCATGAAACATATGCCATATGCCACAAGCGAGTCCTCATTCACGTCAAAAAAAGAACATTGATGTAAATGTAAAATATAATTATATATATTCTACTGATATATCTGGGTAGCAAGTAATCAACTCTGCTGTTTGTTTCAGTACAATACTTGAAAGCTACATTTGAATTCTTAAAGTTGTCATTCAGTCACTCAGACCAATCAGATTTCGAAATGAAACTCACATTGCGTATACGCAGTGTGAATCTATTGTTGCTGCTATTCAACTCTGCTTTGCGCTTTCAACTGTGCATCATTCTTGCTCTGGCTCTTACGCATTCGACTTTACTGAATAGTCATAAATTGTGAGATATTTTGCCATCTTGTGGTTTTGTGGCGTGCAACGCATAATGCGAGGCCAATTTATTGGCAATTTTTCCACTTCTTCTGAAATTTATTGTTGTATCATTATGTTTTGTTGCCAGTTGCTACCACGCCCACACTGGAGCGAGAGGCCGCCTGCATCTAACACGATGAATTCGGTGAATTCGATGAATTTCTGCTTCTGCTTCTACTTATTTTTCTTCTTCTTTTCTTTGGTTTTTCTTTTCAACGCTTCGCTTTGCAAATTTCGAATTTGTCATATCAGCAAATGCCGTTTCTTTGGCCTATCTGTGATTTATGTCGCGTGTGTATTATTTTTTTTTTATACTGGGAATGTATATAAAACAGAGACTCATTCTCGGTTATCTAGTACCCGTGTGAGTTTGGTTTAAGTAAATAAAAACTTTCTGCAAGTTGTTCTCTCTCATTTTGTTTTTGTTGCGCTAATCTTTAGTATTGTTTCGTGTTGTTACCTGTCAAACTGATAAGTTCAGTTGTCTGATACAATCTAGTCAAAGTGTTTTGCGATGATTCACACGAAACTTTCGACTGTAAAGAAGGAATTTTTCAAGCTACGAAGCGGAATAGGTAATCTGAGTAAATGTGTTCTTTATACAAAATTCATTTCACTCATATGAGTGAATATGTAAGTTTTTCCTTATACCCTGAACGTGTTTAAAATGGGAAATCAGGGTATAATGGATTTATGGAAATACATGTAACTGACCAAGGAAGCATGACAGATCCCATAAAGTATATACATATATGCTTGATCAGGGCGACGAGCTTAGTTGATATAGCCGTAATATAAACGCAGAGATCTCGTAAACCACAAAAGCTAAAGACTTCAAATTTTAAATTTAAACTAGCTATACCATATACAGTGTAAGCTTATAATGATTTTTCGATATCTCATCACATTACCCTGTTATCGATAATAATCGATCAACTGACTTCGTTTTTAAGCTTAATTTGAGGACCGTTAGAGAGTAGGAGATTTCAGATTTATTGTGTGCATTCATTACATAGATTGCACAGATTTTAGTAATATGTAGATTATGGATACCACTCCCCCATCGTTTCAAAATTGGAAAAAACTTATTTCAAATACTTACAGATTTGGTAAGCACAATCTGTAAGCGTTTGAATGTTAGTATTATGTATTAAAAGTTTGATTAAAAAGGTCCATCTATGCACATATGGTGTATGTGTGTGTACGTATGCATAACAAAAGCGTAGAATGATTGGAATATGAGCTCTCACCTAGACTTGTTTCTTTTGTTTATTTGTGAATTAAAAAACTTTGAAAAAGGAAATTTTATGCTGCGGTTAAGCAATTTCAACCATGTCCGAATTATTGCAACTTTTGCTGTATGAAAGCAGCAAAACTCTCTCATTTTTTCATTCACTAAGAGTTAATTACTATGGTTGGCTCTACTATTATGCTTCAACCCACCTCTCTCCGTCTCTCGACAAACCACTTAGCCTGCAGCGTCCACAGCTACACTCGGCTTTCATTTGCTGCCCACACCTATTTCCATTCCAAAACTCCCCCACTTTTGCCCTGAGCACTGTTCGTTATTAATGTTGCAGGCATCTCACAAAGGTGCAACACATAAATGTAGCCATTGCCTGGCAACGTCGGCAGCAACAGCAACATCAACCGCAAATTCGGACACACAGACCCTAATGCCTTTAGCTTTTCAAGTGAGCGTAGACTTAATCCGGTATTTCCGAAATGCCATAATGGAAACAACAGAGTCAAATTCTAAAATTAATCTGCGTGTGTCTGAATGGGAGTGTAATAATTACATTTTCAAATAACAATATGTTGATGTAATTAGTTTGACTAGCATATACTCTGGCATCTTAATAAATATAAATATCAGTATCTAAAGTACAAAATTTTATATTGAATATGTTATTGTAGATCAAGAATCACTGTGAGAAGCTAAGCTACAACAGTTATTTGAAACGATAAGGATGAGGTCAAGAATATGTATAGTCAACTAAAACTATCTTTTAGGCATTAACTAAAGTAAAGTAAGTGGACAAGTTAGTTAGATTTCTTCAGCAAGTCGAATGCAGACTCCAGTATTTGCCCGTCATTAATTGCACTTGGCACTAACAGCAAAATTTGTCGACTGAGCCCGAATTCTGTTCATTAATTTTCGCCAGCTGTGCGACTTTGCAGCTTTCAAAATCAAAATCAATTAATAATCTTCATATTTTGCGTGTGTGTGTGTGTGTGTATGTATATGTGTGTGTGTGTCTGTTTGTACAAGCAACATGTGACAAAATGGTTCGTGCTTGACTGTTTTGAGCATATTCTGCCATCCTGTTACGGTCCACAGCGCCGAGTCAGAACATAAAACGAGGCAGAGTGTTGCCACCCTCTACTGGGTGATGGGTTAAGTATGCAGGCAGGTCGCTGACACGACTTCCTGTAGCTAGTCGTTTCCTATTCCGCACGCTTGAAGTGTTTATATGCTTTCTGAATTTCATAAAAAAATGGCCTAGTTTCACTCGTATAGCTGAACAAATATGAGCAAAGGTGCGAGCGAAAGGCAGCGACTGTGTGCGAGTGAGAGCGATAGCCGCACCGGACTGCAACTTTCGAAAATAGTCGAGTTTGAACAAAGGCTGTAAAATGAAAATTGCTTCCATGGGGTGCGGAGGCGGGGGCGAGCATAGCCAAAATCTCAAATCGCAATTTGTATTCTACGGCGGGCGCTGTGCCGGCCGGATGTGTTTTGCCTCTCAATTAAAATACACATCAACATTTTTCGGTCAGGCAGAGCTGCAGGAGACAATGTCCTGCTTGGTATGTGGCACGTCCAGGAATGGTTGCATGCCGCAAAAATCTCCAGCTGAGACGTTCATTCACCTCTTTCAAGCCGCAGTGTTCGTTCACCTGTCCAGAACAATGACCTCAAGCAAATAAACAAGAAAAAAAAAACTATAAAGAATGCAATATATATCAAATTTAATCAAATATTCAGAGTTATCTTAAAGACATATCATTGTTTCTCCCATTGCAATTGAATCACACAAATATTTTAAGTCTACACAGAGCAATGTAAACTTCCGATTAACTGCGGCAACTACTGGCTGCTGCATCCGATATGTGACTAGATACAGTTACTCGCCTGCGTATATTGCTACCTTGGAGCTGTCCTTCTGCTTTGCAATTACGTTATATCCCTTGCTCGACATCGAAATCACTTGCAGTGGCGGCCAAAGCAAATGCAACCGACTGTGTGCACTGCAAGCTTAATATCAGCAGAGGAAATAAACAACAGAGAAACATTTGTAAGCCGAAACAGGGCAAGAGAAATCAAAATAATAATGACAGGCGGACAGAAACAGAGATAGGGCGAGTAAAAAGAGAGTGAGATAGAAAGGGACACACACACACACAGACAGATAGAGAGAGAGTAAGGAAAACTGTTATTACTGCAAAGGCTGCATTGTTGATATGGATACACTGACTGAAAATCAATAATTGCATTTGCACTGAAACTGCTTGCTTGGCCAGCTACAATTTCATTCGGCCGTACATTCTCGAATGTCCTGTGCAGCTGATTTGCGTTCTACTTCCTCTTCCTGTTCGCTGTCTGCAGCCTGCTGCCTGCTGCATGCCGCATGCTGCATGCTGGCTGAGCAAACCGCAACACAATGCACTCCGACATTCATAATGCTGGCCTTGGCCTTGCACTTACCTCATTGCTGGCCTTGAGACGGGCTGCAATTACTGCGTAACTTCTGCGCAGCTCTCTCATTCAATTAACGCTGCACGCCCACTCCTGAAGAGCAAGGACACGCCTGAAATTATGCTCGACTGTTATTTTTAGCCGGCAACTCGAGCTGCTTCATTGGAAGCGATGAGCGAAGTGACAGCCAGCAACTTGTGCTCGAACGCGTTTATTGTTATTATTGTCGATGCTTCTCATACCCCAACGACGCTGCCCCCCAATTTCCTCAGGTCGAGTCACTTAAATTATACACAAATTCATTTAATAAATTGCGACACTAATTTGACTAATTATTTACAAGTATTTATGTGAGCATCTGCAATTTCCGCCAAAAGCGAGCAACACATGTGCGGCATCTGTGCCAAGCCTCGCACACTCACACACAATCTCATTTTCTGGCGCTATCAGGCCTATTCGTGCCATATACCCTGTAGTCCAGAAATTCAAATGATGGCGTTTAGCTCAACCTATATATATTACATTAAGACTAAATAGTGTGCGAATATATCGAAATCTAGCCTTTCGACTAGATAAATATTTCCTTTTTAATATAGATCAATTGTGGAATGATACCAAGGAAAGGTTTAAAAAACTGAAAAAGTTCATATTCATATTCGTATTCCTTTTCATATATTTCACTCTAGACAAATATATTTTTCAGGTGTTCATATGCATCTAGTATGCAGCAGAAATATTAAATTCAATGAATTTGACTTTTAGTTCAAGCAAATAGAAAATAACTCAATGAATTTTTACAGAGTATCTTAGAATCTAGTTGCAGATACATGCAGCACGGTTTGAGTTGAAAATAAACCTAGATACATACATGGGCACAAACGTGGACACACATATATATATGTATATCCGCATGTGTATGTAGCTGGCAGCTGGCGCTCATAAGTAGGCAACGATGCAAGAGTCACATCACATAATATCACATCATCATTGCGAGCTATATCATTATTTTCGACATCATCATTATCGTCAACTGTGTCAATATGTATTGCCGTTTAAGCTGCGCGAAAGTTTTCAATTTGTGCGCTGGCTTCATTTCATTCTTTCCTTCATTCATTCATTTCTCTGCTGTTCCCTTTTTGTTACTTCTCTTTTCTTTTTTTGGCGCTAGCCTGAACATGGCTGCCATTTACTTTCCGTTTCCGCTACATGCTGCTCCCGACTTTTGTTGCTGATAAGAGGCAACGCGCAATATCAAAGTAGTGGCAACAGCAGCCACCCGGGTCCCGGCCGGGGCTCACATGTAATTTGATTTGCTCTCGTGCCTAGTGCAAATATGGGTTAATGCGATTTTTATGTCATTTATATTGTTGATTTTTGCCAGACTGTGTCTCTCTGTGTTTGTGTGTGAAAGGCTCACGCAAATAGCAATTTACTGCCTGCAAAATTTCGACTCATTTCAGCAAATTGTATATATGTATATGGATATGTATATGTACATATACATATGTATGTACTTGGCCAGGCTGGCATCGATTTTCATTGGCCTACGGCTTTGGCTAAGAACTTGAGACTTCAATTATGTCCATTGTGAGTCTGCAGCATAAGCCGTTAGCCATTAGCTACTGGCCATTAGATATATATACATATATAAGCTTGCAGCACATTGTCTTGGCTCCATGCCTTAGCCTCTCAGCTCGCATATGCAGATAAACCGAAACCGAATGCAATTAAGCTTATGTATGTATATATATATCTATATATATATTTTGCAGTGCTGCATAATACAAACACATCAATATGTATTTGCGTATGCATTTGCTTGGCTATGAGCACCAACGTCGTCCTTCCACTCAAGGCTGCTGCCACAATTGTCGAACAACAATATGCACACAATCTATCAAAGTTTTCGCTATGCCATTCGGTTGATGATATCTTTGTCAAGGATATCTGTGTCCAGTTGAGCGTTGGCAAGGCAGCTATTTGTTGCACAAATTACGTAATTATAATGATTGCATGTGAATCGAAGCGCAAAGTGAATGTATATTAAATGCAATTTGCATTTCTGTCCAAAAATACAAATTTAAGTTTCTCACAATTGAAGCTGTAATTGCTCAAACAATTGTGCATAATTAGAGTGTTAAAGTTGAAGTTAATTGAGCAATTCTAATGCTCAGATAGATAGATAGCTCACAATTAGATTTTCCTTTAACATTTGCACTTGCAGATATATATTTTTATATATATATATTTATATTATTTTATATTTTATTTCGACTTAATTATATTAATTATTAAACGACTTTAATAAATCGATATAGTGCAGCGGTTGTTGCAGCTGCTGCAATTGCTGGCTTACATATGCAAGCCACATGCGCGTTTCACATGCAATCAAATGTGCATACATACGTACACACACACACAAACACACACACACATATGTATGTAGAGAGAGCCACACGCGCGCACACGCCTACATCCATTTACAGGAATTGCGGAAATGCGAAGATGCATGTATATAGATATATATTTATGTGTGTGTGTTTACTATATACATAAACCCACAAATGTTGCACTGCGACAGCTTTCGTGTGATGAAATATTTGAGAAAACATATGTATATAAACTACAGATAATGCTATACTATATATACGCACATCCGTTTTTACTGTGGTGCAAAGTATTCCATTAATTATCTGTTAAGTGTTTAAGCCTTAACTGACTGTGAATTGCTTTAGAAAATAACTTTCCTAAAGCCAAATAATCTTATCATTAACATAATTAATGCACTTTTATACTTTATAGATTTCCAAGTTTTTGTAGTCTCAAACGGAAATCATAAATTATTAGATAAATCGAGTGAACTTGTTAAATGTTAATCATTTTTAACATATTTAAATCGAACTGCATTCGGCCCAGTTAATCAACATTTTCTGGCCTAAAGCGCTTCAGCAGCATTTTATAGCAAATCTGTTGCACTGTGCGTGTGTCGCCGCATTGTGTTTGTTTATCGATTAAGTGGGCGCAGCTGCACTGCGGTTGTGCGTTGTGCGTTGTGTACGTGGGCGGACTTCGCTTTAATTTGTGTTCATGTTTTGGGCTGTTTAATTATTTGGCCGGCAATCGATTTTAATTATGCAAAAGCTTGACGTTGACGTCAGACGGCGATTTGCATATTGTTTTTATATGCGCGCTCTTGAAATTTTTCAATCAACTGTATATAAGTGGAGAATGCGCGTACAGTTGAAATGCACAATTTGAATGGAGATAAATCATAATAGAAACAGTCTTTTATGGAATATTAATATGCGCAACATAACAAATGAATAAGCGATAGGCGGGAGTGTCCGACTAAGGGGATATTCTGAGTTCTGAATATTATTCAAAACTTTACAGTAAACTTTAAAGTATTCAAATTAAACTTACATAATCAATAATCTTGTATCGATTGCTTCGAAACGTGTCATTGATAGAAATAATTATGAGTGCACACTATATATACTATGCAAATATATATAATTAAAATTTTAAATCTCTATTCAGCTCTGTTCATAGAGACAAGCTGACTCACTCCCGTTTAAGAATACATTTCCGAACTTTGTCTTCTGTCCGGCTTCTGCCCTTCACATAACCAATATACCCTGAATTCCAATTTACAATGTTTTCAATATATAAAAAATACCCAGCTTAGCTTTGATTGAAACTGAATGAGTTTAATTCGTGCCGTTGAAAAGATTCCTTTATTGCTTTCCACTGACTGATTGCCATAGATTTCATTGAAGGGAGCTCAACAGCGAATTGGAATTGGAATATAGTCATTTAAACTAAATATTTTGCAGCCATTGTCTAAAATACATCTGTGCACATTCATTAATCACGCCTTTTGCACTTTAATTACCGTTTGGCGAGAACTCTGAGCTGTGAAACTGGCGATTGACGATGCCAGTTTTTATAAAAAAAAAAAAAGAAACAAGTAAGAGTGCTCTAGTCGAGACTGCTCGACTAGGGGATACCCTGAGCCCTGTGAAGAGCCAAATATCAAATCATTCTATGATTTTGTATGCATACATACAAACAACACATACACACATACATATGCACGCACGCATAAGCGCGCGCTCTGCCAACTGCGCAGTTGACGCAGCGACTGCGCTTGGGCTGCAATGTGGGCATTACTATGGGAATTTAATTGTTTAATAACTTTTCTTAGCGATGGACTAACTGCATCAAACTTTCACAACTTATTAATGGCATTCATATGTGTGTATGTGCCAAAGCACAAGTCTCTAGTATTTGATTTGCGCTTTTTACAAATAGGGGGCTGTTGGGGGCGAATGGGGCGTGGCATCCAAAATCTAAAGATTACGTTATCTCCGTATTCATTACACGCAACTACACAGGAAATTTGAAGTCTCCAGCTCAAACGATGTACAAACCCCGCCTTAAAAACACTTTAAAATTATCGATAAATGCTCATAAAATCGAAATGGAATGAGTTATCGGAAAAATTTTATAAACTTGTGCAGCGTATGGTATTATCGAGTATTCATGTAAAATTTCAAGTCTCTACGTTGCGTACTTACAAATATCTCAGCGTTCACACGGACGGACGGACGGACAGACGGACGGACGGACGGACGGACGGACGGACGGACGGACAGACGGACAGGGCTATATCGACTCGTCTTGTCGCGCTGATCAAGAATATATATACTTTATGGGGTGTGGCATGCCTCCTTCTGCCTGTTACATACATTTTCACAAAACCATTATACCCTGATTTCCCATTTTCAATGGGCTCAGGATATAAAAATGTATTCATTTCGAATTGTGCTCGTTACTCTCTTAAACACATGTGTAATATGATTAAAGTCAGTTAAAATATGAAATGGAAACGTGAGGCATAAATGGCGATGATTAAACTTAAATTCAGAATCAACATCAATTAAAATCTGAATCCTTTTCAATTGAAATGTAAATTTGCCATTTAACTGTCAATTTGTATTACATTTAACACGATTAAAATTTATTTATTTGTGAAACGTGAGTGCGCCGGCTATTAAAACAGCATTTAAATCGGTGACCGTTCACATAATTAGTCACATTATCTGTGCACATTTCGCACTTGCTCACATAGAGTATGATAATATGTATACTTAAGTCAAATGTTTCCTTGTTCCATGTCTAAGGTTACATAAACTTGGGTCAATTGGGCACTAAGCTGAAGGTGTCAGCTGGCTTTATATTTAGCTTAAGTGCCAGTTATGCTCTACAATAATAATTCATGAAATGTCAGTCACGCTTTGTCTTGAAATCTATTCAGAATTTGTCGGTTAAGTGACAAGCACATATGTATATGCTAAACTGATGCTCTCATGCCAATGATTGCAACCTTGTTCTTGCTCTTCCTCTTCTTCTTCGTCTTGAACAAGCTCTCGACAATTACTTGAAATTACAGATGAGGAAAAGTGCAAGCTGCAGACATTCACACATTTAATCAGTTAATTAAATTGTTTTGTCGTCGTTTGAGGCATTCGAGATATTTGTGACTGTTGTGTTCGCCACAAATGAAAATAATTTGAATTTAATTACATTTCTTCATTTGCAAAACTG
The DNA here is from genome assembly GCA_035045145.1 of Drosophila meridionalis. NCBI lineage: Eukaryota > Metazoa > Arthropoda > Insecta > Diptera > Drosophilidae > Drosophila > Drosophila meridionalis. Next base: position 6,654,315 of record JAWNPG010000020.1, on the reverse strand, counting down.
TTTATATTTGTCCAACGTGCGCTGCATTGTTGATTCGTTCTTTTGTTTTAAAACTGAACAATGGTCAATTTCAACATTTTCCGCCTGCATAGACACAGCGTCCCTGCAGGCGGGGTCTCTCACCTACCTCTCTCTCTCTCTCTGTCGTTCTCTCTCGTTCTATTTCGCTTTCGTTCTCCCTACTATGCAATAACGTGTTATTCGTTGCATTTCAATTTGCCGCAAACTGAAAGCAATTTTGCATTTTTTTCTCTCTACTCCATTTTTTTGGGGGGCGTTTGTTCTCGTGGTTTTTCGCCATTTTTTGCGCTTGTTTTTAACGTCCAGTTCTGGGCGTGGCACACCCTATTTTATTAAGTTAACCGCTTTACTGCATGCAGCACAAACGTGTAGCTGTAGAACCGAAGGCGTTTCAAACAGTGAATTTCTGATCTACAGACATAACGTTAGATAATCGAGCAAATAACTTTTAGGCGAATAAAAACTTAACTTATATAAGAATAAAAACAAATTTAATTAAATATCTAATATTCATTATTTATCATAAGGCGGAACTTATTACAAAACTTCCTTTTCGCGAAGAAGAACTGCTAAATTACAAGGCTATCGTTCTCATATAACTATGTACTTATAGAACACATAAACATGTGCTCAGAAATGTAAATGTATATATATATATTTATATATAGAACACAATACATGTATATATATATTTGCTATACAAGTGCTGTTGGCACTACGTGATGCCCTTTGCATGCCGAAACAGCAACAGCTTGGCCAGAAGGCAGCAACACAGTGCCAACGAAAAGTTTTAGCCAAAGTACGTGCAGCATCCAGTGTACATATTACATATGCATACATATGTATGTGTGCTACTCATACATAAACAAGTGTGTATGTGTGTATATTTACTCTATGCACATAGTTACAGTTCTGTGTGAGGAACTTAAATTGGGCCAACGTAGATGATGCGCCTAATGAATACATTTTCCCTATAGATTTGGAAGTGGAATGAAATTTCAAATTAAAAAGAAAAGTTGAAAATTGTATGCAATTAAAACAAATGAAATAACAAAAAATCAATATATCTCTATATACAACAGTATATAGAATTTTAACACATATTATTAAAAAAATCAATTCATCTCTATATACAAGAGCATATAGAACAGGAACATCCTTATGTACAGGAGTATACGGAATTCTATTTTCTCTTTTTAATAAACAGTAGAACGGAAATATCACTTTATACAGGAGTATACATAATTTTAATTTCTTTTAATGGACAGTAGAATATAAAGATTTAACAGGAATATCACAAACAGGAGTATATAGAATAGTAGAATATCAAACTTTAACGGGAAAATTCTTATATACAGGGGTATGCAGAATTTAATTTGATTTTAATCAACAGTAAAACATAAAGCTTTAACAGGAATACACGAGTAAACGGAATTTAAATTGTTTTTTAACTATCAGTAGAATTTTACGCTTTAACAGGAATATTTCTACATACAGGAGTAAACAGAATTTTAAATTCTTTTAATTAACAGTCAAATATAAAGCTTTAACGGGAAAATCCCTATATATAGGAGTGTAAATAATTTTAATTAAATTAATGGGAAAATTACTATAAACAGAATTTTAATTTCTTCGAATTTACAGTAGAATATGACGATTTAACAGGAATATCCCTGCATACAGGAGCATACGTATTTAAAATGGATTTTAACAAATAGTATAATACAAAGCGGGAATATCCCTACATACAGGAGTAAACCGAATTTTAATTTCATTTAATTAACAGTGAAATATAAAGCTTTAACAGGAATATCACTATATATAGGAGTTCACAGAATTGTAATTCAATTTAACAAACAATAGAATATAAAGCTTAAGCAGGAATTCGCATCCTCTTCCTGAACAAAAATAATTGGGATATAGCATGCCTTTTGATAAATTTAGCTGCACGCACACATTGCATTTCGTTGCATTAGCACGTTAATTAAGTTGCTCCAGTTCCGGGTGCATTGCATTCCCTCGTAATAACAGCCGCAATCTGCCGCAAATCCTATTTGGAGTCTGAGACGAACAATGTAAAGGATCAAAACGCTGGCATATCTCAAGGGCGTTATGCTTTATGCTAAATGCGTAAGCCACAGACGATTTAATTCAATTTGGCAATTGTTAACAACTCATTCGGTTGTCATCGCTATGCATATGTATGTATGCATTCCCCAGCAGGGGGATGTGTTAAACGTTCACGGAGTTTCAAATTTGGTTTTGAGCAAGCACTTAAACCACATACACACACACACACACACACACACACACATCCAATCGACGGCAACCGCATTCAATTATCAAACGTATGCAAACTATGATATTCGATTTAATTAAATGCTGACAAGCAGGTAAGGCAAAGATTTGTGGTTGCATAGATGAAGTTGTGACGATAAACATATATATGTAAATATGTATATATGTATATATATAATACGAGTCACAGAGCTCTCAATTTGATGGCTCTACTCGTCATCATGGCGTATACTTGATAAGTCGTGCGTATGCTGAATGCCTCTCTCTCTCTCTCTCTCTCTCTCTCTCTCTCTCCCACGCTCTCTCGTGTTAGCTGCAGCATTTCAATTTTATGATTTACGATCCGTGCGCCTGTTGTTTCCCCACTTCAAATGGCGTCACGTTTTGCCTTCCTTTGTCTATTGAAGCTCCACAAGACTCGAGTTATCAGCAGCGCATAATGAAAGTTGCCAGTTGATAGCATTTGAACTTGACTTGGCCTCAAAACCAACGCGAATAAAAGACAAAAAAAATTAGGAAAAAGTAGCTTGCTTTTGATAATTTTCGCATTATATCCTGTAAAAGTTTTGCACTAAGCGGGGTACATACCCCGCAGACTTGGCTTCAGCTTACTTAAGAAATTCGTTGAATAAGCACAAATTATAATTTCAGCAGCTCTATATAACTGAAAGCTAAAAGTTTCCAGAACATTTGCTTGGAGTACTTTTGCTGTATCCAATACTGAGTATCTTCTATTTGAGCTTTGGCCACACGGAATTAGCTTTTCTTTTGTTGTCCTTAATGTTTGTTTTATAGCTATTAGCCTATAGATTGCCTTGCCTTCCTGGGCGCCATTATGAGCTTTTCTTTTGCCTTTATTTTTATCGGAAACTTGCATTTCACACGCACATGACAACCGCTCGCCAAAGAAAACAAAATGTCGGCATGGATATGTATGTATATAGAGAGTGAGTGTGAGAGAGGGAGAGTGAGAGGGAATGTATGTATGTGTGTGTGGGGGGGGATAAGCGTATGCAGAGACGTGCAAAATTTTGAAATGAAATTTAAAGAAACGAAGCTCCTCAACAGCATGGAAAACTGTACTGCTGTATTACCTGGCTGGATGAAACAGGTAGCAGTCAGAGGGTATCGTCGGCAGCCAATAAATTAGCAAGCAGCGAGCTTTCGCTGTTGGTGTTTTTGTCACGAGGCATCACACTTAAAATTCACAGAGTATGCAGCAGAGTTTTTTGTTCGTTTTGTTCTCCTCTTTTTTATAATTTATGCAACATTTTAGCATAAACATCGCTTGCCACTTGCCACCTTCCGCTCCGTCGGCAAGGCTTGAAAGGCAATTTAAAAGAGCGCAGACGAAATTGATTTAATATAGACGACGCCCACTCACGCCGGCTGAGCAGGCGGCTTAAAGCAAATCGCTTAAGTTGCGAACTTTTAATGAAAGTGTACAGAGTGAGAGAAAGAGAGAGAGAGAGAGAGAGAGAGAGCAGGGCGATGCTCACGCCTTGGCGAAGTCAGTGCCACAAGCCATTCCTTCAACAGGCAGTCAAAGTCCCAACTATAGCCCAGTTAAGACGCTCCCAGTTTAATCCCAGAGTTGAGAGTGCTCCAGAGACTAAGAGCCAATGTATTTATGCTTCGCATTCCGTTTTACAAGGACCATTTGCCCGCTTGTATCCCAGGCTCTGTGCCCATACCTATTCCTAGTCCTATTCCAGTTCCCTTGCCACCCGGAGCCAGCTTGCTTTTGTCTATTTTTAAGCCCAACTGTGCTCGCTGAGGGCGGAGCAGCTAGAGTTTGCTTTGGCATGAGGCATTGGTCGACCTCGGCTCATAAATTGAGCGCTCTGGCAGCATAACAATAAGTCACAGATACAAGAATACGTATACACACACACAAATATATATATATATATATATATATGTATATATATAGAGTACACTCACTCGCACACACAGAGCATAATTCTCTTGTTGTATCCGCAGCTACACAAATATTGAGAGTCGTGGTCGACACTCTGGCACCCAGTAATAGTAAAGCTTTAGTTAAATAAATAGATAAATCTAGTTATTATTAGATAGAATAACTCTTTTGCCAATGCAAATGTTTATCTATCTTTGGTAAACTAAAGTGCTTAACACCTTGACTGAGTCCAAACTAATTAATCGCACTAATTGCTTTTGTCCCATAATCAAAGTTACAGCCAAACTTCTACATAGCCGTAACTTTTCTAATTGGCACTTAGTTGTTAGTTTGTTGTGGGAAATGCATAATTTTCATTTCCAGTTTACAGTGATTGACTGTGTGTGTAGGTAAAAACTAAATATACTACTAAAAAAAAGTAAATAGTGTGTATATTCGGGCAACTCGTTGTCAGGCACCGTCTATTTGATGTCTGTTCATGTAAATAAGAAAATAAAATATAATTAGCAAACATATATTATAAATATGAATAGACTACAAAAGAAACATATAAATAGAATTTTATATATGCTAAATAGCCTTAGTTACCCCATTGCTTTTTCGCTTCTACAATGTTTACTTGAAAGGGTATACCAAGCATAGCACTTGGAATTCCTTATGGGCTATATATATGCGTGTGTGTGTGTGGGTGTGGGTGTGGAATGTGGGCGGCTTTGAAGCGTAGACACATGGTCCAAGAAGCGGACGTCATTTGTGCAAACATAAAAGCATTGTAAACAAACAGAGACCAAGCTAAACATCTACACACGCACACATACACACACACATACATGGCGACACGCACACATCCATATGGTGTGCGCCAAAGCTAATCCCAAGCAAAAAGTTAAACCGTTAAAATTGGTTTACGTGTGAGCTTGGGGACATAGAAATAACCCAGAGCGGAGTTTGTGTGGGCGAACAGCCTGTCGCATGCGCTCGACAGCAACTATTGTTGTCATGTTTAGTATTTTCTATTGCTGCGCTTATCAACATCATTGCGCTACTATTTAGTTTGACTGTCACTTTGCTAGTTTCCACTTACCCTGGCAACATTTTCCACTGGAATTCAGCGTCGAGTACTTGAGACTTTGCTGTGCAGTTCTTAGAAAGTCTTTAGCGCTTTCATAAGACAGCGCACACTAGCTCGATTCTTATCAACTGCTTGTTCTGTGTCCTTGACAGATTATTTATGTAAATCCGAGGATTTGCAACTGCTTTTAATTGCACTTAGCAAATGGCTGACACTGTTAAATTCCATGGCGCTAGCTGCAACGATGCGTTTGACGTTGATGTTTCGCATCGGCAATGAGGAAATATGCACACATATATATATATATATACACACACATACACATATACACACGCACCCACACATACAGAGATGCAAACAATCGAACAACTGCTGGATGAGACATTCCCTTTTGTCTGTGAGCCTGCAGACTGCCGCCAATTTGCATATTTTAATGCCAGCAGGACACATGCACATGTAGCTCTATTGACATTCCCATGTACACATGGGTGTGTGTGTGTGTGTGTGGGAGACAACGTGTGCATTTCCCTTTACGAGTGTGCGTGCATTGGGGCCGTGTGCTCTCTCATAAAATACGTTGCGGTCAGCATGGTCCATCAGACACACTTTGCAATCGAACGGTGTCCTTGATTTCCGCACGCGCCACTTATAGGCCGTATACGTATACATTCTTTGTTTGTATCTGTGCCCGTCTGTGCGTGCTTGAAAGGTTGAGCATTTGAGTGCGGTCGTTATATTCCATACTCTAATTGAGTTATATCGGCAGCATTGCTTAATGCATTTGCCATTGACCATGGATATGGCTGGGCATGAGTTTAAATGCAGCCCGAGATGGAAAGCAATGCACACGCCCACGCTCACGCACACGTACACACCCACGCACACACACACACTCACATATATATATGCCACAGAGCAACCGCACTCCCTCTGAGCTCACAGTATGCAAACTGCTCAACCGCAAATCCTCAACACGCGCCGAACAACTGGCCAGCTGAAAGCTATCTAGGCAAAAGGAGCCTTAGCAGCAATTGTATTGAAGTCTGAATGGGGTGCTGTTTCACCTGTTTTAATCCGGCTGAATCGAAGCCCCTCAATCGCCTACGCCCAGATCAATCAAGTGGCAACTGTTAGTATTTGTGGACCTTTTTACTGGGTTTGCATTCCTGCTCTGAATACGAGCGCCTAACTACATGGAAGTAAGCTCCATTGTTTGCACACAGTCAGAAGAAATTAAACCATTAAAACAAATCGAGCTGTTTCTAAGCCTAGCAAAAGCGGCCAAGTGGCACTTGTTGTTGGCCAAAACCAAAGTCATAAATATTAAATTTAGTCAACAGCTCTCCCAAGAGTGCCATCTGCCCCCGCCAGCTAACATGGCCAATCTCCGTGGCGAATCAAACTAATTTGCATATTCCGCGCACTCTCACTGTCACTCGCACTCGCACTCGCCTTCTCAGTCTTCCACTTCGCATCCGGTTCCTTTGACATGGACCTGGCGGTGCGCCACAACAGCTGCTCGCTGGCGAGGGAAGAAAAAATAAAACTAAATCTGCCCCTCAATTAAACTGTCATGTCAAAGCCAGTGTCCGTCAATGCCGTTGCCTCCGGCATTCGCTCTGCCTGTGCAGTCAATCTCAGCTAATCTGAATCTTTAAGTTGTTGAATATACCGAAGCGGCTTTGACTGCGTGACTGACTCCCGTACAGTCGGAAATGTATGAAATATATTCGCTCAAACTGACTAATCGAAGTTTTCAAATTCTATGGAATACAACTTTATATAAATTGCAATTCAACATAATTCCAATTAAATTCAATCATTTATTTACGTGGGCGACTTTTGTTGCTGGGCTTTCGTGGAAATGTGATTTCATCATTATGCAATTTATTCATGCCATTTATTGAAACACGCATTTCACCCTCCTCTTTCATTTATTTCTGATGTAAATTCATTTAATGCTCGCTTTATTGCTATTTTTATAAATTAACTTATTACTAAGCTGGCAACAAAAATAGCTGAAAGCGATTTGCCAATCGAATAATTGAGGGCGGAATTTCCAGCGAACGCAGTGATGATAATAACGTTCAACGGTGCTGCGTGGGTTGGTCTGAAAGCACACACACACACACACACACACACACAGATACATGCGGATACACATATACATATATAAAAATACACATATATTCAGTCATGTAAATATATGTATATATATACATACGCATTTCGAGCGAAATGCCAAATGACAATTTTATGTAGCACAGTTTTTGGCGCCTGGTTGAACTGCATTGATTCACATATTTGTTTGGTCTACGTGTGCGGCATACCCTGTGTAATAAATGTAAATGAAAACGTAATAATTGAGTGATTGATCAATGCATAAATATATGCATTCAATAATTGTGCAATGCGATTCATTTGTCAATCCGTTTGAAGTTGTGATACATTTTATCAATATTCAAATGAATTGTAAAGAAATGAAAAAAGATTTGGTTTCCTCTAATCTCTAAGCCTTTGATTACATTCCGCAACAGTTGAATATTGCTATGCAGTTATTTTGGTATTGCATATTGCAAGTGCGAGCATTTGCCTTTGCCTTTGTTCTGAATAGTATTAAATTCCAAGCTTCGTTATTTACCTTGAGGACCGGACCGGATGCACTGCAATGCAGTTCAGCCTTGAGTAGACAAGTACTATACCTCCTGCTTGCGGGTGTGTGTTTGTGGGTGCACAGCCTCTCTGTCTGCGCGAATTCCAACGAAATACCAAATTGATATTGTCGTCGCGCCGTTGTCGTCGTCGTCGTCGTCTGATGACGCAAATAACGCGCATAGCAACAGCTGATGTCATCTTCGAGTTGTCTCGGCGACGCCGCCAAATTAAATAAATGGAAAATTCGCCAAAGCCATTGATGAAAATTCTAACACGCGCTAAACAACAAGCTGACGTCTATATGAAGATATATGTACATATATATAGAAGTATGCATATATATATTATATATGCTGCTATAAGCACCACTTGAGCAAGCCATGAAAGAAACCCTGGAAAACTATGATATAATCACTGCATTATGCAAACCCATTTAAGACGCCCGAAGGTCAACAACTTTAATTGACTTAAAGCGATTCGCAAACGCATTTAATTCGCAATAAATTGAATTGAGAGAGTGAGAGTCAACGATTTAAAAGCTTTCTTTCAATGGATTTGCTCAGTTGCTCAATGCTTAAAGCTCGCGCCTTGCCTTGGAATGGGAATAGGAAGAGTGTTTGATTCGCTAACGACATAAAAGTGTAAATATTAAATTTTAATTACGCTATTAATGCCAATTAATGAGCCTCTGAATGCAAAGCGTGCGTCTCGAAATGCCCTCGTCTGGTCAGTGCGGTTGTGCGCACGCTGACGTCTCTGACCGGCATGTCACTCTTGACAATCCCATTGGTTGTTGTTACCGCATACCCACACACGCACACGCACATGGGCACGGGCACGCAGACGGTCACACGGTCACACGGGCACACCTACATGCGCTCGCACAGCCGCAACTAAAGCATGCCCACGCACACTCATGCACACACACATGCCCACACATACACGCGTATCGAAATGCAGACAGTGAGAGTGAGAGCGAGCACGCAAGAGAGTAGGGTGCAGGCCGCCTGCACGAGCAGACAAATAGAAAGAGAGGGACGACCATAGTGCGATATCCTGTTGCTTGACCTATCTGAAGCGTCCATACACGTTGTCACAGACATGGCCACATTGATAATTCCGTTTCCGCAGCTCGTTTGTAGTATTGCTTGCCTGCTGTTAGGCGCTCGCAACGCCAGAACGTGCTAGCTACGGCTCTATGGCCAGCAGTTGGTTGTGTGGCTAACTACGCTGAGTAGGAGTAGGAGTAGGAGTAGGAGTAGGAGTCGTGCAGCTTTGGTCCCGAGACATGCTCCAGTGGCAGAACAGGCAAAATTGCGACTACCAATTGTAAATTCAACTCATTCGTTTTATTCATATTTCGCTTGCAGATGAAGACCAAGTTAATGGGCGATCCAGCAACAAAAGTACAACGCGAGCGGATGAGAGACATCGGTCACGTAGCGCCTCCAGGTACCAAGATGCAGGAGCAGAGCTAACACCATTACCGGGACCGGCACCAGCATCTGGAACCGAACACATCGAGTGCCTGTTCACTAATTAACGCGTGCGGTGCGCGTAGCTGGGTAAATTGATGGACCCACGCCCCAACCCCACACCACACCACGCCACGCCACGCCTCACTCAGCCGCCTCATCTCCAACACTGCCTGCAATCAGCTCCGGCTGGAAAATTAAATTTAACCAAGTTTATTTTCTGAAAATGGAAGCGCCAGCAGTCGGCAAAATATGTATAGAACACAGTCAGACAGTCGTCGTGCCAGTTGGCCACTTAGAAATGTGAACAAGCGGGGAGTGGGGCAGCACGCGCAATTGGCTTCTTCAGGTCGGGGGGAGCCGGGACTCGCCCTGCCCTGAACAGGCCATGCACGTGCTGCCCTGCAAGGTGCTGTACGGTGCTCTCAGGAACCAATTATTTACCTGTTTCTCCACGATTATGTTGAATTGATGTGAATTTGTCGCCAGCTATTTGTTACTTCTTGCGTTAGCTACGTGTAAATAGTCATTATAATTATTATATAAATTCTGTGTAACAATAACAATAACAATAGCAACAACAACAACAACAACACAAACAGCGGAGCAACAGCAACAAATCTTAGCAACAAAATTGTACGTTTTTATTTAAGAAATGAAATTTAATAAACAATAATCTTTATTACGAACATTAGTATTTGTGCATTAACTACATTTATAAAGAATAGAGCCAAGTGCATACACAAACAAAAACAAACATAAAACTATTAACTAGTAATTATTATAATGTGATGTTATACATATATAAAGAAAAACCAATATACATATATATACTTATACAGTTAGTAAAGAGAAACTTTAAACAAAATGTTAACCGACAACAGATAGAAAACAAAACAAAACAAAAAACAAATAGCGAAAACAATTTTATTAAGTAGATTTTTGAATTACAATTTAATAATAATATAATATACGTACATACACATACACATGCATACACAAATTGAGAAGATAGAAAATGAATTAATTATAAACAATATAAACTGAACCGTAACTAGAATTGTAAATTTTTCAAATTTAGCTTGCGATTAACAAAATGTAAATGTTGTGCGAAAATAGGCAATTAGCTAATAATTGAAATTGAAATTGAAACAGACATTGACATTGATTGATTGATCGATTATCGATAAATAAATAATTACAAAAATAACAAATTAATAAGCGTGAGCAAAATTTAGCGTCAAATTTGTCCTTAGAAATATTTGCAATTGTCTTTCATTTAGTTATTTATGTGTGTGTGTATATTCTATAAGATTGGCGTGCAATCCGCTCTAGATATTGATTGATTGATTGATTGATTGATTGATTCAGCTGTACAACCATAAGCTTTAACAGCCTTGTTCATAAACAATTTCCCAATGCACATTTTCTCTCCACTCTCAACCAACTACAACAACTTTTGTACATTATAAATGAATATTAACTAATTATTTAATATATATATATACACATATATATTATATTTAATGCTATAATATATGTATGTACCTATACTGTTAATGGCTATTACATATATATATATACATATATATTTTAGTTTTCTACGTAAATCGCATTTCTTCCGCTATCACAAAACGAAAAAATAAAACAAAATATTTAAGCAAATTATGAAAGGGAGACAAAAAAGAAGAGCGAACAAATGTTCAGTTAACAAATAATATTATTTAAATTTGTTTTTTGAATTTGTTGTTATTCTTCTTTAGCCACGCTCAAAACTATGGCGAGCCCCAACAAAGTAAACTCGATCTAAATGTTAGTTTCTATTAGTTTCTCGTATTTATATTGTTAATATTAAAAACGTTGCTTAGCTTAAGATTCAATTTGCAATAAAAAAAACTAAATAAAAAAAAAACAAAAGAAAATATACAGAACTATATTATAGTTAATTTTATTGTTTTATTTATAGCGTTTTTGTTTCTCTCTCAGAATACTTTTCTTTTTGGACCAGCAAATTATTTGTACAAAAGCAACAATCGAAAAATATTTAGCATTAAAATTAAAAAAAAACCAAAAAAAAAAAAACGACAAAAAACACAATTTAAGCGCAGAAGTTCAATTAATAAAATTTAGAGTTTTAATATAATTAAATAGTTACATAATTTCGATATTTATATGCGTAAATATTTATAAATAAATATACAAATACAAATAATGAACTAAATACGATTATATAATGTATTTAAAAGCATAGAAAGTGAGTTTCAAAAAAACAAAAGAAACGAAGACAAAAACAAAAACAATTTGTTTCAGACTCGTAAAAGAAATTGTGTACTTTAAAATTGAATAAAATTCAAAGAAAATTCTCTAGAGAGAATGCCCAATTAAACAATAGAGTTAAAGCAGAGAAAAACAAAAGCAAAAGCAAATCAAACCGCTTGACGAGTCTCGAGAAGAAGAAGAAGAAGAAGACTTGGGTCTTTGTTAGTTGCAATTGTTGCATTGATTGATGATGCTAGTTTATTTGATAGTGATCATGACGATGTGTTCGCCCAATACATGATGCGAGTACGCATTGGGAACAGTTACCCCAACAATAATTCCAGGCATATCGAAGCATTTCAAGCACACTCCGACAGCAATCAGTAAAGAAAACGGCAAAAGAACTTGATAAGAAATTAAAAATTAAAAGTTAAAATTTATAAAAAATAAAAACAAAAAAATATATACAACTCTAATGAGACGAGGTGAGCAAGAAGGAATGAAGGAACGATGCTGCAATAAAACGAAAACTTAATTGAAAAACTTAGCACTTAATATAGGAAACTTGACAAACTTTTTCTCGACCGACACCTGATGGGAGGACTGTCAAAGGCCCCGCCCACAGGGAACAGACGTACGCACACGCACACAGACATACGGCATAAATGAAGGCAGCAAAGAGTAAGCAAGATGATATGTGCATATAGACATATGTATGAGTATATATACGTATGTATGTATGTTTATTCAAAAGCAATAATACTGAGAAAGATGACGAACAAAAGAAAGTAATTACAAAAAGAAAAGAAGTTAAAAAACCAATATGAGCGTAAATGAATATTTAAATATTTTAATTGAAGTTACATATACATATATATTATATATTATATATGTATACATATATCTAGTCCAAATAAATTAATTAGCGAATCGAGCGTTGATGTAATTGCTATGCAAATGTTTAATATTTACAAAATATTAAAAAATTAATTAATTAAATTCAAAAACAACAAGGACAAAAATGTGCAATTGAAATGCGTTTGACAAAAAGCGCCGAAAAGAAACCAACGTACGTCAGCAGATATATGTACATATATGTATATGTATATATATGAAAACATACATACATACACATAGTATACAATCCTATGTACATATATGTATATATATCTGAGTAGCGTAAAGACTCAGAAAAAGCGAAAGAAAATCATGTAGTTTCCGTGCACACACAGTAAAGTTTACGACAGATTAAACAACTTTAATATATATATATATACATATATATAGAAACACACACATACAATCTTATACACGAACCTAAACATTAAATCAAAACTTAAAAAGAAACTTTAAACTGTACTTATTATAAACTATTATAACGAGAAAAAAAAAAACAAAAAACGGTTCAAAATCTTTGAGCAAATACTCGATAATTGTTAAAAATGTTTAAATATACTATAACACAACAATTCAACAAAAACAACAATATAAATATATATATACATAATTAAAACAAAATGAACCGTGTAAAACTTCATATTAACGAACATACTTACATCTATTATATTTTCCCCTCGTTAGACAATTTAGTTAATTATTGAAAGTATAAAAAAAAAAAAAACAAAAACAAAAAAAAAACGATTACAATTAAGTGTTAGTCTTATATACATACATAATTATATAAAAAATGAAAACAAACAAAAAAAGGAGAAAACGAGAAACGAGTCAACAAACAATTTCAAGTGCGATAACCAAACCCAAAAAAAAAAAAAACAAAAAACAAAAAATGAAAAACGAAAAAAAAATACAAAAACCAAAAAGCAGCAAAAGAAACTTTTTAAATTAAGATTTCAATTGTTTCGCCTTTTGTGTTGAATGACAACAACAAAAAATACAATTTGTTTTGTTTTATCATTTTGAATTTTATGATTGGTCAGACATCAAAATGATTTACTAACATTGATTGAAAAATAAAAATTATTAAACAAAAAAAAAAAAACAAAACGCTGAACATTCTTTTCAATTCCCCAAACTCTGTTGGTTGGCTTTCAGGCTTCTATCGAGACATTTTATTGTATTTAATATAACGCTTTAGAACACTTTTAATAATCCCATTTCGTAACCATCATGCAGGAGGATAGCTTATCAGTATGGAATCGGACTGCCACTGATATGACCAGTACAACTCGTATCCGTGATACGTTACGCAGGATATTAAATATACCTCTAACAACTGCAATGGAGTATAAGATACACTGTGATAGCCTTAAATACGTTTCAATGTAAGTATGGATCGAGTTCTTTTTTAACATTTTCAGCATCTCACATCCTGGACTGCAACAGGCCCCACAGTCGTTATCGCATACTAAACAATTCGTTGCATAATAGAAATTCCAGGCCTATTAGACACATCAGATCCTGGCACCGTTAATAACGGCAATGATGGAGATGGGCTGGGCAAGGGGCACTTGGGTGTTGCCAACTTTATATATTAATTGAGCTAATGATTCTAAACAAATTCTCTTTCTTTTATTTCACAGTAATAAAGGCGCATTGAAAAGCTGAAATTCAATGAATAACTACAAACACAAAACAAAAACAATAAGTAAACAAACAGATGATTTAGCCACTAGCAAATGGAGCAGCAGCATTAACAACACACAACACCAACAACACCAGCAACAACAACAAGCGAAACACTAGCAAACACAAACACAGCTAACAACTAGAAGCACAAAACAAACAATATAAGGACAACAGCCTCTAATGATGATAATTATTACCCAGACGATGATGATGATGATGATGATGATGATGAAGATGCAGATGAAGACGAAGATGAAGACCGCATAGACAAAGCCCTCTAACATTTTTCCATTTCAAACATCAGCCTTTAGCAAGACAGTTTAATTAATATCTAAGTGCTAATGATATAACTCTTTGTATTTGCATCGGGTTTACAAAGTCTATTGTATATATGAAACGCAATGAATATTTTAGTTTGTATGTATAAAGTTTACATTAGCCATTCCCAATTTAATCGAAATCGAAATTGAAATCCCAATTATAAGCGCAAAATTGAACAAAGTCCTACAAAAATAATGTAACTTTTTGTATGTTTTGTATACTATGTAATATAGAATGACCTTTGACCTATTCTCTTCTCTACTATCTAATACTCCCCAAAAACAACAACAACAACAAACATTGTGCTAGTACGAATTGTTACAGCTTGTTGAGCCGTAGCAGCCTTTTGAGAACTTAGCTTGTTGCCAAGCTAAGATTAAGATAATGATTATGATGATAATGTTGATGATGATGATCACCATATAACCATATACAACAACCAGCACCATCAGCTAGGAATTACTATATTTATCTGTTTGATATGATTATTTTTAAATTATGGTAACTGAATAATCAAATTGTTTGTTTTTGTTCATCAAGAAATACAAGTTTTTTACATGAAGAAAAGAAAAAACGAAAAAGTAAATATTGAAACGAAAAGATATAAAACCCTGTTGTTTTACATATATACACATAGAAATATATATATATTTTATACTTACCTATAATAGTATATGTATATATCTCATATGTCCCATCATACATCCATACAACTCTCCCCACAATCACAATCAGACTTACAGAACAGTACAACCAACCCAACAGATGCCTAATAAAGGAAACTATTAAAGTTGAAGAAATTATTTTCAAAACAATATGACTTTTCTACTGGACGGTATGAGCACTAGGGATTCATTTCCAACAAACAGGAGACATGCACCTATACTGTTTATCGAGAGCTTATCATAAGCTTGACTACCTCTGCAGCGTGCAGACAGTGCAGTCCCAGGACATAAAATCTTATGTGATGGCTGAGAAACCACATCGCATCCTGAAATATTCACAACCATCAAAAGAAGCCATTAAAAGACAGTTGAATATCCACAGTTCAATATCTACAAAATCATAAAATGGTTTATTAATTTGTATATTGTAGTTGTCTGAAATTTGGATTATAAATAATATCTTATGTTTAAGTCTGTTTAAAATCTTAACGTCATTTGTCCTCGTAGCAGGTTAGATCAATTATATAGACATTAGATATGAGACAATCACCTTCCTGCAAAATAAAGGTTTGTATTAATTAAGATTTGGTAGAGTTAGCCAACAAGCTCTACGTACCGCAGGTGTGATGCCGACCAGCGCATCAGCATGACCATAGAACTCCTCCTTTAGGGATATAACAATGGTCTGCAAATTTGTTGTGTGATCTCGAATGTATGAAGCGACTTTGCCAATATTTGTGTTGTCCAAGGCGGCATCGATCTCGTCAAGTACAAAAAATGGCGCTGGATGATAGCTGTGAGAGTAAATGATATTTGTCAGTAATTTGTTCCATTCGCATATGTTTAAAGATCGCACCTGTGTGTAGAAAACAGTAATGCAAGAGCAGCAATAGTCTTCTCTCCACCACTCAAATTGCTCATTGGCTGGAAACGTTTACCGGGAGCGACACAATTGTAGTTGATGCCATCGAGATACGGTTCTTCGGGATTGTCGGGTCCAATGTATGCCTGAGCGGCTTCATTGCGAGCTAGTTTTTTGTAAATACCATCGATAGCATCGGATATATGCTGACAGCATTGCACGAATCGTGACGAGCGCTCGTTCTTTACTTTCTCGAATGCCGCTTTGGCCTTTTTGGCTTTACGTCTGGCATTCTCGAACTCCTCGTTTGTGGATTGGACTTTCTCCGTGACCAGATCCAGTTTTTGCATCGCTTTCATGTTCGGTGTCTGAATACGCTCCAGAATGTCCAGTTTACTTTGCAAATCTTTCTGCAGCTGTTCATTAGTTTTCTTGAAGGCGGAGTCGTCTTTAAGCTTGCACAGTTCGCGTGGAAGCGACCGATAGTCAACTTCGATGCTAGTAGTAGAATTTAAATATTAATATTTTAGTCTACAATACATAGGTGGATACTCACAGATTATCGTGCGCCGTTGACGTTGATGGCTCCACGCTGTCTGCATCACTTTGCCGCACTGCATCATCTAGCGACCCACGCAGCAACGGCACCGCAATACAATCAGTCTTTGAAATAAAAAACATATTTAATACAAGTTTAAATCTGTTATGGCCATCACACTTACTTTGGCCTGCAGCAATATGTTTTGTCTCTCGTTTTTCTTGGCCTCGATTTTGGATTCCGTTGACGACATTTGGCTGCCAATATTATGAATTTCCTTGGCCAGGTTCGCAACATCCTTACGCGCTTTTGAAATGTCCTCTTCCATGTCGTCTACTGCTTGCTTTTTGGCTTGCTTCTCCTGCTTGAACTTCTCCATTTTCTCCTTCTCCTCATCCATTTCTTTTAAATACCGCGCCTCGGCCGTTTTCAGGCCTTCCAATGCATCTTCCTCATCCTGTACGCTGCGCTCCCAGCGCTCAACGTTCTCTATAAATATTAATGAAGCATTTAGAATTTAATATTAAATACTATTAGTTGCAAACTTACTTCGAGTGTCCTTTTGTTTCTCGAAGTCCAACTGATTGTTGATTCCATCGATTTGCTGCTCGAACTCGGCGCGCTTGCGTGCTCTTTCCTGTTGCATTACCAGCTCACGCTCTTCGTACTGTCGAATGTTCTTTACACCTAGACGACGACAGAATTCGGCAAATACTTTATCTTCCACATTGTTCATGTTCTCTTTGATCTCCTGTATGTGCTCTTCCCGGTCTTGCATTCGACGCTCAATTTCGCTAATCTTGGGCTGTAAGAAGAATAAACTGAACGTATGAATAAAAAAGTTTTTAGAAGTGCTTTGACTCCACTTACCCCGCAATCGTCCAGCTGGCTTTGCACCTGCTTTAATTGGTTATCGTATTGGCTAATCGACTTCTTCGATGATTCCAAGTCGACCATGCTGTATTTCAGACGATTCTCAAGGCCCTTAATCTGTGACTCGACTGTTGCCAGCTCGCTTTGCTTGCGCGACTTTTTCACCAATTCCTTAAGCTCCTCATTCAGACGCTCCTTTTGCATTTTGAGTTGCGCCATGTGCTTTTCGTCCCACCGTTTCGCCTTGCGTGCCAAGTCATGACTGCCACCGGAGATGAGACCGGACTTCTGATAGAACGTGCCGTCCAGCGCAAGAGCATCAAAGCGTGATCGATCAATTTCGTAGGCTACTTTCATGGCATCCTCTGGCGTTTCACACACCAGAGCATTGCCAGTGGCAAAGAGAACAGCGCGTTCAATCTCTTGCGGCTCGAATTTGAGCACATCGAACACTAGCCGAACATTGCGCGGATCACTGATATTGCGGAGACGTTCCTTTAATGGCTTCACCTGCAGATAATCCAGTGGTAGAAAGGTCTCCACCTCGAGCATTTGCTCTTTTAAAATCTGCAAAAGCAAAGGCAGTTTAATGAGTAAATAAAACTGAGATTTCACTATGCAACCAACCTGAATGCAATGGCGCGCGGTTTTCTCTGTGTCCACAATTATCGCTTCCATAAACTTACCCAGCACCTTGGTGACGGCCACGTTGTAGCGTTTGTGCGTGGGCTGACACATGTTAATCATGCGATCGTAAACGCCGGGAACTTGTTTCTTGAATAGCTCAACCACTTCCTGTTTCTTTTTACGACGGGCGTCCTCGTGCTTGTCACTCTTGGCATCGCCCAACTGATCTCGCACATTCTCAAGCTCACGTTGTTTTTCTGCAATCTTTTCCTTTGAGCTGCCCACATCACGTCGCAGTTCGTCCTTTATGCGATTCTGTTCTTCGAGCGCCGCTTGGGAGGATTT
Organism: Drosophila meridionalis; assembly: GCA_035045145.1. Lineage (NCBI taxonomy): Eukaryota > Metazoa > Arthropoda > Insecta > Diptera > Drosophilidae > Drosophila > Drosophila meridionalis. The sequence continues at coordinate 6,635,797 of JAWNPG010000020.1, read as the reverse complement.
TATATGATCCATTAGCTTATCTCTACGCTTCACTGCCTCTTCGCGCTGCAATGAGAGCTTCTTGTACGATTCCTCAACAGACGCCCTGCGGTTCATTTCACCATCAAGCGTATCCTGTTCGGATTTTTGTTCACGGTTGATTGAATCCAGCTCGGAGCGATATTGTGTAGCAGTTGCTTCGGCCTCCTGTTTCAAACGGTCATATTCTTGTACGAGTCCCTCCTCCATGTTGACGCTTTTGCCACGTCTTTGGGACTCGTTTTCGATCTCATCCTCAAACCGCTTCTTTAATGCCTCAACGTCACTTAATTGCTTTTCCAGCTTCTGTATGTCTTGCTGATGTGCGTTGTCAGCCTCTCGAGCTGTTTCCAATGTCTTTTGCAGGGATATCAACTTCTTCTTGCAATGCGCTACCTTTTCCTTGGCTTTGATGTATAATGGACGTCGTTTGTTTAGCTGTGTCTCAAACTCGCGTATCTCCTGATCAATTTTAGCCAAATCACGCGTGATTTTGCCAGCGTCTTTCTTCTTTTCACGGAGCACCTCGTCAGCAGCTTCTTTGCGATGCTCCACGGCTTTCAGCTCTTGCTGCTTCACCTCCAAGTCTGCAATATACTTCTGTACATCCTTTTCAACGTGAAATAGGCGAAACAATTGATATTCCACTTGCTTTTCGTTCTGAAATTTAAACAGAGAAAATCAGATTGATAACTGCTTTATCAAACAAGCAAACCCAAAGCTTACATATTCATCTTGGAGTCGTGTATAGCGTTCGGCCTCCATTTTCTCATGCTTGGCTTCCTTCCGCTCGGCGGCGATTCCCTTTTTCTTCTGGTACGTAAACTGTGTCTCTTCTTCGGCGACAATCATTTCCTGCTTCAGCCGATTGTAATCATCCTTTAGCAGACCCGATCTAACAATAAGTATAATTGTATAAATCCTTGCAAAGTTGATGAGCTTTGCGACTTACCCGCTAATTTCTTCGAAAAGAGCTGTTCGCTCCTTAGGCGTCTTCATAGCAATGTTTTCCACGGCGCCCTGGAAGACTAAAAAGTTCTTTGCCTTCACATTGATGCCCATTTTTTCTAGTTTATTAAGGTAAGTATTGCTTGAGACGCTCTAGGAATTCAAAGATTAGTTTTTATTTTTTTAAATAACGCTGTACCGCATACCTCGCCATTTATTCGATACTCTGAAGATCCGCTTATTACGGCTCGTTGAAAATCCATATGCTTCTCTCCATCCAGAATAAACTTAGCTGTCACATAGCAGCTGCGCGCCACTGGCTTGCCGATGGATGAGCCATGTATTAAGTCATTCAGGCGCTTTACACGCAGGCTCGACGTTTTTTCTCCCATCACAAAACTGATTGCGTCCATGAAGTTTGATTTGCCAGAGCCATTGGGTCCAATAACAGCATTAAACTGCTTTAAAGGACCAACAACAATATGGCCACGGTAGGACTTAAAATTTTCCATTTCAATGAACTGAAGAAACGCAGTTTCTTCTTCCTGCTTGCGTCTGGATATAGATGACACTCTGTGGCCAATTTCGTCATCTTCGTCAGCCATTGTTGCAATATTCAATTGTATACCACAACAATAATACGCACAAAATTAATATTTTTTATTTTTTCCTAGATTTTCTTGCGCCAAGAAGCTTCTTTTTTAAATTGCCATTCACTGCGATTTGTTTCTGTGTTGTAAAATACAAACATAATATTACAACAATCGAGCAATGAACAAAATTAATCGAAAACTATCGGCATCAACATAACAGGTACCACGAATTTTAATATTTGAGAAATTAAATAATTGGATACAATAGAAAAACGAAGGACTCTTGAATATGATTAACCTAATTATGTTTTGTATATATATTTCGCCATTGTACTTAGTATTCAACTGTTGTTAAAAGAAATACTTTTAGTAAATATTGCCAAGCACAACTCATAGGACTAAATACGTCTTAAAAATTTCTGGTCACTCTATTAACTGTCAGCAATTCAGTTGTGCTGAGCGCTAAATAAGAGAATTCTTCAACTGTGTTCAATTATAAAAGACGAGTTTTTAAATTTGGTTGAATAATTTCAATTTTATTGATAACAATAAAAATTTAACATTAACATAAATAAAATATTTTCTATTTTGTTTTAACATATTCTTTGGTTGTGAGATCTTTCACTTTTTAAAAGTGTCAATAAATAATACTATGGCACAAAACATTTTCAACTGACTACAATTTTAATCGACTTCCTCAATGGTGGGGCCACTGCTTCCATTGCAACCTCTGGCTTGCTGGCCACAGTGCGACACTTGTGGGCCATCGCCGCCTCCAGCTGCCTGATACATCTTTGTCATGATTGGACTGCAGACTTTTGTGAGCTCCTGCAGCTTGTATTCGTACTCCTCCTTCTCCGCTGTCGTATTGGCATCGAGCCATTTGACGGCTTCGCTGCATTTGTCGAGCACGCTGCTGCGCTCCGACTGGGAAATCTTGTCTTTAGCGTTTTCGGCAGCCTCCTTCACGCTGAAGATGTAGCTCTCTAGCTGGTTACGAGCAGCGATCCTCTGGCGATGCTTCTCATCCTCTTCGGCATACCGCTCGGCCTCGCTCACCATGCGGTCTATGTCGGCTTGCGAGAGACGACCCTTGTCGTTCTTGATGGTTATGTTCTTGGCGTTGCCAGTTCCCATCTCCTTGGCAGTCACGTTGAGTATGCCGTTGGCGTCCAAGTCGAACGTGACTTCCACCTTGGGCACACCGCGCGGAGCTGGTGGAATGCCGGTCAGGTTGAAAGTGCCCAGCACATTGTTGTCCTTCGTCATGGCGCGCTCGCCCTCAAACACCTGCACTGTCACAGCGGGTTGGTTGTCTGCGTACGTGGTGAACGTCTTGGACTGCTTGCAAGGGATGCGGCTGTTGCGCTCAATCAGTTTCGTCATCACTCCTCCAGCTGTCTCTATGCCCAGGGAGAGCGGCGCCACGTCGACCAGCAGCACGTCCTTGATTTGGCTGCTCTCGTCTCCACTAAGTATGGCCGCTTGGATGGCGGCACCGTAGGCCACCGCCTCGTCTGGATTGATCGACAGGTTGAGGCTCTTTCCTGAGAAGAAGTTCTGCAGCAGGCTCTGCACTTTGGGAATACGTGTGGAGCCGCCAACCAAGACTATGTCGTGAATCTGGCTTTTGTCCATCTTGGCATCATTCAGAGCCTTCTCTACAGGCTGCAGTGTGCCGCGGAACAGGTCGGCGCACAGCTCCTCGAAGCGCGCTCGACTAACCTTCGTGTAGAAGTCGTGGCCCTCGAACAGAGCGTCGATCTCAATGGACGCTTCGCTGCTTGATGACAATGTGCGCTTCGCCCTCTCGGCTGCAGTCCGCAGCCGACGCAGTGCTCGTGGATTGGAGCGCAGATCCTTCTTAAACTTGCGCTTGAACTCGTCCGCCAAGTGGTTCACGAGTCTGTTGTCGAAGTCCTCGCCGCCCAGATGAGTGTCTCCAGCAGTAGCTCTCACTTCGAACAGAGAGCCCTCGTCGATGGTCAGGATTGACACATCGAAGGTGCCGCCGCCCAAGTCGAATATTAGAACGTTGCGTTCGCCCTTCAGATTCTTGTCCAGGCCATAGGCCAGGGCTGCTGCAGTGGGCTCATTGATGATGCGCAGCACGTTCAGCCCGGCGATGGCTCCTGCATCTTTGGTTGCTTGACGCTGCGAGTCATTGAAGTAGGCGGGCACAGTGATGACGGCATCTCTGATGGGGGTGCCCAAGTAGGCTTCGGCTGTCTCCTTCATCTTCACCAACACCATCGAGCTGATCTCCTCTGGCGCAAAGCGCTTCTCCTCGCCTTTGAACTCGACGCTCATCTTTGGCTTGCCGCAGTCGTTGACTACTTTGAATGGCCAGTGCTTCATGTCATCTTGAATCTTGGGATCATCAAATTTACGTCCAATCAGGCGCTTCGCATCGAAGACACTGTTCTTCGGATTCATGGCCACTTGGTTCTTGGCCGCGTCTCCAATCAGCCTCTCCGAGTCGGTAAATGCCACATAGCTGGGCGTGGTGCGGTTGCCCTGGTCATTGGCTATGATCTCCACCTTGCCGTGCTGGAAGACACCAACGCAGGAGTACGTGGTGCCCAAGTCAATACCAATTGCCGGCATTCTGGATTGTTCTCCGATTCCTCTAGATTGGCAGAATTTATTTATGATTCTCTTTGCAGATTTTTTTGTATAGCACTTGATATATTCTTCTTCGACTGTTCTTTTGTTTAAACTTTTACTTTTGTTTAATATTTGTTAAATATTCTGTTTAATATTTTATACGTGATTCTTGTAAATATACGTTAGCTTTTCAGCTTCTTTTTTTTTCGCTTGCTGTGTTATCAACACGATTGTTTGTTATGAACTGTGCCGAGGTGGAAATGCTCGCTGCTATTTATACCCGAACGCTTTGTGGTGGAAATTTCGAGATTTCTCTCAAAAGAGCGCAGAGTTTTCTTGGTGATTCCACAGAGAGCAGGAAAATACTATGAACTCAATTCGTTTTTCACAAAAACTTAGATGTTCAGCCAAGTTACACTTTTTAAGTTTATTATAGACATATATCTGTACATATGTATATAGAAAATATTTCTTTTAATGTAAATACATTTCATTGAAAATGAGAGTATTTTGGGAACATATACTGACAAGGTTTTTGCTATAGCATTTTAGCAACTTAGAAAGTATATCCTAAAATACAACAGATGTTATATATTATTATTCTTATTATTGGCTTATTGTATATATATTTTTATATTCATGAGATCATTAAAGATTAAAAGAGTATATAAATACTTTTATTTAATTTATCCATGGAAAATTTGTTCATATGAGCAATAGAAATTTAGACTTAGATATATATATATATTATATTAATCGATGGTCGCGTTAAAACAAGCCAAGTTTTATCAAACATATATATATTTAGCGCTCAAGCACAAAGTCGACTGCCAAACCAAGTCAATTGGTTGGCCTTATATATTCGACGTGAGTGTAAAAATCAATTCCCCTTCGACAATACATATACACTTCTCAAATGGCGCACTCACACATACACAGGCATGTACTCGCACTGTGCGAGCGCGCTCTCGAATCTCCCCGAACTTTCTAGTCTCTTGGAGGGGAATCTCGAAATTTCCACCACACAGCGTTTGGGTATAAATAGCAGCGAGCATTTCCACCTCGGCACAGTTCATAACAAACAATCGTGTTGATAACACAGCAAGCTAAACAAAGAGAAGCTGAAAAGCTAACGTATATTTACAAGAGTTACGTATAAAATATTAAACAGAATATTTAACAAATATTTTTCAAAAGTAAAAGTTTAAACAAAAGAACAGTCGAAGAAGAATATATCAAGTGCTATACACAAACGTTTTGCAAAGAGAAGCATAAACGAATTCTGCCAATCTAGAAGAATCGGAGAACAATCCAGAATGCCGGCAATTGGTATTGACTTGGGCACCACGTACTCCTGCGTTGGTGTCTTCCAGCACGGCAAGGTGGAGATCATAGCCAATGACCAGGGCAACCGCACCACGCCCAGCTATGTGGCATTTACCGACTCGGAGAGGCTGATTGGAGACGCGGCCAAGAACCAAGTGGCCATGAATCCGAAGAACAGTGTCTTCGATGCGAAGCGCCTGATTGGACGTAAATTTGATGATCCCAAGATTCAAGATGACATGAAGCACTGGCCATTCAAAGTAGTCAACGACTGCGGCAAGCCAAAGATGAGCGTCGAGTTCAAAGGCGAGGAGAAGCGCTTTGCGCCAGAGGAGATCAGCTCGATGGTGTTGGTGAAGATGAAGGAGACAGCCGAAGCCTACTTGGGCACCCCCATCAGAGATGCCGTCATCACTGTGCCCGCCTACTTCAATGACTCGCAGCGTCAAGCAACCAAAGATGCAGGAGCCATCGCCGGGCTGAACGTGCTGCGCATCATCAATGAGCCCACTGCAGCAGCCCTGGCCTATGGCCTGGACAAGAATCTGAAGGGCGAACGCAACGTTCTAATATTCGACTTGGGCGGCGGCACCTTCGATGTGTCAATCCTGACCATCGACGAGGGCTCTCTGTTCGAAGTGAGAGCTACTGCTGGAGACACTCATCTGGGCGGCGAGGACTTCGACAACAGACTCGTGAACCACTTGGCGGACGAGTTCAAGCGCAAGTTTAAGAAGGATCTGCGCTCCAATCCACGAGCACTGCGTCGGCTGCGGACTGCAGCCGAGAGGGCGAAGCGCACATTGTCATCAAGCAGCGAAGCGTCCATTGAGATCGACGCTCTGTTCGAGGGCCACGACTTCTACACGAAGGTTAGTCGAGCGCGCTTCGAGGAGCTGTGCGCCGACCTGTTCCGCGGCACACTGCAGCCTGTAGAGAAGGCTCTGAATGATGCCAAGATGGACAAAAGCCAGATTCACGACATAGTCTTGGTTGGCGGCTCCACACGTATTCCCAAAGTGCAGAGCCTGCTGCAGAACTTCTTCTCAGGAAAGAGCCTCAACCTGTCGATCAATCCAGACGAGGCGGTGGCCTACGGTGCCGCCATCCAAGCGGCCATACTTAGTGGAGACGAGAGCAGCCAAATCAAGGACGTGCTGCTGGTCGACGTGGCGCCGCTCTCCCTGGGCATAGAGACAGCTGGAGGAGTGATGACGAAACTGATTGAGCGCAACAGCCGCATCCCTTGCAAGCAGTCCAAGACGTTCACCACGTACGCAGACAACCAACCCGCTGTGACAGTGCAGGTGTTTGAGGGCGAGCGCGCCATGACGAAGGACAACAATGTGCTGGGCACTTTCAACCTGACCGGCATTCCACCAGCTCCGCGCGGTGTGCCCAAGGTGGAAGTCACGTTCGACTTGGACGCCAACGGCATACTCAACGTGACTGCCAAGGAGATGGGAACTGGCAACGCCAAGAACATAACCATCAAGAACGACAAGGGTCGTCTCTCGCAAGCCGACATAGACCGCATGGTGAGCGAGGCCGAGCGGTATGCCGAAGAGGATGAGAAGCATCGCCAGAGGATCGCTGCTCGTAACCAGCTAGAGAGCTACATCTTCAGCGTGAAGGAGGCTGCCGAAAACGCTAAAGACAAGATTTCCCAGTCGGAGCGCAGCAGCGTGCTAGACAAGTGCAGCGAAGCCGTCAAATGGCTCGATGCCAACACGACAGCGGAGAAGGAGGAGTACGAATACAAGCTGCAGGAGCTCACAAAAGTCTGCAGTCCAATCATGACAAAGATGCATCAGGCAGCTGGAGGCGGCGATGGCCCACAAGTGTCGCACTGTGGCCAGCAGGCCGGAGGCTACAGCAATGGCGGCGGCTACGGCGGACCCACAGTTGAGGAGGTCGACTAAGAATACTGAGGCTGTAATTAGTATTATTATTATTGATAAGTAAAGTTAGATCTCAACCAAAAATTTGTTTGTAAGTGTTTATTTAATTTTTATTTAAATTGAATTAAATTCAATAAAAACAATGTTAATATCATATTGTTTCGAGTTTTGAGTATTTACTTTGGCAGTCCTTCGTGTTCGGCCCAGTCTACCCAGGATCCTTTGTAGTTCTTGACATTTTTGAAGCCCAGTGCGACAGCAGCTTCTGCAGCCTTCAAGCTGCGCATTCCACTTTTACAATGGAACACAAGTTCCGTATCGGGCTGTGGCTTGTCCCGGCCATATTTCGACTTGAAGATCTGGTCTTTGACGGCCAACTCTTGGCTAACAATGCCCAGTGGAATGTTGATGCTGGATGGAATTTGACCAGTTTCTTGTAACTCTTTTGGCTCACGTACATCAATGAGCAACTTATTTGGCTCGTTCACCAGTTTCTTGACTGCGGCATAGTCCACAATGCCGATGGGGCTGCCACTACTGTAGAGACGTTGCGATGCTGTGGCGGCAAAAATGTTTTGTAAAGTTGATGATTTTGCAACGGGAAGTTTGTTGAGTTTTCCATATGTTAAATGGCGTAATGTACAAACTGTTGTTCGAGTCACAATAGGGCAATACCTTGATAGTAATTTTGCCATTGCTACAATTGTTTAATAACAAATGTTATGTAAAACTAAAATGTGGTGGCAACCTGAACCATTCGACACTGGTGGCAAAAATCTTGATGTCGATGTTGATGCCGACTGTCAGCTGTTTTGTTTGATAGTGCTGCCAGACTGTTAGCTTTTTAATCAGTATGTTTGAATAAACTGTTTGAATATTGAAAACTATTAATTCTGACGCATCTTTAGGTGTATATTATAGTATACACGGTTACCAACCGACTGCACTATCACTCATCCAATACGTGAAGAGTGTGTGTCAAGGCAAAGGCTCAATCAAGTTCACATCACATGATAAGTCCACCCAGGCAATTTCATTTCTTTTTGTTGTTGCTGCTTGATTAATTCAATTAATCGTTATATAGAATAGCGATCCCGGATTCAATTACAGTTGCCACACATGCATGAACATTTGCACATATATGAATATTATTTGCAGAAACACATAAACATTGAACAGCGCTTTTCACGAAAGATGATAAGCGAGAGTTTACGTTTTTCTTTTGAATTAAGATATTGTGGAATAGTTTCAGGTATAAAACAAACAAGTTTATAATACGTAAATGTGTTTTTTTTTTGTGTTTGTTTTGAAAACAGAACTGATAAGCAACGAGCAAAGATTAATGAAATAGTGAATTATATTGGGGGTATACATAATTATGTATGAAGAAATGTGCGTGTAGCTACATAAATACATACAAACATGTACTTATAGATCGTTGACCGTTATCATTTCTGTTTACATATAGGTGGAACAATTAGAGGTTAGAGGTGCCTAATCAGAAACTAAAAAACATTGTTTCGGATTAGTTTGTTGTTTTTCCCATGGACCGCCAACACAGACCACTGATAACAAATAGCTGCTGGGAGCTCAGACAGATCACGTACGTCATCAAAAGACGCGTGCCAGAGGAGCCGACTTAAGCTGGATAGGGTTGGATTAATCTGAATCAGTTAATAGTAAACAACTTGTTTCGCTAGAAATCTAGAAATCTAGAAATTTGTTTGTTGTTTAACAAATATATATTCAAAATTGATAAGCTGAAATCGAGCGCTAGACTTCAGTTCCGGTTTGTTTTAATGCAAACTTTATTAGAAAAAATAGGTATACATAGGTGTATGGGATCTTAACACTAATGAAATCGCAAATACAACTAACTAGCTATGAATGGGCCGTAAAAAAGCGCAGCTATATCAATCATTAGTAACTAAATACAAAAGGTACATAATGCTTCATCTTAATGCTTACATACAAGTTTAGAACATGGTTCATAATAAAAATCCAACGATTAACTGTCTTACTACATGCTATTAGGACGTGTCTAGCAATATAGACTACTTGGGCATGCGGACACATTATACAATTATGGCCTCTTTGGGATATTTGTGATCACTCATTTACGGTCTACGATGTGTCCTAGGGATTGACCCATGTAAATCTTTTGACCGGCCACAATGTCGAACTTGAAGTTCTTTGGCGCTTCGAAGAGGAGCACGATGGTGCTGCCCATGTTGAATTGTCCGATGAGGTCGCCTTTGGAGAACTTCTGGCCTGGCTGGTCGGCTTTTTTCGCATCTAATTGGAGCTCGTCGTATTCGTAGGTGCTTCGTGGATGGGCGCCCACATTGAAGCCCGTCCAGCGATTAGTTTTTAGATCGGAGTCCATGTAGATCTCAACGGATCCCACATTGGTGGCACCCACCGCTGTGTAGCTAAAGAAGCCGTGCTTCCATTTGCCCATATAGAGCACCCGCTCATTCAGGCAGAAGAGCCCCGGCAACCAGTTGGCCACCTTGGGGCTGACCGATAACAACTCGCCCGAGAAATGACGTCGCACCGTCGGCTCCCAGGCAGCCGGCGAATGGAATCGGTGATAGTCGCCCGGAGCCAAGTAGATAACGCATTGATACAGTTCCGTTGAGTTGTCGCGCTTCTTCTTCAAGGCCTGGGCATAGCTGATTGGCTCGTTCGATTGCTCGACCGTCTGCAGCGGTCCCAGGAAATCTTCGATGCTATAGTTGACGCCCTTCACCTGCTCAATTAGTGTGTCGGCGGCGCTGCCAAAGTGCAGCACCTTGCCATCGGCTGGAGATACCAGTGGGGACTTATCGTCGATGATGCGCACGCCTTCTTTCAGTGGGCGTGTGAAAAACTCAGCCAGGCTGGCGTAGTGATTGTAATCGGGATACAAGGCCTCGTCGATGTTCACATTAAACATGTTCGAGTACCAGCCGTATATGTAGGGCCGCAGAGTGTTGGGCATGTAGCATGAGGCCAGCCAGCCCCAGCAACGGCTGATAATGCGCAAGGGGAGAGAGCAGTACACCCGCGACTGAAACTCGGAAGCGGTGCGCTGGGTGCCGTCACGTCCGCATCGAAACTTGTGCAACTGCCATTCGATGGCACCGAAGACGCACAGGCCCATGGGTGCCCAGCGCAGTAGGAATCCCGTCCACCGTGAAAGTGCATTTCGACGTAATTGCAGTTGCGTCTGTTGCTTGACCTGTTGAGGCTTCGGCTTGGCAACCACCGACTCATTGGATGCGGTATTGGCGGGCAATTGTCGAAAGTGCCGGAGCACAGGCCAGTTTCCGTTCTGCAGCACTTGCTTTGGCTGCTGTTGCTCCTGTATCGCCTTTCTAATGTTTCCCGCCTTCAGCAGAAAGCGGCCTCGCGGCACAAAATATGAGACCATTATTGCTCAAGAGTCTTGCGTCTTTTCTCGTTCTTTCCGTACACAGCGCCCACGCCGCCTCAGTCGCTGCTGATTACGTATTACGTATAAGCTGTTGTGCGTGCGATACTCTCGCTTTGATAAATGAAAATGGCACGATGTGTGTGTAGAGGGTATGGATGCTTCTCTTATGTGAAATTGAGTATATCACAGCAACTAATTGAATAGTTAATTGCCTGAATCTGGAAACATGTACATATGTCTACAGCTGGTAGAGTTTAAGTCAGAAAATTCGATTCTGATCGGTTTTATGAGCAAGATGCGAGGGCAAAAAATACTTCCGTTATGTAGCACTGCCTGGCGACAACTGAAAGATGGAAACAAACGGTTTGTGCGTTCAACATTGATATTGTGTGTGAGGGCGCCATAATGACTACGTCGCATGTGCTTTGCTCACCAAAACAAACTCTCTTCGTGAGCGACGGCGACAGCAACAGCGACGGCGACTGCGACTGCGAATCTGACTTATTCTGCCTGCTTATCAAATGCTTTTGACTTCGTGTTATTTGTAACATCAACAATCGTTATTCAAGGTTGCTTGGCGCGCGCCGTTGCTTCTTTAGTGGACCAATGTTTATGGGTTACAAACAAGTTTATTTTGTTTTTTTATTTCAAGCTTTGTACTCATTTGTTTTGGTCTGTTATGAGTTGACAATTGTTTTTTTCCTTTTGTTATCGTATGTGTAACTGCGCCGCAGCTCTGCGCGCAAGGGTGGCAACTCTGCAATCAGCACATCGAACAGCTGATTGATTATTTGTATTTTGCGTTTGCATAAAAAAAAGAAAAGAATTGAATTTTATGCATTGATTAAGGAAGATACGCAAAGGCGGAACCATGACTGACGCGGAAAAGCAGCCAGTCTCCTTCGCCTGCCAGCGGTGCCTGCAGCCCATAGTACTGGACGAGCATCTGGAGAAAATAAGCGTGCATGCTATGGCTGAACTTTCACGTAAGACAGAAATACAATAACTTCATAAATACTAGCTTGTATGCTTGTATGTGACGATCTCATTCCAGTACCTATCTATGGTGGCAATGTGAACACTATTGATCCTCAAGATGCTAATAGCTTTGACCACTTTGTGCCGCCATTCAGGCTAACAGACTCTATCAACGGTACGGGTTTCACAATGGTATCTGATGGACGTGATAATAAAAAGCTGAGCTCTGCATTCAAACTTAAAGCAGAACTGTTTGATTGCCTCTCTTCGAACTCGGAGATTGATCATCCGCTGTGCGAAGAGTGTGCCGATTCCATGCTGGAGATCATGGACCGAGAGCTCCGAATAGCTGAAGAAGAATGGCATGTGTACAAAACTTACCTCAACGAACTGGAACAGCAGCAAGAAGTTCCGAATGTGGATGCCTTGGATCAGGAATTGCAGCAATTGAAGGAAAGCGAACAAGAACTACTAAAGGAGCTGGCAAACCTAAAGGCCGAGGAGAAAATCTTGAATGATGCCATTGAGCAAGAAGAATTGGTAAAGGAAAAGCTGCATGAACAGGAGGAGAGCTACTGGCGCGAGTACACAAAGCACCGTCGAGAGCTGATGCTCACAGAGGACGACAAGCGCAGCCTGGAGTGCCAGATCGCCTACTCCAAGCAGCAGCTGGACAAACTGCGGGACACGAACATATTTAACATAACATTTCATATCTGGCACGCCGGCCACTTTGGTACAATCAACAATTTCCGACTGGGACGTCTTCCCTCCGTCTCCGTAGACTGGTCAGAGATAAATGCAGCCTGGGGGCAGACGGTACTTTTGCTTTCAGCCTTGTCGCGTAAAATTGGCCTGACCTTTGAACGCTATCGCGTGGTTCCATTTGGCAATCATTCCTATGTGGAGGTGCTGGGCGACAATCGTGAGCTGCCATTGTATGGCAGCGGAGGCTTTAAATTTTTTTGGGACACGAAATTTGATGCTGCCATGGTAGCGTTTCTAGACTGCTTGACACAGTTCCAGAAAGAAGTGGAGAAACGCGATACCGACTTCCTTTTGCCGTATAAAATGGAAAAGGGGAAAATAATTGATTCTTCCACGGGCAATTCTTATTCCATCAAGTAAGCAAATAATATGCATTTTCAATTGACGAAACTACATAGATTATCTCTTAAAAATTACAGAATACAATTCAACTCAGAGGAACAATGGACGAAAGCTTTAAAGTTCATGCTAACGAATCTAAAATGGGGTCTGGCTTGGGTTTCTTCCCAGTTCGTCTCGCAATAATAAAATTGTCGATTGTCATTACTTTAATTATGTATAATATTTAGTGCTTAACATTACAAATAAACTCTTTAACATTTGATTGACTTCTTTGTGTCAGCTTCGATCTCGCTGTCGTCAGAGTCCGAATCGCTGCCAGATAAATCATCATCAATCCAAAGTCCCTTTTTCTTCTTAATGGCCTTTGCATTGGTGCATGTGTCGCCTTTTCGCTTAGTGCCAAGTGTTGCACTAGTATTGGATGAACTTGCGACAGCTTTGGGTGCATCAGTGTCCACTCCAGCGGTCGTCTTGGCATCCTCGGCCTGCTTTAGTCCCTCCTCGAATGCATCATTCACCTTTTCGGTGAGTTTGGCTCTGGCTTCCTCATACTGGTCGTCTTTGAATTCGTGCTTGGGCACTGCTAACAGTTTCTCAATTTTACGTTTCTTACGTTCTTCAGCTTCACGTTCACGTTCGCCTTTCTTTTCCAGCCATGCCCGGACACGTTTCTCTTCGTTAATGTCACGCAAGCGACGTCCACTCAAATCTCGACATGCCTCACGATTTGTGGTCTTCTCGATTTGCGCGCCAATCGCTCGCAGCATGGATCCGAAGCCTCCCTTCCCTCCAAGCTGGCGGAGAATGCAATGAATGCTTCCAATTTCATCATGAAATTCTATATTTTCAGTTAAACGTTTGCCATTGCAGGTCAAATAATATTCTTCGGGTTGCAAATCCTATAAAAATGTTCGTTATTATTTGCTAAAATGAATTAAATATAATCTTTACTTACTGTTGCTTCCTCGATGAGAGCATTTATTTCTTTTAAATTAATGTCATGTGTATTAACAGTAATTAACTGTTTACTGTTTACAAAAATATTAATCACCATTTTACGAATTCTCTCTTCTACTGTTGTACTTCTTGGCTATTCTGCTTTGTGCAGCTACATCGGCCATTGAGCGTGCGTTAGAAAGAGAAAGCGGTGATGCATGAGTTTATCAGTTCGCATAGAGTTGCCACACTATGCAAAGTTAATTAAAACTTCAGAAAATTGCTTGAAATTAATTTGATTTAAATTGAAAAACATATGTGATTACTTTAAAAGTTGTAAAGAAATTCTTAAGACAGTTTGTCTGCTGTTAACAGGTTTTCTCAGCATTTGATTCACTTGCCGCCATTGAAACATGTCAATTGAATTGAGTTGGCAGCACAGACGGTCGCACACAAAGTGCTCATTTAATTAGTTCGCATTTTAGACGACGAAAGGTAAAAATTTGGCGACGCGTTCGTAGAACTTTTTAACCAATAAATCAAATCGAATGAAATTAAAATTTAATAAAAACCGGTAGCGGCTGATATTAGTTGGCATATGAAATATGTTAACAAAGGTTTTGTGAAGTGAAAAGCGGTAAATTTACAAGCGCAGCCACGTCACTGAACGCAATAAAATAGTGAATTTTAGAAATGAAATCAGAAATTTCAAGCTGAAAGAGATGCCAGCTACGAACAATGGGCAGTGTACACCGATGGCAGCAGCGGTGGTAGTTGTGTTAATGATAATTCTAGCTTTCTGCATCGGTTTCGGGTAGGAGGGGTAAAACAGCAAATCGAACAACGCTTAGCATAAAAGATGGCAGCAGCAAAGTGAACAAGATATGTATATACATGCATGCATATACATACAAACATGCGCTTGTACATTATTCATATATACATACATACATGCATATGCATATATGTATAAATAATATATAACTAGATAACCATCGCGATAATCCTAATTCGCGTTGCCTGACCGGAAAAAAATTGAACGAAACAAAATATAAAATCTACAGTTGACTTTATATTGCAATAGGTTTCAACGGCATAATTATCGAAAGCAAAATAAGTGGCAACTCATGTGAGGAGCAACACAAAACGCAAACAAAAAGACATACGCGACGCCTTTTGGCTTTCCGCCCGATTCGCTGCCCTTTATTTTATTTTGACTATGACTTTGAGACATACTTAATTTCTTTGCTCATGAAATTAAATTTAAATTGTTATTAAAATTGGCGTGTAATGAATTTCTTCTGCATTAAAAGCGATTTCAAATACTATATAATATAAGGAATATTACTAAACAAATGCAACCGTGTGCGTTTTTTGTTGGCCGGTTTCGGTTTTTGCAAATTTTCCTTTCCTTCCATATTCTCTTCCATTGTGTATTTTGTTATCGACGGTCATTCATCTCCTAGTTGATTTTGGTTCATTCTTTCTCCCTCTTTTTCTATGCGCGCGCTTGTGTGTGTAGTGAGTTTCTTAATGCTCTATAATTATTTTAACTAAATATTAGTTGTTTAAATATCCGAGAAAGTAGTATTTAAATTATTCATTAAATACTGCGTAATTTTCTGTTTCCACTAAATGCAAGAAAATGGTGATTTTTTTTTTTACTATTAATACCAATAACTGAGACAGTTGCGGCCGTCGCTTTACACTCTGCTCTTGAGAGAGTGTTTTCGTGCGGGTGTATGAGTGTGCGTGTGCGTGTATGTGTGTATGTGTATATGCGTGTGGGTGTGTGTCTGCAATGCTTTTGCGTTACTCGCTGCCTTTGTTTCATATTCGCACTCGCGCTCATACAACATTATCCATATCAAATGCTCGCCTAATTCCCCATAGAAATAATGCGATCATGTGTTGCTTGGTTCTATTGTGGATTGTGGACTTTAAATAACAAATGGTTCCCAACTACACAACCAAATATATGAAATACACAATTCTCTTTTCTTAGCCGCAACTAATTTAAATGATTTAACTATATTTTATTTTTGCTTTTGTTACAGTGATTCCAGTCTTCAACTTCGAATCCAACCAATAATCGGGCGAACTTTCACTGAAGGCAGCGTTTATATAATACAGACACACACAAACCTTTTTGTACCAGAAATGAGCAGAAAGTTGGTGTTGATATAAATCCGATCAACCGCAGTACTGAAAGAATATACATTTTTCTACGACTATTTGTATAGGGCTATACTAATTAAAATTTGATTAGAAATTTAAATTTAGCTTCAGCTAGTGCACAACTCTCAAAGAGTATGTTCCACCAGACATCAAGAACGATAGTAACTGGAGTCCAACAAGCTAAAGAGCAAGCACATCGATATATTCCAAATCACTCCATTAGCGCATAGTTAGAATATATATTAAAGAAATTTATTGACAACAACAACAACAACACCAGCAGCAACAACAACAGCGAAAGCAATAAACGACGAACCTCAGCGTTAAGCAAAAAGATTTACTACTAGCATATTTCTAGATCTATACACACGGATATATAAACAAACAAAAACAAAGAGTATAGTTGTATAGTCCAGAATCGGAAGTATTCAAAATTGATTTCGACAAATAGAGAAGAGCGAAAAAAGAATAATAGAAATTAGAACAGTTTTCGTTATTAGTCATTAACTGAAGTTTTAGTTGTTCGAATTGAGTAAAATATATATATATTTATATATATATATATCATTTAATATATACATTTTGTATATGATTGTGAGTGTGAGTGCATTGCATTTTTATATAAACATAAAATATTAAAAATCGCAGGCATCTAGCTATCCTGATAAGTGTTTTTGTATTAATGTGGACATTAGTTGTAGAGTAGTTAATACAACAACCAGAGGACACTAGCAGCAGTAGAAGCACTTCAATAGATAGAGAGAGAGCCAGTTAAGTAGATACATCAGTAGCTAGCTAGCATCTGGTTAAAATGGACGAGTCACAACCCAAAACTTTGTACGTTGGCAATCTGGATGGTTCGGTTTCGGAGGATCTGCTGATTGCGCTCTTTGGCAAAATGGGACCAGTTAAAAGCTGTAAAATTATAAGGGAACCAGGCAATGACCCGTATGCCTTCATCGAATATTCCAATTATCAGGCGGCCAGCACCGCCCTGACGGCCATGAACAAACGTGTTTTTCTAGACAAAGAGATCAAGGTTCGTTTGTCTTCTATAATATATAATATAAGCATATATACTGACATATATATTGCCTACTTATAGGTCAACTGGGCCACTAGTCCGGGCAATACGCCCAAGACAGACATCAGTTCTCACCATCATATATTCGTTGGTGATCTCAGTCCAGAGATTGAGACGGAGACGCTGCGCGAAGCGTTCGCGCCATTTGGCGAGATATCAAACTGTCGCATTGTGCGCGACCCACAGACCATGAAGTCCAAGGGCTACGCCTTCGTGTCGTTTGTGAAGAAGGCCGAAGCTGAGAATGCAATTCAGTCCATGAATGGCCAATTTATTGGCTCTCGTTCTATACGCACGAATTGGTCAACGCGCAAATTGCCCCCACCACGGGAATCGTCCAAGTCGGGTGGCCAAGGTGGCGGCATGGGCGGAATGGGTGGCGGCGGCGGCGCTGGGAACGGAATTAAGAACAACCAACGACACACCTTCGAGGAGGTGTACAATCAATCGAGTCCCACAAACACCACCGTTTACTGTGGCGGCTTCCCGCCAAATGTTATCAGCGATGAGCTGATGCATAAGCACTTTATGCAATTCGGCCCCATTCAGGATGTCCGCGTGTTCAAAGACAAGGGATTCGCGTTCATCAAGTTCGTTACAAAAGAGGCGGCGGCACGCGCCATCGAGCATACGCACAACAGCGAGGTGCACGGCAATCATGTCAAGTGCTTCTGGGGCAAGGAAAACGGCGGCGATAACTCGGCCAACAATGTCAATGCGGCCGTTGCGGCTGCCTCTGCCAATGTGGCTGCTGTGGCGGCTGCCAATGCGGCTGCTGCTGCGGGTGCTGCTGGCATGCAAGGCCAAATGATGACACAGCAACAGATTGCTGCAGCCACTGGGACAGCGTTACCCGGCCAAATGATGACGCCCCAACAGATTGCAGCTGCTGCGGCGGCGGCGCAGGCGCAGTACCCCTATGCAGCAGCATACCAACAGATGGGCTACTGGTACCCACCGGCGGTAAGTGACAGTGCAATGGCAATGCAAACCACACAATTAATTACTCACCTTGGCTCCTTCATTTCCATCTTGCAGCAGAGCTATCCGGCCCAGATGCAAACGCAGTACATGCAGCAGGGCTACTATCCTTATGCCTACACTACCAGTGCTCAACAGGCAGGAGCTGTACGTACGTATCGAACCAACTAGATGACGATGTTATTTTCGATTGGACATAACTGTAATTTATATATGGAATGTGTTGTCAATTACAGCTGCCGGGTACCGTGTGATGCCGCCAAATATGGCTTGGGGCGTACCAGGCGCCACTGTGGTGCCAGGCGTAACTGCCGCTGCTAGTGCGGCTGCTGCCGCGAACGGTTCGCTTGCCCCACAAATGATGTACAGCGCTGCGATGCCACAATATCAAACCCAATGAGCTGAGACATGACGCCTGCTTCGACGCCGTCTGCAATATTCGGGCGGCCAGCAGCGACCGCATCCGCATCAACGTCCGCATTATCTACAACAACAGACCAATATCGTGTTCGAGTCTGAAACTATTAGCACTGATGACAACAACAACAATAACGACACAAGCAGCAGCAGCAGCATCACAACAAAGAGGAGAAATTAAAATCTGTGGACGAGGAGACGTTTGAAATTTACCCTAATGTTTCAATTCCTATCGTTTCTACAGCTACACTGTGCTGTGTTCGGTTTAGTTCGTATTGCGATGTATTACGTTAAGTTAAATGCGTTACGAAATTAACATTGCACTTTGTGTCATCATTCGCCGTATGTTCTGCAGATGTTTGTGTGTGCGTGCCGTGCGTGCTTGCAGTTGGTCGAAGCAAAGCGTTGAACTACAAGTTGAATCGCGCGCAGCGTCAGCGGCAGCGCTCTGAAGCTCTGGGCGACGGGCGGGTAGCTGTAACAATCTAATCCAATCTAAGTACATGTTAAAATAATTTAATGATTTGTAATTTAAGTCAGATATAGGCATATACAAGAAACGGAAACAAAACAAAAAATCAACAAAGCAAAACAAAAAATAAACTTTAAACATCAATTGAATAAAATAAAAAGCAAAAAATAAAAAAAAATAAAAAAAAAAATACAAAAAACAATCGAACGTGACAAAGCAAAATCTAATTGTTGTGAAAATTTGTAATTCAAAGCATTCAATATTATGTCAAAAGCGAATGCAGAGAAATTCTAATTAAGACAACAGGCCGAAAATAAATGCATAAACAAATTTAGTTATTAAGCGATTGTAAATGCGAGAATATATTCATAATTTCGATGTGTGAATTATGTATGTAAATGTAAAATAAAGAAACAAAAAAAATATATATAAAAAGACGAAAAACTAATTTCAAAAATGGCCAAGCTATTATTGACATCATAAATTTAATTCAAAAATATAGAATTTTAATTTTTGGATTTAACTGGCGGAGTAATATAACAGTATTTTCTTTCATATAACAGTATCAAATGAGTAAATATGAAACAAGGAGTATGTACAATGTAAGGAGTTTATTTTCTTAAAGTTAAGCCTTATGCAAAAAAATTGTTTATACATTCTAATCGATATTTTGCTGTTAAACTATGTGAGTAAATCAAAGTGTTTTGCGAGTTTCTGTTAAAATTTTAATGGATTTTCTTCGAGCCTTCCTCCATTTTCTGAAACTATGTTGTTTACACTCCAGCGAAATGAGAGATGCAGTATCTCAGATACTGTGAAGGAGGTCCTAATGATGATAATGAATAATTAACACTGCCAAATGAACAATTAAATAATAAATAATAGAAATTTTCATAAAATATCCCTTGCCCAGTCGACGTAAAAGGCTAGTATTTAAAATATACTTTGAATTAGCAAACAACTAACTAAAGATATATTACAAGTATGAGTGAAATATTTATAATAACATAACAACAATTGTACAACTTGTTTCGATTATCTTTGAACATTTACATATCAAAAGTATTTAATCATCATACCAATAAAACAAGTGAAGAAAATAAACCAACCCTATACTTTTTAGTATTTAAAATGGGAAATTTAATGTGCGCTTTTCAAGTCCGGTCACACTGCTTGTCGTCGCGCGTTAGTTTTTTAATTTTTTCACTGGCGTCGGCATCACTTTTGGCTCCGCGAAAATTGTCTACAAATATAACAAGTTTAATAACTTGGGGAAAGTTTCTACTGTGTTACATAAAACTAAAGGTTTGTTTAATTTTTGCATTTAACTAATATATTTATTTATATATGTATACATGTATAAATAAAAGTGTAGCTGTCAAATATTTATTTTGTGTTGCGGTAGGATTCGAGTCTGGAATAGACACAATATGCACAGTTGCCGGGCTTCAATTGTTCAGTGAAATATTCTAAGAATGTAGTGAAATACACAAGCTAGTAATCTAAAATAGATGCGAATATATTAGTTATTGATATGTGTACACAAAGGCCCCTTTACATGTGCACGACACATACACATACATATGTATGTACTATTTTTTTATCAGTCGTCAGTGCAGCTTCCGCCATTTTTAAAACGAACCCCGTCAATTGAGCCTGTATGGTACAGTGGTGGCAAAGCATTGAGTTAAAGGTAGTTAATTTAATATATTATCAATATTGGAGAATTATCTGACCCAAACCTGTAAATTATCTATATACATATAGAATTTACATGTCAAAATAATTGTTTGTTTGGCTTATATCGGTATTTTGTAAGCTGGAACAGTAAGTGGCTAATATTTTGCCCCGCACTGTAACCCGCCTTTTTATTTTGTATGTATGTATATGCTTGAGCGAGGTGGTATGTATGTGTGCCTTTGTTGTTGCAAGTGGGATGCTTAAGCGGCTAAAATATATAAACATTACACTTTTATAACACATACAATGTCCACTGAACGTAAACATATACATGTACATTTGTTTTAAAAACGAAAATGAAATGCATACTTAAACGTGAATTCATACATAGACACCCTTTCAATTATGTTTATGCTCGTTTTGATGCATGCATCGCTTTGTATGTTGAGTTTATTAAACTTTGCTACGCACTGAAACAAAAACAGAAAAGAGAACTACAATGATGGCGCGAGGGCTTGCCGCGTAGCTACGTACATGCATGTACAGATGAATGTTTGCCATGTCTGTGTGTTTATGTATGGATGTGTTTGTGTTTTGATTGTCGTCTGACTTTTGCATTTCGTTGCTGCACCGTGTACCTATGTGTGTGTGTGCTTTTATTTTTTCTGTCTCTCTTCATATACTTTTCGCGTTGTTGCCTCCTGCACTTTCTAAAAGAAAAGTGCAACATACTTGATGTTAAGTGAATTTGCCAAACAACTATCCCTGACTCTTTCTCTCTTTCGTCAAACTTGTTTATTTTTTGCTTCTTTGCCTGGGGGCATCGCAAAACTGTGTGCAATATGCTTGGAATGAGAAAATTTCTATTGGGTATTTTCTGCATTCTTTTTCTGCGTTAAAGTCTCTTCTTCATGCCGTTATCGCGCTCTGGCCGGTAGTTGTTCTGCTTATTTACGATACTTGCAGGCTTTTTAGGTGGAATTACAGTAAGCACACGATAAGTTTAACTTAAAAGCATGTATTTATGTGGAGGTATCAAATAGATTTACAATCAAATAAACTGTTTTCATACAGTGTTGAAAATAATCTGAATTAAAATTATAGTGTTCTACAATGCCTGTTTAGCTTAGTTAATTCTCTATATCGACTGCATACTGTATGCTTGACAGTTATTTTTTGTACGTTGCTTTTAGCTGCATATTCGCCGGAAGCCAGCAAAGAATTTGTGTGGGAGTAAGAGTTATTAAAGTGGAACGATGTCTCTTCCAATGATTGTTCCTTCTAGTAGTTACTCAACTGTAACGGTGTAATTATATAATATAATGTTTTGACAGGCTCTTGGCAATCCCTGACACCTATTTACAACATAGCCGCGCACATCTGTTGGCCATAAAACGATTTACTTTGCAGCTGTCGGCTTGCAGGTAGCCATGATGCTGCTGCTCCTGCGCCTGCTCCTGCTCCAGCTGCTGATTTCGATAAATCCCTGTTTACCTGCATATAGTCTTTTCGCCTACTTAAACGCTTTGAAATATTTTTTGGCAATCATTCGAAATCAATGACTTGAAGCTGTCACTTGTGCAAAATATATATCCAAAACGCCTAGCGTCTAAAACTATCGTGAGAATATAGAGAGAAGCACGAAGCTGTAACTGTGATTGAAAACTGCAAAGCAAAACAAAAGAAAACCCGATTTCCGTAACTGTGGTAAGTGGGGCAAAGGCGGCGCAAAGCCGGTTCTGGCCAGGAATGCTAGACAGCATTGTTGGGTGCGATATAGACAAGCCGCAGCAATTTGCTCTGTCTTAAGTGGCGGAGCGTGTTTAGATGTCTTTCGACTCAATGCACTTGAGATGCGAAGCGAAATTAAATGCAGTTTGAGACTGAAAAACAAACACTGTGTTTTGCTCAATTTAACTGCAGTTTTTGTATGGTTTTTTTTTTTCTATATAGTTCACTTATGAATAACTATTATTTTATTTCGTCTTTCAGAATTTATCGTGCGACACGAATACTTACACAGGATTTGATGCTTAGCAAAATGGCACAACCGAATACTGTTGGAGGCGGAGGTGGTGGCGGCGGTGGTGGCGGCAGTACTTCTGCAACTGGTAGACGGATGCCGATGTCTTTGACCGGATCGACCGGTAGTGGTACCACAGTTTCCCGTCTACAGCAACAATCAGCCGCTAGCAATGGACGCTCGAAGAGTCCACAGAACAGTAATGCGAGCAAGAAAAGCGAATCGAGTATTATGTCAAGTCCATCTGTGCTTATCAAGAAGTCGAGTGCTATTCCGCAGCGATCGCACAGCAATTCTTCGGCTTCCTCGACAGCCTTGGCGCCCTCTTCCCCTGCCTCCAAAAATGATGAAAAGAAGAGCCAAAACGGCAGCACCAAATCCACAAATGGCAATCAAAAGTCGTCACAAAATGGCAGCTCCAGCCCCTCTGTCAAGGAGCAACAGAAATCCAAGGAGAAATTGCCTGAGAAGAAGGACCCAGTCCAAGCGGAAGTTAGCGCTGGAGCTAAGGAAGTCAAAATCAATGCAAAGCCAACACCATCATCGTCAGGTGCCGAGTTTAACAAAATTGAAGCTACTCCTGTCGCTGTCGTCGATTTGGATGCCGATTGCGTTATCACCGAAGTGATCAGCACGCCGACTGCAGAGCGCAAGTCGTCGCGCAGGTTGGCCGGGTCTTCGAGCAGCGTAGAGAAGTCGCCCATTAAGCCACAGGAGAATCAGTCTCCGGTTTCGAAAAAGCAGACAGAAAAGGCTAAAGAAAAATCGGAAGTGGTGGAAAAAGCTAAGGAAAAAGCGGAAGTCGTGGAAGATGTTGAAATGGAGCCGCTTGCCGTGGATGCGTCGCCCATACGCGCTGTGGCTAGTGGTGTGGCGCCCACGGCCACTTCGACGCCCGGACGCAATCTCTTTGGTTTTCGTAGTGGCAGCAAGCAGACTACCGAAGTGGAACTGGCCGCACAGCCATCCAGCTCTCCAGCAATTACACCTGCACGTAACTTTGCGCAGATTAGCGGCCGGCGCAGCATACGCCCCACAGCATCTCTGACGCCCGGCAATCTGGGCAGCTACAGATGCGTCAACAGTGACCTGGACACCTCCAGCTGCACCAACACGAGCATGAATGCAACCGTGGGCTCCGAGATACCCAATAGCTCTTCGTTCTCATTCTCGTTCTTTGGACGCGGCCGTAAACGCGAGCGCACACCTCCGCCGCTAGTCGGCAGCCAGTCGGCCAACGATCTCGCCCAGGATGTGGAAATGTCGCCGCCTAAGCGTGCACGCTTCGACCTGTTCAGCCTGAACTTGGCCTCACCATTCACCATGCTGCGGTCTCGCTTCTCGAAAACGTCAATTAGCACACCATCTTCTCGCCAACGTCACGAACAGACGCCATCAACTGGTGATGATGAGGAGGGCAGCGAAGTGCAGAATGTGTCGGGTATTATAAACCAAGAGGAGGAGGAGCAACAGCAGCAGCAGCAGCAACAGCAACAGCTCAACAAATCTTCAGCTAGTGATGAAATTAGTGAGGCCCATGAAGCTGGATTGGAAACGCCGAAGAAGGGCGACGCAGAAGGAGAGAAGGACAAGGTACAGGATGAACAGAAGGCCGACGATCAAGGCGAGGATGCTGTGGCTAATCTGCCCGCAACTGATGAAGAAGTTCCCCTTGAGCGCGTGGGCTCAAACACGTCGCGATGCGCCATTATGTGAAAAGATTCACTTGCTAAGCTGTAATCAATCCCAATACCTTCCCACACAATTAGTTGTAGGTTTAGTCGTTCCAGATATTTGTCATTCTATGTTAAAACGTGCTATTGACCTCTTTGGTAATTTGTGGTCTTGCGAAAATTACACTTAAGAGCGAGCGTCTAAATTGGGCCTAAACAAACCCATGTCTATGCGCTGGCTACAGTTCACGAGAGTTGTTAGCCACGCGCCCTGCACATGGACAGCCCGCCCAACGATTTCTTGCTACATAGCTGAGTCCCAGTGTCCGATGTGGCGCCTAGTGCTCAGCTATGTACTGACAAATCATTTATTTCGTCAACTAAATCATTTTGAGTACCCTAAGGACATTAGGTACAAAAAACAAAAAGAAAAGAAAAACAACAACAATTACAATATAGACAACGTAATCATTTATCATACATAAGATACATATGTAGCTTAAGATGTGCAAGTTTTATAAGATTTGTGTATTGAATCCAATATTTTATTTGTCTCAACAATTTGTATTAGTACAGTAATAAGCACACCATGTAAACAAAAATCGGATTTTTTATAAATAAAAATCATTTTACACAATTCGTATCCGTCTCTTTTCAATCGAATGTATTTTTTACTACATTTATTTTATTTTGAGGTAAGACTCTTGTCTTATATAAATATAAAGGTAATTGTAATATTGTAATACTACTTATATATGGATATATTCCCATTTAATCATAATGATTTTTATACCCTGAGCCCATTGGAAATGGGAAATCAGGGTATAATGGTTTTGTTAAACGTATGTGATAGGCAGAAGGAGGCTTGGCAGACCCCCCAAAGTATATATATTCTTGATCAGGATGACGTGCTGAGTCGATATAGCCCTGTCCATCTGTCTGTCCATCCGTCCGTCCGTATGCTTGAACGCGTCGATTGAAGCATCTAGGCAAGCTAGAGACTTGATTTTTTTTGAGGGTCCGTGTATAGCACGCGCAGGTCAAGTTTACTTCGTATGATCGATAACTATTTTTGCCGTAATGTTATCGATTTTAAATCTTATCGAAAACAGGTTTCAAAATTATATGGTTTGTACATCGTTTGAGCTAGAGGTTTCAAATTTAATCAATAGACCAGAAAAAAGAAGAGCTGAAAAAGAGTTATAAATCTGAAGAGGAGATGTTTGCATATGTATGCAGCAGAAGTAGCAGAAAATACTCTGATTGGTCGCTAACTGATAGAGAATTTAGCTTACGCTAACTCAGAGAAAGGCTTAACAGTTGCGTTCCTCTTCGATTGGAAGTCTCGCTCCCCTATATAAAGGCAACTGAAGATGGATGAGGAGCTGCTTCTTGCAGCAACAGCAGAAAGTGCTCTGATTGGTCGCCTAATGATCGAGTGTGAAGACTGACTCAAAAAAGGGCTGAAGAGCTGAGCTTGACTTGAGTGGAGCTGTCGCTGCCCTATATAAAGGCAGCTGAAGATCAGAGGGGCAGCAGAAAGTGCTCTGATTGGTCGCCTAATAATCGACTGTGAAGACTGACTCAGAAAGAGGCTCAAGAGTTGAGCTTGTCTTGAGCTTGAGTGGAGCTGTCGCTGCCCTATATAAAGGCAAGCATGCTGCGTCGCAGCTTCAGTCGCATTTTTCATATTCTGGTGGTCAGTCGTCCAGTGCAGTGCGGTGCTTCTCCTCTTCTTCTCTCTGTTGGTAAGTGTTAAAATAGTTAAGTATGTTAAGCGAAAATGTAAAAGTTATACTTTTAATAATTATTTAATGTAAATATAATATATTTTAAATTTAAATATTATTAATTATTATAACAATTATGAAGTAACGATCACGCTTACTTGTTTTATGTGTAACATTTCTGCGCAGAAGTTTTTAAAATAATTCGGAGTTATTTTACTTGCGCGGCATTTCGAAGCCAGCCTGTGCTGCGAAACTAATCGAAGTAATCGATAAGTGTCTGACTGACTTGTCATTGCAGCTCAGATGACTGTCGTCTGTAAATACCTTATTATTATCTTCAATTGTAAATGAATTGTGTGTATTCAATATATTATCTGTACTCATAGCATTTGTTGCTTCAAATTGAATGGTCGAAATTAATAAGAAATTGGGAGCTGCATACCACCCTCACATTCGAATGCCAACGTGCATAACGAGGGCTGACAACTCGTTTTTCGATGGACTGCAGTGTAAATGAACAACTTCCTAACACTGGGATTAATAAAACATATCGACGCGCTGTTTAAATTGTTGCTTTAAAATAACAATCTAATAACAATTAATTTTTTGCAATTTAAATTAATGATTGTTAATAATTTTATAAACACACACTTCGTTAACATGCTTGTAAGAACGCAGTATTAACGATTTCGGCCAAAAGTACTTTACGCGCGCGAAAAGAATCCAGCGAAGCAAATAAAACTGAAGATAATCAAGAATTAGAGGATAACATGGAACACGCTGATTTGGCGACATCGCAAAACGAGCTGCACATTGACTACAAAACGCCAAAGAAAACAAGCTTACTAATCGAGAATGAGGAGTTATTGGATAAAATTAATATATTAACGACCAAACCAGAAAATCACTCGTACAATGCAAAGGTAAATGAAAATGTACAGTTATAAATGGACTCCCACATTCACTGAATACCTAGTCCCGTTACGTGGCACACACACAAAGACATATAAACAGAAATCTCTTTTACGTGCTCCCTTATTAATATTCTTTGATCTCTCCAGCTGCCCACAATTAAGGACTTCGTCATCATCAAGCCCATCAGCCGAGGAGCATTTGGCAAAGTGTTCCTGGGCTACAAACACAACGATCCAAACAAACTGTTCGCCATCAAAGTGATGCGCAAGTCAGAGATGATCAACAAAAACATGGTTTCCCAGGTGATCACTGAGCGCAACGCGTTGGCATTGTCGCGCTCGCCATTCTGTGTGAATCTTTTCTACTCGCTGCAATCGGTGTCTTCCGTTTATCTGGTCATGGAGTATATGGTCGGCGGCGATCTCAAGTCATTGTTAGCTATGTATGGGTACTTTGACGAGCCCACAGCGCGCTTTTACGTGGCCGAGATGGTCATGGCCCTGCAGTACCTGCACCAACACGGCATCGTGCATCGCGACATCAAGCCGGACAACATGCTGCTCTCGTCTAGTGGGCACGTGAAACTGACGGACTTCGGTTTGAGCAAAATTGAATTGCGTCGCGACCTGGAGATATCTGATCTCATCAATTGCTCACCCAATCTCAACGCACGTACGCCGGGCCAGCTACTGTCGCTCACATCTCATCTGTCCTTTGGCTCAGAGAAGAAGCTGCAGGATTACGGTGCTATAGGTGGTGTCCCTACGGTTGTTACCGGCACGGGCACCTCACACCTGATGCAAGCCATTAACAAGCATAGTCACATCATGGAGTCATCAGATAGCGAGGCGGACACGTCGCTGAATGATGCAGAGAAGACGAGCGATAGCAAAATTTCTGGAGTTTCACCGTTCTTTTCGGCCGAAGAGGTTAACGTGTCCGTCCTGCACACCTGCGCCACAAACAGCAATGTGAGTAGCGAATCTTTGTGGAAAGACATTCACTAATGCTACTTGGATTACAGCTTTTGGACAGCAGCTCGTCTTCCTATCACACGTGCACCTCGGCGGAGATTAGCAAGAGTTCGCCGCCTTTGGAAGCAACAGCCGCGGGCGGGGCTCCGGCAAACACCAAGCGGCGCGTGGAATTCGCCCTAGACAGCATTGCTATCGATCGCAGTGACAGCGGTCGTGATCGTGATCGTGATCGTGTCAATTGTCAGGTAAGTCTCGAGCACTAAGCGTGCCAAACGCGTACCTTTTAAATATGCTTCATTCACTCAAAAGGGCTGCAAAAAGGCCGAACAGGACAAGATCAACGTTGTTGCTAGCGGCGATGAAAAAGACGTTGCCAAGTTGGAAAATACGAACGAAGCCTCGTTTGAGTTTTCTATGGTACGCAGGCGTTCGCTCGATGAGGTGCGTTGTATCCTGTGTCTCGGTGTTGTGCTCTGTCCTTCCCAGTCTCAATTAATGTGTGTTTTCAGTTTCAATTAATGTGTGTTTTTATGTTTTGGTTTGGGATATAGTTTCCAAATAAGATTAATTAAGAGATAATGAGGATAGATATACGGAAGCTCGTCGAAGGTGTCGATTGATTTATGTGTTTCGAAAAGCTATAATTTTATGATATAATCCGAGCATTAATTATATACAGAAACTTTCTGAGAACTTGATTTCTGAATTAATATGAATTTTTGATTGTGTATTTTCATTAACAAATTTCAGTTTTATACAAAAAGAATTGCACTAACCTATAATTCTTTGTGCATTGTCTATATAACTCGAATTATTATTTCTGCCTAACTTAACTGTTCCGAAATTTGTTTCTAACAGCGCAATCGTAACTCGAAGCTCCAGGAGGATTCTGGCGTATCTAGTCGAAAGGGTGACGATAACTCTAGCTGCCATTTGAACTTGAATTGCGAGAGCACCGCATCCTCTATAGAAAAGAACACAGATAATCTGAGTCAGTCAAAGGAAGAGTACAGCTGCTCCGACTACTCACGCAGGTTAACATTATTTCACATAGCAATCAGATGAATCTCTGCTAATCTGTGTTCCATTTCAGTTACAACATGACAAATAATGCCAACGAGCTTAGTGGCATACGCATGAATTCGCCATTCCGAAATCTCTCCAAACATTTCAAGCGACCCGAATTTCTGCGTGGCATGAAACGGAAGATAAATCTGGTCAATCGGTCGGAAAACAATTCATGCATGGATGTGGATGCATCTGGGAGTGCGAGTACTAGCACTGGCTTGACCCAGGAAATCGAGATACTCAACATCGGGAGCAGCACACCCAAGAAGCGCAAGGCACGATCCTCGCCCATTCGTGGAGTACTGAAAGTGCGATCTCTATCGGATGATGAGTTGCCCATGCAACATCTGCTGGGATCTGAGGCAAATGTCGCCAATGTGGTCTTCTCGACGCCTGTGTCCTCTCAGAAGCCGCCACGTCGTGATGGCGGCCTGTTGGGAAAGCTAAAGGCTACACGCTTCGCCCTGCCCTTGTCCATTGAAAATAAGAAACGTGAGCACATGGCCGCGGAAAAGCTGTCCAGTGTTCAGTACCACCTAAAGCTGGCCGACGATCCAACAATGTCGCCTATCAATCATGGCGGCATCCTTGTGCCCAAGACGCCAAAGAACAACATAAACGTAAATACGCCATTTCGTACGCCAAAATCTGTGCGACGTGGAATGCGCGTCTCGAACGAGCGCATCCTTGGCACACCTGACTATTTGGCGCCAGAGCTGCTGCTGAAACAGGGCCATGGACCGGCTGTCGACTGGTGGGCACTAGGTGTGTGCTTCTACGAATTCATGACTGGCATACCGCCCTTCAACGATGAAACGCCTCAGAAAGTTTTTGACAACATTCTCAATAAGAGTAAGTAATATGAGATGCACTCTGGGATCTCTTATTTATATTGTTGCTCCTCTGCAGACATTGAATGGCCTGAAGGTGATGAGGCTTTATCGGCTGATGCAATGGAGGCTGTGGAGCTAATGTTGACCATGGAGCCCGCGGAGCGCCCAGCTGCCAGAGAGGTGCAGCAGATGCGTCTTTTTGTTGGCATCGACTGGGAGAACATTGGGCATATGGAGCCACCATTCGTGCCTACGCCGGACAATCCAACCGATACCGGATATTTCGAGGCACGCAATAACATGCAGCACCTGCAGTTGTCCAACTTCGCGCTGGATGATTAGAGAATAGTTAACCCGTACGTCTAGTTTTATAAGTTAAGTGTTATTTATATACATTGTGTAGTAATTTGTCAGTTGTCAGTTTTATTTTTATGCATATATATATATTTTTATTGTTATCTCCGTTAGATCAATATTTATACTCATACTAGTTTATCTGAATTGTATTCAATTTTTAAACGTTCGAAATATCACGCCATCGTTGTAAACTATTTCTATTTCGATTTCGGTTCTGTTACTGTAACTAAGCTTAAACAAATAGCTTCAATTAGAAACGCTAGTAACTGATTAAACAAATTTTGTCTCCAAGATGTAAGCATTAAAGTTAATCACGTATAAAATTGAAATGTTTCTGTTTGCAGTTCCCAAAATAGTAAACAGGAAAATTATCACTTTATTCATTGTTCTTGATGTATATATGTGTATATGTAAATGTATATGTATAAATCTATAATTCGTAGAAAAATAACACAATTGGCTGCCAAAAATATAGCTATGTTGCTTTCAGCTTGTAATCGCAATCCCACACCTCCGGAATGGTCGTTAGATAGCTCTCCTCGTAAAACACATCGATTAGACGACATATCAAATGGGGAACGGAACGCAGATCGGGCATAGGCTGCTCCTTCAGAATGCTTATGGCCCGGACGATCAGCGGCTTAACGTCCATAAACTTTTTATTGGCCAACAGCATGGCCAGCTCCCGCATGGCACTCTCGTACTCCTCGCAAGGCAGTCGCACGTCACCACTGGCCGGGAATAGCGAATAGATGATGCATGCCAGGCACCGTGTCAGCACTTTGCGCCTGCAATGCGAAATTGTGATCCGTTATAAAATATATACAGCCTATAGTTAGATGGTTATAATGTACTTATTAGTAATGTTCTCTGATTTCAGGCCAATCACGCCCAGCAATCCGTCGCTCCAGCCCTCAGCCTTGGTGGAGGCTATCTGCAACTGGCGCGCGAGCATATATAGCGGTTTCTTGATGTGCTCCGACTCCTGCAGCAGCTTACAACCACGTGATATGATCAGACCCCAGACAAGTGCCATGCGCGGCTCGGTCTGTGGATTGGTCTTCAGATTTTCCAGCAGTTGCGTCAGGTCCTGCAGAAAGGTCACCTTCTCGCCGACCGTCTCAATCTCCTCCAGTTTGTAGAGCACAAAGATGTGCAATGAAAAGAAGTAACCACCGCGCATGACGGGCATCAGCTCCAGCTTGGGCAGCGACATTTGCAGCGCCTCGAAAAGGCCCTGCCAGCTAGGCGAGTGCCAAGCGGCTCGCTCTGTGGATCTACGGAAATAGCACTCAATGCTGGACTCCAGAAGCGTATAGATACAAGAAATGTATGTATTCAGATGACCTATGGCAGGCAGCGCCGCGCACATGACCGGATTGGCAGGAGGACACCGATGTTGCCAGCGTACCAGAGTTTGAATGTGAAGGCTGCAAGGATATCAGATTAGTTATTGATAAAGTAAAATGTTCATCGACTTACTTAGATACC
This sequence comes from Drosophila meridionalis, assembly GCA_035045145.1. Lineage (NCBI taxonomy): Eukaryota > Metazoa > Arthropoda > Insecta > Diptera > Drosophilidae > Drosophila > Drosophila meridionalis. The sequence continues at coordinate 6,604,083 of JAWNPG010000020.1, read as the reverse complement.
TCCTCGCTTTGCGTTTGCGTTGGTGCCACAAGCTCCAGCATAAGATTGAGCGCTTCGCGACGCTGCTCCTCCGGCGTACGTTGCCCACTACAGCCGCTGATGGCTACGTCAATGGAGTCCAAGAGCTTCTCAAATGCTGCGGTAAAGGCACGTTCACCCTCCTTGGTGGCCAGCAGCTTCTTGTGCTTGATCGCACATGCTCGCTGCATGCTGACCATTGAGCGCGTGTAGAGCATGCGCTTGGCCGTTGCCTGGACCAGAGTGCCCTGTGCGTTGCTCTCCGGCAGCATGGCGCAGGCAACGTGAATAAGTCTAAAAAAAAACTAAGATTAAATATAATCTAGTAATATTTTCATATGGTCACTTACTCTAGAACGGCGCGATCCGCATAGTTGCTTTCGGCGGGCAGCTTCAGGGCGATGGCCGGGTCAACGTGAGCCACAAACCACTTGAGCAACTGTTCCAGCTCACTGTATTCGACAAGATACCAGGGCTGGCTGATGGCATCCTCGAGTATCTTGCTTGTATTGGGATGCATGTGAATGTTCGGCTCGAGTGCCATTTTGATAAAGATGCCAAAGAGATGTGAGAGCAGAGTCAGCGGCTGTGACGTCTTCAAGAACCAGGTGTTCCAATCGATCCTTATGAATATGTGACCTAACATGGCATGCGACTCTGGTATGAAGCGCTGCAAGCTCTCGTAGAGCAGTTCGATGTGCTGGGCGGGAGGCAGGAAGCGCTCCCAGGGCAGCTGTGACAGACCCTCGTGAATGGGCACCAGAACGTGGCTAGCTACGTTGAGCTGCGCAAAGTGGTGCACATACCAAGCGAACGTGTGCTCCAAAATCTTGCTTGAGGCGGGCAGATACTGCACCACCTGCAAAATATTGGCTATGAAAGATCTGATCATGAGTTTGCTGCTCTCCACATGCGGTTCACTCCAGGGAAGCAAGATCTTGCCCTGATCAGGGCTAAGCTGACGTATCCAGTGTGCGGCAGCGCCAGCCGCCTGCTCGGTGTGCTCAGTGTATGGGATCAGCCACGGCGCATAGGTCTCCACAATGGAGCCGAAGACAATGTCGCTGACTAAAATGGGACGAATTAAAGTGATGCCCAAAGATTCCTTGACTGCTACTCACTTTGATCGGCCAGCAATTCCTGGTAGCTGCAAATGGCTGACGCCAGCACCACTTGTCCGAAGCAGGTGAACCACATGACCAGCGGCTTGCAATATTCCTTGTGCTTGGGATACAGTCCATAGAGACCATGATGAAGTCGCTCCTTTTGAAAGTGGCGCGCAAACAGCAACAGCGTTTCCGTGGCTGCTTTCAGCGTGAACAACTTCTGGCGACGGGCGAAGTCCGAGGCCAATTCGTGCAGCTGCACCTCCGGGCTGCTCAGTGTCAAAGAGGAGCTTGCGGGTGACAAAAGCGCGTTAAGCAGATCGAGCAGCACCAGCGGCATCAGCTTTTGATCCGAAATGCGATCTAGAACTAGCTGCATGACCTCGCCGTAATGCTGCGGAAAGTCGTACGTAAAGATATGAACCAGTTGCCGGCGGAATTGATCCTGCAAAAGGCTGCTGTGCGGCTGCGACCAAGACTCCAGGCCCTGCAGCACCAGCAGCAGCAGCCGATTAATTTCGCTCAGCTTGGGCTGATACGCCTCCAGCCAGCTGAGCAGATCAAACTTGGACAGGAGCACGAATAGGATTTTGGTATCGCAGCGCTTCAGATGCGAGTCGATGAGAAATTCATACATGTCCAGAAAATGTTCGGCGTCCGTGCGACAGGGCACGAAGACGCCGGCCAGCAGCTCTACAAGATCACCTCGTCGCAGTGCCAAACGCAGCACATCCAATCCCTGTTCTGCCTGCTCGGCTTGAATGAAGATCTGTTAAAGGAAAAGTGAAGATTATCTTGATTTATTCGCATTCATCGTGGACTTTTTGAATACTTACGCCCAGGTCTTGCAGCATTTGGGAATAGAAATTGTTTGTGGGTTGAAACTTCATGGTTATATCGTTCATGTTGTCCACCACGTGATAGAACAACTTGATGCCAATCGGAGTAACATATTTGTTGGACTTGGCCTGCTCGGTCAGCAGCTGCTGTAAGCAGCCGCCCAGCTCTTCGATGGCCTGGGCAAAGCCATCCACATTCAGCGCCAACATCTCCTCGACAATCTTGTCGTGACGTTCTCGGTTTTGCTCCTGCTTCCTCGCTATCTGTTCGTTGTGGCGTATGTGTTCCGGCTGTAGCTGGATCTGCGCCGGACGCATGCACTTGCGATTGAAGAGCAAGGATTCACATTCCTTGCTGCGCACTTCATTGTATGGCACCATCTGGTACAATGATGGCACGCGCTCCAGATAGTTTAGGTTCAGTGAATTCAGCTCCGACGTATTGTAATGGAATTTACTTTAATTAAGAGAAAATATTGGAGAAGGATATCAGTTGGTATTTTTAATATAATATGAATGGTATATCTTATAATCCGATTTCATACTTAGCTGTGCTGTTGAGCGTTTGTATGCGTCGCTTCAGCTCGGACAGAGTATTGCTATCGATGGGTCGCTTCTCAATTTGTTCCGGCCGACTGTGGTTAGGCGGTGGAAGGCGCTTGTCATAGGTTGTCAGATGCATTTTGAGCCGCTGGGCTGGTGGAAGTCTTGGCTTCGGCTTTAGCGGAGTGCGCAACACCTTGTGGTGGTGAACCCGATAGATCTTGGCAGTCCACTGATCCGCCTGATGACGCTGTTCCTTGCGCAGATCACTGGCGCTTAGAAACTCCGTCCAGTGGGAGACGTGACCGCTGAGCAGCTCGCGCAACTTCTCGTTGTTGTACTGTGCTGGCAGCTGACACGCATCGCTGGGTATTTTATTAATCTGCGTATCCTCCAGCCAGAGGGCGCAGCTCTGCATGAGCTTGGTGCAGCTGCGATACATGTGCGCCGCTGCATCATCCTCGGCGCGCTTGGTGGCAATGGCAGCGTAATACACTTCGGCGGACTTTAGCTGCGTCTTTATAGTCTTCATCAGTGGAACGTTGTGCTCATAAAACTTTTCGGCCACACCACAGTTCAGATTAATACCCTCACTAGCGTATTCTGCGGGCAGCCGCCACAGGTAGAGCTCAAAGAATTTCTGACAGACTATTGGAAAGAGCGCATGCCTGGGATCCATGCTGGCCAAGAGCTGCGCGTACTTGTAGATGACCAGGAGCTGCGCGGGAAAGAGGGTAGTCTTGCTGAGCGATAGAGTTTTCTTAAGGGCCGCCTCCACTGTTTGCGTGGAGATCTGACGTAAGAGTTCTGGCCAAAAGCGAGAGTCCTGTAGCCTGAACTCAATCTCCAACAGTACCAGATTTAGCCAGCAGGTCTGTGGCAGGATCATGGGTATGCGCGAGTTTGTTTGGCCGCCAAAAAGTGATTTCAGTGCTGAGGGCTTTGATGGCAACTTCCAGTCGGCGCAGTCCTAGACGACGGTGGGTTAACTCAATAGAATCTATGTAAATAGAATCTCTTTATCGAAATACCTTGTAGTAGTTGTAGAAGAACTCGACCGCCTGCACTCGGCAATCGGCAAATTGGTATGCGATGCGCAGCATCTTATCCAGGAGGTATAGAACGTGCGGGTTTTGTGCCCAGCCAGGTAATGCAGTGAAGCAATTCAGCCAAATGTTGATCAGATTCAGGGGCGAACAGAGGCCATAGCTGAAAAGCAGAAATATATGCTACATTATATATCAATCAGATTTTGCAATCCACGACTTGCCTTGTATAAGACACGATCTGGTGATGCAGCATATTATCCAACAATTCCAGTATGGGACCAATGGAATTGGCATAAACGATGTCCTTGGCGAGTTTTAAGTAAGTTCTGTCCGCATTGAGCAGGGTTATCATAAGTTTCTGGAAACTATATTGAAATAGATTATGATTATTATAATTATAGTTCGTTGTCATTGATTCCATACATTTCGCAATTCGCCAGCGTGTCGGGTGTTTCGAGGAAGAGCGGCACAATCAGCTCCAGGCTGCGTATGACAGCCGCATGGCGATGATCGTTGAGCAACTGTTGGAGCAGCTCGAAGCCACGCTGGCATATAATTGGTATCGAGTGACCATGTAAGCTAACCAAAACGCCAACGTATAATGCCAATGGACGCTGCTCGGTAACGCCCTGCCAAATCATATCTAAGCGCTCCAAGTCGGGCACGAAGAGCAGCGGCTCCGTGGGATGCTGCAGCGTGCGCTTGACAGATTCAACGCTCTGATCCATCAGATGTAGACGCAACATGGAGATCATGCGCCAGCACCAGTTAGTAAACTGTTCCCGACTGGATTGACTCGAGTCGATCAGCGAGGAGACCTGCCGCACGCTCTCCGAGATGCCCGACGAACCAATGACATCCGGCGCATGCTTAGTTATAGCTTCAGCCACAAGACAAGCCATGCGTACGTGTATATTGTGGGGCAAATAAAGACGACCCTCGTCATCGAAGCCCCAGTTCAGATGTCCAATGATCAGTCGCGCCAATTGGTTCTCAGCCGTTTGGTAATCAAAGTGGAGCAGCCAGTTGGACAGTAGCTCAAAGCTGTCCATGTTCGGGTGCCAGTTCTCCAGCGGCAGGGCCTTGAATAGATATGCTGTCTGATCGATCTCAGCAAAGCGCGTCTTTAGCTGCAGCAAGACGCAGTCCAGCAGCTCCTCATAGGCAAGCGTAATATTTACTAGCATATCTCGGGCGGCTTTGTAGCAGAACTCGCGTGTGGCTTGATGAATGAAACCAATCTGTGGGTGTTTTCAAGTGTCATATAATAGATAATCGTAAACAAGGTATCTTGACAACCTACCTGGAATATGGTCAAACAAATGATTCGTATTATCGGCCAGTCTTTCGTGCGATCACGTGCATTGGCCATCTCGAAGAAGGCCTGCAGCAGATAGTACATATCCTCGGCAGAGACATCCGCATTAGCTACATCGAATTTGCTCCAGAAATCTGTCTGGAATATTGACTCTGGATCGGCGGACAACTGAGCAGTCAAATCACTGGGAAAGCCAACATTGAGGTAGTAAAACAAATGCCAAATAATATCCGCATGGAGCGTAGTATAAGGCAACGTGGAGAAGTACTGCCAGGTGCCCAAATTGCGCGAGCGATAGATGTAGCTGCAGGCGCGTATGAGTAATGCCTGCATCTCCAGCTCGATGCGATCACAAAGTTCTTGGGGCTTGGCCAGATTGTTGCTCCTGCAGGGGACAAGGAAGTCATATATGCTTACGAATATCAACTGTCCGGTCCACTTACAGGAAGAGCTCGTGGTAATCGGATGCATATTGCAGCGCGTGCCGGATCAGGCGTCCCAGACGCTTGGCCAGCTGCTTGTAGCGCTCGTTGTTATACGTCAGCATGCCCTCGCCCAGCGTCTCGACTAGTTGGGCAAAAAAGGCCACCACAGTGAGCATCTGCTGAGGCGTTATCATATCTGGCTCAATGATGTAGTCGTCCAGGAATTTCTCGATGCACAACGCGGAGCTGCAAAGCAAATGAAGAGGGTGTTGATCTATTATACAATATATGTAATTTAGTGTGGATCATACCTGAAGAGCTTATCAAAGGGCAACTGACTGAGCAGCGCTATTAGATCGGCCTCCTTGAGGCCAACGCATTCGCCCGTTGGCGTGAGTGTGTCCTCCCCATCCGAGTCCACGACTGTCCACCGCTCCACGTCACCCGTGGGCTGCGAGAGATCCTTCTGTGCCTGCACCTGACTCTTAAGATAATCGTTGCGCTGCTTAATGGGCAGCAGGAGAATTTGCAGCACCACAATGCAATGATTGATTTCTGGAGAATTCAGTGGCAGAGGCAGTTCACTGGGCTGTGTGCCCTTAGATATAGGGATTGTCTGAATCATGCCCGGCAGCTGCAAGAATTCTGCTGCCCAGGCGCCGACGCCGTTGGGGCAACGCAAAATGTTAAAGAGCAGAAACCAATGATCCTCCTTGGTGGCCAGCAGCAATTGCAGGGCAATCAGCTTGCGCAGCCAAAGCTTCAGGTCTGCGTCGAAGTTCTGAATGGAGTTAAATGAAATGAATATTAGCTTATTCAATATTTATGGCTATTTCCAGCTGATAAATACCGCATTTGGACTGGGACGTCGCGCAAAGTTAAAGAGGATGCAAATGCCACGTCTTAGCTGGGCTACACACTGCAGAGCAGCTGCATCCAGTTGGTTGTGCAGAACAATCGATGCCTGGGCATCGAGATGAGGATACGCAATCAGCTCGTTGATAAGCTGATCGATTTTCACCTTAGTTAACTTGGCCGTAATCAGATTGGTGGTGTACGTATGGCAGACCAGATCGTAGAGTCCGGACAATGCCGCCGTGGCAGCTTCCAAATTAATGGGATCAACTTTGATGCGACTGCAAAGGCAAAGGAATTTAGTAATTGGATTGGCTGATCACTGTTTCACTTACTCGTAGGTCACGCTTTCACGGACAACGTTGCCGTCGCCGCAGCTGGCGCTAAAGGTTCGCGTCACTGGCTCCCGCTTCCAGATCATTTGTTGAGTGTCGCGACAATCCTTGCGCTTGTCCTTGATGTCATGCAGATTGGAGGAGAGCTTGCCTTGGAGATCGTAGTACTCTTGCAGTGCAACATGGAGGGGATCCGACTCACTCGACTCGAGCAGTGTATTCATTAGAAACTCCAATTCGAATTGTTTGACCAGCTCCAAGTCGTTACATTTATAGATTTGCCTCAGCTGCTCGCTGGTAAACGGTTTCAGGTTGCTGCTGGCCAGCGCAAAGCCTGGCGAGCGGCACGCCACTCGCTCCTTGTAGACAATCTGCGTCTTCTGCTCCTCGATGAGCGCATTGCTAACGCGTATCGGCTGCAGATTGGGATATTGCACCAATGGAACACTGATCACTGGCGCCATGGGTGCGCATGGTGCACTAGGCGTCGGCTCTGGTTCCTCCTCTATCGCTGCCGACTCTGATTCGGTATTTGTTGTCGTTGCTATCTCCGCCATATCATCGGGCATTGTATCGCTAGATATGCAACAGTCGTGACTAACAATGTCTTCGGCTTTGCTATTGCTGCTGCTGGCCAATGCAGCCACACGCTCGAATTCCTCCAGCAGCGACGCATTTTGTAGCTCTCTTTGTTCGGGGACAATACTTGTTGATAAGTCATTAGTTTCTTCTTCCTCTTCTTCTTTTGATTGTGCCTGATCGTGGATTGCCCTTTGGCTTTTACTTTTCTGCAATTTATTCTTATTTATATCGCATTTAGATTCAGAAAACCAATTGCATATATACATACGGTTTTTTTTGGCTTAGCCAAAGTAGCCATTTTAAATAATGAATTATATATGAACGTATCTATTTGCTCAACTTGCTCTGACGAAGAACTTTTGCGTGTTTTGCATTTCGTTGCGCCTCTAACAATAAAACCCCCTACAACTCGCTGATTGTTATTGTCAGTGATGTGCGGTTGTTATTATTACAGCTAAGTTTTCAAAGCAGGAGAATATGCTCTTCACTTTAACCTTAGGCGATATTCAATGATTTGCTTTGTTATGACAGCGATCGAGTTAATTTGTATTTCTTATTTTATCTAAACTGTGCAGTTGTTTTCTATAATATACTTGCAGTTGTAAGCCCTTAAACCAATGCACTTAGCTTTTATCGAGCTAGAAATCTTTTTGTCAACACTGTTGTTAAGCAGCTGTTTGTGCAACAGTTATCGATAAGCAGCTGATTTTGTGTATTCGATGGGCAGCACCGCAAAGAGAGTGGCAGCACTTTTTAAAGCAAAATTTAACGAAGCACTTAACGAATTATTTTGGCGAACTATTTGAAAATAGAATGTAACGGCTATGCAACAAGTTATACACAAAATTGAAATTAAAATTCAAAAACTGATAATTTATTTATTTTTTATTATTTGATATTCGTTTTTTTTTTTTTTAAATACATTATATTTGTTTATTTCATATGCATTGTTTTAAGTTAAAAATTGTTTTATTTATATCATAGGAATTATTTTAAGTTAAAAATTCATTTTGTTTTTTTTCACTTGCCTACACATACATAAGTACATAGACATAAATTGGTTTTCCACATTACGCACCCGCGGAATATCTCTCAAAGATATTGCAGATGCGTAAATGCATACTCTTGTACAATGATCACAGCATCTTTATCGACTTTCTGCACTGAAGGTGCATGAGTAATTCCCCTCATTAATTAGTCTACGCGATGGCTTAACATATAAATTATGGACTAACAAGTATATATGGACTAAATTTTCATTTATATGTATATATGTATATATGTATATATATGTCTTTTCGGAGGGCTTTAGTGAATCTCAAAACGTCGCCTTTGAGCCAAGCTGACGATAGACTCCCGTCTCGCCCGCAGGAACTGTATCCAGCTGAATCCTGCTCACATCGCAGATGGAGCTGCGATGCTCCTCATTGGAGGAAGAGTTGGTAAACACGACAGCTATGGGATTCGTCTTGTCCTTTCCATGCGACTCGTTGGCATCGAAGGCGTGATTGACCTTCTCCTCCTTGCAGTTGGCGGTCGCCGATGAGTTGCTGCTGCTGCGTCTATTCAGACCAGATTCCTCTTCGTGCTTAATGTAGTAGGGCTTGGGCACATTCAGACGCTCGTAACAACGGAAGATAATGGGGTGCAGCAGCTTGGCGTCGTATTCATCATCCGCGTGCTGGGTCAGGCAGCTGATGAGTGTGCCAATGAGCACCGTCAGGGCAGTTCCAATCAAACTGTAGTACATAAAGCTGATCGAATAGAATGTCTCCATAGCATTTCTAAAAACAAATTAAGAATTAGTTATCTATCTATATATCTATATTTATCTATATACCGCTCGTGTGCAATTCTGGGCGTTGGATCTATGAAGGTCTGATTGTAGCCATCGACTGGCGTGTGCTTCAGTAGCCAAGGTAGTTCATCTAGTCCACTGCTGGGCTTGCCAATGGAACGTGAAAAGGTGGAGTTGGAGCAGCCCTAGAAAATAAGAAATAAGAAAACATCAATATAATTTTGGATTCCCATTGAGGCGACATTTTACCTCCGTGGAAGTGGGCAGCATGTTGGAGGGCTTGTCTATGGTCATGCTTCCGCCAATTATCCATAGGACAAAGGCGCATGCAGTTACCATGCCGGCGGATGTGCCCTTCCAGTTGGCCACTGGCACCATCATGGCCAGGATGAAGCAACCGAGCAGCGGGCCCGAGGTGGCCGAGAAGACCAGAAGCGACGACTCGATGACGCCGGAGAGCAGGCCCACTCCGAAGGCAACGCACATGATAATGAGGCCACATATAACTGTTACTATTTTTATAATTCTCAATTGTTGCTTGTCGCTGAGTCCCTTGAACTTCGGCAGCTGAGATACGAAATCCTCCCAGCAAACGGTGGCAAGAGAGTTAAGATTTGATACCATCATGCTGGAGAAATGATTAGAGATTAGCATAGGCATAGGTATTATGGCTCATCAGTGGCTTACCAGAGTGCACCGTTGAATAGAGTAGCCATAAAGATGCCCACAAAGCCGGGCAGATAGCCCAGTTGATCCTCAACGAAAAAGGGCAAAATCTCATCGGGTTTCTTAATGTAGCCCTCGGCATACGGATCACAGTTGATGTATGTGGAATATATGACCATGCCCGAGATCCAGGAGAGCGCAAAGAATATAAAAACAATGGGCACGTTGCTCAGCATGACCCTAAAAAAGGAATGCATTTGAGATTCGAACTTAATTATCGGTTTAATAATCGGTTTCGATGGGCACTCTTATCGGTAGGCTGAAATATTTGGCATAAATAACCAAAACAGCCATGGTCACACATTTTTTAAATGTTTTTTTTTTTTTTTTTAAATAATTGAATGATCCGTTTCGATAGTCACGTTTATCGAAGAGCTTTTATAATAGGTATAAATTTGAGAACCAACTAAGGTTACACTATGCACTTTTGGCGTGCATTAAGTGTAAGTTTTATTTCTATTTAAAAATTTACACTAACCTTCGCACTTCCTTTAGGGACTTTAGGCTGACATAGCGCTGCATAAAGTTTTGCTGACAACCAATCTGTGAAAGTGACATAAACAACTGTCCCAGCCAGGCGGAGGTGGTATCAACGCGCACTGTTACATCCCCAGTGAAATTCCAGAAGTTTAAGCGGCCTATGGCATAAAACGAATAAAAAGAAAAAAGAGTATAAGATGAAATGCGTATTGCTGAGAATATTTGCGTGGCTTGCAAGATGTTTATCTCTATGGCAACCCATGAAAGAAAAACGCTGTTTGTGTTTGCGCGGTGCACTTGCATTGCATAGGATGTGTATGTATGTATGTAAAGTATGTTCATATATATGTATGTATGTACTATGGCTGGCCATGTGCTTCGATTCCCAAAGCGCTTAGCAATTGTTGGAATGACAGCAAACGATTCTAACTGAAGTGACAAACGCGTTGCCGTCACACATTTATTACAGTCGTCACGCATTCACATTCTAAGCCATTGCTGCCGCTGCTGCTGCCACTGCTGGCGCTGCTGCTGCTGCCGCTGCTGCTGCTGCTGCTGCTGCCGCTGCTGCTGCTGCTGCTGCTTCTGTTTTTATCATCATCATTTATGTGCATAATGAGCCGACGCAACGTAAAATGGATGCCATTTTAATAGTCATCATTCGTCAGCATAAATATGAAACTGCCACAGACACACACACACACGCACTCATACTCACACACATGTGATTTGACAGGCGACGCTAATAAGCTGCCATGATCAATCGGAGTAGCCAAAGTATCCTGAAAGAAAAAAACTGATTGCTTACCATTATCGCGGTTCAGCTGGTAAACCTTTTTGGGGCCGCCGCTAGAGATAGTGCCCTGTATGCAGACGGCCACTGTTACCACCAATATGGTGATGGTCTGGATGACGTCAGCATTGATGGCTGCTTTGAGGCCACCCTAAAAAAAAACGCATGAAGGATGTCAGAGCTTAACTAAGCTGTCTCATCTACTTACCAGAATCGTGAAGAATATGCAGATGGCCGACATGCCCAGTATGGAGGCCCAGTAGGGTATGCCAATGACCGCCGATAGCGCCACGCTGGGCGTGTATACGGTGATGCCCAGATTACAGATTTGCCGCACTATGTACGTGGCCGAGGCGAGACAGCGGACGGTGCGACTCTTGAATCTGAAATTGAGCAGCAAAATGGTTTTGCGACAGGTGAGTACGCGCTGCTTAACTCTGGTGGCTGGCTCGATTTACAGCGTTAATTAAGCCGCAGAAAATGGCGAACTGGCTGCAAACTGGAACAGGAAGTGAAAGTGGATGAGGGACAGGAAGTGGCCCAATGCCTGGCCTCTCATTTATTTACTTTTATTAGCTGCGTTTATTAAAGTTTTAATGGGCTTGCCCTTTTTATGTGCGCGTTCACTTCGCCTTCTCATTTTTGTGTGTTTTATTTTCCTGTTTTTGTTTTAGCTCTTGCTTTATGATTTACTGCAGCTGTAAAATGAGGGCGCTTACAATAAGTGGGCGTGGCGGCCAGTGCTGCCAGTCCTGCCACTGCTGCAGCTCAAGTTTCAGCAGCGCCGCAAATTTACGACACGGCCAAAAGAGGCTGAGAGGCCGCTCGTCTAACAACGAAATTGGCGAGTTCGTAACTCGTTTTGATTGCTTTTATAGTTGTGTCGGCTTTTTATGATGCAGCCCCTTAGACGCTGATGCCAAGGCACATGGTTATAAAAATATACATATATATGTGTGTGTGTGTGTGGGTGTGTCTGTGTGTGTTAATTTGATGTAAAACGCGCGACAAGGCGCCAAGTGACCCAAGGAGGTATCCAGTTTCAGCCGCCTAATGATCGCTCAGTATGCGCGCGCTTGTGGCACGTGTAATGAACTTGTTGATGTCCCCATTATGAGGACGGCAGCCCCCACTGTAGACATTTATGACTTGCCCCATTGGGGCAGTTGACTGCACGAACGCATTATATTAGAAACTATATTTTATTATTTCCAAAATAGGATAAAGCTGTAAAAATGTAATCTATAGATTTACAGTACGGACAACTAAGGACTGAGACAAAGACTCTCAGCAATATCCTTGCTCAAATCTCACAGTCAAACTGGTTTCTTATTGAAATTGAAAAATAAATGTATATGTATATAATTATATTATATTATATTATAATATGGCATATTATTATATTACTTAAACAATATCTTTATATTGATAAAATATAGAAGATATTAATATATGTATATAATACAAATTTCGTCCCTTATTTCCAGATACGAGGCGATATAAGAGTAAGTAGGTAAAACTCTGTTATAACTTATCACTAATTTAATTCACTATAACATGTCCCACTACTATCAAATTTTCAGAACTTGAAAACTATGAGAGCCAGAAATAATCGAAATTCAGAAAAAATCCGAAAAATACTATAACAAGTCAAAGAATAAACTGAATATATAGAGGCTCATCAATAGAACGTTTTTAGAGTTCAAAAATATCATAGAATAAATATTCATGTGAAAACATATTTATATAAATTCTTGTTTTTAGAGAATTTGCATTTTAATAGCAGTTTCGTTCGGCATGTGTGATTCGAGTGGAGTTGAAACTCAATTTGTGTGTTGCCTGCAAAGCTTTAAAGTCCAACACTGTCCTACATGAGAGTCGTTTGCTATAAAGCTATCAAGAGCTTATATAAGTGTATGTGTTGAGTGGTGTTTTAAGTGCCTCATAAATTTACAATTTTTGTATAATTTATTAACAAACAAGTAAACAGTTGTCATAAATAACAAAAGTGCTCTAGTGGGCAGTGACCGAAAAGGAGATACCTTGACAGCAAGACGAGCCTGAGGACTAGCATATAGCACACACATACACATGTACATATACACGCACACTGTGTCATTGTAATACTTCTCCTTCCTTAGGCATAGGAATGCATCGTTGAATGACTTTCATATTTATTGTGCAATCTTTATGAATATAATTTAATGTGTATCTAAGTTAAATCTTATTTTTAAAGAATGTGTCTTACTTTTCAGATTTTGGTTTAATGAAGATAGGTATTAAAAATTGTATATCTTTATAGATAGAGAATATATGGAGTATAAATATAGAGTTACTTGAAATAAAGTTTATCCGCAATGCTTGCTTGCATAGAGCTACGACGGAGGAGCAGATCTCCTTTTATTTAAGCCGATATAACGATAACTTTATATAACTTGATCTGCGTATGTTGCAGAAGAAATTTAGTGCTCTAGTTCTTATAGCTTTCAAAATTGAAAGTGAGAGAGATATATAGTCGGAGGGCACAACCAAATAGTTAGGGTAAATATACTCGATAATTGATTCTTAACAAGAATATAAGTGATTTATGGAGCGGTCATGGCTGTTACAAATATGTTAAGTACTACGGAATTTGTAGCGTATTCAAAAATATAAATATTAAAAATAATTTACAATTGAATGATTGTTAGCACTTATAGTTAATACCAATAATAATGGTGCTAGGCACACACATATATATACGTATATAAATATATATATATTCTTAAATATGTATATATTATTAAAATATTTATGAAGCCAATTCACCTCTTGCTAAGTACTGTGGGATTTGTCTGTATGTGAGTGTGTGTGTGTGTTAGTTGAGGCTTATGTAAGCACTTATGACATGCCTATCTCGCATATGGGTTCTAAGTAGCACACACACACACACACACATACACACAGCTTGTAGTGTGTTGTGTGATTAAGCCAACTGCATAATCCAGTGTTGGTATGCAAGCCATTTGGCCTTATTGATGGCACATTAAATGATTAATTGCCGCCTACAAATGCGCATTAAGTAGTCCATGTTGTCATCGAGCTCTGGCCAATTTGCATGCTAAAGCTGTTTAGAGCTACACGGGCGTAATCCTGACTGATTGGCTGCCCAGCTGTTCGAGTGCAAGTCGAAGGGTTCTTTAATTAATGTTTGGGCAGGGAAAAAGGGAAATAAAATTCAATTCTGCATTTATTTTCATTTGCATTGATGGACGTCAATCAATAAGCAAACATCAATTGCCACGCCCACCCACAAACCAAATGCCCTGCAGCTCTCCGTATTTGTTCGAGCATTTGGTGCGCTTAAGTGCATATTAACCGCGTTTGTTAACTCACAGTTCGCTTTGGTTTAAGCGGCTTACATGGCTGACAACGTGTACAACATGTCGCATACGTTATATTTTAATTATGAAAATGCTGGCCCACATAAAGGGTGGTTGTGTGTGTGTGTGTGTGTGAGTAAAGTTAAGCTGGGGCATGCAAATAGTGCGCTCATTATCATAAAGATATCCTGAGCATGATGCAAGTGCCACCGCGGCTTTATTAAAAGCTCATTAACCATGGCAATCGAGCGGGCCAATTTGCGAGGCGGATGGAATGGGAGTAAACGACGCTGCGACCGCAAAAATTACAGGGGCGTGACAATTGACAAGAAACAGAAATCGAGATGTTGATAACGAGATGAGGAACAGAGAGAGTGGGAGAGAGAGAGTGGCAGAGGGAGTGTGAGTGTGAGAGCGAGGTAGTACGAGTAGCATAAGCTAGGCAAACATTTGCTTAGGCATTTGCACATGCCGCTCATCACGGCTGTCGAATGTGTAACGGAAATTGATAAAGAAATGTTTATTGTAGCAAACATGAAAACACACTCACACACAGACACACTCACACACACACATACGCCATATTGTGGGCGTTGTAGTTTTTGGTGGGCGAGCAGGACATCTCCCATAGCTCGCTTGCGGTCAATTTTTGCCTGATATGTCAATTTAATATGATTTATGGGAATTATTGTTTGGGTCTCTCTTTCAATCTCTCTGTCGCTCTCTTTGTTTTTCTGTTTTCTTTTTTTTTTTTGTGTTTAGCTTGTAGCAATTGTTTTTCATTTAGCCTGTTAACATCGTGTTCATCACAATAAGTGCTGTGCAGCTATGCCTCTGTCTCTCTCTATCTCTCTCACTCTGTCTCTCGCTTTCTATTTGTTCGATTGCTTCTCTTTCCTCTAGTTGTGTGAGTGATGACCCGAGGCTGCCTGTCTGTCTGACTGCCTGCCTGCCTTCATGTCCGTTGATTGAGCGCTGTTTGGCACAGTGGGACGCTTTTGTTCTATAGAATTTAATTGATTTGCCTGCCAGCTTATATTCAGCTACCTTCCCCCCCTCTCTCTCTCTCACTCACACTCATTCAGTCTTGCAAATGGCATTGCAGAATGTCTATTTAGGGCCGCGAACGTCACTTAATAACTTTGAATTAAATGTAAGCGCCGCAAAGTATGCAATAATTGATGCAACCAGCCCAGCGGGCAGGCAAAGGACAATAATGCAACGCCCAGACAACAATGGATGCTGCCTCTCTCTCTCTCTCTCTCTCTCTCTCGCTCTGATGAGGCTCTTTGTTAGTGTTAGCATTGTGGTGCATTGGCTATGTGAACCGCTTAAGCCTCGAGTAGCCAGAAGAGCCTGACGCTTTGACAATTCGCTTAAGCCCCGGCGCATCATTTATCATTGCGGGCAGCGGCTGCGGCCACTCGTCCAGCATGGACAGCACGGGCACCAAAATTTAACATGGTCAGTGGGGACGAGTTGAGTTGCCTAATCGCGGCTTTGGGTAGCTGTGGATAGCTCGCGGTCCGCTGCGTCGAGCTAATTTCATAATCAAAAGCGAATCAGTTGGCAACTGGGGAGCGATGCGATGTGATTGGATTAAATTCGCCGCATAAATAAACATAATCAGGCGTGTGCTCTGAGTGCCACGGCTAAAAAGCCGGCTACAACTTGGTTGTCTTTGAATTGCAAATCATGCAGCCACTTAGCCGCTGACATCCCACCCAAAAATGTCTTTATTTATGCGTGCATGTTGGCCCTCAATTCCGTATTTTTACTTCTTTTTTATATATTTTTTTTACCAGTGTCTGTCAGTCGGAGCATCCCTTTGATGTTTGACGTGTGCCCGGGGCACTCTCTGGCCGGGCCACACATCGTAAATATTCAAGCTGAATTCAAATGCACTTACGAGCGGGCGCACTGCGGGCTGGCTGTCTCTCGTTCTAAGTGCTAACAAGTGTCTTATTGAACCACGGCCAAAACATGATTCGAATCAATTTATATACTAGTCAGACTCGCCCACCACTCCCTGTGTGCGTGTGTGTGTGTGTGCAGTAATTGTCTTGCATTCAATTGAAGCTCCATTTCCACAATTTTGGCAGATGTTGGCGCGGTCGAGTCAAGAGCTTGGCTGTCCTTAAGGGCGCTGTTGGACTTGACCATTGAACTTGAGGCGAGGGCGCAATGGCAAGAACGAAAACAAAAGTCGGCTACAAATCTGGGCCAACAAATAAGACTCGTAAGACTCGAACTCAAGACATGAGGCAAAGGCCATGTGCTGAGTGGCAGATGTCACTTGCGACGGACTGCTGACAGCGTGAGTGTGTGAGTGTGAGAGTGTGAGTGTGAGTGTGCGTGCACACCCACGTGCGTGTGCGTGTGTGTATTACTGAGATTTTACCCAGCAGGAAATTTGAGCATATAAAAAACCTGATGATAGACAAGTTTTATACTCAGCTCAGGTATGAAATCTTACAGCTGAAAAAGTATTAATAAGGCTTTAATAAAAATATTTTTATTTCGCATTTTTCTAAAGCCACACTTAAAAGAGCCATAGAAATGCTATAAATTTTCCTTCTATGGCAACCTAAATAATGCATGAAAATGTAACCAACTCACACGCCTAAGTTTCCTGCCGGGTTGTGTTTTTGTTTTTGCAAGTTTTTTGGCTTTAGACTCTCTGACAGGCTGACTGGTTGACTGGTTGACTGACTGACTGACTGACTGACTGACTGGGTGACTGTCAAAGCTGAATGAGCTGCTGCTGGGTTGACGGCAACAACACGCGCTATTTATAAACATTATGACACAAACGAATTGTCATACAATTTGTCAACAGCGAGCACAAGTGTGCCAGCATCGTCTGGGCCTCTTTGAGGGTGCTTTGTTTTCCTTTCTGTGTTGTTGTTTTTATTATGAATTCAGTTGGCGCGCTGGTTTATTATACCCTAAGCACTTGAAGGCTTAATCTTTGACTGGATAACTCTAATCCTTATGCCTAACTTGATTTTGTTTCGCATTAGGAACATTCACGAACTTTTTAAATCTTAATTTAATTTATTTGCAGCAGAGTTTAATTTCTTTTTAAAGGGTATTCTGTAAGGTAGGGTATTTTTATGCTACATCATTTTTAGTCGCCTTTCCTCTTTAATTTGCATTATCATAGTAAGTCGTCAATGTCATTGTCTCTGCTCGGTTCACATGTTTGTCACTGTCTCTGTCTCTGCCTGGTACGCCTTATATCTTACATGACGGCTTAATCCGGGCGGGGGGCGAGTGGCTTCCACAATTTGTAGCGTATTCAGTTATGGGTCGAAGCGACTTTGCTTCCCGCTCTTTTCTTGCCAATTTTGATGAAGTTGTATGCATAAACATGTCGCGTAGCGCCAGTTGCGCTGACAAGCGACAATGAGCCTTCAAATTTGTAACAACTTTTTGTTGCCCCGGCAACATCTTGTCTATCAGTCGCCAAGTCCCCAACTCTCAACTTCCTAGCAGCCCTTTTGGGGCTGTCCTGAATGTCATTTGGCTGTCATCAAACTAAATCGCACATGAAATTCACCATGTGTCTCGCATGTCTACATGGAGCACGAGACTAATCGTAGTCAAACAGAATGCCACTAACCAAGATTGATGGCCCCAATGGCTGGACTGAATTGAAGGCAGCAACTTGAACTATTTCCATCATTTAATTAGCCGAAGCGCTTTGCCCAGCATTGCAGCTCACTGAAACCGAGAGCTAGTTAGCGAAATGATAGTATTTGAAAGTGGATGGACATAACTATGTACTGAAACTAAAAGTTTCAATCTTAAGTATGGAATGCGATCTGGAACGTATACTCAAAGCTCACTTCATAAAACTTTTTTGAGGGTTGTGTTAGATTTCGCACAAAGTCGTATCCTACTGTGTGGCATATGGAGTTGTTGAGGTAAGTGAGGTAAGGTTTTTAGAGTTGAAGTTTAGTTTAGAATTTATATCAGATATAAATTTTGAAAAACTACGGATTGTGCTTCGAAAATGTAGATAAAATTGTGTATAAACTAATCTATTTTAAACAAGTAAAAGGGATTTAGTCGGGCGCAATAGCCTACTCAATACTCATGTACGCTTAAAAAACATTTGCATTTTTGTTAGTTATAAGTATATAAAAATGTTTTCATTTAAAATTAGTTAGAATGCAAGAAATTAAAGCAGGAAATATCTTTAAATATGAGTTAAATGTCGAATATAGAGTGAAATTATTGAATATAGATAATCATAACTGCAATTAAAACGACTTATAAAAACCTTAGAAAACTTGGCTCTCTTCAATGTCAACTAAGTGCAAAGCTTCACTGTACCGCCACCTATTAATAGTCAATTTGTAAGTTAATCTATATGCCTATCTAATATCTGGTATTAGTGCGTGAGCGACATTTAAGCAAGTCTCATTTTAATATCAATCATTGGCAGCTTGCGCTACATTTAAATAATTTCTCAATTTCTTACAGATTTCGTGCCTCTCGCCAATTAAATTTGAATCAAATTATGCTGCTGTTTTCAGCTGGCCGCCCGGCTGCCCGGCTGCCCGTCCGCCTTCTTGTGTTTCGCCTCGAGCTGAATGCGTAGCGTTTGTCAGTTTTTGGCAATTAATTGAATTTTGTTGTCGAAACTGCAAACATTTGATAACAAATTAGTTTACTAATTTCAATCTTAAAAAACAATTAGGCTGCTCGGGCGATAAGGCGAGCGGACGCAGCGGCGACAACTTGTGACAGTTACGCGTAGTTGGAAGTTGCCCGTAGAGAGTCGAGCGTTGGGCGTCGGGCGTCGAGTCCTGGCACGGCAAGGACAAATACATATAGATTATTTGGCCTGGCTTTGTTTGCACTCTGTTGTCCGGCCATTTGTTTTTGCTGTTCATTTTGTCATTTTGTCATTATTGTTGTTGTTGTTTTTTTTGTGTTCTTTTTGAAAATGTTATTCATATTTATTTAGCTGAACAACAGCCTGTTCTCGTCCGTCGGGCTCGTTTCGAGCCATGCTGTTCTGCTTAGTCTCATTTGCTGGTCGTTCATTAATGAAGAATATAATCATTTGGAGAGGGGGCGGCCAAGGGCGTGGCTGAAACGCACGACGCATTTATGAAATTAAATTGAATGTTTAAATAACAATTTTCATGTTCTCGCTGTGCGCTAATTAAATGCCGTCGTTATTCTGATTACTTCTCTTTTTTTTTTTTTTAGGGGTTGTTAGGAGCTGGGACTCACCGTAGATCGATGTACTGATAGACAGATGTGATGCCCAGGTTGAAGTAGACGGGCACAAACATGAAGCACACAATTGGATAGGCGCTCATCATGCCGTATATGATCTCCCACATGGCCGAGCCGCGATAGTAGAGCTCACTGGGGTAGCCTGGTGAATGGAAATGGTATCTTTAGTTGGTGCAGTCCAGCGTTGAGCTGGGTCTTTAACTTACCCAACACCGATCGTACGCCGAGTGTGCCGCGCGCTATGGATATCATGACGGCCACCAGGGATACGCCGCCAGTGGCAAACACATAATCCGCCTTGCTGCGCTGCTTGCTTTTGCCAAAGATGCGCGTCCAGAGCGGGCCCAAGACGGTAAGCGCTATAAACGCCGTAAACATGAAGTAATCCCAACCCAGAGTGCTCAAATCCTTGGCCATGTTGCTGCTGCAGAGATACAAAAACCATAATGCAAAAATCAAATACCAAGTTGGTCAAAATAACTTTCACAGCGCCAAGCGAAGGCAGCCAAAGCGCGACGGGGACGATGTATGCTACTGGGTGCGTGTTCGTGTTCGTGTACGTGGACGAGGACGTGGACGCGGACGTGGACGTGTTTGTGCGGGCTGTTGTCAAAACGTTTTCTAGCATAGTTGAGCATGTGCATATTAGTCACGCTCGGTGCACATAATGCCAACACCGTCAACGTTGAAACTTTGGCCACATTGTTGCATATCCGCAGGCGCGTGGGTCGCGGTTGCTCCTCGGCAGCCCCAAAAAAAAAGGGGGACAAACTGTGTCTGTGTGTGTGGCGCTGGCGCCGGAGCAAATGAGTTAAAACAAAGCAAAATGTTGTGAGCTACAAAATTTATGGACTGTGTCCTTTTGCCTGCACTGTTCACATTTGTATTCACCATGCCAGCCCGCCAGCCAGCCAGCCAGACACTGGTGCCTTACTGTCTTCCCACACCTATACTGTGTAGGTGTGGCCTCAGCAGCGACAAGTTGCCAGTGGGCCACAAAGTGCGCAGCTTATATGCGATTTGCTTTGCAACTTTGTATTTTGCCGCATGTACTCGAAAAAAGCCAAAGCCGAAGCCAACTGTTGATCCGCTTGAGCGGAGCAGCCAAAATTTTATGGTCTTGCAATTGCTTAGCTCAACTTATATGCTCTAAATACGCTTTATAGTCTTGCAGAGGAGATTCCATTTTTATAGCTGTATGTAAAGAGTAGTCAAAACAGTTGCGCCCTTCATATGCATGTGGAGTAGTCTAATATTTTCTTAGTTAGTTAGTTATTCTTTTAGCGGACTTTGATATTCATTCAGCGATATGTGTTTCGAATGTAAATGAGTTAGTTAACTAAAAGTTTATACTAATTGTACAATATATTTGTGCTAAAAATAATTTTTTTTAAAGCTATGTCTGCATTTTGACGGTCTTGGTTCTTATGTAAGTCATCATTCTAATATATGTTGTATAACTAACAACTAATTAGTTTTTCATATAATTTGTAATATTTTTATGTATATATATCTAAATATCAATGGCATCTATTATATTGTATTAGGTTTTTATGTTAAGTGTATATCGTCTATGTATGTCTATGTCTATGTGTATATGTCGGTAAGTTCACATCTATAGCGGATATCGTCGAGTAAAGTAGTCTTCCTTTGTAATGAGTGATTTTTATGATCGTTATGTAAATCGCCAATTATAGAAGTTTTTTTTCTATTCTAAATCAAAGATATCACTGTAAGTCACAGTTTTCTCTTTCTACATGCTGTAATTTATGATATATCTATAGAGATATGAATATGTTTTGCTATATATCATATAATATAAATTTTGCTGATTATTGTTATTTATCCTACTGCGCAGATGCATGCACTTTAGCTAAACCGAAACTATTTCGTGTCTCATTGAATATACCATAAATAGTTTTATGATTATAATTGAATTAAATATGAGCTAGAATATCTTGACTTTTGCTAACTGATGCACAGGTACCTTACTGTCCTTACAAGCAATAGGATTCTCCAACAAGAAACTAAAAGTTACTACTAACACTTCCATATATATTTACATTTATATATACTCATCATCATCCGTGCTTTAGAGTTCTATGTCAATAATTATCAGTTAGCATTTGTTTTGTTTTTCATTGCGGGAATCCACATTTGAACTTCAAACTATATTGCTATCAAAGATCAAGTTTGTAAATGGAACTTTCGCATCAGCTGCTGACATGCCAAATGAGAATTAATGAATTGAAATGGAAATGCATTGCCGTGTCGTAAATCCATTGATGGTGGCTTCAATTACATTTTTAAATAGAAATTCGTTGTATAAGAGTACTATCACAAATAATTCATACGCCCCATTAAACGAGCATCTGGATACAAAATGTGAATTTATTAGCGACTCGTTCGATCATTATTATTATTATCAGCATCATTTTGGTGTCCAACTAATTGACAGCACGTAACAGCGAGCTGTGTGTGTGTGTGTGAGTGTTTGAGTGTGTGAATGTTTGTATGTGTGTGTGAGAGTCATTTGCTGTCCCTTAAGCTTTCATCTGACACTCTGTCTGGCTTTTGTTTTGCCTTTCTCTCCAAACTATTAGTCATGTTTTTTCTCACTTGTTTTCGTTCTTTGTGCTTTTTTTTTTTTGCTTGTTCGGTTTCTGCTTTTTTGATAATGGAACCTCGCATTTAAACTGCTCAGCTGCCCAGAGCTGACAGCTGTCCAGTTGGTCAGCCAGCTTTTTCTTTGGCCATGTGATAAGCAGAAGCCAACAGGGCCAAGCCCATGGCCAAAGGTCGTCCATTGTTTGGCTGAACCTGAGCGCAAAATGTTATTTTCTGCTTTCTGAGCTTAAGCAAATTATCCGTATTGCGAGCGCTTTGTTACCTGCTGCTGGTGCTGGTGCTGCTGCTGCTGTTGTTCCCGGATTCAGCATTTAATTCCGTTTAGCCAACGCTTTGGGGTCGAACTGTTCGACTGCTGGGAGCAGCAGCTGACACGGAAAGGCAGCGTGTTTGCAGCGCCATCATCGCACACATTTCCAATAGACAGCTCCGACAATTTGCGCACATTTTCATCAAGTATGTAAAACGCTGCCGAAACTAAGCCACATGTATGCATAAGTAAGCAGGAAGCCCCATTTCAGATAGGGTTGGGGGAGTGACGGGGTGTTTGGCATTTCAAAGTTTCACATGACATATAATAAAAGTGGGGCTCAAGTAGTCTGCGCGAAGGAGATGAACGGTAGATGATGTGCAGGAGAAGAGAGGGCGGGTACGTGGCTTGCAACCGGAAAATCTTGGGCGTTCACATCCCGTTGCTCCGAAAAACACTTGCAGTTAATATTCATGCACTTTTGGCGCAGCTTGAAAAATTATACGAAGGTTGGCGACATGTGTGCGCCGCGAGATGACGAAGGAGTCGTCGATGCCAAGGATCATAAATTATAAAGCAGCTTGTAGCAGCAGTTACGACAGCATCAGCAGCAGCAGCACCAGCAGCAACAACAAACAGCGCCAAACCTCTGAGAGTCGTTGACATGTCGTGAGTCTTGGCAGGCCATTGTGTGTGCCTGAACCTGACAGCCACAATGGAAAGTTATTAAAAAAAAGCGATGCTTTGATAAGCGAAAGAACTCCAAGCAGAAGAAGGAGAGGGAGAGTGTGAGTGAGGGCATCGCATAAACAAATTTATGATACTCATGAAATATTCAACATGCGTGACACAAGATCCAAAAATCTGCTAGATAATGCGCCAAAAACTCGAGTCCAATGAAAATATCAAAAACACATTTGCAAAGACGCTACTTAATTTGCCATTGATGGCTGCTCTCAGCCACGCCTTGCGTACGCCCCTGTCTATTTTTATATTTAAATTTTATTATACTCGTACCCCATCGTCTTCTCTTCTCCATCTCCATCTCCGTCTCGATTCTATTCTTTGCCATTTTGGCCATTTGCCCTGGACTGGCTGTTTCCGCCTCTGACTTGGCCACTGACAAATTGAAAATGTAATTTAGTCAAAGTGCAACATTGCGTTGCATACTTTGGCGCGCTGTGGGCGTGGCACCGCCCAGCCTGCAACGCCTCAACTGTTGGCTAGCGTCCAAGCAGGCCAAAGGGCAGCAGCAGTTGCCGACTCAATATGGCTTAAAGTGCCCGCCATGACGCAGAACGTATGAAAAACTGTGGTCTCTCTTCTTGCTATTTTTTTTTGTATTTTTACCTTTCACCTCCACACACACACACAGACAGCACAGAGCAAAGAGCAAGGAGCAAGAACTGCATGTTTAATGCATGATTTTGCATTTTTTATTTTCCACCATGCCAAGCCACAAAAGGTGTGACCCGTTGGACATCATAGTTTGGTCAGCAATCGCCAACAACTTGATTAAACTTAATACCCTGTAATGTTGATAAAGAAATATATATGGCACCAAAGTATTGGGATACAAGAGACTACTCTGTTATAGTATATAATGATTTATTTGGGGTATGAATAAAATGTTGGTTGTTTTTCTTATGATATAAGAGTTTTCATTTGCATATTTATCAATTGAACTAGAGCATATCTGTTAGTCGACTACACTAGTCATCACAGCTCACTTATTTGTTATGACTTAAGCCGAGTCATTATGGTAATTGTCTTGTTAGCTTAAGCTGGGGTGTGCCCCAATCGATGGCAAATTGATGTCAGGTCTTGCAAATGAAATGCACTAATGCAAAGATTGGGCTGTCAGGTAACCTCAGTCTGATGCCTTGAACTCATTGAGAATGGGCAAAAGCGTCAAATGGGTTTATGTAAATACATTTAAGAGACTGCAGCAGACTTAAGTGATCTAGCTGATTGGAGTTGAAGTTTTGCTAAATTTAATGAAGTTAGTTTTATTAAAAAAATCTCGAGCTTAGCCTTCTCCCTTCTTCAAGATAAATTTAACGAAATTAATTGATTCAAGTCAATTTTTAATGAGCAAAACTTGGTCTGCTATATCCATACATATACAATTTTTATCCATACATATATAATGGAAGGCAAAAAACCTAAAAAAGCAGTTAAAGAAGCTTAAAAGTCAACAATTTAGTTTCGAGCACTGGCAATGAGGGGTAAGTTGGAGATTCGGAAATTCTCGCATTAAAGCGCTTATAGGGCTTACATGCACTAGAGATGCTATAAAGTAAACTTAAGGCACTTGGAAATATTATGAGAAGCCAAAACTAGATTTATGGGGCACTTTGCAGCGCTGTGGCTGCAACAGCACCAGGAGCGCCAGAAGCACCAGAAACACCAGAAGCTACCCCTTTGGGTAGTCAACATTGTTGCCAGCTAGCAATGTATGCATTTCATTACGATGCATAAAACTTTTGACGCTCGCTGCATTTGCAAGTGCGTTCGGCTAATTAAAGTACGCGGCTAATTGGAAGTTGGGAGTCGCGCTCAAGTTTCGAGATTGATGCAGATTTTGGCAATCAGAAATGCATGGAATTGTTGCCAAAGTTGCTCATGATAGGTTTTAGCTTACAGCCACAATGTGGCTGTAACTTTTGGACCATCAAGTGCTTTAAGTTCACTTCCATTGCCATCCACACTCACGCGTGCGCCCACGCACCTCTTCAAGTTAATGTCCTGGCAATCGCGTTTGTCAGCTCGCTCGCAAAGCTGTCGCCTTTCGTTTGCTCGATGGCCACGCCCCTCGGCACACCCCTTCAAACTGGGTGGAAAGTGCAGTTAAGTCAAGTGGCAGCAAGTTACTTCTGTTTCGTTTGCTGTTGTCGTTTTCCTTTTCAGTTGCTTATACCCTGTATTTATAGGAAATGTGTGAAACGGAGTATCTTCGAGTCATCATTGGGCAATAACAGTTTGGAGTTTGAGATCTATCGTATAACTGGACTATAAATTTGATTAATATTGACTCGTGTGAGCTCTGGCAGTTCTGTTTATATATCTGTCTCGAAGATAGTTTCGCATGGTAACTTTGGGTTGATCACTTTTGATTCTTGGCTGTTTTTAGTTATATTTGTGCTGGAACTTTCATTGGGTTTTTGTTCTTCATTTTTGCCGCACGGCTGCTAAAAGTTGTTAAACACAAAACTTTGCCACTTAATACCAGTTCGGGTAATGAAATACGAGCGTGGCGAACGCTTCCCCCCATCGCGACGCCAGCAAATTGAAGTTGAAGTATGCGGTTCACAAAGTTCTGCCAACATGCAACTGTTTGAACGATTTTTTGCTTTGTTTTGGCATTTTTTAAATGATTTCATCGTCTTCGCAATTTTTCCCTCATTGCATTGGACAATTGTTTGTTGTTTTGTTTTTGTTTTGTTTTGTTTTTATTTTTGGTCTGTTTTGTTGCGTAGTTTTTACCCTTAGCCCCGCGACTCTTACACATGTTGCCCTTTGAATGTGTTTCGCGGTTTCGGTCAACTTTTGTTCGATTTCTCTTTGGCCACGTCCAGTGGACTTTCTAATGAGAAAAGTCATTGCCGCTGCCACGCCCCTAATGTGGCTTTTGTCTGACTTAAAATTCTGTTGGCTTCTGCACGGACCACAAAATCATTTATCAAAGCAGACCAAGCACAAATACTTGCTGCAATTGTTCTTGAGTTTGATGCTCTTCTAATTAGAATACATAGAAGAATGCATAAGGAATGGACAGAGAGGATTTGTTCAAGCTATATACTTTGTTTCTTATGCCAGAGTATTTCATCTTCGCATTGATAAATTTGGCAGTTTTTTGTACTGTTTTTGTTGGCTCAAAATGCCAATATTTCAATGTACTGCCATGGGGTAAGGTATTGCGTTTCATTCTTTGAAACAACACACTCACACACACACATACACACATGTTGGCAATTGCTTTCGGCAACCTTCAAATTTCCTGCTCTTGGTTTCTGCTGCCTTTTGGCTGCAATTTATAATAACTCGTGCTGGATTTCGTAATTTATTTGCAGTCTGACTTTGAAATAATGTCACGCCCCCTTTGCAAAAAAACTTCTCGAAGCTTGTGAAAAATCTCAACTGTGTGGTTTTCTTCCACTGCAGCAGTGGTAAGGCTTGGTGCAACAATTAGGCAGCTGCAGTAATTTGCGTGAGTCGCGTGGCCGCTGAAAAGTATGCTACGGCGGACAGTAGACAGCAGAGAGCAGAGGGCAGAGAGCAAAGTGAAGCCGGGAAGGCGGCCACATGCTGTTAATTTGATCAACATCATCCAGGGCCCGGCAACACTTCATCATGGCAATTCGGTGGTCAGAGTTTCTTTTTGCAGCTTTCGTAATGCCCGGCTTTTGTGCTGCAGACATGCACAACTAATTTCACGTTGTCGCCATGTTCGAGACCATGCTACGGATGCCGCACAGCAGCACTCGACACCACTGGATGCTGCTCGCCTTACGCCCGCATAGGGTTCAGGCTGGGACCGGTCTTCGGCTTGCTATCCCACTGACACATACACATACACCCATACATATATAGAGTTCTGTTATTTTTTTCCTGCAGCTGCACTTTTGCTTTAACAAAGTTTTCATTACGCGTGCTATGCACTGTCCTCTCTTCAACTGGCAACTGCCCTCCAGGCCAGCAGCTCTGAACTGCTCTCCAGTTTCCACCTGCTGTGGCCGACAATGGGCTGGCGTTGTGGCTTTCAGCTTGTGTTTCCCCTGTTCCTTCTCTCCCCCGCCCCTCTGCGCGCCCATTTCACAAATAATTAGGTTAGTTAGTCCAGGGCGTTGAGTGGCCAGACTATGGCACCCACAGTTTTGCATATTAGGCATATTAACGCGTTTAGCGTTGCCCCAGCCATTCGCTGCACACTCCGCACCCACGCGCAAACATTGTTCATTCCTGCTCTAACAATATTATTTGCAACAATAAATGTCTGACACGCAGTCAATTGACTGGAGTAACTTTTTAATTTCCCCACAGACTCGCCCATTGGGGTCATTGTGGAAATCTGTGTGTGTGGCTGTGGGCATATCAATGAAGGGACATATGTTTGCTTTTTAAACAAGACGGCAGTATATGTTTATAGAAGATAATCTATTTAGCCATGTGTATAAGTTAATAGGCTTGTCTAGTCATATAGTGAATATTGAGTTATGGGGTGGGTATGCAATGTTGCAGCTAATGCAAGTATTTTCAATGAACTAGCTGTACTTAGACTATTATCAATAAGAGCACGGGACAACTATAGCAAGCCATGGCCAGGATATGGCATGTAAATATAAATATAAAAATAAATAAATTAACCTAATTTTTACACAAAATAAAATAATATTATCTCGGAAGATGTTCGACGTGTAAAAGGCGATTCTGAGTTTACAGATTCAGAGCCAATATGAATAATAATCTTTTTTCAGTTGAATTTTTGGATCTATATCATTATCAGTCGTAGGCCCCAGCAGTTCGTGCTTCACCAATATTTAAATTTAATTTCAATTAAAATAATTCCTGGCTTGATAAATATTTTTTTCTGTAGCTTTTGCATTATTTTAATTAAATTTTCTTAAATTATATATAATTTACTCGCTTGATTTCAATTAATTTTTAACTTTGTTGACAAATTCATTAAATATTAACAATATTAGACGTGTTGACAAGCAATGTAACTAGTTTTTTTGCATATATTAATTAGAGGGAGAGGTCGTACATCAATTGAGCTGTGACACATGCCAAAAGCATTTTAAATGTTACAGTTTATGTATTAATAAATAATTTAAAAAAATGTCTAATGGACATGCATTGACTGAGAGCTGTTTATACTTAATCTGACTTTATCTGGCTCAAAAGGTCTTTCAACCTTCGCATTCTTACTGAGCGTGATTCAGGCCTTGTCTAAGGGATATTTGAATATATAATCCTGAGTAGCTGCCCATTGAACTCTCTCTCTCTCTTTCTGGGTAGTTTTTGCCATACTAATGACCGTAAATAGAAGCCATTGGCAAAGGCAGCTTACGTTTGCGTAGTCTCTGTTTCGCTGTTTGGTAATAAATTTGCATTTAAGTGTCCAGCCAGGGGGCTAAGCAAACTATAATTTGTCTTGTATACCATGTGACAAGAGGATAGGACACTAATCATCGTTTAGAGTGCTGCCACTTGACACCCAGTGCCACCCACATACCATCGGCCGAGCAATGTTGTCTCAGTATTCGTAGCTCTGTTGGCTAATTGAACTAATGAAATGTTTTTCTACTCTTACAGCTCAGACACGTTTGTCCAGCGAACTTTTGTTCTCATTCTCCATCTCTCTCGCTCTGTCTATCTCTCTCTCTCTCTGTGTGTGCGTGTCAGCTTAAATTAAAAACCTCTTTTGGGCTCTTTTGTTTGTATATAGAGTCTGCTCTTGGTAATAAATTATGCTTGCTACATTGTGTCACCAAGGAATTGCTTGAAATGGATATTTATGCTTGAAACTTCACCTGTCCACAACAGGTGTGCGCTGCACAAGCTCTTGTCAGAATTGACATTTACTTTGTGCTTTAGTTTATTGCATATTTGAAGTGTATTACATTGATGCCTCTCAAGGGCAGCATTACAGATTTGTCAACGATATATGTTGTGCTTAACCTGAACTTGTTAATTATGCATTTAGACTGCTGCTCAGAGTTAATGAAATAGTAATGCTAGCATGACACTGTCTTTTATACTGATTATTCAAATTTTAGTATTAATGTTATATATGTGTAGAGCTTCTGTGAGTTCCCGCATTTCATTTAGAGCAGGGTATTTGATCTTCATCTACATGTCGACAGTTTGAGTTTGTTATTTTCTTTCCTTTGGTTTGTCAGCTTTTCGTTTAGCGGCTGTCAATAGTCGCTGGCAATTTGCTTTGATGCATTTTAGCAATTAGGCTGCCAGTTAACGGTTGCTTGTGACTAGCCATTAGGTTTTTAATTAACTTTGATAGTGCAGCGGGCACCGTACTCATCGTGGCCAACGGAAGGAAGACGCTTGTCAGCACAAGTTATTAAAACTTTAATTCACTTGGCTTGATAAAAAAAATTAGTTGGCTCAACGTTTTTCGTGTCATCTGCTGCTGCTGCTGATGTTGCTGCTGCTGCTGCTGCTGATGTTGCTGCTGGCCAATATGCAGATCATCCCAGTGACCCACCCGCTGGCAGCTGGAAGACAACATTTTCTATGCAGCTACACGACAGGTAAAAATGGCTAGTCAGCCATGTGGCAGGGTGGAGGTGAGAGTGAGTCCGCCCTTTTTGGCTGCATGTGGCAGCTGCACAAATTGTTTGCTGCCAGCAGAAACTTTGCAGGCAACAAAGTAATTTATTTAATTCTTGTCGACATTTTTTTCATTTTCATTTAATTTTTTTGCCCGTTGTTGTTTGTCTCTGCTGAAATTGGCAACAGTTGCCCGGCAGCAGTTGTCACGGAGCACCACGCAACATTGTTGTAGATTTCATTTGAATTTATGCTAAATTGTCAGTTTAAAAATGCGTGTTATCCTTCTGGACGGGCTGTCGCCCGTCCATTGTTGTTGTTGTTTGAGTGCCGCAGTTGGGATGGGGGCCATGTTTAAGGCTCAATTTTGTCCGTTGTTGTCGGGGCTGGCGCTCTGAATTATAATTTCAAATGATTGTACCAATTATTTGCGTACAATCAGCTGTAATTAGCATATTTAATTATACTCATTTCGCATAAATATGCATGAGATGGCAAATTTCATTTAACAGTTGGCAAAGTGTTGACAACTTGAGCACCAGCAATTAAGCCAACTCTAAAACTGCGACTAATGACAACTTTACAATATTAACTTAAAGCACAAACTTATTGATGGAAGTTCAAATGATTTATTAATCAAAGTGTATCGAGCTGCAATTACAAATTGTATGTCTGCAATAATGACAGCGACAACAAATAAAGAAATACAATCAATTATCAATAGGATAGGATGTGTGTGTGTGTGGGTGTGTCTGAGTGTGTGTGTGCGTTGCATTCACCTATTTAATTGATGGTAAAATGTGTGCAATTAGCCATATGGATTTCAACTCCAATGCCAGCTGACAGCTGAAATCTTCATTCAACTTATGCAACAGTCAGCAACGAGGCCAGCTTGAAGTATGATAGCAATTGTATATACCCTGCATTAGCTTGAAGAGCTTTGCAAGGAGAGAAATATAGGTTTGTATAGATTTAAAATAGCTTTATTGAAGTATTAAATAGATTCATATTGAGTATTTTGTTAACTTTTTAATAAAGTACTCAATCATAGTCTTCTGAGGTATAGTAAGTAAGTAAGTAAGTATAGTAAGATCTTCTATCTCTCTAAATATTTATCTATCTATTTGAAGTGATAGTCATTATTATAAAATTTTAATTGAAATGCCTTTCATATCTATCTATCTATCTATCTATCTATATATCTATCTATCTATCAATTTATCTATCTCTCTACAGAGATAGTCATTGTTATTAAATTTTTAATGAAATGCCTTTCATATATAATTATCTATCTATCCATCTATCTATCTTTCTATTTATCTATCTATCTATCTATCTATCTATCTATCTATCTACAGAGATAGTCATTATTATTAAATTTTAAATATATGTATATCTATCTATTTATCTATCTATCCATCTATCTCTCTCTCTCTCTCTCTCTCTCTCTCTCTCTCTCTCATATATATATATATATATATATATATATATATATATATATATAAATATATATTTATCTATCTACCTATCTATCTATCTATCTACAGAGCTTACCAACCACATAGTCATTATTATTAAATTTTAAACAAAACAACATTTAATGCCTTTCAAATGCAGCAAACATCACAAAGAAACATCACTGCTTCAACTTTCTTCTTCTACAGGGTATACAGTGATTGAAATAACTCCTACATATGTTGCATTTCACACTTGACAGGTGTGACAATCGCGTGTGTCAGTTACACAAATTTATGTGCGCTTCCCGTTCAATTTATAATTAAAGGTAATTAGTTGACTACGGCAATGGGGTGCCACTTGACGACGGAGTGCAACAGTTGCCGGCAAGAGTTGCATTCCACGGATGCCCGTTGCAAATTAGCAATCTCAAGTGCAGCGTGTAGCGTGCAGGGCACAAATGCTTAAATTAATTTCCTTTCAAGTTAGGATAGCTGGAATGTAGGCAACGTTCACTCACACTCACACACAGAACCTCCGTAAAGTTATCAAGTGTAATTTGCGTTTCGCTTAAGACAGCAGCAAAATTCAAGCAACTTGTCATAATCAGAAGATTATGTTGCAACAGCAACAGCAGCAGCAGCAACAGCATCAACAGCAACAAACTCACTTAATAACTTGGCAAAGCGTAACAGCAATTACACGACAACACACAGCAACAACAACAACAATAGCAAAGTTTGATAACACTAGCTTGTGCAGCAACAACAACAACAACAAAAATACGAAAGTCACTTTGTGTTTATGCTAAAAATGTTGCACGTCTTGATTGACAGCAACAGCAACAGCAACAGCAACAAGCAACGGCAGCAACCGTGCTGGACTCTTCAGAGTGTGTGTGTATGGGTGTGACTGTGTGTGTGTACTTTTCCTTAGAACGGAAGCAAGTTGTTGCTGCTGCTGCTGTTGTTGCTGTTGTTATTGCGGCTGTTGCTGCTGTTGCTGTTGTTGCTGTTGCTGTTGCTGCTGTTGCTGTTGTTGTTGTTAGCTGAGGTCCCATTTCGGTCACATCATTTATAAGCCAAGTGGGCGTTGTTTGCCATTGTCGGCTGCACTTATTGTTGCTGTTGTTGTTGTCCTTTGTCATAACTCGAACTCGGCTGCTTGGGCACACCGAAGGTCTTACCCGCATACGTAACGAACTCAAATGAAGTTGCCAGCAAGTAAGCTAATTTGCATAGACTTCAGATTGTCGCACGCTGTCGTAATTGTTGTTCACTCATTAAGACGCTCGACTGCCAAAGCTGGCAAACTCCAAACTTAATAACGTCACGACGGATTTATCAAAATTAGGGCAGAAAAAAAATACCACTTGCACTAATAAACTGTTTTATTTTCATTTCTGTGACGATGATTTACTCAAAAATTTTCCATTAGCTCTCAAAGACATTGCCGTAAGAGCTTTCCTATTTGCTGACAACGCAACGATTGCTCAAGTGCTACTAAACAGCTAAAATTGAGCATGGAATGTTCCTGCTGAATTAGGTTTGCTGGTCATACTTCATGAATTTCTTGGTCTATGCGTGACAGCATGTGATATCTTAAGAGCCGTGTACATCCAGCTCGACATTGTACACTAAAATATTATTCACAACTCAATAAAAACTTAAACAATTTAAAATATAATCCATTTATAAATTGAATGTTTTTTAAATGATTTTTGAGTATACGTAAGTAAAGTAAGAATTTTCCGCTCAAGCAGAAGAAGTTTGTAGAGAATTCTTGTTATTCTTATTATTCTTCTAAATTATTTATACCACAATTAGATAAACTGAGCTTCACTTGACTAACATATTCAATTATATTTATGATATATTGAAGTATATTCACTGAGAGCCCAGCTCGTGTAGAAACACATTTCTATAAAGACCTAACTACCATTAGCTCGGATATATCGATACTGTTTCTTCCAGTTGTTACACATTTCGTGACAAAATCAATTAGAAGAGAATATGCAAACAGAAACTTTCAGCTCTTACTAGGCACTGTCTATGCCTACTTAAAGTACACGTCTCATAAATATTACGATAACTCTTGCTTTTCGTGTGAACGAGAACTGAATCACCAGGAGAAACAAAAGAAACCCCCAAAAATGGGGTTTTAGCTTCTGTTCCAAGTGCGTCATGTATTGTAGAACAGCATATGTCAGGGCCAGCTGTATAAATAGGCTAACCACATGATGTCAATCGCTGACTAAATCAATCAAAACGAATATTTTACGATAGCTTTTGCATACGTAGATCGGCACTCACGTGATAAAGAGTTGTTCGTTGAATCTGTTAAGGCTTCGCTTTTTGTATTTTTACGCACAGGAAACACGACTTTACGGTCCCAAAGTCACAATTGAATGTCGCTCGCGGAATCCCAGTTCCGTATTTATAAGGCGCTAGGGCTTTATGGCGTCTGCCGACTAACATGATTTACATTGAAAATATTTTCAACAAATATGTGTGCGACTCAGCTACTCAGAGCCAGAGTCAATTTCTGGCAGGTGTTTTTCGCGTGAATGTGGTTTATGGCCTACTGAGCCCTTTATAATTCTGCATTAGCCAGAAATTTAGGTGGAATATTACCAGACAACTGGCAAATGTTTGTCCATCTATGAAATCATAAAAAATACAACAAAAATTTATCTCGTTTCACTTGCATGTAACCGAACTACGTCAGGCTAGCTCTCGTGCTGATAAGACGATAAATTCAATCTAGAATTTTTGAGTTAGTTAGCCTCGAGTGCAACGGAAGTGTTTTCACAGCTGTGTGACGTTATCACAGATTATTTCAGACTTATCCGAATGGTTGGGTCATTAATCTGCAATGAGTAATGTGTTGCTGCAGCACTTCCACTCCCACTGGACCGTTCAGCCCGGTTGATTGTGATTTGGACCCTTGCGCACACATCCCTCATTCGACAAGCGGCTTTGTCCGGAGAGCTGCAGCTAGAGCTGTTTGCTCAATGGATTGTTACAGTTTAAAATTTTTGAATTTAAGACTGGGAAAGTATAATTTATAATCCACACTTGTGTTCAGCGCAAAATAATGAACCATAATTTCATTTGAAACAAAAGTTGCTACCAACAAATATCAACTACATAACTTCAAGTATTACGCTCGTTGCTTTCTTTCATTCATATTTTTTGGCACAGCACTTCATAAATTTTCATTAGCCAAAAGCCAACTCGTTGTTGTTGTTGTTGTTGGGCTCTGCTTAAGCAGCCTAAGCCGAATTTCATTGCTGTAGCACATCGAATTTATGGACCTACTCGAGAGTTGGGCCAAAGTTTTAAATTTATTAAAATTTACTTTACGCTAAAAGGTTTTTACACTTGCAATTTTTGGTTTCAACTGAAACGGGATACGTTGTAATGTTAGGCCAAAAGCAAACAAGTGCAAACGTCGCACCTGTTGCAAAAGCAACATATAGACAAATAAGAAATAGTTGGGAAATACCAAATATCCTTGGCAGACCGACGTTTAAATGCACTTGAAGAATAATAATAATTGTGTTTGTGTTTACATGTTAAAGACCTTGCTGAATTGATTCATTTTTGTTAGAAAATTGAAATAAAATATAGTTTTGGAGTTTTTTAAACATTTAATAACTTGTGGAATAACTTGTTTTAAATTATTAAATACAAATAAAATTAAAGTAAAATTAAAATTCAATTAATATGTTGACATATCATTTCAACATATTAATTTAATTTTAATTTTACTTTATTTAATTTTAATTTAATATACCCCAAGTCTTTATAGAAAAAATTCTAAGTAAGATTATGTCTGTTGTCTCTAATTTAGCAGAAAAACCAATTAGAGTTACTTTGAGCAAAGCCAATTTGTTTTCTTATCCTCAAGCCGAGACGTAATTCATTTAAAGCGTCAAAAACTGATCTAACCTAACATTAACAATATCTTTTGCCTTGTAACTGCCCCGGAGATAATACTGCGTAATACTACGGAATTTCGCAATCATAAAATTTGAAATACAACTGAAACTTTTCACAGTTTTTATAATCATACAAAAACAAATGTTTTGACTGCAGAAAAAAAAAAACAAAACGAAAAACGTTTGAAAAGATAAGGGCAGTCGAGCAGTTGTAAGCATTTCACTTCAATATTTACACATTTGTTAACTGAGTTATCTTGGCCGAGTTTATTGTTTGTGAGAACTGTTTTAAATTCTGTGAACGAAATAAAGTTGTACCAAAATGTTATGGTCTTTTGTTAACAATGTTTAATGTTGATTAATATTGATATTGATGTTTTGTTTTACTTCACGGTACAGAGTTTGATAGAATGCAAATCTTAAATCAAATATCGAGAAATTGAAAATAGAATAAGACATAATAGTTGTAGAATGTAAACTACTGTATATATATTTATATATTTGGGAATTTGATTATTTTAAATTTGAATTTGCTGAAGGCAAAGAATTTATATTCAAATCTACTCAAAACTTAGAAGTTTTATTTTTAATTTTAAATAGGTATATATTATTATATGTACGTCTATAAAATAGGTCCTCAGACAAAAGTAAATTTTTGTATAAAATTTAGTTCATTAAATATTTAAAATCTTTTGTTTTCCGTTTTAATTTTCTACTCGTTTTTTGTTTCTATCGCCTCCATTTGGTAGTAATTATTACCAATGTGTATATGTATATGTTTATTTCTGCAAACATCATGAATTAAATATATTTTATTAAATGTTTATTGTACACACAAAAACTTTTTTGTAACTCGTTTTTAATGTCTTTAAATTGAGTAATAATTGTTGGCGCTTTGTATTTTCAAACTATTTGTTTTGGCACTTAAATATGCTGCATATGAAAGCATAATTAAAAATTCATGAGGCTGTAAAAATATACAAAAACTTTTAATTTTTTCATTTTTATGCTCGATCAAGTAGTAACAGAAAGTATATTGGCATTTGGTTTGCAATGAGATGTGAACATATCTACAGACTTGAAGTCTAAACCATATCTAGTCGTCTCATTGCACATAAAAGTGTTAATATTATAAGAAAAACCATTTCAAATATATTCAACTCGCTTTGTACTCAGAGCAAGTATTATGCACTCGGTTACACCCCATTGCAACGCTGAACTTGGTTGGCTTATGCTGTTCTGCTTGGCAATGCAAAAATGTTGAAAGGGCAGCATAGCAGCGGTAGGGTTGAGCAGGACAAAAGTCAAGTTAACATATATATAAACTTACATATATATAATGCATAAAACCACACAAATCAATTTGCAATTGCGCTTTCTCAATGTGCACATTGAAAATGTTTTTATAATAGTTTCGATGCGGTTTCTATTTATTTGCCATGCAACAGCAACAGCAACAACAATAACTTTTTGCCCTGCCATTTTGGCCATCATTGTTCGTTGGCTAACAAGAGCAGAAAAAAAAACTTTTTATTACATTTGCTTTAGATGCTCGCTGTTTGTTTGTTGTTTTTGTGTGATTGAAATGTTCAATAAATATGCGTAATGCTGTTATAAATATGCATATAAACGAAATAAGCAGAAAGTTTTTAGTGAAAAGTGATTGTGATTGTGATGTGATGTTAAACGTGATTGACTAGATGATATGCTGTACTCATTAGTGTTGGGAATTCAAATACAAATTTATATATATAAATAATATAATGAACTGATTCATATTCAGATCATTTGATAACTGGAATGATGCAGTGATTGAAAATGGCAATTGAACTTTATTACCGATACAATTATATAAAAACTTCAACTGTGCGAACGTGTTGATTGGAATACTTCACTCTTTCGACCATATACAAAAATACACAATGAAAAGAACTGCATGCCATACATTGAATGTACATATATAGAGCAGAAAGGACTACAAAGCAAGTCTTAAATCGTTTATCAACAATGAAAATTCAATTATAGAAAGAGGTGCATTGTCTATAAATTATATTGTTACAAATAGAGAACAAAGAAAAACTTAGCTATTTGTATACACGAATTAAAAGCAGGTGTTCTAGTAAAAAAAGTTTTTTTTAAAGCCAGGTAATTAAAAGTTATAAAAGGCCTTAAGTGCATTGGTTAAAAGTGCTGAGTGCTTGATTTTATCAACTAATTAAGTTAAACATTTGGGCGCGTCAAGCTACGAAATTAGTTTGACAGCTAATTCAGATGATTAACTAAAGAAAGTTAAATTAACATATTTAGTACTAGTCTAAATATATATTTAGTTTGTTTTTTGTGACATCATTTTTATTGACTAGTTTTACAACACTGCTGTGTTATAAAATACTTTATAAAATATATTTTTGTATGCAATCGAAAAGTGAAAAGAGTCTGGAGTGAGCGTTATTTATATTGGGAAATTTTTGTACCTTGCTTTAGATATTTTGTTAAGATTGTGCTGGCTACGTTCATGGGGAGCATCACAAATCAGAGAAATGAGACAACGAATTTGACAATTTAGGAGTTTCGCTGTGCATTGACAATAATATATTTTGCCAACGTTTATTACTCGTTTACGAAGTGAAAAGATTATATGTCCATTCAACTGCCCAACTGTTGTTGTTATTGAAGCTCGATACTTGTGGGAATATCTACTCAAGTGTATAACTTTTGGAATGAGAATTTAAAATTTTGAATGTGATATCATATATATATTATATAATAAATTCATAGTTATAAAGCTACTCCCTGTGGATTTAGGATCATCGAGCTTTACAGCTGGATCTCTGTTGATCAAACATCTAGATACAGTTTGTTCACAATTTCAAAAAATTTGGAAGTTGAGCGAGTATTACACAGTCGATTGTGCCTGATTTATTTGTTTTTATTATGCATTTGATTTTATTATTATTGCTATTTTCTTTGATTTGAATACTAAATGCCGGGCATACTCAGCGCAGCACGTTCGTCGTGCATATTTAACGCGTGTTGTTCAATTTTTAACATTCACACTTTAAATTTCGTTTTGCTACAGATTGGAGAATAAAACTTCGCATTCGAATGAAGGGGATTTTGAATATTTTTAGCAAGTTGAGTAGATATGTTTATATAAATAATATGCAGCTACGCTCAAGTTAAACGTACTTAACAAACCTGAAAACTCTTCAATATGAAATGCAACAAAAAATAAAAATAGAAATAAAAATCAAACTATCTCATTTGTTATTTACATTTGGCTAATTGTGCAAAATGCATGAGGGCGAATGTTGTCGGTCTGTACACACACACACTCACACACACATATTCCTATGTGCTTAACAATTTTGTTTACCCTTTTATGTGAAGCGTACGCAAATTATTTGCCATTTAAATAAAATCGTTTTGGCAAACGTTTTATGTGCATATAAATGCAGTCAACCAATTAAACTGAATGTGCTCTACTCATTAAAAGAGACGAAAAAAAAAGAAAAACAGAATCACAAGTGGGCGACTGGAGCACCAGTTGGGCCGGGCGCTAAGAGATTTATGAAATGCCATTAAAAAATTAACACATGATTCTGTTAGCTACGCGTCAGCTGCTTAATGGCTCCAATGGAGGCTCGCTTAGCTGGGCTGCCACTTACCTTTGATTAAATCATTGATGCTAATTTTCTGCAATGCCGTTAATTAAACTTTAGCAGCTCGCACCTTGGTGACGAGACTTCAGCGGATGAGTAATGGGATGAATGTTGCTGGGTGTCGTGTCTTTCTAAAAGTTGTTGCTACTTTCATTTGCAGCTGTTTAATTGGCCACATAAAAGTCAATTCAATCAGACAAAAGAGCCCCAAAGCGTATTCAATCTACAATAAATGAAGAAAGCTAATATTTGCCCTTAATGACGTCCACTTGCCATTTGCTGTTTGCTGTTTGCTGTTTGCTGTTTGCCATGCACTTGTTTCAACACACAGATTATATTGTATAGGCAAAATTTCACAATTTGAAAGTTTAATCGAAATTCTAGACAAATTAATGCTTGTATAAATATGCTTGTTTGCGTCTAAGATTTCATTTCATATTTAATTAACTTTGCTCTTTGAGCAAACAAATCAATTGTGAAGAGCTTTGAGTGTGGCTTCAGCTTATACAATCGATGGCCAATCAATCACACTGTGATAACAGCCACGCTTAAATTTAATTATACAGTTGAGACAACCATAAATAAACCAAGTTACATATGTACGTAACTTATATAATAATAAATTAGCAATTTATTTAAAGTGCACTTCATTTGATATATATATATTTTCAAAGTGAAATTAAACTAATCATAAAATACGAATCAAATGGGAGTATGATGGCTGTGCCAAGGTCTCTCGCCATTCATTAGAAAAAAGTACCCCAAACAACAACAATTAGAACAACAATAAACAATTGTCTATTTTTGTTAAGTGACTTTATCTTGTCAGTCATCGGGCGTCTGCGTGTTTTTCCGTGTAAAATGTCGCACTTGAAACAATATTTATAAATTGTATTCTGCAGATAAAAAAATCAACAACAACAACAACAACACGATTGTATATACCGCAACAGATGTAAAAATTTCACGTGAGCATTTTACACAGCTGACTTATAATGATTGCTTGCACAATTTTCCATTAAAATCGAATGTTATGTGAGAGCTGATCAAACAGTTTCACATTTAAGAAAACAAATTTTTTAATGTACAAATTATGAGAACTTAACTACAGACTTGACAAAAACCGTAATTAGTCGGCTGCTCGCACAGATTGATTGATATGGGGTTGTTATCGAATAATTTCTTGGAATTTAATTAAATTAATTGGCTCAATTTGGTTTGTAAAAAAAAAAACAAACAAGCAATAATTAATTATACAAATTGCCTGACACTGTTTACATGATGAAACAGAAAACCATAAATAAAATAAAAAAAATATATTTTAATTTATTTAAATATTTCATGCGCTGGTTATTGATTCATTTAATGAACAATTTCATGAGCGTTAAATCAATATGAAATTATATATTTATTGAAAAACCCTTTTACCGCCTATTTATTGCATGCTGATGTTAATTATAATATAAGTTGGTAATGTAGACCAGAGCAATTTCTTGATTTTAAACCATATCAAAACATAAAGATAAACGTGATGTAACTCCCTAGGCATACTATCTATCATTGTAGAAGACTGTGACGAAGAAGTGGTTGTAGGATGAGAAAATGGTTGAAGAAGGTTCGTTGTTTGTGTTTACTTGAGATGAATTCAAAAGAAGTAGTTTTAGACCTTGGAGAAATGGATAAGTATATGAATATGAATTTACATATATGAATATATATTCAGATGAAGTGTTATATTTAACTAACTCAAGAAGTCTACTGCTTTAATTTCTTTTTCTATCTATATATACTCTCAGGGCCCTTAAAATTGAAGAGATTTCCTTTATTAACAAATTGAATTTTCATGTTTGTTCGTTATTGGACATGTTGGACAGCGAACTGGTGTATGTGCGTACGTGAGGAGCTGTCAAAATTCCACGAGCAGACCAAAGGCATTTCGACGGCGAGCCACTTATGGTGGCCAGCAGAGCCAACAGTGCAACTGGCCAGGGCCGATGCCACTGGTACTGGTAGTGCGCAATGTTACACCAATCACCAACCACGAGCTCGAGCTGAACCTCAGGCATTGTCGAGGCTAACGAAGTGAGGGCTGGGCTGGCAGCGTGCACAGTGGTCGAATGTGGCAATGAATTGAATGTCAAAGTCAAACAGAAGAGGGTCAAGGGTTAAGGTATAAGAGAAATGGATTTAGACAATCAAAGGGCTAAAGTCAATTCAATCTTAATCTATTTAGTCTTGATATAAATACCAACTGCATTGACCCACTGTGCGTGCGGATTGGTGCATTTGTCGTGGTTAAATTGCACTTGAATGATTTTTATTGTGACAAGCGCACGCTGTTCAGCAAATTAAATGCCTCAGCCGCAGTAATAATAACAACAACAACAACAACAACTGCAACAATAATAATAATAACAAGAACTGCGCTACCATTCGCCGCACTGACAAGCAATTAAATGCGTGTTGCAAATGTGGCCAAGAGCATCAGCAGCATCAGCAGCAGCAGAAAAATTGGTAATTGCTGCTGGGTTTTATTGCAGCTCAAGCTGGAAGCACTGCCCGCTGTGCGTTAACCGCCCTCGCTGATTCAATTGACAGGCAACTGTATGAAATTGCAATTTGCCGTTCGTTATTAATTATTTTATTTTTAATGTTTCCATATTGAGAGATACAACCGATAAATGTGCTGCGCGGCGTTATTTATTGCTCTATTTAAAGTGGAGAATTTATGGCAAATAAATAATAAATGTTGTCTATAATAAGTTGAATTTTGCGGTGAGGCTAACTCTCTTTGATGGGGCTGCATTAACTATCAACTATTCATGAGAGTTTCTGGAAATGTTTATTTAGTTTGGCATTGAATTATGGTTTAAGCCAAGTAATTTAATCGCGCGCGCGCTTATAAAAATTACAAAAGTCATTTAACGCATGGCAGGGATTATGGTCACATTAAGAATGTAATTAATTTAAATGCATTATAAATGCGAAAGTGCCACAAAGAAAATAAATAAATAACATCGCAACTGCAACTATCACTGGCATTTAAAGTGAAAATTACAACAATTATAAAAATAAAAATACAAAAGCAAAAACGAAAAACCTATATATAGCATATAAATAATTAAAGAGCAACAACAACGACAACGACAACGACAACGACAATGGCAATGGCAACCGCACAGCGAGCGAAATTCATTTTCGCCACCTTTCCCATGGGCCGCCAGACACACACCAAGGGCCAGGAAGTGGGTGTGCCCCTTTGCTGTCGCTGCCAGCTGATTATTTATTTTCAGTTTTTATTTTTTCATTTATATATTGTGTGTGTGTGTGCTTGCTATGCCTACTGCCAGGCCAAGTTCTGCCAAGCAGCCAGCCAAGGGCCAACAAGACCAGCGCCGAGATTGACATAAATAAAACGGGCAACTGTACTGCATGCGGCACTGTGGAGCTGTGGGGCTGTGGGGCCGTGGGGCTGTGTGCCTTGGCGAAGGAGCATGAAAACGATTTTAATCCAGTCTGCAAAGTAGTAAGTCTGCTAAGTTTTAACACACCGACAACTTTGATACCTTTTCAGTTGTGTATGCGAACGAATGTAGAAAATGGAATCGAGAAATTCTTAACAAAGGACAAAAATACGATTTTCACTGAGAAAAAAACACAATGTTTAATGAATTTTCATTCGAAAAATGTATTATAATAATAAGTTCCACAGTATCAATCATATTAATAGTAATAATAATAAATAAAAAAATAAATAAATAAAAATTATAATAATAATAATAATAATAATAAAAATAATGATATATTAGCTTGCATTCAGTTTCACAAAAATTATATCTTATAAAATTAATATAATTTGTTTTTTATTTATAATTTATACGTTTTATTTAATCAATTTAATATATAAAATACATTGTAATTTTAGTGTATATATTTTTAAAATACTTTCAAAATAAAATAAAATATATAATATAAAAAGTATATATTATGAAACATATTTTATATATAATTTAATTCACTTTGACAATATTATAAATAATATTTACACAAAAATTATTTTATGTTTTATCTTTTACATATCAACTACCTCAAGTGTTACCAATGCCTATATAAAGCTAACTGCACTGAATTATTTGTTAGGGTATACTAAATAATATTTTCTTGGCTGGCCAAAGGGCAGACAGGGCCCAGTGTTGTAAGCCGTTGTGGTGGTTAAAAGCAAAACGAAATCCGAGAATGAAATTTATCTGCTGCGATTTATGGTCCGCACACACACACACACACACACACAGAGTCAGTGCAGGGAGTGGCATCCTCGTTGAGTTCATAAATAGCAATGTTGCATGCAACATGCACTCGACTCAGACCGCACACTTGAGCTCCAGTTCGACTCGTCTCGACGCAACGCGGCGCAGGCTCTAATTTTTATGAGAATGTTGCGTGCTGTGCATGCTACAAGGCGTTGCCGTCATGTCGACGACAACGCCGCTCTCAACAGCAGGACTTGCGCCTCGCTGGCATTATGCAGGCGCCCTCAACAGAGAGTTAAGGAGCACAAAAAAAGGAGAAAACATATATAAACTACTTTATCAAAATGCAAAATGTTAAATGCAAACACCCAACATAGCCCGTGCATAGCACACATACGCCACGTGCGCTGCTTTTCAAAATTAGCTCTTTTGCAAAAATGTCGACTGCAGGCGGCAGTTGGTAACAAGTAATAGGCAGCATTTCAGCTGTCCGACTAAGAAATACCCTGTGAGAATTCATAATTATAGAGAGAACTCTCTCTGCTTATAGAGTAAAGCTTTAAATATGTTCGACTCTACAGTTCTTGACTTGAATCAAGTGCCATTCATTTGTTATCATATATATCCCAGTTTAGTTTAATGAATATAGCTTCAATGCTGAGAACCTTTCAATACATACCCCAAAGGCATGCCTTTAAAGCTATGCCCCAGAGGGCTGCAGCAGTTGGCGAAAAAAAAAGAAAATAATACAAATCTGTGGAAAAACCCACAATCGGCCTTTGTTGTTGTGTGTTGCTAACAAGCAATTCAATTAGTTGCCGGCAGCAATAACAACAACAGCAACAACAATAGTAACAACAACAACAGTTGCTGCAATCATCTGCCTAGTCGCATAAAGCACAGCCAATGCGAGCCTGATAACTAGACGAGGCATTTTTGGGTGGCAAAGTTTTGTACAAAGCTATCGGCGGTGGTGCTGCTTGTTGTTGGTGGTGCAGTTGCAGTTGTTGTATTTGCAATTGATGTTCGGGCGCACTTCAAGCACAACTAGACGAAGGAAGCCCCAGCTATAAAGGAAGCCAACAAGGCGGACAAGGAGTAGCAAAGCGCCACTGTCCCAGTTGCTTGTTTGATTTGGCTGGCTGCTTGGCTTGCTTGGTTCGTTGGCTGCTTGGTTCGTTGGCTGCTTGGCTGGTTGGCTGGTTGGCGTGTTGGCCAACAAATTGCAGCCACAAGAAACTGTTTTTTGGCTTCCGACTTGTTTGGCAGTCCTCGCCTGGCTTGCCTTCATTGATTACTTTGTTATGGATTTCGTACGGCTGATTTGGTTTCAACAATTCCTACGCTACCCTCTGCCAATTTCTTTAGATTACAACAACAAAGGCAACAGCGAGCAGCAGTCTCTGATTGCGGCAATCATGAAATAGCGCCAAAAGTTTGTGCAGCTTGATATATTCAATATACACACTCAATCGACGGCCGTCGATGGGGCGCATGGCA
This sequence comes from Drosophila meridionalis, assembly GCA_035045145.1. Lineage (NCBI taxonomy): Eukaryota > Metazoa > Arthropoda > Insecta > Diptera > Drosophilidae > Drosophila > Drosophila meridionalis. The sequence continues at coordinate 6,559,617 of JAWNPG010000020.1, read as the reverse complement.
AAGGATATGAGATGCAAGTGCATTGGATCGCAATAGTTGCCTCAATTTAGCAATAATACATAATGTCAGCAACAAATTTAAGTTGTATGCCGCTCCATAATTCAGTCGAATAAAACGCAATTAAAATGCAAACCAGGTGGCGCTTTATGATTAGAGAACGCGCTACAATTTTATTCACGTCTCTGGCTTGGGCCACAGCAGGCAAAAACAACAACAATACTAAAAAGAAAAAAAACTTAACTAACAGCTGGGGGACTTCCAAGTGGCGCATGGAATAATTCAGTGAGCAGCCAACAACAATAAATAATCATATTTCGAGTGCACTTGAAAAAAACTCGTGATCTAACTGCAATTTTCAATAATTAAATTATTTTAATTAAAATTTATAGATATTTGAATATTTATATTGAATTTATAATTTTAAGTGGAAGCCTCTAAAGGATACACTGAAAAATAAATTTACTTAAAAAAAAAAAAATCAAAAATAAAATAAAAATAAAATATTTGTTTAACTTATTAAAAAAAAAATAGATTTTATTTTAATATTATATAATATTTTTTTTTAATTTAATTAATATTTAACTTGTAAAAAAACGTTTTTAATTTAAAAACTTGTCTTCAAAAATAAATATTATTATTATTAATTGAGTTCCCATTACATTATTTTAAGTGTAAACCTCTGAAGGATATACAGAAAAATAAATTTATTAAAAAAAGAAATAAAAATAAATTATTATTAGACAAATTAAAAAATTTCTTTATTTAATTAACATTTCTAGGTGCATTTTTGATTTTAATATTTTATGTGTAAGCCTCTAAAGGATACACAAAAAATATATTTAATAAAAAAAAAAAACAAATAAAATAAAATATATATTTTATCTTGTAAAAAAAAGGTTGTACTTGAAAATTTAATTTAGCTTGTCAAAAAAAAAAATTGTATTTATTAATTTTTTCTTGAAAAAATAAGTATTGTTATTAATGAAATACCCATTAGAAGGCAAAAAAGATGACAGTTTGAAAACCTTTTCACCCACTTTCTGGTAATTAGCCTTCTCCAATTGTAGTTATAAATCAATCTAATCTAGATAATGGACGCTTGCTAATAAATATATTTCAAAATCAATATAAAATAATTAAATAATTTGTTTTCATCAGGTTCTATCAACAATTCAAATTTAAATAATTAGGAATTTTAGTTTGTTTATATATTGTTTGTTATAATTCTCATTTGTTTCTCTCAGTGCAGACATGCAGCACTCAGAGATGCAGCTAGACTGGGCCAGCACTTAAGTGAAATGGCTGTAGCTCAACTTTGGCCAAATGCAGTCGAAATGACAGGCAACAGCGGGCAACAGACAACAACAGAGGATGTGGCTTCAACGTCTCTGTTGGCTGTTGTCTGTTGTCCGTTGTCTGTTGTCTGTTGGCTGTTGTCTCTTGTCGTCGTATTTATCACTGCTGTCTACAAGCCGCAGGTAACTGGCAGGTTGGGCCGTAGGGGCGTGTTCTGGTCAGAACTTGCCGCAGGTCAGGTGAGCAAGGTGCGAGTGGTTTTTTAATTTCTGAATCGTTGAAGTTATTGTTGTTGTTGTTGTTGTTGCACCACAAGCACATAAAGTTAAGCTGGTTAAAGTGCAAAATACCTTTTTCACTCCAGAAGAGTGCGTGCGTGTGAATGTGGCGCGGTTCAATGACCGCTAATACAAATACAGATTGGAAATACATTTCTTTTCTCTTCCTTTTTGTATTATTGAATTTCGTTGATAATTGCTGGCGACATGCAAGTTGCATGTTGCATGTTGCATGTTGCACGTTTCATGTTTGCTGCTGCCTGCTGTACAGTTGTTTGGCTGTTTGTTTGTTCGATTCTAATTCGATTTATGTTGGCATGTCTGCGCCGAAAGCGGTTCGCTATTTGTCAAAATCGATTCGAATTTCAATCTGGGTCATATGCAATCAATCCAGTCATCGCCGGCCCAGCGAACTGCTTTGGGCAGTCATTGAACTTTGCAATATTTTGGCATTTTTCTATCGATTAGTCAGCGATGGCAATGGTGCTCGAGTATCAGACGACTAACGACACGTTAGCACTAATGAATTTCGCTTGAAACTAGTTTTGTTTTTTTTGTTTTTGTTTTTTATATGTTTTGACATTTCTCTTCGAATGATCAATCAACAAAATCATCTAAACTGCCATTAAACTTTATATTTGTGTATTCAAATGATTTCGTTATATATATGGATAAAAATGCAAGTCCTTGACACACTGTTGACTAAATATCCAGGTAGACATGGTAGTTTTTGTGATATATAAATCATGGTTTTGATGAAGTTAGACTTGCCTTCAGGGCGAATATAACAATATTATTCTTTTAATACTACTCTCTAAAATAATATATACAAAAACCTCAATTCAGATTCTTGATTGAAAATTTCTATGATAAAGTGATTCAGTCCACCCCTACATATCGTTAGCTTGCCTTAAAGACAAAGTTTAGTTTCTAATATCAAATCGAATCACCTAAAATGTCCAGATCGACTGTTTATACCAACAAATAGTATATATATATTCGATAATATTTCCGACCTTGTGCTATAACAACAGCTTAATTGTTTAACCCTTTGAAAAAAACCTCAATTTGCTTATATCTGAGAATGATACAGCATTTTAAGGAATGATTCAGCTCGGGCCTATTAATGACTTTTCAAATTAATTAAATCTTAGACGTCGCTTTGTTGTTTCTCACTACTCGTTAACAGCTGATTAGAGCAGGCAATAAACACTAGCTTGAGGTGATACTAAAACAAAAACAGCAAAAATGCTTGACCAAAATGCCGAGCCAGTTATCCAAGGTGTTAATGCTGATCAAATGCTTTCGACATATATTTGACGAGCCGGGCGCCGGAGTGAACCAAGAAATTGACAACAAAAACCAAATGTTTGTCACGCGAGCAACAAAAACTTGAACTCGTGTTGTTGGCACGCTTCTTTGTGTATTTGAAGTGCCATGCAAATTGAGTACTTAGCAAATTGTTGTAATTAAAAACTGAAAAAAAAAACGGAAAAAAATACAGAAAACAAAAAACACGCACGCAATGTCGCGCGCGTTTTTCTAGCGGTTTTTACCTTACATTAAAATATTAAAAAAAAAAAGCTGAATGAATGGCAATTGTTCGTGTAAGTGTATTATATATTATCACTTTGTAATAACCATCCATTAAATAGTATATGTATATCAATTCAATATTCAATTTCAACTGAACTGAATATTATCATTTAATTTAATGAGTTAGTTAAATTAAAAATATATAATTTAATTTCATGGTATTAAAATAAATCTTGACAGTTTGGCAAACATATTACAAAGTGAATAAAGTTTAATTTGGATTCATTTTGCGACAGAAACTCAAACAGGTGACAATGTGACAATATTGATGTATATATGTACAATATATATATATAGCTTTTTTGCTCAAGGCTTACTATTTTTAACATTTAAATGTTTAAATAATATTTTACTGAATACACATTTGTTTGTTGTCAACAGCTTGATTGATTTCATGCATATTTAAATTACCTTTTTTTTATCGTTTACCTGTTATCAATTAAAAAACGAAGATGCATTGTCAGTTTTTGTTGATAGTACTTTGGCTTTAATACTCGCTCACGTTGTAAAAAGGAGTATATTGAGTATTGAGGATATATTGTTGTTCTTGTTGAGGGGTATTTTAAGGCAAAAGAATTCCCTATTGAAATTGATCCAATTGATTTCAAATACATGAAATTGCTTTAAATATTCTATCATATCAAATATCATATAAAATCTAATTGATTTTTTTCTAATATATTTTATTTTTTTTTTTAAATTTTATTACTACAAATAAATATCAAAAATTATTTCCTAGCAATATGTTATTCTACAAACTAAATAAAAATGTCATTCTATATAATAAATATAATTCTATATAATATTTATAAAAAATATCTATAAAATTCTATACATAAAAAGTATAATTTTTTACTAAAATAAATTTAAAATTTTGTATCTTGTTGCATTTACCAATTTCTGTTGATTTACAGCAAAACCTTATTTCTTTATCAGCTAACAGTAGTTGTAATGATGTATAATTTATGCCAAACAAATATTTATAAATATATATATTTTGTAAGCTCATTAAAAAATAGGGTATTTAAAAACCACTCTGTGGTTAATTTAAAACATGCCACAAAATGAATATCATTATTTTATGCACTGCATGCATTCAATTGAAAGCTCATAAATATTTATATTTAATGAATGCTGATGTGTGTGTGTGTGTGTGTGTGAGAGTGTATCTGCCTCTGTCTCTGTGTGTGTGTTGCCATTATGCTGTGGTCACATGCTGTGGTGGCTCCTTCTGTGGCAATTGCTGTCATTTTTATGAAATGGTTAATCCTGGTTTGACAACCTGACAGCTCGACAGTGGCTGGGCGCGAGCGCGCGCATTTAATTGGTCAATGTCAGTTAGTTTGACATCGAGGCATTATAGTTAATGTGGCTCATTAAATGATGTTTGCATTAGCTTTAACGCAAAACGCGACCTTGGCGTCGCCAGAGCATTAAAATGGTGCAGAGAAGCCTGAGCCTGAGAAGCAGCTGCTTCTACACCTGAACTGACTAAGCCATGCTCTGCCCATGATAAACGGTCTTAAGAGCAGTGTTCAAATTGAATTTTAGTCAGGTATAACTGAGGTATTTGCTTTAAACCAATATTCTCTTTTTAGCTTTGTGAAACGTGCATGAAAAATGGTTTAAATGTAGATTTATGCAAATGGCCCACTCGCATCCTGTCACCCCACTGCACAGACTGAGGCGCAGCTCGGCATGCGCTCGCTACTCATCGTTTTCTATATCAGCTAGGTTCTAACCCCTAGCACCCCTAGCATCCCCAGCCAGCCCCCCATCGCCCCTCACCTTGTGCTTTGTCATGTCTGTTTTTGCCCGCTGGCTGTCTGCTTGCCAGTTCGCTGCTGTTGCTGCTGCTGCTGCCGTTGCTGCTGCTGCTGCTGCTGCTGTCTCTGCTGTGTGTATATTGAGTGTATTGCATTTAATATTTATTTGCTTTTATTTCTCTCTCATTTTTTTGTGTGTCCCCGTCTTTCTTTCACTGCTGTTTTTCTCTCGCTGCGCACATTTTTCTTTCCTTCGGCAAGGCGCACCTTGCGTCAGTTGGAAGAGGAAAATTAAAAATGCAATTGCGATTAAAATTGCATGACAAACGCATTGCAAAATGTTTCATGTTAAGCAGCAGTTGCTCTGAATCAACCTCCACCCACACCACCCCACCCCACCACACCCCAGCCAGCATGATACCTTGAATAAATTGTTGGCCCCATAGTCACATGTTAAACGAATCACCCAATATTTGTCTCTAAGTGAGATGTCCCAATGGTTTTGTCTACAGATGACACATTGTGCTCATTCACACTTACCTTTAATCAACTTCCCGCTCGAAATTAACACGCCTCTCCCTTGACCGCGTCTGCCGAAAAAAAGATCGTATATACTATTTGCTATAATGTATTTGAGTGTTTGCTGGATCAATTAACGCCGCGCTTCAAAGTATTTTAATTCACTTTTTCGTTTGTCAGCTAAAAATAAATTTTAAATTTCACCGGGCAGCAAATTGTGCCAAATTTAAATAATTCGCCGAACAGAATAATTTAATATTTGTGTGTTCAAAACAAACCGATGCATGACATATCTACAATACTATGCAAAGGTTGGCCAACTGCCCGGCATTGTGAGTGCATCTATAGCTGACGACTTCCTGTGCCAATGGCCGCCACACGCGACGAGTGCGAGGCGCAGTTAGTGATAAAGACAAAGCACAAAGAGCACAAGACACTGGCGAAATATGCGACAGTCAGCCCGGACTGAGGCTGAGGAATGACGAGTGGGAGCCAATGGATTACCCCTTGCACTGACCACGTGACCGGCTAGTGATTGGCAGCTGCGACCGGCGCAGTTGATGACTATTTGCGATTGTTTTTTGTTTTGGTTTTTGTTTTGATTTCAGTTTCGCTTCGCTTTGTTTTATTTTTAACTCTTGTTTCTGCGTCTATTAATTTCTTCTGTGTTTTTGTTTTGCTGCTCGTTTCGCCTGTCGCGCACTGCTCGCTGGCGAGCGGCCGAATGTCAAATGATTTGCCACCAAAGTGATTATGCTTTATTTATAATGTCACTAATTAATTTTCTCTCTGAATTCGCTGGGCAATTGTGCGGCCAAAAACTGATGCTAATGCGATTGCGGCCTGGGACAGCCACCCAGCCGGCGAGTCCGGCTAAACAAGCAATAATAATTTGCGGAAACAGTCCCACAATCACGCCCTTAGCAATTGACGGACGGACGGACGGCCGTTGCCGTGCACAGTTATTATTATTAATTTGCCAGGTGAACAAATATTTATATATGCTAGTTAGTTAGTTCGCTAGCTGACTCTGTCGCTCACGCATCGTTTGTAGACCGGAAAAGAGGAAGCTCTTGACTTGTGACTTTGTGAACCTGTCACGAGTCGAACTTGTAAACCTGGTCCAAGCCTCAAGCCAGAAGTTATAAATTATGAATTATAATCGACAGCAGATTGTAATGGATGAATTTTGTATGTTTTATTCGGAAACTTGTTCTCGCTCATGTGACTAATTTAAATAAAAGATGCTAACAATTAAATTAGTTTTGCTATCTGCTTAAAATATTTGAAACACGTTTTGCATTCCAAATAAACTGTTGCTGGTCAACGGAACGTAATAAATTCCGTTTCTTGGGCGTCTTTCACTGAATATTCCCATATCAGAATTTTAGCCCATCATATATTATTGCACAGATGACTCATAAAATTATTTTTAGATATGGATTAATTTCAGTTTTATTATTGTTTTTGCTTTTGTTTTTAGTATTACTATATCACTTCAGTAGGCTTTGTGACCCTCGGCTGATTTAAATAATTTACACTGATCGCACAGTTAATGATAGATCAATAAAAATTAAAATATGTTTTGTTCATTTGCATTGATGATGCTCTTGATTTTTATTTTCTTTATTTTACCGATATCCATACAACGGTCTGTGCGACCCTCATTTTGGTATTTAACAATTTAAGAGATATTTTTTTGTTTTTGTTTATGTATAAAATTTTCCACTGCAATTTCTTATTTTGGGCACACGTTTTGATGAAAACATAATTTGTTTAGTTGGGGCTAACTTTCCTATGGCCCATGTGCTCTGCCGAGTGTGGGCGACCTTTATGCTTTCGATATGCCAGTCACGTTTTTGGCCCGAACCATACGTAATTAGCCCTACGAATTGAAGGCCATGAAAATAATGCGGCCCACGCTTATGTAATAATTAGATTTGTCCATTTATTTTGAGGCGTTGTCAACACAAACAATTTATCACGCGTGATTCTAAACTAAAGCTTTGATTGTTTTGTCTCTTCTCTTAACATATGTTTGTTTAGATTTGTATTCAATTTTAGAGATCAACAGAGAATTGCATTTACATTTTTTTGGTGACACGCGATGTTTTTTAAACGATTTCTGTTTTCGTACTTTTCTCGCTCTCGCTCTTGATATTTGAATGGTTTTTTTTTTTTGTTGATTGGTTTTTGATTTTGCCTTTTTAGCTATTTTCACTTTTGTGAACGGATCGAAGCGCGCTGCGTCTTGCGTCTGCGAGTGCCACGACGGGTTTGTTGTCATCGGCGGCTGCGGCTGCCTCTTGGGCGGCGCTTTTGTTGGCTCGATCTCGTTCGCGGTCGAATCGGCGGCGTCGTCGTCGTCAGGTGCGGCTAGAGGCCGTTACGTTTGTCGTCGGAAGGTTCGTGTGGCGCTGGCGGCGACTGCGACTGCGACTGCGACGGCGACAGCGACGGCAACAGCAACAGCGCCATTAGCTGCGACTGCAGCGCCGACAGCGCAGTCGACATCGCAGTTGTCAGATTTTATTGTACAATAAATGACTGCACATCTTGGGCCCAAAGGCCAATGTGGACAGTGTGGCCCATGGATTAGCTGACTGCCGATCCGGTTTTTCGGCCAGCCACACGTCGTCTGCTACACAGTTGTCTGTGTGCTTTAGCGCTTGGCTGGACCTGGACCGCGGTGTCAATGGGCAGGCAAACATGCACACGGAAACACAGCAACTGCAGTCGCAGTCGCAGTCGCAGCCCCAGTCTCAGTCTCAGTCCCAGTCACAGTCACAGACGCAGTGAGTAATAGTTAAAACAACGCAAATTAAAATTGTCGGCGCCCTTTGCACAATTAAGCAAAGCGACAGAGTCAAGTGCGGCCTATTGGAAAATTTCCTATACCCATTAAAAATTCATTTGAAGAGGGTTAGCTGTGGTGTGTTGTGCAGAGGTTTTTTGAACAAGCGAGCAGCAAGTCTTAATAAATTATTTTGTAAGCTGAGCTGTTGATCTTGTCGATCTAGTCGTGGCTAGGTGAAGCATGATGATTAGGCTGACATCAATGTTGGTGCCATGCTTCTGCGAGTGGCCTACGTGCTTATGTGTTTATGATTTTTATGGTAGATTGTTTATATGGGTAACTTCTAATCAATCAGTTCTGGCTGCATGTTTGCTTGACAGCAGCAACAGTGAGTATACAAATTATTAATCAAGACTTCATATTGTGTACATCTACTTCTGCCTATATTATACAAATTATTATATAATTCTTGATTTCGAAGAATTGCTTAATAGCATATTTACTACTACTATCGTTGATCATTTTATAGAATTTCAGCTGCACAACATATTTTTACAAGCTTTTAATTCTTGTATAAGTATATAAATGCTTAACAATGTAGTCATTATATCTTGAACCCATTGAAAATGAGAAATCAGGGTATAATGGTTTTGTGAAAATGTATGTAATAGGCAAAGGCATGTGTAACGGAACCCATAAAATATATATATCCTTAATAAGCTGAGCCTGTATTGCCATGGTCGCCTGTCCATCGTTCGTTCGTTTGTCCCTATACACATAGAGATCTCGAAAACCACAAAAGCTAGAGATTGAAATTTAATTTCTTGTATACTAGTGTATACTATACACAGTACGAGTTTATTATTTTTTTCGATAACTCATTCCATTTTTTATCGATATCAATCGATTATGTTAATTAGTTCTTTTAAGCATAGTTTTGTACACTGTTGGAGCTTCAAACTGCAAACTTTTAGTATAGTTCAATGTAATAAATACAAAGATTGAGTAATATTTAGATTTTGGATAATATGTCCCCCCTTTCCACTCAATTTCTTTCAAATACTAGTAACTTGTGCTTTAGCAAATATACAATATACAGCACATTAGGAATCACACAAAACCAATATACTTACCTTATACTATATAGCACATTGGAAATCACACAAAACCAATATACTTATACTATATACAAGAAACTATTTTTAATACAAGAACACAAATAGAACTTTAATTTCGACACGTGTTTGGGTCCAACTGCAAATTCCATTATTATGACTTTCAGCTGTTACTTTAAAGCCTTAAAACAGAAGTTATTTAAACAACTAATAACAACTAATGGGTTTCTGGAATGTGAAGAACTTGTAAAGTGTATTCATATATATATATATATATATATATATATATATATATATATATATATATATATATATATGACTATATAAATGAGCGAGCACACTTGACTGTAGGACCTACGATTCATACCTGAAAGATAGCGCAGAGTTGGGGGCGCACGTTAATTATTGTGGCTCTGTCAAGGGATTTTATTTGTGGCTGCATATTCGGCATTAAACGCTTCGCTTGACGCTCAAGTCGTTGTCGTGTCAAACTTTGCAACTTCTGTGAACTTTTGGTAACAATTTTCAGGCGGCGCACAAACGAGTCGCAAGTGAATGCAAAACTTTTTGCATTAAATGCAAAATAGTGTTAAATAATTTCTGCTATTTTACGATCATTTTTCATCGGCTGACGCCCCGTTCTGCCTGTCTGTCTGTTTGTTTGTGTGTGTGTGTAAAAGCGGAAGTGTTGTAGCGCCTTATTTTACTCTCTTTCTCGCTCCCCCGCTTTCTCCATTTCGCTCGCTCTGCCGACTGTCTGGCGCACCGCATACTTTATAGCCTGTGCTATGGGGGGATTGGTGAATTAGCACAAAACCGCATGTAGATTTGTTGATAACAAGCCAAACACACACACGCATACTCACACAGACACAAAGGGCCAACAAGTGCTTGCAGCTGGGACTAAGCTAGGCTAGGCTAGGCTAAGGACGAACAGTGCAGTTAGATCCTGTCAAGTTGGGAATTTTATGCGAAATGTTTAGTAATTAGTTGCATCCGCCAGAGGAAATTACTTAACAGCGGCACTCTCGACCGCAGCACCCTCAGCACATACAGGCGCCTGACGGGCGTCGACAGCCTCGAAGGAGCAAGCCCACGCGTCGTATGTGCGCCGCGTATGTGTGTATTACTCATACGCAGCGTGCGCTCGCTTTGGTTGGCGCCAAACGTTTAATTAACTAATTAAAACTTGCATAGCTCAATGTACTCTGTCATTTCTTTCTTTTTTCCGTGCTCTCTCTCTCTGTTGTTCTCGCTGTCTGTCTATGTCAGACCCTTGGTAATTATTTGTAGCTGCAGCTTTAATTCAGCTAAAATATTTGCACGCACACCAGCTACATAATGGGGCTCTGACCTGTTCCCGAAAGACCAGCCCCTTTGCCGGTGTGCCTGCCCACTAAATTCATCAACTCTAGCCAACAACACTGAGCAACTGTTACAATTAACACTCTTTTGCATTTGCATTTGCTTTTGCAGTTGTTGTCGAGCAAAACTTTTGTCGAACACTTCTCGGAGCGGCACGCTTTGCGGTTAGGCTCACAGCATGTGTGTAATTAGCACCTGTCTATTTACCTGTTTACCTATTTGGCTGCCTGGCGAACTTTCGATTTGTCTTGTGTTTTGATTCATGATTAATGATTCTTTGCATTGTGACACATTTGCTTCTAAAGGCTTTTCGCCTGAGATCAACTGAGCTTGAAATTCCTTATGTTGCATGATTATCAAGGAAACATGTCAATTAAATTTTCTTTGTTATTCATTGCGAATGTGATTATTGTTATTAAATTTGATTGATTATAATAGGTAACAATATGAATTTAGTTTAGAATTTTCATTGCTTTACAAAATGTGCATAGACAGAGAAGCTTTGCTAAACGGATTTGTGAATTTTCATTGTGAATAAAATATCAACTTACAAATAATATTACAGCTGAATGGACAGATAATAGAAGAAAATTATATATATAAATTTCTGTTTGCTTGAGTTTCAGTGAATAAAAGTAGATAATAAGAAAGAGAATAATAGGGCTAACAAATTGTAATATAATAATCAAGAGGCAAATAATATTTTATTAAATCAGACACTATTGTTTCATGTAATATTTTTGAGACATTTAAGGCTAAATTTAAGGTGGATATACTTTACTTCTCTTCAAACTCCAGTTAGAAATGTACACTTTGTGAGTTGTTCTTTATAAAATGTACTGAAAAGCTATCAAGCATTTGCCTGTCATTTGTCTTGTATCCTGATGTGATAGACCTGTTCTGTTTTAGATTCGGTTTCATTATGTAAAAAAAGAAATAGCAATATGGAATCATGAGTATAGACTGATAGCTGATTACAAATTTCTGCCCATCTGTATAGGAATTTTTACAATAAAAGCTGAAAATAATATTATTTCAATTTAATTATGAAGTTTTTTTTTTTTTTTTCGATTTCAAATGATATACCTACTTACGCTCTTCCATATAACGTAAAACTCTATATTCGAAATACTTAAATAAATTTTTTTTTAAATTAAAAAAAAATATATATAATTATTAATGACACAACCTGAATGTTTAAAGTCTAAATTATTGCACAAGCTTCCAGCTCGATTCCAAATAATTTGCTTCATTTTGGAGTCAGCGCAAAAGTATGCTACGAATTTGTTATATTCGTGGAGTCCCCAAAGTATGCTCAACGAACTGTTCTTACCTTATTTTATTTGATTGCAGCACATACAATTGAGCGCGTTGACAACCCTGTCAGCAGAGTCCTTACCATCTTAAGCCTTTGGCTTTGCGTCTCGACTGATTGTGCGAAAAATCAATAGCTACTGCGATTTTGTTTGTGTTTAAATTTCTGTTTCAGCACACGAGGCAGTAAGTGAGGTTGTTCAAGGGACTTCTCTGTAATATCTTGCGAATATTTAATACATCTTGGGAATTGTCTAAATAAGTTTTTGCTTTTTTTTTGTTGTTTGTTGTTTGTTGCTTGTTTTTGCGCACACAGGGAACACTTGCTGCAGGCATTAGCCCTGACCTTCGACTGTCGCTCGGCTGACAAATGGCGAGCAAGGTTGTCAAATATCCGCAGGCAGGCATAAATAAGAAGACTTTTGTTTTTAAAGAATTTAAGAATACCTTTCATTTTTTATTTATTTTTGTATTACACATAATGTATGTCGCTTTCGGATTTTGCGGTATTTAGTTTTGAATTCCTTTCATTTTGCTTTTCACTTAACGAATGTAATTTTAAAACATTGTAATTATTATTATTATTATTATACGTTATTCTTGTTGTTGAAGGTAGGTTCCATAGTTTTAGCTTTAGCTAGGTGTGGATGAGTTCAAATGTAGCCTCATAGTATTTGGATTACGGTTTACTTGTTAGTCGTTCAGCTTAAATGTTAAATATTTAATTTTATAGAATTTTTATTGTCCTTTAATTGGACATATTTTCGCTTAGCTAATAGTTTTTTTTTTTATCGTTTTATTATTATATATTGTTATGCCTTAAATTGCCGGCGTTCTTTATGCGTATGTAGGTGTGTATATTACTTTAACTCTATGTCTACTAGATGTTAGGAAATCAGTTGTCAGATACAGATACCATACGCACACACACATCTGCCAGTGCAAGTGCATATGTCTACATATGCCTATGCACCAGTCCAAGTGGTGTATGATTTTAATGAAATAACGTAAAGTTTTTAAATGCGCTTTAGTTTAGTTTCGGCTGTTGAGACTTACAAAAATTTGTCCGTAGTTTTTGCTGAGTGATGAGTTTTCTAGTTGCTACACTTGTTTACTTTAGTTGAACTATGATATATATGAGCGTCTAATTGCTAAAAGTTTGTAACTATCATAGCTTAGGATTACAACTGGGTTCGCTGCTGGGTTCGGGTACGAGTTGGGATTGTTTACGCTTAGCTTAGGTCTGGTTAGTTTTACTTGTTTCGAAATACTTTTCATTTCTTTCTTGTTTCATTCGACTTACATGCAAAAATTCAATTCATTGGTGGCTTCAATTTGCAACTTTTTGTTGTTGCATAATTTACATTGGTTTTGTATTATAAATATATTTTAATTGTATATACATATGACTAAATTTGCTTTATATTATTTAAGTTTTTTTAATTTTTACATTTGATTATTTTAAGTAGATATATACACGTCTAAGCTGTCTATAGAGTTTATTTAATATATCTATTTTATTTTTTTTTTCTAGTAAATTTTTATTTTAGTTTTGATTTTTGTTTTGGTTTATTTTGAAATGCGAATAACGATAGTTGGTCTATAAGATGAGATAAATCAATAGAAAATCTTGTTCAAGACGTTAAAAAGGGGCTCAGATTTTAACGTTCTTGACCATGGCGATAAATCATAATAATAAATGTTTTGAAATGCTTTCTGCGTAACTCATAGCACCATGTTAGTTCGTTGTTAGACATATAATAATATGATTTTAGATTAATAATGTAGAATTTACTATATATAACAGAAGTTCTCTTTTATCTTACAGCAACAAAAAACGATTTAACCAATTTAACAATTTTCAATTAAAATTCATATTTTAGTATTTTGTTAACTCTTTTTTGGTATTTTTTTTTTAAATTTATCTAATTATAATGCTTAGATGTCTATTATGATTTATATGCATATTAATTGTGCAGCAAATATATATTTTTAAATGACTATAATTAGTTATCGTTATCGTTATCGTTATTGTTTATGTAGTAATCATATATATATTTATATTGAATCTTTTGAGGGGGAGAAACCTTTGAAATACATACACATATACAATTTAGTTCTTAGTAGGTAAGTAACGTAAACAGTTACAAAAGTCGGTTACTCGGCTGTTATCAAAAGAACTAACAGTACGTCTGTTAGGCTCGTAACATTTCTGGCGTGGGGCAATAATACGCGTAATGATGTGGGTTCTGGGAACTGTGTGACATCTGTGAGTTGAATGGATCGGGATCGGGAGCGCGTAATTGTAGTGGAAGACTTCCGCTTAAAATGTAGATTGTTATTAATGCAAACAGTTATTTGTTGTCGAGTTTGATTTTTGCTTTGGCTCGATTTTCATCAATTCAATTTGCTTAGTTTCGATTAAATACTATTTTGTTATCATATATTTAAATATACATATATATTTTAAACTTTTACATTCAACTACAACAGAGACACGTACATTTAGAAGTTAAAAATTTGGTTAAGCAATTTGATTTAATGCAACTAGAAATTATGCTAAATACATGAACTACTTATGTGTACGTTTACTTGTCGTAGTATATTAACTGGCTGTTCACAATAGATCTGAAAAAATTCAACTTTTGATATACTATGCTGCATTATGAGTCTAAGATATATGTAGATTTAGTTAAAACTACAATAAGCAAAAAATGTAATATATCTACTATTGAAATACACAATAATTAGTTAATTTTTGCTCTTTTACTCTGTTATATGTTTTTTATATTTATTTCTCATTTTGTTTTACAATGAAACAATTATCATTTAAGCCTTTCAGTCATTTGGTTGGTGCCGCTCCTTTAAACTAACTAAATTAAAGTCGAGCAATCAAGTGTATTTTATTCTTCTTCTTCTTCTTCTTCTTTTTGTTTTCTTTTTGGTTTTTGATTTGTTTGGCTTAAATGGTCTTAAGTTCAGCCAATAAATTCATTAATATAAATAAATATATATTTTTAAGTTCATATATATTTTCAGCCGATTTGCTACAGGCATTGGGTTTGCTTAGTCCAGAATCAAATGTAAATTGATTAAAAATAATTGAATATAACTAAACTAACACGGATAACAAAAACTAAGGCCAAAGCAACTTTCAACTTAAGAGCTGCTGCACACAGTTCGATGTTTGCTTAATATATATAAATATGTCTGTAGTGTGTCAGTGTGTGATTATGATATACGACTACGAGTGCCCAGGTGCCTATTTATAGTCATGTTGAACAATAATCGTTCTTTATTAATACTTTTAATGGAACTGTAATGGTCTAGGTGGCCCACACTGTGAGAGACTGTTGCCAAAAATACATCATTCATTCAACTGCTCTTAAATAATTAACCTTGGATCGGCGCATGCCTCGCTGGAGATTGCTTGCAAAATTCATTTTAAAATACCAAATATACCGTAAATATACGTAAACTGTAAACAAAGCCCAAAGTATTCGCCGTGGCCGAGGCGGCAGTGTAATTTGGCCAAAACGAAAGTGATTTAATTCCCATATCGTTGGCAACAAAGCGCTAAGCCCCCAACTTAATTATGACTGGCAGGTATTAGCAATTGAATAAAAAATAAACACACATTTTATTTTTGTGTTCTTTCTTCTGCTGGGTCCACAAACAAATATATATATGTAATTAAATATTTGCGTAAAGCTTTCGGCCAACTAAATTTCAGTTTTAATTAAATATTTCAGTCCACGAAATGCTGATTGCCGCGTAATTTGCTAACTTAATCGCACATTAAATTGCCATATAGCTTTTCAATATAGTGAAGCAATTAATTTTGATAGAAAATCGCAATTACAAATTCAAACTTTTTACATTTATTGCACTTGAAATTTATTTTGACAAAGCAAAAAAACAGACAAAAATCTACAAATATTTAGTTCAATTAAATTATTTATTGTAGTTTTGTTTTTGCTTTCATTCATTCTAAAAACAATCGAATGCTAATTAAGGCACTGAAAACAATTGGAGTGTGCCCGGCATTTGCATAAAAAGCGCGCATAATTGAATTATGTGCATTATGGCAAATGGCTTTGTAGTATTTAACTATTTTTTTGTGTTTGTGTGTTAAATTTATGCTAATTGCGCGATCAACCATGAATTAAATTCGAATAAGTACTCTTAATTGCGTGATAAAATGTCAATACACTGAAAGCCAATGGCAATTTGTAGAAAGCAGCTCAAAGCAATGCTTAAATCGGACAGCGGAGTAACGGGGCGTATGAGCTATATAGCATCAACAATGAGCGGACAATGCGCATTGTTGTTAAATGAAATACTGAGAAAAATATAAAAGAAAAGAATATCTGTTCAAATCACGTAGACATCTTTTAAACAAGCTCTAGGAACTAGAACTACTCGGATTTCTTTGTAGAAAGGCGTTTAAAACAATAATTGAATATGATTTCTGGCCAAAGTGACAGACAATAACCATTGTTGTTAATATACAAAGTACAAATGATATTACTGAGAAAAGTATAAGTCAGTTATAAGAAGACATTAAATATATGTACAAAATCTATGATCTCATTGGGTATATCTAATCAAAACAATAATTGACTCTGATTTCTGACTGAAGTGACGGATAATCTACATAGTTGTTTTTGTACATAGTCCAGAGAAAAGTTTAAGTCAGTTATAAATAGATATCAAATATACGAAAAAATGGTTCCATTGGATATACCTAATCAAGGAAATACTCTGATTTATTCGAAGAAAGGAACTGAAAACAATGCTTCAATCGGGCAAGCTAAGAAAGTGTGTATAAGAAATGTGTATATTCTAGAATATAAAACAAATATGAGAACAAAAATTGAATTTCTATCCACATTAAGTATACGTATTTAATCTAACCCCAAAGACCTACGCTGATTTAGTTGCTCGAAAAAAATGTGGAATTTAATATAAATTCTTTTTCATTAGCTCAACTGTATCCAATTTTATTTCTATTTTACCACTAGAATGCTTGTAGTGTAGGTAATTGCTAGTCGGTCAAGCCCGACATAAAAAGTTAACCCATAGTTCGTGTCGTTGTCGGTCGACACATAAAGCGCAAATGAATTTCGATGTTCCAGCGAAAACAAAGTCAGCTAAAGAAATGTGTGGCTGCCATCGTTTGGCATTCATCCTGGCCGTGTCGCACCTAAGTGCAGTTAAGTGCTCTATGTGTGTGTGCGTGTGTGTGTCAGTGCCATGCATTTAAATGTAACTGTGGCTGCCAGCTGCACTCCTACACTCCTGCCTTGCCATCGATTTCAATTGTTTTCGATGTGAGTTTTTACCCATAGCCATTTGATGTTGTTTGGTTTTTTTATTTTATTTATTTTTTTTTGTTTTGGTTTGTCCCTTCATTTTGTTGAAATTGTCATTTAAGTGCAGTTGTTGTACACACCGTTGTTGCTGACAATCAAGTTGTCAGCGTGTCTGTGTGTTGGTGTGCGTGTCATAAAAATTGCATGTTGATTGGAAAGAAAAGCCCTTGTCTTCACGCCCATACAAAAATAAAACAGTATTTGCTTTGTTTTGTTTTGTTTGTTTTTGGTAACTGACAGATTTCGCTAGCGCATTATTTATGAGCATCTGAACAATTTAAAGTCGGCCGGCACTTAGCCTGTGTGTGCCCCAAATAAATGGCCTGGCCAATAAATCTGATACATTTGCGGTGTGTGCTGAAAGCTGAGCAACGACGAGAGCTGGAGAGCTAAAAGCAGCCATAAATTGAAGACATGGAACAAGCCGATTACATCTCGCAGAGACACGCATCTTAAATTTAGTTGCAACTAACCGCAGAGTGTCTGAAATATGAAAGACTCGTGTAGCAGCTGAAATTTATGCATAGTTCTGCCTGCCTTTGCACTTGGCCACATCCAAAATGTTTGGGGAGTACAAATGGGCCTCATGCCAAAACATTCGTTGCCTTCAGTTTTATGCTCTCCCTCTCTCTCTCTCTCTCTCTCTCTCTCTCTCTCTGACTGACTGTCTGTCTGTCTGTCTGGCTAAATGACGTGTCGTTTATGCCTGTGACTGGCGCATGCATTTGCTGATGCATAGCCAAAAATGTAAAAGATGAGAGAGAGAAAAAAACAAAAAGAAAAACAGAAAACAAAAAAACAACATCGAAAATTATGGCATCTAAAGTGGTGTAGGGAGGCATCTATATAGCACATCTGTGCATGCCCATTAGTTGTAGCTTTTTGTGTGGCTATTCTTCTATTTTTGTGTGAAATATCTTTTACTGCATGCCATATGAAAAGGCAGCGTCTGCTTGTCTAGTGTTTGTATTCCTTGGATTATTTTAACACTTAGGCGCCTTTCAGCAAAATGGGGCAAGGCAACAGCATGCAGAAGTCGAACACAGCATCAAAGGACTGTGCGAGTGACGTGAATGCAAGATGATTTCAATTACTTTATAATCCCAGCAACTACATTTCGAAAAGCTAAAACTATGACTCGAGTCATTTGACGATTGAGTTGACTAAAATATAAATTTCAAATTGATTTTACTTTAGCAAATATTTGTTACTTTACTTTGAATAGCAGATTATTCGTATTGGATATGAATTTAATTAAATGAGCTAGCCAGCATGAATGTATGAATGAATATGTGCTCAAAGCAACAGTCTTTCAAATGAATTTTTACGGCAACAAAATTAATTTGTTGCGCAGCATCCAGTCAACATATGTATCATCATGTATTCAGTGGAATTTACTTGACAGCCAGACTGAATGTTTTTCCCATTCGAGTGCTGCTGTCCACGTTGACACCTTGTCTTCACCCTCCTGTTTGGCATTACCCGAAATGCAGCCGCAATTTGTGTTCTCGGAATGGAAAATTTGTGCAATAATATCAAGTTGAATGGCCATTGAGTGTGCATAAAGGATGTTTGCTTAGATGAAGCTTGTGTTTGCATAACTCGAGGGTTTTACTCGGTCCGATGAGTGGATCGCTTTCTCTCTGTGTGTGTGTGTGCAGCAGCTGTGGTTCAAGTTCACAGTTGAAGGGCAGCTTTTAAAACCAAACTAAAAAATAAAAATACCTAAAATTGAAATTGAGAGATTCCATCAAATTCACAGCCGTTCATTGCTTTTGACATGAGCTACAATGTTCGTTTCTTTAAAGCAAAGAGAAACAGAAAAGAAAATCTAAATAAAAAACATTCAATTGAAATGAAGCCTATTAGGAATTACCTAAAAAATACCTAATGCCTAGGATAATACCCCTACTGGTAAACCAAGCAAAACTAACGCCTGTAATGCTGATACATGCCATGCCCATAGCCCATGGGTGTGCTGCCCATGGCACGTTCGGTAGCCTTCTCGATGCTCGCATAAACGCACCTGTAACAGCACACGTAGGCCAAACATCACTTGAACAGGATGCGCCGGAACGCGCGTCGGAAGTCCTTGTTAAAGATCGTGTATATGGCCGGATTGAGCGCCGAGTTCATGTAGCCCAACCAGAACGCAATCGCAAACGCCGACTCCGGTATATTGCAGTGGTTGCTACAGGCTGGCACCAGGATGTACAGGAAGAAGAACGGCAGCCAGCAGGCGATGAAGCTGCCCATGATGAGGCCCAGTATGAGCGTGGCGCGCTTCTCCTTCTTGCGGGCGATACGGCGCTTTTCCTTCTCGGGATCGCGCGGCTTTGGCGTTTTGGGTATGGCCGGCTCAAGCTCGGTTTTGGCGGCTAGCTCCTTGGTTTTGGCCGCGGCAGCTGCGCTGTTCTTGGCCGCCACAGTTGCTGCCTTGGCCTCGTTGCGGCGCTGCTGGTTCGCTTTGCGTCCGAAGATGGGCTGGCAAAGGCGAAACTTGAGCGGCTTAACTACCGCACAGCGGCTGACCACGCCCGAATCCGAGCTGGAAGGATCGAATTCACTCACCATGTCCGTGTCGACGCCCACGGAGAGAGCCCGGCAGCGTCCGGCGACGGGCGAGACACGCAGCTCGTTGCTGCTGGCCGCACCACCACCAGCACCACCACCAGTCGCCCCACTCGCTGCAGTCGCTCCGCCCGCTGCTCCACTGTTTGCCCGAGCGGCGTCATTGGCCACGCATCCATTGTTGTTGTTCAGCACATTGATGGAGTTGTTGCTGCCCATGGACGGCGGCACGGGCACATTGAGTCCGATGCCCCGGCCCGTGGCAATGGTGCTGACTTGCAGTGTCTCCTTGGGCGCACAGGGAGCAGTGCTTAGTGCTGTGGCCGTGTTGGAGCCACCATTGGGATTGGCATAGGCCAGCACCGTCTGGGCGGCAACCGCCTCCAGTTCGCCGGCCTCCGAGGTGGATATGTCGGAGGCCAGGTCCATGGTCACCGTCGGTATCTGCATGGGCAGCGACGCGCTATTCGGTGGGGTCTCAATGGTGGCTATTTGTCGCTGCTGGTGCAGCTGCAGCTGCGTTGCGCCGCTGGAGGATGGCATCGGTATTGTTCCTTTCTTGTTGGCGGTGGTGAAGCTCGTTACCTGCAAAGAAGGCAGCAGAAAACAGTTGTTGTTGTTGTTGGTACACGACATTCGCATTTCGAAAATCCGATTTTAAAACACGGGACACGAGCCTCAGAGCGTCAGAGCGCAATGATTACACAAACAAGCAACGGCCCGGGGGCAATGAACAGTGGCCGAAGTGCAGAGAACACAAGTGATTGTTAATGTATGAGCGTGCATCATCAGCCTTAATCTGCGAGCCGAGCTGAGCAACAGCTGCCAGCTGGCATTCTTTGTTTGGTGGTCGGGTGTCGCTGGCCGTTTGCCTTTCGTTCAGTTAATTGAAAATGCAAATTGTGAATGAATTGGCCTTAATTGTGTTTCACCTGTTCACCTATGCGCCTGCCTCGCCTCGGCCTCTGCTCTTTTGGCCGGCTCTGTAATTTGTAATTTGGCCAGGAAACCGACGGTCGGGTTACGCTCTCAATGTTCAACCATTAGAGATTTTGGTACCCAATCAGCGTAACTTTGCTCAATGATTTTTTGCTTAAATCGCAGCCATTTCGTTAAATGACACTGCACAATGGCGCTGGCGCTGCAGCGAACACAGCAAATGGCCAAAAATGGGAGAACGTGGCCAAGTGCATTGGCAGAAAGTGCTGAGCGCTGCTATCGCAGTCAACACGTAGTGCACACAAATTGATGTATAATTTAAGCAAAGCGCGTGAGGCACTTGCTGCGCTTTAATGCAGCGCTCGGAGTTCGCGCGAAAAATATTGCGCATACGCCACATATGCTGGGCGTAAAAATGCGCGGCATCACCTGCCACACCTACCACAGCTGCCACGGTGTGAGCGCCCGCCGCCTTGTTCATTCAAATGGCAAAATTTGCATTTACAGCGCCTGTCGCATCGCTGCGGCTGCTGCTCAACTTATCTGACTGAACGGACCTGCGTAGCAGGCATGAATTAGCCGCCCACCATCAAAACACATTGATCGATAGAGGCTGCAGGTTGGCGGCAGCCAATGCTGCTCAATTGCAATTCACCAAAGTAATCACTCAGCCCAACCACGACCACAGCCACATCCACAACACTCGTTCGCAATACTCGCAATGCTCTCCCACATGGACTCACCTGTTCGTTGTTTGTTTTGCGCGGATGTTTTTTAATGCCGCGTCTCGCTCGCGCCTTTGCGGCAAAGTAGATTCGTATGTACACAAAGACCATAATGCAGCTGGGTATGTAGAAGGAGCCCAGCGCCGAGTATAGCACATAGCCAATGTCCTCACTTAGCTGCACATAGAAAGAGAGAGGGAGAGAGAAGTAGAGAGATTAAATTAAATATTAAATTGTATTTGCGTACATAAATCTAAAATCTTAATATTTATACATCTATATTAATACAGTTCACTAAACATGTGAAATCTATTAATTAAAAATATAATATATATATAAAGTATTAATATCTTCTTACATTAATTGCAATTTTCTCCCACTTCTACACTGATCTGCTTTATGGTATGAGACGCCGCATTATTCTGAATAAAATATTTATTTTGAAAATGATTTCACTTATAAATGATATTGAAGATGCTCAAGATTTGTAGAAAATGACTTAAGAAAATACTTTCGCCCAAGTGAATAGCATGGAAAAATGCAAATTAGAATGAAATGAAATTCCTAAAATCACTTTAAGTGGCAGATAATGAACTGTGGTCAGATTGCTCCCATTAAATATATATATACTTAAATTTCAGTTTTTGCTTGGTATTTACTTGAACAAAAGTATTTTCCTAAGAAATTATACACAATATATATATATAGATATATATATATATTTGTATATGCTTATTTTTTCGAATCAATGGATTGACTAAATTCTTTGATGTCTGTGTACATGGTATTTACTGTCAGTTTATTGCATTCGTGGAACTTAAAATAAATGCAAAATCGACTGTCGCTTGACTGCTGGCAGTCACTGTGTGAGCTTTTCTTTATCCACTTACTTAGTTGCCGACTATTTGGAGCGCTCTTTTGATGGCTTTGCCATTATTTAGTTATTGAGTGCTTTGGACTGATTTACTGTGCAATTGCATTCCATGGAGCGACGGCGGAAAATGCTTTGTCAGTTCCTGCCGTGAAAAATGGTCTAAAAATGCAAAGTGCACGAATTGCACGGGAAATTTCATAACGCTAAATGAAGTAAAAATATTAAATTACGCCACATAAAAGCTTTGGCAGCGCAATATCTCTTAGCCAGTCCACCGTGAATGGAGGTGTGGAGGAGGTGCAACCGTTGAGCAACGGTTCTATGCCAAAATGAATCCCATATTTCTTAGCCGTTGCATTTTGCTTACTTTAAGCTGGCGGAATTAAATGTTGCCCAAGTTTCTGATCTCTGGTGCTGCTGCTGCAGTTGCTGCTACCGTTTCCTGCTGTTTGCTGTTTGCTGTGGCAGGCTGATTTGTTTGCGCTGCGAAACACCTCACAAAATTATGCAAATTAAGTGCTCTGATGAAAAGCATGGCAAAGAGAGGAGCTCAAGAGATAGCTCAAGTGCCACCTTAAGCAACGCTCTGGCCTTATTCCTCCTCCTCTGCTATTGTTGTTGCTGCGGCTGTCGTGCATAATGAAAAGCTATTCCAACAACTGAAAGTTGCTGTCGCTGTCGCTGTTGGCCAGCACAGTTGCCAGGTGCGCAAAAATCAGTAAACAATTTATGATCGGCAGCAATATGTATTTATATATATTATATTAAAGATGTGCCATATCAGCGCAGGCAGCGCAACTAAACGTATACAGCTTGTAATCCGCTTACAGGGCAGCAAAATTGAATTTGTTGTTGTTTTAGAGGAAGCCTGTAGCAGAGCCCATGGCTCAAGTGCAGCTCGGGCTTATCGTAAGCCGCAGCAGCAACAGCAGCAGCAACAGCAGCAACTGCATTGCTATATAAACTTTGTTCAGGCTTTATTTAGTCTACGCGCAACATCCTTGAAGCTGGCGTCTTTCGGCCTGCACAAGTTGCCGCAACAAAATAAGCATAAAGTATTAAGCGTCGAGTATAATGTTGCCAAAATGTATATATATATATGTATATGTATATGGCTGCAAGCACGTATATGCATGGCAGTACATCAAATGGCAGGCTCTGCCAGCCCATGGCAGGGGCCAACAGCCACTTAAGCGAGCTGACTGCGAGCTGACTGCTATTTTCAGCTTATTGCCAAGAGGCAGCGAACGTAAGTCGAAGCTGCTGCTGCTGCAGTTGCTCTTTTGTTGCTGCTGCACCGACAGCATAATAAATCGTCTCATCATTTACGGTTTACTGTTGATATATTGACGGCATTTGTCAGCACCCCCACAAATAGTTAGCCCAGCTTAAGCTAACCAGACAACAGGCACACACATATACACATATTATATACCTATATATATATATATTCCATGCTTAAGCTGTAGTTAAAGTTTTCTGGTTGTGTAGCACTTAAAGTATCATTTGCTGTCATAACTTAGGCTGGCTCAGCGATAGCTTGCCTTTGCGACACCTCATAAATGGGCTGCAAACTTTGGCATAGGCATAAAAGTCACGCATACGCCGCGTCTGCCCGACTGCGTGGGCACGTAGACTATACCCGAGGCACCTGAGCGGGGCTTGTTGAATCAGCGCATTTGGACAAATCTCTTCTGGAACTCAATTGGCAAGTGGAAAGCTGCAACTTGTTAGCTGCAACAGGCAGCAGGAAAAATAAATTGTCAACGGCGCGTGTTGCCAACTTCTGGGAACGGATTTAATGTAATTGGAAAGTTTGCTGCCCGCGCAGCTCGCCTTCCCAATTTGCCATTTGCGCATTTTCGCATTTTCGCATTTTCGCATTTTCGAATTTTCACATTTTCGCACTTTCAGTTTTCTCGGTTTTCTATTTTTTTTTCTTTGTTTCACGCTCTGCTTTCCTTGGCGCTGCATTTGCGCTAATTTGCAGATTCTCAAATTGCGCTCAGTGCTTTTGTTTATTTAAAAGTTCTTTGCGCTTGGCCTGGAACGCTGCGAAAAGAAAAATAATTATTCTGCAATTTTTAATTAAATGGCAATGGCAACTGCCGGCGTTATTGCTGTCTTTCGTTGTCCTGCTGCTGCTGCAGAGCTTAAGCTGCTGGAAACAAAAACTCATTATGGGCGACCAAAATCATTAGGACCGTCCCGACCCGACCGTCGCGTCGAAGCGTCGCGTCGCTGGCAAAACAGCGCTCGAAAGTGTTGATGGAAGCGTGCAATTTATTGAAATGTAAACATGCAGCAACCACACAGAAATGAGTGTAATTAAAAGATAAAAATGTTGTCCAGGCACAAGCACGTTCCACGCGGCGTATGAGCAACGCTTGAGCGTCTGGAGCCCGCAGTTTTAAAAACACTGAATCGACTGCCCGCTTAAGTGTGTGCACGCATTTAAAACTTGTCTGCGGCAAATAAGTAAACCAAAAACTCTGTATTTGTATATGTATTTATGTACATATATATGTTTGTTTGAAAAGAAGCAAAAATTTTGCTGTAAACACAAAAGAATTTCAATCCGAATCGTTGCTGAAAGTTTGCACAAAACAAGCGCAAAGCAACAGAGCAAAGAAAAAAAAAGGATCAAGTGTGTGTGTGTGTGTGTGTGTAAATGTGTCTGCAGTAAAAAGTGCGTCTTGCGTCGAGGACGCCAGCTCTCTGACATGGCCGAAGAAGCGCCTGGGCCCGGGGCCGAGCGCTTGTCATCATCAGCATTGTCAGACGCTTTGCTGCTTTTTTGTTGTTGCAGTTGCAAGTTTTTTATAGCGTAAGCCAAGACACGATGTTGACGTTGAACTGGCACGACTGCAGCAGCAGGAGCACCAGTAGCAGTAGCAGCAGCAGTGGCAGCAGCAGTGGCAGCATCAACAGCACCATCGATGCAGGACAGTTGGACCCACAAGGCCGGCGCTGTTGAAACAATCAATAAATCTAAAGTGCGACTTCTGAGACTACAATTTGCAGTTTGGCTGGCAAAGAAAGGCGCGCAGCAGCAATTGCTTGCTTTTGACAATGTTGTCCGTAGTTGAATGCCGCGCACCTCCCGCAGCCCCCACAGCCCCCACTAGTGCCGTTGCCATTAAGTTTAGCTCTGCTGCTGTCTGCGCTCCACCTATTTGCATTGGCGCTCTTTGTTTGTCGTTGCTCAGTGGAGCAACTATTTTGCTAGTTTGCGCTGCCAATTTGCCTGGCAGTTCCTTTCGCTTTTGCACTCGACTTGCCTTGCAGTTGCATTTGCAATTGACTGCATTCTTTTTGCACAATCACATAAATATATAAATATATATATATATGTATATATATGTTTATATGTATACATTTAGCCAACTGACCAGCCATCAGTTGGCTTCAAAATTGACTTCATTTTCTCTCCCTTTGCATATTTTTTTCTTTCTTCTTTATTCAGTTTGCAGCAGAAAACTTGAAGCTGAACGTTAATGCTTTAGGGGCCAATATAAACCCAGTAAATGCCAAACACGCGCCTCAATTAAACGACCCCAAAATGACAAAAATTTAACAGATGCCTCGAGATAATGAGTTTTGCGGCCGCTAGATAATATACGCTAAAAAAGTGAATGCCCTGGAGCTAACCTAACTATGAGTTGCGCTCTAATACATTAATATAAGTAACGGTATCCATCGTGTTCTAGATAATGATAATGACTAATGAATGGAAATTTAAATAGATAGACGATTCAATGGATGATAGATGAATGGAGGAATGGATGAAGAGATAGATGGATAGGATATATATGTATAAATACGTAGATAATTATATGTAGAATTGAGATAGATAGATGGATGTATAGATAGATGGCTAGATGGACAAATAGATATATACGGGTATAGATATAAATATATGTCGAATTGAGATAGACAGATGGATGTATAGGTAAATGCATAGATGTATAGATATATACATACCTACATACATACAATATATGTGGAATTGACAGATAGATATAAACATGGATAAATATAATATAATACACTCATATAGACTTACGGCTACATATATATATATATAGACTATCTAAATACCATATATCTACTTGTTCCCGCTCTTCAACTCTAACTATAGCTCTTGATTGTCAGCACTTTATTCATATTTCAAACCTGCCGCATATTTATAATTCAAGCATGTCACATGCAAAGCGCCGAGTTGATACGCCCTCTCAGAGCTAACCAAATCATAGATTATTTTCGTAGCTTTTGGGTCTTGCCAGTTCGTTATTGCTGCCTAATTGCGGATAACGGCATGCATCATTAAATTGCAATTCGCTTTTTTGTTGCCCAGTGGCAGGCGCTAAGTCAGGCAAATGCATTGGTAGCCAATCGCAAAGCTCCACCGTCCCCAATGCCCCCAAAGCCAAGCGGAAGGCAACGGAAAGTTGGCATTGTGCTGGAGGCATTTTAATTGTGGTTAGCAGTTTTATGGCTTTATTATTTGATTATGCTGCTCAACAACAACAATAACAAGTAGGACAACAGCAACAACAGCGACGAGATCAGCAGCAATAACAATAGCAGCAGCAGAAGGACAATGTCCTTCCCTCATTCACTTCCGCTGGGCAGCGGAGCTTTTTTTTATTGTGCGGCTTGATACAATTTTTAATGCCAACCACTTTATGCTGATTGCCCCGGCCAGACTGCCCCGACCCACCTATCCGCCAGACGATTCAACTTAATATTATCGTAAAAATAAACCCAGAGCTCACCAACTGTTGCTGCTGCTATCGCTGCTGTCGCTGCAGCGGGCAGCAATTGTTGTTGTTTTCATTTTGCCATTTTTTCTCTAGCTTTTTATTGTTCCAGGCCGTTCACGGTGGAAATGGCTTGTTGACACGCAAATACGATACGATGCGAGCGAGTCCATGCTGACCCATAGCACGGCCAATTTGTTTTCTCACCTGGCCAGCTGACTCTGGGCTCATTTTGATTGATGTTTGTCCGTAACATGGCGGCCGTATAATTAGAGAAATGCGATTTGCATTCCGATTCATTAGATTAGAGACTTTCAGTTAGGCGCATAACAAATGATAACTTAATTTGGCGTCCGCGTATCGATTTTGCATCATTGGCTTTCGCTCCAAAATAAATGAAATGTGTAATTAATATGGCCACTGGGCATTGGCCATTGTCTCGCTCTAATGACAGCTACATAAATATCACAATGGGCTAATGGGCTAGTTGTGTTGTTGGTCGCAAAATTAATTTCCATATATGCTAGCTTATACACAAATACATGTGCACAAATATGTGTGTGTGCGGGCAGAGCATGTTTAATGTTGGCTCGCTCGCCCGCTCGCTGCCAAACGTATGATAATATTATGCTTTTAACCACAATATCGCATACATTGTTAATCATTTGCAGTTGCCAGCGTTGTAACAAATTGCTGCCAAATTGTTGTTTTGGGGCTTGACTTTTGGCACACACACACACGCACACGCACGCACACATTAGCAGAAACATTGGTGCATGCATCGTTAATTTCAACAGTAAATTAAATACAAGCATCCTCGATTTGGGCCAAAATCCCGAGCCTTCGGCTGTACCGGAGTTAACCAGACATAGCCATGGCTAACGACAAACAGCCTATATTGGTTGTGCTTGTGGGTGCCACTCTCCTTCACTCTCTCTCCCTCACTCATTCTCACTCTCTCTCTCTCTCTCTCTCTCTCTCTCTCTCTCTCTCTCTCTTTCTGTCTGTCAAGCCAATTGGAAATTTTAAATGATCTACTACAGGGCGAGCATTGGTTTGGATAACTCTGAATGTGAGCCGTCTGCCTGTTTATTCGGCCAAAGATTCGCCTTCTGGCTGCAGTTACATGCATAAAATAATTACAATGTTTTGCCCGGGCTGACAAATCTTGTTGGTTGCACGCATCCACAGACAAACACACACAAGTGCAACACGTATCGCATGTGCACTGAATGCAGTCGGACAGCAACACAGCAGAAATTTGAACGCTTAATGGTTATTGGCACACACACACACACAGGCAGAGATAGGTTAGTGGACAGCGGACAGTGGATAGTGTACAGTGGATAGTGTACAGTGGCTGCAAACAGCATGACACTTGTGAGCCGAACAAATGAACAACTGCCAGGCACAAGTTGCCCACTGGGCGACTTCGATTGGTGGGCGCGTTGAAGTGTGTTGTGTGTGTGTGGGTGCGTGTGTGTGTGTGAGTGGGGGCTCGACCGCAACGAGAGCCAGTGCCAAGAGCGAAAACAACACTGGACGAGGGTGCTCTGGCCGGCAGTGCTGACTAGAAGTTAACCTGCATCCAAGCACTCCAAACTTTCTTCCATACAATCCATGCACTTAAATAAAACAAAAGAACTCGAGTGGGGAGGTGGTGAGTGCTCAGCTATTGGATACCCTGAGCTGCTGATTGATTATTGATTAGCTTTTCAGCGCTCATCTTTTATTGTTCAACTTACAGTGAGTAAATATTGGCAGCAAGTGGAGTTCCGGGTAAAAAATTATATAATATTTAAAGATCTGGCTAGATAGAGTTGGCCATAATTGCTGTTAGCTGTTACATACTTTGGCATTGCACAATTATACCCTTTAGACCACATTTTGCAATAAGTTTAAACTACAAAAAGTGATTTGTTGTTGTTGTTGTTGCTGTTGACCATTGGCTAACAAGCGAAACAGCTTTGCGCAGCTAACGCAATTTTCATTGTTGCTCTGGTTTTGTCTGAATGCCCCCATCCGGCTATGGCTGGCCATTATTTATGGCCAAAAATATGTACATACATGAAAAAAAAGCCAAAAGTGCATGCACATAATAAGCTGCATTGAATTTCAATACTTTCCTTTTGGCCAGCTTTAAATTGCAGCTAGCATATTTCGCATAAAGTGTGGCTCGATTTATTATTAATTACGCAGCTGCAAATGTTTTGCGGCTGTTTGCAGATATTTCAAATTTAGTTGGAAATTGTATTTTCTCTTCATTTTGCTAGCACTTGTTAAGGTTCATCGAAATTAATTATGTGCATTGACTTTATTTTAGTTTTTCTTTGAAATGAATTTATTCAATTTGTGATTTTTATATTGCTAATGCAAAAGAGATTGTATTATTATTGTTTAAATAAATTTTTATTGAATTTTAGGAAAAACATTTGTCATTGATATTGTATGGCTAACTAAAATATAAATTGCATTGAAAAATCATTTAATTAGAGTATTTTTTAATATCACGAATTATTTTATTTAAATTGCCATAAAATATTTGAGCACTAATTAAAGAATCTATATCAAATTATTTAGCTAAATATTTAGTTTATTTCCAGTCACTTGATTTTTATTGCAAATAATCGCTCTATTTCTGTAAGGAATTTTTATATTCAATAATATTGTAAATAATAACGGAATTAGACTATTTTTAATATCATAATGAAACATATTTCTGTTACCAAACATTTTAGGTAAATTAGGAAGAAGTGATAGAATAAATTTAAAATTAATAGTATGAAATTAGGTAAAATAATATTTAAATATTTAATATTGTTTTTTTTTTTTAAATTTGTTTAAAAATCAATAGTATATAGTTTTCATTAATTTATATAAAATATTTTTTGTTGGCAAAAATTAGTATTTTTTTATCTTGTTTTCATATCTTTATTTTCTTGCTAATTAATTAATTTCTTTTTTAAGGATAGAGCTTAAATTGTATACAAATATATATATATTGAAGTTTCATATAAATAAAAGTAAGCATTTTAAGAACTTTTTTATGGTTCGCTATCGATTCAGATATCGATGCGATTGTAAAGTATCGCTTGCTTAAATTGGCTGTGCAAATTGTGCCATTATTTTCGCATAAAGCACTTAGTAAATGCCATTAAATGGTTAACTCTTTGTGTCTGCCGCTGCAGCAGTCCAGCAACATTAAGGGAAACAATTTAAGCTTTTATTACGCCACACGAGTGGCAAATGGCAGAGTATGTGTGCTGGTGTTCCGTTTTGATGTGAGCAATTAATTGCAGCTTTATTTCGTGAT
Organism: Drosophila meridionalis; assembly: GCA_035045145.1. NCBI lineage: Eukaryota > Metazoa > Arthropoda > Insecta > Diptera > Drosophilidae > Drosophila > Drosophila meridionalis. The sequence continues at coordinate 6,529,011 of JAWNPG010000020.1, read as the reverse complement.
CTGTTAAAAAAGTGCTCGGTGCAACAAAACGAGCTGGCTGCACGCAACGGGGCCGAAGGAGGCAAGCGGATTGCACTAAAAGGTAATGAGACACGAGCAAACGTTTTGTTATGTAAAATTCCGTTAATAATTTTATTTTAATTTGCATTAATTTTTAAACGGCAATTTGCATGATAACGACGCCACGTGGGCAACGAGTGCAGCAGCTATTGAAGTTGCGCCTCAACTCCAGCTGGTAACAAAATGTGAAGTCCCACTTAATGTTAAAGGTAATGTGCACACACACACACGCACACACACAGTTGTATTGGCTTGTGCATGCCTGAAATACGTTAAGAATGCGCGAACTAAAAGCAACAACTAATTAGAGCGCTAATTAACATTATTAAAATACAACGCACTAAAGCGATTGCTGCGAGTGCGAAACACAAGTCGATGCTAGCGCAGCATAAAGATGGCTAAAAGGACGCACAGGCAGGGCAGGTTGACTGAGACAGAGGTGGGGTATGGTGCGGCGGGCAGAGGGAAGGAGGGAAGGACTTGAAGCGCTTGACAGCTGCTTTTGTGTCTGTGTCTCTTTTGGTATTGAAGCTGCTCATTAAAAGCACATTTAAGATGTTTACAAACGTGTTCTAAGACGCTGCACACACACACACACACACACACACACACATGCGTGCATTTAATATCAGTTTTTAGGGCGTAACGAAACTAGAACACGACGCGAAACGCAGCAACTGTGCCGCGCCGGAAGTGGAAGTGAATGTAAGAGACAATGTAGACTAGCATACATCTCTCTATCTCTCTCTCTCTCTCTCTTTATCTCTCTGGTTTAAAATTAGAACCAGACGTTTAATGTGCCTGTGTGCGTGTGTGTGTGTGTAACTGTAGCAGATACTTTAGTTTACAACCGGTATTACCACAAAAATCTGAGCTGCTCACGATGGCAGCGTCCTCGTTGTGTTCTCTCCCACATTTGATTGGCCTTAATGGTTGGCGGCTAAAGGGAAAACTTTACTTTAATTGACAGCAAAAAGCAATTTGCCTCATTACAACGAACACGAGCGTAATTAAATGCCGCCCTGGGGCTAAAAGCGACCCCAGCGGAGCTACATCAGTGTCCCCCACAAGGCTATATATATATATTTTGTGGGGCGATAAATGAGCAGCCTTCAATTCGAGCTGCTTGCGAAAATACAATGCGGAAAAGGGTCAGCTACGAGAATGGCGTGGCGGACATGCGATTTAGTTTCTTATTTGACACTTTTCTCTTTGTTTTTCTTTCTGTTTTTATTTTTGTTGTCGTCCTGCGAGGGGAATAGCAATCGGATAAGCAGCTGTCTGGGCTGCTGTTGCAGTCGTAGTAAATGTCATTTAAAGGACAATCATAAGGTCGGCAGCCGCCGCATTTAAAGTCAAGTTAAAGTTCAAATTACTGCTCAAGTGGGCGTCAGCTGCCGTCAGCTCCAACTCTGCATCGGCTTAGCCCAAAACTGACATAATTATTACACACACACACACACGCTGGTAACTCGAGCCCCCAGCGCAATTGGAGGCTGCTTCAAGTGGGCAGCGCCCTGAGCAGCGCTCAAGTGGTTGCCGGACATGTGCTAAAGGCCGTAGAGGATGTCGGCCTCTGGCATTCAACTCTATTTATTGCGGGCGTGTGTCGCCGGCGTCGCCCGAGGACTGCGGCACCACTTGTCGATTTATGGCCGGACTCGGGGCTCGTGCCGTGCCCGCTGGAAAAAGTGCCGCCCCGCATTCACTATCCCGGCCGGCGGCCATGTTTAATTTAATAAAGACGGAATACACACGGCGGATGCCCAATAACTTTAAGCTGCTATCATTAAGCGGCCTCAGCAGAAAGTTTCTGTTTTTCTCCTGTGCCGTTTGGCCAAAGTAAATATTGAAATCAACAGCCTCTGAACCGCATGCCAAGGGCGACGGCCCAACAACAATGGGCCCTGCATACAAATTTGTGGGCGTCGCAGAAGAGATTTGTAAACAACTTTTTGTGGCATCCATTTGGGGCGATGCGTCGTGCGCCGGTATCTGCCTTTAAGATTTTCCTCTTCCTTCCCTCACCCCGCCACGTCTAAGGTTTCGATTTCGATTTTGATTCCGATTGCAATGTCGGCCTCAGTTTCAGTTTCATAGAACTGAAGCATTTCGTTTCTATTTTGTTATTTCTTGTGTGTTTTGTTGTTTGTGGAGTGTAACAGAAATTTATTACAAGTCAAACAATGGAATATAATAATATATCATAAATATATTTAGAATTGAGTTACAGCCAGAAAAGCGGAAAAACATTTCTTGTGATTTGTCAAAGGTTTAGTTGAAATTTTAATAGTTGTTATGTCATTATTTTTCTCTTCTTGAGTAATTCAATTCATTCACAGCACAAATAAAATAATTACCATACTTTTCATTCTTTCAATTTTAATTCAATCTCAATCAGTTGATTAGGGTATTTGATCTTCGTTCTATGTGTTTTTTATTGGCTCTGCTCTTTGTGGAATTGTTGAGGCATTCGTTTTATTTGTGAGCAGCAGATTCCATTTTGAAATTTGTTTGGCCTTTTGGGGAGCAGAAGGTTTAGTGGATTATGGCATTTTTATGAGGCGTATAATGTGAGGACTGAGGCAAATGAGATTAAAAACTTTGGCCGCCGCGAGCTGCTGTGTTTTGACTTGAGATATGCGAGCAATGTATATATATATATATGTTTTGTGAATCAACAAAAATAGAAAGTTTTTCGATTAGCCTTGAACTTGATACTGTGGCAATGGCAATGGCAATGCGAATGCCAATGGCAATGGCAGCGAAACGAATTCGCAGGCAAATTTATTGCTGATATTCGGCGGCCAATCAATTTACATTAAATGAAACATATTTAAAAGATACCACAACAAACGCGCGCAGCGAGCCGAACGGGCGAATGTTTTGCCGCCGTTTCAGGAACACACACAAAAAGGCCAGCGGAACGGCAGAAATGTGTTGCTAACGCAAAAATTTATTACAACTGTCGAATGTATGGCCGGCAGATACTTTGCTGTTGTCGCCAGCCTGTCAGGCGGTGCGTGAGAGCTGGCGGAACTGGTGGGGCTGGCGGAACTGACGGAACTCGCTCCAAAATCGACGCAAACCGCCGACTGCTTTTTATTTCGTTTTCATGCCCAGCAATACGACATAGAAACGGACTCACACACACACACACACACATACAGAGAGACACAGGGACATGGACGGACTCGTGATTGCTTTGCACTTTTTGAAATATATCCCACCCGATACCCCTTGGTCTGCCGCTGCCTGCTATGCGTAGTTATTTCTGATCATAAAATCAATATGCGCATACTAAAATTTTATTTCTTTACAATTTGTGTACGAATTTCCTTTGCTGTTACTATTAGACCTTCCAGTGCCCCAGTCCCCCAGACCCCCTCAGCCCTGTTGCTGCTACGATTCGCCAGCTTGCCAGTGCGGCATTGTTTTTTTTTTTTTTTATTTTATTTTGCTTTTTTTTGTTCTGTTTTACTTTTGTTTTTGTTGCTTTGTAGTCCATTTAATTCATGCTATGGAAGGACCTTGCTCGCAGCTCGATACGGCACATGTTTTGTCCATTTAGCTGTGTATTGTGGAAGCGGAAAGCAATGCTTTGACATATTTTCCTTTTATAGTTCGAACACTGCGCTGCAATACTCTGTTTAATGGGCCATAGCCGTGGGGTGTTTAAGTTTTGATAGATGGAACCATCGATTTGTCAGGCACAACGGAACGTCTTTCTCTTATTTGTCTTATCCTGCGTGTTTCGGTTTCTTTGATATTCAATTCCCGTGTGTGTTCGGGCTAAATGCTATTATATTTGCTTATCAGAGCTGAGCCCCTGGGCCCACACAGCGTATACTTAATAAATGTGTGTTTTGGTTGGCATTGCGTCGCCTTTGACACGCTTAATGACTTGCAAGTGTTTGCACTGTGCTTGCCTAATTGCGTTTCGGGGACAGCACAAATGATTACCCGCAACAAAATCGAACGGACATTAGATGGAGCGATAAGCGGAACCGTAACGACAACAGAGCTACAATAATAATCAGAGAAGAGGGCAGCGACTTGGCCATTATGTCATTCAAGGCATTCAATACAAATTGGTAATATCTCATTTATTTGGCCGTACGTTCTGCTCCTGCTCAGCCTGTTTGCTTATTTTAGCTGCTTGTGTTTGTTGTTATTAAATTGACGCATGTGCTTGTCACACACACATACACACACACACACACACACTCGGACACACTCTTAGTCTCATAAATACGCATAGGGACTCTTACATTCAGGACGATACGTGCTGGCCACGAGTCCTTCAGCTTGCCGTGACCATGTGGGTAAACAAGCAGATAACTGACAATCGCTAAGGTGCGGAGGGGGGTGGAATACTCATTCGCTATCGTAACGAGTTTGAGTGACCAAATGTCAAATATACAAGAGTGTACACTTATTTCACATCCAGATTTATGGCCACGTATTTGGGTCCGGGTCATGTCGGGCCAACGTGCACCACAATGGCCGCTTGTAAGCAAACAATTTGATGCCCTCAATGTTGTGACTCCTTCGCCGAATGCTGCGCTGACAGCAATTTCCGTCGAGAGCCGTTGGAAATATGCGCCTGCATTGTGCCATCTGCAGTTATTTCTGTAGTTTGTTATTTTTTTTCCTTCTCCTTTTTTTTTGTTAGCTGCAGATCTCACTTCACTTGCACTCACTCCCAACACAACGAGAGAGAGAGGGAGAGAGAGTCGGACTCTCGTTGTTGCTGCATTTTTCAGTTGATTGCTTCGGCTGCTGCCACAAGACAGGATCACAGGATGGGGCTGGCATAGCTCACGGCTGGCTCTGCGGGTTTTGTTGCGCTGTCACAGCGCCATCGAAGGCAACGCTCATCAATGCCATGCCCCAAATCCATTGGCCTCAATTACAAGCATATCATGCCACGCACGTATTTTCGCCCGCTGTTTATGTCGGTGTAAAGAGTTTAAGATGTGCTTCGATTGCACTGGCGATAGCTGCTCGGCGTCCTGTTGGCCACACGCCGACTGCACGTAGCAGCTCATCTATAATAAGCATATAGCTATAGATTCTGATGGCAATTCACTGCATTACTGATGTGGGTGCGACAGCAATTGAGCCACAATCACACTCAAGTGGCGTCTAGTCGTATTACCAATTCTGGCAATACTCTGTGGTTACTCTCTTTGACCAAACTGTTTGCTTAGGGCCGAGCATCTGCATTGCAAATGTTGACAAATTAAAGCTGCGTTTCATTGATGGGGGGCTGCATTAATTCGGTGTTTGGGGCTTTTGCATGTGTTTTGGCAGTTGGCCGCGCTGAATGTGTCATAAAAGTTGGCCATAAATAAAATCAGTTTGGCCAACTGACCGACTAACGGGCTGTCATTAACCGAGTCGCGTCGTTAGCCATGTCGGCGTGCGTGTTGACGGATTATAACTAAACGACTAGGCTGGCTGGCTGACTGGCTAGCTGGCTGGCTTAAATAGTGGGCTTAATTCGGAGGCCAGATGAGCGGCTCATGTCGCTTGGCTCTGATTAAAGTGGTTTTAGTGAGCGACATAAATAAATAAATTAAATAAATAACAAAACAAAACATGAGCCAGATTTGTGGCGATGTTAGGCAAAAACTCAAATTGAAATTGGGTCTGCACACACGACACAGCTCAGCGATAAATTATGATCGCAGCAAAGCTAGAGACCTAACTCACACACAAACACACATATATATAGATACACACGCACATGTGGCCAGTTTAATATTTTATGCTAAACCACAAGACCAACTCAAATCTCATAAAGTGAACATAAAACATGCAAATTAAAAGGACCGAACACGTCGTCCAAGCTGAGGACTGAGCGCACAAACTTACTCACCCAATACACACACACACACACTCACACACACACACGCACATCATTCACCCACACTTGAGCACACGCACTAGCAAAAATGAACTAATTTACACAAAAACAATACAATTTGCTAACCCATGTTACCGAACAGCGATAGAGCGGCCACTTCAACCCCAACTCCTGCCCCAACGACCAATGGCCACGCCCACAGCCCACGGCCCATTGCCATCGTCGCCCTTTAACTTCATTTCTTAGTGTGTGGATTTTGTTGCTTTAACCCTATATCCACATTACATACTTACAGCCAAACGGCGCCACCCAGACATTTATATCCCGCTCTGCCTAACTCCTCTGCTCTCTGCTCTCTATTTACTTATGTGTGCATAGTGCACTGAGAAAAAAAGTTTACTTATAATTATTGTATTTAAATTATATAGAAATTGTTTTTTTTTAACGCAAGTTAGAACTAGTCAAAAAAAAAAAAGTATTTGAATTATCTTGATTTTTTTTTTCAGATAAGTTATAGTTTGTAAAAGTTAATAAAAGTTAAAATTAGTTAAAGAAATAATAATAATATTATTGAAATTATCTATATTTTTTTATATAAGATAAATTATAGCTTAGGAGCATAGTTTATAAAATCATTGTAAGATTTTTTTTTTTTATTTAAGATAAATTTTAGTTTTTTTCATTTTATTAATTAATATATCAATGAATATTCTTTAATAAAATGATTAAAATCATTCTTGGAATTTTTCTTTATTTTTAAGATAAATTATAGTTTATGAGCATATATACTCATTAGTAAAATGATTAAAATTAACTATTTTTTGTAATTAAATATAAATTATAGTTTTATGACTTATAAATTAATTAAAAATTTTTAAAATTATCTAGATTTCTTAAAAGATTAATGACAGTACGGTATAAACGATATGTTTTTATATTTATGTTTTAAATAATCTTAAAACAATTATATTTTGGTATTTTGATGACTTTAAAGTTAAAATTAGAAAAAAAAAAATAAATAATTAAAAAATAAAAAAAAAAAAATTTTTTTTTTTTTAATATTTTCATAAATACATCTTGAAATTATTTGCAAAAAAAAAAATGCTAACAAAAAATCTAAAAAAAAATCCAAAAATTATTTCCAAATAAAAGTTTATAAAAAAATGATAAAAATTAAATTTAAACTTGCACAGCGTATATCTTACATATATCTTCAACATAACTAATTCGCTCAGTGTATGCAGAGCATGTATATGTGACCGCACACTGTAAATCTAGCTGTCATGAGACCCCGTCCACTGAGCCACTTCATTGGAGGCAGCTAGCGTTGCTTTTTTTCTTGGCAAGTGTAGCTGCTGTCTGCCCGCACTAACTATACTTTTCACTTACAACTATATACACATGTCTATGTGTGAGTGTATGTGTGTGTCTATGTATATATAGCTATATATGGAGCCATACATACTTTGTTATATGGTGGCAATCAATGGCAGTTGCTTGTGGCACAAAGTCATTTATTCTGAGTGTTTTGTATGCTCGCATACCTTTTATTTCTTGGGATTTTTGGCCTGCGGTGCAAAGATTAAGTTTTTGCCATACTAATTTGCCAGCTAAATGGTTGTGCGTGTGTGCGCCCATGGCTATGTGTGTGTGTAGTGCATATTTGTTGCTCTTAATTACGTTCGTCTGTGTGTGTGTGTGTGTGTGCTCCTCGAGTCTTGTGTCACCTCCTCAGTGCCTCTCGAGTGGGACGAGTTGTGTAGTAGGCATAAAGTAAGAAGTTAAATGGAAATTATTTAATCAAATAAGGCAAAAGTTTGGCAACAGCCGCAGACATGAGCAACAGCCAGTCAGCGAAATAGTGGGCCACGCCCACTCCAACGCCCATTGTGCGAATATGTTTGGGGCGAATGTTGCCTTTTGCTTTAAAATGGCCAAACCAATTCATTTGATTCATTTGCATGCAGATTGTGTTTTCTGATTTTATCCAACGCACACACGCACACACACACATGCATATATATGAAGAAATTTTGCCTTTTCTTGTGGCTTATCTGGCTGCCTTTAAATGTTGAGGTTTTGGTATATTTTTCCATATACATATATTTCGTAAGTATTCGCTGTTTTAGAGGCATAAATCTTAGTTAGCCGTAGATTTATTTCCAGTTGACATTTTCACGCATCATGCGCAAGTTAATTTCGTTTAATGAATGACATTTTTATAGATATTTCTATATATTCAGTTGGAGAGTCGACTTAATGGCATGTGGACGCCAGTGAATGCAGTAAATGCTGGGCTGAGTCCTAGCTGGGCTTTGAATTTAAATTCGTGCACTTTAAAATCCTTTGAGTATGCTTTTCCAAATGAAATTAATGACTTAAAAGCTTTTTTGCGGTACACGTCACTCATAATACAATCAACGCGCCGTAACGTAACGACAGCAGCAGCAGCAGCAGCAACAACAACAACAGTAACAACAGCAGAAGCAACAGCAATCGACGCCTGAAAATGCTGCTGTGGCGTAATGGCAGCTGTTTTGGAAAGTTTAAAGGAATTTATAAAAAAAAAAGTTGCCGGCAATCAAAACGCTTTTCCTACCTGGCCCGCACAATTGACACACTTTCAACACGTACCTGCAACGAGAGAGAGAAACAGAGAGAGAGAGAGTGAGAAAGGAACTGTGAGAACGGAGAGTGAGTGTGTTGATTGTTGGTGTGGGCAAGCTGTGTGCTGAGGTGTGCAATTATTATTGTTTTATGTGGCAAGTTCATGTAAAAGAATTAAGTAACTGTAAATGCAATAAACGGGCAACAACAAGCCCACGCCCCATACCCCAGCCGACCCACCTCCAGCGCCCTGTGGCCCTTCAGTGCGAGTTTTTATGGGTTCGACTGTCAACCGCGCAGCCGCCCAGCAATAAATTCTGAAGCGAACGTTAAACGTGCAACATATTCAAGAGGTTAGCGGCGCTCCCTTTTGCTGTTAAGCCTTAACAGCTCCACTTCTCGCCCATCGAGCGCCAAAGGTGGAATAAATGAGCATTTTGCACCATGGGGCTCAGTGGCATCATTTTTCTTGCGCAGCAGCAGCAGCAGCAGCAGCAACAGCGGCAGACACACGAGTCGAACGGCAACAATAACAAAGGCAAATTGTAACGCCATTAAATGCCCGAAGTTGGCCAACGCCACAAATCGCCTGCTTTAAGGAGTGCCAAGCGAATCACTGGCGCGTCCTGCTGCCTGCTGTTGCCTGCTGTTGCCTGCTTGGCAGCGATGCTAAATCAATTGCAAAAGTGTGTGAAACGATTGGATGTCAAGTCACCAGCCCGCCTGCCCTTCGCTGTGTGCGCTCTGAGTGATGAGGTGGGCACAGCAGCAGGAGCAGGACTAGCAGCAACAGCAGGATATGCTCGAGTCTCCGTCCCTCCGGAAATTGTGTGGAACAGCAACACGTATCGTGGCAATTCATTTTGCCCCACTTCGCCACTCGCCGTGTGCATCGCTCGTCTAAATCATGTTTTCTATCGCATCACAACCTGTACTCAATTTCCGGTTCGGACAAAAATAGAATTCCAAACTATTTTGTGTGGAAATCGGCAAAGTTTCTGAAACTTCCAGCAAGGAATCAAATTAATTATTTAAATTAGTGTCCTATACAAACTGGTTAATTGTGTTTTAACTATGTATTTGCAAATAGTCAAGAAAACTTCTGCACGCGTATACAGGGCGTATACGTGTCGAGCACTTGGCATTTCAAGCAAATGTCAGTTATGGCTGAGAGAGGGAAATGTCAGTTCTATTAAAAGAAATTGCTGTTAATGCATTTGTAAAGCTGATCATAAATTTCCTATTAACTACAGTTTTTTTTTTTAAACATTTCAATTACTACAGAATTCAAAAGAATTTTTTGTTTTATTTATTTGCTTGGTATAAGAAATGAATGCAACTTTGCGGAAAAGCAAAGTAATCTCAGCTCTTTTTGGAACTACTGAATGCTAATTTTTGCTTTCATGGAACACCACAAATGTGTTTCCATTATAAATTATAATATATATACATCACGTTGGCTTGTCTCAAGCTCAGCAAAAAAAAAACTGAAATAAAATAAAAGAAATGTGACAAAACTCTGCACACTTCTGACATATATATATATACAAAGATATATCTTTGACAAAAAAAAAAAAAAAAAAAAAAAAAAAAATAACAAACAAGCAAAAGCAAAAGAGAAAAATCTGAAAGAACTGAAATGTTTGTGTCAAAGCATTAATTTCATCTATTTATTTAAAGAAATATTCTGTGTGCTAATATATATTATATATATTATATATATATATATGCTCTGAGGTAGGTCGGTGCATGAAGTTAGCTGACTCAAAGACGTTTATATTTCTGCAAAAAAAGTTTTTTTTGGGCTAATTTATACGTTCAACTTTGATTTTGTTACGTGAAAGCCAAAAAATAGTATTTTATAATATACTTTTAGTTTGTAGAAAAGTTGGGGTTCCTGATGAGTGTGGGGATTTATCAAAATATTTATAGAGCATTAAATTCCAAAGAGTGGCTTGTTTGCTATAACCCACAGGCTGAAATTCCATTGATAGTGGGATCGGGGCTGTGGCACGGAGCTCGCACGAATGTGTTGTCATAAAAAGTTTTGCGGCATTTCGTATAAATTAAATTAAACACAAATAAACGCTAACCTCGTTGCCGCGCGCTCTCGGGCCAGCTGCATGTGGCAGCAATTAATTTAATAAATCAACAAAAAAATAAACTTTTGCGGCCTTATATTCATACTGTAGCCGGCTGGTGGGTTGTGGCTCGGCCATAGGCTATGAACATGGCCATGGCTATAGAATTTTTCTTTCAGTTTCAGTTTCAGCTTCAGTTTCAGTTTCCGTTAACCGTCGGCCCGTGTCAACTTAGACGGCCATTAGGCGCGAGCTTAGCCCATCAGTGTCACAATTGTGCGCAAAAGTTAAAGAGCTATCGATTATAATATGTAGTCGAGCTGGCTCTGTTTTATATTATCCCAGTTATGTGAGGGCTTTGTTCTAGGCATTTGCTTAGCGCTGTTGCTAGTCTTCCAGGAATTACACCGTGCACCTCTCACTTGTTTCTGAACTTTGCACAATCCTTAAACTTTAATTACAACGCAGCTGTGGGAGAGTGGGCGAGTGGGCTGGCTTGGGTCTGTCAGAGTGCGCTAGAAAGCGATGCCACTTTGGCTCATAACATTGTTCGAGGCCAGCGGCATCGTGGGTGCGGCCCGGCCAGACAACGGCAGCGGCCAAGAATTTCAGTTGGATTTGAACAGAAGATGGCCCGAGGCCGTCGAGGACGATGTCGACGACGTAGCCTACTTTCCTGAGAGCAACAATAAGCAAAAGCGGCAGCAACAACTGCGCAGCGCTGCGCTCTGTTTAAGGCAAATAAAGCCTGCATCCTGCGTTGCGTGTCTGTGCATTGTCTGTTGGACAGTGCGGCTGCTTGGCGAAAGGGTTTGCCTCCTTTCCTTGCAGTCTTCCGTCCAGTTGGAAGACAAGCCAAATGCTGGGTAAACGCTGCCAGCGCTTGCTACAGTTCCTCGCTCTACTCGGCTCTCATTATTGTGGACGCTCGAAGACTCAGTTTGTTTATACTTCTTCTTGTACTTCTTTTGCTGCATTCACTCAATGTTGCTGCTGTTGCTGTTGCTGCTGCTGTTGTTGTTCCTTAAACGACGGCAAGCATTTATCCCCACACAAATGGCAGCCAAGAGATGGCAGCAAATGCAATAATCTGCCTGTTTCCTTTAGTTTCAGCTGCTCTCAGCTTTCCTTTTCTCTTATTTATCTTGCTTTATTTTTTCATACTCTGGCGTTTAATTAGCGGAAGCGTTAACAATTAGTCTAAAGTAAAAGCTTTGTAGGCTGAAATGCACAGACTAGTCCAAAGACATGCAGCTAATCTTGTACTCTTGTTTGATTCTGTATTATTTAATTCCACATATATAGATTTTTATTTGCAAAGATATATGTATGTATTTTGTTGTTTCTTATAAATATTTGCTTTATAAATTTAAAGGACTCGTGTGTATTTAAACAGCTGCGACTGCGAGACTTCTGTGTGTGCGCTGGAAATTGCTGTTTGTTGTAGCATCGCCTTGGGAGCGTGTTTTAATTTTGTCTGCCAGTGTGTGATAGTAACTTCTACAGTGCCAAAAAGTTTATATTTTAAAGAGAATAAAAGCTGTTTAAAAATAAGGCAAAATGTTGCAGTAGTTCAACTGAAGCAGTTGCCAGCACTGCGTATGCATAATATTCAATATATTACACATACGCCACGTGGTCGTAAGGCTTAGCTACTCAAATGGACTTTAACATGGATATATACTTGTACATATCGAAATAAGTTCATAAATAAAACATTGCACTAATTTCAGATAAGTTTTTAGTGACAGTTTTATATGGCACTTTGATAGCTCTCCGCGCCCAAAGTTTTCACCAACTCGCTCTGCTGCTGATGGGGCCATTAAACTGGAAAATGGGTGTGGCCGTGGCCGTGGCGCTACTTGGCGACTTATATATAGTTGTTGCAGTCTTTATCACATATTTGTTTGGCTGTTTGTTTGCGTTAGTTTTATGGCGGTGTTTATGAGCGATATGTGCGCTTCTATGCGGCAGCAACAGACGCTTGTTTATCTGTGTCGAGGATGTTGAGCATGTTGTTGCTGCTGTCGCTGCTGCTGTCGGCCGCAATTGCCGCAACTGCACTGCGCGACAGCAGCAGCAGCAGCAGCAGCAGGAGCTCTGGTATTTTGCTGTCACTCGCCGCAGACCGAAAGCTAGTTATGGTCATGTCTCGGTGTCACGGTTCGCTGCCCACTGTCGCCTGCTGCCAACGTCATCGGGCTGCTTTGCTGTCTCCATCTAAGTGTTCCGCTGTCTTCGCGCGTTGCCTGTAACATTGGCAACCACTAATACCCCAGCTCGGTGAGCTACTACCAATCTAATAGAGAGGTATGCAGATGCCAGCCACCTCGGCCTGACCAGGAGCTGACCTTATAAGCTGAACCACAGCGCCAGTATGAACGCTGTAAATTCCATTTGGGTATTAAGCTAATGAAAGGAATGCCGGGCACAAAAGTTGCAATTACGTAGCTGGGACCGCAGCTTGCATCAAACTTTCTGCCAAGCGGTGAAACTCACTAAAATTCCACCAGCTGACATTTGCATAGTGGCAGCAAAGCAATCTGCTCGGGTTAGCTCATCTAAGATTTTTGTTGTTGTATTTTCTGGCAGGAGAATTTATGGTAGCTGAAAGTTGAAGTTATTTGACAGCAGCATGGTCAGCCACATAACTGAGCTATCATCCGTTTTGGCAGCAAAGTAGACTAGATGCTTCTGGCGAAAGGCAAAAGGGCAAATATTTACAGGAGGGGCTGTGACGTTCTTGCGACAAAAGGATTTGCGATTGCTATTGAGATTTAGATGGAGCCCGCGATGGCAATGCGATGCGATGCGGCGATGCTGCGCTAGTAAATTGAAAGCAAACAGCAATCTATTTTAATGTTCGCCACGCAGTTTGGCTTTGAATTTGGATGTGGCGCAGCCAGCGTTGCCTACATTGCTGCGGCTCTGGCACAGTGGTTGCCATAAAGCACTGGCCACGCATTGCGCAGTGAACATTTTCAGACTCCATTGAAGCGCAGTCAATGTAAATAGAAAACTTTTTTGGCCCCTGGGTAAACAAAAGTTAATTAAAAGATTCTCGTCAAATGGCTTCCCTTCAAATTTTCGCTTACCCAATTTCAAAGGGGTGATCTGAGAAGAAAGCGAAAGAGAGAATGAAAAAAATGAGAAAAAAGGGCTGGCACAATTTAAAGCGTAATGTCGATTAACCGCAGCATCAAATTGATTGTTGCATTTCTGATTAAAGTGAAAGTTTGGTAAACATTGAAATAACTTGTGAGGCTGCACTGACAAAGCGAATAAATGGATGGACCGCAAATCCCAAATTAAAAATTAAAATCAACAAAATCCATTCAATCTTATGAGAATTGCTTAAGCCAAAGCGAAAGCAGAAGCCAAACGCGAAGCTAAAATAAAAGACGCCGAAGCGCCAGGGAAAATTCATGGAATTTAAATTGAAATCGCAGTCGAAATAAAGGGAAATGAAGCGTTTAAATTGAGAGTGTGTGCGAATTCTCTTGCACACACTCATACTAACACGCACACACGTACACACAAAGCAGTGAAAGCTAATGTGTGCGCTTGTTTACTCTGCGGCTGTCGAAAATATTTCACGTGCAGCAGCTAAAGCAAAAAACATCACCGTCGAGACCTGAAAGAGCAACAGAAACCTGAGCAGGAGCAAGCGCCAGAAGACGAACTGCGAACGGAGCGCAACCCAATAAAAATCGCAATACAGCAAGGCAAAGATGTGTCGAATGCAACGAATAAAGCCTTTCAAATACCCTGTAAATATGTGACGTAATTTATTTGTGAGTGTGTGATATTGAAGTTGAGCAAATATCATAAAATAAACAGAAATTGTTTATATTCTACATATTATTCAATATTATAAGTATATCTAAAACTGATATATGAAGTATAGTTATATATATATATAGATCAAATAATTAATTATAATATTTTAATACAAAATAAAACTATAAAAAAAGGCATCAGATGTTATATAGTTTTATATATTAATATCTATTCTAGATCATTTATAATTTTGATAAAAATGAATAGTTGATTGCAGAATGATGATTAGGAATATATAAGCATTTTCTTGGGATAGGAACCGTAAAACCACGTAGTTTTATGTTCTTTTAAGTGGCATATAGATGACTATTTAATATAAAAATTTAATATCAGCTCACATAAAAGCAAGTTTCAAAGACATTTCTGTTATAAATCAATCAACGTTAATATATAATTGCTGGATTTTCAGCAGTGGTATTATCTTCATAAGGATTTTGTTTTTGCAATCGGATTTATGCTACTTCCAGATAATTTTCGAAACTTCAGAAATTGAATTTTTAAAGCAGAGGACACAATAATTTCTAAATTCCAAGAATGTAAAAATTATGAAGACAAAAAAAATTATATTTTATAATTTAATGTGGAATGAATAAATAAAAATAAATAAGAATTATAAGTCCAATGCATAAATTCAAGAGCATTTTCTTATTCCATAATTCTGTCTCAAATGTGTTGATTATTCTGTATTTTATAATACTCTCGTCTAGCGCATATAAAGCGAAAATCGGCAGCCAAAAATAGAAGCCATACAGCCCCATCTCTGGGGATCTCTGGGGGCGTGTGGGCTGAGTGAAAACTGAAGGCGCCTCGTTTGCTGTGCTACCAAGATTATTTGGCTTCACCTTATTTGAAACAGTACGGTTGGCGGCAGAGACTGACTGCCTGGTTGGTTGACTGTTTGGCAGACACTGTTAGTATTCCAGTGGGAGCTTGCTACGTATGCAGTGTAGTCACGCGAAGCAACAAAAGAGTCTGTCAGAATCGAAAGGAGTCGCTCACTCGCGGCAGCAAATTTTGCAGAAATAAACACATGGAAATTATATTTCACTGACGGGGGGATTAACTTGTAAATCGAAAATAAATCAACACAAGCACCTGCAACTTCATTATCGCGTTACTCTGAACAATGTCATTAGATGTTGCCTCGCAGAGTGACATTTTCCTTATCTTTATCTGCTGGGAAACATGCCTGCTTGCCGCTCGCCTGGGGCTTAACTAGGCTCACTTTAAGGCATGACTCAAAAATTTGTTTCAATTTCTTCAGACTCGCCTCACTAACTCGCAGCTCTCTCTCTCTCTCTCTGTCTCCCTCTCTCTTTTTCTCTCTCTTTCTCTATGATTACAAGTAAATCCAAATCTCAGTGGCGCACATTTTGTATAAAAGCATGGAGTATTTTGTTGGGGATTTCATTCAAAACAACTCGCGGGAGTAACTGTAATAAACTTAAATGTGTCACACACTCACACACGCACACACACATATAGAGACACACACAGACAGAGAGTACAATCACCTTTGTATAAACTGACACAGCTATAGAGAAGCTGCACCCTTCGCAATGTGTGTGTATGTGTGTGATTGTGATTGTGTGCGTGTCTGTGTCTCTGTGTCTGTGTATTGGTATGTGAGCGCGTGATTTATGCCCTCATGACTGCGTTTGCGTTGGCTTTTGTTTGCTTAAGCGCCAATTGAGTCTCACGTCCTGGTGACAAATCGATTTCTTATCACTCTGCGGTTTTATTATGGTCTCTGACTGGCTGGGTGGGCGTGGACGTGGGCGTGGGCGTGGGCGTATGCGTGTGTGCTGTGCGTCTAACATTGATAAGCTGGCTGTGCCATAGATGCTGCCATTTTTAAAGTAAATAAATTTTTAATTTAATTTTTAAGCACTCGAAACGATTACGCGTAACTCAATCGAACAAAATTCGGGATTGGGGACTTGCTTGGCTGCCCTTTATCAGCGATGCGGCAGCGAAAGTTGTTGACTTTTATGGCAGCCAACTGGGGCAAAGAGACGCATTTGGCTGCCTGGATGCCTTCTCCCCTTCCCGCTTCCCTCTTGCCGCTTTCTACTTCTTAAGTGCTGCTCTGCCACATTTAAATGCCCCGCGGCGGACTTCACTGAGTTACTTGGCTTGCGGCTAGCAAAAGTTTTGTGCTATATTTATTTTCATTTGGCTTGGCGAGTCCACGGCTCCTTGTTGCCGTTTCTTTCCTTATCGCTGTTGGCGCTGGGGATGCTGGCCGCCGCGTGCCTAGTTGCTGGCATTTTATATTTGTTTTAATTTCCTAGCCATTTCCTGGGCCACATTTGTCAGTCAAATGGCGCTGGCGCGGCACGTTAAATGTGCAGTTTCCTCGAGCTGCTGCCGCTTAGTGTTTATTACAGTTAACTGGCGGCCAACGGGATGTTCAGTTACTTGCAGCATCCGCAACTGAATGTATGCCCGCATCGAACGGAAACTTGAGCGCGGCCCATCTAAGCGCTAGCTTCAACTGGCCCTGGCCAGGCCTCAAATGCTGCTCACTGATTTGCCTTTCATATTGGCGAGCTGTGCGTTAACATTTTTATCGACTGTACTTGGAGAAAGTAAGTGTGGAAGTTCGATTTATGTGGGAGAGTTGCTTTCGCCTGGCAATTTGGCAAATTGGCCAGTGAATGGAAGCTACTTAAAGCTGCAACAGCTGCTGCCTATGCTGTGGCTGTTACTGATGCTGCTCCTGATTCCCTCCTCCTCCACCTCCTTTGTTGCATGTTATTGTCAGTGTCGCAGCAGGCTAACACGTGAACGGACGGCTTCCACCGGGCTGACGTCAGCCGTCGTTCCTCGTTGATGGCATTTTATCGCCAATTATAAAACCTGTCATTTTGGAATTTTTATTGATGCGCAACAACAAAAAAACTATATGAGAAATAAAGAAAATATTTCAACAAAGGGCAGGTAGCTGTAAAATACCGTTACTTGAAAAATGCCAATCATGCTGATGACGGGCGGCACGTGGAGCCACACACACACGCACAGTGCGAAGCTTGTTAAAGCTGACAACTGGATGACTGTGCCCAGCTGAGCTCAACCGGTCTCATCTGCCGGCAACAACTGAATCCGAAGCGAAACATTATGCTACCCCATCTTAATGGACTACTTGACCAGGAAAACAGAGTGGTTCTGTATGCCGAGTGCCGAATGGCATGCTTTATGCAACAATCAACAAATGGAAATACCTACGTCGAAGCGAAATGAAGTCTATTTGATTTCGTTTATAATGTTGCCAGTTCTAGTTCTAGAGAATTGAATGGGATGAATATCCATTTCAGTTGCCGTGAATATCAAGTTTCATTTATAAAAGTAATTAAAATATTTGGTTAAATTTGGAATTGTTTTTATGAATTCTTTGCTACAGGGTATGCATATGCGACAACTGCAGCCATAACAAAGAAATGGTAACCAAGTGAAATGCTTGTGCCACATATTTGTGTGCACGCACACAAATACACACAAACACGCACACACTCACACACACATATGTGTAAATAAAAGCTGTTAAAATACGATAGTGCTGCCTATTAGCACAATAGACACGGCAATGCCAACCGCAGCGCGACGCTTGCAAAAGGCAAAAAAATGACAGAATGGGGGGACATGGACACGAGCACAGCTTGGCCACAGAGAGAGGGAGAGACAGAGAAAGGAAGAGGGTGAGAGAGGGAGAGCGGGAGAGGGAGAGAAGTAGCGACCAAGGCGCAGCACGCAAAGTGTAACCGCAAACATAACAACGCAAGCAGCAACAACAATGGAAACAATGACAAAAATAGCAAACAGAAAAGAAACAAAATGAGTGGCCATGAAATACCCTGTAGCTAGAAGAGGTAGGCTTGCTACAGCAAGAACTATTTTTTTTTTTTCATATATTTCATAAGCTATGTGGAGTTAAAAAAAAAACCCAGAAAGATACTTAAATAGACTGCTTGATCAATGTAATGTTCTAGGTTTAAGACTTCTAGATAAAAATATTAATAGCCGAAGGTGTTTAAAAATGCTTCACGTCCTGGACTTGCCTAGTACCTAATCATAGTTAATAATGTAAATAGGAAATATGTATATGGATGGAGTTAAAAATATCCGGTTTAAAATTACTTATTGATAACGCAATTTAATTAAGTAAAAGACATACAACATGTTAAAAAAAAAAAAATTAAATAATAATAATAATAATAAAATAAAAATATAAAACAATAAAATATATATATTTAAAAAAATATATTTTTTCATTTAACATTTTTTTTTTAAATTTATGTTTTATGTATCTTTTACTAAACAATAAGCAAATTAATATTTGAAAGAAAAAAACTATTTTAAAACATTTTCATACATCACATTTCCTAAAGAGCGTACGTTCACTTTCCTTTCTAGCGAATAGTTAGGCACATATGTTAAAGGGACGCAACCAGAGCAGGACATTCGAAAAGACGAGTCCAAGGGAACGGGTCTACAAATGATTTGTAGTGTCTTGTGCTTGGACGAGTGCTAGAGCGAATGGGGGTGGCAACGTGTGAAGGCTTATGCAATGGCATTTGTGTAAGTTGTGTGTGAGAGAGAGAGAGAGAGAGAGAGAGAGAGGAGAGAGAGGCAGAGAGAGTGTTTATGTGTGTGTGTGTTTGTTGTGTATGTCTGTTAGTTTATGATCAGCAACTGAGCTTGACGTGCAGCATACGCTGGGCAATGCGGTCACACAACACAATCGCAACACATGGACGGAGGAGCTAAGTGTCAAGGAGAGGGGGAGCAGCCCTTTTATCCCTGAACAGGGACTGGGACTGGGATTGAGACCGGGACAGGGACAGGGACAGAGAATGGGCCAGCAGCTGTGCTTACACACACGTCTATCGTTGTCTGCCCGGCGCCTGGCTGACTTTATTTTCACAGCGATTTTCCTGTGGCTGCTTTTCGTGTTTAGTTCCCCATACTCGGCTCGGCTTGACTCGACTCGGCCCAAGCTGCCTTCCACGGCAACCACTTAAACTAAAGCTGTGGCTGTTTCATTTCCATGCCGGGCTGCAGTTAGTTTTGCCTCTTCTTTTGTACTCTTGAGCACAAGTATTGTAAGCCAGCTGCCATTTGTGGCCACTTACCGTTGCTTTCTGGAGGGCTTTTATGATTTAACAGATGAAAAACACGTGGCTGCCAAATTAGTCGACATTTAGATGCAGAACATCCTGAGTCTTATCCCGAATCTTATCTCAGTCCTGCCCACGAAGCACTGCTCATCCATTTTTTTTATGGCTTACATATGACATTGTGGGACTTAAATTGATTTTATCTCCCTTTGTACATGCTGCCCCCAACTGCACAACGGATCAGATTTTTCGCTTCGAGTATTTGCAATCAAAATTCCAATGACGTTCAACACTTAATTTGGGGCATCTCGGACTGTGGGGCTGGGCTTTTATTATTGTTGTTATTGTGGCTTACAATGCGAGCGCGCTCATTGCATGCTCAAATTCATAAAAAGGATAACAAATGCCAAAGCTACATGGCAGCTGCCTGGACTGGACCATTTCCGTCCATTTGTCTTTGGGGCGTGCCTGGCCATAATATCAAATCATATCTTAACATTTACTCCAGCATAGCACAGTCTGTCCCTTTCTCTGACAGACTCTTCCGGCTAGAACGGAATTTCTTAAAGCGTAGCTACAATAACAACCCAGCCAGACCGGGTCGGGCTGGTCCGAGCCGGGCCGGGCCGGGCCGGGCCTTTACTAATTTCATAAAGCCAAATGAAATAAAAATGGCGTAGACAGTGCGGGCCACTTATTGTGCCTGAATAAAAGGATTTCACTTCAGCGCCAAGCGAAAATGAATTTATCTCCCAGCCAACTTTGCCTTGCGACATTTTTGGCAACATGTTTAAAAGTCGACAGCGTGACAGCTGCTTTAATGCAGTTGAGAGTGTCTGGGGAGCCTTTAAAGAGGCGCTGTGTCACTTCCGGGCGCCCAGAGCTTATATATGTATTTATGTGCGTTTGTAGCAGCAGCTAAGCAACAATGATGAGCGACAATGACTCTGTCGTAGTTATAATTTGAAGATAAAGCATAAATATAAAAACATATAAAAGTTGGAAATTCGAGGCAGACTAACGGCATTGAGGCACAGCCGTAATGAGAAGCAACGGGAGTCGGCTTTTATGACAACATTCAAGTTTAGATTGCACTTCGCTCTTCCTTTTCTTCAAATGAGTCACTTAGCCAGCAGAATGGGTCGTATGCGCAATATATGCGCTGAAGAACTTCAATTATGATGATTGATGAATGTAAGGGCAGGCGCAGCGGGAGTGTGGGTATGGGTAAAATGGCACGGGCCCTTGAGTCGAACCCGGTCGGAGGGCATTGGCATGCAAAATATAAAAGGAATTTCGCAAATGAATTGTTAAGTATGCGCCGCGTTGGCTGCCGATGGCATCGCAGTATTTGCGCAACGCCGCAAAGTATGCAGCGCGTGGCGAGTTGGCTAAAAAAAGGTGAGCTCCGCGTCAAAGGCTTACCCAACGGCCAAATATGCTAGCGGAATTTCAAAATGACTTTCAGCCAAACAAACAATAAGGAACGAAAAGCGGATATGCCAACAACAAAAATAAATAAAAATAAAAATAAAATAAAAATAAAAACAAGAAAAAAAAGAAAAACAATAAATTGAATATTTATAACACGACGTGCCATTAAATGTCAATGTATTTTTAATTACGCGCCCAAATACCAAGCAAAGAACCCAATTTTTTAAGCCTGGCTTTCAGCTCAGCAACGCTTTCAATTATGCGGCAGCAATTTTCACTTCGTTGCCGCCTGTCAAAAACTTTAAGCGCTTTGCCTCGCTTTGCTTTGCTTTTCATTTTTGTTTTTTTTTTTTTTTCACTTTTATATTTCCATTTTATTTTATTTTGCATTTCGTTTTGTGCCCTGAATGAGCGTAATTAAAATTGACCCTTGGGGACTGACCCAGCGTCATAAAAAGTGAGCGACTGCAAAAACAAACCAGTGACAGGATTAAAATACCCTGTATAAACGCTGAGTTAGTTCTTAAAGTATTTGAACTTTGTTCTGCATACCAGGAATATCATATGGATATACGATATCTGATATGCTATATGTATATAAAAAGCATTAAAACTGATACAAATTATATCTATTCTATTATGGATTTAATTTTTTATTCTATTTTTATACCCTAAGCCTATTGATAATGAAAATCAGAAATTTCATGGTTTAGTTTTTAGTTAACATTTTTTATAATTTGTGCAAATTTATTTCACTCGGAGTTCAGGGTATATCCTAGTCGGGCAATTCGATTATTATTATGAAATTAGTATGACAAAATTATATAAAACATAAAAACTTACATCAATATGTTATTCCCTTTTACCTGCTGCTCAAGTTCAAATCATAACTTATATGCCCCTTTAACGCACTCCATATGCTTACAGGGTATACAAACTTTTACATAATTACCAGCTATGAACGAGTTGAAGAAGCTGCACAAATCTGTTTGCTCTGTTCGCTTGGCTTTTCAGAAGTTGAGCTCATGTGCCAAATGAGATTTTTTCGCCTCTGCTCACTCGATGAGCATTACGTTAAATGGGTCTACATTATTCTTACAGTCGCCGCACCATCCCCCAGTTCATTTCATTTGTGAAGTTTTCTCCTTTTTTGATTTCTCAAGAGAGCACAAGCCCCAACTGCCAGCTGCCCCCAGCTTCCCAGCTGCCGAATTTCATTTGAAAGTTTTATCGTTGGACAACAAATTAAAACTAGCAAATGAATTCTATGTACGCAATCCACTTGAATTCAATTAAACGGCACGCGTGCAGAGGTCGAGTGTTAATTTAGCCAGATTTGCTGTTCAAATGAAATGCAAATTAAAAGTTATCACTGCACTGAGTGCCTAACCAGCTGCAAATGCAATTAGTTGCCAATCAGCGGAAAGCTGATCGCAGCTAAACTCTAACTGCGCCCGGGCTCACTTCAGTTCCGGCCACATTCACGGCCACGGCCACGGCCACGCCCATACAATTGTTGTCTATACACGAGTTTTTGCTTGCAGAATCGAGTCTGCATCTTCTTTTCTGTTCCTTTTTTTAAAGGGCATATTAAATTGCGATGAAATGGCCCACAGAACGGGCCCGACGACACTTCATGTAATTTATTTGGCCCAAAGGCGCTGGTAGTCCCTCTGCTGCGTCCGCTTCATCTCGAACTCCCACTCCTGCCCCTCGGTCAGGGCCATGTTGAAAGCAAAAACGAAAACGAAAACGAAGACGAAGACGATGACGATGAGGCGGCAAATGCGTTAAGACGATTTTATGTAAATGTTTTTCGTGCTCATGTTTTAAGTGTGTTTGCCTCGCCGATCCGGCGGAAAAAAGGCAACGGCCGCCCCAACAACAACAACAGCAACATCATCAACATCGTCAACAACAACAACAGCAACAAAGGATGTCACAGGCTGCCTTCATTGTGTCTGTTCATTTGGAATTTTATTTAAAATGGATTATGCCGCCTGCGAACAGCACAAAAACAAAGAAATCCAGCACACAAAGAACCTTTAATACTCTTGAAAAAAAAAGGAAGACGAAGAAGAAGAAGGAAATACATCATAAAAGAATATGTTTAACAAAATGACATTAAACAAACATAATAAATGTAATCAAAATAAAATGACATCATTTGAAGCGTTTGTGCGTACATCAACTATTTGGATCCACGGGGAGCTTTTCGCATTACAACAGCCTCAAGGACCCGACCTTCAACAGCTATTGTTTATTTAAGGATAAACATTTGCTATAGATATATACAATACAATATATACTTATGTATAGAAAAAGGTAAAAGTTTTCATTAAATAAATAAATTGTTTCATCTGACATAACTTCTTTACCTTAAGTATTTACCTCTCCACTGGAGTTGATAAAAATTTCTTTGATCTCAGGATTTAAAAGATTTTTTTCAAATATTTATTGATTTAGCACAGCTTCTTCCTATAAACTTCTACAAGACACAGACGCATGTTCCTGAATTTCATTAAATTCAAAATTAAGCCAATTCTGAGCGTGTCTGATTCCGCATAATTTATTAATTATATATACTTATCTATGAGCTCTGTATAAGTAGATAAAATCTAAATCTATTTAACTTAGTGTTTAGCTACTGCAAGAGCAACGAAGCATGATTGATTGCTTTAGTTAGAGTATTGCCTGGCATAGATATTTATGTTGGCTTCCAGCCTTGTTTTGCCTTTTTTTTTAGGTGTTTATGCTTTCGCGACAAAGTACCAAGGCCCCAGTGCCGGGCCGGCTGATGCCGGCAGCTTTAAGTGGGGTTTTTTGAGTTGAATTTAATGAAAAGCGAAATGGTTATTTGATTTCACAGCGGCGGCTGCAGCCTCGGCTATAAATCTTCATATGGCGGACGGGTCTCATGTGTGCGACGCGCTCGCTCGGCAATTATCTAACACTCGCCGCAGCCTGTTGGCTGTGCTTGGCGGGGTCTCGGCGAGGTCTCGGCGGGGCCCGGTTAAATCAATATACGTCTTATGGCGCACACAATTTACGGCAAATAACCCATTAAATTCTATGGCTAAATTTCATTTGATTGTGAAATCGGGCGAGACGTCGCGCCGTCTGCTGGCAGCGCTGATCCGTCGTCTCAGGCCCATCGACTGCATTACTCATTCATTTATTAACCGTTTCCTGTGCCCCAGCGTTCTACTCCGTTCCCCTTCGTCCGTCCTGCCCTGCCCGTATCGAACCAACAAAGGCGCCAACCGATGGAAAATCGTTGACAATGCCAGCTGGCGTGATAAGCCATTCATTACGATTATTACGTTGGGGCATGCGTGTGTGTGTGTGTGTGAGTGCGTGGGAGGCATAGAGTAGGTATGTGGAGCATGTGTGACGGCAATAGCTACAGCAGGATGAACGCTGGGCAAGTGCCGCCATGCCGAGCTGGCAAATAAAAAATATTGCTGATAGGAGTAAAAATTTTCATACTCATTTATTTTTATTTACTGCGCGCAATTTGCACATAAAAGCTGAGCAAAAAGACGCACCATGTTGTGCCGTGTTGTGCGAAAGGGTTCTCTACAAATCTCTGACTTTGACACAAGTGAAAATATCGGAAAATTATGCGTGGCCATAAAAGTAAAGCGCACGGCGGTGGCGACGGCGATGGCGATGGCGATGCCGATGACGATGGCGTCAATGTCGATGGCATTGTCAATATTTAAGTTTTGACATTGTTATGACAGCAGCAACAACAACAACAATAGCAGCAACAACAGTTGTTTATAGGTGTTGGTTGCTTGGCTGCTCTCGGATGGGGTTAATTTATGGTGTTCATGTATGCAAATGTTGTCATAAATGTCGAAAATTTTTGGAAATTTCTTTCGAGAAATATGAGCGCATGAGCTGAAAGTGTCTGTGTGTGTGAGTGTGTGTGAGTGAGTGTCGGGTTGCGTGGGTGTTTACTTCCATTATTAGATAGAACAAACCACCTTTAATTAAGGATCGCACAGCTAGCCGCAAATTGCTGAGAGACGCCCAATAAGAGAGTAAAATATGATGAGATGAGAATATGGAATAGAGAGAAAAGGAAAAACTAAGTTGATTTCATAGAAGCTTCGGTCGAGTGGTAAATCACAAGGCTAGGCGACCAATGGGACAACAGGCGTATACGCAATTTGTTTTATTTGTCTCTATTCAAATTGAAATTGTGAGTGAGAGGGAATGAGAGGGAGTGTGAGGGAGAGAGGCAGAGCGGGGAAAAGATGAAGTTGCGATTTTCCGCTTGTTTTGCCAATTAGGCGCCAGTTGACTTTGCCCGACTTTGCAGCAAGCGACGCAGCTTTTCGCGATTTTGCAATAAATTAACTGCTCAACACCCCGGCTGGACGGGCGAGCGCGCGTTCGCAGTCGAAAATCGGCTTAAAATTGATAAACTGAAAATGAACAGACGAGAGCTTTGCGGCTTTGCTGGAATTCATAAAATTGTCGATTTAATTTGCCGATTGAAGCATGAATTAGGCAAATAATCAGATAGTTATTGATTATAATTACAGCGGATATAGTTAAGTTAAATGCTGCAGTCGATTAAAACTATTTTACAATTTAAATGGAGTGGGTTTGTATCATTAAAAGATTATGATTGAGTGATTATGTGCTTTTGTGGGATATTTAAATTATAAAAAAAATTATTATTGAAGTGCTAACACTTACGCTAAGCTTAGTTAGTTGCCTGAGCTAGTTGCATTTTATAAAAAAGAATTCATAATCTAAAATTCCCTTTCAGACTCCTCTTTAAAGGGCATTTGCTGGTCGATCAGCAATCGGCGAACTTCTCATTTTTTCTGCAGTGAAATTTTTCTCAGATTTTATTTCGTCGCATTTGTTTGCCAACTTTAATTTACTTTGCTCAACTCTCAGTCCGGCCGTAGACAAGGCGAACTCCGTGAGTGCGCGAACTCATAAATTTCAAATCTGTTTCAATTTTCATTGGGCTTTCGGGCAATTGTTGTTGTTGTTGTTGCTGCTGTCGTAAGCTTGTTTATGCTGAAGCTTGGCAAGTGAAAGTTAATACGCGTGCGAATTTTCCAGCCACTTTTAGCACGTGGCTCACAAAATTGGGCAACAGCCACGACAGCACAATATATAAAGCTAAACTTTTGCCAAAGGAATTATTCTTGATATGAGATGACATCAGCGCGTATTAGGTTGCATTCCATGCGTGCGAGTGTGCGGGTGTGTGTGTGTGTGTGTGTGTCTGTGTGTGTGCACATTTATTTCTTGCTAGCTGCGCTAGCAGTAAAGTTTCGAGCCAAGCACGAGTACCTTGTGCGATAAGCAGAACAACAAACAGGAGCCAAGAAAACAAAGGAGAATCAGAAACGTAAAAACAACGAATATGAAATACTCTAACGTTGCTTAATTCTATTCTTAAATCAAGGCAAA
The DNA here is from genome assembly GCA_035045145.1 of Drosophila meridionalis. Classification (NCBI taxonomy): domain Eukaryota; kingdom Metazoa; phylum Arthropoda; class Insecta; order Diptera; family Drosophilidae; genus Drosophila; species Drosophila meridionalis. The sequence continues at coordinate 6,502,555 of JAWNPG010000020.1, read as the reverse complement.
TAACTCAGTTTATAAAACTTAAATAAAAATATTTAAAAGATTTAAAATATTTATTCAATCAAGATCAAGTCGCATCAAGTCTCTGCGAAAGTATGCGCCCAATCTAAAGCTTGTTAGCTACGCTCCGAAAGTATTTACTAAATGCGTTACATATTTCGTAGAACATTTAAATACTCTCTGGCAGCGTAAAATGAACTAACTCGAAGGCTGGGCGTAGTCTTGGCTGTGCGGCACGACTCAAGGCTGGGATGGTCGGAATGCCGGTCCTCGGGGCTGCAGCAGCTGATGGAATGCAATAAAAAACTTTTCAGACAGCCACGGGATATGCAATGCAAATTCTATAAGCAATAAACGAGAGTCTTTAACTTGGCGAATCTTGAGCAAGTCCTGGATGTATTAAAAGGCATATATGCCAGGACGTCGGTTAGAGGTTCGTTAGCGCAGACTGGGCAAACAATTGACTGGCTGCGGTGCACCAACAAATTCTTTGCCACTAATCCCGGCTTAAAAACTTTGCTTTATTTTAATCAAATTGGGGAAGCCAAAAAATAAAAAGAAAGGAGGAGAACAAGAAGCCATTGGCCAAATGCGCAACTGACACGGCACAGCTGCAGGAGGCAGCGGAAAGGGAAGGGAGCAAACCGCAAATTGTATACGCTGCTTACGTCTGCTACGTGGGGCACTCAGCAAAACAATGCCACACAGTGGCAATAACGGGCCAAAAGCAGCCGGAAAGAATTGCTCAGTAATTTAATTTAAGCATGCGGATGGCTCCGCTCAGCCCCACAAAGTGGCAAGCGTCAGTTAGTGGTGCGTGCTCCATAAGCCCAAATGTCAATATTTGCCTATGCCACGCATTAAGCGCGCCAAACCATGTGACTCGAATGTGTGTGTGTGTGTGTGTGTGCCGCTCTCTGTGTGTGTGTCTCTTTGGGGTGTGTGGAGCGGACATTTAAAATATGTTGTCTTGCCACCAGTTGTTTGGCAAGGCTGTTCACTTTTTGGGGGACCTTACAGCTGCATATCTATAGCCAGACCGTCGGCGTGAGCGGAAATTAGCAAACGATTTAAGCTGTGGGTGTAGCGAGACAACGCGGCGTATGCGTGTTATTTGATTTTGCTGCGGGTGCGCTTACACTTTTTCTCTTCTCACATATTCCTTAACAATTTCCTGTTATAAACAAATCAAGGATGTAATAACGCAGCTCAATGCGCGCACCCAGAGGCGATTGAAAAATAAATGCCGTTGATTACGATCTTAAGAGCTGCCACAGTCCGTAATGGCCGAGCAAAATGGCTGCATAGTGTGCTTTGCGCCAGACATTAGTTAGCAGCTTACTGCGTTAGGGCTTTTGCCTTGCTTTGAAAAATGTGCAAACATATTTAGAATAACAAAAACAAAAAGGAAAAAAAAGAAAAACATAAAGGAAAAGGCTATCCACACAGACCAACACATGCTGGGACGCCGTTTGATGGCATGTAAGAGTTCAGTCGCACTAACAACAAGGACAGACTTAAAGAAAAGCCAGTCAAGTGTATGAAATGTAACAAAGACCTTAACCAAAATTGCAAACACACTCACACTGAGCCACTCACACACACATTCACCCACTCACCCACTCGACTGCCACTCACACGTACTGGGAAAAATAATGAGAAAATATCAAAAGTGTGCCCACTTTTGATATTTTGTGCTGAGGCCCTCGGGCTCGGTCCCAGCTGAATGTCAACTTAAAGCTCTTGCGGCTGCCGGTTGGCCAACAAGCCGTGGCCAAGACGTCCTTCTTCGACCGTTCTGGCTGCCAGCCTCCACTTTCCACTTCGTTGTATTTCTTTTTTTAAAGTATCCAAGCTGGGTGAAACCGACGCTAATGAGCTACTTAGGCGATGACTTAGGTCATTATTGTGTGCGTGTGTGCGTGTGTGTGAGTGTGTGTGTGTGCTGGCACATCACGACATTACACATACGCAACGTTGTTTTGGCCACACTCTGTGGTGAATGTAAAGCCGACGACAACTGTTGTCAGACGTGTTGCTGTCGCTGTGGCTGTTTGGAGACATTTGAACAGCGGGAGCAGGAAAACTTTAAGGCAGCAGACCAAGTCCCATGGTCTGCTCTTCCATTGTGCTGCGCCTTTTGTCAGCGTGGCCGAAATATGCTATATTGTATTCGATTAATATTTCAATAAAGTGTTTGTGCACGGCGTGCCCTTAACGGATTACAATAATCAATGTCCTTTTGTGCCGATCGCCACAATGGGCTGGCCATCAAGTGGAAAATGAGCTGCTTAAGAGCATTCAGCGTCCTCTTCACGGAGTGCACCAAATTATGTATACTCAAACGCAATTTTTCGGCCTTTGAGTTTTGCAGAATTGTCCTGCGGCTAAATTGAAATTGGAATCATTAGCCAGCCGACGAACAATGGCTGCTGATTTTTGGGAGCCGCAACACGCCGCGGGCTTCATTAGACAGCAACAGACCAAAAATAACACAACAAATCACACACACGCACACTCACACACACATACTCACATCGCCTGTCTGACAGAGATGCGCGTAATTGCCAACACCTCATTAGGCAATTGCTGCATGAGAGCCAAAACTTAGCTTTAATCAGACGCCGCCACCGCAGCCAGCCCCAAAATGTGAGAGTGAAAACTTTTCGCCAGTTGCCCCATGAACTCGCTGCCAATTAAACGCGTCCATCGCAATGTTTATCCAAGCCAAAAACGACAAAATTCGAGCGAAAGCGGGTCGAGCTGACAGTGAAAACCATCGACATAATTCTGGAAAATGTGATTTTATTAATTAAATGCGACAGGCGAGTGTCAAATCAGCGACAGGGCGTGGCCCACGCCTGCCGCCGTTCAATGTTCTGCGAAAGACTCTACCGCCGCCGCCGTCACCGCCGACAGCGCACAACAATTTTAAACATGTCAACATGGTGTCATAATTATAATATTCAGCCAGAGAGTGTGTGGGTGTGTGAGTGGGTGGGTGTGTGTGTTGTAGTTGTTGCCTTGCTTGTGCGCTGTTCGATTCACATGCACATTGGAGCCTCAAATTGGCGACCCCCCACCACCCCCACGCCTGCAAGGCAAGGCGTAGCCTCTGTCGACGCTATTGTTTGGCTTTACGCTGGGCGGCATTTTTAATGATGGCGTTGTATGGGGCTCGGAACCAGCAGAGCTGAGGGACCAGGACCAGCACAGGACTCTGCCAGGGCATTGCGAATTGTATTCTCTTTCGGCTGGCGCGCTGCGGGTGGCTGGTTAACTGATTGGTTTTGCGGTTGGCTTTAAGCCGCCTCTTAAAAGCCATTTATTAGGGACTACAACGACAATGGCACTAATTGCTTATGCGCTCTGCCGTCCGAAATGGACACAAATTTGATGAATGAACGGCTATCGATAAAGCCTTAGAAATAGTCAAATGATGTGAACTTAAAGAGAAAATGATGTGAATTTAAAGAGTTTGTTTTGAAGATGTTATGAATGGCCATTGATAAAACCATAGATATAGTCAAGTAATATGAACTTAAAGAGTCTGTTCCTATAAGAATATGAACGGTCATTGATTGAATCTTAGATATAGTCAAGTAAGTCTTAAAAATAGTTCAATGATATAAATTTTAAGAGTCTGTTGCAAAGACTATATGAAAAGCTATCGATAAACCCTAAGAAATATTCAAATGATATAAATCACTAACCATAAAATAGTTAGTGTATACATTAGTATGTTTAGTGTATACATTTAAAGAGTCTGTTACTAAAAAGGAATGAACGGCAATCGAAGAAACCCTAAAAATATTCAAAAATTATGAACTTAAAGAGGTTGTTCTTAACATACCGTCGGCCATTAATGAAGCCTTAGAAATTGTCAAAAATTATGAAATTTAAAGAGTCTGGTCCTAAAAGGGTACGAACGGCTATAGAAAAAACCTTAGTATATTTAACTGACTATAGTCAAGTAATATAGACTTAAAGAATATGTTCCTTAGACTGTATAAACAGCTATCAAAAAGTCCTACAAATACTCAAATAATAGGAATTTAAAGAATCTGTTCTTAAGAGGTCATGAATAATTATCGATAACACATTAGAAATAATCAAATATTGTTAATTTGTGGAGTCTGTTCTTAAAAGAGTAAGAAGTTAGTTTCGACTAGCTTATCTAGTTTTACAATTTCTATACCCTACACACACTAAGCATATCATTATACGAAATTCCCTCATATCGAAATTGTATTACATCTTCCACAATATTTAAGATAAAATCTAAAGCTTTGATTTATCGCTCTGCAGGCGTACTTCATACCTTAAACTAAATTAAATGTTTATTTAAGCCAAATAGAAAATATTATCATAGTAACTATATCATATAATGTGCTAATCCTAGCTGATCTATGCAAATGTAAAAGAAATATATATATATGTATACCATTTTTTATACACACTCATGGCTCAGATAAGCTCAAAGCAATCTGCCTTCTCTCGTCTCTCTCTCCTCGAAATAAACAAAAAACATTATTATCATTAATTATGCCAGCTATTTGTTTATTTATTTTTGAGCTTTGAAGTAGGTCACTTTATTTGCAAGTATCTATTTATCTCAATTTATGCTGCTCTGCTTCGAAACACTAGTCTTAAATTTAAAGCATTTTTGGTCGCAAAAAAATAGGAAAAGGAAAAAAGGAAAGCAGACGAAAAACACGGAGAGGAACGCAGAAGACCGCTGGCCAAGTGACCTAGCGGCGGCCAGCAGTTGGCTGCACGTTATCCCGGCCACTTAGTCTTGATTAATGTGTCGCATTTGGCTGCGGAGCCCGGCGTTCGGCTTGGGCACCCGTAAATAACGGACCCACTCATGCTCCCCTGACTGATGTCAGCCAGCGTCCACTCAAATGAGTTAGTTTTTGTTTTTTGTTATTTTTTTATTGCTTCAAGGTTAATTGGAAATGCGAACTTTTTGTTTTCAGTTTATAATAATTTGTATTATTATTTTTATATTTTTTATAAAAGTCAAAAGCAAATCACAAAAGTTGCATGTGCATTTTTTGATGTGGCTAAACTTTCGCATGCGCTTTATTTATTATGGATGCAATAAATATTTATAGTTGATCTTGATATATATGAAGCGAGTATGTGTGGGTCTGCATATATTGAAAACTTTCCTTAAAGCACCTGTCGCTGTTGCTGCTTCCACTCAAATTTTGCTATAGATTTCAAAATTTAATATTTTCCCTGCCTGTCTGCATGTTGATCGCTTGTCAGAGTCGCCGTCAGTCAATCACTCAACTGGCATATTGATTGAATGCTGCACCCTGCATCTCAGCTGGACTGGCCCTCAATGTCCCGTTGAAGCACACACACACACACACACACCAACTCGCACACACAGTGAACTTTGAGGCAAAATTTAAAGCGATTTCAGAAACTGCGCAACGACAACGGCAAATTTTTGCTTGTGGCTGGCTGCCGGCAGGATGGAATCTCTCTAGTGAATTTTCCAGATAGCTTGTTACAAAAAGGGCGCAACACATTCATAATATGGACAGTAATGTGCGTGTGTGTGTGCGTGTGCGAGTGTGTGTGTGGCAACAAATATGTAAATGTTTGCAAGCATTTACTAAGAGACAACGACTGGCAGAGACAGGAACCCGCATGATAACGCGCATATCTCGATGGGTTATTGCCTAGTTTGGGGACTGCCTCCCTGCGGAGGGGAGGAATCAAATTAGAAACAGACACACACACACACACACGCACACACACATGGAGTACAGTGAAGCTCATATGCATAAATATTTGTGGATTTGGTCGCGGCGCAGCATTGGACCGACCAGAGTCCAATAACAATGCGCATCAGAATGAACTGACAATTGCGGCTGGCACAGCGCGAAGTCGAAGGCGATAAATTTGAATAGGGGTTACGTTCTATGTATTTGTATGGGTGTGTGTCGTCTGTGTGAAGAGTCTTTATTGTTTGCAAATACGCAAATTGGCGTCTAGCTGGCCGTCAATTGTCGCCAATTGGCGTCAATTTCGCACCGGACAAGTGCAGCACTTACCTCGCACTTGGGCAGCTGACCCTCGGGCATCTTGACCTTCCAGCCTAAGAGTGGGGGAATGCATATGAGGGCTGACATTATCCACACCGCCGTGATCATGACGGCCGCCCGGGCGGGCGTGCGGGACTTCAGATAGTCAACGGCCTTGGTGATGCTCCAGTAGCGATCGAGCGAGATCAGGCAGAGATTCATGATCGAGGCCGTGCAGAGCAGCACGTCCATGGCCGAGTGTATGTCGCACCACCAGCTGCCGAAGATCCAGTAGCCCATCAGCTCGTTGGCCAGCGAGAAGGGCATGATGATGAGGCCCAGAAAGAAGTCGGCCACGGCCAGCGAGGCAATGAACCAGTTCTGTATGTTCTTCAGCGACTTCTCCGTGGCAATCGCAATGATCACCAGCATGTTGCCCACCACAATGATGATCATCAGTATGGTGACTATGATCGAGGCGATCACAATGTGCGTCAGCGTATAGCCGCTCGGGTAGCGTCCGTCCCAGTGCACCTCCGTGCCGTTGCTGCTGTTGGCCAACAGGCCCATGCTCATGTTGGCCGTCGTCTGGTTGTAGTAGCTGCCCGCCAGCTGGAGGCTGTTGTTGTAGAGGCTGCCATTCAGCAGGTAGATCGTATCGTTCACTGGCGGCGGCAGCTCCAGCAGGTTCGGCAGCTGCACCTGCCCATCGACGGTCACCAGCGGCGGATTAAGTGTGGCCGACGGATTGCCATGGGTCAGTGATGATGATGCAGCAGCAGCTGCTGCCGATGCTGCTGCCGATGCTGTTGTTGTTATTGTGGCACCGCTCGAGAAGACGGCCAGGAAGTCATCGTTGCTGATGTTGCCCGTATTGATGCTGGCCTCCACTTTGGCGTAGTCCATGTTGCTGCTGTTTCGCTTGCTGTTGCTCGTGTCAGGTGTGTCTATCTCTGTCTAGTGTCGGATTGGTCCCATGCTGGCGCTGTCCGCTTCACTTGGCCATGCATATGCTTGTATATGTTTGTACATATAAATAAATATATATATTTATATGCGTGTTTGTTTTTATAATTAAATTTGAAAATGCGGCCGGCAATCTAGCATTCGTTTGCGCGCGTTTCAATTACGTTCAGAATTCAGTTCTAACACCCAATTAAATCTAATAATTTACCTAATGCCTAGCATAGTTTTGCGAATTGCAATTATTCGATTATGTTTTTACCCGTTTTGCACCGAAACTTGTGTACGTGCGAAGCGTTTGAGCGCGCGCGGCTTTCATATAACTATTAATTAAATATTACTTTGAATAATACATTTATATTCAGTTATTACTTATTGTTGCTGGATAAACACACACACAGATACCGACACCGATACACATACATGAAGAGATGCGGAAAGTGAGCGTGAGAGCGAGAAAAAGAGTGAGTGAGAGAGACGATTACACAAATACACACCGATTAAACGTATACTATGGCTAAAGACTGACTATGTACAATAGGGATCCGTCGTCGGGGCGCCACAAGAACCCCACTCTCGATATCTCGATCGCGATGCCATCGATCTGCCCGATCTGCATTCACAATGCGCCTTCCGTCGCCTCACTGCAGCCGCAACATCACACGCACCGACCGCTCGCACTCTGAATCGGATTCTATTTACACTCGATCAACAGTTTGTGTATCGCTCAGATAAATAGTTCTGCTCGTGCGTCAGCTCGTTTATTTACTTTGTAATATGTTTGTGGACAGCTTGCTTTTGGGACTCGCGCGCCTCACCAAACAAACACACTCAATCTGGCGTGGGCATTTCCGAACTCGCTTTGGCGCTTTTTCCTTTTGGCCAAGTGGCTATGGCTGAGTCTGTGAGTTTTGGTACTTTGGCTGTTTGGCTGTTTGGCTACTGGGCCAGCTGACGCGCCCGCAACACGTTCGCACCGCTGGAAATGCACATCTTAACTGAATGCCCCAACATTTGCTACCAAAGTTGTCTTTCACACACGCAGCCTCTGCGGCTGGCTTCGGCTTTCGCATCGGCGCCTCGGGTCGTGCTGTTCGCCGTTCGGCACATTCCGTTTCGCCAGGGAAATTCGCTCACGGGGAAATTATCTCTTTTTGGCGCGATTTGTGTTTCAATTTCCAGTCGTTTCAGCTGCGTTTGTTTTGGTCAAAGTGTGCGTGTGAGCGAGTGGGTGAGTGGGGGTAGGAGGGTGGTGCTGTATATGCGCCGTATGCCTAAACCCAAGACCCAAAACCTAAACCCAAAAAAACTCAGCCCGAACCCATTTGTTGCAGCACTTTTCACGTTTTTCATTTCTCTGTTGCACCCTCAGCCCCAAAGGGCGTGCCTGTGTGTGTGTGTGTGTGTGTGGGTGAGTGTGGGCATGTTTGCTACAAATGTTGGCCATGCGAACGAGGCCCATGTGTGCGATGCGGCCTTTTGTTTACATTTTTTATTCCAACCCACATAGCTGGCTTTGTTTTCACGCCAAATGCTGGCAGGCTCACCTTTTAAATACTTCTCACGATTTGCGGCCTGTTAAAGTTGTGCCTCGACTGTGCCAATAAAGGCACAAGAATGAAGCCATCAAAAGGCGTGCGGGCGCGCCAAATAAGGCCTTTTCCTATATATACATTGGGAGAGACCTACATACATATTATGTATGTATATATATATTCTTATGAATGCCAACACATTACGCACATTATGCGCTATAGTCACGTAGATGGGGCACATAATTGAAAAGCCAACTTGGGCGTATCAATCGTGCAGCCAAACAGGTTGTTCTGATATCTCTGCTTGTTGTTGTTGTTGTGGCTGCTGCTTCGGCAGCTCGCAATGAAATCAGCTAGAAATTATTATGATAATGAAGAGTTGAGCGCACACTCAGCTCGGTTGGAAGTTTTCTTATTTTTCTTTTCTTTTTTTTGTGCATCATGTATACGCTGCGTATGAGTTATTCGAGTTATTTGATTACGTTAAGCATACGCCGTGTTGCTGCCGCGCATAATTTCAAATTACACGCAGCAGAGCGACATCAACATAATAAATCTGAAAAGGGCCGACACTTGACAAACAAGCAGCGAGCGAGCTGTTACGACATCAACTTATTTGCCGTGACGGCCAACACACACACACACACATGCACACAGAGTGAGCTGACATATGCCGGAAAGACTAAGCAGCCGAAAGAGCAGCAACGGCAGCGGGCACTCAGGCTTCACTGCCTAACAGAAGATTGCTTGTCAAGCGCTGATTATATTAACCGCCTATGGAAGCTAGACAGACACACACACACACACACAATTGTGTGTAAAGCCAATCAGTGAGACATACCCACTCGCACACACAGCCGCAGTGTCGGGCGGAATCAAATTGCGCATACGCCGCATAAACCTATGGACTGCAAGCAGTCTGACGGCATGGATAATGCGCAAATCTCTCAGATGCGCATGCATTAAGTTATGCATATGAGAGAGTATATATATGTGTGTGTGCGTGTATGTGCTTGCCTCATTGCGACTGCAGCACGCACATGCGACTGGCAGCCGCTAATGACACCTTCGTCTTTCCGTCTGTATTTATGTTGCCGTTGGGCTAAATCTAATTTTTATTCGCCGCACGTTTTGCATAATGAAATCGGATTTGTGGACCGACGTGAACTGCAGCTAAAAATAGGGGCGTGGCTCTGAAAGGGGTCAGCGTCAGCTCTGAAGCGTCATATCATTCGCGTACTCTATAAATGCAGCTAGAAATTTGTGAAGAAAGAAATGGAGTTGCATAATTCTAATAATAATATGATATGTGTGATATAGTTTAAGAGTTTAAAGAATGGAAATCGTGATGCAAGATTTCTGATATGGATATATATATTTATTTTTTGTGCATTAGCTGATATATAATAATATAAATATAAAATAATAATAATATAATAATATTAGAATAATAAAACAATTATCAAATGATTTATAATAATAAAATAATAAACTGTCATACAAATGAAAGCAAACCCAAATGTCTCAGCTGTAGTGGACTTTGCATAGGGTATTTGCTAAGCCTTATAAACTTTCAAGTCTAGACCACTCTTTTGCGCTGTTTGCTGCTTCTGTTTTTCGAAACTTTTTTCAGCGTTTTGTCACTACACGACTGGGAATAGCAGCTGTGAGCTGGGAGCTGTGAACTGGCAACTGGGTAAAAGCAGCGAGCGTTGCTGCCAATTGGCCAGAGCTGCGCTTTGTGGCCCATTGGAATGGGTCGACCAAAGGCAAAGGAAAAAAAAAAAAACATTTTCAGTGCGCGAGCTCGGTTGAAAAATGCGCAAATGCAACTCGCTAATGGCTGCGAATATTTTATGTGCGCTTATCAGTCGCATTAGCTGGAAAACTGTTGCTAAAAGCTCGCCGTATCCTGGGGGAGCTCGGCGCTGCGCTGCCTTGTACCATGACGTCGGGCTGGTTCCGGAAATTACGTTACTCATACGCACCGTAGCGCAGCTCGATGCATTATCTTAATTTAAAAGCGCGTTACAGCCAGAGCGGTACATAGCATTGGACAGGCTGGCTGGCTGGCAGGCAGGCAGGTTGGCAGCTCATGTGCCATGTTTTAGTTTCATTAACTTGGCTGAAAACTCATTTATCAAACTGTCAGCGGCAATTATTTATGAACACTCCGCCCCAGACGGCCCAGGCGCGTGCAGTGCGTGCGCTTTATGTGCACGCGCATCGTGGCAAATTATAGAAAATTACCAGCAATGGCGAAGTCAGCTCAATTTTCCTTGCGACTGAATGGCCAGTCTATAAATGGAATAACAATCAATATAACTTAAATGCGCAGCCAATTCGAATGAATGAATGGAAACCTCTTCGACTCCTAAGTCGCCAACCTTATCGTAAAGCAAAGTTGAAAGTTTTAATCTCTTGATATGGGCCCTGATTTCGAGCTGATTCTGTTTTCCGGCTTGCCGTCGTGCCATTAGGCCGCCAATTAGCCCAAGGCAATGACGGCAGCGACTGGCAACGCCGGCAGCACGTGCGCTCAATTGACAATTGACGACCTCCGCTAAGTGGCCGAGGGCAATTGGGGCGCATTGGGCCAACTGGTAGCACGAACGGGTTGCCTGTTCCGTCCGGCCAACACGACCTCCATGTGCATGTCACAAGCGCCTCAAAGCACAAAACATAACCAAATTTACTGCTTGGCCGAGCACAGCAACAAACACTTCTGCCAACAGCTGCAGGCTCGGACAAGGAAACTTACGACTTGCACCCAATTCATGGTTCGGATATACATAAAAAAAACTAAATCTGGTTTTTATTTACACTAATAAAATACTGTAAAATAATATTATTAATAATAATAAATCATAATAATTATATATAAAAATTATAATTAATTATATTTTTTTTTTTAAGTATTAGAGAAAATAATATTATTTATACTAACAAAGTAATATTAAATTTAAAGTATATGATATTTACATTAAAAAAACATTAAAAGTATAACAATTACATTTTCGCTTAACATACTTAACTACTTTAACACTTACCAACAGACAGGAGAAGACGAAGAGAAGCACCGCGCTGCACTGGACGACTGACCACCGGAAGATGAAAAATGCGACTGAAGCTGCGCTGCAGCTGACTTGCCTTTATATAAGGCAGCGACAACTCCACTCAAGTCAAGTTCAACTCTTGAGTCAGTCTTCACACTCGATCATTAGGCGACCAATCAGAGCACTTTCTGCTGCTGCTTCTGCTGCTGCTGCAAGATGCAGCTCCTCTGATCTTCAGCTGCTTTCACACTCGATCATTAGGCTCAACTGTTAAGCTAACTCAGAGAGTAGCGTATGCTAAACTCTCTATCAGTTAGCGACCAATCAGAGTATTTCCTGCTGCCTCTGCAGCATACATATGCAAACTAACATCTCCTCTTCAGAACCTAGACTCTTTTTCAGCTCTTCTTCTTTTTGCTCTATTGATTAAATTGGAAACCTCTAGATCAAACGATGTACAAACCAGGCCTTAAAAACGAATTAAAATGATCGATAAATGCTAATATCGAAATGGAATGATTTATCCAAAAGAAAATTAATATATTAATAAATAAATAAATAAATAAACAAAATAAAGATAAGAAAAACAAACATCACCGCACCTGGACTCGAGCCTACATCTGTTTACTAAATATGTAACTAAATACGTAACGTCTGTCCGTCCGCCCGTCCGTCCGTGTGAACACTGAAATATTTTAAAATACGCAACGCAGAGACTTGTAGTTTGTACATCGTTTAGGCTAGACGACGAATAGCTGAAAAAGAGTCCAGGTTCTGAAGAGGAAATGTTAGTTTGTATATGTATGCAGCAGAGGCAGCAGAAAATACATTGATTTTTCTAATAGAGAGTTTGACTTACTCTAACTCAGAGAGATCAGAAGAGCTGCTCCTTGCAGCAGGAGCAGCAGCAGCAGCAAGTGCTCTGATTGGTTGCCTAATGATCGAGTGTAAAGGCAGCTGAAGATCAGGGGAGCTGCATCTTGCAGCAGCAGCAGAAAGTGCTCTGATTGGTCGCCTAATGATCGAGTGTAAAGGCAGCTGAAGATCAGAGGAGCTGCATGTTGCAGCAGCAGCAGCAGCAGCAGCAGCTCTGATTGGTCACCTAATGATCGAGTGTAAAGGCAGCTGAAGATCAGGGGAGCTGCATCTTGCTGCAGCAGCAGAAAGTGCTCTGATTGGTCGCCTAATGATCGAGTGTAAAGGCAGCTGAAGATCAGAGGAGCTGCATCTTGCAGCAGCAGCAGCAGTAAGTGCTCTGATTGGTTGCCTAATGATAGAGTGTAAAGGCAGCTGAAGATCAGGGGAGCTGCATCTTGCAGCAGCAGCAGAAAGTGCTCTGATTGGTCGCCTAATGATCGAGTGTAAAGGCAGCTGAAGATCAGAGGAGCTGCATCTTGCAGCAGCAGCAGCAGCAAGTGCTCTGATTGGTCGCCTAATGATCGAGTGTGAAGACTGACTCAAGAGTTGAACTTGACTTGAGTGAAGCTGTCGCTGCCCTATATAAAGGCAAGCCAGCTGCCGCGCAGCTTCAGTCGCACTCTTCATTTCTTTGTGGTCAGTCGTCCAGTGCAGCGCGGAGCTTCTCCTCTTCTTCTGTCTGTTGGTAAGTGTTAAAATTGTTAAGTATGTGAAGCGAAAATGTAATAGTTATACTTTTAATGTTTATTTGATGTAAATATAATGTATATTAATTTTAAATATTATTAATTATTAATTATTATAACGATCATTAAGATAACGATCATTTTACAAATGCAAAGCATGTCTTCATATGTGCAAATATCAAGAACTTTAGTCCGCATCTGCGTTAAGGCTATTTTTCTAGTCAGGCAAGCCCGACTAGCACTTCGACTTGTTTTTCTTTAAAAAAAATATGTTGTATAATATTCAAAATATGATTCTCAATCATGTAGCATAAAACTAAGTTTTCTGCAGAATTTAGTTTTACTCTTAAACTTTCACTGCTGAGACTTGAACAGTTGCTATTCCATCAAGGATCGGCTGCGAAGTATGCAATTGTCAGTTGTCATAAAATTTATGCGCCTAATTACTTGTCGTTTGCTGTTGAACTTTCGACGGGTCCAAACGTCCGGCGACATCATTTATTATTTTCATTTACCCAAGAACAAGCGTTTTATTGACACGGCCGACACGACGAGCGGCGGCGTGGTGCGATAGTCAATAAGGCGACTCCAAGGACTTGGCCAAAAAGTGCCATTAATCTTGAGGCGAAGTTGTGCAGCTAATTGCGCCGCACTCGGCCGTCTGGAGCGGCACAAGGTCATTTGCCTCTGGGCAGGACGACGAGGTAAGTTCTGCGGCTCGTTCGGTTTGTGTCTAGGGCCCGCACGGCGCTTGGCCGGCTGCACAATCATAAAAGGTCCTTTCTGGACATTAATGCGTTTAATGCTCTACGAATTTAATGGACGAAGGACCGGACGAGGTAAACAACAGCATGGCCAGGTTAAATATTCAGACTTATTTATGGGCCGAGGCAATCAGAAAACCGCTGAGAAGTTACCTACATATTACACTTAAAAAATTTTAATTAGCTGCCCCGACAACACAACAAAGCGAAACAAAGCCAACGGGGGCGAACAAAAGTGACGTGGCACAAAAACCGTTGTGAGCGCCGCGTCCTGTAAGCTTTTGCCTGTGGGCTCGACAGCCATGGAGGTAGCTATGCACATGGCCTGGCATGGCGCCGTGCCGTGGCGCGGCATGTCCAGTGCAGTCCAGACAGCGCTGCAAACATCAAAACTTGCAACTACAAATGCAGCTGGCCGCACCGCTATCAAATCTGCGCCAGCTACGAACTGCTGCGTTCTGTTGCGTTCGCTCGCCTTTGGCCTTTTCATAGTTGCTGCTGTGCGACTTTATAATGAAGCATTTTTCATTGCCTAAACCAAAAATGTTGCAACACAAAGGGCCGCTGCATGTGGCAGCAGCAGCAGCGGCAGCAGATTCTATGACTTAATTAGAATTTTGTGTAGTTGCAATAGAAACTGAGTAAATACCTTTTGCAGAATGCGTTGAGGTCTGCATAGCTGACTGCATATGCTGCATATCACATGTGAAATGCTTGGCTTATTATTTAAGAGAAATGCACGCCAGGGAGAAGGTTGAATCTGGATATGTATCTGTAGCATATGAAAAATATTATATAAGAGATTGTAACAAAACCAGATTGGAACAAAAAGAGATTTGAGCATATTTTGTGAGCTTAATTAACACAATTTAATATAAAAAAGCTAAGTAACTTTCATGACATGTTATGCCTATGCACGTCAATTATACAATATTATCAAGATAAGAGATATATAAAAAAATCTTTTAAAAACGGGTTAGAACAATAGGGAAACATTCACAACATAATAATTAGAGTTAGCTTCTGCAAACTTCACTATTGCCTTAACACTTGTATAAATGAGGGCATACGCCAGCATCCCTATATTATTATAAATGTTGATAAGCCTTTCATTGCACTCAAATTTTCCCTAAATAATCTAAAATAGTTTCAACTGTTCATGAACTTTTTGTATTGATATTATATAAATGTAAATAATTTGTACTACATTTTTAAAATAATCAAAATCTTCTATAAAATCATCTCATCTCTTTGTATTATTTTGAGTGCTTGACAAGCCTTTCATATCATACATTATTTCATAAAATAATCTAAATAACTTGTAATTCTTTAAGTGTTCATATTAAATAAAAACTTTAATAAACTCTAATATATTTGTTTTTTTTTATATAATATATATCTGCTGTGAAATGTAGGGTATTTCTAAGCTCATCTTCAACATTTTCTGGCTCACAGCATGAAACGATATGTGAATTTCATTTTAGCTGTAGTAAATTCAGCTCAATTGGGTTCCATTGTTACAAATTTGTGACGTTGCCATTGAGTTATTAAGAAATCCCTAGAAATGTTAATAATTCACTAACTGGTTGACTGCATCTTCAGTCAAGTCAGAAGTTTAATAACTAAGTTGATTGAAATATTTCTTGTAATTGTGTAACAAAGAAACTCAATTTGAAAATTTATAACAAAACTTATTTATTTCATTTTTAATGCCTTTTATATATATATTTTGTCAAAAGAATTTAAATATTTCTTCTAATTGTCTAATAAAGAAACTCAATTTAAAAATTTATCACAAAACTTACTGTTCATTTCATTTGTAATGCCATTTATATGCATTTGTCAAAATTAAATTCTGTGTAAGCCAAACTGCATTCATTTTGAATTCTGCCGGCTTTGTTCGCCCTCAAAAAAGGAAATAAAATAAAATAAAGTTGAAATATCCAAATAGAAACTAATTTTGAATCTATTTGCATAGTGTCATCTGTGCGAGTTTTATGTGCGTCGCATACGCCGGAAAGGGGGCGACAGCCCACGCAACGCCTGTTGCAAAAGTGCAAATATTTGCATGCCCTTTTTGCCGTCTTGTTGCATAACAAATTTGGAAACTAATGCTTACAACAATGTTGCGTCTTAGTGCAGTGTAGAACATGCGGAATTACAAGCGGCAACATTAAATGCAACATGGGAGCAGCTGCTCGAGCTGCTCTACAACGGTCGGGGCAGGGCTTTAAGTGGGCGGCACTGGCTGCGAGCAGTGCTATGCTATCAGCGTTAACAGCAAACCGAGCTCCAGCTGCGCCAGTGCACATTAGACACGCTCATATAGCAGCCCTGCAGTGGGCAGTGCATCGTGATTGCTTTCAATTGATTTTCAATCAGCATTTTCAAGTTAGCTGCGGCCTTCATTATGGCCAGCTCGTAATAGCGGCCGCCTGACCAAGCAGCGTGTCCCAAAAGCCGCCAGGCCATCTAGTTGAGCACTCAAGCCTCATTGCTCATGCGTCCCATAGTAGAAGTAGAAGGTGAAAAAGCTTTTAGCCTGTCCTAAGCCCACCGTCCACTATGCCAAAGCATATCGCAGCCCACACACTGCTCAAAACCTTTCTATTTGCCAACTGCTGTGCCGCATATTGCATGTCGCAAATAACTTTGTTACAGCAATTGACTTGCAATATTTGCCAACAACTATCAAATAACTATCTCTAGCTGCACAGCTCGCGCTGCGAAAGAGCTGCAAAATATGGATATCAAATGGCTAAGAAAGGGTATTTGATTGACGATGAGTAAAAGCTCCTTACACTGGGAAATTAAATTTAAAAATTATTTATATATTTTATTAGAGTATAAATTCCCTTTTACAAATGTATACATAATATCTATATAGTTACAGAGTGATATCGAGCAGCTTACACCTCTTTACATTTACAGGGAGACATCGAGCAGCGCAGACCCATCTACCTTTAGCAAACTTCACAAACTGTAGAACTAGTTTTATGAATAGAATATTTGCCATTGTTTCATGCTGTTTGATATTTTGCTCTTTGTTTTTGTTCTTTTGCAATTCATGACATTTTGCAAACTGAGCAAATAGCCCATAGTTGTTTTGCAGCGAAACGTAAACAAATTGAAATATCGTTGCCATTCAGCGAGGTATATGAAAACGAATCAAACTGAATTCATGGATTAGTTTGGCATACAGCAAATGTATATGAAAAATGCTTGAAATGATCAAGTGACAGTGGAATCGGCTTAAAGCGGCATAAGTTGGCTTGATGTGGCTGGTTAGAGTTTAACAGCGGCTCACATATCGTTAACAAACTGCGAAAGAAGAAAGTTATTTAATGAACTTCCTGATGTCGACTCAACCTTTCAACTTATGACCTGGCCGATGGCCAGAGGCGCCACAGTTTAGTTGGCCACGGCCGTGAACATCGCCGCTTGGCGCTTGACCCTCGCTTCATTGGGTGCGAAAAGTTTTCGCATACAGGCGAGATACGTGCCGAAACTTAATTGGCACTAACCAGGTGTTCGTTCCTGGATCCTCTTTAAGAGCTGCCCAAAAAAGCAAACAGAAACAAAAGATTCTGACTTGAATTTATCGGTTTCCATTATGAAGCTGCTTTTGCACAAAGCCACAGCAGCAACAGCAGCAGCAGAGGCAGCTGGCCATAATTAATTAATAGAGCATCGTTGGAATAACTAGCAGCTCATAAAGAGCCTGCGGCTGGGCATTGCACTTCTCGGCCTTGTTTTGCATAGTGGCAACCTGTGCCGCTCGAGCTCTCAGAGTATTTCTGCGCCACAAAAATGTTAACTGAGCCAAGCCACAGAGACTGCATTATTCTACGAATATCATCATGTTGCTTGCGAATTCCCTTTTTGCCAACGGTTAAAAGCAGGGCTCGAAAGAATTTCCTTTTTGCATTTTTGGCCAAGTTTATGAATGAGAGAGAAGGGAATATTGCTAACGTGCAAATATCCATTAGCTGAGAAGTAGCTTTTAGTTGCAGGCAAACTACAAACTGCGAATGTACAAAAGTAAATATTTTATGGTTGTAGTATGTCTATACATACATATATATGCGAGAAATATAGTTAATATTTGAGTTTTTACTTTGACATTGAATATATAGTTGGTTTATTATTGAATTATCGAAGGACAACGTCATCGTCCCAGTGAGATATTGGCTTGCTATTAGAATCAACTCTTAAGCTTAATCATATTTGAGACACTAAATCCATAGCTAACGATGAAACATATTTTGTATTATACTATATTATTTTTCTAGGAATATCGACACTTTTAAATAAATAAATAAAATTATTAATGTATTTTAAAATTGTATTCCAAATATTTGGGTCATAGTTGATATCAGATTAACTAAAATAATGCATTCGACATTTTATTTTATTTTATTTTATTTTTTTTAGTTATTTGTTATTTTATTTTATTAATATATAAGCAAATAATAATTTATTTGACATATTATTTTATATTATTTATTTTTATATCATTTTTATTTTATATCTAAGTGTTTCAGTGCAATAAATACTAAACGTATATAAGTTCTTTAAAATGTAATTAAATAATTTTTAAAAAAAATGTCCAGCTGCCTTCCATTGCACTGTCAAAGACAATTACGGATTCCTTTGAAATGTTAAAAAAGAGTTTGAGTTGAAATTCATTGGAATGGCGGCATTTTAATTAAAATTAGCTGGGCTGCATTAACGGTGTGGGATAGACAACATAATTACGAGGCGCTTGCTGGAATCTGAATCTGACTCTAACTCTGAATCAGAATCAGAATTCGAATTTGAATTTCAATTAAGGGGCAAAGAAATGCGCACGATTGGATACAAAACACACCTAAATCAAGCGCATCTGCCACGTCGCGACGCCTCTGTCGCCCCATCTCCAGCTGACACCTGTCCCGATTTCGGTGTCAGATTGGGTCACCCAAAAGGGTCCACTTTGTTCGCGTTTTGAGTTTCACGCGCTGCGCGTAATTGCAAAGCACAGAGCGAGGCAATCTCAGATGCCGGACTCGAATTGAGTTTTGCGCTTTAAAGCAAATGCTTTTTGCGCACTTATTTCAAACATTTCTCCAGCCATTTGTCAATGTTTGATCTGATCTGCTGAGGTGGGGGTCCAGCAGCAGCTTAATGCAAATGAAATTGAATCAAGTCATTTGGAAGTTCGTCCCAAAACACTCGCAGTGCAGCAGAATCTGTTCGAGCGACAGATGTCCATTAAATAATTGAAAAATGCACTGACTGAGAAGAGGGGGCGGAGCGGAGACCGGGGCGACAAATGCCTTGAGGTAAAGCATTTGACAACTTATCAGCCAACGCACAGAGCGAGCAACATACACCGACTGCCGCTAAGTATAGTGGAACTCAGAGCGATAATGTAATGTAAGGCAATTTGTGCCAATAAATCAAATTGCTTGTGCGATTCGGCTGGAGTTGAACTTGAGCGGGCAGGAGAATTGATACAAGCTCGGATGCGGCTGACGTGTGGGAATAAGTGACGCACAGGCATTTGGCATTTGTATTGTTGCTGCTGCTGATGCTGATGATAAACTAAATCAACGAAAATTGGCTTACGAGTCGGGGATTTTGAGTTATTGCTGCCCACGCTGCGTATACGTAACATACCATTAGGGCCGCATTAGCGCCGCCATCGACCACGAGGGCAGAAGACAATGGAGGTTGTCTGTCTCATCAGACAATGAAGTCGTACACACACTGAGACTTGGCGAAAACTTTCTTAAGCAAGTCGTAATTAGTGGGCGTGGCTCTGTAAAACTTTTCCACTGCCATAACATGCATTTCATGTATATACTCGGCGCTGATTCATAAATTATTGCAACGAAAAGTTCCACAAAAATTGCGATAGTTGTTTGTCGCACGAGACTCTTTTCAGGCCATGAATGACTTATGGGCGTGTCACCTCAGTGACCCACAATCCGCAGACACTGAAACTTCGACAAGGCAGTCGCACACCGAATGCAGATCCCATTGACTATCTCCGCTCGGAAGTCGAGTGCAGTTGATTCAAAGTTTCAAGCCATCCGCCAGCCCCTACCATGCCCCTTGTACATGTGAGGCTTATCTGCTGAGCAGCAGCGGCCTTTGATAGTTGAAGTTTCCCAGTTCCCCAGTCTGTTGCCGCAGCAATGAATGACAGCCACCGTCGCCACTTGAGACGAGCTGCAACTGTGGGCGCAGGCTCAAATTAAGAGTAGAATTAAGAAAGCCAAATCTGATTTGGGGCTCGTTTTCATTCGCCAGTCGCCCTCTGAGTTTGCCAATGACAAGCAGTTGGCAGCAGGACGATAACATTTTGGATTCATTTTGGCTCAACATGGGAGAAAATTAACAAAATTTGGGTTAAGTGCATATGGAAGTAAAGTGTGTAGTGTGTTGGCTGAGTGCGAGCGCCGGGGCGCATATCGAAGTCGAGAGCATAATCGACTTGTAGCGCTCGCCTGAGTGCTGCCAGTTGCATAAAAGGTGAACTAATGTTGCCCAGTCGAACATTTGCTACTGTGATAATTGCTAAGCCACAGTCACAGTCATACTCAAACATACACTCATCGTAGATCTGCACACATTTCCACATCTAATGGATTTTTATACGGCAACATGACGACGTGCCGCCATTTAATCTACACTCAATATGATTTCATTACGCAGCAGGAGTCAAACACACACGCACAGCCGCTGCCACGCCCACACACGATGGCTATCATATTTGGTGTGTGTTTGATTGTATTTATGTGCCATAATCAGCATTATGAGAGCCTTTCCATACCCTGCACCCATTAAATTGTATTACAGAGGGGTATGTTGGAGCTTTAGTTACATATGACCTGAGCAAAAAGTTGTATCTAGATACACATTGAGACACATTCTGCTGTTAGTTGAGTTTTAGATATTTGTTACTTGCATACCATATCTATCGATCATTTTTGTTCAGCTTAATTTAATTATTATCTCTTCCTCCTTCACAGAAAAATAGGTCAAAAGGTAGAGTGTCTCGGTTTGGTCAAAAGGTAAAATATTTCGGTTTGAATTTAAGTATTGATGTAAGACTCCATTAAATGATTGATATATGCATCTCAGTATCAGTTGCCTAGCCAGTTTCTCAAACCAAACTGAGACTAGTGGCATGGTAATTTGATTAAGCATTTAAAAGTGTTAGCTTTTTCAGAACTTACATAATTTGAAATCATCAATCAATATTGAAATTTTGCATGAAATATAAGGTCTGTCATATGTGGTAGCCGATGTCTATGTATAAGTGGATAACTAAGTAAGTTGAGAGGTAGCTTAATTTTTTGTTTGACAACTCAATGAATACATATATAATTACAATATTCTAAATATAAAAAAAAAATGTTGTAAACATCCACTCACTTTTGCTCGCTACTGTATATCCAGTATCTCTGCTGCCTACAGGCTATGTTCTAGTCGAACAGATGTTGACATTCGCGCATGTTAACATTATACCACCACTTACTAATGATGATGAAGTTGTGCTTAAATGGCAGAGCTGAGCCGGATCCGGCACTTGACACTTGCCATGCTGGTCAGTCCCGGATTATTCTACACTTGTAATGAAAAGTAATTTGCGCCCTATTCGCTTGATTGTGCGTATTTTGTTTGGTAAACCGACGGGCACAAAGGCGAGGCCACAGGCAAAGGCATTCCGAAGATGGAGCACCATAATAATGATTGCGTACAAAATTAATGAACGTGATTCGGTGGAGAAAATTTGATTAAACTGTTCATTAATTCCAATTGTGAGACAATTTGCGTGGGCTTCGTCAAAGCACAGCTCAATAAAATATACATCAATTGAATTCCATTTGATTAACAAAATACAAATACCAAATACATTGAAACAATCTCTCAAAGAACACAAAATAAATATTGAATAAAAAAAAAGGAGATATTTGAATCTAATCCTAGACTTAAATATAGTATTTGAATTGATTATTATTTCGTCAGGCTGTGAGATTTAATTGCGCATCAAAAATGTGTTTCGCATTCAATCAAATAAGCCGAGCCTCTGATAAGAGAATTGCCATCATTCATGGATATGTCAGAGCGCACAAATGCATATTAAATAACATGGAAAGCTTTTGAATAACCGACAATTGCATATGAAATTTAATTGAAATTGATTGCAAAATGCAACAGAACGCAATGCTGGACGAATTAATTCGATCAGCTGTTCATGGAAGCCAACAAGAGAGCTGCAGCAGCTGGTCAAGGAATAATAAAGTTATGCATTGCAAAGCAAATATTAGCCTGAAAGAAAAACATTTTCAGAAAATGTTATGAAAACATTGCAAATAATTTGATCAAAGCGAGGTCAAGCGAGCCAAGCGAGCCAAGCCTGCCTTCGGCTACATTTAAGTCCTGTCTATATGTTCAACAAGCAATGTCGTACAATAAATCCAAACTTAAATGGCATAGGAATGTGGACGAAAGGATTTGCTGCCCCGAGGCGCCGAGCGGCAGGGCAGGACAGGACATTTGAGCTCATTATTATGCATGAAGTCATTGACAGTCTACCACCTGCAGGACAAAACACACACATACACACATGTATCATCTAAATGTGTATGTGTGTGTGTGTGAGAAGGCAACTTGTGGCACTGAAACGGAAATTTACGCTGACATGAAAACCTTGCCATTGGCGTCTGTGAGACGCAGCATCCGTCGCAGTCGACGACGCCGCAAAAGTTTAAGTGGGCTGCGTCCCAGTGGCATTGCCGGCGCTGGCCAGGCCCAAACTAGTTGTTATTCAATGCAGCATCCGGAACTTGATGGAATTGACTTTTGTGTCCCACCTTGGTGTCGCTAACGCGTTGAATTTGTTCTGGCATCATTAAATCAAATTGAAACCCCTTCGCCGGCCTCTGAAAGGACTGACGACTTTTGATTGCCAAAAACCCAGTCAGAGTCAGCCAGGGCTGGGCGAAAATCTGTGTGCATGGGCGTGTCAGGTATTAATCTGACACCCTGCTCCGCATTAATCACACTTAAGTTAGGCCAAAACTGTGCAATGGAGCGACGCGTCGGCTTGACTAACGGCTTTGGTTAGTCGCAAGATGCCTTTTAATTAAAAGCCAACACATGCTAAATTATTTATTTAAATTCGCCTACGGCACATTCCATCTTCAATCAATCTGTCAATCTCTCTCACTCACTTTCTCCTTCGGTTGGCTTAGCTACAATGGCCGCAGGGCTCTGATTTATCTAAGTCAAAATTGAGTTTTGGCTTTGTCGCCCGCCCTCATTTACGTCGAACCATCTCAGAAACTGTTGCCAGGCCCCCACAATACAGCGCTGACCCACTAAATGCATACGTATTATTTTCGAAATGGGAATGTTATGCATCAGCAGCCACACGACGGTTCTCCACAGCTCTTCAACATAAATGTCGAGCAGCAAAAACTTTAAACTTTTGTCACTTGTTGTTGCTTTGTTGTTGTTGTTGTTGCTGTTGCTGTCACTTTGCACTGTTGCAACAATTGCGGTCGTGCAGCAAAAAAGTGTTGTAACTACTGTTGATTTTAGCTGTTGCAACTTTCACAGCCGCACGAAAATAAATTTAAATAAATATAAACCAGCATGGGGGGGTCTGTATTTTGGCCCCATAACCATAATGCAACGAATCGCTCTAAAGCCTTGCATTGGGTTTGAAAATGTTTTGAGCCGACTTGTAACGCATGCTATATGAGTGTAAAATTGAAGAGAATCTGTGACTGTTTAGAAATGTTTTAGATCGACCTTATGTAAGTGAGATTGTATAGTCCTTCAATATCAAAAATTTATCAAAATTGATAGAAACAATGCAAAAAAGAAGATTATTATCTATGAAATGCTTTAATTTTTATGTTCTGCAACTAGCTCATAATTATTAATAATATTATTGAATGTATGCGATTAAATGTTTTAGTTCCTTTTCTACATTATAATATCCTTTTTTTTTGTTTTTTATTTAATATTTTTAATATTTCATAATTTTTATTTAATTCATTTAACATTCAGAAATATATAAAACTTTTTGTTTAAATATATATGTCTGCCTTTGGCCAACCTCGAAACATTTATAAGTTCTTTTTAGCATTATTATTTTACTATTATATTTTTAGCATTTCCTTTTTTATAATATTTTTTAGATGCTTCACTAAGCCTTAAAATATATTTTAAAAAGTTGTTAAAGTAAATGCTGTGCCTTCAGTTGCTTTGCTTTCAATACGTGATAAGTTGAAGGGCATGCAAAGGTCGCTAAGCCTCTTATATTTTAACACACTCTCTCTTTCTCTCTCTCACTCTTCCTCTCCCTCTCTCTCTCTCTCTGCTTCTTTTTTATTTGCATTTGGCCGTTTATTTGCGACGCGTTGTGCCGTGCAAATGGATATACATAAAGTTTTGCAACTGTTTTGCAAAATGTTTCATTGTCGCGCATAGTTTGCATATTTGCGCAATGATTTTGTGGCCTAGCAAATATTTGTTCACACATTCACTGACTGTGTAACAGTAATCGTGTGTGTGTGTGTCTGTGTGTGTGCAACGGTATGCTGCTTATATGTTTATTAAACTCCTCGTCTAGGCTTATTAGCATATTAGCATATTGTGGCTTTTCACGCACACATTTCCATAATCGCAAATGCAAACAGTGAACCTCATAATCGAGTTGATTAGCGGCACTGTTTATGCCGCTGGGTCTATTAGAACCTGCGCTCGGCGGATTTATATTTAATGCTCTTATAACATAATCAAGGATTACAGGAAATCGCTTGAGTTTTAAATTGGCAGGCATCCATTCGAATCAAAGCCATTAGGGGCAATTCAAAGGGATCTTGAGCATTGCAGAAAAATAAACTATTAATTTGAAGGAGTTACAAGTAGAGCCGTAGGCAAGGAAATAAACCGACTTCTAAAGCAACAATATGCTCTCTTATTTTCTAGCAAATAATAGCAAATAAAGGCGACTGAAGCAGGAGGTGGCAGGAGGAGCAGGAGTCGGCTCAGTCAGGTTCACAGCTGGCCAAAACAGCCCTTGAGCCAACAAAGTTTACATAACAAACTGTCGAAAAGTTTGCCCAAAAATGTTTCAGGTGAGCATCGGACAGCAAAAGCAAAAGTGCCAGCAAAAGAGCAACATCAGAAGTTGCTCGCAAAGCGGGCCAACTTGTGGAATATTTATTTCGTGGACTGGCCAGAATTTGGGAGAGCAGAGCATTCGCATATTTTATTTTGATTTGCTGTCTCATTTTTTATTGTTTTTTGGATTTGTTTTTTTGCTTCTGGGACTTAAAACTTGAAATTGGAAATATATTGGCCTGGGCGAAACAATAAATAACTAAATTGCCATTGCAGGCAGAATTTGCATTGCGTTTTGATTGGATACCACAGGCTGATGAGCAGGCGGAGCGCAACAAGTAGACGGTACGCGACTCCGGTGTGGGTGTGGAAACAGATGCACAGACGCTCGCCAAGATATGCCAAATTATAGATGCCACGCGCCATAATCTGGGCAAATAAACTGGTCGACGGCTTTCCTTGCTGAGCAGCTCGATTATCCGGGCGGACCTCAACTCGTGCGGTAGCCACACTAACTTTCATTGGTCCAAAACAAACGAAACGAGAAGAAAACTTGTGTAGCTAGTCGCTAATGTTGTCTATTTACAGACTGTGGTCCGCACAGTGCCCGCTGTACTTACTTGGCCATGGGCCATAAAAAGTGAAGTTTAAGCTAAAAACTAAACGGAAAGCTGTGCTGTGCTGGCCACCTATAACGAGGCAGCGCCAGTCCGCCCGGAGCTGGCTTAGCTAACGCCAAAATAATATTCGACTTGGTAAACAGAAAAACAAGCAAGAAAATTAATTCCCACCAGATTGGCCAGACTAGGCCAGAGAGCAACTGCTGTTGACTTGAGCTGATTGGAATGGAGCAGCTGCCAGCAGCATTGAGTTTCGCTTTATTCCTATTTATGGGATTGTGAAATGCAAACGAACGCTGTGATTAGAGGGCGATAGACGTGCTGGCTAGAAGTTAACTGGCTTAGAGCAGCGTCCAGATCAGCATAGTTGGCCAGCGAGCGAACTAAGCCGATTCAACAACAACGGCAGTCATTAGCCTTTTTTCTCGGCTGGCCCTTCATTAAAGCTAAGCCCCAAAAACACAACAATTTGGCACAGTTGCCAGCCGCAAAGGCAGACGACGGATTGCTCCGAGTTCCAAGTTCAAGCTAAGGCTGGCCCGTAGCTGGTGGGGTGGGGGCTGGGTCCGTAACCCTTTTAGTCAAGGGCCATCCGAGCGCAATTATCGAAAAGTTTTTGGCAGTCAGCGAAAGCGAAAAGTTAGTTGCCTTCGGCAGTCCCTGGCCGGGCAGCAGCCCCCATGGCCCAGGGCCATGTCTTAATTCAGCCGATTTACATGAAACTTTGCAAGCCGATTAGGCGATTAATAAGCTTGTCAATTCACAATTGTAGCCAAAAGTTGCTGCCCGAATTATGAACTGGCCGTTAAAGTTGAAGAGCAAGAGCTAGAGCATGAGCTCTCTCATTCGCACTTTATTGAATGCCACTCTCAAATTCGTTAGCAATTAGGCCAAAAGTTGGGCGTAACTTGGCAAGGGCTGCAAAGGCGCTTAGCTCAGACACAGCTGAGCTGCCTGGCAACTGGCCGGTAAACAAATGTTTGAGCACACCTGGACTCGCCACCAGTTAACACCTGCTGCGGCGCACGGCGCACGGCACACGGCACACGGCACACAGCTGCCGCCGCACAGATTACTGTTAGCTCCGGCTCAGAGCCAACGCCGCTGGCAGGTGACTGCGCAACGAGCTATCAAGGGGCTCTTCAAAACGCAAAAAAAAAAAAAAAAGAAAAAGAAAACCGGAAAAAAGTACGTATACGGCCTGCCGTATGTGTGCGAGGGCGCATTAGACAAGCTTGTAATAGTTTGCGTGCCGAGCCATGTAGCTGCCAGGGAGCTTCTTCTGCTTACTTGGCTACACATCTTTTTATATGCGCCCCGAGAGCAATTACCCAGGAATCCGCTTTTCTTGCAATAAAAATTTAAGACGCCAACAGCCGAATCCACGTTGAAGTTGAAGCTGCTCCACAAATTGAAGACTAAATGCAAAAATTACACCTAAGCGTAACATTCTGTTTAGCATCATGTCAGTGGCTTTAACCTGGCGGGCGTTTGCGGTAGCCGGCTTTAAGCAGCTGCCGCCAGCAATAGCCCCTGCAATTTGTACACAATATCCATTGTTTGAAATCCAAATACAATGCATATAGTACGTCTCTCTGTGTGGGTGTGTGTGTGGGTGTGTGTGAGTGTGTGTGTGTGTGGCTGCCAATAAATGATGGGCCACAACTTCATTGCTATGCAGGCGTTACATTTGCATTTCACTACAGTGTGAGAGCCTTTTACGAGCTGCTGCCTGCTGCCTGCTGCCACTGTCAGAATAACATCGGAGACCCGAACGCAAATATCAAGTAACCAGCCAGTAGCAGTCAACCAGGCAGGAGCTAGCAGCCAGCAGCCGGCAGGTGAAAGGTTTAGCTAAATCTACATTTTAGCAGCCGCAACAAGGTGCACTTAGCGCACACCAACACAGAGATATGGCTGGCTAAGAGAAAGAGAGTGAGAGAGAGAGGGAGAGAGGCGTGAGCAGCACACGTAGACGCCGCATAAAGTAACTTTTTTATTGCGTCTTCATAATGGAAACGCCACCAACTTTTCACGGCATTGGTATTCAAAATAGCAGCCCAGCCACAAAAAGACAAGTGTATTAGATGACGAAGACTGAATACACTTATACAAGAGAAAAGTAGCCATAATAGAAATATTGATAATTAGCATACGAAATATTGAATGGTCAGGAATATGCTACGAGCAAGCGGATTATTATGGGAGATATACATATGTATATAATATACTGTTCAAAATATGGATATTAAGTGAATTATATATGTGAAATGTGTAGTATAATAGATTGATAGTAGAAAGTAGATTTAGATAGTAGATAGCAGATATATTAAAAAATAATATACAAAACAAACTTTGCAATACTTGACCTCTAACAAAGCTGCTAATACCAATTTAATCAAGCCAAAATTTGATTTATATTTGATATATCACTTCTGTACCTTCCACAACTCCCTGCTGTTACATATTGGTTACCAATACAAAAGGACTTCACAAGATTATCCAAAATAGAAAACGGAATGCCAAGCTGCAAATCCACCAGGTAAAAGGCACTTTGAGGCGTGGCAGGTCGGAAAGTGTAAGGAGAAGGAAAGCTGAAAACGGCAACGCACGAAATTGAAAGACGAATAATGAGCTGGCAAAACAAAAATCATGCCAAGCTTATCAAATCAATGGGAAATGTTAGCTGCCAGTTTATAAAATATGAAATATAGCTTCGGGGCGGGTCTGGGCTGCAGTGACCTTTTTCGACTAAGTCAGGAAAATGAGGGGTTTTCCTTTTGGGCGCCTGATGATCCATCAAATTTACCTGGCCTCACCTGTTTTCCATTCAATATGTTCACTGGCTGGCTGCAAAGTTTTTTGCTTTGATGCGCTTTTGTTGTAGAGGGTTTCGCTTGAATTTCAATGGGTATTCGAACCAATACCAGATGCCGGCGCCTGCATGAGTCGGCTGAAATGAGAGTCGCGCTGGAGCGCAGCTCACTTTAAAATGCCGAACATGAAACTTGCACCATTAAAGTGGCACATAAAAACAGTGCTCAAGTGAGTTTTAGTTGCCAAAAATCTTCTCTAATTAAATTGAATCGCTTTTTCTTCTTTTTCGCTTTTGCTGCAAACTTTTTAATGCTACATTTCAGTTTTACGTGCGCTGCACTGAAGCTTGAAAAATTTAGCACACATTTAGTTTTTACGGCCAACTGGAAGTTAGCTCTAGGATTTGGGTTGACGGGTTAGCTGGGCGGCCCTAACCTGCGGCCAACTGGAGAGGCGATGGCAGAAAGCAACAAGCCGTGCAGCTAGTGTTTGTATGCATTTAAGCCTCAATGCCTGACCCACTTAAGTGCAATTTGGCTTTTCACAAGGACTCTTCGGCCAGACTGTAAACAAATGGCCACAAGACCAAGCTTCAAAATCCACTCAAGTTGTCTTCCACACAGTGCGGTCCAGCCTGGCCCGAATGCGGCAGTCAATTAAGACGACTCGCAAAACTCAAAGCAAATACGGCCACAGCTCCAGACAAAGGGCCAATTAAAGTTAAATTAATTTCGATTTTGGCAACAGCTATAATGGAATTCCGTCTGCCATCCAAGCGACCGGCCTTATACGATTTGCCATATTTGCGCACATTGATTGAATTAACACTCTTGGCCAAGTTTAAAACATTTGGCACGACCCTGTCGCTCTCGGTCAACAGGCCAAAAGCCAGCCCGAAAAACTTTGATATTAGTAATTAATATATATAACTAGAAAGCCAAGCAAACTGCCCGAATAAGTCCTGAAAATCACTGGCAAAACTTTGAGAGCCGGATAAAGGCTGAAGACTGGCGACTGGCGACTGTGGCAACTGGTCGGAGAGGAACGAGCTCATGTAAATTAAATTACTAAAAGGAGGACATGAGGTGTAGCCTTCAGTGCCGTTAATGAACGGAACGAATGGCATGAATGGCAAGCGAAAATGCGGAGGAGGAAAATTATAATGAGTTCGTCTTTTTGGTTGCGTTGCGCAACTTTTTGGACGAGTTGTTTCTTTCATTGGTTTTCCCAATTCGCGAATTGTTCCAACCGACGACAGCCGTCGCGATGCCGTCTCGTGCTAGCTACGTTAATTGCATGTACAACATTAATCCGGTTGCCATTGCGGATGCTGGTAGAGATGCAAATGCAAATGCAGATGCAGATGCACATGCCGATTGGAAATGCTGGAGCATGTGTATTTCTTTAGAAGGTAACGTCGAGGAACGAACGCCGCCTGGCCTATCGACTTGCATAATATGATAGCTCACACAATAGCAGACAGCACACGGCAGGCACTCACACACACTGACACACACACTCAGTCAGTCAGAGCTTGTGGACGCAGAGCTGGCAAGCAGTGTGAATTGGTTTCGACATACACACAATTTACATAATTGAAGTGAGCGGGAAAATTGCAGCGCATGTGAAATGAGTATTTTCCTCCTTTAAGCGAAAATCATCACTTTTGCACACACACACACACACAGAGAGAGAGAATGTCATACAGTCGCACACATTCAGATGTGTACACTGATGCGCATGCAAATAAAGACATTTCCCATTCTTAAGTTATGAAAAGCGCATGCAACAGCAGCAGCAGGAGCTGCAGGAGTAGCAGCAGCGAAGTCTGTCATTGATTGCAGTGGAAATTGATTTTCGTGTTAACTGAAGTGAATTGGCGTCACATTAATAAGCAAACTATGCGTAAACAATATTATTTCGCGTTACTTAAGTTAAGGCTCTGTGCAGCACTTGCCATTTGCCAGACGGCGCTCAAAAGTAGGCAACAATTTTCGCAATTAAAGCAAACCAGCTACACACACACTCACATACACAGAGAGAGAGAGATTCATGAGTATAGTGGAAACAATTGAATATTAATGACATTCAATATGCAATTTGTGCAACCGCTTAGCCCAGCCACAAGACAGTTGCAATTGCAAGCAATATTAATTATGCAAATCAAAGTCAAATATGCGTCTGCCCTCAAAGGAATATCAATTAGCCTTACCATGAAAGCGTAGCAGCATCACATATATGTTATATTAAATAACCAAGTTTGATAATTGACCAATGTATATACATACATATGTATACACAGATATAAATTTATAAGTATTTATATTGTATATATATTTATATATATCAGCTTATGCAGCAAACAATGCAAAAACATTAAAACTACTTTTAAACTCAACTTCCATGGGGAACAAGCGCTATTGTTAGTTGCATGCACTTTTGTTGAAGTTAACTCTACTTATATATCTTATCAAAAATTAACAAGTTTCGCAAATTTGCATTGTTGCTGTTCGCAATTCAAACTAGCTGCGAAACACTTACGGGCATCAAGCTACACAGAGAGAAAAAAGTGAGTTAGAATTGTAATTCAAATCAAGTATTATATGAAGTATTATCTATATTGATTCAGATGTATTATTCAATAGTCATAATATTTATTTAATAATAAAAAATAAAAAAAAAATAGTAATTATCATATTATTCGCTTACAAAAAAAGATTCTTGTACTTCAAGTATTTGTTTTATTTTCATTTTTATTTATTTTTTATTTTTGTCAAGTGTAAACACGTTCGCGCAAGTTTGACAGTTTTTGGCCATTTGTAAAACGCTTTCACGGCACTTTTGTGCCAAATTCGATAAAAGCCAACATTTTCCGCAGCTGGTCGAGACTGTGGAGGGCTTCAGCATGGCAAGTTGTTTTGTGGTCTTCTGTCAAACGCAAACGTTTATTTAATATTTAAATTTAAATAGGCAGCGTATGCGCAACCTTAAAGCCGGACTTCATTTGCATTGTTTCTGAAATTGCCGTTTTTACGTTTACGTTCATCGCATTATTTATAACTAACCGAGAGGCGAATGTGAAATGAATGTTGCCGGGTTCGCGGTCTTGGCCATATAAATCACTTGAAGGCAAACAAGCTTACAACTTTGTTCCATGTACATTTGCATAACTTTGCCAACTTTCATTTCGCTCTGCCGTCATACCCTAGGCTGAGTTAAAATTCGAGCTTCGCAGCTCATGCTAAGAAACCGAGAAGAATATATCTCTGTGAGTTATATGTTATGAATTATTCTGTCAGGCTTAGGAGTGAACATCTTACATAACTCTATATCTATTCAGGGTACAGGGTGTTTTCTAGTCGTGCACTACAATGATTCTCGCGCTCTGAAACTTTAGTAACTTTTTAAAGCGCTTGCTACAAACTTGGTCAACTGCCAACGGGCAGCTGTGTGAGAGTGCAGCAGACGATAGTTTAATTTAAATTCAGCCATCTTATCAATTGGCAAACATCAATACATTTTGGCTACATTAATCACTGCGAGCAAACACACGTTCGCAGTGCTCCACAGACCGGCGCAGTGGGAAACGACCAATATCTTTGGCAGGCGACTTCAATTTCCATGTGTTTGTTTGCACTCTCAATTTGCTTTAGAGCATACGGAGTGCTGCACAGTGGTTACCATGGGTAGAAATTGTGATCAAATTGAGAAAGGAGAATTAGGATTATTTATTGTTGTTAAACGGTTGTTCAACTAACTTGACTTATATTTGATTTGAGAGAGCAAAGTAGTTTATAATTAAAATTGTTTTGTTTTCAAATGTTAAATCTTTGATTATCTATATATAATTGTTCTAACTTCACTTTGTATGTAATTATATTTGTATATATATCCTAGGTAGTCAACTGGCAATTAATTGAGTGCATCGAACATGGAAAATCATTCCCAGATTTTGTCATATATAAAATATGTTTTTATTTATTAAATGTTTAAATAAAAGTGAATAAGCTATTCAATATTCTAAGATAGAAGAGATAGCTAAGGTAAGACAGAGATTTTTAGATGTAGCACCGGCAAAGCTAAGAATATTTTTACTATCACTTGACTTCACATTAAAATCAATTACTAGTACCTTTCTCTATTTATTTATAGCATACTTTTTGGATAGCCTGAATATAACGAAATTTTCGGTTGTATTCTAATACGAAAACTATATTTTTAGCATAAGTGATTTGTTAATTTGCGACCCACTGCACTGCATTCTGGCCCACTCCTCCCACTCCTATTTCGCTGGCAAATCAGACTAGCGCTTTTCTACGACAATCACAATCTCGCAAATTGATAATCATTCGCTTGTGGCACGAACCGAGCGAAACCCCTACACTCAAATCAAGCAAACGCGCTCAAATTGCAATTGCTGTGGAAGTGTTCTGCGAAACCACGTAGTAGTTGAGTGCCAGACTCGAATTGATTCCACTGATTCAGCTGAAGAGCTGCTGGAAACAGCCAAGTTATAATAAATTTGTAATCGCATAATCGGACTAGAGCTGCAGCAAATAGTAAAGAGAAAAAATTGCACAGAATAAATGAGAATTTCCATGATTGCTGCCAGTGCTATTTAAATGCAAAATAAAAACACATTAAATATAATTATGTATTTCATTTGAAAAAAAGGCGCGCAAAGAAAGGAAAGAAAAAAACGCATAATGTTTTTGTGCATTTTTCACAAACTCGGGCTTATTTTATTATCGCTGTTGTGACAGCCACAAAATGAAATTCATAAATTCGAGCGCGCAAAACGAAAAAGTACAAAAATCCCATGGATATATATATAATATTATATGTATAAGTCTGTACAGGCGGGCTGAACATAAATAAATCCAAATTTGGAATAGCAGGGCAAATAAATTATGCATAAATTCAATTAGAAAGCATTCATGCTAATGAATTTACACGAATGCGAATATAAAGAGCAATTAATATGGGAACGTGTCTCGGAACCGAGTCGATTACCACAAAAGGCGCTGTTCGCACGACTTGGCATTATCAAGATATATAAGCGGAAATAACTACTCATTAAGCGCGATGGCCACGTAAGCTGCCAACAGGCAACTGCCAACTGCAAGTTGCAGCAAAAGCAACTACAACAACAACAACAACAACAGCAGTGGCTGTGTGGTAATAGAAATCATTACAATAAAACCTAATGGCTCCAGAAGCAACAGCCAACAGCCAACGGCCAACAGTGAACAGCCAAGGGCCAAGAAAAAGAAAGTCATTTGGCAGCGGCTGCCAAACGAGTGTGCAGACAAATGGCAGACACGTTCTAGCCATCACGGGCCTGAACGGAGCCAGACTGGGCCCGGCCCGGGCAGACAATCAAAATCCATTTGAGTCGGAAACGAGTGAAATCAACATCACACGGACTGTCCTTAGCGTTCAGCTCATACATAACTCGCAGTGGGCCAGCCTTTGGCTTTGCCTTTTCTTTTGAAAAATGTCAAAGCTTTAAAATACTATGTAGTGCTGTGTTGTATGTACACTCTGCTACATGGATGGGCAAATGAAGCACATTCGATTTTGTTCACAACACATTCCTCTACAGCTTCTTTGGCATGCAAGTGAAATATGTGTTGTTATTAAATTGTTGTTGGGGCCGCGCCCATGCCACAGCCCCGCCCAGTTCGCTCGCACGGCACGCGGTCTCCACGACGCATAATAATTTTCTGGCTGAGCGCTTTGAGCGGGTAGCCGCTGGATCTTTCAGTGCAGCACAAGGACAGCCGCGTCCCGAGCGCTTAGCCTGTCACAAGAGGCGACCATAAACTGAATTCCAAAAAGCAAAACTGGAATTTTTATTGCAAATTGTAAAATTTTTACTTAAACACAGCGAAGGCAGAGCCACCAACCTGCCGAGGCCGCCGAGGCCCGCCTCTCTATCGCCTAATTCGGCTCTCGATTGTTGTTCGGCAATGTCGACAGATTTCATTGTCACCATGCCAATGTGCTGTAAGAAACTGTCTGCCATTAAGCCGTTCCGATTCATTGGAATCAATATTAAGCAGTTGCAACATCAATGGGCTCTCACAGAAACTGACACGCACTGTATGAACTGGCCCCTCCCAGCTCCAGCTCCAGCTCCAAATGAAGCACTTAATTCCGATTTATTTTGTTTTAAAAAAACATTGCCCCACAGCCCAGCAACAGAACTAATCCATGGAATTTAAATATTTTACTTTGTGGAACGACTTAAATATGACGAGGCAAAGGCAACTCTTTTTCGTTTCTATAGAAATGTCTATCTGCTGAACAAAGGCCGGAAGTGAATCATTCAAATGTTTCATTTCCTCAATTTGCGGACAAGTCGAAGTCAACTTTAAGTCAAACAGAAACGCAAAGTAAAACGGAACAGAATGAGCGGACCAAGAGCAAGCAATAAAACATAAGCAAAGGGAAAAGGAAATATAAAAGAATTTAAGGTAGAATTTGCAAGAATTTGCAGTATTCGGTTAATGACTAACGGTAAACGGCTGCTCCAGTTTAAGCCGATTCCTTGCGAGTGTCGTCAGCGTAAATGCCGTCGAGTATTCGGGAGGTGGGAGGCTTTGAGCTGGCGTCGGCTTTCGGCACGTTCAAGTGCAGCCATTAAATAACTTTTGGTCCACTGCGTTTAGAAGTCCGTCAAAATTAAATACGAAAAAATCAGAAAATCACCAAATTGTCAAAACAAGTGGAAAATCACAAATTACGGCATTACGTTACGTGGCGGACTATAGGAAATGCTGAAGTCAACGGACGCTTTTATGTTGCCTTGTTTTTTTTTACGTTTCATATACCCTGTTGTCGGACTTCTGAAGACTATGCTTGAGTTGAAAGTTGAAATATATATATTTTGGATTTGAACTGAAGAAATGAAATGGGAGTCGTTAGCCATGTGTACAAATTTTCATAAATATTATTTGAATTGCCTGACAAAAACAAACTGAGCTAAAAACATAAAAAATAATATCAAACATATATTTTATGTTTTGCCTGAACAGAGTATACAGCAGTCAAGAGATTATCGGGCTAAACAACATCCTTGTGCTTGTTTATTTTGTTATGATTTTTTTTTATATGTTTTTGGTTCTTTATTCCGCTAAATCATATCGTTTGAGTGTGAGCCGCATTTAAGTACGTATTGATTCACTGGCGCTGATACATCACGTATACGCCAGCGCTTCGTCCTTTGACTAACTAATCACGGGCAGCGCGCTCAAAACTCTTGCGCAGCGGGTCGCTGCGGCCGGCTTTGACAGGTTGGCAACTTGAAAGCTCTTTCAGTTGACTGACTTTGTATACCTGGGACGTTAAGACTTCCGTTTTGGAGGTCGTTGTTTCCTCTTACTTGCGCTTGCTGTAATTTTGATGAGATCTCAACTACAGTTGAGATATCCAATGCGAAATCCGTTGAAAGCGGAGCGTCCAATTAAAAAGTCAGTTGACATTTAGTCCGACGACTGCCAGCAAAGCTCGCGGCATGTGGGGCAATGCTCGCAGCGATGACTGCTGACTGACAGACTGACGGACTGACTGACTGACTGACGCGCATACATGTATACATACTGGGTGCTCCAGCATCGGGTCGTTAATGTTGTCCTTGCCCAGGGCGCATTTTCCCATTAGCACATTTCACATGTATTGCAAGCCAATTAATCATAGGACACGTTGGACCAATTACTCCAACTGAATATTCTGCAGCAATGCGTCATCAGCAGTCAAAAAACTGTATGTATAAATTATTTGGTATCCCCCTCCATCGATACGAATAAGCAAATTAAATGTTAAATGAAGATTGATTTGCGAGTCTGCCTCTTGACTTCATTCTTTTAAAGTCCCGGCCACTTGTCCAATGGGAGCTTGGCGCCAGAGTGTGACATTGAAAAATCTAAAACAAATGCCGCCCAATTGTAATTAGAGACAATGGAAGGGAACCCTTGACTGGGTCCAGGGTCGACCCTTTTGCCTTTGCTTTTCGCTTTTGAAAATTAATTCAAGCGCTCGAGAAAAAGAAAGCGAGAGCGCAAATAATTAAAATTAATTATGTGGAATATATTCAATAAGTTGGAAATTATGCAAACGAGCGCAAAGTAAACGCCTGGCGATAACGCTAAGTGCAATTGCCGGACCCCGCAAAATACATTTCTCGACCGAAAATAGCTGCCCCTACTTAGCGCTTGATGGACATAAGCCGTTGGACATTGGCTGAATGGATGACTGAACGAATGGATGGGAGTCCGTATGGATGAATTGTTGGTCTGTTGGACAATTGTTCAAAGTATTTTCGAAAATTCGAAGCGGCGACAAACAAAAAATAAAAATAACAGAACAAAATTTTGAAAATTTACAACAAAAAAAAAATAAAAAGAAAAAAGTATTCCGAGAATGGGAACAGTCGCATGCTCGTGTTTTGGGCTTCGGGAAAAAATCTTTTGCCACAATTTCCGGCATTTCGTATATAAGCTAAAAGTATGCCCGGCCAGCGTTCAGTTCGCTCGGTTCGTTGGACCACGTCGCGTTTTTGTCAAAGTAGCGCAAATTACTTAAAATAAACAACCAAACTATTGGAGCAGCCGCCGAGTCCACAGAAGAGCCACAGACATCTCACTCGCCGTTCCCCATTCAATTGCATTTCGCTCGCCTCACGCCGCGCAGCAGAAAATAGAAGGAAAAACATGAATTTGAAAATCAATTTGAATTTCGTATCTATGGCACTTGTCTGCCTTATATCTGTCATTCTGTTGACTCAGACTGTTGGAATTGGGGCAGCCGGATCTGGAGACGGCGTATGCAAGGAGCTGAGTAAGTGAGCCATGCGAAATACCGCATTAATGCCGGAAAATAAACTCAAATAGGCCATAGAAATTACATTTAGAGCCGGTACATATTGGCAAATAAATCTTCTTTGATCTGAGTTGTAATGGACTCGAATTTTATATGGAAAATACTGAAATTAAGGAATGATATAGTATTTTTACTATAATTGCAAAGTCAATTAATATTGAGACTTTCTAATTTGAACAACATTGTCTGCTTTCTATCTGAATTTTAAATATTTTTCTTTTATGTTTTTCAATTACTTCAATAGCATTATCTCAATGCATAGCTAAAACTATTAAGACCTTAGTCCCTTTGTCTATTTCTTGTTTTAAATATGCTTAAATCACATTTCTATATATATATGCATTTGCTACCTTTGCTGTCTGTCTTCCATCCCAACAATTGTAAGAGAAATAGTTTTAGCCAATTTCAGCTATTCGCTCGAATTTGCCGTCGCTACTTGACAAACCACTGCCAAAACTGTTGTCAGTCACATTTGCCATTTTCTATAGAAATTATTTTCGTTTTTTGCCAGCTGAGTTTATGAGATATTTCGCGAGAATTATATGCGTACGTAATGTGCTTATTCGCAGCGCAACCAAATTGAATAGCAGCAAATGGGGCTATTCGCATGGTGGGGGGTAGTGCAGGGAGTTGGAACTAATTGAGGCAAAGAAAATATGGATACTTTTAATATGAATATAAATCGATTATCCAATTAGTTGCTCAATTAAACAGCACGCTTCTCTCTCTCTCTCTCCCGTTAATAGACAATGTTAACTGCTATGTGGGCCGGAACGAGGGCAACTACTGCAACAGCAAGGACCAGACGAAGGCCCTCACCCGCTGGTATTATGACAAAGGAGCCTGCCGGCCCTTCACCTACAAAGGCTGCAACGGCAATCGCAATCGATTCTGCACGCAGGACAGCTGCGAGGCCCGATGCGGCGATCTATAAATGGAGGAGAGCCGACACGCGCGCCCCTTATCACAATCAATTAGACATTCACTTAGTTATTAAGTTTTCGTACGTATACTGTATATATATCTAAGTGCTGAGCACAAATAGAAGAGCCAAGCCAAGCGAACCAAATGAATTTCTCACCTTTGATCGGGCTCCTAAAAGCGCCAAATGCCGACGACAAAATAGACAGCCAGTCAAGTGCTTGCTGTAAGCTGTTAGTACAGCATCAGCATCAACAACAACAACGGCACTTTGCCACGGCCGTTGGCAACTGCCACTAACGTTAAGCGGGTTATGAAAAAATATATATATGTATGTATATATAAAAAAAAATGTGCAAACTGTCAGCGCTTTGACGCCTCACGTATCGAATAACGCCTTCATTTGCCCCATGACAGTGTCACCAATGGCCCGCTGACTTTGATTTTGATGCCGATGTCGATGTCAACGAGGTCTGGCTATAGCGATGCCAATGTGAATGCTAACTCTTAGCCGCGAGCTGTGTGTGCTTTTAGCGCTGACGCAGTGCGATGGAATGCTGGATGTCAGCCGGTCTGTGTCAGAGCTGAATGTCAGGAGCACATCAAAGGCCAGTGCCTGGCTGGCCATTTGGTGTGCTGATTTGCTTACAGCTAATTAAAATGCCAATACAACATTAAGCAAAAGTAAAGGCATGATACCGCTAGCCGTTCAACTGTTAATTGCACGAAGACCTTTTAGTGCCAAACAAACCCGACAAACTTGAGCGTTATCGCTGCATCATGTTGTCCTTTGACTGGCGTTTGTTTCAACCAAACAGTATGCCATTGAAAGGGTTCTGATGCGAGGTGGATGTAAATGGGGGGCTGTCACTGTTTAATGGCTATACACAAACAACTCTGGCAATCAAATACATAACGACATCAACAGCCGACGGCACGACATGCCACTGACGGCAGCGGTGTTTAATCTGCTTAAGTGACAAGCGACGAGAACAAACACCCATACACACACACACACACACACACACACACACTGAGTCATGTGCTGGCTTTAAATTTACCTGTTACGCACAAAAGAAATTCGCACACCGAAATTGATTGGCAATAGAAATTTTGCCAGCCTTTGGCATTTCGCATGAAATTAGTTAGTTTTAATGGGAAATTCGAGACGTCGAAGCTCTAACCGCTACGCACCCGAAGGACGCCTGTCACGAGCGGAAATGGTCGTGCTAATTGAAAACGTAATACAATTTATAGGTCAAGATCCAAGACTCAAGCCACAGGCCGCAAGCCAATCACTTGCCCCGTGCATTATTAACCAATGCCAAACGGGCCTAATAATCGCTTTGGCCCAAAATCGACGGCTGGCTATAAATAATGCGCCTCGTCAGCCTCCCGAACAGCCTCAAATGGGAAGCCGAAAATCTGCGGCATAAAAATTCAAAGCGCCAAATCTTGGCGAGCATCAAATGCGTGTAATTTGATTATTTATCACAATTTTTACATTTAACGACCCAATTGAGTTTTATGTGCCCATTGCGCAAACGGAGCTGAAAAGCAGAAAAAAGGACAAGAAAAAGAAAAGAGCTTGAATTGAAAATGCCTAACTAACGAATACCCTGGCGTGCTGTCAGCTACGCTATAGAAGTGTTATGAGAATATATTTTCTAACCGAATATAATAATAAACGACACAGACTTTAAAAAGATATAGTATACTATAATAATAATACTATATATTTAAATAGAATATATTGGAAATTAAATAAATAGGAATATAATATATATAATAGATATAATAATACTATAACGAGGGCTACTAGTAAACTTTGGCTATATGAATATATTATTTTCAAATAATATATAATATATGGGATATATGTAAGTGAATATATTTTATATGATATATATAACAATATTATAAATGCGGGCTGCTCAAGAGTATATCTGCGTGCTAAACTTTTCGTATATCTGTCAATTGGAAAACTAAATCGAGAAGAGAAAGAATTAATTTTTTATTTTCTAAATGTAAATCCACAGTTAATTAGTTAAAAAACTTATAATTCAGAGCATGGTAAGTTTTACTTTGAATAATTATTTACTCTCCAAAAAAAAACTTTTCATACACAACTATTGGAATAACACTCTGACTATTTTATAAGCAGAGGGTATAGGAATATAACAAATAACAAAACAGAAAACAAAATATTGCCAAAATCTGAGCAATCACATTGGTGGCTAGAGAGAGACAGAGATTGAAGAGAAAGTTTTGCATTTGGACAGCAACCTGTGGAGGAAGTCAGCTATGTTTAGGCATTAATATGCCAAAGGCCAAACAACATGAGCCGCATTTGTCAAAAGCGTTCCCAGACGACCTCTGACAGAGCTGCACTGCATAACTCTGGCGCCGTACTTTTGGTCAATCAAAAAGTTTTCATGTTGATGAGTCGCATAAACTCCGTGTAGGTGTAGGTGTGTGTGTGTGTGTGTGTGGGTAGGTGGGTGTATGTCTGCCATTCCATACTCAACTCCGAAAACAATATTTCTATGGTTGCCCCCGATGCCGAGCCTGGCACAAAGCGCACAAAATTGTGTCATGCAAAACGATTTGCTCAGATGAAAAATGAAAATCTATTTGTAAAACGCTGGTTTTCTTTGGCTCTGACGTTCGTAAATATACAGTGCAACGGGTATATAGGTGCTATGATTTTGGTTTTCTTTTTTTTTTTATATAAATTGAGATCAAGATAACTCAAAGTTTTGCGGAAGCTAAAGTTGTGATAAGAAGACGCTCTTGAAAAGGCAATTTATAAACTCCGAAATATAAAAAGTTTTTATTAAAAACAATCAACTGAAGAGCTGCTTGAAGTTTCTTAGTTGGGTAAGTTTGTTATTAACAAAATATAATATGTATATAAAAGAGTTAATAATATTATATATGAGCGTCGCTAATAAACTTTTGCTATATGAATATACTAATACTATACTGTATAATAGTACTAATATGTTTGAAAATAACAAATTATTATATAATATATGGGATATGTAATATATGGTAATTGAATATATAATAGATATGCTAAATAATTAAATAAAATGCAATATAAAATTGTAATTGAAATTGATATTTTTCTTTTAATCTTTATTAAAATTAATTTCTGTCTTAATATTAATGTATTGTATAAAAGTAAAAAAAGGATTAAGGCACCACTTACATTTCTATTTATTACCTTACTCTTCTTAACCCGAAGCGCACTAACTAAATCTTTAAACACTTCATGAAATGTATAATTAATTACTACAGAGCTACAGACTATGTAGCTTCAAATGCAACAGTAGGGTATTTAATCTTTCAACAATGGTGCCGCACTTATTCAGTTTCATTTCATGGACGGAAATGTACCTTAGTACGGGTTAAAGCCACGGACCCCTTTTAACAGCAAAGGAATTCATGAAACGACAAAATTTCTTTTGTTGCCACACACGTATGCTGATTCTGTGAAAGGGTGCCAGTGTGTGCGTGGGTAGAGGGCTCCACTGCAGGTGCCCCAACAGCTCCCATGTGTTCATATAAGTTTTGTGTTTATTCGGGTGCATTTCCACTGCGGCGCACATTCAGCCGCAGTCGCAGCCGCAGCCGCAGCCTCAACCCCAGGAATAGACGCAGTCGCACGCTGAGTAGCCAACCAACCTTGCACACGAACGCATACCCACATATAAACACACACACACACAGACCCATACACACAGTGCAACTAGGCAGGGCTTGGCTGTTGCATGCCCCACTGGCTTTGGGCTTCATTTATGTGGATCAAATAATGTTAGTTTCTCTTGCCCGAGCCGGTTAACCGTACAGCATTTGAGTGCACCGCACAACAGTAAACACACGCCCACACACGCCCACACACGCCCAGACACACACACACTCACACACACACACCTGCAGCTGAAACTATTTTTCCGTTTAAATAATTTTGAGATGCTTCATTGTGGCTAAACCTTGACTCTGTCGCTTGAATTTTCTATTCTTTTTTTTTTCTCTGTGCTTTGGTCAGATTGAATTAAAATTCCGGTGCCAAGTTTTCTTATGGATGAAAAAAGTTGTCACACAATTTATTACTTTCGACTTTGCGACGATTTAAAAAGTTTGCCTTTGCTTTGCCGTGCTTTACCATTTTCCATTTTCCATTTTCCACTTACCCAAAATCCAACTGTTCCACGCCAGGCACCCCTTTTGGCCAATTTCATTTCTTCCCTGATGCCTTTGTGTTTTCGCACAAATTGGTTTCTGCTTCTGCTTGATTTCATGCGCCAACTGAAGTACAGATCTGCCAGGTGCCACGCAAGCACACACTTGCCCCAGCTACTCACACACACACACTCACATGCGCACAGACGCACACAACTAAGCATTGGCTTTCAAGCCACTTGACTTGTTAAATTCACTTAGCTGATCAGCCGAGCAGCCAACTTACACTTGTTGGCACTCAACCACGTCCTCGCCTACCCCTCCACTAGTCCTTCCCAAGGGGGGCGTGGCTAGTGTCAGTTGTGCGTTTGCCACGCTCATATCCCAGCGACGCACTCTGTATGTCTGGCTGCAATTGTGATTTTTGTGCACTAACACCGGCCATCGGTGCGTATACGCAACTAAGCACTGGGACAAGCTGCTCGCAGCGAAGGCGAATAAAATGCAGCACACTTTCGAGCATGACAATGTTGCAGCACTCCCATCGACATTGTTTCGCATAACACGCATCCTTGCAGAGCTTACGCCGAGAGTCACTTGCAACTGGGATTGTAATGGAAGTGCCACTTCTCGAGGCAAGCCTCAAGAGCTGTCGAGTAGATTTACTTGCTGTTGCTGCTGCCGTTGTTGTTGTTGTTGTTGCTGGCAGTTGTTGTTGTTGGTGTTGTTGCTGGCAGTTGTTGTTGTTGGTGTTAGTATTGCAGTGGCTTGTTGCTTGTTGCATACAAATAAATTAAAATACATATGTATTTATGGAAGGAAAACACACGCACACAGATAGAAAGTGTGCGAGAGAGATAGAAATGCAAATACACTCGAGTCGGATATTAAATTAAATAAAAACCTACATCGAATAATATCAACATGCTATTTCTATTTAAATTTCGAGCCCGGCCCCAGACATAGCTGCACGTTCGAGATAAAAAATATGTATGCACAAGCAGTTGGTAGGGAATTAAAGGCCGACTCTGACGACAGTTGAATACCCTTCCAGACATATAATTATATATATAATGATATATATATATTGGAATCTGTTAAACCTGTGCTCAGGTCTGATTCACTTTGCACTTGACTTAAAGTCTGAAAGTCTTTACAATCCAGATATTGTCGTATATTCCTTGGATTACACTATTTAAGAATGTGAAAAGGTGCTGATGTGGGCGTGTGCTCATGTGGGCGTGGCTAGCAAACATATTGCAGTCAATGTTAAGCAACAGCTCAGACGCAGGCAAATGGAAGCGAGTGTGTTTGTATATGAATGAAAGGCTGATGATGCGAGTGTGAGTGTGAGTGCTAGCATGAGTCTCTGTATGAGTGTCGCCCAGCTGTACGTGTGAGTTAGTGTCAACTCAGGGACATTTAGTAATTCCGCACGCATATCAAGGACAACGTACTCATAAATACCAACGCCAAATGCCGCACAGCAACAACAACAACAACAACATCAGCAGCAACAGCAGCAGCAGCAATAGAAGCATCAGCAAAAACAACTGCAGGCTTGTCCCTGTGCCACGTTTAAGCTTCAGTCCGTTCGGCTGTCTACTCGTCTGTCTGTCTGTCTGGCTGTCAGTCACTCTGTGT
The DNA here is from genome assembly GCA_035045145.1 of Drosophila meridionalis. Taxonomy (NCBI): domain Eukaryota; kingdom Metazoa; phylum Arthropoda; class Insecta; order Diptera; family Drosophilidae; genus Drosophila; species Drosophila meridionalis. Next base: position 6,458,389 of record JAWNPG010000020.1, on the reverse strand, counting down.
TTGTATGTATGGAATTTTTAACTTCATTATCGAGGCAGAGGCTACCATTTGGCGCTACGCATCGCTGCTCAGCCCCGTCTGTCCTTGCCATTGTCTCTGGGCGCATTGCTCAACATTTTTTGCACTGCGACAGCCCCTTGGCTCATATTCCGCCAATGCGCAATGGCATGCATACCTAATGCCCAATGATGTGCACGCTGGAGACGACAGCTCAGCGTGGCCGCCCACTTGAGCTATGATTGTCGTCTGCTCAGTCAGGGCCACGCCAGGCCGGGCTGGGCATAGACAGCTCTGGCAGGCCTCGCAATCCAGGCTGTCCATTCAGTTATGGCAGTCACTCAGTTGGGCAGGCGTCTATTTCTGACTCGAGTTTAAAGCTGAAGCTGCTTAAAATGCCTGCGCCCTTATTTGCGCCAATTGAAGTTGGGCTTTAAAAATTTCGCTTGTTTCTGGTTGGCCATAAATTTGGCGGCTGTCCGCCAATGTTTGTTATTTATTTGACTTAAGCACGTTGCGGCGCGTGGCATTTGGTGCTTGCTCTTGGCCAGCGACAACCTTTAAATGACATGCCACGCCCAGTTAAACCCCGACCGCCAGCAGACCAGCAGCCCAGCCCAGCGCCCTATGCCGCACAGCTGTCAGCATTCAAGCGTACCGAAAAGGCAACCGGGCGACACCGAAAATGTAAGCAACACGCGATTTATAGCGCACCTAAGTGAAAGTTTTTACGTTTTTCCGCACTCCGCCGGAGAGTGGGAAATGTGCATGGGGCACGTTCTGTGGTTCTCCAAAATTTATTGGTTCTATCTGTTTGTGCGTATGCTCAATAGCTCCGCAGTTGGCGTATGTGTGATAATTTTGTTGTTTCTGAATGGATGCGCTGTTAAAAGTGAAATTTAATTAATTATGTGCCGCGGCGCCGCCTGAGCAGCTAGCGAAAATATTCCGCTCTGTGCGCCGTAGTGTATGCAATGATTTATTGCCGCCAGCCTAGCGCTTGGGTAGGTGGCTGCTCACTGTCTCTAGCTCTCTCTCTCTCTCTCTCTCTCTCTCAGGCTCTCTTTCTCTATATCTCTGACTGTCTGTTGGCCCTTGCTTGGCTTCGCCTGTGCAATTTTGACGGGCAGCTTCAAAAGCGCAACATGAGAATTTATTTGGCGCGCATTTGTCTTGCCGCAGCACACAACACTCACATGCACTCACAGCGGCACTCAGACTCCGCGCCCACATTCACATGGTGGCATTATTAATAGTTCTGGCGTTGCCTGCAATATCCTGTCAAATTAATTTCAATTTAATTAAATTCTCTTTTTTCCGTTCTGTTGTTGCTCGCGCTGAAATAAGCTAAGCAAAATAAATGAAAATTTCTGTCAAATAAATGTTAAAAAATTGACTCATTGTGGCGCATTCGATGGCGGAATGAATACGCTGTGTACAAGTGTGCCAAGCTTTCTCACTCTCCCTCTCTCCCTCTCTCTCGCTCTCCCTCTCTTTTCGTTGTTGTGTGTGGCCAAGCGCTGGGAAGTGGAGGGAATCACAGCTGCAGAAATATTTGCAAGCATTTGTTTCTCACCCCATGTGCTCGTGCGTGTGTGTGTGTGTGCGTGTATGTGTGTGAGAATACAGCGAATGCTGAAAATTCTCACGCTTGGCACTAAAGTCATTTTTCGCAGCGCCCTCCCCCAGCTATTTGCCATTGAAATAGTTGAACGTGTTGTTGTTGTTGTTGTTGTTGTGGCTCGACTGCTGCTCCAGCCCCAAATAGCGCTTCGAAAATACGCTCATTTATCAATATGTCCGTTGTTGTATAACTATTAATGCCAGCGCTCACACTCCTTTTACGGCCACTCCACGCACGTGTCGGCAGCCCAAACTTAACGCCAAACTTAGAAAACGTCAAATGCGTTTTAACTAATTTCGAGCCATTCGTTTTCATCTTCGCATGCATCTTGCTGCCAACTGTCGTGGCTGGAAATTAATGCGAAATGCATTAGCATTAGCTCTTATAAATGAACGCTGGCAGTGTTTAATGACGGGCCCCCACGGACAGACTGGCAAAATATGTATGTACTTCGCGTGACACTCAGGCACCAGTCCCCACACACCACCCCACCCCACCCCGCATCAACAGTCACACAGTGCGTATGAGCGATGCGCCAGTTGGCAGTAAACGCGGTTCGTTAAATCGAGCGACTGCACTGATTTGTCACTGTATTAAAATCAACACACCCGTCACAAAAACTCACTGTCAAATTTGGCCACAGCAAAAAATTGCTGAAAATAAATGCGCTCACCTTAAAGTGCATTATTTGGTTAATGGAGCAGAGCCACAATGCACACACAATGATTGCTTTTTTCCTTGTGAATATATTCGAGTGAATGTGTGTGAGAGAGTGTGTGTGTGAGTGTTATATATGTGGCATGCAACGTCGAGGTGCTGTCACTTTTGACACTGCCTGGCATTTCATTGATTCAGAACAAATGATGCGCCAAGTGTTGCAAGGGCTCGACAGCGACACCCCCTCTCTGAATACCCTGCCGAATTGGCAATCAAATTATAAATGCATTGGAAGCAAATTAAATGCATATGTTTTTCTTAACAGCAGCAAGAGCTATATCATTTAAATTTCATGAATTTTACGACACTATATGCATCATATTTATTTCAACATTTTCAATGGATATACTCACTCACTTTAATGGCAAACAATTTATTATTTTGATAAAATGCTGAATATATATTACAGCATTTGAATATTGAAACAATTCAAAACATTCTCAAACTGAGTATTCTTATCTTAGTTCAAGTTACTTTTGGAATACAACTCTGCCAAAGTAACAACAAATGCTGAGTATAGGGTACCTCCAAGTCGATCATTTTCGTTAGGTACAAGGTATGTTTTTAATGTTTACTTATTTCTCGCATACATCGCATGCACAAAATATACAAAATGAGAGACTCTTTTGTACATTTTTTCATTTGCTTGTCAGGCTCATCTGTGGCACGGCCTGGGCGCTCCGCCATGGTACGGGGCAGGATGCAGGGCGTGGCTGTCATTCGTATGACAACGAGCAACAACAACAACAACAACAGCAGCAACAAAATGAAATAAGGAACAAATTATGGCAAATGGGTGCAAATTTTAATGAAATTCAACAACAAAAAGTGAATAAAGTATGCCAAGCGACAGCTGAGGAGTGGGAGAGAGAGAGAAAGAAAGAGAGAGGAAAACCTACATGGCAAGATGTCAGCAACGAAATATTAAAAAGGCAGTGACAGGCAAACGAGGATAGTGCCAGGACGTGTTGTATGCCGAGCCGAGAACAGTTGGCACCCCGAGCGAAAATCCATTGGGAAATTGTAATGATCTCGACTCAGCCATGTTGATTCCCACATTTCTTTTTCGCCCAGCTTTAAGCGGAATTAATAATTCAGCTTTAATCTACGCTTAATCAATTGTGCTGTTGTGGGTGGAAAATTGAAATCAATTGCATTACAAATGTCCAAATGTTGAACAACATCTCAGCGGCAAATAAATTAAATAGCTGCGTATCATATTGCCGAACAAACAGTGTTAAGCCGCATTAATTCATGAGGTTGTTTGTTATGGCCATTTCCGGTTTGCTACATCCGCTTTTCACGCACTCTGCCGGACAGCGACCACATACACAAACATCGCCTACACACACACACACACACACACACACATGCATTTACGAATAGAGACCGCATTGGCATCATTTACCGAATCACATCAATTTGTTTCCTATATACACATATACTTATGCAAGCCTGTGTGTGTGAATATTTTAAACACTTTTAAATTATAAATGCGCTTGTGATATATCGCAATGGCATTCCATGAATTATAAAAGCACATTTAACTTGCGAACATGTTAAAGTCAATGATTAATTTCAATGCAAATTTAATTCTCGACTTTTGCACTGCAATAGTTGAATAGTCAGAAACAGACACAGCTGGCCACGTGTTGTGTGGCTAATATTTTTAGAAATTATATGGAACTTACCTGGAAATGCCAGTTTGAAATAGAAAATACGTTTAAAGCTAGCTAAAATATTCAACTTTTCTTTTTTCTGTATATCAATTAGCTTTATTTAACACCAAATGCGTAAACGTTACGTATAAGTTAGATTTACGGAAATATTAGAGGGAATAAAATATCTTTAATTAAAATTGACTCAAATTTTATTTTATTTATTTGAAATTCAGTTTTATTCAACAGGAAACGAAAGTAATATTTGTAGAAAATGCAGAGAATATGAAATTTCAATTAAGTGCTATCGAAGCTTGCTCAAATATAAATATATATATTTATATATATTATATTTTTTATATTTTTGTATACTAAATCCGTAAAGGTAGAAATTGCATTTCCTTTGTGATATGTCAATTAAGAGTAGAAATCATCTGCATTTGAAGTTAGCTAAAATATATATGTACATATATAGACATATATTCATATATTTCCATTTAACTTTCACTCAGCATTAAATCAGTAAACGTGACTCAAAAGTAATTTTTCTAGAAATATTATAGAGAAAAAAATATACTTTCATTAAAATTCACATTTTTTTCTTTGTTTTTTTGTAAGGCCATTTGAATCGTATTTATTTAGACCCAATATTAAATTCTACATTAAATAAATGAACTATAAATCTTTTTGTATTTTCAGCAAAAATCAATAAACCCTTAAAATAAATACTAATATATATGAATTCGTAGAACATGTTCAATTCGATTTAATATAATTGATATATGTTTAAGTCCATTGTTTGAGAAAAATCTATTAAATATAATGAGTAATTTTGCTGGTTTAACAATGGCTGCTGCCCCACCTCTGGCGCCATTATGTTATCATAAATAAAATTGGCGAACGCTGAAAGTAACTGGAATTAAAAGCAAACATTTTGATAGCAACAAAAATTGTGCCGAAATGCGTATTATCGACGACGAAATACCCTAATTTAGCTGAAGAAAGTTCAGCAACACTTTTCTAAAATTTTGATTTTTATTAAATTCTTTCAAGCAATCAATGATTGGATTTGCCTTGTTTTCTGATCTGAAATTAGCTTAAATAATCAGTGTAAACTAATAGACCTTCTTATGATACCCTTCATATGTATTTTACTATAGAGAGGGTATTTAAAAAAGAAAACGAGGAACAACCTTAATACACAAACATGCACAGAGAACGCAAACCCGCCATACACTTAACAAGCAAAAATATTTGCTGAAACGCATATTTACTTGCCAAAAAACAAAGCCAAGCGAAATTGGTTGGCAAACAGCGCCAATAACAGCAACAACAGCAGCAGCAGCAACAGCAGCAGCAACAACCACGATGATAAAATCGTTTGGCGAAATCAATTTGCATTGGCCAGGGGCTGTGCGAGCTGTGAGAGCAGTGCGACGGTGTTCCAGTTCCACATAATACAGAATGCAGCAAACAAATCAAAATTAACCAATACAAGTGGACGGAGCTGAGGCCATGTCGCATGCGGCAAGCGGCAAGCGGCATGTGGCACGCAGCAGGAGGCAGCCAAAGCGACAGCATATGCAACAGTGGCAGACAGCAGCAGCAACAACAACCGAGAGAGTGCTTAAGCCAGTGCTTAGTTAGTGCACAAATGAAAATTTAATATTCGCATTACACGAGAGAGAGAGAGGGAGGGAGAGAGAGAGTGAGGAGTTTGCTTCGGGTGTCTCCTTCAGCGAGGGGCGCAATCTCCTGTCGAGGGTCTTCAATTCCCTCCACTCGCACTGCATTGCTAATTTTAAACCCTGCCATGCCATGCATTTGAAATTGCTTTAAGGGACCGCGAGGCGCTCGCAAAGGGTCGGCCACGTTGACGTCGCGTTGACAGATTGTTCATTACGCGCGCAGCGAGAATGCGTTTTAATTACCGAGCAGCAAGCGAAGCAAATCAATTATGGGGCGAGCAACTGCAGCTGCTGCAGCTGCTGCTGCCTGCTGCGGGCCAAATGTCAACTTTTGACCAGCTTCGCACCTGCAGCTCAATCAACTGGGCGCAAGGCAAATAATTCACGCTTTAAACCCGCTCGGCCCACTGAGGCGTCGTGCATCAAAGGATCTGGCAGTGGCGATATTATTGCAGGTTTGGTGCGGTTTCACGCGCGGTTCCCCTCGTAATTTACGATTATAGCTGAGTTAACCACACTCACACACACTCACACACACTCACACACACACACACACACTTGTCGAGGCACTTATGTTAGGTGCGGTTGATGTGACTGTGAGCATATCATAGCTCAAATGTTGGCACGTGTGTGGGCGTGGTTGTCAACCCTTTAGGGCCATTAAAAGGCCTCGGCTTTGGCATAACTAATGCGCCCATTAAAATCGCATATTAATGCCAGATATTTGCCAATTGCCAGTGAAATTCCCAATCGACAGAGCACCAAGAGCTAAAGAAACTTTTTTTCTTTGTTTTTCATTTGCGGAGGCACAAAAGTTTCTGTGTTTTTCTTTCATTCTTTTCCTTTTGCTTTCAACCTCATCGATGAGCTGATAAGTGGCAATTGAGGCAATGCGTGTGTGCATGTGTTGTTGTTGTTGTTGTTGTGGCATATGAAGTGCCAAAGTTGAAAAAGTTATTTGCATGTAAATTTGTTGTTAGTATCATCGAAAAAGTAATACAAGGCACGAATGAAAGAAAGAGCGAAGCAAAACTTTAGACAAAACTCAAATGGGCAAAAAAATGGGGAGATAAGGCAAACAAACAATGATAAAGCAATATGCAAGAGCTCGAGGTACGAACTGGAGCTGGAAAGGTTGCCGCCTAATGACGGCGATAAAAGCTGGCAAATGGTATAAACCAAACAGCCAGCAAATGAAAAGTGTTTCAATAAAGGCCAACACAATTGAAAACTTTGCAATTGCCACGTCGAACAGTTCACACACTCACACACACTCGCACACACTCGCACACACACACACACACTCACACACACACTTGCGCTGTTTGCTGCTTTGTTTAGCTACACATTACAAAATGTCGGCGCTTTATTTCCGTTTCCGCTCAACTGGCAAAATTCATTAAGGCCGACAAAACGGGGCTCAGCGCTCAAAGAGTCACTCAATCTGTCAATCTGTCAATCTGTCAATCCGCCAATTCGCTGACTGCGAACGCTCGAGTGGGCGCCCGACGCTCAATAAACTTTCATTAACTTCGCTCATTCATCAGCCAATCATGCAGACGAACGGACGGACGGACGAACGGACGGACGTACGGACTCAGTCCGACTTGTAAGTGTTTTGTAAACATGACTTATCGAAATGGCAGCCAATATTTTTCGCAGTTGCAACTGAAGTGGCACGCCCCGCTGACATATCAATGCGCCTGCAGCTGCGGCCCCGATCTGCAGCTGTGCATAATTCATGAGGCTGCGCACACTTTCAACTTTAACGATTTACGGATAATATTGCCCTGGCAGCCAAATGTCAAGCAGCTGAAATCCTTCAAGTCCGTCAAGTGGACGAACGGACCAAAGACCAATGCAAAAATCAGGACTCTCAATTCAAGCAAGCGGGCGTCAGTAATCGGGCTTTGGCTACCGCCAATTACAATTCAATTCCGCTGCCAGCGAATTTAATTGAGCACTCAAAGACGCATTGACACGTGCGACAGACGGCGATGATATTGCCAAAAACACCGGCCAATCCGCTGGCCGATTTAGTAGCAAACACGAATCAAAGCTCCAATTGTCGCACGCCAGTGGAGCGGGCCCAAATGCGAGAAGATTGGCCATTGCCTGGCAAGATTTATCCCACAGTTTGCGTTTGTCACTCTGCACTCTGCACTCTGAGGCACAAGGGCAGCTTGTTATCGTGCCTGTCTCCACGATTCCAGCTTGATTGGCAGCTCAGGTTACAGCTACCACCAGTGGCAGCAGCATCGCCAGCATCGCCACAAAAATATCCTTCTGTGTCGGCATCCATGTTTCGCTCAACGACTATTTTTCCACGTTTTCCTGCCAATTGTCCAACTGTCAGCATACGCAAAGTGTTGTCAGAATTCTGTCCCTTCCACAGAACTGCAATTCCAATTGCAATTGCGACAATCTAATATGCGTCATGGAAGGGAATATCCAACCATTTGCAGCAATAGCTATTCGGGCTATGGCCACTTTAACACTTTTTTTTTAAAGAGAATTTCCTGGTGAGCTTATTTGCTTTAACATGTAAGCTGGCTTAGTTCAGATATGACATAAGGGATATACATCAGACAAAATAAACCAAATCATTCACATTTTGTATCCTGTAATAAATCGAAAATCAAAAAATAAAAAAATAAACAAATAAACAAATAAAAAAAATATTAAAAAATAAATAAAAATAAAAATAATAAAAAATATTATATAGAAATAAAGATTGCATTAACACAGTGGGTCTAGCTCATCATTCGCTTAGTGAACTCTTTGATGACATTGGAGAAAGAGTTCAAAGGCATCACGTCTTGAACTAATTGTCAGCATAATTAGAAGTCGGCGGCGGTACAAATCCCTGAGGACCATTGACTGATTGGCTAAAATATTGCGACATCTACGTCGATGGCGACGGTATGAGAGTGAGCGTGGGCGTGGCCAGGAGTCTAATTGAATCACGTGCGTGGGTGGAGGAATTGGCTTTGGCAGTGCAAATGGCGTTGGGACTAGGATTTGAACTGCTGCTGGGACTGGGAATTGCTCAATCGCTGACTTTTCTAATAGTTGTGCACGGGCACGCCCACTGGCGCCGCCCATGAGGCGCCATCGACGCGTACGCAATGGGACAACAACTTAATCATCATCACGTCGACATTAGTCACACTCCAAGCGCATTATCCTTTCAACCAAGCTCGCATTTGCGTATGTAAGACAGAGCTTACATATCGTGCGTGTGAGTGTGTGTGAGTGTTTGTGGGTGTGTGGCGTGTAGGTGGCTGTTGCTCGCTCACATGTCATTGGAAATGCCATTTGCAAGTCTCTTTTATGGCCACGACAATAAAGGCATTTGCCAAGACTGTGCAGCTATCAGATCGCTCCCTCAACAGCTGCATCAATTCGATAATTATGGCATATGCCATTTGCTGATTGTGCGGGGTCGTGGCGGGGCGTGGGCGTGGTCAGCGAAGGGCGACTTACATTAAAATTAGCTGCATCAACGTGCCTAATTACAATTGAACCGAACAGCGTTTAGGGCTCATCTCATCAGCTGCATTAAGCGATTAGGCCAGGCCTATGTCCACAAATACATATATACATATGTTTATTTATATTTGCTTTGGCATGCATGTGTGTGTGTGTGCGTGTGTATGTGTGTCTGCGTGCTTGTTTGTTTGCTTGTCTGCACTAATATGAGTCTGTCTACGTGTGGCATTTCGTGTGTGGGCGTGTATATATTTCAAAAATTTAATTGCACACGTTTACATATCACGTGCACTGCGGCTACCTGCATTGTTTATCTAAATAGATGATGTCGATGAGAGAGTGAGGAGAATGAGGAAAATGGGGAAATGGTATCCACCTGTATGTCGGTGCTGTGGCTGTTCGATGCCATTGCAATTTAATTAAGTCACGCAACATATCGATTCGGAGCTTTAATGCTAAAACAAATTTGGCAGCCGAATTCAGCAGAATTCAAATTCAAATTCAAATAATAAAGTTCGACTCGGTTCGAACTGTGGCCCCACTAATTGGAATTGAAAAACAAAATACATTTGAATGTTTTGCGAAATGCGTTGGGTAAACTTTACAATTATATCAAATAATTGATGCAGAAACTTCGTGGCTTAATTGAATAAAAGCTAATCAACTGAATAACTAAATAATAAAAAAAAAAAAATAAAAAAAAAAATAAATAAATAAAAAAAACAGATTTTAGAGCTGAAAAGTTGAAATACTCTAAGTATTTGCTACAAATTTATAACTTAAATATGTATAGAGAGAGAAAGAAAGAGAGAAAGAGAGAGAGAGAGGGCAGTTGTTATGGGACATCTCTCTATAAGCAGCTCACCTGTTTATAATGCGGCTCGCTCGAAGTATGAAGCGAATATTTGTGCATTTGCCGACTGAGCTGTGCCTGTTTAACCCTGTTTAAAGAACAACAACACAACAACACAACAACACAGCAACAAGAACAACATCATCATCATCATCAATATGTGGAGTTGGCCCCTAGGACAAATATGCTAAGCAGAGTCAGAATTTGGCACAGTCGCTGTCAGGTGGGCCAGTTGAGCCAGGTGAGCGAAGTGGGCCAGTTGGGATTCTGGCTCGTTGCAACTGTTAGTAGCAGTCTCTGGCCCAACTGGCTGTTGGCTGCTGCCGGTTGGCTGTGTCTTGTTAGCTGCTCCACTCACTGCGCGCTGCCGCGTCGCATATTTGTTAGGCAGCCCAAGGAAGCGTAAGACATTTGCCTGTTTGCCTTTGGCACGTGCATGGCATGCGGAATGGCAATGGCAGTGGGAATGGGAATGGGAATGGGAATCTGTAGGTTCAGCTAGATGGAAATAGCAATATACCTATACAAATATGCAGGTGTGTCTGTCTGTGTGTGTGTGTGTGTGTGTGTGTGGCAGTTATGCATGTTGTTTTCCTTTGCCCTTTCAGCGGATTTGTCGTGTTCTTTTTATGCAATTTGCTTGCAGACGACTCGTTATTTTATTGTTTACCTCCGCACAGGGCAAACATAAGTAGAACATAAATTTGAGCTGCGCAATCTTTGGCGACTGCATTCTCTTTTCTGTTGTTCAGACGAAATCGCACATACTCGCATCAGAAGGAAGCCGTGACTAAATAATTTCTGTTGATTTCGTTTCGCAATTACCGTTTAAATAACGACAAATTGCCAAACACTTTGACGATTGATATGGGCCTGCTGTTGATTCCGATATACTTTTAATGCTGGGGCAGCAAAATCCTTTTAGCGCTAATCAGCCAAACACAATTCAAGTGGCGACACATGCGAGTTGCAATACAAATTTGGGAAATGCTCAAAGTGCTGTCGATGGCGCCGGGGCTGTGGCTGTGGGCGTCTGCTTAAAAGCTTAAGTGAAATTACACTTGGAGCACAGCAATTTTATCCACGAAATGCGCAGCGCGCGCGGTCCAAAGACCTTCGCCCCGGGGGCGTGGCAGCGTGCTAAAATGCTCGCTAAAAGCTTTTGGCCCACTCAAATGAGGAAAATTTTCGAAAATTCTAAAGTGACATTGCGATAATCGCGTAATCGATGAAGTCTGTCATTATCATGAGCCCCGTTGATGTCGATGTTGCAGCCACGGCCCCAACCCCAACCCCAATCCCAGCCACTGAGACTGCCACTGCTGCTGACAGTGTCAAAGGCAAGTCAATAAGTAAAAATTTTCAATGGCAAAATGTCGAGGCAGGCAACCAGAAAAAAAAAACACTTAGATGGCAAAGCGGACAAAAAGTACGTACAAGTGGAAGAAAGTTGGGCAGGGGGAGGGGCAGCGGGACGGCAGGCTGTACGTTTAGTTTTCGGCGCTTGGTGTTGGCGTTGGCAAATTGCCTCCCTCGAACGCTGCTGAAACAAATAGATGCAGTAGCTAAAAGGGCGCGAGAGAGAGAGTGAGAGAGGGAGAGAGACTGCGCGAGTTGAGACAGCTCGCTTTAGCCAAAAAAGTTGAAGCTTTGATTTTGTGTTTCAGGAGGAGCGCTACAGGCAGATTCAATTTGACAGTTGCTAGAATTCAATTTTCTTGTCATCATGTTGCGGATTAGTTTCGTGCTACTTCAGGCCGACGTGCCGGCGAGACAGAGAGAGAGAGAAACAGAGAGAGAGAGAGAGAGAGGGAGATCCGAACGGCCAAACAGCAGCAGCAGCACAGTTGGACATCATTTGCAAAGTGCAACTGCAGCAATAGCAGCGCCTGCACCAAGTAGACAACAGACTGCGGACAGCGGACAACAGACAGCAGATAGTAGACAGGAGACAGCAACTTACCAATGCACACGCACAAATGAGAAAAGTTGCAACTTTTTGAAGCAGCAAAAAAGTTTACCAGCTGCTGCTGCTGCTGCTGTTGCTGCTGCTGCTTCTGCTGCTGCTGCTGTAGATCGACAGGGGACTACCGGCAACATGTTCTGTAAAGTGCCGAGGGATATGCGAGTTGGATGTCCTGGACAAATAATAAAGTTTGTGGCCAAGTCATGTGCGTGTGGCATTGAATTCCATGCACGTGGTGGGGCAGATGCAACAGTAGTTACAGAACGAAAGCATTTGTGAAACTTTTAAGTTCAGCTTAAACAAATTCAGTTACCACAAAAAAAATTAAGGAACAAATGTGCGACAATTAAAGTTAAATAATCGCGAAACACACACAATTTGATAAACATGTTTTTATGTTTCAATTGAGAAAGAGGGAGAGAGAGAGAGAGGGTATATAAGGCTCGATATATATAGATAGTTTTATTTGTAATTTAAATAATGAAATATGTAAATAAATACATATATAAAACTATAATTCAATAAATAAATACCTGCATGCATATACTGCAGTATTTACTGTATATACTACATACAGCTAGCTTCAAGTAACAATACAAAATAACAATTATGAGTATTATGTTAAATTTACTCCATTGTTAAGTGAAGATATGGAACGAACCTTGTCTTAAGGAACAAAGCCCAACATTGGCATTGTTCCGAAACATAATGCTAACTTAATACCCAACTGAATTGATCCATTGCTAATATGTTAAGCCCGCTTTGCAACTGTTTGAATGTTTGGATGGTGAATAGAGAGAGGCTGCAGGCTGAGTGGGTGGCGTGGGCGAAGAAAGTGGATCCGAGTATATAATTTTATCTTTGCAGACGCATTTGCAGGTGTATGCTTGCATCGCCTGCGAAATGGAATTTGCGGTTTTTGAATGGATGCACGTGTGTGAATAGATCCACGCTAATTGAAAAGATTATCAACTCAATGCATTAGATGACAATAGATGGATTTAGTTGACTTCAAATTACAATAATAATACTGCACCCATCAATATAGTTGCCTCCATGGCTAAGTTAAGATTAGGTTTAACCCCTAATTAAATACTCAATTTATGACAGAGGAGTGAATATTATAGATAAGTTTCTAATATGCTTAATGAGTTTGTCAACTGACAAACAAAAGGTCAGCATTTGAAATTAATAATTGTGATTTAAAGCTACAGCCAATTTTGATTACGTTATACATAGTTGCTTTCAAATAATTGGTTGATTATTTATCAAAGCCGGAACTCATTTAGAATGGAATTTAAGGGCATGAAGGCTTTGTGACAGACCCCTTTCTTGATCAGGGCGACCAACTGAGTTTAAGTAGCCATGTCCGTCTGTCCGTAAAAGATTTACAGGAGGCTTGTGTGATAAACAGAAACATTTTGTGTCTTTCGGATACCTTCATCCCATCAATATGCTCGAGCTGTATTAGGAAAGTGTATTTAGAGCAAGAGGTATTCCAAAATTAAAGTAAAGCCCATATACATACAAAAGTAAGTAAAGTGATTAGAATATTACCTCTGCGCAGCACACAGGAACAGGGTATCTCCAACTCCACGTCACTCCTACTTATTGTAATCGTTATCAAACTCATTTTGCTTCTTTCAGCCATTGTATTATAAACTTTCTGGTCTGCCATTCACTTGACACGAAAATAGTGTGGTCAGATCTCAGTTGTTGGTTAAGCTGGAGCTGGAGCTGTCAGGCAAATGAAATGTATATCAATTAGGCAATTTCTGTGGACATGTCAATGACACTTGCTATCTGTGTCTCAGCTGGCTGCACTTTGGGGGCAGCCACAAGCTGTCCACAGCAGCAGCTAGAAACAATTAAAGAACAGCTTAAGCAACAGTGAGCTGGCCGAAAGCTTATTTAAGGTAAATTTAATGTTCGGCTCTAATTTGTCACAGCAACTTCTTTGTCACTCATTTGGGCCCAGCAGGCGGGGCTGGGAAAATATGGAATGTCAACTGAAATGACTTATAGACTCCACTAACTGGCCGCATGCGATCCATCTCCGACCAACCGACTAACTGCTTAAATACTTAATATACCAACAACAACAATAGCAGCAACAGCATCAGGAAGGAACAAAAAACATGCAGGATAAACAAGAGACAAAGGCATGACGACGACAAGGCAAAGGAGGTGGAAAACAATTTGCTGCCGCCTTCGGTTGGGCTCCAGCGCTTGTTTGCTCCTTAGCCAAACCTACGGCGACTACCGTTACTATTGTTGGTGTTGCTGTAGTGACAGTGGCCCGAATTCCGAACCGAAGCCGCTTGATGGATTACAGCCAAAAGGCGGCAGCTCCGGGAAGCCAGTGGAAGGTGTGGCCCAGGCGGGCGGCAGCAGCTGCACGATTAGGCTTTTGTTTAGCTGCTTGTCAAATTTCTACGGCCACACCCCCAGCCGCCTCAGCCTTAGCTCCGGCTCTGTCTCCGGCTCCGGCTCTGGCTCTGGCTTTGGCTTCGGCTTTGGCTTTTGTGAGTAGTATCTGCGGCAAAGTGATTTGTGCACCCCAAAGGATTGGAAATTCGTTTAATGAAGTGAAGGGTTAAATTTACCAAAAGGCTGAGCCGGGCCCCCAAGCATTGGCAAAAGGAAGCGGCTTACGGGGCGCACACAATAGAGGTGGAGCCCAAGACAACAAATTCAATCGAATATCCTCCCACTCACACGCACGCAGAGTCCTCAATACGTATCGATGAATAGAAAGTTTAAGAGCCATTATTTGGCCAGCATTTGGCTTTAAACTAAGCCAGGCAGCACCAGCAGCAGCAGCAGCGCTTCCGCCAATTACTCTCGAATGCCTTTCAGTGACCTTCACACATGACTCCAGCCAGAGGCCGCGTCAATTCGACCGCCACAGACTGGTGCGGGCCACTGACAACATAATCATTTATCATAAAAAATGGCATTTCTCAAGTGGCATATATGATTGCGCCGGAGCCAAGCCCAAAAGGAAGCCAGGCCGAAATCAAGGCCAGTTAACCTAGCAGAAGCCTAGAAGCTGCTAAGAAGCCGCCTGCATTCCCCATTCAATGGGCCATAAATCTGCAGCCATGGGCCAACGTTGCGAAATGCGAAATGGCCAGGGTAACGGCAGTGGCAAGGGCAGCGGCAATGGCAACCATTTGTCTAATTTTAATGGGCATGCTAATAGAGCCATTGGCTTGTCGAGTGGTCGCCAGTGGATTGGTCAGCCAACACCTGCCCCTGGTTGCTCGGACTCGCCATTTTGGGGCCGCTCGAGTTTTAATTTATGTGCGGCAAAAAGTTTTTGGCTCATTAAATATACCTCAAAATGTTAAATGACTTACGAGCCCCACTAAAGCAGCCGCAACGAGATGTTGCAAACGATTGACTGCCGTCTGGAACGTGCCACTGTCGTGCCCCAGCCAAAAGCCAACTGCGGCAGTTATTGCATCATCATTTACTCAATTGCCGTTACGTGCGGCATTATCGGCCACAGCCAATCGCACTCGGCATCGCAATCTCAGCAGCCGGTCGCCCGACCGGGCCGATGTTTGCGTTATTGATGAACAGACAAGTTAAGTCCTTTGTCTAGATTTTTAGTAAGTTCTGAGGGGGTATACTCTGAGGCAGAGTATATCAAATTAGTGATATATACTTATATATAGATACATATATATGTATATATATATGAATAACTAGTAAATACCCTACCATATAAATAAATAAATATTAATAAATATATGTATATTATTTATTTATTTATATGGTAGGGTATTTACTAACCAATCACTCCTTTATTTTCAGCATGTTTCTCGCTTAAATTATTCTATTTTGTTTAGCCATGGTGCACATTATTCATTAATGAGGCGCATCTATGGGTAGAGAGCCGCAGCACAGTTCAGCAGTGCAGAATGACAAGTCGAGCAGAATTGACTCATTTATTTGCCGCTATCATTTCACCTGACACTACCTGTTCGTATTTGCGGGCAACATGCCTCAGGCAGTGGCACAATAGTATAATAACCGAACAGACACGCTACTCCAGGGGGGAAATGGCCAATTCAATCAGGACAGCCAACCAAACCAGCCGTCCGATTCGCAGCTGCTGACATATTCTCGCATGCAGGCGGCATCATAAATATTTATGAGTGCGCCGGAGGCAAAGTCGTCAGTTCCGCCTCCCTTGGTGTGCATTTGAATGCATTTATCATAACAAGCCGAAAGTCGAATAAAATCGCATTTATTTAGAAAACACGAATTGAACGAAAATATGGATGAGCCCAGCAAATAATGGGGTTAGCTGCTAAAAGCAGAGCTCATGCACACAGCTCACACACACACACACGTACAGCGCCAAATTTAATTTCAAACAGAAACCCGAAAACCCGTTCAGGCCCAATCAGAGCCAACCCCTGCCACGCTTCCGTTGTTAGTGTGTGTGTGTATGTGTGAGTGTGGCCAAAACTATGATGCTGCTTTTGCTATTGCAGTCAACACAATTTGTGCACGGGCAGCGGGCTTAGCCGGAACTAACCGAACAAAACTCAGCCACTCTCTGGGCCTCTGGACCGCCCGTTCGGTTAATGCAGTTGCTGGATGTGCTGCTCTTTACTGCTGATGGCAAAATAGTTGTTGATTTTGAAACAACAACTGAGCAACAACTGCAACGCAGCGGCAAAAGTTTTCTGTTTTTTTTTTTTTCCTTTTTGCCTTTTTTTCTTTTTTATTACTTTCTTCTGTGAGGCTGTGGCGTTTTGCGTTTGCCGCTGATTGTTGTGCTGTAAATTGCATTTGCGGTCAACAAAGTGAAGCAGCAACAACAACAACAACAGCAACAGCAACAGCACAGGCTTCATTTTGTTCTGTTTGCTTGCAATTTTTCGTTGATTTCTGTTTCTCATTTTCATTTTCATTTTCATGTTCATTTTCATTTTCATTTGCTGTTTGTTTCATTTAAATTGCCATTAGGTGCGGCTTTGTGCCAGCTTCTGCTCACACGCTGCGTCTGTCTTTCCGTCTGTCTGTGTATGTCCGTGTCTGTGTGCCCATTTGAAAAACCACAGCATTTGGGTTACGATTACTCACACACACACACACACACATAAATATTCACACCCACTCACACACACACACGCACACACCCACACACAACAGCTGGTTAACATTTCCGGCACTCTCTGTGTCTGTCTGCGCTTAGACATTTTTGTGCTCAATAATTTTCACTTTTTTCGCCCCATCTTTTCCAGCTTGCACTAAATATTCAACAGTTTTCATTCCATCTGGCCCACCGGTTGCAGCTGCTCTCAGCTTTGCTCACTTTGATTTCGTTTTCATTACCTTTTTTCCCGTTTTTATCGAGGAAATAGTGCTGGCTTGGTTTTTAATTAAAACAACAATGCGCCGCTTCACTCAGAGCAACCATTTTCATTGATCGGCTAACACCCCAAACCCACACACACACACACACACACATTCGAATGCAAACAGTATTATTGTATTGCCAGGGCAGCCAGGATGTTGTCGTCGTCGTTGTTGTTGTTGTTGTTGCTGTGTTTTACTTTTAACAATTTCATTTCAGTCTCGCCCTCTGCCAGTCCCTTGGCTTTGTTTCCGAACGTGTTTTGTGTGAAAAGTGATAAGTGAAATATGCTTTTCAGTTTTCAATTTAGTAGTTCAATGCAATTCCAATTGGATATTTGCAATGGGCAACGCTCCACGCCCAAACAGTTGAACCAAACCCCCCTCCGCCAGATTGGCAAACTTCTGTTCGCCAGTTAAAGGGGAAACATTCACAAAATGTCGACAGTCAGCAGTCCTTTAATAATGCTTTTATTGCATCGCAATAGAAATGGAAACAAAACAAAACAAAACCGAACCAAAGCCCTTTGTGAGATTTGTGTGCAGAGAAAAAATGCAGTCAGCAAAAGGTAGAGCCAGGCATAGTCTATCATTATAGTATGCGCACTCTGTGTGGGGACTGAGAATGCGGCGATGCATTGCATCTACGTTTGCATTTGCATATGTGGGCCATGGCATCGGTCCAGTTCGCTGAACTCGCCAGTTCTTTGGCCCGGCCCAACCACGCCCCACGGACCCTCCTCTGGGAGCCAATTTAGAATGCTCCGTGCGTCGCGTCGCGTCGCGGACACCTCACGAGCACTTGACACTCTTTGTGTAACGACGCCGCCGCCCCACCTGCCAGCCCAATATTTTTAATCCCTTTGACTCTGTGGGCGAGTGCAGCACGAATGAGGTGCCAAGTGGGCGTAAGGCAAACATTTGCCAAGTCAACAGAGAAGGCGACTCGCAGCTAAATCGCCATTTTGCACAGTGTGGCAAAGCTTATTAGCATTCGATTAACTCAGTTATTACTAAGATATTTGCAATTGCTGTTGTCACTGTGTGCAGCGTGAAGTGAATATCTTTTACTTTACTATATTAAGTATATTATTTTAAAGGCACTGTAGGGGTAACTGTTTCGTCACACTGTGTACTTTCGTTGGAGTTGAGCATTGCGCAAAGGACAACCAGTTCGAACGACAGCAACAGGCACAGAAATGCATTCACACACACAAACACACTCTCCCACACACATACACACACACTTCCACACATCCCACAATGCGAATCATAGAAAATAGACTGCGCCAAATTGGTGCTCGTCTAATGCCTGGGGCAAAGTTCATGAGGCGGGTCGTGTTTGTGGTCGCGGTTCGTGTCTTGTCGTACATCAACAGTGACATGGCTCATTTGTGTTAATTTGAAAATGCTAACAGCAGCAACGAGTTGCTAATGAGTCCCCCAACCAATTTCGACCCAGCAGGCTCTGGGCTCTCGCTTAAAGCAACGAAGTCGGAGTAGCAGGTGAAGCCACATATAATTTCGATCAGATATAGAATTATTATTATAGCGTGAAACGTTTACTTTTTTAATCCACAACCCAAATTCTCTGTAACAACTCGAAGCACACACACAATGACATTTAAGAAACTCCTTTTCGTTTGCATGGGTAAGTCTCCTACGGCCCAGTTCCTAGTGGTGTCGGCTCCATTGATCCATCCATCGATCTGTGTCTGGTGCAGGCAACTCGTGCAGCTCGCCAATGGCAGAGACAATTATGCAGACTCTAATGGTGAAGACTAGCCTCTACTGGGAGGTAGACAGCGCGGCATTGCGCACCTGGAACATTGGCCGGCGACCGCACAAGCGATGCCTCAAGGTTCTGCGCGAGCACGGACTGCGCTCCGATCACTTCTGCCGGCTGGTAATCGGGTCTCGATAAGAGGAACTTCATTTCGTTTGATAAATATTTTCATTTCACTTTCGGGCAGCTAACTGTCGAGGACTTTTACTACTTTGACTACGTCATAGCCATGAACGAGCACATCTACAAGGAGCTGCTGCTGTGGGCGGAGGCCAATCATGTTCTCCACACCTCCCACGTAATAATGCTCGGCGCGTACGGCAAGAATGGGAAGAGCGTCTCGATTATTGATCTGTCGCCGGTATGTTGAATGCAGAATGATTCGATTTGAATTTAATTTTATTGTGTAAAATTAACTACGTTGCAGGCCCGCAAGATTAAGGCCTTCAGAAATGCGTACTATCAAATCAAGGACTGCTGCAAGGAGCTCATACTTGGAGAACAGGTTAGCATTGTGCGTTACGATGTGCCCAGCACGGATGACGATGACGAGGAGAAAACTTATAGGGAGAAACATATTTCACATGACGGTTCCTCAGAGGGTCTCGATTCACCATGTTCCTTGGTTGCGCCATGTCGAAAATCTAGCTCCAAAAATTCTTTAAGATCACCGTGTTCAGTGTGTTCCATAGGTATGCCCAAGTCCAATAGGAAGAAACTCTGTCACAAGTGTGGCCAGAAGTTCTTAGCTCAGCTCTGAGCGCAAGCTTCGCATAGACTGTTTTGCTATCCTCCAAGACGAGCTCCAGTTTTTCCGCAGCGGTAAATTGTTGATTATGAAATGAACATTAAAGTGACTTTAATACGACAGCTACTTAAATTTATGCAAGTGCCATCGATCTGTGGCTAATTGGCTCAAAGCGCTGCCTATAAAAGCCGCCGTCAGTTGCCAGAGGGCTCTGCTAGTCCGGACTACCTTGAGGTGTGCTGCCCTCGCATCGCGGACCGGCAGCTCAGCATGGAACGCAGCTTGTTGCCGCAGCCATTGGAGGCTGCCTTCTCTACCACTGGACTCGGGCCCAGATTCGAGGCCCAGGCGAGTGGCAATGGCTCCGTTCTCGACAACGTAAGTTCTACGTGTGGATATTTATATACATTTTTATATTTATTTAGATAACAGAGAGGAAAAATATTTTATATTATTTTTGCAGTTTAGCTAGACTTTGTAGAGTTTGCCATTAAACTTTTTAATTTAACAAAAAAAAAAAAAATATTTTTTTAATGAAGCCAAAAATTAAATAAAAATTATTTGTATATATTGTATAAATATATATTTATATAATTTAAACAAATATAAAAATTATTAATTTTTTAAATATTTATATTAATTATTTACTCAATTTAAATGCCAAAAATATTTATATAAATTTTATAAATTAAACTAAAAATAAAAAAATATATATATATTTTAGTATTAATATATAAAAAATAATACAATTTTTATATATGAATATATACAAAATAATACAATTTTTGAAATATTTATATCAATTATTTACTCAATTTGTATTCCAAAACTTATATCTATTCTTTAATTGAAGCATAAAATTTAATAAAAAAAATTTAATTTAAAAACATTATATATATAAAATATAAATATATAAAATAATTAAATTTTTGAAATATTTATAAAATTATATTTATGTGAAAAATATATACACAAAATTTAAGCTCAAGAAATCGTATGTTTTCAATGCAGGCAAATTATTTTAAGAATATGTTAGGATATTCCGAGGACAACCCGAGGCCATAGTCACGGTCTATGATGTATATTGAATTGAGGTCAGCTTAGTTCAGTTTTCACAGATCTTAATCAACTTTATCTAAATTTAAATTTGCAGGTGCTGCCGGATATGGCGCACCTGGTCAATCCATACTGGAGCCGCTTCGCACCGATGGATGCCACAATGAGCAAGATTCTGGGTATGTTTACTCTGATCATCCTGATCATCTCGTGCTGTGGCAATGGCGTAGTTGTCTACATCTTTGGTGGCACCAAGTCGCTGCGCACGCCCGCCAATCTGCTCGTCTTGAATCTGGCCTTCTCCGACTTCTGCATGATGGCCTCGCAGTCGCCGGTCATGTTGGTGAACTTTTACTATGAGACGTGGGTCTTGGGGCCACTGTGGTGCGATATTTATGCGGTTTGTGGCTCGATGTTTGGCTGCGTTTCGATCTGGTCGATGTGCATGATCGCCTTCGATCGTTACAACGTCATTGTCAGGGGCATCAACGGAACGCCCATGACAATCAAGCTGTCCATCATGAAGATTCTGTTCATTTGGCTGATGGCCACGTTCTGGACCATATGGCCCCTGATCGGCTGGAGCAGCTACGTGCCGGAGGGCAATTTGACGGCCTGCAGCATTGATTACATGACCAGGCAATGGAATCCACGCTCCTATCTCATAACCTACTCGATATTCGTCTACTACGTGCCGCTGTTTCTCATCTGTTATTCGTACTGGTTTATAATTGCTGTAAGTGTGCGAGCCAGAAGATTAACTACTTAACTACTCCTCCGATTTGTAGGCCGTGGCAGCACACGAGAAGGCCATGCGCGAGCAGGCCAAGAAGATGAACGTCAAGTCCCTGCGCAGCTCGGAGGACTGCGACAAAAGTGCCGAGGGCAAATTAGCCAAGGTAAGGCTGAGGTAATTCACTTGACACTGTTTCACATTCCATTACGTACTCAGGTGGCATTGACGACTATTTCGCTTTGGTTTATGGCCTGGACCCCATACCTGGTCATCTGTTACTTTGGCCTCTTCAAGATCGAGGGCCTGACGCCACTCACCACCATTTGGGGCGCCACATTCGCCAAAACCAGCGCCGTCTACAATCCCATTGTTTACGGCATAAGGTAAGGAAGCGCAGCCCTTGAGAGGGAGCATCTCTAATATTTCTATTTATTTACAAAAGTCATCCCAAGTATCGACTGGTGCTCAAAGAGAAGGTATGTCTGGCTTATCTAATCTTATCACCGAACTCGAACTTTGTATTACCTTGTGTTTTATCTTTTATTTTTCATTAGTGCCCCTTTTGTGTCTGCGGCAATACTGATGAGCCCAAGCCCGATGCACCCGCTGGAGATACAGAAACCACATCAGAGGCGGAATCTAAAGCCTAGAATTATTCAAAATATACTTAAATTTTCAGCAAGTGCCTAAAAAAGGCAACAAATGTAAAAAGCAAAAAAAAAAAAAAAAAATTTTATTAAAACCATGTCTGGTGTAGCTAATCAACGATTTTATAAATCTGTTCAAATGTGGCGCTGCAAATGAGGTAAATATATTTTTTAGCAATTTTTAAAGCTAAGCAAGGTCTTTAATTTATTTAATTTATGTCTATACTATTATAGAAAGAGGCAAGATTCGATAGTTTGTGTGGCTGCGTAACTATTGGACCGATAATAATACATTATTCTCTATTAGAATCCTACAGTATTCTTGATAGTCCCTTTAGTCTATTCTATTGTAGGGTTCCTTAAGAAATAATCGATAATATACGTATTAAAAATACTAAAACACTTTTTTTTAAATTTTCTTATATTAAAATGCCACGAATTAAAGTTAATAATAATTATAGACATTTTAACCCAACAAAAGTAGTTCTTTATTATCATTAGAAATCCTCTACATCGAGATATCAACTGTCCATAAAAGGGCATGAAAAACAAAAAGTATTTTTACCATTAAAAAGGTCTTTTTGCACAAGTTTTCCTGTAAAAATATTTATCCATCTGCCTGTACTTCGAATATTTTTGCACTTGTTAGGCAATATAGTTTATAGATCTTCCTGTAAAGTATATCAACCATGTTCTATGCGAATTACAAAATATATAAGAAATTAGTAACTGTATAATTGCAAGTTAAATCTGACTGCGCTTCAAGCTCGTGAATCTTGTCAATGCCATGAAAATTGCGTCACGCATACATCGACTGAAAATACGAGCTGAACTCTTGATTCCCACTCCGTCAATTCCCGTTTGTTTCATCTGCCTTGGCACACATTTCAACGACGCTAATGTCGCTATTTGCTCTGGCTGCTGCGTCTTTTGCTTAATGATGATAATTACTCAGTTATATTCGCCACACGGCCCCCGCCCCTTTAGCACCACTTCCCGCACATTTGGTCTAATGAGCATGTACACACACATACACACACACAGAGACAGAGACAGTCCCATGCATACACACTCGACAGTCTAATTAGAATACAACAAAGCAAGAAGCAAAGCTAAATTTTTGCCCGTCAGCAATTTGGCCAAAAGTTCATCAGACTCTGCCACCAAGTGCTGATTCTCAGATGCCGAGCACTCTCATCGCATACGTATATCATCTTCAGGCCGAGGGAGCTTAAGATATCAACAGCTGCAGTTGGCGCTGCACCCAACCAGTGAAGACAACAGCTGCAATGGGGCCACGCATCTGGATGGAGCATTTATTTGTGACAGCTGGCTCTAAATTTCAATTACTCTAGGATAATTGCATGTGGCACACTCGGACTCTCACCAGAACAGCGTGGGACGTGCTGCACCCGACCTGGCCCAGTGCTGCCCGGCCAGCTCGCCCACGGAGGCCATGGCCAGGCCCTGGAGTGTGCTCACGCAGTTGTTGTACTCGGCGACCAGCTTGTTGAGCCTCAGCTGGGCCTCGCAGCCCTTCAGGCCCACCTGAAAGCTGTCCAAGACATAGGCGCCATCCTGCTTGGCCTCTGCAGTGGGCGGCAGCTTCTCCTCGATCGCCTCGCGCAATCTCTGCTCGGCTATGGCGCCGCGCTGCAGCGTCAGCTCAAAGTTTACATCCTGGGCATAGGCCAGCACCTGTGGAGACAAATGGGATATTTCCGACGGCTGTTGGGCAACTTGAACGCAATTCTTACCAGGCACATCCAAACTGAGATCACAATCACCGTTGCAGTCGACATGCTCAGTGTGCGTTCAATGGGCAACTGTTAATCTCAGTGTCAGAATCATCTGTTATATCTTATCGGGCCGGGCGTTCGGATAGATAAAAACAATGTTGTAAAATCGCTTGTAAAGGCGCGTTCGTATATCTCGCGTCGTTAACAGCTTTAACCCAGTTAAGTTTTTTATAAGCGCACAGATTTTCTGTTTCTAATATAATTGCTTATCAGCGGAAATGCTAAAAAGTAGCTAATTGCTCAGCTCATGTAAATATATAAATATATACATATATGTATACAAATATCACTTCTCTTATCAGGTGAGAAAAACACACACATAAAAAAAAACACCAGAAGCGGATGTGAGTCACAGCAGCATTGGTCAGTGGCCAACCAACATTGCTGCTCCGCAATGGCCAACTTCATGTTGGCTTAAATGACAGCACGTACGCCTTGCGCTGGCCACGCCCACACGTAGCCAACAGAGCCCACAGAGGCGCAACAACAACAACAAGAAGCCGTTGCCTGCTTTTGCATATAAATCCGCAAGCCCCAAAAACAAATTTACATACATGCGCTCCCAGTGCACCCCGCTGTCATGTTTTTTATTTATTTTGTTTTATTTTTATTTTTTCTTGTTTTGCTAACCAATTTTAGCATATATTTGGCAGAACGCTGCTGCGAAGCGGCCTGCTTTCATTTTGTCCACTTTTTTTTGAAGCACTTGAAATGCCGCAACTTTTGCATTACCAGAGAAGGGGGCTAGGCGCAAGTGGGCGTGGTCGGCTGTGCCACAGAACTTAGCAAAGCTCAGGCCAGGCCACAAACACAAATATACACAAACACATACACTCTCTTTGGCATATTTGTTGTAATGACACAAACAACAAAACTCGAGTTTCAATCTTGGGGCAAATATTTCAATTAAGTGACAAAACTTTGCACTCGCCTTGATCCTTGTAATTCGCCTTGTCATTGCTGTGCATGTGTATGTGTGTGTGTGTGTGTGTGGGTTTGAGTGTAACAAGCGCTGCGCTGACATGGCCAACGGCTGTTTTTGAAAATTTACATTTAATTACATATTTGAATTTGAATTTGAATTTGAATGTGCTTTGCCGCACTTGGACGCCAACGAGGCGTATGCGTCATTTGGCTCAATCTGGCATGGGCCGAGAGATTTGGGGTCATTTGTGGCAAATCTTTGGCTCGTTAGGCCACTAACCATTTAAGCCCAACAGCTCTTGGGCCCCAAACTAGCTGCGTATTGAATGAGGACATAACTGGGCACAATGATAAGTGAAACTGCATTGGCCACATAAATCAACATTGGCTTCCCGACAGTCAGTCAATGGGCCACTTTGGCTGGGTATGCGCTCAAGTCGAGCACGGGAGAAGGACATAGCAGGAGCCAAGGCAAAATTGAGTTGGCCATTTTCGCAAAGGGCCGTAGGGTTGGGCCACTGTGTAGAAATGCCGCAAAGGCGAGCAAATAAAGTGAAGGAATTCAAATATTTGGCCAAAATGCGTCAAGTTTTTACTTGGCCAGCTCGAGGACAGTTGTGAGCTAAGCTTCGCCACATTAGCCCCTCGAATACCTCCCCTTCCCTTCCCGCCTCACAGAGGCACGCAGCAGGAGCTAAATATTTACACCCGAGCGAACCCCTCGAATCGCACGACTCGAACTCTGGCAAATTTCGTAATAGCAGCAAATTTAATAAAGTACAGTTATGCAGAACGCTTGAGCCACTGGGGCAGCGCAGGGCCACATCAAAGCGGACTTTGACCATGGGTCAAGGACACAATTGGAAGCTTGGGTGCTTTGAGAAGGTTTATTTAAAGTATATCGAATCTATGCTGGTGTATTGCACTTAAAGTATGTTTTTTTTTGTTTCGGGCATCCGGAAGAGTCGTCTTAGATCTGAGCTGGGCCTGCTGCGGGTGCTGCGGGTGCAGGGGTGGCCGTCAGACGTGCCTGCCATTCGTCATCGATGAGCTTCAGTTCGTTCTTGGCGGCTGTCAGGGCGGGCTTGACGCAACGGATTTGCAGCCAGGGAAGCGTGGCGGTATTGCAGTTGGCGAAGCCCAGCTCGGCATTGGACAGCACATCGAGGACGCGCTCGGACAAGTCGGCTGGGAAATTGGGCTGGCTGAGCAGACGATCTGCCTCCTTCTGCAGCACTACGGACTGGAAGAAGGAGGAAACGGAGAAGCCACCAAAAGGCGCTGCCGCTGGTGGTGGTGCGACAGCAGCCGGGCCAGCGCCAACTGCACCCGGTCCAGGCGCAGCTCCACCAAAAACTCCATTCAGATAAGGATTAAATGCAGCCGCAAAGGGATTGGCGCCCGCAAAGGGACCAAAGGCCTACAAAGAATTCTCCAATTAGCGCAATCCCAAAAACGTGCCTTCAGCTGTCGAGGATTACCTGGGCATTGATGCAAGCGATGCTAGCGACGAGTAAAACAATTGCGAATTTCATTTTAAGGCGATTCGATTCGTTTTGTTCTGAGTGGGGCTCAGTCGTAGTAGTTTCAGAGAGACTAATATCTGGTCAGGCATTGGGATGGTCTTATATACACATAATTAGCCTGCAATTCAGTTCGCTTATCTTGGCCCTGGGCAATTGAACTGATTTACATGCTCTACTGTTTGTTTATCAAATGTAGCAGCGTAATCCCCATTTCTAGGGGTTATCTACTTAGATAATAGCAAAGTCTAGTAGCTCGCAGAAAGTGTCGAGTCACTAAATGACGTCAGACTGCATATTTGACAATTTTTAAAATAGTTTCTAATATTATTTATAAATATAAATATATATTTAATTTTTATAAATGTTAAATTTGTTTCTTTTCATAATATTTGAAATATTATATAATATTTTTTTATTTTTTACTATAACTCAAGAAATTTGTGTGCAAAATGCGAAATCTTGAAATGATTCATAATTTGTTTTTTATTTACAATTTTTTCTGCAAGTAAACAAATACCAAGAAATGAGTATTCGGAGTAAACAAATTAATTAAAAATTATGCAAATATTGTGATATTTACAAAATCTTGTTGGCCAAACAAATATGATAGATATTTACATACATTTATTTTAATTAATTATTATTTTAATTATATTTAAAATATATATGTCTTTGATTGTTGAGAAACCAAATTTATAAATATATAAAACAAAATACTATCTTTTCTCATTGATAATCACTTTATAAGTTGTTTTTTCAGTTCGTGTTGCTATCTGTACGATCTCAACGTCAAACAGCATTTATATCTATCTATGCATGTGGTATATATGCATATGCTGATAAAAAGACAAACAGTAAAACAATTTATGGATTAAAAATAGATTTTTAATGCTACAATTCAGCCCGATGTTAACTTAACATTTGGTTGAATAAATTCAGAATCAAGTAACAGCTTGCTGCTTGCCGTTAGCATATTATAAGCTTCTAGAATTTTGAATTTAACAGTTGTTTTTCATAAGCTTTCAATAGTCATTTAACAGAAATACAAATGCAAAAGCTTACAGCATAATTTTAAAAATGTATACTGAAGTTCAAATATGAAAGATGCAATGAATGTGTGTATTATATTTACTTAACTGAAAACACAACAAATAAATATATAATTAATGTTAATATTCATTATAGGTTTAGGTTTTCGCGCCCTTTTTTAAATAAAATATCGATCGATTCTACATAGTGATTGTCTGTTAAACTCGTATGGCCATGTTAGTTAACTTCTGCATATTCTGTTAACGCAAGGTGAGCAGCTAATCAAAAGTATCGGTATCGATGTTTATGGCATCACTAAAATTTTTGTACACAGCAAAAAATCGATTTAGTTCGACGAGGAAAAACGACCCCCGCGTCCAACACACTAGCCCCAAAGGCAGAGGGAGATTAGTAGTAGTAACGACAGTCCTTCAAACATTACGCAGCCAATCGTCGGGCTATACTCCAAGGTTTGCCCAGCAGAGAGTTTAAGAAAAAGAAGTGTGAAGACAGCACAGAACGTGCAGCGCAAACAAAACGAGTGAAAGTGCAAAATTATAACATAAATCTATGCGACTGGCGTTTTCAACAATTTCTTCCAGCCAGTAACAGCCTCAGTCAACGTTAGCCCCAGTAGCACCCAGCACTGAGAATCGAGCGTTTCCACCCCCAACATTAAAAAAAAAAGAGTGCACGCCGCGTAAGTCGTCCAAACGTTAAAAATAGATTCGCATCGTAGTTGGGCAGAGAAATCAAATTCAGCTTTTTTTTATCATTTACTGATAGTTTGTGGGTTATTAAATAAATTGAAGCATTAACAGGCAAGTCAACTAACTCAAACCCGTTCACAGCAACCGCGTCGCTGACATCGAGCCACATAGAGCACCTCCAACAACAACAACAGCAGCACGATGGCTTTCGCTGGATTGAAGAAACAGATCAACAAAGCCAATCAGTATGTGACGGAGAAAATGGGCGGTGCGGAGGGCACCAAGCTGGATTTGGACTTTATGGATATGGAGCGCAAGACGGATGTCACCGTGGAGCTGGTGGAGGAGCTGCAGCTGAAGACCAAGGAATTCCTGCAGCCAAATCCAACGGCACGCGCCAAAATGGCAGCCGTCAAAGGCATCTCGAAGCTGTCGGGCCAGGCCAAATCCAACACGTATCCGCAGCCCGAAGGTCTGTTGGCTGAATGCATGTTGACTTATGGTAAGAAGCTCGGCGAGGACAACAGCGTGTTTGCGCAGGCGCTCGTCGAATTCGGCGAAGCGCTGAAACAAATGGCCGACGTCAAGTATTCGCTGGACGACAACATCAAGCAGAACTTTTTGGAGCCCCTGCATCATATGCAGACCAAAGACCTTAAGGAGGTCATGCACCATCGAAAGAAGCTGCAGGGCCGGCGTCTCGACTTTGACTGTAAGCGTCGTCGGCAGGCCAAAGATGATGAAATTCGTGGTGCTGAGGACAAGTTTGCCGAGTCATTGCAATTGGCACAAGTGGGCATGTTCAACTTGTTGGAAAACGATACCGAACATGTCTCTCAGCTCGTGACCTTCGCTGAAGCACTCTACGATTTTCACTCTCAATGCGCCGATGTGCTGCGTGGCCTGCAGGAAACGCTACAGGAGAAACGTGCCGAGGCAGAGAGCCGGCCACGCAATGAGTTTGTGCCCAAGACGCTGCTCGATCTGAACTTGGACGGCGGTGGCGGCGGCCTCAATGATGACGGCACGCCGTCCCACATTAGCTCGAGCGCCTCGCCGTTGCCCTCGCCGATGCGCTCGCCCGCCAAGTCAATGGCCGCCACACCGCATCGCCAGCAGCAGCCCTGCTGCCAGGCCCTCTACGACTTCGATCCCGAGAACCCAGGCGAACTGGGCTTCAAGGAGAACGACATCATAACGCTCCTCAATCGCGTCGACGACAATTGGTACGAAGGTGCCGTCAATGGCCGAACCGGCTACTTCCCCCAGTCATATGTGCAGGTGCAGGTTCCCCTGCCCAACTAGATCGATCGCCTGCACATTGACCATAAGTAACTGAATGTTGGTTTCGCAGCTTGGCACATAGTATAATTGCAAGGCAGAAGCATGCAAATGTAGATGGTTATATGCGGATTAATATGGTTTAGAGTTACGATTACGGCTTAGCTAGCACAGCACATTCACGTGGCCATAAAACTATCTATTAAAACGGCGCAAATGCGAAACAAAAAACAAAAAAAAAAAACGAAAAAAAAATATACTAAAAAAAGAAGAAAAAACGATAGCAAACTAAATTAAATGCGAAATTTTACCAGTTGGCAAAACAATAACTACAAATTATTAATTACAATTAACTTAAATTAAAGTATGTAATTGTGTATGTACTACTTACTAAATTTTCAAATGTTACGAAGTTAATAAGAACTTTCCATGCGTTTCCCATTTAAGAATGTCGGCAATTGCTCTACCTTGAATTACACTTCTTATGCTCTATGAACAGCAGAAAAACAATATTTATATATATATCGAATGGAAACATGTCAATCCAACATATTGATTAGCTAGATATCCATACTACATACTTACATAAATATGTTGCGAGTCTTTGCTTTCTCACTCACTTGATTGTTGTAATTTCTAATTTGTAATTTCCATTGCGCTCTCTATCCAAATTCTATATAGTATACCTAATGCTACCTACCTAAAGCATATATATATGCATACATATATATATATATATATACCTACTATATACCTATATATATTTATTGTATACCCCTAACTGATATTTGTGCAAAAACAATACTCCCCACACTCTATCCCCTGAGACGGCCTATAGACCGTCTTCAAGTTCGTTGTAAAATTTCAAGAATTTTTGTCAAATTCAAGGATATAATACGATAACAAAAATTGATATCCTACATTTTTGCTCCTTTTTATGTGTGTTGTTTTTTTGTTATTTATATACATAACTATTACGTAAAACAAAAACAAAAACAAAAACAAATATATATAAATATAGATATATTTATTAAGCATATTATCTACATGTATATTTATTATTATGTATTTATTATAACTTATACCGAGCAGCAGCGTTAATACAACAAATATTATATTTATAATAACAACAGCAATGTAATGAACAACGTAACGGAATCCTCCTAAGCAAAACCAGCATATAACTAGTAAAAATTTGAAAATAATTATTAATATAAACGCGTTGATAATAACTGTTAACATAAGCGACAACTCAGAAAACCAGTCAAGTCAAGTCGAAGCATAGCAAAAAGAAAACAATTACTAACCAAAAAGCAAAATGAGTTTACTAACAATAAATGCCTAGATGAATATGTATCTCTATCCGCATCTGTATCTGTATCCAAAAACAGACGAGTCAAGCCCCATACATAGAATGGTGCATACCACGCGATATACATGCAAACACGAGTGTATATAGGCAGCCGTATACACAATTATGTATTTACTGATAATAAATTAGTTAATGAGCAACAAAAAAAAAAAAAACAAAAAAACTAAAATTTACGAACGCGAATATAAATCTCGCGACATTTGCCAAACATTTCCAGGCGGCAGCCCCATTTAGAGATTTTGGCTCGACCGACCGAGGCAAGAGCGAATGTTTTTATTTTTGTGTTTTTGACGCATTGATGGGAGGCAAGAGTAAAACAATAATAATTGTAATTATGCATTTGTGTGGTGGAAAAGATATTAAATATAATATATATATACATAACTACATACATACAAATAATACAAAAAACCAAACTATATAAGAATAACGCTAAAAACTGAAATCTAATTTATGCAAAACAGAAAAAAGAATTCAACAAAAAAAATCAAACAAAAATAATAATTGATTACATTTAATTTTCAATGTGTCTTTCGTTCAAAATCAAAAAACAAAAAAAAAAAAGCAAAAACAAAGAAAACCCGAATTTGTGTTTTGTTATTTGCACGTTGACCTTAAACCGAGCCATGCAACCTTACCATTCCGCCACCTTTGTCATCCAGCTTAGCCTTGGCCCAGCCCCGAGGTCTTGATATGAATGTTGCGTAACATTGACTCGGATGCTGCACAGGAATGAGACCCGACACAACGACGTCGTCGTTGACGGCGCCACAGAAACAGCAGAGCAAAAAAAAAAAACAAAAAAGCGCATTGAAATGTTCGATTTTCCACACAAAACACAGTGGGACAGAGGATGTACACAAATCCGAAAACACCAACCCTAGCCAACCCCAAAAGAGTAAGACGACCCAGTTGGAATGACATTGAAACGTGACGCAACACCCCCTGCGCATATCATCATCCATTGAGGTCATGCTGCCACCCCTGCCACTGAATTCCTCTGTGTGAGCAAGTTCGTCTACAATGGGGTTGCGCCTGCTCCAATGCTGACTACCCAAACATAGAGTAATGTGTCCCACTCGGCTCTACAATGAATGCGAATATGTATTTATTATTTACAACTTTGTGTTTTTTAAAACTAAAATGTTTTTCTTGTTTTTTATTTACAAACTTTTTGCAAATTTATAATATTAAATATTGAAAGGTAGCAGAAAAAAATTATTTTACAATGACAATTGTTGATTCTGTTATAAAATAATAATAAAAATATATAAATATATATATTAGATTTTATATACTTCTAGACTTTAGCAATGTTTGAATTTGTTATGCAATTTTCAAATAATTTTTGTTTTTATTTTTTTTTTTTAATATTAAAATCTGGTTTAAATTTTAAGGCATCTAACATTCAAACACAATTAAATTCCAATTGAAAACAAAACAAAGATTTTATTAAATTTTTAGTATTAAATAAATATTTATTAACTCAAATATACATGTAATAAAAATTAAAAAAAAAATTGTTTAATATTTTGTTGATCTATCGGAGTTGAATAATTGTGAATTGTTTTTTTTTTATTATTATAATTAATTATTTTTTATTCGAGCATGTGCTTATATCAGTTTGCACACCGCAGTAAAAGTTTTAGAGTTTTTTCCTGATATCATGCACATATCATATGATGTAGTTTTCTGAATCTTCCATGTACATTAACATCATTAACAACTGTTTGTTGAATTTTGCAACTTTTAAGCATTTCATGGAAAAGTGAGACCTAGATCGAGTTTTCTAATATTCATAATTATCGTTGGCTCAAAATAATATTTTTTAGTGTATATTATATTGCATCTATTACTGCATATGCTCATAAATAATATTTGAAATATGTAAACTAAAGTAGTTTTCAATTTAATTTGTATACCCTATGAAGCTGGAAAATCAGGGTATAATGTTTTTTGTGTTACCATTGTTATTTAAATCTCTTCAAATTATGACTTTTTGTACAAATGTCGAGACAATTACAATAGCTTTTGATATATGATAGCTTATCAGTTTAGCAGTTGGTCTAGCCCCAAGTGACTAATAAATGGAAAAGAATTTGATACAAACATGGCCCAGGTCTTATCAGCAAAGTGGGCTGCATTTTATTTAAAATATGATAAGACTTAGGAAATAATTGATCGAATCGGCTGCACGCCCATACTCTATAGAGAAGCTAGTTACACTACGACATACTGTTCGTACTGCGTGAGTAGGCGACGCTTGGGTCGGTGGAGCGCTTCGTGTCCCAGTGTCAGGCAGACGGGGTCCTTCTTGAAGACACCTTGATCCTGGAGCACTGCGTGCGGAGCACAGCGCCAGGGATCCTCGGTGTCCACCTGCCACTTGAAGAGCTTCTGGCGCAACTGCTTCAAGGTGCCGCTGTACTTGGGCTTGTCCACCAGATTGAAGCGCTCCAAAGCATCCGCCTTGATGTCGTACAGCTCCCACTCGGGTCGCTGGTAATACTGCTGCAGGGTGCGGTACCAAGGCAATGGCTGCTTGTTGATGGTGGCATTGAGGATCTGCTGGAACGTGGGCGATGTATAGAAGTCCTGATCAATGGGAAAGTTCGCCCAGTAGTTGAGATTGTGTATGAGCTTATAGCGGCGGTTGCGCACCATACGCATGGGGTAGGCCATGGTCACCTCATGGTAGCTCTGGCTACCGAAGACTGCGTCACTCTCCACGGGCTCGGGCTCCTTATGCAGCACAGGCAACAGCGACTGTCCGCTGAAGCGTGTTCCGTTCGGCGGCGACAGCTGGAGAGCGTCCAGGACGCTGGGATAAATGTCCAGCAGGCTGGCCATAGCAGCGCTCGTCTCGTGACGACGTGCATCGGGCTGCTGCGAGCTGAGAATCAGCGGGGATCGAATGCCGCGCTCATAGAGATTTGTGCGGCCACCCGGAAACGGGGGACCATTGTCCGAGGTGTATATGACGAGGGTATTCTCTGCTAAGCCGGATGCCTGCAATTCCCGCAGCAGCAATCCGACTCCCTGATCCAGTCGCGAAATGGTCATGTATTGGGCGGCCAGCTCTTGTCTCACCACATCCGTGTCCGGTAGCCAGGCCGGCACTTCAAGGTTGCGCCAGTCATAGTAGATGGGCTTCCAGTCCGGTATGGTGCCCATTCCCTCCTCTCCACTGCCCCAGCGCTCGCAGAACTCGCCGTATTGTGGCGTGATGTGTCCACAGCGGTGCGGATCATGGAAGCCCACCAACAGAAAGAAGGGTCTGGCCTCGCGCTTGGCCTGCGCTAGAAACTCGCGTGCGTACTCCTTGATCTTGGTGATGTTGCGGCCAATCTGGTTGATCGAATGCTGCTCCTCCGTCTGCTCGAAGTCAAAGCGAAAGTTGGAGGCGGCGCCAACATGCTTCTTGCCTATTATGCCGCTCAGTATGCGGCCGTTGCTCTGCTCGCGCAGCACGTTGGGCAACGAACTCACCTCGGGCAGCACGTTGAAGTTGTGCACGCCCTGGTGCAGCCCATACATGCCACTGGCGTGACTCGCCTGTCCGGTCAGCAGCTGAGCGCGGCTCGGACTGCAGCTGCTGACGGAGCTGAATGCGTTGTTGAACAGCAGTCCGCTCCTTGCCAGCGCATCCAAGTTCGGTGTCTGGCAGTACTTGTTCAAATAGGCGCCCATCTCGAAGCCGGCGTCGTCGGCGAGGAGCAGCAGCACATTTTGCGGCGTCTGTGAGCAGCCAACGGCGCCCAGCAGCAGCAGCAGCAGCGCGGCAAGGTGAAGGCGCAACAGCATTGCGACTATTTCAGCTCTGGACAGCAGACACAGAGGCAGACCAAATCGAACCGGCGACTCACTCAGCCAAAGCTCAACTGATCCGTCAGCATTTCAATATATGGCACTCGCAGCGAGTCGACGCTCTCATCTTTCTTTCTTTCTTTCTTTCTGTCTTTCTCCCGGCACACTCATTCAATTCCAATTCAAATCCAGTTTTAATCTCTTTCCCAGCCAGAGCTCAGCGTGTGCGCTCTTGCACAATAGCCAAACCTGGGTACACAATCTATACAAAGGCAAATCTAGATACGTATATATGTATATCTATGTATGTATGTATATATGTATTATATGTATATTGTATATTTTGTACAATGTACATTCACTTTGACCGGCTTTCATTCGGGGCAGTTAGCTCTATCTGTTGATTATATTTTCATATAACCAAATTGAACTGACTATTATATGTATATAAGGTATGTTAGATAAATAAATTCTGATAATATTTAAATTTTTGTATTCAATTTTTTTTGTTTGTATTTTTATTTTAAATATTATTATTATTATTGTTAAGGTTTTACGGTAAATTTGCTTTAGAGTCATATCCAATAAGCTGCAATAATGAAAATGAAATAAATGACAAATAAATCTAAATATTACTATTGTCAATTCTTTATATACTACAATGAATGACATACTGTTTGTTCCATTAAAAAAAGTATATGCCCTTAGAGACCTACCCCGTACATGGATCTGTCAGATCAGTTTATATAGCATATCGGATAAAACTAAATGGTGCCAGAGAGCGAAGCACTCTTCCTTTTAAAGAGTAGAATGAGAACGAAGTGTAATTAGCACAGAATTGTTTCATTTCGTCTTCTGCGCAGCTCATTTGAGCTTTCGATACAATGCGCAATTTCCCCTCATTTGTGCACTTTCTGCTTTCCTTTCGTTCGTAATGCAATTCATTGAGTATTCAATGTATAGCCAGTGCCTGATGATACTTTAGCCTAGTGACAATTTTTACTTTATGTCAATTCATCAAAGTGTCTGCAGTTACACATTTATTTATTATGTAAGTTCAAAAGTTCACTGCAAAAGGTTCTATTTTCGTTGGGGCATTACGTTAGACATGTTGTAAGCGAAAGCTCGCCAAGCAATTGTTTAGCAACACTTAGCAACATGTTGCACTATCTTCCCTTTCAGGGAACATGTCGTCAAGTATTCGTCAGCTGTGTCTATCAACAA
Source organism: Drosophila meridionalis (assembly GCA_035045145.1). Lineage (NCBI taxonomy): Eukaryota > Metazoa > Arthropoda > Insecta > Diptera > Drosophilidae > Drosophila > Drosophila meridionalis. The sequence continues at coordinate 6,422,373 of JAWNPG010000020.1, read as the reverse complement.
GCAGATGTTATAATGCAATGCAATTGCTGCATCAGCCGGCAAAGCAAATTCAACCTTTATCTCTCTTCCTCTCTCTCTCATACTCACGCAGTTTTATGATTACCGCATGAAATATGTGAGATATTATTGCAGTCGCTTTCACCCTCTATCTATTTATTCATGTGTCATACCTATGTAATCTATATATGTAATTATTAAGAAAAACTTATGAAAGAACAAATCATATTTAAACACTTTTTTGATGATGTTAAAATATTTCCAAACTTAATAAATTTAATTTGCTATTTATTTATTTATATTTTCTTTTTTTTTTTTGTAAAATACAATATGGAATGATTTTTTTTTTATTTATTTATTTATTTTTTTGTTTTTGTTTCTTATATGCCCAAACAGTTAAAATTAAAAGATTAAATTTAATTTGAGTTTAGTAATCAACATTAATTTAGTAACCAACATTGCCAGTTATTCGTTTGTTTTTCTTTTCCCCTGCTTTTTTTTTTGTAAAAAAAAAATAAAAAAAAAATAAATTGCCTTAGCTGGCAGTTTACATTGCAAGCGAACTTCCGCCAATCCACTTATTTTGTTCGACTCGCAAGGAAGTGTGGATACAAAAGCCTAAAGAGCCAATGCCAATGTTTCCTCATAAAAAATTAAAAGGTTCCCTCACAGCTCTCGCTAAATAAAGTTTATGCTAGCAAAATGCATTTTTTGCCATCAGAAAATATAAGTTATTCAGGAAAAGTTTGTCTTTCTTTAACGTTCAGCAAGTGAGAAAACAATTTTATTATGAATACTACAAACTTGGAAGTATTTGTGGAACAACACAAATTCTATAATAAAGATTCAAGATTTTGTTGCAAAGCTTTAAACGAAACGTATTTCTTATTGCCAAAAAATATTCCGAGTATTGCCTTGAGATATACATAAAACTAGGTTGGCTCCTTGTTTTGTATGTATATTATAAGTTTAGAGTTTGAGTTTACATAGTTAGGCGATAGTGAATAGTTGTCTCGTGAACTAAGGAATTTGGTGGATTATCCTCATTTCTCATTATCCTCGTTTCCCAGACAACTTAACTCAATGACAGATACTTACCTTTAAAATGACATATATATTATCCATTATATAAAATTATATACTGCAAATAACTCCTTGTTTAATACAGGATAACTAAAAAAAAGTCCAACCGCCCGTTAATAATACGCATTAGAAAAATGAGATTTTCTTTTTTTTTCTACTTTTATACCGACTTGATTTTCTTTCTAGCGTTTATCGTGTCATAAGGAAAGTTAAGCTTTTTATATATTGAATTACGATAATTTAAGTCGGATATTACGAATGATAACAAATTCATTTCAATTAAGTCTAAGCAGCCTGACTAAGTTGTACCCTACACAGCTTGTCATCAGTTAAGAAAACACGAATTAATGCTAATATATTTGTGAATATAATATATTCCAGTGCGCATTCAGATATTGTGAAGAGAGCGAATTTTTGGCTAGCGAATGAATAAATTAGTTTGTTCAGGGTATAAGCAAGAGTCAATGAGTTTAGTCGAAAAGTTGAACAGGCCAGCCGCGTGCTGAGTGTCGCTTATCTTATATATTCATTACATATGAATAATAAAGTGAATATATACGATCAGCAGTTATAATTGTTTGTTTTATGGACCCCTCCCATTTCAGACTTTATTCAGTGGCAACGACTTTGTCCGGCCGCTGTTTGCACAGACAACTTTGAACATTAAAAGATATTGCAGGCTAAAGATGCGCGCCTGAGATGTGAGGTGTGAGATGAGAGTGTGTGCGTGTGTGAGTATGGGAATATCTGCAGCAGTTGTGTATCTTTTCTGTCACACACTCGACAGGCTACAACTGGTTTAGACGTTGCCGATCGCTGGCCGACCGAAAATGGATTTCGAGAGTGTTTTGGAGAAATGTGGGAGCTTTGGGCGCTATCAGTTCGTATTGCTGGTGCTCTATGGCTATACGAATATCTTGTCGTCCTTTCACTATTTCTCACAGACCATCATCGGCTTCACGCCGCCGCATAGGTAATATATGAAATTCATTTCAAAGACCTTCATAAATAACACAAAATATAATTAACATAATTTGCAGCTGTCGGCCTGACAAAGTATCAGATTCGTATGGGCTGATAAATATTTCAAACTCCGATCGCTGCAGCTATACTAAATGGAATCCCAATGAGTCGATAAACCAGGAATTCAAATGTGAGTCCTGGCAATTTGAGCGTGAAAGCAATTATGAGAGTATTACCACAGAGGTGAGTAGACCCTAAAAGTATGCAACAACTGAGGAGTTCAACTGCTTACACTCGCGTCCTGCCATATTGTGCACAGCTCGAGTGGGTCTGCGATGATGCTTACAAATTGGCCGTGGGCCAATCCTTCTTTTTCATCGGCTCCGTCCTGGGCACCATATTCTTTGGCTATCTGGCAGATCGTATTGGCCGACTGAAGGCCTGCATGCTGACGACCTTGACGGGCGCATTTGGGGACTTCATCACCTCCTTCGTCAACTCACTGCCCTTCTTCTCGGCTGGCCGCTTCATGGCCGGCTTATCAACAGACACACAGTACATTCTGATGTACATATTGGGTGGGTCTCATCTGCAATTATTTTCCACTACAGGGTATTTAACAGTCTACTCAATTACAGTGTTCGAGTACCTGAGCCCCAAACATCGCACGTTGGGCCTCAACATCGTTCTGGCTGTCTTCTATTGCGTCGGCTTGGTCATATCACCCTGGGTGGCCATTTGGGTTGGCACTTGGCGCAACTATCTGTGGGCCGCCTCGCTGCCGGCACTGGGCGTGCTCTGCTATCCGTGCCTGCTCTTCGAGAGCGCCGAGTGGCTGCTGACCAAGCGGCAGTTCGACAAGGCAGCGGAGTGTTTGCGCCGCATCGCCAAGTTCAACAGGCGCCAGGTGGACGAGTATGTGTTTGACGAGTTCATTAAGTACTACCACGAAAAGATAAACACGGAGCAGAAGACCTCAAACGACACGTTCATGGGCATGCTAAGGACGCCTAGATTGCGCAAGTTTACCATCATACTGCTGCTTAAGTCGTAAGTTTGGTGGAATTAGAATCGGTTAGAGGGAAGCCTACAATAATGTCTTCACAGCATGATCATCACGGTGGCCTTTGACATACTCAGCCGCAACATGGAGGGCATGGGCACCTCACCGTTTCTGCTCTTCTCCTACACCAGCTTCACCTACCTGCCAGCCGGCCTCACCATCATACTCTTCCAGAACTACATCGGCCGCAAGGGCATGGCCTGCGTCTCCCTCTTTGTGGGCGCCGTCATTACGGCTGTGACGGGCTATTTGATAGCCAACTTGGATCCGACTGAACACTCGCTGGTGCTGGCGCTGATGGTGGGCCTGGGCAGGTATGGAGGCGTGGTCGCATACGATGCGGAGGCCCAGTACGCCGCCGAGATAATACCCACCAGTGTGCGGGGGCGGGGCATGTCCAATATACACGTCGTGGGCTATGCCTTCGGCTTCTTCAGCTCGTATATCATCTTCTTGGGCACTTACTACAAGCCGCTGCCGTCGCTTTTCATCAGCCTGCTAATGTTTATTGGGTCCGCCCTATGCCTAACCCTGCCGGAAACGGTTAAAAGGCAAGTTTTTCCTCATCATATAAATTCCCCATCATATTTACAAACTCTATTTATAGGAAACTGCCCCAGACATTAGCGGATGGTGAGACCTTCGGCGTAGGCGAAAAATGGTATTACTTTCCCTGTTTTGGCCAAAAGAGCAAACTGCCCGACGACACGATTTCTGTTGCCACCATAGAAAATACTCATAAAACAATTCAAACTACCTAGATCTGAAAATAAAGTTTATAATTATTATTATTATACAATTGTATTTGCCAATGCATTTCTTACTCTCGAACATTCATAAAGATGGAATTTCGTGTAGCAACTCAACCTTTCTTTAGATAGCAGAACTTTGAATGGACTGATCCTGTTAGTTGCTCAGTTTTTATTAGATTTTATGGTGAAATTGGGGCAATTTAAGTATTATGATTTAATAAATGCATAAATCTGCTGAAATCCAGTGAGCGACGTCAAGAAATCAGACGCCAGAGATCAGCTTTAGGATTTATGATTATCACGTCGATGCTATCGGAGCTTGTTCCTAATGTATGCACATCAAATGGCTAATAGCGCCAGGCGTGCGCTGGAAACCGAGAATTTCGCAATGTCAATAGAGTTGTAATCTATACTATATGTCGGCCGGGCTTATGACCGAGCGATAAACGTGTCACCCAGCGATAATTCTATTAAATTTGGTTAATCCGCAGACGTGACTTACAGCATCCGATACTAAATCTTTCACTAAGCGCTTTTGTGACTGCCGAAAAATTGTTAGGCCGCTCAGCGGACTCGTTTCAAGTTTAATGCCTGATAAGAGAAATCATCTGAAATGTACATCTCGAAAAAGCCCCTTTAAAATATTTGTAGGCTTCCCCCGGCGTTAATGCCGAAGCGCCATTCACTACCGCAGCTGGCGTAAGGCATAAGACTGTTATGGAACCTTGGCTGATAGGATTATATCGGATCTAGAGTAAATCATTATAGGACTATATAGTTAATATGTAATGTAGGCAATTAATAGGCAGAACGCAGCTGACTCTGGCGCTTTGTTTCAACGTACGACTTCTGTGTTTGCCCAAGGCTTAAAGTTTTACAGCACAATAGAGATAGCTAAAGCCGATTCTCACCCTAATCTTGTGCGACTTCTAACGCCGCTCACTCTATATAAGGCAGCAAGTCAAGAGCAGAGCATCAACAATCAGTTGACTGTTGGCCGCTGAGCATGTTGCTAAGGGGGAACCGTCAAGTCCTCAGCTCCATCTCCACATAAAGTGTGTTTGAATCGCAAGAGTCTAACTCGGAAACATGGATTTCGATCGGGTGCTTGAAAAGTGCGGCAGTTTCGGACGCTTTCAGTTCGTTATCTTAATACTGTACGGCTATACGAATATATTGAGTTCATTGCATTATTTCTCACAAACCCTAATAACATTTACGCCGGAGCATTGGTAAGTACTTAATATGAATATGCTTGAGATCTTAACTCACTGATTTGTTTTGTTTAGGTGCTCCCATGATGATCTTCATGGGCTCAGCGCTGAGTCGATTCGCTCCATTTATTCAAATGTAACTGATCCCGCCTGCACTCCACTCAATGGCGTCGTCAACGGCACAGGCATTGCCGCCGAGGAGGACACTTGCCAGAATTGGATATTCGAGCGTGAAAGCGGCTACGAGAGCCTGACGACGGAACTGAAATGGGTCTGCGACAAGTCGCATCAGCCGGCCGTGGGCCAATCCTTCTTTTTTGTCGGCTCAGTGGTGGGCACCATTACATTTGGCTATCTCTCTGACCGCATTGGCCGATTGCCAACCATGCTAATGACCACCTTGGCTGGCGCATCCGGCGACTTTATGACCTCGTTCGTGCACACCTTGCCCTGGTTTGCGTTCTCCAGATTTGTGTCGGGCCTCTCCACCGATACGATGTACTATTTGATGTACATTTTGGGTGAGTACACCTGCAATGCAATGGATTCAATCCCTGTGGACAGTTGTGTATCAAGATTTTCTGCCTCTCTTTAGTGTTCGAGTACCTCAGTCCGAAGCGTCGCACCTTTGGTCTCAACATTATACTCGCCTTCTTTTACTGCTTCGGACTGATGACTTCCCCCTGGCTCGCCATCTGGATTGGCAACTGGCGCCACTACTTGTGGCTAGCCTCGCTGCCCGCCCTGGGTGTGCTCGCCTATCCGCTGCTAATCTGTGAGAGCGCCCAGTGGCTTCTCACCAAGAAGAGATACGATCACGCCGTGAAGAGCCTCAAGTGGGTGGCGCGCTTCAATGGGCGGCAGGTGGAGGACTCTGTGTTCGACGAGTTCATCAAGCACTATCGCGAGAAGGTGATCGAGGAGGAGAAGCTCACTAAGCACGAAGACACCTTTATGGGAATGTTCAGAACTCCGCGTCTGCGACGATTCACATTGACATTGCTGCTCAAGTCGTAAGCTCCGCTCTCTTCGATCACATCTGGCTATTGTCTTACTCTATTTATTATTGATACTAGCGTCATCATTACACTCTCTTACGATGTGATAAACCGCAACATGGAGGGCCTGGGCACATCTCCCTTTAAGCTGTTCTCTTACACGTCAATCAACTATTTGCCAGCCGGCTGCACGATTCTGCTGCTTCAGAACATCATCGGGCGCAAGGGCATGGCCTGCGGTGCGCTCCTGGTGGGCGGCATTATTACCACAGTCACGGGCTTCCTGATTGCTTTCCTGGACCCGAAGGAAAATGCTCTTCTTCTAGCCATTATGATCGGCCTAGGTCGCTATGGATCGACCGTCTCCTATGATGCGGAAATTCAATACGCCGCCGAGATCATTCCAACAAGTGTGCGAGGCCGCGCCGTCTCCAACATACACGTGATTGGCCTGGCCTCCAGTTCGTTGTCCTTCTACGTGATCTACTTGGCAAAGTTTTACAAGCCACTGCCGTCGATATTCATAAGCTGTCTCATGTTCCTTGGCGCTGGCCTATGTCTCACGCTTCCAGAAACTTTAAACAAGTAATTTCCTCAATTTAACCAATCTTCCTTAGCCAGCTAATAACTTTGCTCTCCATTGCCTAGAAAACTACCTGATAACCTGGCCGATGGCGAACGCTTTGCTATGAACGAGGGCTGCTTGTACTTCCCGTGCTTTAAGAAACATCGCGAAAGCTTAGCCGCAAATGGCGATAACAAGTCTGATGCTTAGGTCTATGTGTGCCTAATACCCAATACACCTGAAACTGATTAACTAACCAAACCCTCTAACCTGATGATGAGCTTAACATTATGTTAGTTCCTGCAACTGAATGGTCTGATAAGTATTACTCATGTAAAGAATGCATAGTAATCGGGATTTAGCCGTTAAATTATATATATATATATATACATGTATTCCACTTAATCTACTTTCATTTTAATTAAACTGAACTGAAAACTAACTAAATTTCATTTATTTTAACTATAACCAAATGGTATATCATCTATATTCCTATTCATACATCTCGTTAACTGTAATATTTCAATTTATTTCTTAATATTTGGAATATTTAAGAACGACTTAGATAGAGATATAATGAACTATAATTTTCATAGCTTCAGAGTCACCGACATTCAAGTCGTTGAGCCGTTGGGCTATATTTTAGATGAAAACACACAATTTGTGTACAAGATAAACATATACACATATAAATAAATACTTACATATATTTATATTATAAATTTATAAAAATATAATTATAAATATATATATGTACATACATATGTATATAATTGTGTAAGCTGACCTTCGTGCTATCACCTTTTAATAAATATATATATAGAAATATATGTATGTATGTGGGCAAACCAGCTATTCATATACATACTTATGTATATACTGATAATAAAAAAATATATCCGAAATACAGCAGAAACAATCAGAAATTGTTTCAGTTCGCATTGTTTGAGCTTGCAGTAAAGAGATTGTCAGTGCATAGCATAAACTAGACTAAAATTCTAAAATGGCAAAGTTTCTGATTTTGGTCATAGCTTTGTCATTATATGGTGGGATTGAATCAATGCAGACAGAATCGAGAACTATGATACAGAATACCAAAATGCCTCCACACTACAATAGAGCAAGCGAACTAAAAAGTGACGAAAAAATCAAAATTATAAAACACTTATTTTTGCAATATGTGAACGCTGCAAGTAAAATTATTAAGGATCTAAGAGACGAACTAACATTAACTAAACTTAATAAACAGTTAATGGAGAAACAGCAGAATACAAACAAAGAACTGGAGAGAAATATGACGGAGGCTATCGCTAAAAAAGATGCTCAGATTCTTAACTTGACAGCAGAAGCTGCTGACATTAAAGCTGAGTTGGAGCTGAAGGAAATCAGTAGAATTAGAATAGAACAGAATTTGAGAATTTTACAAAGAAAGCTTAGTGATAAAAATAATGAAATCGAATTGAAATTAAAACAATTGCAAGAAAACTTTACTGCTCAAGAGGAAAATCTGAAAATTTGTGAAAATAATGTTAGTGAAACACTAAATAAAAATAATGAAATTGAAAGCTATCAAATCAGAATTAAAAATTTCAAATCGAAATTAAAACAATTGCAAGAAAACTTCACTGATCAAGAAGAAAATTTGAAGAACGTTAGTGAAACAGTAATTAAACCTGAGCTAAAGGAAGAGAAAGTGGAATTCGATGTTGTTGGTTCAAAATCTGAGAGAGTGGAGAACAAATGCCAACCCTATGACAGCTCAACAGATGCCCATTTAATATCACTTCCTAATCGGGAGAGTTTCGTAGTGCCGTGCACTGTGCTCGGGTCCGATAATCAAGTCTGGTCAATTGTCGAGCGTCGATTGGATCAGAAACTTAGCTTTAATCGCAGCTGGGAGGAATATGGCCAGGGCTTTGGTGACTTTAGCAGTGAATTCTTTATAGGAATGGAGAAATTGCATCGGATGACATCGTCGCAGCCACACGAGCTCTTGATACGATTAGACAATGGCGGGGGAATAAAAACCGCGTCTTACAGCCACTTTAAAATTGGAAATGAAACTGAGGGATATGCTATAGAATCACTTGGCGAATACTCGGGAGACGCTGGCAATGGATTGAGTGGGAGTTTATATCAAAAGTTCAGCACCTTCGATAATGACAATGATCTACTCGATAATTCCAACTGTGCCAGTCATTCCGGCGGAGGCTGGTGGCAAACATATTGCGGCCAATCGTAAGAATATATGACAGAAATTCAATTTATGTATAAAATTATTATAAATTAACATTTTGTGTATTCCCATAGAAATCTGAACTTTTACCGCAGAGATAACATGGTCTACTGGAACAATCTCCTCGATAGCATATATTTCGTTGAAATGTTGATACGTCCAACAAATATCGATTCAAATTGAGAATACAAAACTATAATCCAGACCCATATTAACATGAATAAAAATCGAATTTTTATAGATTTGTATACATGTTTTTTTTTTTAATTGTTTCTAAAATTGTAGTTATTATCATATTTGCAGTAAATCAAAATAAACTCTCCCTAAATATTAAAGTAATACACTTATGCTAAACTAGAACATATTACAGAGATGTAAATGTAAATGTGTATAATAATAAGTATTCAATTCATTCAGTTAAGTGAAATTGTGCCGCTTAAATGTTAACTATACGATTTTGATTCCCATTTCGGCTTCGATAATTTACATGCGTTTGGAAAATATTCTCATTGGCTTAATTTTGATTTAAGTTATGAGTTACTAAAGAATATTGTTGCTTACAAGTCTATATAAGTATATAAGCCTACATTTTAAGACAGACATATGTATTTAAATTTAATTATAGATATACATATATATATTCATGTATAGGTGTATGTGTGTGTTTTAGCAAGAAATATGCATCGAAAATGTTCTCTAGATACTGAGCACACAGTTTGTAAATTTTAAGTAATCTTTGAATAGTTATTTATGAGGTATTCATACAGCTAACAAAGCACAGTTTTACATTTATATTCTTCTTCTTTTTTTTTAATATATAAGCTTCTGCATTATTAAGTTGAATAATTGAAATCCAGTATTGATCAGCTATCTACTGAGGGCTATTGTTGCTGTAGTTGCTTGTTTGAAAGTGTTAAGTCGGCCAAAAGCCAATAGAAAATTGTTTAACTAAACTACAAGCTAGTCATAGGCATAGGTATTACAGATTCGCTCAATGCTTCGCGTCCTTGAGGGCCTGCTCCTCGCGATCGGCATCGATCAGAGACTGTTTGCGCTTGTTGTATTGGCCGGACTCCACCTGCTGCTTGGCATCAATGAGCGAATGCTTGCGTTTGTACTTTTCCATCTCAGAGTCGGAGTCGTCGTCGTCGTGATGCTGCAGGCAGGGGAAGTCGAACATGCGTTCGCCCTTGCCAAACACCTCGCCCTCCTCGATGGTGGTGGGAAGACTCCTATTGAATCGAAAATATGTAAGAGTTGAGCACTTTGTTAGGGAACAAAGAATTTCACAAACTTACCGGTTGAGGGTCTCTGGCAGCAGCAGGCATACAAAGGAGCCAGCAAAGAAGAGCACACCCAATATGATGGAGGGAGCTGCCTTAAAGAAGGTGCCCAGCCATAGGATGTAGGGCGCCAAGAAGGACGCCGCAAAGCCGGCCACGTGCACTGCAGCCACGCCCTGACCGCGCACACACGTAGGTATCAGTTCTGTCGCATACTGCGATCCCGACTCATACGAAATGGCTACGCCGAAGCGCGCTGCGATGGTCAGACAGGCCAGCAAAATGGCATTGTGATTGTGCTGCTGATAGGCAATGGCGATGCCAGCGGCAGCCGTGAACAAACCGCCAACCAGCAGCGAGCCCGATGCCATGCCCTTGCGTCCAATGCGATCCTGGAGCAGCACCAGCAGAATACTTGAGGGTAGCACCGCCAGGGCGCTGAGCGAGAACATTATGAAGGGCGAGATGCCCATACCTTCCACATTGCGCGACACGGCGTCGTAGCACAGTGTGATAACCATTCTGCAATACGCGGCGTATGAGTAATGTGTTAAATCAATGATGTAGAAGTACTTACGACTTGAAGAACAGAATCAGCGTGTTCTTGCGCATGCGCGGCGTCTTAAACATGTCCAATAGCGTCGCGTGCTTCTTGTCATCGCCGCCCTGCATCTCGCGAGTCATTTGGCAATGGCGCCTGAACTCATCGAACTCCGCCTGCGACACATGGCGGCCATTGAATCTGGCAACGCGCTTCAGCCGCACTATGGCGCCATCGATGTCATTGCGCGTCACCAGCCACTGAGCGCTCTCCTGCACCACAAAATAGTAGAGCACCACCAACAGTATGGGCAGCGATGTGCAGGCCAAGTAGATCTGCCAGTGCCCGGCCAGAACGGCCAGCCAGGGCGTAAAGACCAGGCCCAGGCAGTAGAATAGACCCACAGCCATATTCAAACCCAATGTGCGCATGCTGGGCCGTATATATTCGAGGACTGCAGACAGAAGATGATTAGAAATGCATAATTTATTTTGGGCATTGTTGCGCAGACACTCACCTATAATATACATGAGATAAAAGTTGGTATCGGCCGCCAGGCCCGATATGAAGCGGCAGAGCGTAAACGTGGCCACGCTCTTGGTAAAGATGGTAGAGAAATCACCAGCAAAGCCGCAGAAGTTCGACAATATCAAGGCTGGCACACGTCCAATTTTATCAGACAACAGACCATAGAACAGCGTGCCGACAACAGAGCCAATGAAGAACAACGATTGTCCGATGCGCGCCTTATATGCTGAGTCACAGACCCAGTTCAGCTGTTGATTGATTGGAAAGAAAATAAATAAATAAATAACAAATAAGTTAAATTTACACAGTCTTCAGCAGAAAGCTAAAATAAAGTTGTTGAAGCCATGATTTTGAAATACCCTTAAAGCTAAAATTTTTAAATACACTTAAAGCTAATGCAACAAATTTTTGCTTTTTTTAAAATTATTGTATTTAAAATATTTTAAAAAATATATATTAGAAACATATTTTTTGAAGTAATTATATCTTTGGTTAACAATATAACTTGATATTGGTTAAGGTTCTTTCGAATAAGAGATAATAGTAGGGAATGATCTTGATTTTATTTTTCATTTGCCTCATCTCGAAATAAAGCTAAATTTTAAAGTAAAGACTTTAGTTAATAAAGCTATATATATACAATATTTATATAGAATATTATTCAATAGGAAAATATTAAGAACAAATTTAATGCGCATAAAATAGCAGCATAACATTCATAGATCCTGTAATTACTATTAATTACTCTTAACTACACTTAATTAATGAATTACTCTTAGTTTTTATTCTTATATTGAAATCAGTTTTTTTTTATATAAATATTACATTCCTTAGGCTCAACTCACCTCGGTATTCATGCTTCTATAGCCAAAGTCATAATTGTATATCCACTTTTCGCATTTCTCCGAGCTGACTGTGACATTGGGGCCATTGATGTCCGCGAGGCGCGTGCACGAGGGACTCTCGAATTTGGCATAGATGTCGGCGATTTCCTTATATGTCATGTTAACTAGCTTTTCATGGTAGCACCAATGATCCGGCACGAAACTAATCACAGTTTGTGTGAAATAATGCTGCAATTGTTAATTTTCGCACTTCAGTAAGCCATGAAACATTATAATTTAAGTCACAAATCGTACGTACCATCGATACGATGATATTGATAAAGCCAAAGAGTGCGAGTATCATAAATTGATAGCGATTGAAGTCGCCGCATTTGGCAAGAATTTGATCGAAATCCATTGTGGCTGCTGCTGAGCTCCTCTTCTGGATGTATTTGATGTTTGTACTCTAAGGGGTATGTTGTTGCGTGCTTGTCCTATTTGCTGGGTGGCCCGCTTCGAATATAGGGTATCACAGTGGGTTCTGTCTGTGCATGTATGTGTGTATTTGTGTGTCTTTGTGTCTGCTGTCTGTGTGTGTGAATGTGTATGTGTGTAGGTGTGTGTGTTGTTATCCAAAAAATAAATGTCTACGCATTTGGTTCACATTTGTTTTGTCTGCAAAAAACAAATTTAAAAATCTCATTAAATAATCAAATATTTTAAATAAATATGTTTATTTAGCTGCACAGCCAATGAACAATCAAGGTCTGTCTGAATAATTAACCGCCATTAAAAACATAATTAATCAGATTTAAAGTAAGCAGCAGCCAGATATAAAAAAAAATAATATTCCGCCGGGCATTTTAATTAATAATGCAAATATTTTGTGAAGGAGAAAGTCGATTGAGCTAAAGTCGAACGACTTTCTCAAACAAGTAATTGAAGCCTTCAGTTTTTGTTGTTGAACCAAAAGCAAAGATATTTCTTGGAAATTTTGTATGTAAATATAAATATTTTTTATTAACTTTTAAAATAAAACTGTAATTTAATATTCATTAAAGTATAAAGAAATAAAAAAATAGAAATATACACTTTAATTTAAAGAGTTTGCTCTATCAAACCATTATATATTATATGAACACATTTTTTAGTAATTTTTGGAAGCTAACCAAGGTAAAGAGCAGTCGCTGAGTAACAAGCGAAACTCAGGCCAGATGTTTTTATCGTACTGCGGAACTATGGTACGAGATATATGCCGCTTATCAGTGGCATAGTATTTGTATTAGCAATCATTCAGATACAACTTTGTTATGTCGCGCCAGCCACCAGCTGCCGACTGACTATTGCTAATTGTTTGCTGCTAACTGTCGAATGCTGACTAACCCATACACACACACAAAGACACACACATACACAGACACACACACACACAGAGACCTGTTGATTAGAACGTTGTAGAAACCCCGTCAATGGTTGTCAAGCCGTTTCAAGTAAACGACTTCTCATTGAACGAAGCACGTGTAGAGCTGGCCAGACCCCATCGAGTTGAGCACATTTTGCCATTTGTATCAACACAAACAAATGCCATAAATTACAATAATAATTCAGAGCGCAACAGGAGTGCACTTTTTTTTAACAGAAATTGACTTGATTTGATTGGAGCTTGTGTGTGCAATTTGCAATTTTATATGCGTAGCACATGTATGTAGATGTATGTATGTGTGTCTATACACACTTTTTTTTCCTAACTCCACTTTGAATATCTTTGCACATTTATAACTGGTTTCAAAGTAATTGCAAAACAACTGAGCTCAACAATTTTAAAGACACATTCTCGTGTAGCCTAAAAAAAACACTTTTTCAAGGTCCTTCAAAATTAGTTATTGGAGGATTGTTAATTCTTTTAAATTAGAATCTCTTAAAATATAAAGTTAAATTGAATATTAGCTTATAATAAATATATTTAAGTTTCTCATTTAAAACCACAACATTACCTGATTTGCACCTTTCAATAAGTTGAATTTTCTATTATATTTTATCTAACTGTATTTCTATACACACATTGAAACAAGAAAACAAATTTTGTTTACGAACAGAACGAAACAAAACGAAAAACAGGTGCGTATACACAATTTACGCTGAAGCACAAACAAATAATTTGTTATTTTTGAGAATCAAAGTTCTATTTCGCGACAACCTTAATTAGTATAGAAATGTTTCTGTATATATATATATATATATATATATATATATATATATATATGTATATATGTATGTATGGTTTTTGTCGATCTTTCTTGTGCAAGTTCAATGGCTCCAACTGTCACACTCACGTCACGACTAACGAAAGCAGTAAACGAAATTGGAATTTTAAAATTTTATATTTTTTGTTGCTTTTTTATATTCTTTCGAAATGTACAAAGTTTCTTCTTCTTGTTTTTTTTTTTCAAATTTATTTTGTAATATTCGGCAGCTGATGTTTTTGGGTCTGTGTTCTGGCGAACGGCCCGTTTAGCGCGCACTTGTAACGTGCCCCACGACTGTCTCTGGCGATGTGTATCCGCGAAGTGTCTTTTGCGTACTGAGCTAACCGATGCAGCGGTTTGTTTATTAAAAACGACAAACAGCTGTTCGAGTCTGCGCTGGCGCCTGCGTCGCCGTCGGCGTTAGCGTCGCGTTGTATAAAATCAAATCAACAGGCCGACCAGGGACAGAGTTTTGATTGAATTTTCGTTTGGGCTCGGCGGGAGGGGCGACTGTACTCCAAACAGTCAATCAAACTAGTTTTCAGGGCAGCTCACCAATAAAACAGGTCAGGAGCTGCCAACAAAAAAAAAAACACACACACACACAAAAAAAAAAAGAACAAACAAAAAAAATAGACTCATGTCGGGACTTTGACTTTTACGAGCGTCCACGCGGCGTATACACGATTAGTGGATTCGATACGATTTCATTTGATTTACATGCTCATATGGGCCTTGTGACTGCGTACCAATAAATATAAGAAATTGCCACGCTAATTTCTGTGCTAAGTAATACATTTTTGTGCTATATATAATGAACTTACTTCAGTACAAATTTAACCACAACTTTGCCTTCTGCTCTTAAACGACAGCTTTATGACTGTTCGCTTCAGCATCTTCACTCACGACTCAAAACACATACAAACTTGTAGGCTATAAATTATTATTATTACTTTAACTCTATACCACAACAGGGGAACTACGAGAGGCGCCAAAACATGACTGATTCATGCATTAAGGAATTGCTTGCTAATTGTTCATTTAATAAATCTCAAATTTGATTAAATAATGTTTTTCCCATGTTTATAAAGAAAGAACAGTGTAATGCTTATATCACACTGCAAGTGATTTAAATGCGTTTATGCTGTTCATCAGACAATAATTTGTCCTTAATCAAAAAAATAAAAATATATATAAATATTCCATCATCTTTCTGAATATATTTAATTATAATATTCTTTAAGTAGTTAAACAGAATATTTCTTACAAACAATTCCATGAACAAAGCTGCTAATGATATATACAACATATTCCGGTTTGTTTAACAAGTAAACAAGTCAAAATACTCTAGTTGTAAATGGCCGACTAGGAGATACCCTGAATTTCGTGAGCAATAGTTGCCAAGTTTTTAAAGTTGGGTGAAAGATTAAAGTTCTCCATAAAGTTGGGTACTTTTTATTATCATACACTTTTAAAATAGTATAGTTTTTTACTGTTTCTACAACAATATTAATATTAATCCTCTAAAACCTAAAACTCTGATCAAATAGACAGATCAATAGATTGGTTGATGTATAAAGAGATTGGTGGGCGAAAAGACGCAAGGACAGACAGTCTTAATGCTTGGTGACATTATTGAAATACTTTTTTTTTCTTTTTCAGGCTATACATAATTATTTATTAAGTTAGTTCACTCTTGAGTTGTAAATTTCCTTTTAAAAAAATAAATAAATTAATAAAACAAAAAAAATGTAAATATACTTATTAACTTAGATCATTTCTACTTCATTTCATATATTAAAAAGTCTTAGACTTCTAGCCATTCATAAGCTTGCAAAGTTATTATTCGAATCCATTTTTAAAGAATTTAAAAAATATATCAAACCTTAATGAAATTAAACAATTCAGACCTTAGTCAGACCAAAGACATCTACAAGTTCGTAAATATTGCCCTGTCTCAATAAACATCGAGTGTTGCCAACGCTATCAGTTGAATACTAAAATCAAAGCCCATGGCTAATGCTTTAATGTGCAATTATAGATTAATAAATGACTTAAAGCGAACGCAAGAACAAATACGATTAGATAGCCCAACATAGGCACTTAACTAGTTAAAAAGTCGTTGAGGTGTTAATGGGTTTAGTGTTTAAAACTATTTGGGCGTGTGCAAAGTGTATGCCATATCGCAGACATACGATCTTATCGCGTTCTCCCCTCAACAGACGATCGTCACATGTGCCTTGGATCAACTGTACCAAGTGCGTAAAGCGGTACGATCAATGCTTGCCAGCCGTATAAGTAGTGCCGAACCAGACATACTGAAAGATACAAAACTGCGCATCCAAATATTTACATGAATGAGTTTTCCTTTGTTCGCTGTCTGTTGGCAGCGCAACAAAGAACAAAGAACAACCCGAGGTATAAGAGTCAGCATATAATAACAAGAAATCCCCTCAAGGCAAATACGAAACTCTTATATCAAATGGCCAAACAAATACGGAGTCTAACTAGCAACAACACGAGACCTGTGAATGCAAACTTATCACGAATACGCCGTGTTGCCAAGACTTTAATCATAACCAACTCGAGATGATTATGATATAACTTGCAATGAAGTTTGACTGATTTGGTATATATCAATGCCATTAAAGTTTAAATATAATTTATATATATTTATATACTTATGTATATTTATTATTATTTTTGCGCAAAAAGGAATTGTAAAGAAACTGCAATAACAATTGAAACACCACCTGGCTTTACAGTTGCCAATGCTAACTTTAACACCTACTTGTCGATTATAGAAATAAAATAAAAACTCTCTTAAACAAATAAAGGCGAAGCTTAACTGACATCTAAAAATATTATCAATGTGCCAACATAGACAAATAAAATTGGCCCACAATTATCGAAGTAACTTTCGTTTCATTTATTTGCATACAAAATATTTTGCAATGCGGACGATAAGGAAAAGTTATGATTTTCCCAGATATGAACCACGCGTCAACAAAAACCAAATTCTTATCATTCGCATTTGTTTGCACAATTCTCATTTTGGCAAATATTAAGAAAACAAACAGATTTATTTACGCTGCAAAAACATGGCCAAAATATTGTATTTAGTCTCAAGCGAAAGCAAATCGTTTCTTTTGTTTTGCCAACTAATATTTAATATGTTAACTTTAATTTTATTTTCTAATTTAAATATTTATTTTTAAATAAATCACATATTGTGGCCCAAAAACTGAGTTGTATAAAATTAAACTTTTTTATGAGACGGGTTTTTTTAGGAGCGTTGCTTCACATATATTTGTGAAAAATTTTATTGTATTACAAATTAGATATTCAAATTGAACTTACTAATTATGAGATTTTTACGATGTTTTGCGCCGGAATCAGTTCAATTTTTGTTGCTGTTTTCGTTTTCTATGCGTAATAAACGCGTGTGACTCTTACGAGTCCGATGATTTGGAATATCCCAGACGTAATAAGTGCAACAACTCTTCCACTCTCCACTCACACACACGCACACAGATACACACACACGCGCGCAGCGTACAAACTCAAATGCATTCGCATTCACTTGATGCACTCTTCCGCTCGATCTGCATCTGCTGCTGCTCGCGTGACAATTGAATTCGCTTTGACATCAAGTTCAACAAATGGCTTCGGCTTTAAGTGACTTGCGTGCCAGTTTCTTCCAATTGCCCCTGGCTGTATCTTGTATGAGTCAAAGAGAGAGAGAGAGAGAGAGAGAGAGAGAGAGAGAGAGAGAGAGAGAGAGAGAGAGAGAGAGAGAGAGAGAGAGAGAGAGAGAGAGAGAGCACCAGTCAGAGACAGACAGAGAGTGAGAAAACAAAAGAGAGCGAGAGAGAGAGACAGGGAGTTGTTCTTACAACTGCTTTATATATTACTCCTATATAAAGCTGCAACAGCAAATCAAAGGCAGTAGCAACAGAACAATGATGCACATAGATAAACACACACACACACACACATGCATATGCTCCCCCACACACACACACAACTTGCATTGTGGCTTACCCCTCTGTCTGTGCATGTGTGTGATTCTCTAGTAATATGCCATCATAATGTCTTTAATTAATTGTTAAATAAGAAAGAGCATATAAATATTTATATACAAATTCATCGAGCATTGCAGCGGAAAGTTCCCTTTAGCCAGAACTTGATAGAAATAGGAGATGTCATATACACATATATCTACATTGTACATAATTGAAGAAATGCTCAAATGCCCGCTCAAATATGGAATTTCCATTCTATTAATATTCAATTGTTTTTAATGGCAAACGTTTGTTTTCCTTTCTCGCTGTCTAATTTCTTATAAATATTTAAATTAACGTTTCTATATAAATAGTTGTACAAAACACTTGGCGTCAATTGAAGTGAAATGAAACGACAATCAAATTTGTGTTTGTCCCAATGAAAACTGTCCGATGTGTGGGCTCTCCTAATGCAATTTTCTTGTCAAATGTATGAAAAATATATTAGAGATAATAGGTTGTATTATATAGCTGAGATTGAATACCTAAGTTTATAAAAACAAAGTTAACATTTCAATTGATTGTTATTAGATATCTAGAATTACGAATTTTTATCAATCAAAAACACATTTTATTTTTATTTAAATAAGCTGAAATGTGTGAATATTTAATGTTCGTTGGCAATCAAATTGTATGCAGTAATTAAACCCAATAATCAAAAGCTAAAACACCTGAAAACTGTATTGCTTATCACCCGATGATTATTCTCATTTTCAACCTAAGATTTTAAGCACAAATCAAATTTTAGCTCAATTGACTATTACAACTATTTTTTGAAATTAAAAAATTAGCCCAAAGATGATAATCTATCTTAAACATCGAACAGGCTAAACCAATTACACTCAAGTGTTCCCATCACAATAAACAAAATAAACTTTGTTTGAAATAAATCAATTAAGAAGAACACATAAAACTCTTGTTTATAGGTTCAAGGATCTGAATCATGTTTGTAGACTGACAAAAACACAATAATTAATAATTGCTTGAGCTCTTTAGAGATAAGATATACTATGTTTGGAGTACCGGAATCGATGCAGATTCACAATATAAATCAATATGTCGGCAAACTAAGGGCAGGAATTTGTATACTCAGAAAACTACAATAGATCTGGCTGATAAGGTGTCGCCGGACGTGCTTACAACGTAGTTTCTGGCCCGACCACAGCCACAGCAACACTCATAAAGCTCGCCATGAGCTTTGGCCAGACGAGCCAACACCGAACCAGACTGGTTAGCGCCGGTTGTAACCAATTACCAGATTCTGCTTGGCCATACACCTGCCACACATAAGCTCAAAGAGTGTAAGAGAGAGACAGACAAGGAGAGTGTGAGAGAGAGAGAGAGAGAGAGATCAGAATATTTGTTGATAATGGCTTTATATGCAATATACCTCAACAAGAATTTACTCGGTTGCGATAAACATAGCTTCACAGTTATTTTTGTGCCACGCTAAGTTTCAGCATAATTGAAATGAGTTAAATATGTGACTGGCATATTATATATATATATATATATATATATATATATATATATATTCTATATATTATATATGCGTATATCTATGTAGCTTTCCGTTGCTCGACTAATGCCTGCCAATTCATAGCAAACAACAATAAAAAACAATAAGAGCTGAAAAACGTGCCGCTTGAAGTTGTTCTTGAAATAGAAATTGTAGATTCACAAACCTTGGACTCGTGGAACAACGTACTTGGACTGATCCAACCGATAGCTAGATAGCTGCAAATAGTTGCTTAAGTTTTATTTGAATGATTTGCCAAGTTTTTGGCATTAAACACTTTTTATTGTTTTGTTTTGTTTATACATTTCTATATATTTGTGGTTTTATTATGTTTAGTATATAGAGAATCTCCAAATTCTTTAAAAATGTTCTCAAATTTGTTTATATGTTTTAATAAATAAATAACACCAACGCAACAACACATGAAATATTTCACAAAATAGCAAAACACTTAAGGGATGCGCCAAATTATCGCGAACCGCTGTTGATATCAAAATAAATCAATTGAATGTCTAGAGACGGCGGGCACGCGCATACAAAATGATCTCATATTTGATTATGTTGTGCCAGCATAAATGTTTCGGAATATTCCATGGAATCATGAAACCGTGACGTAAACAAACTTTTACCCGCTGGGTGTGGTCCACAGAAACGTGTTAAGAAAATAAAAAAATAAAAACAATTAACTGAAACCGAGACCGAAATTGAAATTGAAATCAAACTGACAGTGCGAAGAGAAGTGCGCGAACGATTGATTTTTAGCTGAGGTCTGCTTTTGGATGCCAAGTGCTTCGTAATAATAGCAAGTGAACCGCTTGCGTTGGGTTATTGTCAGCAAAAAACCAGACAAATCAGACTTTCAATGATCCTCACGATGCTTACAAATGCACAATAAGCGACTACAGTAAAAACAACAATAATAAAAAAATACCCAAACAGCTGATAGACTAGTTAGACAATAGCGTAGACAACAACGATGACGGGCCTTACGACGACGTTCCCCAATCAAAACAGCTGTACGAACGACCGCCATACCATAACCAGTACCCCTACTGACACCCAGTACGAGTAACAATCTACACACACACACGAACATGATTCTTCAACTACAACATCGTCATCGTCATCGTCGTTGTCGCTGTCGGCACACGTCGCGATTGCGCAAAGATAAGCGCCTGGCAAACACGTTGGACGAGCATCTATTATATAGAGCTCCGAGCACCGACATGAGAGTTCTAGCCAGCTATGACCAGGCAAAATATCGTACAGGCCACAATTAGTGTCTGACCCTCAATCAAGTAGTGAGGCAAAAACTAAAATACGCCTCGGGCCACTTAAACGCTTGGCAACGACTAGAACTACTCAAAAATACAGAAATATACTTTTATGCGATATAATATATGCTCAATAGGTACTCTATAAATATGTACATATATATATAAAATTATTTATCACTCTCTCAAGCGACGCGCATAACTTTTGTTCTTGTTTTCATTTAAAATAAGTCAAAAACGTGACAAAAGTATTTTATTTTTTCGTTTTGCTCAATTTATTTATGTGCTTTCTGATTGTGCTTTATTCAGCCCTCTCTCTCTATCTCTCACCGTCTCTCTTTGATTGTTTTGTTTAGAAATATAAATTAATTGGTTAGTTTCTGTAAGTGGTTTTGCGAACTTTGATCTATGAAATATAAATACTGTAAAGAAACCTGTTGGTGAAGATTACAGTTTTTATTTTGAAGTCGAATCTTGTCTCTCTGAAAACCAGTCGACAACAAGATGCATACGAGTGGAACATGTTATTAGGCATCGTTTGTTATGATTGTGCATAGCAGATTAGTTCCAAGAAATTAGATAACAATAATAAGTGCCATATGCTAGCGAACAAAAACTCGTTAGTAGACAGAAAAAAAGATTTATTTTCAACTCTGAATCGGATGCTAAAGAGTGAATAGGTCATTATATTTATTTGGGAATGCAAAGAAAATAGAGGATACTTGTCTAACCTGATTAAGTTTTTATGTGGCCATTGACTGTCTGCATCCGAAATCATGGAAAGTTTTCAACACTCAACTTATTTTATCTATTAAGTTCTGAGAATAATTGTCTTTCATTTTTTAGTTATTATCATGTATATTGTATACTGTACACCCCACATTACCTAAACTTTTTATAATAACCTCTAAACAAACAGAAAAGTTATTCAGGAGTATATATCACACGTTGTATTTACATATATATGGCGTAAGTATGACAACAAAATGTCGCACGACAGCTTACCATCAGAAACGGAGTATTCCCCAGTCAGTCACTCCCCGTAGACAGAGCAATATAACTTGCTTTTATGCGCTTCATAAATAATTAATTGTATTGAATAAACTTTAAATGTGGCTTACCTAGAAGTACGGTCACATTTACAGCAATCACTCGACAACACCTTTACTCATTCACGACTGTCTAAACTAATTTATGTACCTGTCTGATTCAATTGGATAATGTGAGAACGCTTCGAGTGAATTACACAAAACAACAAACAAACAATGGCGCTAAGTGAAGCAAATGCAAATGGATAAGGATATCTATTGAAATACTTTATTCAAATAGCGAAGTATTATTGAATTGAATATTGAATATTCATTATAATATTAAATTGAATAAAAATCTATTGTGTTCCAATATTTCTTCAGTTCACCGCACGAATTCCTCGATTTTTGTAAAACCCAAATGGCATATAGCAAAAATATAAAGATACATACATATATATACATATACAGAAATATTCCAAAATTAATTCAAGTGGGCAATTTACACGTGGGAAATATACAAATTTTGTTAGCAATTCGAAAATGAATAGTAAATCCTACACAATTCTCCTAGTTTACGATACATGTGTTGTGTATATTTGATTATTTTTGCATATCGATTTATAATATATGCTCATATAGAAAACACATGTTCACAAATGTTTTACTAATTGATACTGAACACGTTAATTTCTATAAAAGAACGATTTAATTTTTATGTGAAAACTTCTTTTAAAGATATTATTAACCTTGACACAATGATACTATATCCTTATACATGGAACGAAACTCCATGTCGGAAAGAAAACTTGAGAGTACCGTAATATTATGCTTCCCCATTATTTTGTGTTTATCCAAAGATTTAACATTTTTCTCACTACCTCAAGTCAAAAAACCATTTAGCAACACTATAAAGTGATTAGAAAGTATCAGCGGCTTGGAATACTTGTGTTTTCACTCCAAAAATAACAGTGCCATTCAAATGTTTACGCTTGCTGAATGAAATTTGCAATAGTTTGTTGTTGCTGCTGTTGTTGCTTTCGTTGTTGTCAAACATAGCTATTGCTTCCTCTGTGCCCGATTTAATGATGTCGCCACCAGCATAGAATAATAAAATGTTTCAATGCGGGCACCAATTGGGGAGTCGTAAAGCAACACACAGATATACATACATATACATATATGTACATACATATATACACAAACAAAAATATAAATTAAAAAATAGAATTTGAATGCCAGAGTCAGTGACAAGTGAGGTGTCTAAGGAAATAACAAACATTTGGCTGTAGATCAATTAGCAACAACATTTTTAAAAGTCTATTTCAATATATATGTACATTTTTATATATTTATATGTATGTACGTATGTGCACAAGTACGTATGCATGTATGTACGTATGTATGTGTCTATGGTTCACTAATGTGTGTGCTTTTTGTTTATTTTTAAAAGGCACACTTACACGCCTAAATAGTGCCAAAACATACACATACACACACACACACGCACCCATACATTTGCATTTGTGTTGGAGCAGTTGCCACAGTGGGTTGCATAAATTTGTTAATTGCTATTTTTATATGCGACACTTGGCGACAGAAATCGATTCGAATATTGAACAAAACTTTCCGCTGGTCTGTGAGAAACTTTGTATGACGCCGCCCGCGGCTGCATTTCAATTGTCGTCAATTAACTGTTCTCATAACACTACACATAACATACATACATATGTATGTACATGCACATTTATGCCTGACTGTAAGGGTGTATATTAAATGTTGCACTCTGTAGTTTGATATTGTCTTATTGATTTTAATAAACAAACTATTTATAAAGGCGAGCACAATGCACTTGAACTTTTGATCGTCCTTAAATTTACAATTTACTATTTTCAATTTATTCTATTTCTATGTGCTCTATTTCGCAGTCACACGCACACACACTGTTCACCATTTACCGTTAAGTCCTCTGAGTGCGCCTAACCATGCGCCGACGGCTCCCGTTTGTTATTTTGTGTGCTTCTGTTTCGTGGTCGTCTGCTGCGCGAGCGCCTTCGTATGACTGTTCATCGCGGATGCTACTGCTCCTCAGGTATTCCGAATATCGGCCATGACTTTGAGAGTCGAAACAACCACAACAACAACAGTAAAACTATTGAGAAGCAGATGAGCAAGAGCACTAATGCAATGCACAATAATCAAATGATCGACTAATAGTTGCTCTCTATTTGATAAAATCGTTTGCTCAATGTGAATATTTTTACCCGAGTTAGAATGATATACCATAGTTAAAAATATATAAATAAAATAACATACCTTACGAAAACTATGTTTATTTATGTATGCATAATTGAGGGTATATCACAGTCAGCCTGACAGTCACTCTTGAACATTTCTAATTAATTTATTATTATTGACTTTTACTAATTCGCGCATAGTTTTGTAATTTATGCAAATTCACTTATAACATAATTTTAATAGCTATTTGTAGTGTTTCTAAATATACATTTATACATTTATGCATTAGGAAGAGTATGTGAAAACGATGCGATTGCATTTTCTCTTTCGTCTGCTGTTCTGTTGCGCATCCCCTTTTCAACGGCGCGTTGCGTTTGCAATATTTTTCGTCTCTGCCATTGCCATTGCCATCAGCTGTTGACGGGTCGTTTTGTTTTGCTTGCCTTTGCTTCGCTTTGCGTTGTTTTTCTTTTCTTTTCTTTTTTCGTGCGTTTTACATACCGTAAACACAACGTGCCGTGCTCAGCTACTAGTTCGAACCAGTTCAATGCGCTCACTCCGCACCCAGCCTGTGCCAAATAAGTGTAATAAGTGCACTTAAAAGGCATAATTCATAATCTGTATGATTACGCCTTGTTAGAAAATATTAGTTAGCACGTAAGGCGGGCACTTTGCCAGCAATTAGTAGGGTAAATGACAAACAAATGACATAATTTTAAACAATGTTCTTCCATTTCCGGCAGTTGTGAAATTCGTATATTGCATTATTATCGCCAACAAGAACTGTTTATGCTTGTATGACTTGTGATTGGATAAAAAGTAGTTTACCACAATTTCAAGTTGTCATTGTATATGCATTCATTGAATTGCAAGTGAGCCAATACTTTTCTAACTCACTGTCTGTATCCACACACACAGTGGATTCTCTTCCAGGCTACCTGTATTGAAAGTAACACTGCAACGCAATAACCTGACGCTTGTACCCTTTTAGTGAACAATAGAAAAAGAAAAGAGATTTGAACAGAAAGAAAGTGGTTTTCCATTATAAACAACCCCTCCAGGTGCAGGCAAGGGGAAATATAAAGAAACACCTCTGCAAACAAAGGGTCGAGACTCAAGCAAGCAACCAACTCGGAACCAGTTTAAATTGCAATTCATATAAGTTCACATATATTTTACCATACATGTATTTCTAGCATTTTTAAATACCATAACATAAATATATAAATATATATTTTTGTATATATATTTTTTCTCTGATTTTGCGTCTGAGATTTGCATTTGCATCATTCATTCGAATTAAGAGAAACGCTAATTAAAATGCCGTCGACCTTCGGCAATGATTTTCGTGAATTGGAAACGGGTAAATTTGTGTTTTCATAGGACTTAACATCTTAACAACCACAGGAATTTTATGCTTACTCATTTGTTGATGTTTTGGCGAAAATCATTTTTAATTTATTTAAAAATTTTGTTATATATGAAATTAAAAGACATCTATTAACACTACTCAAAATTGTGATCTGAAATAGGGAATAGGATGCTATATACATATGTATATAGCATAGTTCAATATTAATCTATGTATAATTTTGTTTATAAGTGTTATATATTGTATGTATATATATATGTGAAAATATGGTTTATATCTATGCTAATTTATATCTGACTCAATCTTACGACATATATAAACGACGATATGGTCTTCTTTTAAATTGCGCATTAACCATTATAAACAACTTTTTGATTGGAAACTTCCATTGGAAAGTATGAACAACATTAAAATAAAAATTGATAACTCAAAAAATACCTTTTCATCCTTAAACTACAAAATCATTTGTAAATCATATAATAATAACTATTATTATACTTATTACTATTATTATTATATTATCAAACATAGTTACAGCCGAGCTAGTCACAAGCAAGACCCTTGCTTGACACTTTAAACAGGGGCATCCTATTTCGTTGACAATCTCATTAAATCAACTCAGTTTGTTATAATAAATAAACACACACATGTCGCTCTAACTTCACAAAACCTTCAGCCGCATAATCGACCAAATTTATTAAAGTCATGTTCAACCTGGAACATTTGCTGCAACAAACTATAAATCAACAAACCTTGAGCAACATTTTCAAAACTAATCACTTGCAGAGAAGCGAACAACGCACCGAAACATCAATGCGAATGTCACCCCCTCAGGGAGGGGTGACGGGACGAAAGTCATTCCTGTCATGTAAATGAAATTGGCGTTGCTTGTGACGGTGTTTGGGACGTTGGTTATCTATTTATATAGCTGTCAAGGACAACTATACTACGTATGACGTTGCACGAGCGAAGACATTGCGTTAAATTATAAAAACGCAAATCGCGTGTGCCGCCTGGCTATACCCAATGCTCAAGTGAATAAATACAGGATTAAGAAGAGGATATACTGTTTATTTAGCTGAAGATGTAACAGGCTGAGGAATGCTCCTGATCAGGAATAAGAACAGAGTTGATACATTTATCTTATTATTATACATTATATCTATCTATCTTTCTATATAATATAATATTTTGTAAGTCTACGGATATGTATATATGTATATTTATAATTATGTATATACATATGTAAATTTTTGTTTTTTATAGATTACAAAATAGCGTTACAGAACTGTACAGTTCTACCAAGCATAATCCACTATATTTGATTAAAAACATATGGAAAACATACACTCTAATTTCTTATGATTGTGTTCAATTCAAACTCTAGTGTTTGCTTCTTAGATACTATAGGGTAGCTCTAAGTTCAGCTCTAATGAGTGTTTCTTTCGTTTTTCCCATATCTATACCTACTCTAATTGTATGTATATACCTATATTGCATATACTTTTTGGGGTATAGCAACAGAGCAGCATGTTCCATTCTATTGTAATATCCGTTCAATGACTCAGCATATTTTTTTTTCTTTTTTTTTTTTTGGTCCTTAATGCTAAAGCAACAGAAACTTTTTTATTAATGCTTTGTTTGGCTTTTCACAATATTGTTGCTGTTGTGACTGTTGCTTGGCTTCTTGATGTTTTTTGTATGTGTTCTTTTCTTTTTTGGGGGCAACTAATTTAGGTATTTAATTTGTGTTTGCTTTGCTAGCGCTCAATGATTATGCTGAATTTATGCGAAAATTGTATTAATTTGTTGGCATAGGCGATTGATTGGAAATTTTCCACAGCAAGAACCGGAAAAAAGCGGAACCACATAATGTTGAAACAGACATTAAGCATATTTATACTAAATTTGTTAAGTTTACGATTATAAAGAGTCCAAGAGCAGAAGAACTTGAATGCAATTCAAATATTTCAGTAAACAGTTACTGGCAGCATATTGCGAATTTATAGAGTGTGCGTATGTAAAGAGCTGAAAACTTTAAGTTTCATATATATAGATATATATATAGAAAGCTGAAGATATTTATGATGCTTGAAATATATAAATTTATAGCTGGAGCACGCTCTGCCTGATTTATTAATTAAGTTTCCACTGATCTTATATATGCCTTGCTTATAACCCAAAATAATAAAAAATAATGTATATATAAATAAATTTGAATTGTAATATTAATTTGATATTAATTTATTGTTATATATGCATTGCTTATAACCTAAAATATAAAAACAAAATAAAAATGATTTCCCACTTTCAATGGGTTCAGTGTATAATAAATTTTAATTGTAATATTAATTTGATTTATTAAGCCAAAGCAAAAATGTTAATTAAGCTAACTAAACATGCGTAGTGCAGCTGACGTCGCACTTGTTCCACCTATAGAAACGCTATCTATAATGCCCAGGTTCCATCAATCAAGGCAGCTACACTACATACTGACAAAAAACACAACTGACTAAAGTCTATGGTAATCGCAATAATCCAAATTATGATAACCCTGCATATGTATATCTGTATATATATATATAATATCTGACTGACAGCCCTTGTCAACTTCCGTTTCATTATTAACCACTCTGCTGGAATGGGCACAGTCAAGCTTATCGCACTGCCTGCCCACTGTTTGCATTGTAATTCGAGTGGCAAAGCTAAGCCAAGGGCGGGATGAGGTTCTGGACATTTGAGCATATGGCCAACGGTCGATTAAGTACAGCGAAAAGCCAAAGTCAACGCTGGCTGAAGGTAAATAATTCCCAAAGACATTAACGAAATGTTTAATTGCGGCCATATCATTTGATAACGTCTAATTATGCGCAGCACAGTTACCAATCTAACAACGTGATATATATAAATCAATCAAAATGGTAACGCTTAATGAGAAATTGATATGACCATATAAAATTCACTTGTCGAAATATGTAAGAGCTGCGCAAGTGAAGTATTATACTCAATTATTATACAAGTATTATACTTAATGCGCTTAACGCTTATATGTATGCTAATTGGTGCCCCAAGAGAGCTTTGGTTTTTATATAAAAGAGTTAAAGGTAAAACGGGTACGGATTAAAAGCTTAAGGAAATATATATTGTAGAATATAGAATATATATATATATACTATATTATACTATACTATATTCTACACAAAAGCCAACATGAATCACAAAGAAAAGTTGAGCTATTGAGTTTAAAGCATATTAAACCTGTGACTTTTGAGCAAGTCTCAAAGCAGAGAGACGCCAAGGTGGCGGAATGCAATTGCCGAGGCACCAAATCCATTCACACACAAACAAACACACACAATCACACACTCACACACACTCACACACACACAGAGTAATGATTGTGAAAGCAAGAAATATGAGACTATTCCTTGAGTGTTAGCCGGCGGTGGGAAACTAAAATCGATAGCCTGCAGATCGGAAAGGGGCATTTGGATGTGCATGCGAGCGAGGTGAGTGATTTTAATTGAGAAACCATAAACCTGTACGTATGTAGGTATTTGATTACGATTATAATTAGAACATACCTGTGATTTCCGCCTGAGCAGCATGCGGCTTTGATTTGCGCTTCAATGGGGCGCACGGGGACTGCACTGGACCCTCCTGCACTCCGTTGCCAGGACAACGGACTTCCGCACTTAGGGCAATGTACGCAGCGACTTTATGGCCAACGGACGCGCATCGAGGCAGCTACGAAGTTGTGTTGGTGCCGCTAGCGCAGCTAGCATTTTAGCGCGTTCGACTAACACTTTGTTGTTGTTTAGACCAAGTTTAGAAGTGGTGGCAGAACAGAACAGAAGCCCGTCGAATTTCGTTTCACATACACAAAATGCACCACGAACCACGCAGCGCAACTGACGTACACCACACTGGGGCCAACCGAATAAACGAATGAATGTGATTATTGCTGTGCACCCTGGCTGAACAGCTACGTCGCCAGCGACGCCATCGCCATCGCCACCGCCACCGCCATAGCCATAGCCATCGCCATGTGCGCTTGTTGGCAACGCAATCAGCTGCGCTCCCAATTGCAGAGCGCAGAAGTTTTCCCACGTGACGTCATCGTTTGTCGCATGCGCATCGAACGTGAGCGCAACAAAACAAATCATTCAACCATCAAATTTCCGCCATTTGGCCAACATTTGGCCAAATGCTCTCCCAAACTGCGAGAATACTATATGCTTTGCTCCCAGCTGTATAGCTTGTTGCTTTACGGCAGGCAGTCCACGGACCAGCTGAGGGCGACGCTTTGGGGTTGATGCCAGCGCTACGATATAGTAGCAAATGTGTGTGGTCTATGCGACTGTGCAGGCGTTTGAAATGAGTTTACAACATAAATATGGATACATATACAGTCCGGAAAGAGAGAGAAAGAGACAAGCAGATAGAAACAGAGTCAATTGTTGATCCTGTTCAAGAATATATATTATGTATATACTTTATGGAAAAGGGGAAATGCCTCACTCTGAACTTCAGTCTAACCAATATACCCCAAACTCAGATTTGCAAGAGCTTCTATTTATAATAAGATTTATCTTGAAACATTTATATTTTATTGTTATTATTTTTAGAACTCTATATATTTGCAAAATATTTCCACTTTATTTATAGCTAGATCTTTGACTACAATAGCGCAACACACGCGTCTAGGTCTTAAATCGGAATTCTTTCGGTTCACTGAGAGCCAGCTGCCGTTGTTTAAACAAATTAATAGATATATACCTATTTTTGTATATATATATATATTATACAAATTTTCTCTGTTCATATGATTTTTCTTTAGCTGAAAATTCTCAAGTACCTTTGGCAATTTAACTCTCTGAGTTGCTATAAAATTTAAGTACTCAACTTTTATTGACTGTTTAAGTATTTTATTGCCTTTGAAGAGAGGAGGAGTAGTGGGGGGGGGGGCAAATAAGATGCCATAAATGCGCCATAATCATGTTGACCAAAGTTTGTGTGCTTAAGTACTAACGATTAAAAATGTTTATGGTTCAGATTAAGGCAGACTAACTTTTAGGTAGAATACGTTTGCTTTGAAGTTTTGCATACTTCTCGTGAAACAATAAATCAATGCCAAATTAATGTATATTAATAATTATTATAAATCATTTTCATTTTCACAATTTTATTTTCTCATATTTTTCATACACAACAATAAAATATAAAATTCCATATATGAAGAGTAGCAGAGCTCTAGTCTATAGTATCCGACTAGGATGTACCCAATCTATTCTATACAAACATACTTAACAAACAACATTTACACACACATATACACACACATATCAGGGACTGGGCTCTGGTAAGGGTAGAGCCCATGGGAACAAAATTGTTGAATAACTTTTCCTCCAACTAAATTCAAATTTCAGAGCATGATAATGATATCCAGATGTGTGTATTTGCCAAAGCAACAATCTAGTCCCTAGTGAAATGAGTATACAGAAACATATGAAATTCAGTCTCTGGCATGTATGGTTTACAGGTTCAAACGGACCGACAACATGCCGACAGACATGTCTATATACGATATCACGATAAAGTACTTAGATGTATATAATATTCTTATGTCATTAGGTTCGCCCAGATCTGTTACATATTTATAGAAAGCAATTTTAGCCTGAATTCCATTTTTTTAAGGGAGAGGTATACAAAGCTCCATATACAATAAATTTATAATGCTGACTTTAAACCAATATACTTTTTAATATAGCACTAATATATCTAACTGAACATTGGATTTATTAGAAATAATGAGATTAGATATTTTTAATTGAAACACCAAACATTTTTACGGTTGTAGCTAGTTACAAATTGTGCCGACTCCATTAATAGATGTTTATTCAAGTTCAAATATGACATCAAATCATCATAGTATATATATTTTGTAGTCCATAAAGATCATTTCAATAGACAATAAACATTTCAATAGACAGATTCAATTTTCAATTCACAGAATATAAATTTCACAGTTATAAATATCATTTTTATATATTTATGTATATAAATATATGTAATTCATTTATCTAAAATAGTTTCTTATTTTGTAAAATTAATTTATGTTTTGTTGAGAATTCAATGGATTTTCGAAACGCCCTAAGATTCCTTTGTATTGATGTAATAATAAATAATAACAAAACCGAATTGAATTCCGCAGAGGTGATTTTATATATATGTTTATATATATAGTATATAAATAAGTATATTTTAATGAAAAATATGCAATAGTTTTTTGTTTTATGCTAGCTCCTCCTTTGGCACTTGCTGAACTAAAACAACTAGATTTGTGCACAGTCTTTGCAGTTGTGCTCATTCATTGCATCTACAATATTCAACAAAACTGAGATATTTGTTTGTGATTAAAGCTTTAAACCATATTGTTAAAAAATAACGTAAAGCACTTTGTATAACTAATTAAGTTTTTGCAAGGAACTGGCATAACACATAGAATTAAGCACTTTAAGGCCTATGCTAAATAGGTTGAACTAAACAAATTACAACTAAATCTCAGATTTTGTGCGGATCACTGAGCATTGTGAGAAGAGAGCTTAGGTTCTAGCAGTCTGCACCAGAGATGCCTGTGGTCGTGTTTTCGCCATGTATGATTGAGTCCATTTCAATTTGTGAGAGATTCGCGGTTAGTAGTTTTTCAATTTGAATAAACTTCGAATTGGGTTCATCTATCGAGGCAGCATCCACATCTGGCGCACTCGCCGTTCTTGCCATTGAATAGTTGCGTTTCGCACGTTCTAAGAAAACCAAACAAATATTAAATCATTTTCATTGTAATTAAATATTCATATCAAGTACCGAAACGGGCGCGTTGTGCTTCCTGATCGATGATAATCTCGTTTGTTATGTAAACTTCGCGTCTGATTTGGTCCCGCAGCTCCACACTCATATCCGGTATGCACCAGCGCACAAATATCATCACGAGAGCTACAAAGTTCTGTTGAAAATAAGATAAGTTTGTGAATTACATTTGAAAATACAAATTGTCTACTGTCTGAACAACCTTCAAAGAGTTTTAGAATGCAACTAATTGCTTTGGCTTTCCAACTGTTACAGGTGCAATATTTCATCACACCAACACCTGATTGGGGTCATTAGCACAGAGTAAAACCTTAAAAATGCGTCTGCTGTCTGTTTAAAACTTTGTTTTCTCTCTAGTTAATTAAATTCTTCAAGCTAATCAGCCAGCGGACAGACTTTACGTTTATATACCTACAAGAGCCTACAGCTTTATAGGGTCAACAAATTCGATAGATGGCTTAAACAGGTGTACAAAAAAAAAACCAAGACTACAAATTAAGACTAATATGAAGAGACACAGAAGAAGCCCACGCACAGATCTAGTTCATGTGCGACAAATGCATAAGAATTTCTTCCAACTGCAGTGAAAAGTGTAGAGGGAAATGTGAAAAGTGAAAAGCGAAAATGCCAGCTCACTGAAAATTGGACCTCATTTTGTTAGACACGGACGACATTTCTTGATTTAGTAGCGACAAATAGTTCGAAGCGAACGCACGCGTTCCCAATAAATAAAGGATAATATAAAAAAATATATAAAAAATATTTAAATAATACATAAAGCATAATCAATTCAATAACTAAAAACTGAAATAATGAAACGTTTCGCCTGTTTGAATCTGCGCATATTTGGCCTGAGCATAGCCTGTCTGGATGCTCTGACTGCACTGTGCATCCTCGGGCTGAGCAGCTTTTACCTGTACAATGATTTTATGGACTTTACGCAATGGCAGCAAAACGATGTCCAGATCTTGAGTCCATTTGGAGCATTTGTCGCCACATTGGGTAAACATTAATGAATCGAAGCTAAACTAGACAGACCTAATCCATTATGTTTCCAGTGGACTATGTGCTGGTTCATGAGTTCTCACAGGCCTTCTACATGATACTAACTGTGACCGTTTGGGTCAAGGCATTGATAAATCTAGTGGTGGCTGGCATTCTAGTCGATGGCATCAAGCAGGTGAGATATTCGGATTGATCTGCTAGGATATCTGTATATAAATATATCTGCATAGCGACGACTAATATGCATCGCCCCATGGCTGATCAACGCATACGTCTCCATGGTCATTGAGGTGGCCATTTTCGTATGCCTGGAGCTAAAAATTGACGAAGTGGATGCATCCATAGATCGGCGCATAGCACGAAGCGTGCTCTTTGGTGTTTTTATAGGTAAGTTTTGAGCTCAATTTGAATTGATTTCTTGATTGATATGCATTTCCCTAGTGCTGAATGCGCTGATTGCCTATGGCATTTATGCGCTCTATCGCATGCTGAAGACATCTACGAACGAGAATCGTGCGCTGCAGGAGAGCATTGTGGAAACGTCGGGTATGTTTCAGCATATCAAGGTTTAAAAGTTTGTCCAAGGTAATTAATTGCAATTCTATGTACACCTGAACGCCAGAAGGAAATCTTATTTAAATTGGATAACATTAACCAAAGCTATTTTCATAACCATTGTACAAGCATTTATGTAATGAAACTAATAAAACGAACAATGCAAAGTAGAATTAGTGGAAACTCACTTCAAAGACAACAACAAATGCCAAGCGACAAGCCAAAATGATGTAAAAAGTGTTCGTCAAATGATATCTGTTCGGCGCTGTGGGCGGCTCTCGGTAATCTGTGTATCTGAGACAAAAGAAGGATAAATTAAATTTGATATATAAAAAAAATTATCTAACTTTATTTACTTGCACGTGGTTATACTAGAAAAGTTTCCTGCTAAGCGTTGTAGATTGGTTGAGTGTGATATTTTAAACTCGGACAAGGTGAAGTCCAAGTATCCATTTAAGCTGCCATCCTTTGACTTTAAGCTGCGATACACCAAACGTGGTATCATATCCGAGGTGAAGGCAATAATGAAGGCCTAAAAAAATTATCAATTAGTGTCAGGCATAAAACAGGTGTGAATCCACTTACATTCGTGATGACACTCAGCTTGCCAATGCAGTCCAAAATGCGATACCAGACGCCTATATCTCGGACACGTTGCGAAACGGGCCGTTTGTGGTGGGTCAGCAGCTTTTTGGCATCCAGACGCATCTCAAGTATGTTGTTGAGAAGCGCAAAGAACGGCGCTAGAGGAAAGGCAGCCACAAAGATGGTGACAAAACCGTATTGCAAAACCATTTCCAGATACTCTGGGAACAAGCTGCGCGCGCCCCAGTCGAGTAGCTTGAAATCGCGCATCCAGCGCTCATCCTTGGCCTTGTCAAGCTTGACCGAGTTGCCAAATAGGCGCGAGAGGCCGATTCGAATAGCTTGCACCTTGCGCCAAAACATCGGCAGGTAAACCTCCAAAATGGTATTAAATGCCTGCTTGCCAATCATTATGATGGCCAGCTGTATGCAGAGCTCCGTCAGACAGCCGCCCGAGGAGCACTGAAAACGGGAATATAATTAGATTGCGTTGTATTTTATCAAAAGTTATATGTAATCTCACCTCCTCTTGGCGGTATTCAAAGACCGTATTATAATCTCCCGGATACCCCACGAATTTGCCCTTAAAGAATGCTATGTAAAATATCGAGGCATAGTAATTTACGAACTGCAATAGGTAAATCTTGAGCGTCAGCGAGTCATCGAATTGGGTTTGAGTGCGCCACATTTCCAGCTCAGTCAGATACTCGGCCAAAATATTGTACAACTGGATAGAAGAGAGTTATAATAATTCTTTAAATTTATTAGAAATATAGTTAGGACAGGTTACTTACATAGTTCAGTACGTAGAGCAGGCAGAGATTCACAAATGCCGCCGATGCGGCGGCTAAAAGAATTGCTTTCGATGTGGTCATGCCAGTGCCATCATCCAGCTTCAAGGCTGCCAGCATGGACATGCGATGCACGACGACGGCAACAAGCGCCACAAAGGCCAACGCAATGAGTAGCACCACAACGGAGAAGCTGAAGACAGTCGCTGGCAGCTTCATGCGCCAAAACGGCACCGTTGGTTCCTTCATGTTGGTCACATAGTCCGTGCGTGTGGGCTCAACGTGCTCCAAGCGGGCCAAGTACTGCGGCCGCGGATGCTCCTCGTGCACATCGAAGCCCGTCAAGTCCCAGCGATGTGTTATTTCGGCCGAGTAGCGTTTCCAAAGCTCCAGGAATAACGTCGCCCAGAACGACATGAAGACGGCAAAGAATATTGTGCTTGGATTGTCTATGAGGTAGGTAATTTTGGCATAGTTGCACGTCTCCTTCAGATTCCAGAACTCGCACCAATCGCAAAGCGGACACATGGTGATATTCGTGTTTGAGCGCTCGCAAATGTCCTTGCTGCAATTGAGGAAGTTTGTTGGTTAGTTATAGCTTGAGGGGAAGCCTCCACTTTGCCAACTTACACGGGCACGTAATTCTTAAGTGAAAACCAGGAGTAGAGAAAACACATGACGCCCACAATGGAAGCCAACAGCAACATGTATGTATAGTAGCCCAGCCAGGCAAAGTAGAGACCTTGAAAAGTGCGAAGATATGGGAGTGAGTGTGTGTCTGATTATAGGAATGCCAACACTTACCAATCTTGACGCCAAAGTACTCCTTGATATCATCTAGGGGCTGATAGCGATACCATTTCTTCACCGAGGCCCAGTTTTCGTAGAGCAGCGCCCGCATGGTGCCCTCCTCCGTAATTTCGCCCTGTGCAGTTAAATATATATTAAAGTCGAGTCATATTTACTCAATGACAACTACTTACATCATGCAGTGGATACGCAGCACAGTAGACGCCCTCGGCCACCAAACGCTCTATGCCGAAGGCCATGTCATTGTGACGCTTGGCAGGAAAACGCTGTCTATCCAATATAAATTCCACAATACGTGAGCGCACGGCGGTTGTAAAGAAGCAATCCTGACGTATGTCGAACCTATATAGGAAGCAGATGTATAGAAATATATAGATTACTTATATAAGAGGAGTCAATGTCAAAGTTAACTCACAGATATTCCTTGTCACGACTGTAGATAGCTGTAAACCGATGTGCGCGCTTCGGAAAGTAACGCCGGTCGACATAGATGTAACGCAAAAAGAATTGGCAGACTGTTTTGAGACTAGAATAAACACTTTTTGTGGAACGATTGACCACAGATAGGCCGGGTATCTGAAAGAAGGCAAACATATTAATTATATACTCAAGTTAAAGGACTTCACAGATTACATGAAGAAAGTGTTGGATAACAAAACACAAAAGGATTAAAAGAATATATATACAGCTCTTTTGAAAATAATTATAAATAAAAGTTAAACTACAACAGAAAGTTCTAAGAGTTCAAAAAGTTCTTCAAAGAGAATTCAGACTAATAGAAATTCTATAAAAACCATAAGTTTAGATCATCTTAATAGATTGAGATTAGATATCACGTAGGGCGTTAATAGAGCTCAAGCATAAATATGGCAAAATACTCAGAGATCGATGCTTATTTAGTTTAGCAGCATGGCAAGGCGTAAAATCTGCAAAAATTGTTAATTGCATTTAATTAAGACCTGAACTTTATTGCAGACCTTCTTCGACAAATAATGGGCCGCATTGTGTAGACGATTCGATCTTTCGTTTACGCGCAAATTACATAATGACTAAAATAATATAAAACGTTTTGTGTATCATTCGAGTGCATTGAAAAGATTTCCATTTACGGAATATCCATACACACCTCCTTCATGGGCATACGCAGCTTAAGTATCTCCGCATAGCGACGCAAAACCTCCAGTGGAGCATGTATCTGAAATGTTTGAATATGTATTAGATATATATTTATATATAGAGTATTTGATAGTTGGAATACCTTAACAAAGTAAATTTGATCCTTTTGACTGAGCTCCACCTCGAGGCCTTGCTGTACGAGATTCTCCTGGAAGATGCGCCGCTTCTCCACATTTTCCGCCTCCGTCGCCTCGTTGGCATTGACCTTGTAGACCAGCACGAAGTCTATGGATCGCGTGCAGTCCTCAAAGAACAGCGAGGTGTTCAGCTCGGCTCTCTGATAAAATTCACGCGGACAGCTGCACTCGCGCTCATCGTAGCTCTGCGTGGGCTCCGACATTGGCAGTTGAGAAGCAGACTGATTTAAGGTGGAGTTCTTGCCGTTGGCCAATGGCCCGACAGTGTCTGGCAGTTGATAGGTGTGCAAGTCGCTGCCGAATAACAAAATTAGAATACATTTCGTTAGATTTGTGGAAGAGCTCAACAAGCCCAAATACGAGCGAATGATTTCATTTCATAATGGCAAACATATTCAAGCCGTAACAATGTTCCCAACAGACATGACCTCGTAGCACAACTGGGACTTTTAGCGCCCTGCCGTGTTCCGTGCTCATAACAGAGTCCCAGCACTCCCCCAATAATATGGGTCAATATAAATGGGAGCCATTAACGTTAAATGGGTCGTATACTTAATAATCGTCAGAGCAAGTGTATTAAAATGTTTGAGCAACCAGGCGCCTGCTTTATATATACACATATTTATATATATACTAATGTCTGGCAATTTA
The DNA here is from genome assembly GCA_035045145.1 of Drosophila meridionalis. Classification (NCBI taxonomy): domain Eukaryota; kingdom Metazoa; phylum Arthropoda; class Insecta; order Diptera; family Drosophilidae; genus Drosophila; species Drosophila meridionalis. Next base: position 6,384,005 of record JAWNPG010000020.1, on the reverse strand, counting down.
ATTATTTATGCAGCAGTTTTATAGCTAAAACAGAGAGCTGTGAAAATGCAATTTAAATAAACAAGAGCAAAGTTATGCGAGAAGCTCGCTCGAAAGCTCTTACCACATCACATTTTTGTTTGAAATGAGTGCAAATAAACGATTTGCTAATCAAAATAAACGTCTGTTCATTTCAAATATTATCAAGTGTAATATATATATATATTTATATATGCATACGAATTTAATATTTGCTTGTGAAACACACTGCTTTGGGTTGTCACCAATGAATCAGCCACAGTGGCAGATTTCCTCCTGTAACTTGACCATGGAATTGCACATTTCTCTGATGAATCACATGCATTAATTTGATTCAAGTACTCATTTGCCGATTTCTAACAAAAGCTAAGTATATATTTATATATAAGTTATATATACATATATGCCTTATCATAATAGTTTCCAATGAATTTTATAAATATTTATGTTACTTTAGAATAGAAATCAAAGTGTTCATAGAATATCTTGCAACATAAGCTTTGCTAAAGTTAACAAAAACTACTGGACTTAAACAGATTATATAAAAAATTATTGAAAAAAAGATAATTATAAATACGATATTTTATAAACATAACATATATGTATTACATTTAACATATATAATAATCATTTCATTATATATCAATTTTATTCTCTAGTATTTTTATGGCTTCTATAGCCATTATATTATGAGGATTACAGATAAGAACATCATATTGAACATGATTAGAAAGGGTGTTATATTAATTTATACACAAATATTTATATATGTATGTATCCGATCCCCAATTTTTTTTTATATAATAATGTAATAACTACTTTGAAAAATATATTATATTATTTAACATATGCTATATATTATTATAATATTCACTGAAAATCATATTCAAAATTGATTTAAGAATTTTTGCCGTATTTTCAATACAACAACAACCTAACGATGGTCATTCACATTTGATTATTGGCTGTTCTTTTTGAGCCATTATTCGTTCGGGCCTAAAATCTAGCTGTTGTCGTTTTTAATTTTATTATTTATAGGCCTCTCAACTACTGAAACTAATGACCTTCTAACAAAGTAAGTAATTAACTTCAAGCTTAACCAAAATTATAAAAATTTACACACAATACTGTCCGAAATGTCTGAGTTTACTTTTTGACTACATCAAACCCACTGTTTTAATTTTTTTTTTTTTTTTTTTTTTTTAAATCAAGGGCAAACAGTTTTTAATAATTTTGTTCAATGTACTCAAAATTCGCCACCTATGTGAGCAAAAGCAAAGCAAGATGTGAAAATCATTTAAGATATATACATCATATAATACTGTTTATATAGTTTAGTTGTTGAAAAATACGCGGAATTTCGATATGACAAATAACTGAAAAAATAATGAGACAAAAACCAAAATAAAGCGCCCACACAACTCTCCAAAGAAAACAACAATAAAAGAGAGAGAGAGAGAGAGAGAGAGAGATGTCCGCGATACGGAGACAGAGAGATCTTTGTATTATGTCCCAGTGCTGATGAGTAATGCATTGAAACAACAAGAATAACTGGAACGAGGCTAACAAACAGCACAGCAGCAACAGGAATTAAAAGCGTTAAGCATTACCGTTTCCGTTTCCGTTTCCTAAACCATAGTTGTCTTGACAATAATAAAGTACAGAAAAGAAATCAAAGCAATAATATTTTCTGATCTTTGCCCGTTGTCCACGCGATTTATTAATCAAATTAACGTGTGTAAACTGCCGCGCGTACACTGCGAATAAATGAAGAAAACAGACGACGGCGAAGACGACAGCGACTACGACAACGACCAACGCGCAGCAGCAACGACAACAAACTGAACAAGCGCCAACAGCTGAGCGCAGAGCAGTTGAGCAGCTCAATACAGATGTTGGCTCGTTTGCCGGGTTGTCTTGTCACGTTCACTCTCCACTCTCCATCCCGCGCTCTCTTTCTTTTCATTTCTTCACCTTGCTGAAGCGAACAAGAGAACACGGCACAGCACAAAATCAGCTGTTATTAGCCAATGCGTCGCGTCGCACCAGACAAAGAGCGCAGTGTAACGAGAGAGCACTTGTTGAGTTTCTTACACACACAACGGTGTAGTTCAGTCCAGTGCAGGCAACTCACTGCCTATATAAATATATACATCTGAGTGTGTTTGTGTATTGGTGAGATGTAATATTCTTCCCGTTGCAATCGGCAATTATATTCAGGTCAGTTGATCGCCTTTCCTGATTTCTGTGCACTTTAATCATATATGTATATTATAAATTAAGCTCAAAAGGGCAAACAGTAGACAATCATTTTAGTCAATTACAAATATATATTAATTACTTATTGATTACAGGGTGCTTTTTTATGAAATAAAATATACTTATATAAGAACTAAGTTTCCTGTTGCATAACCATTATTTCTTATGCAACTTTGTATGATAAGTTTTTTAAATGTATAAAATAAACTAAAATATATTTTCGTTGGATATTTCGTTTATTTTTCATTTTAATATTCAAAATGAGTTGATCACGTTTTTCATTTCTGAAAATTCGTAGAAAAATATTTAAAAATTAAATTCTCTGGGACGGAATTTGAGCATGTGAATAATTCTAAGAAATTTATAATAATGTAGAAATAATTTTAGAAAATTCAGCCATATATTCACAATAATTACGCATATTGCAACCAGTATTATAGAATGAATAACGAAAGATTCTAAGAAGCATCTTCCACTCTGCTACTTATCAGTAGTAAATTATCACTTCAAACATCATTTAGCACTTAAAAATGACGAATTACTGTTTATCGTTTATAAGCCATAATGACAAAGAGAAAGGCTCGATGTAGATAAGCATATAAGGTAAAAAGTTATCCGATGCTTATATACCCTTGTGAATAGATATTATTTTGGTAATTGTTGCCAGTAATATAATATGTGAGTATATGGGAATAATCAAACGAATATATTAAGCAATCTTGCAATTATACAATATATTTTGAGAGTAAAAAAAAACTAATTTTTATTTAAATGGATTCATAAAAGCTTAACATTTGTCATATCTCAAATCCCGTATACAGTTTAGCCTTAGCTCGAAAGTCTACAAATTATATTTCCTATCACTACTATCAAAAGTAATCCAAAAAGTAATATTTACTATTACCCATCCCTTGACAATTCAAACTCAGTGTGTTTAGGAATAGGTTTATCCAATTACTCCATCAATGTTAAGTTCTCTAATGACTTTATACATAGTTTATTATTAACGAATCACCCGCAACACCCTGTATGTTGGCAAACAAACTACAACAATTGATAAACAAGAATACGAATGGAATAGTAAGTGTGATGTAATTAAGCTAATGACTGTTTCCTCTATACTAGCAGAGTCGAAATACAGGGGGATTTACCTCTCAGCGAATCTGGCGCGTTTCTCGTGCAAGCTCAGTGATTCAGTCGATGACTTTCTGGTCTTCGCGGACTTTCCGGCTTCGCCGCCTCGCTCAAGATCAACGAAACGAGTCGTCGTCGCCGACTCTGTGTCGTCTTGCCTCATCGCGCCGCCCCAGATGCTCTCTTTAGCCAGCAGCTTGCCCTTTAGACCGGCTCGCTTTACCAGTTCCATGTCGAAGGGCGCCAAGGGGGCCGCGTACGGGCGCTGAATCGTAACATTTGGTCGCTCGGCCAGCAGCCGTGCAGATTCCTCATCGGGCTGGGGGGAAGTCTGCGGTAACGTGGGAGGTGTTTCCAGCTCATCAGCATTGGCATTATCTAAATTTAGCATTTCGCACTAAACATGTGTTTGATTTTCGCCTAACTATACTAAAAGCTCGCCGGACTTGTTTACTTTCACATGTTATTGCGTTTGTGTGCGTGCATTTTCGGGTCGCGAAGGTCAAATGGCGGATATTAAGATTATAAATTGAAATTTAATGAATAAGAACCGTTATCACTGAGTATGAACTGTTGCACCTCTTATACAATACAAATGCATTAGCCGCTGAATATAGCGGTAACAGATACGCACGGCCTAAACTGCTGCAACTGGCTACAAATTGTCAGCAATATTTAAATACTCGCCGAAAACGTCCTAAAAAATACCAAAAAATACAGGTTTGCCATGCCAGCTGGCAGACCATCATGCAAGATAAAGTGTTTGACATACAGCCTTCGGGGGTTGCAGTAGAGAATTTACGTGATATATCCCAATTAGATATCAAACTGAAACAAGACCAATTCAAGTGTCATGCTTGTCTGAACGTGTCCGTAATCATGTTTATTTCAATAAAATAAAAATCCGAAGTTTTCAAGAAAATAACAGCTTGTATTTGATTGAAGTAAAACATAAACAAAGTAAAACACATTAATTAACAATTGCAAAAGCAAAAATTAAAAGTGATTAACAAATAAAAAGCATTTAACTGCACCGAGGTTCTATCTTGGTGAAACAAACAATTTTTTAATATATGGAATAATAATACAGCAGTGTTTAATATAGTATGCACTATTATTAAGGGGCTAAATTATGCATTAGAGTTGAACTTGGACATCGAATTTACAATAAAACGAGCAATATTTGGATAAGGTGCGCCCAGAAAATTACTTCCTGTTGTAGTTCTTGTGCACCTCGGGCGAGATGTTGTAGACGAACTGCAAGATCTCCTGGATGACGGGTTCTTTGCGCGTCCTGATGGCGCCCTCCATGTCCGACAGCTTCACACGAGTGTCAGCATCGATTTTCGCTGCAACTCCTTCGCGGCTGCCCATGTGCTGCATTGATATATGGATACATTATATGTATTTCGCTCAGCCCCCATAATGAACAACTAACCTTGGCCTCGAATTCTTTAAAGGAGCGCTCGCGCTCCTGACGGAACTTCTCAATCTCTTCGGTGGCCTCATCCTTGGCTTGCTTCAATCTCCTTGCCTTGCCTGCAATTCAAGCAGAGATTTTCTCACATTATCAATATTTACTCGAGTGCAAACGAATCATGTGACTCGATGTTGCTCGACGCGCGTAACGTCGATAACGAAAAGTCGTAACTCGTAAGTCATTTTATATCTTTCCAATTGGACGATAAATTAGTTGGTTTTTTGCTTACGTTTTCTGGCCTCGGCAACCTTCTCGGCTGCCTTCTTTTCGGCAGCAAGCAATTGCTGGATTCCCTGCGTTTGGCTGGCCATTTTAAGGTATTTTATGAGTTAATGTTTTTCTGCTCGCTTCGGCCGTGGTATCAATGCAAGTTGAAAAAAGCAAGTGACGACTACGACGGACCTAATACAAACGACGTGAAAAATGTCATATGACGAAGTCACACACACGCATACACACTAAATTAGTCAAAAATCGATTATATCGAATGGGAAATTGTGGCTGACCAGTTCATTTGTAAGCGACCAAACAGAAAAATACTATCGATACATTTCTAATAATCGACTCCACCATTTAACAGCAGATAGCTCAGTTGTGCAGACTTTAAGTTTATTAATTTGAATTAATGATTTATGAATAGAAGTATGAATAGACCGCGTTGTGTTTGTTGTCATTTGAATTTATTACACTTTAACTTTAAGTTTCTATCATTTTGAAATAATTAACTCAAGACAACGCAGAACACTGCATCTGTGATTTAAATTTAAGAGTAACGCTAAGAACTAATAAAAATAGGGACGATCCAGCAATTACAGACATCTTATCGCCCAGCCGCCACATTTTATGACATTTTGAAAAGACAAATTTATGATTTCTTTTCGAAATTCTAAGTTAATATTTTGATTATCTTGGTCTATTTCAAACCTTGTTCCTAAAACAGTTGATGAAGCAACTGCTCCATTAGAGTTGATTATTGCAATTACCTTGTTAAAATACGGGTCAGTATTTCGATTATATTGTTTGGTATATTTTTTTATTTAAAGAAATGCGCTGTTTTTTTTAAAAGATTCGGTCACTCTGTTGTCAGTAATCTCAACAAATATAGTAAAAATTTGAACGAACTAAATATACGCATATATAGAGGCAATTTACCATGGATAAGGCGAACAAGAACAAGCGGGTTGTGCGCGATGAGAAGCAACGGGAGTTAAAGCTTGAAGATGTGGTAAGTTGTCATGCCAGCAACATGCTACATTGAGCACAAAGGCAATGAAAATAATAACGTGAATCCCGTTACCAGGTGCTGAAATCCTTAGACGAATGCACCACAAACGAGGACAAATTGAAAATGTTGTTGCAGCGGCACGTGGATAGTGAGAAATCAGTGAGCCGGCTCACCTCCGAGATGCGTGCACTACAGCGCCACATGGAGACCCAACAGCGCGAGAAGGAGCAGGTGCAACGGGAGCTGAACAAGAGCGTTCTCATGAGGGACAAGCTGCAGGAGGTCTGCCGGGAGCAGCAGCGCATACTTAAGACTGTGAAGAACGAGAGCATGCAGCAAATCAAGGTGGAGGAGGAGCGACGCAAGGAGAGTCAAAATAAATTTCAGAGCTCGTTAAACGAGGTGCAAAAGTCGCTGTCCAAAAACAACGAGGAGAACGTTAAACTACGTGATTACAACATCGAAATGACCAAAAAGTAAGAGGCGCTGCCAATCAACAGACAAACACCGGCGTGCGCTGTCTATTTATAGGCACCACACTGCATGCCGTCTTCTTGTGGATGTATCTGGCTGCCACACACATACACAGACACACACACAGAGAGAAGCGGGCATCAATTGACCATATGTTCACAGTATATATATTTGATTTGCTTTTAGGTTAAAGCTGCTTGCCGAACAATATCAGGCGCGCGAGAAGCACTTGGAAAAGCTGAATGAGCAGGTGCAGCTCGAGTCTCAGCTGCATCAGGCGAAGCTCAGCAAGGCTCAGGTGGAAGCTGCTATGGAAAAGGAAATACTTACCAAGTGAGTACACATTTGCTGCTCTCTGTCTTCAGTTTCATCATATATCTTTACGTGTTTGCAATGCTAAACAGGGAGAATCAGATTGGACTAGAGAAGTTGCTGCAGGCACAGCGCGCCATTAAGGATCTGACGGAGCGCGAACAACAGCTCAAAGAGCAGCTCAACATCTATACAGCCAAATACGATGAGTTCCAGCAATCGCTTAAGAAATCCAATGAAGTCTTTGGCAGCTACAAAATCGAGCTGGAGAAGATGTCCAAGCACACCAAGAAAATTGAGAAGGAAGCACTGGGCTGGCGGCAAAAGTATGAGAAAGCAAATGGCATGGTCATTGAATTGGCTACCGAAAAACAGCACCGGGACCAGCAGGCGGAACGGCTCCAGAAGCAGGTGGATCAGCTGCAGAAGCTTCTGCGTGCTTTGCAACTGGAGCGCACAACACTTCACCAGACTCTGCGCGCGAACGATATTGAAATTCCTGCCATGCCCCAGTTGCCGCCCGAGCCGGAGCCCATCAAAGTGGTGCCCATCAACACGGACAGTGCCAAAATGGAGCTGATGACGCGCAACTGTGCCGAGCTCAAGCAGACGCTGGCCAACCTGCAGAACCAGATGAAGCTGCTCACCACAAACGATGCGAAGATAGCCGCCGCCGAAGCCGAGAAGAAACAAGCAGCTGAGGAGCAACAGAGGGCAAACAACATCAAGAAGAACAACAAGAAGAAGGCCAAGTCGAAGGCTAAAGCCGCAGCTGCAGCTGCTGCAGCGGCGGCTGCTGTCGAGGCTGAAGCTGACACCCCCAGGGCTGAAATGCCACAAACAGTAGACACAGAGACACAGGCGCAAGCTGAGGCTGCAGCTAAGCCTGAGCCCGAGCCAGAGCTGGAGCCAGAGCCGGAGGCAGGGGTAGACGCCGACACGGAGATCGCCGAGTGCGAAGTTGCGGAATATTACAATATGGAACAGCTCAAATCTTCGGAGGCTTCTGAAGGTGAAGGTAACTGCAATGGAAATGATGTTGATGCCGAAAGTGTGCCAGAATCTCAGCAAGATGCCCAAATCTCCTTTGACCAGTCGGACGTGCCTGCATTGATTGATTCCAAGTAGGACCGGGGGCGTGGCACTAATACGCCTCCGCCGAATATTAAAGTACTTGTGCTTGAAATTTTTGCCTCCTTCCTGTATATGTGCATTTTGATGTATTCGTTTTTTAAAATATATATGTACTTTAACCACACAAATGTAAAACCACCAGCAGAATAGAGAGAAAGAAAGAAAGAGAGAGAGAGAGAGAGAGAGATAACAATTCAAATCGAGAATTCATTAATGATAATAATTATTTATTCTATTTTATACATACTTATTAGCGAGCCCATTGAGCTACTGTAAACACAACTAAATATAAAGTTTTCAATAAAAGAATTTATACAACTTAAATATTTAAAAAAAAATGAGAAAATTGTAGTATATATAAGTAAAGTATGTAAGCGAGGGTCGTCTGAGAAATTTCCGATCTAACAAAATAGAAAGAAAATGAAAATAATTCTTCTGTAAGATCGGTTATTATTAAGATTTTCTGCATAATCGGAACATTGTTCACAACTCTATTATACAAAAAATAATAATAATAATAAAAAATACATTTTTTGTTAAATATATTTATTTTTCTTTCTTTTACTTTTGAGTATGATATATGTATGTGCTTTAAGCATTATCTGTTTATTTTAATTTGACAAAAACTAGAATATAAGTCTAGCGTAAAAGTTATTCGACTATAAAACTTAATATATAAACGATTAATGTCTAAATATAAACTATATATATATAAATATATATTTTTTAGAATTTTGCTCAATATCCCATAGAAAAGTCAAATATAACAGCCCCAAGTGAATAAGACTTTATATGTAAGATGTTTCTATAACTAAACATAAATGAGAAATTTTTATAATATAAATATATATATATGTATATGAATATCAAATATTGTCTTACTAATAAAACATAATATACTATATATATCTTACAATAAAAATACATAAAACCATTGAAATAGTTTATTTTCCCTACATTTAAGTTCAAGCAGAACCTCATATATCTGAAACCCAATCTGAGATTAGAAAGACGGAATAATATGAGGTTTACAGAAATCCTCTTTACTGCAGGAATAACTCAAAAACCTGAAGTGATAAGGCTAATACGATATATTATCTGCTTCAGAAACTAAATTAACTAAATTTATAGACATTTTCTCAGCCTTCTCAAGCTCTATGAATTGCCTCGATTCTGCATTAGTTAAGTAAATAGTTTAACATAACTTAAATTGGCCTTCAAATTGCTGGTATTTTGTTCGCCTATGCAAATTAGGAGGAGTTTCTTAAGTCGCAGCTGCACAGGTTGTCGTGTCGCCGTGTGCGTAATTGAGCTGCAAATTGGCAGTTGGCCGTTGGCAGTCGGTGCCACAGTGTCTGCCGTGGCATGCAACAAATTGCATTGACTTTGTCCAGTGTTTGCGATGCAAAGTTGTTTCACGGTCAACACGAGCACGCCGTAATTGCAGCACGCAGCTGGCATCAGTTGAGTCGGGCATGCTTCGCCTTGGTATGCACAAGTATTTGAAGTGCGCGTGCCACGTGGCGTATGCGTAATATCAGCGTACGCTAAGCTCGCTCATTTTAAATAAAGCCATTTAAGTGCCACACACTAAAATAATTACACAAATTATTTTAAATTGCATGAAGCGCCAGCCGACTACAAGCAATGACCCCAATGGCCCCCCCACGGGCCGGGCGTGGAATTTCGCCAGCCACAGCTGCCCAGCCAGCCACATAGGCGACACATGTGCATATTTCACACTTGTGCACACACACACACAAAGACACACACTCACACACACACACTTGGCAGAAATGTGTGCACATTTCGCAGGCAATGAGCTTTTGAACATTTAATGAGTTAATTCGCTAAATTTGAAAGGCGCGCAAGCGTGCGCCAAGTGCTCGACCAGACTGTTTCCTGCCATGTTGGCACCCTCGAAATACCCGTTACTCGTTATCCGATTCCCGGCGCTGCGAGCCAAAAAGCCAGCTTCATAACCGCCAGCCCACAAGTTGCCAATTTTAAAGCTTCAAACATGAAAATGAGAAAACAACAAAAACAACAGCAACTACACACACACACACACACACACACACACACACGAAGAGAAGGAGAGACAGAGAGAGAGACACACATGACACACATACATATACTCTGCGTAAGCACTTGTCATTTAGCTGTAAAATCCGTCCGTCCGTTTGCTGGCGAAAAGCATAGCACTGCCCGATACTCCACGCAATGCAAGGACGCGAGGGCGGCGTATAAAGGATGCTCATGCTAAGCTCTTGGGTGTAATTTCTCAGGCACTGGCAAAAGACAACGAAGGCAGCGAAAGTTAACAGCGAAAGTTAACAGCGTCGCTGGCTGAGACGCCAGCAGCGCAACATGAGCCCAACATATGCCCCAAAACAGAGTCGAGACTGAAAGCAGAACAGAGTCGAGGCTAGATGAGCAAGGACCAACCCACACAGTCTTTTATTTTTGTGGTGCTGCCAGACTGTGTGACTCGGCACTCGGCGATGGGGCCGGCCCAACAGGGGTGGGACGCTGCTTGGCTGGGCATAAGTCAGTACAGTGGGCCTAGTGGAATAAATTGTTCAAATTGACTTTAGAAAAAGTAAAACTAAATAAAGGCATAAACAACTAATTGTAATATAATTCAAATACTTATTATACAACTAATATATTAATATCACTATACATTGACATTCAATTGAGTTGAAAGACCACAAATTAGTAAAATTTAACTCTGTTAGCTGCGCGTCCCATTGTCTGTGCGGGTTGCCATCGCACCTATACCAAGCCGCCCAGTGGGCCGATTCGCCTCTCTGCGTGTTTCTCACTCTCTCGCCTCGTGTCCTCTCTTAGACGCTTGCTCTCGCCGCAAAAGGCCCACGCCGCCAGCGCTGCGGCGAGAGCATAATATGGTGAAGCTGTCGGTGCTGCCTGCCGTTGCCGTTGCCGTTGCCGTTGCCGTTTCAGTCTCAGTCTCAGTCGCAGTCTCAGCTGTCAGGCGTCTGGCAAAGCTGTGCTTAGTCAAATTTCGGTAACGGAACCTGGTCGTCATCGTCGTCGTCGTCGCCAACGCCGAAGTAAACGTAGACGCCGACGTCGCATTGCCGACACGAACACAAAGCGAAACGAATCGGAGTTGAAGCGACGCGACGCGACGCCAGCGTCGCTGCCCAGTTGCCATTCGAGCCTCTGTCGCGCTCGACTTCGCTGCAAGGAATATAATTGTAATCAGTTGTGTATAGGACACACGCGTGTGCGCATCGACTGGTTCCTTGCTAACGAAAGCGTCAACCACTAACTGTTTCGCTAACGGAAACTGAGCTGCTTGGCGGTAAAGCTGCGCGGCTTCTGCTCAACTTGTATTTATCTGCTGCTGCTTTAATTGTTGTTGCTGCCGTCAATTGTTGATTGTGGCTCCTGTTGTTGTTGCTCCATTGCTCCATTGCTATTTGTAAAATTTCTGAACAAATTTAACGCGCGTTAAATTTTCGCGTAGCAGCGTAAACGAAAAATTTTTCCAGCTACAGCTGCTGGCGGTGCCACGGCCGCAGCTGCTAATGCTGCTGCTGCTCTGCCAACGTCGCAGTTGCTGCTGCCGACTGCGCTGCTGCGCTGTCCGAGATAAAGGATATGCCCGGATCTAAAAGATACAGTTTTTTTATTTTCGCCGACTTGTGCAGGCTGCTTGCTTGGCTTTTTGCTCTGTCGCTCGTCGTTCCTAAGCGAACTTAAGCAGCAACAACAACAACAGCAGCTACAACAACAACAACAACAACAAGAGCAGCAAAGCGAAAAAATTACACAGTGTGTGCGTGCGGGTTGGCTAGCAGAGTAAAAATGTGTGACAAGTTGGCAAAAACCAAAAATGAACAAAAATGTGCGCAACTATGCAAATAAATTAATAAGCCAAACTCATTACCAAATTAAAAGAAGACACGCAAAAGCCAAAGGCGGGCAGCCAGCAAAAAATTAAATAAATAAACGAAGAGTCAAAACGAGGACCTTGTCAAGTGCGTTGCGTTGCGTTGCGTTGAGTCAAGTCGAGTCGAGTCGAGTCGAGTGTGGAAAGTCAAGAGTTTCTGGGCTTGGAGTGTCGGAGCTGCTGGCATGCTTTAGGTTTAGCTCGTCCAACGTTCTCGTCCTCGTCCACGTCCTCGTCGTCCTCGTCGTCATCGCCGCCAAAGGCATCGAAGGTAAATATATACATAGCACAGCCAAGCCAAACAAACTAACCTACAAAGTAAACAATAGCGTAACGGTACAAATGCAAATTTATTACCCATACACATACTCACACACCTGTGCAGCATATAGAGTCCAACTCATTTAACCGTTGCACAGTGCAACGAAAATCCTTGCTAAAACCATGCTCGAAAGTATTAGCAGATATGCAAAGGCTTAAAGCCGAATTAAGTATGATTGAGGGATACTTTAGATTAGCAAAAGTTAATTGAGCAAGAAATATGATCAAAATTAACTGATGACATTTGCAAATCATAGTTTTCTCATTAAATTTAATTCTTTTATTTGTTATCATCATATTTATTTATGTTATTTGATTATTTTTTTATTTTAATTGCAATTTTATGTATACTAAAGATAAAGAATATTAAAAACATAATCAAATATATTTTATTTGACAAACTATTTTTAAGAATTTCATTTGATTTCATCTTTCATCTTTAGCTATTTTTATACATCATAATACATTTCTTCAAATCTTTATAGAACTATTATTACAACCGTATTTTTTTCCCCCAAATTTCTTTCTACATTACTCATAATTTATAACCACTGTGCAACTTTCGCTGCCATAAAAAAGCCGTAAAACTAGCGAGCATGAAGCAAACAAAGAAATCAAAATGAAGTCGATACTCTACCAAAGATTCAAGTGAGATAGAAGCAGAAGCACAAAATTAAGATAACAATAGTGAAAGCTCTATGCGTACCTTAAGTTACCTATGTATATCCGCCTGTCTGTCTCTCTATTTATTTGAGCATACATTTTTAATCGTACGCGATTTATTTTGGGCAAACACACGCACACACACACAGACACACACACAACACCCAACTCCCAATCAAACATAAACGTACACAAACACAAACACAAAAGGCACGTGCACAGTGGGCGTTGTTAGTTTGCATACGAATGCCAAATGAGAACTGTCAGGTGGAAAATCAAAATTCTGACAAAAACATGTTTACATTAGAAAATCCAAAGTCGACTTTTAGAGAATTAATTTTGTTTAATATAAAGATATATAATATGTATAAAATAGAAGTGAATGTAGAACAATTCATATACATACATTTATTATATTATATTTAAATTTATATAAAAATATTAGCTTTATTATTTAAAAAAAAAGATCCATTAAATAACAACAGAAAAAAATAAAATAAAAACAAAATATATGAAATACGTTTTATATATTTACCCGGAGTAAACATACATATGTATTCTAATATATCTTTTATGCACTAAATATTGAGTATTTTAGTTTTCCTAATATAAGAAAAGTTCTAATAAATAACTACAACTTGAAGCACAAAACATTTACCTAATATTTTGAAATTTAAATTTAAGTTCTATATTTATACATAAATGTATGTCTTTGTATAACTATATAATCTTAACTAAAGATCTTCGTTATCGTTTTTCTTTTTTGTGTGTCTGTCATATGACATATTGCTAGTTTCCAACTTTATTATACTCCTAATAACTAAATCAAATAAAGTAAAAAATAATAACTGCAAAAAGCAATGTGATATATAAAAATAACATGTAATGGGATAAAATACATATATGTGGGAAGAACAACGTCTAAACTTCTAACAAGAAAAACACAACACGAATCTGACAGCCAACTAAGGCATCAGGCAAACATAACACAAAAAGCAGCTCGTATAACACATGAAAAACGGATACACATCAGATCTTAAAGACTCAGACGAACTGCAAAACAGGTACAGAAAACAGCGCACACACACGCACATACATACACACATACACACACACACACATGCAGACTTTAACTGGCAAAAAATAGTTGGTTTTCAATGTAAGAAAAGTTTGTGCAGAATTTAAAGCTCGGTTTGTGTAGATAGAAAAAAAAAGTGCCGAAGAAGATGACTGAATAAATTGGCAAAAAAGTTGAAAAACTAATTTTTGTTTTCTTTTTCAATTTTATACGAATATAAAGTTAACTAAAACAACAATAAATATACAACATAAATGTATATTACATTTTATTTATATGCCTAAAAATTTCTTTTATTTAATTAAATTAAATAATCCTATGCAGTTTCTAGTACAAATTCATAATCCATTCTAAAGTATTTATTTTCATATGAATCATAATTAAAATTTAACTAAAACAAGCTTAGAAATATCAATATTTATGATTAGAATTAGAATTTATAATAAATATATTTTAGTTGTATACATATGAATATACATATATATATGCATGAATCTAAATTGAATTTCTACTCTGTCCGCTGCTGTTAGAAACTTTGCTTTGGTTTATACAAAAGAAACCGAAATAAATATAAATGTACATATATATATATATATATCTAAATAACTCTATTGAAAGCAGCATTCCATATAAATACATTTCTTTTTATATCACACACATATAAAAGCAAACATTACCACAGTCTTTACAACGTCTAAGAAAATGCGCTTGGAGAGTCCTTCAGCCAGATTGCAATTCATTAAATAATGCGTGAGTAAGCCGCTCAGTGTCACACATATCTGTGCATGTATATATATTTATATATATATTTATTTATTTATATAATGCCTGACGTTGTTTACTCGGCCATATTTTAAGTGTTGCCAACTAACAGCTGCAACAACAACAACAATAACTTGGCCTGGGATGCTGCACAAAAGATGCGGCGGCAGCATGGAAAAGCGGAAAACAAAACAAAAAACAAAAAAAAAACACTTGAGGCAAAACTAAGCGGCAATTGTGATTGTGGCTGTTGTTGCATTTATAAATAGCGTCAAGGTGCGCTCTAGTTTTATTCACACACACACACACACACACACACATGAACAAATACTGCAAATAGAATATGTTAAAAATAAACTCAACCCAAGGATCAACTCTGTGCAAAGTGTGGCCTGAATGGAACATGATTTTCAATCAAATTATCTGAAATTCTATGTGACATTTGGCCAGAAACGGAATTCACGCTGCTTTTAGCCACTAGCCAAGTGAGAGCTTTGTTACGTTAAAAAGAATACCCTCAGAAGGGCAAAAGCTGTGACCTTTTAGGCCGTGGTCAAATATTTGTTACCTAAACGTTTAGACACGCAACGCGGAAAACGGCAATAAGAAGGCGTGAAATGAATCAAACGCTTTACCAAATTCTCTAATCACTTGAGGGTGTTACGTTGTTTGGGCTTTGGATATCAAACTACATAGGTTTTACGCGCACCAATTGAATATAGTATGTGTACTAAGTACTAACAAGCAATTATCTAAGTAATTGGAATTAAAAGTAAACTTAAATATTTGGAGGATATCAGGTTGTTATATGTATTTGCAATTATCGATATATTTTTAGGTATATCATGTGGAACATATGTAATTTGTATATAAATTTATTTAATTTGTTTAGTCTATCTTTATATTTCTCATTAGTTTGATCTATTTTAAGGTAATAAATCCTTGTTCCTCTTAGCTCAAGTGTTACGTAACTTGTGCTGTGTTCAGTTTATCAAATGATTAGCTCGATTACCTGACAAGCTTACGCTTTATAGCAAGCAGTAAGGCAGGAATCAAACCAAACTTTCTGACATGCTGTATCGGATCTTCATATGTTACCTAGATAGCATCGATTTGAACAGAATTTACTGTTAGAGAGACCAGAGAGAACGAGGGAGAAAGAAAGCGTAGAAGTACTGCAGTTGTTCTGTAAAGTCAATAGACGTTATCTGGTTGACATATAGAGATTTTTTCATTTATTTATTCACATGAATTTATACTGTAGTACCTTTTCTGCATTATATATACATTTCAAAGAAATTGATGGGAATTATTAATAAATTGTGTAATACTGAAAAGTGCTTTATATCAAAAAACTTGCTTTAAGATGAAATTCTCAAAAAAAAGTATATTTTTGTACAATTATTCTGAATAAAAACTAAGGTTCGGCACTTTTAATATAAATTACAAAAATTTGTTCTGCATTAATTATTTGCCAGTTCTGAAAATGCCATAAATATCTATTATCATTTTTAACAAGAAATCACTAATAAATTAAAAGATTTGAATTGTATTGTAGTTCGCTTTGCTTCAGATAGTAACATTTGCTACAATATCATTCTTTTCAACTTGAATAATGTAATTTAATAATACTCAATATTGATAACTTAATATCATGAGTAATTTGCATATTTTATATCCATCATATTGTATAGCTTATTTTTATTAAACTCTTAGGTAAATCAACAGCAGGGCCAACTTTAATGGCAGATGCTTTGATTGCCAGCATATTCACGCACTATTGGAAAGCCAAACACATACAGTCAAGGCCAACAACAACAAGGATATTCATATGATACATCAAAGTATCTCTGAACACATGCATACGCATGTGTGCACAAATGTGCATGTTTACTTTTGACTATACCCTGTAATCATTAAAGTCTATAAAGCGCAGTATAATGTAGCTTAAATATTTGTAAGAGAAAAAAAATTGATTTGTAGCCTCGAACTTTAAACAAAATATTTAGCTAAGGCAATTCATTTATCACAGTTTAGCATACATGTCAATTATTTATAGGGTATTTGCCAGTTAAGCACCTAGTTTCGGCTTACTCTCACTTTTGTTTTATATGAGTTTCGAACGCCTGTTTTACGGCCAGCTGATGAATGCAAAGTTGCGCAAAGTTTTCGCGTACGCAGCGGCAATACGTATACGCCATGTGTTACGTTACGCCCAGCAACGGAAGTTGGCAAGATTTGTCAGCGAATGTGCGGCTAGCGCGGCCTTGATATAACGGTTTGCTAACAATTTCTAATTGCCACGTAGGTGGCGCCAAACACACAGTTACATGCGAACATACATATGTTGCCAAACATGCAATTAACAAACGGCGACCAAAAATTCTTGATAGCGCAAAAACTGAAAATGTGGCAACGTTGCGCTGCCTACACACCACACACCCACACACAGTCATACACATACATACATACATACACGCGCAAACATTGCGAGATGAGTGGCACTTACAAGCATTAATTACTATGCAGGGACTGGCCAAGTAGATGCCAAAGGGCCGCCAGCAGCAGCCAAGAGACCGCCAGTCGAGTAGTCAACACTCATTGGACGCTTTAATAACGGCAAAAGTTCTATACATATACACACATACATACATATGTATATGAATATATGAGTGTATGTATGTAGGCAGACATATACTATAGCATACTTTTTCGGGCAGTTTTTGCATGACTTGTGCCTTGAATGTTTTCATTTTTATTGGCATTGTTGACGTTGTTGTTATTATTGTTGTTGTTGTTTCCTATCGTTGTTTTCGTTATTGTTGGCATTTATTTTTAGCTGAAAAACTTTTGTGTAATTTTTTTTTTAATTTCCTTGCCATCATTATTATTATTACACTCATTGAACATAAATACAAATTGTAGAGGAAAAAAAGAAATAATTTAAAAAAAATTGAAAATACAAAGTGTGAAAAGTTGTAAAAATTAAAATAGAGAAGCGAACAGAAGTGTATGCTTAAGTAAATGGAGATTGTATGAAAAAAGCGGGACCAAAACAAACACTAATACATATACAACTCTTATAATAGATTACTATTAATAATATCTATGGTATGTATATCTAGGTATATATACTATATGTACTGTATGTGTATAAATATTTGTATAGATCAAAAAGTCTAAGAGGACTTATAACTCTGTTTATCTCATTTTATTTTCATCAGTAGGTTTTAACTCTTTATTCTTATATACAGATAGGTATACATATATGTGTATAAATGTCTGTATATCTCAAGAAGTCTGAGAACTCTTATAATTCTTACCAAGTTATATGATTATCTCATTTTATATTCTATTCTATATATATTCTATTCAGTTCTATATTTATTGACTGGTCAATATTAGAGAAAATTTCAATAATAGTTTCAATAATGATAAAGGTTTTAACTTTTGATGCTTATATACAGACAAGCAATCATAGCTTGACAGAGTAAAATTGTTGTCAATCATATAAAAATCTTTAAGAGAACAGTACTTATATATATATCTCGACTGACTCGGAATTCATCATCTGTTTCTTCTGCACATACCACAATCTGTTGTTCAGAATGTGCTACTCAGAATGTTGTTATACTCGTGTACTATGTCTAGAGTGATTCAAATTCCACTGCTTGGGAAATCCTTGCAATGCTAGTTCAAATGTATTATACTTCTACGGCAAGCACATAAAGATTCTATATTAAATTGTGCTTTATAGCTGCAAGTGGAGTGACAAAAGCAAGAGGTAAACAATTTATGTAATGCAGCCAAAGTGCGCAACTAAAGTGCACACGAATACCCTTATCATTCACGCAGACACCATGGCAACCAGCTGTGCAAGTCTCGTGCACTTTAAGGACCAACACTTGGCTTCAACTGAAAACCAAGATGCGATTTAAGTGAAATGTCAATCGGCTCCATGATACGCTGCGGCAGCAACATAAAGGCAGCCAGGAAGCTGCAAATGTCAGAGCTGTTTCAAAAAGATGAAAGAGCCGCAAAAGTGTGTTGTAATACACGGTGTAAGTGTGTGTGTGTGTGTGTGTATGTCTGCCTCTGTGTCTGTCTGTGTAAGCTGTTACTGTCAGTGAGCAAACCGGAAACTTGTTACGTGCAATTGTATCGCATTGAAGTTTTATTAAGGACACGACTGTTTGCCACTTGGTTGCGCCGGCCAATTAAAAACTTGTGCTCTGCAATTGTTTTCATTAATTTAACTATAGCTGCAATCAGCAATCAGAAATTTAAGCAAAACATTTTCCAAAAAAAAGAAAAGAAAGGAGAAAACCTTGGCGCTGCACTTCCGTTACGAAAGTTTTTAGTAACTCCCACAGTGAGAGACGCGCAGTTAGTCTTGGCACTTGCCAAGCGGCTAAAAACTGACTTCATTGTCGGCCAGCCAAGCTAACAAACTGCCAAAATAGTTGTGCCCGGCCCCAGTCTCAGCTCCAGTCCCACTCACACAATGGACGCAATTGTGCGGGAGCCGTATTCATATACGATTCTGCTTCTACAACTGTGCGAAATGCTTAACAATAAAACGCCATTGAACGTCGTCGTGCTGGCGTCGCACACACACACTCACACACACTCACTCAGCCAAGCCGCCCGCTAGTTTTTATGACCCCAGCACTTCCGGTTCGGCGATATGCGCCAAGTTTTAGACAATAATTTTCTTTATCGGCCAACAAAAGCAAAAGGCGAAACGCAAATGCTTAGCAATTTTTGTAGTTCGCTGTTGCGAGCAGCCGAATTGAGGGCAGCTGACTGAGCTCTACAATAATTTTTGGCCAAGTTATAAATATGTGCGTATGTGTGTGTGTGTGCCACGAAATGTGGACTGGCCAGCAATTTTTCTTGGCCAGAACAGCTTTAATTTATGAGCTGGCTTAATTTATTTCCGACAAGCAGCCAGCAAAAAAAAAAAAAAAATGTCACTGAAATAAGAAATCCGACAGAAATAATGGCATAATTGCCAGTAAATTTTAAAACTTATTTTGGTTTCTATTTCTAAAAAGTTTATAGGAATGTGTGTACATATATTCAAAATATGTTGGTCATTCGGAGGTTTAAAAGTTTCACATTGAAATGGAACCCAATTTAATATAAAAAGAAAAAAAATGTATAGTTAAGGGTAGAAAATTTAACTTAACTTACATATATAATATAATAAATATTAATAATACATAAATAACTTACATAAGTTATATATTATTTATGCAAGTTATTTATGTATTATTAATTATATTACATTATATATGTAAGTTAAGTGAAATTTGCTAACTTTAACTACACTTATTTTTTCTTTTTATATTAAATTGGGTTCCATTTCAGTGTGCTACCCCTTATAATTCAGTCTCTCTGACCTAAATACACAATAATACAATATTTATTATCATTCACCTGGAGTCTCGAACGTTTAGTTGATTATTACATACATAGATACAGGTCGAATGACTGCGTAATTCGCTTCTGTTTGTTGTTTGCCCAGTTTGATTTTTGAGCTCGATAGTTAGCAGACGAATGATTGCCTGGGGACTCTCCAAGAGCAAATAGAGTATGCATGAAAGTCGTATCTCTTTTGAAATCAACAAGCGACACATACATAGAGTCCTCCCGCATTAGTAATAACAAATAGTATCGAGCAGCAGCTCAGGGGCGTCGTTTGTTATTGTTTCTTGGCAGATCTTAAGGCTCCACTGGGGACAAATGCTGCGTGCTTGACAGCTGGGAAATGCTGTTTTTGTTGTTTCTCTGT
This sequence comes from Drosophila meridionalis, assembly GCA_035045145.1. Taxonomy (NCBI): domain Eukaryota; kingdom Metazoa; phylum Arthropoda; class Insecta; order Diptera; family Drosophilidae; genus Drosophila; species Drosophila meridionalis. The sequence continues at coordinate 6,363,426 of JAWNPG010000020.1, read as the reverse complement.
TTCTTTTCTCTTCTCTCTTCTGTTTTGTTTGTACTTCATTAGCAAGCAACTAACCAGAAGGCAACAAACAGACAGCAAAATATTTATGCTGCCTTAGTTTCCTAGCTAGTTTCCATTCACACTTCCCGCCTGATTTCCCCGAGGAGGGGCTTAAGCGCATGCTTAATGGCTAACTAAAAATGGCAACAAAAAATGTCATTTATAACGTATACGCACAGTTGCCAAGTGCTTAACACTTATGCAGCAATTCGCTGGATGAATTTAATATTGTATTTCACAACAACTATAAAGTATATGAAAATAAATTTATAAACTGTTCTCCATCTGCCACAACAATTCAATGACATGCATAAGACACAAATTGCCTATTTGTGCTATCAGCTGGAATATGTCCAACTTTATTTAGTTTTACTGCCAACTCATTTGGCACATTCGCAAACTTTAATTATGCGTCATGCTGTCAAATTGAAATATATATAGCAATTATATTATATAATATACATATACATATACAGCAATTATAACATATATATATATATACACATTTTTTTATATATAAATATGAATTTTCAAATTCCGAGAATCACGTAATGCATTGAACACAGATTATAAAAAAATATATAAAACAAGTAAGAGTGGTCTAGTCGAGACTGCTCGACTAGGGGATACCCTGAGCCCTATGAAGAGCCAAATATCAATCCATTCTAAGCATCTTTTATGTATGCATATAAACAACACATACACACAAACACATATGCACGCAAGCACAAGCGCGCGCTCTGCCAACTGCGCAGTTGACGCAGCGACTGCGCTTGGGTATCAATGTGAGCATTACTATGGAAACTTAATTGTTTAATAACTTTTCTGACTGATGGACTAACTGCTTCAAACTTTCACAACTTATTTATGACATTCATATGTGTGTATGTGCCAAAGCACAAGTCTTAAGTATTTGATTTGCGTATTTTACAAATAGGGGGCTATTGGGGACGAATGGGGCGTGGCATCCAAAATCTAAAGATTAGACGTAATTACACAGCAAATTTGAAGTCTCTAGCTCAAACGATGTACAAACCAAGCCTTAAAAACACACTAAAATTATCGATAAATGCTCATAAAATCGAAATGGAATGAGTTATCGGAAAAATTTTATAAACTTGTGCAACGTATGGTATTATCGAGTATTCATGTAAAATTTCAAGTCTCTACGTTGCGTACTTAAAAATATCTCAGCGTTCACACGGACGGACAGCCGGACGGACAGGGCTATATCTTGACTCGTCTTGTCGTGCTCATCAAGAATATATATACTTTATGGGGTGTGGCACGCCTCCTTCTGCCTGTTACATACATTTTCACAAAATCATTATACCCTGATTTCCCATTTCAATGGGCTCAGGGTATACAAATATATTAATGTTTCACATTCATGAACATTAAATACATTTCTGAAATATAAATGGATTTTATTCATCATTTTTAAACCGTGCAAAAACTCTAACAAGGCTATACAATTTTATATTTTAAGCCAAAACTAATTTATAAATGTGTTTTCTATATAAAAAATCTATTTTATATGCACACAGTTATATCAAAAAACTTTCTTTTATATTATATATCAACTTTTACAAAGCTCATGGCAAATAATTTTAACAATGCGAATTTTATTTAATTTAAAGTTAAAAAAGGAATTTTTAATTTATTTTTATAAAACAAAACAGACAAACGGATTGCAGTCAAATGTTCAAACTTTCTTTATTTACAAAAAATAAAAATGTTTTATTTTTTTTATAAAATGTTTCATTCTACCAAATTACCAACAATAAAACATAATTAACTTCCATTAAGAATATATATGTAGAAGAACCTTAAAACCTTAAAGAAAGCTCGATCTTTAGCAATGCATCCGTTGACATTTCTCGAGTATAAAATCATTTGAGCTTCTATTATGTGAGCCATAATAATATTCTCGCAGTAATTGCGACAATTTACTTTAGCTTTTAATTCCATTTTATTTTGCTTTGATGCCATGCTTATTCGCAATCAATTTGTTGACTCGTTCCTAAAATGTATGGTATATATTGATTTTGCCTAGCATCCCACGAGCTGTGCGTTCGTGTGGCTTTTTGCGGGAATTGAATCAAGCAACTTGACATTTCTTATATATATATATATATATACTGAAATGTCATGTCTCATGATTCAATTTATAAAGTCGCTTTTGTATATGTGCTTAAATGTCAAGTCTCAGAATGCAATTCAGGCGAAAAGCCTGAATGGAATGATGTCTATGAAATATATTTCCCTACTCTAATCTGATCAAGTTTTCCCCTACTCTACACACTGACCTGACCTGATTTTATACTAAAATGTAATCTAACTATAATGCAATTGTTTTGCCTTGACACATCAACTAACTAAATGACAATAAACTAATCATATATGAATGGTTGTTGCCCACATTCTTATGTGTGTGTGTGTGTGTTAACGTGTTTGTAAGAAGGTCATTGACCATCAGCCATCAGGACACATGCAGGCGCTTGAGCTCACTCAGACGTCAACCCAATTTAATTATTTATCGAGCACACGCATTGGGACCTGCCGCTGAGTGCATTATAAATCAATTAAGTGTCCTCTGCGCCAGTAACCCATTATGCTTCTATGAGGCATGCAAATGCGGTCTGGAAAATAGAATCTTAATTTGCCACAGGCACAAAGCCACATTAGTATCAGGAGCAGCCAAAGCTGAAATGTCAATATTGGCTAATATTAGACGACAGCAGTGGGGCCCGAGAGAGAGAGAGAGAGAGTGCAGAGGCTTATGAGCCAAGCATGCAAGCTCTGCGGAATGCCAATGCATATTTCAATTTGTGGAAATATTTCTCACATGTCGTCACGAAGTGGGCTGGTTCATTATTAAGTCGTTTCGCTCTTTGGCTAAATGCTAGCCACACTTTCTTCTTTTTTTGGAGCAGATTGAAAAGTGTTGCAATTTCTGTTGGCTCCTGCCGCAGGTCATTCATCATTTCGTCCAGCCCACAATGAAAAGTTGCAAGCCAAACCGAGAAAAAGTAAAAGTAGAACTAGAAGTAGAATTTCTAGAGTATAATTGGCGTTGATTTATTGTCTTTGCGGGCACCTCAGGATTTACTTTCGATCGGGGCGGGCGCTTGGAGCATGCCAAAAATTCAATTGTGTAATTGTGCTCGCTATGCGCCGTGGCACGCAAATAAAAAATGCAATTTATATAAGTATATATTTAGATATATATATATAGAATCTAATATACATACAGATATTTACACAATTGCGGTTTCTCTGGGGTCGCGTGTCGCCATTGTCAGACCATTTTATTTAGATAGTTGCTAGTTGGCGAGCTGGTTAGTTAGACGATTGCTTTTCTAGTACTAGCCACTCCTCGCTGCCTGTCCGTGAACATGGCATGAAAGCAGCGGGAAATGACAAGGACTCAGCATTGCCAATTGCATAGTGGTATTGGCCAGGACGAAAAGCATAAATAGTCGAACCCAATTGGGTAATGCTTGGCAGCAGATTCTGATCTGAGATCTGGCTGTCTAGCTAGTTATACTGTAAATCTGTTTTGTATTCTTCAAAAAATTAAAAAAAAAAACCTAATTTTTCTATCAATTTATATATTAGATTCCAAAGTAAAGCTAAAACTTAACTAAAGTATGATTCTCAAAAGTTTGCTATCTATATTATTTTTATCTACTGATTCTGATACTCTGGTTCATTATCCTGCAGATTTATTTTTATATTCCTACAATACTTATATAAAATGTTTATTTTTTTATCAATTTATATATAAAATTTCACACTTAAGTTAAGTTGAAACTTAATTAAATTTGGTTTACCAAATTCAAAGTTTCCTTTCTATATTATTTCTAATCAGACTCAATCTAAAATATTTTTGATTATGCCATAAAATATAATTCTTCCGCCTTTAGTTTCAGTTAAAACTGACTCTATCTTTATTATACTGTTTTTTTTTTATTTCTTTAAATATTTATGCAAACATTAAATTTTTACATCAATTTATTTTTAAAACTCAACAATTAACTAAAGGCTTGCCTAAATTTATTTTTTTATATTATTATTTCTTTATATTCACATATTTATTATTATATTCTTGCCAGTCTCAATCTACAAACTTTTGTATTAAGCCAAAAAATATATATTTGATTATGTTCTTACACGAAATACTCTGCTCTAATCTATTAATTCGATTAGAACCCACTGAATTCATAAACACTTCTGCTGATACAATTTGTATAACTTCTGTGAAAAAGAATATATTAATTTATTTTTGGAAAAAATGTCGAATTAATATAAATTTCTTTTAATCAATCTAAAAACAAATGAAATATATAAGTTACACTTTAAGATCTTCGTTATAGAACAATATCTTTTGAATTTGAAATAGGTTTTTCAACCACAGTGCACACAAAAGGCGTTCTGCTAGGGCTTGGCTTGGTGTTTTTTCCCTTATTTATTTTTTTTTTTGTTTAGTTTGTGTTCAAGTAGCATTGCATGACTGCATGCGAGCCGCGCTGAGAAGCAGCAAGCGTTTTCCTTTGTATGGCAGCTGCTGCTATTCCTTGGCGTGCTGCTGCTGCTGCTGCTGCTGCTGCTGCGGCTGTCATTGCTATTTAGAAGTTAAAGGGACTGCCTTGAATGCCATTTCATTCCAGCACTTGTACAACATTCCCACGCCGGGCCGCGTTTCCACAATCCATACTTCCAGTATTGGCCAACCCAATTAGACAAATGAACAAACAGGCAATGCCTGCGAAAGCAACACAAAATAGTACTTAGTGCATACAATTTGCATGCATATGTGAGTGTGTGTGTGTGTGTGTGTGTGTGTGTGTGTGTGTGTGTGTGTGTGTGTGTGTGTGTGTGTGTGTGTGTGTGTGTGTGTGTATGCATATGGTAACGAATCTGGGGCTCGTACTTACCTTAAAAGAGAGAGAGGGGGCGAGAGAGAGGGGAGAGAGCAAGCGCATTTCCATGTGCCATGCACTTGTTGAGGTTCCCATTCGGCTTCCCATTCCACAATTCGTTTAGCTAATGAAGATTTGGGCATTAAATCGTTAAAACGTTTAAGCTTTGACCTGATTAAATATTTAATTAGCACGCATTGAATATTATGGCTTGTCGTGTGCTTTCTGCCCGTGCCTCATGTCGTATACGTGATATTTGACAAGCATTCGCCTGACACAGAAATTGGAAACACGGGAACAGCATCAGTTCGACTGCATTTTTAATTCCAAGTGGGCGTGGCCTTGCGCCTTTCAAGCGTTGTAAAAACGCTGTAAAACGCAGGCATCCGCAATCGCCATCGCAGCCCTTGCAGTCTCCAATTTGTGCAAATTGAGTCTTGCAATTAGTTGACCGTGGACAAAAGCCAAAAAAGGAATTGTTTTTTTATGAAAAAAAAAAAAAAAATTATATCACATTTTTGCCTTAAGTGGAAGAATAAAATTATTTTGAAGGCCACAAAAAATCTGTATATTTAATTAAAATTTTTACATGAATCTGAATACAGAACTTGACCCACAGTGAAAGCAAGTGCGCCGCATTTAAAATGAAAAATGTTCAATTAATATCAAATTAAAGTTAAATTTTTGTGAACTGAAATGCTTTTAAAATGCAAATTGAATATTAATTATTTTTAATTGATAGTAAATGCAACATATTACATTTCTCTCTTATATATAAGCATATTGAATTATTCAAACTGAAAGTGTTCTGAGTGCACTGCCAGCTGGCGAGGTCTCAGGCTACTTTGAGCTGTAAAGTGGCCTTAAGACATTTATTACTCATTATAAATTTAATATAATATATAGAAACAGTTCTACTGTCTTTCAGTTCAATTCAATTCAATTCAGTCTTTTCCGTTCCATATAACTTTAATAAATTGCAGCCTTTACTTGACCTCGCTTAGTATTTGGCTTCACAGTTCACCCTGAGCTATCTATCAAGTACTATCCCCTACTGACATAGTTTGAAAATTTCAATAACTCTCAAACCGAGCGCAATATTGCAAAAGTTTTCGCAGATTCTTAATTAAAGCAATTTGAACTTTTTGCCAAAAGCATATAAAACTCCGAGTATCTATAGATGCGCAGCTATAGAGACGACTTTGGTGTCCCCATTAGATGAATGTCGTTTGATTTGACGGCTGCATTTGCCGAATGACAGACTCATGGCATTGATGAATTATATATGTATTTGATTGGGACAGGCTGCAGGTTATTTAAATTGCACGAGTGCTTAAAGTGCGGACGAAATGTTTATTTTATGACGCTGCGTTCTCGATGATGTTGATGGCGTATGAAACGTATATGCCAAAAGGGAAATTACCGCAGCAAATTAGAGAAAATATTCGAGAGGATTAAGCTGTCAAAGCCATTTCCGTCGCTACCTCTGACCTATTTGCCCATCTTATCGTCGCTATCTGCTGGATTTATCCGGTCCAACTAACAAACAGCTATGACGTCGGAAATGGCTGTGCTGTTTGCAATTTGATAATGCTTCGCTGTATGTGTGCGTGTGTGTGGGTGTGCAGTCAGTCAAAAACGAGTCCAATGGAAATAGCATGGAAAACACTGCAGAAAAAACAACAACAACAACAACAAGAGAGATTGAAAACTCTTTTTTCATTTTGAGCTCTCAACGTCGAAGCGCAATTGCATTTTGTCCTGGCCATGGAGGTCAAACTGTTCACTTGAGTAGGCGAGTTTTTTATTTTTATTTTTTTTTTTTCCTAAGGACATCTTAAAGATTTCTTAAAACTTGCTCCACTTTGCAAGCCGCACAAACTGTCATACGAACTCTGCACTACTCTGGCTAAAGAGCTTACAGAGCTCAGTGTAATGCGATGCATCAAATTCACAATTTGCAGCAAACTCAATTTGTCCCGCAGGCATCAAAACAATATATCAAGCATCGACTCTGCCATAAAACATTCTCTCTATCTCAATGCTGCCTTAATATCGACATTCACCACTCGATGGAAATTATTTATGGCTGCAAATCTCGCACTTACAAATTGTGTTTTGACTACGAGGCTTTTGCCTGGCTCTGCTGTGATTTACTAGTGAGATGTGCCTAAGTAATAGGCTTGGATAACCTAAGAGAGGCATTTTATTTAGTCAATAATTTATGCAGTGCGAATGTAATAAAAATTTAAGTATTTCTATAACTTAACTGTTTATGGGATTTAAGAAATATATTTTAAAATAATAATAAGAATTTTAAATCTTTAACATTTATATAAATAAACAAGTAAGAATGCGCTAGTAGAGACTGCTCGACTAGGAGATACCCTGATCTCTGTGAGGCGTGCTATCCAAAATCTAAAGATTACGTAATCTCCGTATGCATTACACGAATCTTCGCTATGTTATGTTTCCTAGTTAATGTACACAAATTACATACCGAACTATATATTACAAAAGCACAGCTATATGATAACACTGATCTCACAAACACTTTTTAATTTACAAAAATTTACATTTTCTGTCAATGTGTCACAGTGGTTTTAAAGTTTCACACTGAAATGAAACCTTAATAATAATGTTACTTAGTCATTTAAAAAAAAAAAGACAGAGTTAGAGGGAAAGTCGAAGTCGAAAAATAGCCTTAACGCAGATATGTTAGGTCCGTGATATTTGCACATATGAACACTTGCTTTGTATTTGCTAAACGATTGCTATCTTAATGATCGTTAAATAATTAATAATATTTAAATTTAAAATATATTATATTTACATTAAATAAACATTAAAACTATAATTTTTACATTTTCGCTTAACATACTTAACTATTATAATACTTACCAACAGACAGAAGAAGAGGAGAAGCACCGCGCTGCACTGGACGACTGGATGACTGACCACCAAGAAATAAAGAATACGACTGAAGCTGCGCGGCAGCTGGCTTGCCTTAATATAGGGCAGCGACAGCTCCACTTAAGCTCAAGTATGCAGCAGAGGCAGCAGAAAATACTCTGATTGGTCGCTAACTGATAGAGAGTTTAGCTGACGCTAACTCAGAGAATGGCTTAACAGTTGAGTTCGACTTCGTGTGGTAGTCTCGCTGCTCTATATAAGGGCAGCTGAAGATGAGAGCGGCTGCTTCTTGCAGCAGCAGCAGCAGAAAGTGCTCTGATTGGTCGCCTAATGATCGAGAGTGAAGGCAGCTGAAGATCTGAAGAGCTGCTTCTTGCAGCACCAGCAGCAGCAGCAGAAAGTGCTCTGATTGGTCGCCTAATGATCGAGAGTGAAGGCAGCTGAGGATCAGAGCAGCTGTATTTGCAGCTGATTAGTCGCCTAATGATCGAGAGTGAAGGCAGCTAAAGATCAGAGCAGCTGCATCTGGCAGCAGCAGCAGCAGCAGCAGCAGAAAGTGCTCTGATTGGTCGCCTAATGATCTAGTGTCCAGACTGACTCAAGAGATGAGCTTGACTTGAGTGGAGCTGTAGCTGCCCTATATAACGGCAGGTGAAGATGAGAGCGGCTGCTTCTTGTAGCAGCAGCAGCAGCAGAAAATGCTCTGATTGGTCGCCTAATGATCGAGAGTGAAGGCAGCTAAAGATCAGAGCAGCTGCATCTTGCAGCAGCAAGTGCTCTGATTGATCGCCTAATGATCGAGTGTGAAGACTGACTCAAGAGTTGAGCTTGACTTGAGTGGAGCTGTAGCTGCCCTATTTAAAGGCAAGCCAGCTGCCGCGCAGCTTCAGTCACATTCTTTATTTCTTGGTGGTCAGTCGTCCAGTCGTCCAGTGCAGCGCGGTGCTTCTCCTCTTCTTCTGTCTGTTGGTAAGTATTATAATTGTTAGGTATGTTAAGCGAAAATGTAAAAGTTATAGTTTTAATGTTTATTTAATGTAAATATAATATATTTTAAATTTAAATATTATTAATTATTTAACAATCAGTAAGATAACGATTATTTAGCAAATACAAAGCAAGTGTTCATATGTGCAAATATCACGGACTTAATATATCTGCGTTAAGGCTATTTTTCGACTTCGACTTTCCCTCTAACTCTGTCTTTTTTTATATATATATATGACTAAGTAACATTATTATTAAGGTTTCATTTCAGTGTGAAACTTTAAAACCACTGTATGATACATTGATAGAAAATGTAAGTTTTTGAAAATTAAAAAGTTTTTGTGTGATCAATGGTATAATATAGCTGTGCTTTTGTAATATAGTTAGGTGTGTAATTTGTGTACATTAACTAGAAAACATAACATAGCGAAGATTCGTGTAATGCATACGGAGATTACGTAATCTTTAGATTTCGGATGCCACGCCAAAATCTCAGGGCTCAGGGTATCTCCTAGTCGAGCAGTCTCAACTAGAGCATTCTTACTTGTTTTAGATAACAGCTGTAATAAAATTTTTCATATATGTATATTTTTATTCAATTTATTATTAAAATTAAAATGACAGTTAAATTGAAAATCTTAATTATTATTAAGAATTAAATAATTATATCCATTTTTTTTTAACTTTGTTGGAGGAAAATTAGAATCAGTTAATTTAAGATTTTTAATTTAAACCCAATTTGATTGGAATAAAAATTTTAAAAAATTTAATATTAATATTATATTAATAAAAAAATTAACAAAAAAATAAAAAATATATATATATAATAAAAGAATATAAATATTAACAACATAAAATAAAATAAATATTTATTTATCTGTATAATCTTTTTTAAATATATGTATTAACTGAAGTAAATTTCTTTAAATAAATAAAACACTTTAAGTAAACTTATTTTTACCATCAACACACCTTTTATTGAAACAGATAAATGAAAAAATACCTTCAATAATGAAATTAATTGGATTTAAGTTTCGTGCATATTCGAGATATCGCACTTATCACTGCAATTAAATGGATTCACTCAATTCATCTGCATGCAAAGTGCTCATTAATATCAGTTGAGCTGGGGGCAAATTGCTTGATAGAGCAACGGCAATGGCAACGGCAACAGCAACAACTGCTTTATCAGCACAAGTTGTGAATGTTGCTGCCCACCTGCTTTAAGCTTAATCTCGCGCCCAACTGCGGCAAGTGCTACGTGATAAAACAGGTGCTGCATACGCCAAGGCGCGCGCATAACTCGATTGCGGCTTTGATTTATGGCACGCAATAATAATCAGGATTGCATGTTGCCGTCGGATCACTAACACAAGCGCACACAGACATAGGCAAATGCTCAAGAAGTGCGCTGCAGTCAAGGGTTTTGTTTTACATTTTCATTTGTATTTCTTTCCTAAGAATAACAAACAAGGCGTATACTTAATGTGTACGCAGAGTGTGCGCCTTTCTATATATATATAGTTCTATATATACAAGCTCGTTTACTGATAGCTAGTTGGTTAGTCCTATGGCAGCTGCAACTCAACAACAACAAGTTGCACTTCCGTCAGCTGAAAGTTGGCCTTTGCGAGCAGACGGGAAAAGCTAACCGCAACTAGCGCTCATGATGAGCTTGCGTCCTTGGACGGGCATCCGTTGTGCACTTGGCTGGCTGCCTGGCCCCATGATTTATGTAACTTTTTATTCTGGCCCATTGCTCATGTTACTTTTCCGGCTCTTTTCAGCGATGCTTGCCTCATTAGCGACTTAGCGCCCCAAAGCCCATAGCTGCATTAAGGTAACGAAAGTGGAAGCCGAAACTAAAACCAAAAACCAAAACCAAAGCCAAAAACGCCCGAAGCCAAGAAAGGAAAGAAAGAGAAAAAACTGCCACAAGGATATGCATAAAATGGCTCAACAGCCAGCGAATCCAGTTAATGAGTTGGCTTTTATGAGCGTATAAAAAGCGAAATTGATATTATGCTGAAGCTGGGGCTATAAATAAACACGACAAATTAAAATTAATAAGCAGCAGAGCCAAAATCGCATAGCAACAACTGAAGCAGGAACAACAGCAACAACAACAACAACAACAGCAATAACATTCGCATTCGCATTAACATTTAGATTAACAGCCATGGCATCTCCGCCGGAAAGTCCCATCGAGGAGGTGGTGTATGAGTTGGAACACACACGCGTGCCTAAGCCCATTCCGGTCGCCCTGGAGGACTTGTGCCGTCAGACCAAGTTCACCAAGCAGGAGATTCGCGTCATGTACAGAGGATTTAAAACGGTAAGTGGACACGCACAGCATCTCTGCCCCGAGTGCAGCACAATCCAATGGTCGCATTTGCCGTCATTCACAAATCCATAAACAATCGCATATGATCCAAGCAAATGCCATGAACTTTCGCACTTCCATATTTATACGAATATTAATATCTAAGCACTCAAATCTATGAATAGGGCTTGGGTATGAAGCTAGGATAGGGTGTGAATGGTTAAGGAGGGAAAGCCACACGAAAGGCAAGAGAGAGGGAGAGAGAGAGAGAGATAGAAAGAGAGTGAGAGACAGGCGAGAGAAAGACTAAGCGAGGAAAGAGTAGAAATTGAGGGAAAAATTCAGATAGAAAGAGATAAAGGTAGAGAGCGAGTGAGAGATTGAAAGAAAGACGGGTAGAGGAAATACGGGACGGGAGAGAGAGAGAGAAAGAGAGAGAGAGAGACAGAAAAAGAGAGTGAGAGAGGAAACGAAATAGGTACACAGAGATATACACAAATTGAGAGGGAGAAAGAGGTAGAAATGGAAAAGTAAGATGATAAGTGCGAAAATCAAAGATAGAGAAAGGGAAACTGTAAGACTGAGTTAAAGCTACAAAGAGAGGCAGGGAATGTTGCTAAGGAGATGAAAGATATAGAGATGGAGAGTTAGACAAAGAATGAAAGAGATTGAGAGCAACAGAAAAAGAGAAAGAATGGTGAGGTGGAAAATGAAATAAACCCGGGAGCAGAGAAATAAAAAAATTTGAGAGGGAGAGAGGAAGAGAGGGAGACAGAAAGAAAAAAGAGATTGCATAAATCTGTAATTAAATACATAGTTCACATATATATATAAAAAAAAAAGTATATTCTAAATATAACAAGCTTAAGAAAAATCACTTCACTCAAAATATATTTATGCAGCATAAGAGAAACTACAGGTAAAAAGCACTCAAATTACGTTTTTATTCGACAATTTGCAAAATGATTAACATATGAAATAAAAAATAACAAAAAGCATTTCACAGAACTGCACTATATTTAGATTTATAGATGGGATGGGATGGGATGGGATGGGATGCTCAACCAGCTCGTTATATTTACGCTCATATTTTCACAGAGATTTTCGTTTTGCTTTTGCAGGAATGTCCGGAGGGTGTGGTGCACGAGGATTGTTTTAAGGATATTTATGCCAAGTTCTTTCCGCATGGCAGTAAGTATTTGAGCTGTGGTTCTATATATAGATACATATATATAGTACACCCACATTACTGTGTATGTGGATGCAATGGTTTCTTTTATAGCTTTGCGCCACTTAAGCCCCCATATTTCATTTATATGTGCTAGTTTTTTTGGGATTTGCAGTCGTTATTTCAAGCATTCAGTGCAAGTGCTAAAACATTTCTAATTTTTCCACTTCCGCAGATTCCAGTTTATATGCTCATTATGTGTTCAAAGCCTTCGACGTTAACTGCAATGGCGCCATTAGTTTTCGGGTAATTATCATTGTACATTATTACAGGCATATCATATTTCAATTAACATTTCTATACATATTTCTAGGATTTATTAGTGACTTTGTCCACTCTGTTACGCGGCTCCGTTTATGAGCGCCTGCGCTGGACCTTCAAGTTGTATGACCTGAATGGCGATGGGCGCATCAGTCGCGGGGAGCTAAGCGAAATTGTCTTGGCCATACACGAGCTTATGGGCAGAAGACCGCACCAGCCCGAGGACGATCGCAAGGCCAGAGATCAGGTGAGTTGATAATACTGTATTTTTAGGTATTGGAACTTGAACATAGAGTTTTTTATAATTTATATAATTTATTATTTAAAGTTGTCTCTAATACTTGTTACTATTATAGTTCAATAATATCAATAAAAAGTCTCTATTGAGTTGGCTATAATAGTAAAATACTTTTGTGATCTTATTCAGGCTAATAACAATCATTTAAGTAATCTTAATTTAACTCTCATCTTGACAATAGAATTTCACAGTTCAATAAACAATCAATCTTATAATAAAACGAGGGAACCTCTGCAATAATTTATCCCATAAACTGATATAATGATATATTAATAACAGCACATCAATGCAATGACTGTAATATGACAACCTATACATTCATACCTACATGATGTTGGGATTAAACCCCTTAATCCCGCTGTTAAATGGCCTAAATTACAGCTCCTCTATCAAGAACTGTATGCAGATAATTATATTAATACTCTGATATTATATTCTCAATATACACATATCATGAATACTGAATAAAGAAACTTTTATTGTTAAATAATTTGAGCATCCCAAACTTATTTATATAGAAATCTCTATAACTAGGCCCTCTATGCAAACTAATAGAAATTCAATTATAGTTTGCCCACAGGCAGACATATAATAACATACAAACGTAATGCGCTCTGTTACGCTTACTTCAGGCTGTTAATTGGATTTTCCCGAAAACATCATAAACTGAATTCCCATAAATATCGATAAAAATGAATATTATTTCATGCAGCACGTACAGTTCGCAATCTAACATCATTCCTGTTTGTAAATATTTCACCTATTCTCGGTATGATAACCACATACAAATCGATTTCAATGCAAATTGATGATAAATTCGTCGAAAACAAATTACAGCAAAAATGCGTATGAAATATGAAATTCTATTGAATTTATGTTGAGTGCAGTTCAGCTTATGTTTGATGTGTGTGTGTGTGGGGTATCATTTATTATGCAGCATTCTTTATGCAACAGCTGCGCTTGAAACGCTCGTGCAGCATCCGCAAACGGCCAGGTAGCGGGCGGAGGCGCAAAGGGGAGCGGCTTACGCGGCGTATGAGCAATTATAGTTATGCAAGCAGAGAGGGCTGGTTGTGCGTGTGTGTGTGTGTGCGCGTGTGTGGCTGCAGCTCAAGGGAAATGGATTGGCAACGCAAAGCACCGGAAATGTTATTTAATGAAAAAGGCTCTGAGTGCATTAATGATGCTGCTGCAGATGCAGTGAGTGTGTGTGTGTGTGTGGGAACTGTAGGAATGACAGAGAAAAACTTTGGGAATGGAAATTTATAACTTTAACTGAATGTTTAAAAATAGTTAATAATTTTCCTGGTTGCAGGTGGATCGAGTTTTTCGCAAATTGGATTTGAATCAGGATGGCATCATAACGATAGAGGAGTTTCTCGAGGCATGCCTGAAGGACGATTTGGTGACACGCTCACTGCAGATGTTCGACACTGACCTTTGATGACAAGAGGAACCAGAGATCCGGAATACAAGGACTATAATACCGCTTATAGATCTATAAATTGTTCTTGGGTGAAATAAAAAACAAAACAAAAAAAAACAGTCGAATGAGACACAGAGCGACAGAGACATACGATGAAAAGAAACAACATATTAGTATTTAATATTATTTCTAGGCAATAATATCGAACGAACAACAACAACAACAATATGTAAAAGTTTAACATTTATAAGTGTGCAACAGACAAGCGAGTTGAATATAAATATTTAATATATATATATGTCACTTTTTAAGCATATTATGAATTAAATCCTGCCGTCAAAAGCGAATTGGTATTATACTCTTGATGTACTTATTGAATGTATTTCAATGTGTTTCAAAGAAAAGCAACTTTACTTCATAATATTGAATGAACAAACAACTCAACAAAACCACCAACCAAAGTGAATAAAAACAAAAACAAAATGAACTTGGAAACGGAATTGGTTTTATGATAACAAAAGAAAAATCCAACACGATTTACTTTACACAAAAACAAAACCAAAAAAAAAGAAAACCTATTAAATAACAGCAATTTATACACATTCAACCATATGCATAAGTAAAACATATGTATGTATGCACATACATACATTCATACATACATACATACATAGTGTGTCCACTTAGCTTACATATATTGCATACATGTATATCCGTTTGTGCGTGTTTTTTAATTGCCCAGCTCAACTAATTGCATTTAACTCTGCGTAATTGCCCGTTTCCCGAAACTGACTCAATTTATTTCATTTTAATTTCATATATCTTTCACATGAATGATGAATGCTACTGAATATTTTTTCTGAACTTTACAGTCAATTAAATGTTACATGAAATATTCAATATGCAAATAAGCAACAAATTTCCTTTTGAATATTTATTTAGCAAATTTAAAAATATTTTTTTACAAATCTATTTCTGCAAATGCAAAGCAACCACCGATAAAAATAGCTCTTGACAATTAAAGCCGCTTTTATTAATTATGTAGAGCCGCATGCTCGACACAGGTTTTCAATTAAATTTCATATTCTTTCAATTGATTTATTCAATAAATGCATTATTTATGCATATGCCAAAAGCGAGAAAAAAACTAAAATAAAATAAAGCCAAAACTGAACAGAACAATAGCAACCTTCGACCGTGTACAGCATGCAACATGCAACTGCTTGCCGCATGTGGCATGCACTTGTAGTTTTTTTTTTTTTTGTTTTCAAACACCCTGCATCTACTGAGTATGGGGTATATTGCTTTTGTGCTGGTAGCAGAAGGCGTGGCCAATACCATCAAGCTGATATATTCTGGATTCGAATAACGAGCTAATTCGAGCTAGGCATAAACGTCCGTCCATCTATATATGTCCGTTTGTCCATGACTCAAATATTATATGTACTGCAATTATCTCAGTTTTTTCAATATGCAAGGAAATTTTCTAAAAATCTATCAGTTTTAATACTTTCACTTGGTTTTCTGAGCATAACTAGAGAATCGTTAAGGCTACAGTTACCAATTTTTATATATACTCTCTTATAATGAAAGTAATTTATTATTGGATCTCTTTCAAAATTAAAAATTAAAATACTTTATTCTTATATCTCTTCCAAATTAAAAATAATATATATTTATTTTAAATAGTAGATCCTTTCTTCATCTTTTTTATATCCAAACTTAAAATTCGATACAACTTGAAACAAAGTTCTCTAATGAGAAACAATTAATGTAGCGCTATTGAATCAACAGCTCGGTACAGGACCCAGGGTATTCCCCAGTCGGACACACCCGACTTACGCATTCATATTTATATATTTTCATTTCTGTTAATAGTTAATGCGCCACGTGTGGCCTACATTTCAACAACTATATATAAACTACAGTGGAATATAATTTAATCGTTAGCATATCAGTGGCCAGGCACGAGATTAAGCTGAGGCAGGCGGACTTATTGCAATGGCCCGAGCTGTCCGCACATTTAACATTGCCTCAATGCACGACAGCAGAAAAAGCAACAGCAAAAAATCAAGAGAGCAAAAAAAGAGAGAGAGAAAACACAAACAAGAACAAAAAGAAGAAACAATAAAAGTTTATTTTACATTGTACCTTTCATACACAATACAATTGTTGTTTCAGCAAAAGTTTGATATTTATATTCAATACACGGCGCGTTCATTGAATGCAACTGTGCGTAGAGTCGAGACAATCAATGTGGTTTGATATAATTCCCCTTAGTTATACACATGCTCTTCCATTATAATTCCTAAACAATGTATTATTTGTGAAATTCTCACAAAACACAAAGAAATATCAAGATGAATCGAATTGGCTTTTAACTTTGCGTTAATAAACTCATTATGCTCGTTCATAAAATTAAGAGAGTATATTGGTTTTTGTACCATGTCCGTCCGTCTGCCACAGCTTTAGAACTGAAGCGTCTTTCAAACGATTCATCAAATGGATCACAGATCGATCTTTAAAGATCAATTCTAAAGTTTTTTAAGTGCGCTTGCAAAAATCAATATCTCTGAACGAGTATTACAGGACAACATCATCAGCAGTTAGCAAGGAAAATCTAAAGTTTTTGAAAGACTTTTACTGAAAGAGAAAAGAAGAAGAAGATGAAGAAAATAGGAAAAGGGCCTGTTGGGCAGCTGTTAAGTAATTAATGATTTAAATATATTTTTTTTAAATTGAAGTTTTGAATACTTACAGCTAACCTAACTGATTATCTGAAATCTTGTTATTATAAAACCTGAAATGTAAACTGAATTTCTTGAAGTCTTACCCAAGAATATCTTGAAAACTTGAAGTGATAGAGCTCTTCTGTTTTTCGATTCTCATGCAGCACATCACGTCCTGTGTTATAGATTCGTGATGGAATCGAAAGTATACTTTGCAATTGTATGGCTATTCAGTTCACTTACATCTAACGTAAACCGATATATCATTAACAGTTTCTATTGTGAACTAATAGCAAATGCGCATCAATATCAAAGAAACCTTAGATAAGTGCAGCAAGTGAATGTCATTAAACTTGAACTTAACCTAACTATGCGACCTATATAATAAACCACCCCGAGATTGAACCTACCTAGTTTTTGCCTGGGAAATGTCCAGCAAAGGAAACTCAACTCAGAGTTTAAATAATAATAAAACAAATACTACAATTTAAATGTCTAACTAGTCGAATACTAAAAAACTGAAATGGAAACGCTTAAAACTTTATTCATTAACTATATACGAGAATAAATATATGTGTTATATATTTAATCAATTGATCAACTTTATGCTAAAGCAAACATCATTGTCATTGTTTTTAGCAACTGAATGTTTAGTAAGAATAACTAAATTTGTATAAGTGTCTACTAAGCTACTCCCAAACCAAACTATCTACAAACATACATCTATATATAACATATTTATATACTTAATTTGATGGTGTTCTATGAGTGTAGCTAGCTAACCAAGAGAAGACCCTGTTTAGCAACTATTTTTGGCATAATTCAAATTTAAAAAATAACTAAATGAATGAAAATGAACATAAATTTATGTATTTTTTAACTAAATATATTGCATTCGCATTTAGTTGAAACTAAATTAAATCAAAATGTACCTAGTAAATGTAAATTATGATAATAATTTTTCCAACATAAGCTATTTAAATTACGATTAAATGTATAAAAAAGAAAGACAAGTAATGAATATTCATGGCAAGTTCATTCAATTCATAGCTCTGCTAAATAACACGATTCTATTATTTATAATTCCAACGGGAAAGAGAAGAGGAAAACCTACTTTAATGTACTTAACAGCAGCAAACGTGGTTAGTGATTTGAATTGTTTATAAGTAAACGCTATAATAGGAGATCCCAAAACACACATTGATAATACCTAAATACATACTCTAATTAACTATACTTGAATATTTGTTTAATTGTCTAATACATCAATATGTGTATCCGTGCATAATTCATTAATACTAAATAACTATTCAAGTCAAGTCGAGTCGAACCGATTCAAGTCAAGTCGATTCAGGTCTCTCTTAATATGTGTGTTAAATCTTTTAATTAACATAAGCATATGGAATTTAATGCATGACAAACCCAAAAATAAAAACAAATAAATAAAACAAAAACAAAAACTCAATCTACTCTTAATACAAACATCAAATAATGTTCCATTCAGTTAAATGAACTCTTAGAGCTTAAAAAAAACATGTCTATTTGTTAGTCTAGATTGATGTCAGATTGTTTGCCAAAACAGAAAGGATTTTCATATAAAAACAAAAAAATCAACTAGTTTTTAGTTCTCATTAATGAATTATGTTAATCCCTAAACATGATAAAACTGAAAATAATAACTTAAAACTGGGCAAAATATAACAATTTTAATAAAAGTAACAATTTAATAATAAACTTGTATGAATTTCTTATTAGTTGATATGAGGGAGGTGTTTTTTCAGCAACTTCGATCTAAATTTGAAATTTGACAAATACTTAAAAATAATTATTTTCAATATTGGACAAATTATAAATCTGTAATCGGGTTTGCTAGATATTACCTTCTGCGGTTGAAAACTGATGCCAACGAACAGTGCTCCTTATGACTGTTGCCTAAACATACAATATACCCCAACATAACATAACTAACCAAATTTGCTTATCTTGATCGTACCATACTATAACATAACATACCATAACATAACATAACATAACATAATATAACATAGCATAACATAACATAACATAATATAACATAACATACCATAATATAACATAACATAATATACATAACATAACATACCATAACATAACATAACATAACATATTAGTATAGAATCTTGACACAATATGTCCCAGCCGAAGGAAGGAAGAAAGGAAGTCACATTTTGTTAAATATATGTTTATTTATTTATGAATTTTCTCCGAGTGTTTATTTCATGTATTGAATTCAGTATTTATGCATTTGACTGTGAATATCTATAAGTATACGAGAGAGTGTGTGTTTGAATGGATGTATCTTATCATAACGATTTGCAGAATATGTTTCTATTTTTCTGTATTAATTAATTGCGTTTGTTGAGCATCCGTGTTTCAGGATTTATTTTTATTGCTTCATTTGCGGTTTCAATTTGGGTTAAACCAGTTGAATTATGTTTATAATATCTACGTTCTTAACTTGCATGATCTTCATTTGGTTATACGAATGTGTAATGGATATATTTCATATGCCAGCATTAGAATAGAATTGTTTATTGAAATATATTTTGATAGTTTGATTAATGCAATAACTTGTATGTATTTTGATGTATTGATTTTGATTCTTAATGATTTATGATCCGTATATCGGCATCATATTAAGGTTTGATGACATTCATGTTCGAGTGTTTAATTAAATTTCTATAAATATTTGCTTTTTTATATATATTTTTAAATGATTCGCTACATTTTCAACGCATTTATTTGTATTTTGTTTGTTAGTTGAATTTGTTATACATGTTTGTTATTTGTGAAATGGTTTACTTAGACTACATTTTTAAATTTAACTCCTTTTGCACGAACACTTTTACTTCACTAAATCAAAAATTGGATTAACTACTGTAAAATGTAAATAAATGTTTACCTTTTGTTGTGTAAATTTAAATATATATATTTTATTTATTTGTATTTGCATTTGTATTTGTTTACGTTTACGTTTACTTGTAAAGTAATGTAAATGTAATATAATTTTGTCATTGGATTGGTTGTAGATTTGATTTACTTGAACGTTGCGAAGGGTACAAAGTATGACGCTCAGTTACCTTTAACTAACAACAAAATTCATTTAACAACAATAAAAATACAAAATTCGTTTAGTTTCGCATTTGTGAGAAATGAAAAATACATGGTACAAAAAATATATACATATGTATGTGTAAATATATATGTATTGGATGTGTGTATGTATGTGTATGAATGGATTTTCGAGGTTTAATATAAATGTAAATTCATTACGTACTTTCATTACTGGTTTGTTGGTTGTTTAGGTTACATATTAATTGTACTTGAATAAATTAAATAATAAATATATATATCTATATATATTTTGATTCGAAAAATGTTTAGTTCGTCATTATGAATTGCGAAAAGTGTGTAAGTGATATTTCGAATGTATTCAATAAATGGCAGGGTATTTAACAGAGAGCTGTTGGCTAACAGCATGTTCAATAACAGTGCTTGAACCGAAAGCAGCTAATGTTATGTAGTCAACGTGCGCTGTTACTTAACACGTGATGTTAAAACGAATTTTGTCTTGATAAATACATAAAATATTTGGCATTTAATTTCGCGAAGCTCAACGAATTTCGTTTAATAATTAACTATTCCTTTTAGCACATGATTTCACAGAAGAGAAATGATAAGATTTTTTTGTTTTTGGGTTTGGATCTTTGGATGGCATAGCCGAATCAGAACTGAATATGGGCATTTACGTAAACGTTTTCACTCTTGGAATGCTCCCTAGCTTGATTCTTCCTAAATTGTGCGTACACTAATTGGCATACGATTCAAAAGTGTGCGTTTCTAACAAAAACTATACTTTTATACTTCCATCATTTTGGCAAATCAATTTTAACTGTTGTGCTTAAATTGCTAATGTACGATTTATGTTTTTCCAAACATTATGCATTTGTTTACTTTACGTTTTACTTTCTTTAAGTTGAAACTTTTTGACTTACGCGGTTAGACTAGCCTAATATTAAGGAATTTACTTCTGTCGCGTGTAGAATTACATTAAGTTTTCTATTTTGTTTGCTATTGTAAAATGAGATTTGTTTTTCATTTGTTTTGTTTTGTTTGTTTTTAT
Organism: Drosophila meridionalis; assembly: GCA_035045145.1. Classification (NCBI taxonomy): domain Eukaryota; kingdom Metazoa; phylum Arthropoda; class Insecta; order Diptera; family Drosophilidae; genus Drosophila; species Drosophila meridionalis. Next base: position 6,342,135 of record JAWNPG010000020.1, on the reverse strand, counting down.
GTAGAAATATTTTAGAAAAGTTGTTGCGTATCAAGTTCATATAAAGTTCAATCAATTTCCTTGACTCTTTGTCATTTCCAAATCGTCCACAATTGCTCAGTTTGTTGCTTATTAAAGTACTACAAAAATGTTTTAAAGTATTTGCATGGACTGACAGCCTTTAAATACGCAGCCAGCGACAGCCGTTGCTATTGCAGAGAGCAAACTGTTTCCTGCTTCCTGTTTCCCGTTTCCTGCTTCCTCTTTGCTGTTTACTGTCTGCTGTCAGTGCTAAATGCTCTTGTGTCGCGCCAATTGTTGTTGTTCTTAGTAACGCCTATGCTTCAGCAGTTCACATTTGGTTTGTTAGTACTTCTCATCGTCTGTGATTTCCCTATGGGAATTCTGTAATTCTCAGGCCTTGTAGTGCTGATTCCTCACCGCGCAGCACAGGCTCAGCGCAAAGGTCAGCGAGAGCAGCTCCAGCAGAATGACAGCAGCGGTAATGGCAAAGATGGTGACCCAGTTCTCATAGATGATTTCAATCAGCTTATCAACGCAGCCCTGTAAAGAGTAAAACCCATTAGAATTTATCTATAATTCTGCAGTTATTTTTCTATTCATGGAATTCAAATGTTTATTGTTTGTTTTTACTATGCGAATGCCGCCATTGGAGACGTTTCAATGCGTGCGGAATATCAATAATAATTAACGCACTCTGAGTGTCTTTGTGTCACGCACAGAATTTTTATTGACCCAAACGTGGAGAAACAATCAATTAACTTAAAGGATTATTAATTTTTATGATCAAACGTTTGACGGTGCTTAAAAAGAAAAAGATAGTCGTCAAAGGTCACAGAAATTGTGATCATAGACAAATGTCGACAGATTAAACTAAGAGTGATATGAGAAATAAAAGCTTTCTATATGAATTCATATTTGTACTATGTCAATTTGCATGGGGCAACTGATTCTCTTTAATGTCATACTTTAGGATTTCCATCTCCCATCTCACCTGCTGATAAATGTACGTATTTAACGGTCCGCCGAACTTCAAGTTGCGCCACTTGTCGCACTCGTTGTCCTTGATGTCCTCTTTGCAGCACGATTCTGGTATATTGTAGAGCACATTCATTGAGGATACGGCAATGTCGACGATATTCGTGCGATCCACATTATTGAAACGACTCGTGGCCCAGTCGCCAGGTCCATCTGCACCGCAGCACTTCAACTACAAATATATCAACTATTAGTTAAATCACTTCGACTTCGAATCATAATATTTACATTCTTTTGCAACGTATCAAAGGTGACGGTGCGTGCGCTCATGCTGGACTGCCCGTACTCCTCCTGCACAGATGACTTGACCGCTGCACGAACCATATCATCCAGTTTGTTTCTGTTGTGGAACGCCCAGGCACCGGCTGCGATTTGTGCGACCATCACAATGAGTATCACACAGAAGAACTGCAAAGAAACCGTTTATTAATGAATGGGCGTAAATAAACAAACTGCAGCCAAAATAATTTAATGAATTGCGACCGGTCGTGGGCGAACCAATGCAGACTGCGTGGGTCAAATGCGTGTGGGCTGTGTGGTACTTTGCATGCCGTAATTGGATTCTGCAGCTCTGCAGCCGGGCAACACTTACCGAGACAAGCAGACATTGGGACTCGCGACAGACACCCAAACAGCCAAAGAATGCGCCCAGCGTGATAAGTATACCAATGGCCAGGAAGACATAGAGTGCTATGTGATAGTGATTATACGACTGTGTCATCGATAGCATGAACGTGGGATCCGTTAGCATCCATAGCGAGGTGAGCACAATGGTCAGGCCGATTAGCTGGAATAGAATGGAAATACGTTAAGGTCTTTTCTAAATGCATCTCTTAAATGGGTCAGGCATTCATCTGTTCAGATTTAGTGAAGTAACGTCATGTGTTTCTTTACTCAATCCCATGAATCGTAACGTTAACAGCGAAATGCTTCAATGACGCAATGTTTATGTGTATATTGTGTGAGTGTGTGTGTGCGACACGCCCCACTAGAGAGGGCGGCAATTAAGGCGGGCAGCAAGAGTCGTGCCAAGAATGCGAACGTATTCCCCTGATGGGCATTATGAAACATCGTTCGTTCGTAACTCATCATTTCCGCAGTCAGACAAACTTTAGAAACGTTTCCAGCATTTCATGTCGTTACGTTCTTGTGTTTATTTATTTCAATGTGTTTATGTTTTCACGAAATCAAGAGATATACTTTTTATTTTCTTTTCTGTTTTTCGCAGTTGCCAAGACATTGAACGAATCGCCAATGCGAATGTGAATTCATAGCCTTATCTAGGGGCTGGGGGATTATCAGGCATGGGACGAGATCTCGGAATATGCCAGCTTGTATTGGCATCTGTCTACACATCTTCATTTTATATACAATGCAGATTATATTCTTAATAGACCGCTACAATATGTAAATTAATTTATATAGTTTTCATTCACCTATCTCAAAAAGGAAACAATATTACGAGATACGCGGTATATATGTATATATATAATACTCAACTTAGTATTTATTGACTTATAGACTTATAGTTTAGGTAAACTTCTTATCTTTACTATATATATAAATACATATATATTACTTATTTAACAACGGAATACAATATATTGTTATTAGTAAAGATTCTAATATTAAACAAACTATGAATAAGTAATTTATATTAAATCAATGTTTTCTATTGAGATTGGAGATGTTTTAAATTTAAATCAAATATGTAATAAATTTCAAGTATATTATTTATCAGGCATACATATACATACGTACATTCATACATCTATATATAAACATTTCATTACTTGATTTGTATTTCCTTTACGCAATACTACTCCGATATCTGACTGCAATATTTATCTCGGTTTCTTTTTGTGGAACTCTACCAAGTGTTTGAACAAAATATTCATTAATCTACGTTTTAAATTACATCAGCTCGAGTACTCGATTAATAATAATATAACAAACTGTTACTTTAGTATTTGACAACATTTTAACAACCAATCGTTTAGTGCTGTTCTTTACAATATCCAATTTGGTTAGTTAAATATACATATATCGAATGCATATATTTAAAAATTTAAAATCTATTGACCTAGGCCCAGTTCTTGCTGCTCTTTGCGCTTGCAGTGTTGCAATGCATGCATCTACCACAAATACCGCAAATTATAAATACAAGAACTCTATACTTAATACTCAATAATTAAGACATTATAAATATATTTACAAAGTTGATTATCTTGACAAATGCATTTATTGAAGTTGCTTTAAACAGCAATTAGTATTAACTAAAATATTTAATTTTATTAATTGACTGCAGCTGCACATTTATTTTAATTTTAAGCATTCATTCAAAATGTAACACTTGATTAAGAAAACGTACCAAATTTGGTATATTTGTTCATCAGTACAAAAATCCCTAAAAATACCCTAAGCTCAGCTTACAGTGCGGGTGGTCTTTCATTTGAGATCTTCGGCACACTAACAGCATGTTAAAGTAAAGGAGAGAGTGAGTGTGAGAGGGATAGAGTACGCGCGAAGACATGAGAAAAGCAGAATCGCTAAAAAACAGGTCAAAGCAAAGTGCATTCTGATGCCCGTTTGTATGAATGAATCGGAATACAACGACAAAAGGCAAAACGCACAGCGTTTAAATACAAATGTTGCGAATAGCAGAAAATTGGTTACATGTGTGCTATTTAAGTACATGGTGCATACAAAATAGACAAATTGTCGCGTGCAGACGGAATGTAGGCCAAATGGTTAATAAAACTGCCAACTCCTTACATGACCTACATCACTGTGGAAGCAGTAAACAAACAAGAAACTGAATCGTAAATGAAAAATGTCCTCGGCCCGATTTCCTTATGCAACTTTGATCGCTTCATTTTTATTTGTCGTGCATGATGCAAACGAATGTGTGAATAATTGTGTGAAAAATAGCACAATGAATTATGTGCAAAATGAAGGGGAAGGAGAAGAGCAAATCATCTGAATTAATTGGTCGGCAAGCGAGAGACGTAAGCGATGTCCACCAGGCAGGCACACAGAGCGCTTCTAACTAAATGACGGCATCTGTGGCGGTTGGTCGATCTGTCCGATCTGTCTGTCAGCGTCAGCTGAAATCGTGCCGTTTGATCACGAAGCCCCGCAGCGGCGTCGCTGATGAAAATGGAAATATTATGGAAAACTATGTCACAGTGTTGCCAACATTCACGAAAAAGTGCAATTTTGTACTATAAGTCAATTATTTTTGATGTCATTGTATTAAATCATCATATCAATCATAATTAAAAATAGTTTAACCATTTCAGATTATTTATTTAACAATAAATTATAAATAATATTATAAAATACATTAACAAACTTACATATATTTACATATACACAAGAAAAAAAGTATTTATTATAATCAAGATTTTCATATAAAAAAGAAAAAAAAACTCATACTTAAATATCGAGCAACAAAACGAATGAATGAATGATATATTTATTTAGTTTTTATTTTCATTATTTTCAAATGCCCATATATCACAGTTCATAAATAATTTGCACCACTGTGGCCAACAACAAGAATCTCCCACCTCCTCCCGCCAACAGCAGCAGCAAGAGGAAGAGAAAGAAAATCAACATCCACACAGAATGAAAGCTAAATGTTGTTTTTGGTTTGTTCGAAAATAGATTTGACTAATAAATACTATAGGGAAAAATCGAAAAAGCAACAAGAAAATAACAAAAAAAAAATTTTTTGAAACAAAATTGGAAAAGATAATTTTACTCAAGAAGACAAACAACAGAAAACAAATAGAAATTTAAACGATGAATCGCTGTGGAAATAGTAAATTGCGTAAAACAAAAAAAAAAAAGAAACATTTACACACACATCCACATACACATACACATAATTCGTTGAACCCTTTCACTGAGAAGGAACTGTAAAAATAAGAGAGCGTGGGCTTGTGGGGAGTGGCGCACCCAAAAGGCGCCAAATGTAGGTCCTGCCCCTACATGTATGTGTGTGTGTTTGTGTGTGTGTGTGTTCGTGTGCGTGTAGACAGATACATACACACAGGCGTTGAAGCAATGAATGAGCCGTTGCTTCACTTTTATTGTAGATAAGAAAACGAAAAGAACGAAGGTGTAGCAAGAAGCAGCGCTCAAAACTAACAACAACAAGGCACGCATACTCGTATAAAAATAAAAAACCAACAGGAAAAGGCCAACAAGAAAACAAGACAAACAGCATATCTCAATGTGTGGGAGCAGCACAATGGAGGGGGGGGACGAAGAAGACCGCGATGCTTTCGCTGCCTGTCCATTCGTGTGCGTGTGTGCATGTGGGAGTGGGTGTCGTATTCTCTCCCACCCACAGCGGAACTTCTATTGTTTATTGGAGTAGGGAGTGAGCAGCAGCAGCAGCAGCAGCAGTTGAGAGCGTGCGCGAGAGCACAGGCTAAGGCATAGGGAACGCGCACACATACACATATAAACGCGCCATCTATGTTTCTATTGATGTGTTCCAGTTGCTGTTTGTATTAGTGAGCTGTCTGATTCTGTGTTGTTACTGTTACGGTTGTTGTTGTCTGCTTGCATACCTACCCAAAATAAGATGTTTATAAGGACCATCAAGTATTTAACACAAGAACAGCAGCCGTTAAGACCCATTTTATGGTTATTAATTAACTTTTTCGCACAGTTTTCGTTTAGTAAGACGGCTTTCTCAACACCGTGGGCTTCCTGCCGTTTTAAACTCAAGCTGCTTTGGTTTAGCCCCTTGCAGCCTTTAATGCAATTTTTATTCGTTGCAGTTGCACACTTTTCAATTTAATTCGATTATAGATTTTTTTCGTCAGTTAATTAATAAACACTTTTTGCTTAAATCACTATTATTCGTTTTATTTCCGTTAAACGCGTTGCATTTAACAATAATTTAAATTTTTATTTGTACATCGAAGCATCAGCGGCGCTCTCTCAATCACGTCTGATTCAGTGTGGCCGTACATCGTATGACGTTAAATCTACACATCGCTTGAATATGTAAAGTCCCATTTGACAACAAACGACAATTGAACGTTGTGCAGCACTGTATTTTAAATATTGTAATTTATTAAAAAAAAAAAAAAGAATTACAGTAAATTTTATGTTAAACAGAAAATATGAAAACTCTGTTCAACTCATTTATTTATTAATAATTAAAATCAAAATGTATCGATATATATATAAACCGACTGCACTCATTTACTATCGATACGCAAACATCGTCAAAGAACTGCAAACATTTATGGCTTCGCGGCGTTGGGCCACACTTGTAGTTCGTTGTTTTTCCATCAGAAAAAAACAGTAAAGGAGTGCAAAGAAAAATAATAAAATAATGCATTATTAGAAATAAATAAACTATTAAGTAACCAGTGAAAAGTGCATTAGCCGCAACTAATTCACAAACACATCAAAATGTGTGCACTAAACATGTAGCAGCTGTGGCTTTCCACCAAACGAGAAGAAAATCGGTACAAAAGGAAAACAAAATACACAGCCAAACACGAATGTAAATGTGAATCGCAGGGCAAAGTAAGCACTGGCAATCCCCCAAGCAGGCGCAACACACACACACAACCGCCCCCACCCATCCAATTGTGCCCCACTAATAGTGTATTAAACTTCGAGGTGCAATGAAATTGAAACAAGCTGCTGCTGCTTGCGTCTAAGTTTTAAGTAATTAAAGACCAGCACCCTGCCACACCTCCACCCCTGTCCTTGCTTAACACACACATGGCCAAACATTGTGTGTGTGTGTGTGTATGAGCGAGTGTGAGTGTTTGTGTGTCTTGTAATTTTGTTACGCAGTGGAGCGGTGCGGCCGCCGTTCAAGTGGAGTCTAAGCATTTTGTATACGAGAAAAAAATAAAAGCTTTGCCTGCGCTTTAAGGTTTGTTGTTGTTGTTGTTGTTGTTGTTACGGTATTTGATGTTGTGTACATAAAATTTCACAAGTGTTGCATTTGAATCCAGTTGCGGGCCGCCGAGTGTTGTTATTATTGTTTAGTGTGTGCGAGTGAGTGAGCGTATGCATATATGTATATGTATGTGTGTGTGTGTGTTTGTGTGTGTTGCTTGGCAAAATTACGATTGAAGCAAAGCAAAAGCTAAACAGCAAAACTCAGCAACTTGCATACAACTCGCATACATATGTATGTATAAATAACCAAATGCAAACATACATATGTATGTATATACATACGTACTTATGCACATGTGTATAACCCTCATATAATAATGTTAACTTAACTTAAACTAACTTAAACTTAATGTGTTGTTTTTAAATACAAATTTATTCACTTTGAGTAAATATTATGCATCACATAAGTATTAAAGAACCCCAAATAACAAACGTAGTGGTCTTAGTCATATGGCCTAGACTGTCTATTCGGCTGTTTGAGCGAGTTTTCGCATAGACGAATTTCACTTTCACCTTCCGTATAAGTAGTTTGCTTAGAGCACCGGCCACAGCTGACCAAAAACTTGGTACTTTAAGTTACAATTAGACACATGTTAAATTAGAAAGTAAACTCGGGCTGTAGTATGTAGATGAGAGTGGATGGTTAATTAGCCTTAATTAATTAAGACTGTCTTCGTGTGGGCTTTCGTCACATAATATAATTCCAATTATCCCCGCTCTGTCTGTCGCATCATCAGAAGATGAGATCTAATTGCCTGATAATCTGCCTGGCCCGTTCGTTCTCTTGCTCGCTTCAACAAATTTAACAAGCGTGCAACGTGTGGGAACTGTTAAATTGTTGCACTGAAAAGGGGGACACACACACACATGCACACATTCAGTTATTTCAATCATTTGCATGCCCCCACACACACACACACGCACTCAGACACAGCATGTTACACTTTGCATTTCGAACAAAGCACATTATTTAGTCCGCGCAACGATAACAACAACAACAACAATGGACAACCAGCTAGGAAGTTGTTGGCAACTGTTTCGCTTTTGTCTTGTGCTTCATTTCTCTATTAACGAATTGCTCTATTATCATTAACAGCGGGCTGCATTAACAGCCAGCATTAACAGTAACAGTGCATTAACATAACACGAGTGCAACAACCTAGTAAAGAGCAGCACCCGCTGCAAATCAATGCATGCTCGACTGTGCTATACCCTGTTTGTAATTGTAGGCGAGGATGTATTTTCAATTTATTGCCTGTTTCTCAATAGCTGTGTTCAAATAGATCAGTATAAAGAAATGGAAAGTTGAATAGAAGGTATCCTTTATATATCCATAAGTACATATACCCTACGATCTTATTACCACTGATGGGTATTTAAACAAAAGCTCGGGAAGCGTGCAGTATATATGTCATAGCATATGCTGCAACAATAACATTTGACTACAACCACAGCAGCTACGACACCAACAACAACAACTACGACAACGACAACGTCAAGTGGGCAAAGCATAACAGAAACTGGGTAATACTTTTATAATTTATTCCAGCGACTTTTTATGGCCTTCTTTGCTGTGCTTAGGCCCGTTTTTATTTTCACACACCGGCAACAGTTGTTGGTTTGCTCTGTTCCGCTTTTGTGGTGGGGTGTAAAAAGTTGGCCCGCATGAAAGTTAACCTTTCCGTTGATGTTTCCACTTTTGAGGTCTGCTGCGCGCTAAACGAGTGCTCAGCGTAAATCATATAATTTATCATTGTTTGTTTCTTAATTGAGAATGTGTGCAAGTGTGTGCGTACAACTTCTGTGCCAGTGCAGCTGTTTAAAGTTGTTTAAGAAACAAAAACAAATAGACTAAAGCAAACAAGGAACACACACACACACACTCACACTAACAGCGCAGTCTTTTTGGTATTTACCAAAGCAGCAGCTCTTCTACGGACACGCACTGCAAACATATCTCGACTCTAATAAGCCAAATCAAATTTCAGTTTCATTGCAGCCAGCGGCCTCGCAGAGACAACAACGTAGCAGCAGCAGCGAAGCAGCAGCAGAGGTTACAGATAAGCAGTGGCAGCTGCGCGTGCTGATAACAATCCATAGTGAAGACTGACACTGAACCCAATCCCGATACCAGCTACGACTACGACTCCGACTCAGCGAACGCGTGGTCTCCTGCGTAGCGGCAGCGGCCATCTTTCCGCTTATCATTGACCGAGCATGTCGCACGGCAGCGCCGGCGCGCAGACTGGTGGTGGCGGCGGCGTTGGTGGCGGCAGTATCGGCGGCGGCGGTGCAGCAGCAGCAGCCGCAGCAGCAGCAGCAGCTGGCTCTGAATATCGTGAACTACATTGGACTGTGTCGAGCGTGATGGACTCGTCGCGTGTATCCACCTGCCTAATATCGATGCTGCTGATAGTCTACGGCAGCTTTCGCAGCCTCAACATTGAGCAGGAGGCGCGGGAGCGCGAGGCGAAGAAGCGCAATGAGTCCATGTCGAATCTGCTAACTGGCGAGCAGGTCGAGAAGGAGCCAAGTAAGCATAACGCAATCAAAATACTATTAATCCAATCCCTCATATTTATTTGTGAAAGCATTGATTCGTCAACGTTTCCTTCACTTATGATTGTTTGTTTTCAATTCAATGAAATCAATATGTTATTAATTCCACATATTTGGTTAATAATGCAAACAGCTTTTATATATGTATATCCGCTTAGAAGTAAACAAACAACATCGTATCTCATGTTATCATTATTAATTGACTCGCAATATCAAATATTAATAGACTCGAATTTTGATGTAGCGGATAAGTTCGCCACGCTGGACACAATGCATGCACTGTGCCTGCCCCTGGGTGCTTCCATATCGCTGCTCATCATGTTCTTCTTCTTCGACTCGATGCAGCTGCTGTTCGCCGTGTGCACAGCCAGTAAGTAGAGCATAGCATAGCATAGTGTGCATAATCAGTTTAACGGCTCACATTAACATTAACCATTTATTCGCAGTTATTGCCACTGTGGCGCTGGCCTTCCTGCTGCTGCCCATGTGCCAGTACATCATACGCCCCTGCACGGATGGCAAGCGGTTCTCCTTTGGGATCTGTGGACGCTTTACGGCAGCGGAGCTATTCAGCTTTACGCTCTCGGTCTCAATTGTGTGCGTCTGGGTGCTAACTGGGCACTGGCTGTTAATGGACGGTACGCCAAATGAGGCTAGTCAAGATTTGAGTTTATTCATCCATTGATCCATTTCAGCCATGGGCATGGGTCTGTGTGTTGCCTTCATTGCGTTCGTGCGATTGCCCAGCTTGAAGGTGTCGACGCTGCTGTTGACCGGTCTACTGATATATGACGTCTTCTGGGTGTTCCTCTCGTCGTACATATTCAGCACAAACGTGATGGTCAAGGTGGCCACGCGACCCGCCGAGAATCCCGTTGGCATCGTGGCGCGCAAATTGAATTTGGGCGGCATTGTGCGGGACACGCCGAAATTAAATCTGCCGGGCAAACTGGTTTTCCCCAGCATACACAACACGGGACACTTCTCGATGCTCGGGTTGGGCGATGTGGTTATGCCAGGACTGTTGCTGTGCTTTGTGCTACGTTATGATGCCTATAAAAAGTCTCAGGGCTTCACATCGGATCCAACGCTGTCGCCGCCAAAGGGCGTTGGTTCTCGGCTGACATACTTTCATTGTTCCTTATTGGGGTAAGTGGAGCGAATGGATTGTTTGTCTCTTATGGTCTTTTAATTCCGTACAATCTTCTTTATAGTTATTTTCTGGGTCTGTTAACGGCAACAGTTAGTTCGGAGGTGTTTAAGGCCGCCCAACCTGCCTTACTTTATTTAGTGCCGTTCACGTTATTACCATTGCTATTAATGGCCTATTTAAAAGTATGTGAACGAACTCCTCTCTAATCCAATCAAATTTATCTAATGCCGTATTATGCTGTCTCCTCAGGGTGATCTACGACGGATGTGGAGCGAACCGTTTATTGCGCATCAACCATCAAAACAATTGGAAGTCTGAGTGTATTCTATCTTTAAACAGAATTAAAAACAAAACGAAATAGGAGGAGAAAGAGAAGAACACAGCAATACAAATACTATGAATTCTCTCTTAATAACATACGTATTCTTTACTTATACGTATCAGATTTTTTTAAGTTAGGTAATTCTAATTTAGTGAAGTAACAGCAAAACCGAATAATAAATGTACGTAGTTTTAAAATAAGTGACAACGATTTTTGCAAACCCCAAAAATGTACATGTATGTTGCAATGTAAAATGTCATTTTGTTACACAAAGCAAGCATTGAAACAGTTTATGCTGATTGTAATATTGAAATTGAAATTGACATTTATGCAAATGAAAGATTTCCAATGCGCTTCTATCTCATGCAGACTTAAGCAGCATTTTTATTCACATGCTAACCTGCATATACTGTAGTATTAGTGTTCTTTTTTTTCTTGTATTTACCAACTGTTGAGATTTAACTTTGTTCGATTAGTTTTAAATGCATTTGAAACATTTCCATACGCATGATAATCGAGGAGACAAACTTACACAAATTTCGAATTCGAATTAACTATCAAACAGTATGACATTTTCTGTAAATACTTAATTTTAATAACAACAATCGCAAATAATAGTTAGTAAGTACGCCCACATTTGCAAATCATATTCCGATTTACCTTCCTCAGACACGTTTGTGTTTCATTCATTTTCATGGCCTTTTTTCAAATTTTCACTCGTACATTTATACAATGAATATGATGTTTTGCCAAAATGCATGTGTTCGTTTTAAATAATAACTATTTAAAAGAAAAACAAAAAAAAAAAAAAAAAATGTTGCACTTGGTGTGTTTCACAAATTAAGTTTCAAAAATTTTAATTATTTATAGCGATCAAAAAAGAAAAACCAACAATATTACATAACTATAAATATATGCATAGTAGTTACACATTAATTTTAAGTAAATGCAATTTCGAGACATATAGAAACAATAAAAATGTGAGATTTAAACATAAACCTAATAAAACTAACTTTATTTAATTTTTCGAGTCGAGAATTAGATGCGGAGAGACAATTCTTATTTTGACAATTGACGTTTTTATTACATTTTATTACGACTTATACATTTTTCTGTTATATATTAGCGCTGCTCATTTTGTATTCAAATTAAATTAGAACTCAAAAGGCGGTAAAAAAAAATACTAAGCTTGCAAACCTCGTGTAATCGAACTGCCCGATAATTAAGGCGTAATGGCGGTTTGCCGATAAACAAATAAATAACGATTAACGATATGATTGGTGTTTGTACGATTAACGATTATATTGCGTTGTGTTTTTCTTCTGGAAAATAAAATAATAGCAGAAAAGAAAAGTGAAGAATTACACAAAAAAAAGTGAAAACCCCAAGTCTAACAGTACGTTGTGCTGTTCTAAGCAACTAAATAAGTAAGAAGTAAGTGTAATTCGAATCAGTGAAAAAATGTAACGCCGAGAACTAATGTGTAGGTGTAATACACACATACACATGTTTAGCTAGGAGCGCTTTGCATTCCAACAAGCGAGCAAGGAAAATTATAAAAGACATTAAAATGGCCTTGACTCGGAATACGCTGACTCCACCTTATCATCAAATTTGCAAAACAAAATCAAAACAGCAGCCATATCACACACCGACATCCATACAACATACATTCACAGATATGCGGTGTGTATATGTGTAGATACGTTAATACGCCTACGCTTTACGTAAAGTAGCATTTACAATAAACATAGTACGTAAGAGTAAGCACGTAAGTACACGCAAAATGAGCAACGTAAGCGCACAATGAGTGTCGTCGTTCATTCCATGAGCTTGTTCATTTACCCAGTTAAATGACCAATGGAATTTAAAGGTTATTCCGTTACAAAATTCAAAAAATATTCAAATCCTTTCTGTTTTAAGTTTTAGTTTAAGTGTGACAATTTTATATTAATTAATATTTTTTTAATATCTTTAATTTAGAGGGAAGTAACTATTGCATCAAGCTGAATATAAACGGGCATAGCGAGTCGGAGCCGCGCCGCCACCCACACAGACAGCAGCAGTCCTTTGTGCACATGGGTGGAAACAGCGCAGCTGCCAACGCAAGCGCTTTTAGCGCGGGCGGCTACATTGGGCCGACCACAAGTTTGGGTGCTGCCGGCGGCAGTGATTTGATACCAGCTCCCATGGGCACTGGAATTGCATTGGGCAGCACATCCTATACATATGACGGCACAAGTTGGGAAGAGTTCTGCGATCGGCATGCACGAGCTGCGGCTAGCGACTTTGCAAATGCATGCATTGACTACATCAATGGGAACTTTCCGCCGGATAAGGCCCGAAATATACAACACAACAGTTTTTCTCTCAAGTTTGTCGAATACTTCTCGGAGTACTACGATGCCGAGTTCTATAGACAACGCAGCAAGTTAAAGACAGACATTGGCTCACGATTTAATGCCAGCGGCGTTGGCGGCGGCGTCGGTGGCGGCAATTTCGATAAGGAGGAGCATGAGGTCTCGCACCCGTTTCCTAAGTCGCTGCTGCGTCGCCTCTCCATTAAGGGTCTTCGCAAGGGCAAGGTGAGCGGCAGATGCGCTGCAGACAGACAAATCAATGTTTAACTGTAGAAGCTCTTATTTTTGCAGGCTTTCTTCCACAAGAACACGGACGATGTGGACGGCGTTGGCGGCAGCAAGCACAGCAACAAAACCAAAATGGCCAAAATAGTTGTGGAGTGCCGCAAGGAGGGCATAGTCAACAATTTGACGGCCGAGAGCTTAGACCAGACGACGGGCACACAAAAATGGGAGAAATGCCGCCTGGCACTCGTCAAGGCCGTGGGCGGTTACATGCTGGAATTCTATACGCCGCCGAGATCAACAAAGCCGCGTAGCGGCGTCTTTTGCTTTCTCATCTCGGAGGCGCGCGAAACAACCACACTGGAGATGCCGGATCGCATGAACACATTTGTGCTGAAAGCCGACAACAACATGGAATACGTAATCGAAGCAGAGAGCGCCGAGGACATGCGCAGCTGGTTGGCCACAATTCGTTATTGCATGCGCACGCCGCCCACGCAGCAGCCCATTCTGGATTCAGATGTCATTGCGGCAGCTATGCAAACATCGCCGGTGACCACAAACCCCAATCCAACAACGAGCGGCGCCAGCGGTGCGTTGGGCGGCATACAAAATCCTCAATATCAGCAGCAGGGCGGTCCTCTGCTGGGCGGCTCCAATGGCAACCTGGTCAGTTCACAGTCAGCCGATAGCGCTTTGGCCGTTGCGGCAGCCGGGAACAGTAATGCGAATGCAACTTCCGCCAATGACTTGAATGCCATTTCCCAGACCAGCAACGAGCTGAGCAGCACGCCGCCCGAAATACCCTCGCGACCGACGCGAGGCGACCGGGGCGAACAACGGTTGTCCGCCTCCAGCAATTTCGATGGCAACGAACTGATCGAAACGGAAACCGACATAAATGTGGCGGATTTAACGGCGGAGATGCGACTGTTTCCCTGGTTCCACGGCACGTTGCCGCGCGCCGAAGCCGCGCGCATGGTGCTGCAGTCGGAGGCGGCGGGTCATGGTTACTTTCTGGTGCGCCAGAGCGAGACACGGCGCGGCGAGTTCGTGCTGACATTCAATTTTCAAGGACGTGCCAAGCACCTGCGGCTGACAATCTCCGAAATGGGCCAGTGCCGAGTGCAGCATCTCTGGTTCCCCACCATCCAAGAGATGCTCGACCATTTCCGACACAATCCCATACCACTCGAGTCGGGCGGCACATCGGATGTGACGCTCACCGATTGGGTGCACCACACGAGCAGACTGAACGATAGCGCTCCCATAACAACAGTTGCGGCCACTGCGCATGAGCCGGGCACCGATGCGGCCACTGGAGCGAGTCAAATTGCCAGTAGCTCTGGCACTAGCAATGGACATCCATCGCCGAGACATGTGAGATAGCCAAAATTTTGGAGTCAATTCAGTGTCAGTGATGGTTTTTATTTTCCTTTATTTGATTTTGAAGTTTTTTTTATTTCACCAACAAGAAACCAGACCTAAAGTTAGCCTTACAGCATAGTTCCTTCCGTAAAGCGTCAGGAAGAGGTATATTTCCCCTAGGCAATGTGTCACGGCCTAGGTATTAAATATAAATGATGAAAATTATAAAAACTGGTCTTGGTTAAAGACATTTAACTAAAATACAAAGAAAGTGCACTTATATTTATATATTATTTATGTTAAAAGGTTTTCAAATCCGTTCCACAAATACTTCCTAAAGTCTTCATTATTATTAGTCTTCATTATTATTTAAATTAGCTTCATTGTTTGCGTGTTTCATTTTGAAACTCTATTTTCCTATCGTGCTCATTGTGTGTAGTTTGAATGCGTTTGTAACTGTCGCATGTTTCATGTCCAAGCCGTTCCCATAAACCGAAACCCTTTGATTTGCCACCCGAAATCTAATCCATCCAATCAATTGCAGTGCAACGAAGTGATCACCATGAATCTAAGTGTTCGCCTAAAGACAAACGAAATCGAACTGCCACAGGAGCCAACACACGTCTTTTTTCCGGAGCAAGTCTACTTCCATTTGGATCAAACATCGCTGACCGTGCACAACTCACCGCCAATTGGGCAAGGATTCCTCGATCAGCCGCATCTACGTGCATCCAATGCCTCACTGCAGGCCCCGCATCAGGGCGCTGGTGCAGCGCGACATGCCGGTGATGCGGGCCCCAGTGGCAGCAGCGGTGCTGCACCTGGGAGCAGCAGCGGCAGCACCGGCGCAACATCTGGAGCCGAGTGCACCGGACGCGCCGTCGATAATCAGTATAGTTTCACTTAAGCGAGTGTCGCCAGTGGATTGAATTCGAACTTCTTGCGCGGAATTTATTTTTGTGCCATTGCGTGGCTGCTGCAGCGACAAAATTTTGTACTTCTTTTGTTCATTTCTTTCCTTTGTATCATTTTTGTGTTTGAAAACGAAATTGTTTCTGTGTAAGCCGCATTATCTTGTTTCTATTAGTTTTAGAGCCTTTTGGAAGACATGAAGTAACTGAATATTACGATTATGATTGTATACATTAAATAGCTAAATATGTGTGTTCATTTTAAGTAATTACGTAAGTGTTGTATGTATAACAAACAAGAACAGAAAAAGAAAATCGTAAAACAAAATGTAAAATTGGTAGCACCAAAGGTGCGACTCTTGCGAATCCTAAAACTTCCTGCTTTACAAAAAATACATACATATATACATGAGATATATATATATTGAAAATATATCTATATATACTACACTTATAAAAATTAAACCCAATATATATATATATAAATTATATGAAAGCTGATAAACTACAATAAATGAAGTTATATGAATGCATATGCTGCATAAAGATCTTTAGATGAACCTCACAGAAAACTTGCATCACTGAAAGCTGTTTATGTTAACAAATCGATTATGATCCGATTAACATTGACAGCGATAACAATGCTTTTGAAATCGTGTATGTAAAAAGTCTCATGATATCTAAAGAACAGTAAGTTCCATACATGTTGTATGGTTAGTGGTTCGTCTCTAAGCAACCAATTCGATAAATGAGCGATAGTACAATCTTAAACAATATATCGAATAATTTTAACATTATGATTTACTTTAAGCCAAAAGCCCATTAAAGTTAAGTTTAAAAAAATCGTGAACCAAAATCAAAAAACCACACAACATAATTGGAAAACAAATAGTAATGAAATTTTATTTTTTCACTGAACACGATTAACGGACAACTGTTAGTCCGCTGTTAGTTACAGTTGTAAACATGTTAAAATTTCTCACTGTTAAATGTGACACAAGAATAAGTGTGACCAACATTCAATAATTGGCAGTTGGAAGGAAAGGAAAACAACATTGGAAAAAAAGGAAAAGCCGGCAATGGATCTCGAATTAGATATTTTAGATTCGTTAGAAGCACTTGGCTACAAAAATGTTGAGCAAAAGAGTCTAAATCAGTCCTTAGACAGTGGCATAGGCAACGCAGACTTGCGCGAACTGATTTACTGGCTAGCCAATCAATTGCATGTGCTAAGGAAGACGGACGAGCATGTAGCATCCAGCAGTAAGGACCATGATGAGTTTGTTTTCGAACTGTCGCTCTTGTTGACTGAGTTGGGATGCCCCTACCGGCAGTTCGTTGCTGTGCCGATGTCGGAACGTTTCCAGACACGACAGTCTCTTGTGCTGCTCCTCGATTATCTTACATCAGAGCTAATGGCCACCAAGATGTCGCTGAAGTTTCAGCCTGTCGAGCCGCCCAGTAAGAAATCCAAGACTGAATCGCATCTGCAGGACGCTGTGACGCAGCTGACCACTGACCTCCAGCTGGGCGAGATGCCGAAAAACATCAATGCAAAAGTGCTCTTCGAGCGAATGATCCCCAAGCTGGCGCAACGACTGAAGCAAACAAGCCCGGCGGTGATTAGTGAGCCCTTGATGAGTACAAGCAAGCCTCTGACTGATGCCCAGTGGCGTGTTCTGGAGACCATGCACCGAGATCTGGACGCCGAGTACAATCTGCGCCGTCAAATGATGCTGACCCGTTTGGAGGCGACTGTTCAAAGCTTTCAATGGTCGGAGGGCATGAAGAATCGCCAAAACGAGATTGCGGATCGTTTTCAACGCAAGCTTAATGAAATCGAAAAGCTTCGATATGGCGGGGAAGACACCAACATTGTGGCGCTGCTGGCAGCTCGCGCGGATTTGGCGATCATTGAAAAGACCAGCTCAGTGAATGTTCGCAAGAATACGGCTTCGAAAATAGAGAAACATGTGATTGGGAATGTGCCGGATCGTGGTGGACGTGCCAACGAGCACGCTCCGCCGCCGCCGGAGATGCCTTCCTGGCAACAGCAACGTGCTGGCGGTCAAGGAGGCGGACGTGGTGGCGGTAACTTCCGTGGCGGACGCGGTGGTGGCCAAGGTGGTGGGCGTGGCGGTGGACGAGGCGGTGGGGGCCAACACTGGAAACAACAACATCAGGAACAGCAGCCGCAGCAGCAGCGCGACCAGTTCATGAATAGCAGCGGACGTGTACAAGGCGTTGGCTGGAATCCTCAGAATTGTGGACGTGGAGGTGGCGGCGGCGGTGGAGGTTACCACAATAACGGACGTGGTGGTGGCGGTGGCGGAGGCTACAATCAACGTTACCAGGGCGACAATCAACGCGGAGATTTCCGTTGACCCAACTGGACGAAAGCAATATCCCAATGTAGCCTTAAACTAATTACCAATATTGATATTTATTTATGATAGCAATTGCCATAGCTTTTATCAACCCTCTGCACTTGTCTATCGCCTAATTGAACTTTATTGTAAAACACCTAAGCGAATCCAAATGTTAATTGTTAATAGGGAGCTCTGAAAAAGCTAAACCAACAATTGTGTCATCTAGATAAAAATATATAATACTGTTCAATTTTGTAGAGTTAAAATACGATTAGTGTTGATCTAATTTTGGAAATGAGTTTTTTTTTTATCCCTTTCCAAATTATACTCCGTCCCGCCCAACTATGCAGGGACGTCAGCAACTGGACCCAAAGGGGGGCTACGAATGTGCGAATATTTTGAAAATGTGTTTTTAATCAAATTTGTGTTTATTTCTTTAGATTGAGGTTAATTAGAAGTACAAAGCTTGGCACGGCGATGGGCAGCTACGCCCCTGGACGGACAGACAGACAGGTAACCAAGCATCACACACGCGACACTCAATTGCCATTGAGTCGTCATCATCCGCACTAGTGATATGGCCAACTGTACGCAGCAAAAGCAATTAGCGTGTTCAATCAGCATGAAATCCATGTCGAAGTCGTCTAAATGGCGAGCGCCAGAGTGCATTCGGTTCAGTTTGGTCAAAAGAGTCGCAGACAACGGCAGCATTTCCCAGTCAACGGAGCCAACGGATCCCCTCTCCATAGAGACACAATTCGAACGCAATTAGCCGCGATGTTCCGCTTCAGACCCATATTGGCATTTATGCTATTAAATGGCATTTTTGTGCCTGGCAGCGCGCAAAATTTGCTGGATCGACTGCGGCCCGGGCCAGCTAATCTGACCCGCATCGACGATATCAAAGTGGTGTCCGGCACAAAGGTGAAACGCTACGAGCGTATGTCGGTGCCCCTGGCTGGCATTGGACCGGTCATTGGCGGGATCGGTGCCGCCGCGCTGCTTAGTCCTCTGCTCCAGCCGCACCCGCCATATCCGGGCTACTCCTTTGTAGGTTCTTGCCACACTGTCAGACGGCACCTAACAACCGTTTTTACCCCTCCTCATAGGTGCCGCAGTGGCAGGCGGCCGCCATTGTGGTCGGCGATGGCGAATCACCGGGTGCAACCGGCATGATAACCTTCCAGCAGCTGCCCTACAACAGCGACATCAAGGTGACCATCAACATGACCGGCCTGCCACCAGGAAAGCACGCCCTGCACATACACACCTATGGAGACGTCTCCGATGGCTGCAAGTCCACTGGCGGACAGTTCCCCAATAACTTTGTAAGTCGGACTCATTGCCAGTTATCCATGAAAATCATGCAATATCATATTCCTCTCGGCAGCTGGGCAACCTGGAGGTCAAGCCGGACGGCACCATCTCGGCTGTCTTCATGAGCATCTACCTGCAGCTCTTTGGCTTCAATGGCATCGTTGGCCGCGCCGTCGTCATTCACAGCAAACCCATCGATCTGAACACGGCGCTCAATGCTGAGGTCTTCTCCTCGGCGCTGTCCGTGCCCAATGCCTTGGCCTACCAGAACGAGGAGATGTCCGTTGGTTTGCCCATTGCCTGTGGCGTTATTAGTGTGATGAGCACAGCCTCCGTGACACCGACCGTATCGACCTCGCCCACTGCTCCAGCAATGCCGGAAGCCGAGACCTAAATTCTCTAATTAACATTTTGAAAAACTCTTCCACTCTTCAAACATTTCAATTGCAATTTTTATATAAACTAACCAAAATAAATGAAAAATATTTAAAAAAAACGAGATAGATTTATTATTGATATAAATTTAACCAAAATAATTAGATACATTTATTATTTAATAAATATTTAAAAATTAAGCGAAGTCAAATTTAAAAATCATTAAACATTTTTGTTTTTGTTTATATTTTTGCGATCAATTTAACGGGTTTCTAACTCCACTCAAATTTTTTGTATACCAGCAAAATGTTTTGGGAAAAGTTTTGACTTTCTCAAATTTATTTATTTTTATAAACACATTTTTAGATATCAATAATGAGCCTATTATAATATACATTTATATATATACAACAAAAAATTTGTATATGTATGTATATTTCTCATTCATATTAAGATTTTCCTAACAATTTCAAAGTGGGATAACATTTTTTTTTATTTGTAAAAACAAAATACACTTCATATAAAATATAATTATTAATAACAATGAAATGATAAAAATATTTGTTTATAATTAATCTTATTTATTTTATAGAAATTCTTGCAAATTTCATTATTTAATACTTAAATTGCAAAAAGTTTTTTTAGCTTGCATTTTCATCCGATATTTTTGTTCTCTCATACAGAGTATCTATTAGTCGATCGCATATTATCTTTGCGTTCTTAGTCTTCAATCAATTAAAGGCCCATAAAATGCAGCTCAGCTTTTGTAATCCGCACGTGCTGCGCATGCCCAAATCCGCTTGGCTTGGATTTCCAAACTTTCTTCGGGCGTTGCACTAGGCCTTTGGGCGCAGTTGAAGGTTGAGGTTCGTCATGATAGTTACGAAAAGTAAAAGCCATTTCAGTTGGCAGCTAATCTGCTGGGCATGGTGCCTTCTGGAGCTTGCACTGGCTGAGCAGCAGCTGCAGCTGGAGTCCAGTGGGAAGACGGACTGGCTCACGTTTCCCTGGTCACACAGAAACAAGACCAATAAGGAAGGCCATCTGAGCCTGCAGTTGAAGGATGACTACGGCCAGGCGGATATATCCAGTTTCGGCGGATTCGAGCGTCATCCTTGTCGGCGCGTTTGCCAGCGGGGCCAGAGCCAGAGCTGCTACTACCAGCTGGTGGTGCACAACTATCGGCGCCTGGGTCCCGAGTGCCAACGCTGCCAGTTCGACGAGCGCGCCTGTGCCGAGGAGAACTGCATCTATGGAGACGGCGTTTCCACTCCCGTTATGGCCGTGAATCGAATGGTGCCCGGGCCAGCGATCGAGCTGTGTGAGAACGATACTGTGGTCATCGATGTGCTGAACTATCTGGGTGAGCCCACCACGATGCACTGGCACGGCATCCATATGAGCCGCAATCCCGAAATGGATGGCGTGGCCCACGTCACCCAGTATCCGGTGGAAGCCGGCGAGGTGTTCCGCTATGAGTTTCCGGCCGATCGCAGTGGCAGCCTCTTTTACCACAGCCACATGGGCTGGCAGCGCGGCTTCGGCGTGGCCGGCAATCTGATAGTGCGCCAGCCCCATCAGGCGAATCCCCATGCCCGCCTCTACGACTACGATCTGGTGGAGCACGCCCTGATGGTGCAGGATATATTCTATGACTACAACCTACAGCAGGCGCGCAACATACTGATCAATGGCAAGGGCCGCAACCACCTCAGCCAACTCCCCGATCAGGACGCCAGGCACCGCTACGAGCGGCTGCGTGTCACGCCTGGCTATCGCTATCGCATGCGCGTGGTGCTCAACGGCATCTTCAACTGCCCCGTCGAGTTCTCCATTGAGCAGCACAGGCTGCTGATCATCAGCACCGATGGCAACGATATTGAGCCCGTCCTAGCGGATGGCTTCTTCCTGACCTCCGCGGAGCGCTTCGACTTTGTGTTGGAGGCAAACCAATATGCCAAGAACTACTGGGTGCGTGTCCGCGGCTATGAGCAGTGCGAGGAGCGCAAGCTCTATCAGGGCGCGGTGCTCAGCTATCGGGGAGCGGCGCGCAGTGAGCTGCCCCAGGGTGATATACTGGAAACCCGAAAGGCCAGAGATGAGGATGAGCCACCTCTATTCATCAATGACTTCCGCTTCAAGCCGCGCAACAATTCTTCCTCAACACTACGGCAGTTCAACAGAGATCAAGATGTGGGCACGCTGTCGCTGCGCTCCGTGGAGCCAGTTCCTTGGCCAAGTTACACCAAGTTTCTGACGCACTATTCTAGCCTGAGTATGCGGCAGGCACCAAACGGTGAGCAACTCTTCCAAATCGATGAGATTAGCTACATTTCGCCGGGCATCTCGTTGCTGCAGGCGCCTCATCTCTACAAGGACGATGCGTACTTCTGCAATCGCAGCTCGCTGGCCGCGCAGGGACGCAATTGTGCGCGGGAGCTGTGCGAGGGTGTGCATGTCATACGGCTGCCTGCCTACCGGGCCATCGAAATGGTTGTGGCCAACCATATGGAGCCCACGCATCCCATTCACATACATGGCTTCACCTTCCGCCTGGTCGGCCAGGGAGTGCTGGGTAACCTGAATGACCTGAGAAATGTAAGTAAGCTTCGAGCGACTAACTAGCTAAATAATATAAGCTGTATCTGTATCTGTATCTGTATCTGTATCTGTATCTGTATCTGTATCTGTGTCTGTATCTGTATCTGTATCTGTATCTGTATCTGTATCTGTGTCTGTATCTGTATCTGTATCTGTATCTGTATCTGTATCTGTATCTGTATCTGTATCTGTATCTGTATCTGTATCTGTATCTGTATCTGTATCTGTATCTGTATCTGTATCTGTATCTGTATCTGTATCTGTATCTGTATCTGTATCTGTATCTGTATCTGTATCTGTATCTGTATCTGTATCTGTATCTGTATCTGTATCTGTATCTGTATCTGTATCTGTATCTGTATCTGTATCTGTATCTGTATCTGTATCTGTATCTGTATCTGTATCTGTATCTGTATCTGTATCTGTATCTGTATCTGTATCTGTATCTGTATCTGTATCTGTATCTGTATCTGTATCTGTATCTGTATCTGTATCTGTATCTGTATCTGTATCTGTATCTGTATCTGTATCTGTATCTGTATATAATCTCTAATCATTTTAATACATCCACAGATACGCGAGCTGGATCGCCGAGGGCGTCTGCCTCGCCTCTCCAATGACTACGCCGCCGTTGCCAAGGACACTGTGCAGGTTCCTGGCTTGGGCTACGTGATCTTGCGTTTCATCTCTGACAATCCCGGCTATTGGAGCTATCACTGTCACATCGAGTCCCACACCGTGCAGGGCATGGCCGCCGTGCTCAAGGTGGGCGAGAATGACCAAATAAAGCGGATTCCCGCTCGAGTGGGCTGTTGAATCCGAACTAAATACATTTTGTTTTATATAAATATATCAAATCAAGAATAAATATTTATGCCGTAATACTAAGGTATTTTTAGAACAATGATTTTATTATCCACTTGGGTTTTAGTGCACAGCTTTCGATTAACTCTTATCGGCAGATTAGGCTAAAGTCTTCAGTTATGGTCTTTATTTACGCCTGTTTTGTATTAGGAGTCGGCAGTTCCGCCGCAACATGGAGAAATGCCTCATCGCTGCTCTGTCGCTGCTGTGCCTTGGGGCAGTTGCTCAATGTGCGCCATCTGGATTCAACTTTGATGGCGTTGATTTTTATGAACTGTTCAACGATCCAGAGGGACGCCTCAAGCTAAATCCCCGACTGAAGACGGTAAGTAGAGAGATATATGTATATGAATAAGTCTAGAGCTTACACTATTCCACACATAGGATGATCGCATTAGGGCCCATGAGTATCCCGCAGAGCTGCATCATGTGCCCACCGAGGATGGCTACATAATTGGAGTCTTTCGCATACCCTATTCGCACAAGCTACAGAATCAGAAAGCCAAGCGACCCATTGTCCTGCTGCAGCACGGCATCTCGGGCTGCTCCGACAATTGGATTGCAATGGGCCCGGATAATGCTTTGGCCTTTCAGCTGGTCGATGCCGGTTATGATGTGTGGATTGGCAATGCGCGTGGCAACACGTACTCCCGCAATCACACGTGGCTGTCCACGCAGCATCCGTACTTCTGGAGCTTCAGCTGGCACGAAATCGGTTACTTCGACATTGCGGCAATGATCGACTATGCGTTGAAGACAAACGGACAGGGTCAGCAGTCGATCCATTATGTGGGACACTCCCAGGGAACGACAGTCTTCCTAGCACTAATGGCCAGCCGTCCCGAGTACAATGCCAAGATACGCACAGCCCAGCTGCTGGCTCCCGTGGCCTACATGAACAACATGGACTTCCAGTTGGCACACGTGACTGGACCGTACCTGGGCCATCGAACTCCCTATGCCCTAATGCTGGAGTCGATGGAGTTTGTGCCCTACAATGATTTTCTACTAACTATGCTGTACAACACGTGCGGGCCGGACTCGAGGTATCTACAATACTGCAAACAGTTACATAACAACAGCACCGAAGGACGCTCTAATTCGGTGAGTCTCAATTCGAAATCAAGAGATTCCCTATTATATAGTATCTTTTCTCCACAGAGCGCTACTGCGATCAATGCCATAACAACTCCCGCTGGAGTTTCCACCAATCAGTTCTTGCACTATCTGCAGGAACAGCAATCGGGACACTTCAGACCCTATGATTTTGGCACGAAGAAGAATTTGATTCTCTATAACGCTGAAGTGCCTCCTGACTACCCAATCCACCTCATAACTTGCAAAACTCATTTGTGGTACTCGGATAACGACGAAATGGCTGCAGTCAAAGACGTGGATCGCTTGGCTGATTCTCTGCCCAACACAGTTAAGCACCACATGGATGATCCTTTGTGGAATCACGGTGACTTTGCGACTAACTGGGAAGTACGCAAATACATAAATGATCCTATAATTGAAATTATGAACGAATTTGAAGACTCCCTACGGACTTGATATGAACAAATTTATAACAGGCCATAAATAATAATCACACGTGTGATTAGATCACAATCAATAATCACACGTTTTTATTTTCAAAAGCAAACATTAAATTTGTATTATTTTTTATATACTCCCAATGTTTAAGGCAAGTGCATAAACACGTATTTACTTACCCACACAATTCACTGCGATAAGGCATTATAAATCTGATAAGTACGTGACGTACATAGGTCTTTGAGCAAATAATCTAATTGCCGAGAGTAATAGGCAACGCAATGAGTGGGCTTGCTCGCACTGCTCTATTGACTTAGTTGAATCTGAAGTAGAGCTTATCACTTCCTTCCTTCTTTTATTTTTCCCACATAATACATTAAAGGTTGAGCTCAAAAAAAAAATAAAAAGTGAAACTATTTTAATCTGTTGGTTATTTAGAAAAAAAAACCTTGAACTTTAGAATGAATTTGTATTTTAGCATTAGAAATAACTGAAATAAGACTTTAATTCAGCTTAATTTCCGCTCATGAATTTGCCTCTGTTTTATATGAATAACTATCATTAAAGAAGAAACATTTATTTTTAAAAATTTATTTTAATTTTTTATTTTATTTTAGATTTACGTGAAAAGTTTATTATTAATTTAAATAAATGTTTTATTCAAACTGCCAAAATACTAAAGCTATTGCCATTTCAAAAAGGCCGTTAAACAGTTGTTTGTCTGTTATGAAGGCATGACGTATATTCAAATAATAAACCAATGCGAATGACATACAAAAATAAATAAAATACAAAATATATCAATTTATATATAAGCTAAATAAAATACACATAAATTGCATATGTAAATTGTATTTCCCTCATTTCATATTTTAAAAGCCCATTCAACTCCTTTATGGGAGTTTAGCATTTGCCAACACTCAACTTATATTTTACAGCACTGCTGAAGCTAGCGTGGCTACACGCACGTGTGCCTGTATGCATGTGTGCGTGTGTGCGTGTGTGCGTGTGTACATATATAATAGCGCACTTATACATTTGTTTGCCAGAATAGACACGGATCTATGGGAAGCAACTGGAACGAGGCGCTATATATTTCACGTGTATCTATTTTCATATAAAAAATATTGCCAATTAATTATATATTATACACATTATTGTTCTGTGAGAAAACTTTAATTTATATTAATTATATATTAAATAGATATACCCAAGTCAAACACAGGTAAGAACCTCAACAGAGCGATAAGAGACACATATATAAATATATTGATAAAAATACATGTATGTATGTAAGTATAAATGTTTGCCATTTAAAAGATAACAGTGGAAGAGTATATATGTATGTATGTATGTTTACGTATATATACATATATATAGCCTGAGAAGTTTTCCTGCTTTCAAGGTTCAATGCACTTGGAATGCATTCTCTGTACCTACATTTCCTTACCGGTGTAAAGAAAAACCTGTTAGAACAGAAATACTAGGCAAAATCAGCCCCAATTGACATAGATGAAACCAGAGATCTAGAGATCGCTTGTTAATTAAAATAAAAAGTGCAAAATCATTCAAATCTGGTAAATAACGTAGTTCTCTTGAATATGTGAATTAGAACCCGCGATGACATGGTAACAATGGCAATAATAACATCACAACGTGTTTTGCTGATATGTCTAAGCCCAAATATATTTTCACAATAAACTAAAATATAAATAGCTGATAATACAAGTTCGGTTCAACGCCTGACTGACCCCAGGCAATCCAGATGCCAGATGTTGTGAGCCGAACAGCACATTCAGCAACTCATTTCAATAGCACCCGGCAGTGGAGCAGCACGAAACGTGCTCTGAACAATTTACTCATCCACGTCTAACGAATCCACAGAAAATGTCTGCGAACAAGACCTACGAACGTCCGGCCAACTTCATAGATCCCGGCAAACCCTCGAAATGCACCTGGCACCTGGGCACCAAGGAGCAAAATCCGCATACACATCGCGGCTTTGCGCACGAACAGAAGATTTCGCCGGACATTCTGACAGTGATTGGATGCACGCCTCTGGTCAAGCTCAACCATATTCCAGCCAAGGAGGGCATTCAGTGTGAGATGTGTGAGTATTCAAGAAATCTTAATCTTAACTGAAAGAAAGACAACTGGCTTTCCTTCGCTATTCTCAGTTGAATGAATCTATTTAATCTATAAATATTACTATAAAAAATGAATATTTTCATAAGGCTTTGCACGAGCCACAAGTTTCATAATTGGAGCTGATTAACTTTCACTATCTCTTGTTTATAAATTGAATATTTTTTTCTTATAAATTAAAATTATGTGCATTGTAATGCTTCGTACTTCTAGTATAATTAGTCGAGACATACTAAAATACTTCCATTTCCTCTTTAGATGCCAAGTGCGAGTTCTTAAATCCGGGTGGTTCGGTCAAGGATCGCATTGGCTATCGTATGGTTCAGGATGCGGAGGAGAAGGGCCTATTGAAGCCGGGCTATACTATCATAGAGCCGACGTCTGGAAATACGGGCATTGGCCTGGCGATGGCCTGCGCCGTCAGAGGCTACAAGTGCATCATTGTCATGCCCGAGAAGATGTCCAATGAGAAGGTGTATGCCCTGCGTGCCCTGGGCGCCAAGATTATTCGCACGCCCACGGAGGCGGCTTATGACTCGCCGGAGGGTCTCATTTACGTGGCCCAGGAGCTGCAGCGTAAGACGCCCAATTCCATTGTGCTGGATCAGTATCGCAATGCGGGCAATCCCTTGGCCCATTATGACGGCACGGCCTCTGAAATACTGTGGCAGCTGGATAACAAAGTTGATATGGTTGTGGTGGCGGCTGGCACAGCGGGCACCATTACTGGAATCGGTCGCAAAATCAAGGAGCAAGTGCCCAATTGTCGCGTCGTGGGCGTGGATCCATTTGGCTCAGTGCTGGCCCGTCCCCAGGAGCTGAACAAAACTGATGTCCAGTTCTATGAGGTCGAGGGCATTGGCTACGACTTTCCGCCCACTGTCTTCGACCAGACGGTCGTCGATGTGTGGACGAAGATCTACGATTCCGACTGCTTCCCCATGAGCCGTCGCCTTAATGCTGAAGAAGGTCTGCTCTGTGGCGGCTCTAGTGGTGGCGCAATGCATGCAGCACTGGATCATGCCCGCACCCTTAAGGCGGGCCAGCGCTGTGTGGTTATCCTGCCCGACGGCATTCGGAACTATATGACCAAGTTCGTGTCCGATAATTGGATGGAGGCCCGCGGTTTCAAGCAGCCAGTCAACGAGCATCGCCACTGGTGGTGGAATGTGCCAATAGCTCAGCTCGAGTTGCCCAGCCCAATCGACTTGGTAAAGTCAGACGAAACGTTTGCTGGTGCCATTGCGCTCATGAAGAAGCATCGCGTGGATCAGCTGGCCATGGTCGATAAGGACGATGGGTATGTGAATAGTATAAATAATTCAGTTGTTGGTGTTGCTTAATCCCACAATCTCTTTGCAGAAGCGTCTTGGGCGTTCTGACACAGGAAACACTCTTGAGCCAGATTGTCAGCATGAATCGTCAATTGACCGATCCTGCGATTAAGGCCCTCAACAAGCGAATCATTCGTCTGACTGAGACTGACATATTGGGCAAGCTGGCGCGAGTGCTGGAAGTTGATCCCAGTGTCTTGATTGTCAAACCGAATGCAGAGTCCAAGGACGTGGTCGTGGCACTGGCCACCAAGCTGGATGTCACATCTTTTATTGCATCCGGCAATAGCGCAAAGCAAAACGGCAACGGAATTGGTGATCATTAGGGCAAAGACGATCTTATAGCGTCTCTCTCCCAATTAGATGTGACTTAATTATCTTAAAATCCGACAATTGTGTGCATTTATATATTTGATATTTTTTAGCTATTAAAATGGAACTTTACAACATTTCAATGTGTTTATTATATGAAAATAGTTTCTTATATCATATTAACGAGTTCTTAAAGGTATTTTGGTTCAAGGGTTTGGCTATTAAATCAAACTAAAAAATACAGCTTAGGTTGGCATAATTCAAGCCTAATCAAACACGATTTCATGAAAAATATCAACATTTTCTTCATTTACTATTCATTAGTATAAGATATTAGCTAATTTGATTTCAAAATATAACTATATAAAGACTTCAAGTTGCCATAAGTAGCAATAACTTTGTATTCAATTTGTACGCGATGATATTTAAGCCACTTGTTCCTTTTTCTTCAAAGATTTTATGTGCTCCTCCACTTTTTTATGCGACTTGGTGGTCAAGTGCTGCAAATAATGCTTCTGTAGCTTAAAACTTTGCTCGCAAATGTCACAGCTGTAAAACAGACGAAAAGGCCAATGTTAATCACCTGACATAATAGTTGATTTTATTAATAAAACTACCTGAAATCACGGCTCATGGTATGCACCATTTGATGGGCCCTGCAATCGCCTTTTGTCACAAATGTTTTATCGCAGTAGTCGCATTGGAAAGGGCGTAGGTTGCCAGCCATATGTACTCTGAGAAAATGTTTTATTGAAAAAATAAATTCTTTAAACACTTAATTCTTTTGTATTTTATTTTACTCACCTCTCGTGTGTGCTGCGATTGCTGCAGTGACGAAATGATTTGCCGCAAGCATAACGACATGGATACGGACGCACATTGTCGTGGGTGCGCTGGTGATTGTTTAGCTCGGATGCCGTTGAAAAGGCGGCGCTACATAATTTGCACTTATGCGGACGGTTGCCTGAGTGCCGAATAATATGATTTTTCAGATTGAATCCGGTGGTAAAGTTTTTACCACACATATGACAAATGTGTTCGTCGGCCTGGCCATGAACTCGTCTCTTATGCTTCTTGAGGAAATGCCTGCTATGAAACTGTTGTCCACAGTCGTCGCACTTGTATCCAAAGCAAATCCCTATACTCTTCAGATGCTCGACGAGGGGTGCAGAGTATTTGAAATCATGTCCACAATGTTTGCACACAAATCTAATAAAATATATGAAATGAAAAGATATATTTACATAGACTAAAGTTATTAACACAAACCGAGTATGAAGCTGCATGTCATGACACTGATGCATGTGCATTTTTAGTAAATCCTGGCTGGTAAATGTCAATCCGCACTGATGGCACTGGCACTTATGGTTTTTTCTCTCCCGTTTCAACTTCATGTTGGATTGAGGTGGTGGTGATGCTGGTGATTGTAATGGCTCTACTTCAACTTCCTCGTAATATTGTTCAGCTTCTGAAATCTCAATATTTTCTGAAATCTCAATATTTTCGCTGGGACTGTCAGCCCTGTTGATATCCGGGTATGCTAATGCTATTACTTCTGATTCCATGCTCTCCTCCTTTATTTGTACATTGATCAGGGCTTGTGCCTGTGACTCAATACAAACTCGGCGAAATTCTGTAGCTATATGCAGATTATGTTGACAGTCTTGGCAAATAAAATCTGATAATTCTTTCTTTTGCTCCAACTGAATAACGACATATCCGAACATTAGAAGCTAGTAAATTTTGTTCTTTTTAGAATTACTTACGCTTAGTTCCGTTACGTCTTTAATTTGGCACAAAATTTGATGATTTTCTGTTTTAAATAAGTTCTGAGAGGTCAGAGGGTTTATAGGTTGCGCACATGTTCTACATAGTACATCTTGAACTGGGCTCATTTGAAGATTTCTCTTCTGTAAATGATTAAGAGAATATGAAAATATGTGAGAAAATGTAAATACAAAAGCAGCACATACGTAAGTGGGTCTCAATGTGTTATTCAAAGAATTTAAAGGGGTTTCATCATCAGTACTAGCAGTTATCTCTTCCACTTCAACATCGTCGTCGCAATTATTAATGTAAGCGCTATCCAAATATTCCATATCTGTATATTCCTCCAATATAGTGTTGCCAGAAGAGCTCTCATCCAATTGGGCTGATTCCAAATCGTGGCTGAAATGTTCCCACATAGAATGAGTTTGAGGCGAATTCAACAAGCCATTTACTTACTTTCTGTCCTTCGACAAATCTTGAAGGAACGACATATCCTCGGCAAATTCCCATTGAATGTCTGGGGTTTCTAATGGGTCAGCTTCGCCCACATCATCATCGTCCAGCTTTATGCGAATGTGCGCGGTCTTGCAATGGTAACGATAGCTCTGACGCAGCGAGCGCCAAGCGACCTTGCATTCTTGTGCTATTTGAAATGAAATTGCATTATCTTATTAAATTCTAATTTTCTTCTGCTGCAAACTTACGGTCTCTGCCCAGATCATTAGCCACAGATTTCCAAGCTGCTTTAATACTTATAAGATCATTGTGCTGGCCGTCGTTCATATCCCATAGTAGACGTCTAACCCTAACTGCGGCAATAAGTTGCACTTTATCCTCCTTTTTGAAGCGAAGGCAGCTTTTATGATTAGTATTACGTGTTGTGAGCATGTTTTAAATTATGTCTTGTTAGAATATAATTTAAATGATCCTTGTCTGCATCGATAAGCAGGCACTTTTTACAGTAACAAATCACTGAAACAGTTAAAGTTTTGAAATTTTCGAACTTTATATAATCTTAAATGCGACATTAAATTAAAGAATTAATTCTTGCCCACATTTTAAGATATTTATTTAAATTTTCCCTTCAGAACAGCGTACGCTCCTCCAAAAGTAAACTCACCGAAAGAAAATTGACCATTCACACAAAATTATAACAGCTGTTGATTGTTATTGACAGTCACATGTAGACTTATTTAGTTTATTTTGTTGTTGTTTTTTTTTTTTTGTGAATACAATACAATTGTAAATATGCTAGGGAAATAAATAACCACATATATGTTAAAAAAAAAAAGAAAAAAAATTATTCGCTTGAGGTTTTCTTTTTATGGAGCTTGGTCTGTTGATGTGATAACAAATGTGAAGGTCGTAAAAACCACTGGTCGCACGGCTCACAGCTGCAAAAGAAATAGATTAATGAAATTATCTGAATTTTAAATATTATGTATTTTACTGGTAGTTTCGACTATTAACATGCACGCGCTCGTGCATTTTGCGCACCGAAGTGGATCTGAAGGTTTTATCACAATACTGGCAAACAAATGGTCGTTCGTTTGTATGAGTTCTGAAATAATGAAAATACAATACTAATGTATAAAATATGATATTGTATTAAGCAAACCTTTCATGAACTGCCTTGCTACTGGTGCCTCGAAATGTTTTATCACAGAAACGACAGGCGTATGGTCTAGCATCGGTATGCAAAATCTTATGGCGCTCCATCTCGTTCCTGGTGTAGTATCCACGCTTACAAATGTCGCACTCAAATTCCTTGGTTCCCGTGTGACGCAACCTATGCAGCTTTAAATACGTGGAACATCTAAATTCTCCACCACACTGTTCGCAAATCCATGTCTTGGCCTCTTTGGATTTATATATCCTTTTATTTCTAACTCGTGGTTTACTGTTTGCATTAACGTCAACTGATTCTATGCTGTAACTGTGGATATCACTATCCAGATTTGGGTTTGCTTGTTGTTCATCACAGCTATTACTGTTTTCGATTATAGCATCTATATTGTCAATACTTAAAGCGATACTACATTTTGGGTAACTTTTCTGAACAATGCTGCTATTGAGGTTCTTCCTTTTCACTGCTATCAGTTTCCTATGCGTATTCAGGCAATTCTCTCGGAACTTTACAATTCCATCCAGCATCGATTTACATGAAATGCAAATACATTCAGGCATGGTAATGTCATAGTCAATCTGTAATTTATTTGTAAGAAAGTATGCAAAATAGTAAATTTTATTTATTTACCAGCATGTCAGTGATGTCTTCAATTAAAGTTACTAAATGATAGTTCAATTTTTCAAACAACTTAGTATCATGCTTAGTATTTATTGTACTGCCGCAAGTACGACATAGTGTACGCAAGTCACTCATTGTGCATTTATTTTAATATACAAATTATACTCCTAATATTGTTATTTTTAATGTCCGCGCAAATGAAAAATTCGTAAACGCCCGTCTTTTTTCACAGCTGTTCAATATAGTTTGAGTATACACAGGCCATTCACAATACTCCAAATAACTGTAGCAAAATAAAAATTGTTTATTAATATAAAGCAGAGCTGCTTGAAGTATATCATAAAATAAAATTTCATTATATTGCATTATATGGGAGATTAAATTAACAACAGTCGAAAGGTATTTATTTTTTATTAAATATTTAAAAAACCCGCATAGAAATTATAACAGATTATTAATTATTATTAATAGCTCGTATATAAATATTCAATTTTTTACTGGTTCAAATAAGTGGTATTTTCTCGTCCTTTTTGTTTCCTGTCATTTTTAGGTTATTTTTAACCATTTGTGTGTGCACACTGGTGGCAGATTATTTTACATTTTGTAAACAAACCAAGAGAAGAAAAAACAAAACCGAAATGTCAATATCTTGTAGAATTTGCGCAGAACCGATTTTTCACTTGAATCCAAGAAACCTTTTTAAACAAGAAAATGAAGATATTCGACACAACATTCACGCAATTACTGGAATTACGGTAAGCCGGCTTGTTATGCAGTGTCTGTGTCCTTATAATTATCAAAGATTTTTTTAGCTATGCTATGATCCTCACATGCCGACCCATATATGCTCCTGTTGTTATTTGGACTTGGACCATGCCATTTCATTTCGAGAGCGCTGCTTAGAGGCGAACAAGCAGCTAATAAGCGCAAAGCAAGCAGGAATCGTCAATAACAAAAACGTTCCAGTTTCCTTTAAACATATTGATCCATTAGATAACTGTGCAAAAGGTACGAGCAAATTGAAAAGGGAACGTATAAGGAGTCCTGGATATAATGAAGAAGTGTCGAGAAATGAATCCATACAAAACAAAGAAGAAATGCGAAGGGTAGTGAGCCCACACCAGTCTTCGCCTCGAGTTCGACTTTTGCGTTGTCGGGACCCAAATAATGGTCGACAAACAGTAACACGCCCTGCCATATTAATGAAAAATCCGCCGAAAATTGGCAATCAATCTATTGCAACGTCACACCTAATTGATGCTGTGAAGCCGACTGCATCCATTGCTCCTAGTCCGACAAAAAGATTCAGATCAAGAGAAGAACCAACCTATTTTCCAGCATCCCGTCATGAAAGGGTAAA
The DNA here is from genome assembly GCA_035045145.1 of Drosophila meridionalis. Taxonomy (NCBI): domain Eukaryota; kingdom Metazoa; phylum Arthropoda; class Insecta; order Diptera; family Drosophilidae; genus Drosophila; species Drosophila meridionalis. The sequence continues at coordinate 6,308,025 of JAWNPG010000020.1, read as the reverse complement.
AAAGGTAAAGATAAGAAAGCCAAAAGTCATGCCGCTCGAAAAGAAATATGTGTGTGAGCATTGCGGATGGTCCTTCCGCGATTTGAGTAACATGAAGGACCATGCCCTGCGACACTCTGGAGTAAAAAAGTTCGCGTGTGAAGAATGCAGCAGAAAGTTTTTTACCCGTCCACAATTAATGCTTCATGTACGTGTGCATCACAAAGGTGAAAAGCCATTCGTATGCAATTATTGCGGTATGGCTTTTCGCAACAGTCCCAGTCGCTGCCGACATGAGCGGTAAGTCCATTAAATATATATGGATATATTAAGTTATAAGCATTTTTGTCTTTTTTAATCTCAGAAAATATCATGCCAACGAATTGCCTTTCGAATGCGACATTTGCGACAGAACTTTCATCAGCAAAGTTAGTTTGGAAAAGCACAAAGAGGTGCATGTCAAAGGAGAGGAAACGCATCGGTATTTTGCTTACTGCCCCATCTTTGACTTTTATACACGTATATATATTTCTTTTTTTTTAAGATGTGAAACATGCAAAAAGTCTTTTAAAGCATCCACATATTTAAGAAGCCATTATCTTACAAAGTTGCATCAGAGACGAATATCTCAGATTATGAACAGTGATTATAATGAGGCTGAAGTGACAGAGATGAGCGATGAGGATATAGATTTGGACCTCGCCGATTCTATTATTGAAGAAGTGGACGAATAAAGCGATTTCTATAATTATTTTCTTCAGTGAATATTCTTTGTGTTCACAATTGAATAATAAAATTTAAATATGATTTGTGATTTAAAAACTAATCAAATTAAATATTAAAAAAGTTGTCATTCATTTACCGTAGTAATACCCTGAGTAATATGAATTGTTTCAGTTTTAAAATATATTCACATTTATTTCAAATAATTTAATGATACACATGAAATCGTGTTATCGATATTTTTATTTAGCATATGATTTTTCCACATACCAAAAAAATACTACAAATAGAGTAACATCCCTGTTTTACTTAGAACGCTATTATCATTTTGCATAGAAAACATTGGATGTAGTTAAAAATTGGTAAAATGACGAATCAGTGCAGAACATGTGCGGTAATGATTTTAAATCCTAATGCCAAGAATCTCTTCGACCAAGACGACAATGAAATACTCAATAACATTGAAACTCTTACTGGAATACGGGTAACCACAATCCTCACATCCATACGAACGTAAATATATGAATTTAAGCGTGTGTATATTTGATTATAGTTAAAGGATGACCAGCATATGCCAAAGCACATTTGTACCTGTTGCCACCTGGACCTATACCATTCCATAGCTTTTCGTGAGCGATGCTTGAAAACGGAACATTTTTTGCAAGCTGCAAGACCAAAGCCAAGAACGGGAGACCCGCTAAATACATCACAGACAGAAACAGAATCACCAATTGGAAAATCAAATAAATTACAGTACGCAAAAACAACGGCTCAGTTAGAAAATCTCATTTTCGATACACCAGATATAGATAGCTTGAGTCAATTGGAAAGCCGTACTTTGCGAGTTAGAAAAGAAAAAACAAATACAAAACCAACGAATTATATAAAAAGAGAGAGTACATATTCCAATGACCAGACAGAAGCTACCATAACTCAACCTAATCTAAAGGATGTGGGTGACAATGAAGTGCAAAGCTCGAAGACTACGACACTATGTACTCTAAGCCAATACGAAGAAGAGAGCCCTAGTAATTCAAAGAGCGATAGCACTGAGTTCAGCGACTTTGAGGAAACTGAATTAGTCCAGGAAACAGCGCTTGATAAAGAGTCTTCTCCACCTACTTCACCTGTTGCATCCTCTGTCCTTCAATCTCAACCAGCGCAGGATAAGGATAGTATAACAGCCAAAAGGCAGTGTAGGAAAAGTAAAGTCAATAATGTTAAACCTGCTAATCCCAAAGTATTTATCTGTGACCTGTGCGGACATCAATCTTCAAGTCCCAAAAACTTGGATATTCATATACTGCGACATAAGGGCGAGAAAAATTTTGAGTGTGCCGAATGTGGCATTAAGCACTACTCGAAATATCTGCTGAAATTACATATTCGTGTAAAACACCAGGGCGAGATGCCGTATCTCTGCAAATTCTGTGATCAGCGGTTCTACTCCGCCAGCACGCGTCAACGCCACGAACAGTGAGAATCCGAATTGCAGTAGTTTATCGGTTTTTATTGACCTTTTTTCTATTACAGAGTACGACATATAAGAAGTTGGTCATATGAGTGCAAGATTTGCGGGAAAAAATATAATACTAAATCATGTTTGAACAAACACGAATTCCTGCACACTGGGTTGCGGCCTTATCGGTATGCCTCAATGAATAACGTGTTACTTGATATATGATTTATGATATTATTCCGACTTTAATTCCATCTTTTAGTTGCGACTTGTGTAATGTGGCGTTTCCCCGAAAGCCAGGCTTAAGAATACATTGTCGTACGAAGCAGCATCAGAAGAGAGCTAGCGAAGCGCTGAATACTCAAATGGACGGCATTAAGGAAATTGCAATTTCAGAGAACACAATAGTCTTTCCAGACTCAATAATGGTTGAACTCGATGTATAAGAGAGAGAGATAGAGAGAGAGAGAGAGAGAGAGAGAGACGGTTTGTTATCGTGTAGAACATGAAATTGAATATTGCGCCACATTTTTGACATTCACACACACCATAAATATCAGCTGTATTTATGCTATTCGCATTTTTTATTCGGTGGTAAAATTAATAAAAACATGCCTTATTTTTGAGATATCCATTTATGAATTAAAATGTCCAAGTTGGTTTTATGCAAAACGTGTGGAGAAGAGATTTGCAATCTCAATGCCAAAAACCTCTTTCAACAGGAAAATGAGGACTTGCTAGATAAGATTGATACACTGACAGGAATCAGGGTACTTTAAAAAAAGCCACATATAGATATATGTACATATATACACGTGTTTATTAAAGCTGTTAGTTTTGCTTTTAGTTGAAGGATGATGAGCATATGTCAAAGCACATCTGCACCTGTTGTTACTTGGATTTGAACTATTCAATAGCATTTCGAATTCGGTGTATAAATATACAAAAACTTCTACATGATGGGATGGAAAAGAATACATTAGCAGCAGGTCCCCTAGATTCAAGAACGAAAACTGTCGCATCTATGCATCCGGATCGTAAAACTGTGCGTGCTCGCATAAAGGGAAACCAAACATCTCTGCAAACCCATATTGTAAGAGCGAGTTCTCCAATAAAACACTCAATCACCAACACAATAATAAATAATTCAACCCATCGTCAACATCGTGTTATTGCATTAGCCCGAACACGATCAGAAACCGCATTTGATAAGAGCATTAATACTTCAAGAGTGCCGAAAACATCGGTAGTGACGACAAGCGATTGTCTAGAGATGGACGACGCTCTGCAATCGGCAGCAGAAGATTCTTGTAGCGCCACGTCTGATGGATCTGGAAATAAAATAAAACATAGAGTGAGGCAGCAGGGCGTTAGTAAGACGTACATTTGCGATCAATGCGGAAAGTGTTTTAAGGACGCCAGCAATCTTAAAGTGCATATTTTGCGACACACAGGGGTAAAGAACTTTGAATGCCCAGAATGTGACACAAAGTACTTTACACGGCACCTCCTCAACTTGCACATACGCGTGAGACATCAAGGAGAGATGCCCTACGCATGCAAATATTGTGACCAGCGCTTCTTTACCAGCACCACACGTTGTCGGCATGAACGGTATAGTTAACATATGTGATTTACTATTATAATAAACATATTTCTTACAATTCCAGCGTAAAGCACACAAAGAAATTGGCGTATGCTTGCCGACTCTGCGGAAAAACATATCTCACAAAGTCTTGCTTAAATAAACATAAGTTCCTTCACACAGGCGAGCGGCCATACCGGTATGTTACTTGATTTTTATATTATATCTTGAGCTTAAGTACGGACATTATCTTTCAGTTGTGATATATGCAATGTGGGATTTCCCAGGAAAACGAATTTGAAAATTCACTATCAATCAAAACAACATCTAACAAGAGAAAATGCTGTGGTGGATGATGTAGTAGATGCGAGCTCAGATGGAGACAGTTTCAAGTCAAGATTTTGATGTTTGAAGAAATATCAGCGTTGGTTCTTGTATACTATGAAAATATATATGTTTATCATGGATATTTCAATTTCACAGAAGATAATTTCATTAAGTACATACGTATTTTTTAAAAATTAGGGTTTTTATTAAATCAAATAAGTGTTTTGATATCTAAATATATAATAATAACAATCTTGTGTTATGTTAAAGGTTAAGCTATCTGTGTGAAAAACTTATACGTATGTAAATCATTCAAACTAGCAATTATTTTATATATTATTATTATATAATTATTCAAATAAATAACGCATTTAGCAATCTGGGTTATCCTATTCTTTGAACAATTTGCCATTCTCTAGTATTACATATATTTAATTTGTTATTCACATACTTATTATAATGCTTTTAAATCAGGCAGAGCTTTTCGAAGACCACTGTCTAGTGCTCGTCAGATTTTGAAGAAATCAGAAACTAGGGTTTGTGCCGACAGCTTATTATTAACCAAAATTAACATCAAGCTAACGTGATCGCTATCGTTTCATTAAAAAAAACGTTATATTAAAATAATTATAACAGAAAAATTAAATGATAATCACGTTTCGCATTCAAGGATAAATCTTGCATCCCGCCAATTCGCATTTAGCCGATTAGAAAAAAAAATGTAATCGATTGTATATCGATTGCTTACAACAGGTCTAGTAAATATTTGCCACCCCTGGTACTAGGTCTGCACTTCGACGTCACAAACAAAAATAAAATTTGTAAAAATGAAATGTGCTATAATAAGCTGCTCAAACAAGTTCAAAACAAAACAAAAACACTCCGAGCAACTGAGTTTCTTCAGTTTTCCCAAAAACCCGGACGTCTTAAAAAGATGGCTTGCATTTTGCCGAAGATACAACAAAGAGAGACTGAAGGCACCCCAAAAGAGCGTCATTTGTAATGAGCACTTTAAAGAGGAGGATATCCAAGGAGCCTTACAGTTTCAAATGGGTTCGTCCAACAACTTAATCTCATCGCATTAACTTGAACTTTATATTTTAGGTCTATGCAGTAAAAGAACGCTGAAACCGGGCGCCGTGCCATGCCTAAATAAAAACGATATGAGTACACTTGAACGGGAGCAAGCTGAAAGGCGCAAGAACAAAAAACTGGTTGCAGAGCTACTTGAGGAAGCGGCAGCACGTGAAGCAGCCGAGGCCAGCGGAGAAATTGTTAAAGCTCCAGACTTCGTCAGAAACACAGGCATTGCTTCGGCCCCCGACTTCGTTAATGCAACAGGCAATGCCTTCATTCCATGTACACCGACACTCCGAGAAAGCGATCCATTGGCAGAAGAACAGGAGGAGCCAGAGTTGGGCGAAGCTCAAAAAGCTGAGCAGATTAAGTGCCGCACCTGCCTTGAACCATTTGTGTTGGATGAAAATGCTAAAGATCTTTCTGATGAAAAAAACGCCGTCATGTTGTTCCACATTGAAGTTATAACCGGTATCTGGGTTAGTATCTGGTAAATCGATAATTTGTTACTTGGATTTGTTACACAAATATTTGCATTTTAGATCCAAGGCAAGGAGGGAATGTTCATGTGCTCAAACTGCGTCCATAATCTGCGCACAGCCATTGATTTTCGAGAAAAATGTATTCAAACGGAGGTAGAGCTATCACGGTTAGATGCGATTATTAAGGAGACTAGCACAGAAACTCGGAATGCTAATGATGCAGAGATAATTCAGATTAGTGAGAACACTAAAGATTTCGTATCCATATTTCCGGCTGAAAATCAGAATGATCAAACATCTGCAGATGAGCCTTTTTCTTTTGAAGCAGCACAAGTTCCGCCAACATATCCACCAAATGCAGATTCTAATAGTATTGCATTGGGAGCTCAAATATATAAGGATCTTCTTAATGAGTACAGTGGTAAGGACAGAATACCACGTCCACGGCAGATGACAATAACTAGAGAAAAAGTTGTAAAAAAACGTAATCGTACGCCTCGGGAACCTAAACCGAAACAGCCAAAGCGCACAAAAGAAGAAAGAAATCGCATACGTCGTGAGCAAATCAGAGCCATGCCCTTAAACCATGTGTGCGATCAGTGCGGCGCCTCGTTTCGAGTCAGATGTAATTTAACGATCCATATGTTGCGGCACACGCGCACAAAGAACTATTCTTGTCCGGAGTGTCCCAAAAAATTCTACGATGCCTATATGCGAAATATGCATATACGTGTGCGGCACAAGGGCGAATTACCATTTGAATGCAAATTTTGCAGGAAAGCATTTAGCTCGTCCAATACGCGCTATCTACATGAAAAGTAGGTGAACAAATTGAAATAGTTATTGACAAGAATCAAAATTGCACATTTTTAATAACGAAAAATGGTTTTTACAGAAAGGTTCATGGAGCATTACCACGTATTCATAGAAACGTGAACCGATTGAACAAAAGGATCGAGCTTAAAAATGAGGAAAAGGAGCATCAACCGCAGGATGAATTGGGTCAAAAGGAGAATGTACGCCACTATTGTACTTATTGTAATAAGAGCTATGCAACAAAATATGCACTTAATTGGCATATCAATATGCACATAGGGCACAAGCCTTTCAAATGCAAGCTCTGCGACATGGGCTTTCCAGATCCTCAATCCAAGAAGAAGCACGAAATGAAGCATGATAGTAAACGTCCCTTTGAGTGCGATATTTGTCTGAAGGGATTCTATGTACGCAACAAGTTAAAGGAACATGAACGAATTCACACAGGCGAACGACCCTATAGGTTTGTGAATTGAGTATTATTTATTATTAATTTGAATTATTTTAAATGCTGACTTATTTTAGGTGTGATGTTTGCAATGCTTTCTTTCGGTACAAGTTTAATTTATGCTCACATCAGTTTAGCAAATTGCATAAGGAGAATGTACAAAAGCTGGAAAAAGTTGAAGTCCTGGAAGATTCAAATTAAACCGAGATAATAAAATTATTTGGGAATATGGACTACAATTTACTTTAAGATATGAATATGTAGTACACTAAGCATTATTATACCCTGAGCCCCTTGAAAATGGGAAATCAGGGTATAATGGTTTTGTTTTTATTAATTTTTATTACAAATACGTCTCGAAATGAGAAAACTGGTGTTTTCATGAGCGATGCTTGAAAACGGAACATTTTTTGCAAGCTGCAAGACCGAAGCCAAGAACGGGAGACACGCTAAATACAAAACAGACAGAAACTGAGTCCACAAAATCTAATAATTTACAGTACGGAACAGCAACATCTCCATTAGTGAATCTCATTTTGTTACACCCGATATAGATAGTTTTTGTCACAATATCCGGAAGACCCTAACTTACGACTTCGAAAACAAAAAACTAATACAAAACCAACGAAACATATAGAAGGAGAGTACATTTTCCAACCATCAGAATTTACAAGCTACCATAACTCAACCTAATCTAAAGGATGTGGGTGACAATGAAGTGCAAAGCTCGAAGACTACGACACTATGTACTCTAACCCAATTTGAAGAAGAGAGCCCTAGTAATTCAAAGAGCGATAGCACTGAGTTCAGCGACTTTGAGGAAACTGAATTAGTCCAGGAAACAGCGATTGATAAAGAGTCTTCTCCACCTACTTCACCTGTTGCATCCTCTGTCCTTCAATCTCAACCAGCGCAGGATAAGGATAGTATAACAGCCAAAAGGCAGTGTAGGAAAAGTAAAGTCAATAATGTTAAACCTGCTAATCCCAAAGTATTTATCTGTGACCTGTGCGGACATCAATCTTCAAGTCCCAAAAACTTGGATATTCATATACTGCGACATAAGGGCGAGAAAAATTTTGAGTGTGCCGAATGTGGCATTAAGCACTACTCGAAATATCTGCTGAAATTACATATTCGTGTAAAACACCAGGGCGAGATGCCGTATCTCTGCAAATTCTGTGATCAGCGGTTCTACTCCGCCAGCACGCGTCAACGCCACGAACAGTGAGAATCCGAATTGCAGTAGTTTATCGGTTTTTATTGACCTTTTTTCTATTACAGAGTACGACATATAAGAAGTTGGTCATATGAGTGCAAGATTTGCGGGAAAAAATATAATACTAAATCATGTTTGAACAAACACGAATTCCTGCACACTGGGTTGCGGCCTTATCGGTATGCCTCAATGAATAACGTGTTACTTGATATATGATTTATGATATTATTCCGACTTTAATTCCATCTTTTAGTTGCGACTTGTGTAATGTGGCGTTTCCCCGAAAGCCAGGCTTAAGAATACATTGTCGTACGAAGCAGCATCAGAAGAGAGCTAGCGAAGCGCTGAATACTCAAATGGACGGCATTAAGGAAATTGCAATTTCAGAGAACACAATAGTCTTTCCAGACTCAATAATGGTTGAACTCGATGTATAAGAGAGAGAGATAGAGAGAGAGAGAGAGAGAGAGAGAGACGGTTTGTTATCGTGTAGAACATGAAATTGAATATTGCGCCACATTTTTGACATTCACACACACCATAAATATCAGCTGTATTTATGCTATTCGCATTTTTTATTCGGTGGTAAAATTAATAAAAACATGCCTTATTTTTGAGATATCCATTTATGAATTAAAATGTCCAAGTTGGTTTTATGCAAAACGTGTGGAGAAGAGATTTGCAATCTCAATGCCAAAAACCTCTTTCAACAGGAAAATGAGGACTTGCTAGATAAGATTGATACACTGACAGGAATCAGGGTACTTTAAAAAAAGCCACATATAGATATATGTACATATATACACGTGTTTATTAAAGCTGTTAGTTTTGCTTTTAGTTGAACGATGATGAGCATATGCCAAAGCACATCTGCACCTGTTGCTACTTGGATTTGAACCATTCAATAGCATTTCGAATAAGGTTTATAAATACACAAAAACTTCTACGTGATGGGATCGAAAAGAATACATTAGCACCAGATCCTTTAGAGTCAGCAACGAAAACTGTCGCATCTATAAGAAAACATCCGGATCGTAAAAATGTGCGTGCTCGCATAGAAGGAAACCAAGCATCTCTAAAAACCCATATTGTAAGAGCGCGTTCACCAATAAAACACTCAATCACCAACACATTAATAAATGATTCAAAATCCGCATTTGATAAGAGCATTAATACTTCAAGAGTGCCGAAAACATCGGTAGTGACGACAAGCGATTGTCTAGAGATGGACGACGCTCTGCAATCGGCAGCAGAAGATTCTTGTAGCGCCACGTCTGATGGATCTGGAAATAAAATAAAACATAGAGTGAGGCAGCAGGGCGTTAGTAAGACGTACATTTGCGATCAATGCGGAAAGTGTTTTAAGGACGCCAGCAATCTTAAAGTGCATATTTTGCGACACACAGGGGTAAAGAACTTTGAATGCCCAGAATGTGACACAAAGTACTTTACACGGCACCTCCTCAACTTGCACATACGCGTGAGACATCAAGGAGAGATGCCCTACGCATGCAAATATTGTGACCAGCGCTTCTTTACCAGCACCACACGTTGTCGGCATGAACGGTATAGTTAACATATCTGATTTATTATGATAATAAACATATTACTTGCAATTCCAGGGTAAAGCACACAAAGAAATTGGCGTATGCTTGCCGACTCTGCGGAAAAACGTATCTCACAAAGTCTTGCTTAAATAAACATGAGTTCCTTCACACAGGCGAGCGGCCATACCGGTATGTTACTTGATTTTTATATTATATCTTGAGCTTAAGTACGGACATTATCTTTCAGTTGTGATATATGCAATGTGGGCTTTCCCAGGAAAACGAATTTGAAAATTCACTATCGATCAAAACAACATCAAACAAAAGAAAATGCAGTGGTCGATGATGTAGTAGATGCGGGCTCAGATGGAGACAGTTTAATAAGTCAAGATTTTGATGTTTGATGAAATAACACCAACGTTGGTTCTTGTATACTACGAAAATATATATGCCTCGCATGGATATTTCAATGTCACAGAAAATAATTTTATTAAGTAAATACATATTTCTTAAAGTTATTTTTTTTTTATTAAATTAAATAAGTGTATTGATGTCCAAATATATAACAATAACATTCTTGTGTTATGTTAAAGGTTAAACTATCTGTGTGAAAAAGTTATAAATATGTACATCATTCAAACATTCAATTTATATATTATTACTATATAATTATTCAAATAAATAACGCATTTAGCAATCAGGATCAAGTATCATCGTATTCTTTGAACAATTTGCCATTCTTTAGTATTACACATATTCAATTTGCTATTCTCATACTTATTTTATTGCTTTTAAAACAGGTGGAGCTTTTCGAAAGCAGTGTTCATCAGATTTTGAAGAAATCAGAAACTAGGGTTTGTGCCGACAGCTTATTATTAACCAAAATTAACATCAAGCTAACGTGATCGCTATCGTTTCATTAAAAAAAACGTTATATTAAAATAATTATAACAGAAAAATTAAATGATAATCACGTTTCGCATTCAAGGATAAATCTTGCATCCCGCCAGTTCACATTTAGCCGATTGGAAAAAAAATGTAATCGATTGTATATCGATTGCTTATAGCAGGTCTAGTAAATATTTGCCACCCCTGGTACTAGGTCTGCACTTCGACGTCACAAACAAAAATAAAATTTGTAAAAATGAAATGTGCTATAATAAGCTGCTCAAACAAGTTCAAGACAAAACAAAAACACTCCGAGCAACTGAGTTTCTTCAGTTTTCCCAAAAACCCGGACGTCTTAAAAAGATGGCTTGCATTTTGCCGAAGATACAACAAAGAGAGACTGAAGGCACCCCAAAAGAGCGTCATTTGTAATGAGCACTTTAAAGAGGAGGATATCCAAGGAGCCTTACAGTTTCAAATGGGTTCGTCCAACAACTTAATCTCATCGCATTAACTTGAATCTCGTATTTTAGGTCTATGCAGTAAAAGAACGCTGAAACCGGGCGCCGTGCCATGCCTAAATAAAAACGATATGAGTACACTTGAACGGGAGCAAGCTGAAAGGCGCAAGAACAAAAAACTGGTTGCAGAGCTACTTGAGGAAGCGGCAGCACGTGAAGCAGCCGAGGCCAGCGGAGAAATTGTTAAAGCTCCAGACTTCGTCAGAAACACAGGCATTGCTTCGGCCCCCGACTTCGTTAATGCAACAGGCAATGCCTTCATTCCATGTACACCGACACTCCGAGAAAGCGATCCATTGGCAGAAGAACAGGAGGAGCCAGAGTTGGGCGAAGGTCAAAAAGCTGAGCAGATTATGTGCCGCACCTGCTTTGAACCATTTGTGTTGGATGAAAATGCTAAAGATCTTTGTGATGAAAAAAACGCCGTCATGTTGTTCCACATTGAAGTTATAACCGGTATCTGGGTTAGTATCGGGTAAATCGATAATTTGTCACTTGGATTTGTTATACAAATATTTGCATTTTAGATCCAAAGCAAAGAGGGAATGTTCATGTGTTCAAACTGCGTCCATAATCTGCGCACAGCCATTAATTTTCGAGAAAAATGTATTCAAACGGAGGTGGAGCTAGCAAGGTTAGATGCGATTATTAAGGAGAGTAGCACAGAAACTCGGAATGCTAATGATACAGAGATAATTCAGATTAGTGAGAACACTAAGGATTTCGTTTCCATATTTCCGGCTGAAAATCAAAATGATCAAACATTTGCAGATGTGCTTTTTCCTTTTGAAGCAGCACAACAAATGATTCCGCCAACATTTCCACCAAATGCAGATTCTAATAGTATTGCATTGGGAGCTAAGATTTACAAAGATCTTAATAAATACGGTGGTAAGGACGGAATACCACACCCACGGCAGGGACAGGAGACAATAACTAGAGAAAAAGCTGTAAGAAAACGTATTCGCTCGCCTCAGGAAATTAAACCGAAACAGCCAAAGTGCACAAAAGAAGAAAAAAATCGCATACGTCGTGAGCGAATCAAATCCAAGCCCTTGAACCATGTGTGCGATCAGTGCGGCGCCACGTTTCGAGTCAGATGGAATTTAACGATGCATTTGTTGCGGCACACACGCACAAAGAACTATTCTTGTCCGGAGTGTCCCAAAAAATTCTACGATGCCTATATGCGAAATATGCATATACGTGTGCGGCACAAGGGCGAATTACCATTTGAATGCAAATTTTGCAGGAAAGCATTTAGCTCGTCCAATACGCGCTATCTACATGAAAAGTAGGTGAACAAATTGAAATAGTTATTGACAAGAATCAAAATTGCACATTTTTAATAACGAAAAATGGTTTTTACAGAAAGGTTCATGGAGCATTACCACGTAGAAACCTGATCCGATTAAACAAACGAATCGAGCTTCAAAATGATCAGGATGATCTGGGGCAAAAGGAGAATGTACGCCACTATTGTACTTATTGTAATAAGAGCTATGCAACAAAATATGCACTTAATTGGCATATCAATATGCACATAGGGCACAAGCCTTTCAAATGCAAGCTCTGCGACATGGGCTTTCCAGATCCTCAATCCAAGAAGAAGCACGAAATGAAGCATGATAGTAAACGTCCCTTTGAGTGCGATATTTGTCTGAAGGGATTCTATGTACGCAACAAGTTAAAGGAACATGAACGAATTCACACAGGCGAACGACCCTATAGGTTTGTGAATTGAGTATTATTTATTATTAATTTGAATTATTTTAAATGCTGACTTATTTTAGGTGTGATGTTTGCAATGCTTTCTTTCGGTACAAGTTTAATTTATGCTCACATCAGTTTAGCAAATTGCATAAGGAGAATGTACAAAAGCTGGAAAAAGTTGAAGTCCTGGAAGATTCAAATTAAACCGAGATAATGAAATTATTTGGGAATATGGACTAAAATTTACTTTAAGATATAAATGTGTAGTACACTAAGCATTATTTTTTAATAATTTTTATTACAAATACGTCTCGAAATGAGAAAACTTGTGTTTTCATGAGCGATGCTTGAAAACGGAACATTTTTTGCAAGCTGCAAGACCGAAGCCAAGAACGGGAGACACGCTAAATACAAAACAGACAGAAACTGAGTCCACAAAATCTAATAATTTACAGTACGGAACAGCAACATCTCCATTAGTGAATCTCATTTTGTTACACCCGATATAGATAGTTTTTGTCACAATATCCGGAAGACCCTAACTTACGACTTCGAAAACAAAAAACTAATACAAAACCAACGAAACATATAGAAGGAGAGTACATTTTCCAACCATCAGAATTTACAAGCTACCATAACTCAACCTAATCTAAAGGATGTGGGTGACAATGAAGTGCAAAGCTGAAGAGCTACAACCTAGTAACCCTAGTAATTCAAAGAGCGATAGCACTGAGTTCAGCGACTTTGAGGAAACTGAATTGGTTCAGGAAGCAGCGCTTGATTAAGAGTCTTCTGCACCTAGTTCACCTGTTGTATCCTCAGCCCTTCAATCTCAACCAGCGTAAGATAAAGATAGTATAACAGCTAAAAGACAGTATAGGAAAAGTAAAGTCAATAATGTAAAACAACCTGCTAATCCCAAAGTATTTATTTGTGACCTATGCGGACATCAATCTTCAAGTCCCAAAAACTTGGATACTAACATACTGCGACATAAGGGCGAGTTCGCGTTAACGCCACGAACAGTGAGAATCCAAATAGTCAAATGGATGGCATTAAGGAAATTGCAATTTCAGAGAACACAATAGTCTTTCCAGACTCAATAATAGTTGAACTCGATGTGTAAGAGAGAGAGAGAGAGACAGTTTGTTATCGTGTAGAACATGAAATTAAATAGTTGCGCCACATTTTTGACATTCACATTATGGTGTGTGTGAATGTCAATTATGATATTTCAGCTGTATTTATGCTATTCACATTTTTTATTCGGTGGTAAAATTAATAAAAACATGCCTTATTTTTGAGATATCCATTTATGAATTAAAATGTCCAAGTTGGTTTTATGCAGAACGTGTGGAGAAAAGATTTACAATCTCAATGCCAAAAACCTCTTTCAACAGGAAAATGAGGATTTGCTAGATAAGATTGATACACTGACAGGAATCAGGGTACAAAAAAAAAGACATATAGATATATGTACATATATACACGTGTGTATTAAAGCTGTTAGTTTTGCTTTTAGTTGAACGATGATGAGCATATGCCAAAGCACATCTGCACCTGTTGCTACTTGGATTTGAACCATTCAATAGCATTTCGAATAAGGTTTATAAATACACAAAAACTTCTACGTGATGGGATCGAAAAGAATACATTAGCACCAGATCCTTTAGAGTCAGCAACGAAAACTGTCGCATCTATAAGAAAACATCCGGATCGTAAAAATGTGCGTGCTCGCATAGAAGGAAACCAAGCATCTCTAAAAACCCATATTGTAAGAGCGCGTTCACCAATAAAACACTCAATCACCAACACATTAATAAATGATTCAAAATCCGCATTTGATAAGAGCATTAATACTTCAAGAGTGCCGAAAACATCGGTAGTGACGACAAGCGATTGTCTAGAGATGGACGACGCTCTGCAATCGGCAGCAGAAGATTCTTGTAGCGCCACGTCTGATGGATCTGGAAATAAAATAAAACATAGAGTGAGGCAGCAGGGCGTTAGTAAGACGTACATTTGCGATCAATGCGGAAAGTGTTTTAAGGACGCCAGCAATCTTAAAGTGCATATTTTGCGACACACAGGGGTAAAGAACTTTGAATGCCCAGAATGTGACACAAAGTACTTTACGCGGCACCTCCTCAACTTGCACATACGCGTGAGACATCAAGGAGAGATGCCCTACGCATGCAAATATTGTGACCAGCGCTTCTTTACCAGCACCACACGTTGTCGGCATGAACGGTATAGTTAACATATCTGATTTATTATGATAATAAACATATTACTTGCAATTCCAGGGTAAAGCACACAAAGAAATTGGCGTATGCTTGCCGACTCTGCGGAAAAACGTATCTCACAAAGTCTTGCTTAAATAAACATGAGTTCCTTCACACAGGCGAGCGGCCATACCGGTATGTTACTTGATTTTTATATTATATCTTGAGCTTAAGTACGGACATTATCTTTCAGTTGTGATATATGCAATGTGGGCTTTCCCAGGAAAACGAATTTGAAAATTCACTATCGATCAAAACAACATCAAACAAAAGAAAATGCAATGGTCGATGATGTAGTAGATGCGGGCTCAGATGGAGACAGTTTAATAAGTCAAGATTTTGATGTTTGATGAAATAACACCAACGTTGGTTCTTGTATACTACGAAAATATATATGCCTCGCATGGATATTTCAATGTCACAGAAAATAATTTTATTAAGTAAATACATATTTCTTAAAGTTATTTTTTTTTTATTAAATTAAATAAGTGTATTGATGTCCAAATATATAACAATAACATTCTTGTGTTATGTTAAAGGTTAAACTATCTGTGTGAAAAAGTTATAAATATGTACATCATTCAAACATTCAATTTATATATTATTATTATATAATTATTCAAATAAATAACGCATTAGCAATCAGGATCAAGTATCATCGAATTCTTTGAACAATTTGCCATTCTTTAGTATTACACATATTCAATTTGCTATTCTCATACTTATTTTATTGCTTTTAAAACAGGTGGAGCTTTTCGAAAGCAGTGTTCATCAGATTTTGAAGAAATCAGAAACTAGGGTTTGTGCCGACAGCTTATTATTAACCAAAATTAACATCAAGCTAACGTGATCGCTATCGTTTCATTAAAAAAAACGTTATATTAAAATAATTATAACAGAAAAATTAAATGATAATCACGTTTCGCATTCAAGGATAAATCTTGCATCCCGCCAGTTCACATTTAGCCGATTGGAAAAAAAATGTAATCGATTGTATATCGATTGCTTATAGCAGGTCTAGTAAATATTTGCCACCCCTGGTACTAGGTCTGCACTTCGACGTCACAAACAAAAATAAAATTTGTAAAAATGAAATGTGCTATAATAAGCTGCTCAAACAAGTTCAAGACAAAACAAAAACACTCCGAGCAACTGAGTTTCTTCAGTTTTCCCAAAAACCCGGACGTCTTAAAAAGATGGCTTGCATTTTGCCGAAGATACAACAAAGAGAGACTGAAGGCACCCCAAAAGAGCGTCATTTGTAATGAGCACTTTAAAGAGGAGGATATCCAAGGAGCCTTACAGTTTCAAATGGGTTCGTCCAACAACTTAATCTCATCGCATTAACTTGAATCTCGTATTTTAGGTCTATGCAGTAAAAGAACGCTGAAACCGGGCGCCGTGCCATGCCTAAATAAAAACGATATGAGTACACTTGAACGGGAGCAAGCTGAAAGGCGCAAGAACAAAAAACTGGTTGCAGAGCTACTTGAGGAAGCGGCAGCACGTGAAGCAGCCGAGGCCAGCGGAGAAATTGTTAAAGCTCCAGACTTCGTCAGAAACACAGGCATTGCTTCGGCCCCCGACTTCGTTAATGCAACAGGCAATGCCTTCATTCCATGTACACCGACACTCCGAGAAAGCGATCCATTGGCAGAAGAACAGGAGGAGCCAGAGTTGGGCGAAGCTCAAAAAGCTGAGCAGATTAAGTGCCGCACCTGCTTTGAACCATTTGTGTTGGATGAAAATGCTAAAGATCTTTGTGATGAAAAAAACGCCGTCATGTTGTTCCACATTGAAGTTATAACCGGTATCTGGGTTAGTATCGGGTAAATCGATAATTTGTCACTTGGATTTGTTATACAAATATTTGCATTTTAGATCCAAAGCAAAGAGGGAATGTTCATGTGTTCAAACTGCGTCCATAATCTGCGCACAGCCATTAATTTTCGAGAAAAATGTATTCAAACGGAGGTGGAGCTAGCAAGGTTAGATGCGATTATTAAGGAGAGTAGCACAGAAACTCGGAATGCTAATGATACAGAGATAATTCAGATTAGTGAGAACACTAAGGATTTAGTTTCCATATTTCCGGCTGAAAATCAAAATGAGCAAACATCTGCAGATGAGCCTTTTCCTTTTGAAGCAGCACAACAAGTTCCGCCAACATATCCACCAAATGCAGATAATAGTATTGCATTGGGAGCTAAGATTTACAAAGATCTTCTTAATGAATACGGTGGTAAGGACGGAATACCACACCCACGGCAGGGACAGGAGACAATAACTAGAGAAAAAGCTGTAAGAAATCGTATTCGCTCGCCTCAGGAAATTAAACCGAAACAGCCAAAGCGCACAAAAGAAGAAAGAAATCGCATACGTCGTGAGCAAATCAGAGCCATGCCCTTAAACCATGTGTGCGATCAGTGCGGCGCCTCGTTTCGAGTCAGAAGTAATTTAACAATCCATATGTTGCGGCACACGCGCACAATGAACTATTCTTGTCCGGAGTGTCCCAAAAAATTCTACGATGCCTATATGCGAAATATGCATATACGTGTGCGGCACAAGGGCGAATTACCATTTGAATGCGAATTTTGCAGGAAAGCATTTAGCTCGTCCAATACGCGCTATCTACATGAAAAGTAGGTGAACAAATTGAAATAGTTATTGACAAGAATCAAAATTGCACATTTTAAATAACCAAAAATTGTTTTTGTAGGAAGATTCACGGAGCATTACCACGTAGAAACCTGATCCGATTAAACAAACGAATCGAGCTTCAAAATTATCATCCGCAGGATGATCTGGGGCAAAAGGAGAATGGACGCCACTATTGTACTTATTGTGATAAGAGCTATGCAACAAAATATACACTCAATTGGCATATCAATACGCACAAAGGGCACAAGCCTTTCAAATGCAAGCACTGTGACATGGGCTTTCCAGATCCTCAATCGAAAAAGCATCACGAAATGAAGCATGATAGTAAGCGACCGTACGAGTGTGATATTTGTCTTAAGGGATTCTATGCACGCAACAAGTTAAAGGAACACGAACGAATTCACACAGGCGAACGACCCTATAGGTTTGTGAATTGAGTATTATTTATTATTAATTTGAATTACTTTAAATGCTGACTTATTTTAGGTGTGATGTTTGCAATGCTTTCTTTCGGTACAAGTTTAATTTATCCTCACATCAATTTAGTAAATTGCATAAGGAGAATGTACAAAAGCTGGGAAAAGTTGAAGTCCTCGAAGATTCAAATTAAACCGAGATAATGAAATTATCTGGGAATATGGACTACAATGTGCCTTATGATATAAATGTATAGTACACTAAGCATTATTTTTATTACAAATGAGAAAACTTGTGTTTTCATGATGTAACATCTATGTTTAGCGATTTCTTTTGTTTCGATTGGGATTTCTTACTTTTTATCCGAGCATTCGCAATATGATTTGATGAATTTAAATGCTGAGTTAAATTGCCGGCACGCAGGAACCAAAGATCACAGATGTCACAGCTGTCGAAATGTGGGAAACGTGAATTTACGAATTATAAGTTATCCATTAATCACACTCACTGAAATGTGCGTTCACCTCGCTTGATGAGCTCCGTTTTTGATTGGGGAGCTCGACCTTTCTTGCAGGCTTCACTGTAAAATAAGGAAATTCAAGATTCATATATTCTGTTCTGAAGTATCAGTTTACTCACCGTTCGTGTCGCACACGCGAGCTGTTCGTACTATATTGTAGTCCACAGAAGGTGCAAGCGTACGGGCCCTCGGTGTGTTTCAGCTGATGGCGTCGAAGCAAGTGCAGTGTGTAGCACTTCTCGTTGCATTCCTGGCACTCATAATTCTTGGTGCCGGTGTGCCGCAACAAATGCACATTTAGATTGCTGCCATCTTTGAATTGACGGCCGCAGTGCTCACAAATGCAGGGGCGCGCAGAGGCCCATTGACGCTCTCGATCCACAATACGCTTCGGCTGTTTCTCATTTGTTAGTTTAATGTACATAGTTCTCTTGCCGACGCGCATAGTGTACTTGCGGGTACTATTTTTCGCCTTCGCATTTGGCTGAATGCCTGGCGGGGGTTTTATTTTAGCTTCATTCTGGTCAGTTCGAGAGTTGGGGAGTCCTTCCATATCGTCATCAAATGATATATCAGCATATCCATCGAAATCCGGTTGATCGTCATAACATCCGCTAATTTCATCGGTGTCATCGTACAGCTCGTTATGAGTTGAATCTTCGGACTGCAAACGTTGGGTCGCCTTTCGCTCCATATTATTATCAACAGCAATATCCACCGTCTCAATTTGAAGCGGATCGGAAATGTTATTGGGGTTCGATTTTGCAGGCATAATATCATTGTTTGAGCTGAGTTTGGCTTTACGTTTAGCCAAAAAGGACTCGATTTTTTTGCAGCGTTTACGAAAGGCATTGACCTTTTTAACCATAATCAGACAGTCCTCGCATATATAAATTGGAAAACCGGTAACATTTTCCATCTAAAATAAACAAATTTCAGGTTTCATCGAAATTTGATTTAAAGTATTGAATCAGTACCCAACAGTTTGTTATATTGCGCACGCATTGTAACAGGCGATGATTCTTTGGTAAAAAGACGTTAAGGCAGGTTTCTTTATTCACTGTTTTGCCACAAGTTCGGCAGTAATCTTCCATTTTAAGAAAAATTACAATCAAAATTGTTTCATTCGTAAAATACAGAGAAGTTTACAAAGCAACCAAGTCACGAAAATGCTTTAATACTTTTTATGTGCTAAATGTACTAAAAAATACACAACAAATATCAAAAATATACTGTTAAAGAAATAATATACTGTTCACAATGACAACGTTTTGTTTAAAAGATTGAAATATTAAATTTGTATTTAAATATAATATAATAACAGCCTTTGTAATTTTTACTCAATTTACCTTTTAAAACATAATTTTATATTTGTATTTCATAATTATAAAAAATAAAATAAATGTATGAGTTGAAATGTTTTTATTTAACATTTATATCAAAAGAAATACCTAACGGAATATTTTTGTTATAAATTAAGTAAAAACATTAAAAGTTTAATTAAAGGTTTTATTCATAATTTCGTAATAAATTGATATTGCTTTCTTTCATTGCATGTAGTTTGGAACGTAAATGAGCCTTTAAATGGGTATTTCGTTGAAATGTTTTGTCGCAGATATTACAGCTGAAAAATTTACAAAAATAATTAGTTTAAGTTCAAGCTGATTCAAAACTACTTAATAAAAATAGTAAATACTTACTAAAATGGTCTCACGCCATTATGTGTTAGATCATGTCGCTTGAGTGCGGATGCTGAAATGAATGATTTATCGCAATATTCGCAGGAGTACGGACGCACATTCGTGTGGGAACTAAATAAATAATAAACATACATGTATACATCATTATTTACATATTTATAAATGACATTGCGCTGGAAAAACTAACCGTTCGTGCATGACACGAGTTGTGCTGCTGTTAAAACTTTTGTCGCAGTATTTACAAGCGTATGGTCGCTCTCCCCGATGCACGGTCCGCTCATGGAGCTGCAGCAGATGATCGGTATAGAATAATTTACTGCATTCCTTGCACTTGAAGTTCTTGACGCCGGTGTGTCGCAGCATATGCAATTTGAAGTTACTTTGGTCTGTGAAATGCCTACCACACTGATCACAAATACAGTCCCGAAGCCTCTGTTTCCGCCGGCGATCAACAATTTGCTCCGCTGTCAGATTCTTCCAGCTGATGTAGGTCTTTTTCGTCTTAGCAGGGGTACAACTATCTAAATTGCTGTCATTCCGCATTTCACTTCCATTTGATTTTTCTTTCTTCATTAGCAGATTGGTGAAAGTTGGACTGCGTGTTATGCTACGAGATTCACTTTTGTCGCTGCAGGCATTATTTTGAACAAATTCATTTTCCGAGAACTCCTGAAACTCTTCTAGTGTCTCTTGACTATCGCTGCTAGATTCACATATATTGCGTATTTCATTTTGAACGCTTGTTATTAAGTAGTCGGCATCTCCGGTGGGACCCTCAACAGAATTAGCTTCCATATCACTTGAAATATTATCCTTGTAGGAGTCAATTAAGTCATCATCCTCATTATCGAAATCGTCTTCTAATCTATCAATCTCAATGGGTAACTCTTCATAATTTAAATTCGTTTCCTGTTTAATATTATAATAGCTAGTAAGTTCCACATCTTTCGACGAGTTTTCGACATGTGTTTGGGTTCTCCGCAGCATATATTGAGCCTTTATGCAGCGATCCCGGAATACTTTTATATGGAGGATGGCTTGTTTTAGGTCAAGAACACAGCAAGCGCATATGTGGGACGGAAGCTCAGAGCATTTTTCCAGCTGTAAAATTTAATTTATTTGATTGTATCATATTTAATTATATTTAAAGACAAATACTTACTGTGATTCCAGCCACATATTCAGTGTTTATTAAGATTTCTGTGTTTTCACTCAGGAATAGATTTTTTGCGTTCATATTATAAATTACGTTTCCACAGGTACGACATTGCAACGTCATATTTTTAATGCAAATATTAAATATAGCCAATCCTAAAAAAATTGAATATGTTTATATTTTTGTGTACAAAATTAAGAAAAACAGCTGTTGCTCAGAATGCATCGATTCGCTGTGAATGCTTAATTTGATGAAGAAGAAGCAACGCTGGTGGTATTCACTTGAATGCTGCAGCTCAAAATTAGTATCTATATTTTCCTATTACTGTAAAGTGCATAAGATGGAGGCCAGAAAGTGTCGTCTTTGTTTTAGTTACGTTAAGCGTATTACTGATATGGTTGATCTCTTTCGTGATCAAAACGCTCATTTAATAGCGCAGCTCAATTCAACTAGTAAATTGGAGGTTGCATATTGACTTTTGCACTTTAATATCTGTTATTAAAGTTTTTCCTATTTCACAGCTCGAGAAAATTCCAGGACATCCGGTGCCAATTTGCAGGATATGTCTCATAGACTTGGGATGCGCCACTGCGTTTCGCCGGCGCTGTTCTCTAACAGAAAAGCAGTTAATACAAAAGTTAATTCAAAATTTGACTACAGCCAACCAGGCGACTTAAAGGAGTCAATGGGAATTGTATTACAAAGGTTTCCAATGACGTCTATTAGAAAACCATTGATTACATTGACTTTGTGTGCTTTATTGAAACACTGAAAATTGTATAGCAAGAACATTACGGAATTACTTGAGTAAGTTACTCCGGCGTAATGAGCTTGCAAAACGGATGCTTTTATATTTGGAGATCGTAAAAGCATTAATGGATTTTATGTGTTATGTATGTATAATATGTTACTTATTAGTTTGCCCATAAATTTCATAATCACCTATTATTAATTTTCTTGTTTTTTTAGATATTGTCGATAATGTTTCTCTACAAAAACGGAGCTGATCCAGAACATTCGATGTTAATAGTCGTCCTATCGCGAATTCTGTCCATCTCGCGTTGCCTGAGGAAGCAACAGTAAATCAGCAGTTCTCGGCAGATGAGTTATCCGAGTGGACCACGAAACATCGAGAATGTGGGTTCGCAAACTAAGCTACTCTATTGATGTTGTATTCTCTTAGCCAAAGGCCACAGTCGCCAGTGCTATTAAAAAAAAAATAGATGGATAATTTGCAACTCTGAATGTCATGTTTGTATACAAAATAATATAAATATATGTATTATTGTCGTGTATCAATCTATGTACATGAATCGTTTTTCTCTCTCCTTTAACCAAGGGCTGAAATGCGCCCACTAAATCTTCGGCTGAACGTTCCAATCCCACCTCAAACTAATAATTGTTTTATGGTTGATCTAACATTATTTTAAAATATGCAAAGCAGACACAGCATCCATTTCCTTCTTTGTATTTCAATTCACAGAGCTGATAAATATGGGCAAAAACTATGTGAAAAATGCTTTGAAAATCTATTTGGATTCTTAAATTTGTACTTTTTATTTACAATAGGGATTTAAATTTATATTATATAACAACTAAATAATTATTTAAACCATTGCGAATGACTAATATAGGTCAGGATGAGGAGCCGCATCGCTAGTCTGCAGAGCTTTCACAGTTTGCTGATGGGTCATAGTTCCCATGTGCTGTTCCAACTGATGCTTGCGGGAAAAGGTTTTATTGCACGGCATACACCTAAAATGAATAATTTTATTAACAACTATGATAGGTTAACTTTTGCGCATGTCCAATGTACAACATTTTATGTATATACATATATATGTATGCATTTATAGCTCTACTCCATTTAAATGTTATAAGATTTTCTCATTAGACATAGGCATATGCAAAACCGTAAACTTACAAAAAGGGCTTCTCGCCTGTATGCGTCAACATGTGATTCTTGAGAACATTCGAATAGGAGAAAGACTTGCCACATGTGGCACAGGTAAAGGGACGTTCGTTTGTATGGGTTCTGCGATACAGAAGAAAAGTTATTTGTTGAATAAATTACTATATTATATAGTACCTTTCATGGCGTATATTTGAGCTGCGATCAGCAAATGCCCGGGAACAGTATTTGCACGTAAAAGGCTTCTCGCCTGTGTGTACTCTTATATGGCGATTTAGCTCTGAAGGACCAGCAAATGACTTAGTGCAGATTCTAAAAAAAAAAAGAAAAATTTTAAATTAAAAGAATTAACATACATAGAGTTTGAATAAAAATGCTCATAGAGTTATGAAAACAAACCAATCAGTAATTAAATTAATATATAAACGATAAAATTAGCCAGATATTTATAGGTCTCAGCCCTTATGATAAATAATTTGGAAATGTAAACGAAATCAAATAATCTCTGATACTTATTTGCAATTGCACTATGCAATGACAACTGAGGTGAGTATAATTATATATAATATGCGACATCTTCAGAATGTCATGAAATTCTCTATCATTTCTCTAATCATTAATTAATTTGAAATGTAGTTCACTTCTACAAACATACTCGCATTCGAAGGGCTTCTCGGCCATGTGTCGTCGCATGTGAATATTGAGGGCTGCACGCTTCGAGTAGATATTGCCGCATATTTCACACATGATGTTTGTGGAGGTCTCCTCATTCGGTTTATTCGCAGTTGTTACATTTGTTGTCTTTGCTTGACCATGCTTAATTAATGTATGCGTCGCATTGCGAGGTCGTCCCCGTCCACGTTTGCTGAGCCTCGATTTTCGTACCTTTGGCTTTCGCAAGCGTTCAGTGGGATCGTAGTCGCTGTCACTCGCATTGCCGAGCAATATGTTTTTATCATCCACATCTGTTGTCCGTTCGAAATCATCATAAACTGCGTCGGTTTCCGTCTCAATTGTTTCCTCTAAGCGCTCTTCTAGCATTGCATCAAATTCGATGTCATCATCGGCATCAATAAACTCATTGGCCGCCTCGTAAATGTACTCTACTGTATCGCTCTCAATTTGTGAAGGATCATCTGTTGGCTCCAATTTCAGCTCAGCCTTTAAAAATTAAACAATTAAATTTGCACTCGAGTCATTTATAGTTCTGTAAGCGAACTGGATATTATACCTTTACAACGCTGCTAGCAAAGGTTCGCTCACTTTCCTGGCATAATTCCCGAAATTTATAGGCGCTGGTAAGGCTACCGACACAGCTGCAGCAGAGAAGGCTTGGCATGTCTTCCAAAGGCGGTAGCTTATTAGTAAATACAATTGGATAATTTGATTAAATGTGTAGCATACAATAATATCCATAAACATACCTTTATGCTTCCTATCTCTTCTATTTTCCGAACTAGTGGACATTGAACGTCCTGCTCGTCGTACAGTGGTGTCATGGTATCAACGTTCATGTCTTCCGTTAAGCATATTCGACAGATCAAATATTCGGGCATGCTTTTGTTTTTATTTTTACAATTCTCCCAACAATAATGATAACAATAATATTGATAATAGTGTATATAATTTTTTTTTCAGTTGCTGTTGCTGTTTTATTTTCTTTTTATTTTTGACAGTGAATTAGTGTGACCGCATTAGCAGGCAAAAATTTTGTTATCGTGATTGCCGATATATTGAAGTGCCATTCACAACGCCTAGTGCGATTACATTTGAATGCGTCCTTACACATCCAAAATATAATCGACAATGCAGAACAAAATATAAACGGGTCGATTTAAGATTTTTGACTATGTTTATAAATTAAGTTGTACGTTAAATTTTATGAAGACCCGCAGTACACAAAACTAAAATATACTGTTAATAAATCGTAACGGTCTGGAAACAGGTATGCACTATAACTTCGTTTCGTTTAGCAGCGAATACAGGCTAGCGTTAAGTTATTCAAGTACAAGTTATTCATTTTGTGGCGCAAAATGTATAATTCATTCTCAGTTGCAGTTATTGTGAACTCGTAAAGTGTTGAGAAATGGAAATTTGCATAAAGTGGACCATGTGCCGCACGTGCACGGCCGATCACAGTGCCCATCTACAGCCGCTCTACAATGACACAAATTTAGCCAAGCAACTGGAGGAATACGCTGGAGTTGTGGTAGAACAGAACGAAAATTCAAATAGTTTTAATTCAAATAATAATTGTCTATTGTTTTATACAGGCAAAACCAGACGACGGCTTGCCAGACCAAATATGTTTGGATTGCATTGAAGCGCTTCAATCGGCGCATGCATTTCTAACAGGTTGCAAGCGGTCCGACGCGCATTTGAGAAATGTTGTACGTCGCACCATGTCTTCGGGCAGATACTTTTCCAGTAACTCTATGGCTCAGAGCGCCGATAATTGCAGTCAGGCGAAAATTGAAGCACAAGTTCCTCGTACGCGTAAACAAAACATATGTGCGCGAAATCTACCACAGAAAAATAAACTTAAGTCGGAACTCATGAAAAATCTATTGACCGAAAATGAAACATCTTATCCAGATGCCATAGAAGCACACGATCTTACAGACGAAGAGTCAAACGGTTCTCGAGAAAAGGGCAATAGATTGCCTAAGCCTCTAAAATGCGAAAAGCCAACTGAAATTATCAAATCGTCACCTACATCTAAAAAGGATGAGGACGATTATTTACTTGTTGTAAGCAAGTGTGTTCTTAATTTAACGGATGGTGACGCGGAGACAGACACCGAAGGCAATGAATACATTATAACTGATATTGGCGATAATGATATTGGTGAAGATTACCATAATGATTACGCAGAGCAAGATAGCTATGCAGCTGAAGTTGAAGCCGCAGAAGCAGCTAAGGAGTCATCCACCTCGCAGTTTTCTAATCAAGCTGTGGACATTCAGTCAGAGCCTGAGGAGAAACCTGTGCTGAAGGTCGAAGAGCCACCGTCAACTGACAACTCTCTGACTCTTGTTGACTTAGCTGCAGCATGTGAGCCATCAAATTTCCCCAGGCACAGCTGTGCCCTGTGTGGAAATTCGTTTCCAAATCAAACACAGCTCAAGTCGCATCTGCGCACCCATCGCAATGAGAAGAATTTCGAATGCGAGTAAGTGTTGCCTAAAATTATGTGAATCTCAAATTATATTTACTTACTTCTAGGCTGTGCTCCAAACGCTTCAATGCCGCTTGCAATTTAACAACCCATATGCGCACCCACACAGGCGAAAAGCCCTACGAATGCACCCATTGTGGTCGACGCTTTGCGGATCGCAGCACCCACCGCAAGCACGAGAGGTATGTAATATGTGATTTTGTTAGTTCCTGTCAATGATAAAAACTATTTACAGAATGCATACAAATGAACGACCTTATGCCTGCAACATATGTGCCAAATCCTTCTCGTTATCGACCACGTTAAAGACGCACTCCCTCTGCCATTCGAAGGAAAAGCCACACAAATGCCTGACCTGCAACAAGGGTTTTCGCTTGCCACATCAGCTAAAGGCTCATGAACGGACGCACGTTCATCGCTATGAGGTGGGCATCATGCTGTACAATCAGGACGAAGGCGACTACTCAAGCAGTTAATCGTTGCACTAATTGCTATTACCGTTAATTATTATTTTGCTCCTATGGTAGCTTTTCAATATGTTTTTTTTTTCTATAAAAATAAAGGATAAAGGAGACAAATTCGATAAATAGAATATATCTATATTTAGTACATATACTATATATACTGATTTGTCTCGTTCGAACAATCGTATAAATTTGGGACAGTACGAAATGTTTAGTACAGTTTTCTTGATATTATATCTAAGTTAATGTCTAGCTTAAATTACTCTGTATGAAGTATGTAGGTGGTGCTGGAGTTGGTAAAGGATTGATTCTCTTTGCTTCTGTGTGTCAGCGTTTGCAGATGCGCCTTCAGCTGATGCAGCAGTGTAAACGACTTGGAACAGACGCTACAGCTGAAAGGAAATTCCAAGTTCATTATTTACATATGCATAGAGACAAGAATTTACACTCTGCTTACTTAAAGTTCTTCTCGCCGGAGTGGACCAAACTGTGATTTTTCAATATAGCCGTGTGCGTAAAGGTTTTGCCGCATTCCTTGCACTCGTACGGCCTCGTATTGGTGTGCACCCGCTCGTGGCGAACCTTTTCGCTGCGGTCATAGAAGCGGCGATCGCAGTACAAACACTTGTACGGCCGCTCTCCAGTATGACGTCGAATATGCGCGCGCAACTCGCCCATTTGACGAAAAGACTTGGAACATATTCTGAAATATATTAAATATATATATTATGAATATACCTTACATACTCTAATATAAGCAGTTGTAGCTTACTCGCATTGATGCGGCTTATAGTCGGTGTGCGCCATCATGTGGGCTGTAAAGGCTGCCTTCTTCGGATAGACATTGCCGCAGAGATTACATATGTATTTAGTGAGCACATCCTCACCTTGATTCTCGTTTTTAGGGTGGAAATCGGATTTGCTCTTGCGTTTTGACTTCAGCTCACTGTCTGGCTTGCGTGGGCGTCCTGGCTTGCGTTTAACTATCGCGCTGCTTGATTCTGGTTCAGGGGAGGGCGTTGGTGATAGAAAGTCATCGTTGTCTTCACCATAATCTACTTCACAATTCTCTACTTTGACTGGTTGATTCTCTTCCGATGTTTGGCCTTCCTCTTGATAGATCAGAGTTGGTTCCACTTCGATTGGTTCATCCTCATTCACTTCGTATGTTTCCAGTTCAGTTAGTATTTCTTCCATATTAGTTTTGGAGCAATCGTTCTGATCCTCTGCTGGTATTACATCTGCCACATAGTTTTCCTCCTCATAGTCCACAACATAATCAGCCTCTAGGAGAGGAGGGTTATCAGATTGGAGCTCTTCGGTCGTTTCGTAGCGGTCGAGCGTCGGCAACTGCAACGTCTCATATAGATATTGCATATACTCGGTGTCGCTGGCATCGATCAGATCATGGGGCTTCTCATCATGGATATGCGTGCTCTCCAAATACACCTGCGTATTGAGACACATTTGACGAAAGCTGAACCACATGCTGACAAAATCACAGCATCTCTCGCAGACTTTGGATGGCAAGTGCGACGCCTGACGAATCTGCAAATAGGTTCGTATAATATGTGGATGTACGACATTCTATTGGGTATTTGCATTTACCTTAACTCCGCAACAGTATTCTATTTTGCTACTCAAACGCCGCTTGTCATAACTGGTGTCGATCGTATCCTCATTTCCTGCTGCGGCTGTGGGCTTTTCGACTTCCTTATCATCTGTAAAGAGTGCTCGCATTGCGCTGGTGTCGCATTCGTCTAGGCAAACGCGGCATTTGCGTGCAGTAACTGGCATCTGGTTGATAATGTCCATCGGATCGCGTTGCACAGATTAAATAATTGTCTAATTTAGTACTAGCTGAGTTTACAATTTCTCTTTTGTTTACTGCTCGCGATAAATGGTCGATAAATTGTAGTGGCCAGAAATCGTGCTAACTAGTTTCCAACGAGTTGGCAGCGCCGATAGCAATCTCTTACGCCTGGTATGCAGTTCAAAAATGATATGTGCAGAATAATTTAAACATTTACGTTGTAAATTCAAGAAGATTGTTTCTATAGCCTGCATGAATTCGAATTTAAATATTTTTATATATCGGATTTTTGACACATATAAGACGCCTTGAATGATTAAAAAAAGTACTACCAAGCGCAGTTTAGCTTGTTTTGCTTTTATTGTTATTATTATCAGTACATATACGTAGACATTAAAACTAAATCAATTTTGAGATGAAAAAACTGCCAATACGTTCAAGCTTTTGGCTTCTCCACTCGTCCCTTCTTCACACTCTTCATCTTCCCCGACTTTTGTGTGTGTTTCGACGGAGTCTTTGCCTTCAGCTTCTTCTTCTTGTCGAGGGCGCTGAAGTCAACTGTTTCGGAATCATCTTCGCCGGCATACTTCTCCATCAATCGATCCATAAAAGAGTTGTAATTCGCTTCGCGGGAATTTTTACGCGCCAATATGAGCTGCTCAAGATTTCCGCTGCCGGCCATCTCTTGCTCGGCTTCCGCGTCCTTCTCGCGACGGCGCTGGATGCGCTCCTTGATAATGGCCGCCTCTTTAGATTCACGAGCGTATTTCTTGTGGCGTTTGTTACGCTTGGCGGCCGGCTCCTCCGTGAATATCTTGTACTCGGGCACCTCATTGGATGCAATCATTTTGCCCACAATTTCCTTGAAGCGGGGCTCGTCCTCGACCTTCATGAATGGCACATGGTTCATGATGTAGTTCATGCAGCCCTTGCCACCCAAATACGCCTTCTTGATGTCTGTGCGCTCCAGCTCAGAGCCGATGTATTCTTTTTCAAAGTTGCTGATGTCCTCCTCGGACAGCGGCTTGAATATCTTGCTCCATAAGTCGAGCCAGTTGCTCAGTTTGCCCTCGTCGTCGTCATCGATGATGCCCTGTTCGTCGTAGATCGCGCGCTTCTGCGAGTCGGTGAGCACCTGGTAGATTTTAGAGAGCACTTTAAACTTCTCCGTTGATTCGTCTTTTTGAGCGTCGGGCACTCGGTCGGGGTGCACCAGCAGCGACAGTTTGTGGTAAGCCTTTTTGATGTCCTTTTCCTTGGCGTCCTTTTCTAGGCCCATCAATTTGTAGACATCACGAGTGTCAAAGTACTTTTCACATAATTCAAGTGTCGACATTGCTGTATTTTATATTTCTGCGCTTTGTTAATTTTTCCAGACGAAAGTGCTCTAAAATGTCGGTGAGAGCTGCCAGTGCTAAAAAGGCGCCAGAACGAATACAATAGGGCTGCCACCCTGATAATACTAAAGTGTCTTAATAACCGAGTTGGTGTTTTTTAGTACTTTATCGTTTGTTAAGTTGGCTGCGATTTGGCCGACTTCCTTTTCCGTGTTAGCTGTGAAAGAAAAAACATGCCGGTGGGTGCGAATTTATATAAAAATATGTTTTTAAACAAAGAAATTCTGCAAATGCATATGCCAAAACTATGCAAGAGTGTTCGCGATATTTCGCAGCACTTAAAAATTGTGCATTTACTGTGACAATACAAGAATTGTGCAAATAAAACACTGCGTCGCTCAACACCTTGCAGTCTGTGCTCTCGTTGGCAACGCATGCTAAACGCGCGCATCACCGTCTACCCAAATTGATTGCAGACAGTTGTGAAATACAATATTGAACGATATTGTGATACGGACAATGTTGTTGCTGGATCTTTGACTGTGACTAATAGTGAACGTGTTTTGTTTGGATTGCCATTTCAGCTAGCAAAAGATTTACTGCACCCTCTGCCCGCTGAGGAGAAACGCAAGCACAAGCTGAAGCGCTTGGTGCAGCACCCCAACTCCTACTTCATGGATGTCAAGTGCCCCGGATGCTACAGAATCACAACTGTGTTCAGTCACGCCCAGGGCGTTGTGGTCTGTGCTGGTTGCGCCACCATTCTGTGCCAGCCAACTGGAGGACGTGCCAAGCTGACAGAAGGTAAATGAATGATATTCCATAGTTGTTTATGACAGCACACTAATATGTTTAAAAATTCAATTTCAGGCTGCTCGTTCCGTAGGAAGCC
This sequence comes from Drosophila meridionalis, assembly GCA_035045145.1. Classification (NCBI taxonomy): domain Eukaryota; kingdom Metazoa; phylum Arthropoda; class Insecta; order Diptera; family Drosophilidae; genus Drosophila; species Drosophila meridionalis. The sequence continues at coordinate 6,276,903 of JAWNPG010000020.1, read as the reverse complement.
ACAATAAAAATGGGGACGCTTCTTGATGAACCACAAATTATTAATTTTTTAATAAACACTCTAAAAACGTAAAGAAACTACAAATCCCTTGAGCCGTTTTCATTCACATACTGACAACTGTTGTCAATCTTATAGGCGTCGCTTAAAACGCTTTGCAAATGGAGTGGATACAAGTGAAACGAGCAACATTGCGGCAGCGGCAGCAGCAGTAACAATATTGATAAGTTTGATAAGTTTTCTCGACTGCATGCACAAGTGACAACAACAACAGCAAGGCACATAATGTCAACATGGGATTGAGGAAAAACTGGCTGTAAAATAGACAAACGCTTTTATATAATGAATTTGGATTTTCTTAATGTACGCGCGAGGCTTCAGTTCATTAAAAAATTAACGATGTTGTGGTTACCAATGTGAAACGGCGTGTTACATTGTTTTTTTTCAGTGTAGACTGAATGTAACTAATAAATGTTATCGCTCTTAATTTGTTGGTCCATTATATTATCAGATCATATTGATGCGAGTTCCTATTCACTACAACGGAAACAATAAGCTGTTAACATTATACCTGTTTATCACTTCAGATCTAATGTATTGCTTGCGCGGTTCGCTTTTAAATATTTATGTATTCTCGATTGCTGGGAAGTGCCGATTACCAATGAACACTTTTCGATATTTAAGCAATCGAACATTTTGATTATCGTTTCTCTATGTGTATGTTAACTTTACAGAATATCGATAGAGTTAACAGAGCGGCACTGGTGGTGAGCGGTGGTTTTTCTTTAATACACGCGTGATTAGAATTCTACTAGTACAATTAACATACGATTATTTTGAGAATTTGTACACATGATTTAAAATAATACTCACATTTTTTAATGATGCCCAATATTTTAGAAAAATCGTCAATATATAATGTAGTGAAACAGGAGACTAAGCCAAACCGTCTTCTTTGAAAGTGTCCGATTGGTCGTGAGAATACAAGTTTAGCTATTTCGCTCACGTGTCCATCACTAGACTGTTATCCGATCACTCTTATAAGAAAAATTTAACAGAATTTTTTTCAGTAATATTTTTCTTGTTCGTGCGTGACGTCGCGCGACTGTGCCGCTCGTGATTGTTTGTGTGTTTTAAATAAATTATATTAAAGAATAAAACGCAAGAAACCTAGCTGGCGGAGAGTGTTAACAACAAAAGATTGGCGCGACGTAGTTTAAATGCAGAAGATTTTTTAACGCGCCGCGCAGCAGAAGCGACACAACAAAAGAGAAATAGTACAAAGAAATTGGTCTTCCTGCTTTTGGCCGCCGTCGCCGCTGCCATCGAAGAAGAGTGCGCAAAAAAAGAAGAAAAATGCAACAAAACACGGAAGCAGAGCAATAAAAACGCAGCAATAACGTTGACTGACGATAATTGTGCAATTATTGAAAGAATTGTATATTTATTTTCGGTTGAAAGTTCTTTGTGTGAGAAATATTTACATACATACGTACATACATACATACAAATAAATTACTAGCAGTTCACATCAGCAAAAACAACAACATCCACAGCAGGCAGTGAAAAATCTCAATCTCGCAACCAAACGACTGAAGCAACGGCAGAAAATTTATGAAAAACAAATAATCTTTTGGCTGTTTGCTAAACATTTTAATCAAGAACGAAACAAAATTTTGAGTGAGGTTTTAAAGTTGTTATTTATGTAATATTGGGACGACAGCAAACACAAATTCGAAAATGGATGACAAATTCATCATATTCAATGCTGCACGCGACGATAACCTGCCCCTATTGAAGGTGAGTACCTGCGCTGCAATGGCCAATGGCTGTCTCTATACCACAGTCGCAGATGCGTGGGCGACGGGCCTAACTGCAACTTGCAAGCGAAAATCACAGCAGAACTCAGCTGCTGCTGGTGCTGTTGCAGTGCTGCCAGCCTTGTGACTAATCAATAAAATTCTACACACAAACACACGCACACACTCGCAAACACACACACACACACACACATACGCGAGCTGCTATCAAGCTGAGAGAACGAGCGAAAGAGAGCGAGCTGAGAAAAGCATAGAGCGAGAGAGTGGTTTCGCTCGGCAACCGAGCCAAAACACAAACAAATACAAATCTACACACATGCATGACATATATAAATACACGAAATTGTATGTGTGTATGTGTGTGCTTGTAGGTGTATACATATACCTCAAGCTCCCTGCGACTGTGGCACGCTTTATGCATAATAAAGTTCTTAAGCTTTGACTACATTGGCCTGACATTGGCGCAGTGCAATTGCGCTGTTGCATTTGGCTTCTTGTGCCCTGCGACTGCTTGCCTCCGCGTATGTGTGTGTGTGTGTGTGTGTGTGTGAATTTTGTTGCACTCAGACAATCGTATTTCTGTTTCATTTTATTTCTAAATATATACATATTAGAGAGGTATTTTCTATATTTCTGACAAGTAAATATTTACTATGTAACATTACAAATATGTTAGAATTATTGTTGATTCAAGTTGATACTATAAATATATTTATTTTTTATTGCTTTTTAAAGTAAACTTTATATCGATTTATTACTAATTGGTGAAAATTTAGTTGACTATTCAAATTTATATATTACTTTTAATAAAATCTCGCCACGTGCATATATTTATTTAAGTATATTAAATGGAAAGGAAAAAACAAATAAATTAAATAAATTGCCGTAGTATCTACACACATTAGACAAACTATTTTTACTTTTTTACGATACATTTCACATTGATTCATTTCCTCGGTTTCGTTATCTTATCAGCTGCATACACGACGACACCAAAATTTCCGTTGATTTTTATTTGATGTCTAACCAAGTATTTTTAGCTAGCTTATTATTATTGTTATTATTATTTTATTATTTTTTATTTTTCAATTTTATGTCTCTTCGTATTTGGGCCACGTTGTGCTTGTGTTAACATGTTAATGCAAACATATAAAATTAACGGCTGAGATCACGTTGCGTTTGGTTTTGTTAAACACTTCCGCGATTGTCAAAAGCGTCAACTCGATTCGGTTTATATTATGCCTCGCCCCCTGCCCCCCCTATACACATACCCAGCGGCAGCAACGCCCACCAAGAGACTGTATATGTATGTGTGCGTGTACTACAAATATAAATAGCTCGCTTATGCATGTTTATGCTGTCAGTTATCCTTGAGTGCGTTCAATCACCAGCTCAGAGTCTCAGAAAGGCTCGACTCGCACCGGTTTTGTTCATTTTTAGACTTCCTGACTGGGCTCGGCTTGCGGCTCGCGTCTCAGGCTCGGGCTCGAGCTCGGGCTCAGGTTCTGGTTCTGGTTCCGAAAATGTGTCATTTGTGCCGACAGCCGATTGATGTTTTTGCTGCTGTTGTTTGCGCTCTGGCAGGAAGCAACTCGATTCTCTCTCTGCGTGTGCGTGTGTGTGTGTGTGTGAAGATATCCCAAAATAGCCTGCTGCCTGGGCTAAATGTGCTTTTTCACATATATATGTACATTAATGTGTGTATATATATAGATGTATTTTGCAAGGTGCCTGTGCAGCCGCAAGAAACTAGTGCACCATATTGAGCGAACTAGCTCCGATCTCGTTCTCGGTCTCATTCGTCAAGTGTGCAACATGTTCTAGCAAATGAAACTGGTTTTTCTTGCTCGGCCAACTCTTTTTTTGTTTCTAGTTCGCTGGTAATGTTGATGTTGTTATTGTTGTTTGCCTTTTGTTTATTCCAAAAATAAGATCCAAAACACATACATAATATCATCGTACGCATGTGGCAAATATATACATAAACTTCATATGTATGTGTATTTGAACAGTCCAAGTCCAAGTGCCACTTTACGCTCAAGAGTCACAACAATACGTATTTCGTGAAGTACGCTACGTGATCGCAGCTGGATGGCTATGTAGATGACTTGATGGATGTGCTTTGGTTTCTTTGAGTCGGGCAAAAGAATGTGTGAAGATACTCGAAATACGATAGCAAATCGTAAAAGTTTGCAGGGCAGCTTTAGCTAGCAATGTGAAGAGGAAATAGATGAGCACACATGGGTTTTATATACATAATTAATATATAATTAAAAACCAGAATCGAATCAGCTGTTGCGAAATTTCATTATTACGCAAACGTATGAGGTATTGTTAAAAAATAGCATATGTGATGAAACAGGATTTCAGCTTATGCTAAACAGCAAATTGCGAAAAGAACCAGTTCAAAGCCAATTATATGTGAAAAGGAACCATTCAAAAATTGAAAAAAAGTGAAATGATGGAAATTTTTAAAATATGTATTAAAAATTAGTCATTAAAGACAAAAGCAAATTAGCTAGAAATGACAAGAGATTAAACATAAATAGAATTTGAGATTGAGCGAGCAGGAAGCAAACTTAAAAAGTGAAGTGAAATTCAATTCAGCTTATAAAACCAGAATGAAATCACGATTTGCAAAGGTTGAACGACCCGACCAAGGATGAAGCATGTTCAGAGTGGAATCTAATATATAAATAAAATTCAATATATATATAAATGAATGATATACGCAAAATAAATTAAACTATTTAGATATGCGCATAAATAAGGAAACAGGATTTTAAATCAATTTTCAAGCACTTGCTTTAGCCAGTAGAAGGGTTCGACTTTTTACCGCTAGCCAAGGTCAGCTAATGAGCTAAGCGAATTGTGTTAATTGCGTTCAATAATCAATAATTCGTTAGCTGTCCGTTACCTGACATTGTGAAGGACTGCTTAGCTTAAGTGATTTATAAATAAAAAAAAAACTTTAAGCACTCAATATGCATGTTTAATACATGCTTCAATCAAGCTAAAAATATTTTGTTTTGCTAAATTATTTGTAAAACATTTGCAAATTAGATTTTGTTTTTATGCCAAGCTTTATGCACATCTCAATACATGCATATACATATGTGTGTGTGTGTGTGTGTGCGTGTGTGTGTGTGTGTGTGTGTGTGTGTGTGTGTGTGTGTGTGTGTGCGTGCGTGTGTGTGTTTGTATATTCGTATTATTTTTTGTCGTCGTTTAACAGCTGTTTTTGAGGTTGAGGCTGATTCTTTGCCTGGTTCGGCTGCTTGAGTTTTATTTTATGCTGAGCGCTGCAAATGAATGTATTAAATTTGTTGCCTGCTGAGTTGTTGCTAGGGTAACCTCAAAACGCAAATTTTAATTCGAGTGCCAAGCTTTTGGCCAATGAGAGATAAAGAGAGAGAGAGAGAGAGAGAGAGAGGTATATATAGAATGCGAGACAGCTGCAGCTGAATTTTTTGAGCATTTGCAGCATCATCCATTGGATTTGCTACTATTTTTGTATACCCTAACCCATTGAAAGTGAGAAATCAGCGTAGAGTAGTTTTGTGAAATCGTATGTAACATGTAGAAGAAGGCGTGGCAACCTCCATAAAGTATATGTATTCATAATCAGGGCGACTAGTTGAGTAGATTAAGTAATTTCTGTCTGTCCGTATGTGTGAACGCCTCGATCTCGGCAACTATTAAAGCTAATGACTTGGGATCTTATGTAGCATGCGCAGATTGAGTTTTTTTTTTTAATCAATAAATATTATTTTTATGTTATCCATAAAAATCTTATTAATATTCTATACAATTTTGATTTTTGTTATATTTTTTCGGGGCTTAGAGTACCTCCTAGTCGGTGACTTCGACTAGAGTTTTCTGACTTGCTTTTTTCTCACTTGTTTGCCATTTAACTGCTTCTTGATTATTCGTTCTGCCTGTGTGTGAACCACTCTCTGTCAGTGTGTGTGTGTGTGCGAGTCTTGATGTGTAAATGGAAGGTCAGAGCCGATCTCTGGCTCGATGCCTGGTTAGCTTTGACTTCAATTCTGCTGGCATCTTAACACAACAGCGCATAGAGCACTCGACTCGCATGTGTACAAAACATTTACCCCCATTGAGCGCACAGCGAGCAAGAAGCGTTGCCAGCAACAACAACGGCAATTAACAGCATCAGCAACATCAGCTGCTGTAGCAATAATAACAAGTAAAACAAACAATGCAACTCTTGTGGATCCAACGAGTTAAGCCTAGGTGCGTGCGATAGCTTTCATTGGCTTTATCTGCAATATTATCGGCATACACTTGCCAAAGAGGAGGGTGTGTCCGCGTTTCTCATGCTCTCTGTAAACGGTTTAATATTTAATAATAAATATTGCTTTTAAAATTGGAACTTTACAAAAATTGTCAGTTGAAAAGAAGACATACAAGAATAGATAAGAGAAGAAAATATTAAAAAAGAAATTTAAATACATAGTTGCACTCGAAAATCTATAATTTCTTCTAGAAAATACTGTGCCAATGTCAATACATATGCATAATTTATATATTAATATTTAAAATCTTATATTAATCTTCATATTAAGCAAAAAAACATATTTTTTATTATTATATTTTTCAATTTCAATTTCAATTTATTTCACTCTTTGTTATAATTACAGTTTTTTTGTGAATGGTATCTTACAATAATTAAAGAGTTTAGACTAGGAACTAGGCCTTTTCTGCTTAGATATTTACTTAGAAATATGACATGGTATATAATATGACTTAATTATTTGGGGGAAAAATCAAAGAAATAGAAAACCCCGAGGTTATTATTATATTTCATTGTGAAACTCGTTTGTAATGCACTTACAAATCAAACAGTAACAAAACCTAAAGTAACTTTTTGTGTACAATCCAAAGGTCCTTATAGATTATATATTTTCAGCAGCAGCGTAAATATTTTCAACGAGCAAATTTCAGATTGAAATATTTTTTTAAACGCTTCTGCTTACATAACAAACAAACACAAATTTCTTAAAAATATGGCTTCAAGCTTTATCTGACAATTCTTATCACTGCGGCCATATATGTATATATTAATCTATTAGTAAGCGTGCCCGAAGAAATCTATTCTATTTATATATGTGCAGTGCCGCTCAACTGAATAGGTTCGTTTATACTCTGTATGTAAATAAGTTATTCCAACTAATTCATTAGCTGCACACAAGTGCAGTGTTTAAATATGACAAGTGGGCGTTAAATAGAACACACTAAAACTGGCCTTTGATAGAGGGGAAGTGCTCCGCAGTGTTTTCTCGCAGTGTACGCATTTACGATGCTGCGCCGCCAGTGCCGAAGGCATTGGCACTTACTCGAGCATATTGCGTGCTACTGCGCTACGAGCTGCTCCATCTACATATAGCCAACTATCTATCTGTAGCTGTATCTATAGCTGTATCTCTTCTCTGCTTTGTTTTGTTTGGATTGCTGTTGTTGTTGTTGTTTGTCGAAGCCGTCATGACTTTGAAGTTCGTCGCACGATTAACTAAAGCAACAATGCTCCCCATAACAATGTGAATGCCTTCTTGCTGATTATACGCCCATCATAAAGCATTATATTATCAGCGTCGTCAGAGGCTGAATGCCTATCTAGCTGCTTGTATATAGTATATGTATGTTTATATATATATACATATATAAATGTATATAGAGATATACAGATACTCTCTGTTTATGTTTATCTGTTGATATGTGATCTGAACTGACTGTCAGTTTACTTAATGATATTTAGCTAGAGTTGATATGCTTGAACTGATAACCAACTGAGTTAAAACATATATAGATTTAAATTAAAATTAAAATACATATTAATGATATTATGTTAGTACATAACAAAGCCACTCCCATTTGCATAGCTGAATCTTAGTAAAACAAAAGTTTTTCATTTCTAACAATAACATACTTTATATATATGTTTGTGGCTTTTAAATATATATAGTTTTTAAAATTATATTATGTATGTTATATGTACATATTTCTTATATATACTTATTTCTATACATTGTCAATGTGACTTGAGTTTTTGTGTTCAAGGAAATAATTTAGCTAAAAGTTTAGCTGAACTAATTGTTTAATTTAAATTTAAACGTTTTATTCTATATAAGGCTGTTCAGGTGACATAAACAGATTTTTAGTGTCATGTTAATTTATTGTTTTTTTTTTTTATTTCACATTGAAATCTCGTTTTTTTTTTGTACATATGTATATATATATCTTAAAATGTATATAATATATATACATATATTTATATATATATCTTAAAATGTATATAAAAATATGTCTATTAAGAAAGTTTTTAGAGTCTGAAATAAATTAGTGAAATTTATAATATAATAATTATAATAATATACTATATAATATAATATATAATATAATAATTTTAATAATATAATATATAATAATATAATATATAATAATAATAATTTAATAAAAAAATGATAAAAAATACTGTGATATCTAAATATAATTTGTCAATAAAATTGAAACCATAATATGTAACAATGGTTCATGAACTAGTTCAACCAGCTTCATGTACCGAGTTTATTTAAATTAAAAAAGTTGTTCTTTTGATTAACTATTTTTTTTTTTATCATTTTGGTATATGGAGCAAATTTTTGGGTTTAGATTACAACCTTCAGATACATCGAAGTTTTATCGTTCTTTATGATTGATATATATTTACATATTTTTATTCTTTTGTATACGAAAAGTTTTATGTTTTATAACATTCTTTTCGAGTGGCAATAATGCTTAGAAATACCAGTTTTTTTTTTAACTATTAGCTTCGAGGCGTTTTTTTCCATAGCGCATTAAACAAAGCGCCTCAAAATTGACCCTGACCGCGACCCTGCAACGTGTGAACTTCAGCATGCATAAGTATCTATATACATAGATTTATATATATATAAACTTATAATGTGCATGGCTCGTTGTCAGATATGTTGATTGGCCTGGTCTGTCTGATATCAGATTGAATGATGCGCGACGCCGGCGCCTCCTTCTGCTTCTGCTTCTCTCGCTGAACCCGTTAAAAAGCACCGTTGACCTCAACTGAAGAGCTGTGCTCGCCTTTTAGTTGTTTTTTTTTTTTCTTTTTTTTTCATATTATAATTTACACCCTTGAGCGACTGCGCAGTCGCGCCAGTTTAGCTAACAAATAAGCCAAATAATTGACCGACGTGGCTGATTTGAATGTGTGCGAGGGGCAAACCTTTAAGTTGACGGTTGAACGCACCAAAGCAGAGCCAAGAGCCAGGCAAGAGCTGTGCGAGCGGCGAGACATTAAATATCTACTACTACTGCATATCGACATTGAACTCGTTCAATGTCAAAATTATAATAAATTATGCGTGCACGGCAAACAGAAAATGATCACAAAGCAACAGCAACAGCAGCAACGGCAGCAACAATGGAAAGTTGTTTATAGTTTATTACACGGAAACAAAATTGTTAATCGCCTTTAAACTAGCGCTTTGCTATTCATTCCCATTAGATTTTCGCGCTCAACGGCTCGACATTTTCATAACGGTGTATGACAAGGTGAAAATTAAAAAAAAAAAAAAAAAACAACTCAATGTTTCCCTCGCGTTTTTCCGTTTCCACTTTCGTATGATTTTAGCGCGTTGATGGAGAACAAATGTCAAGTGTTGCGCACAATTTTTACCTCGTTTCAATTATCTGTTGAGATATAGATATACATTTTTTTATTGCTGTCTGGTTTTTTCGACAACAATTTGCGAAACAGCAGTAAATACAAATTAAGAACAAATTACACGCATATATACACGTATTTATATACTTATGTATATATAAGCGGGAAGTGAAATTTTAAATTTGTTCTTTTTTTTTTTTTTTTGGTGAAATGAGCAAAACCCAGAGAATTCTGAGAGCAGACGCAATTATTTTGTGCCCCTTTTCTGGTTGACTCATCCAATTGTTCGAATCTGGGAAATTTGAAGCAGTTGACTAACAGAACTGCCTAATGGAACAAAAATTGTGTAATATTATTGTTTAAATAGCCTTTTTAGTTGAAAACAAAAAACAATTAAGCTTAGCACTCGTCGGCAGCGCAGCTTAAACATATGTGCAAGATTTTAGATTGCGAATCTGATTTTTATTGCAATTATAATTAACTGATTGCGATTTTTATAATGAAACGTAATTAATTTAGAATCCATGTGTCTACTTTATTTATTATTTAGTAATTAAGTAATATTTTTTTTTATTATTTTTTGTAATATTTATTTGTTGCCTTCAAAGAACGGATTTGGCTAAGCTTTGTTCAATATTTATATAGTAGATATTTATATAATATTTAAAAACTAAACTTTTCGTACTTTTTCATTCAATATTTAGTAAAGAATACAACAAATATTTTTTTTTTTTTTAAATTAACTAAAGGTCATCATCATCAAGTGAAAACCCCTTAAGATATAACGCCTTAAGAATTAATAAATATTAAATTTAAAAAAATATTATTTAAAAAATAATCTAAAAATATAATATATATATATATTTTGTACAATAATAATATAATTATTCTCTAGATTTTATTCACAGGAAATTCCATAAGCTTTCATTAGTCACTGAACAAAATATAAATTTATTTTTCACAATATAAATTTACTATAATAATATGAATATTTTCTTTAAGCTGAAAATATTCCTAAGAAATTTCATATTTTCTCATTAGTCACTATAGGTATTCATATAAAATTGATATATATTACAATATAATAATACTATGATATCAGAATATTTTACCATATGCTCTCATTAGTCATTGAAGGAACTGAAAAGTTTTGGTCACTTAGTAAATAATAGAAATCAATTTATTTCATTTATTCGTCATGTAGATTAGCACTAAGTACCTATCATTCAAACTAGGTTCGACGAGCTCGTTTAATATCAATTACCTGGTACTTATTGACCACATGTCTAGTTTTCCACAACTATAGAAGCTTTTCCCACTGACTGTCCGCTAAGTCCAAATGTGTCGCAATATGCGAGGTCATATCAATTATCTCTACCTGTGCTGTATAACTATACAGTTAAATTTTTCGACTACATTGAGCTGGCCTTTTTTTGCTCCTCCCATCCACCTTATGCCGCCCATTTTTTATGCGCCAGCTAATATGTATATCATACAGCACGCCCATTTCCCATCAGTCGACGCCCACCTCTGACCAAAAATCTGTTGGCCTATGGCTTAGCTACACACACACACACACACACACACACACACACACACGCATAGTCGTCGTCTGGGGTCACCTAGACGTGTGTCGCTTAGTGTTTGCATCTGGGAGACTTTGGGGCACTCGTCGTTCGTGGCGACATTCTGATCACCCGCGGGCCGTGACTCATCAGCAAACGGTTGGCGTGAACCGAGCTTAATCTTAATTGAATATGCAACCGGGAACCGGCTCTCCATCGTATGTGTATATGCTATATATACATATGCTTGTATGCTATAAATGCGGAAAAGCAAACAGCTGCGTTGGACGCGTCATCAGATTGTTGCTGTTGTTGCTTGCTTGCTTGAGGTTTCCGTTGAAAGCGAAAAGTTCAGTAGCCCAAAATGCTCAATTCCAAGTCGTTGGGGCATAACATTGGGGGCTCGGGGCTCGGGGCATTGGGGGAATGGCGATCTCAATGGCAATGCTATAAACATTGAGTGCTCAATAGCAAAGGCATTGCTCTCGATATTAAATTGAAATATTAAAGCGTAAATTTTGTTTGTTTTTATTTGAGTTGTCTTTAAGCATATTTATACACATTTTCATAGCATTATATTTGATTGTTTTCGTCGATGTCGACCGTCTGGCTGTTGTTTCTTTTATTTAATCGCTAAATTTCACAACAATTTCTATACGCTTCTGCCCGCTAAATGTTGCCAAAATGTGCTCGTCACGCGCACGAGCTTCGCGAAAGGTTGGGCCAGCAGAGAGGTGGGAACGATACAAACAGACATATGTGGCCATTATATGACGCAGAAGAATCACAAAGAAAGAAATGTTTGCCTGTCAGTCTGCTTCTGCGTCTGTGCCTTTGTCGAAATCAGGAAGCAAAGATACAAATTCTCATACTCTGCAGAAGAGCAGCCCGAGAACACGACTGACTCTCCGAGTTGCAGATAGAAAAGAGAATTATAGCTAGCAATCGAAAAGAATAAATAAATAAATAAATAAAATAAAATGAAATGCCGCACGGCATTCACAAGGTCTTTTGATTGAGTGCTCCCCCAGCGGCTTTTGTTTTCTGTTGACTTTGCATACCCTACACACATTGCCAATGCCCAATCGGGCTAGAATGCTTTTATGGCCATGTATGTGACAGGCTAGTAATAATGGTAGCAACAAATGAATACTATGTGATATTATTATAAATATAATTGAATAATTATATGTACGACAATCCACATAAAGTATATACTAGTCTTTAGGTATTCAAAATATAACTGGGGTTAAAGCTAGACTTGAAAAGGTTTAAAGATATACATCTGGTATATAAAAAAGTTTAAAATTGTTGTTAATTGTCAACATTAGAATTTATTAATTGAAAGAATTTTAGAAAATTCAAGAAATAAGTTGTAAAAGTTAATCCAAGAGTATTTTCTAGTCGAAAGCAATCGACCTGTAAGTCTCCGTATGTTAATATCTTAATGTCCTATGCATGTGTAATTACAAAATTGTAATTCATGGAAGTTAATAGTAAAGATGCAATTTTGTTTTCAATTTTTAATGCATTAATATTTATAGTAATTTATAGTAATTTTGGGAAACTGTATAACAAAATATTAGGCCATAAAATTCCCATTCGAATAACAAATATTATCAAATAATCCAAGATATCTCGCTCAAAGATTTGATATGTATAGGTTGTATTGGTACAGCAGTGTTACTACTTCTTTTTCTTGACATTTTTGGGATCAAGCACCATAAATTATGATTATCAGCCTGCCATAAAATATCTTTGCTTATCAGTAAAAATGTTATCTTTCTTAATATGTTTATCTATTTGGTGGCAAGCGTATTTGATCTTCGAATACCAAAGATATCAGCTCTTTCTTTTATTTTCTGTTTCTCTTTTTTTTTTTTTTTGTATTCTTTGTTTGTATTTCTGGTTCTAGTCAGCTGTCAGAGAGGTCGGATTTTTCTTTTTGGGGGTTTTTCGTTTGACGAATGCTCTAATTGAGATTGATAAGTCAAGTTGCCGAGTTTTATGCATTACACTACAATGCGTAACAACACACTAGTGTATTTTTCAAGGTTTTTTTCTAATCATTCTATTTCCTATCGCATAAGTGCTTGCTTGATTCGTGTGCGACTTTTTCAATGGAGGAAATAAATAAATGTTTGATAGCCAAAGACTGAACACAAAAATGTCGAACACGACTGTGGGAATGTTTACTCGAGAGCAAACTGAGAACATAAATCTGAATTCACTAAAAAATTGTACATGGGGTATGATGTTTTTGGGCAAGAGTATGCAATAGACGTTAGGAGGTTTGACTGAGGAAGTAATGTTTATATACTGAATGTTGAAGCTACAGACTTAATACTTTAAAAATATATTTGATTTTTTTAACAATATTATTACACATATGTAATTTTTTAATTTTATTTTTTATTAATTTTTTCATATATATTGTAGATATATATCATATTCATATACTAAGAATATTAAAGAAATTTAACATCTAACATCTAGAAACAGAGATATTACTTAAGTTCGTTTATAGCTGTCAGCTGTAGAAAGAACAAACTCAGCCACTGCGCAGTAAGCGAAGCGCGTGCTTATGCATATGTGTGAATTTGTGTGTGTGTATATATTCGTGTATATGTACGTATAGGAGAGGCCATAGCATCAGCTAGTCGGGCACTTCCGACCTCTGTTAGATATGCATCTTAAAATCGTGCATCAGATGCTGTTGCAATAAAAGATTGAAAAGGAAAAACTTCTAGTAAACTAGATGCTCAGTGAAATCATGTTAACCCCGCCATGTGCGAACGTGTAAATATGTGTGTGTGCATTTGTATTATATTTCCCTATTAATAATTAATTATCAGTGAAATGTCAGCTGCTTAAGTGATACCTCCAAAAATGTCGAATCGGCAAATCAGAACTGTAGCCAGGCTGTCTTTGATGATGCTTGAATATGTTTTGTATTAATTCAATTCAATAATTGATTGACATAAAGTCGAAATGTATTGTGTATTTAATAAAAAATTTACATATTTATATACGTTTATTTATTTCTTATTTTTCTATTTTTAATAAATAGAAAACAGCTTAACTGGCAATATTTAATGCTGATTTATAGCCCAGTCGAACAAGTTTGTTTTTTTAAAACATTAATTTATAGAAAAATAAATTCCTTTATAACATTTTTACTGCATCAGATTACAAACGTAATTCCGTTGACATTTCGCTAGAATCATTATATCATGATTTTCAGTAGATCGATCGACAATCTACTTAGTCTGCAGCTAGTCCTCATTATGAATGGCATTAGAATTGATTATCTATATATGCGTTTATCTAGTGCCAGCTGCTCGTTGGCTTACCTGTTCGCATTATAAGCACAGTGCGACACGTGCGTCGAGCCACACACGCATCGCCGTCCGCAGGTGTCTCCGCCTCGTGCAGTTGCCTGAGTCTCGTTGCCCAGCTAATAACATAATTAACATACAGCAAAAACAAAACACGTTTGACATCAATGAAATTCAATTTCAAATTGGCATGCGCAAAAACAAAAAACAACAAAAAAATGCAAATAAACCTGAACTGAACAAATAGCAAACGATTAGCGACGCTTAGATACCCTACGAGCTGAGAGGAAAGGTGTAAAAGTGAAGTGGACAGAGAGAGAGAGAGAGAGAGAGAGAGAGAGAGAGAGAGAAAAATAATATTTCTATGAGAACTATATATAGATATATATTTATGATTAGAGACCTGCTTTATATTTTATCCAAAAAAGAAAAAAAAAAACAAATTATTTCTAAATTTAGCAACTCATATTTACCTAAACATATATTAATATCTAAATAGAAAACGTTCAGTAATCAATCTATACATTTTTTGATCTCTTCTCATTATACTATTCACAATAAACTCTAATATTATAGAGCACAATATATCAAACAGAATCAAATATAAGCATATACATATATCATATACAGCTTGAAAGAACTGGTAAAGGAAAAACATATTTTTTAACTAAAATTTATAGACAACCGAAACGTGTTTTTTTTTTATAATCCGAATTCAAATTGCATAAATAAATAATATGAAATGTTTTAATTGACATTAAAATAATCGCTCGATCGTGCCGCTATAAACAATTGTAAAATATACACTAAATATTCTTTTGTATTTGAGCTTGTTTCCATTTGATCATAATATATAATTATTGAATTTGATTGATTATGCTCAGCTGATTACATTTCCTTGCTCCATTGCATTATTTTGTGCCCGCATTGCATTTAGTATATAGATATATATTATATACAAAATGAATATATATAACAAGTATTATTTATATATTTTTTCACAGAAATTTGCAAATATTTTCTAATTTTAATTAACACTTTGCCGTATTTGTTGTTCTTTTTATGACTTTTGCGTTGTTATTGAAATGAATATTATATATGTATATATATACACATATGTGCTACATATATATACTTTTGTTCTGTATAATAATTGTTTATCGATAAGTTTTGTTGCTGTATGTATCTTTCTACATTACGAAAACAATTCTTTGAACAATATACATATATGTATGTATATGTGTAAATACATATTTATATATAGCTACACTTGCTATTTCCGTTTTTATTGTAGGGAAATTTCTTTTTCAACGTGTTGCGGTAGCTCATGTTGCTGCCTCAAGTAAATTTATTAATATTTATTTTCTGTTTATATGCTGAATAAATATTATATTTTAACCCATGTTGCAATCGAATTATAGTTTCAGAAAGTAGATTTGTTCTCAACATTATGTGCCCCGTATAGCGCATCAACTTTGTTTGTAGATCATGCTGCTGCAACATTGTGTACAATTCTATCCTCAAATGTGGCAGCAACATGAGTTGCCTATAATATTGCTGCAACATGTGGGAAGAAACATATGTATACATAATGTGGCAGCAGCATTATGGACAGCTCATGTTTCTGCAACATGTGTATTTGCTTACTAATTGAATTCCCTTGATCTATTTCTTGAATTGTTTTAATAAGTATTTCTATTTATATGAAATATATCACATTACCAATCATCTATGCTATATTAACTCTATATTAACTAATAGAACTCCCTTGAGTATTCCCCATATAAAATCCTGTGTATTATATTAACTCTATATTTACTAATGAGTTCTCTTGATCTATTTCTTGAATATATCAATTGTTTCATGAGCATTCCTACTCGTGTTTAATATATCATATTACTCATAGAAATCCTCTATGATATATTTACGCTATATTTACTGATAGAATTCCCTTGATCTATTTCTTGAATATATCAATTGTTTCATGACTATTCCTACTCATATTTAATATATCATATTTCCCATATAAATCCTCTATGCTATTGTAACTCTATATTATCTTATAGAATTCCCTTGATTTATTTCTTGAATATATAAATTGTTTAATGAGTATTTATATTTATATTTAATATATCATATTAAAATTGTTTAATAAGTATTTCTATTTATATTTAATATATCATATTACTCATATAAATCTCTTTGCTATATTAACTCTTCCACACCCTTTGTCGCTTCAGAATGTGCTGTACAACAAGAGCTCTGCAGAAATTGCGTCCCTGATTTCGGCCAAAGTGAATGGAGCCACGCCGCTGGTCATCGCCTGTCGCAATGGACACTACGACATTGTAGAATATTTATTGACAAAGTGTCGCGCCAATGTGGAACAGGTGGGCTCCGTGAGCTTTGACGGCGAGCCCATTGAGGATGCGCCGCCGTTGTGGTGTGCCGCCGCAGCGGGTCATCTGGGCATCGTCAAGATGCTGGTGCGTCGCTTTGCCAATGTGAACAGCACGACGCGAACGAACTCGACCCCGCTGCGTGCCGCCTGCTTCGACGGACATTACGAGATCGTCAAATACTTGGTCCACCACGGAGCAGGTGAGTTGCAGCGTATTTCCAACTGATTTGTGATTTGTGATTGACATTTGCCTGTCGCTTGCAGACTTTGAGGTGGCCAATCGGCACGGGCACACCTGCCTGATGATTGCCTGCTACAAGGGACACTATCGCATCGCCCAGTATCTGCTCTCGCTGAACGCAGACGTGAACCGGTGCAGCATCAAGGGCAACACGGCGTTGCACGACTGCGCGGAGTCGGGCTCGCTGCAAATACTGCAGCTGCTGCTGAAGCATGGCGCCACCATGGACGTGGACTACTATGGCATGACGCCACTGTTGGCCGCCAGTGTGACGGGACACATGCCCATTGTGGAGCACCTCATAACGCTGCCGTGCGTGAGTCGAGTGGCGCGAATCGATGCCCTGGAGCTGCTGGGAGCGACCTATGTGGACAAGAAACGTGATATGGCCGTGGCCCTAACGCTGTGGCGGCGAGCGCTGGAGGAGCGAGCACAGGAGCCGCAGCTCCACAAAAAGGTGCAGGAACCGGTGCCGGCATACGAGCTGGTAACCGAGGTGACCACCATCGAAGAGCTGGAGGAGCTGGTTCTCGATCCGGACGAGATGCGCATGCAGGCGCTGGTTATCAGACAGCGCATTCTAGGACCGACGCATCCGGACACCAGCTACTACATTCGCTTCAGGTGAGTGATGCAGTGCCGCGAATTTGTTTTTTTTTTTATAATATAATTGATTCCTCTCTCTCTTTATAGGGGCGCACACTACGCAGACGCTGGCCGCTTCGATCGCTGCATTGAACTCTGGTCGTATGCTTTGACTATGCAACAGAAAATCTTGCAGCCGCTGAGCCCCATGACCCAATCCTCGCTACTGTCGTTCGCCGAGCTGTTCAGCTTCATGCTGGTGGAGGCGGGGCGGCTGTTGCCGCGCGGGCGTATCGTGCCGCCCATTGAGGCCGACGGCATGCTGGCCATCTTTCACAAGGCTGTGCTGGAGGTGGAGCGTGGTCAGGCATTTACATTGGAGCAGCATCTGCACCAGCAGCTGCTGCCCGGCGCCAACAAGCAGCTAACTCAGTCGCCATCCTCATCGTCGACCTCATCCTCCTCCAGCTCATCTTCGTCCGCCAGCTCAGCGTCGGCTTCATCATCGACCACGTTGCTGTCGGCGCACCAGCACGACTGCAATCACGATCCCAATGCACTAAGTCGCACTCTGGTCAGTGCCCTGCACATTGGCTGTCTGCTCAGTTCGCTGCTCGAGGCGGACAGCTTCTGTCCGGACATGCGGCACCAAGTGATGAACGCCTTGTACCGCCTCAACCGTCTCAATGTGCACGTGCGCTTTGGCCGCACCGCCCTGCACTATGCCTGCTATCGCGAGGGCACGCTGGTTGGCCGATATCCCTCCTGCCAGTTCCCATCCGTGTCGCTGGCCAAGGCGCTGCTCGAAGTGGGCGCCGATCCGAATGCCGTCGACGAGTCGGGCAATACGCCGCTGCACCTGGCAGCCACACTACAGCCCTATGTCGAGCCACTGGCACAGACTCTGCTCGAGGGCGGCGCACATTTGGTAGGTTTAAATAAATGAATGTGTTTTGTCCACTTATCCACTGTCTCCTTCTTCTACAGGACACCAAGAACGATGCTGGCGAGACGTTTGAGACGCTGTTGGCGCCCACACCTCTGCACAAGATCATCGATCCCATGAAGTATACGACGCTGGCCTGTCTGGCGGCGCGCACCATCAAGCAGCATAGCCTCGAGTACGAAGGAACTGTGCCGCCGGCGCTGTATCAGTTCATCGAGTTGCATTAGGCGCTGGACTGGACGAGAGAGCGATTAGGCTGAGACTCGCTGATTGATTTACACACACACGGACTCACGCAGAGACGGACAGACAGATTCTACCAAGTGGACAACCCGCCCGCCATCGTAGCCATGCCACGTGGATAGACATAATATATAGCAACTACCTACTACTACTACTACTATTACTTTTAACTATAGAGCTGATGGGAGAGCGTTACTAATGACTAGGAACTGATTTGTGATGTTTGCAAGCGAAGTGACCAATCCTGGTGCAGGATCCGGATTGACAACGATGGCGATTAACGATTGACGATGATGACACGCACTGTCAAATAGAAAAATAAAAAAATACAAAAAATACAAAAAAAAAAACAAAAAACCAAAACAACGACGACAAGAAAAAAAAAAGTGAAAACAGAAAAGGACAACTCAAATTCGCTGTTTATTATTTTGCTTGCAAAATGTGTTTTTATTGTGTTCTTGCTAATTTCTTTTGTATGTATGAAGTATGATAATAATAATAATAATAATATAATCATAATCATAATAATCTTAATAATACTGATAATAATAATAACATTGTGCATACGCCACGTGGCGCCGTCGGGCAGCTAACGCAATTGCACGCCTCCTTTGGGCTGCAGCAAAGTCCTCATAGTTGCCGCGACCACGCCCACGTCGTCTATTATTACTATGCATAACTAGCGTGTACTATTAAACTCTACGCCCCTCACACTCCCGACTGATCCGTTTGCCCGAGCAATAAATGTAAACTGAACGAGCACAGAGTTTGGAACAAATGCGATAATTCAAACATTTCTTTTCTATTTCCATGGGTGTTTTTATTCCATTTGCACGATAACGGTACACGGCTTGAGCCAGCAAGTTAATTCTTCTAACTAAAATATACGATAGGAATAATATACATATACATATACATATACATATACGTACATATACATATGCATATTTTACGCACTGTAAAATGTTAATATTATCGAAACAGAAACAGAACACACACACACACACAATGGGGCAGCGCGTCGACAGGTTGTTGATGGCCTTTTGTTGTGCTAATACGACTAGAACGGAGGCAATTGCCATTGTATGTAGTAATGCGCATTTGGGCGTGTCAAATGGTATGCACCTGCCCGAGGCACACTGGTGGCCAAAAAAGTTGGTCAACTGCGTCTAGCTTGAATTTTAGCTAGTAATAGACGGAACTTAATACTTAAATAAAATTTGAAATTAAATTGAATCGTAAATAAAACAACACAAATGTTTTCATAATTTATTAATAATTAAATTGACTTCAATTTAGCCTTTGTTTTGGTTATATTTGGGAAATATTTCTTGCTGATTTGGGAATATTTTAAATACATATATTTTTTTTAATTTATTCAAAATTCTGTCAAAATTATTAAAATTCTATAGCAATTTCCTTATTCAAAAAATGTAATAATAATGAAAAGATGGTGCTATTTATAGTTACAAATAAAAAATTCTTTGTAATTTTCTTTATTTCCTTTTAAAATTTTACTTAATATAATCAAATTGTATTTCAGTAAATTTGGTTTTGATCAAGTTTAATATTTTTTCAAATTTAAAAATTTCTAGTGAAATTTTATTTTTCATTTCACGTTTCTTAATATTTCTGTAATATTTTAATTTTGTTCTATATAAATTTTTAATATAAAATGTATATTTTTTTCTATATAAACTTTTATTATTGTAATTTTTCGCCAAACAAGTAATTTAATTTCCATAAAGCTCAGTTTAGTCACAATCAAAGATTTTAAATATATTTAATAAATTATATAAAACTTTTGTTTTTATTTTTGATCTACAATATATTAACTTATATTATTATCATTTTTTGCTCAACTAAGTTATTTAGAGCTTATCAATTTAGTCACAATCAAAGATTTTAAATAAGTTTAAAAAATTATTTAACAATTCAGTTGGTGTCTCAGGTATAATTTAGCAGAGCTCATTAAGAATTGATACAGCGCGACACTTTTTCTGGCCGGCAGTGTAGGCCCAACATGATTGAATTATATTGTCATGCATACGCAAACGATTTACGTAGATTTACTTACTTTAATCTGTGTGTGGGTGCGTAAGCGCACTATATAAATATGATATCTATGTTAAATTATGCAAATTGTATAATCGCCTAGGCAAGTAAGTCGCGGCAAGCGAACAATTTCGAATTTGGGCTCCGATGCGGGGGAGAGACTAGGCTTACCGAGAGGAATAACTATAGATGCCTAAGTTCAATGTGTTTCTTATACTAAGTTGTTAACTGTCTAAATATAAATATAAATATAAATATTAATATAAATATATATGTATGTATACAAATGCGTGTCTATATAGTATATGTGCCCATGTTTATCTATGCATGCGAAGCCCTAGTTTACACACTTTCAATGCGAAACACAAAACTGATAAATGATATTTTAATGAAACATCAGCAATGCATTTTGATTCGCGCCTATATAAAGCTAACTTGATTCCACTTGGATCGAGCAAAATGTTGCAGTTACTATTGCTTGGCCTCTTGGCCATTGTGGGTGCACTGGGCACGGAGTATTTCGAGAACTATTATAATGAGATCGATGTGGACGACGAGCAGGCAGAGGTGAAGACCCGCAACGCGATGTCTTCGCCGCTGCAGCTGTGGCCCAGCACGAGGATCTACTATCGCATCGCCAGCGACTGCAGTCCCGAGGAGGTGGCCAATGTGCACACGGCCCTCGCCACCTTCAACGAGCAGACCTGCGTGCAGTTCGAGGAGCTGTCGGGCCCGGCTGCGGTGGGCAGTCGCTATGTCTACTATAAGAGATCGGACAAGCTCTGCGGCACTCGCATTGGCTACAATCCCATTCCGCTCCTCGGGTCCGGCTCACACGATGTCCTGCTCTCGCCGAAGTGCATGGCCACGCCCGGCATCATCCAGCATGAGACACTGCATCTGCTGGGGCTTTACCACGAGCAGAGTCGTCCCGATCGCGATGAGCACGTTGTCATCGATTACGATAACATTCCGCGCAAGTATTGGTCACAATTCATGGCCACCTCGGCGAGCACCACCACCACATACGATGTGCCCTATGACTTTGAGAGCGTGATGCACTATCCGAAGAATGCCTTTGCCACGGATCCCAGCAAACCGACAATACGCGCCCTGGTCGATGGAGTTCCAGTGGAACGCGATATGGGACAGACGGTGGGCCCGACCGAGGGGGATTTATTCAAAATACGTCAGATGTACAAATGCGATCAGGCTTAATAATCACGTGACAGACAGAAAGAGAAAGAGAGAGAGAGAGAGAGAGAGAGAGAGAGAGAGAGAGAGAGAGAGAGAGAGAGAGAGTAATAGAGATAAAGAGAGAAAAATGGAATAAACTTTGGAAATTTTATTAACTAAGCCATTTTTATTTACTTGTTGAGTTGTTGAGAATCAGATAAGATCGGTCTAAGAACTGAGAGTTCTGGATAGTATTATTCTACTTTTAGATATTCTGCAGCCAGAGCCATATGCTGCCTTCGCCTATTACATAATTAGATTCGTTATGCTCCTTCACGAAAGTGAAATGGATATTATATTGGTAATGGTATTGCGCAACGTTTTTCATATTATACATCCGTCTGTCCATATGAGCAGAAGCTATTTAACAGGTATACTCGTATCGTTATCTGAAAAAGTAGTAAGGGTTTCCCGATACCACCACTAAAAACGTGGCAAATCGGAAAATGGATTTTCCTGTTATAGAGTGTGCAAGAGAGTTACAATTTGGAATGTAAACTCATATTAACAGTCTAAGATAGGGAAGAAAATAAAGGGAATATTTACGCCTATTGGCGGCGTGGTTAATTTGGTAATACTGTATCCTCTACAGTAATAGAGCTAGAATGCAAATGTTTTCAAGTAAAAAGGCCTATAAAGTTCGATGAGGAAAAGGTTCAGTCTCACCTGGGGCGTGGCAGATTGAACCTGACTATAGTGTCTATCAAAAATTCTACAATATTGCAGGCATTAGTAATGCTAGAGATTTGCTAATAATGAGAGTAATTTTAATTTATTTAAGTATTTTTCGTAAAAAAAATGTATTAAAAAAAAAAAATTAATAGAAAATTTAAAAAGTAAAAGATAAAAATAATGAGAGTTTTCTTAATTTATTTAAATATTTTTCACACAAAGAATAATTTATTACAAAAATAAAATAATAGATAATTTAAAAAGTAAAAGAAACTAATAAATATGTATATATATTATATTATATATTCTGTTAAAACAAGACAAAAATAATATAAAATATAATTTTTTAAGTCGTTTACAATCAATAATTATTAAAATCCATTTTTTTATTATATAAATTTTGTTCATAATTTCCAATAGAAACCTCGCAAGTTTAAATTAAATTTATATATTTATAGATAACATGATAAAGAGCTAAATATTTAATAAATCTTTCTGATAGATATGCCCAGTAGACAGTTAACTGCTGCTGCTGCTGCTGCTGCTGCTGCTGCTGCCTAAATCCTTTTCAATTTTGTGCCAAAGTGTCAAAGTCAGTTAACTGAATAGTAACTGGGCTGTGAACTATTGCAGGGTAGTGTGGGCTTCGGTTTGATTTGGGCAGACAGCCAAGGAAATTAATGTGAGCAAAGTGCTTAACGAGTGTGAGTGCCAACTGTCTTTACCAGCCCAAAGATGTGACTGTGTGTGAGAGTGAGTGTGCGTGCGTCTGTGTGTGTGTGTGTGTGTATTTGGGCTAGCTAGCAAAGAGCTTTGTCTCTGCAAACATTTCAAACTGAAGTTGAATGCATTAATATTGTGTATTTTCAAATTGTAAATGTGTCAAAAAAAAGGAAAGAAAGAAAAGAAACAAATAACAACAGAAAATGCTGACCATAACTTTGGCCTTAAGAGCATTTGCATATGATATGTGCGCCGGCATGGCTTAAGAGAGTGCTAGCAACCGGAAGTTCGAAACTAAAGAGCACTGGAAGTAGGAGTAGCACATGTTGCCTATGCCTGGCACCACTGTGCTCTAACTATGGCATGGCGAAAGCTCGCTCTCTGTGACGCGCTCTCCTTTTGCGCGCTCTCCTTTTGAGTGCTTTGGCTCTGCCGCCTCGTCGGTCGTCCGTCGTCGGCTGTCGGCTGTCGGGCTCGGCGCTGCCTTGGCTCATTTGTTGTGGTGTGTTCGAGTACTGCTTTCAGTATATTTAGTGCAGTCGTGTCGTTCGGTCGTTTCAACGGGACACCCGCATCGCTTTGGCCTAGTGAAAAGACAATTCAAGCACACACTCTCACACAAACAGCCAGCTCCTATACATTTGTGCGCGTCGTGCTTTATGTGTGTGTGCGCGTGTCCGTGTGCTGTAGGTGCGGCAACGGCCTGAAAGTAAAAGTTGTTCAATGTGCAACGGTAAATAAATAATTAAGCTAACATACCAGTCAACACTCAAGAGCAATTTAGTAAGTGTAAGCGAGAGAGAGAGATAATGTCGATGCAAATAAATATGCAACATTTGAAGTGAAGAATTGTGCGTAGAGTGTTTGTTAATAACAAGAAAACGAATGAATTTACTTAATCTCATTCTGCAGAAAAAGTGCTAAATTAACAGTTCTTTAAATGCGACATAACAGCTCTGTGCACAGTGGAAACAGTGGCTCACAGATTTCATCACACACATCCGCAAACACTTCAAGCACGTGGGCGAGTGCCCAGCCAAGGGCAGCCACGAACAATATGAGACCCAAGTTTTTTTGTTTTGATTTTAATGCTCAGCCCGAAGGCCGCACCAAAAATAAATATTGTCCTTTTTACCTTTTATTTATTTTTTTTGTTGCCCGCCAGGTGTAGCCCGAAATGCTTTAAAATACCATCACGTTAAAAAATCAATTCAGAAACCGTTGCCAAAAAAAGTTGGAAGCTGTAAGTTCTGAACCTGTTAAGGCAGGGGCACAGTGATATACATAGATATAAAAAGAAATGCTGTAAAACTATTTTACTTTTAACTAATTAGTAATTCTGAATGTTTAACGAACTTTTTCGCTGCAGTTCTTTAACTCATTTTGGATTAGTTTTCGGGTCCGTTGGCTGCTCGCTTGTCACATAAATTGACGCCAAAAACAAAGCCATAACAATTTGCATTTCTAATAAAAATCGTCCTTTGGCGCGGACCGCACACAATATTAAATGCATGAAGGGTTGCCAGATCTGGCATATACGTAAGCCTGCGAATTACGAGCGGTGGAAAAACCACTGAGCGAAAAAAAAAAGAAAAAGGGATAAGGAAATTATTTTTACGCCGCATTTTATGCTTCGGTTTTCTTTTGACTGGACGTCATGGGCGTAAATAGCCCCATACCGATTCGGTGAAACATTATCCTTTTTTTCTGTTGCCCTTTTGTTTGATTTTTTCTGTGGGATTTTAAAGCATTTTGAAGGGCTTCGACGGGTTACATTCCTTAAAGCAACAACGCGAACGAAACGAAAACCAAAAAAAAATAAAAACAATTTAACACCTGCTTCTACTTTCTATCTATAGAAAAGTTTAACATTTGGAATAGACAATTGAGTTACAACATCAACATCATCAACAACCTGTAATAAACACGAACTACTACTCAAACTCCTCGAGGTAAATTCCATTTAATTTATAAGCTAATAAGACAATAATTTCCTCTTTAATTGTCTGGATAATACAGATAATCACATAAATGCCGTTAGTCCCCCACCTCTATTATAAAAGCAGAACAACCACAAATGGCTCTAAAGCCAGGTAGGGGGATTACCTTGAAGAGCAAGCACACGTGGATTCTAATTTTGGTGTGCTTAACTTCGTTTGCGGTTCATTTGATGATGAGATACGGCATAGCATAGAGGAAGGGTGAAACGATAAGAAGGAAGAGATATAGTGCGCATATATGCAGCTCAATTGAACTATTAAATAATTAGTAGAAGTAGTCGACGAGCGAATTTCCTGGGATAAATTAATTTCGTTCTCATTATGTGATATTATGATAGCTTGACATTATTAATATAGAGGATAGGAATATGGGATACGTGATATATGGCAAAAACAATACAATTTAATATATTAATATTAGTATAATAAATATACATATACTACGTTAAAATACACTAAATATATGGCAGACCCCATGAATCAGGAGGATGGGCTAAGTAGGTCTAGTCATATCCGTCTGTCTATCGGTTCGTTTGAAAGCAGAGATCTCGTTAACCAGAAATGATAGCGACTTGAAATTATAAATATACACTCGTGTATGCCATGCGCAGTACGATTTTATCATTTCGATAACTCATCCAATAGCCTTATTACTATCGATAAAAATCTTTCATTTGATTTCGTTTGTTTGTATTTGTTTGTATGTGTATTTGCACATGCTTTTTGTTATGTACGCATAAAAGAAGCATATCAGCATCTTGCAGAGTTCAGGGTATCTCCCAGCGAGCAGTCTCGACTTGTTAGGAATAAAAATCTTTGAATTAATTTAAAAATAATAATTCCTTCTTTCTTAACAACAAATTTTATTTGTTTGCTTAAACTAAAATGCTGCGTTTAGCTTTTAAGAGAGCGAATCTGATAAAACTTACAAAATGTAATATAGCCGGGTAAAATTGAGCCATTAACCAGTTCTCAAACTGTGCTGAGCGTCCTTTGGTGTAGTTTGTTTGCATATTTTAACTTTAATTAACTATTAGCTTAATTGTTCGCATTATGCATATTTATGTCATATTGAAGGCATACCGCTGTAGGAATGGGAAGATATTAAAAAAGACGCTAAATAGCTGAAGATTCAATAGAACTAGTTTAACCATCTCTAGCTGTCATAGTCTTTACATTTGACTCAATATTTAGTTAACTGAATTTACACTTTTTGGTAATCAGATAGGCAGAGCGAGAGAGAGAGAGAGAAAGAGAGCGAGAGAGAGAGAGAGAAAGAGAGAGAGAGAGAGAAGGGTGGATTTATAAACCCAGCTTGGCTCGACTCTTTGTCCTCATTCCTTGATTACCTTATAACCCTAGTTTGACTTTCCTCTTTGTTCTGATTCCTTTCTTCCCCTTCATAGATTCTCAATGGCAACACAATGCCATACTCTTAACACCCCAATTAGAATATAAAGCACAAATTCCATGCCTCAAGTTTAATGCATTCATATACATAACAGAAGTTGGGTCTAGTACTCGGCGCTCTATAGACCCGAATGCATAATAATTACGCAATGGCCCAGAGGTGGCAGACAGAGAAAGGCTTCACTTATCCGTACACAGATTTAGCATTGACACCAAAACCTTTTTTTTTTACCTTTGATTTTTTTTTGTCAACCGTGCCCCAAATATGGGGAAAATATTGTAAATTTGACATTGTCGATTTTAATCTTTTCGCTCGCATCGGAGTTAAGCTGTGAACACAATAAATACGCATTGGCATTGAGCTTGGACTGTGTCATTTTTGAAATTTGAATATTCCAGAATTTATTTCGTTGTTTTATTTAAGCTCGAAGCGGATTAATGTTTTTTCATTTACAGTATTAAACTTAACTTTGTGTTGTTTCGGTTATGGGAAACATTGTGTCATGCGGAAAAACACATTTGCAACAAATGCCATTCTCGAATAATTAATATGTAAATGTAAAACAAATAACACGGAGCATTTAAAACAAAGAGAGAAGCCAAAAAAATGTGGAAATAAAAAATAGCACCTATTGTATTTAATGCGGCCAATAAAATTTATTATGCATATGATAAATGTGGAAATGCGCAACAAAGGAGGCGATATTAAGTGCAGCTGCAACTGCAGCAGAGGTCGCTGGATAATTAAAGTAAATTTTTATTGGCCCAATATGCATTGTTTTTAATCAAATATAATTACACGGCCTGCATATTTCATTAATTAATTGAAGGCGCCGGGGCGTGGCACGCCTATCTGACCCTTTTGACAGCTGTCACAATGTCAATGACCCATGTTCATATCGTATATATGATAAGAGTATATAGGGCTTATACGGTATACGACATTCAGATACGATATTTGTCATCTATAATGCTTGAATCATCAGTTAAAGCAGCTTATACAGCCTTTGCTGTTCGCGAACGAGTATCGTGCAGTCAGTGTTATGCGATTGCAACTTTCTCACTTGGCTTTTTTTTGCTGGGGCTTCGGCCAACGCACATTTTAATGGAAATTATAATGAAGCTCTGTGCTTTAATTATGCAACGCGCCAGGGCAAATGAGCGAATGGGCGAACGGGCGAATGGGTCAGGCACTTACAAGTTAATGCAACAACAGCGTGATCTGCTTTTAGCTGACTTTGGCTTAATCCACTGCTCTGGTTTCGCTCCCTGCGAATCCACGTGGCGTATACGCAACGCACACCTTGACACTAATAATGCCTAACAAAAGAAGAAGAAGAAGAAGCAGAAGTAAGGAGAAGAAGAAAGGAAATAGCTTACAGCAGTCGCTCAGCCACTCGCTCACCTTGGCTTACCTGTGCCGCAACTGTCTGATTGTTGGCAAGATGAAATGCCATTGCGGCCAGGCCCTGGCCAGGCCACGCTAAGGACTCGAACCTGCCTTGTGGCAGGCAACAGCTGCAACTTTCGCTGTTTCTCCAAATAAATTTGTTTGTTTTCTTCTTTTCTTCGAGTTTATTCGAGCATTGGACATTTTGTGCCGCTGGATAGTTTTTGATGTAACTTGTTTTGCTATTTATTAGAGACAAAGTTGGATATAATATGGATAGAGGTTATAATATATAAGAGATATGCCATTTTAGTTGATTGTATATTGTTTTCGAAGATATTTATAGCGAGGTCTTATTTAGAGTATTGTAGTATAAATAGTTAGGAGTGCGAATGTTTGTGATGAATGCAATATAAGTAAAAAATAACGAGTTAATTCTTTAAGTAAGAAAATTTTGTAGTTATAGACCTTATATCAATCTATATAAATTTTGATAAATTTTTGTATATAATTTCTATAATTTTTGTCTAGAACTCAGCTCAGTTGTTCTGCTCATAGGAGCAAAAAAAATCTGGAAAATTTAACTTAGGTGCCTTAATGGAGTGAATTTAATTATAATATAAACACAGCAAGTCTTTTATATTCTAGAAGCTTCAGCTTTGATCAAATTCTCTATAACCTCAAAAAACACCTCAAGTTGTTTTACAATTTAAAGATTTCTGCTTACATAATTGTTATATCTTATTTTATATATTGACATCAGTCAATATGTATCTAAATTAATCAATAGTTTCTTATAAATAATGGTATCAGCAAAAACACAATGAAAACACATTCAGGGTATTTCGTAGTCAGGCATTTCCTCGCCGAGTATTCGCACTAGTTAATTTCATACATTTTTAATTGGTCAACGTTGAAAGAGCATTTCTAATGCATAATAAATGAATGTCGTGGACTTAAAAGTCGATAAAGTAAAGAAACTAATTAAGGGCGTAGCTAAATGAACATTTCAATTCTCAATTTATATGTCGATAAATATGTGATAGGGTCTAAGCAGCTAGAGCTAGCTCTATTGTTGTTGGCGAAGACTCCGCCGTCAATCTGAGCTCAATTTGAAACAGTTTGACCTTTGCCCTTATACCATTTTAATTATGCAAATATTTTTAGATTTATAGAATGTTGCGGTCTGCGTTCAGACAACGCCAATCCACAAATAGAATAAGGAAATTAATTAAGTTAAATTCTTAAATAATATATAAGAGAAAAACATGGTATTAATAGCAATCTCTTCGAATTAAATAGTTTCAAACTGTTTTGAGCTTTAGACAAAGTTAAAGTTTGTTTCACAGAAGTTTTAATTAATTACTTGGTGTAAAGAACTTCAATTGGTTGGCGTTTAATAAAGTTTTATTGGTAATTTGAGAAGAGTTGCATTAATTGACTATAAAGATTTACCCCCAATTGAGAGTCTATCTATTGTCTCAGTCTTTGAGTTAACTAATAATGCTTAAGTTTTTCATTTAGGTGTAAGTAGGAGTAAGTAAGGTCAAGTTTTCTTATTTTCAATACGTTCGCTCTTACTCTGAATTCTACTTAAAATTATTTATGCCAAAGGTCGTAATTCAAGTAGAATTACATAGATTTCCATTAAAATTATTTGCCGCCCTCGCCTGCAGCTCTGATTATAATTTTTGGAATAACATTTCGCTTGAGAGGCAAAACATTTGCAAATTGTATTCTTTTCTCTCTCTCCCACTCTCTCTCTCTCTATCTCTCTGTCTGTTGTCTCTCTTTTCTTTGGCATTTGGGCAGTTAGAGATACAGATTCATAAAGCCAACAAACAGTGGGGACAACGCGTTTCAGAGCTAATATATATAAGATATTTGAGTCGCACGGCCTCATACTTTAACTATACAGATACAGATACAAATACAAACACATCCACACCCACACACACACACAGAATACAGCACGTGCCGGCAGACACACAAAATTCCATTTATTTCGGCTTTGACATTTGAATTTTTAATGAAATTCCAAATATTTTAACGCTGACTTTTTTGTTTTGCCTTTTTTCCCTGTATTCATCTCTCTCTTTCTTTCTCTCTCTCTGTTCTCAGACTATATCTCTTGCAGTTGCCGCTGTCGACGCAGGACGAAGGACGAAGGACGAAGGACGAAGGACAATCGCAATCAGTACGCTTGCCGGCCGGCAACGGCCGCTAATGAAGATGAAGTGATAGCCAGTGATATCGTGTTAAAGTGGAATTAAATAGAATATAAATCGCTGGAAAAATGACAGCGATTTCTCAGCACCAGCCGAGCAGAACAAATGCAAAGTAGTTTGCCAACATAGGACTTGGGCAGCGACAGCAGCAGCAGTAGCAACAATAATCTCGAGCGGAAGAGGAGGAGGAGGAGGAGTGACGCCCTAAGCTAGCCGGGCAATTTGTAAGCCGGCTCGGCAATTTCACGCATCGCGGCAGCATGGCAGGCGCTAATAAGGCGACCAGCCACGCCCCATTGTTATACAGTTGCCAAAAAAATGCCCATTCTCAGCTAGATTCGAGTGCGCCTACCAACTGAGCGAGCGAGCGAGCGAGTGACTGACTAGTCCCAAAGTAGCCCCCCTTTTCACACACACACACACACACACATACAGAGAGAGACGAGTGAAATATTATGGCAACTTTTCAAATGGAAAAACGCCAGCAGCAACAGCAGCAGCGGCAACAGCAGCAGCAGAAACAAACGAATTTAAAACAACGACAAAGACATCAGCATACAGATCGTGCAGCAGACTCGCGGCAGGAGCCGCAGGACGAGGAGAGCCGGCTGGGGACATTCACAAATTGCAACCGGCTCTGGCCGACAACCTGCTCCACGGCAGCCAGCGTCACATCTGTCGACTGCAGCAGCTGCCAGCGGGCGCTGATTATGCTCAGCATGCTAGTGGTTGTCATCGTTGTGATATCCGGCAATGGAGGTAAGTGACAGACCAACTAGTTTATGCCCATTCTCATTTCTCAGTTCTCATTTCACATTTCACATTTCTCAATTCGCATTCTCATTTCCATTGTCATTTCCATGCTTATTCCCCATTTTCCATTCATTTCCCCTCCGCCCCCCACTTTAATCAAATTTCGTGGCCCACTTTTTGTTCGAGCCTCTTTCTCCTTCGCCCGGCACAAATTGCAATTGTTGTCAAATTGATTTGACCAATTTCATTTATTGATTTCGATTTTCGATATCATTCATTTCGCTCGCCCGTCCAATGAGTCAGCGGCAAAAGTAACACACAAAATAGAATAGAGCTCGAGTCCTGCCAACTTGGCATTTTTCAACGCTTCGCTCGGCCCTACATCGGTCTTATGGCCCCAGTTTTTTGGTTAGGTAATTAATTTTCTTTCTGCCTCTAAAGTCTGGGGAAATCAATGTTTCGGCCAGACCAGACCCAGGCGCTGCCAACTAGTAGTTGTTGCTGCTGGGCGCCCAGTTCCCTAGCGATTTTCATGCCCTGATTGAGTGGATGCGAGCCGTGAGTATCTGCATGAGTAACTGCAACAGTATAGGTGTGTATGTGTGTGTATGTGTGTGTGTGTGTGTGTGTGTGTGTGTGTGTGTGTGGTCGGCCTTTCATTTTACTTTCATTTTTCATATGCCGTGTGCTCGCTTAATGACAAGCCTGCCTTGGGGCTTTGCGTCTCGGGCCTCGGGCCTCGAGCCTCGGGCCACCTGAGTGTTGCAGATAGCCAGGCCACATGATCATTAGCTCCTAATGAACTGGCAAGTCCAATGCGCGAGCTTATCAGATGATTATTAGATAGGCGTTCGCGACTATTCACAAATTAGATTGCTAAACACGAATACCATTAATTGTTGAGTATCTATTGTTTGTCATTAGTGTATAAATATAATTATAGGAAGTGTAAAGAAATGCTGTTTGAAATGCCTTTGATGATAATAATTTAATTGGAATTTTTTGTAGGATCTCGTAGCTCTCATATAAAACCATTACATAAAAGCCAAATGAAGATATTATGAAATCGAATATTATACATATATATATAAATATATGTATATCTAAAAATTATTTCGCTATTTTTCATACTCTGTTTCTCAAAGGGGAAAACAGAGTATATTTTGTTTTGTTTTAGAAGTATTTTATCAAATCAAGATTTTTTGGCATTTATATTCAAAACTTAATTAATCATCATTTAATCATAACAATATGAATTATCATAATTATATTAATATATATGAAATACTCTGTTTATTAGATCATGTGTTCAATGAAGCACCTCTATAATACAAACATGAATTGCTTTAGCCAACTTAATATGAGACTTTGCATAAAATATTTTTGAGATTTTTTTATATAAATATAATAAATATCAATAATATTACCTAAGTAATACATATATATATATGAATCAATAGATCTCATTGAACAAATCATTTGCATATCTTGCCATTATAATTTTCATGTAAAACTTATTCAAAATTTGTTCCGAAATTATTTTAAAATTCATTCACAACAAATCGTCAACAATTTGGTGAACTGTCGAAAGTCAAGAACCTCAATCAAGAAGTGAAAACAAAATACATGAATGCGAAAATTTTGAAAAAGAAATATTCAAATGACAAACATTCAGGCGACTCACGAATTCCTACTTTCAATTTAGCGCATACTTTACACAAATTCATAAAAAAATGAAAATAAAACAACAACAATAAAAGACGCGCACACGCTATGGCTTTAAATATTTAAAGAAGTTTTGTTTGTGGTGCGTTTGGCAAAGGAAGATGTCAAAAGCTCAACAACAACAGCAACAACAACAACAATATCTAATTTTTTAAGTGAATTTAAAAATTTAAAACTTTTTAACAGACGTCATTTGAGCACACACACACACACAATCATATACTATATACATGATACTCCCCACACACACACACAGACACACTCAAGCAGGAAAATGAGCAAAAAGTTTTGACATTTCAAATGTTTCTGACAACAACAAAGCCATGTTAATAATAACTGCGCGGGTGTAACAAACTACAACAACAACAACAACTGGAAACAACAACAACAACAATCTAAACAGAAAACAAGAAGCTTTGCAACAGCAACATGCCCTGCGGTGCGACGCTTGTTCGCCGCTGATGTTGTTGATGTCGACGTCGACGCTGACGCTGACGCCGACGTTGATGCCGCGACATCGCAACGACCCGGCATATGATTTTTTGATTTCTGCAGGGCGCTTTTAAGCCAGTGTATTGGAGTTCTAATTTATGTTGTTGTTGTTGTTGTTGTAGTTGTTGTTGCTGTTGTTACTGTTGTTGCCATTACCGTTGCGGTCGCCGCATCCCAAGCAGTCAATTTATTTTAATTTCTAGCCAGCGGCTCTTTATTTATCATGTTGTTTTGCCCAGACAGCCCAGGCAGACCATGATGTTCGGTTCGCTTGGGATGGGACGGACAGTTGGGATGTGTGCGTTGCAGCAACTTATTAGCAACATTGTTTGCCTTGGCAATTGAACAGCGGATCAAGCAAGGCGAACGCAGACGACGAGACGCTGTCGATACAGTTCGATGTTGGGCCTAGAGGGGTATATTGATGCGTTTGATATTTGTTAACTATGAATATAACAGCAGAGTTTGTGAAGAAAGTAATAAAAAAATATAACAGAACAGAAGAGAATCGAGATAAGAATCATTGTTCCTATTTACTCAGTGTATCATTAGAGTTGTGAAAATATGTTTATTTGCAATCTGTTGATCTATTGATTATAAATAACCGGATATAACCATATATTATGTGTATAATATCTAGTATAATAATATACTATACGTACTATTGTTTATTTACTGTGCATTAGGAAGGTCCAGCAAAACACCTAGCGAAAGCGTCTATGTTTCATATGCTGGACCTAACTCATAGACCTGAAGAAATCCTTAGATCGTAAATTATACACATAGTATATGGTTTCAGTTCAATGGAGCTCAAACCATCAGGGTATTTATAATTAATGTCAATTAAATTTGCTTATTGTTATATTAACAGATTGCAAATTATCATCTTTTATGTTTATCAAAATTGGTAATATCCATGGAGCACCAGTTATTATCATGGACTGGTATTGCTGTAGTATTTCAATAGGGAATATAATTGAATGCACATTTAAAGTCAACTTTCACTTACAGAGTATGCTGCAGTTGGTAGCATAGCAACGATTGCTGTTGTGCGGTCTGTCGAGCTGCGGCTGTCAATACAACTAGTGCCACGTATAGCGGCAAGGATGTGCGACTTATCTGGCCAAAAACATGACCAGGGGCGGGCTGGCTAACAGCAGCAAACGAGCTAGATAAGTTGTGTGCGTGTGTGTGGGAGTGTGTGTGTGTGTGTGTGTGTGGCTGTCAGTCTTATGGCAACGTGCACAACATGTTTAATCTAATAAAGTCGCTCGCTGGCAACTATAAAATGGTCGCCAGCACAGCTCGCCCAGCGCCATAAAACGACGCTGCCTGGGCGTAATAAGCGTATCAAGTGCCAGGCAGACCTACACACACACACATACACAAATACACACTTGCACTTAAAGAAAGCAAAACAAACACATACACACACACACATAGATGCTTGTGTGTGTGTGTCTCTGGCAGACGTATCGGCGTCGTCCTTGCTGCTCGCTGCTAAGTGATGGGATAAATGGCGGTGGATAAAAATTGCTCGTAACTGCGACAATAGCAAGTGAGCTACACTATACCCTCTCTCTCTCTTTCTCTCTCTCTCTTTCTCTCTTTCATTCTCTCCCTGTAGTTGTGGCAGCAAACATGAAAATTTGATAAACGTAAAACATAATAAAAACAAAACAGAGAAGCTCGCTTCGAAACTTTATGCCCCATATGCGCTATGCGCATAACAAAGTCCAACTACGCGCACGTGTGTGAGTGTGTGTGGGGGTGTGCGTAATTTGCTAATTACCTAAATGGTTGCAAGGTATTCGACCCAAAACGAGTTTATATACGGCAAGTCTGTGTTTGTGCTATCGATGAAAAGCAAACAATGCGCTGAGCTTGCTCTGAAACACAAAAGTTTCGCATGGGCTAAAAAGTTGAGTTGAGTCGAGAGCCCATTCGAGGCTGTTAGGGCTAAAAGTAATTGAACAATTATGGTAACGATATTGCATATGCGCAGTTACCAATTTAATTAGATCCGAGTGAAGGGACAGCCATCCGCCTGTCAGCCAGTCGCTATCCAAACAATTTAAAGCAATTGCCAGCAATTTGTTAACTCGTCAATTCTCATTTTAATGGCTGACAACTTGAGCCATTTGCTGGCAAAGCTTAGAAATATTTTCTATAATTGATTGTTTATTGTGGAGCTTAGAGTTTATATTGAAGTAATTGACTTAATTAAGACTGCAAATTCTTAACGTTTTGCTGTGGCCTTGGCCTATTCATATGTATGAGACTTAATATGTAATAAATTTATTGAATTGCATTGATTTAATTAAAAATTTTAAGATATTTTTATATATATATATTTTGTTTTTAATTATTCGAATTTTTGAATAACTTAATAAAGTGCGGAATATTGTCAAACGAGAGTAAATTAAACTCTCAATTGACATAAATGAAAGTATTTGATCTCGTTTAAAGTTTTATCTTATTTATAGTCATATTATTAACAAACTCTCCGAATTTGAGAAATCTATAAATATATGATGTTCAGTTGTAGTATCAGTATTTTTATTGATATATATATATAATAATAATAAATAATTAATTTATGAAAATTTATAAAAATAAAATTTAATAATTTATGAAATCGATAGAGCATTATTTTATTATCGATAAAAATCGATTACTTACTTACTATATATGTAAACCAATATTTCAAATACTAAAATCATGGGCTTTGGTAAAAATATATATAATATATAAATTTGAATAAGAAAGTCTGTGCTGAAAAAAAGTAATTCAATAATTAACAGTAGTTATATATAAAAAAGTATAATAAATGGGTTTAGGGTATCTCTTAGTCGGGCAGTTCCGGCTAAAGCACTCTTTGTCTCAACTAAATTGTAACATCAATGCATCATATTACGTTTCAGTAAGCATTTCCTTTTCTCTGTATATAATCTAAAGACATTTCATATCTCTGATTATCGGCAGTATCAGTAATAAATAGATAGGTATTCGCATACATTCGCATACATAATGTTTCCATACAAAGTAATATCTACTTATCAGCTCATCAGTCAACTCGCATTCATTCCATTTTCATCAGTTATTTTCTTTGCCGAAACTCAGTCCGCAAATGTGTTGCAATTGCTGCGGAAATGTTAGATAGAACAGCGTCAAATATGAAGCGGATGCAATCACAAATTAACTATTTCCTAAACACATGTCACACTCGAATATGTTTAGCAGATGAAGACAATTTGAGGACAATTGGGCGGCAATGAGCACGTCTGACACACTTTCTTGGCGAACGCTGTTGCATTTTGATTTGATTTTGATTGAATTTGCAGTTGGATGCACTGATAACATTGTTCGTTGAATGCCTCTTCTTTGCAGTGTTGGCGGCGCAGCGTGACTCGTATAAGTCGAAGGATGTGGGCAGCAGCAATAATGCCATACCGAGCGAAGGCGACGCAGCGGCTGCCGCTGCTGGCAATGGTGTCGCCGGAAGCGGAAGCCTGGCCAGCACGACCAGCAGCAACGGAAGTAACAAAAATGGCCATGCCCCCGGCACTGGCCAATCATTGACGACCGACAGCGGCTCCAAGTACAGCGCCGCCAGCTCAAGCCTCAACGCCAACGGCAACGCCAACGTCAACGCCAACGCCAAGTCCAAATCGAACTCCAACTCCAATGCCAACTCCAACTCAACATCGACAACAGCTATGAGCGGCATTGCCAGCAGTAGTTTCCACCGGGGCAACTCGATAGCATCGCTGGCCGCCGCGGCCAGCATCAATCGGAACAGCATCGATCTGGGCGAGGACTCGCGCAGCAGCGGCCCCTACTTCGACAAGGGCGCCTCCAAGAATGTCACCGCGCTGCTGGGCAAGACGGCCTACTTGAACTGTCGCGTCAAGAATCTGGGCAATAAAACGGTAAGTGAAACGCAATTCCACTAAAGGCCAAAAGCATTTGCAATTGTTATGCCATTAGTTGCCATCAAAATGTGATTTGTAGTGCATGTATGTGAGTGTCATTGTGTGTGTGTTATATTTCATGTTTTTCAGCTAATTAGCACGTAAACTGCGCCCACATGGCGGCTTTGGCTAATTGTTCCGCTGCCAAACAAAATGATTAATTATACTGAAACAGGAAACAGATTTTACTTTATTCAACTTTGCCGGCTCCGACTTCGTTCACGTTGTCGTTGCCGTTGTCGTGCTGTGCGCGGAAGGAAATGCCGCAAACATTTCGAAAACACACAAAACTCAACTACCTCCTGCTCTCTCTCTGAGCCAACACCACAACACTTCCGACGTAGGCTTTAGCCAGCCATCCAGCCAGGCAGCCAACCAAACCAAACCTGCTAAACTATTCAAATCGACTACGGGGACCCAAAACCTCGAACCAGAAAAGAATGAAAATAACAAAAATTGAAATTTATGTAGCAAAGCTTTCATTTTGTTATTTTTATACCCTCAGAACTCAATGAAAGTGTGCAAAAAGGGTATAATGGCTGCGTGCAAATATGTTTTGCTACCCCAATAATGACATAAACCGTCTATATTATTGCCCGGCAGCAGACGAGTTGCTCAATAAACTCCAAGAGATATTTTTAACGTGAATTCTTTTTATGGAATTGAACTTGAATAAGTGATTACGTTTTTGGTTTTTATGGAATTACGAACTGAGTGTTGCCAAGCAGTACAGGGATTAAAGATACTGAACCGATTTCTAAATTTAGGGATAATCAAAAATTATAAAAATTAAAAAAAAATCTTAAAAATTTTTTAATTAATTTATTTATAAGTAGAAACATTTTAAATTTTTTTAATTAAAATTTTATTAAGATTTTGAAAATTTTTATAATTTTTGATTATATCCAAATTTGCAATTGGTTCAGTTTCTTTAATCCCTTTGTTGGTTAGCAACACTCAGTTCGAAATTCAATATTTTCATATATCAATCAAATTTTTTTCAACATCCGCGCTTAGGGTATTTGCTAGTCGTTCACTTTCGCCTTCACTTTAACTGATTTGCTTTTAGGTTTTGTGTTCGTTTTCTTTTTCATTTTTCATTTTTATTATTATTTTTTTTTTTTTTTTTTTGGTTTTAGTTTTGCAACCTGCGCCGTAGTCACTCGGTTTCCGCTGCTTCCTGTGCGGCATCGTTGCCATTGGTGCGGCCCTATTTTTCGATAATAATATGTTACATGTCTGGTGTTCGGGTCTCACCTGCACTTCTGAGCGGGTTGAATGGCAGAGACGTTGGCTTTGCGGTTTCGAAAACTAATTTGCGTGATTATTAAATTCGAGTAGCTGCGGCTGAGCGCTCGTTCCGGCCTGTTTGGGCATTTTGGGAGGGTGCTGGGAGTGAAAAGTTTTTAGGACCTTCGTTAGATAGGCTGTCAACATACACGAAGATTTAGGTCAGCGGTTGGGTCAGGTCGGGGCGCTACCTTGGAATTGTTGGCAACTTCATTAGATGCCAATTAGTTGGATAACTTCATCGATCATCAGCAGACAGCCGCTGAGTTAATTAACTAGTTTTTATGCCTGTGATTCACTCAATGGGAAGTGGAATATTTAAATATAGAAAGTTTAGTTGAGTAGACTTAACTGAAATGTATATGGGTAATATTATTTTTGTTTTAGATGATTGCATTTCCATTTCCCATGCTTAATACTATGATACCCAATACGGCGTACGCTTAATAAAATGCCAAACACCTATATATAGATATATTATATTAATATTATATAGATATATTATATATATAATTAGATCTCATAGGCCCTAGTTAAGCTTAGATTTTAAATCAATCTGCTATACTTTGTCATTTTCAATTTTTTACACAATTACCAAAGATTCTTGGAGCGTAAATACATTTTCATTTCTTTCGCCTGTCAGCTTAAAGTCTAATTAGCTTTTACCTTGTGGCATGCCACAGCAGCAGCAGCAGCAGCGCTTCTAACCGCAAGCCCACGCTCAACCCTAAAAGTTAACTTTTAAACTTAATTTCCATTTCCGACAGCGCACCTCATCGCATCCCCTTCCCCTTCCCCTCCCCATCCCCCAAAGAACATTGCCATGAAGTAATACATCATTGGAGCTGAGATTTCAGTGGATCTGGTGAAAAACTTAAGCCAGCCGACAGAAAGTGAAAAAAAATCGGAGGTGTTAGCCGCCCTCTGTTTTATGTGCGCGCTGTGTAATGATAAACAGGCAACGGATGTTTATGTTTTTCACATTATTAATGACGTTTTTCATTAGAGTCGCAGTCGGAGTCGACATTTAACGGCTGCCGCTGCTGCCGCTGATAACAGCATGCGAGCGGTAATGAGTTTTAAGGGGCGTGGCAGCCTGCCTGGCGCCCCCAAACGAGAAAACAAAGCGCTTCTAAATAATTCAAAGCTAAAGTAAAGTCTGCAGAAAAAGTTTAGGTGCGTAATAATAATAGATTAATTTTGGGCGTGTGCGACGGCTAAAATACCCTGTAAAGTGGAAAAGAGAATTGGTTATTAAACTTTTGAAATGAGCAATAAAATATATGAAATGTAATATGAAATTGAATAAAATATTCCAAATAAATATCAATAAAATATGGCAAGCAAATCAGTTCCTTTTATAGCACTGAAAATAGGGTATATATATGCGACAGCTAAGGAAGGAAAAATGGTTATAAAACTTTTTAAATAAACAATAAAATATATAAAAAAATATATTAAATGAAAAAAATATTCCAAAAAAAATCAATAAAAGCTTACAAAAAAACGCCTTTGTTGCAGCCCTGCGTACAGGGTATGTTATAACAAGCGGCTAACAAATTTTAAAGCATACTTTCGTGCGCCCTGCAAATTGAGCCATAAAACGTCAAACATTCTGCTGCTGCTACTGTTTGGCCAGCATCCAGAAAGAGTATTAACTCTGGCTGCCATGCAATCGATACACAAATTTTACGATACTGTAAACACGCATAACGCGCATAAACTTGGCAAACGGAGGGCGTTGATGCTGGATGCTGGATGTGGGATTGGGATGTTAGATTTTGTGGCTGGGGCAGAGCTAAGCGAAATGTTCGAGGTTGCTGGCAGCATGAACTTGGCAACGCCAGGATGTGTTGGTGTATGAATGTCTCAGCATTTGCTGTTAATTACATGCAACTTTCTTTAAGCAGAGCGGCAAACTTTGGACTAACATTGCTTTGGTGCTTTGGTGCTGCTGTGGCACCTGCGCAATCTGGCGCAGGCAGGCTGTCCGTCGGCGGGTTTCTTGTCCATTAACTTTGCCGTCGCTCTTGTCGTCAGGCAGCATGCTGTTAAGCTGTTGTCATTGAAATTGAAAATGAAAATGCAAGCAGCTGACGTCTGACACGCGATACGCTGTGGGCGGGGCGTGGGCGACGGGAGATGGGCGATGAGTACACCCCTAAATCACAGTCACTTAAAAATGTTGAGCCAAGACACGTTAACAGCAGGTGGTTGCCAAACAGGTGTGCATTAGCATGGGCGTGCCACACACTGCCGTGCTGCCTTCAATTTGACTTCGAGCAGTCGCCATTGTTGCCAGCGGCACGACACGGCCCACTGATAAGGGTAGGCACTGCCGTGGCGACCCGGGACGCACCCTTCGGCAAGGGTCGCTTGGCTTGGCTTGGCTGACACATGTGTTGCCCTTGCGTCAAAGTTTTTGCTTTTCTCTGGCAGGCGGCAAGCAACGTATAAAAACATTTCAAAATAAATTTGCATTTTCCGTACCCAAGCTGAAAGGCACCGCCTCCATCTGCGCCTCCGTCTTCCAGAGATTGTGCGTGAAATAGACTTTTTAAACTGTTTGCCCAATAAATTAAACTAAACATGCAAATGCTCGGGCTGTGACAAATGAAATCTTTTCTTGTGGCTAAACTTTTGATTTGATTTGATTTGATTTCAGATGCTCTTGCAAGTGTCGTGGGTTCGACATCGGGACATACATTTGCTGACAGTCGGACGCTACACGTATACATCGGATCAACGCTTTCGAGCCATACATCAGCCGCAGACCGAGGACTGGATGCTGCAAATCAAATATCCCCAGCATCGCGACTCCGGCATCTACGAGTGCCAAGTCTCGACAACTCCGCACATGAGTCACTACATCCATCTGACAGTTGTTGGTAAGTGGAATCATAATTGTAAATATAGGCTTTATAAACATACATGTACTCCATATCTAACAATTTATTAAAATTGTTTATTACTAAGATAATATAAACCAAAATAAGGTTAGAACTTGCAGTCATTAACTGTAGAGTCATTTCAGCTATACTATCATATTCTGTCAGTCAATATTTGAATCAGAATAAAGTTAGAAATGTATTGGAATCCTTTTACTAATAGTTAAGTGCAGCACTTAAAAGTTGTTCTGTAATGTACATAGAAAATCATGCCATTAGCAATAGATAATGCTAACGATGCTTTCGTTACCAATGTTTGACTTGTATACCTAATGAGCTTATAGTTTGTTTAATACTCAAAGTATGCAAACATTTTGGGTCAAATGAGGTTTCCTGTTTACACAAAGCCATATTAGAACCCTTTTTCTTTTCGGAAGTTTTTGTGAAAAACAATTTCCTGGTCTTATATTTCAATCATGATGCAACATTAAAATAAATACCAATCGCAAAGAGTGTAAAGTTATTTCAACCTTTAAAACTTGTTGCTAGAGTACGGGGCGCAAAGGTGTAAAGGGTACAAGAGGTGGGCGCGCCTCTCCACTTCACTTTCATGGAAATTTTCAATGGAAATCTTTTGAAATTGTTGCGCATTTAAATTACACTTTTATTTCTAATGAGGATGCTTAGGCGAGCTAAAAATTTGTATTTACCTAATTGCTCTTTTATTCGAGCTAAGCTCACGTACCGAAAGAGCCCTAGAGGAGGCCCCTTTTGAATGAAAGCATTTGAGAGCCAGCTGATGAGTATTTAGTGTTCCGGATTGGGTTAGATCTATCGGTTCATGGTTTGAAACATTGTATTAAACGAAAGTTCAATCAGTTTTTTCTTTGTTCTCTTTTCTTTGCAGAGCCCTCGACGGAAATTATTGGCGCACCGGACTTGTATATAGAGAGCGGCTCGACTATAAATCTCACCTGTGTCATACTCAACTCACCTGAGCCGCCGGCCTATATCTTTTGGAATCACAACAACGCTGTAAGTGTAAGATACTCTTTTTTATATTAGGGTTCACTTGGCTCTCTCCTCTTTTCTTTTTGTCAATTTCGTCAGCCAATTACTTTGGGGTATCATATTATTGCGCTGCTTATAAACGATGAGGGATCTGAAGCGTCGCCTCATTTTAGTAACTTTTAAATTAGCTTTGCAATAGCAAAAACTGTTTAACTTTTCTTTTTTCATTTTTTTGCGTTCTTCTTTTTTTTGTTCTTTTTTGCACCCCTTCTTATTTGGTGTGTTTCTATTTTGTTGACTGCAAGAAAATGCTATTTAAGCACTATGCGAAGCGAGGGACCCCAAAGAAAAAAAAAACCCGTTGAGGCAAGGGTTTTAAATGGATTTTGGTTTGGCTGCCTCTCCTGCTGCCGTTGCTGTTGCTTCTACTCTTTCGATATTGTTGTCAGTGGCATCCCAGCGGCTGTTAAAGCCACGTTTTAGTTTTCCATTTTAGGTGTTTTTCTTCTTTAGTCACGGCCATGTTTTAGCTTATTGTATGGGGAATTCGTAAGGGTTCCTGCTGTGCACAACAGACCTTCTATTGTTATGTATTTTCTATAGAGCATAGCGGGCTTTTAAGAAGGGTTGAGTTGGAGTTGAAGAGCAGGAGTAACAGTAGCACTGGTCAGAGAGAGGGAGAGAGAGAGAGAGGTATAGAGAGAGAGAAAGGGGGTGAGTGAGTTGCCATTAGTACCACTTTTGCCATGCGGAGATTTAATTTTATTGTTTTGCCTTCATTCACAATCTGTCTTCCTTTCACACTTATACATATATACTTTATATGTATTTCTTGCTTTTCTTTGCCAATAATTTTAATTCTCTAACAGCAGCGCAACAGTGCGTATGCGTAATGTGGGCACAAACAGTTTTATGGCATAGAAAATGAATGTCGCATAAAATCTAATTTGATGATGCGACGTCGTCCATACGGCACTGTAAATGTCATTCGCATACAAATTGTGATTGTTTTTCGCGCTTAGCACTCGTATCTGCCTCGCATAGCCCCCCTCTCTCTTCTCACTCGTTCTTTTGCTTTATATCTGTCTCTTTTTAATGTGCGCACATAAAACCCTCGAGTACTACCAGTTGACTGTGAAATTGTCGGGCTTTCTCTTTGCAGATAATCAACTATGACTCGCCCAGGGGCGGCGTCTCAGTCGTTACCAACAAAGGTGAGACGACGACATCGTTTCTACTGATTAAATCAGCGCGTCCATCGGACTCCGGGCATTATCAATGTAATCCATCAAATGCAAAGCCCAAAAGCGTAACGGTACATGTGCTGAATGGTAAGTAAAATCAACGACAACCCAACACAAAAATCCGCAACCCAACACAAAAGATAATATTCCACAATGAACCTGAGCGCATGTAAATAAAAAAAAAAGAAAATCAAGAACGACCATTGAATACTCTATAAGTGCTGTATTCATAATTGCAATTGTATTTCAGCAAAGTTCTGTGATGAAATTATATTGGGAATTATTAATACTATTAATATTATTTATTACACAATATTTTTTTATATTTATTTTTGAAAATTTTCTAATAAACCAATTAACTATATTTTATATAAAAAAACATTTATTTTGCATTAGCATTTTTTTTTTTTTATATAAGAAACAATATAAATAAATTATATAGATATTTATTTTCAAAATGAATATAAAAATATTTAATATAATATATATAATAAACTTATTATATGTACTAGTTTATAATGTATTCTTTATTTTAATTTTTTTATTTATTTCATTTTAATTCAAATTTTTGTTGCCCTGTTTGAAACCTTTCCTTTTCGGTCTTCAGAATATACTATATATTAATAGATATATACAATTTTAAAATATCTTATTCTTAAAAGTTTTCCCACACAATTTCATTTGAATTCAAATTTAATGGACTTGGTTAGATTACAGTACATTTATACTGGTAGCGAGCACTAAAATTTATTTAGATTATATTTATTAGATTAAGTATGCTCTCTACTGTGCTAAGCT
Source organism: Drosophila meridionalis (assembly GCA_035045145.1). Taxonomy (NCBI): domain Eukaryota; kingdom Metazoa; phylum Arthropoda; class Insecta; order Diptera; family Drosophilidae; genus Drosophila; species Drosophila meridionalis. Next base: position 6,232,182 of record JAWNPG010000020.1, on the reverse strand, counting down.
AACATTGTGATAAAGTTTAACTACCCTGATAATAATGTTTTATGGCTAAAATGGCAACGAAAAGCACAATGGACCAAGGCGAAAAGTTTGGCGTGATGAATAAATGGCAGGAGAGACTGACCGACGACTGCGTTGAGGGTAGTCCCCAGCGCAGCTCAGCACAGCTCAGCTCAGTTCAGTTCAGTCGAGTTCAGTTCTAAAAAGTGGAATGCACAAAGACTTGCGGAAAAGTGCAAAAGTGAAGTGTGCTAATGAAGAAGACAAAAGGGGGGGGGGGGGGGATTAAGAAGCGCCACGTACGCCATTGTGGTGAATGCGGGTTTATGAATGCTTTGTGGATTAAATCTGAATTCTTGAATTGCGAACTGTTTGCTGGGCATTTCAAGTGATTTTCAGTTGGCAAAAGAGCTCTAAGAATTTATGAAAACTTCGGTTAATTTTTGTGAATGAAATGCACTCGAGTGTGGGCGAAGAAATGAAATACTTGAAGTCTTGACTTGAACAAAGCGAAAGAAAGAAATTGGCTGCAAGTGGAATTATTTCAAACTGAGTTTTCAGAGCTTGCAAATGATGCATTATAAAAGCCGTTGTTGAATGCTTGAAGAGGAAGATAATAAGATTAAATAAGAAAAGAAACTAAGTTAAGTAATTGACTTTGCACTCAACAAAATTCACTTCGAGTACAGACAATATGTGTAGGAAAGGTGTTAGCAAGAAGTTTTTTTTTTTTAATTGAAAATCTATCAATGAGCTGAACAGCGCAAAACCCATAGAAATGCAGCTACGGGTGACAACACAACGCAGTGACACTAAAAAAAAACCAGGCCAATAGGTGTCAACTACGAGAGAAGGAGATGGGAATACCATTGGAGCATGCTTTAAGTAACTTGGCTTTATAATGTGTTGGAAGAACTACAAAACCAAAGAGTTAGTAGAATGCGAGTAGAATATGAGATACCCTGAATACAGAAAAGAATTCTTTAGCTTAAATGAGTTTTGATAGATTGCAGAGAGATCTATATGAAAAATATTTCATTCTGTCTCCAGCTTAAAAATTTCTCAATTTTGGTTAACGATATTTTTTATCGATGCTAAAAAATTTGAATATGATACCGCATAATCAAGGATATAAACATATACATACATATATCAATAGACAGATGGATGTACTTCTACCTGTTACGTACATATACACATACGCATATACCTTAGTAATTGTTAACACGGAAAATCCCAAAAAGTGTATTTTACACACTTCAAAGCGCAAATATTGATTGATTGACAGCAGTAGAAGCTGAAGTCGTCATGGCAGTTAAGGGTGTTGTAATATGCTAATTGGAGGGCGTGTTCCTATAGTGGGTGTGGCTGCATAGACCGTAGAATACTGTCGATATTCAATATTCGTTGAGTTAACTGTAAATGTGCGACATGCAAATTAAAATTAAACTAACTGAAGAACAGTTCAAGCAAAAACGCTATTCCGTCGCGCTCTTCGCCTTCCATCTCTTCCCTTTGTACACACAGTTGTAATTATTATGGCGCTCTGCTAACAGTCTAACAGAACTTACAGCACTTAGCAACTCTGCTTTACTCTGCTCTGCTCTTTACACTCTTCTCTCTGTCTCTCTCTCTCTGTCCCCCTAGCGCTTCCGTGCTGCTGCTTTGCAGGCAGAGTTTTTTTTTCAATTCTTTTGTTTTTCGTTTTAGTTAACGCTGCGACATTTCTCCGCATGTGAATGGCCATGCAGTCGCTGGGTGTGCGAGCGAAAGAGAGATAGTGTGAGAGGGCGCGCGTGCGGCACATGAATATTATGTTTATGTTGCGCTTGGTCTCTCTGTGCCACACGCAACCCGCAGCCTTCGCCATGCTTGACTTTATGCTGCATGCCACTTCCTTTGCGACTTTCACTAATGTCAAGTTGTCGTCGTTGTTGTCGCAACGGTGTCTGCTAGATAATGCCACAGCTCTGGCACCGCAACAGCCAGCACACACACACACACACACACACACACACACATATATATATATAGTAGTAGAACTAGGTGTACCCATCTCTGTTGCCATATTGTGCATGCAATGCGCGTTGTTTCCGTTAACTGCTTTGGCACACTTGTTTCTGATTATTATTATGTTTTGTCTCTTGTTCTGCTATGTCGTATTGTTGTTGCTGTCGCTGCTGTTGCCGTTACATTTTGTTTTGTTGTTATTTTTATGATTATATGCCGCCCGTCCACATTGTATTTTGTTTTCTTTCATTCTTTGCCGTTGTTGTTGTTGTTGTAGTAGTAGTTCTGCCTTTGTTTTCACTATGTACCGCTCTGCTCATCCACACGCCCTCACACTCTCACACCCTCACACACACTTTGCGTAGGGCTCTCAATGACAGTGGCTTGTTTGCTTTTCGTTTCCATTTGTTTTGCTTCACTTTTTTGCATTACTTGGCTTTTATTGTTTATTGTTAGCTGTTCTGCTAGGCACCAGGATTTGTCGCATTAATATCAGCAGCATGTGGCATGGATTTTGTCGTCTGTCGCGTTTCTTTTTATAACGAACTGTAAACAAAATAAATACAACTTTCTATTTTTTATTAATAATAAATAAAGTCAGTTCCCAGAATCACAGAAATACCATGAAATCCGGCTATGTTTGTTTGGCATTTAGAAAAATTCTGGAATTCATTTACATTTATTTTTCTTCATTTGTTTTTATTTCGCCAACAGAGAAGAATTTTCTTATATTCAATTTTATTCCAATTAAATTGATTTTTAAATTTACTTTTTTTTTTATAATTCGTCGGATAAAATATAAATCTACAGATAACTATAATTTTTTTCTAGTATATAAATATATAAAAATATCCCTGTGACAATGTGATTCATATGATTGTGTGATTCATATCTATAGTTTCAATTGACATAAAGACTAATGTAAACTTAAATTTTTCTTAAATTTTCCTTAACACTTTTTTTAATTTTTATTTCTTTTTATGCAGCTAACTTTTAAACATTAATCAATTTTAATATATAGATAATTTAAAAAATGTTTTATTGTAATATTTTTATGAGCTAAAAATAGATTTTCTCTTAGCAAATCTGTTTTCCACTCCACATAGCTGTTCTAAATGAAGTTTGTACAACCATAAAAGCATTGCTAAGCATCCATCTACTCCATTTTGCTTCATGCTTTTAGTTTTTGGCTGTCTCTGCACATTGGATAAGCTGGTTATCCATTTGAGAGTCCCGCGAGACTCTGTGACATTATATCTCTATAATAGTAATCTGTTTATCTATGAAGAAATAGACAAAGCAGACCATTTGGGCACTCTCTGAATACATACAAAATATTTGCTCAATTATTATATATATAGCTATATATACGTATTTGTACTAGTTGTTATTTCATCCAATCACTGAGTATGAGAGCAGCAATAAAGATGTAAATTAAACAGGTGTTTCTCATTCCGTTTCCAGGGGAGTTCCCAGCAGCAATGCAGCACGCGGCACCAGCACATCCTCCCATGTCACCAAGTCGCTATCTCTTAGTGTACCTGTTTGTGTGCTGCTGCAGTTTGGCATTTGTCAGGCGCTCTATACGGCCCTCAGTGGTGCCGCAGCGGCAGCGGCGACGACGTTACAGCGACGATGTTCCACCAGAGGCAGAGACAGGGACAGAGGACGAGGAGATTGGAGTTCTGCAGTCAAAGCGACTTTGTCGGTCTCTGGGATTGGAAACATACTCGAATGTCTTTTAAGCCAGCTTTCCTCGCTGCTGAGCATCACATGGCGTTGGCATTGGCGGGGGCGTGGCCCAAACCATCAACAACAACAACAATCAGCAACTGAAACAGCAACGTTTAGGCAAGTATATGAGGCAGATATAAGGTGAGCAGCACCTCAAAATGAAAACGAAAATGAAAATGAAAATATAAATGAAAATGAAAAGAGAAAAACACTTCTAGACTCTAGACTAATATAAAATAAACACACACATACATATACATACACCTATATGATAACATCTTAGCTTAACTATCTCCACACACACACAGACACATAAACGACTACATACATAAGCTGTAACTATATGATAGTAACTAATATGTAAAATCTATTGGCTATTCTGTTTTTCTATGAATCCGTGACGTATACGTAATAATTAGCAAACACACAAAAAGAAGAAGAAGAAGAAGAAATCAGAAATATAAAACCAAAATACAGAGCCAAGTTGTCGCCTTTTCAAGTACAACTTTGTATAATATGTTTAATCGGTTCTGTTCTTTCGACTTTGCGTTTCGAATTTTGTAAATAGGCAGCATCGCATACTCGAAAGCGCGTGTTGAGCCCAGTTTGAGTTTCATTTATCCTTCAAGGAGTTTCATCAAAAAAATAAAAACAACTTCAAACTTTTTGATACTGACAAAAGAAGTGAACATATAACAATTTGCTTTAAACTTTCCATAGAGACTTTTTTCTCGTAAAGAACACTGCTCAAAACTGCAAAACATTTTCAAAAACAAAAAAAAAAAAAACCAACGAAAATCAAGCTAAATGTTCAAATAGGTGTTTAGCGCTTTTCCAAATGCCACACTCTGAGACTATTCCCAAGGCAACGGCTCGAATGGGCGTCAAATTAAATGTCAAACAAAAAGAAACTTAAAAAGTGAAAATTCAACTGAGCGAAAATTTCTAAATGTTAAATTTCAACTGCGCAGCAACTTTCAAGTACTGACTAAAGCATATGAAAAACAACTTACATATACATTAAAAAAGAAAAAAAAAACACATACATATAAATAAAATATTATCGAGAATAAAAAACACTGTAAAAACGATTTCACTACGAACGCAGCAAAGTTAAATTTAAGGAAACATTTTCTCTAGCTGTTAGCGGCAGAATCGGAAGGCCAAAAGTTTTTCCGAGCGCATTAAAAACATCAATTCACAGAAATTAAATATTAATATACATGTATTTGATTTTTTTTTTTCGAACTTACTTTGTGTGTACAAATTGCATAATGAATTAAACTTAAGCTTGATTATTGTGCGATTGGGTTGCGAAACGACGCTGAAGGACTGAGGATAGATTAAAATTGAAATCGAAATCATGTTGCACATAGCAAAAATTTATATGTTGTTAATTGATGAGAAAACAAATATATATATATATATATATATTAAATATAATATGGCAAAAATTACGCATAAATTAAGAGAAAAGAAAATCTAAAAATTATTAAATAAATGTGCAAAAGTATGCAAAAGCGACTTTCTGTTTCAGTTCAGGTTTTAAAAACTAAAAATCGAACAAACATTTCAAGAGTTTTTCAGCAAATTTTCAATCATGATTTTAAGGTAAAAATAACTATATAACGTATATATATATTTTTGCATGTTTCACTTCTCTATACGGAGATTTCAGTTGATATTTAACTTATTTAAAATTAAAAAAACTCTTCTGCAAAATTCTCTACTTCACTCAAGCCCACAAAAAAGTATTTCAATATTTGTTCATTCACTTTTTCTTGATTTCTGTTTTTTGTTATTTAAATTCTCTTTAATTACATTCTTTATTATATTTACAAGCCACCTTTGTCATAGTAAGTACATAGATAAATAACCATACAAATGTTTGCAATTAAACGAAAAAAACAAAATACAAAAAAAAAAAAAAGAAAGAAAAAGAAAAAAAACTGGGAAAACCAATTTAATTCAGTGTTTATATAAACGTATATGCAATAAAACAATAATAAAGAAAATAATAAGCATTGAAAAAGTTTATAATGCTATCGATAGAAATAAATACAAGAAAAGAACGCAAAAAAAACAACAACAAAAAACACACGCAAAATGAAAAACTAAAAAAGTTTCATTAAGCATGCTTCACGGCAACAACTATTGAACCCCAACTGCGAAAGCTGCTCACAACAACTTTTTCATTAGCATTTCAACAACAACAACAACCAGAACAACAAAGCGAACAGATAGAAAAGGAAATAAAAAAAAAAAACACACTCACAAAATAAACTCAGCTATTGATGTATTCAACATTTACGTTGCATACAAAATGTTTCTGAATTTTTTCCCTCTTCCTTTTTTTGTATTTTTATTTATTTTCATTTAACAATAACATGCATATAAATTGAAATTTTGTAGAGTTTTTTCTTTCCTCGGATAGAAGTTGTTGCATCAAAGGAAAATTAATATTATTTTAGTTTATTTTAAATTAATGACGACATTTTGCTCTAGACTTTGTTTTCACATAATTTTCAATTAAAAATTCTGAAATATTTAACCATTCCAAAGCGTTTTCACTAACATTTTCACCACTTGCATTAGGCGTAGCTTTAAGTGCGGCTACACAAAGTGACGAAACTCTTAAAGTACTTAAGATCTAAGCTAATTCGAAAGGCAACTGCAGACAGACAACTGACGTAAATATTGTATATGTAAATGTGTATCTATAATAAATATTACTACATAAAACGCAGAAGCTATATATATGTATACATACAGTATAGTCTATTTATTTCAGAGAAAAAGAAGAAAAAAAAATACAAAAAGAAAACAAAATTGAATTAATGACGTTATTAAAGCTAAACAGAATTTGAAAGTAACTTTCAATTAAATACGAAAAAAAAAATGAAAAAAAATCGAAAAAATATATAAGATAAAAGCAAAGCAAAAGAAAACTGAATCTTTTACGAATGTAAGAATTTAAAATGCAAACAAAAACATGTAAAAGTGCAGAGGAGTAAGCGATAAATAAAAAGCTATAAAACATAAAAGAAAAGAACGGAAAAAAAGAAAAACATTAACTAAAGAATATTATGTCAACTGTTAATTAACTTGTTTTAATGGCAATGGGCAGCTACAAATGGGTCATAAATAATGTGTGTGTGTGTGTGTGTGTGTGAAAGAGTTTCCCAGCTCTGGAGGTGAATGCTAAGAAAACAAAAGCAAATCATTTTTCATAGCCGGACAGCCGAACAAAAGCCGCACAGCTGTGGGCGAGCCATAGATCTGGCATTGACGATAAAATCATGAAACGAGATTAATCATACGCCCCGTGAAAGCATAATGAATGCGCGGCAAAGGCAATCGCTTACATTACACACCGTTAACAACATGTTTCTATTCACTGCCGGGCCTTACGTAAGGCGTCTTTACGCGGATATTTTATATTATTTTTTATTTTTTTATTTTCATTTTTTTTTTTTTTATAAATATTAACACATAGTTAAACACTCGAGCGCATGCTGATGGAAAATCAATAATTGTGCCAAGCGATGTGGAGCGCCGTCTGATGGACGCTGCAAAGTATGCTATATCTATATATATACAGCCTGCTATATATATACATAAATTATTGACGAAATGTGGCGCGTCCGCGCGCGGCATGCAGCACCATGGAACATCAACATCAATTTCAGAATCATCACGGCCATCCACCAGCTCTCCATAAACATTAACAGCCACGAGGACGACCTGGCGACTTCATGCAAAACCACTCAAGGACAAGTGGGCAATAAGCGAGAAACTTTTATTGTTTTATGTCGAAAAGTTTTCTATATGTCTGCGTGAGTGTGTGGGCCGCTGTTGTTATTGTTTTGTGTCAAGTGCCGCCCAACAGCAGCAGCAACAGCAGCAGCAACCGCAGCAACAGCAGCAGCAGCAACAGCAGCAACAGCCGCAGCAACTACATCCTGGGCAATGCCATCATCGTCGCATAATGTGCCGTATATATATATTATGGCCAAAGGCCATTTAATGCGCCATCCTATATGCATGGGATCACAATCTCGCCATGCTTTGGTCATTTGCCGCTCTCAAGTGCTGCACAAAATGCAATCGCTCCGCCACAGCAATGTGCGCCAGCATTCCAAATGAGGCTAAGGGGCGGCCCTCTGTCACAATGCTGAATAATGGATTGTAGGTGTAAATGATGGCCGGTTTGTGGTGGTGCGGGTGGGGCTGCCTCTTTGAATTGTCATTGAATTGTGCTCGGCATGGCTGGCAGCTGTTTATAAGCTGTCGCCTTTGATCTGCTTGCATTGACAGCTCAGCTCCGGCTTCAATCAATAATTATTGTTTATTTCGGCTGTCATTCAACCAATTTTGTAATTATCTCGCGAATGATCCGATTTCGGGAATTTTATGTTTGAACAGAAAGAAAACTCCATAATTGTCGAAATGTATTCTTATCATTGCGAAGAATTGAGAGAGAAGAAAGGTCTTAAACGGAATTGGAAATGTTTTTGTATTATTATTATTTTATTTTGTGTCTGTCAGCAAATGGGTTTGTCGCAATTGATTATATTGGATATACAAATTTGGTATTTATATTAGTATCATATATTTTGCAATTAATTCATATATAATGTAAATACAACCAATATTGCCTCCGAGCGAGACAGTTAGAGTCTTGCTGCATATTCAATGTGACCCTCAGCTTAATCAGGTGATTCATGATTATTATTGATTCGATGGAAAATAATTGAGTTAAAAGTTAAGGAATCTAGTTTATCAAAATTGCTAAAAGCTTGGCAATTTGACAGTAATTGAGCCTATATAAAAACACGAGCCCATTAAGAGAAAATGTGAATTCTCTTGCAGTTATATCTCATATCAATAAAAGCTTAAATAAATATTTATCCTACTTATAGTGGCAAGTGAACTCAACCTTACTAATGAATATGGTATGACATATATATGTATGTGTCACTTGTTCCATATCCACATGCATTCATAATACAAACACTGCCATAGATATGAAAAAGTGGTAAATATGTACAATTCATCATAAATTAATGCCCTTATATTACGGCTGACCATTGAAGACTGAGCCATAATTATTCCAGACAATTATAGGCATATGTATATGTATATATAGTACACAGTTCTATAGCATTAAAAAAGAAAAGAACTGAAACTGAAACTGAAACTGAAAACTAGGCCACTCTATTGACCTTACTTAAAGTTATTCATCGATGTTTTTAAGCACGATAAAGTCTGTTAAAAATCTTTACTTTTTTTTCATTAAAAGCGATTCAGTTGAATCCAGGCCGATTTCAGTTTAAATTAAAGAAAAATATTGAAGCTCAAAAGCAAAAATGCAGCAAAAATATAATAAATATTGTGTTTATATTTAAATAATCGCACAGCCCAAAATGAATAAGACTGCACTTTTCCACAGTTTGCTGACGAGTGGTTGGAAAAGGCAGACTTGTAGAAAGAGCGAGGGCAAGATGATTGGGAAATTCTGGAAAGATAAATAGAGAGATGATAGTCTGATGATGTGTCGTAGGCTGACTTTTTGCTAAATGCAAATGAATTTTAAATATTTTATAATGAGTTTCAATTGTAAACGAGGACAAGTATTTTCAAATGTATGCTCACATGACTTTAGAGTATCGTGGCTTTGATTGCTAATTTCCATTAAATGCAATTGAATTGCTTGAGGAATTAGTATTCATGACCAACAAGCTTTAGCTTTTAGCCAGCATTCTTGAATAATCATTTAGCATATGATAGTTGTCGAGTTTATGTCAGCCGGACAGAGCTCTCCGCTCACACTCTCAATTTGTTTTTACCACTTGTTAAGTCGAAATCAAACAAAAACTGACACCTGATCAAGTGGAGGCCAGTTAAAGTGCTTGAACGATGCTTGACATAGTTGACAGTCAGTTGGGGCCAGAAGCACTTGCCACATGAATATGCGTAAAGCTGTTGGACTGCAGTTTATGGCTGTAATACATTTTTGCGTATGGCCCGCCCTTGGACAGTTGAGTTGTTATTTGCGGCTTTTTGGCAGCTGGACGGTTGTCGGCAAAAGTTATTGAATTGCTACAGCAGCCACTTGTGATAAATCAAGGCGAAAGTACAAGTTGACAAATGGAGCAGGCGGACAGTGGCTGAGCAGGCTCGAGCAGCTGCTCAAGTCTGTGGTTCATTTAATTTGGCATAAATATAAGGGAATTTATTATTGAGCATGTTCTTCTCTAGAATAGAATAAAAAGTGTAGAAATGATATAGACTTAATCCACTGCAATGGTACAGTTAATTCAAAATATTTGATATGATTTCTCAGTGGACAGGCGGACAGATAGTTCCGGCCAGCCAGGATAATCAGTATTAAAAAGTTGCAGACAATGTGCAATATTATATACTATATAGGCATCTATACATATGTACATCCTGTTGCTTGTTATGCAGCTGAATGTTTGTGTGCGTGTGTGTGTGTATTCACCCACATATGTGTGAGTTAAACAAACAGCATGGCATACTGCACACTTGCTTATGTTTCTACAAACATATATTATGGCCATAATCCTTCGGTCTTATGCGTTGTTCTCTCTGCAGAGCAGAGCTCAAAATAAATGCGTGCGTGTGTGTGTGTGTGTGTATTATGGCATGCTTAGCCCACAAATGGAGCTATAATTAAATTAAAACTTTTTCCATTTGCGCTTAGCGCCATGAATACAATAAAAATTAAATTCCAGCTCACAGCAGCTGAGAGGCAAGCGAAAGAGGTTCGCTAAAAGCTCAAGACCTGAAGATAGTGAAACGCTTACGAGCCGACAACAGCCAGCAATTGCACTACACGGCGTATACTCGATGCGATAAACAGTTCGAGATTAAGCGCTGCACGGCTTAAGTGGCTGGCCAGCATGTGAAGAAAGAATGGAAGTGAATGTGTATGTATGGGTCACAGTTAAACAGTGTTTACACTAAAAGGCTGCCATATAAGTGAGCTCTGCCATCGAAATGTCTAAAGTGCGACTTGCTTAAGCATGTGAGTCGTTGGTCTGCTAAGCCGTTGATCGCCGCTAAGAACTTTCATTAATTGTGAAACTCTTTTTAATGAATTTATTTTTATTTGCAGCAATAGAAAAAACTATAAGAAATGTATATATGTTTATGTGAAGAGTGTATTGTTGGGAGTATCCGAATGTCAAGTCTGTTTATTATATAAAAAATTAAAATTAAAAAATTTGTTTGAAATATATAAAATAATATATGTCGAGATTGTTGGCTTTAATGTATTAATGTATACCATATATCTTGAAACACGTTAAGGTTGAAGTCTAAGATTGAAGTAATTAAATAAATCCTTTAAAAATTTTGATATGTATTTATTATTATTTTTTAATTTTTATTATATAATTATAAATTTTATAAGTAATTCATATTATTAAGTACTACTTTTTCAAAGTATTTTTAATAATAGACATTAATAAAATATTGCTATAAGTATATTTTATATATATACTATATAAATAATTTGAGTATACACATACACATTTAAACAAAAATAATAAAAATACATGTTTAAATATATTTAAAATGATAATAAAAAATATTCAGAAATATTAATATGTAAATAAAATAAAAAAGAAATATAAATGTACACAAAATTTTAATAAAGTTTTAACAAGTAAATATAATCTTTTGTAGAAAGTTTATTTTCTCAAATGAATATTTATAGAAATATATTTGAAATAAAGTTAACTGTTCAATACCCGAAAATAATTCAAAATTGTTCTATATTTTTCTATACACCCATTCTTAATCATATTTATGTTTCCTGGATTTCTATATTTAGTTCTGGCAATGCTTTGATTCCATTTTCTCGTCAATCGACACGATATGGAGTAATATTTTTAAAAGTTTTTTTTTCATAACAAATTTTATTTAACTCTCAGAATTTTCAACATTCCCATTTAGTATAAAATTTAAGTCTGAGTATGGCAATCAAAGCTTAGCTTTGGCACACTCAAACGTAGAGCATTCAGAGAGTCCTATAGACAGGTCAGGTTAGCCGCAGTAACCGCAATACTTCAATGGGTTTTTGTGTCTTTGCTCTATACATATATATATATATATATATATATATATATATATATATATATATATAGTATCTTTATTGCTGGTGTATCTCCATCTCCATCTCCATCCGACTATCTGTTGGTGCAAATTAATTTCCATTTGAAAATCCACAAACAGTAATTTTACAAGCACTTAACTCAGGATAGCAGCAACAGCTGCTGCTCTCCCGCCAAGCCGTTGGCCAGCTGCATCTTCATCTATGTGTGGGTGCAGCTATGGCTTAGACTGGGTCTGAGCTGATCTGGGCTGCGCTGTGCTGGGCGTGGCAAAGCGGATTACGGCAAGAAGTGCTAGAGCTGCTTCACCGGCCAACAGCTAACCATAGACTTGAACACGAACGATACTTGACCAACACTTGGGGCTTCAGCCACTGGCCAGTGCGAATGCAGTCCGGCCGGAGTGCAAGCGTTTTTCGGCACACAAAAGTTTTAAATGCAGAGATAAAAGTTGAACGCAAAGCGAATCAAACAGAAGAAGCACCATAAAAATGCTTGTAATACGGACTTTCAACACAGAGAGAGAGGGAGAGAGAGAAGAGAGAGAAAGAGCGTAACTGGTATGTGTGTGGCAAATGCTCGACATAGATGCATATCTGTTGTTATTGTATGGAGGTTGTTTGGTAAATGGGGGTCAGTTTTAAGCTTGGGGCCAGCTCGGCTGTGGCTGCAGTTAGTTACAACACGTTGTGCATGTGCCGGCTATAAATACATATGTTTTAATTTCCGCACTTTTGGGTCAGACCCAAGCGCGCCCGTAAATAGGGGAGGTGGATGCGACGGGGCCAGATTAAAGGCGGACAACGGATGTGATGTTGGCAGGTTTCCGTTTCTCTTCGACTTCTGCTTGAATTTGACTGTGTGTGTGTGTGGGTACACACTCACACACACACACACTCACACACATTTTGGCTCATTTTTATCCTGTGAAAGGCACACAAACGCTGACCGACTTAGCAGACGCTGCAAGTTTTTATTTTCTTTTTTCGATTTGTTGTGTTTATGTTTTTGTGCGCACTTCAACAACATGTCCAATCGCACACACCCAGTTATTTATGTGTGCGTGTGTATCCTGTTGGAATTTCATAAACATAATCATGTGCTATGCGACAATCACACACACCCACATACACCCACACACACAAGCGAAATTCATCGATCTTTTTTTTCTGCTACTCACAGAACTCGGTTAAATGACTCATGAAATTGCTGCTGCTACCCATTTGTTTGTATAGCGTGTGCATGTGTGCGTGTGTGTGTGTGTGTGTGTGCCTACGTATTAGTTTCAAGTGCTCGCTGTGTGCGCTCATGGCAAAGCAATAATGTTTGTGCGTCTGCCGCTGCCATTCGGTTAATAATTTAGGCTTAAATACAAAACGAGCTCAAGCTGCGTTGCGCATACGACATGGTGGACATTTGAAATGGGAAAATGGCATGTGGAGCTGGGGCGGGGCGCGCACAGAGTCGGGGGCAGCTTGTTGACACATGTGTGTACATGGCGTACATTACACGGAGTCCGTGGCAGCCCAAAGTAGCCGCAAAGCCAATTGTTGAAAGCGTTGGCGAGGGAACAAGGCGACGTGGACGGGTGGACGGGTGGACGGGTCGTCGTATGTCAAATAAATCTAAGCGATGCTAAAGTCCGAGTGCGAGCGTGTTAAGTGGGCTCAAGACAAGGTTGATTGGGCGCGAACTTTGCACACGATTGCAGCTAGTTCGCGTGCGGGACGAGGCAGGCACACGAACGAGGGCGTGGCGCGTCGAATTGGCTGCAAACTTTGGTTACGGCATATGCCTGAGGGGAATTTAAGTGCCGTGAAATGTAAATACGGCGTAAAGTAGATGGTAATAAAGGTGAAAAAACTTCTGCAGAGCATTGCAATAGGTATAGAGATAGAGTTTCAATAAAATAGAAATAGCTAGTGACTCGGGTACCAAAGTATTTCAATTACATAACGAGACATTATCATGATTTGAAATTCCATAACAAAACACAGTTAGATATATTATTGGAAAAAATGCAATTAAAAATTCCATGTTTTGTGTACAAATATAACACCTCGGCAAATTGTGTGTGCGTATTTATTTCATAAATTGAACATTCCGCTCGAAGAGCGTATGTTTATTTTGTTGCTTAAATTATGCAGAGTAGAGCAACACAACCGAATGCTGGCAATATTTCAGCATTTTTGCTAAAATCCCAACAGCCCACACATGGACAGCACAATTTACGTATGTGTGTGTGAGTGTCTGTGTGTGTGAGAGAGTTCGTGCCATGTTTGCTGGCTGGAAAGCAACCGCCTGGACCACAGGCTGGCTATTTTCGGTTACAATGTGGTGCCATCAAATTACTGGTCTCATTTTCTATGCTGAGTCTATTATAGCCCCAAAATGAAGCCGAGGCAAAAATGCGACAAAAACGGGCGTTAAGTTTCACACTGCTAAAAAGTAAAAAAATAAAAAAAAATAAAAAAAAAATATAGAGAGAAAAAAAACAAAGCAGAGAAACATAGCAAAGTATTTGGGCTCCCACATGCGATGGTCACGCAGCGACAACAAAACCGCAAATATGCAAATTCTTGACAGGAAGGTAACAGCCGGAGCGCCAGCGTCCTGTCTGAGATGGAATGTTCAACTTTGAACCGGCTCCCGACTTGCTCGCTTGCGTTAAGCCTCAGTTGAGTAAAGATAGAATATAAAGAGAATAGCTTGGTATATCAAGATATACTGCCAGAGACAATTCTTGAAAGTTATGACCGAGACGCGACTGTTGTAAATATTTTTTATTATTTTCTTCTATATTTACTTTTTATGGTTGTTGTTAATTACGACCTTGATGCAAACGAACATGATCATGATGAAGTTTCTGTGTAGGCAGATACGATGGTAGAATGCACTTTTAGGGTTTAGTCTAGACAAGTCTGTTCTTCACATTTTTGTGAATTATACAAAAATGTTAGGAATTTCATCGAGTGAAGAGCTTTATTATGGTGGCAATGGTCTTTTGAGACCACTATTACTATATCAATATTATTATTAGCTTTCTTAAACAAAATTCCTTTTTCAATATATTTTAAAAATTCTATATATGTATATATATATTTATATATATTTTGTTTTGATAACGCAGAATAAGCCAAGTTTAAATGCTTAAAACTAATAAACCAATAATCCAAACCTCACAACCTATTACTCTTACTGTTAATCACTTAAAAATAATAATTAAATGGGAAAACGCATTTTCATGATTTATAGAGTATTATAAAGTTTTTGTGGCAAGTCCATTATAAGCATAGGCTTGGCTTTTAGGATGTCAATGGAATGATTTGTTTGCCAACTTGAGCCGGACGAGTGCAGTGCAATGGTTTTGGCCAGTTAGTTGTGGCTCATGGCGGAAGGCTGGCAATGCAATGTCTTTAGCGTGGCGAAACTTAAATTAGTTTATTTATGCTTTGTTTGCCATGGACTTCTTTTTGGGGTAATTTCTTTTAATAATTTGTTGTGGCTGATAACTTTGGGCAAAGTTTTTGGCCGTTGCTGTTCGTGAAGAGCTTAGCTGTGTCGGGCTTTGCACCAAGTTTCTGCTTTCTGCTGATTGAGTTGCCTTTCCGCGACTTTGGCTTTAAGTTGTCAGCGGCGATCTCTGCAAGTGGCTCCGGCCAAACATAAAAGACAGCCAAACAGTGCGTAAAATGTTTGCGAAACCCAAAAAGGAATTAATTACAGTCAACGGCCAAGCAAGGCGAGCACCCGAATCCTTTCCTTTCATTTCCTTTCGTTTCGTTTCGTTTCTTTTCTTTTCTTTTCTTTTCATTCTATTTCCACTGACTTGCATTTTACTTGGTAAGTAGCGAACGCGCTCTCTCTATTTCAGTCCATTTACGCCTGCTTGAATACTTTCCACGAATATTTACTTGAGACATTTTCATATCGGGCATTGTTTGCTTTGAGTCCCTGCTCCATACCCTTCAAAAGGTCATATGGGTACTTTGACATCGACGCTGCAACAGACATGTAAAGAATTTAATACCCTAATGCCCAGGAGCGCCATTTGGAGACCCAAAATTCATGTAATATATGTTAGCATGTGTTTGTTTATAGCTTAACTAGTTTATAGGTTTTTGTTATGTCGACTCGTGGAAATGACATTTTAATGTCGAAATATTAATTATTTAGTCTGAACTAAATTTTTGTTCACAATAAACAGTTCAGGGTCATTTAAGGATTCATAATAAATATTTAGTTTTTAGCTTAAAATGTAAATAAAATTAAATGGAATAAGCGACTATAACTGATTATAAAAATATTATTTATGTAAGCAACAATTTAACACTAGATAAAGTATTTTAATAAACAATTTAATTTGAATTTAAATACAAATTTAATAATCCAAAATTGTTTTACATAGAAATTACTATCCATGGTAAATAAAATAAAATTATAACTAATATTTAATTTAGGGTTATATTTTTTATTAGAAAATTTGATAATAATTGGATAGAAATTCGATAAAGACTTTTTGAATAGACAATTTGATATTTATAACTATTTTTGAATAGAAATTTAATAAAGATTCATATTTTAAAAAGAGAATTTGTATAAAGGGATATAGATAAATATAACAAAGGATATTGATAAAAATAAATCGAATTTTTGTTGAACGGAAATATTTAAAACATATTCGTTTTATAAAAGGAAATAAAAATGTCAAATAGAAATTTAATAAAATTATATATTTCCAAATACATATTTGATAAAGGGAAATACATCAAAATATACTCCGTAGTTCTGAATCGATGACAATATTTATAAGCTCACTTTTGATATGTACAAATATTTATAGCAATTCTTTGGTACATAAACTTTTTACCCCAACTATAGGCAAAACACTGCAAACAAATGTAAAAAGTAAATTTGCATAGTAAGTGTGTTTAGCCCGCGACTTGTTGCTTTGCGATTTATAACCTTTTACATATAAAACTTTATAAAAATATATTTGTTTTTTTTTATATTCCTTTTCTACCAGATGTTTAATTTGGCGTGTGGGACGAATTTTATTTCGGCTGATGTTGCGCGCGCTGCGGCTTTAAATCAAAACTTCAACGGGCATAACAAATTCGTGCGGACTGCTTGGAGGCGCAGGCATAGATGACTTGTCCCTGATATATCACTCAACGGGGACAGGGCCACCTGTAAAAGTGACTGAGATGTGGCCATGGCCAAGTGACAAATTGGCCACATCAATTACAGAAATTTATTTTACCGCTTTGTTTGTATTGCTGGCGTCTCGGTGCCCGCAAACGCCCCAAAGCCGCCTACAAACTCATTTGTTGTACTTAATTTGGGTTTTCTCTCTAGCCGTCTCTTTCTCACTATCAGCCTTCTCTCTCTCTGTCTTCGTTGGGCGATGTATGCGAAGCGAAGCGGAGTCTCTGCTCGCTCGTTGAAAAAGGGCAACGAAATGCGCATTTGGCATTGTTTTCTGTCTCGGTCAAGTGCGGAGTCCAACCAAACCAACCCAACCCAACCCAAGCCTGGCTTGTGGGTAGAGTTACGGTTTTTTTTTTTTTTTTTTGGGGGTTTTTGTTCTGGGCTTGGGGTGTTGAACCAAATTAGTTTTATGATGAGCTGCTGCGGCTCGTCGGTCGCTGTGCTGCTGCTGTTGCTGCTGCTGTTGTTGATTTACGTTTGTTTTGTTTGCTTGCCAAAATGCTTAGAAAGCAACATCAACTAACAGTTTCGCACACCAACACATACATGGATGACTATATGTACAGGATCTATGCTTGCATGTGACAGAGTACATACATATATCTATACGTGTGTATCTGTATGTGTATAGTGTCTGCCTGACTGGCGATAAAAACTGAAATTTTCGTACTGAAAACAAAAGTTTTGCATTTGATTTATGTGCATTTCGGTTTAGCTTTGTATGTAGCGTAAAATAGTTGAGGCCAGAACTAGAAATTTTGTTGGCATGACGAGAAGTAGAGTGGGAGACGAGAGGAGGAGCAGATGAAAAGTTAGCTAACTGGCCAGTTCATAAATTCTATTCATTATAAATGCTAAGCCGTAAACCGTTGGAATGAATGGTAGCTGAGAGCTGTGCCATAATTATATAGATGATTAAGGATTTAAGCCGAGGTCTGGTTTAGGGCATTGACATTGAAGAATACTAAGCAGATTATAGCATTTATGAAAATAGGAAGCTATAAAGTTATTATATGCACTTAACTGAAGATAACTTAATAAATTTATATTTATTTACTTGATATGTTGTTATTATATTTGTAACTCTCGTGTTATGCACTATCAAAGCTCAAGCAGTTTGCTTTTCTCTTTTCAACAACTTGATAGTGATAGTGATATGCTTAAATATGTTCGCCTCATTAACTAGCCATTTAACTTCCGCACGGTCGTTCATGTCCTTCATGTTTCGGTTTTATGAACACACACACAGACATTTACACATGCTCATGGCTAACAGTTTCTATATCATGTGATTTGTACCCCTGCTGTCCGACTTACATCTTTATAATATGTGGTGGCAAATGCCTTCATCAGAAATCAGCTAACAAATCGGGTAGCGACTGGCATTCAATCATTGTCACTGGCAATGATGACAAAACAGTCTCCCCCACTTGATTATGTACGGAGGGTGTTCTCCACAATGTTATTATGATGCGCATTCTATGCAGACTATCGCAGCGGGTGGATAGTGTGTTTGCAATGGAGTGGTAGAGAGAGAGAAAGGGAGAGAGAGGGAGTGAGTGTGAGAGAGAGAGAGAGAGAGAGAGAGAGAGAGAGAGAGAGAGAGAGAGAGAGAGAGAGAGAGAGAGAGAGAGAGAATTATTTAATTCCTAAATATATATGTAAATAAATATTCAGTTAATAACTTATATAATACACATTTGAGTAAAAAAATAGTTATAATAAAAAATATATATTTCAAATCTATATTTATTAATATTACAATAAATGTAATTTCACTAATATTAATATTAAAGCAAAGAATCATGATTAATGAATCATAGTAAATATTATGAAATGATAGAATCATAAATTAATATAAATCTGATAATTTATTATATACTTTTCACTCTGTTCTCCACATATTAATTTCCTTTTTCAATCCGAAATCTATTCAAGTTTTAGGAATATTCTGATGCAATTTTCGAAATGAAATACTAAAATTATTCATATGAGGATTGTGACTGCTGGCAAGTGCAATTTACGGCTCATGAATTCAGATCGAAATAATCAACTGCAACGACAATCGCTTTCGAATTTTACCCTAAGTGCGACCGTGCGTGGGGGTACTCCAAGCGATTGCGCCGCAATTTATGCTACACAATTTTGTGGCATGACCGGGACACGCATGAAGTTTTTCGATTTGCCAAACTATTTTTATGGCGCGTTTGCTGATACGATTTCGGGCGATTGTCCGACTGCCCGATTGCCAATTGGCAATTGAAGTGCATTGAAATTGTTTGCGTATGCTTCGTTTGGGGTCACATCCATCAGATACAACCGCATAGCGATGGTCAGGTTTAAGTGTACATTGTGTGTTTATGTATGGGTTTTGTGTGATATTTGTGTGTGTTTGGTTGTGTTTTCATGACCACTCAGCGAGCTGACGGCTGTTTTGGTTCAGTGTGCTGCAGACAGCTGCTCATAGCTTATCAACGCAAAAAATGCATTAAAATAGATATCGATTTGGGACGCAGCATCCGCAGCAGTTGTGGCAGCATCGTCGACTCAAGCTAATGCCAAATCTGACCGCTTTGGTCAGCGCCATCAACAAGTTTCAAATGCTGTCACTGGTTTGTTTACCCTCGCCTTCCGTTAAGCGCCTCAGCCACAAATCCTTTGGTCTGGGTCCCTTGCGCATTCACTTGGAAATCGAGTGAGACATCGAGACGTTGTCATCCTCATCGCCGTCGCCATCGCCATCGCCTTCGTGATTGTCCTCGTCATCGTTTTATGCAAATATTGCGCACATGCCGGCTCTCGTTTCTCGCTTCTCTTTATTTCGCATTTCTTTTTTAATAAAAGAAGACATCAAATATGAAATTAATCAAGCCGAAACTTGAATACCCTAGCGCAATTTAATTGGGGAATGGGAATAGTAGGAATCTTAAATGCAATTGAAAGCGCTTGACTAGGAATTTGTTAAGATTATTTATATAATACTTGGAATACTTTTTGCAATTAAAAATTTAATTGAAATGTTTATTTTCTCAAATCTCAATAATTAAATAAATTGATAGAAATTTTTGTATTTTAATTCCTTCTCTTTTACAGAGAAACCCATACATACATTTGTTACATTTGATATGAATTTTAGTATTTTAATAACCTGAAAATTTTTTTAGTATTTTAATTTCTTCTCTGTTATTGAGAAACCCAAACATATTCATTACATTTGACTTTTCGCTCTTTGAATTTTGTTTATTGAAAACAAATTAAACTGAATCTACATAAATTAATCTACATAAATATTTCCATGCTATGGCTATAAATAATTAAGATATATATACAATTACAAAATATTTTTTCAATTTTAAGTATTAATTGTTTTTTTTTCACCAGGTAAGGGTAGTCCAAATGTCAGGCTATTCAGTGTTGTCACTTGGAGGAGAGTCCACAGCAAATACTTGACATAAGCACGCCCCATTTTATTTTTGTTCTTGTTTGATTGCACTCTCCTCAATTCAGTTTGGAGTGTGAGGGGTATATATGTTATGTTGGTGCTCACATTTCTAGGGAATTTACATGCGTCTGTAAGCTGAACATCTAATGATGTGTAAATGTTTTGCTCTTGTTCTGCGGAGGGTTGAATTTCTTCGACTAATTTGAAAGCAATGTATTTTTGATTGCATGATTCTCCTCTTACTGCAATGCTGCTGTTGTTGTTATTGCAGTCTGCACTGTTGTAATTTAAGATGTCGAACGCTTTGCATTAAGTCATTCGGCAAATGAATTCATCCCCCTGCACGAGCAAGCAGACCAAAATATATAATGTATATGCACATATACATAAATATAGCTGAGCCAGCAATAATTTGGCCCATTCGTCTGCTTGGGCCTAAACAAATATTGTGTCATGTAGTTGGCGACTTAAATAAATTAGCTTTGATTATGGTCAAGGCCACTTGGCTGGCAGCAGCCAACTGCTTTTGGGCTGGCTCCTGACCTCCTTCCGCGGCGCTGCTCTATACCGAAAATTGAAATACTTTCATAGACATAGAATGCTTAATTATATTGTTGACCCTCAATGACGCAAAGGACAAAGATAGGGACACAAAGGGAAAGCAGATCACCAGCGTCGCATATAAATTGTTTTTATACCCTGCATACATTACGAACGCGCAGAAAGGCACAATTTTAATAAAATGCTTAAGTCTGTGAGGAGTAAGACTACTCCAAGTAGAGAGAGAGAGAGAGAGAGAGTGTATGAGAGAGAGAGAGAGACAAGAGTGAGTCAAGCGTATGTTTGTTCTTGTGCTTGAGTATTTATAATGAATAACAAATAATATTCCATATTATGTACAGCGCATCTCCTGTACAGAGCTACCTTTTCTCTTCTCAGATTGGAATGCACGGGTAGAAGCATTTGGTCTAGTGATTTTTCTAGTTGACTTAGTAATAGACATAACAAATTCTTGACATTGTTAACATACTGAATAATATTTTAATTAGTTTGGTTGAAGGTTTGAACTGAGAAAACCTGATACTCTTTATGCCGCAAATCATTGAGTATTCATGCTGAACAGAAGCTGCTAGGATTTAGCTTGAATTTGTATAAAGTTCTATATAATAACATATATTTTATATATAGCTTAAAAAGAATGAGTTATATAAAATATAGAAAATAGGACTCTATAAGAGCTAGCATAGTCAGACTGAGACTTTAGTTTATTACCTTTAAACAGGACGCAATTCAATATTGTTTTTAGCCCATCTTCATTTCTCTAGAATTATCAGAGTTTGTTTTGTGTCGTAATTATTATTGAATCTACTATCTCTGTTTTCTTGTTTCACTTTCCTCGGAAAGTCTGCATTTTTTCCTCTCCTAGTTTGTTTTGTTTTAGTTTCCGTTTTTGCTTATCTTTGCAGCTGCCATTCCTCTTGACACTTTGATTTGTTGTTTGACTTTGCTTTATGTTTCACTTTTCCACTTTCGCTTTCTGGATTTTTTTTTCCGTTTGCCGTGTCTCCCCATCTGTCCACTGTCCCCTGTGCCTTGCCCCTGTCCCCTGTCCTGTCGTATTAGTGCCTGCAAGCGTGCTATAAAACCAAAGTAGCCCACTCAAAAACCCATACACCTTATGCCCACACACACACGCTGACGTTGTGCAGAAAAAAGGCAGAGTCGAACGGACAGTGTTTGAGTGGTCCAGTCCCAGTCCTCGGAACCCGGAACCTGGACCCCGGACCCCGGACCCAACGCAATCTCGAACTAGCCCAACGCACAGCAAGGGGGGGCAACTTCATCCAGCACTTATCTCGCTCGGGTTTTAGTTGGCCGCGCTGCGCTCTGCTTCTTGTTTTCACGTCTTGTTTATTTTTGCTTACACTTATCAAAATATTGACGATACACATATTGTTTTGTGCTGCCATCATGAGGCATAAAGATATTCAAGGTCTGCGCCAAAAACAAAGTCAAAGCAAAAGAGAAACAGAAATTTCTCTTGAGTTTTTTTACCCAGTGTGCGTGTGTGTGTGTGTGTGTATTTGTATTTGTATTCTTCTTCTTCCTGCTGGGTATGCCGTAACTTTCACTTTGTTGTCAGAGTCCCCGTGCCGCGCCGCGGCCGTTGCCATCCCCATTCCATACACATCCACACTTTATTTGGCCCATTGCTGCTTAAGTTACTTTTGCCTTACGCTTGAATTTCTTTGTCTTATTGAAACGGGGTTCGTTTTGGCCTTTGCTGTGCGCTGTTTGCCCTCTGCTAAGGCGTTGCTGAGCTAAGCAGCTCATTTTCAATCGAGCATGTGCGTTGGCTCTCTGATTTTTCTATCTATGTATCTGTCTTCTGCCGACTCCTGCTCTTGCTCGTCGCTTGGCTGCTTGGCATTTGCTTTGTTTTTCGCTTGTTATTTTCATAAATAAATTTGCATGCCAAATGAAATTGTTTATGGCGTTTCTATATGAGCAGCGCCTGCACACATATATCTCTGTCTTGACCCTGCCATCGTCTTTTTGTCACACATTGTTGACAACTTTGTTAAAATATGTTTACATGTTCAAATTAGTCTCCGGCTCAGTGGCATCTCCACTTGCCATGCTCTGCTAGTCACTTTATGCTAAAAGTCGACATCCGAAATGAATTCGTAATTGAGTTTTGCACTCTTATCTCAGCTACATTTGACTTTAAGGCCGCATGCAGCTCTTCTACCCGCTCCCAATGTAATTCTCTCTACAATTGTATATTAGCAACTTTCTGTGCATGTTCACATTATTTCCTGCATACACATCTTAATATATATATTTATATGCACATCGCTAGCTTCAGTCTGTCTGTCAGCAGACATGGCGCCAGCGGGGCTACATATTTGTTCCGGATTTACTTGCTTATGCCCCATTGTGCTGTAATTATTTCAACATTCTCATCACATTTGCTTTGAAAAATAGGCCATAATTATTGAAAATAATCCATGCGCAGCACATTTGTCGCCCTCGTTCTCTGTGTGTGGTCTTAGGCCAATCCCAATCCCAATCCCAATCCCACTCAAGAATAATTTGCTGATTAGCAACTGCTGAGTAGCACACGTTCGCCCGCCAACAACTTGTCTTATCAGCGCGAACAGAGCAAATTTATAATATGCCTTAATTCTAGTGCGTAGGCGATTGCTCATACGCACTGTAAGCCAACCAAAGCCGAGGGCAAAATAAAGGAAATAGAAGAAAAGCAGCAAAAATGGAAAAAAGCAACAAAAATTATGTCACTTCTTTGCAGTTGTATCGATTGTTTTGCTGACTCTGTTGATAAGGACTACGCCAGAAAGTTTTGCGTGGATTGACTCGGACTCCTACACGACTTGCTAATGCTCTCCGAGGGATTAGATGCAAGCATAGCAAAAAGAAAATCTAACTTATTCTGATAAGATATGCTGGAATGTGTAATAAAATAATGATATAATAATGATGTTGTACAATAATAAAATAATGATGTCAATTTGGAGTTCAAAGAAATTTAAATAAATGATATTTTTAAATATATGTTATATAAATAAACATTTTAAGTGAGAGACTGTGGCCTATCTTACAATCTTACAATCTCTGAAAACATTTAAATTGAATTATCATTTACAATTTTCCCTCCCTCTAAGGAGGGATAACAATTATAGTTGTTAGTCGAATTGCGTTTGAAAATATATTTTTAGCTTTGCGCTTTATTCCATTTATTGAATTCATATTGCAGCTAGGGACATTTGCGTAGTCTCGTGTCCGGGGATTGTACAAATTATATATTTTTTTTGTAATCTCGCTTTGTTCTTGTTATGGCACGTTCCTTTAGTAGTAATTCGCGCTTCCTCTGCGCGAGTGTTCGATTGAAGTCGCATTGTCTACGCGCTGCCATCAACATCTTGATTGCCAGGCAGGCGTCTGCGAATGCGGCTGGCTGGAGAGGGCCCAAAAGCAAGCTGAGCAGCCCAAGCGGCTCAACATAAAGTAATCTAATGGCAGTCAGTCCGTAAGTACTCCCAAGCACTTAAGTGCGGGAAAACAGTGAGGACCACGGAGGATCGGGCGAGGGGCGATTGGCTGGGATGCGAGCTGCCATCTTGATGCTGCCTCAGCTGCTGCTGCTGTGGCTGCGGCTGGTGCTGCTGCTGCTGCTGCCGAGCTGTCGTTATTCCCAGGACGCAAATTATGCATTAAGCTGTAGAAAAATGCCGCATAATGTTATCAGGCGAGCAAGTCAAGGCAAAGGAAGATAGAGCAAAACAGGACCAGGCGCTGCTGCTGCGGCTGCTAAGGCTCAAGTTGAGACTGTGGCGTGAGCTAAGGTGATTCTCTACCTGTGCATTAACAGTGGGCAAAGCGAAAGCCACAATCAAAATGTGTAAATTAGCAGTTGATGCAACTGGCCCTGACATGCCCAAACCCAAATGCTCGTTCTCTATCCGAAACATGGCTGAGCCCTATTTGACAGTGGCTGACATTTGCTCTCTCGCTCGCTCGCCCGTTCGCTTGTGGTTTTCGCTTGTCAAGTGTCAAGCTTCGCCATGTTGTTGGCCGACCTGTATTCATATATTTCATGGCAAATTGCAATTTCCACTTTAATCTCCGCCGTAGTGTGGCTCAGACACAAGCCATGCTGCGCCGCCTCCTCTTGTCAGCGGCCGCAGCTTATAATTTCGTTTATAATTACATTGACAGCAAAGGCAAAACTCAAGTTGTAGCTGCAGCTGCAGCTGCCACTGCCACTGACGTCGCTGTTGCTGTTGCTGTTCCAGCTGCATTTTCTGTATAACCAGCAAAAAGTGCCCACCTGCAGGCGACACTTACCTAATTAGCCCAAAGTACAGTGGCAGCATCATCCATTTCAATGTGCGTCTGTTTGCCTCTCTGTGTGTGTCTGTTGGTGTCTCTGTGTCTGTCTCTGTGCCTGTCTCTGTGCATGCCTCATCATGGGGCAGCTACTAATTCGTAATTTTTAGCTGTCAGCCCCATGGTTAATTTGGGCTAGCTAAAACATTCACTAGCCGTAAGCCTGCCAACTGTCGCACATTGGATTTGCACACTGTGAAAAAGGTCAACTTAACAGTTTAACTTCAATTGGCATCATTTGATTTTGAAGATTAGCTAGTTAGCATTCAAGAAATTCTTTGAATAAATTTCTAAAGTAATTTGAAGTATTAGAGTTTTACCTATCAAGAGAAGTTACAATAAGAAGAAGG
The DNA here is from genome assembly GCA_035045145.1 of Drosophila meridionalis. Classification (NCBI taxonomy): domain Eukaryota; kingdom Metazoa; phylum Arthropoda; class Insecta; order Diptera; family Drosophilidae; genus Drosophila; species Drosophila meridionalis. The sequence continues at coordinate 6,206,386 of JAWNPG010000020.1, read as the reverse complement.
CGCTCATACAGCATCTTCGATTACTCACATATAAAGCTTCCAAGATTAGAATCTCAATGTAATAGTAGTAAATATTATTTAGTATTACTATTATTATTAACACAAAAAAGAGCATAACTTGGCTAACACCTTAAGGCAAGCCTATGAAAAGTTAAGTCCAGCTTATGCATGATTTACTATATCTCCCATATTCTTTAGCCTCCCATATAAATGGAGTATCTCAATCTCATAAGCTTAATATCTTTTCCTACTCTCCATATATATTTATGTTTATTGTTTTGGCACCAATGTGCAGCAGACCCTGGAAATGCGAACATATTTTTGGATTTAAATGCTCAGATATGTCTGTCGTTGGTACTAGCTTAATTATGAATATCGAAATTCAATGTGACTTTTGTGCACGATATTTGCATGGGTTAATAATTGTAATTGGAATTTGTTTTCAATATAATTTCACTTTGTTCACAAGAATACTCAAATTACGAGCAATATTTATCGTTGCAAATTGTGTTTTGCAATTTTGCAATTTTGCAATTTGCATTGAAACAGTCATATCACGTGCATATCATGTTCACAAATCGAGCTGCTAAGTAATTAAAACATCTTTAGACAACTGCAATATTCTTTAAATAATCAAACAAAATTTGAGTTGAAAAATAAATAAAAATATGCATGAGCAAATAATATATTGCACAAATTTAATTGATTTTAAATGAAATTATGTATATTTGATTAGAAAACAAACAATTTTATTGAATGAAATGTAAGCGATTTGTGGCTAATGCTAATATTTTTTTAAACTTTATTTAAATAACTCAACTCTTCAAATGCATCAGCCTTTAAGTCCAAATGAAGAAGAAAGTGAAATAAATAAAATAATAAAAATCTAAAATAAATTCTTAAGACTTTTCTCTGCTTCCAAACATTAAAATTCAAATGCGTCTGAAGAAATTGTTGATGCCTTTAAATATTGTAGCGCGTTTTACAGGTATTTACTTCTAACTGGCAAAATTGGTGCGACAATGAAGTGCTTTTTCATCAGGTTTCACATTATAGTATGTACATAATAAATTATTTTATACTACATAGGTCTTTATCCAATATCCCCACATTATTTTCTTAGAGAATTGATTGATTGATTTGCCATTGATTGAACTACAATATGTTGTCGTGCACTGATCCTCGCTCAAAAGAGTAAGGTCTTTTATTCTGATAATACTGATAAAAGAAGTAATTTCTTGCCAGACGAACGAGTTGCAAATGAAACATCTTTTAATTATCCCTTTTTTTTTTTTGCTGTCTGGAGCAACGAAAGTTCCATTTAAAAATTCTTCAATCCCAGATTCCCTGCCTATCGGCCTAATGTCCCTTAATAAGCAATTCAAAGATCTCAGAACTCCGTTTGGGTGCTGTCAATTCGATGGTGATACGCTTTCATTTGGTATTTGAATGTGCTGCTGCAGTATTGGAGCTACGCCTTCAACTGCTTCGATATTGAATGGGTGACATCGGCAGTTCGTTTTATGAAAATGCCAGTTCGAGCTGTTGCTCACATCATATCAGGCGCCGGCCATTTCCAGGCATTTCTGCATTTGGCAAACCTTTTTCTAATAACGCATGCCAATTTAACGGCTTGGGGATGCAGGGCCACAAAAAAGAAAAGTAATAAGCAAATAGTTGGCATAATTTGGGTAAGGACGGAGCATATCCACAGCTTGAATCAGCAGCAGGAGCAGCAGGCGTTGCGGACGGGATGGGGGCACAAGCGTCAGGCGATTTCCAACTTCCTTTGCCAGGGGACAGTGACCACTGACGTAATCAAATCGACAATCAGTAAAAGATATGTGTGCGCATCAATGTGCCCGAAGGGCTGCTCTTACACACGAGTGGGCGTGGCACATTTTGGTAACGGCAACGGCAACGGCAACGGCAACAGCAATGGCAGCCTCAAATATTTACCAAGCCAAAAAAGGACGGCGTGTAGCAGGCATTGCCCGGAGCATATTTGGCCTGTTCCGAGCAGTGCGTAAATTGCCATTTTCGAACACATTTCAATAAATTTTTGCTCTTTTTTTTTTTTTTTTTGACTAAAGTAACTTTTGCACTGTGGCATAAGTTGTTGCACGAGACCTTCCACGAATTTTATTGCTTTTGCAGTTTGTCAGCTGCCCTGATGAGGCGCCGCCTGTCGATGAGTCGTCCGTCTGTCGACTGTTGACTATCGTCTATCGACTCGTGCAACACGAGTGTAATTTTTCACAGCTCTTCTGCTATTGCGCTGTCATTTTATTGTTAGTCGACACTGACAAGCAAATAGGCAGACAGACAGACGAGCAGACAGACAGACAGACAGACAGGGGGCCAGTGGCAGCCTTTGATCTTGTCCTGCTTTGAGAGGCATGCAAAGCATTTTACAGCTCCCAGCATTGTTTTCTGTGTAAATTGCGCACATAAGCGAAACGCACGTGCATGAAATGGCATTACATTCTTTCCCCTTTCGCACACGCACACACACACTCTCACATAGCTGGCAGCTGTCAAAAGACGCTGAAATTTTAGCAAATTTGTTTGACTTTCTTGGTGAGCGCGTTTGAGTAAAAGATATTATAATTATAAATGTTTCATTAGTGAAAATCTTGTTAAGATTATATAAAATAATGATGCGTATGCTGAAGAAATCTTAATATTTAAACATTTTTTTTATGAAATTTTTGGTGCATTTTCCTTGCACACTGAATTATTACATTATATCGATTTAGTTGAATAACCAAGCTGATCTAGTTCTTTTGGTATGTTGATCTATCCGTTCTTCTAACTACTTGTAGATCACGTTGAGATCTTATGAAATTAAAGCTTTAGCATCTAGGTGCTCTATGGCACACGTCGAGATCATAAGCAATAAAGGATTTAACATAATGATGCTCCTAATGACACGAACAGGCGGCAATAATCGAAAGCTCTTAATAATTTATTTAAATCGATTAATATCAAGCTATAGTTGTCTGAGCATATATTGTTTCTTTATTCATATATCATAAGTTGAAAAATATCATTATATCTAGTCTATCTAATCCACATATCAAAATCAGAGTATTTTTTAGTCACTCATGCCCAGAGTACTAATTTATGAATATTTTATATGATTTTATTTGGATTTAGTTTTTGTGACATTGATTAGCTAAATCAGATATATAATATATGTCTATATATTTCACTATACTATAGATATACTATAATATAAAGAAAAAATAAAAAAAAATAATTCAAAATCTTATAAGTTGTTAATATATATAATAATATATATGTATATCTCTATTACTGCATAGTCAAAGCTAATCAAAATAATTAGAAATCTTATAACAAGTTGATACTGTTAGAAATAATTACTGAATCATCTCCAGTGTTGTCTCTGGCATCTGCTGCTGTGCGCGTCAGCCACTGCAAATGGCTTCATTGTAAGGACTCGGGTGCGTCTGCTTACATTATATTTTATAATCATTTTACAACCGGTGTGATATTTAGAATGTTACCATAAGTTGTTTCATAGCGTGTTGGCAAACTTTCCGCAGCCATGTTGCCTGGCCCTGGCAAACATTTCAGCTGCTCTCCGCAATGTTGTTGTTGTTGTTGCTGCTGTTGGTGTTTTAGTTGCTGGCGGGCAAAAAGTTGATGCCGCCACATGGTAGCTGTTTTGGCAGTTTTATAGTGCTGGCCATAAAGTACTTAAAAGTTTCATTTTACGCCTATTTTGTAGCCAGTGCCCCATTATTGGAGCCAGCCAGAGTGACCGTTGGCAAGTCGCTGGAGTGGGGCAGCAGCAGCAATGGCAGCAGGGCCACAACCTGTGCGGCAGCTAGCTAGAATCCAATTTGCTAACAATTTAACAATCATTGCTTTTGGGCGCTGTGCTAGAAGTCAAGTCAAGTCGTAGCATCATGCGCCCACAGCCCTTTTAATTGCCTTCTTAAACAAAACAAATTTAAGAGGCCTGCGTCTTGTTCAGTTCGAGTGGTTGATCGCCTTTTGCCACCTACCGCCAATTAATGCCACAAGTTGCGAGTGCAAAAGCCGATTTCTCACTCGCCACATTCAAAGTTGGCCAAGAGCAATTGCTCCGTAATTGCCTCGGGCTCGACTCGAAACTTCAGCTTATCAATATGCCCAGCAACTGGGTACGTCATCAGTTGCTGCTGTTGCTGCTGTTGCTGTTGCTGCCACATCTATTGCTGCTGCTGCTGTTGGCTGCAAGCTGTAAGCTTGTTGCGCGGTTTCATGGAAAAACTTCAATACAAATGTTTTCATGGCAATCCAAGCCATTCACCAAACTCTTGAAGTGTTCTGTTTACTATTTCCCTGTTAAAATCGTGACTAAATTTGAGAGCATATTATTATTCAGATGGCATATATTCTTAGCCTTTTATAATCAAGTTTTAAATTTGAATTAACTATCGATTGATTTTCTGAAATTTTATTACCAACTCATTCTCTCAGCTGAGTCTCAACTTTTGCCAGTCATTGTATGGCAGCTTATTGAGTCTATGTGACACATTTAATATTGCTCCAATTTCTTTTTATCTCTTCTTTGTGCTAAAGGGTATTTTCTAGTCTGAAAAATGTTGATTTAATTTTGCTTTTGTATGCGGCTGTGACGGGTGCTCCAAATGGATTTTATGCCAGTGCAAAGAGTTCAAGTTTTTAGGTAAAACCAGGGAAACGGGTATATTTGTTTTCAGAATACATATGTAACAAGCCAGCAAAGACATTTCATGTATTCATTTTTAAATTATAAAATATCGAAATTTATTTTATTTTTACTCACTGACTACATATAGTATACATGCCCATATACAAAATAAATTTATTGTTTTTTTTCTCTCTTATTCCACTCATAAGAGCAAACTGCAATTTAGAGCTTAAGCCTTAGGCTGTGCAATTTACATATTTATTAATTTTTATATGCGTATACCGAGCTCCATTACAATTATAAATAATTCATCTAGTTTTGAGCTGCACGGCCATTTGGCCTTCGGCAAAGTGTTTAATAATTTCATTTACAGTTCAGCTTATTTTTTTTTTAATTTTTTTCTTTTTTTTATTATTTGATATTTGCATCCAGTGCTAATTCGAATATATTAATTACTTATGCGTGTGATTAGATGCCATATATTAATTGTTATTCTCTCTTTATATATAATCTATATATATACGATATGTATTTCTAAATAGTTTCAGGGTATTTTCTTGTCAGTTTCTCGCGGTTATTGCGCTGTTACTTGTTATTTTCGCAATACTCGAAAGTTGAGAAAATGATGAGTTCGGCTGCGCTTCAATTTGCATTGTAAATTGTTCACGTTCCATTTGAGAAAGAGATGAATTGTTGGCCCCAATGATAATTGGACAATGCAGAGTGCGCCAAGAGCAGGCTTAAGAATTGCAAGGGATTAGTGTGGGATAACAAATGCTACAACACTGTACTATAGTACACTCGCCACGAAGTACAGCATTAATAGTTCAAATAAGAGAAAACATTTTGGCAAGCCCTATTTTATAACATTATTGTAATGCTCATTTAAGTATGACATTATCTGTAATTAATAGGGTTACTCGTAATCGGCATATCCAATAAAAATAGTTTCGAAATGTCATAATCGTTAATCACAAAATGTAATTACTCGCAAACAAAGCTAAATCCGATACTAGCCATAAGCTTGATTGTCGATTGATTTACAGTTGTGTAATCACAATACGAACAAGCTCTGATGCCTTTGGCCAGTGCTTATTAATCCGTAATTATTAATTAAGACAGCTCTGATTGCTACCTGAGCTCAATTGATTTCTATAACAAATAAGTTCGTTACGCAGTCTTCATATTGTTGTGGCACAATTCTGGGAAATTAACTTGGCAACATTTGTTGCAATTTCCCCAATTGCAGCTCAAGAAAGTAAGAGTTAGAGTTTTTAAAGAATACCGAAGACTGAATACTCTATCATAAAATTTCCAGTGCCTAATCAGTTATATTTTTTGTACCCTGAATACGCCCACGCCCACTTCGCTCTTAATATGTAAAAAAGTGTTGTAAAAGCGTTGAATGATTGGAATGTCAGTTCTTCATAGGGTTCAGGGTATTTCCTAGTCGGGCAGTCACGACTAGATAACTCTTGCTATAGTACAATAATAGCTGATGTTCCGTGGATTCAATTATATTGTTGATATGAGTTCAGAAATAGTTTTGAAAGCTTTTGTTTTATAAATTTTTCACTCAAAGGTAATCCAATTCTCATTATATTTTTAGACAGAAGTAATTAGAATCAGGTAGAATTGTTGTCCAATTAATGGAATATAATGAGATTGTCCACAGCGATTGGACAAAGATATCAAATGATGATGAACGGTTCGTCCTGCAGCGAGACGAACACAAGACAAACAAGAAACGCATAAAACACAAATGAAATGCAGCTCAGCTCACCTCGTCGCTATTTTATTTCCACTTGGCGATGGTCGCGTCGTCGTCGCCGTCGCCGTCGCCGTGGATGTGTTTTGTGTGTTTGCCCGGCCATTTGTGATCCCCAGAGCAGTTGTTCCAGTTTGTAATTGCGCGCGACTTGCGTTGATTTGCCCAACTCAGCCAAGTTTGAGTAATGGGGGAGTCGCTGACATTCCCCGGATTCCTTGGCTCCTGGCTCGGCAAACCATTCGTGCACATGCTGCAGCCAAAGGTGGCCTCTTTCTCCCAGGAGGCTGGCGATTGCATGTCTATGCATGTAAATGTTCGACTAGCACTCGAGTCGGTTGGCTGGCTGGTTTGTTGGATCCTTGGATCACTGCTTGCTGGCGTGGCTGCCTCTTGTCAGTGGGCGATTTTTATATTCCCCCTTTTGTTGGCCCAAGTGTCCGTTGTGGTTGAAAGGTGAGCGTGGCGCTGGCACATTGCTGTCTTGCACTCACCGCCAGCACCGACAGCAGACCCAGCCTCAAGCCAATTCCCTGCTGAGGCAACGCTAGATGAAAAATAAACAGTATGCGCTATGTCCATACCTTAGTCCTTCTGCACTTCTTGCTCTCTGCTCCGGCTGCCATTCGCTTGCCATTCAAGATGATTTACAGCGTTTTGTGCTTGGGCAATGTGGTTGTCCGGCTTGGTTACAGGCACTTGCAGCTGGACGAGGTGCTGGTGCTGGTGCTGGTGCTGTTGCTGGGGCAAGCGCATCCTTTGCTCATTTGCCTTCTGCATTTGTCGCATAATCGTCCGTTTTGAAGGCATGCGCCATCAGTTGAACATGCATTGGACTGCTGCACCTTGTCCTCGTCGTTCGCATTATTTAAGCTCCTTTTTATTTGCTGTCTGGCGACGGCCCTTTGTGCTTTGCAGAACTTTGCCATAAAAAGCAACGCCACAATGAGGAGAAACAGGCGAACAACAGGGAAAAAAAAACAAAAAAAGGAAAAAGCAAAAAAAAAAAAACATAATAATAATAAAGCACTTGAAACAAACGTTTTCAGTAAATTTAACATTAGCTGCTTTGTGAAAATAATCAGCGAAAGGTTCACTGCGCGGAGCCTCCACGTTGTGGGCGGCTGCGGCTGAAGCCGGCGAAGGGGTCAGTGTAAAAAGTTTTCTTGTTCGGCTCCTGCGCCTGCAAGTAGGCAACATTCTTTGTTGCTCGCTATTATTATACTGACTTGCCACGCGAGCGTGAGCGTACGTCTGTGTGTGCGAGTGTGTGTGTGCGAGTGTGCGTGTGTGTGTTTGTGCGTTGGTATATTTACAAACTCTGTAGCATACTTTTCAGCTTGCGTGGCTGTTGTGTGTTAAGGTTAAGAGTTGCCAAGTCCTTTCGGCTGCATAGAACTTCCACTTCCAGGCAGCGACGCTGTCAACTTTACTGTACATTTCTGATTTATGTGGCGGCACTGCTCAACCGAACCGAGAATGTAAGCGAGTGAGAGAGAGGGAGAGGAAGCGAGAGAGAGAGAGAGGGGGCAAGCTGCTTTTTTGCATAGCACACTTTGAGCCATGCCTGAATTTATATTTATTTTTATTTTCTTATTTTCTTATGCTAGCCGTCAAAGTGGGCAAATTATTTCAATTTCTATTATCGCATTTTCTGATTGCCGAGCTGCGGTTTTTTATTCAACAAATTTTTCCTGGAAATTTCTCCGGTATTTCGCATGGCTTGCTATTGCGCTAGGTTCAAGGCATTTTACAGTTTATTACCCCAGTTTTAGTTTTAGGTTTTCTTTTCTCAGTCTGCGTAGATTCTCACTATCTGCTTATGGTGTTGCAAGTAATTAAGGCTTTAATCAAGATGTCGTCCCATCTTAAAGTGGATGCTACGGCAAGAGTTTTCATCTAAAAGTTCAATTTGGCAAAAGTCATTGAATTGGCACAAAGGTCGACTCTGATAATGGAAAAGTAAATTGGTGCCAAACTTTAAGGTCGAAAATAAAATTTGTGCTGCTGCTGCTGCTGCTACTGCTCCTGCTGCTGTGGCGAAATGTCCGAGAATTATGCCAAATGCAGCGACAGCACGAATTTTGTTGCTCATTTTAACTCGAATAATTGTGCCGCACACAATTGTGTTGAACAGATTGAATTTTCTGCTCGATTGCAGCTGAAACTGAAATTTTCACTTTATTTAATGCATGGAAAGCATCAGGCTACAAAAAGAAAATATGCTTTCTATGAAGTGATTTTATGATTTGGGATTTTGTAAATCTTGTAGAAATGTGCAACTCAATTATATGTATAGAAATAATAGTTGGAAGTGTGAAAATGAAGATAAATAATATTTATTCTTATTTCAGTTATAATTTCCTATGTATATATAGAAACAGTTTTTGCTTAACAGATTTTCTGTTTCAGACAGACTTTTTATCGTTAAGTTTAAGAAAAATCAATGTCTGCAGATATATATGATTATTATCAATATAATATTATTAAAAATTATTATATAATACTCCACAAACTCTTATACTTATGTTCTTATTAAAATAACTGAAAAAATACTTTAAAAATAAAAAAAATCAAAAACTATTTATGTAATATAAATTTAATAATTTAAATAGCTTAATAATTAAATATAAATATATTATGTAGCGTGTTAAAATCGTTTGTTTAATTATATATTTATTTATTTTTTTTAATTCTTTCACTGACCCAGAAAGCGCTTTGACCTGAAAAATAAGCACAAGCGATTTATTGATGTTAAAAATATTGAATTAAAATTCCATTTAAAGCCATAAAAACTGCTCCACTTGCTTAGTAGTACTTTATTGCCTGAATGTTTGGCATATAAAAACTCTTTTGTAGTCTTTTCCGGTTCGGCTTCCACTTCGAGTTTGATACCCGATAGGATAAAATTCCCGGTGCTCTGTCAGTGCCAGGCGTGTAGCAGAGTTGTTGCTATATTTCTAGCTAAACAGATCCCGCTGAGCACAAAGCCGAACAAGCTGGCCACAAAGTGTTTATATTGTAACAGCTTACTTTACAATTGACTTACTTTCGCACACTCACACACACTCACAAACACACGCATCCGGTTAGCTGCTGCCATTTGGCATTTCCTGCCCTGACTTTTATGTCTGCGCTTCCGCACGCAGCGTTTGACGGAGTTTTATGCGTTTCGCTCTAATTTTTTAAACCAATAGTTGTCCAATCAATTTCAAGTGTTCGCCACCAACTTGAATCTACATAAAAATGTCAGTAAGGCAATCTCAACACACTCTCTCTCTCTCACACACACATACACATACACACAGGCACTGGCGCTGGCCAGCTATAAAATTCAGTGTTGACGCAAGGCGATGACGAGGTCGCCAATGGACGATGGCGGCGTCTGGCGAATCGCAAATGCATAAATTTAACTCTACGGCAGTAACAGCAGCAGCAGCAGCAGCAGCCGCAGCAGCAACAACTGCAGTGTAGGAAATGCAGTAAGGGAAAAATAGAAATGCTTGCCAAAAAAAAAAAATTACAGCAAAAAAACTGCAGACAAACTGAGCATAACCACCATTCAAATATGAGTGGTGTGTGTGTGTGTGTGTTTGTACTCTTAAAATAAATGTCCTGCAACAGAATGGCAAAGTATAAGGATTAGATAAACAATTGTGAAAAGCTACATAAGGAAGTACTAAGAGTATACGTCTATTAAGTGAAAGGTAAGCAAAGAATTAGATTATTGATACAGGTGTGTGTATATATGAATACATATTTATATGTCTATATTGACAAATTGACTATAAAAATATAATTTTTATATATAGCCCATATAATAATTTACTTTCCATTTTAACAACTTATTATATACTTATATTTCTCTAAATTACAGGGTATCTGCAAGTCACCAACAGCCAGTCGCCATGTCATTCAAACTGTAGCACAGATGGAATCTTGTGGAATATTAAATGTGTATAAGAATGCATATATATACAATACATATACATATACATATATAAGTTTTTTGGCAATGAAAAGGCCTGCCAGTCCTGCCCAGGTTCAGCTGAGATTCTGCTGCTTTTTTGGTTGAGCGTCTGGTGTTGGATTGTTGGAAATTGAAAAACAAATTGCTGACATGGAAAATAATACATCAAATATTGAATGGACGCTGCCGTTCAGTTAGCCAGGCCAGAGCCTGTTTTACAATTAATGACAAAAAACTAGGAACTGGGAAAATTATTTTTGTTTGTTTGTTTCTTTTTCGAGCCAACAGCTGCCAACACGTAGCAGCGGCGGAGAGTGTTTGGGGCTGAAGTGAAAGGCTTCCAAAAATATGGGTCATGTTTGCCATGGTGTAATGTGTAGAATGATTGCAACTTTAAAAAGCAAACAAACAACAAAAACTGCAGCTAGCGAAGCGCCGCCCACTAGCCGGGCGAACGAACCAACAAGGCAAATAGTAAACAGCAAACTGTCTGCCAGAAGGAGGCAGAGAAGCACACTGGATCCAGGCCCAGGCACAAGCTCAGCATGAGGCACTGGCACATGCCCAGGCAAGCAAACAAACGGAACGAAACGAAACGAAACGTCCATACAAATGCCCGAGTCTGAAACTAGGCCTGTCGTCGCTGGGGCGCATGCATCATGTATGCAGCCAGCAGTTGCCGTTGAGTGGCAGCTGCCGGTCGGAGTCGCAGTTGCAGTCGCAGTTGCCGTCAAGTTGAGGTATCGAGTTGAGCTCTGCTGCAGCTGCACTGGTGCCGGCACTTGGAGTCGCTCTTACTGCGGCTCAGCTTCAGCCTTTTTATGCAGCTTTGACTGCTCCTGTTGACGACGTTGTTGTTGCTGCAGCTACAATTGCCGCTGATTGCGAAAGTATTTGCGAACAAATGTGAAGCGACCTGCAGGGCTGCAAAGTGTAACGGTATCCCTTATAGCCAACTGCAGCGCTTCACAGATAAGCGAAGTGTGAGCAACTGGATCATGTTATAGATAAATTCAATCTGCAGCTTGCGCTGCTCTGTGTTTCATATAACTTTGTAGAGTGAGAGAGAGAGAGAGAGAGAAAATAATACAAATTGAGCTGGTCATGTAAATTCTGTAACCCAATGTTTTGGCAACTAAAGATAGTTCCATAAACTAGTGCCAAATGGGGAGCCGATGTAACCCTGGTTGGCAGCTGCTCTCTCGATTGCTGATTACAAAAGTATCTATAGGAAAAGGAGCGCAAGAAGATTATCGCTGGCATGCAGCTGGGAAGGAGCTACCTGGATTGCACCGTCGCTGTGGCTGTGTCAGCTACGCCCACTATCCACTCAAGCAGTCAACACTCCGGGACTGCGTCTGAAGTACCAAGCAGTAAGCAGTAAGCAGCAAGAGGCAGTAGGCAGGAGGCAGGAGGCAGGCGGCATGCGGCAAGCGGCGAGTGGAATGTGGCAATAAAAGCTGCAAGAGTAAGCCGCTTTCATGGCTTTTAAGGAGTGGGCGGAGTGGAGCTGACGCTTGAATACGGTTGATTTAGTTAATAGGAAACAAATACACATGCAGTGTTACAGTTACAGCAGGTACAGAACGAGAAAGAGATAGGGAGAGAGAAAGAGAGAGCAAGGGCTTACCGGCTAAGACCAAAGCAAGCGCGGGGGCAGTCATTGACTGCGCGAATTTCGAATTTATATGCGCTCGAATGAGGCAGGCAGATATATAGGAGAGGAGAGGGGGAGGGGTCGGTTCAGGTGGGAGGGGGCTTAATTAAATTCTGGCATTTAAACGTTTCATAAGTGCCTGGCAAATGAATTGCAAATGATTTGTAAAGATGCCAGCAAAAAGTTTACAGTTACAAAGAGGACAAAGCCACTCGCTAACTGAATGACTAACTGAGCGACTGAATGACTGAATGACTGAGTGACTGCTCCTTGGCTGCTAGCTCAAAGCGGTTGCCTGATTAAAATTGCCAAAGGCCGCAGCAGCAGCAGCAACATCAGCAGCAGCAACAGCAGCAGCAGCAGCAGCAGCATCAGTAAAAAATCCCATTTAACCCAGATTGAAAAACTCGAAATTAGTTTTCATTTACGTCGGTTGCCTGTTGCTCTTATATGCGGGCGCTTTGGCTAGAGTTTTTACTGCGTTCGCAGTTAATTTTTAATGCATGGCATCTAAAAACTGTTGCTTGGCATGTTATTATGCGTGCTGTACTTAGTGCTGCCAACCCATTAACATCAGCAGCAGCAGTAACAACAACAACAAGCCGGAACAACACTTTGTAGCAGGAGAGTGAATGCAAAGCAGGCGGCAACAGTTGAATGGATAATCACGTTCCGAGAAACGGAAACAGCTTAGAATCGCAATATTGTTGAGTGGCTTGTGGCGCAGTAATTAAGGGACAAAATGAAATATGTGTATTATTTACTTGAGCCTTAGTAATTTAATTGAGTTTATAGAACATAAACTTCAGTTAACAAAGTTCCAGTTGCCTGCACATTCTTTGTATAAATATTGCATTTTTGGGCAAGTCGAATTTTTGTTGTTGTTTGTTTTTTTTTGTTATTTTAAATAAACTCTTATACTGGTCGATTTCCGTTTTTGTTTTTCTCTCCGCAAAAGTTCGCCAGTGTTTGACCAAAGTTCAGGTTTTGTACTTTCCATGACTGCCTCATGTCAAGTTTTCCATTATGCAACTTACTGCTATCAGACTAAATCTTTGTGTTTGTTTGCGTAAAACTTTATCAGTAAACATGCACAGCACAATTCCTGGAATACATCGACACACACGCACACACGAACACTTTTGTATATATACATATATATATTATCTTGGTAAAGTGCATGTTGCCTGTTAGCCAACTTCAATCGATTTCCGTTTAGCCAAGAAGCGAACCACTAAAAAAGTTGCCTCTCGATTGGCAGCTGTGAGTTTTTGCTGCTCTGCTCTTCTGTTGGTCATTGTGTGCGCTGAGTGTTGCCGTTGCTTTGAGTCGCTTCTATTCGTCCATTCACTTTCATTCGAACGTTGGCACGTTTGCGTAGTTACCGCTTATCCGCTGTTGTGCAAATTATTACATTGACCCAGTAAAACGGCAACGAGTCATGTGCTTGACTCTAAGAGCCTTGTGGGCAGAGGAAAATCAAAAGAGCTGTAATCGTGCATAATCGACTGGGCAATGCTTGCTCAAAGAGACGACACAGCTCAGCTCAGTATAAGCAACGACTATGACTTTCCTCAATCAACCCGTGGCGATTCATGACTTTCTTTTCATATTCGATAAGCTGTGTTTGCAGCGTCAACAAATCAAAACTCCCCTTTCAATTACTGAACAAGCATAGAAATAGAAATGAGGAAAATATAACAGTTTTTTGCTGCACATAAAACAACTTAAATCTTAAGGCTGCAAAACGAACCAAAACCGTGAAACAAACTGAAAGCAGCCAAAATGAATTGCCCTCGGCGAGTGCAGGCAAGAAAAGCAATTAACTTACAACTGTATATATATGTACGTATATATACTACATATATACTTTATACAACCTGAGTGTTGTTTTTATAATTTAAACAACGGTTCCTTATTGCCCTTTTATGCACTGCCATAAATCAAAGGCAAAAGGCGCTTTAAGCGAAATTCAAATGTTGGCCATATGGCTGGCCAAACTTGTCCTGAAACTTCGTGTTCATTGCTCCTTCTAGGGGCAGTCGGTTGGCTGTTTGGCTGGTTGGCTCTCTGGGGCAAGGACGACTTGGCTGGTGGCGCCTGCGATCTGCGCACATGCAACATGGCACATGTGGCTGTTGCCTGTTGGCTACTGGGTGTTGCTCACTTGCTCCGGTCGAGTCGTTGTAAATAATTCATTTTTTATTTGCTGCCAGAATGAACTTCACCTGGGTAATCAAGAGCAGGCGCAGTATTAAAAATTATTATTATTTTTTGATTTATGATTAAGTTCATGTTGCGCTCGCTGCTCGATATTTCCATAGCTCACAGCACTCTCTTCAAATATTAATGGCTAAGCTTCAAGTTTTTCATGTAATAATTCAATAGCTAAAAGCTTAAACTGACTTTTTTTGTTTTGCTTTTAACGGACTTTAAATATTAATTTATAAATAAATATTGATGTTTTTATGGCAGATTAATAGATTGAATATTTAAAAAATATATATAAATTAAAAAAAAAATACTATAAAATGTGTATAGCAAATATTTTGACATAAGCATTAATAGGCATAGGCATTATTTTTCAAGGTTACATAAATTTGTAACCTGAGCAAATGCCTAACAATTCTACATAAAGCCCTTTATAACATATAATAAATATATTTTGAAGCAATATATTCAAAGTTTGCAATCTGTTATTTATGAGTTTACGGTTTGGAATCCAATCAGCTACAAAATATATTCATATTTCCTTTTCATAAGGAATAAACACATTTTTACATTTAGTCTCCAAACAAAATTTCGCATCAGTTTTTTCCGCTCGTTTCTTCATTTGGTGTTTTTTTTTTTCAAAACATTAAATTTGTTGTATTATTTTATTTTATTTTATTTTTTTTTTTTTCGCCTTTCAGCCAATTTCACGCACGTTGCTGCTCTTAAGTAAATAAATATATATGTAAATTTGCATTGCACCCAATTTACATTGGTTTTTCCTCTTGTTTTTTTTTTTTTCAATGGACTCTAATTCAATAATGTGTGTCGAAAAAAAAGGCCGAGCACAACAAAGAGTCGAGTACATGCGAAAAGGGAGATAAAAACATTGGCAACAATTTAAAGCCTAACCGCAGGCGGCGCCTTTTTTTGCAGTGGTCAGCGGTCAACACAAAATAAAAGCTTCTATGGGCAAAACAGGCAAAAAACGACTCACAAAACACAAAACAAAATGGCAAGCAATTTCGGTTGAGGCGTTGCAATTAATAAAGGCCACACACACGACGACGATGCAGGCGCAGGACATTGACACGGCAACAACAACAACAACAGCTGCAACAGCAACAACAACAACAACAGCAACATACAATACAGACCATTTAAGGGCCACCAGCAGCAATCACAAAAAAAGGGCGTAACAATCGTCCGTGTGCAGTTGAAGGCACATAAATTAGGGGCGTGTCGGATGGCAGAGCCGAGTACAACAGCTCAACGGAATATTCTGTAGAATGGGTTCCTTTCTTTTCTGTTTCTCTTCTCTTTTTTTTGTGGTTGTTGTTGGATTTTGTTGCTTGTGTGTTGGGCCAAGTAAATCTTCAATGTTGTTGCACAAGCGATAAGGCAAGATAAATGAGGCTTTAATGTAAAATAAATTAAGCACTTGTCGTGTGTATTATGTGCCCCCAAATGGGCGCTCGTCTTGACTCAGCACAGCTCAGCTGGGGTTGGCCCGGGCTGGGCTGGGCTGGGCTGGCCTGGCCATGCCTGGCATGCCAGGAATGACATTTGATTATCACGCGGCTTCAGCGCGTCTTTGCCAGCGTGCAAAAACGCGCGCATTCCATAAATCAACGACAGCGTTGACATCGATGTTTGGGTCGACATTTGTGTCGTGCATGGCATAACAATGCCAGCTGGCTTTAATTAAACTACACTTAGAGCAGTCTATTGCAACTGTCTGCATTCCTCCGACCACAATGGAAACTGTGCGCCAAAGAGCTAGCTATAAATTTCTTCGAATTCCTGCGGTCCATGCGCTGCAAGGCATCAGTCGGTGGAGTAGATCGCATTCAACTAGCTGAAAGAAGGTGTTTGGCGGGGATAGCAGGTATGCCATCATTGAACTTTACCTTTCGTACATCAGGTTTTTTATAAAAAATATATATATATATACATATCAACTGTATATAACTTTAAATAAATATTCCTGCATTCTTTTACTTTGATGAAATTTTTTAGATTTTTGTTTCAAGTTTTCTTCTTAATTGAGTGTGGTATTCATAGTTGAGGTTGAGATTTTTAGAGACAAGTTTAGAAAGTAAATTAAATTGTGTCAGAGCAATAGAAATACAGAGTTATATGGAAGGCCTTGAAACATAGAATTTTATTTAAGGCTCAGCTCAAAAGTTATGTACAGGGTAAACTTTATTAAGTAAACTGGAGTTGTACTCTATAATAATATATAGATTTCATATCAGAGAGATGTTGTTCAGATTTGTTCTCAAATGCCGCATGAAAATCAATTTACAAAATAAATAAAGACATATAAAACGGTAAATTAAGTGTGTGCCTATCTAATAAATTATTTTATAAATTAAATTATAAATTAAAAAATTAAAAATATTGTATATTATGTAAATTGATTGAATATGCTAAAATATTGAACATTAATACAGTTAATGTGGTAGCTCTTCATTATGGAATGTCGTCTCTCGCCACTCGCCTCTCGCTCCTCGTCTTTTGCCTTTTGCCTGTTGCGCGACATGGAATTTGTCTGTTTGTTCAAGTCCCCCGGCGCATACAAACATCATGTTTGCTTTTCATTATAACAAATTAGTTGTTTACATCGCCCGCCGCCTCGATTGATTTTTGTGCATGCATATTTAATGTGGCCGCTGTCATTATGCTTGTCCGGCTCTGCTGCTGCGGCACCTGAGGACTGGCTGCGAATACATTATGCCGCGCTCGCGTGCTGCATGTTATTAGCAGCAGACGCCGGCTCAACGGCTGTCAGGTGTGATAGTTATCCGAACATCTCTTGGTCCCGTCACGGCCATAAAACGCTAGACAACATTAGCTACTGTTCCGGCGCACATGTATTTGGAAAGAGTTGTACTAACGAAAGGGTTCCTCCCTCTCTGTATGCATATTAGAATTGAATGGAAGCTATGTGTACAGCCCCATATTAACTACGGCATTATCAGCGTGTCAACTAAATGGACTGCAAAAACACATTATATGCGACGGACTGTTTGGCAGATGCTTTTAATTAATTAAATTGTTCATTTCCGTTGTCTAATTAAATCTGCAACAAAAAGCGAACTGCGAGCCATATTAATTTGGAATATTTTATTCAAATTAAATACTAACAAAAACTCTGCTGCAAAAACTGCAAAAACGCCACATAGCTCAAACATATCTATATAAACATGATACAGTGAAGCCAGCCACTGAATGTACTTTTGCGTTTTCTTTGACTAACTTTTCTTTTTAAATTCTCTTTGTTTTATACATTTTAATGGGGGAGTTTTTTAAGTATTTATTTTTATTTTTATTTTTATTTGTATTTTTAAGTCTGTCAAAGCGTATTTCTCTTCATCGCTTTTTCAAGTCTTCTTTGAAAGCACTCAACTGTTGGCAGGAAAATTGTTTTAAAGCGAATTACTCAGAGCAATGAATCGCCCCGCGAAAAGTAATTTATTGCTACCTTGTAATTAGTTTATTTTAATTGATAGAAATATTTATGGACTCAACTGGAAAACGCATTGATTTTGTGCATTTATAAATATATATATATATATTTATCCATCTATATTATGTGTTTTACGTAATCGTTCAATTGCGTAATATATGCCTGTTTAATTAAACAGTTGAAATTTGGATTATATCTATGCTTCATCTGATAAGCGTTGAAATTGTTGGTTAAGCGGATATTATTATATAATCATTATTATTATTAATATTCAACATACATATGTGTTAAGTTGGCAAGTAAATGTTAATGTTGTTAATTATTCAACAACATTAAAACAAAATATTGTGCGAAACTGAGTGCTACATAGGGATATCTAGTGATGCCTAGACTCACAGAACTCATTGAGCCACATTGGGCTTCAGCTCAGTCAAACTAACTCGCATCTAATCTGACTACCAATAACAACAGGGGCAGGCTGAACAGATTACATTCTCTCAAGCGCAGGTGAATCTAATTGTCTTGAAGTATTATCAAATACAATGGAATGCAAGGAGTAAGGTGTATATACTGGCGCTAGTTAAGGCTTAGAGTTAAATACGCAAGAGAGTCTAAGACAATAAGCTGCAGCAAATTGAAGTGAATAAAAAAACTGTTGTCTGTGGCAGCTTCATCATAATAGACTTTTGGGTACATGCATTTTATTCTGTGCGTCGAATTATACTGTCCATATAAAGAAATTGAGGTTTCAGAGTAGAAAACTGGACTCATGAAAAATATCAGAAATCATAAAATAAAACATACGACCAAGTTAACCATGTGCTTCTGGGAATTGGACTTTATTCGCATTAGACCTAAAACCATCCAAGTCATCCAATTAAATTTGAATCAAACTTATATTTATCTAAACAATTTTTTAGTTTAATTTTTCCATGCATTTGATATATTTACTTAATGTATATTTATAAAGCAAACAATATATATATATATATATATATATATATATATATATATATATATATATATATATATATATATATATATATATATATATATATATATATATATATATATATATTTACATATGTATATATAAATTCTCAAAGTTCATTATCTAGAAACTATTCTGGAAAATAAATATAGTCATCTATTCACTCTTAATATATTTATATTTTTTACAATTTATTATTCTTAATCAGCGCGACAAGACGAGTCGATATTGCCCTGTCCGTCTGTCCGTCCGTCCGTGTGAGCTAGAGACTTAAAATTTTATCAAAAGAGCAGAAAGACGAAGAGCTGGAAAAGAGTTAGGATTCTGAAGAGGAGATGTTAGTTTGCATAGGTATGCAGCAGAGGCAGCAGAAAATACTCTGGTTGGTCGCTAACTGATAGAGAGTTTAGCTTACGCTAACTCAGAGAGAGGCTTAACAGTTGAGTTCGACGTCGAGTGGAAGTCTCGCTGCCCTTTATAAAGGCAGCTGATGATCAGAAGAGCTTCTTCTTACAGCAGCAGCAGCAGCAGCAGAAAGTGCTCTGATTGGTCGCCTATTGATCGAGTGTGAAGGCAGCTGAAGATCAGAGGAGCTGGATCTGCAGCAGCAGCAGCAGCAGAAAGTGCTCTGATTGGTCGCCTAATGATCGAGTGTGAAGGCAGCTGAAGATCAGAGGAGCTGCATCTTGCAGCAGCAGCAGCAGCAGCAGAAAGTGCTCTGATTGGTCGCCTATTGATCGAGTGTGAAGGCAGCTGAAGATCAGAGGAGCTGGATCTGCAGCAGCAGCAGCAGCAGCAGAAAGTGCTCTGATTGGTCGCCTATTGATCGAGTGTGAAGGCAGCTGAAGATCAGAGGAGCTGGATCTGCAGCAGCAGCAGCAGCAGCAGAAACTGCTCTGATGATCGAGTGTGAAAACTGACTCAGAAAGCGGCTCAGCAATTGAGCTGGACTTGAGTGGAGCTGTCGCTGCTCTATATAAAGGCAAGTCTGCTGCAGAGCAGCTTCAGTCGCATTCTACATTTCTTGGTGATCAGTCGTCCAGTGCAGCGCGGTGCTTCTCTTCTTCTTCTGTCTGTTGGTAAGTGTTAATATAGTTAAGTATGTTAAGCGAAAATATAAAAGTTATACTTTTAATGTTTATTTAATGTTAATATAGTATATTTTAAACTTAAATATTATTAATTATTGTAACGATATTTTAGCAAATGCACAATAATTCTTCATATGTACAAATATTTTGTTTTTGCCATGCCTTTCTTATATTTACTTAATATGTGTATATTTACTAGCAAATTAAATATATATTTTATTTATTTTAGATATGTTTAAATTCCTAATCACTTCCAATTATAATTATATCTGTCTTAAATCAAAATTTCTTACCCAGAAAATATTTTGGAAAATAAATGAAACATGAACATTGCTGCAGCACCTATTGTTCATATTCTGGATTCGACGTTATGTTCCTTAATTATCTATTATGAACTTATGAGCTTATTAATAATTAGCCCTAACAAATTTCCAGGTGGCTGCTGACAATTGATTTAATGCAGTTCGACATAGAAAACCATCAGGTATGCAACTTATATTAATTTACGCTTGATTGTGTTGGCCACGTCGATTGAAATGCGGTTATGTGTGAGATGTGAGCCATACACTATCATATTTGATATTGATAATTATAGTTGCCGCTCTGAGAATCATAGTTGACATTCTGCTAGATTGAATTGAATTGTGGCAAGAGCTCTGCGACAGTCTGGCTCTATTTCTGGATTACAACTGAACGAACTGTGGGACGCTTTGATTACACTTACAGCAAAATGGAAGATTCAACACACTGCCTGGGTATCGATATTCAATACTTCTCTACATGGGTGCTTGTGTGCGTGTGTCTGTGTGTGTGAATGAGTGTGTGTGTGTGTGTGTGTGTGTCAGTGTATTTGTGTGTTTGTACCTCTAGCTTGTTGCTTACGACCTCAATTACATGCACAAATAAACTGAAACAAACATTTGCTGAGAACTCGCCGCTGCCGCCCGTGCCACATGTGGCCTTAACGCTGGCTTTGCTTTTGTATAAATGTTGTTGCCTCCTTCGCACGTACTCACACACACACACCGACATACACACAGTTAGATTTTGGCCTGTGCTTGCGTGTTTCGGTATTAGAATTTCAATGCAAATGTCCTTGTCACATTTGGGAAATTTATTTGTAAATTTGCCTATGCACATGGCTTCCATGGCAAGTACTTTTTCATGTGCAACGGTGTATGTGTGTGCGTGTGTGTGGTTGCATGTGGCTGTGTGTGCTAGTCGGTATTTGACTAGTGCCTCCACCGCTTTTTATTCCCGCTGCCGAAAATAGAAGTAAAAACATATTTGCTGTTGGTTCTAAAATGCATTTCTGCCTAATTTGGCTGGGCCACATATGCAGCAATACTAATGTAATTTAATTGAGATTTGAATTTAAAATAAATGAAATTTATACTGTTGACTCTAAGCCAAAATATACATATATGCTATTTATAAATAATAAATATATGTGCTGAGGTGTGAAGTAGATTTAGCATTGTGTGTGAATATTTCTTAGAATTCTTAAAAGTAAATAAGTGTTTTTATTTCAGATTTATGGATATAAAATGCAAGTTTAACCTACCCAGTTCTGGGTTCACCACGTATTTAATCACAGTTTGCGATATTCATTAGGCCAAAGGTGAAATTTATTTCGAGCACAACCCAAATTTCGGTTCATTTGCATGTGCATTTTGTGATGAAAGCCTGTAGGCCTGCCCATCAGCAGATCGTGTGGAGTCGCTTATAAAAACTCTACAACCCACCCACACACACACACACACACACACACATACACAGATATATGTATATATGCATTCGAAATTTGACACTGCAGCGAGCTTTAGAATTTTTGGGCTTTGCATAATTTTGTGTTTTTGCTGCGCCTAATTGCAGTCATGCAACTGGGCATCGATTGCATGCCTCGTAAATCTTCATAAGTCTCCGGCTAACATAAACTAACGTGGCATTAATTTCATATTATCAGCTGCCGGCTGCCCGGCGGCCATAAAACGCGAGTGCAAGACCGGGAACAGCCAAAGCTGGCCACAACTAACGACTTGTTGTGCCGACATAGCATACTTTTGGGGTTTCCATTTAATGGCATTGCGCGAATGCCGAAGATGCAGCAACACGAGGCAATAGCAATACTCGACTGCCTTGGCCTGGCCCGAGCTGGGCTGGCCTGGCCTGGCCTGGGCTGTGCTGTGTTGGCCTGGCCAGCTCAACTTTTGGGAAAGTTTTACTAGCGCACAGCTAGAATGAGCTCACGTGCCACGGAGTGGGGCAACACCAACGCAAAGGCCATAGTCAATTCCTTATGCGGACACAATTTCACAGCGAAATGATTTTGAAAAGGGGTCTCAGGTTGCACAGCCTTCCACTGACCCCGGCCAGCGGCGGCCCATCTGTGTATTTGAACGTTGAAAGATGCAAATTTACTACACACCCAAATGGTCCGACAGTTGAAATAAATATTAAAGTGAAAAACTTTCCAACATCCCTCGCCGGCGATGTGTGTGTGTGTGTGTGTTTGTGTGTGTATGCGGACCTTAGGCAAGCGGATGTTAATGGAGTGGGGCGTGGCGGACTCTGCATAGCTCGTGGTCTTTGCAATTTTACTTCATATTCGCTTTTCTTTGCTGTGCAAAAATTAACATTTGCACAAGGTTTGTAGAAACAGAAACGGCGATGGGCCATGGCAACGGCAACGGGAACGTTTAAGGGTAGGGGTGGGGCACGGAGCTCGGCTTGGAGCTATAAAACTTGTTCATTCATAAATCATGCACAAAATTATTATCATTATGAAAGTTGCCTTTCAGTATCATCAAAGCGGGTGCCAACGTGGCTGCCGCCTGCCAGAACCAAGAAGGGTTAAGCGTGTCAGCCAAAGATTCCTTTTCTCTTTTCAGTTTTTTTTTCTTGTATTTTTTGCTGCTTCGCCTCGACGTTGACTTTCATTTTTTCAATTTTTCATCATCAAATCCAGGCAGGAAGACTACGTTGGCAGCCAGAAGAAAAATGAACGTTGCATAGATTTAGAAACGCACAGATTTACTTGCCCTTTCATATTAAAATTGTTATTTTTTTATCGCTAAATTGTAGCACAGCATGAACTTTGATAATTTTACACTTAATTTGATTTGAGATGTCAGTGCGCCAGTATCCAGTGTCCTTGCACTGTTCTTTGGGCCTTGGGTCGCCTGTCACAACCAATGAGACAGCTAAACATTTGACTTATAGTACAAGTCAATTTGGCTTTGGTCTGATGCGGGGCAACGAACGGGTTAGCAGCCTTCAGCCTCGATTACATTCAGACACTCGGGGCGCAGCCACGCCCACGACTCGTCTGGTCTCGGTCGATTCAATTTTGCTTTACGCCGGGCTGAATATAACGAGTTTACTTAGTTATTGATATGCAGCAGGAAGTTTTAGTAAACTTGCTTAGCTAATAGCTCTTGACGTCGAGAATAAATTGTGGTTGTTTGCGGATTATAGAGTGCTAATTGCTTTCGAGTTTAGACCAACAAAAAGCCACGTAAAGGTGCTGCTGCTGCAGCAGAAAGGAAGCAGAGCTCGTCATATCCCTTTCCGCTGTGAAATATGGATATGAATGTTAAGAAAGTTGTTAAGAATCATGTTCCAATTTTTCTTTGTATGAGCTTCATTGGCATCGTATATTTGTTTAGGGGGCATCATCGGGAGTAATTAAATTAAATTTTTGCAATTTGTTTGCCGCACTTTAAGTTTAAGTTTACATTCCTAGCAACTGTCGCCAAGATATTTCATCACAAGTTGATTGCATGAGGTCGACTTAAAAAACTTTGTAATGTTCGCAGAGCGCAACCCACTTAATCCCGTGACATATATCAACTTGAAATAACTGCAACTGCAAATGTTTTTCGCAACTGCATAAATCTTTGAATGTTCGCGAATTACTTAAGGCCAAAAACAGCTAACGAAACTTTTGGCGAACAAGTTGAAAAGTTACGCCTATGCCAGATTCTGCCAATGCTGCCAATATACTCGACCTCAGAGTGGCAAAAAAACAAGCAGCGAAAGCTTACTAAACTGCACTCTCTGCCCCAAACACCCCCAAGTAACATGAACCCAATCTGTGAAGCCACTGAAGCCTCAGTCGCAGTCTCAGTCGCAGTCTCAGTCGCAGTCTCAGTCGCAGTCTCCGTCTCAGTCTCAGTCTCAGTCTCAGTCTCAGTCTCAGTCTCAGTCTCCGAGTCGAGTCATGCAAAACAGCAACAAGCGAGCTGCAAACGCGGAAATTGAATCTAAAAGCTGTTTCGTCCTTGTTCCGCGCAGCTACCAAAATATGTTGCAACAAATAGGGAGAAACATCGGCATCAGGCGAATGGAAAAACTTGGGAGTCAAGTGGTTGCTCGACTCAAGTTCTTCTTGGGGCGTGTTGGCAAACGATTGATTTGCAGTGTGCGCCTTTAGCTCATCTCTCTCTAGACCTTTCAGGGTTTATATAAGACCAACATCCAGCTAACTACACTGAGCACTCATTTTAATACATACAGCTTTATTTGAATGGCAATTTCTGCTAGTCGGAACATATTTTTGTTTCTAGTATTTTCCCAAGCATTTTTATTTACCTCTGCTACAGCGCATAGTTTCAATTTTCCGTAAAGGGATTCTTCTCTTTATTCCCCTGCATTTTTACTATTTTATTTGGCATTCTTTCAATTGAAACTCGGAGGTACAAGTTGCATATTTTGACCCTGCAGTCCATAAAAAAAGAGCAAGCGGAAGTTGCCAACAGCGCGATACCCTGTACCCAAGCTTTGTTAAGACTATTTGCTTCATGTTTTGAATGCTTTGAAATAATATATGGAAGTAGGGAAATCTTTTGATAAACACTTTCTAAACGCTAATCAAGTTATAATAAATTAATTTGTTACTATATTTTCCATTGGGTATACAAGCTTATATTTGCTTTATTCAACTCGTTATCTAAAATATTGCAAAGAGGGTAAACAAAAAATGGAAATACGAAACTCACATTTGTTTGTTTTCCATTTAGTTTTTTGGAAATTGCATTTCATTCTGATATGTGCTGTGTATTTTCGCGACAATTCCAAACAATAATGAACGATGCTCTTCAATAAAATGTAAACTGTAAATACAGTAGACAACATATGATAACAAATATTATGCATTACTTGGGGTAGGTAATAAGAGTTTTTCTAAAAAAAAAAAATATATATTATTTTTTTTTTACAAATTTTCAATTACCTTTAGGGGATAATATGATATTTTTTGTTCCAATAATTTAGCAGATATATAGATGACAACTGAAAATACTTATTTGACTCATTTTGAAAACTCTCCATGAAAACTATAAAAAGAGAAAATACACAATTTATTATTGTGTTCCTCTTATGAGAGCAGAGAATTTAAGCGACTCATATTAATATATATATTTTTTTATTAATGCTCACATTTTAATATTAATGTCATTGTATCAGGTTTCAGCCTCTAATTATAGCTTATTTTAGGCAGAAGCGTTAATTATGGATAATGCCTAATTCATGCTTGACACGCCAACACCTATACATATAGCTTACATTGTCTTGGTTTTGCTTTCTCGATTAGCTTGTACTAAAATTATGAGTTAATATGCTTACAAAACTCATATATATTATTGCCGTAATTACATACAGACTGAACACCTATTAGGTGCTTAAATTCGCTTTCAGGTGGTCAAAGAGTGCGGCACATCTGTAATTCAAATTTAATTATATATATTATTAGCAAGTGTTTCGATTCCCTGTCAGAGTTGCTTAGCTTAGCTTCATGATACACGTGCCTCAGCTGGGCCTCGGTCTGTGGCCACACCTGACGTGCGTCTGAAGCATTCCTCAAATTGGTTTCAAAGTCATTTCTTGACCTGCGATTAAAGTTGCCCATGGAAATTTGAGCTTACAATGTGACGCCACATGACGGCGATTGGCTCAGGCATTCATAACTTAAGCACGTTTGTGGCACTTGGGGAATATGATATGAAAATGGTTTGTCTAATCTTCGAAACGTCTCCATGGCTTCGCCTCAAGTGAAAAGGGTTAAGTCATTGAGCACTCTGCATACATATATTAACAAACTTATTGTTGGCCACGCTCTCAAGGTTGCGTATCTCTCAGCCTCATCTTTGCCCTGATGACAGTCGCCTTTGCCCTGGGCTCGAGACAGTTTACAGTTTACAGTTTCGGCTAACTGGCCAGTGGGCGAGTGAAGTTGACATGAATATTAAAGCGCATTGACAGTTTGACATTTGCCTAAATATTTTGTCATTTTCTCAATATGTATTTACATTTAGATTCTTATTTAAAGTTGAGCCTGCTCGCATATAAAATCGATAATCCATTTTATTTTCTTGATTTATATGCCAAATACTTTCGATACCTCAACTAAGTATTTTTAATATAATTTATATATAATATTTTTAATATAATTCACATGATTCGGCATTTAAATGCCATTTGAGAAAATTTTTAATAAGAATAAATACCTCTAGGCCAAATGGCTTTTATTTATGTGCAATAATCGAGAGTGCAAATGACTCAGCTGAATTGTCGTGGCATGTTTAACAGGTCAATGATCTAATGGGTCAATGCTGTTGGTAGGCAAGGAAATCCAGCATAAAAACAATTTTCTTAGTTGCTTACGAATATGAAAAACGCTGTTCGTTTATAGCATCGTTGGTTGTCTTCAAGACTTTTTAGTTAAAGTTGCACAAATGGAGGCAAAAGCAATTCAGACTTCTAGCTAGTAAAAAATTATGTTTCAGGTAAATAACAAATATAATAGTCTCATTTATTTGCACTTATATCAAACCTTGTATTCTGCCAAAGCTGTTAGCCATCTATGGCAATTTCAACATAAATAGCAGAAATTGGCAAGCTGAAATTCAATTGAGCTGTGTCGCAGTAGCTGCCGAGTGCAGAGTGCAGGACACGCAGCAAATGAGGCGAAATTGTGGCATACTTTTGGGGGCTCGCCTTTGGTCTGTTGGCATAAGCTGCTTTGTTTCCTTCTCTGTGTGTGAGTGTGTGTGTGTGTGTGTGTGTGTGTGCTTGCAAATACTTAAAGGCAAGACAAACCATGTCAATGACATTTGACGCGTGACCCTTTTTCGCACACAGGGACAGGCACAGAGCCAGAGCCAGCGAAGGCAGCCATATAACCATAACCATAAACATTTACCCAGAGCATCGCAGCGAGCGCCAAGAGTTGACTTTCTTACTATCGTCGTCGTTGTTGTTGTTGGCGCGCTAGTGGGGTCGTTTCAATGTGATTAGATGCGATTGTGTACGCAATTGAGCGAAATTGATGGCATTGCCATTAAAAGGTATGGCCCAGCCATGGCTCGTCCTTCCCATCCCCCACTCGCCGTCGCATTGCATTGGTTTCAGTTACGTCGCCGCCGTCGGCATCGTTCATAATTAATTTTCTAGTGAATTTACTTTCATGACATTTCGGTTAGCTAAGTGTGGCCGAAGGGAAGTCAGCCGAGTCAAGGACAGTCCAACCCATGCCTGCTGCTTGCTGCTCTGGATACATAAAAGTTGCCTCAGCTGCGGCATTTATTTTAATTTGAAAACTATTTTCACGCCCCGTCTACGCCTCGGCCTTCGCCGTCTGCAGTTTGTGTGGCCATGTTAATGCTTATTATTTTCGCATGACTTTAGTTGGATTTTTATTACATAAGTCGGCCGCGTTGCGTATACGCAGCTCTGTACAACAGCCACAATTTGCATTATAATTTGTATATGGCGTGCCACATTACTCTCGGGGAATTTATCGCCCAGGCCGAAGAGGCAGAAGTCTGCTAGAGGCTTTCGGTTAATGGCAACATAATTGCAGCGCTCACCAGTTCCGTAATCGGAAAATCAACCCTCTAATAGCTTTATATACTGCTAATCGAATTTAGTTCTTGCGCTGCTCAGCTGCCTCTGCTCTAAACTAAAGCACTTCGATAGATCTTCCTCTTGATATTTATGATATTTGAATATGAATTTACAGCCTCGTGGTCGTTTGTATGCAGCGAGCACTGTAGTTTATGGCGTCCTCGCAGGAGTGTGCCCACGATATCTTTAATGCAAAAAAAGCGGGATATAATAAAAATACATATCTAAATACTTAACGTAGTTAAGCTGGCAAATTATTTGCACGAAAATATTTTTGGCTTCAGGCTTGGCAACTTCCGGGCCGGCGCGACCCGGCCCGTCCCAGTTTGGCCTGTGTTGCCTGCCGGCGATTGGCAGTTGGCTCTTAGCTGTTGGCACTTGGCGTGTGTAGCACCCATTTCGTTGTGCCGCCACTTGCCAGAAGGCGATACATGGCGAAATAAAAGGGGCAAGCCGAAAGGTGGGCGAACTTCCCTCGGCGGGTGCAAAGCATTTGCGTTCCGTTCCTTTCGCGGCCCAAAACAGAGCGATATCCACGCAGCAATTACCTTTGATTGGACACTTAAGTTTTTCGTTTTGTTTTATTGAAACGTGATTTATGAGACTTGGTTCGGCACAAGGTCAGCTCGGCTAGCAGAGCACGTAACATTTTCCACAGAAAGGGCACAAATAGAAACTGAAGTGTGTTTGAAGTTGTCGAAATAACTGATGAAGATACGACAGAATCCAATCCAATTGAATCAAATTCAATGCGGAATCGAACTTCAAACCGACCCGAATGGCGTCTATTTATGTATCTGGAATTATGTTGATTTGGTCATTCTCCTCCTTGGGCACAGCGAAATTTTGGTCGGGAATTTGCTGTGCAATCTTCGATTCGAAGAAACGTTTTGCCCCGCTGACGCCCACCTCAGCCACATTGACGGAGTCTCTGGGCCGCTTCAAATCCAGCTGAGAGTTCATGGGCTGGCCCACTCGTGATTTATTGGTCTCCAGGATCGCTGCGTAGGTGAGCAGAAATTGGCAAAAGTTCATCTTTCTTGCCTGCTGGCCGACGATTTGAGCCATGAGTTCCTTGGCGGCCAGGTGCGTCTGTGGCACCGATAGTTTCTCCAGGGCTAACTTAAGTTCGCGCAGCTCAATGTAGTTGTCACCATTCCCATCGTATTGCTTGAAGGCAGCAAACGCTTCACGGATCTCTTCGGGCTCAAAGAAGCGCTGCGATGGCTTCGTCACAGCAAGCGGCGCGTCGTCCTCGCTGCTCTCGGTGAGCCGCAGACTGCGACTCTCCAGGACGACGCAGAGCGACAGACGTTTGGCCAGTTCTTGGGAATCGACTGTGCCAATCTTTCTACTTATGTCAACCCTTGACGTCATATCCTCCAACTCAGCTTCGAAATCATTAATGCCTCTGTCCAAGCTCATGGTCGACGCACTTTTCATGCGATTTTTCCATGCCTTACATATGGTTTTAAAGGATTCGCACGACGCGAACGATGATTCCAGGGATAGGTCCGATAAGTTCTCAACGGAATTGCACGGACTTAGCGGCTTCTCCATGAAGCTATCACCGATTCCATATGTTTCATTCACCGGCATGATATTAATGGGCCCTTGAGTAGACATTGTAATTTTAGAGGCTTCTTTTTCGATTTCCGTTGACATTGTCTTAGACTAGATTATTAGTTACCATTAAATTTGGATATGAATTCTACTATCAAAGGGCTTAAAATAATTTGACCAAAACCTACTTCAGATTTCGTCTGTTCTGTACAAAGTTAAAATAATAATCTATAATTTGGATTTTTATATTAAAAAAAGGGGTTGTCAGTCAATGCTGTCAGCAACAAATTGGCCTGTTTTGTTTTAGATATCCTATAACTCAGAGTCTAGCAAATAAAACTGATCAACTGAGGTTAACTCTCTGCTAGTCATGCACATATAAAAATAGAATGACATGGATACACACACACATACACACATAAGTCCTTGATTGATTAATGTTGTGAATGCCGCAGGCTGAGTGGATTTATTCAGGACAATTAAATTATCACGATAGATGAGGTGAGGCGGATGTGGAGTGTGACTCTCTGCTCTAATATGGCTGAGAGTGACAACTTCATAGCTAGCTCATTTTATTATCGATTCAGCAAATTTCATTTACGTAAGCAGAACTCATACAGAGCCATGCCTACTTCTTGGCTAATGTACGTAAGAATGGCTGCCAGAAACAATTCAGATTCAATTGCGTGAAGAAGACGACGGTTGTTGTCTGCTACATGGATAGAGATATAAAGAAACAGTTATGCTTGAAATACCTTAGAGCAATATGTATTTGCGTATTACAATTTTTGAGAAAAGCTTGTTTCTAACTAAATGATTTAAGGCAAGTATATTTTTTTACTTTTGTTCCTTAGGTCACTAACTAAGAATTATGTAACAGTACTTCAGTACTTATTAACAAATAATTTATTAATTAACATATGTATAACATCCTTAGGAAATAGGTATATGTGCATTGTTATAGTTCCTTAAATTTAATAGCAATTTTTAAAGTTTTTTATAATTATTATATATAATATGTTTTTCATATGCCTTGCAGACTTTTTTATGCGACTCGCCATTGGAATTCACAAGGTTTTGGAGAGTTTCATTGCATATAACTCCTATTATCTGCAAGTAAAGCGTACTTCAAATACTTTATTGTGCCTAACTATCCACCATCTTTATAAACTTTGGCGGACATAATAGCACAGAGATCTATGATTGAAGCGAAAGTCAGGTGATAATTGTTAAAGGATTTCGTTTTAAGCCCAAATAAACGAGCAGTTCAGCAATAGAAATTGGGCTCATCTTATAGCTCTAACTCTTTGGGCGTTGACCAATTAGTCAGTTAGTCAGTCCGTGGCAGAGGCAGCCAATTAGACAGCAGAAAGCAGTTGCACATATTTACGTTAATTAAACCGTGAAGGGCAGTAGTCCGCTCATAGTTTTTGCGCTCAGTTGATTTTTTGGCTTGTTTTGGCCGCAATCTCAGTTAATATTCTGTGGCTGTCTTCAGCACGTAACACAGTCAATACAAAGATTTTTGGCCAGTTCCAGTTTCAGTTTCAGTTTCAGTCTGCTGACCCTCCAACTGCAGATTAATGAGCGAGTGGAGCGGAGTGGGCGGTCGCCAGCTGGGGATGTTGCTTTTTGGCCACTGTTAACATGCCATGGCCATAAACAGTTAATTAAGCTTTTATTGGTTACTCTCTTTTTGCGCCCTGACATTTCACGTTTTATTTGTCAAACAGAAGCCCAAAAAAGTGACGACCATAAACGGTCAGTCGCCCCGGTGGCCACCGGCCAGCCGTATGACCAAATGCCAAGCCGCTCGCTTATTTGCCTCGTGCCGCAAGGTAGGCACACGTTATATTTGCACACCACGGCCCCGCCGCGGCGGCTGCTGAGTGGCGGGGAGTTTTGTATTTGGGGGCACAGTTTATTTATTCGCTCATTTCGTGTGCAAAAATATTTGGTGATAACGAGCCGTCAGCCCACAGCGGCTTGTCATGCTTAAACCACATTTATTTGCTGGCAACACGGCAACACAATAAAAAATTTTGTATATTCTTTTATACAAGTACATTTTTGTGGGTTGCCCAACAGAGCGGCGACAAATGTATAAAAATGGCTACAAAAAGTTGGCGGCATCGGCATTTAATTTACATTGCAAAGTTTCGTTTCGTTACGTTTCGTTCGCGAGAGCATTCAGATAATAAAAAGCAGAGAACTGGAACTGAAACAGAAACTGGAACTAGGTTAAGCAAAAGTGGATAACAAAATAAAAACTATGGCTACAGCAAGCAGGCGTGTGGGCGGGTCCGTGGGGCAGGCGAAAGGACAACGCAAAATGTCGATAAGATAAAAAGCCTAAAATGGAAAGCAAAAAGTGAAAGAAAGAAAAAATATTCGGAAAAGTCAGCCGAGAAACTTGTGGAAGCCCTTAATCAGCAGGCCATTGCGAGATGCATGGCCTCAGCTTAAATTCGAATTTGTTCCGAAAATCTATTTGTCGTTGAATTCGCCAAGTTTGAAACTCTGTTTAACATATAGGATCGCGATAGCTGTTGACTCAGAAAACTTGAGAGAAAATGTGTTTGTTGCGGTTTCTTGTGTTGAAATCTGGTATAACAGAGAAATCTTGATAGTAGTAATAGGAAATATTTATGTATATGTTTATGTTTATATATCTGGTTATCTGTCTGTTTTGATGTCTATGTATCTGTCTGTGTGCATATCTATAGGTATGCCCTATAAATACAATTACAATTTAGCCAGAATGTTATTACAATAATGTTAAACATTTTTATGTTAATATAACTACAAGTACTTTACGGAATATTAATTTATTTTATTTTTAATTTAAATGTTAATTTTAATATTATTTTTCAAATATATTTGATATATTAATCAAGAATTAAGTTAAGTTAACTTACTGTTATTTACTGCCTATAATAAATGGATCGATTTATAAAACAATAATCCTAGGTAAAGCCTTGGCAACAATCCCAGCCATGCTCCATTATTTCTTTGTCTTTAAGAGAATTCAGACTTTCAGTTTTTGCTGCTTGAGCCTAGTTTCTCGTGCCGACAGCAAGTTTTTTGTTTGGGCCAAAAGTGTCAAAACAACTTGGGGCTTCAGTTGCAGTGATTATG
This sequence comes from Drosophila meridionalis, assembly GCA_035045145.1. NCBI lineage: Eukaryota > Metazoa > Arthropoda > Insecta > Diptera > Drosophilidae > Drosophila > Drosophila meridionalis. Next base: position 6,173,936 of record JAWNPG010000020.1, on the reverse strand, counting down.
GCTTCGGCTATGCTGTTGCAGTGGGTGTTGGGGTGCTCAAGTCGATCGGGGCAAAAAGGAGCGTAAGTTGTTGATTTCTTAAGTTAAGAGAAAGTTGGCCAGCCGACTTGGCTGACAGCCAGCAGCCCGGCAGCAATTGGTAGGCAGCGAATCCCCAATGCAGTTCATGAAAAACTGCAAGTGAAATGGAAAGGCAAGCTGACGCCTACGAAAACTTGTCACATAAATTGCCGCTGGCGAATCGAAAACGAAGTTTCGCCAAGGCCGCAGATCATAATTAATGATACTCCAGCTTTAATACGAGACAGGGAACCTTTCTTAGACTCTTCCATCCCAGCTTCGTCTTGGCAGCACAATAAATCTCAATATAACTAAAGTGGACGTTACACTCTAAACTTTGACATTTGATGGTCAAATCTGCCTGTTGCCCCACACACACACACATACACACGCACACTCAACACATAAATATATACCAACATTTATCTACAAAAAGCTGTGCAGCCATCGTTTGTCATGCTGCACGTAAGCTCAATAATTTTTTCCCTTTCGTTCATGCTGAGGCAGTCCTAGTGCGAGGATTGGCCACCGCCCAGCTTTGGCATGATTTCTATATGTGAATATGTATTATTTCGCAAACCCAAATTGATTACTCCGTATATTGCGAGCGACTTCCCGGGGCTGGCAACCCTTTCTTTCAGTCTCTTTTTTAGCTGCCATTCTGGCATTCTTTTTTCTTTGGGTCTCTCTGCTTAAACGTTTGTTTATACTTCGACTTTTTCTTTTTTTTTTTTTTTTTTTACGTTTGCTTAATTGAAGCCTTAAATGTTTTTACATTGCGTCGGGTCCAGAAAAGCCGCAATATGAAAGGCGCGCACAAAAGAAAACACAACACACAAATGGGCAAGGAAATGAAAAATGAAGTCTAACCAAAAAAAATGTTGCAAGCTCTTGCATTCCCTTTAAACATGGTCCAAATACCAACTGATTACGCACACATGCCATTACACATACGTATACAAATATCAATCAGTCGATTGGCATTTAACGTGCGCCTCTCTTATGAGGTATACCAGATATACGTGGTACTGAGACTGAGATTGAGACTGAGACTGAGACTGAGACTGAGACTGAGACTGAGACTGAGACTGAGACTGCGACTGAGACTGAGACTGAGACTGAGACTGAGACTGAGACTGAGACTGAGACTGAGACTGAGATTGACAATGAGACTGCGATTGAGATTTAAACCTAGACTTAGACCAAGATTAAGACTTAGCCTTAGACTTAGACTTAGACTTAGGCTGAGAGAGTGAGAGTGAGAGTGAGAGTGCGACTGAGCCTGAGACAGAGAAGCGGACAGGCAAAGAGTGAGATTGAGATTGAGACAGAGACAGAGAGGAAGACAGACAGATAGTGAGACAGACAGACTGAAACACATTAATAAAAGTAATATAAGTCAGGGAGTTGAGTTGTGTTTTATGTGATTTGTTTTGTTACTTGAGGAATGGCAATTAAAAATGCAAAATTGCTAGCAATTTATAGACCCACACAAACACACACACGCACACAGACACACACAGCCAGACACAGGCAGCTACACACATACACAATCATATTTTATAAGAAAAGCGCTTGACATTTGGCAGCGCATTAAAGCCATAATTTCACATTAAACGCAGGCGTGACTCTCCCGAGGAGCCAAGTCCGTTGAGGCCATATGCCTGGCGCGCCAATTGGACACACGCGTTGCCAGTCGAGCTGGCGGTGATTATGATGTTGTCTTTGCAGCAGCTTCGACGGCCGCAAACATTAATAAGCCAATTGATGTTTTGTTAACCCACAACAGTGAGGTGAGGTGAGGTGGGCTGGCGGCAGTTCGTCATATAACGGCGCTCCCTGGGCGCGCACATGCGTGTCCTGACGGGTGCGGCAGGGTCCTGGTGCGTCCCGGCGGGTCTCAGCGTGGGCTGGAACGGCTTTAGCCAAGCAGGCGCTGAAGCTAATTGCAATTTATGTACGCAATAAAACATTTGCCAAACTGGCGGCCATTCGGTATGCAGTCAAGGACGGTGCCATCGGTTGCCATTCGTTACGGCTTTTGGTTATAAATTTATGAAAAAAATTGCCATCGCCATCGCCATCGAAACGGGGACAGGGCGACAGAGGGCCGGCCAACTGGGCAGTCCTGCGGCTATATTAATAAAGCGCCATCTCCGTCCCCGAGAGTCTCGAGTCAATTGAGCCCCGTTCGCGCTGTGTAAACAATCAGAAAAATTTATGTTCAGTTTGCTCGTTTGCCATTCCACTGATTGGGTTAACTGAAATTTAATTTAGCCCACTCGGCACGAGCCCATCGCAATCAGCGCTGGTCTGCAGTGCATTACAATTTCACAGCACATCAATGCATGCATGGGGCCTACTGGAATGTGCGCCAGCAGCCCAGTAACACACATTTGAGTAATGCAAAATTTAACTGCCGCAGTCGTTACGCCTGGAGCGCCAAAAGTAATCCGGCTAACAATTTGGAAATTATTCGACCTAGCAATTTAGCAGGTGTGTGCCTACTGGCAGATGATACCAGATGAGATCAGATGAATTCAGATGAGATGAGATGCAAAATACTCTTTCCAAACAACAAATAAATTTAATTCCGACTCGACTGTATATTAAATATTCCATAATATATGTGATCTGAGTGGCGGCGCACTTTTCACTTATAAATATAATATATAATATATAAATTAAATTTATGGGCATTAAATGATAAATTCTCAATATATTTAATCAATTAATTCGTGCAATATGGAAATATTTGGTAGCTGATTGTAACATATATCTTTTTGTTGATTATTCATTAATTCATTTTATGTTTATTTTTATACCATGATACGTATTTAATATTTAATATCAGAAGTTAAAGGTTTAAATGTAGGGAATTAATTTATTTAAGTTTTATGCTCTTAAATAACTATTATTTTATTTCAATTATCAAATTTTAAGTGTAGGTCTGTATATAATTTATTTAAATATTTTTTGAACAAATAAATGTAAGAAGTTGGAAATAAAAATGTTTTAAATGTTGTTACTGATTCTTAAAAGGTTTTCATCCAAAACAAAATACAAATTAATTTTTTAAGAATTATGAATATCATTATAAACATTTTTATTTCCGATCAATTTTTAAAAGGCAGCAAAGATTAAAGAACTTATAAGATATTTTTGCATTATATATGTATAAATGTATTTCAATATTAAAATAAATAAAGCTATGCATAAGTTAATTCACTTTCAATTCAAACTAAATCAAACTAAAATTACTATTCAAAGTCGACTAGTTAGTCAACGTAGTCCATGTATCCTTGGTAGATGCGCAACAAATTTTTAGCTGCAGTGGCTTAAGAGGCATTAGTCAACTGACAGACAGACGCAGAGACAGACAGACAGACAGATGGACAAATAGGCGAGAGCGTTTGGTATTCGCGCTTTAGTGCAGCTGCTGCCGCGGCGAATGGTGTACTTGAAGCGATTGCCGTGCACAATTCCCGTTAAAAGCTTTCACTTGCCAATTGCCGATGAAAACAAATGCGCAGTCCATTGCTGCCGGCCTCTAATATCGCCTCTGATCATCCGCTAGTCTGTTGGCTGACCAAGTCTGTGCCTGTGGGCTGATGTCTGTATATGACCCCATTTTAAAGCTATGTCCCGTATGAGAAGGGTATGCTGGAGGAGCTGTCAATGTAGTTAATATATTTAGAAATATGCATAATGTATTTATGATAAATAATTATTTTTGCCTGTGGGCTGAGACTAAGTCCGAGACTAAATCTAAAAGCAATGGACTTCGGCATATAGGTTTTCATATCAAGTATATGGTAACAGTTCGCATTTATTGATTAACAACTTTCTTATTATCTGTCTTTATCTTCTCTGCCTGGAATATATTTTTTTTAATTCCATCTCAAAACAGTAAGTTTACTTTTGCCTAGGCTACCTACAGGGTATTACTTGCTCAACCGAATCGCTTCAACCTACTCTTTTTTTCTTTCAAGTTTTGCCACATTTAGTATTTTCTGTCTTGTTGTTACTTTGCTGCTTTTAAGTAACTTGGCCAAAACCCATGCTAGCCAATTGAATAAAGGTAAAGAGTTTGAGAGGTTTGCAGAACAGAGAAAAACCGAGAGAGTGTGAAAAGCACTCAACGGTGCGTGCATGTGTGTGTGTGCGAGTGTGTGTGTGTGTATCAGTGTTGGCTGTCAAGGCTGAGCTAATTGAAAACTACTTGGCAACACAGGACCATGGCCAGCAAACTGCAAATCGGCAGCAACAAAGCAGCTAAGAAAGCCGCACATTACTCATCCGCAGCGTATACTGCTGGCGTAAGCAAAGGGATTGCCTGCCCCGCCCCCTGTTGTTGGTGGCCCTACAATTGCGGCTAGTTGCTTGCTTGTTGCCACTCAGCCCAGCCCAGCCTAGCCCTGGCCGCCTCTGTTCTATTCTGTTCTATTCTGTTCTATTCTGTTCCATTCTGTTGCTGTGGCCTAGGCACTGGCACGTCCAACCATTTTGCTTTTTTCGCCATTAATGCCAGCGCAGGGCTCGGGCTCTGTGTGTTTGTATGAATACATTTTGTTTCAAGCTGTCGCATAGTTGTTTCCCTGCGTACGTGATGGCGCAAAACTGAATGTAGAGTATGTAACTGTGTGTGTGTGTTGCACCACAAATGCATATCTGGGCAGGCATTGCGCTTTGACTCGTTGCCAGACGAATGCGACTTAATGCTTCCGGCTTATTTTCAGTGGCACGTTGAACTTAGCTCCAACTGCTGCTGCCCATGCCGATCGCAACGCTAATGCTGAGCAGCAAAAGGCGGCACCTTTAAGTGGCCACTTCATCAGCTGAGAGGCTGGCACTTGCAACACTTTGCTGCATTTGAATTATTTCCGTTTTGCACTCGTTGCGAGCATTGCAATCACCTACGCTTAAATGTATGCGACATTCCTGAAGCACTTTCTTTCGCTTTCCGGCATGCAACATGCAACATGCAGCATTCAACATGCAGCATGCAACATTCAACATTCAACATGCAGCATGCAGCATTCAACATGCAGCATGCAGCATGCAGCAGGCAGGCATGATTTAGAATTAATAAAGGGAGTCAACGCTGTACACTTTCCGTTAGCTCTTTCTTTTTATTCTTTTTCTCTTATTGTCTTCCTTTTGCATATCCTTTGTGCATTTGTATATATATTTAAATATATATGCATACTATATATATGTGTGTGTATTTGTTGGGCTGACTGCCAAGCTGCAAGTTTGTCGCTCCGCTTGCAGTTGACTTCTTTTGGCTGCTGCTGCCACTGGCTGCCACCTGGCGTTGTTTCAGGGCGTGCACATATAAATGTGTTGCATACATTTCAGCGCTAGATTTATGCAGCAGCCGGCTTGCGCATATGCGTTACGTTGGCGCTGCTGCTTTCGCCTTTACTTTTATGCAAAACGCAGTTAAGTATATATGTGTGTGTGTGTGTAGATTGTGTGTACATAAAGTTCTGGCGTTTGTTGTTGTTGTTTTTCTACTATATTTGTGTCAAGTACACGACGCAGATTAAAGGGCATAAAGCTGGCACACACCAGCACAGAGTGAGTGAGTGAGAGAGAGAGAGAGAGAGAGAGAGAGAGAGAGAGAGAGATTGCGATGGCTGCAGAGCTTGCAGATAAATGGGCAAGCAATGTTGCGCAAATCGAAAGGAATTGCAATTTAATAGCACAACCAGTGCAGGTGAGTCGGGCCGAGTGCCTCAGAGCAGCCCACTGATTGGAGCATGTAATTGGGTTACGCACAATGCACATAACTCGCACACACAAGTTGTCAGATATCATTTAATCAAAGTGATTTCAATTGGTACCGTTTAAAGACAGTTTCATATGTCCCATTGCATGCTATGACACTCTTGCTCTATTTGAATGGAGGTAGATATATGTGTGTATATAAAATGATATTTAATTGTAAATTCTATTGTAAAATCAACTGCAGTTAGAGTACTTTTCTCCCCATTTCGTTTCACTTTACTTATTCTTTTGGGCATGCTTAGAAACTCCCTAATGGACCATATTTGCATTATATTATGGATTATGCATTACGATTACGAATACGTGACGTGGTATTTGCTTGGAGCACTCAGCAGCCCGTGCCAATCAGCAGCAGGGAGCTGGCAGCTGCGGCAGAGCTGAATCAAACCGAGCAGCATAAAAGGCAGACTGCAATTTTACAGTAAATTGCAGCGAGGTGTGAAGTCAAGCTGTTGCCCAGCCGGCTATAGTCGGCGCAGTTGCTGCTGCTGCTGCTGCAGTCACAGTTGCAACTAGAGCTGCGAGAGACGAGCACTCGGCGTCAGCAGTCAGTCGCACGATGGGGCAACGCTGTTCAACTTGACTCGCACATTGTTGCATGCAGGCGTTTTCTTTTCCCAAGGCACGCGCGCTCCCGACCGGATGTGGGACAGAAGACGACCTCGAGCTGTAACCCTTTTTAGCACGGCCTCGACTGTTCGTGTGTGTGTGTGTGTGTTTGACTAATGGCGTGCAGGTAAAATCCTTATATGTGATATACATTATATATGTGTGTCGTGAGAGCCACAGAGAGATAAAAGCGAAGTTCAGCTCAAGTGTTTTGCATGCGACCTCAACTAATATTGCCAGCTCCTCGCGATCCATCTTCCTCGCGCTCTGCATATGTGAAGCCCACACAGAATCTGCCATTTATCACTGGGACTTTGCGCTCGCACAAACGAGTCGCACTCAAAGCTATCGCCTACGCAATCAGCTTGCTGCTCCTGCCAGGGACACAGAGTTCATAATTAAATTCAAATACTTGTACAATTTCCTCACGCTCATGACACGAAATTTATGAATCACTACCATAATATAAAGGTTTTTCATCTTACTTTTGTATGCCGTCTCCCCCTCTCTCGCTCCCTCTCTCTTTTCCATTCTTTTGCCACCTTCGTTTTTATCCGGGCGCTCGACCACCTGCTGTCTCTGTGGCCTGCTCACAGCGGGCGTTTAAAATTAATAATGTCGAGCGTGCTCCTAAAACAAAGCTAAACATTCCAATGCATGGACTCTGAATGGACTCTCTATGACGAGAGGTTCCGCAGCTCCCACAGCCGAGCCACAAAGCGGAGACAATGGATATTTGCTTTGCTTGATTAGTTGCCTGTCAGCAGAGGCGTCTTTAAACTGGCAAACTGACAAAGCTCCACAAAGGCTTTTCATATAATACTTGGAGCTCGCTCAAAGTCAGACTGAGTGAGCAACAATTAGACAGACTTGAAGCGACATCTCTTGGCTTTCCAACTATAAATAACCGCAAGAGGATATGCAAACAGAGCAGCCCGATGACAATGGCTCTAATGAAATATTGCTGAGCTGCGAGTATTCCTGCAGTTGTTATCGACATTAATGTGAATTATCGATCGGATGCGTTTCTGATGATTTATTGCGCTGCCTCGGGGGCAGCTCCGAGCGCTGGCTTTGGCACAGATTTGCAATGCTTTCGCATTTTGTCACCTTTCACGCACATTTGACGCAAGTCACGCGTGCTTTTTAATTAAAAAACTTGTCTGTGCAATTATTTTATCGCACACGTTTACCGATTGACATTTTTTTTATTAAATTGCGAAATAATTTTATATTTCAGTGAACGATTCTCCAATTGCAATCGGTGTAAAAGTTTTCACTTGCGATGTGCTTAAATTTTTGCAGCATTTATTTTTTAATTCCTTTTTGCTTACAAAATCGCGTATACGCACCGTTGTTGCTGCTGCTTCTGCTGCTGTTGTCGTCCTTGCTGGCAAAAATTGGCTGTAAGTGAAAAAGTGCACAAACAACTTTTGCGAACAACAAAACACTCAAGAGAACTCGAGACAAATAACAACAGCAAAAGAAAGTGGCGAAAGGCAAATTCTAGTTTATTGGAGTTGCCCAGATTTTCATACCCTATGACAATTGCCTGGAATTGATAGGATTTGCATTTGCAACAGCTCGAATTATGTTTTTCTCTTCTATATTTTCTTTTACTGTTCCAAATAAATTTTCAAGTTTTGATGGCAGCACAATAATATGCAACATTGCACTTGCCTAGGGTCTCCTCACGCAGGACATTTGTTTCCCCGTCGAATGCGAAATGACAAACGAACGTAGCGAATCGAGTGAAACTGAATCATCTGATTCACTGATTAAACACGGCTGCGGACCGGGCGACTGACGATTGGCTGTAACCCTTTGGTGGCATCATCACAGCGTCAAGCTGTTGAAGCATGAAATTTTCGACGCCTAATGAAGTGTAAAGGTTTATCGTTTGAGGAAAAGGCAGGCCAACCCATTTGCTGTTGCCCCAACTTGGGCGCTCGTTGTTATCGATGCCGATTCATGTTTTTTTTTTTTTTTTTTTGCCCCTCTCTGTGCTTTGTGCCCTGTTTTATTATTATTGTTTTGAGCAGCGTATTATTTAGCTTTTGCTTTCATTTCATGCCATATTTCAGTGGCCTATATGATGTTCGGGCTTTGTTACGCTTGCACAGTTTATTATTATTTGTTTCCCTTTTTTTTGCCTTTTGGGTAGTTGCTAATTTTAGACTTCATTGATTTTCATGATTTATTGAAATGTGGCTGCAAATCGTGAATGTTATTTAAATTTAAAGTTGGAACAAATCGTTGGTATATTGAATATCGAATGTGAAACTGTGTATATATAGTGTCTTTTGAATCCTGATTGACTTTTATGTTACATTTATTAGTTTTAATTAGAGCCAAAAAGCTAGGCTATAAACTAAAGAGAGATAGAGAGAGAATTATACTGACTCTGAAGCACTCTTATATATAATATTATTATTCATGGAATGAGAGGCAACCACAGATAACCACAGCTTATCAGAATGCATATAATTATACAATAAATAAGAGCTCAAGTACTGTCTGCCTGAGGTATAGTCATCCTTAAACATTACCTTAACTACGTATCATTGTTTAAGTTTTTAATTATTTGCTTGATTTTCTAATTATATACAATATTCCAATATTTATTGTAATCAATAAAATATGTTATATTCAACATAAACAATTGTAAGCTCAGTGCACTTGATTGCCCGTGTTATTCATTTATTAACCTTTTGTTCATTGTTCACTTTTTTTTTGGATTTCAATTTGATTAAATTTTTATGAAATCATATCATACAACCAATGGAAACTGCCAGCAGGCATACGAAATATTTAATTGTTTTTAATTTTTTCATTTTTCTAAAAAAAAAATTATATTTTGATGAACATGTCTATTGTTCGCAGTTATTAAATTGCAAACTAACGCTGTATTATGACAATGCATTCAAATGATATATCCCTAGGCTAAATTTAACATAAATGTAAATTTATATTTATTGAATTTTGTATGGAGACGACAAGAGAAAGGGCTGTATCTTATATTCTCTTGCTTATATTTATTTACTTTTGTTCAGATATACATTTGTTCACATATCTAAAGATACTCACATATGTGGGTTGTGCAGAGATATTTTGAGTCATTTACGAGAACTAACATAAAGTCTAAGCTACATTTAACTTAAAACAATATAAAGATTTATGTAAACCTTTGCATATTACAATTTAAATAACTGTTTTTTAGCAATCCGGCTTAGAAAAACTTTGGCATTGATATGCTGAAATACCTCTGTCTGTGTCTTCGTCGTCCATGCTACTTGGCCCAGTGCTCGGTAGTCAACTTTCCTCCCATAACAATGGCTGATTGCATTCCAAACGACTGCACCTGCACTTGGGCTTCCTGTGCGCCGGTTTCAGTCGTCCCTAATGCACCTATGTCCAGGTTCGCTGCACAATTGTCTGTCTGCCCCGCGGGCCGATATCGCCAGCAATGGAAGCTAGAGCATTGAAAAATGCTGCAACTAGGAAATCAAAATGTGCATATGAAAGTAATTTCCACACTTAATAGGATACGGAAACTCTGGCGATACGTTTTACGATATCCTTTTGCCTACTCCGCTGTGACTACGTATGATGCCGTGCAGGTCTATGCATTATTCAGCAGAGTGAAAAGGAAAACTAAGGCAAGAGAAACAGAAAGAGAGAGAGAGAGAGAGAGAGCGAGAGAGAGAGGGAGAGCTGAACATCATTCAATACATGAAATGCTTGATAGGTTACCTCGGAACGCTCAGCCACGTTGACTGTTTCCGCTGAAGCTTCCGTTTGGCATACGTTTCCAATAGTAACGGATACCTCAGAGGGGGCGTAGCATTGGCTAACAACTAGGTAAAAGTGGTTCCATATGTCCGCTGTCAAATTTGAAAATTATTCAAGTTACTCGCACCTGGCAGCAGCGCATGAAATGCCACAAAAACCAGACGAACCCAACCGACTGTATCTGCAGGTGGAAGAAACAGATAGTTGCTTTTAGCTCGCAACAGATACAGATTGCCTCAGCTAGCTCAAGCGAAGCGCTGCACCAGCTTATTATGGCAAGTGAACAATTTCAACTGGCAATCGCAACATTCTAACTGCGGCATGGTCTCACCTCAATGCCAGTCAATCGACTGCAGGCGAGTCCTCAGTTCATGGCCTGCCCTCTCAGCTGGAATCTTTTTATGGCATAGCTTTCACAGCACACAGACCCAGTTCAATAAAATCCAGCGGCGAGCAGAGCGCAATTTTGTGCGAGCTTATGCAATTTTACTTGGTATTGTCACGTTGCTGACAATAAAAAATCATAAACGAAGTTCCGTCGGTTGCTTTGATTGACCATTGAAATTGCACGTCAGCGCCGGCCACGCGGCGTATGAGTAATGTCAAAGACGTGCCACGTTGACATCAACACGCGTCGCACACAGTTTAAACTGTCTACTTTTTAGGATTGCAAGAAGACTTTAGAAAAATGGTTATTCATTGAGCTTCAGTTTTTACTTACACCATACAGAGCTGAGTTTCCTTTTCTCTCTCTCGGTCGGCTGTAACCGCAGCTAATCTGTTTGCCTTGGTGCTCGCATCAATCAAAATATATGCACGAGAAGATGCTCGAGCCGGAGTAGCAGGCAATCTATTCACTTTAGCAGCTAAGGCGTCAAGATCAAAAATGAAACAGATGAGGGAAAAGTTGAAGTTACAGAACCAAAAATAAAACAAAGCAAACAAAACAAAAACAAAAGCAACCATAACAATAGTCAAGCTGGGAGCCGTCTCAGTAATTCGAGCTGGCGCATGCAAAATTAAGCTGATTTTAAGCGCGCCCCGGAGACTGAAGCCGAGTGTGTAGTGTGTAGTTGTGTACTTATGTAATCTCACTTGCCGTCGACAATAGTGTGTGCAGATTTACCTACAGCACTGGGGAGAGAGAGACACATGTGTGAGTCTCTGTGTGTCAGTGGGAGACTCTGACGCGAAACAATCAGCTGGAGCGCTGAAAAGTATGCTACACCAAATTAGACCCCAGGGCGCAAGGCGCACGCAAATCACATTCGAAGCGTGGCAAATGGCAATGAAGCAACTGACATCTGGATTTGCATTCACATTCGCATTTGCATTTGAAGCACAAATACTTAGGTATGAGCCGCACTTATGGCGCATAACTGGAAGTCTGCAATATAATGGCGCAAGTAAATAAATGTTGCATCAACTTCGCCACGAGGAACGGTGCGGCCTGCAGCCGAGTATTTGTCGTCATGACTCACCGAATAAATATTTATGCAACGCACTTGGCCAAACAGACGCGGGGAATGACAGGCAAACAAACAAACAAACAAACAGAAACTGCGATAGATGTAGTTAAATAGCTCAAGTTTTCTGTAGCACCCTCAACAGTGCACCCAGCGTTGCACCCCAAGTGTTGACGTTGCAAAGTTAATGAGCTGCCTCAGCAAATGCAGCAAATTCAGCAAATGCAGCAGATGCAGCCAGCGCGGAATGGCCCCAAACACAGCCAGCGCCATTGAAGGCCAAGATGTAACGCTCCGACAACGAGCCACTTTAGCGACATATGTTCGTACGGATTCAACTGCTAATAAAGCTTTGCGAATGTTTGTGATTAGTTTATTTTAATTTTATTTACTCAAATGGGGGTTGTTTAGGAAACTCATTTATTTGTCAACAATTCCTAAATATTAAATAAATAGACAAACATTAATGCAAGTAACATTAAGTTTCTATTATCAAGCACTTACTGCTGCTTGAGTTGACTTTTAAATATATATTTTTGCAAAACTAATTTTCAATAATTATAAATTTATCAAGCCACTGTTTTTCAGACAATTCAACAATCAGTAAATATTATAGTCTCCTCCATTAATCTGTTTCTAAAGTTTGCAATTCAATCAATATTTTTTCATTATATTCCTATGCTCAAGTATATACAATTTTTGTAAAATATTGAATTTCTATATGATTTTGTACTCAACCAGAAATTTGGTAAAGTTCAGCTCAAACGCACGCTAGAATAAACTGAATGAGCGTGTGTAATGAATCTGTGATGAAATGAATTTTTGGTCAGCATTTGCCTCTCACACACGAGTATAACGAAATGTTAAGTTTATTCACCTGATGTTGTTGATGTTGTTGTTGTTGTTGTCGATGCAGCGATGCGTATGCTCTACCTTTGCTCAGATAACAGCTGCTCGAAATATTCGAGCCATTGTGTTTTAGCCCTGTGGTAAGCCATTGTTCATATGCAGACATTCGTCTCACCTCTCCCAGTGCCTCGTCGACTGTCTGTCTGGTATCCTGTGCTCTCGTTGTTCTGTTTATTTAAAGTCAATTGCAAAGCGGCAATTAAATACACTTGAAGTAATCGTTAACAGTCTTACATTTATTACACTCACACACACACACACACATCACACAAATACATCTGCTCTCGTTCTGATTGTTGTCATCAAATCAAGCTTGGCTAACCGAGAGACAAAATTAAATGGTAAACCTTTTACCTGTGGTAAGCTGTCTCTAATTTAATCAGCTATTTGTATACTATTCAGAGAGCAAAGCGGCTCGAGCTCATTGGTTTGTAATTTAAGCCAACGGCAATTGCCTGTATGCCATATTAATTAGTATCATATTCTAGCAATTGCAACGAGCTCTTCGATGTTGACTTGCAACAGATATGATATATGTATATATCAATGCCAAAAAAAGAATAATTTATACTACAATTTTATAGTTTCGTATTGTTATGGTATATATTTCCATCAAACGAGCATGTGAAAGCACTGCAACATGTGTCCGATTGACGGAATCGTATTAAAGTTTAAATTCAATTAGCTTACGCATATTAATTGCATTAGTAGCAGCAACGCAGATGCGAAGCAATTCAACCACCAGTCTAACAACAATCAAAGCCCATCCAATATTACTTACGTATCGAAACAGGAGATATGCACGTCAATTGTTGATATACCCTCTCATTGAACAGGCAACTCTGGATTTATGAGAGGTTTAAGTAGAACGTAGACTAATATCTTATAAAATAAAAAGTAAAATTAATAAATAAATAAATAAAAGTTAAATATTGTTGATTAAGGTTTCCCAAAAGTATATTCCACAATTAAAACAATTGGTCACACTTGGTCTGTGTGATTGACATCTCTTTTGATATCGAATCAATAAGCGGATTAAATTTGCACTTACTGTATTTAAATTTATTCGATTGCTTTGATTGTGTATGAAGTGTTAATTAAATTTGAAAGGCTTTACTTTTTGATAGTTTTTAACTTATTTGAAGCCTGCAACATATAAAAAAATTATTGAAGAACAAACTTGTATATTCTTTAGTAAAAATAAAATCCTCGAACAGTAGATGCCCTAAAGCTAACTCACAGTGAACTTGTTGATTGAGTATTTTCCTTTCCTTACTCGCAATGCCTTGCTCATTCCGATTTTAAGGGCGGGATCTCAACATTTTATGTTAAGTGGAACAGAATAATTTATTTAAGAAAAACCAAATTCGAAAGGTTGCATTAAAATAAACTGAAGTTAAAATGTAGTATGGAGCTTAGCTCATTGGATATCCCACACGGCTTTGAGTGTCGGCATCGATTTAAACAAATCGCAACAATCAAAGGGTTATCTTTGGCGAAAGACGAGATGCCGAAAGGTTAGGGTTAACTTCATTAAGTATCTCTAAAGTCGAAGAAAATAGAAATTGATTTGCCTTATCAACTAGTTAAGAGATCCGCTTACGAAAGGGCAAGCCGAATAACAAAGCATTTACACGCTGTATTGGGCATAATTTGTAGTGTTAAGCCACATTTATGTGCTTGTGTTTGTGTTTGTGTTTGTATGTTTGTATGTGCATTTGTGTGCTTAAACAGTTTCGGTGTGAGCCAGAGCATGTCTTAAGCATGGCCCCCTTCCGTATAGCGCATGGTTTATGTGTGTATAAACGTACGTCTGCAAATGCGCATCACGTTCAACAAAATGGAATAACGTGTAGGTCGATAAGAGAAAATGTGAATACGATGTCTTTAAAAACAGCTTTTTAAATAGCATCATCCCCACTCGCTGCCACACACATGCCTCTTCTTCAAGCTAACCAATTGAGCTTAAACGGAAGCTGCAGAAGAAACAATAACAGCCAGAGAAATGAAGAAAGGAGTAGAGAGGAGAAGACCAACAGCTGCAGCAGCTATGGCGACGTCGGCTGAGTCTGCTCTGCTCTGCTCTGAAGAAGTACCTGTGAGTAATGAATATTTAATATGCAACGTTGCCAAAGTCCTGTTCCACTCATTTGCTGTAACCGCAAGGACGCAGCGGCAAGGACTTCTCTGTACTTTTGCACAGCAGACGAAAATTGGTTTTAAATTGATTTACCATAAGCGCTTTTTTTGTGCAAAATCCAGCTCGCAAGTCTAAATAGGAAGGAGAACAGCAAAATGGAGCGGAGGCAGGCAAACCGCAACGCAAGGTCTATGCAGAACTCGGAAGCTGTCCCGTGCCGCCCATCCATTGTCTTTCATTTCCATTTCACTGTATTTCTCTTTCAACTCTCTAATTTGTATGCACATCAGCAAATTAGAACAATTTTGACATTCCAGTTGATTTGACGCTTGAGCCCTGTGAAGCTGCTTCAATTGCAGCGCTGAAAAGTATGCAACGATTTATATGCAGCCTCTCACATGTTTATTACAGCTGCACTCGCATTCGCGGAACGTGTCGCTTGCTTAATTGCAGCCACCAGGACAACGGTCGCTAGCAATTAGAAGACAACGACAGTGCCATTACCAGCGCGAACAATAACAACGACAACACGCTGACAAAGGCATTGTTGCCCACAATGGAGGGGAAAATATCAGTCAACCATATGACATTTACCGACTGACAAAGAAATCCACACACAGAGACGCACACACACACACACGCACACACACCTGTCTATCTCGCTGCCTGGCCGAGAGAGACAGCTTGATTCTCCCGCTCTTTACTTTTTATTTAATTGCTCGAAATTACTTCAACCGCATAGCCAACTATTGCTTAATGTCTTTCTCTGTGCGCTGACCTAAAGCCACGCCCTCGCAATTCCTTGAGGCTGCGTGACATCCCTATAACAATAATCATCTGTTGGTTGCTATGAAAGTAAGATTCTTAAATGAGAGATTTGAGATTACTTTAAAATTCTGAATTTGAAAAACATTTTTAATTTTGACTGATTGCTGTTGTTTATATTAATTATATTATATTTATTGCAATACTATAGGTTTAAATATAAATTCAATTCTCTCTGAACAGTCTTTGAAGTTCTGCCTGCTAGAGTATTTAATCTTCGGTGTACTGTAGCTAGAAATTCTCTCAGGCTATTTTATCTTTATTTTTTATTTTTATTTTTTACTTTTGTTGCCGGTGTTGAGCGCTCGTCATTAAAACTTTAACAGTTTTATGTTGGCAATGGCATTCCAACATTTTAGCCTTAGCTTGGCTTCTGTTTCCATGCAGCCAGCTATCATGGGATGTCATGTGTGTGTTTGTGTGTGTGTGTGTGTTTGTGTGTGTTCTACGTGTGCTGACTAGGTGTTTGGTATACACAAAAAATAGCATGGAAAACACGACAAGCAACTCGAAATGAATTTTAAGTCTCTCAGCTTTCACTTGAATTGTTAGATGCTGTTGCCATTTTGTTTTTGGTTCAGCTCGACTCTTCTGACGACATGTGACAAATTAAAATACTAAAAATAAATTAAAAAAAAAAAAAAAAAACTAAATGCATCAGAGAGTTGCAAAGCGTTGGCTTTCGTATTCGTTTTTTTTTTTTCACTTTTCATTTGTGTTGTTCTCGGCTCTCATATCTAAACTTGATTCATTATCATTTTTATTGAATAGGTAAACTAGTTGACAGACTTTAATTTCAGATTAACTTTTAGTCTGTTGCAAATTAGATTTTGTATAGAATTCTATGTAGCAGTTAGCAGAAAGAAATAAACCACCTTCAAGCTTAGCTGTCTTTTAAAATGAGCTAACTAAGCTGTCGCCGTTTAGCTTAAAGCCAAGTTATACAATTCACTTGTGTCCATTCGTAAATGTACTGCTTCTAATTAATTATGAATGAGCGGCTTTCATTTTGCCTTTTTGAGAGATTTTTTTTCTGGGAATTCCTTATAATCGAATTGCGCATACGACCGCAGCAGCGCCTGCAGAAGACAAGTGCTAGCAGCGATACTGCAGACACCACTAAGCCGCTTACAGTTAACTGACGAAAGAAATTTGGCAAAGTGTGGATGTATGTATCTATATATGTGTGTCTGTGTGCCTGTGTGTGTGTGTGTGTGTGTGACATCTGCCCTTGGTATCCACGAAGCTCCCTTTATACATTTTATACATGTGCTATATGTGAAGCAGGCGCGGGCAGCACGCTGCCAGGGGCTGATAGGGGCATATGAAGTGGCTGGGCTTTAGACCAAAATCCGCTTAATGCGCGCATAAAAAATGGCAATGGCGACGAATGCGGAGCGCGCGGCAAGCACCCAGACTTGATAAAATGTAAAATTATCGTACATTCATTGTTATTGTTTTTCTCGCTGGGCTGTTTTACTTTATTTTTATATCTGGGTAGGAGCCAGCGACGAGTGGCATCAGCGGCGGCTTTGGCCCGAGTAAGCCAACTCAAACACGCAGCTAAACACACGAAATCAAACTTGAAGAATTACGTTGATTTGCCTCAACGTAGCACGGAAAAAAATCGAAAAACCAAAAAAAAAAAAAAAAAAAAAAAAAAAAAAAAAAACCCAAAATGTGCGTCAACGGAAATTTTGCAGCACACGCAATGCATGAAAACGGAAAAACCGGGAATGGCAAGGAAATAGGTCCTTTTTAATGCCAGCCAGTCACATTTTATTTTATTTCATTTTGCTTTATTTTATTTTTATGTGATGCGCCAGAATAACAAAAAACAACAACTTAGATTGTCTAGGGGAAAGATGCCTCGTTTTGGATACCCTGTATTAATAGAGAAAAATGTATTTATTTAAGATAAAGTTAGAGAAGTTATTGATGGTCAAAATTTATAGAAAATATAACATATTTCTTATCAGAAAAACTTTTATATGTTAGGGAAATATATATAAAACGTAAGATATATAGTTAATAAATAAAAAAAATATAAACAATTAATAATAATAAAAATAATATATATATAAAATACAAAAGATATGAAAAATGACGGATCTTATTATATATTTCAGACATATTTCAAACTTATACTGCCTACATCGTCACAGATGCCTTTAGCTGTACTTCATAGGGTATTCAAATCAAACCTCGAAAGTTAAGCGCATTTTTCTCTTATTTTATTTTAATTTTTTTCTCTTTTCTTTCGGTTTGAATTGCGTTTTTCTTTGACTTTGTCTTTTTGGTTCGCAGTGGCTTTGGTTTGTATTGGCTACACTAAATCACTTTAAAAATTAGCATAATCCGGTGGGTAAATAAAAATAAGTAACGCTCGCTGGCGTGCCGAATCTAGATGTAAATGGGCTATAAGCCCGAGCTCCCATTCTTGGTCAATCGCAGTAGAAGCGAGCAAATTGCAATAGGAAGACAATTCGGAGAGTGTGTGAGGTTTGATCAATAGTCAGATAGCGCAGCCTTAAATTATATTATATATTTATTCGTATTCAATACATAATTTATTGCGCCTTTCATATCTTGGAGATCTGGGCATGGATTAATTGATTTTCTTTATGCTCCGTGTTTGTCTTCACTTGATTTTCCCCAGTCAGTTTTCCTGTTTGCCGAGTGCCTTTTCGATTCTTGTGTATCCAACCCTGCGTATGCTTGTTTTATTTACGTTTTTTCTGGCGTCTTTTATGGCGCGGAAAACCCTTTTGCTGAATTTGTTAAGCTCGAGTTATGCAAATTGTGCTGTGGAGCGACAGTGAAAAGCGTATTGATCAATTAGGCAGAAGTTGTTTATGTATGCACAAGATTTGCACGGAATGAGCAAGAATTCCTTCAAGCTTTAGCCATTTTCAAGTTATTTATTTAAAATATTTCAGTTGCCCTCCTCTCTCTTTTTTAAAGACTTGGCCAGAAAGTGTCATAAATTCACTTGTAAGCAAGCACTCAGGGCAGAGCAGAGAGAGAGGGTGAGAGCCAGGGCTAGAAAGCAATTATCAAGATAGATGAGAGCACACAGAAATCGAGCAGAGCCTGGACTTCTTTCGGTATTTACAGATAACATCGTAAGTGTTCGTAACGTGTGTTTTGCTGTCTGCTTTGGGTTTACATTCTGAGCAGAGGAGAGGAGAGGCTCGGCTCCTCTGCTGATTGATGATAAGTTGCCGACAACCTATGTAAATAATACAGAAAACTATAAGCCGAAACAATGATTTCTGCATGAAAATGCTAAATGTGGACGAGCGCAAGGCAAACATACAACGAGCATTCATACATTTATATAGAAGCTGCAGCAGAGGCAACTGAGGAGCTGTGTCTCGATTCTGACAGGCTTATGGGTCACATGCACACAACGACATGAGAAACAATTGAAACCATTTAACATTCTCCTGAACGTAAGGGGCTTTCGTTGAAAACACAATTTAACTATTTTTTCCCATTCATCTTTTTCAATTTCTAATAAATACTACAGAGCTCTCGGAAATTGTTTTTCCTTCTGAATACGTACTTTTAATATTATTATTAAAAGTTGAGAAGAAGAGGAGCAAGAGCAGCTGTGAGTATGCGTATTCATTTCTTTTAATATTGCTTTTTCTCAGTGTTACATTGAGGTCAAGATTTTATCTTCTTTGTGAGCCTTTAAGCTGTTGCAGTCTAACTTGCCATAGTTAAATATGCATAGATATATGTGTGTATGCTTTACAGTATAGTTATAGCATAATAAGCATGGTTTCCTTCGGGAGAAATTTTGGGTACTGCTCTGTAAAGATAATGTCATTATGTTCTGGATTAATATTGGATAAAAAGGCCGCTGATTCAAAAGAGAAGTTATCGATATGTAGAATGCAATGGTATAAGAAATATAATATTACGATTGTTCAACATGAGCATGCCCGAAAAATATTTTATGAGTGAACTCAGCTTAAAAGGTTTTGAAAATATTAGAAAATCTTTAACGAGACTGAAATGGACAGTTTAAAAGTCATAGAGTAAATGAGAGAGAGAAGAGAAAGGAAAAAAAAGAGAGAGAGAGAGAAAATAAGAAAAAAAAAGAAAGATAAAGCGAATAGATAGAGAGGGAGTGAAAAAGACTGCGACAGAGGAGGAGGGAATGATAAAGACTTGGACTGTTGTAATGATAAAGGCGGACCGAAAGACAGAGAAGATTAAGAGAACGACGGAAAAAGATAGAGAAGGAGATAGTAAGGAGAGTCCAAGAAATAAAAATTACATACATACATATATATATGGCATGGGTTGATATGGTATAAGTATGTATATAATATGAAAAGATATCTAACATTTAAAGTTAGGATATCACGTATCCCGCAGGATATTTCGCAATGGCTTCACTTGCGTTTATGTTCCATAGCTGTTGCTGCTGCCTCAGGCGTATATAACACTTTTCCATTTTTACTCGAACCCATATTTAATTGTAATGCAGATTTCATTTCAATTTCTTGCCGTTGCTTTGGTCGCATCGGGCTTCAGTTTTGCACGTACCCAAACCCACACAGAAGAAGAAACTCCATTAAAATTGAATAAATTTCCATGCTGTTGGGAATAATTACGAATTTCAATTTATTTGCCCCCGGATGCAAAAAGCAAAAGCAACGCCCAAAAGCAACAACAAGCCACCAAGCCAGCAATCGTAGCAGCAGAAGCTGTTCAGCAAAGGAAACTTTTTGTGCCAAACCAACTGACGCAGGTTTTCTCTGCCACCGGAACAGACGGTTGGTTGCTACGGCTCACAAAAACAACCAATGACAAACCGAATGCCGAATATCTCAAGGATATTCAAACTCAGCCAGCGACTCACTAATTCACCCACTGACCAACTGAGTCGAAGGTCTCTCAGCTCTGACTGTATGCAAATTTGTTTGCTGCGGCTTGCCGAGCGAATCATTTGCGCATCTTAAGTGTATTAATAAATTAATATAAAATAATATAGTTCTTAAGTACTATTTTGTCTGTTTAAATTAATAATAAATACTAAAGTTTTTAAGCATTTTTTGGTTTTAGAATTAATTAAACTGTAATTAAATGCAGCTGAATTGTTGCCTAGATATACCGAGACTGCAAATTGGAATTGAGTAATTTTCATCTGCAGTAATTCTTATCAATATTAAAGTCGAGCCTGTTCCTACGATAATAATAATCATTTATTTTAATCAATTTTTCCAAAATAAAATGGGAATTTGAATCCGAATTACTAAGTTTGAGTTAAAGAACTCATTTACTGGCTACTGTTTAATTAAACATATTTATCGATCCCAAATACTTTCAACAGAAATATATACAGCACGCAATAAACTAAAAAGGAAAAACAAGAAAAAAAGCAAATAGTTTTTATACCTTGGGCACAAATATTACATTTGGGTAATTACATAGGGAAACTTTCGAAATTGAATAACATTTATTATATTAACGATTGGACATGTGCGCATACTTTTTTGCAGCCTGTTGCAGCAATTAATAATTTAACTACACTGCGAGGGAGCGAAAGGCTCTGTCATCAATCAATCTCAAAGAGCGCGAGTCAGAAAAACTGCAAACTGCATTAATTTCGAGAATTCACTCAAAATATGATTACCGGAATGCGGGAGTTGCACTTGGATCACGGCGGAGTCATATAAAAACCTCAGTTATGGCTTGTTGTGGCGCTCGCTAGAAAAAGTCAGAAAATTGTTGCTAAAATATAAATAGAATCCAGAGCTGCCGCAAAACTAAAGGAATGTGTGCCAGAGTGACAAATTGGAAAACAAAGGAACGCAGCGTGGCAAAACTCTGTGCAACGCTCCCTGAGCAGCGGGCAGCTGAGCTTGAAGCGGCAGTAAGAGCAAGTGGAGTTGCAAGTGGAGAGAGCGAGCGGGTGCGAGGGGGAGGGGGAGGAGTGGGGGAGGAGGCAGGCGCATAAAAGTTTATCAACTAAGTAAAATAATGTTGGGCGTAAAGTTTGCAACCGCAGTGGCCACAGACGCAGCGACCAGGATCGAGGGACAACAGCATAACAATAAAACCCAAATGTTGCGACAATTCAGGTTGTTGCATGGCAGCAGTCACAGCAAGCAAAATACCAACAAAAAGGCAAAACAAGCAGAGGCAGCAGCAGAGGCAGCAGCAGAAGGATGTGCGCAGCTCAAGTGTGAGGTGAAACTGAAAGGAAGCCAACCGGGAAGCACGTTTTGCATAATGATGAATGAGGACGACGCGTCGACGTCGTCGGTGATGTGTGCTCTGCTTCGTTGGAGTCGCATTCCTTCTGCACTTTTCGCTGATCCGCTTCCCCTGCCGCGCCACACCCCTCGCCCACAGCTGTGTTGATTTGTTTATGCACTTGTAGCTGGCGCAACGCTGGCACACTGCAAAACAGAAAAAAAATGATAGCAACTTGACAGGCTAACGGCATCGCCCCGTGTCGCAATTGGAAACAAATTATGCTCAAAGCGCAACCCAACTGTCAAAGTGCCAGATGGGGTGTTCTACGCTTATGGCTGAGCACACCCTTGGGTCTCGACAAGTCTCGCTTTTTTCATGTGATATCTCCATTACGTATGTGTGGATTGTGCAACAGTCAAAGAGAGAGAAAGCGAGAGAGAGAGAGAGAGAGAGAGAGATAACAGCATACTGCTAATTGAGACTAGTGAAGCTAAGTTCATAGATGAAAGCTGACATAATTGAGAGACGTTTAGAGTTGCTCAATTAGATGGAATAAGAGATAGTTTAAGTGCTTAGGCTCCTTGAGTTCCATTTCTATATCTGGTATACTTCAGTAAATCAGCCTCAGTTCCCATCTCGTCAACTTCTCAATCGAACCCCATAAATGCGTATATATCATATGCCAACTCACATTGCTCGCTCTCTGAAGGTGCGTCAACTGCGGATAAAAAAGGAGAATGGCCATAAATTTGCATCTAATTGGCAGACAGCTAGAGGCAAAAACTTCAGCTTTTACTTTAGCATGCAAGTCGCAAGCTGAGAGCCGAAAGCGGGCTTTAGCCGGAACTACTGGGTACGGGATCTCTTTTGTAGCCCTTTGCAGCCCATCAATGGCTATCGAAGCGCTGTGCTCAGCTCTAACTGCAAGTAAATGTCCACCCACTCCCAGCTAATATGCAAATGTCCTGCAGCTTTTACTCCAGCTCTCTCACTCTCCTACTCTCTCTCTCTCTCTCTTTTTCTCTCTCTCTCAGCTTACCCATCGCCATCACATTGCATCGCATTGCATCCATTGCTTTTGTTTTGCTTCCGCTTTGCCATGTTTTCCACCCATGTCGTTCCCTTTTTTATTCCTTCAGCAACGTCGAGCTTATTATGCATTGCACATTTTACATTTTCGCTTAAAGGCGAGACGTGGCAGAGAAAGGAGAACCTAACCAAAAAACGTCAGCGTCGCACACCGCAAAAATCGTAATGAAATTTTTATTATACGACAAAGTAAAATATTTTTATCAGCATTTCTCGCTTGTTGCTTTTGAGTCACGCAAAAATTCTTTGCTAAGCTTGGCAAAGGCGGTCGGCTGGGATCGGGTGGGGTCTGGTTGGGTCTGGTTGGGTCTGGTCGGGTCTGGTCTGGGGGTTGGCATTCGTGCTGCGCTTGAAGTTGGTATTGGTGGGGCTGCAGTCGACATTAGGTTTGGGTCAATTGCCGACTTGAAAATCTTGTAAAAACTGTCAAGACAATGAAAACATGGCAAAACTTTATCATTCTGAGTTTGACTTTGGGTCCTGGCAGCGGCCGCATAGCATAGCCTGTTGGCTTTCTATTTATTTAAGCAAATTTTGGCTAAAA
This sequence comes from Drosophila meridionalis, assembly GCA_035045145.1. Taxonomy (NCBI): domain Eukaryota; kingdom Metazoa; phylum Arthropoda; class Insecta; order Diptera; family Drosophilidae; genus Drosophila; species Drosophila meridionalis. Next base: position 6,150,490 of record JAWNPG010000020.1, on the reverse strand, counting down.
CTAAACAGCGCCCGTACGAGCCCAATCCGTCTGAAAGCCCTGCCACAAATTGCAACGCAGAAGTTTTTACACTGCACTTTGACTTTGGCCCGGCTCCGCCGTTGGCTCCGGCCGGGTGTCAACTTGCACGGGCCGTGGTCAGGAAAGTTTCCCGTGCCTTCAGCAAATATTTGGACTGCGTAATTTGCAATGCGGCGCTCTAAGTAAAGAGCTGAGGGCAGCTCAGAGTATTCAAATTGCAGAGCTTATTTAAAAGCCGACAGCTACAAAGTAATGCAAAACTATCATTATTTTTGAGAGATGATTGAGTTTCGTTTTCCGAATGCTTGTCGAAGTTACTGAAACCGTTCACTCTAGTATTGCTTCTGTAGGCAACAGTAAATTATGTTTGTGTAATTGCTGTTGAAGTTTTAATTAATATATTTATATAAAGAATGCAATAGCTGCTAGTTAGATTTTATATGACTATGGCGATAGAGCTGAAACTAGAACAAGTTAATCAGTTTGCAGAATTAATTATAGCAAAGGTGTAGGGTCCGCTGTTTGAAATTTAGGTAAGAGTGTGATTACTTATATGGAAATAGGAATTCAGCTCGTATTCCACGAGAATTATATTAGCCCACAGTCAATGCAGACGACTGCGAGCTACAGGCCAATGAGACCATTGTCAAGAGTCACGAACTGTTGCTGTTGTCGGGGGAAAGCTATTGTATACCAAATCCAATGCAGATACGTGCTGAATATAGCATTGGACTCTCCTCTTCATAGAATACTATAATTTGGGGTGAAGCCCCTAGCAAATGTTACCCCAATGGTTAACCCTCGTGCTGTTAAAGCTACAAATATTATACGGATTTGCGTATTTATTATCACAGTAAAGAAGTTCTCTAAATACTGAAAGCTAATAGAATTACGAGAGACTGAAAAATGGGGCACTGCAATAACGGACTATTTATATTTATATATATTATATTTATTTGAGCTATTTTTTAGTCGGACTAATAATAGAATAAACTTGCATTATGCGCCATTATAAATTAAACTTTTCATAATACAATTTAAATGAAATACCTTTAGAAACGGTAACAAAATATACAAGTTTAAAACTGCCCTCAAATACTATTATCTGTAATGGATTGTATTTGGACAGGACATATTCCAGTAGTAGATCGAGCAGGGGTTAAATCCTGTCATAACAAATTGACAGACTTTGCAGATGTCGACCAGCTCTGCTGGCTGACTGAGAGGGGGGATATAGAGGGGGCCAGCAGACAGAGCTTTGTTGGCTGATGAAGTACTCGGCGTGGATTGGTAGTTCGTACATCTAGCACTGCCTGGAGCTTTGTTCCAGTTGTAGCTGCGTCACAACAAATCAGTTTTACATTTGCATACATTGCATTTCGTTGGCGGCCAGGATTTTTGGGGCTGCGGCCCCAGCTGACAGTCGAATTGCAGTCGAGCTACGCATGCAATGGGCTGGTTGTCTAAGCAGCAGTTGGCGGCATGCTAACTTAGTTGGCTGCAAAAGAAAGAGACAGACAGTGGGATATGATTTATGTGGAAGCCAGACCAGAATCGGGCGCCTCTCGGCATAAACTTTAGCTGACTGTTGTCAGCTGGCAAACAATGGCAAAGCCACAACAAGGCCAGACAAGAATGGTGCGGCTCAAGCGACATACCACACACCATATACCTGCTCCATCACAGCATCACAGCAGCAGGCGCAGCACCCACTCAACTGACTGGGGCCAGCTGGATGATGCATAGGCTGTGCAATTCGCGCGCGCTGCCAAACCGGCGCCTGCAAAATGAGCATGGGGCCAACTTTATGCATAAATATTTGCATGCGGAGAGTGGGAACTGCCAACTGTTTGGCTCCAGTTTGCTGATGCTGTTGCTGTTGCTGTTGAAGCCAAGTTAGCCACGTTAGCCGTAGGCAACGCCGTGTCATGCTTAAAATATTCAGCGCATTTGCAGCAGTCGATGCTTGACCAAAATTTTGTGGGCTTCTGTCAGCTTCTGTGGCTCTGACTGCAATTGTGATTGTGACAGGTGACTGTGACAGGTACTGTGACTGCGACTGTGAGTCACGGACTGTGCAAGTTCCCACATTACAATTCAAAATTTAGAAATGTCAACGAGCTAGCAATTTTCTTGTGCGCGTGGCCGTAATGGATTCAAGTCCGCCTGGCTGTGCTTTTAATAATGCGCAATCATTTGTCAGGGCCAAGCGCAGCCCAGTGCTGTAATTTACACTTTACATATATCAGCTGCATAGAACTTGGGCCAAAAATCAAGTTGAGTAACGCATATGCCGCCCTCTGCAGCGGCTCCAAGCGATATATTTCACTTGTAAATTGCCAAATTGCTAAATCGCTAAATGTCTGAACGTCTTCGCCCCTTGGCTGTTGCACACACACACACACACACACACACACACACACACACACACACACACACTTACAGGGGATTTACGACTCAAACTCACATAAACTGGCATGAATTTTGCATCTCTGAACACCCCAAGCGATTGAGAAGTTATGCAAATCGATTTCTGCAATTGTTTATTCCATTTAAATTTATTTGCATATAAAACTTGGCAAGCGCTTTAAGACAGCTGCAAAATTTAATATAATCTGCCCTGACATGAATTTCGAGTCTTGATTAATTAAATATAATCACAGAGTATTCAATTGACTAGGCTAGTGCAAAAATTGATGCTTAAGCCGTTAGTCAATCAGATTTACTTTTCTTTTTCTGGCTTAATTGCAAGTCATTCTTACTATGTGAGTTTCATCTAATTGGAGGTTTAAAGCAAGCTTGATTTGAATAGTCGTCTTAATGACACGTCCTAAGCTAATTTTAAATAAATATTGAATTCATAATTTACATTAAGATATTATATTTTAGCGTGTCCCGAACACTTTAAACATAATGGTTTGCTTTGTTGTTATTCCTTTTAATTTGATAAATGACTGATTTGATGGGTTTTCAACGAAAATTATGTTGACATCCGCGCAACAATAAACAGTGTTTATTGACGTTTTATGAACCACAAAACGACGAGCGACCAAAACAAAGCTCGTGCACCGCAAGGACATAATTGTGACACACCACAAACACATGCATACGGAACAGTCACACACACAGATACACACACACACACACACACTGACATTGACAGCAACCAACATAATTTTTACATCCGCTCGGCGCCATTTCCACGCTTAAAGTTCTCATTTTTGAGCTCCTGGCTGGTCAGTCTTTGCTGTCGTCAGCACAAGTTGTTGCCTTACTTCCGGCCATTAAAAATATGCCGCGGCAGTCAATAAAAAAAGTTAAAAAAATTATTAACAAATCAATAATGAGCTTCAAACTGAACATTATAAAAATGTACAACAACATTCTATTATTTATAATATTATTTTTATAAATACTTTAAAAATAAAAATTTACCAATTTAAAATGTTTGAATTGAACAAAAAATTAATTTAAAAAATTGTATATAGTATTTAAAGCTATAAACACTTTATGTGCATTTTCAATTAAATATTTAAATAAATATCCTTAGGGCTTAGGGAATAAATAAAATAATATATAAATATAAAATAAATAAATATATTGTAAACTGAAAGTAACATTTAAGAATTTAATATAAATTAAAAAAAAATATATTAAAATTTTACAAAATAAATTTTATTGATATTGACAATGCATTGAAGGCAAAGAATTGTATAGAAATAATCAAAAAGAGTTAATTTTAATTTTTCGAATATATTTGAATATACTAATCTAATCTGAAATAACTAAATACTACTCGCTAGACAGATAGTGACTAGTTATTTGTGCTTGATATATTTCTTCAAAGTTAAGTTCAAAGTTAAGAAAGAATAAGAAGCGAAGCTCTGTTTATCTTGCTGTCTGGCGAGCTGAATTTGTAGTGCCTACAACACTATAAATGTCATGTCCAATGAGAAGGGACAGTCTACAACATAAATACTAGATACACTACATATAGCATACACTATAGCTCATGGCCTTAATTTCCTAGGTGCTTGGCAATGCTGCTGCAGTGTGCTCAATCATCGACATGGGTAGAAATTCCGTTTTCATTTGCTCTGCTATTGTATTAAAAGCTGTGAGGGCAATGGGAGGCCAGGAATTGCTTGAAAAGACAAATTTTTAATTTGTGACTGGAGCCCGTAGCGCCGCCCACACATCGGTTGAGGTGGATCGAAGAGGATGAATGCTCAAAAGAAATAAATAAAAATTTCTGATGCTCTTTTGTTTACGATGTTCTTTTGTAACTTTCATGTCGTTTGTTTGGTTGCCGGACTTTCGGCAGTAAATTCAATGAACGTGTGTCCTAGAAGAGCTTTAAACTGAAGTCTTTAATTGGCGCATGAGTCATAAAAAGTTTGATTGAGCCAAGTCAATTAAAGAAGTCAATCAGCGCAACTCATTGCCGAGAGCTTGTTTACTTGGTTGCAATTCATCCCGATTCGTTCGGTTGATTATGTTTTGTGAGCACTGCTAAAATTATTTATATTCGTTTTGGAACCAAGCATACCAATTAAGCAGATTGAACGGGACTCAAAACGAGCACCATTTAAAAATAAAAAAAGTTGTAAAATTTGGATATATATATTTCAAAAGATCTACAACTATGATTAATGAATATTGATGAATATTGACTTATACCTAGTTTCATGGAAATATATTTAATTAATGGGAGTAGTAATCTATTCTTTTTTCATGAACTCATATTAAGACTTTTATCTTTATAATATCTTTATATATTGGTGTTGACCATTAAACAATTTCCTTACTTTATACCATTAAATATATACAATATATATTCTTTAATTAAAATTTAATTTTTTAACAGTAAACATTTCAGTTGGATTGAAGTCAATTTGCAGGCATATGTAAATGAAACAATTGCCCAATCTGAATAGTGGAACTCAATTCGAGTGTCTGGTAAACATAAAAGTGTATAATGATAATCAAAAGTGCACATTTTAGTATTTTTTATTGTAAATTAAAACAATAAACATTGAAAAAACTTGCCACACTCGCACCCAGAATATAGTTATTCCCCTCCCATAGCACTCTGCTGCCACTGCTTTTGCTGCCCTTTATCAATGGGCCATCTATTTTCATTGTTATGTGGCCGGCACACGCACAAGTCCCACTGTACAACAGTCAATAACTGTTGAAGGGCTCGGCGGAGCAGTCCTGTCAGAGTCACTTCCAGGGCAGGCAAAGGGTGTATTCCCGCTCAGAGAAGAAGGTAGAGAGAAAGATAGAGGGAGGAGGAGCAACGTGAGTGGGTCTGTGAAACATATCAAGTTGTTTTACGTTTGACAAATTTAATTTGATTTTGTGTGAAGTTTATTGGCAAAACGTTTTGCGAGTGCTTCGAGGCAAGGATTGGGGCTTGACTAAAGAAGCTGCTATCTTAGACTATGACAAGGCGCTTAAACGTGCGTATAACTGAACGACGTGGAAATTGCTTCCTTTTTGGTATGTAATTTAATATTTGCGCTCACGAGTTCAAGTGCTCACATACCCACACACACACGCACCCACACACACACATATATATATATATATATATATATATATATATATATATATATATATATATATATATATATATATATATATATATATATATATATATATATTATAGAATGGAAAGCACTTTCGTTAAATGTAATTTGCGTTTCACATTTCAAACTTCCACTTTGTTCAAATCAAATTAATTTTAATTCAAAATGTGATACCTATGGGCATAATTCCTTTAGCTAACCCAACTCTTAAATGCTTAAACTAATTTTGATAAACTCTTAAATGCCTTTATTGAACCAACTACAGGTCTGACAAGATATTATGTTTGATGCATATCCCTCTTAGAATTCTTCTCACACGGTAATTAAATTTCTTTGAACCTGTTCATGAACATCACTGCTGCTCTTTGACTTATTGAATTACAATGTGTTTAATGCACATTTCAATGATTCGACTTATTAGCTTGCAGTTAATAGAATTAGTAATATATTAGAGGGGTAGTTATAAGTGCGTAGGGGTATTATGAAATTTTTGGTTTGTTTGATAGTGTTTATTGGTAATCCTTTCCTTTTCCATTACTTAAAAGAGTGAAATGATTGATTTTAGTAGCAAAATCTCTATTAATTATATGTAAAAAGAGTATCAGCTAGTCACCACTCAGCAGTATTCCTTACAACAATGTTTCATCCCACTTTCACCTTGGCCAAATCAGAATTTGCGCAAACATGCCGATTGCCAGAGTATGAATGTAATCTGAGTCTCGTGTCTGTGCGTGAAAGTATTTCAAAGGCAGGCAACTTTCGGATTGTGTTTATGGATGCACTGGCAAAAGGCATTTTGCGGTTGCTGTGGTGCAGCCGCAGGAAATGCTTTTACTATCCGCCAGTGCTGGCCCTCACAGCAGTCTGGCAGCCGCTGCTGACCACAGCATTGAGTGTCTTAAAGATGAAAATTAACCGACACATGCAGTGGCAACTGGGCCGGGGGCTGGGGGTTGGTGGCTGGTGGCTGGGTGCTGGAGGCGTGGCACATTAACTTCGCATAATTTGCATGCCAGCATAGCATTTGCGGTTGAAAATTCATTTCTGCCAGCATATGTGAACGGCAGCGCCTGTTTCTGAAATATGTCGAGAATTTTCCTACTCAACGTTTCCTAATGAGTTTTACGTAATGGGTGAGTGCGACGTAGTTGCCTCATTGTGTGGCCAGACTGTGGTTTGTGACTTTCGTCACAAGCACGAAAAAAAGAAGGCAAACCGAAAGAAATATAAAAGTTTTCAACTTTCACTTGAGAGTTTTAGTGGCATCTTGCATATAAGGCTCTGTCAGTTGCGATTCGTTTCGTTTTCACAGCGTTGATTAGTTTCCACATGAGTGATCCGGCTGTTGGGCCCGACTATCTGAAGGCTGTGTGGTTAACTTATTATGAGTGAGGATATTGGCCAGGGAATACGAAAGTCTCGTTTAGCCATGCATGATTAAATATGTGTGTTGCCTCTCAAACTTTAATGGGAATAGCTTAAAAAGTTTCCAGGAGGAGGTGGCGAATAAAGCCACATAGATTTTAGCACTAGATGAACTGAAGTCAGAAAGGGCCTTGTATGCGAGGGTAGATCAGACATTATTCAGCCACGCTTAAGATGTCGCTGGAGAATTGAGTTTATCAGATGTTATCACTGACTCTGCTGGCAATTCATAAGCATTTTAAGACGCTGGCAAATTAGCTAACTTCCTTCTGCTGGCATCCCAAAGAGGTCTAAATTTGGAGACTATCTAACTATTTGAGGAAACGTTAAGATTGCTGTGTTGCCACTATTTCCCCAGATAGTGGGCATATGGCCGCCACTGACGTGTTCATGCTTAAACACTTGAATATATTTCGGTTGCTTCTCAGAACCAGCAGTTGTGGGCAGATTTAACAGATGTGCTTAATTGCGTATTATAAAATGTCAGAATGGAATATCCTATGTACTTTCCCACTCTGTCTTCCCCTTACATAGCAGATTACCCCACAGAATAATGTATTTTAATTACATATTGGTTACTCTCTTCTATTCAAAATAGTTAATGAGGAAAATGATCGACAATGGCTTTGCAAATAATACAATTACAAAGGAAGTACATAGCCTTTTGTTTATGATTTGAAGCTTAACATATTCGTTGCCTATTGTCTTGTTAAATTGATAAGGTGTCTATGATAATTACATCACATCATCACATTTCTGACCCCTTCATGTTAATAATTTGCTATTGTTGGATAGCTGTAGCTGTGCATTCATATTAATTTGTGAATAATATCTAAATTAGGCATATTCAATATTAAATTAAATGTATGCAAAATATTTCAAATGAGCTACAAGCGAAAAATCATTGAATAAACGATATGAATCGTTGCCTTTGGGGTTACATATTTATAGAAATGCAACAAATATCTTTTACCCAAGGTAAAAAAAAAAATTCAAAATTTTTTATTGAAAATTTCTAGAAAGGTCGTCGTTGTATTGAGAAGCAGACTTTTGCTTCATATGCAATTCAATATGTGTTTGTCAGCCTTCTTAACGCTATGAGGTCTATCTTAGCTGTCTTAAAGCTTGTTCTATGATTCATCAACACTTTCACTTTCCACACCTCAACAACTGCGTTAAAATATATAAATATTGTAAGCAACAAGTTAATCAAACTAAAAAATCTTGAATATAATTATATAACTGTATACAGCTGGAAGCCAGCTGCGTATTTATCTACAGTCTTTAATGAGCTGGGCTAATTTGAAATAATTTTAATTATTTTTTCTCACCAATTTTGAAAACCAAAACCACTTTGTGTAATTAATTCAGATATCAAAGGAAACTTTTGGACTTACGAGAAGTTCAGTGGCCTCGTTTGCAATGCTGTTCAAGTATTTATTTAGACTTTTTGGTTAGCAGCACACGAAGATGACATGGAAAGTGTTTACTCGCCTGCCATCTCCTGAGCATTGACACGCCTAACACTGTCGACTGCTAAGTGGACGTGGCCTTCAGCCCATCTGCCTGCCGCCTGCTACCTGCAGCGAGCTACCTGCCCCTCTGTCTATCCGTCTGTCTGTCTAACTGTGTATCTGTGCATCTGTCTGCCTGTCTAACCCAAAGGGCCGAGTGGCAGCTGTCTATTGGCCCAGTCAGCAGTGGGGAGCTTTGCTTAAAGGTTTAAAAACTCATTTAAGGCACGGCAAATCTGTGGCAAACACGAAATGAGATAAACTTAGACAATGGGTGCTTCGGCCAAAGGTCAAATGCTAAAATATGCAAACATCGATGCGACAGTGTTCTGTTGTCAAGTGCAATCGAACAATGCCAGAATACGCATACGCAGCGTTGGCCGAATCAATGTCGAAACAACAAATCGACACAGCTAAACGCAACGGAAGGGGACTGAATTTTAAATTCAATTCGATTCAAGTGCTTGACTTCAGCTTGCCAGAGAGTGGGCCAGGTGCGTATGTGTGTGTGCGTGTGCGTGTGTCTGTGTAGGTGTAGGTCATGTATACACGTACGGTTTGAATAATATGCGGCAATTATAATTTCTAATTCTGACGTTTGTGGCACGAGAGCGTGGGCTAAGCCCCAAGAAAAGAGAGCAGGCCGAAAGCTCTCTTAGCCTTAAGTCGCTTCGCTCTCTTCGTTTCGCCTGTTTCGAACTTCCAGCGTGTGTTTTATTGCTCGTGAAGAGCTTTCGAAGAGCTCTGCTCTGGACTTTCCGTTTCCAAGCTCTCTTTCAGAGATTGAGCTCTCTCTCGCTCTCGCCCTCGCGTAAACTGTGGCACCTCGACGAGCATGCTGTTTGGCATTTCAACCTTTTGGCAGGCGCCCTAAAGTATGCTAGGCATTAGTGAAGGTCACTAATTGATTAATTCACCTACCTGCATAAGCAAATTACGCATACGCACTTTACACTGCCCAACAAAAGCTCAGCTCATCTCATACGGCATCATTGTTTCAACAGCAAGCATCTCTCTACAATTGACAATAATGACTTAATTAGGCGAGTGAAACAAAACTCAGATCTAACCCTAAAGCAGATGACCCTTTATGCGAACACGAGGACGCATCCTCACGCGCTTAGTGGGTCCTTGCCACGGAAACCCCATAAATGGCTAACTTTTCATAAAGGATTTAGGCGAAAAACTTTTTCGGTGCATGCATATGCGAGCTGTGTCTGTGGTAGCGTGTGTGCCTGCTGTTTAATTTATACATTCACAGCAAAAACTATACCCACACACACACACACAAACACACACACATTTATATAGAGGGACAAGCGCACACAATCAAATATATTATTGCACCGGCAAAAGGATTAAAAATTTTCGTGCCTTTTTGTCATGGTTTATAGAAAACCAGCTCGCGCGGAAAGGCAATAGTGTGCGTGGGCGCGTGGGTGTGAGTGCGGCTGTGCCAGTTGTATGGTAGTTTTCACGCATTGCCGACTTTTACAGTTATGTTGGTCATGCCCAGCAATAAAAACAGCAGCAACAACAACCAACAAAGCCACTCATAATGGCCGAACTAACAATTTACCAAAAATAGGAGCAGAAAACACAATTTGAAATACGAACCACACGAATGGAATTTAAGCGCACAGAACAACAAATGAAACGATTTATGGTGCTTAAAATGGGATATCTCCTTAAACTACAAATTAAGAATTAGTGACACTACTCAAAGCTATGTATCAAGCCTTTTCTATTTATAATTGAAGTATAGAGAGAGTTCAGTAAGTGCTATCTAGGTAATCCATACAAGCAATGCTCTTACATGATATGCTTTTAGTATTAAATTTAATAATTTGAAGAGAATATGTCAAGGAATATTCTTACGTATCTATAAGTACTTATATATAATGATATAAATATATATTTATATATCATACACATGTCTTCAAAAGCTCCTTAAACTGCATCCATCGTTTTCAACTTTTCAAGCCATGCAATTATAAGTTTTTATATTTCTTATATATAATGATATATATTTTTATATAATGAAATTTATTTATATACAATGATATATATTTCTATATAATGATATATATTTTTACAACATATAATGAAATTTATTTATATACAACGATATATATTTATATATGCCTTCGATAGCACCTTAAACTGCATCCATCGTAAACAACTTTTCAAGTTATGCAATTATGAGTTCTTATCTCTCTGCTTGAATAAAATTCATTGCTTTTGCTTATTTAACTATTTTATGTTCATTGCTCGTAAAAGTGTATTAAAATCATATATAAGCCAGGCCGAGACGACCTGACATCGAAGCTGTTTATTTTTGGTAAAATTTCTTTTATAATGGGCTGCTCTGGATCCGAACATGACTAATCATAATTAATTATTTATTTTAGTTGCCTGCCGTAATGGTTCTCGAGATGCGTGGCATGGGGCCCGCTGCCACGTTTGATGCATGTTCCTCATTAGAGTCGTGAAAATAAAGTTTGGTTTGGGAAATGGAGTGACGCGGGTCGTGGGCGGTTTTTTTTTGCTCGAAGCCAACCTGACAACGGTCGGAACAAAATATTTGCGGAAGTTAAAAATTAATTTCAAGTGCAATCGAGCCGGCTGCAGATGTGACTGCGCCGCTGGGCAGAAATCTCGAACAATAAACATAAAAAACGCGACAGTGGGCGGGGCTGGCTGGCCATTGCCATGAATAAAGCGAAACTTAAGTAGGCATACAGAAGTGTAAGGTGTCCGAGCAGCGAGGCCAGGATATAGCCGTATACGCAGCCAGGACACAGCTGCGACAGTTGGCCTGGCCTGGCCTGCCAAGATATACGGTATACGGCGAGCAGCGGGACGCGAAACGCAATAATTATTCGAGCAATAAATATTTATTTATAATTTTGTTTATACAGGATATTGAATTTTTTAATTTCGTTACGCTTTTCGTACTCCTTGTGTTTGTTAACGCAGCCACAAGGGTATATACATTGTCATTCGCATGAGGCAGAAGTTTACGGATATAGATATAACGATGTCAGATGGAGTCTTTGGCGTATATAGCTCTGAGTTCTCGTGCTTCAGCGATAGTTTCCATAATAGTCTATTATCAATTGTCGAGTATTACGCAGTCAGTTGCAGCCGTTTGCGATATTCTTACTTGTTTGCTTTGCTGCCTGATGTTGTTTCTTCGGCTGCCAATCGACAACATATATTAATGCCATAAAAATATATATATTTATATTGATTTTAAGTGAACCAAAAGGCTCTCACAGTAGGAGGCCAGCTCATGGACTGAGAGCAGACTTTCAGATACTAATTGATTCCATATAATAAGACCTTGTAAGAAATAATGATTTAAATAAAATATTTAATTTTCATTGGAGAACTTTTCTTTTATAAAATTTCTATCTATAATTTTCCATCAAAAAATTATTTTTTAATTTGAAACTAAATTGTAAAATACTTGTAGAATATTTTGTTAGTTTATGTATAAGACAAATTCAATTTTTTCAGCTATATAGAATTACAATATAATTACAAAATCTATGCCTCCATACACCTTCACCAATATACCTACTGCATCATTAGTTTACAGGATATACATGGGGCTTAAAAGCCTTTTTTCTTTTCGTAATATCGTATGTATGTGTAGGTGAATGTGCGCCATGCGTGGGCAGCACCAATTTTAATTTTAAGTAATATTTACGTCCTCAAAATGGCCATGGATTCGTCGTGGGATTTATTTCTGTTCGAGTTTTGCTTTCACTTTTACCAGCGAAAAGCTGTCCTTAAGGATATGATATGAAAACTGTAGGAGAAAATCAAGTTTATTTATATAAAATTTATTCATGGCCGTGACAACTTCAAGATGTATTACATTGAAGATATTGATGTGACATCTTGAACTCATCAATTATCGGAAATTATGAAGTAGACCTATAAGAAGTCAGGATTGTCTAAGTTATACCTGTTTAACTTTTATCTTTAACTAGTATTACTAGTTGAATGCAATTAAAAGTATTATATATATATATTAAAGAAATATGTATTCTTTGTTCTTCATATGAAAACAGTTACGACCTGAAGGCGGAACGTAATGCTGGCTCCGTCAATCCGCGCCATTGGGTTCAATCCAACTGGCAATCGATTGGGATATTGCAGCACCTTCAGTTCATCTCAAATGTGATTGCAGCACAGCAAGGAGTGGAGAGAACGGAGTGGAAAGAACGCAATGTTTTGAGCGATGCGGTTTGTGCTTCTGCAAATATTTTGCTTCAATTTTAAACAAAGTGGAATGCCATCAGTTCATCCGCTGGGTTTTCTATGCTGCATTCAAGCTATCTCTGTGTGAGTGAGTGTGTGTGTGTGTGTGGCACACATTCTGCAATGCAAAGAGCTGCCTTTATTATTATTATGTATTACTCTTTATGTATCAGCTTCAATTAATGTCAGCGTGTGCGCGTAACGATTTTCCTGTCATTCATGCCAGTCAAACATGACGGGGCCACGGTGCGACAGTTATACAAATAGACAGACAGCCAGACAGGCAGACAGAGGCCCGGAGACGAAGCGTCAGTCGGACGCATGCATATATTAAAGCATTGAGTAAGGCAACTGGATGGGAGCGGGGCGGGGCACAGCAGACCCAACGAGAGGCACAACGGCAGCGTGTCAGTGCCGTCATGCGTTCATTCATTCGTCATTCGTTTGCTTTTATTTGGCACAGCATTTTCCACTGTTTCCGTTTCAGTTTTTTTCCTTTTTTCTTTTTCTTCTTTTTTTTTCGTTTTTTTGGTAACCCAAGAGCGTATTGAAGTGTGTGGCAAAGAAATCAAAAGAATCCTGATGAGACGCGCATGAATGTTTTTCTAACTATATGCTGAGAACATTTTGTATTGCTCCTTTGCAATTTTTGCTGCTTTTGAACTGATATTCAAAGATAAATTGCGATTGACACATAAATCTTATTGAAATTTCAATAATTAACTCAATCATTGCTGGCGACACACAGTCACAGGCATCATCAAACATGAACTCAAAGATCCGATGACACTCCATGTGGGTCGACATGGGAACCAGTTGCAAAGCTTGGTCAGATGCTTCATAAATAATGTATAGCTTGGACTAGCATTTGTTTACTTCTTGTGGGAAGCACTTAATTAATCTGTTTTCAAAAAAATAAAGAAAGCCAAGGGCCGCTTACGGTTCGCTGCTGTCAAGCGATTTCAGGTTGGGCCCGCTTAAACTTTAAACTTTAAAGCCAGCGCAAATGGGGAATTTAATTAATGAATTATTTGTCACCGAAATCTTTTGACGAATTAGACCGCACGTGTGGGTTACCTGGGGTTGGGGCTGCTCTGTTTATATTAGCTAAAAAACAAACAAATTTTAATTAAAAACTGTAGCAACAACAAAGCAAAACAACAAAAGAACAACTGAAATTTTTCTCATGCCTGCGGGCGAGGCGTCAAGTGAAGTGCTTACCGGAAGAGGAGCGTAGGATTGGGGCAGCAGCGAGGCGAGCTCTGTGGTACACCATATCCCAGCAGCTTGTCAAATGAGCACAAAATAAAAATATATATACACACACATATACATACATATATGTATGTATATAAAATGTCAATAAAAATCAATGTCGAGTCGAGGACTGCAAATTAACAAGTCATTGTGGCCACATTTGTGCTGTCAAAATATAATAAAATACAAAAATAAAACGTCACAAGGGCTGAGATTTATTGACACTTCTAATTGTCAGTAATATAAATTCCGTGGACTCAATTATGCTAAAAGCTCGAGCAGCCAATAAAAACACTCAACTCCGCAGGGGTGCCAGCGTCCTGCGGCCGTCTAAATTAATGTAGGAGAGACGAAAAGAAAAAAAAAACGAAAAGGAAGAGGAAGAGGAAGAGAGACGAGACCACAAAAGACTTATGGCTTATACAAGAACTGATGGCAGTGCACAAGCTGGCAATTAAGGCTATTGAGTTAACAGCAGCAGCGACCCGTCGAGCGCGCCTCAGAGTCGTCTTTAAAGATTTCACGCTGCGTATGAGTAATGTCGCGAAATCGGATTTCCTTCGGCAGCAATTTTTATTGTCTTGCTGCTGTGTGCAGGCACTTAAAACTTAATGAAATATTTACAGTAATGGAACGCACGTTCCACCAGCACGCAGTGGACTCTGAAATTATGAGTGGATCGTTGCAAATCACGCCAATCTTTCGCATTGCTTTCATAAACGCTGTGCGTCATTTGGCATTAGAATGACACAAAGCATTCCAATCCAATTGCTGTTCTGCTCTGCCTGCGCGCTGTTATTGAAATGTTTTTATTTTTTTTATTTTTATATTTTGCATTAAGTGCTTTCTTTGAGTGCGCAAAGCCTTGAGTTTATGGTGTCTTTGATTGAAAATCCAGATGACCTAAGCCACGATTTGTTTGCATGTTTTAGAAATCTTTTGCGCTTGTTTCTTGGGGAAAAAAAAATAAAAATAAAAATAAATAAATAAAATTGAATACTTCTGGACTGATTGGAAATTATCAAAGAACTCATTATTTTTCACACTTTGCAAATTATTTAATCAAATCCAATTCAAATTGAATTTGTTTGATGGTGAACAGCAGATGCATGCCAGAAGTCAATTAAGTTTCATATACTGCAAAGGTTAACTAAAGAAAAAGCTAATTGCAATTTATAATACATAGTACAAAAATTAAAAAATATATATATTATATTATAATTAAGAGTTAACAAGACAAAATCTGCTTAGATTCTGCAGTTAGTCTTAGTCTTAGTCCAGATTTTCTATAACAGATTGAGCAGCTCCAGCACATCCTGATTCTTCAGCTTCGATTCTCTAGTCCAGATATTATTTCGATCTTTAGGCATATTTTTATTTCTAAATATTTTATCATTCGTAAATTTTGCAAATGTGCACAATTATATAATATCTGGAATATATATCTACAACCAATTGTTTAAAACTAATATCCATTTCTAATTGAAACCCTTTAAGCACAAATTTGAATATTTTCATTTCGCTCATCGCTTAAATTTATGGGTTTCAGGCTAACATGCCCAAAATATTATAGTTTATTATCAATATTTGTGCTTTTATGAGTTTCAAATATTCAGTCAGAAAAGTCCACAGCAGATATACATAAATTGGCCTGCAATGTTAATGTTATGCCAAACATAACATATTAATTAAAATGGCTAAACCTTTGGCCCTCTCGACATTAGCAAAATAACAAATATTTTAAATTGCGCATGTTTTAAAACAAAATTTTGTTTTATGTTCGAATTTCGCTCATACAATGCAAACACTAAATACTGACTGATGTGTGGGCGGCACTTTTTCGAGTGATGCTCATGGAAGACAAAATTTTAGAATTTGAATTAAAATTTTAATTTGCAATTTCAATCATTTTTGCCACGCTGAATCGTACTGATATTCTACCTTAAATGAATATAAATAGTTAGTAAAGTATTTTTAATTCATATTTCCAAATGTTTAATTCTCTGATTAGAATATTTTGTGTGCCTGGCGGTTTGTAATTAGTTTAAATCAACTAAACATGCAATTTCAAGTTGAACAACAGCAACAAACAGCGCCCAGAGTATGTAAAACTACTTATTCCAGGCAACAACAACATCTGCAACATTTGCAACGTTTTGTGTAGCTTTTTAATGAATTTATCGTGTAAATTGCAACGAGCTTGCGTCTAGCAAACTGAGTGCAATGCGTGTAAAGTAAGGTATTTGCTAACGCCCAAACAATGTTTCGCCAAACAAACGCAACACCCACAAATGTTCTTTAAATTTATAATTAAATTTCAAATTGCTCTCAGCTATGACATGCGTGTGCGTGTGTGTGTGTGTGTGTGTGTATGACAGCGAGGGAATGTTGAAATGCTTTGTCTCAACTGCCTTTAACAGGGGCAATAGTGATTGTAATAACCATAGCTATACATATTTATACATATATAATTATTTAAGCAATGCTTACGAATGTGTTGACATTTAAAAAGTGAAAAAGGATTTTTTAAATTAAAAACAGAAAAAAACCAAATGAAATCTTGTAGTTAATGTAGAAAATATTCCTAAAACACATATTTTTCAGCGCAAAATTCTTTTATATATAAAACTATAGCAAAGAGAAATATCCTTCAAAGCATTTCTCTCGATAATAATTGATCCAAAGTGTAAGAAAAATGTCTGGAAATTTTCGTTTCATTGTACTTCAAAATTTATTATTGAAATATCACTAAAAGAAAATTTATATAATAATTTATTTTATACCATATTTATATAGATAGGTATTCAATCGAAAATTTAGATCTCGTTGTCACAGACTTCACAAATACTCAGTTTGAATGATTATGTAAATAACTTAGTATCTAAAGCATTTGCATACGGAGATTGATGATAATTGTCTAATGCCAGGCTCATTATACGAGGCGAGGCCGCATTGTCATGAGGGCATTCAGTGCAAATGTTTATAGCTATGCTGATTGCAATAACCGTAATTCAATCAATGTCACACTACAGCACGACTGACCACACACACACACAATCACGCAGGCACGCCCACCCAGACACACTCCCATTACCTCCCACTCCCACCCACTCCCACCCACTCCCACCCACTCCTTGGGTTCCACTTATGTTTGCTTCAATTTAAAATTGATAAAAGCCCGACGCAGTCGCCACTCGTACGTATGAGTGATTTTTCTCGATTTTACTCGATCTTGTGGGCCACATAAATATGTTATTAATTATAATGATTTTCTGTTAAGCCGATGCACATAAATGTAAATACATGTATATAGTTTATATATCCGTATTGAGCATATGCTATAATTATGTTAAGTTTGTCTGATTGACGTATTTAATTATTTTTATGAAATCTGTTGTTTGCCATTTAACGAGCAAGCTGAATCGAGAGCAGGCTGAATATCTGTACGTGTCAGCTTGTTCAGCATTTAAGACTTAAAATAATAATGTGGCCGCAATATGCATTTAATAACCTGCAAAGCTGCGCTTCTAAAATTACGAGCCTGGCCACAGTGGATCTGGCCGCTGGCTGTAATTTCAGTTTTTAATTAAATTCTTTTCTTCTTTGGCCCGGTAGGATGTGCAGCATGGTCTCCGCTCCACCGCACCACCTCCACTGTCCCACTGCTCGGCTGCTTGACTGCTCGAAGCAGACGACCAACCCAAATAACTACGAGTACAAACGCGTCCTGCCAGCCCACCTACTTTTCCATATAAAAAAATATTTGTAATGCCGTAACGCAAAAATAACACACAAAATTCCACACAATTGTGAGCCTCACATCTTCCACTCTGACAGTTTGGACACGCATCTTACAGAAGTTGATTTAAAATTTGAATTCACTATGAGAATATTTTGTTATTTATTTTCAAACATTTTTTGTAGGTCTTAAATATATATTAAACAGCAAGCATATAGTTAATTCACTTAACTGGATTCTCATAAATATTGTGCACACTTAGTTTTCAGGTTGAAAGAGCTTGATGCCAATTTATGCAACAGATAGACGAATGTGAAGACAATGTACTATATATAGAATCATTATTGATCAGAAGAACGAGCTAGCTTGATCTAGTCATGTTAGTCCTTTTTAGTATAAGTCTACCTATTAAACTGTATTAATATTTCTTCACTACAAAAGCGAAAGAAAATATATATTGTATATCTCTTGATATATTTTCTTTTTCCTATGAATCTCATGTAGACAAAAATGTGAAAATATTAATGAAGTAAAATATATACAAATACTTTCTATATATCTGAATATATTTTCTTTTTTCCTTGGAAATTTTTCAAGAGTAAAAGGTGAAAATATTCGAATTGAATGGGTCGGGTCCATCGCCCTTTTGTATGTTCTGTATAAAATGCAAATTAATGTGATTTATTTATATTTTATTCTTTTAGCAATATAAAATTCCCTTTTCACTACAGTTTTCATATTTTATTCCCTTTACTTATTTTTTTATTTATTTTTATATAATTATTTTTAAAATTATAAAATGTTTTTACAAACATTATATTTTACCATAACAATAAGCTAACTAAATAATGCAAATAAAACAAAAAAGTGTCCCACAAACCTCACTTAAAGCACATGTATTTAAAAGTACGAAAACTAAATTCACTTAAACCAAATACACTTGCAGTCGCCATTCAGCTAGGACATAAGACCTGACACTCCGGCACAACTGACTGGCTAAGTGAAAGGTAGCAGTCGCTCTAATGCCACTTTGTAGAGGACTTGAGCGCGATGCCGAGTGCCCAGATTTTGCACAGATTGTGCGAATAAAGGTTATGCTGAGGGAGGGTCGCGGCTGCCCTTTGACGAGGGGCGAAACAAATAAATAAGCGCTGACAGAGTGGGGAGCGGTAGATGCATGCACTGGCAAGGACAACGTCGCGTATCAGTGCATTCGCATTCGCAATCGGAATCGGAATCGCAATCGCAATCGGCTTTGCCTTTAGATTTATAGACCCACGCTGCAGTCGCTGGCCAAGTGTTGATGGCGGCATTAGACTGCTTATACTACATTCAGACATACATACATACATACATACATATATATAAATATGTATATATATGTATTAAGCGCTTGGTAAGTCTGGCAACGACTGCTAGGGTATCAGCAATTTAACGGGATTTGCGTGCCAGCCGGCGACAGCTTCCGCTTGCGACAATTCTGCAGCAGGCTCAAGCAGCCCCAAGCTGTGTCAATACAATCTCGCAATGGTTCAATAGTTGAGAAAATGTTTGTCTAACCGCGCGTACACAATGCGCATCGGACATGGTCATGTGTGGATCGGTGCCACATGCACGCACCACTGAACGCATGGAAGTGCGGCATGCTCCCTCCCACAGGAACCGCAACAAATGGCCCCAGCACACAATGCCAGCGTTCCGACCAGGCTTAAGCTGCAAGTGGCCAACTGAGCAATCAAAGCTGCCACAGGCAGCCATTATGGTACCATTGTCCGCATAGCTAGACAACCGCCGGGGCGGACTACTCAAATTAATTTGAGGGAAAACTTAAATTTATAATTAATTTATTAATGTGAAAAATATTTGATGAAATGAAACTTTTATAAAAAAAATATAATTTAAAGGAATTTTCATTAAGATAGAAATTGAATAAACAGAAATTCCAAGAATTGTTGATTCTGCATCTAAAGAAAATAAATTAAACAATGGTGTCTCTCAATAGAGTATCTTTAAACTGTGTATACTCCTCATTTTTATTTCATTATACACACTGTTATTTTTGAGCGGCGTAAATACTAGTTATTAAATATTTATCAACCTATTTTCGGGCTTGTTGTCATTATGCCAAACATGTGCACAATTTGTAATTGAAAATTCAGGCATTTTGGTATTAAAAGCGAACAGTTTAATGCACGGTTGGCATTAGTTACAGCCAGGAACGCGTATCGACCAGAACAGAGGGGAACAGTGGGCTGGGTTAGGGCAGCCATAATGCAAATTCTGAGCATACAACATGATAAATTGATACATAAATTATAATAAACACACACATGTGTGTTAGGCACACAAACACACACACACACACATACACATATCTGCGCATATATACATATAGGAATTTGTGCGCTGACTGGGATGTACTGAACCGCACGGCATTGCCTAAAAATTTACATGAAAAACTAATTTTGCTTGAGGCCGGCACTCGAATTGACTAAATGACTAAATGACTAAATGACCAACTGATGCAGCAGATGCTGCTGCTAATGCCGATGATGGAATGCCAGTGTCCACCACGACTACAAAAGAACACAAACACTCACATGCTTACACGCAAACACACACACACACTCATTGAGTTCACACGTTGCACATTGCATAATCCAAGCGATCAACATAATCATCAAAATTCATGAATCGCAACAGCTCAGCTGCTGCAGAGGGGAGCCGGCCCTGACTGTAGCGATTAGTTACACTTGCTGCCAGAGAGCCGCAAAAGCTTTCCAAGTCAAGCCAGGCAGTTGGCAACTGCCGGAGGGGTCGCCACAGGCGACTGTCTGCCCAAAATGCAAATGCATAATTAAAATAATTCACAGACATGCGGACGGAGGCAATGAACATGCGACTGCATCGGCCAGGAAATATCTTGCACATGCAAACGGCTTCCTCCGGCTCCGGCTCCGTCTCCGGCTCCGACTCCAACTCCCAGCACTTACAAAAGTGCAATGACTGAAATATATGTCACTCACTGCATGGCCAGCACTCGTCTGGCATTTGTACTCGGCGCTACGCAGTCCGCAACGAGCGCAGTCCACGTAATTAAATGCACGATAAGCATCTGGGCCTTAAGAATTGGTATGTCGAAAATGCCAGCGCCTACAAATTATATGGCATTCCGCACCCACACCCCCTCGACATAGTCCTGGGGACGACTATCGCCATGCTAAATAAAAGTCGCCTCTATTGCTTGATTGCGTGCAAAGTATGCTACACGATTTTACGAGTATAGCCGTTCCGACATTTGTGTGATTTACGCGAAATCTCGCAAAAATTCGCACTGCAAAGATTATGTGTGAAGAGTCAACGAGGAGATACCCTCGATTAGGTAGTAATGAAATGGAAGACAGAAGAAGTGCATAGGCTGATAGACATGGCTAAGAAAATGAAAGTTAATAGAACTTACCTCATATAGACCATAGTGATAAAGATTGATAATATAGTTCCCTTAGCTCTCACTGTCCTCATGGTCCTATATACCCCTGCCTACGTGCACTTGACTTGTAACATAACAAAAAAAATGGTAGCCACAAACATGTGTGTGTGTGTGTGTTTGTCTGTGTGATACCAACTTCACACCTCGACGGCCGAATGAGTAAGGAGAGTGTTGTTCAACAGCGGTGCGAGAGGGTGGGGTGGCTGGCAAAAACAAACGCCGCCAGCAATGAAATGCAATGCGCAAAATGCATTTCCCGCGACTACACAATTGAAGTAATAAATCACGCCTGGTGGCAACTCAGCGACGGAGCGACGGAGCGACGGAAGGGTAGCGGAAAGCGGAGAGGGGGAACGGGAAAGGGAAACTGGGAAATGGGGAAAGTGGTAAAGGGTAGCAGTCACATGGGCAATGCGGCCAAAACGACGTAGATTCTTTTTTTTTCATGTCTGTAACTGCGAAAAAATTGCTGCCAGCCCCAAAATGTGTGTACGAAGAGCTCCAAATATTGCATACACATCTATATATATATACATATATATTTATATTTATATATATGTATTAAGTGCAATCGTGTGGAAATGCGCGGGAAATGGCAGCCCGGAGTCAGAGATGGAGACGGAGACGGAGACAGAGATGTGGAACGGAGACTACCTATTAAAATGTACACTCATTAATCATCGGCACAGCAACGCCGCGCGCTTTGCTTCTTGTTGCTTATTTTATATATATAAATATTTCGATGCTGCGAAAACAAAAAGAGAGAAACAGAAATAGCAAAAAAAAAAATGTGTGCACCAAACCCATATAAAAGAAATAAAATTGCAAATTTATGCACTTGTGTTAAAAGAGCCAAAGAGACGAAACAAAAATTGGGCTGAAAAAATATTTCAACTGGGGCATAAATTTGCCCAGAAATTTAATACATTTCATAAAGTCCCCTGTCGATTTCTATTTCTTTTTGGTTTTGTAATGTGCCGCGGACAACTGTAAATAACTGCAACAAATTGTGTCTACTGCACATATTGCGCATACGCCGCATTGCACACAATAAATGAAATTTAATGCTGCACACACACACACACACACACACACACATGGGCATTTGATGTGTGAGCCTCGCATAAAAAGATGTGGCATAAATCAGAGAATTTGCAACTATAAAAGGCCAAAAAACACTCCCACCCCCCACTTGGCCGTTTGTGCATTTTGGAAATTAATTTAAACGATTTGCTCAATAAAATGGCCATTCAAACGTGTAATTGACGTGCGCCACATAAATGCAAATTGCAGAGCAGTATAAATAATATACAATTATTTACAGAAATTATATAGGAAATATACACAAGTAGATATAGTGTATACATATGTACAGTGTTCACATGGCAACAATTTAAGGGTTCTCTCAAGTATCGCAGAGTATTGTGTGAAGCCAGCTACGATTGGCATGTTTTAATTGTGTAAGAAAATCGTATCGGATTGAAAAAAAATAATTAATAAAAGTTTGAAATTTTTAAAATTATCAAAGATAAGACTTTACTATTGAAAGTATAAATAAAAGAATCAAGATGACGTTGCCCTTCATTGAGATTATTCTTTTTTCCTAGCGGTCAACAAATATCAAAACAACTTTTCGTTTTTACTATTATAATAAGAATATATATTTCAGCTTAAGTCTATAGCAGTAAAAATTACGCCTCGCACAGCAAACTAAACTGACAAACGCCTGTCAGGTGGACATTCTATTCTATCCAACTAACATTATAGTAAAACTAAATTTTTCACTGAACGAACTTCTAGCAGAAAGTTTACAAAAAAAGTCAAGAAAGCAGTTAGCCTTCATTAAGACATTGTTATGCACAATTAAAGAAAGGCCACGGTCAACAGGATTGTGGCCAAGACATAGTCTAGCTGTGTGTAAGCAAATGAAATGAATTCAACTGGACTTTAATTGCATTATGTTCCATTGGTGCAGCTACTATAGTTCTTTTATTTATACAATATTTCTATTCCGAGAAATTGCACTAATCAGCTATGGCAAGGGCAAAGGGCGTGACCGGGCTAAGCTGCAGAAAACAACATAATTACAAATGCGCCCTAACACCGCGCAACCTCATTTGCAAACTGTCACAAAGCTCAAGGCACTTCCTGTCTCTGCGTCTGCCTCTATCTCTGTCTCTGTCTCTTTCAGTTGGCCAGTTCAGTTGGCTGACCCTGCATTCTAATTAATAATTTAAAGGCCACCAACAGGCGCCATTTCAGTCAACATTTTCACTTGCATTTTAATTATTTAATTTTGCTCGCTTTCACAAACTGACCCTCGACACCGTTGAGCCGTCGCGTCCCCTCGCTGGCACAAAAAGTCAATTAAAAACTGCGCTTTGTCCGGCGTAAATTTAAAAACGTTTTTGTTTATGCCAAAATTAATTTAATAACACATTTTTGTATTTCATAAATGCAGCGAGTACTATATAAGACAATAATGCAATAAAAGCTTTTAACTATTTTAATTATTGATATTCTCTCATTTTTTTACTCATGTTTTTTTTTGGATTGAGATATATTGCGTAATATTAAACTTAAGTTCAATATTAAGTTTGTTCCATTTCTTCTGCTGCTCGTCTCTATTTCGCATTACAGATTGAATCTTCTCGTATTCTATTGATGGCATTATCTTTACATATCGATTGCATTATAGTTTAATATCGATGACCTTATGTTAAGTATCAATAGTCAACTATAGTGCTATATTACCTTTAATCTTATTAGCTTACAACAGATTTAATTTATATCATAACTGTATAAACTGGGTTCGAACTGCAAAGTTTTAGTGTCTACCCTTTATAACGACGCACCATAACTTTGGTAGCGAGAGGTCTCTTAAATATATTACTTCGTAAGAGATATCTTAAAATAAATATGGCAACTTAACCCGTTTCTCTGTGAAAATTGTCAATTGTCAATTGTCACCCAAAAGGTTCAGCTGTGTAATCTTGCGACATATATTACAAGTTGAGGATAAGCTATAATATATTTCTACTTACAACTATAAAAGACAGTGTAAAACCAATTTTACCAGGACTCTGGTATAATTTTTCGAATATTTAAAAAGCCAAAAAATAAAAAGAACTTACCTGTATCAAAATTATATATGATAATAGAATGAACATGATATAAACCTATAAATCCTGTTTCAATACCCTCTTCACTCATTAAGCGTGAATAAAACGGCACTCAGCAAGAATTCTACGTCAATTTTATAAAGAAATTCTACTGTTTGTCACAGCAAGTAACACTGTGAACTAAAAATAAAACTTTCCCACTTGAAAAATTAAAAACATTTTATATTTGAGCTATGCTCGCATTGCCGCCTATAAATTGTTTGCATGACATTTTGAACAAAACCCAAAAACATTTTATATACATATCTAGTGTATATAACAACAGTTACACTTACACACCCACACACACACTCACACACATATACATGTGCGTTACACTGTGTGTAATTCAAGCATATGGAAAATTTTCTAACTGCGCGCAGTTTGTGGGCAAAAAGTGATATTCAACCACAATCTCGTTTATAATTGCTTTTGTTTTTTAATAATCAGGCTTGACCCATTGCCACGCGCTCACACAGACACATAATTGGATATCCATAATAGATGTAAGTGTGTGTATGGGCCTGTGTATATACAGCTGGATAATGGCCCCCACGCACCACATTGCGTATGCTTAACATTTTGTGTTGGTGGTTGGCGCATGCAAGATAAACTCGAAGCGCAGCAAAAACTTTTTATTATTAACTTAGCGCTTAAAACTAATAAAGTATGCAAGCAGCAAGGGGTTGTGCGGGTGGGCGGCATGAGCCGAAGGGGGCGTGGTTATTCGAGTGTGCCTTTATATACGAGCGCTGTGCCGTTCATTTGTGCTCGCTGAGCCCGTTTATGAAATAATTTTTGATTATACAACTTTTGCCATTTAATCAACGGCACATGCGGAGTGTGAGTGTGAATGTGAGTGAGTGTGAGTGTGAGTGTGAGTGTGAGAGTTCTCAGTGAATCTTTTATGGTCTGCATACATTTAATATGAAAAGCAAAAATTGTTGTATGAAAACAATAAATTCCCCACAGTTAAATAAACTTTAATACACCAAAAATAATACAAAGGATGAATATACATTTTGGACTTTATTAAATGTTGAATATAAGTAAATGTTGCGATAGATAGCATCGATTGTATTTATAATATACTAAAATACATAATTATTAATTTAAAATAAACTGAAAGAAAGACACATTCAATGCACAAGGAATATGTAATCATAAGATATCAATAATTATAATATATAAGTGCTGCCCACCGTCATACTTTATTTAGTATTCATGACCTACAGCCGTTTAATCCCTCAAGTCGTTGCCAGTTCCACTAAAAATCTAATGTGATTTGCAGTTCGTTTAATCTTGCGGCCAGTCAAGCTGAGGTGAACCCAAAGGGCTGCTCATAACAACACCCACACATGTGTGCGTGTGTCTGTGTGTGCATGTGTGTGTATGTACATATCTGGGTCATGTTGTTATTTCCGGCTTTTGTGGCCATCAACTATTGTAGCAGCGATCATCTTGTGGTTCTTTAGCCAATTTGTATTAGCAGCTGTCTGCCGACCAGATCCCACACTAATATCTACCACATTGAGCCACTCCACCCACCACCAGTGAGTGGGTGTTGCACTTGAGGGGCTTCGCAATGGTTAGCTATTTTGCATGCAAGCATGTGCACGCATTTGGTTATGTGCATGCAGGTGAATTCGTAGAGGTTGTCCATGTCATTTGGAGTTCGAAAATTGTTTTGTAATGAAATTAGATTGTAATTCCATTGCTGTACACTAACGGAGGGCCAAAGAGCACAGCTGGCACATGGCTGGACTGTCTTCTAAACAGAATGCAAGTTGAACAAATATGGCTCTGGCTTTGTGCTTAATTCAATTTAGCTTTAAAGTACTGTCCAATGTTCAGTAAACATCCGTATACAATGCCATTTGCTTAATTTCATTTCATTTCTTCCTACAGCCAGTATTCGCTTTGCGTTGACATATTGTATGCTTGTGTGTGTGTGTGAGAGAGAGAGAGAGAGAGAGAGTTTAAATGATAATTACAAGTAATTAATGCATGTATGTTGAATTGAATTTCTATATATATCCGTATGAATTGTATATTTTATAAGCATTCTACGAGGCGAATGCCCAAGTTAAACTTCTATAATGCACACGCATCACAGAAACAGAATCAATAATCAATAAATAACTTTAAATAATAAGTAACCTTTAAGAGCATAATTTCAAATTCTAATCAATAGAATCAAATTTCTAAAATATGTATCAAAATATGAAATGAGACATCATTTTCATTTAACACAGCGATATCATAAGCTCGTGGAAGCTATAGATTATTTGTGGGTTTAAGTAGTAAGAAAAATGCATAATATATTATATACATATATTAAAAAATATTAAATATGACAATAATTATATTAATTTTTTATTACAATACTTTTAATGTTATCATTCTAAAAAAAAAAGTCAATAATAATTATTTTTAACATTTTCAAATTACATTTTTAATATTATTTTTTCTAAAATACACAACAATAATCTGAAATATATTTATGAATGTCAGTCAATCACTACGCATTAAAATTAAAAAAATGCAATTTTTTGCGCTGCCAAACGTTATTAATATCAATTAAGTTTTATTATTCTAGTTTTACAAAAATTCAGCAAATATTTCAGCAATTCACATTATCTGCTAAAAAAAAACTGTTGCAAACATTGTTTGAGGCAAGCACTCATTGTTGCAACAAATGCGGCATGAAATTATCGCGTGCAACAACAAAGTTATGGCTTAGCACACATAATGCACATTTTTATGAGGCACACACATACACACACACACACATAGACACGGCCTGGACAGAAGCAGTTTTTACTTTCAGCATGGTTTGCAGGCTTTGACCTTTACACTCTTGCATCGGTGTGAGTTGCGCGTGGCATCTTTGCAGCAGTGCTGCAGGCTGCAAGCGAAGCACAAATGCAAATTTCACACACACACACATGCATAGTTTGGCTAACAAATATGCGTAGTGAAAATAGCGCCTAAAAACTGTAACAATAAAACAAACATTTTGGGTTCGCCTCACACGTGGTTGGCTCCAGGGCATCTGGGCCAGCTTTGGTTGCCAATTTAATGAGCGGCAGGCGGTGCGGCGGCGAGCGGCAGAAGGGCCACTGGGCGATGCTTTAACAGCACGCTCTGTTCTATTTAATTACAAAAAATGTACATTTTTACATTTTCGCTAAGTTTTTAATTTCCATAATTAGCGCTTGCATTGCTGGCGTTGCCAACAAGCGACAACAACAACAGCAACAAGAACTTTGGGCAAATGACATTTTTTGAGTATGCAGCAACAGCAACACACTCACACTCACACTCACACTCAACACACATTTACACCAGCACTCACACTCACGTGGCCAGCAGCAATAGCAGGCAGAACAGTTTTCGTTGCCTACTTATCTGGGGCGCAGTGTCACATGTACGAGAGCGTAAGCAGCTACTTGGTAGCCCTCTTCTGTAAATGTGGGTGTGTGTGTGTGTGTGAATATTGGGTGAGTGTGAGCTGTTGTGCAACATTGTGAAGTGCGCTTGTCGCTCTCGTTTCCCAGCTTGCAGCTTGTTGCAGTTGTTGCCTTTGCTGTCGGGTCTGATGAAAGCCATGTAAATTCTGTTACATGTTTTTACCGGAGGGCAGGCGCTTCATTTAATACGCATTGGAAACAAAGCAGCAGCCATACGTCAGAGCACGAAATACACGAGGAATCATTTCATTTCTCACTCTCAACTATCGAATTCTATTGCAGCGACAGAGCTACTTAAGTTGTAGAGAAACAGCTTTAACACTTGATAAATATCGGAATGGAGACTTAAATAAGTCCTTGAGGGCTTTGAATTCTATTGCATTAAAACAATTTTCAAGCGAAAAACAAAACACACACATTCCCCTCGTTTTAATCGATTTACATTCCTAGTCATATTCACAGTTGTACCTAGACAACACAACATAAAATGTCGTATTAGCTTTGCTAACAGTTACACACACACTCTCACACTCACACCACCTTCTCTCCAACACCTTAGCTACAGCCTGGCCAACATCACATAGCTTGTGGTCAGCTTACAACACTATTTGCCCACTCGCGCGCATTTATCACATTTATCTTTAGCATTTGCCTGCATTGTCCAGGCGATGGGATTACAGCAGCAGCAGCAGCAACAGCAGCAGCAGGAGCAGGATCAGAGCATAGAGCGAACACCTTGCAGCACGGCCACAGATAAAGAGTCGCCATAAAGCACAAATGCAAACAGCCAGCTGTGCTCTGGCGCTCAGTTTATTTGCGTATTTCGCTACCGCGAACAGAAGCAACTGCGCGAATTTATGGCAAGGCAAACGAAAGCGAGTAAAATACTAAATAATACAAATACGGAAAAAACAAACAGCAAGAGTTAAACAAATTTTAATCCCATTTGAAGCGCTAAACATTTCGTTCTTTTAGAATGTTGTGCATAAAAAAGATAACTTCACAAAAAAAAACCTGAGATAGGTGTTGTTGCTGCAACAAATTGGGTTATATTGAACAATGTACAGTACAGTTTATAAAGAAATGCCAATTTATAAATATGAAGTGGTTGTGCTAGTTGAGATGATGCGCTTTAACGATACATATGTAGTAAATAGAGGCAGGTTCGAGTCCAGGTGCGGTGATGTTTGTTTTTCTTATCTTTATTTTGGTTATTTATTTATATATATTTAAATATTTATTTATTTTCGGTAACTCATTCCATTTCGATTTTATACGCATTTATCGATAATTTTAATTCGCACCTTTAGGTGCATCGTTTGAGCTAGAGGTCTAAAATTCAATTAATAAACCAGAAAGAAGAGCTGAAGAAGAGTTAAGATTCTGAGGAGGAGAGTTAGTTTGCATATGTATGCAGCAGAGGTAACTGATAGAGAGTTTACCTTACGCTAACTCAGAGAGAGGCTTAACAGTTGTGCTCGACTTCGACGGGAAGTCTCGCTGCCCTATATAAAGGCAGCTGATGATCAGAAAAGCTGCTTCTTGCAGCAGCAGCAGCAGCAGAAAGTGCTCTGATTGGTCGCCTAATGATTGAGTGTGAAGACTGACTTAGAAAGACGCTCAAGAGTTGAGCTTGACTTGAGTAGAGCTGTCGCTTGTCGCTGCCCTATATAAAGGCAAGCCTGCTGCAGCGCAGCTTCAGTCGTATACTTCATATTCTGGTGGTCAGTCGTCCAGTGCAGCGCGGTGCTTCTTCTCTTCTTCTGTCTGTTGGTAAGTATTAAAATTGTTAACTATGTTAAACGAAAATGTAAAAGTTATACTTTTAATGTGCATTTAATGTAAATATAATATATTTTAAATTTAAATATTATTAATTATTATAACGATCATTTAGCAAATGCAAAGCAAGTCTCGACTAGCGCACTCTTACCTGTTTATGAACAAACTTGTCCTGCGCGTGCCCTGATCTAGAATATGCCTGTTACATACATATAACAAAACCGTTATACCCTGATTTCCCATTTTCAATGGACTAAGGGTATAAAAAAGCGAATGCTTACAACAACTTTACCTGTTATCAAAATAGTTTCAGGCGAGTAAAACATCGCCTCTTCTGGTGTGTTGACAACAGCTCATTTACGTCACAATGAAAATGCTGCGAGTTGGCCGAATTTAGTTCTCGCTTCTATCAGTATTAAGCCTGACAGCAATACTAATTAAAAATGGTGTTTCTAATGTGTACCTAAAAGGCAGGCCTTGTGGGCTTTTCCCGTACGCCAATCAACGTCACGCATTGGTGGTTAGCTCTACAAGCCTTGCGCAATTTGACAGGACTGTAATTTTGGCATACCTCGCGGAAAAAAGCGAGCTAAATGGAAACACCACCGAAAACTGCCAAAAAAAAATTGGTGGGAAAATGAAAACTTCAGTCTAATGCGTTTACGATGCAGGGCAAGGTATCTATTTAATTTGCATTTTACACGCGAAAATAGTTTGCATATCGAAGGCCGGCCGGGGGCAGCATTGTTGTTGTGGCCGCATTACTCATACGCAGCGTGCGCCAAATTGGTTTCACCCCATCACATGCCGCGCCACCCACACCCACGGCCGCAGGTCAATTGCCAGCTTGTGTCTAGATGTGTGTAGCTGTGTGCATGTGCGCGTGGCCACGAGTGTGCGTTATAATTAGAAGTTTAATTGGTCGAGCATAACTGATTTAATGAGTGCTGCACCACACAAAAAGATGCGGCCGATGGAGAGAAAACTGTAACTAATTGAATACGCCGCTGCAAGTCAAATGCGCTTAAGTTGCACTTTAAAAGGCTTCCGCAGCACTAAAACTGAGCTCAGCACCAGCCGAAGAGCAATAATCAACGCAAATTACAATTAAGTAGCAGCGCATTCTGTTAGCAAGTAAGTTTTTCTGGCAGTTCAGTAGTGGGCGTGGGAGTGGGCGTGGGACTGGGCGTAGGAGTGGGCGTAAGAATGGGCGTGTCATGCGGCAGCTCATTAAAAAGAATCACAGCCGCCCTGAAGTGCCAGCGAGTGAGCAGTAATTATGGCGTTTGCCCATCAGCCAATACGGCTCAGCCCAAAACTGAAATAGAAAAAATGCTGGTTAATTATGCTGCAAACAGTCAAAAAAAAATGCTGCCTACAAGATGCTGACAATCATTTTTCTCCTTTTGATTTATCAGTAGCTAAATGAAGGCGAGTCAGGAAAACTTGAATACTGTCTAGAAATTTACATAGATAACTTATGGTGCTCTATAATTAATGATATAATACGTATATATCTGAAGTAGAGCAAAAATTATTTGTAGCAATAGTTTCTATTACATATATGTATTATATAATAATTGTCTGGGAATACGTTAAATTATATATAGTATATATACTTATATTATATATATATGTATATACTTATACTATTTTTATACTCAATGGGCATTTGTTTATCATATTTTCTTTGAATGAAAAGAAACCACGTATAAAACATTGTACTGTTTCATATTATGAATCGATAAATACTCTAACAATTATTTACATAGCAAATATTGTAGCAAACAAATAGCTGCAAGCGTTGAGAAACCGATGTTTGTTACTATGTTCGCTATGACGATGTAAGTGTAGAAGAAAAGAGGATTTTTAGGTTTCACAAAAGTCGGCTAAAAAAGTAAAATGATTCTAAAGCACGATTTTATCAAGCATACTATGTATTTTCCATTTACAAACTTTTTTTTACATAAAGACTAGTTGTTTGTTCGAAAAGCTTTTTTACTATATAATTAAATCGTATTAAATTGAAATTAAAAAACATCAGAAAAATCTATTATTGTTTTATGATATTGTAAAATCAGGCTTACATATCAGCTTGTTAATATATATACTACATATATATTTATATATCTAAACAGTGTTCATCTATATTGCTCAAAGCCCAGGCACAGTAATTTAGTTAAAGTATATTCTAGTCAGGCATTGTCATTCGCTCTCTTCTTTTTCTATTTTCTGCTTTAAAATTAACCAATTTTCTTTCTTAAGAGTTTTTTTCTATTTTTACTACAGATACGTTCAGTATTTTATAGCTCTCATTGAAACTTTTAACAAGCCATGAAATTTTGTTCATTTTCTTGACTCTTGACTCTCACAACTGGTTGTATAATGCAATGACCCTCTGTCTAGAATTTGCCTACCGTAATGGCATTTGTGTGTCTGAGCAGATAAACTCATTCTGCAACATGCTTTACTCAGTCTCTTAGCCAGCCCAAGTCATTCAACTGCCAGCCAAAATTGAAAAAAGTACGTTTAAATGCAGCCAATGTTGCCGAGTGGGCGGGGAAGGGAAGGGGAAGTGGGAGTGGCATTGAAAGTGGGGAAATGTGGGGTGTCGCCCAAACACTTTGCGTTGAGCTAAGCGGCTCTTTGCCTTTAACAAAGCAGCTTCTCACATTTCTCAACTTTACGCTGGCAGAAGTAAATACCGGAGGGCGGACAACCACTAATGCCCTCAGCTCTTCTCTTTCGAGCTGTTGCCTTCTAAAGCCCTCTAAATTAGTATAGCTCGAGCTCGAGCTGGGGCTCCCGCGCTGACTGGCAGCGAAGGTGCTGCATAAAACTCGCTACTGAATTATTAACTAGGTCTAATGCATTTGATGCGTTCTTAAGCGAAATTCCACACCTCAGCTTTTCATTGATGCACGGCGCAGACCCTGAATAAAAGTAGGAGTTGTGGTTGCTTTTAGAAAGAGCCAGCAGAATCATCATTACGCCAACACAAGTGCAGACACTGTTGTTCCTGAGGGCATCTGGTTGGAGTTGACATGACTGGCTGACAACAGTCCGAAAAAAAACTGAGTGAACTTGACAGATGGACCTAATTCTAAATCGATAAAACAGGACTCGATTTTATACAGATTAGACTCCAAATGAACTGAAAGCTGTTGTGAGCTTCAAAATAATTTAAAATTTCAGTTAAGTTTGCGAAAATTCCAATTTGATTTACAGTTAACTTTAACGTTAACAAATCAATCTATTGAAGTGTCTGATAAATGTTTTTAATTTTCAATTTTCCCGCCAATCACTTCACTTCTTGAGGCTCTGCTTGCCTTCAACTCTGGCATTCATTCAGCGAGCTATTGAATTATTCACAAATTCATTACACGCGCACAGCCAATATGAAGAAGTTTGGTCCTTGGCTGCTGTATGATCAGCTTAATACAAGACTTTAAGTGATTTAAATTGCACATGACGCGAGTGAACTTTGTCTGTGCGGTTGATCTCGACTGGGAATCGGCTGATTTCAATTGGCAAATGGAAACAACAAAATGACACAACGGGCGGCAGTTGGCTGAGTTGAGTGCAACCGCAGAAAGAACATCATAAAATTATTGAAAATTAATTTGGACTCAAATTGATGACTGTTTGCCAGTCAATTGCAATTTGGCTGTGGGATGTGCAGCAAAGTGCGGCAACCGCAATTGGTAAATAGTTTCATTTGGGTTTTGCGTGCAGATGGACATGTTTAGATGGGTATTGTTGTGGGTTTGGCAGCTGTAATTAAAATAATGGAAATACTCTACAAAACACGCTCGTGGTCTAACCATAAAAACTCGCCCAAAACTTTCACATCTAAATATTACAATTTTTGCATTTTCTATTCCAATTTCGCTTGCGGCAATACAACATGCAGCAAACAACAACAACAACAACAGCAACCGGAGCAGACAATACATGAATTCATGAATATTTACATACATATATGTAGATTTATATAAATGCCATAAGGGGCGAGGCGGCATTTTAAGGGGATTATGCTGCAGGTGTAAATGTTTTGAACTCTCTCATTTTCATAAAAGAAACATTGAACATTTCGGAAACTATGAATGCAAAATTTTATTATTAATTTAAAGCAAACAGATCAGTATTTAAACTAAATTGTTTATGCAGGTGCAGTTTAAGCACATATCAAATAATAAAGATTGCTTTAATATGATTTATTTATAAGTACTTAATTCACATTTCAAATTGAGCTCGAATTTACTTTAAATAAAAATGCAAATAAACTTTTAAGGATATATGCGAAGGATGGGGCATTCGAATAACTCAAATACGCATAATAAAATATAAAATAAATATAGGCAATTTTTAAATATGCAAAACTGTATTTTACTATGCTTTGCAAATGTTTTATTAGTCAGAATAAATAAACCAAAATCCAATGAACATAAATTTAGATCTTTGGACTCGCTGCTCAAGGCCATCAAATATATTCTCTTATCAAAATTTCATAAGTCAAACTCTTAAATAAATAGATAACTTGACGTAGTTTATAGATAAAATGATTTATGCAATGCAAATTTAAAGGTAAATTCAATTTGTATGTGGGAGAAGAGTATATCATATTCCAGTTTACAGCTGCTGTTTTCAAATTTGACAGCTGAGCTAGTGTTAACCTCTTTTATAGATACTACTCTAAGAATAATGTAATACTTTTAAGGGCAATACTCATATACATTTTGTAGGCGTGGCAGCTCGGATTATTCATTTTCATTAATCATTATCGATTATTGATTATCGTAAACTTTTCTCTGAATTTATTATGAGCATGTATTCTGCAATCTGTTACACCCGGCTGCAATATTTTATTTTCTTCATTTTCAAAAGAAATATTAAATAAATGAAAAATATCAATAAATAAACGCATAATAAAACATTAATATCATTTTCTTAAGAAAAGTGAGTTTAAAAATATTTATATGTCGAGTGTTTTTAATTTATTTTGACAGATTTTTTTTATTTTTTTGCCAAAAAATGCAGTTTTAACTGGGTATGCCGAATATTGAGAACACAATCTGAATCAATATAAAACTAAAACAATTTGTATTCACACACATACACACTCACACACTCACACACACTGCCCCCGGCGCGTTTATTTGCATTTCTCTTTGTGCATTTTAAAGCATCAGGCGCTTTTTGCGGTAAAAACTAATTTATTAAGCCTTCATTTTTTTTTGTTGCTCGAATTGGTCACGCATTGCCCCTTTGCCTGCTGCTGCATGCCACAACAATAAACTGTGCACAGTGGGGCAGCTGCAACAATGGCAGCAACTGCATAACAAAATTTTATTTTGTATTTTGTTTCTTTGAACGGCTGTGCGAAAAACCAAACAATGACCAGTCATACAAAACAAACTCTAATAGCTGGACAACCATAACACCGACAATAACAAAAACAACAACAAGAGTAAGAATTGAAACGGCAGCAAACTCAATTAACATTCATGGCCAAAGTTGACGATGGCTATAATTGAATAGAATAGAAGTGCTTCGAGTGTGCTTCGAAGGCAAGCGGAAAACGGAAAGTGAAAAGTGAAAGCGAAAAGGGAACCTGTCAACGATATGCCATGCAAATGTCCCGCGAATGTGAATATACCCCTTAAACGGAACTCAAAGGGTATATGCACTAGGCAAAACAATGCAGAGTCGCTATCACTGATATATATGTTTATATATCTATATCGGATAGACTTCCTGCGAGCAGAATGAATTTTTATTTATATATTTACTCACAATTATATATTATTTTTATTATATTATTTTCTTAGTTAGTTGATATCTCACAGTCAGTGATTGAATATACGTCTCTACTTAGCTATTTTAAAGCTCGCACATTTGGAATCATAAAACAAATTGAATATAAACTCACGTTTAAAGGCGAAACTAAAATATAAACACACAGCCGAGCTGAGGACGGCGCCTGGAGCTGAGCTGCTGCAGTTGAGTCTTGGCTTTATGTGTGCGACGTTGTAAGAGATTTCAATTTTCGTTGAAAATTACAAGAGAAGACGCATTTAAATTGTGGCAAATGAGCAGGAGGTGGAGTTACGGAGGCAGAGAGAAAGAGAGAGAGTGAGGGGGAGAGGCAGAGAGGCCCTTTGGGCGTGGGTCCTGTTATCTTTTGCTCACTGTGCTCCGGGCTGCGCCTAAAACTAGGCAACACAGCCGCATATAAAAGACATTTTTCAATTCACAACAAATGTGCGTTGTAGCCCGTGGTTGTTTTTGTTTAATTTTGTTTTGCATGCAGACCGGCAATGGCCATAAGCAACAATAACAACAAAGACACAAACAAGAACAACAACAGCAACAGCAACAGCAGCAACATGAACAGCATCAGATGAACGACACGAAATCACGCACTGGCAAAGTACGAGGCGGCTGGCTGAGTCGGAGCAAGAAGCCCAGCGGAGTGGGAGTCCGATTGGGGAATGACAGCATCTTCAACGTTGCCAGTCATAAAACAGCAACACCAACAGCAACAGCAATTGCAACTGAAGTGTTCAGCATTTCCCACATGCCACACTCGGACAGGATATAGCGTATCTTGTTTTCTTGCTGCTTCTGTTGCTGCTGCTTTTATTGCTGCTGCTGCTGGTGCTGCTACTGTCCCTGTTGTTGCTCTTGTTTTTTGTGGTAAATGTCTTTGCACATTGATGTGGCGCTGCTCTCACACCCACACTCACACACTTGGGCATCTGAGCAGCTGCTCAGGCATTCGAAAATAGCTAAACAATGCAAACTTTGTACAGTTAATGCTCGGAATGTAGAGTGCATTATGCACATATGCATGCGCCATGCAGGGCATAAAGAAGACGTATCAACTGCCAAAGTGGAATTAGCAGTGTGAAAAGAGGCTAACAATTTCCAAATGGAATGTTTGCAGTGCAATTTGTGGATCAATAAACCAATTACTAACAGACAGTCACTACCGAAAGTAGGTTGACACACTAATA
Source organism: Drosophila meridionalis (assembly GCA_035045145.1). Lineage (NCBI taxonomy): Eukaryota > Metazoa > Arthropoda > Insecta > Diptera > Drosophilidae > Drosophila > Drosophila meridionalis. The sequence continues at coordinate 6,113,743 of JAWNPG010000020.1, read as the reverse complement.
GTAGTCGGTGCTGTGCATAGCTAAAATCAGATCATTATTTATAACTAGTTTCAAAATTGCACTAGTATATGTCGATATTTAGTCGATTCGATGTTTGTAGTCCAATGATTAGGTAATACTAATGACAAGCTACTAGGGCTAGCATTACTGGCTCGAATTTGATGTTCCACTTCACTGTCTGAACGAAACATTTTATGTAAATTGTGTTTGCAAAATACACAGTTGGCCAATTATTTGATGTCTTTCATGGTTTAAGGCAGCATTTAAGCAGCTGTCGCCTGTTTCGATTTTTATTTATTTTCTACTATTTTCTACTGCTGCAATATTATGCAAAATAGTTAAAAACACATCGAAGAGCGTCGCAATTTATGCAGTTTCAATCAGCAGCCGCCGCACTGACACAGAAGCTGTTCTGTGACAGCTGCTGCATTTGATTCTGGATCAGCTGCATCTAGGAACCGGGTTGGGTGTGGAGGCAAGCAACAATGTTGCTTATTTTGAGCATAGCTGGCACTTCAAGTGGGCGCCACTTGCACTTACAAATCATTGAAAATTCAACACATTGCTAATACGACATGTTGGCGCAACACTGTTGTCATCTATGCATAGCTATGGGTGTGACTGTATGTGTGTGTGTGTGTGAGTGTGCCACATTGTGTTGCACTTGTTATTAAGTACTCTGGTGCACAATTTTGCCGTAATGACAACCTGCTAGGCACATGCCTAAGGCGCCAACCTTGCGTGCCTAGCCGCGACAGCAGCTTGAACTGAAGTGCAAACCATGCTTGCTGCCATGAGGCCAAGGGGCGGCACGTGGGCGTGGCCGGGCACAACGCGCGCTGTTCGCCGTACATATGATTTGCATGTTTAGCAAAATTAGCGCACTAACAACAGCTGCAAACACAGAGACAGGTAGTGAGAGGGGGAGCGGAGTGAGAGGACGAGGAGTGAGAGGGCGAGGAGTGAGAGAGCGAGGGACTGTGAACTATAGAAAGAGAGAGAGAACGAGAGAGAGAGAGAGGAGGTTTGTTTCGGTGCCATTGCAATTGTTGTTTTGTGTGTTATGTTGTGTGTGCATTTTGGTTACCGAACTGCAAGCAGACGACAAATACCACGCATACGCCATGTGTGCCCCAGTCACACAATACACACACACACACATGCCGCAACATAAGCCCAAGCACATAAACCATTATTTGTTTGTCGGCAGAGCTCCGAGCACTTTTTGAACCTCCAGCCACTTTAAATTAACTTTAATGGCCAGCAAAACCAGTTAGCAGTTGCTCGTTGGCCGTTGCCCGTTACCCGTTGCCCCTTCTTCATTTCTCCCTTGCCCAGTGCTAGTTCATTTGCCAAGCTTCGTTTTCTAAACTCATTTGCCTTAATAAGTCAATTATTTAGCAGCTGCCTTTTTTTTGCTTCCACTTCTGCTTTCCACTCTAGGGAAGTCTGCAGCTCTTGCTTTGAATGCAGCAAAGGCAACCTCAGAAAACTGTGGAATGATTACGTAAAGCTAATTTAATGTAATAAATAAATATTTTTGTTTTCAGTTTGTTTTATGTTTTAATATGAAAGATTCTTATAAAATATGGGAAAATATATATATATATATATATATATATATATATATATTATATTTACATATTTTTGTTAAATTTAACTTTCTTTTTTCATACACATTTCAACATTTTTTTTTTTAAGCCATTAACTTTACTTTTTTTAAATGTGAAAATTATTATCTACTTATGCAACCATTTGAAATACAAAAAAAAAAAAAAAGGAGAAAAACCAACATCTTTAAAAACAAGCAGCAATAAAAGAAATTATGAAGATTAATGACTGTAGAGAATTTAGCTTTGTTTTCAGTTGAAAAGTAATTTTGCTCAGAATAATGTAATTACGTTCAGCTGCTATCAAAGAGCAAAATGGCATAGATCTTAAAGTGTAGCGAAAGAAAATGGCCCAAGGCTTTAATGAATCACAAATGCCGAAGAGTATTCATTTATTAAGTAAATAGATCTGCGTCTGCGGCTGACCCAGCCCAGAGCCAGCCACTAAGCTGCTTAAAAGTTGTGAAACTTATAAGTCCTTAGCATTACGTCCAAACAAGATCAAAGGATAAATAAAATACTTGCGGACTCTGCCAGGCAATAACTTAAATGGCACTGTAAGCAAATGGAGTTAAAAACCCCGAAGCAGAACAGAGTCAACAAATCCCGTCTGCTTTCAGCCAATCAGCTACTAAATTAGCTGAGCCCAGCCCACGTCAGCTTGCTTACACCTAATCTCATGTATACGCAAATCCTGTAACCTTATTCGCATGCCATTTCCAAGGAAAGTGCGCTAACAGCAGCATAAATAAGCTGATGGCATAAGCTCATAAATAATTTAGCTCTTAGCATGGCAACAAGTTGTGCTAATGCATTTCACTCTTACGCATTTTCATCCACGCTCAGCTTAAAAGCAAACAAAAATCCAGCTAAGTCCCAATAGTTCCCTGTAATTACTATGTAGAACGGCCGAAAGTAAATAGTTCAAACTTTATCCCAAATAATTGTCTCTATTTGCAATCATAAGCTAAAAACAATTTGCTAGAGCTCACTTTACACTATGCAACAATATTCAGTGCTGCTAATTAATTTGTGTTTATATATATTTATTGTCAACTTCCTATCAAATCTGCTCAAGCTTCCACTTTTGTCAGCATAAACTCATTTACTTTTTATTAGAACTCAACTTTGTCTGTCTAGTGTAATTATTAACTTACAAGTGTAAATACTCAGCATACTCTAAAGAACTGTAAATATGTATACATAGTGCATTAATATATCACCTACAAAGTCAATATGAAGCTAATTGAGAACTTCAGCTTATTTTCTGTTGATTCTTGTGGCAGCTGCTCGAGTTGCGAATTAAATTAGTTTTGATATGGTATATATATACACATAGTATATAAATATATGTATATGTTTCTAAGGCAAGACAAATAACAAATTATGATTAATTGTAGCACAAAAGTCATGTTTGCATTTGCATGCGGCTCATAAATTGAACTTGTTGGCTGTAGACAGCGCGCTCTGGAAATGTTTAAAACTTTCCACAAATTCCATGCGTGCCACAAAACTTTGTTTTTTTAGCGCTGGCAATTAAATTAGCTACTTCAGAATACACACACTTACACACTCATACACTCACACACACGTACTCAGCCACACACTCATAAAACACAAACGTTGTTTACGTGAATCTTACTCAGAGTATGAGTATGTTTGTGGGTACATATATATATGTGTGTGTGTGTGTGTGTGAGTGTATGTGTATGTGTGTATGTGTGTGTAATATTTTTTTACACTGCGTGTCATGTTGGCATAGTTACGTGATTTTTATTTTATTTTTTTAATTTTATGCGGTTTTTTTAGAGACAGAAGCTTAATTTTATTTTTTTTTTTACATATTTTTTTTATTTATTTTTTTATTTTTTTTTATTTGTTCCCGTAGTAAAACGTCAAGATTAAAACATTTTTCGTTATATTTATTTTGCAGTTTTGTCGCTCTCACTCTGCGTCTATTGCAAAGAGCTCCACAAATTGATTAAAAATGTTGCCAAAGACTTGTTCGAGCTGCTGCTGCTGCTCCTGTCGGCTCCTGCCGGCCAGTAAATATTTTTTTTGCTAGTTAAATTGCGCTGCTGCTACTCTCCTGCCGGCCACGCCCACTGCGTCCGCCCTATTTGTGTTTGTCGTTTCACATATGCATTTAAATTTCCCTGCCAGCCACACAAGAATATTTCCATTTTAATAATTGATTTTTCGCGTGCGTACAGAGCCGAAGCAACAGAAGCCTCGGAGTAGTAGTAGCTCACACACTCTCAGCCAGTGCCACACACGGCGTATGAGTAATGCCCATTATGCCAGGCCGCGTATACAGCCGCACGGCTGGGCGTATCTGCATGCGCCGCTTGGCACTGCGGCACACTGCTGCACGTCGACACGTGCGCATTTTAATAAGTTATCCGGGCACACGGCGCCAAGTCGAAGCCACATTTACTTGTGGCCACAACACACTCCTAGTTGGCCAGGCTCAAATCTTCCGCTAACTTTTCCGCCGTACATAAAGCAAAGCTTCTGCTGCTCGCTGGCATGCGCTTAAATTTTAGCACAATGCAAAATTCGAGCTAATCCCATGAATAATGGCAATGGGCGTTCACGCTCGCTCAGCTACTACATATATTATTAGGAAAGTTTCTTTAAACTTGAGTTGCACTAATACCAAACGTTAATCTGGGCCCAAGGCAGGGAAAATGAAATAAATAGATATATTTTTGAGTCAAAGCACATTACTTAGTGAGGCAGACTATATAGTATATGACATAGTTCATTTACAAGTTTTTAACGCAGCTTCAAACACATTCAAGTTCCTCAAATTCAATTTATAAAGAGTTGAAGTGAACCATATTCCAGCTCCAATTAGATCCAGATCCGGATTCCAGTTTCCAGATTCGCTAATCGAACTGTTAGATCCCATGATTATAATACTTAGTTAATACTAATACTAATACTAAAATTGTTAATCTGTGTAACAAAGAGAATAAGATCTTAAAACGAATGATATGATGATGAAAATACCTTATATGCACATATACAGAAAATAGCTGAAATAGCTAGTAGATATCCTGAGCCCTGTGAAGAGCAAATATACCCTGATATCCCATTTTCAATGGATTCAGGGTATTTAAATATTCAACTAATATTCATTCTTTCATACACGGGAAATCAGATTACCATATTCACAGAATATCTACGTGGAATATCAATTGATTTACTCTATCTACTGCAAACAATTGCAATATATTTTCTAAGACACTTTCTATAGCTTTTGGGTTTGAGATGTTTTTAATTGCCCACGTTTCGCAATTCGAATACAATCACATGACAATATTACCAGCTATCCAATAAATAAGTTTAGAAATGTGCATATGTTGCATGTGGCTGCTGCCCCAGGCTCCTCTGCTGGTCGGCCTTGGCAAATGCTGTTCAAACTGACGCCATATGGCCATATTGCCAGCCGCATAGAGTCTAAGTAGAGTAATTCTCTTTATACATAAATATACTTAGAGTTTTTGAAATTTATGCCCGCTGCAGGATAGAACTTTTGCAATTACAAACATTGCCCACATGGCAGGCAGGAATAGAAGATGTCGACTTGATGGAGATGGCAATGCTTTTTGAGTGACTGCCTGTCCGTCCGGCTGTCCAGCTGTCCGTACGGGAAGTTAGCCTCAAATCTGTGTGAAATGGGTCAACTGCACTCAATTGTAACCGACATGCGGCTTGGCCAACTTGCCAGCTGCATGGCTCTGGCAGCGCACGGTCTGCTGTTTGATTTCACTTTGGTCCAAGTCCTTTTCCTTTTCATACATTTGTTCAACGCGCCATTTTTGATCAAGTGCATTTCAACTACAGAGCTAACGAAGTAGAAACTTAAGCTCCCGACGTTTTCGCCTGCAACAACTGAAGGAGCTCACTACTAGGGTATTGCACACTCTATTACAGATTAGTAGAACACTCCTTAACATATCCCAACTAAAATGGTTTTTAGCTTGCGATATATTTGCATTTTCATCTCTAATAAGCAAAAACCTTTCAGAGATATTAACGAGCCACTAAGAAAAAACTTCTTATTGCCAAATTCTCTAAAACTTTTCTCTATCTCTAGCATACAACTTAGCTTATCACAAATGCTAAGAGTATGTGCTATTCCTGTCTGGATGTGCTTCCATCTCCAAAGTCTTTTATATTATTTTGCTCTTCTTCTTTTATCACTGGTTACCAATTGGAGAATACAAGAGTTGTGCAGGCGAAGCAGAAGTGGGTCATTGAGCGGCACATCCTTGAGCATGAGGAGAAGCAGGAGTCTGGAACACATTTCACTGGTGACGACGGACATACGTTCCGTACGTATAATCAAAATCTGGCTAAGCGGATAAGCCGACAAAACTATGCGCACTAATTAATGAAAACAATTAGTAAATTAAGCTGGCTATTTCCGTTCGATGACAGCGACGAGAATAATAATAATATCACGGCCAGCAGACAATTGCCCAAACATAAGCGACCAAATATCATAAACATAAAAACGCAAACGTTGGCAATAAACGGGCATAGAAATGCCCGAAATTTATGCTAATTGGACTTGTTTACCAGTGCGTGTGGTTTAACATGCATAAATCTAAATCCACACACAGCTAGACTCTGGATATACATATCTCTCGCTCTCCCTCCCTCTCTTGGCTGCTTATCTGTCTTGTTGTCCTCTTGCTGCCTGTGTTAGCGCACACGATCATAAATATATATGTATTGTAGTTACATATATATATATATGTACATATATATTTTGCCAACATTTAGCTGACATCTTCAATTTTGTTTATTTCAGTCTAGAGCGCCAGCGGCAGGTTGTCTGAGCTCCGGCCAGGACAAGCTCAATCTGAGTATCTGTCTTATACTCTGCGTGCTGTGATTCGTTGTGTCAACCCAACAATAACAACGGCATAAGTAATATGTTCTGAAGTCTTTTCCCTCAGAAGATACCCTGGACACATGTGAAACGAAAAAAAATACACATAGAATTGAAATGTGAATAGTATAATGAATATGTATACGTATATATAAATAATAACCATAGCATAATAAACAAAATTTTATCATATTTAGATTTTTTGGATAAAGATGAGATTCAATTTCTTTTTATTCCCCTTAAAGAAAAAAACCTCATATTAAAATGTATTGTATTCCCACGCTCAACTGTTAGCTACAGGATATCTCAACACAAACTCCATTGTCGACGAATGAGCAAATATTTTATATTTGTTTCGAAACCAAAGCCAAGCTAAAAACAAAAGCATTGCAAAATATTTGATTTGGCATTGTGTGGGCAAAGGCAACAATGTGGGCGTGTGGGCACAGAAGGGGAATATCCGCACTCACATTCACACTCACATTCACATTCGCATTCACATTCGCATTCTATACTAACTGATGCGCTCAGCGCCGGAATTCCTTGTAGGATTTGCGCTGAGCGTCGTCTGGGGCTTGGGTAATGCCAAAAATTGTATTTGCATGTCAATTGCGTTTGTTTATCTCGCGTTATTATTTTTGACATTGCCAATAGGCATAAGCAACACACAAGAGCTGTGGGCGTGGGCGTGGCCGTTTGACAGACTGATTAGATGGCTTGGATAAAGTAGTCCATAATCAAGCAGTCTAGTCATGTGGCCCACACTGAAAATCTGCTGCGTAAATTATATTATATTTTCGTTACTCTATGGAGATTATAATACTGTCATAAATTGATCCAAATAATTAATTAATCTGCATAAATAAACTAAATTGTGTTGACTGGTTGCTGCTGACTTGACGCACAGTTGCAAATTTCAGTTGACCTCATCACAAACAGAACTCACTCACGTCAATAGACCCCGGTAAACCTCATAGACTCTGAAGTGTAATTAAAAACCAGTTTACGGCACTATAAAATCAAGTTTCCATTATCGATAAGCCGTAAAAGTTTGACAAAGGACTCTCGAGTTGATTGACGCAAATATTGACCACAGAGTTTGCATGAATTCTAATAAATTTGACTATTACAAATAAAATGGGGTTGGACTCGACAATGTTCTTTTGTGCTGACATCAAGTTCATTACTCAGAAACACGAACTTGAATCGCACGAGCAGTAAAATGTCTGTTGGCAGACCGCAATGCAATCAAAAGATGATTGAAATTGAAAAACCAAAAAACAATTTGTGCTTTGCGGTCAGGGCACAGTAGGCAATTAAAGAAATATAATATATGTGTTTGTATATATCTGAGAATACCTGCCATACATCTCACATTTATGAGGCTGACATATATTACACTCATAAGGACGCCGCGCTGTCTGCACTCAGCTGAAGGCCGCTGTTTAAGCTGCCGGCACGTACAGTGCATAGATTTTTATATGCCCTCGGCGAGGACTGCAGGCTTAGCATTCTAATAGGACGCAAAACAGACGTTCGCCCATAAATTGTCGACCAAATCCACTGAAACTCGTACACCTGTTCTCGCAGCTAAGTATTATTGATAAGCATTAAAATCACGCGCGTGTCCAAAACGCGCACTCCATAGACGATTACCGACTTTAATGTCTATTAAGCGTTCTACTAACCGTACTTGTTTTTATTTCCTCTGGCTGGAATGCTATCAAATATGTATTTATATGAGCGTACAGTTGTAAGCTCGTTAGCGGACTGAAACAATCATCAGCAGCACACACACAGATACAAACTTGGTTCATTTGATACGTGGCTGCCAAGTGGGCCAAGGCCAAAGGGAAAGTGAGGGCAAGCGATTAAGAGTGTGATGGATAAAATGTCAAGCTGCAACAGCACTTTTCACTCACAAAGGGTCGCTTTATCATATCTTTATTTTCCGGAAAATGTTTACCAACACCATAAGCTAACATGCATATATTCCTTATCAAAATCAACAGCTCTTTCCATGCGTTTAACCTTAATCATATTTAGTAATACTCACTGTAAGGATATTAAATTGATTTCATATAAAAACCACACTTTACATTTCAGATTCAATCCGAAACAAGTTAATGTAATAAACTGATTTCAAATTGATTACTCGAACAAACGAAACTTTATTTGTTGACATTACTCTTTCTACAAATTGCAGTGTCAGCAGTGGAAAGTTGCTCCGATTTGTAATGTTATTGAATTACGAGGAAGTAGACAACAATAGATATGAAATTGTTGTCAAGTAAACGAGGCAGTTGGCTCGAAAAGACAAAAAAAAAGAAAAGGAAACTGTTGACCCCGTTGGTCAATTGGTCGAATTGATTCGCAAGACAATGCAACTGGGTCCCAGGCCGGCACTCGTTAGTGGCCGGTGTCAATGCATTCGATTGCACAATCCTTCACTGCCAGGACCTTCGCTCAGGCAACCAGCGCGCTGGCTCCTTCAATTTCTTACACAATATATGTATATGCGCTGCTATATATGTATGTCTACTTCAGTCGTATGTGTGTCATTTATCTGCTGACCGCAGCTTATGTCCCAGTCCCGTCTCGCATTAGCATGGCCAGCATCGTCCGAGCATTCTATTCAGTGAGTCTCGAGTCTCCAGTCTCGAGTCTCTGGCCCTTTTTTATTGGCCTTTGTGGCATTTGTGTCATAAACCGCTTTGGCATTTGGTTGCCAACGTTCGGTGCGCGCCACTTGAATTTAACTGAATTTCTCACAATTTTTTTGCCTCTCCCTCTATTAACTCAGTTTTTTGCATGCTTTTGCCACATTCTTTTATTGACTTTGATGGAAAAAAATAAAAACTTAAATTGCTATCAAAAGGCGCACGATATGAAAATTTGCCAACTAAGTCGTAAAAAAGTCTTGTCATTGTATCAATTTGCTGTCTGTGTGTGTGTGAGTGTGTCTGTTGTGGTGTGTGTGATTCCAAGTACAAAAGGTTTGCTGATTTCGTACATCTAATGGCGCTCATTATGCAACACTTTTTCCATCACGCTTTTCGGCATGTGACAACTGCGAATTCGATTTAGATGCGCTTTGTTCAGCTCAGTTTGGCTCCACTCCAAAAATGTCATTAAATATTTAAATTAGGACAAATTGTTACACAACGTTTCCCCATGTTCGGTGTATTGTAACCGCAATAGTTTGACCAACGACCACAAATTGTAATTAAACATTCGAGTGGAGTGAGTTGAGTATTATTTTATTTTAAACTTCAGCTACTTAAAAACAAAAATAAAACTTAAAACTTTTTATGAAAGTTATTTTTGCGTACTCTGAACTGCCCCAAAATGCTCCAAATAAACTGAATCGATATGAACTTTTCCACCATCAGCCCAGAAATATTGTATATAAATATAATAAATTTTTATTTAGAAATTCAGAAATATTTATTTTACAATTGTTTGGAGGGGAAAATTTAATAAACTTTTTCCAGCAATTTTTGGATAACTAGAATAGAGATAGAGATAGATAGAGATAGAGATAGAGAGATAGATATTCTAGTTGTCTAATGAGAGAATAGAATAGAGATAGAGTTGGGATTGAGAAGCTACTCAATGTCGATTGTAGTTTTCTAATGAGAAAATATAATAGAGTTAGAGTACGGATAGAGAAACTACTTAATCTCTACTCTACTCTATAATGAAAAAATAGAATAGAGATAGAGTGCGGATAGAGAACCTACTTTATGTCTATTTTAGTTTTCTTATGAGAGAATATAATAAAGATAGAGTAGGGATAGAAAAGCTAATCCACATCTATTCTAATTTTCTAATGATCGAATAGAATCAAGTTAAAGTATAGAGGTATAGAGAAGCTACTCTATCTCCATTCTAGTTATCTAATGAGAGAACCAAATACTATTCTAGTCATTAGAAAAATGATTCGTAAATTTTGTTTAGATTTAGTTCAAGATAAACGAAGTATTATTCATACAAAAGCTATACTTTCAAAACGATCCTTATCACGATATATTATACTTAATAGGGCTGTCAGGATATCTATGTTTAGTTTCTGGAAGAAAAATGGAACTTACCATTGCTGAAACTTTGAAGCCGACAGATATTCGTTTCTAATTGACTAAGCTGTTAATGCTGCTCAAGATGATACGCAATGAATTGCGTAATCAGCCGTATTGCCTGTAGTAATCTATACTCACAATTGTCTGAAATATCGACAGAAATTAATGTGATTATATGTATGCGCGAATGGACATAACCAAGGCTTTGAACTATTGTTAAGGGACAAATATCTGCAGTTAATGTGGGCCAGATTTGCATGCCAGGTGCGTTGGGATGCGTGAATTCAATTGCGGCATTAGCGCCATTGCGTATACGCAGCACTGTCCGAAACTTATATTCAATAAGCGCTGCCTGTGGTTTATGGCCCAGCCGTGCCGCACTGCACACTGGGTTAATGTAGGCGGCTCAACCATGCGCCACAGCGTGATAGAAAAATAATTAAACACTCAGCATTATTTGTCGGCAATCAAATTGAATTAAGTGTGGCCTAAAGCATGGCGTTGTCATGGCCACGCCTAAAGCATACACGCAAGCATTTCTATTCCTATGTGTGTGTGTGTGTGAGAGAGTGTGTCTGTGTGGGTGTGTGTGTTTATGGCCAAGTGTGTGCTCTACGGACACTTGCCTTCGCCTGACAAGCTGTTAATTCTCATCACGTTTAATGTAATGGCAGCACGTTAACTTTCAAGCGCAAAATTGGAATTCAATATGTTCGCTAGCATATAAAATGTGCGACTTTCTCGCGCTCCTCTCCATCTCTCTCTCGCTCACTCTTTCTCAATATGTATCTCTTTCAATATTCGACTTTTGTTGAGTTGAGAGGAAAGTTTTCTTTGGCCACAGACACCCTCGGCTCGTAAATGCGCATTGAATTATGCCTTCAATATGGCCTAAGAGCGACTGAAACTTGAAAACTGCCAACTGTTTGCTCTAGTCCCAAAGCCAAAAGTTAACTTTCTGCTCGCTGCGTCCCACATGTAGATTATTATAATGAATATTTAATATCACTTGCTCTCTGTTGATATATACATACATATATACATGAGTATACATATATATATATATTTTTATTATTGAAAATAAATGCCGTAGAATTGTTTTCATTTTATTGCCCGAGTTTACCGCTTATAATTATTTATAGTGTATATATTGTTGCAGCTTATCGACTCACAAGGTAAACAGCAACGCAAACAGTGCAAATTATGTTAAATTTCTTTTGTTCGCGCGGCTCGTTTGGGCAAATTTGTGGACTTCTCTTGAATATGCCATAACATTGAAGCACTCGCATTATAATTCTGTCACGCAATATATGAGAAAACAGAATATTCCGACTGCTTTAACAGTATATATTGACTTTATCAGAGCTACGTGATGCAGAGATAATGGAATATTTGCCTATCGCTCGACTCGCCGCTTAAGTCAGTCTGATTTAAATATGACTTTCAGTTGAGTTATTTACAAATGCATAAAACCATAAATGAATCCCTGAAAATACTTAATATCATTTAAATATTTACAAATGAAATAAAGTTGCTTACGCTGCACCTCAGCTGATTCGCTCATGCGCTATTTATTGGCGTCGGAGTAAAGCACGTTACTGTTAATTACCTGGAGTTGAACAGATGTATGTAATTACAGAGCGAGCACTCGATTGCGAGACACGTCGATGTTGCACGAAACCCACAACTTCACATAAATAAGTAATTTAAGGCACAAGTAGTAAGAGCAGCAAGAGAGGAGCATGAAGTGCCTGAGCTTCATGGCTTTGACTTGTCGCATTTTTGCTTTATGTCAGCCATTAACTCCAAGCGGAGCCGGGGCGAGCTGCTCATCTGCACTTAACCCACTCAACGAGTCGCCATTTGGCTGGCTGGACCGCTTGCCGGTCACTTGAGCGCTTTAATATTTGAGCAGTGTCCGAAGGTCTTCAAGTGCACCGCTCTGCACATGACATGAAAGTCACTCTCCGTCTGCCTGTCATGCTAAACTATATTTCATCTCTCTCACGCTCTCACCCTCTCTTTCTGTGTATCTCATTTGGGAAAACACTCATCGCGTGCCAGACAGTCGCACGGCACATTAATAAGTTCACTTACACTTCCAGGCCAGGACACATTATTCATGCCTTCACGACATAATTACAATTTGAATTGCTTTTATTGCCACGAGCACGGCTTTTATGCCATTCGCTCGCTCGCTCTACCGTCCGTCCGTCCGTCCGTCCGTCCGTTTTGTTTCTGACAAATGAAAACATTTTGCTGACATTTACGTGGGGACTGAGCAAGACCAACAACAACAACAGCCAGATGACTGTCAGTGTCCGGCTCATTGCCTTCACTTCACTCATATTAAATTAACATTTTGTGCTCTGCCAAGAGCTAAAAGTACCCCAGCTCTCGAGTTCTCAAGTTCTGCGAACCTGCAGCTTTAAGCACGCATTTATATGGCTAATTCAAGGTATTCTTTTCCTGATGTCTTTTTTATCCATTCTAAAGACATCAATCCAAAAACTGAAGCAAAAAAAGAATTTCAAATAAATTTGTTTACTTTCAAGCAGATATAGAGAATTACTCTGCTCGCCAGTTCCCATAGATCTGTTTTTAATTTCTTGTGTTTTCATATTATTTATATAGAAATAACAATTCATGCCTCTTAATTAAAACATTTCCGCCAAATCTGCCTTCAGCTAGCAAATGGCGAGCTAAACGTGTAACTGAATTATTTTTTTGCTTTCTGCCGTAATTGCGCCTCGAGGTGACTTTTAATATTTAGTGAGCGTTATTTTTAAGCACATTCAAGGCAATTTATCCAAATAAAAAATGAAAAACGAAATCCAATTAAAAGTTTCATGGAGCTGAGCTCAACTGAATTGCCAAACAATTTTCATTTTTAAACGTATTACATCATTGACAGAGGGCAGCAGGAAAACATGTTGAAATACGCTTAAATAATAATTGTAGCTATATTTGTGCATATATCATGTATAAATGATGATATATGATATATATATATATCTATTAAATTTCTTTAGCAATTATGATATTTAAAATTCACTGTAGACATGCGTATATGTTGACATTGTTCATATGCATATCCTTTACATTAATTAGCCTTGTGTTTGATTTCCCATGTCAAATGGATCCAAACGTCAAAATGTTTATAAATGAACAAAGTATTTCAGTGACAAGTGAAATGCCTTGAGTCGATAGATAACCGCTTCAAGGCCTTGTCTAATAATTGTAGCGAAGGGCCGAGGCAACAGCAGTTAAGAGTCGGTTGGGTTCGACTAGGAGATACCCTGACTACAGATAGATGTTTTCCATTTCTTTGGAAGAATCTGTCTGACATTAGAAACCTGCACTTAGTCAAAATATTAAAATGTCTTAAATTTGAAATCAACTTTAATTTATTTCTTGAAACTCGAAAGATTGAGGTATTAAAATATATCCTTCCCCAAGAATATGATAACAGCAACTTCAATTCATACATGCTTTCATCACCAGCATACCCTGCTTAGCCAGCCAGAATGGGTATAATGAGAATAGTGTAGTCATTTGCTTACAGACGCATTGCCAGTGCGCAAGTAATATAAATAAATTTTAGACTAAGCCTATTTGGCTCTGCTAAGCTGTTAGCAGTGGCTCAGCCCCACCTCGTGCTCCTGCTGCTGTTTTCGGTCCCAAAAGCATTCCGCACTGGGCTCACATTCAATTCCCGAAACGCTGCCATTACTTGGCGCAGTTAGAGGCAATCGATACGAACGCATTCATTGCTCATTTTTATTTTACTTAAACCCATTCGATTTGCGATTCTCTTCGGTACAAACTCTGTCAAGTTAAAAAAAAAAAAAATAATATAAATATTTCATTTCAAGTTTTCTGAAAGAATTAGCTGATTCTTAAATATGTCAATTAGCTTAAGTAGCTGTTAGGATGTAAGAGTGTTTAGTCTTCGGCATTTCGGATCCGATCCCATTTCGTGTTTTCAATTTCTTTAAAAGTTTATTATCGCCATTGCCGTATCTGGCGAACAATCAAGATAAATCGCTGCCAGTTGCGCCCATTTGCATTTATTTTATGAACAAGTTGGCGCAACGGCGCATTTATTGATTATTTGATTGTGTTGTGTGCAAAGCGTTTATGAAATTGAAAATAAATAAATAAAATATATATATATATGCGCATAAGTGGCATTATATTCCTACATTGGCCACTTCGCAGCACAGCTGCAGACACAGTACTTATAAAAGGAAATGGAGGAAATGCGCTAACTGCCTCGAGACAAATTAAAAATTGCAATAAAACAAAGAATACCAACTAAAAAGAAATATTTGTACAGTCTGCGACGCTTCAGATTTAAATATTTAATTTACCCGAAGGCGGAATGTTGACCGAGTCCCGGCACGCGAGCTTCGGTATTCTTAGTTACTTATTCAAGCAAAACCAATTAATTAATAATGTCAATATGCACGGGCCATTCCGTAGGATAAAAACGCGAAATATTCTAAGGCCATTAACGACATCGAGCACCAAAGACAAATTATAATGAATAGCCAAGGAGAGGGCAAGGGAAAGGCCCTCGAATAAACAACGTTCAAACATCAATTTTGATTTTATGACATTAACGAATTCCACTTGCTGTAGGTGTTAATTGGCATTTTGTCATGACAGCTTTTGTCATTTAGCCGCAACTTATACAGGAAAATCAATACAAGCAATTAAACAATTGAGCACATGCCACGCTAACAACAATAAGCGATCAAGATACTTCCACTGACAAGGGCTCTCTCATTCATCAACGACTCAAACTTGAGTTTGAGTTCGTGAAGTGGCATCAACCTTTGATTTATTAAGCTGCCGAAATCAAAACTTCCTAATTAATTGAACCCAATCGTGATTCGAGGGGTATATAGCTATGATAGCACTACAGCAAGGTATCAAGTATCAAATAATCCATACCTGAAGTTAACTAGATTATATTTTCTTGTCCAGTCTATCACTTTGCCATCTAGTATTGTTCGAGTTAATAAATGATAAATAAACTAAGTGAACAATGAAATATTTTTATTGCTTATGAACTATTGACCTTCAGCTGTTAATCAGGCGCCCATTTATTTTGACAGCCGAACACACAACATTTGGCTGCCTTTCAGTTGAATGCTTTTCAAACACTCTTCGACCACCAAGGTTAAATTTTACAAAAACTCAGCTCATTTACAATTCAATATTGAACTGGTTAATATATAGATGGAGGCTGTGCATTCAATCAACAATCCAACTGCACGTCAGTCAATCAATCCTTTACATTTCCCATATCAGCTGATATCTTTTACGAACACTTAGCAGCTCTAAACTGAATTCCAATAAAGAAATTTAATAACAATAAAAAAAAAATATAAACCGACAGACGTTCTTGAGGTTTCATAAGCTCACAGATAATAACATAATATATGAATAGCTATGTCCAAATAATATTTGAAATTACATTTTTTAATACCATCCTCAGCCATTAATGGAGCTGTTAAGATACTAAATTTGAATTCCAACACTTAATAAACCCAAAACAAAAATCGATTGTCAGAATGTCTTTTAAGACAATATCTATGCTCATCATTCCGACTCTGCCTCACTTCAAGCTAAACTTTAGCAATTAGTGCAGAGGCAAACATTAGCTTTATCTGTAAATTATAAGACAGTTAACGCTTTGCTTCAACATTCATAATTAGTTTGTAATTGTTAAATAAGTTTGGCTTAATCAACACCTTATTTAGAGAAAACAAGTTTAAATGAAATTGGGTGAATGCAAATTTGAGAAATATTCAGCGAACGAACCATTTCTAAGCCAATGCTCTTATTTGCATATTAAAACATGTGAAATTTTCTATGCTACGCCGACACCCAACTGAGTTGAGCCGACCCGGGCAGGTCGGGCCAGCGTGCAATTTACACAATTACCCATACGCAGCGTACGCCCGCAAAGGTCATTACTTTACCTTGTGGGAGAGAAGTGAAAAGTGAGCAGTGAGAGTGAGAGTGCGAGTGCGAGAGCGGCGAATGTGGTGCAGAACTACAAGTTGGCGAAAACACGAATAATTTCCATAAGCTAGAAAATTTATGCTAAAATAAGCGTCACATAAAATGCAAATAGTTATTATTACACACTTTTTCTAGCTCGTCCTGGAACAAGCAAGGGAGAGCAAGGTCGAAGAGGGTGCACCGTTCAAAGGAGATGGCAACGGAGGTTTTGTGCTCTCTCACCTGTGTATAGTTTGTATTTAGTCTCGTTTGGCTGCGTTCATCATAATTAAGTTATGGCCAACGCAGCGCAGGGACAACGCAGCGAAGGTTAGATGCAAGGGTTCCCACAATTGGGATATAGCACAGTTCATCGCATATCATACATTATTTGGAGCATATAGAATGAGCTTATGTGGATGGCAATGCTAATGATGGTGTGTGAGAGACCCAAATCCTGAACGATTTGCAAGCCTAGCCAAACAGACCGAATGCTCTGGCGCCACCTTAATGTTTAATGATGTTAATACATCGACTTACTTTATGACTCTCTGTCCTTTTTGGGAAATAATGAACATTGCTGTGCCCATTAATTATTGCAATAATTAACAAGCGACAACAACAACAACGACAAGTGCTGCCTGTGTATGTGGACCAATAATTTGCGTAGTTCGTTCGTCGGAGAATTTATTATTTGTCATCTGTTATTATGTCATTAAGAGCTTTTTTATTGCAGTACATTTTTAATTATCATTTGATCAATTTTATTTTTCTTTTTTTTTTGTTGTTTTTGTTTTTGTGGACTTCGAGCCGTGTTCATTGCGTTCGTTTTAATGGTGTTTTACACGGCAATTAAGTTGTAGATTCGAGCCAGCTGTTGCCAGCGGAATTGAATGACCCATCAATTTGAATTGAAAATTGTTCAGTAATTGAGATAAACTCATCAGAGGCAAAGTATTTATTATTAACTAGCTCATCAGCTATACTATATCTGAGTTTCAAGTGTCGGCAGAGAGCGCTTCATATGGAGTTGCCTTAATAGAGTATAGATTCAAAGAGATTCAACACTTTTCCCATATATAGTATGTGTTATATTTATAAAAATTAAAAAACATATAACAGTTGACAACAAAGAAATATATACAATTAAATATATGTATATATTTATATGCATATAAAAGCATTGTTCTGGCTTTCTCTTTGTTGTCAACTTTAACTTTTTTATTTAATTTCAAACCATTCACGCAACGCAAATATAATTAAAATATTGTGTTTTACAACTTATTTGCTTGTGGCCTGTTTGACTTTATTTGCTTTACGTGTATTCAATTTCGTTTGCTTTGCGAATTGGCCCCGAGACATCTGTAAACGCCGCGCATATGACGCATCAATTATTTATTAATAAAATTTATCAGCAAAGGACGGCAAATAGCGGGCTACAAAAATAAAACAATTTACTGTCGCATTGCATGTCCAATACAAATACTAAAATAAAAAAAAAAAATGAGAAGAGAAAAACATAAATCAAATAAAGTTGTCAAACATAAAGATTTTTAGCTGTGTCATAAAAGGTGGCAGTTCATAAAATTGCTGAGCAAAGAGGAGAAAATTACAAAATTTATTATGTACTTTAATCGAAATTATGAACAAATATTGAGTTGAAATTCAAAATAGAGTGACTATATTAGGGGATAAATATAAATAAAATAATTACATATAAAAATATTTAAAATATTGAGCTATAAGTGGGTTTGTCTTAAGACTATATTCATGCCTTATGCATCTAGCAGCCTCCTCGATGCTGACAGCACTTCAAATTTCAGTTTTGGAATGTTGGCTTCTTTCTAAGTGGCTGCGTTATTAGCGTTAATTATGTTAAGTACTTTACATGCCACTAGAGAAACTCATTGAGCTGTGTCAAATCGTATGAGATATTTCGTCGTTAGATAACTGAATCGCCAAATGTCAAGGAGACTTGACATTTGTCAGCTATAAAGCTGACATTTTTGGTAAATTTTTTGAAATTCTATACTCAAGACGATTCATAATCAATTGGCAAATATAGTTAAATAAAAAGGTATTAAACTATAGTTATTGAAAATAGCAGGGCCTTCTAGAATAGCATAGAATCAGTAATAACTGCTAGTATAATGTATATACTGACTGGGTTAGTCATTAATTATTTTAAAACTAGTTTTATCTGGACCATGAACTAATTGAACTTAATAACAAAAAAAAAAAACTAACTTCAGCATGATTAAATATTATATTCTCTGTCATACACAAAAGTAGTTGTAAAAGAGTATATCTATTCCCCTTTCAACTTCTTTTGACTCTTCTTTCAAAGTCAAGCAATTCACGCTCAAATAATATCGCAACTTAAGGAGACTAGCGAGGCAGACAGGTAAAATTAGTTGGCTCATGAATATATTATAAATTCACTGAAAGCCAGCCTACTAATAGTATACAGCTTATACTTAGTATATGTTTTAGCTAGCGTTAACTTGAAATTAATTGAGTGTATACACATACATACGAGCCATATATAAGACTTACATAAACTTGTACCACAAGCCGACTCGGCTTTAGTATGTCAACTTTTTTTTACCGCACCTCGCTCTTAATTCCAGGCTGTGCGCCTGTGCTTACAATCGATTTTTCGGTTCATTAATATTAAATTATGCAACCCGGTCACAAAGTGCCCAAGCTAATATCAAAAACCTTAAAACAATTTGCCAGGCTCAGGAAAGTAAAAAAAAGCGAACACATGTTTACATAATTAATGTACTCGACTGGCAATGTTTTAATGGGTTTTGGAAGAGAGCAACTGCTTGTGGAGTCAGCCGTGAAATCAATAAAAATTCTCCTCATATTCGCACATTAAAAATGATTCTCTTCTGCTCAATCCCAGAGTTCCAATTGCCAATTCGGTTCGCTTCGGCATAATAGAACTTTTGCTTAATGCTTTGCATATTTAACTTTCGTCTACGCCCCAATACTTAGGCTAGAAAATGGGGGGCGTGAAGGCAAAAAATAAACATGTCAACACGCGAAAGAAGTTTACTTTAATTTTAACATTGCATGTCAAACTTCTTGCCTTGGCTTTGGGC
Organism: Drosophila meridionalis; assembly: GCA_035045145.1. Classification (NCBI taxonomy): domain Eukaryota; kingdom Metazoa; phylum Arthropoda; class Insecta; order Diptera; family Drosophilidae; genus Drosophila; species Drosophila meridionalis. The sequence goes on along the minus strand of JAWNPG010000020.1, from coordinate 6,094,023 downwards.
TCGCGATTTGCGTTGCCTACTTTTGGGCGTTCTTTTTGCACTGTAAATAAATCAAAGGCAGTTTACTCTTTTGGCTTCAGGCTTTGGGCTCTGCTGGGCTCTTTTAATAGCCGCAAATCACGTGTTTGAGGCTATTCCATAATGGCGCGTGTGCCAGCCTCGATAAGGCAAAGCCAAAGTATACGTAACTTGGCCCCTTCGGCTGCTCTTTTTTGCCTTTATTTCGCCTTTGACTTGAGGCCTGCTGGAGAAAAGTTTGCCAAGTGTGATAAGTGACCGCCTAATGGCATATTTGATTGTTTATGGAATGCATTTAGTTTGAACTCGCGTAATGATAAGATTCGAGCTCATTAATGCCTGCCTTCGGGCACGTAATAATATTGTTCAAGGCAAGCGCAATTTGTTTCAATTTGTTGGCCTGTCTTCTCGTGCGCGCCTCAAAATCCAAACAAATCCATCAAATCTGACAGCCAATAACTCAAAACAAGAGTCGAAATATAAATTGAGAATTTGAGCAAACATATGCATGCACATGCAGATTAGAACAGATGATATGTGTGTGTGGAGGTAAAGATTAGCTGATATTTCATTTTAATGATGTATTCAAGACTGTTACTCTAACTAGTGAAAATAATAGGAATTTGTATTGATAAACGGTTAATTGAAATAAAGAACAAATTTTACAAAATTATTACCTCTAGATTACTAGCAAGAACTTTAATTCTTTTGTAAATAAATATAAATATATATGAGTTTAAGCCTTTTAGACCTTTATCCTTTCACATGAGTCATTGATAAACTTATTTCCAATAAAGTCAAATATATTTGCAATTACTTTTCATTGAATACTTTCTTCACTTATTTATTTAAATTGCGTTAAGAAAAGAAAACGATAAAAAAACACAATACGTTGTGGAAGATTCTGGCAGTCGAACGTCGCGCTGAGTCGACTGGTTGTCAAATTTAGTTGCGCCCTTGTGCAATTACCATAATGATGTCAGGCAGCGCACAAATCAAGCGACGTCGTTTGTTACAAGTGCGAGAACTTAATTAAAATGCCAAAACAAAGGCGGGTCACAGCGAGGCAAAGAGAAAGGGAAAGAGAAAGTGCGGCACATCAACTATGCACAATGCCAAGCGAAAGTGCCGCTAGTGATGGTCGCTGCTGCTCAAGGACTTCCGCTGCTCCGGCTGAGGCTGCTGTGGCACATGGAAAACAACAGGCGATGCCGACTCGAGGGTAAGTGGCAGCAAGTTAGTTGACTTTTATGATTGCTCGCTGGCATTGGCTGGCGCAAATGAAAATGAAAATGGGAGTGTGAATGGGAATGGAAGTGGAAATGGAAAGTTCGCAGCGCCAGGGCGAGCTGAGCTGAACGAACGCCAATGCGTCTTTTCACGCAATTTCAAATCCCAACTCAATTTGAGTAATTTTGCAGTGAATCCTTTTGACTGCGGTTAGCGTACGACTGAGCTACCGTCAATGGCAGCCAATAGCATTACCAGCCAGCCAACCCATTTCGTTATTCACAGCATCCTCATCATCATCATCACCATCGCCATCATCATCATTGGCATGGCGATCACCATTCGCCATTCCCGAACAAATCTGTGAAGGCAGCGCCCATTGTTCAAGTTCGCAATGCTGCGCAAGTTACTGGCATTTGGTTATTGGTCGTCTGGTGGTCTGGTGGTCTACTGGTCTGGCTTTGTTAATTTGGCACACACACATGCTCACTACTATGACTATCATACCACACACACACGCACACTCGCACACCCACATACCCGCACAACCTTGCAGTTAACCCACAATGCTTTTGGCAAACGCATTTGGAACATTTGCTTCATTTACTGCGTCGTTTGCCGCATTTTAATTGCTTCTGCTCACACATACAAGCGCGCGCATATCCTGACACTTACACTCAACAGCCAGAAGGACATCGCACACACACGCACTCGCACACACACACAACGTTTGTCAACCTGCAATTTGAATGCGCGGCATCATCCGCGTACGTTTCCTGCCCATTCGCTGCGTCTGTTTGACTCATAAACCTGCACGCTATTAAATGAAATGAGATTCTGACCAAATTATCTTCTTGAATGCGAGTTGACGCAATGGGAGGCAGAGCAGAAAACAAAAACAAAAACAAAAGCAAATATATACAACATCCACCCTCGTTCGATTTCAATGTTTAATGATCAATTTCGGTCACACACGCGCATATTACGCATACCTGTGCCTGTACCTGTACCTGTACAGTGGAACGTCCACATGCGCGTCTAAGTACATGCGAGCGAACACGTTGGCTCCACAAATTGTTTCATAACTCATTTAAGTGCTGGCTGCTAACTGCTGGCATGCAGCGCCAGCTCAAACTTTTATTAAGTTGCTAAGTAAATCAAACGAAATGAGCAGCTTGCGACAAGGATTACTAGAACGTGTAACAGACGGCAGCAGGCAGCAGGCAGCGCAGCAGACGGCATCCAGCGGCAGCGCTCTGTCCTCTGCAGCGCAGCCAGGTGCTTAATGCGTTCGAATGCCCGCTTCTGCATTGCCCTCAAGTGGCATTAAAACAAATTACAAGTAATTAAAGAGTCACTTCTCATTGACGACAACTGCTGCCAGCCGCTACAATTCTCTTTATTTTTTTCCAACTTCAGCTGGACAGTTCTTCGTATACACACTATGAATACACTTTTCACAAAAAAATATGGACAGATTAGAAAACCAAATTAAATAATTTAGAAATGTCAATTCTACAGATGAGTATGATATAATCTTAAGCTCAGCTAATTACACTATTATTTATTTAAATATTTATTTAATATTTTAATTCTTTTTAATTTTTTCCTACTTCAGCCGAGCAGTCTTTCTTATATATGCTATTAATACGCTTTCCACAAAAAATCTAGACGGATTAAAATAGTTGAGGAAACTTAATTCTTCAGCTGATTATACAATTATTTATTTAGATTTTTATTGATTATTTGATGTCTCAATTTCAACACTTCTATTTGATTTCCCATACTATAAAAAAAGTAAAAATATATATATATATATACATATATTTTTTTGCATACATTACATATGATATGAATACAGTCATACTCGTACAACCTCATGCATAGCATTAAATACTTACCACATTTTTAAACTTCAGTTCTTATAAACGCATAACTAAATATAAAAGCATTTGCCAAAGTTTTGCCCTTGAAAAACTTACAGCTACTTCAAACCTCTTTAAAACCAAATTTAATTTTAATTTAAAACTAAAACCTAAGCGGATGTGGTCAACTAATAGAATACTCTGAAAACATTTTACCCTACAAATATTTTATATATTTAAGCTGAGTTCTATTTACAGACACAAACAATTGCTAACAGTAAAACTTAATACTTAAATGATTTAAATTAGTTTTCTTAATAAGGGAAAAAACAAACTAAAAAATTATTTCTCTAATCAAATATAAAGCTATATATATATTTTATTATATATTCTACCACAAAGCAACATAGCTAACAATTCTAGAGCTTAACCTGCCTCAGTCTTTCATAGTTCACCTTTACGCACAGATGACCCTACGGCTTTAAGTCAACTCCATGTTCTATTGAAAACTTTAAGCACTTTAAAAGTTGAAACTCGACCTCTTCTGACTCTTTACACAACAACAATTTGCAATATGCATGAAAAAAAAAAGTTTAAAACCAAAGAATCACTCTAAAAGCAGAGGCTGAAGCCATCTGGCTCCGCCTTGTTGTTTACCAAAAGTCCAAACTGTCTCGTTGAAAAGTCGAACTCATCCTCATTCAGCGAGATGTCAATGGACGCGCTATTCTTATCGGGGTCTTGGAATTGTTTACGCGCTTACTTTGATTTATTGCACTTATAGATTGAAAGCTCTGTTGATTAATGATAAAAGTTTTTATTAGCTTAAGGTAATTAAAAATATATTTTTTAATTGACTTTTATTGACGCCGTTTTAGTTGGTTAGCTAGAAGTCTGTTTATATGGTCAAGGTAATAAATTGAATTTTTTATCTAAAATTTGTTAGCTTTTTTGAAGAAGAGTTCATTAATAGTTATGTATGTATATATTTGTTTAACAATTTATTTTAAAAATTAAAAAATATATCAGCTAAAAACAAAGGCCTCCATTTGACACATCGAATTTCATTGTTGAATATATATAAAAACAAATCTGAATTCATTTTGCTGACTCGAATGATTAAAAAAGGGGCAAAGTCCATCGTCCAGCTCTCCAAATGTATTTCATATGATAAAACTCCTATTGAAATCCTCTTTCATTCCAGCTTAGCCATTATTAAGCCATTTTATCAGATGTAAATTCCTGCTAAGAGCTGTAATCTGCGCTGGAAAATCCTTTGAAAATCCTCGTGTTTCACTCGAGCAGTGGTAGAATTATTATTATGCTCTGTTAAATGGATTGCCCTCTACTTGCAAGACCTGCCCAATTGCACGCCTTATCTCTGTATTTTGCTCGTTGCACCAGCAAATTCTATGACCCAAATATGCACTATAATTCAATACTATCAGCACTTGCACCAACACACAAAAACTCTATTACAACATACACAACTTGCATAGCTGCAATGCCAGTCATGGTTATGTAAGCTCGGCCAGGCTGGCTCGCTGCTCGCTTGCCAGCAAATCGAATTCACATTTTAAATGCCAGGCCCCGAAAATCAATTTAAATGCGGAATCTTCTGCTGTTGTTGCCGAGCCTTAGACTGTTTAAGCGATTTGCCAATAATAGCCAAAAAGCCGTAAGCTTTCCCGCCAACAACTCGTAGCCATATGTGCGGCCAAGCCAAGCCAAGGAAACCGGCTCTCATTAAATATGCATAAGTGTGTGCCAGGGTGGGGCCCAACGAGCCGCCCGCTTCCTCTCGTTAACAACAAGCAATTACAAATGTTGTGCGTAACTGTAACTGCGGCTGTCCGGTCCTCTGTCCGCCACTCCTCCTGTGTGTGGGCGTACATACTTATATGTGTGTAATCTATTATGCCGCTGAAAGTGGTAATTCCGGTCAGTAAATAACGTGCAGAGCCCGATGCCGCAGCACTGCTGTAGTCCAGCTCGAGAGGCGTCGATTAGATTTTAAGCCACATCGCGGCGGCGTCGCCACATGGCCAAAAGTCAGAGAAAATGGCCAATGGCGACGCGCAAAACAGACAATAACGGCCTCCAGGCGCAACCGTCTATAAGTCCTGTGTTAAAAGCAATAAATCCATTGGGCCCTGCTTACATATGCGCCATTTCACACCGTTAACGCTTGACGCACACACGCACACAGGTGCACATAGCACAGACAGGTGTGCAAAGCAGCCTTAGTGCCACCCACCGCCCACCGCCCGCCACTCGCACGCAACCACAGTCAGATATCGATAGAAATGGCATGCACCTTTCAGCCAAATTGCTTTCCGGTAAATATTACAACACATTTTCGTTCGCTTCAGTTGAGGCTTTATCAATATTCAATTTTACCTGAATTTCAGTCTGGCAACAACTTTAAAGCCGCATCAATGCTCTGTTTAGTTGTCAGTTATTGAAATCGGCTTAGAACAAAACTAATATGTAATATTGAAAAATACAAAATAAAACTTATGAATTGCATAAACTGTAGATTTCTCTTGCAATAAATTCACCAAATTTAAATGCAGCAATTAGTATTCGGCATTTAAGCTATTTACTAACTGACTGACATTGACTATCCATAAGCTGCCTAAACAGTCCAGCTTATGAGTCGATCATTTGTATGTAAGCTACCTTTTGGGTTAGATCTCTGCAAAATTTCTATTTGAAATTTTGAATGCGCCCAAAAAGTAGGTCAACATTTGTATTTATGTTTAACTGCAAATCCGTTATTTATGAACGAAAATTTGAGTTTTATCTCAAATTTGTTGGGGGACTTTTAGAATGCGAAATACATGACTCTAACACTGCTCTAACCTATCAAGTCTAGCAATATAATAGTAACTGTCAAAATTACAATATAATAATTTAGTAAGCAATTACTAGTTTAGAGAAGTCAAGATTTCACTTTTCATTTTATTCTAATTACTGTCGCAGATCAAACTGAACACAGAAATTGTTTAGATTGATCAACGCAATCGTTTTATTGAGTCGAAACTAACCGCCGCATCTCGATAACTTATAATGGCGGTGGCCAGAGCACACAAGAGGCCACGTTAACAGTTTTGACAGTTTTCAATTTGGTTGGCAGACAAATTAAAAATTGTTCAAAAGCAACGACGAAGCCACCTAGCGACCAGGCGACCAAGCGACCGAGCGACGCCAGCTGCGGCCTCAAAAGCCTTCGGAACACACGAAAATAACAATTGAATGGGCGGCAGCGGAGTGGGAGTGGCAGTGGGGCCTGCTGGCAAAACATGCTCACTCAGAAAACCATATAACGAATATTTGTCAATTTTGTCGTTAGTTGGCAAAAAGAAAAAAAAACGAAAACCGAGTGTCTAGCCTTGCTCTGAGGTCGACTTTGTTGGAGTCCCTTTGACTCTGGTTCGAGGTCTCAGACCCGTCTGCGCCGCCAACGGACGCTGAAGCCCCCGTTTTGTTTGGCTCTTTTGTCTGTTTGCCTGTTTGTCTGTCTGTCTGCCTGTTTTGGTTGCCACTGAAGTAGTTTTTGGCTGCTGATTGGAATCGCACACGCGCGCACACACACACACACACCAACACATACACCCACACACATTCAAAATGTTTTGTGCGAGGTGCAGATCATAAACATAAAAGTAAAACGGCGAAAGTAGTGACAGCGGCACATAAATACGTTTACATATATGATACAAATCCTCTTTTTATTATTATTTAATATTTCTGGCGTTTTATGAAATTTTAGTTATACACACACACACACGCACACAGCGGCAATTGGAATGTTTTTAGGTACAGCTGTGACGTCTTTCATTTGTTTTCTGTCTTGTCACCCGCTTGGAGACATTTCTGGGCACGCATATCGCATACCGCCGACGACAAACAGGATAAGGACGAGCACAATGTCAACGAGACACACACACAAATACGCAAAAAGGTATAATAATAAAAACCAATAAAAATGACAAATAAAAAGATTTATGTGATTTGTATATGTGTTTGTATGTATGTATGTATGTATGTATGTATGTATGTATGTATGTATGTATGTGTGTGTATGTATGTGTGTATGTATGTATGTTCTCACATGTGTGTAGCAACTAAATTTTGTCTACTTTAACCATGTCTTTTTGTACACTTCGGGAAAACACTTATTGCGTATGCCTGCTGCGTGACCCACTGATGGGCCTGGCTTTACTTCTCTTTGAGTGTTGGCTATAAATATTGCAGCGACAGGGTTATTTATTCAAAACATCCATGAATACACAATACGAAAAGGCCATACATTATATATAATACACAACACAACAGACATATGCCAATGGAAAACTGAAAATAGTTTTGAGGCAATATTTATTTAGCTGTGCTTCAAACGGCAAATTACAACTTTTACAACTTAAGCTCCGCATATGGTCAATCAAAAAAGTCAATCAGTCTCCATATGTGTTTACCATATCCCAATATTTACTCGAACTTCGTGTGCTATTATATATCGATCTTGATCCAGACATACTTTCCCCTTGTTACTCATTGTTTCCACGGCGGATGTAAGCGAAACAAAACAACGCATTTAATTGGCTGCGTGATTTATGCAAAATGTACAAACAAGCCATATTTTTTGTGCACATAAACATTCAGATTTACTGTTACTTTTACGCATGCCAGTTAAAGAGTTGCTTGCGAGATAAGAACAAAAAAAAAAAAAACAAGTAAATTAAAATCATATAAAGTAAATGTGTTCGCATGAAACTTTTTCAACATGTGCGCCCCAGTAAAACGGGTTGAGTACAATACAAAATTATGTATATAAATATACAATATGCTAATGCTAAAGGTAACTGTGCGCCTAAGCCTCGGGGGAGCAGAGCCACCTGAGTCTAATAATTATATAAATATTTTGAGCGTGTTATTTCGGGAAGTCACAACAAAACAAAATCATTTAAGCTGCATTTAAAGCAAAATATTTAAGCGGTTTACCTAATGTTCAGCTGAAATTTGCAGAATATATTTTTGGAGACAAGAAAATACAAATTTCTTTTTAATCAAATTTTAAAATAAAATAAAAATAATAAATTGAAGACCTAGTATAAATTTGTAATGTTTAGTTAGACTTAAAACAGAATTCTTAAAAAATGTTTTTAATAAATTTCCTAAAAATGAATTTAATATTCTTTTTTATATGACTAAATAACACTTTTATTAAGGTTTCATTTCACTATGAAACTTTAAAAACTGAAAATTTTTGTAAAAAAAAAAAGTATGTGTGATCAATGTTATAAAGATGTGAAAGTAAACTGATGTGAGCTAGATGAATGAATGATTATGAAATGAGAACATCGAACTACATTTTGTGTTATATAAATATATATAGCTACTATAATAGCGATACCTACTATAGACTACGTATAGTGAGTCAGCGTCGACATTTTTTATTTGAATTTTCGGCATAAATAATATATGAAAAGTGCATAATATTTATTAAAATTAATAAATTAACTTAAATTAAATTTCAATTCCTCGTTAATTCGATTATATATTTCTTTATACCAATATTTCCCCCTTCAAATTTTCTTGAATTTCTAAAATTTTCTCAAAAAAAGAGAAATTGTAACTTTGCAATGTCAATCTTTACTTGACAGTTAATACCTAAGTCGAACAGAGGGGAGAACTTTAAAAAGTCGCCGTTGCGTGTGAAGCCGCAGATGCGCAACAGCTTGGAGTTCGTTGAGCTGCCCCAGAGGCGAGTTGCATTGTGTCCCGAATTGTGCTTCAATGAGCATCAATATCAATTTACTCTTTTCCGAGGAGCGACGCGAGCATTGTCATTAAGAAATTTGTTTATTTTTCATTTGTACAGCGAGCGCCTCAGCTTTGAAAGCGAAGTAAATAACAAACGGAGCCGAAGACAGATGCCAACATCGATTTTCATCTCCTTATTGGCAAACAAATAGTAAATCGTGACATCTGACATATTTTTCACTGCGTTTCGGTATTTTTGTTTTTATTTTTGTGTTTTCTTTTCTTTTTCTTTTTATTTTTTTTTTTTTGGCGTGGAAGACTCCAGCAGACTGCCACGATGACAATGTTTGCTTGTCATTCCCCATCCTTCACTTGTAGGAAGTAGTGAAAGTGGCGCCACATTGTTTCAATCCCGCAGTAAGCCATATCTCCGTCTTTCTCCATCTGACTTTCTCTTCAGCTCGATGGCTTTTCCTTCTTTGTGTAATTGGCTAAAAGGAATAAATAGAAATTCAAGGTAAATAAGCGGGCCAAGACCAAGCTGAATTTACGACTAAATATAAATAACGAACAATCAAGCCATGTTTTATAAATATTGTATAACAAATAAGATAATTTTAAGCATTCTTTTTTAGGTTTGAAATAGATATATATAAATAAATATTAAATATTGATAAATATTAACAATGCCCTAAATTAAATTGACTTGACTTTTATCTTCCAACTTTACCAACTATATTAACTCTCAACTCAACTCTAGCCATATTCGCTTAATATCTTAAACAACACATCGCAAACCGAATTAAAAACTTTCCCATATGCACAATTGCTACAGCAAATAAATAATATATATGTCAAAAGTACACTCAGCTCTGCTATTTTGCACTTGAGCATCAACACAACAGCGAACCAAACTCTGAACCAAACTCACCCAGTCGACTGTCTGAAGGTCCTCCTCCTCTCACTTTAAAGCCAAAAGGAAAACAGCATCAGTTGCGAAAAGGAAACAAATAAAATTTTACTTGAATAAGTTCTCTTTTCAGAAGTATGCGACTGGGAGCTACCCAGTAGAACATTTTCAGTCAACTCGAAATAATAATACAATAAAAAGTTTCTTCAACATACTCTTGAATATACTAAAACATTTAATTTCTAAAAAAAAACTTTCTGAATGAATTTTAATATAATACTAAAAGTATTATTTTTGGATTATGAATTAAGAAAAGTTGCAAGAACTTATCCAAACAGAAAATATCGTTTATAATGACTTTAATTTATTATTGATTCTCGCATCCATCTCCATTTTAATTTACATTCCCACCATCTCCTACTGCCCTATAAAAGTTTCACATATAAGAACCAGCACATAGAGTCTGATAGATCGTCTCGTTATTCTCTCAAAGAAGTATTCCGTGCCCATATAGCCGCTCTCAAACATTTTTCAAGAAGCATTGATTTCAAATAACATTACTTCGGCAAACTGGAGCACAACAATCATATCAATGTATTTTGTATGCATAAAAACTTATGTGTAAGGCGAGCAGCCTTATGGATCGGCTGAATAAAACAGAACTCTCAACAAATTGTTATTGTGGCGCGCACATTGCCGAATGGATAACCTGGATAGGCTTATTCGCCAGCTCACAGGTAGCTGTGTAGAACGAGCTCATGGAGTGAAGTGGAGCAGAGTTATGTCAGGTAAAGGGGGCTACGGAAGGGATGCATGCTACAGACCTAACTGAATGACAGTGAAGAGAGCAAAGTGAATGTGACGGGCAGAAAATTGAAGTGGCAAAAGCCGCAGCTTGTAAACTAAACAGAGTTTTTATTTGAGCTGGAAAATTTCGGATATGTCAGGAATTCGTAATAACTTAAAGTTATTTAAAGCATTACTGATAAAAGAAGCTAAAGTTTTAGCTTGCTTTTATCAGTATTACATCCAACTATAAAGTATATTTGTACGAATATGTATGCTAATGACACTTAAACTAATTTACCTAATTTCCTAACTTTCTATTTAATAATACAATTTCTATTACAAACGAGCTCTCATACAGCTGTCTGAGTGTGTTTGCTTTCCAAGTAAATATCCAATTTAATTCGAATGAACTGCAACCCTGTGAATATCACAGTCAGAACTCGTTCTATACAATTATTAAGTATATCTGTATCGCGGCTTCAAGGATAAGCTCTTTCAGATTTTTCTCAAAGGTCTTTTTTGCCACTGGCCTCAAACTGCACCCACAAGTGCAGGGCCCCAGGAGCTGCGTTCAACCTGCCAGAAACATTTTGCTGCTGCACTGCTCTCCTCGGCGCTTCTCCTTGACTCCTGCTGCATATGCCCCGCGTTCTCATTTTATAGTTTTGCGCGCCCACACAGTTTCCCTGCCTCGCCCACCCGCCCTCTACTGCCCGCCCCTCTTGGGTTGCGTCCTTTTAATAATATTTTCTGTGTGTCTCCGTTTGTTTTGTATTGTTTGCATTTTGTTCTTTTTGCCAGGCGCTAAAGTAAAACTTGCAAAAGTTTCAGTTGCATTTTGGCATTGTTTGCCTAGTTTTTTTTTTGTTTCCTTTGCTCTGAAATAAATAAATAACTTGGAATTGTTTGCTGAAGGTTATGGAGCAACGCCCACTTTTAATTCATGTGAATGTTGCGATACGCAGACAAATTAGCGCAAAGTTATTTGGCTTGATTGCGATTGAGCCACTTCGCCGGCACTGAACAGCATGTCAATGGCTCATTGGCGCGTGAGTTGAATCTCAGTCACTCAATCAGAGTGTCAATAGCTCGATAGATACTCTAAGAGAGTGTGTCGCTGTGTAGCTTGTTTAACTTACAAGATTTTCCAAAATCTTTTTAATATTTAGTATTTAGAGTAAATATGATGGAAGTTCGAATTTATATTTATAAATATCTTTATTAAAATATAAATGTATTAAAATAATTTTTTTTTTTTAAATTATTTAATAATGATCAACAAATATATAATATGATATAGTATTTTATGCTATTAAAATTTTTGCAAGGAAATTTTTCCAGGAATATTCGCTAATATTTTCTGTAGTCCAATGGGGCATAATAAACTACAAAATACTCGTTCACAAACTAAATAAAAGAGTATTTCTTATATATTAAACCTACTCAACTATAGATGATCTCTTAGACCATTTCCAATTTTCATCTCCATTATAGGGAAAGGTTTTTGAAATTTTAATTAAAACCATTTATTAATTATTCTTTGAGTATCAAGAGACTCGTAAATTTTTAATATTTTTAACAGAGTAACACCACTAACTTATATACTCCCAATATAGACAATTTTGTCACAGAAAGTTTCTCAGCTTGTAGGATGCTCAGTTCGCAGACATTCACACATACACCCACAACCACACCCACGCTTGCATGGACTGACAATGAACCTATTTGTTGTTGCCATTAGCCGTATTTGTCTGATATTAAGTTGAGTTTTCGACTCAGCTCGACGCACATTCAAAGCCATCTGCGGACCGCCAACAGACAGCGCCAGACAGACGCAAGCTGTGCTTTTCGCTGGGTTCATTTGCGGTTCTAGCCATTATGGTTTTATTGTCATCAATATCACATGCTGCTATATACATATACATATATATCTAAATTGTATGCCATGTGGAGCAATTAATTCGCTTTTCGCTTTTATATTTATTTTCTTTCAAGTGTTTCGCTCGGCGCCCTCGGCCCGTCTCCATTTCTCCATTTCTAGTCTCGTCTTTGTCCGCCAACAGTTGACGCTGTCGTTTTTCATAGTTTTGATTTTATGACAGCGACAGCTCTACTCAAATAACACATGTATACATATGTGTCAGCTGTATATGTATGTAGATGTATATGTATATATAATTGTGCCTGTATCCGTATCTGTGGCTGACATAAAGTTCATTATGTTCGTGTGACAGTTTGACAGAATATGGAGAGATTCTGTGTCAGCCATTTTGTTTGCGGTCGCTTCAAATGGCTTCATCCTTGTTTGGCTTTTGAATTTTGATCAAATTCAATGTTTACATATGTTTAAGTGACACATTTTGTCTACCTTTGCAATTGTTTACTAAGAGATATCATGCCAACTAGCTTCTTAGCAATAAGGACTATAGCTGATGTAAGTTTGATGTAAGTTGCTGTAAGCTATACGAATCTACCTCAGCCATGCCAAATGCTAAATATATCTGTGATGAATCAATTTTAGGATCAGCCACATACTGAAGATATATGCTAAGACATAATATTAATATTATTATTATTTTTAATTCCAATATTAACGGGAATCTGTCACATTTAAGTAGTTAAGTATTTCAATATTAACCAAATTTTCTATCAAATTTAATCAGTTGAATAGATCAAAACTTTGTCTAATATTCATAGAAAAATAGAACATGTTTCTATTGAGATACAAATTTACATGGAAACACACACCACGACCCTCAGAGAAAATGGATATCTAAGATCCATATTTGTCTCTATGAAAAATATTAAAAATTCCTTTAAAAAAATTCCTTCCACAGTTTTCTCAGCAAAAAAACTAAACTTTATCAGCTTGCAACTTAGCCTCTGCCTCGGCGCAACTTTTCTTGCCTTTCACATTTTTCTTTTGTAATATTTTTCCAAATAGCTCTTCAATAGCCTGCTTTTGCCACTTATGCCATAAACGTGCACTTAATTCAATTGTTGTTCAATCTTGCGCTTGTTTCCACTTTTCACTTTAAGACTTCAACTTGCGGCCCACTACAAGTTGTTTTTATGCCAGCAATTTGGTCTTTGATTGCTTCACAGATTATCGAGCAATTGCTTAAATACAAGACCTGCTCGTTAGAGTTCAACCAGCAAGCTGTCGACTATCCCCGTTTCCTGCCCCTAGTTATCCTTGGGGAAAACGGAGCACCGCCTCATAGAGACTAGACAACAATTTAAAGCCTAAGCCGCCCCCGCAAATGACACCAAATGACACCAAATGACAGCAATTGCAGGCGAAACACGCGCCTTTTAAAATCATCAACATTATCATCAGCATTATGCCAGTTATGCGGCGCCTGTTCGCTGTTTTGGCCCAGAATGTCGGCCGTTGGCAGTTGGCTGTTGCCCGTCGGCTGTTGGCTGTTTGCCGTTGTCTGTTGGCCGTTGTCTGTTGCCTGTTGGTTGTTGGTTGTTGGCTGATGCTTGTCCTAGTCTTAACTGATGTCGTCGGCTGTTGCTGTCATTCATTAGTACGTCGCAAAATGTACCAGAAATGTGCCAAGAGACCAAAGTGAGAGCAAATGGCAAAAAAAAAGACACTCTCACACCCACACACACAGAGAGACACACTCCCACACACAGCACAGAACACGAAATCAAATTACATGGAAAAAATGGCGACGCCAACGTCGAAGCTGAAGTTGACGCCGAGTTCCAAACCTACCAAAGAGTCACAAAAGCCTCGCATGTTGCTCCATGGCTCGACAGCTCTACGACTGACTGCCAGACTCGATAACTATGCTGTCTGTCTGTTTGTATGTCTCTCTGTGTCTCTGTCTGTCTCTCTGTCTGCAGGTAACTACAGTTGCTTTACTGCTCATTTTAATTATTTCCGAGACAGGGCTCCCACGTGACGCCCAGCGTGTGCTACATTTTCCCTCTGCAGTAATTTAGTTTATTGTTATTTTTGCTTATACACTTGGCAAATTGCATTGTTTACAGGAAATTGCAGAAATTAGTTTTCGTCGACTAACGGCGCATAATTGTGTAAAATCTCAGCGCCGCATTCCGAGCGCTGATTAAAGTGGCGCCTTCACACTCTGGCTTAATGTGTGTGTGTGCCATCTGTAAACAGACATAAAGAGAGGGAGGCACACACTCACATTCACACACACACATCCATACAGATTGCGCAACCATTGAAAAGGCATAAAACAAAAATACGCAAGTCAAACAATTTCCTTCTAGCTTCTCCTTAATGCCGGCTTTCGGGCACCGGATTCGCTGATACTTTTTATGACACATTGATTTTATGATTTTTAGCACCCAACGGTGTAAAACTTGACAGCCATATCCTCGGAGACCACGTGGACCCCCACGCTTCTAAGGCGGCGCCACAATCCGCCGGGAGTAAGACACAGCAAAGCGCTACAGACTTTCCGCAAAGGCAGTTCGGTTCTCTTTATGATCTGCCGAGGCGACGGGATTGATAAGCAATTGAGAGATAAACATAAATGAAGATCTATTGATCGGATAGCGGCGCTGCAAAGACATGCTCGAGAGTACTTAAGATATCTATAAAGGAAATATCTAAATTAAATAATTTTTACTGAATTTCTTACACATTATTTATGTAAATGAAAAATATAAAATAATATTTTTTTTTTCTGTCTGGACTGCCATAGTTCCTGTCAGTGCTTATATTTCCCGCAACTTTGCTCTACCTTGCTCTACCCTTACTTTAGCTCTATTTTTTTTTTTATAACCGTTTCTTACTCCCGCCATTTCTAATTTCCAGTTCATTTAACCACGCGTCTTAGACTTCCGTCTCAGCGTATTCAGGCAGTCAACTAAACTCAACTCAACTCAGCTCAACTTAACTCAACTCAAATCAACTAAGCTCAGCTGCCGCCAGACGTCTCAGCATCTAGGGCATCCAGCGCAACACTTTCGCATTTGCTAAGCTCTTGGCGTAAATCTCCAAACACATGCTCCCAAGTTGCGCAGCATCATCCATCAAAATCATTTTATATGGAAACGAGACGGGCAACAACTTTATGGGCGCACTTTTTGCCTCTTCCTCTTCTTTTTCTCCTTCTTCGTCTTCTTTTTAGCCACCCCATTTAACCCTTAACCCGGTCCAGCGCTACAACGATTCGCTTTTTAATGCCTCAACTTGAACATAGTAATGTTTCGACTGCTGATATCCGATTCCTGGTCAATAGACACGTTTTGTTTTGATTTTTCTTCTGCAGCGGAAAACAGTTTTGTTTTTTATGTGACTCGAAGTTTGTTTTATGTTTCACATAGTATTTGGTCTCTGTTTTTTGCGTGTTTTTCTGTGTTTTTACGAGTGTTTTACCAGCGCTTCTGTGTACACCTGTCACCAGAATAGCTAAAGCAATTTGCAGGCATCGACTGTGCAATACTCTATGCTTGGATGAGTTTGTGAAGTACTGAAGTCAATTTGGACTGTCATAGAAGAAAAAAATAAGAAAAATCTAATTATTACTGCTGAACACTGTAGAGTAACTGTAACATCTATGTAAATCCAGGCTATAACCGACATTTTTATGTTTAATGGAACGTATTACAATAATACATAACATTATATAAAAATAAATAAATATAGAGATTTTGAAAAAATGATGTATACAAATAATTATTTATAGTAATATTAAAAATTTATAATTATATATTATAATAAGTAATAATAATTAAATAAAATAATAATAAATAAAATAAATAAAAAATATCTATATTACATTGTAGTATACAGATAGATTTATGAATTTTCATCACTCTAGACTATGAAATATCAAAGTAAAAATATATATATATATATATTTATATTTATATATATATAAGTAATAAAATATATATATAAGTAATTAAAAAGTAATTACAAATTTTAAAATAAATAATAAAAAATCTATAAAATATTTTATCTCAAAACCCGAGAGCATTGGTATAACTAAAGCATATTTGTATGGTATTTATATATCTTTAAATAAAACAAAAATATATATTTATATTATTCACATGTCTCCAACAATAATAAGATTTTTTGCATTACTCAAACAGATAATTTTGATGATCTGCAGCGTATATGCATTTCGATTTGTTAACAAGTCGTTTCATGATTTGGTTTATGGGTCATTCAAGCGTCAATTGGCAGAGTTGGCTCTGCTGCTTCCAAATTCGCCTCCAGCTGTACCTGTACCATCAACAATTTGCAGTAGAGTCAATCTATTTACATGTGTGCCATGTGTGGGAATCACGCACGAAGGATTTTTGCATTGGCTACAAAATAGACGGCGAATACATCTAGCTTTCGAGCCGTCGTAATTCAACCAAATCCGGTTGGCAGAGTGCGCAGCGCAAATATTTTCATAATTCGCTAACTAAGTCACAAGCCGCAAACTGCATTCTGCGCCACAAAAATCAATAAGTTTGACGTACGTGTTGTGCCCCATAGCATCAGCCAGCAGGAGGCGACCCACAGACCAGACAAGTGCGGGATGCCAGTGTAGAGAGCCTCGTGATTTTTTGCGTTGCCAAAAAGTTTGGTTTTTTTTTTTTTTTGGTTGTTGTTTTTTGGTGAAGTGGATTTGAGCTAACGCCGTCGATAACTTCATAAACGTGAAGGATTTTTTGTATATTTTTTGTTTGCCCTATACTGAAGTATATTAGCTATAAAGCAAAGTTTAGCGTAAACCAGGTATAAAAGTTGTTGCATCTATGCCAAAATAGGTTCTATTGGTATGATCAAAAACTGATCTGATAACTTTTAACTTATTATAAATGTATAAAAATAAGCTATGCCACAATTCATCTAATTCCTAAGAAGTATTCAAGATTCGGCTCTCAGAATATACCTCATATTTTACGTATTCCTTTTTTTTTTTTTTTGGAAAACTTTTGGCATGGGCCGCGGGCACGTGTTGGTTGGTTGCTATAACTCACGCTAGAGAGTTGATACAACAAAAAGTAGCAGAAGAAGAAGAAGAACTGTACTCGTTGGCTGCATACTTATATTTATTAATGGCCATTTCGATAAATCTAAAGCGAGCAACGCCTCTGCGTCCAGTGGCCCATCAACATCGTCATAACAAAAGCTTAGCGAAGTTGCCACAACTTTTCCAATAATAGGCTCAAATGAAAATGAGCCAAGAGACTGGAGGCGGGAGAAGGTAAAGGCGCTAAGCATCATCCGACAAGAGATATCGGGAACTTTTTTGACATGTGACTCAGATAATTTTTTTTTTTTTTTTGTGGTGGCAATTTGATTAAGGCCAAATCATTGAATGGAAGACGCCCCCAGGCAGAGCCAAATTATGTGGCCAACAATGATCTAGTTAAAGGAATGACAAACCAAAGCCCCAAGGCTTAAGAGAGTAAAATCAACATTTATGAAATGAATATATTGACAACTGCGGCTATTGTGCCATAGATTTTTTAATTATAGGTGGCATAGGCCATATATATATATAGATACATATTATATATATATAAATGTTAGCTTGGTGTTTAACAAAAAGTTGTAAGAATGCTGCGAGTCTCAGCGCAGTTCAAGTTCTCTTTGAGGGGAAAATACTTTTGCTATTTACTTAAGCAGTTGTTTGTTGTGTTCCACTTAGGTCTTCTCTCAGCTATTTACATATTTGCACTCTCGGCTCTACTTTCTGTATTGTTTAAGACAGAGAGACAAGGGTTGCTGACTTTTTGGTGTTAGGAAAACGTTTCAGCTTTGATGTGAATTTCCGTTGATCTTTGAGCGACGACGGCGTAAAGTTAGAGCCCAAGTGTTGACAGGATTTGGCATGCTGGTGCTTGCTCGGTTCGAGTTCGAGTTGTTTGCGCGTGCCGCTAACAAGCCAAGTCAATAGCGAGGCTCAAGGGCCGGGTTAACACCAACAGAGAGCCTCATTAGGCCGCTGTAGTCCTGCGGTTCTATGCACAAAACGCTAAGCCCAAAAACAGTTCGACGCTGCCAACAACATTTGGGCATTGTCAACAATTCGTGGAGCAGTCAAAATCGTCTGGCAGGAAATGAGTTTACTCTGGCCCACCCACGCGACCCGGAGACAGAGAGAGATAGAAACAGAGAAAGGGAAAGAGAAAGAGAGGACAGTTAGGAGGGAGGAGTTAGCTGTCCAGGAACAGGAAGTTCGCTGTCATAGTTGCTGCCATAATTATCTTGTTTACAAGGTGAAGGTAGCTCGGCCAGCCAACAGAACGGAACCCCAGCAGCAACAACAACAACAACAGAGCTGTCCGAGCGCCAGCAACTGGGCCTGGCCTCAAAATTTATGGCTGTACAACACATTGGGTATATTAATTTGAATATGATTGCCCTTGGGTGCCGGTTGCCAGTTCATAATATCAAGTCAACACACGCACACACACACACACACACAGAGAGAGAGAGCTCTGCGATTTAGTGTGCTCATAAAATATTTGTGTTGCAGATTAGTAAAATAGACAATTTTGTTGTTGTTGCTGTTGCTGAGCCATTAATTAAAGTTTTCGCTCTCCTGCCGAGATTGCTGTGCACATATGTATATATCCACAGTAAGTACACACACACACACAGATCAGTTAGCATCTGACGTCCTGCCATGAAAGTGGCACAATATTTTCTGACAATTATTAATCATGTCGCCTGTCGTCTGAGCCATCAACGTTTTGCAGCTTTCCCAACTGCTGCCAACTTTGCTGTTCATTAGAATGATGCAGGCTTGCAGGATTGCAGGATTGCACGAGGAGTCTATGCCCGGGCCAGCAGCAGTAATTGAGTTCACTTGGTTTATTGGGGATCAAATGGAAAATGACTTGGCCCAATTCAACTTTGACCGATACAAGCATATTCCGGTGTCATGTTGCCATTTGGAATATTTTTGGAAGCATTATTAAAGTATGCTAGACAAACCTTAAAAACTGTACTGAAAGTAATAAAGATTTAAAATATGTAAAGTTCGAGAATAATGACATAAAAAAATATTCATATATAAATTAATATATACAGTATATTTATAATTATTTATTTATCATATGCTAACTTAAAGCATAATATGAGTAAAATTTATATTTATTCCATATTGTTGAGAGAAATTTCAGAAATTTTTCGTTTTGCTTTAAGTTAATACAAACAAGTTTATTATGTTTATTATTTATTTAGTTTCTTTTTCAGCTTCAAACTTGTGTTAGCCTTGTTTGGCTTTGTCTATTTGCAACTATGTGAATGTATGAACATATGTATTTATGTATGTCTGTAGAAAATGTCGAGCTGTCTATGCTGGAGCATATAGCATGCATATACTTGTTAAGTTTTGCAAAGTTTGTGTACAAGCAAGCAACTCTAGCTATCCGCTAACTTTAAATGTGTTTATAGCCAATTTAAATAGTTTTGCAAGACTGTCAAAGCACGAACAATGAACTAATGCTGATATGCTCGAAATAGAAGTGCCGATCTGCCACGATCAAGCCGATGATCTGGAAGAACAAGTTAGACTAAGAACAAGTAAGAGTGCTCTAATCAAGGTTTCTCGATTACGAGATGCCCTGAACCCTGAGAAGCTGATATTCCAATTATTCTACGCTTCTTTTATGTGCAATCGAATAATATCATAAAATCTTTCTGCGTATGGTATACACGAATATATATGTAAAATTTCAAGTCTCTAGCTTTTGTAGTTTGCGAGATCTTTGCGTTCATGCGAACGGAGCGGCCAAAGCTGAATCGACGCATCTTGTCGCCCTGTTCCAAAATATGGCCCACGGTCTAGAAATGGCACAGCTGACCGTAACCTGTTCACATTATATATAACTAATCTATAAAAACTATAATTCAATGGAACCACTCTTAAGTGAGAATCCCAAACGATCCGCTGTAGAGCCCAGATTGTTTAGCCCAAGAAGTCAACCAGATATGAAACTTATCTACCGAAAATTTTTTACTGCTGATTTCTGAAATAATTTAAATCTTATTCCCTAAAATACTTTAACAAATACTTCATTATAAGCGAAAATGAGATCTATGACAGATATATCAAATAAATAAATTTATTGTAAATAGTCAAAAGCGCGTCACACATAGAGCTGCCCCAATTATGCTGGAGGCCTGAAAAAAAAACTAATTTATTGCCCATTTGAGGACGCATTCATTCGTTTGAGTATTTCTTGTTAGCCATGCTAAGTCGAGCTACAAATTAATTTATCATTACCAGCCGAGTCGGCCTAAAAACGCTCAAAAACTAAGCGAGCCGTATTCGCAAAACGTCTGGCAGAAGTAGAGCCGCGGGGCGTGGGACGATGGGGTGATGGCGGGAGAGGGGGATGGAGGGGATGATGAGCAACCCTTCAGTAAGTTCATTAGCCCCCAAATGGGTTGAAATAATGCGCCAGTTTTTGCTCGCAGCTAAAAGAAAAATCAACAAGAGCAAGCGACTGCAAAGAAAATACAAATTAATGGCAAATTAATGAAATCTATGGCGGCAGGCAGATGGGATGTGGCAAGTGGGAAAGCGGGAAAGCGGGAAATGGGAAAGCGAAATGTTAAATTGAAAGAACAAGATAGAGAGGCTATGCGAGAAAGAGACGGGGCAGCAACTGAACCGAATTGGGCTTAGAGCCGGGAAGCAGCCAACCCGAAAATGCCGCCAAAAGCAACAACTGGAAATGTGTCAAACCCCATTCAGGCCACTGCACCATCCCATGCTCCATGCCCCATGGCCCATTCCCAATCCCCATTCCCCATTCCCTAACTGTGGGAAAACCCACAGAAAAGCGTGCAAAAGCGACGACTGAAGGAATTTGCAGTAATTAAACAATTTTGCACTGACGCAACCCTCCGGGGTCCGGATCCGGATGCTGCCAGCTCGCGCTCATTACGGCAATTTTTCAGCTCAAGTGTTGCATTTTGTTAGCGCCAATATCCGGGAGTTGCCCATCCTCCCGACCCGCTCCCTGGTGCAACTCGAGGTTTTATGAGTGCCTGCAAATTAGCTTAAATTACAGGCAAGAGCGCTTGGAAAGCAAAAAAAAAGGAGAAACTACAAAGTAGCTCGCTAAACGAGCTAATTATTAAAGCATTTGAAAATCAGCTTCTGTCCTGTTTGTGTTTCTCCCATTCAAGCACCTTTGCTGCCCAAGTTTGTTGACAGCACAGCCGATGATATTAATTCTGCCCAAGGTACCGAAAAAGTGGGCCAAGATAAAAAGACAAAGACAAAGGCCAAATTGAATTGAATTGAATGGAAACTGGCGGCTGACAGCTAGACAGACATATTAAGATTGAAGCACATATGTATTTGACCTAGTAGACGTTCTATTTCAAGGATAATACAAACCAAACAAAACAACCCAATAAGGACAGTCAACTCAGATGAACAGCATAAATACAAATAGAAACAGATATATACATATATATGTAGGAGACAAATGAAGAAAAACAAAGGACAATTCGCTTTGCTGCTTTAATGTCCTCTATGCTCCATGACTGAGCTAAAAAGTTCATTCAACTGCTTCAATTGGAGCTAAGTTTGATGGAAATATAAAGAGATAAATTCATGTGAGAAAAGTTAGTTTATATAAGGCTATAGATACTGATGAATATATATATAAAATATATTTTATATATATATATTTTCAGTTATATCAAACAAATCTGATTCAACATCAAGAGATAGAACAAGCTACAATTTAAGTACTAATAATTTATTAAAGATTAAGCTTTAGAGTGTCTAAAGCTATTTATACTTCCTTCATAAGCATGACAATATATTTTATTGTATTTTTCTTTATTTTCTACACACTCTCACCTCGGCGCATAAATAAAAACAAACACTTGCAGTAAATGTAGTCAAACAATTGGCAAATATCCACAACTGCTTATTCACTCATTCACTCAGCCATTCAATTTGGGGCTCACTCCCACTCGCCGGGCAATACAATTACATAAATGTGGCCGGAGGGGCCTTGGGGCCCTGTAAACCATCACCAATGAAGCGCTACATATGGGAATGTATTAGGGCAGGGCGAAGCAAGCCGAAACGAAAAGCAAACAAAGGAACCAAACAAATGCGCTGGCCATCAATCAAAAGGGCATTCCAATGCCAAACGGCAGCGGCAAACGGCCGAGCGGAAGCGGAAGCATAACGAGCTGCTCTCATACTTGCCGCCGGATAAGAAACCGGCAAGGCGAGGCAAGGCAAGGCAAAGGTGGGCAACAGCCATGGCCGAAAAGGAAACGCTTACTAAATGCCCAACAAGACAGGAGCCGGCTTAAGGTCTTTGCTGGCAGTCACAGTCAGAGTCTCAGTCTCATTCTCATTCTCAGTCTCAGTTTCAGTTTCAGTGCTCGAGTGCGACAATAAACAAACTGGCAAGCAAACGACAAACAAATAGTCGCTCCACAACTTTGTTTACACAAACACGTTGGCAAATGGTGGCCACATTGCGTATACGCCACGGGCACCACGAAACAACCAAACGCGCCCTTTGACACACTCGCCACACACTCGCCAGCAGCCAGAAGGTAGGCAAGGGTAAGCATAGGCATTCACACGCTTATTGTTGTATATGTTGTTGTTGTGGTTGTTGTAGTTGTTGTTGTTGTTGTTGTTATTGCTGGAGTATTTGCGGCCTCGGTGGCGAAAACGAAACACACGCGGACAAACTGACATTGAGGCAGACAGTATGGGAGTGGGAGAGGGCGAGAGGTCTCGGGAGTGTGGTGGTCAGGCACAAATAAGCAAACAAACAGCCCATATGCACGCACAGAGGCAGACACATATGACATAGTTAATACCACGAGAGTCGCCACAAAATGTTGCAAGCATATTGCCCTCAACTCTTTCCTCTCAGCTAGTTTTCTATGGGAAAATAAATAACTGAGATACATTGCTAAACAGTGCAAATGGTTTAAGATATTATTTTGTTTTCTTGTTATTGATTTATCATGAAGCGATATTTCTGCCATTTGGCGTGAAGTAGTGTATTATCAATTTCTGAGAATGCTTTAAGCTGCAATTTAATATGACTCGGTGACTTTTATATATTTAAGATTTATAACTGATTATTCATTTATATAGAACATTTTTATTTGAATAAAAAATATGTCTCGCGAAAGTGTCGTGTGATACATTATTGAATTAAAAGCTTAGACCTTTTATGCTTAAACATATATACAGAAAATACATTTGCATGAAATATAATAAAAAAAATTCCATAATATGATTGACAACTTCAACTAATTACAATATACAGTAATGCATAACATCGGATATATACTGTGATTGTGACTGATTCTTACCTGATAACTGACTAAGTTATATATTTTTGAAAGCTTAAATAGAGATAACTTTTCATCGAAAATCCCAATTTCCATTAAATAATTTTTTGTTATCATTAAATGAATCACTTAAGACAAAAAAATAGTTTAAAATCATTTAACTTTCATTTAAAACAATTTTTATAATTTTTTTTTTTTTTTTTCGAAAAAAAATATACCAATTCTTGACTCATTTGA
This sequence comes from Drosophila meridionalis, assembly GCA_035045145.1. Lineage (NCBI taxonomy): Eukaryota > Metazoa > Arthropoda > Insecta > Diptera > Drosophilidae > Drosophila > Drosophila meridionalis. Next base: position 6,069,905 of record JAWNPG010000020.1, on the reverse strand, counting down.
ATAGATTTTGATACCAAAAATATAAGTTTTTAATTTAAATAAAACAAAATTGCAATGATATCTCAAAAATTCAACTATTCATTTAATATTTAATATTTAGTAATTTCGAACCTAATCAGTTGAACGGCACTGTACACACAAGGGCACAACAGGCAGTCGTTAAAAATTCAACTGCCCGAAAAATGTCTCAAACTTTTTGAGCTGCCCGCACATATGCAAATGCAGTCCAATCCAAAGGCCACAGATCTCACGGACAATTGCTGCCAGGCAGAGGCAGAGGCGGAGGCGGAGGTGGGCGTGGAAGTGGAGGTGGACGGACGGCCAGGGTGGACACACGGAAACGGCGTCGCTTGCATGTGTGAAAACCCAGCTCAAAGGAATTTATAATATGCAGTTAATTTTTCACTTCGCTTGAAACGAAAACGTACAGCATACATATCCTAAATATCCTTGGACACTCGAGCGACACAAAAAAAGAAAGAGAAACGAGCGAAAATAATACGGAAACGGAAACTGAAACCATGACAGTAAAGTGCTGATAATTTGTAGAACTTAGGACGGACGAGCGCTCATTGTTTTTGGTCGGGAAACTTGATCTATGCTGAAGGACATTCGCTTGTTTGTCCTGCATTTTGTTTTGTGACTTTTTTATGGCACGCCAGCTGCAAACTATAATTCGTTCCAGCGATTGCCGGACTCTGAGCACACACACACACACACAGGCAGTAGACCAGGCTAAATCTTGATGCTTTTGATAGCATGCTCTTAAAAAGTTGGCAACAAGCTCAAAAGTCTTATGACGTAAAACTCATTAGGTGCAATAGTAAAACAAAACAACCAAAAACAAAAAATAATAAAATTCCCTTGGCTACTTTTTAGCACTAAAATTCGTTGTGCAAGGGAAATGGGAAATAGCATGATGATGATGCCGCGCCTCTTTGTCCGCAGCCGTTGCTCCGACTACGCTACAAAAATGCAACATACCGCAAAATACAATAACTCATTCAAAACCCAATTTGTTTCCGGCCTGTTTCCCCAACGAATTAATTATGATATCAGCATAACAATTTGCATAACCTCAAAATGAAAGACAGACATGCACACACACACACACACAATTACGCCCACACACACATGTACATATGCATGTGTACATGTGTGTATATATCTGTGTAAACACAGTAACATGTTGAAGCAAACACAAAGCCGACAGAGTATCGAGTCAGGCGCACAAATGAAATAAAACTCGTTTCCCCAAATGCCATATCAGCTCAACTGATGTATAGCCCATGATACAATATAACAACAAGACCCACACTGCAGCAGCACCAGACTCATTCCAGAGCCTACACATTCAGCATCTATATTACAATATAAAAATTCATACGAGGCGTGCTACAAAAATACAAACATTCCACATCTACTGTTCGTACTCTATGTGTGGCAGTATATTTTAATTAAAATATGCATTTTGTAACGAACATCAACAGACATATGCAAATAATGCAAAATTTTACATACACATAGTTACTAGTTATTATTTAATTATTACTCCAACTTTAAATTAAATGATTTTATATTTAATTTTTTTTTATAATGAATCAAGAGAACTTGTGCAATTATAGCGCATCTTCCAGTCGTCTATGCGCGCTTCGGTAAATCTATTTATTTTTTTAGCAATTTCTCCATGTGGCAGCGTGTCTTTTGGTCTGATGAAATTGCATAATCGCTTCCAGTTGTTGCACAATTATTGAAATGTGTCTGTTGGCCGCCCATAACAGGCGTTGGCGGTTTGGCAGTGGGCTGGATCGGGATCGGAATTGGAATGGGGATTGGGAATGGGAATGGGATTGGGATAGGGATAGGGCGAAGGCGCGGAGAGCCAACCGCAGTGCCACGCCAAGCAACGAGCCGTAAAATTCACTCGACGCTCGAAGCGAGCACAAACTGCACAAACGCAAACGCAAAAGCAAACGCGACTGCGACTCCGAACGCAAAACGTAAATGAAATGCCATTTTTCAGTACAATGCCAACAACAAAGGCAATCAAAAATTTATAGGCGACGACAGGCAGACACATTGGGAGCAGCGACATCGTCGACATCCCCGACAACGTTGATGTTCGCGTTGTCGTAGTCGTTGTTGTTGTTGGCTCTTAAACATGAAACATTTAATTGCCAACTTGCTGCAAATTGCTGACAACATTATTGGACGAAAGCGGAACCAAAAAAAAACTATTTAAGCCAAGCCATTCTTGGTCAATCAGTGGGAATTATCCAAGCGAAGTGGCTAACTAGGCGTATGCGCAATTTAGGGAATAGAAAGCAAATATGAAGAATGAACTAAGCAGCGGCGGGCAATGTGGGAAAACGATAATGCAGCCCGTCATAAAACTGAAAATCTCATTTGCAAAACTCATTGCTGCGCTCTGACAAGAAAAATGGATAACAAAGTGCAGGCAGACAGACAGCGACAGGGGGAGCTCGTGGAAGTCGGAACTTGGCCGCTTGGAAGCACAAGGCAAAGGCTGTCAATTTCAGTTAACTGTTCGAAAGCAAGCCAAGCTGTGCTAGAAGTAAAAACAAAAACAAAAAAACAGAATTGAAGGCAACTCAACAATACAACCGAATGCCGAGGACATTGACAACGACAGCTACAACGACAACAGGAGAATGAGCAGATTCGCATGCAACTTCCGCTTCCGTTTTGCTTTGTTCACGTTTGTTTGACTGTTTTTCTTCTTTTTTTTTTGTAAGCCCATCGTTTGGCCTTTGGGCCCGTTACTGCAGCTAGACAGCATCAACAGCATCCTTTGGCCTGCTGCTGACACGCCTGTTGATTGGTAGCAATGGCGGCACCCAACGCCCACTGGACTGTTCGATCAAGGCCCCTGCCAGCTGTTCAATTGCAACCCACCTGCTGTGCTAAACATGTGCTTAGCTCGGAAATATGCTGCATTCAAATGTTAGTTGAATAGTAAACTGACATTTAAGCCAAGCTTATCTTGGGAGGGGGGCTTCAATAACTTGTGTATTACAACCATAAATGATTGATTTTTAAAATATGTCAGCAATGCTAATATGAAAGAGATATATATTATCTATTGTTGTTTATAGTATTACATAGCATTGATATAATTAAAGGTAAGCTTACTCCCAGTTTGTATTGTTGTGATATATAAATATATACAGATACATACATATATATTTATATTGGTTTGGCCATGCGGCAACTGATGCATGTCCTTGGTGGGCTCGAGGTCTAGTGGAAGATATCAGAATATGCCTTATTGAAGTGTGTATGTTTTCTCGAGGAGAGGTGGTGTCTAGAAGAGGCCGCTCCATCAAAGCGGACAGCCTCGTCAATACCTGAATCGGAGGCAGCTTGGAAACCTATAAGCTATATATAATACATGTATATACTTATCGGATATACAAAAGCACATAGATAGTTAAGCCTACAGCAACTCAGCTCTTTATTCTGTTCGCAAATATATGTATCAAGAAGAGAGCATCTTATGCCTTTTCCTCGACATATTCACAGACAAATGAACTCACTCTATTTTCATTAAATTAAGTTTGTATAATCTACAGCTACATCTGCACAGAGTGTAACTGAGCTTAGCTCTAAGCATTACAAGTTTCTATTCAATTTACTTGAGAGTATTTCATTACTCTCAGCTCATTTGCAGATTGACTAATTGAAGTACATTTAAGTTTTTCAGTTGCACAGTTGTTGTTTAGTCACTGCGAACCGAAGTATTCTTTATCCTTTATGCTTTATCCTTTATCACTGTTTCAATTTGTTAAGCGCCCGTAGCAACAATTTGCGTTTTGTTTTTGTCGACCCAAGTATTTATGAAAGCTGTCTCAAGTCCGAGCACCACGGCGCCCCTGCTAAACACGTTGCTCTTGGTGGCCCGCGGCACGTTGGCAATTTAGTTGAACAATTGCTAAAGCTACATTGCCACCTCCTTTGGCCCTTATAATACCAATTAGAGCTTTGCCAACACAACAACCCTGTCAGGTCCCATCACAGTGCTTAGCCATCACATCTACTTACACACCAACAACTATTCAATTATCCACGCCCCCAGCCTGCTTTGTGGTGCACTCGACTGCAGCAGCAGCAGCAGCACCACCACCACCACTGTCTCATCAAATAAAAGTCATTTGCACTTTTATACAAATTACTTCCAGTCACAGCTCTGACCAGTGGCTAACAAAGGCGAGAGAAAACTTTCACAAATCCCAACTTGACCTATTGGCTGCTTATAAAGCACAACTGGGCAGAGAGCATTGAGCGTCAAGTTTACAATGGAATCTACTCTAGATAAAGTTCTATAGATTTCTAACTACAAAGTGGCAAAGGCATTCCAGCATTTATTATTATTTATTATTATTTATAATTAATAAGATTAATAATCTAACTTGATTACTTTGTTAACTTTTCTAACTCAGCTTCTGCTACGGAGCGACAGAAGTAAAGTAGGAGGGACAATAGAGAGTAAAAAGAGAAATAACGGCTTAAATATATTTACAGCACACCGCACTTTGAATGCTCTTGTAAAAATATATTAATACAGAGAGCTATAAATATTGTATGGAGTGAGACAGTAGAGTAAAATTTAGCTTGAAATCAGAAAGAAATTGAAAAATAACTAAACAATTGTGATTACTGAATTATGTTCCAATATATTTATATATTTTGTTATAGCTAATAATTAAATAAGTAAAATATATCAAATTAATTATATCAAAAGGAATCTTCCGCCGAAATTATAGCAATACAAATTTTGTATGAACTGTCTGTAATACAATCAAATTTAAATTCCCTCAGATCCACATGAGTCTGCAGAGAGATACAAGCATAATCAAAAGGACAATGATAATTGGAGATAATAATCAAGAGCTTTCCGTCAAGTGTAAAAGAGAAGCTGATTTACTTATTTGCAGGTTTTATACATCGCGAACAGAGTATAGAGGGTATATTCGTTTGTGTTTTCATATCTAATATTTAATACTCAAGTTATGATGTCTTATATATAAAAAGAGAAGACTGCTTTTCAACCTCAATTGAAATCATTGATAGAATTATAAACCTAAGCATAAGTATTACATAGTCGGCTATGCGCGACCCCGTCATTTATTGTGCTTTCCCTTTGCTCGATTTTCTCAGTTCGCTTTTTTGCCTTTGGCTCGAACTCAGGTTCATTATGCTTCAACGTCGCATAATAAAAATGTCAAATGGCGACAAATATGACAGGATATACGATACTAATGAACTGTCACAGCGGCCAGGCCAGGATGTGGCTAAGGGAGAGCAAAAAGTTAACGCACATTGGCAATTTGATTGCGCCGATTGGATGCGGCCCACTGGCCCCGCCGCCCACTTACCCTTGTTCGATTAACGGCGGACATAGGCGGACATAGTTACTTGGCTAGCGGTGTTCGGGCACAATAGCTAAATTGAAATTGGATTTGTGGCGCGAAGTTCGCACAATAGATGGCGCCACGGGCAGTCGAATATGAAAGCGATATGGAATATATTTTTTAATTAAAATGAAAGAAGCAGCAACGGCCTTGCTGGAGTGTATACAGCGATCAGTGGAAGGTACACACACACACACACACACACATACTGAGTGTTAACTCTTAGAGTAGAGCCTTGGACAGAAAACTTGTAAGGAGTTGGCCCAAGTCGCAGTTGGCATTCGGGAAAACGGAATGAAAAACTTTTTCGTCCAGATGAAGTAGAAGAAGTTGCGCCGAACCTCGACGGGAGATTGGCGCACAAATGAGCATCAGCAACAGCAACAGCAACAGCAACAGTAACAGTAGCTGCAATCACAATCGCAATTGCAACAGCAAAGGCAACGACAACGGCAACGGCAACGGAAAATGCACAAAACTTAACCTAATGAACATTAAGATAATGCAACAACAAGAGAGTCCGACCCCTGGAGTGCGGCTGGCCTGTCCCTCGGCTACATAATTCTGGATTCGACCTTAGAGCAGCCACAAAAGTTTTGCTTACTGCAACGAAACGAAGCCAGCGCCATCTCCAAATGCATTTCTGGCATTGGACAAAGTCAGAAACTTGCGCAGCGCCATTTGCCATTTGCCAGTTTGCATTCCAGCAGCAACATAAAGTTTTTAGCTTATGTTGTGATTTTTATGGGCCAGCGAAATAAACGTGGAGCGGGACCCAGCTCAAGCTGAGTGCCACAAAATGAAGATAAGTTTTATGTGGCGCGGAAATTAAGAAGTTTGTTTATAGTAATACCTACTACACTACACTACACAGTTTAGGCCATGGCCCATACCACTGCACTGGCTGGCTAAATGTTTTCCCATTACCAAATGCCAGCTGCCAGCTGCTAGCAGCCAACTGCCAGCTGCCAGTGGACGCAAATGACTTGAGGCTTGGCTTCAGCAATGTCACTTGGAGTCCTTTTGAAATTGTGATTAAATGTATTAAGAATTCATTAGTAGTATTGTAGTTGTGCCTATTGGCAGGACACCGACACCGACACTGACAACTGACAACTGACACTGATACCGACACCGACTCGAGACCATCATTAAATATGCATTCATTTTACTCAACAAGGCATTAACATTCGTCCCACTGAGCTGGCCTCCTCTCCAAAGGAACCTGCAAATGCCACTCTAATGCCCTGCCAATACCTTGTTTTTAATTGAAACAATGGCAGTTGGCAGCTGGCATTTGGAGCCTTAAATGCGGATTCCATTTAATGCAATTTTAATTTCAATTGATCGAGCTCAAATCTAAAAATAAACTATTTCAACAATATACAGCAGAATTGCAATCTATCTGATTTATTTACTCGCTTTAATAATATAAGAAATTAAATTCTATTTAATTGATAACAAACAATATAAGAAATTAAATTCAATTTAATTGATATCAATTCCAATTTCATAAATGAAAAATTATTTATCTAATTGGACTTTTAAGCTTTTTGGAATATAATGAACAATAATTACAAGAATACCTTGAATAAATTTGTAATGAATTTTAGTAAATGCTTTTTCGACTGCTGCTGGAAAATAAATAATTTAATAATACTTTTTAAACAATGCAATGTTTGGTTTGTATTCGACTACAATTTTATTGTAAATGATTAAGTATGTGTGGTCATTATTGTTTAGGAATTAAACATTCTCAAGAAGATAAAAAATTTAAAACTTAAAACTTAAGGTAAAAGACAGCACCATTTGAGCTGCATTATATTATAGTTCGACAATCGGTATTTAGAATTAATCTTTATATCATAATCCTTTTCTTATGCCCCTATACCTTATATACATTGTCTGAACTTTATGCTCAAATTGCCTCCTCATCTAACACTTAGAGACGCGCTTGCACAAGTGGCATAAGTCATGCTGCAGTGGTTAAAACGAACCCTTTTGCTGCTGCAGCCCACAGCGTCTAAGTCAACACACCTGAAACGTACGCCAAATGTGCCCGCACACACACGCACACACACACACACACACACACACACACACACACACACACAGACAGACAGAAAGAGTTAAACAATAAATCCGCATTAAGTTTAAACGCAAACACGTCGCACACGAACTGAAAGAAACGCAACTCCGCTTGCAACTTACCGTCTGTCGACTAATTAACTCACCTGCATGTGGGTAAAAAAGTTCATGGCGATTAGTTTGGCAAACCTCAGCGAAACCCATAAACTGTCGTACGACAACTTTCAGCAATTAATTATCCGCAAAGTTTTCAATTACGAGCCAATTACGAGCAGCCATCAACCCATTATCTCGCACACACTCGACACTCGGCACTCGAGCAGGAAGAGAAAATAAATAAAAATAGAAGAGTCAAACGAAATGCTATAGAGCAATCGACGTACGACTAACTCCCCACCAGACCCAAGCCTAACTCAGCCCAACTCTACTCTGCTCTGCCCTGCTCTCCGATGTTGCCAGATGAGTGCGTTAACGCACACGACTCGATGACACGTTTTGCCCGGCCACATCACGGCGGAAGGTATGCGTCCGCCGCCATTTTACGGAAATGCAGCCAGCGCTGACTGGCAAATATGGCGCCCAAACAACGCTCCCCCTCGACTGCGCGAAATAGTGTTTTTGTGCAAATTTGTCCGAAATCGCAATCAAGTCAATGCAGCTGGCAATGAGGCTTGCATCAGGGATTTGGAAATGCGCGGAATGAGGCTTTGTAAACGTCATCTGTGTGCGTGTGTGTGTGTGTGTGCGTGTGGCTCGGAGTCTGTTGCATTTTCGGCAACATTTTGTTGACAATTAAAATGTACTCTTCATTAAGGTATGATTGTGCATTCCGTGCACAGTCGAACAATTTCGAAATTATTATGCCAGCAATGCGATGGCAACGCATGAACAATATTTGACAGCGAACATCACGAGTTCCTAAACACTAAACGAGTTACGAAAGTTCAAATCAATTGTTGTTATCATCCATGTCAATAGCTCCGGCATCAATAACCTTTGCCATAGACAATAGCTCCACAAACGACTAACATTGTGCAGTAAACATAGATGAATAAATCATTTAATTATTGAAATTAAATTATTGTCATTTTGAGAGTAATTAACTAGGACAAAATTTCAATTCGTGCGGTCAGAGTAATTTAATTGACTTTTAGGAAATGCAAGCCTTCAGTCTGCAAAATTTTAAAAATAGTTTAACTATTGTATTTATTAACTAAATGTCTTTCACTTTAAAATAATTTATTTAAATATGCGAAACTTCTAAGAATTTCAAGAAACATATAGCCTTAACTTAACTTAAAGTATGTATTTTGCGTTATCTCAATGATCGTTATAATAATTAATAATATTTAAATTTAAAATATATTATATTTACATCAAATAAACATAAATATTTAAACAATAAAGGTATATTTTTTACATTTTTGCTTAACATACTTAACAATTTTAACACTTACCAACAGACAGAAGGAGAGGAGAAGCCCCGCGCTGCACTGGACGACTGAGCACCAGAAGAAGAAGAATGCGACTGAAGCTGCGCTGCAGCAGGCTTGCCTTTATATAGGGCAGCGACAGCGACAGCTCCACTCAAGTCAAGCTCAACTCTTTCTGAGTTGCTGCAAGAAGCAGCTCTAAATGCTCTGATTGGTCGCCTAATGATCGACTGTGAAGACTGACTCAGAAAGAGGCTCAAGAGCTGAGCTTGACTTGAGTGGAGCTGTCGCTGCCCTATATAAAGGCAAGCCTGCTGCAGCGCAGCTTCAGTCGCATTCTTCTTCTTCTGGTAGTCAATCGTCCAGTGCAGCGCGGTGCTTCTCCTCTTCTTCTGTCTGTTGGTAAGTATTAAAATAGTTAAGTATGTTAAGCGAAAATGTAAAAGTTATACTTTTAATGTTTATTTAATGTTTATTTAATGTTTATTTAATGTTTATTTAATGTAAATATAATATATTTAAAATTTAAATATTAATAATTATTATAACAATCAGTTAGCATATGAAAAGCAAGTCTTCATATGTACAGTCTCGACTAGAGCACTCTTACTTGTTTATTAACAAACTTCACGTGCGCGTGCTATACACGAACCCAACGAAAAAATTTAAGTCTCTAGCTTGCCTATATCGACGCGTTCAAACATACGGACAGATGTCATCCAGATTTTTATAATAAATTTATACTATTTATATTGATTATACTATCCAAATATGCTTCTATCGTCGAAATTTTTTTATTTATTTCTTGGGAACGCCTTTTAAATAAAATAAAAATAAATAAAGTCATATACGATTTACTTTGAATCCTAAGCTGAAATACAAAAGTTTAATATATAATATTAAATTATTATTAATTTCTAATAACAATAGAGCACTTTGCCTGCTTGAGACTCTGTTTTAGCATAACAACCCTAACAAGTTCTGTTTGACTGAGTCTTAAGCAGCTTTTTGAATTGTCATCGAGTTTCGATAAGCGTTTGAGTGGCAAGGACAAACATTAACTCCCAGTGGATATTTGATTAATAACAGCTGGAGACAAATTGACACCCACGTGTAATGAGCTCCCCATGAGCGACGTCTGCCAAATTTATCAAGTCGCGTGTTAATAATGACCCCAACGAGAACAAAAATTGATTGAACTTAATTGTGCTCCGGCCCAAGTGCGCACTGAGTTCATATACATAAATGGGTCATTTAATCGAATTGCATCTATTTCGGGCGCAAACAATACGTCGAGTGTAAGTGGTTTAGATGCGAGTGATTGACTTGAAGATACCCAGTCTGAGAATTCATGGTATAAAGTACACAGAATAGTTACATCATTTTAATAGAGATATATGTGGAAGAAGTGATGTATAGATAAATTAATCATTTCTCATTTGTCCTATTATATGACGGAACATATAAGTTGAAGCTTTTATAACGAAGTCAATAACTTTCACAGCAGTATTAGAGCTTTTCATACTCAAATCTCATATCTTAGCTGTCTTAATCATAAATAGCTTATAATATACCTATATAAAATGTTAATCATTTCTAATTTAGTCTTACATTCGAATGCTTTTCTGCTAAATATGTCAAATCTGTTTGCCATGTTTTCAATAATTACAGGGTATAATACGAGATCTTATCTAAATTGTGCCATGTTAAGCTTTTAGTAGAGCACTCGACATGAATTAAAATAAAGTCGATATATACATATATGTCTGTATATATGTACATATATGTATATATACTCGTATAGTTGTATTTTCAGCATTTGCATTATTTATGAAACTGTCGGGCAAAGGCAGCCAACACAATTCACATCAGGTTAAAAGCCACGCAATGCCCCTTGCTGCAACTTGACAGAGAAATTGAAAATACAATATATATATTCAGATATAAACATATATACGAGCATTAAGAGAGATAACGGAACACATATGCATAGCTCTGCCTTAAAGTTTAATTGAAAAATATTTAGAAATGAGAATATATCGACTGACGGCAGCTTGACTTTAATTCATCTCAGCACAATTTGATTGAGCTGCAATGGAAAGCAGCTGAGTCATCGTCATCTACTATGGAGCACTTTCAATGGAGAGAATCTGAAAATGAACACTTTCACGTCACCTTATCCGAGCGCATTTATCTAACATTGCCAATTGGATTTGTAATGTGTAACGTGAGCGTTAGGTCAGATAATCCGACGGGATAACAAAGCAATAAGTCGCACACACGATTGACGACTAATCGGATCAAATTGCAATAAGCTGCGCTACCCTCTTATTAAAAGTGAGCTTTACTGTTGCATAATTAAATTCGAACTAAAAGAAGATTAACAAAAAGTTATACAATTAGATTTGTGTATGATGGAAATTAGTGCTATAACACTAACAGGAATTAACCAACAATCTGTTCGCTCATTGTCTTTATCTTATAAATATTAAGAATACTTTAAGCGTAAATTCACAGATTTAACTTAAGGATACTTTAAGTCTTTAAATAATAAAATATAGGTATATTATATCTATATATATATATATATTATACATAAGTCTAAATTTAATTTCTGCAAGCGTGCATTGCACATACAGCGTTGCTCAACTAAATAGGTTCGGCAGTGTTTAAAGTTTAAGAAGTTATATCTACTATAAAACTTGTTATACAAATAAATGATGCCTATTTACTAATATTTCAGTAGGAACATTTAAACGTTACCTATACTCCTATTTTTGTTATTTTAATCTATTACTCACAATGAATTGTAAGGTTTTAAGCAATGCAATGAATAAAATAATAATTAATATAAAAATAAATAAATATAAAATAAAAATTAAATCAATTTTATTTTACAAAAAAAAAAAATAATTCAGTTATGATGAAAAAACTTTCAGGCCTGTTATTTTAATTTATCATAATTAATATAATATATAAAATAATAAATAAAATAAAAATAAATATATAAAAACTAACAACATTTTGTTTAAAAAAAAAAAAAAAAAAAAGTAATAAAAATAATAAAAAAAAAATAAATAATGAAAAAACTTTCAAGTCTTTCAATTTCAATTTAATATAATTAATACAATTTTCTAACAACATATCTAAAATTGTGATATTTTTATATTTTTCGGCAAATTTAAAGTCCTGATACTTGTTTGAATCATAATTGATTAATTACAATATATCATCTAACAAAAATGCAGCGATAATACTTTTTAATGAAAAAATAAAAATAATTGCAAACCTATTTAGCTGGACCGGACTGTATTTGTAGAAAAAGCTTTCAAGTTGGGGTCGTGGCAAAAAGAAATGTGCGCAATATAAATTTATTGGTCAAGCCATTTCCATTTGGAGCGTAGTCGCTGCTGCTGTAAAGGGTATCAGAGGTAGTCGAAGCCAAAGTCAAACAAATTCCAAGAGCATTGGCTCCACGTTTAAGCGTATTGAAATGAAGGTCATTCAAACTGCGTTGTCCGATGTTGGTGACTCTTGTGAGGTGGTGGTGGTGGTGGTGGTGCAAGGACAATTGAAGTGCGCACACGGCAAACTTGTAAAGCACTCAGTTAAATTGTCCAACTGACTGACGCGTATGCCCTCACAACAGTACCTCGGACACACACACACTCGCACACACACGCACTCAGCGAGAGCTTCGCAAAGTGCTTACCATCGCAGTGCAAGGATAACGAGCACTGGGCTATGGCAGCAATGGCGCAAAATGGCGCTACAGCCGGAGAGTGGGGAGACAGTGAAATATTGAAATACAATTGAGTTTAGAATTTGGCAGGCGAGAACGCTTTAAAAGCAACGGCAGTGACGGTTGCCAAGGCATGAGACCGAAAACTGAAGACTTTGTGGTCTCACTGTCAGCGACAGCGGCTCACTCAAAGTGTAAATCCTTTACGTAGCATGTAGCGCGGCCCGTTCCGTTCCGGCACACGCTCCTTCGTCAATCAACGGCGGCCAACGCCATTGAGTGGGACACGTTCCGTGCAAGTTTCCTGCTGAGCCAAAGTTCACAACAAGCCAGGCGACACATGACACGTACTCGGTTCGACTTGGAGCCCGGCCCTCGTCTCGTTCCGTCTGGCCGTGTCGTATCGTAGCGCGCCCCATTTTGCCTCATCCACGAGTCGGGATTATTTTTAGTTTTTCTCTTTTCGGCAGTATTTTAAAGTTTAAAGCTCTTTTGTGGCATATTTGCATATTAAGTGGCATGCGTTGAACGTTTGCAACTGACGCAAGTGCCCCAAGCATCTCTCTCAACAGCAACAGCAACAACAACAACAACAACCGACGAGTGTGTGGGCGCATGAAAGGCAAGTGGAGCAAGCTGAAGTAGATGGGGTGTTAGCTGCTATAGTTTGGAGCTTGACGCAGGTGGAGCTGTTGTTAGTTTGCGTAGGCTTATTGTTTGAGCCCCCGAAACCGTAATGCCAAGTTGCAAAATGTCAAGAATCAGTGCCAGCCACACTCATTGTGTGTGCGGATTATAGCACTCTCACCAGCCCACTCTCCCTGTCTCTCTCTTTCACTCTCTGTCTGTATACGACTATGCTCAGAATAACTGTTAAGACTTTAAAAGCTCGACAAGCTAAAACATCAAATTACCATAGGATAAAAGGATTTTCTGATTTAATTTATAATGAAAGGAACTTTCGCAAATACATTTTCACATTTATCATACTTAAACATTAAAAACTTTACATATATCACGCGATTACCGAACCAAACAACAGACGGAACAATTATATCTAGACATTAACATCTAAAACTCTCTTCAATCGGAGGAAACTGACTCATTTCGTTAAAAATTCCTTAAAACTGAAGACCTATAGCCAACTGTGATGGTTCTTATGTACATTCGTATTGAGTGTGTGTGAGGCAATCCGTTTACTGGCCATGCATAAACTGGTCCACATCTTCGCTGATGGTCCTGAGTATCATTTCGGCTGGCTTCGAGCAGCCATTGATGACCCCCTCGACACACGCTCGCACCGTAATACGATAGTATTCACTGGGCTTCAGGCCGGTCGCATTGTAATAGTGCTGAGTACCAGGTAAGCTGATGCCAATCGGTTCTTCCTCAACGACGCATTTCTGCTCCAGTTGATAGCTGACAGATGAATGGATATCCTTGCACTTAGGCATTGCATGCAGAATGGCAAACTCGGGTTTGTTTGTGTCCTGCAACTGACGCATTCTGTCCTCGATGTATTTCCGAAATATTTCGTACTGTTTGGCTGCGTCGCTCTCCTCCTGTGAAACTGGTTCGTTCTGGCTCTCGACGAGCGAAGGTGCCAGAGTTGTGGTGCTCGTAATGTTGTCGTAGGCTACTATCGAGGGGCCAGCAAGAAGATCCTCAAAGCTCTTAACCTTGTCAAACTTTTCCTTCTTAGTCTGCATTCTGCGACGTCTGGAATAATGGAAAGAGACAACTCTCAAAGAGAGAACACTCACATCAATCTGAAATAATACTCACGAAACATATATTAAATTAGGCAGTGCATCCTCATATATTATCTGCTCCTTATTGTAGTAGTGCTCATCCTCCGGCTGTGGGCCCGAATTATACGGCACAAGATCATTGCAGGTGCAGTCGAACTCACAGGTATCGCATGTCTGGAACGTGGGATAGTTCTTGGTGGCGGCCTCTATCTTGGTCAGATTCAGAAAATCAACGTTCACAACGTATTTGGATATGATGCCATTGGGACGAAGTGGCGGCCACCAGTATACCATCTGCGAAGCGGAGAGAAAATATAAATAGGAAATTCAGTCAATTCAAATCACTTACAATCTGCGTGCTGTGGTCCGAGCTGCCGTGCAACTGGCTCACAGGACTCGGCTTGCTGGGCAGCGTGCGAAAGTAAAGGATCTTGGAGTAAGCATCGACCTGCATGTGGTAATCGGTGCGCGTCAAGGTCTTTACAAAATAGGCATACTGCGTATAGGGCTTGAGGTTCGAGATGACATGACGACGATTCTTGCTTGGAGAGACATCCATTAGCCAACTAGAAGGAAGTCGAATAGGTAAAATATTTTTCAAGGAATTAATTTCCACGCTCACTCACTCGTCGTGTCCACAGCCGTGTCGTCCATCGTACATCGTTATATTCCGCTGCGGCGCCTCCATATAGTGATAGGAATAACCTATGAGAGTTTCCACATCCTCGGCTTTCATAAAATCTACCACAATGCGAACTGCCGTTGAATTCAGATCCTCCACTTTAACGTTCAGAGTGCGCACCGAATCGCCACATATCACCCGCTCGCCATTCGAGTTGGGCGATACATCCGCTATGGATATCTTCCTGACACTCTTCAGCGAGGGCTGCAGGCTTTGGATCTTTTCATAGCATAATCTTGGATTGAGGTGAAAGAATACAGTGCCTCTTTGAATGGCCACCTGCCGATTGACTGGCCAGATATGTTCCATGTGATAATTGTTGACAACATATAGGGCATATCTGAAAGTTGAAATATTAAAATGATTTAAATTTTCTTTAGATACTGTGAAGGGAAACAAAAAAATAGAAAAGCTGTAAACTCTGTGAGCTTTAGAATATAAATAACTAAATAAACGTTGCTAGATCTTGAAGAGATTTAGATTAGCAGATATATAGATTTTTATCTATATTTCATGTGAAGTCTGTGAGACTATACAAAAAATAGAATATTTTAAAGCTCTGTAGACTACAACCTAAATACGAAATTAAAAGATCTTAATTCTTGAAGTCTTCGAGCTACATTGTTTATAATATCGATATTTTATGTCAAACTGGACTTCGGCTTCAAAGAGAAGTTCATTTACTCGTTTTCATTAGCATATAACTCAACCTACTTATTTTCAATCAGCTGGTCACCATGTATTGTATCCAAGTTGCTGAGGAAGGTCAAGGACATGAGCTGAGCGGAGTGTATAACCTTTAGGTAGCCGGTGATCTCCTTGATGCTACCCATTGCTTGCTCTAGAGCAGATATAAGTTTTTCTAAAATAATTAAGGCAGTTTATTATATTGTTTTTTCTGTTTTATAAAAGTTTCACTTGCTTACCTTTTATATCCACCAACTCTATGACCAGCGATCCATTGATGCTCACACAGTCTTGCAATTGCTCCAGATCCGCCATTCGCTTGATATGGAACACACCCTTGCACTCCAGCTGGCACTGGAGCGTTCCATTGGCATCAATTACTGGCGTGTGGTTATTGGGGCAATGGTCCATGCAGCGGTAGCCACGCGTCAACGGAATTAGATTAAGCTGACGACATTCCTTATACGGGATGCACTGTCTCTTGTGCAGCTCGTAGCTGGCAATGCACTGATCCACACAGCGACCGTTCCGACGATAAGTGCCACAGAGCGTACAGTTCTGGGCCGAGCAGCCCGTAATGCAGCTCTTCTGGCAGCAATTCCCTTTCGCATCGCAGCCATTCCGACCACAGCTCTTGGGACACTTTTCAGTTTGCGGCGGCTCGATGCGCACCTGGGTCGCCTGCATATTCCAGCAATGCTGCGTATGATTGGAACGAATCGTATAATCGGCAGAAAGCCCGCCGCAGACAGGACAATGATTCGGCGACTTGTTGAGCTTTAAGTATCAAAATTTTAAAATATATTTTGTTACTTGTTTTGCCAGGGTCAAATATTAATATGATTGGATTAAGTGTTATACTATTTAGTTAGACAAACATTATCAAAATCTCTCATGTTACAAAAAGCATTAAATAATTTGTAAAAAAAATGATTAAATATATAATAATTTTTTTTAATAATTTAATTTTAACTCCGCATTATATAACTCTAGCAGACTTTTCTTTTTTGTAGGTAATTCAATCATTTTATTTATATAAAATTATAAGTCTATAAGAATCCAGATATGTTGAAATACAGAACTTAGAAACGAATAGATCTCTGCTTAACTCACCTTTATATAGAAATGCTGCTTTGTAGCATTCCCTGAGAGGTAGACCCAGTCGACGGTATGCACGAAGCACAGCATAGGATTACTCTCGATTCGAACATGACCGTCTTGAATGCGCTGCAGCTGCACCAGACCTAGCTCCCTTAAATTGCGGTTCTCGTAGACGGCCAGGGCATACAGATTCAGCAGCAGCTCTCTTCCGCGTATTAGGCGCAGCTTGGGAAAGATTGTCTCCAGTGTGAGCAGCCCAATGGACCGATAGATCAACAAATAGTCACTGATCTCTGTTACCTCGCTGCTCAGCTCGGTCAGGTTTACGTCGCTGGGCAGCTGGAGGTGCGCAATGCGCACATGGCCCACCACAATGCTGCAGTTGCGCAGTTGCTGCAAATCCGAGACGCTTCGCAGCTCTAAAGAGCCGCAAATGGTTTCAGATCTCGTTGCAGCTGGCCACAGCAACAGCAGGCAAAGCACATGCCACATGTCGACTCTGTTCCGTAGTCAACTGACACTTTCAATTGAGAGCACTTGACCCAATTGGCCCCTTTAGCATTGATGTACGCAGGCGTAAGTTGAACGACAGCGCGAAGAATGGAATAGGGAAATGGGAAATAGGGAGGGCAATTAGCGCAACGCGACAAAAATTACACACTTGAATGCCAATGTCGTTTGATGTTCACCCCGAGTTGTGGCTATTTATGGACCCGCTTCCGAGTGGGACACGCGCTCCGCTAACGACGACGTTTCGGTTTCAACTGATTTGACCGGCGAGCAAAACAACGCACATCGGCGATTCAGTTCGATCTCTTCAATTAGCTAGAGCCCTGCCTCCGTCTTTGCTGATTTGTTTTGTTCTTACTTTTCGGGCCTGAGGCCAATTCTTCGCTTCAAAATTCCTCAATACACCAGTTGCAAAATGTTAGTGCCTTTCGCATTCTACTTCTTTGTATAGCCGCTTGCTCATTATTTTGCGGCGGGTGTAAACGAATTGAGGAAGAGTGCAAAAAAATCGTATACAGTGGTGTTGTTCGAAGGGGCTGAAGTTGAATAAGCAATTATTAATGTTATTAAATAAATAAACAACATTTGAGTCCGAATGTGCCGTGTTGCTATATATACTTCATCTGAGATATATATGTTACACTTTGTGATTTTCAAATGGTTAACCCCATTCCATTAATGTAACCCCGCCACTGTGGATCTTATCCAATCCCTTTTGTCTTGTCTCACGTGCTTGTGTCGATTCTTTCAGGCAGCTGTTGCCCTTCAATTTAGTTAGTTAAGTCTTCCACTTCCTTTCTGCCGGCAATAAGAGCAAGCCCCACCCCCTGCGGTCCTGCGGTCCATGGCGCAACAATGCAACTGACAAACCAGTTTGCCAGTTGCAGTCGACGTCACCGTCGCCGTTGCCGTCGCCGTCGCCGTCGCCGTCGCCGTCGCCGTTGACGTTGCCCTTATTGTCTGTTTCACTCTCTTCTTTTTGTTTTGTTTTGATTGTTTTCTTTAGATGTTGCGTTCGCTGATAACAAAAACAAAAAAAAAAGCGGCGCTGCGCAAAAATTAAGTTCTAACGGCGAACATTTCAATTAGCGCAGAGCATAGCAGAAAACGGCGAGCAGAAAGCGAACCGCAACAAATGTGAGGAAATAGCATAGAGCAGACAAATGCTTCGGTTTAGTTGGGCCAATTCAAGTACAGCTAATGCTTACGATGCGCAATTGCAAATCTGTTGCAATGGAATCGAACGAAATTAAAAATAATTGAAGCGAAATTGGAAATTCACTAAGAAAATAACAGACAATGCTATGGGAGTGAATCGAACAGATGTTGTGTTTTGCGCAGCTTCAGTTTGTTTTGTGTGGCTTAAGACTTGTTATAGAGTAAAACTTAAATAAACCCTTCATTCATCAAGCAATTGAAAGAATTCTCTCAAACATAGATAATAAAAGTGCCGCACTAACATACTTTATGCTACAACTAGAAGCAGTATAACTCTGCATTTATGGAGAAATACAAATTGGAAATATAGAAATTCAAATTTATTCCCATATGCCGCAAATCGCATTGCGACAAAATATGTAGTTATGCGGTTATAAAAACGGGATTCGTGTCAAAAAACCAAATGTGATAGGATAAATTCATGAGATGACTAACCTCACACCTCATTGGATCACGTTGATATTCATCAGATACCCGATATGTCTATATATACACACCTATATATGCCTATATATATATATACAAATGCATATGCAGTCGGCCGTGCGATTCGCTAAATCAATTTGCAAAAGTATTTTTGCGGTTCGTGGTGATGAGTAGAGTAAATTGAATGCTGCATACTTTCAGGCGGGACGTCAAACCGTGTGTGTGTGTGTGTGTGTGTGAGTATATGAAGTTGTAGTGTGCCCCGTTATAGTAGTTTCCCGGGCTCAGCGGTTATTGAATATGCCAGCTGGAGCGACACGGTGGACGCAACCACACGGCCGCACATCCACGAGCTATATAATCCACTGGCACGCCGACTGGGAGACACCTTCGGCATCATCGACGTTGGAGGCGGCAAACACGTAACGGCATTTTGTGGCGCGTGATGGGAATCTCTAGCAGTTTCAGCTACTATGGAACGTGTACATATGCCTACACATATACTTATGCCACACACACACATGCACACCCACACATACATTGGTGTCGGATGGGCGCCCCATAAGTCAGTCGGTCCCACGCACGTCGTTGCATTTAAGTGCCAAATTAGAGCTGCGGACGAGCTGACGCGAACTCCAACTGCACATGACAGCCATTTATAAATCAAGCGTAGGACGCATCTTCTTATATGCAATTTATAGCATGTCAATTCAGTCAGCAAAGAAAGAAAGAACTGCTGCCTCATCATACCTATTAGCTCTCAAGCAGTTGCCGGCGCCTAAAATTAATTGAGTTTCTGCAAAAATGCTGCTGCAGCTGCCACTCCGCCGGTTGAGATGCCCCGTCCATGGCACTTCTGACTGTGACTGTGACTGTGTGCTTTGACATTGAGGCAGTCTGCCTCTGTCAGCCAGTGCCTCAGTGAATCAGTCAGCCAATCAGTCAAGCCCTCATTTGATAGATGTGACATCCAGCGAGAGCTGACTGCAGTTAGAGTCTCAGCGTTAGTAAATTCTGGAATTGGATTTGAGTTGCAGTTTACTAATAGTGTATGTACTAGGATGTATATAACTAGTGTATATTAAATAATATATACATATATGAGCAAATGTATATTGTGTGCTTCTTTTCTTCCTCCTTTCTTATACTTCCCTCAATAATTTAATGGCTGTGCCCCAAAACCAATTCCCAGTGCGCTGTCTTTGCATAATTTGTTCTTTCAGACTGTCCATTTCTAGTCACGTTCTCTTTGTCCACTGAATTCACAACGAGACTGTGCGAATGGCCTAGGTAGCTCTCTTTCTCTATCTCTCTCTCTCTTTCTCTCTCTCTCTCTCAGCAACAGCAGCAACTACGCTCAGCAGCAACAACGCTCAGCAGCAGCTACGCTCAGCAGCAACAACGCTCAGCAGCAGCTACGCTGAGCATCAACAACGCTCAGCAGCAGCTACGCTGAGCAGCAACAACACTCAGCAGCAGCTACGCTGAGCAGCAACTACGCTCTCTCGATATAAAAGTTAACGGATCTGTCAAAAGAGGGAGAGAGAGAGAGCGAGGAACAACGATAGCTGATCTAATGTAGTCGCTGTTGTGGCTGTTTTTCGACTGAAATGCAAACTCACTTGAATTGCACTTTTCTACCCTATACAAGCCTTCAGTCGCTCACTAATACTATTGCAACAGTAGGAGAAACTATAAAGAGCAATGACAGAGAAGCAGAAGCAGCGTAAACAGCATTAAATTCACATACGACACTTATACACAGATGCTTATACACTTACATCTGTATGTTCATGTATACATACCTACAGATATTCACTCCAATAAATAAACAAAATACAGTCTCAGAAAAATCTTATAGAACAATGCAAAAATGGTTTTAGAAACATGTCAATTGAAACGTTAAGCAATTTGTATGAAAATTCGAATTTAGCCTTTGTTGGAATGGGAACAATCAAGTGCATCACATACTTCAGACTAGTCGGCTGTTTACGTGTGGTTTACTGCTTTGTTCTTACGCACACACGTGCATGCACTCACATGGATAACTACGGCAGTAACTAAAAATAGAGCAAATGGGGAAAACATTTAAATATACCTACGTACATAGTTAACGGAATTCAGTTGCGTGTTGAATGGGTCCGCCTGCCCGGTCCTAATTTTATACCCACTTAGCATTTTGTGAAATCAAATTACAAATGTATTTATAATCTGTTAAGTAGCAATTACGTGTAATTGGATTAACTGACGTACACAATAGGAAGCCGACTAGAACTTTGGGCAAACAGGCTAGCGAAATTCCATTGAGGTAGCCAAACTGCGCAGTTTAATGAACTTTAATCCTCGAGCCCAGGTGTCCAGGCAATCGAAATGTCAGTGCCATGGCAATAACTCAGAAGCCAAGATGATTTTATGCGAAAAACTGAACATTATCTTCACAATGTTACCTGAGCAGATTCAATTCGAAGTTTTTAAAGCTGAAAGCAGTCGTTGGAAGGAGCCACAGGATGTGTTGCCATGCGAGCTAAAGTGCCTTAAAGGCAAAAATGCTTGGGGCGTGAATTAAGAATTTTTAGTCTATTTTACTATTGTATTATTTTTTATGTATTTAATATACATGTAACATTATTTGATGTCAAGAAATAAATTTTAGAAATTTGAAATGAAAGAATGTATAGAGAAGTTTTTAAAATTCTCAAAACTACAAAAAAAAAAAAAAAAAAAAAAAAAAAAAAAATTAAGTATGAAAAACTCTACCTCTAATTTTAGTCAAATATTAAAAATATTTTTTAAATTTTCATGGAAACAGTGTTTAAAAGAGGAATATTTTGAAAATTGTCAAAGATACGAAATACTCACATGAAACCCTAAAATCAATATTCCAAATACTCAGCACAACATAATAATAGTATTAAACGATTCATACATTTTTTACAGAGCTTCTGGTCATGTGTAAAGGGTAAATGGGGAAGTTTTAAAAGTTCTCAAAACTGTAAAGAAAACTTTAAAGATTCGGGATCAACAGAAGCAAACCTATAAATTTACTCTACTTTATGCTCAATTTTTGTACATTTTAATTACTCATCTAAATATTTTTTTCTTATACTTAAGTACAGTTCGAGAGTCTTTAAGAATGCAAAGTTGCCTCATCATACTCAATGCAAACAAAGTTTTCTATATCCAGAATTCTTTCCATTTATGTTTTGTCTGCTGTCAACGCATATGTGAAAGAGCGTTGCATATTTTACGACTGAGCACATTATGCTCGAGCCAATAAGGAGACAGCTGCCCTTGCCCATAACTGTTACCAGCCAGCACCAAACTCAGCTTCACGTAAACGCCATGTCGACACACACACAGACACAGACACTCACACACACTCACACCCACACACATGCAGAGAGACACTGAAACCTTCAAGTTTATGCAAAAGGTGCGCAACGCTTTCATTTGCTTATATTCCATTCTATATTCTTATTTCAATATAAATTGTGCCCGATGCTAGCCGGCACCCAGCTGTCTGTAGAGCGTGGAGCTCGGTCTTGGGGCCAACATCTACAGTGCCTGCTGCATTGTTCGCCTGCATTTTAGATTTTTATTTTTTATATTTTTTTTACCATCCTCTTTATCATGCAATGCAAATCGTTTGGCGTTGGGTTAAACATTTTTTCTCTACATTTTTATGCCATTCGCCTTTTGTTGCTTAAGCGTGTAATTTATGTGAGTGTGTGAGGGTGTGGGTGTGAGTGTGTGTGAGTGTGTGTGTGGCTGACAGTATGTGTATACTTCCGGATACTTTGCATGTCCTGGCACAACAATTTGCATATGGTGCCCATATAAAAGGTAGGTAAAAATTTTCTATTAGCCGCACATAAAGCTTAATTTATTGGCCCAGAACTTGGACTAGGGCTGCCCGCTGGCCAGAAGGAAGTTGCAATCAGTCGAAAACGTGGCAAGCCCTTTACGCCCTCACACCGGGGCCAGTGCAAAAGTAATTTGATATCAAAGTAAATTAATAATGCAAAAAGGTTTTCTGAGTCGCTGGAATTTTCACTTTGCGTGCAGCAACGGAATTCGATGCCGCCTGCCCGAGCTTTGGCCCCGCCCCAGCGCCCCTTTGTCAGACTTTTAAATGGATGAAAATATTTCAAAAAGCTCAACCAGCCATACAGCGAGCAGCGCCAGCTTGACAATATGGCAATCTGGCAATCTGACAATCTGGCAATCTGACTATCTGGCAGACAGCCCACCAATCAGCCAGCTACCCAGCATGTTAAAAGTTTTGGGACTGAATTGAAAAAGCTGCGGGAGCAGAGACCAAAGTTAAACCCCCGAACAAAACCCCAAGAACAACACAATATTAAAATCAAATTAAAGTCATTATTAAATTTGGTCGCTGCCTGCGAACAATGCGTGTTGAAAGCGTTGTCCTCGGCGCTTTGTCCTCCGTTGATGGCCAAATTAATTGCATATCTGATGGTGCTAAGATTCTGCATGCCAAGCATAAACCACTAAGCCGAATCCCATTCACCAGCGCCATGCCATGCTCATTTGTTGTGCCTTTTGCTCGGCGATAATTGTGACGGCGAAAGGAGGAAACTTCGTCGAGGGCTGGACTGGAAAATTGGGGTTGCCCAATCGCTGGTTGACTGCGTATATGACTTGGTTGACTTGGATATGCAAATGATACAAGGCAGGAGTCAAAAAGCATTTGTCTTGAAGAAGCTATTTCATATATTTTTATAAGTGCGCTAAATAACATTGAATCGCACATAAATACTAGTAGTATAGTTGATACAGAGTACTTCTAAATATCATCTTGTCACTTGGAAGATAAACTTTAGCACCACATTATTTACAGTTCAATCTATAAGGGGTTTGTCATCGGTAAATTGATGAATCTAAACTAAAACTATATGTTATAATTCTTTCTAATTTGTATTTGCAATTGATATATCTGACACTAGTGTACATATCCTCCGTTTAAAAAATCATTTTAATATATTTTTATATCCTTCAGTTTTTTTATCAATTCCTCTCTTAAGTAATATTTAGTAATTATGTATATTATTATATATTTATATTAAATATATTTTTATAATATATGCAAAATCTTTCCAGAAGAATACTTTTTGCATACATATTTGTTCTCTGCAATGTTAGGAACAACTCTTGAAGCTTTAAGACAACAGTATACCCAACACATTTTCTCCTTTTCAGCTGCCCACCTGTTCGGCAGCGAGACACGCTTACGCCGACATTCCTAGAAATGAGCAAAACAGCTCGTAGCAAACAAGCAGCGCACCTCAAATTTGTTAAGATTAGCACACAATTCGCACACAGTCAACAGCAGCGCCCCGAACATGGGCAGCATTGGCAACATTGACGCCAGTGGCCGAGATGCGGTCCGCTGTCTAATCTAATGGCTGCCGGCTGCTGTGGCAGCCTGTAAAACATTGACATTTGCTGTTATGTAATCAGACGCCCGGAGATATGCAACGAAAAACGAAAAACCGAAAATACCAAAAATGAAAAAACGAAAACGAAAAACGAAAAACGTGCGCCCCACCGACAACAGACAGCAGACAGAAGACAACGGACAGCAGACGAAACAAAGACGGAACGCAATAAATTGTCGCGTAAAAATTGATGTTTTATTTTCAGGTGCGTTGGTTTCGCCTCGTGTTTCTCTGCAGCTTTGGCTTCTGTTGTTCTAATTCTTAGGCACGCAAAACGTGCACAGAAAACACAAAACGAATTCCTGTGGTTAGCCCCAAAATAGATAAAAAAAAAGAACTTATGCAAATGCCTATATAATGTATAATCTTCCATCAAGTGTAACCGACTGCTTAATGCTCGCTCACAGAGCAGAGACAACTTGAAATATGCAACCAATTAAGTGCGAATTCAAACTTAAAACTAGTTACATTGAGATAATATTAAAAGAAAAAACAAAGCTTTCTAATATATATTATCTATAGTAATATCAGGTAAAAAATGTAAAATCTCTTCTCCACAAGAAATTTTTTTTATTTTGAAAATTTATTTTTAAGCCCTAAGATATTGTGTTTTATTTGTTGCAGTCTAGGACATTATCATTGATAAAAAAAAACTTATTGAAAATAATAGACTAATGTATGTGTATTAATTATTCTCATTAGAATTATACATAGTCATGTATCCAACTTTGGTTAGCGCCTATACAAATTTCGTTTTTAGTTTGTACTGATCTTAGCATACCATTGCCAGAAACCTATACGCTCCTTACAATGTATGAACAAGTATCAATATTAAAGTGTTTTAAGCTTAAACTAAGTATTTAGTCAATCTAGGTTGTAGTATATTAAAGCCTTTTGAAACTTTACTTGAACAACCATCTACATTATCTAATCATGCATAGGTCTAGACATTTTTTATCTTTTACTTAAAAACCACAAACTCCCTTTGCCCACGCTCATCTAACAATTCTCAACGCATTTCACTCTCAACACAAAAACCTAAGTATATCTGCATGATCTGCTCAGTAAGAGTCGCATGTCTATTCGATTCTATTCAATCACCTTGGTGAAATGTCGAGAAATAAATTTCCGTCTAATAAACTAAGCCAACCCTTTGGCAATGACATTTTCAGGAGCGACAAATCCAATTACCATTCTATGCCCTACGCCTACGAGATTGACTAGCCAAATGCTGGCTGTCTGTCTGACTGTCTGTCTGTCTGACTGCTATTGGATATGTCTGGGGCTACTGTTTCGTTAAAGCTAGAAAGACGCAGTGGCATTCACGATAATTTGACGCGGCATTTAGCTGAGCCATTTGTATCAAGTGGGCTTAGCAAGCTGCCACGCAGAAAAAGTGCCAAGACACAGCTGGCAAATTAATATTTTTGGCTCTTCGTGTGTGCAGCACGGCGTATGCGTAACCCGAGGCCAATGACAAGTGAAAAATGCCTTATAATCCATAACATGGCCGCATCTGATTTCGAGCCAACCAAGACGAACAAAGACCGGGAAGGCGAACAAGGACCAATGCCGTTCCGCCAACTGTTGTGAGGTGAATGAAGGTATGTATAGATGCATGTATGTATATAGTGTTACATACAAACATACATACATATACGTGTTGCTTATACTCTGCTCAGTGGTGTTTACAGGTATGCCTAAGCATGTGCATGCGTATATGTAGGGGGAGAATATATACAAAGTTGACTTTTCCCTGCTCCGTTTTTTTGTAAAGAAAGTAATTTTATTGCCCTACTCTGCAATGCTCATCAATATTTATTTATTATGAAAGGATTTAGTATTGACTAAGTTGTATCTCTATATACATATATACTCGCTCTTACTTACCTTCGTTCGTCCTGTATCTTTCTGTCTCGCTTCTCATCAATATTTATTTATTATGAATGGATTCAGGATTTACTTACTCTCGTTTGTCTTTCTCTCTCTCTCTCTCTCTCTCTCTCTCTCTCTCTCTCTCTCTCTCTCTCTCTCTCTCTATCCCTCTCTCTATATTTCTTTCCCTTCCTCTCTCTCTCTATCTCTCTCTCTCTCTCTCTTTCACTCTTTCTCATTCTCTCTCTCCCTCTCGCTCTCACACTAATTTTATTGCCTTACTCTGCGATTGTCATCAATATTGTTTCATTATGAATCTTCACATATTGTTTATTTATAAATCTAAATTTTTTTCTTTAAAAATATGAAAATATGTCTGAATCTTGTTTCTATTAAGAATATATTTAATTTTGCAATTTATGTATTAGATAATTATAAAATATTTTTGATTAAACCCAAAGCAGCTCTTAGCCAAGTCAACCGACAAACCATAAAAAAGGGCAACAGTCTTAGGCAACAAACCGCACTCCGCAAGATAACGATGTTCGGCTTTATTTTCGCTGCTTGGCCTCTGTTATCGTTAGGTTTGGCCCGGAGGCGGAATCATCTTTTTGCAGCAGCAGCAGCAAGTAACGAGATAGCGCTCCGGAAATTTGAGCAATGCAGCCAAATTGCGTTAAACCAAGCAAACCTCTCAAAGGGCATCAGTCCCCAATGGAACGCGCAGTCGAACGATGTCTCCGGCCTCAGACCCATACTTCAGGTCCAGACAACTTCACGTTTACCTCAACTAAAGACAAACTGTGCGTTGAAAGCATAAATTCTTGATTGCAATAGATGCTGTCGCTGGCGACTGCGACGGCGACTGTGACTGATACTGAGACTGTGACTGAAACAGCGACTGTTACTGCGACGTCGACATTGACGGCGTTGTCCTCATCGTTGTCAACGGCAGCGACGCTGTCATCATTTTGACATCTTCTCATGAACTTGCGCCATATTTCACTCAAGGGTAGCGTTACAAAGGCCAGCCACGCCCACCCACAGGACAACAGAGCGACAGGGCGACAGGCGAGCTGGCGAGCTGGCAAGCAGTTAAATTGCGTCCAAACGTAACAAAGGGAACACGTGACATCTGCGACACATAAATAAACCACCATTGTGAATTATTACGCGCCATCATCAGCCACGATTTCAGGAAAGGTAGAAAGTAGGGGAGTTGGAGGTGGAGGTGGAGGTGGAGCAGCATCCACCGTGCCATCGTCCAGATCGCTGTTTTATTTATACAGCTCAAATCAATGGAGACTAAGTCGCCGTAAAGCTCTCAACAGTTTGCGTCCCCTCAGCGCTGCCGCCTGGAGCGTGGCTAACACGGCGTAGCCCACTTTTGGGGCAAATTAAGTGCTTAAATTTCAATTAAAACTTGTGTCTTTCGATTTCAATTGGAAATTTCCCGCCATTAGGGCTTAATAACAGCGATACTTTATAGTAATTAGCTGCAGTCAAATTAAATTGCCTTGAAGCTCGGCTAAAAGGTAATAACAGTTTGACTATTTAGGGTTCAAATAAATTATATTTCGAATGACTTTCACTTCTTCATTGCTTTCAATTAGGCTAACAAGAAATTAACCAAATGCCAAAATACGTAAATACGAAAATTTCATTTACAGACTGAGTCGAGAGTCGAGTAAATCAAAGCAGCTGAGAATGTTGCAATCAAAAGTAATTGATAACGGTATTTTAGTGATTGGATTAGTAATAAAGGAGAATTATTTAGATGTTGATATTTGCAGATTTCTATGTCCTAGAGAAGGTCTATCTAAAGAAAACTTTTTTCTCACATAACAAATTTTTCAATAAATATTGTATTATATGATAGACTAGAGAAGAACTCTGAGGATCTATGCTAGAGCAATGGAGATAAGAGAGCAATGGATAAAAGAGATGTTCATTTTGAACAATTTGATAAGAGATTTCAAAATGGTAAAGATCATCACCAGTTCATTGGGTTCTTCGATGATATCTATCTTTCATATATCATAACTTTTAAACCAAATGAGATATTTTGAAAATCTAAATGGCATACAACAGAGAATTCTTTAAGCTTTAAACGACATCTATAGACATAGGTGATCCGCGCTCTGCCGACAGAGATCACACTGTGCAACGATCAGAAATAAACTATGCAAATCACACAAATGCGAATATGAGCGAATATATATTCTCAGTCTATTAAAAAAAGTTGAGCAAAACAGTCTTCCATTAAACCTCAAAAAACTGAGCATAATTGAAAATGAACTAACATATTTCAAGCTGAGTTAATTAAACTCGTTTTGAATTGGAAATGTGGAATGCAAATAAATGAGATCATTTGTTGCAGAAATTTATGTTTTTCTGGCTTGAAAATGCCTAATGCCAGTATTCAAAATACAATGAATCTTAGTTGAAATTTGTTGCCGCTTTGCTTTCTATTTTACGTTCGCCATTATTGCGAACGCCAGGCAGACAGACAGACAGACAGCTGGAATTCGGAGGGGCAGAAATTTGTATTCGTTGAGCTCACAATACATTTCGGCTGCCATTTCTCTCGATTGCTGTCTTTGATTGCAGCTGACCTACTTGCTGCCTGATTACCCAACCGCACACACACACACAGACAAACATGCATTTATAGAAACACATGCAGAGAGGAAAAGAGAGCACACACCATCGAATACTTTGCATAACTTAAGCCACATTCCGCATACCTCGCTGGCAAATAACTTTGCATATTTGGCGGCGCCTTTGCCTTTGCCTTTTGCCTTCGGCTCATGCCTTGATTTATGCAAAGTTTTCACTGCCGCCGCAGCAGCAGCAGCTACTTCGATTAATTGCTGGCAGAGTTCCCAGAGCTCCCAGTTAAATGCTCGCACGCTCCCCACTGCACATGAGAAACTTATGACAGGCAATTCGCGAAAAACCCCAAACCAACTCGCAAAGTATCACATTAATTTCCAGCTCGCTTTTTGAAGGGACTTCCAGAAGTTTTGTTTGCCAGCGACTTAGTTTGTCTCGTCTCCGAGCTAAGCTGTTCATTCTTTTTCTTCTGCTGCGCGTTTGTTTTTCCGTCAGCCTTAAATGCAAATTTTTGCCATTTATATGAATTTGATAAGCATAATGAAATCAGCGAACCATAATGAGATGTGCATTTCATACGTCTACTGGAGAGTGTTTTTCTGTCAAGATGCTGCGAAATCTCTGTGCATCGATTTTGCCAACAGCTAATGGAGGCCATGAGCTTAGTGAAGGCTTTCTTAAGTGCATTTGATTCTTATGCGCAAAGAATATAATTTAATCTTAAGCTAGAAAGAGAATATTTTTAGCTATTCACAAAATAATACTCATTTATGTAATGTATAATTATTTGTGTGTATTCATACTTATTTTTTTTTTTACAAATCAACAATGCTGGAAAACTTCATTTAAATATTAAATCATTATTTTCTATCTTCCTATATCATATTATATCTCATCTTTCTTTCTTTCTCTATCTCTATCTATAATCTCTTTGAACCTATACATTTTTTTATCCCAAATTCTGCCTCGTATTTTCCATCTCTCTCTATCTCATATATTCTCTATATCATATCTCTTACTGTCTCTCCCTTTCTCTCTGTCTCTCTCTCTCTCTCTCCCTTTCTCTCTCTCTCTCTCTCTCTCTCTCTATCTCTTACTTAATCTCTTTATCTCTCTTACTCTGAAATAGAGTATTCTCTCTCTCTTCACTCGCTTTTTTTCTCTCTCTCCCTTTTATACCCTCTATCTCTCTAACTGTCTCTCTCCTATATTGTAGTCTCTACTTGTCTTTCTCTCTCTCTCACTCGTTTATTTTCTCTCTCCCTTTCATAGTCTCTATCTCTGTAAATTTCTCTCACCTATATTGTGGTCACATTATATCTTACTTTTTTAGAGCTTTAGAGCTCTCTCCTCTCTCTCCTCTCTCTCTCTCTCTCTCTCTCTCTCTCTCTCTCTCTCTCTCTCTCTCTCTCTCTCACTCTCTCACTCTCTCTTTTTCTTTCCCTCTCTCTATCTTGGACTTTATTATTTCTTTTTGTCTCGAAGAATCATTTCTCTAACTTTCCCTTCAACTGACCCTTTTCCAATTTCTTTACTCTCTCTCTCTCTCTCTCTCTCTCTCTCTCTCTCTTTCTCAGTCTACACAAAAATCTTACCCTGTTTCCATACTCCACAATATTTTATTATTTGCCTTTTACTTACTCCGACTACTTTTGGCTAGCGTAAGCAGAATCTCAAATCAAACCAAGCGCGCTGCGAACCTGTCAACCGCAAGGATTCGCCGGGAACTGTGGCATGCAACACACATGGGTAGCTAAATGTGCAGTATGTGGAGCGCAAACTAACTGCACCTGACGCACTGGCTAATGCGCACACAGACATATATGTATATATAAATATATATATGTAACACTCACAGGTAGCTTCGTTTTTTTTGGTGCTCGCTCGACCTGCAGCTAATAGTTTACTTACGCTGAAATATTTGCTTTGCTGCCGCAGCATTTCCATTCCACACACGCACACACACACACACACACATACACATTGAGTCGATTTTGATCAGAGCTGTTAAATTTGCATACGACACGACAGTTGACTATTCACTTGCGCCGTTGGTAACTGCAACTGGCCAAGATTATTTACCAAATGCCACGTGCAGTTGGCAGCAGATGAAGGTGCAGCAGGAGCAGCAGCAGCAGCGGAAGATGGAGGCAACAGAAGGAGCAGCAGCAGCAGCCTCGGATTTTCGTTGCCATTTTTCAAATATTTTCATTTCGACTAGCTGTTGGCATCGTTAGCAGCCGGCGCGTGCCTGAAACTGCATTTGAGGAAGAACACGGCCCGAGGGGCCTCGTCCGTTAAATGTGCCGGCTGTTTGTCGAAAAATTAAGATAATTACGCAGAAGGCGCTGGAGTTGCTGTCAGGATCAGCCGCAAATTGCCGTCATCATTCTTGACTACCTTTTGTTGTGCCAGGACTTATGAGAAAGGCCGAAATGTCATGTACAAAAGATAAAAAGGACACGCCGGCTAATGAAACAGCAGCAAAGCGTAATAACGAAAATAAAAAAGAAAAATAAAATAAAAATACAAAATAAAAGGAGAGAGACACAGAAAAACCATTGTGCGGAGCAAACACCAAAAGGATTGTAAGGCGCATTTCCATTTTGGCCAAAACCACCCACGCCCACACGCCGTAGCTTTTTGCCAACTTCTATTGTTGTTGCTATTGCTATTGTGGCTGTTGTTGTTGCTGTTGTTGTAGTTGTTGTTACTGTTATTCCAGCTACCGTTGCCTTTGTTAAATTGAAACAATTTGTCACTCTTGGCCAAGTTGCCAGCGGGCATTGTTTTTGCAGCAGAGCGAAGGCTGCGCCAGCGAAGGCCCAGCCCATTTGATAATGAAATAAATGAAGAGTAAAGTGAGTGAGGGCATAAATATGTACAAATATTTTGCCCGGTTTGTTTTTTTTTTTTTTTTGTTTGTTTTTTTGGTTAATATTTCTGTATGCATTGTAATTGTGTTGTATAAAATATGAGCGCGAGTGTTGGCAATTATTCAGGCATTATGCGATCTGAATTATAGACACACACAATGAAGTTCGAATTACAAATTGTTGTACCTTAAATATTAATGAACCCGCACCATATTATTGGCAAAGACTTATTCACACGCAGTGAAATGTGTACATATGATGAATATGCAAATAATATACTTTTACATCATTCAAAGAAAGTCAAAAATAATAATAATAAAAAAAAAATTAATTTTTTATTGATACAATACTTTCAGACTAATATAGTACAATCGTCCTTTAAAAAAAATGATGGAAAAATAATTATATTATTAATAAAATTCTAACAATATTTTGTTATTATACTTAATTGATAATATAATATAATCTCTCTTCAATATTATTAATAAAAATATTTAAATATTTGTTGCTTATTCTTAAATAACACATAATAAATCAATCTTACTTCAATATTATACAATGTATACACGTATATTTAATATTTAAATATTTTTATAATATATATTTAAATTTAATATTATTATTTAAAAAAAACTGTTAAAGAAATATAAAAAATTTCAAATTGAAATTTTTTATTAAATATAAACAGCTTTTATTGCTTCAGAGCCAACTTCGTCATCCACTTGCTATAGAACCTATACATTTAGTATATACGATATATTATATATAGTATATACTATATAAACTGTCCTATATTATAAGAAACTATTCTAACTGCTAAAGATACGTATATTTATACTATAAATTATTATACAAGGGAAACCAAAATAGACTATATTAAAAAAATAAAATAAAAAAAAAACTTATGCAAAATATTCTAGCAGTACCAATAATAAATAGAATTAAAATTGGATAAAAAACAATATTTAAACTTTGTTTAAGCAATTATTATTTCAATATTCATATATTTATTTTTTTTTTTAATTATATATGTACTTATGTTTATCATAAACTATAAAATATGAAAAAGTTTTAATTATTTATTTATTTTATATTTCTTTAAATTTAACAAACTGAGAAACTCTTTAAGATATTGCCTCATTTCACGCAAACTCTATGTAAGTTTTTGATGTTGTTTTATATTTAGTTTAATATATTTTTAATTTATATATATTATTTATTAAAATATTGTATATCACATACATACATATATCAAATCACTCATTATAGTCGATATAACCTGGCCAAAAAGTACGGTACGCATTTCAGCCACATGTCTGCTTCGGGGTATTAAAACTACGCAGCTAATGGAAGTTCGCTTCGGTTCTGTTGTTGTTGGTAATGAATTTAAAGCTCGACTGTATTGTTTATACACATGCATAATGTATAATAAGTGTGTATATATATATATATATATAATGCGCCCACACAATGTAAAGAAACTCGAATGGAACTCCATTTGCTCAGAGAATAAAAAGTATATGTATATAAAACAGACGGAAAAATCAACGTCAGTTAAATTTTATTTAAATGGCAATTTCATTTGCGTAACTTACGCGCAGCGCATTACATTAAGTTACATTAATATGCCAGATGGCCACTTAGCGCGTATAAAATCAATTTCCAGTTAAAGCAATGAACAAATGCCAGAGACCAATTCATTTTACTTCATGCTGGTTGCTAGGTTTGTTTAAGCCAAAGCTCCAAGGGACCACACACGCCCACACACACACTCACACACACCCACACACACACTCACACACACCCACACACAGTATTCAGTTATCCATGCTTTTGACGTACTTAACCTCCGGTGGTCAGCGCCGCCTTATGATAAGCCCAAGGATCTGGCCAGCAAGTGGCCATTTGATCTGTTGCCCCTTTCCGATTTGCTGCCCGTTTTGCCAGAGCTGCCTAAATGTCTAACGTAACAGGAAATAAATTCTCAACAGCCTTTTGTGCCATGGCTGATGCTACTCGAATGTCCGCCACGCCCATTTGCCCCCTGCCGCAGCAACTGTATTTACCGGACTTCAGCCTGACCAAAAGAAAACCTGGCAAAATGTTTGCTTTAAATGCGGTCACCTGGCCCAGACGTATTGCAGCTGAGATTACACTTTGGTCGGGCTGTTTCGGCTAGGTCAACACACTCCACATTGACATAGATATTTTATTTGAATACTAAAAAAGAAGAATTGAGAACAATGTGTTTACCTTAGATCATTAAATTAACATAAGTTAAGATTGTGGCCAAAATGTGCTTAAAAGTCATGGACTTAACCTGTAAGAAATAGTAAAAAAAATAAAAAAAAAAAAAATAATAATAATAAATATTAATAACAGTATTAATAACAAATATTTAAAAAATGAGAACCACACGAACATGATTATTCGAACTCTTGCGATTCAGAGACACAAAAAACGTGGAATTTCTTTGCCCAACCGCATTACAGGGTATCTATGATGTTCGCATATACCGAAGATTGATTGCGCATTCTTTTTATTTTGTTTATTTTGATGTAGTCTAAGTGCAGAGCAAGAGTTGATGTCGAGTTGTTGTTGCTGCTGCTGTGCTTTGTAGTGTTTGTGTCTGAGGCAGCACTGCTTCAAATGCAACATTTCACCGGAAAGGAGCGGAAGAGCTTTTATATGCCCGGGCTACTTCCGGTCCATGAAAAGCCCAAGTTGTTGGTTTTTTTTGTTGTGCCGAGTAGCTGCTTGGCAGGCAGTTAACAATGCCAGCGCCTATGCATATGCCAGAGATCCCTCTCTCTCTGTCTCTCTCTCCTCTCTCTCCTCTCTCTCTCTCTCTCCCAGCGCAGTCAAGTGCTAACAAAGTGTTGCATACTTAAAGGCGTCGCCCTTAAACTTCCCAGCTGCAGTTTAATAAATTTCCATAGAAGTACCATATACGAGCTCTTAGACAAAGCAACTCACAGACCACTCAATCCATGAACTTGACTGTGATTCGATTGTTTCTGTGTACCCTGATGCACTTAGGGTATAAACACTTTTTCGCCACTTTTTTATAAACTAAGAATTTTTAAATTTTATAGGAAGCATTAAATGACCACAGATAGAACAGAACTAATGTTACATAGGTATATTATTTACATTATTTATTGAAATGAATCAAGTATATCAGGAGGGATGTTATAAGGAGATCCAATAAAGTGTACCTTTTGAAGTATGAATATAACTTATGAAGTTTGTTTATCGAAATTAATTTTCCGCATTCTACTATAAAATTTTAATAAGTAGAATACTCTTCATCTAATTTAAAGACCAAGCTTATAGCTAAAACTTCAATGAACTCGACCAAAGCCTGAATCTAATAAAATCGAAAAATTTAATTTTTCACAGCTTTGAAAATGAAATCACCAAGTTTTGAAAACGAATCAGTGTCGAGTCAACATCTGCTTCACTATCTACTTAAATATATTCAGGGTTTTTTTTGTCGAATCTATAATAAATAAAAGATAAATCTCTGAAAATATGCCGGACCATTACACAAAGAAGCCATCCTACCGGATTCTCAGCGAACCAATAATTCATAAAATGATAACGGAGTTTTTTATTTTACTGATTCTAATTGTTTGCACACAAATAAGTGAGTATATCGACAGCTATACGTGGGTCCAGCTAAATATGGTCTATCTCTGTGCGTACAGTCACAGATACTGTGGTTTCGAAATACGCCTATTACAGTTACACGCAAATAGAGTACGCATTCGTTAAAGAGAATAACTATAGACCATCTTATCATTACATGGGACCGACTTTCAGAAATGTACAGAAAATTTATGACATATGGGATTATAGCAAATACAATTTCCTATATCTTCTACATGAAATGCAACATATGGATCAAACTGTCTATCCACACCTCTTCAACATGGGTCTAATTGTCGGCTTGCCAAGAATACGACAGATACGCGTCAAGGATACAGAATGTAAGCATAAAGTCAACTATAAGGATATAAAGGGGAAAAAATGTTATCCAAATTATTCAGATAATAATGTATTCAAAGGAACCTATCATAAGTAAGTAAGAAAGAATTTTGAAATATGTGGATAATATTGGGCATCTTATGTCCCTTCGCAGTTTCAGGGTTTTAGTATTAATATTTTTAGCTTTTCCATGCTCAACTCAACTCTCTCACTATTACCTTATTCCTGAATCTGCATCAATCTAACTCGATCTCTATCCTTCTCTCCGTTCACCCATCCCTTTCTTAATGTTCCTCCTCATCATTCTGCAAGCTCCCCTGTCTTTCCTTTCTACCCATCTCTCTTATACTCTACCTACATCGTTATCCACCTCACTCTATCCCTCTCCTCTCTTTCTCTCTCTCTCTCTCTCGCTCTCTCTCTTTCCTATCTGCTCTCTTGACTCTTCCCCTCTGTTAACCACTCATGGACACTCTTACGCTCTTTTATCTTCTCTAACACTTTCTTATCCCTTCTCCTACTCATCTCTTATCTGCCTCTCTTATCTGACCTTCTCTCGACCAATTTTATGAATAATTCTAACCTTAAAATCGAACTTCTTTTAACTAATAAACTCGATCTTTTTACAATCTGTCATGCCAGAGTGGAGTACATGGCAGACGCCAAGCCCATTTCAACAATGTTTTACACATATACTGGCGGAGGATTTTCATTTGTCCTGAATTACAAATTTGATGAGAATATGGGGATTTTGAACCATATGATGAAGTTGGATTGGATTGATTCGGCCACTCGCCTGGTTGTTCTTGAACTCAGTGTCTACTTCGAGGCCGAGAATATGTTTCAGGTGATTAAGTTAGCTTCACGATCTATCTAACTATTTGTACATCTCCTAATATCGTACTACGAGTTTCAGACTAGCGTTCTTAATAATGCCGACGGCGCTTGTGGTGCCCGTTGCTTTCATCGAATCCATTCAAGTGAACGAGTTTCTAACTAAGAACAGCTTAAGCATTACTGCTGGAGTTATCTTCTACATAATCATTATCTATTATACGTATGTGGAAATTCGTGAAGTTCGTTGGATCGGCATATCGGCCTATATCAGAAGTGTATATAACTATATTGATGTCTTTTTCCTACTTGTGCGTGAATTTCACTCCAATTCTATTTCACTTTCGATTCATTATCACCTGATCTCCATTTAGAATGCCTACATGACGTTCATCTATAATATCTGGCACATATTCAAGATTAAAAAGATCGAGGCAGCCTACGAGGCGAACCACAAAAGATATATCAACATGGATGACTTGATTATAGGCAAGGAGGTTTACACACATGTGATGGGGATCATGAATGCGCTGATCTGGCTGAAGCCCATACGATTCATATCGTTTCATCGATCAATTCAACAGGTGCTGGCCGCCATTCGAGTGGTAAGCGGAGGATCTCAATGATCCCATATGGTTTGCTGTTAATACACCCCATTTACAGTCCATTAAAAACATTATCGGCCTGTGCTTCTTCTGTCTGATCACGGGCTACGCGGCTGCCCTGTTGGGCTGCATTGCCTTTAGCCAGGTGCAGGAGGACTACACAACTGACGGAGCGTCGATCGTTTCCCAAATCCGCTTCCTCATGAGCGACATATCCTATGCATCCCTGGAGGCTGCGCACAGTGTGCTCGCCCCGTTCTTCTTCGTTGTTCTGGTTGTGTTCATCGATGGCATCATTTTGGTAAGTCTACAGCTCCGTCGCCTGACTACCTTCAATTGATCCAAGTTTCAGAATCTATTCAAAGCCATTTATCTGAGCGCCGATTCGGATGTAAAGAAGCAACTGATCATCAACGATATTATCGTCGTTCGCATGCTGCTTCAGGGCTTCAAGTCTTACTTCTGCTTCTGGCGCAAGCGCAAAACCGAGCAAATCGACTTGACCCGAAAACTCCGGCCCGTCGAGAAGTTACCTGGACCAGGTGCAGAAAACAAACCAAAGCCCAAGTTTAAACTTGAAACAATTGTCGCACTTCGCGAGCAGCTGGCATAGTGAGTTCATGATATATAGTAGCTTTAACATATGGAAAATCTATTCTCATATTCGACTTTAGCGAGAACGAACACTGTGCGCGCATTGAGAAGCTGCTCGAGATATTTGTGGACATAATGGAGAACATTGAAAAGCTGCACGACAGCAACACAAATCATAAGACAAAGAAGAAGTAATAGTAAGGGAGAGAAAAATACAAAAATAATAATAGTATATATATACATGTATGTATATATAACTATTCTTAACTTCCTATGTATATGATCTATAAATATATTATATGGCGACATGCACTTGAATAATCTGGCTCTAGATTGTCAAGAGCCGTAAGCAACCAAAATAGAGTATCTTGTAGTCGAGTATAAATATTAGTTTTAAGTTATTATTTGATAAGATTTATGCATCTGCCATTTCCCTTGTCTATATGCAAATCATTTTAGTCGCAATTATCTAAAATGGTTCTGCTAAAGTCGAAAGTCTTCACAAAATTAATTAAAAGAAACAAAAATAATATAAATATAATAATTAATTAATATAATACAAATAATATAAATATATAAATTAACACAATAATAAATGTGAAAGTTCTAGCTCAAATTCACGTCTTTAGCTTGTCTTTGATACATTGATACATTAAATTTAATCAATAGACCCGAAAGAAGAGGGGCTGAAAAAGAGTTAAGGTTCTGAAGAGGAGATGTTAGTTTTCATATGTATGCAGCAGAGGCAGCAGAAATCACTCTGATTGGTCGTTAACTGATAGAGAGTTTAGCTTACGCTAACCTTAGAGAGAGGCTTAACAGTTGAGCTCGACTTCGAGTGGAAGTCATGCTGCTCTATATAAAGGCAGCTGAAGCAGCAGCAGCAGCAGAATGTGCTCTGATTGGTCGCCTAATGATCGAGTGTGAAGACTGACTCAGAAAGAGGCTCAAGAGTTGAGCTTGACTTGAGTGGAGCTGTCGCTGCCCTATATAAAGGCAAGTCTGCTGCAGCGCAGCTTCAGTCGCATTCTTCTTCTTCTGGTGGTCAGTCGTCCAGTGCAGCGCGGTGCTTCTCCTCTTCTTCTGTCTGTTGGTAAGTATTAAAATAGTTAAGTATGTTAAGCGAAAATGTAAAAGTTATACTTATAATGTTTATTTAATGTAAATAGAATATATTTTAAATTTAAATATTATTAATTATTATAACGATCATTTGGCAAATGCAGAGTAAGTCTTCATATGTACAAATATAAAGGACTTTAGACTTAAACATACTTTGTATGTTTATTTAATGTAAATATAATATAATATATTAATCATTAAGAAAAATATAAACCCACAAAGAAACAATTTTTAAAAAAATAAAATTTAAGAAAAAAACTAATATACGATAAATATAAATAAAAAAAAATTAATAATAAATAAAAAAAAAAAACTTAAAGTAAGGAAATAAAAAAAATATATATAAAAACTATTAAAATAGAAAAAATAAAATAAAAATAATATAAAAATATATATAAATAACATAGAAAAATATAATAAATAGTTAGTAAATCAAACTAAACTAAACGCAATAAAATATAAAGCTATATATTTTTAATTATTTTATTTAATATAAATATTTTTATAAATTATATATTTAACTCATTATTAAATAATAGAAATATTTAAACCATTTGTGTTTCACATGTTTATAGTTAATTTTTTTTTTACTTTTATTAAATTTTAATTTTTATGTTTTAATTTATTTTTTTTTATTAATTATTCAATTATTAATTTTTATGTATTTACTTATTTTTACTTTTTTTATTTTTACTTTTTTTATATTTACTTTTTTATTTTTACTTTTTATTTTTACTTTTCTTTTATATTTACTTTCTTTATTTTTACTTTTTTTTATTTTTACTTTTTTTATTTTTTTATTTTCATAAAATACACAGTAATTTATTTAACAATTTTTTTAAATATTATTAAATAGTGATAGTATAAAAAATTTTATTTAATATATTTTTCTTTATTTATTTTTTTTTATTATTATTATTAAACCATTAATTTGTATGTATAATTTTTTTGTTATTTTTATTATTTTATATACAATAAAATACACAGTTATTTATTTAATATTTTTTTAAAATATTAAATAGTAATAGTATAAAAAATGTATTTAATATATTTTTCTTTATTTATTAATTTTTTTATTATTATTAAACCATTAATTTTTATGTATATATACTTTTTTTTTGTTATTTTTATTATTTTATATAAATATACATACATTATTTTTATTATAAATATTTTAGTATAAAATTTGTATTATACAATTTGTTATTTTTTATTTTTTATTTTATTTTTTTTCTTTTAACTGTTAAATTCCTGTTAGATTACCTTACCTACAGCTTGAATCTTGAGTCTTTCCCGCTCTCTGGCCAATCTCAATCAATCTCTACGGAATCAGCTCCTGCTACGCTGAGAGTGACGACGGTCGAGCAAAAACATTTCGTAACGCTTCACTTTCACGAATCTCGAACATTTTCTGATATTTCTAACTAATTTCAATTTTCGAAACTTTAGACTTTAATTGAACTCCCAACCGCCGCTCCGTCCCGCCTCGTCCCGCCCAGCAGTTGCCATTTGCCTAAATGAATGCGGATGAACAAGGAGCGTGTCCGTCGGGTTCCAGAGATAAAGCGCGCACACAAAAATAAGTCAAGAGGAAAAGAAAAAAGAGAAGAGAAGCGCAGGTTAATGGATTTTTCTTGTGATATTTGAGTTGAGACACACGGCGATGACCACCCGACCCCACATGTATATATGTGTATGTATATGTATATATTTTTATTTTTGCCTTAAGACGACTTTCACTTTTATTTTCACTCTTTATGCTGTGCTGGATTTTACAAGTGAAAAAGTTTACATTTATTATCAAGATGTCTAGAGTAGGCGGCTCCATTTCGGAGGGACAACAAACAACACATTACGTTTAATTGAATGTTGCGGTTGTCGGTTGTCGCACGACAACAACAACAACAACAGCAACAACAACAACAACAACAAGGAGATGCCTGAGCTTTTGTGTTTGCTGGGCACGCGCCTAAGAGGAGCAAAATTATAATGTAGTGTAAATATTTAATGGTGATGTGACTTTAGATTATGTTGCCATCACGTGGCCGCTGTTAAACGTGTGCCCTGCTGCCGGGAGTCGGCTTGGCTTGGCCAATTCAATGAACTGTGAATTTCACTCGCTGTTCGCGCATACAATGCAAAATGTCATAACTTATTTGTATGTGTTGCGAATCAGTGAGCTGCAGACAGAGATAATAAAAGTGAAATGAATATGTAAGTGTAATTTGCATATATTTCAGTGAAAGTATCTTATAAATAAAGAATTCTTAAATTGTTTTTTGCAGACAATGGAATTTGAAATTTACGCGCGCTGCACAGTGGCGCCATCTGTGCTTAACTTTGGCAAGTGCAAGCACTCAGAGAGTTGTATAGCAACCAGTTTATGTATTGAGTGCTTGAATCGAGTAACTTCAGTCGAAGAATGTTGACAGTTCACATATCGAGTATGTATCGATTGGCGTGACTTACTCGATACCTTGTGATAGAGAAAATGTACGTCATGTGATTGTGGATTCTTTTTTTTCGCACGAAGCAGTCACCTG
Source organism: Drosophila meridionalis (assembly GCA_035045145.1). Classification (NCBI taxonomy): domain Eukaryota; kingdom Metazoa; phylum Arthropoda; class Insecta; order Diptera; family Drosophilidae; genus Drosophila; species Drosophila meridionalis. Next base: position 6,028,321 of record JAWNPG010000020.1, on the reverse strand, counting down.
TCGGCCGAGAAAAATACAATTACGCCTGCAATTTGGTAAATAGCAATTCAATTTCATATAAATTCAGAGTTTATACAGTGTTTTAAACAATAGACAGACAAAAAAACGTGCAAGATGGCGCCCCAAATACGCACAGTCGTAACCCAAACATTTCTATGGCTCTTCCTCGCCGCGGCCACAATCCTAATACTCTACTTTGTTATGACTGGCAAGGGCGAACGCGTAAGCGTAGGTTGGTTCCTGACCACATCTAGTCCGTACATGTGGGCCTGTCTGGGCATCGGATTATCTGTTTCGTTGTCTGTCGTTGGCGCTGCCCTGGGCATTCACACCACGGGCACCAGCATTGTGGGCGGTGGCGTGAAGGCGCCACGCATTAAGACCAAGAATTTGATTTCGGTTATTTTCTGTGAGGCTGTCGCCATTTACGGCCTAATTACTGCCATCGTGCTCTCTGGCCAGCTGGAGCAGTTCAAAATGGAATCTGCGCTCGCCAGCGAGTCCGTGATGAGCACGAACTGGTTCTCGGGCTATTTGATTTTCGGTGCAGGCCTTGCCGTCGGCCTGGTGAACTTGTTCTGCGGTATCGCGGTCGGTATTGTTGGCTCCGGAGCAGCGCTTTCGGATGCTGCTAACGCTGCGCTGTTTGTCAAGATTCTGATTGTGGAGATTTTCGGCTCGGCCATTGGTCTCTTTGGTTTGATTGTGGGCATATATATGACATCCAAAGCTAAAATGGGTGATAAGGATTAAGTGGCCGTGAGTATTAATTAATTGTAATCGATATACAACATTCTTCAAGCACTTAACTACAGTTTTTGCAGTCTGTGTCACGCGCCCAATCAAAAAACAAAAAAAAAAACAAAAGAAAGAAAAGAAAAACCAAAAACAAAAACAAGAACAAGAACAACAACAATCAGTCATCAAGCCATTCCGACATTTAAGACACAACAACAACGGTGTTCCATCTTTTGGAAATTACAAACTCGATATACGCAGTTACCGTTTCAGAAGCTAATCCTCGCCCTTCTTCGCTTCTGCAACGCTCACGACAACATGGGACTTTAGTTACTTATTAAGTTAAAAAGTTATGGAAATCGACAATTTTTACGCTGCGCGCGTTTCGTTCGTTTTCAGCATCAAACGTTAAATGTGCGCTGTGTAAAAATTACATTGATTTATTTTTTACATTGTTATCAGTTTAATTTATAAGTGTGCGATGAAAAACAAAAAAACAACAAGTGTGTGTGTTTTTATGATATAGCTAAATGTAGTTGTTTATATTATTTGTTCATTTTTGGCACTTGTATTTCTAAAAAATGTATTATATTAACTACAACTACAAATAATAAACATAAAACTGTATAATCTTATGCTACTGCTAATGCAGAGGTACTAGAAAGTACTCCAACAATATTATTATTACTATAGAAAGTATTCCATATTAAAAGCTATTAAATACATGTGTTTTGTTAAACAATCCCCACTAACTTGAATGTTGAATCCAACTTTAATCGCTTGCACATGCAAAATGTCTACAATCAATCATTGACTCTTTACGTAAGCCTCCATATATTAACTTTCATAATCATTTCCATTGAAACTCATTTGACTTAACCGATATTAAACATCTGGCCGATAGTTTGCATCTGTATCGAATCGTATCGAAATTGTTTTCCAACATTGTTCCATTCGCTGTTTCTGATCAAGGATGCCCAACATTGTTAAGGTTGTAACACGTTCCGTCATTTGAACCATTCTTGTCGATTGCTTGCCTGCTCTGGCCCGACTGTTCACATCGACTGCAGGAGTAGTTTAATTGAGCGAACTATTAGCTCGACTGTCAGTTTCAGTTTTCAGGAATACCTATAATTTTCGGTCCGTCAAAGTTTGGCCACACATCAAGTGCTTAAAGCACAGTCACGCTGTCATCTTGCTCAGACTCATTCTGTGTTCTGCTTTCAATTGAAACAGTCGAATCAAATCCTTAAGTTCCTAAGGGAAGCGATGTAAGTTTTTTAGAAAAAATTCAAAAGAGAGCAGAAAAGAATCTACTGAATTCTAAATGAAATAATCTCACCCCCTCTATAGAACTGCATCAAACATGTCTGAATACGGAGAGCCCACCTTTGAGCCTGGCTATGATAATTCAGAGCCGCAACAGCTGCAGGAACCGGCTCACGTGCATCACTCCGTGGATGACGTCATCTGGGAGGAGAACGAAATGAACGGCTTCGAGCAAGTGCCCACCAATGAGTGGCCCGAGATCAAGATATTCGGTCGCTGGAGCTGTGATGAAATCACTATCAGCGACATTTCGCTGCAAGACTATATCGCCGTGAAGGAGAAGTTCGCTCGTTACTTGCCGCACTCGGCCGGACGCTATGCGGCCAAGCGCTTCCGCAAGGCCCAGTGCCCCATAGTGGAGCGTCTGACTTGCGGCCTGATGATGAAGGGACGCAGCAATGGCAAGAAGCTGCTCGCCTGTCGCATCGTCAAGCACGCTTTCGAAATTATCCACTTGCTGACCGGGGAGAATCCGCTGCAGGTCACGGTCAATGCCATTGTGAACGCTGGGCCGCGCGAGGACTCCACGCGCATCGGACGCGCTGGAACTGTGCGTCGACAGGCTGTGGACGTGTCGCCATTGCGTCGCGTCAATCAGGCAAGTGCACGGACGACCCTTAACTATATATATATTAATTTATTTAATTCTAATTCCCTTGTCCTGCTACTGCTCCAGGCCATTTGGTTGATCTGCACAGGCGCACGTGAGGCTGCTTTTCGCAATATCAAAACCGTCGCCGAGTGCCTGGCCGATGAGATGATCAATGCGGCCAAGGGCTCATCCAATTCGTATGCCATCAAGAAGAAGGACGAGCTCGAGCGTGTGGCCAAATCAAATCGTTAAATGACAATTTAACAAAATACCAAAAATAAAACCAAAACGAATTTAAATCCAATTCATATAATATATATATTATGAAAATGAAAAGAGAAAACAAAAACTACATTACACAAAACGAATAAAAAATATATATGTATGAGTGTCTATCTAAAGGATAAATGAAAATATCACAGTTTACAATAAACATAATCAACATATTATAAAACTAAACATGAGTTTTTTTTGCCTTCATTCAAATATGGCGTTTATTGTGAATGAACTTGTGATTGGTTGCCATTTTTAGACTTGGTGAATCATTTGAGCTGTTTGAAGTTCAACTGTCATAGAAATAGTTCAATAAATGGGCAGCACTTAAGACGACATTGTGACGTCACAAGTTACATCTTGCAATTGTCTTTGAAACTCAACTGTCAGAAAAAAATAGGCTTTAATTTAATTTTATTGCTTAAGTGCAATATTTGTAGAATTGTAGACAGAACGGAAAATGGGCGTACGCACAATTTTGCTTATATTCTTGGCACTATGCTTTTTTGGAGTCATGGTGCAAATCATGGGGCGCGTGATGACGGGCCTCGGAGAACGTTGGGGCTTGAGCTGGTTCCTGCACACAACGAGTCCGTACATGTGGGCTGGCCTGGGCGTCGGACTGTGCGTCTCACTGTCCGTTGTGGGCGCTGCCGTTGGCATATACATGACTGGCGTCAGCATCGTCGGCGGAGGCGTGCGTGCGCCTCGCATCAAAACGAAGAATCTCATCTCTGTGATCTTCTGCGAAGCTGTTGCCATTTACGGCCTGATCACATCGATCGTGTTCTCGGGCAATCTGCAGACCTATGTGATCCACAGTGTGATCAACGATCGCAGGATCATGACTCGAAACATGTTCACGGGATTCGCCACCTTCGGTGCCGGACTCTCCGTTGGCCTGGTGAATCTCAGCTGCGGCATTTGCGTGGGAATCGTGGGCTCTGGAGCGGCTCTAGCGGATGCCGCCAACTCGGCGCTGTTTGTCAAGATACTAATTGTGGAGATCTTTGGCTCAGCCATTGGATTGTTCGGACTGATTGTTGGCATTTACATGACCTCCAATGCGGAAATGGTTAATTGATTCATCTTTATTAAAAACTAGAACTTAAACTTAGAACTCATTCATTCATCGTCGCTATCTGCTGCGCTGTTTTCATCATCTTCCGGTTCGTCCTCGTCTTCTTCGTCCCAGTGCTTGATTTTCTTGTTGGTCATGAAGTCCTCACGCAACACATTCCATTCGGATTTCTTTTTATTGGCAACACCTGATGTGTGCTCGTCCTCGCCTTCCTCCTCATCTTCGTCTGTCGACGACTCCCGCTCCTCTTTCTTCACCGCATTGTCTATTGCAGAAGATTTGGAGCGTTTGCCGCTCATCAGGACGTCCAGGAACTTGCCCTTGTCGATGTTGTTGAGCACTGCATCCTTTCGGCTGTCCAGCGGCCCGGCCTCAGCCAGCTGCTGCTGCAGATCCTTCTGTTGGATACGCACTGCATTGAAGAACTGAACCGTGCCTCGTGTGGCCACCTTGCGCAGATTCCGCTCCCGCTCCAGATCCTGTTTATCGGGCTTGACTCGCAGCTGCAGCGGCACATTCTTGCGCTGCTGACGCTTGACTTCAGTGTCCAGCTTCTCTTCCTTGACATCCTTTTCCTTTTTGAGCTCCACTTCGGCTCCTTCGATCTCAAAATCGTAGCTCTTTTTTCCTTTACTGCTGCCTTTCTGGCCATCGTTGGGCTTCAGCTTCTTGGCTCGGGAGAGGGCTACACACTTTTGGTTTCCAGGTGGCTTCTGCTGCAACAGCTTGGCCATCGTTCGCGCCCAGCCGACATTTCCTTTGTTGTCGGCTTTATCAACTTGACCTTCGTCTTCATCGTTTTCCGAAGCGGAAGACGCCTCAACGTCTTCGGCAGGTGGCGCTCTTTTCTTAGACAACAGCGCCATCAATTTAATTAATAAATGAATTGATATGTTTTAAAAATTAGCTGCACTGTCTTTCAGCACGTGGGAGCATCAACAATAACTGTGATGCCGTCAGCTGTTCGACAGTGTTGTAAAGTGTTTCAATGTTTTCCATTAATTTAAGTTCAGACCGAACTAGTTCGTAATTATGTTATTTTCTTTGTGTTTCCGCGGCAAACTTAAATCGAATTGTTTCGTTTCTAAGATATGGATGAAAATTAATACTATGAGAATCTTATGAATAAGCTATAATCTAATGTACAAGTAGTAAGTTCTCCAGAGCAGTTAGGTAGTTTTTTAGATTACAAGGAGTTTGATGATCCGGTGAACAGTTTTTCAGTTGATAAATGAAAATCTGTATAAACTGATGCGTTAGCTAGGAAAACATTACATTTTAGTATAACGATAAGAATCGGGAATTTGAATATGCTATAACTCACCCTTTGGATTTGTTTATTGCCTTCATGGACTTTAATGACTTCCACAAGCACAGCAACAAACTTGGCATAGAATTCCTGCAAATGGACGTGCAACGCCTGGAGAGGAATCGGCAGCACGCAGACTAGAAAACAGCGCTGCATCTCGACCAGCAGTTGAGCAGCCGCATCCGCGCTCCGCAATAGCTTCTCAGACTCCCGCACAAGCATTTGGAGAATGCTCTTCGCCCATCGATAATTGGTGCAGACATTCAGCGAAGCACACACCTCCAGGCAGTTATTCAGTCGATTGGGCTCCAAAAAGTCGGATAAAACTGCCTTGACTTCCCTCTTATTGATGGCAAAGTAGTAGCCAAGCTTTGTTATGAAATGCATTAGGGAAACGGACATTTCTGTAGTTGAGGCCAGTGAAACATTTTGGATAAGCCGCTCGATCATGTCATCGCATTGATTCCACTGAAAGACGAAGTTTTAGCCTTGGAATGAATATTCAAACAGAAATTGTGTCTACCGTAAACGCATCCAGCTCAATCAAGTGATCCAAACACAAGCAGAGGCAATCCCAATTGCAAATTGTTGCGCTAACTGTCTCCATGCTCTGGACATCTCTGAAGACGTGCTCGTAAATAACGCTTTGCACATTTAGTTGCTGAATATTCGTGGGACGCTGTATGGATAAATCAGTTGCATGAATATGTGAGTTGTCAACAGTTTAGTTAATCCTTACTCCGTGCTTTAATATAAGCGTAAATATGCGCACGCCCAGCTGCTTGTACTCCGACTGGAAGCTCTCGCGCACGTTAAGGCCCACAGCCAAGCTGAAGGTTAGCATTTGAGTTGACATTCTGATGCCGTTTACGTGCCGATGCTGTAATATAAGTTAATATTATATTAACCATATTCCAATTAAAGCTCATTATCTTTATTCACCTCCAAGTATCTAACGTAGCCATGCAACGCGCCCAACTGACGCTTCCAGCAATCCTTATGCAGCTTTTCCTCATAATATTTGAAAATAAGCTTTTCCTCATCATTATGGCAAGCGGCGGAAAGTTTTTCTAGCAATTGATTCGCATTCTGCAGCATTTGCTCACAGTCGCCATTCAGTTTGTAAATCGTTGGCGAGGCAGTTAGTTCACAGAGCAGCACTAAGAGATGCGCTCGAACCTAAAGTAATAAATGCATTCACTTGATTGTAGGGTGCAGTTCATTTATAAATACCTTTTTGCATTGAAACTCATTTAATAGAACAGTCTCTTTTTTCTGCAGCAAATCGTATAATTTGGGCAGTTCTTCTTGTACCCTGGAATGATAGACCTCAAAGTGCTTCGGCAGAGCCTGCACCTCATCCAGATCTGCTGTGAGGCTGGGAAGCATGCAAATCTGTATCTGCTCAGATACAAGCTTTAATTGCAGTTCGCTTGCATCGCTCGCCATCATAAATACACAAATCTGAAATGCAATCAAAACAGTATAAGCTTTTCTCAACCTAATATTATCGATAACTGGCAAACTTGCGTCAGTGTGCCCAGTCGTGAATCGGAATATTAAATGGTCACCTATTTTTATGTAGTGCACCCCGACTGATTTCTGTATATTTATTTGCTAATCTGTTAAATTGTGAATTAGAAGCTACAGGAACAAAATAATGTTGAAGCTGAAACTCGAGGCACTGGGTCATCCAACACCCTGCGATGTTGCATTTAGCAGTAAGTATACAAATTGTAACAATATAAAATTGGAATAGGCCCGACTCACCCTCTTCCATGCACACAGACCGAAAGGAATTTGCTAGCACAGTACTCTGGCTAGAGGATCAAAAGATACGTTTCTACACGATCGAAGATCGGGAGAAGCTACGCAATTTGGACAACATGTTGGTGTGGGAGGAGGGCTATAAGAAATACTGCACTGATTTGAATATGCCCCCATATGAAACACAACTGGAGCAGCTCACCTGGATGGTGGGCCATGCAATACGTCTCGAGTACCTCGATGATCCTGCTCAATACGAATCAATCACTAGTCAAGCCGCCGCCCAAACAAAAAGCAACGGAGCACTTTCACAACAGAAAGTTCAAACTATATTCAATGGCAATATAAATGGTGAGTTTCATGCGTTACAATCAATAAAGATAACGACTAATTGCTTATATCCTTTAATTAGTCCATGACAAGGAATTTATTGCTGGGGTACGCGCTTTGGCCACAAAGCTTAACGTGCCCTATCACCCCAATCATTTGATGCAGCTGGAGGCCGTGGCACGCATTGTCCATGAGCGCGTTGCTCCAACAGCCAGCCACAAGACTGCGATAACTGGCACTCCATTTCCCTTTGATAAGGGCAACGATGTTGTTTCAGCTAACGATCCGGCTCTTGATTATCCCATGCGTATTCTGCGTCTGTTGCAAATACAAAGCCTGCGCCAGCTGCAAACTCAGATCAACGAAACTATTGTCGCCGTTCAGAGCCTAACGGCCAATCCAAAGACTGACACCAAGCTAGGAAAGGTGGGACGCTGAAGCCAACAAACGTGTCTACATACAAATGAATAAATCTAATGAACAAATTAAATTTAACTAAACGTTTATAATTAAATGACATCAGCGCTTAAAAAACGGATGATCTCCTGCAATTTGTTTCTGTTGCTTTGTGGGTTCCGCCTTCGCCTTAAGGAAGTCTGCATCCGCCAAGCGTGCAACACCCAAAAATCCTGCAACTATTAAAAACAAAGATTATGTACATTTGGTTTAATTACATCTCCGCATTATACCCACCTGCCGCAATGCTTTTCATGGCGTAGTGCTCCACAGGTGAGCGACGACGTTTTGCTTGTGAGAGAAGAAACGCTCCAATGCCAAGCATGCCAAATCCGCTTATTAGTCGGCATGAAACACAGTCCACGGACTCCGAGACATTTTCCCGGTACCAAGCTGATAATTTACCAATCATTGTTTCCGCTGCCGGCGCGATTTTCGAATTTTCCAGTGATTGTGTTATTTAGATTTGTTTTTCTTATACGTTGGTTAACAGTTGTGTCGAAGTTTGTTCAAACGAGTGGAACATGTGATTGAAGTTCATTCAGTTCGTTCCAGTCGTTTGTTGAAAAACTTATCAAAATATCGATATATAAAAGTGAAGTAATAAGCTTTGGTTTCTGTTGTTAAATGCCAATATTTAAACAATTATTTGATAGCCATATATTATGCTCTATGAGGAAACTTGCATTTTAAAGTAGTAATAGTAATTTCATATCCATGCAGGTAGTTCATCGAAATTGAGCTTCCAATTTTGAACAATTTATTATTCAGTGTCGCATTTATAATTTATCGCCAGACCACCACACTGTATCGACCATGCAACGCCGACCGCCACTCTTTGCAGTGAAACAAACTCAAAGCAATAATACAAACACGAGTGGAGAAAAATCGCTAATTTAAATGTATAAATTTCAACATTAACGCTAACTCCAACTATAAAAATTGTAAGTTTCGCATCTTATTGAAATTGGCTAAGTTTTAAAAGTTATTTTTATGTAAAAGCATATGAAAATGTAATTGAAAATAGATGCCGAAAATGAAAGAAAAAATTGCCGACGCGACAACGCTACACACACTTTCAAAGACACGCATACACACGTATATAACACTTGCTTGCAAATGGCGGATGGGTCCAACAGCAAAAACTGCATGCATATACTGTGTATCTGTGTGTGTGTGTGTATGTCGTTGAAGGTAGAAATATTGCTCTGTGATTTTGATGTGAAAATGTTGTAAAATTGTCGACGTTGCAAGAAGTTGGATAAGTAAAAAACGATAATTGTATAAAGTAAGAGCAGATACATACGTATGCATATCTCTATCTACTCGTCGTGTGTGCGTGCATGTGTGTGTATAAAGTCTAGTGCATTTGTTGTTTTTGTGCGACAGCAGCAGCGACGCCCTTTTGTCTTGAACTTTACGTTTTACGTACATTGCTTTTTTGCATAGATCTCTGCCAACTCTACGCCCCCGCATCAATTCAGAGCGCCGCTTCGTTTTCTATGTTTTATGTATATACATGTGTGTGTGTGTGTGTGTGTGTGTGTGTGTGTGTGTGTGTGTGTGTGTGTGTGTGTTGGTGTGTGTGTTAGTTTGCTATGCTCTACATCTATCAGGCCAAAGACGAATACAAACAGCCGCACATTCAAAATCGGGTTTAGGTCACTTGGCAGGCATATACATAGGCGCACACACAACAATACATATACACACATGTACACTATATATTCCGAATTGTTCTTTTTGTTTTCCTCAGTCTCGCCAATTAGGCGCTTAATAAGCCACGTTGAATTTTGTCTTGTATAAATACTTTCACTTTGTGTCATTCAATTAAACGCAATTAAAGTGAAATTAATAAATGACTAAACCGCTAAGCGAAAATTTATTTAGTTATTTATTTATTTTTGTTAATTGCAAGTTGATTGTTTTGCCAAAAACTTTTTCATCCGATTGTCCTGTTTAAAAGTGCTTATGTGTGTGTGTGTGTGTGTGTGTGCGTGTGTGCGTGTGTGTGTGCGTGTGTGTGTGTGTATGTCAACTGTCGTTGCCATGCCTTATTGTGATTGTATCAGACAAGAAATAAACATAATTGATGTGCTGGCCCCTATATGTTGCACTCATACATATGTATGTACGTGTGTGTGTGTGTGTGTGTGTGTGTGTGTGTGTGTGTGTGTGTGTGGTCATTTCTTTTAACATTTACACATTGCTGGCAGACAAACAGCCAGCCGCCGAGGCGAGCCGCGCCGACACAAGCCCTGCCCGTCCCTTCCATTTTAATATCCACTTTTATTCACACAGTCGAACAGTCTGGCATAAAGAGGGCATAATAAATGTACATAGTTTTCATTCATGGGATTGTTGCCTTGAAAAGTGTTGACAAACAACATTAGCAATCGATAATCATTAAAGTAACATCAAAGGTCTTTTTTAAGTATAGACTGAGTCACTGTTAAATGCGACACAAATTGGGATTTTGGTGACCTACCTACCTAAAGGAGAAAATTAGCAGCGTCAGCAGCGAACTTGATGCTTGCTCCCACGCTTCGCACTCTCCAAATCGCATGCTCTCATTATTAAGGCGCACATAACAACACAACACAACACAACATTGCATGTTGCATAAACATAAACATAAATAAAAAAAACTGAGAACTTTCTATAATTATCACTTGCCCATTGCAACAGCGGCCTGTCTGACTATCAAAAATAGCAAAAGCAAAATTGCATTTATGAATAGCATAAAACAAAGGCGGCAAACGAAAAATAACAAAAAGTAAAAGAGAAAACAAAATGAATGAGTGTTTCTGTGTGAGAGCGAGAGAGGGAGAGGGAGAGAAAGAGAGAGTGCTGAGCACTTGCTGCGTTACCGTTACAGCCATTGGGTGTGAGTGAAAAATTCCATATGGGTAGCGGCAGCTTTTTCCGACTAATTGAACAACAACAAAAAATTGGGCCATATTTGCAGTTGGCGCAGCTTGCAATCGGGCCAGCAGTAAATTTAGCAAACGACTCAGCCATAAACATATAAGTAAAGCTATTTAGGCACATACATACATACACTTACAAACACACTCACACACGCGCATACATACATATGTTTGTACTTGTTGCAGTTGTAGTTGTTGCTCTGCTCTGCTGATAATAATTCTCGGAGCTGTGCCAGCGTACCGTAGCCGCAGCCAGTTTTGTCTTTCACACACACACACACACACACAAGCGAACGTATGCATATGTATGTGTGGGCATTTATTTGAGCACATTCCGCAGCGGCGCTCTTCCGGTTGATGACCTTTACCGGCTTTTATTTGTAGTTTCTTCTTTACGGCCGCTGGACGGACGTTCGAAGAACTGCCGCCTTTGTTGGCATCGTTCAAGTGTAGCTGAACCCAATAAAATCGCTCTGGCTGGCACACATTTAGCACAGAGCTGTTAAATGCTTAATTCCGAAACTATCATTAGACGACGTCAGAGCAGCTCGGGTGCCCGGCTACAGTTACGTTTGCGTTTCCAATGACGAATCGCAATCAGCGCACGCTGCCAGTCGCAATAGCGTCGTCATCAAAATTAACTGGAATTTATAGTGCGCAAATCGACAATATTGACACAGCGAGTGATTATCACAATGAAGAAGAAGGAGATAGAAAGAAAGAAAGTCAATACACAAGTGTACTCGCTGTGAATCCCCAAACCAATACAAACATGCACTCAAAATACATACATATGTACATACCTTTACATATATAATAAATATATAAAAAAGTATTTCCATTAAAGATTAAATCTTATATGTATGTATGTACGTATGTATTGCAGCAGTAACATGTATAAGTAAAGAGCTTAAAGTTGTTAAGTTGGATCTGCTGAAATTCTTCGTTAATAGCCAAGCAAAAAACATGACGTTGTTTCGAGACAGTTGCTTATCGAGTGTGAAAGAGAGAGGGAGAGAGCAACAACCTTGAATTGAATTTGCAATTTGTGAATTCTTCAACACAGTTCAGCAGCAGAAGAAGAACCAGCGGCAACAAAAGCAATCGGAGCTTACGGAGCACACTTAATATTTCAAGTTCTAACTGTATGCTGCTGTAGCTGTTCGTGTGAGAGATAGAGAAAGAGAACCAGAGAGAGCGCAGAGCTGAGCTTTGGCATCGGCTTCAGCGTTGCCGTTGCTGTTAGCTGGCACTTTGTGTCATTCGTGTTGTGTCCATTTAGCGCTCGGTACAATAGGCGTTCAAGCGCGTTTTGAAAAAAAAAGAGACGTAGACGATCCCACATAGTAAGTGCTTTTCAATATTTTGCATACGTGTGCGTCAAAGAGCAATGTTTTTGTGTGCGTGCCTGTATGTGTGTAAATTTCCTGTTATATTTGCAAGTCTTTCTTTGGCTATTCATTGTGGGCAGCTTTTAGTGTTCGTAGCCAAATAAATACATTAAAAAAGTTGCTGTGGACTTGTTCGTTTGCAAGTTAAGTCAATCGATAAACAAAATAAGCATTTTATCGATCCCAGCATGAAATATTCCAACACTGATTATTACTGTATGTGTATAAATATGTGTGTACATACGTAAAAATGTACGGTTTAAAGTGCAGCGGCTATCTCAATTACGAAACGAAAGCCTAATAAACAACATAACAATAACAACAACAATAGCGATATAAACAAGTCCATTTATATTTACAACACGTCCGTCCGCCAACAATGACGATAACAATTGTATACTTCAGTATCATTCACCGGCCGGCTAACTGATAAGCATGAATTGTGTTCACTGCCGCCTTGCACAAGCACCAACACATGCCTAGCAACACGTTCGAGTGAATGACAATTATAATTGATTTTGATTGTTGAGTCGTTGATCTTGCTTTTTGTTTAATGTGGAGCACTTGACACAGCTCAAACAATCGGCGATTCGGTTCACTAATTACGAAGCTACACGTCATCGGTAATTCCACAAAAAAGCTTCCAAGTGTGAAGTGTGGAAAATATTCCCAAAATTTAATCGCGAACAAAATTTACTAATACATAGTCAGCTCTGATCTTTGGAGACCACACAAAAATCACACCAAGACCTGTTTCTGAATCATATATGAAGTCATACTAACACTGAAGTATTAGAAGAAGAAGAAGAAGATACAGTAGACTATGAATAGAAAAATCGTGTGAATCACTTAAATAAATATTTGTAATCGTAAAAGGTTACTCAACCCTGTATATCGGAATGATCTTTGTAATTTGTGGACTCTATATAATTTTACATTTAAAGTTAATTAAATTGAATTTATTCTATTAAAAATAATCGGTCAATTCACAAAATTATTATTATTAAATAATTAAGCCTGAACAAATATGCAAATTATTGTTGATTTTTCACACCATGAATATAGATAATTATAAACCCAAAGAGAACAGAGAGATAGAAAAACAAATACCCTGTACTTTTCATCAGAATGCTTTAAGAACTTGTTTTTAATGCAATTCTCTTTGTTCTTACAGCAATTCAGACAAGAATAACAACTGCGCTCTTCACACAAACATCAACGGCTGCCGGCAAAGTATGCAAATATGGATTTTCACATACTGATCGTCATTGGCTGTGTGATCGGCGCGTCGCTGCTGTCCTTTTTGTTCATCAACAAGATCTTCAGGCGCAAGACCTTTGAGGAGGTTGTGGCGGAGAAACGGGCACTGAGCGCCAATTTGTATGCGCAGAACAAAAGCGGAGGCAATGCATCCTCTCAGCGCAAGCCCAAAAAGAAGGAGCTGAAGCGCGAGAAGAAGCAGCGCCAGCGAGAACAGCAAAAGGACAATGCCAGCAACAACGATCAGGAGGAGCAGGATGACTATTCCGATGGTCATTCAGAGGGCCAGGGATCAGTTGGTGTGGAAGAGGAATCGGCACAACCCGGATTGTCCAAGCAGCATGTTGAGTTCGACCCAGATCCAGAGGTGCTCAACGAGCAGCAGCGCCGACCCAGCAGTGCCGAAAAGGAGAACCAACCCAACAACATCAACAACAATAACAAGAAGGGCAAGAAGGATAAGCGCAATGGCTCCGGACCCAAGGCAGCTGTGGGCATTCTGGTGAACAAGAACGAGGCCGTGGCCGTTAGGCAGGTAACTGCTGAGGAAACGCCCACTCTGAACAACTTTGAGGTGCGTCCGCCAAAGGATGTGGTTGAGCTGAAAAAGCAGGAGCAGAAGGAACGCAAGGAGGACAACAACAACAGCACCAAGCAGCAGGCCCAAAAGAAAAATGGCAACGCCACCAAAAAGGAGAAGCCCATAGCTGCTGCAGCGTTGCTTACCGCCGCCATGGAACAGCCCGTGGAGGTGCCCCATGTGCCCAAACAAGTCATACTCAAGCAACAGTCGACAGGCTCGCCCAAGCTGCAGCACAACAACGTGAATAGCAAGAACAGCAAACAACAGCAGCATGCGGGCAAGAAGCAGAAGGAGACCTCCCTGAGCGTCAAGGATCTTGTGCAAGCACTTGACAAGCTCGCAGAGAATCAGACCATTGGCGTCTCAGCTTTGATGAATGTCTTCTCACGCGCCGAGTTGAATCGCTCCGAGATCCAAATGCTCATTGAATATCTGCTCAACAGGCAGCAGGATATGCCCGCCAGCCATGGCGATTGGTCGGACGATATATGCCAGAAACTGAAGCGCCAACTGGACGAGAAGGAGAAGCAGCTAGCCGAGGAACAGGAGGCTTCGATCGGCATCCAAGCCAAGTTGCGTGAACTTCGCCAAGAGATTAACACCGAACGCGCCCAGATACACAGTCGCAGCCTGGCATACAACGAGAAGCTGTTGAGCAAAGATCAGGAGTTGGCGGCCCTCAACCAGGAGCTAGCCAGTGCCAATGAGAAACTGGCACTGGAGCGCCAGCAATTCCAGGCGAAACTGTTGCGCGAGAAGCAGGCCAGCTCCCAGGATCTGTTGCCGCAGCTGCAACGCCTGCAGCAGGACCTGGCGCACAAGGAGAAGGTCATTGCGGACATGACCAGCTTCGTGAACGCCGAGGTGCAGCAGAAGAACGAAGTCATTCAGCAGCAGGCGCAGCAGCTACTCGCCCTGGAGCAACAGCGCGACGAGCTGGAGGCTCGCCTCAACAACAGCGTCTTTGAGCTGGAGCAGCGCAGGCAGCTCGAGGCTGAGAATGCCGAAATCAAAGAGGAGTTGCGCAATCTGAACAATGCGCTCGAGTCCACCAAGGCCGAGCTTGTGCAATCACAGGGCGAGCTAGCACGTGTCTGCAACACAGAGCTGCAGGAGCTGCGCCAACAGGCGGCCACACTGGAGGCCAGCAATGTCAGCCTTAACCAGCAGCTCAGCCAGGCCAACAGCCAGGCGGTGCAGGCTGTCCAGGCCTCCGCCCAGCAATCGGAGCAAGCTCAGGTGCAGGCCGAGGCGCTAACCAGCCTGCAGTCGGAGTTGCGCACTCTGAACGATACCCAAGCCACGCAACAGCAACAGACGACAGCTCTGCGGTCCCAGCTCGAGGACGCGCAACAGCGCGCCGAGCAGCTGCAGCAGAGGGAGCGACAGCTGGAGCAGGAGCTGCAAGAGCAGCGGGAGAAGAATAATGTGAGTATGAAAATAAAAATATGATATATATAATAAAATAGAAAATATATAAAGATATATAAATATGATATATACAATAAAATATAAAATAATATATACATATTTGTTGATCAAGACACTGAGCTGAGTAATTTCAGTCATATCTATCCAAATGTCCGTCCGCATGAATCTGAACTAAAAGCGATAATTCCTAGAGATTTGAAATATGTATTTATAAGAACAGTCTTATCAATTTCTTTCTGTCGCACACTGACGACTATTTCCTGTTTTATAATAACATTATTAGATTATGCTAAATAATGCTAACGAATCAAACACTATATACTATTTTTAGCATACATTATTTTATATATTATTTATTGATAAAAAATCCAAAAGATTCATTGATTTAATTTAATTATGTTGTGCTAATGTTATGTTAAAGTGTTAATGTAGACTTTTTACTTGCAAAACCAACTATTTTCCTTTATGTTCTGTTTGTGCTTGTTTCTTGTGTTAATCCTTTCATCCCGCTTTGTTACTAATTGCCACGTATTTGTGTTTCGTCAGGACATTCGTATGAAAAATTGGAAGTTGATTGAAGCGTTGCAAAATGCCGAAGCAACCGCCAGATCCGCAACAACAGCAAAGACGAAAACAAATACAAATACAGCGCAAAATGTAGGCGTAAGTGCATGTGCTCCAGCATTATTATAATTTGATCCTGTTCTGTTATGTTCTGTTCATTTGTTAGCAATAGTTTTTAAAGTGTCAATCAAAGTTCGTTAGAGCTTGAGTTGTAAATAAAGTAATTTATAAGAAATGACAAAGATTTTCATTTTCTGTAAGTCGTTCTCTGTCCACTCTCACACTGAACTATGTGGCCAAGTTTAGACAAGTTGCAATGCCTAATTGTTATATAACGCTTCTATATAACTTACAGCAACAACACAAACAGTTGCAGCAGCAGCAGCAACAGCAGGAGCAGGCAGCCGCTGCCAATGGCGAGGAGTTGAGTCGTGCATCCAGCAACTCAGCCAAGGCGGAGCAGCAGCGCATTCGAGAGCTGTACCAGCGCTTGTATCCGGATGCTGTCAAGGCACACGCTGCCACCGCACTCAGCACTTCCTTTGAAGAGTGGCTGCAGCAGGTGCTTGCCACCCACATTAAGCAGCAACAGCCAGCACCAGCAGCAGCACCAGCAGCAGCAACAAGCAGTAGTCATAAGTCCACGCAATCAAACAGCAGCAGTAGCAGCGATCACAATAGCAGCCACAACAATATTAGTAGCAATAATAGTAATTCGATTAGTAAATTCTCCGCCAGTGCTGCCGAGCAGCAGGAGCTGCACACACAGAACCTGAAGCTGCGCAAGCGAAACGATGAGCTGACGCAGCTGGTCACCAAAACGGTGAGCTCAACAAGCAATAAATGCCATTATTAATAATAATAATTAATATCGAATTACTTATGCAGAGCAACACTCTGGTGGACCTGGAGCAGCGGGCACGCGAGCAGGATGAGCACTGGCGCAGCATTGTCAGCCAGAAGGAGCAGCTCATATCCAAGTTGCAGCAGCATGCCTCAAACGGTGAACAGGTGAGTAAATGTTTAAAGTCTATTAATGCACAGTTATTAATGATTCCCTGATTCTTTTAGGACATTTAATGTCGTCGTGTCGGATCGCCGCCCTTGATGATAATAAACAGCAGAACCACAACGATTATTGACAGCAATCACAACGTTTGTCGAACTTCCCAAAAACCACAACAACAAAAACAATTCTAACAATCTATTAAGTTTAAAGTTAATATTATAAATATATGAAACATAACAAAAGAAAAACAAAAAAAAACTACAAAACTACAAAATAGGTGGAACAAAAACGGAAAGCAAATATTAAACGAGCCCAACAGCAACATTTAACATTTTAAAGTAGTAAAAATGATGAAATTAAGTAGTGCTTTAAAGATTTATGTTTATATATATATATACATATATATATATATATATATAATTATACATATACATAAACTAAACAAGCAAACAAAACTTGTGCAATGTTGAACATCTAAATGTGAAGCGAAGGAGTGAATTATTATTCGAATTGATGAGTATAGTATATATACAAATAAATATGTATATGGCCTGTTAGCTGCCCTGCTGTAGTTAGGACTTGCAGCGTGCAATTGAAGCCACGCCCACGCTCGCAAATTGCTGCTGTTGCACTTGCATGCATAGACACACACACCCATACACACACACACACAAATTGTTTGTAATTTTGATTATTTATATATACATACATATATATTACTATATTATATTATATTATATTATGTTATATTATGCTATATTATTTGTGTTTACCTGCATTTATAAACCACTAAAGAGTGCGCGCTAACATTTTTGTATATGTTTCATTACGTTAAGCAACTGAATTTAAAGTCCACTTGAATCGCAACAACTCAGTAAAATTATACAAAAATAAACAATTAGAACAGACGCTTAGCAATTGTGAATGTCAAATAGGAAATTCCTTTTAGAGTATACTATGTTCCGTTAGAGAAATTGTATGTGCAACAGTTCTGTTTTGTATCTTCTGTTCGTCTAATTTTGTAAACAGCGCAAAGTATTCAATGTAGCCGCAGCAGTAAATATGTTAGTAGAGCAAATGGTTAAGCCCACAACAGCAACATTTAATTAAGCATATGATAAATAAAAATATATTGAAAAACAAAAACAAAAAACCCAACAAACAACTATTTTTATATACATATAATAAACGATTTAAAACAAAAACATAAACCTAGCATATAAGTAAAGGCAAATTATAAATGAACACAAACTCAAACAAATTGTTGTGCGAAGGTTAAGGAAGGCAAAGGAACGCAAATTAGCAATTAATGTCAAAACTTGTTGCATTACGATAAAGTTAAATTAGGAAAAAAACAAATTGAATGAAAAAACAAAACAAGTTACAACAAAAAGCAAATAACAAAAAACAGGTCGCAAATTCAGCATTGTTATTGATTAACACTGAACGCTGGCGCCTCTTGCAACCGATGTGGGCGAAGCATTATAACAATTAATGATGTATAATTTATGCTAAATGAGAATTAAATACACACACACATATGAAAATTCAGTGCATTATATTTCTGTGTTTCATTCGTATAAAATGTGTAGAATGGAGCGTATTACTAAGTGGAGACTTATTCTAATGTGATTCGTATAATTCAGCGCTTGGCATCCAGTTGCAGGTTCTGCAAGGGAATTACCATGTGGAATGGATACTTGAGCAGGTCCACGCAGGAGGGACGCTTCTTCGGGTTCAGCTGTAGGCAGTTTTTGACCATCTGCAAGATGTGGAAAATGGTTATAGGTCGACTCATTAATAGAGTATTTAGTATACACTCACATGCACCAGCATGAGCGGATAGTAAATTGGCAAGGCCGGATACTCGATGCTTGTGCCGGGACTGGCGATTGCGCTCATCTTGGCATTGATGTTCCTAATGTGACCAAACGGCGTCTTCTGGTACAGCAGCAGATACAGGATGCAGCCGAGCGACCAAACGTCCGATTTCGTTGAAATCTTTATCTTGGGCTGATTGCTGCCACGCATCGGACTCGATCCGCTGGAGATGTCTGTCAGTGCTTCCGGACTGATGTAATTGAACGTGCCAGCTTGCGAAAACTTAATTATGCTCGTCGAGTCCACAGCAATGTTGCTGGCAATGCCGAAGTCTATCAGCTTCAGGCGACCGTTGACCATGAGAAAGTTGGCAGGCTTCAGGTCGGAGTGGATCACTCCATTCTGGTGTATGTAGTTGACTGCCTGTAGCATTTGGTAGAGGATGTTCATCAGATTATACAGCGGCAGATTTGTTGTGAATCCCTGCAAGATCTTGTTCAAATCACAGTCGCCCTTCTCCATTACCATATACAGCTTGGACTCCTGCCGCAGCAGTTGACTGGGTGGAAGACAATGATTAATGATGATTTGATAATTATAATTTAATTTATGTATAATTACTTACTAGTCATAGAGCGACACCACGCATACATTGCCCTGAAGCTTTTCGAGCAGCTTGGTTTCATTGAGGTAGCCCTGCACCACTACCGGATCGGCCTGTAGATCGACCACTTTCAACGCAAACTCCTGACCCGTATCCTGGCGTCGTGCTAAGTAAACGGAACTTGATCCGCCACAGCCAAGCTTCTTAATCATGTGATAAACATGGTTCTTGATTTGCAGCACATTCGACTTTGAGCTTGCTTCTGATTTGTCAGGCAGCGTAGCAGCAGGTGCAACGGGTGCAGCCGGCACAGACAAAGCCAATTGAGGCTTCTCCTGCTCTGTATGACGAAACTCACATTCCAGTGATTTTTTCGACTTGTTGATGATAGGTGCTTCTACCTTTGGCGGTGGCTGTGCCGGAGTGTCTGGGCTCTCGCTGATGGTGTCGCATAGCGAGAAGCTAAGGCTGTCGCTAGTAAAAGGCGCAGCTCGGCTCACTGTCATGGGCGTCTGGAAGAGCACCTTCTGCGAGCGAAATTCATTGGCCAGTTCTGTGCGCGTCTTTGTGCGCGTACTTTGCCTTGTGGCCAGGCTGCAGATCTGTGGCGTGACGAACTCCGTTTCGGGCTTGGTTTGTTTTTTTAAAGATGGCGCTAGCGATGTACGCATCGGTGTCTTACTGGACACAGCCTTGCGTTGCTCCGCTATGATTTGTAGTGTTGAGGGAGGTGCTTTTTTGATTGGCAGCTCAATTTGTTGTTGTTGCTGTTGTTGTTGTTCCACCTTTGCAGGCGGCGACTTGCTTGTGTTAGCGCTAGTGCTGCAATTGATACCCATGTTGCCGAACCGACCCAGAAAGGACAAATTCGAGTCACTGGCCCGCAGAGCACCAGCCGCCTTAGAAGGCATGCTAGTGTTGCTGCTGGTCAGCTCGTGCATGGGACTGAGCACGAAAGAGTCGTTGAGAATGGCGCAATTCAAATTGTGATCGTTCTTATTGTCATCATCGTCACTATCCGAGTCCATCATTGTCAGCTCAGCGCGACGTCTAGGACTGTAATCAGAAATTCCCTGAAATTCGAACATTGCTTTAACCCTTAATTGAGGAAGCGTACTTACAACAGGACCTTAGCTGCAGGTGCAGGTCGGACTTCCTTGACCATTTGATGGCGCGCCGCCTTAGGCTGGTTTTCATTCTCCTTATTGCCATTGTCGCTACAATTAATGAGTGGAAGTTAGCAACACAATTGATCTATTTCTGTTAACAACTAACTAACTTACAATGCTTCCGCTTTTCGTGTATTCACTTGACTCGCGTCGGTTTCATCTTCTGAGTCCGTACCAAATGCTAACAAATCTCTAACATGGCGTGGTGCAGGTGTAGTCATTTGTAACCCGTAGTTGTGTTTATGCAATTATTGAAAACAAATAATTTATAATTCAATTTGAATTTGTGCAACAACAAATCCCTCGCATTGTTTTATATTTTTCAGAGTTGTCATCGATTATGTCGATATACCGCCAACAGAAAACGAAAACGATAAATTTATATAAAATCGACTTACTGTATGTGAATAAAAATAAAAATGTAATTGGAAACTAATTCATAAGATTTTAAATATCTTAAAAAATAATTTGTTGTTAAAAAATAATTACAATTTTCAAGTATGCGTTATCCGGATTTGAAAATCCAATCAGAGAAATATATATCGATAGTTGGCTTAATATCAAATAAAGTTGTCTGGCAACGCCACATAAGTGTCATTTTGTGATGCACCGTCAACAAACAACAAACAAAGCAAATTTGCGTTAGGCGCTGCGCAGTTGACTCCGATAAAATACGCTAAAAACAACAAAAATGGATAATGAAGCAACAGGCGCAGCTATACAAACCGGTGGACAGCACGGCCACAATCAGGACACAGAGGAACTGCTCGATCCCGTCTTGTTTTCGGACAACAACGGTTCCTTTAAACTGAAAACTGTGCCCGCATTCAGGTATGTACTATGTACGAGGCCGGCATGCCTATGAATCATACTCGAAAGGGTGATGCGTCTGCTGATATCAGCAGCGCAATTCAATCAACATACACTAATGCATTGTGTTCATTATGCGATTATTTGTTTTCACCAGTATACATTTGCTTATCTCGACGATTATTTCGTTTGTGGGCATTGGACTCGCGGCGAGTTTTCCCGAGGACCGCCGCTGCGAGGCCTACTTTATAATGCTTTACCTACGCGCCACATTCTGGGTGATCACATTTGTAAGTACAAAGTCCCCAAATAAGCGAATGTGTTCTGACCAACTCCATCATTTATTCCAGATTTTCGATCACATTGTTAAGAAACAACACGATGACTTGCGCATGAATGGCTATCATGACTTCCATCGAGAAACGAGCATGCAAAAAGGCATTCCACTGCAAATAGTTTCGCTGTGGAACTCCATGCTATTGGCTGTTCAGGCGCTGATCCATCACTATTACGGCGACCAGTTCTACACGCACTGCGCTGCCGGCTGGCTTTCGCCCATAAGCTACGTAACCACATTCAATGTGGCGGAGAATTTGGTACTCGCTGTCACCCATGGTTGTTATATAGGTACGTCTGGCTTACTGGTATTCCAATATATATATATTATATTATAAAATCACCTTGCAGATAAGGTGCGCAAATTCAACAAAGCCAAGCTGTCGCCGGATGTTTTACGAGGCGCCGATCGTGCCGGTGGCTCATTGGGACTCATGCAGCCCGGCGGTGATACAGCAGAGCTACTGGAGAAGCAAGCCGATCTCATTGCCTACTTGCGGGATCATACGCACAAGCTCAACCAGAAACTGCATCAGATGCAAACGAATGTGCATCCAGTGCGTGTGCCACAAATTCCTTAAGATTAAATGCAGCATGACGAGAAACAAATACGTATTCCTTATTACCCGCATCGAACATCAAACACACGCTTATGCAACACACATTTATATATACATACATATTTTACTTCATTATTATGACACTGATTTCTATTTAGTTATTTTTAAAGCGACGCAGAATTATTCATAATAATCATAATGATCGCTAATACAATAACACAGAGCTTTAACTACAACTTTATCAACTGTAAATACAGCAAAAATAACTTGACAAATCATTTAAAAAAGTATAGTAAGAACTATAACATTTTATAAAATACAAATGGTATTGAAATTGCTGATTCCTTAAGCTAAAGCCGGTATTTGAAGAATTTCCAGGGCATTGTCCTTTGACGAGGTGATGACCTGGATGCAAGTAAAAGGATAATTTACTGCGCTTTTTTTTACGAATGACCAGTTAACTGTACCTTATCGCCGGCGATGGCCAGAGCGAGCACCAGACGTCCAGGTCCCTGGAAGCGACCCAAGTGCTCGCCAGTTTCTTTGTTCAGCACATAGATGTAGCCATCGTAGCAGCCAATGAGCAAATAACTGTCTCCATACGTGGACATGGTGACGGCGCCATTGCCGCAAATGAACGTGTTGGTCATCAAGCCAGTCTAGAGATTGGAAATATTAAAAATTAAAAATGAAATACACAATTGATCGTTAGATATTTTACTTACGGCAAAGTCGAACTTGAAGACCTCACTCTTCTGGGTGCCACAAAAGAGGTGGCCATCGAGCAGCATTAAACTGTAGACATTGAGCCCGTCGGGTATGATGAGACGCCGCAGCAGCAAACCAGTTGCCGCATCGTGCAAGAACACGACGTTTCCCTTGCAGCCCAGTATAATTATATTGCGAGCGCCCTCTTTGGCGGCCTTAATGGTGATGACGGACTGGCCAGTTGATAGCAGCGGCATGTCCATTACCTTGTTGGCCTGTAATTTTAAAAAATGGGGGAAATCACTTAAAATTGTCAAATAATTAAAAAAAAAATTAGAAAAAATTACAAATATCCTCTGGAGATGCGGGGCATCGATCCCCGTACCTCTCACATGCTAAGCGAGCGCTCTACCATCTGAGCTACATCCCCGTTGTGTCTCCTGCCCATTTATTGGCCCATAAAATTGTTTACAGTTGCGTTTCAATTTCGACAACTACCAAACTCGATTTGCTGACCAAATGTGCTTTGCATAGTAATTTTTTTTTCAGTTTGTCATTTCCAAATGTGCACCGCAATCGGACAACAACAACAAAAAGCCACAATTTGCTTTCATTTCACTTTTTTATGCGTTCGCACCACACTCTTTTTATAAACTTTTATAAATAGATTTGTAGCTGTAAACTATTTATATATTATATATACTTAATTCTTGCGATAGGTGAGCTGCTCTAATTTTAGCAAACAGACGATAAGATAACATTTTTAATCTATTTTTAATATTATAAATATTTTTGTCAATATTTGCTGATATTATTCTTGTAAGTAGTCAAAGGAATTGTATAAAGTGTTGATAATTGCAGTTAATTGTGAGAATATTGTGAGGTATTTGTGACTTTGACATACTTATAAATTTAAAAAATTGTTGAGTATAGTTTAATTGTAATTTTTGTAATTGTTTAAATTTATTATTCATTTTCTATAATGAGTGGAAAATTAGATATCCCTTTACAGACGTTCAGAGAATGAAGATTTTTCTGTGCTTTCTTAAGAGTGTCTGTGAAGACATTTGACAACTTTAGAGGTAACTATGAAGCTTCTTTTCGTATTCTGCCAAATCCTTAAGCAGACAACAACTCATATTAACCATTAACCAAATGTTGATGCATTGAGGCTGATGCATTCTATAGAGCTGTGCTACTTAAAATGACGACTCAACGATGGAAATATGATTTGTTTGTTCCGTAGCTGCACTTCTTACTTTCATTCATTTTTCAAGAATGACATACATACATGCATATGTAACTATGTATATATGCAGCACATCAAAGTGCCAGCTTAAGACTATTTTCTAGTTGAAGTATTTGTTAAATCATGTTAAATCTTTAGATCATTAAGATCCCTAGCTTTTATGACATTTTCTTTCTTAAATTTACTGATAAGTCTCATATTTGTGTGTATATGTAGCTATATACATATGTATATGTATGTTTCTATGTATATCTACCTATAACAATGTATTAACTTTTACATTTATTTTTTCCTGGAGCTTTTGTTTGTTTGCATTTTCTTTTCACTCTTATTTATCTTATTTATTTAATATTTATTCATATTTATTTAATATTTATATAATATTTATCCAGAAATGAAAACATTTAATATAAGACACAAATATTAAAACTGATAACGTGAGTGGTGCGCAATGAAACTTGATAACGATAAGAAAAGTAACCTTACATTGTGCAAATTATCAATGTTGAGGTGGTTAGCCGACAAGACAAACGATTTAACGCAACTCACTTCTGATAAGACATTCAATATCAAAACAATAAGTGTAAAATCAGTAAATACAATTTATATATCAAATTATGAAAATATTATTGGTTATAGAAATGAATTAAAGAAACTTCAGTTCTTCAAAATTATTTATAGAATTTGAAATTAGAAGAAATTAAAATGATTCTTGTTAAAATGGGCAGATAATGAATGGTATTGAATCAGATTGAAACTCTGAAAAACATTTATGTTTTTATCTTCTTTTCAGTATTCAGTATTCAGACTACGATTACTATCAATAAGTTTTAAAATAATATTAAAAAATTGAGTTATAACAACGATTTTTCGAATCTGCCATAAAATTCAACAAACATTGCTCAAATGTTTACTAAACAAAGACAAACTAGCTCCAGCTACAAAATTCTACGGTCGAAATTAAAATTGAAAGCAAACAAGGGGAGGTTGCTTGAGCTGGAGCTATGATAAATGAGGCTAGTCCCTGGCTCCTGCACTCTACACATTGCATAAACTCTAAGCAAACACAATCATGCATACATAGTATATCTGGAGGGACAATAAAATCAACAACATTTAAAAAGAGTGCGAGAAGGAAAGACGCACTGCAGTGCTACGTATGTATATATGCATATGCATGTACAGTTGCGACCATAAAAATAGTAGTGGTGCAGTACACTAAGCAAAAACGGAATAAAACGGTACTTTTCCCGTTGGAAAATAGGCAGATGGATATTTTTTGTTAGCTGTAGAATATAACAAGTGAAAATAACAAAAGTCCCGTTACTTTTGGCCAAAATTTAGTTGTTTTTGACGGTTTTAGAGAGATGCATCGAAAATCAGCCGCTCATTAAAATAGTAGTGCGGGTGAAATGGGTCGAAAATTTTTTTATTTTTTTAGAAAATCTTTAAGAATAAACATATTAACAGTAAGGTAGACTTATTTTGATTTTTTTTACTAATTGAAATTAATTAGATTTTTAATCCTTTTGGAATTTAATGGGCGGAAGGAAGAATTGCTTGGTAGAAAAGAAAATTTTACCTGTTTGTACTAAAAATCAGGGCAAAATGTATTAAGCAGTTGAAAATATTATTGGATGCACAACTCCTATGATATTAAATGTCATTCTGTATAAGAAGAAGCCTAAAACACCGGATGGCACCTTTAAAACTACCTGGCTAAAGGCCAAAAAAACGTTGATGCCGACTAGGACTACTCCGTTAGCTATAGAAAACTAAAGTAAAACCGAATAAAATCTGTTGGTTAGTCATTTAACAGTTAGTACTTGACCTAAACAATATTATTTATCACCCGGAAGTCCTACTTTGATACCCATTTAAGCAAAAAAGGTCCTAGCCGCCAAAATTCAATTTGCTACAATTCACAGAAATTGGCCATTGAATGGGTGGTACACCATACTGTGAACGAATGAGTGCAAAATTGTTCTGTTTGTTTGGGGAGGCTCTAGGTAGTACGTATGGAGTCTACCAAACTTGGAAGATCATCCCAAGGTCATTTGGGACACGGCTAGGAGCAGGCGTCTCAGTACTGTAAAATGGCCTTACTATCCATATGCTGCTGGGTGGTGCAACCCATGTGATAAATGGAGTCATGGCCAAAAATGTAGACATGCATTAATTACTAAAAATTGAAAGCATATAGAACTACCATATTCTAGTTAGTAAACGTTTCTAAATGAACGTTTTAGCAGGATATGGCTCCGAAATATACGAGTCCTTTTGCTGCAAATTGACTTTCGTCCGCAAAAATCAATGTTATATCATGATCTGCCCAGTTCCCGGTTCTATATTCGATAAAAATTTTATAGGGAGATGTTAATGGAGCTGTAGGAACTGAAAAGTGGTCGGTTGCGGCGAGTAGATTAAGAGGCGTGGCCCCAAACGCATATAAAGCGGTGCCAACAACTTATGGGCTCCATGCTACGCAGGTGGGGAGCCGATATAAAAAATGATAGATTTATATCTAAGTATTAGACCGAAGATTATGTGTAAAACATAATACATGACGTTATTCTAATGTTAAATAGTGTTTTTTTCCATTTTTATTAGCCACTACTATTTTAATGAGCGACTGAATTTTGTGATTTTTGCGTTCTCATGCCCTGAATTTTATATATCCCAACTTTTTAACCCAAATATCATTTAAATTAATAATACGTATGTTAATCTTGATATTCTAATTTAAACTGCATCAAAAAATTGGAGTTATCACTAAGTTATGCTGCTTAACAATTTGTGCTCAGTCGCACTACTATTTTAATGGTCGCAGCTGTACATGTGTATGTATGTATATGTGCCTGCATCTATGTACAGTTAGTAATTTGCAAGATGGCGTCGCCCCACGTTCGCAACTCAACTAAAAAGTGCAAGAAAAGGCGAAACAGGCAAACAAATACAGAAATGCTTTTTAAATTGCAGGAGGCGCACCCAAAATCGACGCAGTAGCAGCCGTTGGGTTGCTTTGTTTATTTAGTGGTTGCAAGTGTGCCCGCCACACCCAAATTGCCGGCATGGACGTATGCAATTTGCTGCTGCGTCGGATGCTGTTTCTATAAAAACAACAATAACAACAGAAACGAATAACAGTTACTTCCATACAGCGTCGGGGCCTGGGTTGGAGCTGGCAAATAACCAACCCGATTCGTCAGACTCAACCAATGAGAAAACAGCGTTGCCACACGCTCCCATTCACACAAACACACACACACGCATAGACATACAGACAGGCGGCGTCATTTTCCAGAGACACAACACAACAAAACAGGAGCCAACCAGCAAGAAAGGCAGGCAAGCAGGCAGCCAACCACCCACCCACAACAACAATAACACCAACACCAACACCAACAGAAACAGCAACAACACACAGCACAGGGACGAAGACATTCCAACTGCAGCGCCTTGGAAGGCCTTGCCTGCAATAAGCGAACGACAGAGAAAGCGAGAGCACCAAAATCGAGAGAGTGCCGGCAAGTGAGACAGCGTGAGTGTGAGAGAGAGTGTGAGTGTGAGTGAGAGCTGATTGTGAGTACATAGTTTGTATTTTATTTAAAATTGTTTTCAGTAAATAGCATATAAACATTTTATTTGCTGCTGCCAAATTGCCGATGCCATTGCCAATGCCGACGTCGTCGCTGCGACGTTGGATATAACGAATGAGTGGGTGCAAGAAATACAAAACTAGCCGAGCTAAGGCTTTGTGCAGCAACAAGAAACTGCAGCAGTACGAGGCATGCGCACTGCAGTATGAGAGAACGCGAAGTAACGAAGGCTTAACAGCTTCGTGCCGGCAGCTGAACACCGAGCGATAAGCGAGAGTGTGAGAGAGCGCACGAACGGGCAATGAACGGTGCAGTGTGTGTGCGAAAGTGTGAGTCAGCAAAATATACAGTAAACTAAACATGAACACATAAAAACTTAAATAAACAACAATAGGGAACGAGCGTGTGCGAGCGAGAAAGCGCAAGCGAACACCGTTGAGAGAGGGAGAATTTTGAACGCAGCACCCATTCTCGCAGCAAGCAGCTTGCGCTGCAGTTTGCTGTTGTTTGTTGCAACTAACCCCCAGCCTTGACTATATATGTATATATATAGTCCGCACTATGTATTAGGTTTTTGGCCAAACAACGTGCAGCAGAACCAAACACTCACACACACATGCATGCAAAATAAAAACACACAACACCGACACAGCAAAATATCAAGCAATAGCAGCAAAGCACAATTGCAACAAGCAACGCCTTCTTGGTTATATAGGGACGCATGCTTGGATCGGAGCATCGGGTTGGGTCTATAGCCCCATATAACTGCCATGGGGCGTGTCTGTTGCCTAGGTAAAGCTAAATATTTAGTAAATAACTAGAGGCGTGCAGTGCACAAGTACAGTTGCCCCAGTCGCAGTTGTTGCAGTGCATGTCGAGCAAAAAGCTCCGAATCATAATTTTCGGCAACAGCCGCGTATTACCCGCACGTCGCAGCCATAAATCGAATGCTGCCAAAAAATTAAGACTTATCGCCATTTGCCCCCAGCGCAAAGTTGTAATGAAGTGCCAGCTTTGCACCATCAGCCGTGCCATCGCACCATCGCACCATCGCACCACATCCAATTTGCGTATATCGCTGGCGAAATGCGAAAGAAAAAATAAATTCGATTTGATTTTCATTGTCTAGACATTGGGTTCATTCGATGGCTGCTTAATGCCAATTCGTTGTTTTCCTTGTTACGCTGGCGCCTGCCGTTGGGGCCAGATTGAGGTGTGCCCACCACTATGGGCAGACGGGAGTGTGTGGCTGGTGTTGCCAACCTGGACGCTCTTACATGTCCACGTTCTTCACTTTTTAATTGAATATTTTCAAGTGTTGATTGGACAAGCTAAATATTTAATGAGCTGCAAATTAATTGAATGGAGATAGGTAGATCTCCAGACATGACAAAAAACCAACAAGCTACAGCAGTTGATATAAAAACTAATACTTTGGGATAAGATATGAGCTAAAATAAAATATATATCATGAATCATACGATACTATCTGATCTGACTACATGGATGTTCAGGCTATTTACTATGATAATTTCATACGCCATTGAAGTATGCAACATATTTTTTATAATATTATTTAAAATACGGTTCGTGTATTTTACTAAAATATATAATATATAAAATATATATGAAATATATCAGTTTTTTTGTAAAAAAAATATCACGTAACAACTTTTTTTATATATTTCCCATGGATCCATCGATTTAAGACACCAAACATCCTTACTCAATCGAATATAAATAAATATATATAAACTATTTTATATATTTTGATCATTCAGCATAGTTTAATTATAATTAAAATGCTCAAATTTAATTTAAAAATCAATAAACAAAAACAAATAAAATAAATAAAGTGGAAAAATTAATATTTTAAAATATTTTCAATAAGAACAATAATCATCTAGACGGGAATGCCGGCTGAACTCAGGATATTTCCATTTTCAAACTATAAAAATTTGACTAAAGTTATTCTTGGTTCCAATTTAAATCACATTTATATTTTATAAAATAAATTCCAATTATCCACTATTATAAAATAAACATAAAACTATAAAAAGTCTTTAAAACTTACCGCTATATTATAGGTAAAAATATTGCCCCAACGGCTGCCGATGAACGCAACGCCCCACTCGATATCGATAGATTGTAGGGGTTCCTTAAAGTACACTGTCTGCATAACTCGCTCCAGATTCTGTTAAGAAATAAAAAATTAATTTCAGCTTGTCAGATTTCCCTCAGTTGCTCACCTCCAGTGAGGATTTCTTGAGGAACCCGTCCAGAGATGTGGTGTATAAACAGGATTCCCTCTCGCACAGATGCATATTCGTGATGGCTTCGCTATGCTTAGTTATCTGCAGTTCCAGCTTGTGGTTGACAATGTTGAACAAGAAGATATCGCCATTTTCCGAGGCAGCTATGATGTGCGCCTTGTAGATGCGAATCTGGGTGATGGGACTGCTGATATTATTCAATCGTCCGATGGGAACGAAACCATAATTAAAGTTCTCCAATCTAGTATCGATTTGAGGCTCGCCAGACTGCAGCAGTGGTGCAGGGGGTTTTAGCAGCATGCGAGGCAGCTCATACGACATGGTGGCAAATGGCTCCGGCGGCGGTGGTGGTGGTGGTAGCGGTGGTATATTCTCCATCGATTTCTCTGCAGTGTTGGCAGCCGCAGATCCGTTGTCAGGTGCAGTTGAATTTGGGGCTGGTCCGTTCGGAGGATCGCTTGGGTCGGTAGATGGCTCTGGCGGCTCTTCCGGCTCCTCCTTGATCTCCTGCTGCATAGGCTGTGGAATACTGGGCAGAGGCTCTGTCTCTTTTGGGGCAACTTCTTTCTCATCTCGGCTCGGAGTGGGCTGCTCTGTTGATCTTTTGACCAGACGCCTACGTTTGGGCAAGATCTTCACACGTTTGACGACGACGGCGCGACGTTTACGCTTGCGAATGCTGGTTTTAGAGTTAGGAGGAGCAGATGCTGATGCTGATGCTGCGGCATCTGCTGTCGGTGCTGGGTTAGCAGCTGGCATCGCCAGTGGTGGCGAGTTCGTGGGTGTTACGGTTGTTAGAGGCGCCATTGCCGTCGCTTGATTCCTGGCAATCACCGTGTTGAGCAGCAGAAACTTACGATTCTGCAGCTCCAGGCTGAGCATCTCCAGATCAGATTTCTCGCGCTGGAACTTCATAATCATCTCCTCGAGAAAACCGCGACGATTCTGATTCTCCAGCAGACGTCGATCGATTTCGAGCAAACTCTGAGTCACTGAGTCGCCCATTAGCATGATCGGATCGCTGGGCGAGAAGCTGCCGGGCGAGAGACGCGACACAGCCGTGTCCAGGCCCACATAGGGCATGCCCATGGGTAGTGCGTGCATCGGGCGTGTCGCTGTTGCCACCGCTGCCGGTGTGGGCGTGCCGTTCCGTGGCGGTGTGGGCGGCATTAGAGCTTGCGCTGCTGCTTGTGCTGCAGCTGCCGGCCCAGCGGCTTCCCTTTGATGTGCCTCAGACGCGGGCTCAGCATTTTTCGTCACTTTGGCCTCCACAGTGGGTGACGGGATGCTAAGCTCATTGGGCGTCTGCTGCCCCTGCTTCAATTGTTGCCTGCGTCGCGCCGTTGCAGTTTGCTTCAGCAAATTGACAACATTCACGATTTCACGCAACAGGAACTCAATCGCCTGGCGATAATCCTTCGTTTTGAGATTCTGTTGGATTCTGGCCACTTCGATTTTGCTGAAGCTCTGCGAGTTGTGCTCGCTGTTGGTCACCACGCAGGAGATGAAGTGCAGCCGACTCTGCAGGCTGCCACAGTGGCTGCTGCGATAGCGTTCCGCCAGAGATTCCTTCAGCTGCGGCAAGATCAGCTTCTCGAAGCTGTCCACAATGTTGTTGGCATCGCTCTCCAGTTTCTGTTGATAGCGACGCTTGGTGGACCCGCTGCTGCAGCTGGACGAGTCCGAGTGATCGCTGTCGGCGTCACTTAACTTAGTAGAATTAGAGCGCTTTTTATTCTTTTGCTGCTCCACAGGAATTTCCTGCTCTTCATCCTCATCCTCGGATGAGCTGACCAATACAATAACGCTGCAATTTTCCCGATGAGTCTTTGATTTTACTTGAACTTCCTTTTTAATGGGCGAAGGATTTACTGGCTCCACTGGTGATAACTCCTTATCCGCCTGCTGTTTGTCTCGTGTCTGGATACTGCTCTCAGTTGGCTTTCTTTCCTTTTCTTTTTCTTTGGGTTTTTGTATACTATCTGTAGAACTGGGACTTTGAGACTTTTCGGTTAGCTGTTTATTCCTACATTTTTTTGCTGCCATTTTCCTGAATTGCTCGGCCACTTTGAGGCGTTCCATTAAGTCCGTGGAGCTGCCCATGACCGTGTTCTCGGTTTGTTCCGTGTTCTGCTCCTGAGTTGAAGCTTTATCTTTATTAGTAGTAACCTCGCCCCCAATTGCAGCACTACTGCACGGATCGTTGTCCTTTGATGCCTTATCCTCTGCCACTGATATGTCTATTCCGAAACACTTTTCAATCTCTTGCAGCAAAAATGTTGGCAGCTTGATGGCCTCAACGATGTCGTCCTCGACCAAGTCCTTGGCTGGCTTATCCTTAGGCTGATCCAATTCAATTTCCTTTAGCTGCCGTCGTATCTCCTCGCGCAGACGTCGTCGCGCTTGCTGCTTCAGATGCTCGTTATATATCGTATCGCTATTGTTGATTATGTTCTTCAGGCCCTCCTTGTCCATGTTGGCCAGGCGCTCATTGATGCTATATTCACCGTTGCCATTGTGATTGTTGTTGCTCACAGTACGACGACGAGTTTGGATCGTTGGACGCTGGCCAGGTCTCACGGGGCTTCCACTGGGAGCAGCTTTTCCGGTTTCCAGCAGCTGTTCCTTAGTGACTGCGAGTATCTCCTGCTTCAGCAGCTCAGTCAAGGGTCGCACTTGTATCTTGGGATATGTATCACCTGGTTCGGCTTGCTCTGGTTGCCTAGTCTCTCTAGGTTCAGAGTGCTGCGGTTGTAAGTTCCTTGTAGGCTCTGTAATACTTAATTTACCTTCCGGTCTGGCTTGATTCGTGTGATTCTTAGGCGTATTGCTGCGTCCTACGGGACTTGGTATACTATTTCTAAGCGATCTCACTTTGGAATGGCTGCTAGTATCGATATTTACCTTGTTTTGGCATGAATTTACCTCCTTTTCATTATCTTTTAAGTTTTCTTTAATTTCATTTTCCACCTTCTTCTCACTATCCTTTAAGTCTTGTTGGTTTTCTTTAGTTGGTTTTTCCTTGCTTTTTGATTCTTCTTTTTTGCTTTCTGCAGATTTTGATTGTGATGTAGTATTACTTTCTCCAGATTTTGTTCCAGATTGCACACGTTTTGGGTTTTTGGTTTGCTCTTGGTCTCTAGTCCTTGACCTACGGCTTATTTCTTGAGATCGTTCTCTAACTTTTTTCTTAGTTTCTTCTTGTGTACTCCTAAGTTTTTGTTCTTTAGTATTTTTTCCAGGATCAGTAATTGTATTATCTGATTCCTTTATGTTCTCGGGACAGTCTTCTTTCAATTGCGTTTCTTTACTCTTCGAGCAAAGTTTATCTTGTTCTTCACTGGCTTTGGTCTGTGTTTCATTTATATCACTTACCGACTCTCTGCTTGACGATGATCTACGTGAAGACGAATTACTATATGAATTATCAATAGACTCCCAGTTTCTGTTTCCACTGTCTCTTGCGAAAGTCTCAGATCTGTTCGAACTTGAGTGTCTATAATAATCGGATCTTTCGCGGTACGACGAGTTGCTTCGATAATCTCGTCTATCAAATGATTGACTCGATGACTGATTCCAACTGTTGTTGTCTGTTCTATAGTTTGACGATTGATGCCAATGATGCTTATCTTGTCTATAATTGCCATAAGAGTCACGAGATCTGTTACGCGGATAATATTTATTCGGACCGTATTTATTCCACTGCGCAAAGAGAAAGATCCATGCGAATATAGAGATCAACTCGGACTGTTAAGCTATATGTTAATACTCACATTATTATTGTTGAAGTGTTTATATGGCTGCCTCCTGGAAGGGATAGAAAATACGAAATTAGTGTTAAGTTTTCTAATTACAATCAGATTTAGCTCCCGCTCATTACAAAAGCATAAACTAAAGAAAACATACAAATAAAATAAGTCAAGTTCTACAACAATAAAGGAATAATTAATGTAATCAAGCGACGTGGCTCGGTTTCTCCGAAGTTTTTAGTCAACTTCGAGGCACGTAAGAATGAAAGAACTCTGAGCCATTAATTTAACAGATTTAAAATTTATAACCACACGCCTCCTCCCCACCTGTACGGGCCAAAGCCCCCTATTTGTGTATGCAAAGGTGCGAATTCCTTTGGCGTTCAGCATTTTCTTTTCTTTTCACTTTTTTTTCCTACTTTTCGGCATGTCCGCTTTTGTTTTGAGTTCGCTCGAAAATCTCGTTAAGAAATGCTAAAATATACGACCACAAATCTTGTGTAGCCGTTGCTTTGCTGTTAATGTAATTTGTAACTTCAACTAATTAAAAATTTAAAATGTCACAATGGGAATCTTAATGCAATAGGATATCTGCTTAACTTTTCCAACACTAGATGGCGTGAAGAATGGGAATGCGAATGAGCAGGTGTCCGGTTGAGATACGTTAGATATGGAAAGCACATTTGTTATAAATACTGAACAAACTTTTATAAATGGGTTTTTATATTTTAAAATATTTTATTAAATATATTTAAATAGTAACTTTAAAGAAATTAATTTGAATTGTCATTAAAAAATACGAAAAATCCGATTGATTCAATACTTTTAATATTATTTCGATCAAGCTATTGATTTGGCCAAATTTTATATTTTATAGTTCGATATCTTTGAAATGTTTACAGATATTAATTAAATTATATAAAATTAATATATAGAAATGGAAATTACAAAAAAGTATTCAAATGCGAAAAATCTTAAAAAATTTCATTTTACACAAAAAAGTAAAAAAAATCTAAAAATTTACAAGTCTCCACATTTGGCACCACAGTCAACATTTTGTGGTTGTAGAAATACAAATAAAATATAAAAATATTCATTCAAAGCCTAGTAGAAATATTTTGGGTCGCAAAAATCGAAATTAATATGCATAACGCGTAGCGGAAAGAAAAAACTTAAGAAAATTTATGCAGTGATGAGTGAAAAAGGATGCCACTCGGCCCAAGTGTCTGGAAAATAAAGTCAGAACACGCTCCGCGTCCGGATGGCAGAGTCAAATGTCACAGGGCGTATGTGACAAGTGCTCTCTAATGAGCAGGAGGATACATTTTAAGAGGCACCTACCTAAGTATTTGTCAAATCAAGCCAAAGCTCCAACTAAGAAAAAAACCAATGAAGCCTGAGCGGGACATTCCAGGCGAAGGCAAGTCAATTAAAAAAGGCAAAGCAGCGAAAAGTACGTGACGCTAGAGATAGAGAAGAGCTGCCGGAGAGGGAGTGACTTTCGAGTTTTGTGAAAATATTTTCAGGACAGCAACTAAAAGACGCAGACTGTCTTGAAATTAAAATTACAAGACGCTTGGATGAATCGTCTCCTGAGCAGGTGAGGGACGCGCAGGGCGGTGCAAATGGTGACAAAAGTTTTGAGGTAACATTTCTTTTACGATTCGCATGGGTGCCAGAAAGTAAGCAAAAGTACGTCGGAAAAGTGCCACTCGTGGCGCCTCTGTCATTAATTTTGTATATCATTGAGTTTTACGATGCTCATAAATATGAAAACGTTTAACTCTTTTGCCAAGACACAAAGCCCTCGCCCACTCCGCCCCACACATTGTTGCCCACCTTTGTCAGCTTTTGCTGTTTATATGAGACAAACTAATTGTTGCTGCTTACGCGCTCTGCTCGTAATGTCTTTTTAAGCGGGGACACGCTCCCCACATGTTTTCACAATGTTTCACTGATAAAACAACAACAACAACATCAACCAGAGCAGACAGCAGCAATTAGTGGGTTGATTGTGGGGCTGCTGTATCGCTGGAGCTCTTCGGTCTCAGTCTTGATGTGCAACAGCTTGAGGTAATTTTCAACTTTTCTCAACGGCTTCTCGTTGACAGGCGTTTGCCTGGTTTGTTTGGTTTTAATTAAAGCCCAAAACACATAATGTGTACAAGATACTCAAGCACACACCCCATAGAGGATGGGGTGGACAAATGTATAATAAATATGCATTGTTCCAGAAATTGACATTTAATTGTGGTTTTTAAAACAATACTGAAGGTGAAAATGAAATTGAGCGAATGCAAAAAGAAGAAAATATCTCAGTACCCAAATTTTCTAAAATTTTAATATACTAAAATCTTTATTACCAAGTAATTCCATTAATCAATCAAATATAAGTATATAAATAAAACATGGACCAGACAATATTATGTATGCTATGTAAATAGTAATATCTCTGATCCATATTTTATTTATATACTTATATTTGATTGATTACTGGAATTGCTTGGTAATAAAAATTTTAGAAAATTAAAATTTTTAAAAATTTAAGTTTTCATAACCCGATTAGCTGGCTCTGTGACAATATATTTTAGCTTTAAGCTTTTAGCCAAGAAATCAAAGTGTTGCGATAGCCACACCCAGCTAAGGCCCAGTTATGCAGCTACACATTTAACGTCAGGTAACTGCTTTTAAGCCGAAAACCAGTTCGGACCAAGCTTATAAACAAATCGAGGCCAATTACGCCGCTTGAATTTCAATTGAATCAACATTGATTGTAATGGAAAGCCAAGTTGTTGGAGTCGGTACAAAAACTGCAGTTGTTATAAGGCCTTTCTGTGCCAGAGTACCACATGGGGATGTAGCTCAGATGGTAGAGCGCTCGCTTAGCATGTGAGAGGTACGGGGATCGATGCCCCGCATCTCCAAGGATATTCAACCAACTTTTTTGGTGCACTCAACTTATTTTTGCTTTATATATTGTTTTTACAGCCACTATTGAAAAACAAAGTAAAATAAAAACATGTACAAGTCGAAGCACAACAAAACACTTAAAACAATTAAAAAATAGCAAAACACATAAATTCTGAAAAGAGAACAGCAACAGCTTAACTAGCTTAGCAGTCGTCAGGAAGGAAAGTTTGTCCTGTGCGGTGCAGAAATTAAAACAAAGGCTTCTCATAAATAGCACATCATGTATCATTTACAATACCCAAACCTGCCACTGAACCCACGAGTTCTCTTTGCTTCCTGTGTGTTGCCTGCGGCTGTGGCTGTGGCTGTGGCAGTAACTCACCGAGCAACTGCCGCCTGCTCTGGCTCCCATTTTCGTCCTGGGACCATGTAACTGGCTTTGGCTGCCTGTTTAATTGCTGGCAAAGTTCTGCGAATGCAGGCGAGTAAACAAACATTGGCATATTGTGCCTGATTTATGTGCGACAATGTGTTCTGTTCGCCGTGTGTTGCCCGCCTGGAATGGGCGGCAAATCAAATTACGCGACCTGATTGCCGACATGGGGGCGCCGCGCAGTGCATCCAGCTCTGTCTGTGTGTGGCATCTAATGCCAAAGTTGTTTGGCAGTTACAAAGCGGCCTTTGAATATTCATTAATACGCCTGCCTCTTCTTGCCAGTCAAGAAATGCAGACGTCTGCGAATTTATAAGTCTATTGGCGGTAGCAAAAAAAAAAAAAAGGAAAAAGGAAATCCATTCCTGAATTTCGTACACATATCTTGGAGATGCGGGGCATCGATCCCCGTACCTCTCACATGCTAAGCGAGCGCTCTACCATCTGAGCTACATCCCCATATACGCTGCCAGCCAAACAATTACCATGTAAAAGTGGCCCAAAGTGTTGACAAAAGTGCAATGCCAGCGAAAAGCAAGAAGTGAAGGGAAAGCTTTTGGCCCAATGCTTGGCAACCTCAATTCATTTTCGATTCAATAAGCGTTCACAGAAACTCAACTGAATCGCACATAAATATTGTTTCTTAATTGATAAGCAACTTATCTATTTTTAAAAGTAAATTTATTTAATCAAAAGTTTTACTTCACGTGCCGATAAATAAATTGAATAGACTATATAGTTATAGTCTGATTTAATAATTTAATTTTGTTTTTCCTTATGTAATGAACTCAAAAAGAAATCTAAAAATAAATCTAAAATATTTCTATTTTTGATTTCTACTAAATTAAGCGTTGATTTTCTTTCTAATCATCTCAGCACTTTCTAAAATGAGGGCACCAACGATTCTATCCTATATTTCTATATTATATACTTTATTATTATATGTCTTATTTAATTTTATGTTTATGTGAAATATAAAAATATTATTAGAATGTTAGTCAATGTTGAAAATACTAAATATAGATCTTGGTAATTAAAAAGTAATTTCGAATGTTTTTTGTATACACATGAAGAAATAAATATATGAACAATAAAATATGTAATATATTGAGTTCAGGAAGGTCTAGATTCATTGCCTTTAGTTCAAGCTTAAAACTATCTTTGTAGTAGATCATAGAAACATATATAAAAATATAACAAATATTATATATGTGCATATATTATATATACATATATAGATATGAAAAATACACAATATTATATATGAAAGAAAATATTATTTATAAAATGCGAGTTAAAGTCGAATAGAATGAAAATCATTCGAAAGTATTTGTAGACTATTAACGTATTTATAAGGCTGTATAAAATCGTTGAGTATAAAATTGAATTATGAACCGAAGTAAAAATGTATGTAACAAAATTAATTAAAGTTGACTTTATGACTATTTTAAATAAAGTGAACTTTAATTTAATTTATTATATACATTTTTATTTCGATTCATAATTCAATTTTATACACGTTTTTATACAGTATTACAAACTCAAATCATATAAGAAAACTAAATACTTTATACTAATCTGATGCACATACAATCGGAAATATAAATTACGAAGAGAAATACTGTTAAGCGTATATATTATGCTTCTATTTTTCGTTTTCTTCAACGGTTATTGAACAATTGAAACTTTGATAGAAGTGTAAGTAACCCGCATAATCAAGTGCTTGGAATTTGTATCATTTGTTTCTTGTTTTTTGTCCAAAGTTGCGACGCTTTTTGTCGTTTGTGCGTTGCGTTGAGGGGGCCACAAGTCGCAAGAAACAAAACAAACAAACAATAAAATATTGAGCACATTAATGTTTAGTCAGACGTAAAATTACTTTTAAGTCTACTTTTGGGCGAGGAGTGCGCCAGGCTCCAGAAACAATGTCAAATGCTGGGAGGTTGACAGAGATGGAGGGAGTGCTATAAAGACGTTAGATAAACGCTAGATGCATATTTATGATTTAGCACTCGAAAGCGCGCGATGGAGTGAGATACGTGGCCATTCGCAAACACTCCTGACACTTGGCTGACTGTCAATTTTTTTGTATTTTTTTTTCTGTATTTTGGGTGCGCAAAGCTTTCATAATGCTCGATAATGAAAAATGAAAATTTTTCACTTTTGCTACACTGACAAATGGCCCGGGGGCGGGGTGAGAAACTGGCAAGAAATGAGGTAGATTGGCGGATTGGTGAGCTTATGGCCCTGTCTTGGCCATAATAAAAGTTTATGCAAGTGTCTTGGATTTAATTAAGAATAAGAAAAATGAAAATGCCAAACTTTTCGATTGCCAGATGCGCGCGTCTCGCCTAAGCGGATTTGCCAGAGACATTTCTTATTATTATTATTATTTCTGCTTCAAATTTGTTTACGTTAATTAGAGGGAAGCTGGGAAAAGTGTCTGACGATGCTTTACGCATTTAATGATTTGAATACATTGCATTGTATTGATGCCTGTAAAAATGATTTTTGTGTGGAATAATAATAGCTAAGGTTTAATTCAATTTAACTGTTAAATAGATATAAAAAAAACTAAAAATTTATAACTAATAGATTTTGCTATCTTTTATTTTAATTTTAATATTTTTTAGATATATTGTTAATTTGAATTCTGAGAAAACTTTTTTAAAAATATTTCTATGTAGTAGCTTAGTTACTGAGATACTGAATATACAAAACTTTCAATCTGGAATACTATTTATTATATTATCGAATACCTCGAAATTTCGATTTAAATAACACAAAACATTGATACTTCAATAATTTTTTTTTAGGTTTCTATAATAAATACGGAAATAATACATATATGTCCAGTTTTTGATATTCCTCGACTTTCCCCAAATTCTCCAATAAACATATTTCAACAAATAGATATATCAGGATGTCATTACTTCGTTTATAATATATATTTATAAAATATATAGAATTCTTTTTAGTAAATTATCGTATATTTGTGTGTTTGAAGGCGTGAACAATCACATTTACCAAATTTTAAAAGTAAGCAAATGTTAAAACTTATACATATATTTTGATATACACTATATATTATTATCAATTTGCTTAACGTTTCATTTAATACAGATTGGAAATAAAAATATGAATTCAAAAAATAATAAAAAAAAAACAAGATCTAATCTAACATTAAAAAAATAAAAATTATATATACAAAAAATTTAATTTAACCCATTGAGATATAATATATAATAATAATATATATAAACTTCAAATTGTTAAAAAAGCTCACCTCGGGCCTTGTTTAAAACAGTAATTGTCTTGTTTCGTATCTTTGCGTTGTAAGGACATAGGCATTAAAAACGCAATGCAATAAATGAATCACAGAATTGTCAACCTTGTTGCCAATCACTAAACTAAGCACTAAACGAACCTAATTTACCGAAACTAATTCAGTCTCTTTTAATAACTTGAACAATTCAATTGCCTAAGTTCCGTAACTCAATCACAATAATTCAGTTCGCGTTAAACGTTTATACTACGAAACATGGCAATATCAATGACCACATTCCAAATACTCCTCACGTTCCGACACTCCAAATGACACTTAATTGTTTATGAATTGTTTGACAGGCTGTGCGAATGTGTGTGTGTATACGTATGTATTTTTGTGTAATGTAAGCGCCCTGCGTGTTAGGCTATGAATTTACCGTTGTTTTTTGTTCACGCGCCGAGTTTTGACAGCTATGCGGAAACGGAAGTTGCGCTTGATTGTGGAATTTTGATTAAGTCTTCTAGAGAAATTTTCTTTTTTTTTTTTAATTTAATTTAACAGTTTAAAAGTTATTCGCCATTACTATTTTAATTTGTAATAAGCAGATAATAAATTTTGTTAAATATATATTTAGAAAGTTTATATATTTTCTATTTTATCTATTTTTCCCAGTATATATAATTTTGGTTCTCGTATACTAGTATGACTATATTGCTGAAGCGGTTTAGCCGATGTTGATGACCGGGACAACAATATGCACTATACACAGCACAACACAACACCACACAATAGGCTGACCACGAGAACTTTCTGCGTGCCTGTCGAGTTGCCAAATGCCGTTAACCGACGGATATGCTCCTGTAGTTGGAGTAGTTTAGAGAGCAAAACAGCAATAGCAACAGCGACAGCAACAAGAACAACACTAGCACTAGCAGTAGTGGCTGGTATATGGGCATGCACAGCCAAAAACAACAATTGCAAAAGCGCACAACACAATAACGAGAGGGAGAAGAATAACAACAACAACAACAACAACAGCAATACCGTACACACAACCAGCTCATATACAACGAACGAGCGTCGAGCCGAGGATCATAACGACTTGTATATAACACGAAGTCACGGCCCGAGAGGCGGCCGCTGCACGGCAAGCAGCAAAACAAAACACAGCACAAAACAATGCAAAATACAACAACAGCAGCAGGAGGAGCAGCAGCAAAGTGTAACTAAATAAGATGCAACGGCTGTGTGCAATGTGTGTGTGAGGGAGGGGTGTGCAGCAGCCACCATCCGCCCACGCTGCCCGCTGCCGGCAGCGCACGACGAACGAGCGAGCTGAAAAGACCGAGCGAGACTGACGGGAAAGCAAAGGAGTAGCGCTGTTAGCGAGCTTTTCGCTTGGACACGAAGTGCTTAACACGATTGCACCCGACAGAGATGGAGAGAGCAAGAGAGAGGGAGTGCAGCAAGGAGAGAGCGTTAGAGAGTGAGCGAGTGCGCATGAGAAACTAAGCAAAAAAGCGCATTGGGAAATAAAATAAAATACAAGCAAAACAAAATAAGCAACAACAACAACAGCAACAACAACAACAATGGCAGATGCAATGTGCAATTAATGCTCCCTAAAAGAGCGAAAGGGAGAGAGAGAGAGAGAGCGAGCGAGCGAGAGCGGGAGAGGCAGGCAACTGCAAACGCTGCCTGGTTGGCTGTTGCATGCTGCTATACAAGCGCCTGGTGTGAGTGTTGGCATTATTGTTTGTAAACTACATACAACAATACAATAAGCAAGACATGCAGTTGGGGGCTAGGAACTAGGAACTGGACTGGAATACCGCATCTCCCGTTTACTTGCTCGCTGTACATATGTATGAGCCAAATTCGGCGCATGTCATTTGATTGTACTGCCTATAAAAGTCAGTTAGGCTATGTGCTTGAGCTCAGTTGAATTTCAACTACCAACCTTTGGACTTCGTTTGAGTTTGTCTTCTTCTCAACGCAACAACAAGCAACAAATTGACAAGCATATCACTTTTTGCAATTGGTGTATCTGTTGTGGTCATTTCAAAAGCCCTGAAGGAGCCTGTTTTTGTGAGTTCATTGCCAAAAGACGGCAAGACTCTTGGATCCCTGCGAGAGCCACTGGCTTACCGAGGTACGTATTCAGTGTTTGTATATATGTGTATGTGTAAATATGTATGTGATAAGAACATTAGCTCGAGATATACATATATGTGTGCTCGTGTATATATGTAGTTCTGTATATATGTGTACTTCGGTTAATGTCATTGAATGCTTGAGTTATTTGAATAAATATATATTGCTTATTAAAAATTGTTTTTCTCAGTGTTAATATTGTTCGTATTAGTTGTGAAAGTGATTAAAATTAAAATAGCATTTATATGTTCAAGAAAACATTATGCTTGAAAGTATGCTACAATAATTCGTTTCTAGAAGATCTAATATTCTTATTAAAGTACTACCTTAAGTACAAAGCGAAAAACGATAGAAATGTTTCTAGAATAAACCTTATATAATATTGTCAAGTATTAACTAAAAACAAAATCTAATTGATGCAAGATTTTGTAAAGTAATTTATATTTAGAATATTCATAAGCATTTTCAGTGATATTATTTTAACTTGCTGCCTATTCCACTCTCTTTCAGATCAACAATATCAGCGATCGATATACGAACAGCGTCAGCTGCATCAATTGAGTATCGGCTATATAGCCACATCGACTTCTTGTGTGTAAAGCGTTAGTTCGCATAGCGAGCCAACTGTAAGTAGAAACACATTAAAATGACACGAAACAAGGATGGAATAAGTGGATATTTTATACGCCATAAGGCGGCAAAAAAAAGAGTCGATGATGAGGAGTATCTGTATTAAGATACCAGAAATCTAATACGATAGCATAACATAACCATCAAAGTAAAATCCAGTAAAAATGTAACCAATAGTAGGGCAAATATGTAGCCAATATTATGTATGCATAAATATGTAACCACAAAATTTATATACTTTGGTTAAGCAGTCATATAAACAGCAATGCATAGGTAGGCGACTAATGGTATTAGACTTAAGATAAATAATCAAGCGAAATTCCGAATCTAATTATGATGATAATTCCGTATCGTGCGATTTAAATTTTTGACAAATGATCTCCCAGCGAGAGCTAAACATTGGCCTTATCTGTTCTATCCGGGGCTGGTGTTCTGCTTGCCCAACATATCCAGCTAACAAAATTATCCGTGGCTAATTATGAAGGGAATGTCCGAAGTAGCAAAAC
Organism: Drosophila meridionalis; assembly: GCA_035045145.1. Classification (NCBI taxonomy): domain Eukaryota; kingdom Metazoa; phylum Arthropoda; class Insecta; order Diptera; family Drosophilidae; genus Drosophila; species Drosophila meridionalis. Next base: position 5,984,499 of record JAWNPG010000020.1, on the reverse strand, counting down.
GCGTACGCGACGGTTCAATAGCTAACTACTCCGGCCAGGGTCCGGGCCCTTGCTGTATCGCGATCTACGAGCCGTGCGTCATGCGGCTGTCGCCCCACGCGTCGGTTGGGCGGGTGGTGGGTAACATTGATGTTACACGTTGGGACTGCGTTCGTACATACTTCAGGTGTATTTAAGCCATTGGTTATAACCTATGTACATATAGTTAGTAGCATGCTGCACGTTTAGAAAATATTCACTTTTCCTGAGTTATTTCTTAAATATTTTCAAAACTTTTTTATGCATAGTTTAATTTTTTTTTTTTTTTTTTTGTATTAAAATTTCTTTATATATTAAATTATTTATTTTTATTTTAGAAACTAGTTTTTAATTTTTTGTATTTTTTATTGTATATTATATTTATTATTATTATATTAATATCATTATTTTATTACACTATAGTTATAATAATTATTAAAATTTATTTTATAAACAAAATTATAATAATTATAATAATTAATATTATTTTTATAATCAAATCCGCGCAAAATCTATTTTATAAATTTATTAAAATATTAAATTTTATTATTAGTCTTCTTTTGGCTTAATTTTTTTTTTTTTTTTGATAAAATCTACAGACAAAACTTCTTATCATATTACTTGACCTGTAGTTAGAAAATTAATATCAATCTAACATTTTTTTTAATACGTCGATTAGTTATGTACAGAAGTCTGCCATAATTACCTCCTCAATTAATTTCCTTATAAGTGCTCTATCAAACATATATTATACATATATCGGTATATGGGCAATTCTCTAGTGGCGAATGTGACATTCGTACGTATTTGAGTTTATAAAAAACGAATACCAAAACATTTTTTTATTCTGACGAATAGTGAATCTTTTAGCTCTTGATTAGCTCTTTAATTGGTGCTAAATCTAAATTTTAGGCAATTGTTAGTTTTCAAGATAATTACAAAAAACCAAGAGGTTCGCAAGCTACAAAAAACGTAAGTCGCTTTTTAAATGAAGAGTTCAACCTGAGATTTTAGCGAAACCTTAAGTGACAATTTATTACGAATAATTTTAAATGATTAGAAATCGGCACATCTTTACAAAGCATTTTATTTGATTCAAAAATATTGAGTAGTTTTTTTTATTTTTTAGTTTTAATCAGGGTCGAAGGTGACGTGTCGAATGTGACATTTTTTCCACCATACGTTTTTTTTTTTTTTTTTTTTTTTAATTTTTTAGTAATTGTACATAAATAAAAGCATTAGAAATGAATTTCAATATATTCATTTTATTAATTTTTTTAAAAAACGTGACAAAATATATTCAATAGGGAAATAAATAGATATATTCATCTGAAATAAGTAAAACAAAAAAGAAAATCTGTTTTTTTGTACTCATCTACAATCATAAAATATGTTCAAAATTTCAATTTTTCCAACCTAGATTTAAAATTCACTTCGGTTTATTAAAATTTTGTATTTACCTTTTTACGGTGTCGAAAGCTACGCACTTTAAATAACACACTATGACCAAATAGCTTAATATTTTCGCGTGAAATTTTTTTTAATAAATTTGCAATGCAAAACTCTGTTTTCTACTAAATTTTGATGCTAGTTGCGCAAATACATTTGACTTACTGATAACAAAACCTATTTTTCGAGGTCGAACGTGACATCAAAATATACGGTGAAACAGACGAAAAAATTTACCGTATAGTCAATTGCATCGTACCTATTATATTTTTTTTTTTACTCTTTAAGCATAAACGAAGATTAGAAATAGCACATTTCATTGCATAGCGTCTCTCTTTAAGAACAGTAATAAAAACAAAATGTGCAACAGAAATGCTCAAAACAGAACTTTGGCACTTGTTCGGCTTTGTGTGTCAATATTTCGAGATGTGTTATGAATAAATGTAAAGTTAGTTTATTTTAGTTAAATTTAATCGATTAGTTATAAAAAAATGTTATCTGAACATGCATTCATTGACTTTGAATTTTTTGGCTGTGGTTGACCTTTCTGGAGAAATGCCCATATACTTCTATATAATATTTAACTGTTTTGCATATCTAGGCAAATATGAAAGTATTTTATCTCAGCTTTAGATACGCCTGTACTTCAGAAAAATGTCTACAAGTATGGGCTTTGCCAGCTTTGAATTCCCAGTTGGGGTAGTATTGGTTGTGAAACCCTTAGTGCAAACCTTGTTAACGCTTCTTGCTGTCAACAGCGGCGACCAAGAAATGCATATTTAGTCAAGTGTTAATAATGCGGTTGCCTTCCCTTGGGCAAACTAGCCCACCCACTCACACACATTGCCTTCGCGAAGGTGCAAACGTGCGTTAAGCCAAAAGAAAGCACAAGAAACTTCACACACACACACACACACACACAAACAGAGAAGTAAAGGAAACAAAACAAACACAGAGCGGAAGACAAAACAAATGGCAGGCAGAACGACTGATACGAAGGATTTCTAGTGTGGGTTAAAAAGGAACAAGAAGAAGAATAGGAAAACTTGCCTGCGTCCATTCTGCCAGGACTGGCCATTATAATTCGTGGAGTTCATCTGGTGCCTGTGAAAACGAGAAAAAATATATATAAAAAATTTAAATACAAAAAAATGGAGTAGAAAAAAAAACAGAAAGAAAAAGAAAACAGGGAAATGCATAACTAAACAGCGCAGATCTTACAAATAGAGTTCGAGCCGAGGCTGGGTGTTGCCCTTAATTTTGTTATTCAAAATGTTTTCTGAGATTCGCGACGTTTATTTATTTCCGCATTGCAGCGGCCCTTTGCCATTTGTTGTTGGGGTTCCATTGTTGCCTTGATTTCTTTTTCAAGTTGCGCCTGCATGGAGTTGATAATGAATTGGATTTTTGGTGGCGCATAATTAAAATGGCAGCGAGTCTGTGGCACTAATTTGCACACAATAACGCAGACTTAGGCAGTCAAAATGTATCTGTCAGATACTTTTGTGTGGCGCGTCACGTGCTTTCAGCGTCAATTGGCCAAGAAGTTATTGCCTAGGTGAATTGACAGCCAGCAGCACACTGGACGCACTCGCACGAAAATTTCAATGACAATCGCCAGGGTTCGACCGCAGCCGACAGTCCGCCGAGCCACCCAAGCGTGAGTCGAAGGTATCTTACGGAGTGCCGCAGGCCTCCCCCTATGACACCACCCACTTAAAATTTATGTGTTAATTCCAAGATGCCCGCGACCCACAGGGTTTTTCTTTTCAGCATTTCTTTTTTTTTTTATTGCCTCGGACGGGGCAGCATTTTTCACAAAGTTTTTATGCTTTTGGAGTGGGCTTCGCTGGGGGATCTGGTCCAGGTGCTGCCAGGGTCAGCACTTGGTGGTAATAAATGAGCTAATAATAAGCGAAATGTGCTTTTGAGTGACCCTAAACAATGGCCACGGGCTGCCTGTGGAGTGGCCAGTTGGACGCAGGTAGGCGTGGTTAGGGGCCGTCGCCTCCGTCCAGAAATTGCTGTGAAATTGAGTTTAAAAAAAAAAAAAACTTTTCGGGTTGCTGAAAAATGCGCAAAAGTGTCGCAAATTCCGTTGCTGACATGAAAAGATTTGTTTATAATTAATTTCTGTTCTTTTTTTCGACGGTCCAAAACATGTGACGCGTTACCAAATTAATTACGTTAATACCTATGGTCAGATTTTTTACCCTAGAGTATGCAGAATGGGAATGTTGGGTGTATAGGCTTGGTGAGAAAAGTGTGTGCTAAAGCTTAAAGTATTCTTCTTTTCCTAGTCTTGAAGAGTTCTGTAAGATCAGATCACTGATAGACTCAGTGGATCTAATTGAAATAAATTTTTTGTATATGCAAAACAAGTTCATAGTTTTTTCAGGATATTCAATTTCCATTATATCAATAACATAGGAAACTACTATTGTATCTGAATTTGGTTGAGCTATTAAGAACACTTGAAGATTAAGAGAGCTAGAGGAATATAAATAATTGGGTTTATAGCTTGTCATAAAGTATGAGTTGAGTATAATTTTTGAATTGCAAAAGTTCTCACACAAACTTAAAAAAGAACAACAGAGAAATGATAGAATATTTCGAATAGTATAAAGTTTTTCGCTAGATATTTCAAAGGCATTCAAAAACTATCTTACATAGAGAAATTTAATGAATGCGTGTGAGTTGGTGTGCGTGAGTATATTAGAGTGCTTCAAACTACGTTCAGCAGTTTTTACTTTAAAAAGTATTATCGAATACTCCAACTAAATGAAATGTTTATAGCCAAGGCATATCTTAAGAGCAAAACAAGTCTTTTACAATCATCAATAAAATATATATCTTTAATATAAACTAAAGTTTTAGATTATTTTCTAGATTCAAATTAATGAAAATTCAAAAAGTTCAGGTGTACAAAAATTGCAAATTTGATATCGAACTAAAGATTGCGAAGTATTTTGTTGATTTTTAATTGTTTTTTCTTTATTTTTTTTTATTTTCGGTTCTGCAAACTTCATGACATGTTATAGCGAACCCATAAAAAGAGATGTTTGTGAGTCTTGCATTGTGGCCAAGGACCCAGGACCCAGGACCAAGGGGCAAATATGTAGCAGCAAACAAGCTCAATGCTCAAGTGTTGACGAGTTTCAATGGGTTCTGGCAGCAAGGAAGAAGTCACAGGGAGCACAAAAAAAAAAAAACTGTAGCCGCATGTTGTAAATTCCAATCAATTTCGATAGCTTATGGCAGTTCGAGGTGAGGCTAGAGCACAGTCGAGATGACGACGTCCACTCATTTGTCGGAAAATTGAGTAGACATGCATATCCGCCGTGCTGGCTGCCGGACAACGGAAATGGTCAAGATGCAAAGCAGAAGGCAGGCAGGCAGGTGTCCAGTCAGGCCATCAATTAGAGGTGTTTTTTTCCTATCTGTGGCTTTGTCTTAGCGCCAGTGTCTGCAGCATGTTTGGTTAGCAAGATGAAGTTGACGGAGCTGCAGGCCATGGCTAAGGACAACGTCATTGAGACAAGCATACACAGCTAACAAACAAACAAACAAATAAACAACAGCAGCAGCAGAAGCAGCAAAAACAACAAGCGCAAAGTTGTCTATGAGCCGCTTTTGTGTTGTTTTTGGCAACATTTGCGGCCTAATGGAATTTGGCGTTCACTAACTAGCAAAAAATTGCTCAAGCAGCTGGGGGAAAGTCCTTGCTACATGTGGCATATGAGCTGCTGATGCTTCGAATTGAAAATCGAAGTTAATATGCGCTGCAGACTGTGAAACAAATCATTTTCAAGTTGTTATGCGAAATCGACACGTTTTGCCCATTTTATATTTATTATGAACATTTTCAAATGTTTTTTTGTTTTTTTTTTTTGAGCAGCTGTTACAGGACATACGAGAGTTATGGGTTGGGGCAGCAGCCAGCTCTGACTTAAGCCTGGTAGAAGGCATAAAAGCTAATAATTTGAGAATATTTCGTGTGTGTTGATGGGCGAGGCAGAATAAATCGAAATCAAGCATAGAAATTAGGGCTGGATTGGCAATGCAGATGGTTGATATAAGGATTAAAAGCATGGGATTAAGTAGAAATTCAAATTGAAATCTGCTAAGAATTTAAGAGTTTTTTTTGTCAATTCTGACTTCTAGCTTTATTTTATAATATTAACAAATTTTTTTTCTAAATTATGGTTTCTATAAGGATTAAAATGCTTAGAATTAAATATGATACTAATATGTCATTTTTGTAGATTTGTTTAATAATAATATTTTAAAACCTATTTAATTTAATATTAATTTCTTTAATATTAAACTTATTTCAATATAATTTGAAATTAAGCAAAAACTTAATTTTTTTTAAGAATTAAACAATTTACAAAGGTTTTTATCATTTTTCTATTATGATTTCTAGGTTTCTTTTATAATATTTTAAAATATTTTTAAATGTATTTAAAGGAAGGTTTCTATAAGAATTAAAATACTTGGTATTAAGCAGTAATTAAAATTAAAATATGCTAACAATTTGTATGCATAGAGTATTTGTCATTTTTGTAGATTTATTGTATAATATTTTAAAATATATTTAATTTAATATGAATTTATTATTTTATTATTTATTTATTATTTTATTATTATTATTTTTATTATTTCAAATGAGGATTAGAAAGGTATTAATATAACTTGGGATTAAGCAAAAATTTTATTTTATTTATTTATTTATTTTTTAATTCAACAGTTTACAAGTCATAGCTATTTATTCTATTCTGATTTGTAGCTTTCTCTAATAATATTTCAATATAATATTAAATTTATTTCATGCATGGTTAAAATTTTTAAGTTTTCATTCATTTAAATATTAGCAATTTCAAATATGTAAATATATTGATTTACAGCAAATGCTGTGCAATTTAGCGCCTTGTTAACGTGACAAGCTCAAACCCAAAAGATGATGGGCTAGGCCATCATCAAATAGCCCTAGCAGCAAACGTCAAGGAGGCACTAGAGTATGCAAAACAGGAGACGGAAAAAATTCGTTAAGGCAAGCTATTTTAGCATGATGCGCGTGTGTTATGCCGTCAACATCACATTATGCTTATGCCGCCACTTGCGGCAGGCCTGTGTCGCCCGGCTTGTGATCTTGGATGGGAGCACATAAAATTAGCAAGGACGTGAGCACAATGCGTCGCTGTATTTGATGGCCTGCCTCATTATCATAGCATTTTGTGCGAACGTTGGCAGTTTGCAAAGGTGGAACGGCATGGGATGGTACGCACGCAGATATATGACGTACTTAATGCATGTCGCTGTTGCGTGCATGTGTGTGTGATTGTGTGCGTGTTTGTGAATGTCCCAAAGTTTGCATGTAATATGATTTTTATACGAAATTGTCACTCACCAGCTACTGGAATTTGGTGACCCATTTGAATTTTGATGCCGTTGCTGTTGCTGACCACCTGTATGGCGTCTATTACGCTCCTCTGTGCCAGTTGCTGCTGCATCGCTGCCCGAAGCTGCGCCCGACGAGGCTTCGGCGCCCACAGTTTGTTTTTCTGCAGAAACTGCGTCGCAAGCAGCTGTTGCAGCTGGTTTGTGGTGCTCCTTCATGGCAAAACTTATCAATTTGTATACACTTTTATGAAGTTAATAGTAACTTGATTCATTATTAAAGCAACGCCTATTAGGTTAGCTCGCTGCATTTCAATGCAAATTACAAATCAAAGGACTTTTTTCACTTTGTGTTGTTTTTTAAGCCCGTTGAACTGCGTCTTAAATGCTCAACTCTTGCCGTTGCAGCATTATTTTCTTGTTCCGTAGTTGTATAACTTTTAAATAATATTTTTATTTTCATACACAATAATCTCAAGTCTTTTGTATATAATTTCACAACACAAACGCTTCACAGAACTCTTACTTTTCTTTCTCATATGAGAGCACAGACCGAATCAGCTGTTCCCAGAGTTGCATCTGTGACTGTGCTGCCACCTGATGAAAATCGAACTGGGCGCGTTAAATGTCAAAATTTAAACATTGTCTGCATGTGGAATCAATATTGTGGTATGACTTGGAGCTTATGTAAATGTTGCCTGCTTCTTTCTTTCCCTAGAGAATTGTATTCCTTATATCATTTTGTTTTGTCGCAACTTTTATTTACACTGGCAAAATCCTTACGACTGCTGGCGTTGATTTTCCATTTGGGAGCCATTTGTTGTAGCATTGTTGTCGTTGTCGTTGGCGGTGGGTGGTGAAATTTCCATAATTATATGCATCAGATGGCAGGTGGCTGGAGTGGATGCTGAAGACGTTGTGCAAAGCTCAAAACAATAACGCAAAGAAAACAAAACAATACAATAAAATGAAAATTGCGCGAGAGTGTGTATTTTTGTAATTTTTATGGCAGACTGAACCTGCGCCAAGTGTAAATATTGACAGTTTTTAAAAGCGAATAAATAATAAAGCAAAAATGCAACCAAAAAGAAAATGCGTAAATTAATTTCTTTTGTTTACTGAGGGTGTCGTTGGGCAAAATTTGTGGGCTGTTCCAGTCCAAAGTCGTTCCAAAGGTAAGCAGCAACTGATTTGTACATAGCGAACAGCGCTGCGAAATGAGACGCATTTTGGGCCGCCGATGATCATCCGGGGATGTAGCTCAGATGGTAGAGCGCTCGCTTAGCATGTGAGAGGTACGGGGATCGATGCCCCGCATCTCCAACGGGAAATTATTTTTTCCATATATCTATCAGTGTTTCATATATTTTTTTCCTAATTAAATTAAACAAATAAACTATATTTATTAAGTGGAATTACTGTTTAAGGGTGGTTATTGGGGCTTTAATGTTGAGCACAGTTTCTCTGCAGATGTGATAATATCAACTATTGGCTTATTTTCCAGATGGTAAAATATATTTAAATAAAAATCTGTCTTGTTCATACGTTGCTTAGTAATAATTCTATGAATTGACAATATTTTTCAAAATATGTATACAAATATATGTTAAAAATGTATTTAAATTCAGAAAAACTCTAAGAATAAAATATAGTGACAACAACGTTTATCCTCGAAACTCTCGCACGCTTAGCAAGTGCTGTAGCATTTGAGCTACATTCCCGTTATAACCGTTAGAAAGTGTCAATTAAGTAAGTTTATTTACTGTCAAAGGTATTAAAAAATTAAAGACAACACGTAATATCAAATGTATTTTAAAATAAATAAAAAAAAAATCGATGGGCTCAACCGGGATTTGAACCCGGGACCTCTCGCACCCAAAGCGAGAATCATACCCCTAGACCATTGAGCCTCTTATTTGGACGATCGCCTACTAGTGTTTATAAGCAACAAGCTCATTATATATTCAAAAAATTCACGAAAAAACTATTTGTTATGCATCTAACCAGTTTTAGTTTTTTGTTATTCATGGCCTTTTCAAAATTCCAAGGTTAAACATGTTAAATAATGCATAAATCACTGCGTGACATTGGCTTGCTTTCAAAATAGACTATTATTTTCTGCATTTTCAACTGGGGATGTAGCTCAGATGGTAGAGCGCTCGCTTAGCATGTGAGAGGTACGGGGATCGATGCCCCGCATCTCCAACCAGTGTTCAGTTCGCTGATTTTTTTGTTTAATTATTTTCCTTTTTTGTGTAATTAACTGCGGCTGTGCACATAATTTCCACTTTAATGCACTCGAAATGGACGGCAATTATTTGCATTAGCGTTTTTGTGGTCTGTTGTCCCTAAGTAAATGAATAGCAAATGGTTGGATAAATCTTAGAGAGTTGAAGCAGGCGGGCAGATAATGATAGAAATCTTAACTTTTTTCTGTGAAATAAAAAAAGAAATATATGCATAAATAGAGAGATAAGAAATATTTATATATATTGCATAAAATAATTGGATGAGAGATAGATATATTTATAACTGAATGATTTCGAACATTCCAGAATATTATATAATTATAAACATATGTATGGCTTCATTTTATTCTACGAATAGATGTCTAGCCCCTTAGCTATTGACCGCGACCATCAGCCTAATGGAGAACACTCGAACACCACACTCACCTTGAGAGTCTGCAACCTGCGCAAATATTTAATTATTCATAACTTTAAACAATCACAGCGACGTCAGCGTCATGGCATATAACCCCAGGGCTACGCCAGGCCGACATCTCCAGTCCTTTAGCCAGCCATTTACGTCTCAACAAACACAACACACAATACAAGGGATCCGGGCACCAACCCCCGTTCAAAGGCCTCTACGCCGCCGCCTGGTAATAACATTGTCGTAAAATCATGTTTGGCTTATCGTTATCCCAGCTGGGTAGCCGAGGACAGGACGGAGTCCCAGCCTGCCAGGATGCCAGGATGCGAGTCGCGCGCGCTGCATTTAAATGCCGTTGAGAATGGCGTGAATTATAGTAGCGTAGGTTAAATGCCTTTAGACAGCCGCATAAACTACAACAGCGGAAGAGTGAGAGAGAGAGAGAGAGAGAGAGAGAGAGAGAGAGAGAGAGACTGAGTAACCCTTACGCTTTTGACAGGATAGATTTCAAAAATTGTTGAATCTACGTAAAAGTTTTGCTGTCGTCTGCTTTTAATTTTTGTAAAATTATTTGCATTCGCGCACGCAACTGACAAACAAAGCTGAAACTACTTGTCCTGCTCCTGTGCTCCTGGCAGGATTGAATTATCCTGATTGGCTGGCGTTCGCCTGTTTTCTTGTAATTATCGCCTTTGTTTGTTAGTTGAACTTTTGCCAGGTCTGCCCGCCGGCCAACATATAAAATTAGCGTGGCAAAATTACTAAACAATATTTGCTAGGAAACTTGGCTGCTCTCAAGATGCCGTTGCCGTTGTCCTTGTCGCTGTCGTAATTTGCTAATTAAGCATACGTTGCTTAATAACAACAAAAAAAATTTACAGTATTTTTCTAAATATATACACAAATATACATATGTATTGACAACTATATAAAAATTGTATTTTAATATAAACAAAATCTAAACAAAAAGTTGTCATTTAAGACAACATCCTTGGAGACGCAAGGCGTTGATCCTCGAACCTCTCGCACGCTAAGCAAGCGCTCTACCATTTGAGCTACATCCCCGCTATAACCGTTAGAAAGTGTCAACTAATTGAATTGAGTTCAAGCAAATTGTAATCAAGGTGTTTTATCAATTTCCAAAGATAGTAGAAAATCGAAGATAACACCTGATATCAAATGCAATTAAATATAAATAAAAAAAGAAACAACGTGCTCAACCGGGATTTGAACCCGCGACCTCTCGCACTCAAAGCGACAATCATACTCCTAGATCATTCCTGGCTAGCAGGATACCACGATTGGCTGGCTGTTCGCCTGTTTTCTTGTAATTATCGCCTTTGTTTGTTAGTTGAACTTTTGCCAGGTCTGCCCGCCAGCCAACATACAAAATTAGCGTAGCAAAATTACTAAACAATATTTGCAAGGAAACTTGGCTGCTCTCAAGATGCCGTTGCTGCCGCCACTGCGGCAATGTAAGCAACATATTGTCCTTGTCGCTGTCGTAATTTTCTAATTGGCCAAAGTTACTGCCAAGTTTTCTCCGCAACCCAAAAAGCCAAGCCAACGCAAGATTTGTGTTTAGTTTCGTTTGCTAATTCAATTTTAATGCTTGATTTCATATTAATTGAAAAATAAATTTCGCTTTCTGCCCAAAGGCTTGAACAGGCTTCGGAAGAGTTAAGATTTCGCCAAGAAAGTTTTGAGCTGAGTAATGCAGCTGGCTTGAGATTTTAAATTGAGATGCTATATGTGCATTTGTAGGATTACTCTTGAAATAATGAAATGAAGCAAATCAAATGTATTAAATTTTGTGTTCCAATCTCTCTATCTATCTTGTCAGTCCTATATACATAGGTATGTAATAATTATTATTAATTTACAGAGTATTGTGCGTATTATTTTTTTCTAGCTCTCACTCTTTCACATCTTTAGTAATTAGTCATTAAATATGATCAGGTCAGGATATGTACTTTATAACATGAATACGTGTTAAACTATTACGAACAATTATTTCTAGGGAAATATCAATATTTGCAAATTTGCTTATAGGACTAGCTGAGATGAAGCTTGAATAACAAAGTTTTTTGCCATTCTTAAGAAGATCTTTAAGTTAAATTAATAATTTTTGCTGTAAGATATGGGATTTTTATTATAAAATAAAGCTAGATGAATGCAGTAAGATCAAGGAGTGTGTTAAAAAAACCCATATACCCTCTTCATATCCCAGGCGAACCTCAAAATATATCCTATGCTGGCTAATATCCGAGCAATCGCCTTTAGTCCTTTGGGGCAATAATTTCGCGTGTGGCTCGCTTTTATTAAACTAATAATTTACATGGACACACATTGTCGTTAGAAACAATTTCGTGTGCCGAGCACACAGAAAGCCCGGAGATTTATAATCTGTCGGCAGTCAAAGGGAGCCGTATCACCCGCATTAAAAATCCGAGTCATAAACATATTTGGAGCGATAAAAAGGTCAGCCCAGCCCCGCGCGCCCCATGACCTTTGTGCTGCTCTATGGCCCGCTCTAAGCTGTAAGCAAACTTATTGAATGTCTTAAGTTTTTTACATCAGCCCCAGCTTCGGACTGCCTTCTGCTTGTTTTCATTTCATTTTTATGACAACGTTTAGAAATTGTTGTAAATATATATTGTTGGTGCTGCTGCTGCTGCTGCTTTGCTGCTGTTTGTCTTTCCTGTGGCTGCTTTTAGCCACATTTAGCGCGGCTCCCACCGTATTGACATTTGATCTTTATTTGGGCATGGTCTCTGCCCCCCTCGAGGAGCACTCGTGTGTTGACTGTGTCGCTTTGTTTGTCTGCAGGCATCTTTTTATGACTCGAGTGTGTTTGCCTTTTGGCTTTGTGCATGCCATAAAGAAAGCACAAAAAATGGAATACAAGTTCTAGAAATCAAACTTCTTCGGAGGGTGCACAGGCCACAAATATGAGGTCATCTGTTATGAACGCCCGCTCGACTGGCTTAAGAAGCCTTTAAGCAAATACAAATTGCGCGAGCTTCTTTGTTCTGCTTACGGTGACAATTGAATTTGTCTTCGATTTCAGAACTTTCATTTCTTAAAGAGTTTTCTCTGATAGCTTTTGCTTAAAAACTACAAAATACCGGATATGAAATGAATGAAAGTAGTTAAAGATAATATCTAAAAAGCTATTATTTATATGTATTATATGTGATCTTTATATATTTTGTATGGGCTATCAAGCCTACGATATATACAAAGATCTTGTATGATAAGATATGCGTAACACCTATGTATATTTAAAGCTTGACAGTTGATATCTGTTAAATTAAATATGAATACCTAAAGAAAAGAAGAAGTTTATTGTCTTACATTTATAGTCCTATAAAGTCTTATTAAGAAGAAGAAGAAGTTTATTACTTTAAATTGTAGTCCTATATACAGTACTATATTATTTTTATTTAGGGTCCAATATATTATTCCCTTAAAGTCCTATATTTACGTACAATGTGAAATATTGAGGATATTCATTATCAATACCTCAATTCGATCAGCATATATATATAACATATATTATATAAGGGCAGATAAATAGATATCAATTTATCATACAGTCGATTTCAAAGTTTCACTTCGAAAGGAAACCCTTAATAAATTTTATTAAATAGTCTAAAAAAAAGACTTAAAATATCTATATAAAAGTATTCTTCTTTGAATTTTCTCAAAATAGAAACTTCTTTGGATATATAATATAGTTCCTATCACTTCGCTAACCAAGGATAGTCTAAAATGAACACAGCAAACAGCCCATCCCAGTCAAGAGTTATTATAAGAAATTAATCCCATCATTATCTCACCCAAACCCTACAACTACTATTTAATGTGAACTAATTCCGAGTCAACGCCACGTCTCGAGCTACTCATCTCTACGAGCGCAACACACACAAGACATCTTAATCAAATCAGAGCAACTAAATGGCTGGAGAGACCCTCATAAATATGTCAATTAATGGCACGCCCCGGCCGAGCCGGGCAGGTCTCTTATCGCAATGAAGACATAAACGCCGTGATATCAATTTATGTCAACGCAAACTGGGACTGGAATCGCAATGGAGCGGGAGCACGGGTCTAGTTCTTGTTTAATATATGTATGGTATGCACAGCCACTTGACTGCCCGGGAACATGTGTCAGCGAATCTTAAGTGGAGCTTATGAAACTATTAAAAGGCACAGACAACGAACAGCACATGTCTCTGTCTGGTGTCCCTTACAACAACAATAATAACAACAAGGTAAACAAATATACAAGAGTGTCCCACACATGTTCTTGGAGCGGGGGTAATTAGTTTACTACACGCTTGAGGCGTGCCTGATGCCAGGACGAGGCTGCCCGCACAGAGCTCGACCTGCGATTCCCTCTCTCTCTCACTCTCTCTCTCTATCTCTTTCTGAATATGAATAATTCAGTCTATGGGCAAAAACTTTGACCAGCTGGCAGAAGGCTGAAGGCTGAAGGCTGAAGGTTGAGATAACCGCAAGAAGGCAACCGCAACTCTCAAGAATAAGAAGTAGAAGAAGAGGAAGATGCGGTGCACAGATTTCATTGCTGTCGAGTCATAATCATTGTGGAGCTCTTAAACGCAGATTACTCATACGCACGGTTGCCGGCGAGAGCATTCATTATTTAGCTGTTAAGTCTGACAGCTCAATAAAGAAATGTTGCTAATGTTAATTGCTTTTGTGCCGCAACGTCATTTGCATAATTTCCTTTAAACAATAAAAATCTAATTTGCCTGTCTCGCATTTGCCACGGCCCACTTAAATATATAATTTCTTGTTAAATTCATAATTGTTAATTTTGTTGTTGCGGTCACAATTACCTTCTTTTTCTTCTACTTCTTCTTCTACTGCAGCTCGTCTTCTTTTCTTTTGCCGGGCTTAACTTTAATTAAGAGACAAGTTTATTTTCTGGCCACGCTCTTTCAAGGGTTGTTCGGCCAAGGGCCAGCATAACAGTTTCCATAATGGCCAACAAGAAGACAATTAGGAAAGGGAATAAATGGGTTTTACTACAATTAGATAATATTGCTGAAACATGTGTGCTTTTCGGCTAGGTTTGCGATAACAGTTTATGATTTTTGTGATATTTAAAATCAATTTTAAATCGTAGTTTTTAGCTGGAAAAAACTTGAAGAGGACTACAGCACAGAGCAGGCTCTATTACTTTTTCGAAAATACGTGATATGATATGATATGATATGCGGAATTAGAATTCTTAAAGCAAAGCCTTTCAATATTAGCTAGATGTACAGAAGAGAGGAGTACAACAATAATAAAAAAGTTGGAGACAAAATGAATAATTACTCCTCTTTGGAAAACATTTTGTATTCAAGTATATTTCGAATCTTGTAAGTTAAATGTAAATTTTGACCCGTAATTTTGAGAGTCTGTTACGAAATAGTTTATAAGTCATGTAAGAAGTCTCTCTCAACATATTAAATAACAGAACTTTAATCATATTTCTGTTTCAATCTTAATCTTTGTCCACTCCCAAATCCTTTGCAGCACATTCGGAGAGGAATATTTTTGTTCACACAACACTTAAAATTAATGGCACACTATTTGCACAACAGCTGCATGGCATTTGGTTATTTTACTTCCAAATTTGACAACTCAAAAAAAAAAGGTAAGCAAACCATTTGGGCAACTCCACTCCACACCCCACACAGCTGATGCGAGCAATTGGATTGTTGGTAAACACACAAACCTTTTGTAACTCATTCGCGACAGTTCCCGCCCCCCTAGGACTTCCTATTGTCCCCCATTGTCGCAGCTCTGACGCGCACTGTGACATATGAGTCGAATATGTTGCAAATTCAATATTTGCCAACAATTTTGCAGCATTTCTTGTTCTCTTTTTTCGTCTTTTTTCCCTTTTTGTTTTGGCAACATTTTTGCTTCTTTATTTTGTACTCTTTTGCCACATGTCCGAGCCGACAGTTGTAACAAGCAACCAGGCCAACAACAAGGAAAACGACGGCTGTTCATGGCCAAAAAAAAGCAGGAGAATGTTTAAAGCAAATAAAATCATTTGATGCAACACACAGAGGAGATACATATATAAGAAGCAATACAAAGCAGATGGAATAGACAATGAACTTGTATTACCCTAACTGTGCACATTTACTGTTACACAAAAATAAATAAGAAAATAAATTAAATTAAATAATTTATAATTATATTTAACGAGTAGAAAATAGATTTAAATATATTTACATTACACCTAAACTATTAATATATATATATTTTTTTTAAATTAAATTTTTAGTTTTTTATGCATATACGTTAATTTTGTATTTTATTTTATATACTTTTTATACTATTTATTTTATGTTAAAAATGTCATTTATTTAATTTTTATATTTTAAATATTTTATTTAATTTATTTATTTTATTTATATTTTATAAATTTTTTAATTTTTAATTTTTTGATATATTTTTTTTTAAATTTATTTTATTTTTAAATTTTAATTGTTTTATTACATTTTTTATTTTATTCTTATGATTTATTTTTTTATTTCAATTATTTTATTCTTTATGTGATTTATTTTAATCAATTTTGTTATTTTTTTTAAATTAATTTTTTTTTGTTTTATTTATTTTATTTTATTTAAATTTTTTATTTATTTATTAAATAATTTAATCAAATATTTTTTCTTTATTTATTTTATTTTATTTATATATTTTATTTTTTTTATTAAATAATATATTTAATCAAATCTAGGTTTTTATTTTTTAAGTATAATACTATATTTTCTGTTTTGTAAATTTAAAAATAATTAATATAGTTCAATGAGTATATGTGATAGAAGCTCTGAATAAAACAACGATAGTTGTGCACAAGACTCCAGAAAGCAGCTTTAGATCATATTAATAAACCATAATTTATAAAAATGTAATTAATTGTTCAATGTTCATTATATTCCCGCTTGCAGACATGCCAAATCAGTTAGTTGATCCACCTACAATACCTTTCATACATTCGCACTGCGTTTGGCAAGCAAATGTGTGGCCTTCATGCCGGGTGGGTGGAATCCACATTTCCGGTTTCATATGCTTCCATACGGCCGCAGGGCAACTCTGCAGCTGACCGGGCGGCCGTCCGTCCAGCCAGAAGGACGGGCGCTGCCTCTGTCCTTCGGTCGCCTTTTAACGTGTGCTTTGTTTAACGAATCGTGCAAATGCGGGTGGAATCGGAATGCGCCCAGCCCCGTGGGCCGATGAGCAGTTTATTTTTCACATTTTTGTGCATTTATTTGATTACGCTGAGTGTTTTATTTTTCAATAAACACGCGCAACACACAACAACAAAAAATGAAACGAGAAAGGAAACTGGCGCCGCTCATTAAATTTTGATTGTTTCTTGGCCATAAAAATCACAGCAAAAGTTTTAACTGTGCGCCAGCAATCACACAACTACTACAGTAAAAAAACAAACAACAACAAATTATGCTGATGGCTACATAATAGCCAGGGCCTTGGCAGGAATCCCCCATTCCGGCTCCTCTGGAAACTTTGGCGTCTAAACAGCAGAAAAACTGACTCGTGACTGGCTGAAATCGCTTTAGGCATTTCCCAAAAATGATGATAATTAGCCGAAAAACCGCCAGCCTGCCTGGCTGGAGAGGCATAAAAAGTAAAAGTCAAATCAAAAACTAAACAAAAGTGCCAAGGAAGCCACGTCTCTGGGGTGGAGTGTCAGTGGAGTCCCAATGTGAAAATTAACTTGTAAACGCTTACAAGAATTGGCTGAGCAGGCAGATACCAACACCTAACCTAACCGTGACCAAGGAGCTGTCTACCGTTAGCCGCCTAACGCCTCCCGCCTCTCGTCTCCCGGGACTCTGGACTAACGATTTACAATCAAACGAAGCGCCAAAGTCAAAATAAAACTTTTGCATTTTATTTCGACTTTTGATATTTGCGCAGATTTCTTGCTCGCGACTTTCGAGTGCGATTAAATTTGTTTTAATGGTTTTTGTTCTCTGCCTGTGGGCTGTGTATGTGTGTGGGTGTGGGGGGCGTGAGACTGGCCGCAGTTGGGGGTGCAACACTTAAAGTTTGTTTTTTAATGGCCGCAGCTTTGGTGGGGCATTGTGGTTGCCGGGATCTCCTAATTGCCACCACCCAAACAAACCACTCAAGGGCGTTAAAGTCTTTAGGAATTCCCCTGCTAAAGCTAAAGGCTGAAGCGGGAAAAACAACTTCTCTTAAAGGTATTTTGATTGATTATGCTTATGCGAGTTTTTGCCTTGGAATACGAATTGAGTTTTATTTTGAACTGATGGCCATTTAATCTTCAGGTTTGTAAGTACGGAACTATTTGTAAATGTTTTTTAAACGGTATTTACATATTATAATATATGTATATTCTGAAGATTCTATACAATAATTTGAGTGTTATTAATTATGTATTAAAATTAAATTTGAAATGATCTATAAATGTATTAAATTATTTTTTTTTTAAAACATTTTCATTACATTAACTGTTAACTTTTAAAATAACAACTTCAAGCCAAAGGCAATATTCGTATGTAAAAAACTCTACTAAAGCATATACTATTGCTTTATAAATGTAGCTTAAGTCTTACGTTTCAACTGTGGCTTTTGACAAACAATAACAAATGAATTTCTGTAGTTAAATAATTTTTGCTATCAACGGCGTCACACGCTGTCCAGTTGTGCCCAGCTTAAGCACAATCCTGCCCCACCTCAGGTCCACCTTTGTCACACAGACCAATGCCAGACCCTCAGCTCCAGCTCCAGCTCCAGCTCCAGCTCCATCTGGATGTGGTCCAAGTAACTATAACATTTAAGCAGCTTTGCACAAGTTGTGCGACATTTGATAGCCATGAAGAGTTGAAAATGAATTTTATATAAATGCTTTTTCATATATAGAATAAGCAAGCGTCGGCAGTGCTTGACTGCGAGATACGCTGTAAAGCTGGAGATACAATAATTCTGTTTAAGAACTTGATGAACTGGGAGTCTTATTATGGATTGTTCATATAGTTAGATTAAGTTAATACATATGAAAATTACACATTTATATACCCTCTATACATTTTCAATGTGTACAGGGTATTAAATGAAAGAATTTGCGTCTCCGTATATGAAAAAAAGGCAAGCATTTTATTTTTATGGCAGCCAACTAACAAGGTTCAGTGGCAGTTGCCTAAATCATCTAAGGATTTGCGTTTATCACAAGGCAGCCCAGGCAGTTGGTGTCTGTCTCCATGTCCAGGGGCACCTTTGGCGACAGGAAATTGAAAATTTCCACTAGCAGCACAGCAGCGCAGAGCTGTAAACGAGTGCGTGGCATGTGTGGCATGTCAGCGATTCCAGCTGAAGCGCACCCAAGGGCCAATAACATTTACGCTAATTTGATAATCTGCACACGCACAAGGGTTGCGCCAAAGTCAAAACATTTGCATGGCCGGGCGATGGGGGGGGGGGTGGGGGATGGCCATAACAGACGCACCTAATTGGCTGCAATGGGACCCGAGGGAGCATTTGCTGACCACGCTGTGCTTGCCGCATGCCAAACCGAACTGTTTCCAATCCCTTGCACATTATCAGCGCGTTATCATCGCATTCTTTCCACTCTTGAGCGCGTTCGGCTTTTGGCCGGCAATTCTCTTGCGGTCAGCGAGTTTATTATTTGGCCTTTCATTTTATGCTGGCTTATCTGTTTTGTTAATGCTCCATTCTGTTGTTGTTGTTGTTGCTGTTGCAGAAGCTGTTTTTGCTACGCTCGCTCCAAATCGCCTTCGTAATCGCTTTTATACGCTTGACTTCAACTAGCTGCGGGTCTTCAGATATCCCATTTCTTGTTGCTGTGGGTTAGGCCAACAGATAAATAAAATATATATTCAAATACAATTGTTTAATAACATTTAAGCTTAGTTAAATTTAATGATTATGTTTGGACCATGGCGTTCGATTTCTGTATAATGGAATGTAAGGGAATATTTATTTTTTTTTAAGTTTTTTTTTTAAATTAATTATTTTTCCTTATTGTTTAAGAATTTGTTGAGAGTATAATATAGAAATTTCGAAAATTAATTAATTATTTATTATTCATTAATTACTTTTCTTTTTCTACTTATATATTAAAACATAGATATATACAATATAGTTATTTTTTTTTATCATATATAGGGTTTTTGGGGAGAAAATTTAAGGAACGAAAATAATGTTAATATAATTTATGAAATAAATTAATTTTTAATTATTAATTAATTACTTAACCGTTTAAACTTAAATATTTAAACAAAGATATATACCGTATAGTTATTCGTATATCATATTATTCTATATTAAAATTCGACTCTAGCTAATTCTAAATTAAAATCATCAGCAGTTTTCTTCGTCCACGTTGTCTGTTGCTCGTATTTAACTAGCATAAACGGATATTCCGCCCACTTGGCGTATGCGCAATCTGCTTCCCTCTGATATGCATATTTATAAGTTACTCATACGCCCCATGGGCTATACATACATACATATACATATATATTCGTGTGCGGCTTGGCATCCTGGTGTGCGACAAGATTTATGCCTATTTTCTTTTTCTGGCATCAAGCATTTCAACGCCTGCAAATTTGCTAATTAATTAGTTTAAATGTGTGCGACGCTTACAGCGCGGGTTATGGCCATGGCTAAAAGGGAACGTCGAGCGCATTTCAGAATGTTAAAAGCTCTATGCTCTTGCCAAGAGTACAAATCAGTGGCACTTCTCTATATCGCCGTCCGGACGCTTGTAATTAATGTGTTTATGAGCCGTGGCCATAAAAACCGCAGGCAAAAAACGCGCGCGTTTTTACACGCGTGTAATTTGTTTAGCAGAAAATAAAACAAAAACAAAACGATGTGAGCAGCCCTTTTTTTGTTTTTTGTTGATGGTTGGGTCCTTTGCACATACTTTTCGGGCAAATAAAAAATTAATTTAACGCATGTTTCCCATACGGCCGTATAATGAAATTGATTTAAGGTTATTAATGCGAGGCCTCGGTAAATTCCAGCCAGGCGCTGCCTAAGTAAATGTTTGTCATTTCATAATGTTGCTTCAACCTTTAACGTCAATTTTATGCAAATTATGTTATTTCTGCTGCGGCTGCTGTAGATTTGTGGCCAAAGAAGTATGAAGGGAGGGGGGCGTGGCTGCATCCATGTAGCGACGGGGCGTCGCTGTAAAGTTCTATTTTATTTTTTTTATTTTGTATTTTGTGTGTTCAAGTGGGTCTGGGTGTTGTTATTGAAGTTTTTGGGCGTCTCGCTTCGTACTGCCTGCTGACTGCCGACTGCTGACTGCTCACTGCTGACTTATTCAATAAGCCAAGTTGAAGTATGCCCCATGGCTGGTGGTGCGGCTGCTTAAGTAAATACCGTGTGCCTCGTACGAGTGTATGCAAAAAGTGCAAATAATAATAATAAAGAGTACTTATTGTTTGATTTATGTGTCTGTGTGTGCACAATGTAGTCGAAGGATGAGACCAAATAGACCTGACTCTAGCTCACAGTCTTCTATGCTGAGCTGAGCCCGCAATGTTGAGCCGAGAGAGCTCTCTAAATGGAATAAGTGATTCCATTATGTATTAAGTATCTTATCATAATTAGCTCTGTTTATTTTATGGTATTTTTGAAGGTTTCCATAGCTCTTTTAATAGATAAAATAACGTAGATAAAATTTATATTGAATATTTACATATTTATAATAGTTCTTAAAGGTTATCCTAAGAAATATTTATACAATTCTATGCTAGGCGCAGATGATCTTTAAGAACTGCTATACACATTATTTGCTTTATTATTTACATCTTCTTAAATCTAGAAAATATATGTATTTACATATATATCTTAATCTTTGATCTACATATTAAATCATAAAAATATTCATTATAACAGATATCACAATATCGTATATCAAATTTGGATGTCGTAAGGCTGAATACTTCTCATCGCTTCAACTTTTATTTTTAATGCAAACTTAGCTAATCGAGTGCTTACCTTCTACACACAGTGCTTTGGTCTAGCTTCAGGTATATCACACTCTCTCTCTCTCTCTTGCTGTCTCTCTCTTTTACCTTCATTCTTCTCAAGTTAAGCCCTGACATCAGTTGGTACTGATAAAGTCACCTTTATTTGTCAGTCTTAGCCCAACTGGCTGTCAGTTCTCGATTGAAGGCGAAGGCACGTACCATCCACGCCCATTTGGCATTGTCCAAACCCTAAACCCAAAGCGTTAAACCGCACACACCTATCATGAGGTTGCCGTTGCTGCTGTTGTTGTTGTTGTTGTTGTTGTTCCGTCACCTCTAAAACACAATCACCCAACCCCCGTTTGCCGGCCTACGGTCCCAGATCCAGGCGGCAGTGGCGGGCGCTTGCTAAGTGAGCCATTTATCTTCCCAGGAACCTCAAGCGCGACAGAACAGGCGAAACAACAACAATCGCATTTCCTACACGCGTCATCCAATCCAGGCAGACGCCAATAATGCCGTACTGCAAATAAAACGATTTATATGCCGCAATGCCACGCAAAGCAAAGGCAAACGCCGGAGCAACAACAACAGCAACAGCAACACTGAAACAACTACACGACATTTCAGCGTATTTCGGTTTTTGCCTTATCCCAGGACACATCAATTGAACAGCCGCAACAACAACAACAACAGCAAGCAGTCAATGAAACCCCTGGAAAAAAAAGAGAAGTAAAATCGAAGATTGCTATCTTTGACGGCTTGTTTTCCTGCCCTCCAGCCGCCTGCAGTGAGTGGGCAGTGGGCGGGGCAGCCATTATGTATTGGCGTTGAAACAATTTGAACAGCCATCGGTCCCAGCGTCCGCGCCCCGTCGTCGGCAAAACAAATGAAAGGAAGTCGTTTAAAAGTACAAACGGACATTATTTATTGCTCAAACCATTTAGTCGCCGAAACTACCCGAAGAGCATAAAAAAAGAAGCTGGCTAAGACCTGGCCCGCCCCCGCCCCCGCCCCCTTCTGCCACGTATCCAATTGTTGTTGCTCTGTCTACTTAGTTGTAATAAATGGAAATCGTTGGATCCCACAACTGCTCCACAATACGTTGCATTTAATTTTGGACTCGCAATTGGATTTTAGCCACAGCTACTAAGGCACAGACAGAGACAGAGATAGAGCTACTAGAACGGCGAGCGAGTGGATGGGAGATATACGAAGACAGAAGGAGGGTCCAAGCACAGCAAATCGATTGATTTCTGCTTACTTAAGCAGTTTTCTACAGCTCCGGATAACAGCCGAAAGTAATTTGCAGCTGGCTTCATGTTAATTGGAATTGTGTGGTAACTGAAATGAGTTGTCTTCGGTTATTATGAAACAGGGATTATGGGAAGTGTATGAAAGAACTGTAAACACATTGTTGCATGTATAGATGTACATAATATAAATAAAAGCTTCAGGAAAACGTGAAAAATCAAGAACAACATTTAAAGAGTATGTGCTCTGAATAGGTATACATAAGAAATACTTTATAATACCTAATACGTAAAGTAAATGAATATATGTAAATATAATTTAAATAATAATAATCACATTGAGAAATTATTTAATGTTTTAAAGTATTTAAATAACTAAATATATTGAAATGACGTAGTTCTGTTAAGAATTTAAATAAGAGTGAACTAGTTGGAGGTACCTACGACTTGCCAGATACCCCATAGTCCAATAGAGGTTATACTTTACAATCTAATGTTTCCAGTTTCGATTTGTATTTTTCAACCTATCGACATAATTTAAATGCTTATGTAAAATATCAAAAGCATAGTATGAACTAAAGACTGTCCAGATTGTTATATTATTATATACGATAGATATTGTTTTCAAATTGGAATTCATTACTAAAATTATATTTTAATTACAAAATTATTTTAATTATATGTATTGTAGTTTTATTAATTTAACTTATTTTTTTTTATTTTAAAATAAAAATTATTTAAAATATATTTTATTTTGTTATTTTATTATTTTAATTTTAATAGGGTTTAAATATATTCACATGTTTTATTTTGGCTTTCATTTATTTTAGTTTTTCTTTTTAATTTATTTTTAATATATTTAATTTTTTATATTTTATATATATACATTTTTAATTTCATTATATTATATAAATTTACACATATGTATATGTATTACAATTTGTATTATTTCAAAATTTAAATAAAATATATTGAACTATATTTGCATGTATTTTTTTAGTTTTAAGTTTCTTTTTTAAATTTATATTTAATTTTTAATTTTTTATATATTTTAATTTTTCTATCTAATCTAATCTATGTTAATCATAAATTTCTATTTTTAGCTAAATAAATTTATTTGCATAAACTGTACTTTTGCTTGATGATCTATTATTCACACAGACTCACACATTTCACTTCCTTTTCCCCTTTGGCGCCCGCATTACTCATTACCCCAATGTGACATGGAAAACCGCGTGTGGAGCCCCTGCCTAGGCGGCTGGCATCTGAATCCACCCATTGTCGACGCGAACACACAGGCCTCAGGCGTCTTATCGCCTTAAACCACTTTAGTGTCAGCCATGATGACAGCGGTCGGTCCGGCGGACTAACTGTGAACATTGTCGCCTTTATTTCCCAGCCACCAACGTCCAGCATCCTGTTGTTGTAGTTGTTGTTGTTGCTGTTGCTGCTGTTGTATGGGCTGACCATTTAACGGAGTGGCTGTCGCAGTCGTCGCATGTTGTCTGTTAACATGCCCAGTGGTCTTGTCGACATTGCGATAAAAAAAAAGAAAGAGACAACACAAACACTGCTAGGAGGAATTTACGTTTTTGGCCATAATGAGGGTGATTTTCGTATTTGTGGTAGATTTGACCACTTAGCAGCATGACCACAGCCAGAACTTGGTTTTTGATGCTCTTGCAATTTGCCGGCCGTTGGGCGTTAAGGCAAATCATTTGTACATTTTGCACAGTGGATTATCGTAGGCCTGTTGGCTGATGCTGGCTAGCTCAGCGGTGGCTGCTTCTCAGATGATAATGTTCATAATTTGTAATGCCTGCATATATATATTTATTTTTATACCCATTGAAAATGGGAAATCAGGGTATAATGGTTTTGTGAAAATGTATGTATCAGTAAGAAGGAAGTGTGCCACGCCCCGCAAAGTATATGTATTCTTGATCAACGCGATAAGAAGATATAGCCCTGTCTGTCTGTCCGTCCGTATGAACGCCGAGATATTTTAAAGTACGCAACGTAGAAAATTTAAATTTTACATGAATACTCGCTAATACTATACGCTTCACAAGTTAACAAATTATGTGTAAACTCATTTTTGGATAACTCATTCCATTTCTATTTTATGAGCAGGCGTAGTTTCTACATCGTTTGAGCTATATATTTCATATTTAGGCAATAGAGGAGAAAGAAGATGAGCTGAAAAAGAGTTAAGGTTTAGAAGAGGAGATGTTAGTTTGCATATGTATGCAGCAGAGGCAGCAGAAAATACTCTGATTGGTTGCTAACCGATAGAGAGTTTAGCTGACGCTAACTCAGAGAGAGGCTTAACAGTTGAGCTCGATTTCGAGTGGAAGTCTCGCTGCCCTATATAAAGGCAGCTGAAGATCAGGAGAGCTGCTTCTTGCAGCAGCAGCAGCAGCAGAAAGTGCTCTGATTGGTCGCCTAATGATCAAGTGTGAAGACTGACTCAGAAAGATGCTCAAGAGTTGAGCTTGACTTGAGTGGAGCTGTCGCTGCCCTATATAAAGGCAAGCCTGCTGCAGCGCAGCTTTAGTCGCATTCTTTATTTCTTCGTGGTCAGTCGTCCAGTGCAGCGCGGTGCTTCTCCTCTTCTTCTGTCTGTTGGTAAGTATTAAAATAGTTAAATATGTTAAGCGAAAATGTGAAAGTTATACTTTTAATGTTTATTTAATGTAAATATAATATATTTTAAATTTAAATATAATGAATTATTATAACTTATAATTATTAAGGTAACGAACATTTAGCAAATGCAAAGTAAGTTTTTATATGTACAAATATTTAGGACTTTAGCAGTCCGTTTCTGCGTTACGGCTATTTTTTAGTCAGGCAAGCCCGACTAGCACTTCGACTTCCCCTCTAACTCTAAATTGTTTAAATATAGCTGTGTTGTTAGTCATTGATAGTTAGGTATATAATATGTATAAATTAACTAGAAAACATAATAAAATGCTATTTACACAGCGAAGTTGCGTGTAATGAATACGGAGATTACGTAATCTTTAGATTTTGGATGTCACGCCCCATTCGCTCCACATTCGTGTGTATGTTGTTTGTATGCATGCATAAAAGATGCGTCGAATGATTGGAATATTGGCGCTTCACAGGACTTAGGGTATCACCTAGTCGAACAGTCTCGATTAAAGCACTCTCACTTGTCTTTTTTTTTTTTGCCTATTTTGCGGGTAGCATCATGATATATGCGCCAGCATGCCTGACAATGATTTCGGCTAATGAGCGAGCCAAATATCCATTGTTTCAGTCCGCACAAATGTTGCGGGCGTTTTACTTTTTTAATTGGCATTTCTGCTGAGGTGGCGTCAAGTTTTTTAATAAAAAACGCAAATGCAAAGCACAAGCAGGAAAGGAATTTTCATTTCGTATGCATGCAAATGAATGCCCGAATTCAGGACAGTTCCACTTCATTCCAATCCAGTTGATTTTCATTACCATGAAGTGGGGTGTTGGCCAAGTCCGCCAAGTGCTGAAATGTGTACACTATTGTCTACGGATTTTCAATATTATTTGCTGCGGTCGTCCGTTTGCTCGCCCACCCCAGCCTATCCCCAGTCAGAACCACAAGCAGCTGAACCTGAATCTGAACCTGACGCAGAGCTGTCTTGGGTTCATTGTGCGACGAATGTCGAGGATGTTCATTGTAGCCGATTTCAATTGGGCATTTTATTTTATATTTGAATTTTAAAATTCCTTCCGCTCCGGCGACAGCGGGCAACAGGAAAATGGACAATTTCTGTTTTGCGGCAATTGATTGGCAAATATTGTCCGGCCAAACGGCCAAGGAGAAAGAAAGGTTTACTGATTAATGCCAACTGACAGCAAGTCATCCAAGTGTTTTTGTATTTTATTTTTTTTTAGAAATTATTTCTAGGGTTTGTAGGATTATAAGGAATGCCAAGCAGATATTTCTTCAATACAACTTTGTGGGTGATAAATAAGATAGCTAGGAAAAAGTACAGAAAACATAAGAAAAAAGTATATTTATAAAATTATATTTATATATTTATAAAATTATAGTGTTGTTAGCATTATTTTTAATATATTTGAAAAGTTTAGTAAACTTATCTTTAACTTTAATCTTATCAATGAGCAAAAATATAAATACTTAAAGTGTCTTTTTTCAGCCCAAGAGTTTCTCAACAAATCTGTGTATGTTTTCGCTGATTTGAAGTCATTTTTGGAGCAAACTTTGCACTTAGGAGCTAACAAATACATATGACAACTCATCCATGGCTGTATGCACAATTTAAGGCGCCTATAAAAAAGTTGGCCAATTCGTAAGTCGCATGCAAATTACAAGCAATAAAACGAGGCACGTCGATGCTGAAGCAAACTTGTGAGGCTGAGGCGGAGACACACTGCGACGCCCACAAGCCAAAGCGATTATTCTTTATTGTTTAGACGATGGCTAAAACAACAGTAGCAACAAAACAACAACAACAACAACAACAACAGCACAAATAACATGAAACAGCCGCTTGTAGCAATTCTCACATCATACGATTGGCATTGAGATTGCGCCTTGGTATTGGGAAATTCCCAAGGCTGTCATATGTAAGCACAACTAGACAGGCGAATGGCACGAGACACACGCACACACCCACACATCCACACAGACCCTGGATATGTAAATTTGTCATTGAGCAAACAAAAAGGAGTGAAATAATCATAAAAATGTCAATGCCGACAACGAGGACCTTGGAGGGAGCTGTGCTTCGACAAAATCCTGAATTGAATTTTTATCTATTGTATAGGCAATAAAGTCACATTGTCACAGCGCCTGTATAAAATTATTATTATTTACTTTTGAAAAAAGTAAAAATAAGGAAAAAGAAACGAACGGGCTCAACCGGGATTTGAACCCGGGACCTCTCGCACCCAAAGCGAGAATCATACCCCTAGACCATTGAGCCGCTTGCATCCAAACAGCGTTTTTAACAAATTTTGTATTGGTTTTCTTTGTCTATTTTTAGCTGCAACTAAAGTTGCGCTTGCCATGCATTATTTATTTAAGATAACAAAACTTCAAGCTACAAATTTATGCAATTCCAACTGGTTATACAGTTATTTGATGCTGCTCTTGCCTCTTTGTCTTTTCAGCTATTTTCTTAATTGAAGCGCGCGCAGCTGCAGACGAACGTATTTTGCTTGTTTTCTTCATTTTCTTTTTGTTATTAATAATAGGTTTTAATAAATTTTACCCTTATCATTTGGGCGTTGATTTATTGACTTTTAAACGCTGCAGTTTCTCAACACGCAGCTGACTCATCAAATTTGTTTTGTCTTCTGCCTTTTGGCATGCTTTTAATTTAATTTGAAAAGTTTTGCCTGCCCATTTGGCGCATTAAACCCTTTGACCTGCGCCAAAAAAAAAAAAAAAAATTAAAAAAAATATCCGCCGGGCAAAACAACTTTTAAAAATAAAGAAAAAGATGTCTCATAAATAATTATGATAACTGTCCAAATTTTCTGCTGCGCTGCAAATTGCCACGTCCTTTGTAATCATCCACCCTTGAATTCAAATGGAATCAAAAAATCTTTGCTTTTAAGGCTGGGCAATGAAATACGAAGAGATATATTGGAGCTGGAGCTAAAAACCTAATTGCTTGAGAAACTATAGTAGCAGGCAAAATGCAAACTAAATATATGAACTGTGTTGTAATAAACTTCACACTTTTTGAGAGTGTTCTATAAGATCAATATGTTTTAAAATTTTGTATCTAAGGATTTCATAAAAGTTATTTTAATTATTGAAATTTTGTAATACTAAAAACAGTCATTAAGTATATTTTAATGTGTTGCTTAGTAAAGCTTTCTTATAAAATTTTTCTGTAATAATAAAAAAAATAAAATTTGATAATAATAATAAAATAAAATGCTAAAATTTAATATGTATCCCAGACTGAATACTCATTCTCTAGATCTCGCCTTAGACAACTAAAACTTGTGTCGTTATAAATCACAAGGCTAGAGCCATAGAAGATTTATGAGCTGCTAAATATGCTAACAAAACAATGAGGGAGAAGTTCTGCTGGTTGTTTGAGAGCTCGTGGGCTGTGGCTGGGAAAGTTTAGCATACGTATAGACATTTTAAATATATTTGAATATACATATAAATCAACAAGGTAAGGTCTTAAATAATAGAAGTACAAGTATTTTAAATTCTTCACGAACACCTACAAAAAATGTATTTTAAATATAAATGAAATTAAATCAATTGTCATTTTGAAACTAGTAAAATTCAATTCAAAACAATTGCTAAACTTAAAGTAGATTTTAAATTTAATTTGGTTTTTCTTTTGCTGCTGATTATGAAAATTATTCCAATTAATGCTTGAGCACTTTTTCTAGGATCCCACTTAAAGGCCATTAACCATTAAGAGAGCTCAACAAATTTTTACACTTTGCGTGCCAAAGGCAACAGAGCCAAAGGCGGGCGACAGCAACAACAAACAAACTAACAGAGCTGACAACCAAAATAACAACAGCCGCACAAACAATAACAACAGTAAATAGAGTTTCTTTTATTTATTTTTTCAAGAACTTTTTACCTTTCGCCCCAAACTCATTTTCAAGTGTTTCGCTGAGCGCCACTTAGTTTTTCCTCTGTTGTTGTTGTTGTTGTTGTCGGAAAAAGCCATTAGAAAAAGGCTGCTTGAGTCCGAAATGGGTTTGGCTGGGGTTAGCATTGTTTTTGTTCGACTAAGTCAACAAGGTCGAGGGTTAATGAAAGTTGGTCGATCGCGTCAGTTCTCGGCTCTTTTGGGTTTTTATTTTGTTACACTTTTTTTTTGTATCTTACGAATTTTTAGATACTTTGCTCGACTAGAAGTTATGCTAGAAAATTTGAGATTTGTATTGAAAAAAGTTTAAATAAATATCATCTTTATTCTTATCATATTGTTATTTGTCATCTTATTTATTATTATATTGTACAATCTAGATTTCATAATTTGATCATTGAATTGAATTTATCACGTTTCTGCTGCTTTGAGGCTTGGTATTTTTTCCGCTCGCAGTTCTTTAACAAAATCTCTTGAAACTTGCGACGCATGGCTAGGGAGAGGCCCGTGTTGCGTAGATCTAGATCTTCCAGTATCTTATTACAGTTGATGATCTTTAGCAAATGTTTGCCAAAGTCCTGTTGAATATTACCATTGAGTCAATATAAGTTATTCCCTAAGTGCTGCACTCACCTCGCCCAGATCATTGTTTGATAGATCAATGATTAGCAGCGTTTTCTGTTGGCATATCAGCATCATGAACAACTTCGTTATGCTCTCACTTATGGAGCAGCTAGCCAGATCCAACTCTCTGATGGGCATCGTCTGTAGCGTATGGAAGATGGCTGCGGCGCCATCGCTTTGGATGGGATTCAGTCGCATCACAAGACGCACAAGGGGCACATGAACCAATGTTCGACTGAGTGTATAGGCGCCTTCCTCCGCTAAGAAGGGTTGGCATTATTAAATTAAATTATTGATATAAAATAAACTTCGAATTTACTTATTTTGTTGTTGGTTAGATCGAGGACAGTGAGGGTGGCAAATGATTCCTTGCCGCAGGTTTCGAGAAAACAACGTATGCCCGCATCGCCCACGGCGCAGTGCAGCATGGATAACTCCTTTAGGTGATGGCAGCCCTTGTCTAGGCTGTGTGCCAAGAAACGTAACTGATACGACAGCAGCTTCGTATTATGAAGGCTAAAAAGTCTGATGTATGATAACCAAGATGTGCGGCCTGGCCAGTGGCAATTCTTACCAAAACTTGCGCAGTTCGTGGCATTGGCTAAGTCCCTTGGCCAACAGCAATATGTCACGGGCCGTTATTTGATTGCAACCTATTTGGTAATTGATGCCAGCTGTCTTGCTGCTGTAGCTCAGCCGCAGTCGCCGTAAGTCCGGCAGATTGCTCAGCAGGTAATCAAGCGGAATGTGATCTGAATGGGAATGTGGATGGGTTAACTCATTATACTTTGCAGTAAGTTATTGCAATTTATTGATGATGTTTGCAATCGTCAGCATGGAGTTCTTAAAGTTTCTTGTGGAATACATAACTCGGTTATGCAAATTGAGAGTTATTCTTAGCTAAAATAACAAAATCAATTTCATAATATTTCTTTACTGTCAGTCAATCAGCTATGTCATTAGTGATGGTTCATCAGTCATTAGTTATTAGTTAAAGGTCATCATTCATCACTCATCAGTCATCACATATCACTTATTATTCATTAGTCACTTACCACTCATCAGTCATCACTCATCACGCATCACTCATCACTCATCAGTCAACACTCAACAGTCATCAGCAATCATTCATCAGTCATCAGTTACTAGTCATTTACAGTCATCACTCATCCCTCATCAGTCTTTCCTCATCAGTATTCGCTCAATACTTCAGTCATCAGTCATCACATATGTTTTATTAATCATCACTCATTACACATTACTCATCAGTCATTAGCCAAGATGAGGTAAGGGTATACAGTCTCCACTTATCAACGGAAGCTCACCATTGCTTTCGCTACCAGGCGGAGCGGGTTGTAGCCGATTTATCTCCAATTGATTTATGTACGCTGCACAGATGTCCAAGGCGGCTTGCACATTGCCATCCTGCTCGTAGTCGCCGGTTTGCATATTTTCAATAAACTCCTGCACATGTCGCTCCATGTAAATGTTAATCCAGCGTCTTTCCCTGCCGCGCGCCTGGAAGGGCGCCATGCGCCAACGCAGCTCGTAGCTGCGACGCCAGAAGTAGTCGTCGCGTATGTGCGAGCTGAGCAGCTGCAGCGGCAGCTGCGTATCCAGCTGGGTGAGTATATAGTTACGGTCCTGCCGACGCTTCAGCTGACGGTATAGCGGCAGCTCTGGAAACAATAGTCACAGACGGCTGTCATCTCGGATTTCGTTTGCCGAAAATCGGACTCTTACCGCTCCAATTGCTTACGATGGCGTCGAGAACAAGATGTCGCAGACTTTTCGCCTGATTTGCTTGGCCCTCGTCGGTCTCGGGTTGGAATTGCTCCAATGATTTACTGTTGGTATTGGGCAGCTTGACATCATTGGGATTGAAATAGGCCTTGAAGGTGTCTATAGAGACGGTGCTGGGAAATTCACAATAGCTAAAATCCATCTAAGCAATTCTTTGCTTTACAAACGCCGCAAAATACTAATATATTTGTTCTGAGGCATCACAACAGAGTTGTGAGTCGCTATAGAGACGAAAAATAGTTGTCAAAGCAACTTATTGCCTGTTACGAACAGGGTTGCAAGACTTATTACACCACTGAATGGTTCGGAATACGATTAAGTAAATTTTATAACGTATAACGTATTATCTCTTTCTCAACTGAAAATATTTAATAAATAATCAATCGCCTAAAGATTTTTTTACTATATCGGAATCTTCAATTAAAAGGTAGGTATTAAAAAATGTATATTTCAAAATCAATTTTTCATAATTAATTATAACATCAAGTTCTTACAAGTTGATGCAGTAGGTATTTGGGTATATAATATTCTAGGCGTTGATTGTGCATAAGCATGCACTTTTGAAGTTCTCGAAACTTGACAAAATCCTTTGTATGGCATTGCTCAGAGTTGCCCTTACGAAACATATTCTTGCGGAGGTCATGCAAGATGGGCCGGCTACTGTGCACTTTCTGATAGGAAAACATTGAAAGCCAATTTGTAATTTTGGGAATATTATAGATTGTGCACACGAAATGCAACTTTTTATGGATTATATAATAAAAAAGAATTGGCTTGGAGAATTTGGTTCATTGTTTGTTGCTTTTATTTATTTACAATTATTATTCATTTAAGTCTGTTAAAAATATAATAAATAAATTTAAGGTAGTTCATTTTTCGTCAGGAAATAATTTCTTGTTTGTTATTCGATTTGTGAAACTGGGCATATATTCTTACAGAGTATAAAAAGTACGTATATATCCTTAACAATTCTGCTCAGTCAAGCAGTGCCATTCACTGTCTGTGTCCGTGTCTGGGCGCATATTCGTAATGTGGCCAAGCGCATCGTTAAGTGCCATAAAAATAATTCAAAATAAATTGCTTTGCATAAAAATTGGTTCGAATTTGGGCAGAGGCAAAATCGCAACTGTTTTATAAGGTAATGTATAAGGTATAATTTGGTCATAATAATGCGAATCATGAAAATTTCAGGCTCACACACACACATACAGACACTGGCACACACTCATACACATGGGGGCATCGCATAGACAAGCTGGGTTATTAATTTTGGCGTCGGATTTTGCTGGGTCGCCGTCGCGAAACATAAATAACGCGCTTTATACGAAACACTTTGCATATTTGCAGGCGCCGCACAACTAAGCCATAAAAATTACAAGAATCTGATGCGGCAAAGTCAAGAAGCCCAGTCATGTCAGCTGCGGATTCTGAGCTAAGTCCCAGGTACACTTGCGCCTTGAACAACCACAATAAAGGCCCCCCCTTCAATATTATTGATAAACGGAGAGTAGCCGAGGCACAAGTTTCCCCCAATGATTTCGCAGAATAACAGAGCGCCCTGTAATGACGTGTAATTATGGTCATAATCGGATTGCCACTTGGGACATTATCGGCTTGCCCCTAAACGACTTTGATATGCAAATTCCGAAACACAAGATAAGCATGTTTCACTCGCAGGATGATCCACAAAAGGCAGTAAGTGGCGGTATTTACAATATTATAATGCATAAACCGGACTTAAACAGAATTGTCTTTAATCCAACTATAAAGTTTTGGGCTTATTATTTCTATTTTATTTCTGTATTATGCTTACAAAGTTAATAATGTGATATGCTCTAAAATAAGTTTCGCTAGCTACGATTATCAACTACTGGAACTCGAAACATATAGGAGCTAGATACAAATTATCTTTAAATCATATGTATGTAAAAAACCTGCATGTAAATAATCTGTATTTCTACTATATGATATATACTACCATTCCGATTCTGAAAGCATATTATTACAATTGTCGGTATGCTTCAATTTTCCAAGTCGAATACTTACGATACAATATTCTTCGTACATTTATTTTTACTTTTTTTTTTCATATAACATTTTATTGAGGGTTTCATATATGTTTACTTTAAACTTGAATACATATATTTTTACAATTTCCGATTTTCAGTTTCTAAAATTTATATTGCATATTTACACCGTATCCAAAATCGGATTTACCCCTGAAGGGTCCGCTGATGTGGCGTGTCGCATTTGCTGTGGCACCCACATTGAGATTGCCAGAGGGCGAAGTGTAGAGATTGGCGCTGCCATTGGCATTCATCGACGTCATATTGAACTGCGGCACATGGCTGACACCCAATGCCGCTGAATGGCCTGTTGCGGTACTCATATTCACTCCGCCGCCAAACTGATCGTGAGTGCGATTGTGAGTGTGGAACGCAGTGGCATTCATCTCGGCGTGTTTATTCTGGAAGATGTTCGCTTGGGCTGCTGCCGTTGTGCTGCTGCCAAGGCCCGGCGTGTGTCCATGCTGCAGTGATACACCGTGGCCATTGCTGTCAATTAAGTTAACAACATGTGAGTGTTGATAGTTAGGGAATCGCTTCAGGCACTTACGCATTCACTGCTCCATAAATGCCCTTTGTCACGGGTCCAGCACTGCTGTTGGTCGTGGCAAAAACTCCGGCGCGTGCGTTGACATTTGCGTCTCCGGCCATTACTCCACATCTTACAGAAGCTGCTCCCGTTTTTGGATCTCCAGTTGCTTGACACTCCATTTCAGAATTATTTATTAATTTAATCGTTGTTGAAGCTTTAACAATTCAAATATCTCTGATGGTCTTTACGACGGCTTTCTGCTTTTATACTTTCCGAGATGGCACTATTTAAAGCACAGACCACAAGCTCGGTGCATTCCCCTTGACAATCTTCTCAAGCTTTGACTAATACAAATTCATACCCATATCATGCATATACATATATATGTGATATAAGCGATAATGAATGGATATATGTACATTGCTGTAGTTCCCCATTTGAATGAATCGTTTGTTGATCTTTTAATAAAGTATATTGCGAGCATGAATTCCCCTAGTAATCAGTGAATGAAAATATATGCATGCAATATGTCGCACTTTCAATTTTGATTCTACTAGATGGAATCACAAGAAAAAGTTTTCCCCCTCTCTCGGGATTTATTTAATGCTATTTATTATTTGATGAATTTTCTTTCATGCATGTTTATTTTTGTGTACATAAATATACAAAATATTTTACGTCTTAGAAATTGCTTATAAAATTTTCTTTTTTTATTTTGATATATTTTTATCACGTCTTAAATTGTGAAATTGAATTGATTATATTTTTATCATTGCTTCGTTGTATGTGAATCACAATATTTAACCTAGTTTCCATAGATTTATACATTTATAGTTGTTTGGACACGATCCAACTATGCGGCGCCGTGGCTTAGTTGGTTAAAGCGCCTGTCTAGTAAACAGGAGATCGTGAGTTCGAATCTCGCCGGGGCCTACAAAAGTGTAAACTTTGGTGTGTGTATTTTTTTGTGGAAAATGATTTTTTTGTTTTTATTTATTAATTAGATTAATTATATTACAATCAAATTTAAATAATAATCATATAAAATTAGGGTATAATTTTTAAAAATACATTGATTGCCAATTTTGAAAAAAAAAAATATTTTGTACAGTTCGTGTGTGTGCCAACTGGCGCCGTGGCTTAGTTGGTTAAAGCGCCTGTCTAGTAAACAGGAGATCGTGAGTTCGAATCTCGCCGGGGCCTTTGAAGAGTTGACAATTGCAATTCGTGCCGTCTTTTTATATTTTAATTATAAATATTTTTAAAATTTAATTATAAAATTACAAGAACAGAATATCTGAATTAAATGTACATAATTGAGGAAAAACCTATTTTGTCAAATATCTGACACACATGAATTGGAATTAATTCCACTTGCCTGACGTTGCACTCTTTTTCAATCCCTTCTCACACCGAACAATATACAACAATCCGCGACGGTCTCTCATGTTGCTTTTGTACGTCTGCATTGATGACAGCTGACAGAAAGTTTGCGTGCCACAAACAACGGCTCGACTTCGCCTTTATGACCAACAGCATGCATGCCGCCAACCTCCGATACCGACGATGCCACACATTCTCCTGCCAGCAGCTGCCACCTGTTGTCCTCGTTGGCGACATTGCACAACGGAAGCCAGCGAAACAGCATGACGGATATGTTCGACAGCATGTTGCAGGACTGTCGACTGACCAGAGGAGGCTGTGTCCATTTGCTTTGCAAATGTATCTCATGTGGCTCGTCGCTCGTGTCCGACGGGCTTTCAATGAATCCGCTGGGGCGGGGCTAGATGCTGCAATTAGCCAGCAGCAACATTATTTGTTTCGATTTATTTGCAGTCGTTGGGCTTATCTTTACTTTTTATACCCAAACGCACAAGGCTGACAATTTCCGTTGAGTTGGACAGTGCTTAAAATAATAAATATGTAAACCACAACTTCTGACAATGGTCAACTAAGTTGTACACAATGTGTAATCATTTTTATGGATATAATTTCCAGGACATTGGAATCCTTTTGTGCGGTTGCCGGTCCGTTCCTTGTGCGTCGGATACAGCAATGTCCTCTTCTAATTTCCTTATAAGCATTATTATGTGAGTGCTGCTGACGATTGGGTTAATCTGCTGGACAACTGGCTCATTATTTGCGGAATGTGTGGACAGCGTCTGCAGCAAACTGTAATCAAAGTTGTGATTAAAACTTTGCGTTTGTTCTCGATATACTATTTGCTTTAAATAAAAAGGTTAGCATATTTATAACTAATTAGAGTAGATGATTTAAAACTCATTAATATATATGACGAATTAGAATTTAATGTTGGAATTAATAAAGTAAATATTAAATAACAATATAATAAATTTACAAAATTTAACAACGAAGCTATCATTAAGCTCCATTGACTGACCAAATATGATTAGATAAATTACATATGCCTTCTGGTCAATGGAAAAAATGGAAAAACTCAATCAAAAACTCAATTTTTGAGCAGGAAATAATTAAGTTAAGCTTTTGAATTGTTGAGAGAAACAAATAACGATTGAACTGTTTTTAAATTTGAAACAAGTATTACGCTCGATTGCAACAGTCTAACTTCCTAATTTGTTGTATATTTTATATTGTTTGACTTGTACTGCTGTCTCCGTTCTATTTTAATGTATCTTTTCGTATGTTAAAATCCCAACTGTTATTCTTACTTATGTTCGTCATTTATCATTAGCATGACTGCAGCGAGTTTTGTGCATCTGTAATTGCCACGCCTGCGGCTCATGTTATTCGCATTCGTTGCCTCCAGCCCAGCTCATAAAAGAAATGAGAAAAACTGAACCGAACAGCTCGACTAGCTCAAATGCCCGGCACAAAGTAGCTGAAACTCACACCCAAACGTTTTCAGCAATTGTCAGCAATTTTGCTCAATAGACGGCAAAAACTATCGGACAGGCAGGACGGACGCGCAGGACTAAACAAACGTCATTTCGGCACACAATGTCGTGTTGGTGTTGCTGTGTATTTTTGTGATTATCGTGGAGAACAGAGCAGAGCAGAGCTGAACTAGGCAGAGCAGTTGACCATTGGCTGCCGACTCCCACACATGGTGGGCGTGTGGCCAGCATGCGCTGAGCATTAACATAATTTATGTGGTTCCGCCGGATTTAGCTTTGTCGTAAAAAAGGACACACTCGGCCATTGTCCGCTTGAGTTTCTCGGTGCTTATTTCGATAACAAAGGCAATGCTGGGCAGGATTGCGGTTTTTATTGTCTTTATGGCAGCAAAGTTTATGAAAAGTTTCCCTGCCAACGTTTTCGGTTTTGTTTGCAATTTCGTTTTAGTTTTCTGTCGAGTTTGCATTATTTTTTTAATTAAATGCAAGTGGCCGCACAAATCCAACTTGCTGCATGCCAGGACGTCAACGTAATCTATCAGGCCATTTCTCAATTTCCCTGACTGCCCCTGGGACGCCCTGGCGCCCATGGACATAAAAACGTGCGAAATTTTCACGGACGCGTGAATTTTCACAGCATTTGCTCTTGTGTTTTTGTTTTACCAGACACTGGCTAAAAGCCCCCCACATTCATGCAGCAGCCAACTGATTGTTGTCACCTGTGCAATACCCATTGCTTTTGAAGTTGTCTTTGGGCATGATGTGCTATTGGTGTAATATGAAAATGGTCTCTTTAATAAAAGAAAATTCTTAGAGAGACTGCAGAAAGACATAGTCCGTAAATAGGCGAAAATTCATTCAAATCTCACTCGCGCAAATTAAAATAGGCCTCAAAAAAGTAGATGATAGGTCGGACGACATAATGAAATTAATTTGAAAGGATTCTACATTTTTATTGACTATACATATTATGTTAAAACTATTACTATTATTATAATTTTTAAGTAAATTTAAGTCACTTACTAAATCGAATAAATAAAAATAAATATATATAAAATAACATATTTTATTTAGTTAACTATATTTTATTTATAATTTTGTATATATACTTAATACAATTTCCAAGAACCTAAATAAATTTAAAAAAAAGACTAAAAATTAATCATTTTAATATTTTATTCTCATTTTAGACTACATTCGCATAAAATTTCTCCCGAGTTGCCCAGGGTATTTCTTAGCCGTTCGATATAAGTCTTTGACTTATTTAAGGTTTTTTAGTACACCTGACACGCAGCACTCATAATTCAAAATGTTGTTGCTATTCGCTTTTAGGCGGGCCAACAGCGTAATGTGGCAAAATCAGGCAAAAAACCAAAAAACAAAAAAAGTAAAAAGAACCAGGTTAACTTCTTTATTGTGGAACAGTAAATAATGGTAGGCACGTGCCGTTGCCAAATATTTTATAAAACTTTGTCTAGAAAAGACCGCATCAAGTATTAAATACTTCAATATTTTAGAATAAGACTGGTAGAAAAAAATCTAAAAAGCAATTATGTATGCAAAAAATATAAAACTTTGACATAAAATAGAAGAGAGTCAACTGAATGAAGTGGTCGGCATATAAAATGGGCTACGAAGTAATCTTAATATATTTTTCTGATAGGCCTTATTTCGAACGCCACCGACTGCATAATACTCGTTTTTGTACCAAAACAACTTTATTAAGCTTGATAAATCTCAAGAGTGCATAAACTTAGCTGTACAATTTGTAGTTCTAGTTTTACTCGACTATCCATGCCCCAATTAACGTTGGTATTTCCAATTTTAACTATACACATCTGAAATTTATATACACATCCAGTTCATTAGAACATATACTCTAAATTTCAAGTCTCTAACGCTAATAATAAGATTGTTTCTGCTGTAACAGATATAGTATATTCCAATTCTACAAGCTGAAAGTGGGCTTGGCGACATATCATAACACTTCTTAAGACGAGCGTACCAAAGAGTATATGTATATATATTTAGACATTGTGCCAGACAAATATACTCTTTATACTACACGAAGAAGTATAAAAACTATCCGGAATTCTGAATTTTTATTTATATAAATTCTGAGTGAGCAGAACAATTATTGAGTTTTTTAATAGACTTAAGGTAGTTCTTTATTTGACAGTAATATAACGTATTTACATATATAAATACTATTTTAATGGATTTATATTGAAAACATTATAAAACTATATATTTACCATATTAATATATATAATATAATAAATAAAAATATTTTTTTAATACAATATAAGCATAATTATATAACATAATAACAACTTATCAACACTTAAGAGTTGTAATATCAAACGCATGGCTGATTCAAGCCACGCCCCGTTGGAAGCTGCGTTTCTTCGCTCTGCTCTGGTTTACTGCAGTCAAAACACTATTTATTGACTTTTGAAATTTCTAATTTACTCTGAAGCTATTTCGGCATATGATTTGCAAAGAGATGCCGAGCTGCGGCTGAGCACGCTTATCAGTTGAGCTCGAGTCTATTACAGCATTCGCTGCTTTGTGATGATCTTGGAGTACTGCACGCTTGGCTGCTGCAATTGTTGCGGATTACCAGAGCAACGGCTGCCCGAAGAGTTAATTACAGGCCTCATTAGGCGGCATCTCATGGGCGATGGAGGCGATGGCGGCGATGGCTTGCACTACATTTCATTGGAGCTTCGCTGGCAGCAGCTCGGCACAGTTCAGTCCCAGACGTCAGTGCGATTAGTTGAATGAAATGTCTACACGGGTAGGTGGCAGCACGGCTTCCTTTAACACAGGATCATCTCCTATAACTGCTCTTCAACAGATTCTATTGATGCTCTTGTTGCTGGCTGCCTGCTTGGCGGACATGCAGCAGGATGAGAATGAGGATTATCAGGTACAGCCGGAACATTTCGATGGACGTTCGTTCTTTTTTCTGGGCACCTTGTTTCGACGCTGGCGCGATCGTTGGTTGGCCTTCCACAGCTCGCCACTCTATGCTGGCGCTGCCTTCCCGCTCAATGGCTACTTCAATTGTCCGTCCTACGGCTGTAATCCTGCAGCCATTGGTCCACAGCCAGGTGGCTTCTATCCAGCCTACTATGGCGCGCCGGTTCCACAGCAGCAGCAGCAGCAGCACCAACAAGCGCAGGGCAATAGCAATGTCTACATATATCAGACCGATCAGAACATGGCTAGCTCCGCGCCCAATCTGCCCTATGGACCTGGCTTCTTTGGACCAGCGCGTCAACCCACGCCACTGGCGCCACCGCCGCCACCTCGACCGCTGCCTCTGCCGCCACAGCTGCCACCAGCCCTGACTCCGCCTCAAGCGAGCGCCAGCAGCTTTGGATTTGGACCTGGACCTGGACCTGGCACCGTTCCGCTGCCAGCCTGCGGACCCAACTCGCTGTCCTGTGCTTTCGGCTAAGCAGCCTCGCCTAAGTAAACAACGCAGACAAAGTAAAAGAAAACAATACAATTTTAATTGAAAAGTGTGCAACAAAAAAGCAAAGCAAAAATTCACAAGAAACGAAAATTGCTGATCAATGTAAACGACGTTTGCTTACTCTAACTCTATCAAAATAAATTCAATTAAATAAATTTTTAAATTTTAAATAGAGTTAAATGTTGTATGAATGACAAGAAATAATTCATATAATAATGATAATAATATTAATTAATATATATAAATAAATATGTGTTTGTTTATGCATTCCTCATTCTATGTTTCAAGAGTTAATGTAAGATTTATAATTAATTTAACAATTATATAGCAAATATACCTATCAGGATGCTACTGAAATCTGACATAATTTACAGCCAAGAAGTCTAAACGTTACATTCAGCATTACCAATTGCCAATAACCCAATTTGGCAGATCATTAAAAAGAGTTACATGTAAAACAGTGAACAGAAATGAGGGCAGCGGGAAAGGCACACCCACACCTACACACACCCACACCTACACACACCACACCCACACACACAGCACCACACCCAGCTACTTATGTACGTGTACATAGGACACACACAAGCAGCCAAACATGCATGGACATTTATCCATTAACGCCGAAAAACTCCAAACCAATCTGCATAAACAAACTCATCAGGAGCAAACGAAATGATGGCATTTGTTTTGATTCCATCATAAACCATAAGATAGCTCCAGACATTGCTGATGCTCACGCTGAAGCCGATGCCGATGACGATGCCAATGCAGACCCTGGGTGCTGAATGCTGATGAAGTGGTTGAAGCTGCCCAAGGAGCAGACCTGAACCCAACGCGCTGCTGAATTGTTTGGCAAATAAATGCCTGGGAGCGCATAATGGATGGATGGTTGGATGGATGGATGGCTGGATGGCTGGCCCGGCTCCGGCTCTGGCTTCGGTCAGCTGGCAGCCCAGTCCGGCTCTGATATTATTTTTATATAACTTGTGAAAATAATAATAGAGCTTGCCGGACAAGGCGGGGCGTGGCCGACCAAACAAATACGCCAGCGAGCGACAGTTGTATAAACACAAGTGTGAAAGTGCAGATAGTAACGGCTGATGGGCAATGAGCAATGGGACCGAATGGACCACCGCATCCATATCCATGTCTAGCCGAAGTGTCTTCAGTTCTCTCTCGCTTCGGATCCCCATATGAAATTGTCCGCGTGTTTATTTGTGTTTGTGCTATGACAACAATGGGGCATGAAACTGGAACGAGTTGAGTGCCGTGTCCAGATCTGGAGTCCAGCTGCTGGCAGGTGTTGTTGTTGCTTTCCTTTGGGCAACTTTCACTGACCGGAAACGGAAATTAAATGCATAAGTTTGTTCAAGTTGCCGAGCCACCGACATTCATTTCTTATCAAGTCTCAAGCAGCCTACTGTAGAATGGATTTTATTGTGATGTATTCATAGCAAAATTGATAGATTGAAACTTTAAAAGGGGCTAATTGATTGTCTTTAAATTGCTTGTCTTTAAATGTCATTTACTTATTATTTGAAAACAAACCAATTGTTGCTATTTATTTGAATTTTAATGCATAAACTAAATTAACTCTACTCGAAATAAAACTCAGCAAATTACAAGCTGTCTGAGAAAATGCGCAATTGGTCGACACTGGCTCAACGGGGATGTAGCTCAGATGGTAGAGCGCTCGCTTAGCATGTGAGAGGTACGGGGATCGATGCCCCGCATCTCCAGGTTGAAACTAACTTTTTATTTGTATATTATTTATATTTGTTGTGTAAAATTTTATTTTAACAACTGAATAGATTTTATTAATTACATATCTTTACGGAATAAACAAACTGGTTAAAAAATATAGTTGTTTGTTATTTTCTCAATTATCTAAATATATATGATTTTGTTTTTTTTTTTTATGTTGTTTACTATGAAAAAATAAAACTAAATATATATCATTGAAAATTGAACATTATAATAAAAATGAAAAATAAAAGCACGGGCTCAACCGGGATTTGAACCCGGGACCTCTCGCACCCAAAGCGAGAATCATACCCCTAGACCATTGAGCCGCATAACTTCAGAGGGACAGTATACCATTTTTATTTCACCTTACCACTGTATATCTTTCAACAGTTAAACAATTTAAAATTGTAAAATAACAGATAATGAATGAATGAACATAAATACTCTTAAATTATACGATTATTTAAATTTGTGAATACTTATCATCAGCGATTGCAGAAAAATAATAAGTGTGTGTTGGAAAATGAAGCGTTGAATATTATTGTTAAATAAACAGATAATATTGTTTCAATAGCATTTAAGTGAATATATTAAAAACATTTTTAATATCTTATTAATAATCTCCAATTGTTTCTTAATAATTTATTAAGCCTGTGCATATGAATGATTTGATGGCGTTTTTAATAATTGTGGGCAAACGGTCGAAAGATAGTTTTATAATTATATATATACATATGTTTATATATTTATTTATATTATATATTTATATTATATATTTATATAATATATTTATATTATATATTTATTTGTAAGGTATGTGAAATATAATTGTGAAAAATTATCAAAAAGTAATTTCCTCATTGGAGATGCGGGGCATCGATCCCCGTACCTCTCACATGCTAAGCGAGCGCTCTACCATCTGAGCTACATCCCCATGTGCACCTTGGATTGCCAATACGTTTACAAACGAAGTCAGGCATGGTTTTTTATGCTTATACGCATTTTGCTTTTTAATGGTCAACAAACTTATAGCTATACATTGATAACATGGCATATTAGTCATTTAAATAATACTTCAGTGGACGTTGTGCGGCCCAATAATTTAACGTATTAGCCGTAGTAGTTGCCGTAACCGGGTCCAAAGCCAGCACCACCAAATTGGGCGCCCGGATAGGCGCCTGCATAGCCACCGAGACCAGCACCGTATCCATAGCCTGGGTAACCTGGATAGCCGCCGTATGATGGCACTGGCGGAGCTACTGGATATGCCTGTCCCAAAGGTTGACGTCCACCACCAAGCAGGCCACCGAAGAGATTGCTAAACAAGCCGCCAAATCCACCGCCACCACCGCCTCCACCCAGCAGGCCGTTCAAGCCTATAATACGATTGTTGACTCCTCCAGCTGGAGTGCCTGTAGAAGAAGACTCACCAGCGACACCAGAGCCACCAGAGGCACCAGAGTTTTGATACTGCTGTGGGTATTGGTATTGGGCATAGCTACTGCCGAGGAGTGCTAGCACCAAGAGCTGTTGGAATAGAATTTTGAGATATTGCTGATTATTGACCAATGATTTACTTACGGAACAGGTAATCTTAATCATGGTTGGATATTGTCTCTTTCTTGACTGTTTGAATAACCGCAAGATGCTTCAGTTTATATAACAAGATCACATAATAAACGCCCACATAGGCCGGAACTGAGGAACTGTGTGATGACCTTAACCCCACGACTTGA
Organism: Drosophila meridionalis; assembly: GCA_035045145.1. NCBI lineage: Eukaryota > Metazoa > Arthropoda > Insecta > Diptera > Drosophilidae > Drosophila > Drosophila meridionalis. The sequence continues at coordinate 5,940,223 of JAWNPG010000020.1, read as the reverse complement.
ACGCCATCAATGCTTTTCTCTCGATTAGTTAATATTTTCGCATTAGTTGCTTATACTAAATACGTCGCATTGATGTTTATGTGTTCGCTATAAAACAAGTTATTCTCGTTATAACGTTAGTTTCACAGTTCTTTGAACTCGCTGCGATAAGGAAGTACAGGAAATCTTCGATAATTCTATAAAAGTGACAGCTCGCATCTGTCGCTGGTTAGAAGTTGTCTTCATCATGGGACCAAACAGAGTGAGTTCCAAAGTCATCGCAGAAAATTCCCCTAAAACATAATATATATGTATGTATATATTTTTTTAGAGAATCATCTCGATGTTAGCGCTACTATGCGTGACTCTGAAGTCCAGCCAAGCACACGGGTTTGGTGGCGGGAAGTTTGGCGGAGGTGTCGGTTATCCAGTGCCATATCCTGTGGCACACCCAGTTCCAGTTCCACAGCCAGTTCCTGTTCCAGTGCCTCAGCCCGTGCCCGTTCCAGTTGCAGTGCCACGGCCGGTGCCAGTTCCATATCCCGTTGTAAAGCCATTTAAGCACGGTTGGAAAGGTGGTTATGGTGGTTATGGTGGTTATGGCGGACTTGGTGGTTATGGTGGACTTGGTGGTTATGGTGGATATGGTGGATATGGCGGGTACGGTGGATATGAAAGTTATTCATCGTACAGTGGAGGATCGTACGGTGGCGGCTTTGGTGGCTTTGGAGGTGGATTTAGGAGAAGACGTTAAAACACGTTTCTGAACTTTTAATTGTTATTTAAGAATTAAATATACTATGTTATTGTCAAATTATATGTCCCAAAAGCAGCATACAAAATATATAAAATATATAAATTATAAATCTAGAGTTTTGAGTTTTGACAATTTTTTGTATTGCTACTTGGTTGTACGAGCATGAATAATATATAGGAAATATTTATATAAATAAAATAAATATTTTTTATCAACTAAACGAAAAGCAAAAAGTTGTTCCCGCCCGGGTTCGAACCGGGGACCTTGTGCGTGTGAAGCACACGTGATAACCACTACACTACGGAAACTCATGGCATTCTTGGAACTTTTTGTTAACATACGCTGTTATAATGTGGCGCCATCTATTGTTCGTTGTTATTTATTGCTACGAGTATGTGGTATTTTGGCTGCCATGAATAAATGTCGATTTTAAATATTTTAATACCAAAATATTTCTTTTATTTTGTATTAAATCAGAATATTTTCTAAATATTACTGGTGAATTGAGAAATTTTCATATTTCCCTTAAGTTACAAAAACGACTTTATTTCTTCTACTATTTTATGTTTATTTTTAAATTTTGAAAATTAATTTTGGGATTTTATAAAGAAAAGTGCTGGGCCACTGGGTAAATACCAAAATATAATTATAATTTTATAAATTATTAAAATTTCCTTATGGATATAAACGTATAATATTCCCCATATTCTCATTTTCAATACAGCCCTTGGATATGCAATATACATATGTGTATGTATAACATTTTTATTTTGATATGCAAATGATTATGAGCTTAAAACTAAATAACGAATACATTTATAATGGAGCTAATGTGCGAAACAAGATCATGTATTATGGAGCTAACTTAAATTAATCTGGAAAATTTGTGTTTATTTTCCCCACAGACCGCCGCCAAAACTGCCACCTCCATAGCTTCCGCCGCTGCTGTAGTGGCTCTCGTGGTGATATTCCTCGTGATGATAGCCACCACCGTGGCCACCGCCAAAGCCGCCACCGAAGCCACCGCCGAAGCCTACTCCACCACCAATGCCGCCACCGAATCCACCGCCATGTCCCGCCAGGGCATGCTTAAGACCCAATAGCTTTGGTGTCCGCACTTTCAGTCCAACGAAACCGGCATGTGGACCCTTAAATGCGAACAGTTTCACTTTACCAGCAGCTGCTTGTTGGAGCAGCAAAACTGAGCAGATGCCGAGCAGGAGAAATAGCTTGTGCTATAAAAAAATTAAATTAAAATATGAATAAAATTGATTGTTATTTAAAGATTCATTTTTTTTTGTGTATGAATTACTTAAATATTTTTTTTAAATATTTTACAATTTTTTGCAATTAGTTTTAGTGTATGAACTTCACAATTATAAATTTAGTTTTATTTTAAATTTATTAAAATATAATAATTTATGTATATCATGAGTTAACATATTTTTTGCTTTGATAATAAATATACACTCGTTTTTATATTTATTACGATTGCAAAAATGTTATTTTTTAAATAAAAGATTTAAATATTAGATACAAACAAGTTTTTATATGTTCCGTATCTATTGTTTTCACACTACGATTACTCATACAACTTTATTTTTTGTATTTGAATTTTTACTTTTTTAAATTTTATAGTTTTACACGATTTTGTACTCACAATGATTTGCATTTTACACTAAGTAATATAATTTTATTAATCGATTTATTTTGTTAGCAACGCCTGAATATTTGGCTTTACGGCCTCGTTTATATTCACTTATTGTCTGGTAAACCTTCAAGTTCAAATCCCGCTTCGCTGATTGATGTTAGTTGCATGGACCACGCTATGTATGCAATTGAAGCTGCTGCGTGGTGAGCGAAGAGTTTTTATGTCACTGACGCGTTTTCGAAGCGTTTATTGTCGCCCTTATGCAATCGACGCTCGATGAGATCTTGTTTGTGTTCATTGTTGTTGTTTGTTGTTGTTGCTGCTGTGAACTTCAGCTTTTATTTAATATGTTGGCATCTTGGCTGTATTCACGAAATTGACCCTGAAAATTTCTGGTTTTCAAAATAAATAAGAGCAAAAATACAACAAATAAACAATATATAAATGGAACACTAAGTTTATATACATGTCTGTATATATAATATATGTATAGATGTGTATATGTATTGTATGAAGAGTGTGTAAAATATTCAGTCTGTTGGCAACGGTTGAAAATCTTGAATGGCCACAACATGTAGGCTCTGCCAGGGTATTTCCAGCTTGCAAAAGGTGTTCTTGGTTTTAGATTTTATGCCCTTACAATGGGTCCTGTTACTTTGTTAATAATACGGTTATTATGAATGAAATGAGCTTAGAATAATAATAGTTCTTTGAGCTAGACTATAGTTATTATTTATAAATGAGAATGTATTCAATATACAATATAATATATTATATTTGATCGAATTGAAAGTGAAAATATATACATATATTTATTTATTATACTGTTATTACATTATTAACTCTTATTTTATTTTAATATTATATATATTATTACAATATTATTGTTATGCAAAGTTATGGGTAAATCCATGAAACTAGCTGAATATAAAATGACAATCATTCTACTTAATTTAAATCAGACAAAACTCAATCAATTCAATAACTAACCCTGAATTTGAAAACATATCCTGGTTCATATAACCAACCGATGAGTTGACTCCATTTGCTATTGAAAAACCACTTTTAGCGTGTACTGCATATTAAATTGCTTTAGTTATAAGTTATAAATCACCTTTCGTTAGCTTTCGACTGCCTGCGCTTATATATCTCTATAAATCTCTATTTGACTATGCCAATCAAATGATTCATCCAATGCTCGTACATATTTGGGTATTTTCGTTTTATTGACCTCCAAAATGCAAAGTCCAACAGAAAGAAATCAAATAAATTGAAAACCGAAATTTCCAGCATTTAAAACTTTTAAATATGCAAACAAATAGATCTCATCTATTTGCCAAAGCCATATGGATAGCCGAATCTATTTCCAGAAGCATAGTTGTTGTAGCCATTGTATTGGTACTGATTGAACTGCTGCTGATAGCCTCCCTGGTAGTTGCCATAGCCGAAGCCATTGCCTGGCCAGCCATAGCCACGTCCTCCGTAGCCATATCCCCCATAGCCCTGGAAACTGCTGCTGGCCGCGGCGCTGGCACTGGCTGAGGCATAGTTTCCATATCCTGCAAAGGGTGCAAAGCCGTAGCCCGTGGATCCAATGCCTGGCCACTGTGGTGCACTCCATGCGCAACCACCAAGGCAGAACAATACACATACATATAAAGCAATCTAAAGACAAAGACTTGGGTAAGTTAGTTGCCGCCAAAAGAACTTACTTCACCTACCTTCATTGTTGGCGTTTGATGGAAGACTTGTTGACAATTGCTATGAACATTTTCCTTTTATTATGTCTAAGTTGAAAGGAAGTAAGATTAACTAATTAGCAATGAATGGAAAATGTATTAGGCGTATAATTAACTAAACTCAAATAATAATAGGTGCAACTAAAGGTCAGGGTGAATAAAAATGATATATATTAGACAATGGATAAAAACAAAAATATTCAAATTACAAAAAGTATATAAACTAAGCAAAATTTATATACAATTTATATTATATTTTTTAAAATATATTATTTTAAGCTTTAAAAATATAAATTGAATATAAAAAAAACTATTAAAACTTTATCTTTAAGTTTTCCTACACAAATGAAATAATTTTAATAATTGAACTTTTTCTAATAAACTTTTTTAATAAACATTATATTTTAATTTAGAGAGTTGTATTTAAATAATTTGCAATGACTACATAAATAAATATTTGCTATATATGTAAATACATCTTTGTACATACACCTCTCAAACAGTATAAATTGTAATTGTAATTTTCCTATCTTAAAAAGTCTAATGATTGAAACGTTTTATACAATTTTTATTATTAATTTAAAAAACTTATTTTCATATAGAGAAATATTTTTATAGAAATTCGCTTTCTTGTATAAATAAATCTGTATATACAATATAATATTGGAATTCGAATGGAGTAACTTATCTACAAAACTCTAATAATATGCATAGCTACAAAATAATATTATACAATGTTTTTAGCAATCGCAAGTGTTTCGCTCACTTTAAATTAAACTAAATTTGCGATTCCTACATATTGTATTCCACTTGAAAATAACTTCCTCATAGTAATGTAGCTACTTTAGGTAACTTCTCAGACGCTCGCTGAGTAATCACCAGCCAGAGTTGAATAAACTGCCAACGAAAGTGAAGGCGTATCTATTAATGTGCTATGCTAACATATAGATGTGTACACAAATCAGAGACAATGTGTTGTTGGAGCATCACAAACTAAATAGAAGACACATTTAAATATACATATATACATACATTAAGTGCTAACGAGCGAAATGACGTTGAAAATATTTCCGACAGCTGCGCCCATGCTTCGCTGCACGTTCTCTGTAAAGTTTGTTGTCTAAGTCTTTTGTTATTTGATTGTCATGTTGCCCTAAGCCAAAGCACTTAAACTATCTGACAATGTTGGCCATGCATTACTGTATTTAGTTTTTATATATTTATAATATATAGTATTATAATATAATATTCATATTTAACATTTTTTATTTGATTATCTAACTTCAAAATTTCATCAAAAAGTCTATACTCCCAATTTCGTATTTTAATTTAATATTTACAACAAATTATTATAACATAAGGAGTGAAATAAAATACTAAATAAAAATTATATTTTATAAATATATACATAAATATTTCTTAATAAACAAAAATATTTCTCTTTGTATAGTCTAAGTTCCATTTGAATAACTTATAACTTTAAGTGTATTCAGGTTTCGTTGTTGTAAGCTCGGATGGTTGATTACTTTTATTGGGTTTTTTGTGATCTTGATCTTCTGCGGTTGCGGTCGTCAACTACCTTAACCCTCAAGAAATAATATATGTATTTATAAATGTATATGTGTATATGCATGTATATTTTGACAATCGAGAAATTAACGCATTCTGAGGCCTGCTGCCTAAGTAAGCATTGTTTAGCGAGGGGTATTCCACGATTTCGTCACTAACTGGTTCTGTTTGTTCTGCAATTCGCGTAGAATTACTTGGCAATGCGTAACGCGTCGTCGTCTGCTTCTTGCGTCTTGCGACCGATCATTGGGCATACAGACTGAGCAAAGGCTATATAAACGCGCAGCACTTCACAATTGCAATTTAGTTTCGTTACCGATTCGCGGGGCGACACATCCACTCATAATTATCCCACTCTCGAAATGGCGCGTCTGTGTTGTGTACGTATTGGTGGGTCTACTTAATGGCCTTCGTGTTGCTCATCATCTGTTCTTTTATAGCTGTTGGTGGCATTAGCCGTTGTCGGCTATGGAGCTGCTGCTCCGGCACCTATCAAGGGAGAGGGACGCTCTTTTGGACTACTCGGCGGTGGCTTCGGCGGCGGCGTAGGACTCAGTGCTGGCCTGGGCATCAGTACGGGTCTGTATAGTGGCTTCGGCGGAGGCGGCGGCGGTGGCTACTATCCCGGTGGCGGCTATCATGGGGGCGGCTACTATCCCGGCGGTGGCTATCATCATGGCGGCGGCGGCGGATTTGGTGGCGGCTACTACCCAGGCGGCGGTTACAGCGGATTTGGACACAAGCCCTATTATGGCGGCGGCGGTGGCGGCTACTATCCAGGCGGAGGAGCCTACAACAACTACGGAGGCTCATATGGCGGCCACTACAGCCAGTCGCAGTACTCCAATAACTATCATAGTGGCGGTTATGGCGGCGGCTTCTACGGCTGATAGTCGGAGCACACTGTGATCTTCTCTTAGCTCTAGTTAGCTTTTACGATTTGTGTACAGCTCAAAAGTCCAGTTTGTAAAGTACAAAAGAAATACAAAACATGTGAACCCTGAAAATCCCCCACAAAATCCGGTTTCTCTTCTCGCAATGGATACGTTGTCCTTGTCCCCACAATTTTTGTTGTTGTTGTTGTTCTTGTTGTTGTTGTTGTTATCGTCTTCTTTTTTTAATGGGATGAACGCGACGTGCATAAATTTATGACCAAAGATGCGAGAATTATATAGTACGTGCATGACTAAGATCTAAAACCAGAGAACCAACAAGCGAACAGACCATACAATTATTCATCGCACTTAATGCCTTATAGCCATGGCAGCGCAGCTTGAACATAATTTATGGGAGCCTTTATTCTAAACAAGCCGAATGATCATCTTTTATTTTTAGTTCTAAATAAACATAAAAATAATTAGCGCAATGTTTCAGTTGATGTTGAATATATTCCACCTCTTATACATCTATACAGATGTAATCTTTATATTCATTGATGATTACGCAAAGTTAACTTAATTTTGAGTGAGATTTATTTTCGCTTCTTTATTTTGTTTGCTTTCAAATCTTATTTGTTTTCACTTTTTATGCCATTTAATGTCAGTTTTTAATTGCAGTAAACAATATTTGATAATGAATAGAAATGGATTATATTATATTTTTTTCTCACACACTCTTTGAATACTATTTATGAGCACAAAACACTTTTAGGATCTCAATGTTCTCTATTGTTCGTTAGAGTCAGAGTAAATAAAGTGATCGTGGAAGCGCTTGTGGTATATATTTCTCTCTTAGTCGAGGTCTTCTTGTATGATAGTTAAAAGTTCGAAAGTTTATTTCAGATGTTCTATCTAAGTACAGTAGTTTTAAATCAAATTTGACCTGAGAAACGCATTCACACATACGGATATTTAAAGTATAAAGAACTAAAAAGGCTCTACATTTGATTTACTATTTTAAATTAGGTTAATAGAAACATAAAAACCCATAACATTTTCGCCAAAAAAAGATCTCTATATATTTTTTCCCATTTCGTCTTTTATTTCCACTTAATCGTAGCTTAACACATAATTTAATTAAAATACTAATCGATTTTCAAAATTTCGTAATTCCGGCTATCCATAGCTGCTACGATTGTTTCTCGCACGATAGGCGCCTGTTTGGTAGACCGGCTGCACCTGGCCCGTGAGTTGTTGAATGATGCCATTGATGGTCGTGGAGACGCCGCCCACTAGCTGACCCGGCGTCACTGGTGGCTGCAAGTAATACAAACATTGAGAATTGAGGTCAAGCTCAAACATATCATATCATTCGACTTACCGCGCCTGCAGAGTCATAGTAGACGCGATTGGGAACTGGACGACGCACGGGAACTGGTTGATAGTTGGGATCCACGGCCGGATCGCTTTGCAAGTCATTGGAGGCAGAGGCGGGTCGCGGTGGCAGCGGATCTGCGTAGGGCACACCCGGCACAGTGGCTGCCAAACTGTTTTGCAGAATGCCTGGCGCAAAAAGCGACAGCCAGGTGGCTAAGGGCGCATAGGGACGCACTGGCACTGGGACCGGCAGCGGAGCAATAGGATCCGACAGCAAACCGCCGCCCAGACCACCCAAGCCACCCAAGCCACCACCGTAGCCACGACAGCCACCACCGCCGGAATACACATTGTACACATTCACGTCGAACAGGAAGCGTCCCTGTTCAACCGGATCCTTTTGACCAGCTGCGTCTCGCCCGAACGGTGTGCATGGTCTGCCATAGCCATAGGAAGCAGCAGCAGCTGCTGCATAGGGTCGATACAGTCTCTTCAGTTTCTTTTTGAGCAACAGGGATCGGTCGTCGCCCACATCGGAGCTCAGCTCATCCAGCTCCTGATTTCCTGCACCTGCAAACTTGGGATTCTCCGTGCCCAATTCGCTCTTCTTGTTGTTGGTGGTGCTCTGGCGACTATAGCGATTGCCCTGTGAGTTGTAGTTGTAGACCGAAGGCGGCGCCCGCCTCTGTGGATAGCTGTAGTAGTAGCCACGCTGTGCGGCGGCACAGCAAGTGAAGGCGATGAGTATCAGCAGGCTGATGAGCTGCATTGTGGAAGGAATCTATTCGCGTTGCTCGCTATGCGATGCTTCTATGTCTCTGGCGTGCTGGCAGCGGACTATGTAGCCAGCGCAGAGCACGCCCTAATTTATCACCTGTGCAGGTGCGCAAAAAGTCGAAAATGAAAAAAAAAGCAACAACACACCGAAAATTGCTAACAACTGGCAAATTTGCCGTTTTCCCTTAGAAGGCAGGCGATTGCATAATTCCCTTTTTTTATTGGCATGAATTTTTCCAGCGCATTCGCATTGTGTTTTTTTGATACAAATGCTAATTTGTAACACCCCCGCAAACTCAACCGGCGGGCAACTTCATCATCATCATGAATAACATCGTTTCGCCCACATGGTTTAGAAAACGAGTTACAAGCGACGACTCTTGTGCATTGACCTGTGTCAAACAGTAACCGAGAAACCAGCCACCCATAGGAGCTCTAACTTGATGATGAATTTGGCCAAAAAGACAAAATGTTGCCAAAAACAACATAGCATAAGTGGGTCAATGTCATGATGCGTGCGTGAGTGAGTGCTGGGAACCACCGTCATTCATTATGTCTCTTGCCGATGCGAGAAGCGCAGACAACTGCAGAGAAAGAGCAGCTGTAATAGATACAGTTTCAACACATCAAATTAGGGAATTTAACATTTTCGATGTTTCATTACAGTCACTCTCCAATTAACATATTCTACAATATATACAACTAAACAAACTAATATATATGAAACAATGTATTTTGATTGCATGTCACTTTAATGCACGTTGCAGATTAGGAAGCACAACATATCTGTAAATATATTTTATACAAAAGCAAGTACTAGCAATATGCTTTAGTCGGATGCAACCGACTTCACAATACTCGTTTACAGTTCACTAAAATCTTAGCTGCCTTATACTTTAACAGATATGAATGCGATCTAGTTTAGTCAATCTATAAATATATGTACTTTAACAAGCACTTTGTACAAATATATATCTATATATCTAATTTCGATTCGAAATTTGGCGTATAATCGGACAATAAATTACAAAAACAATTAAACTTTGTGAACAAGCATTAATAAATGTGTATCGTAAATTATACATTAATCTTAAATATAAAATATTGACAGCTGCGTTTGTATTAAATATACATATTTGAATCTTAGCATTCATACAGCATTTGTTCGACCCTCAGGTCTCTCCGACATCTTCTTAACTTAGAACTACAAAACATTAATGTACAATTGATAGATTCGGTTTCATAGATTTCCTATAAACTACGTTTGGATAAGCCTCAGATCTTAAACCAGATCATAACTTAGCAGATTGTGCGTGACAGCCGAGAGGCGTGGCAACAATTAAACGGCCGTTTTTGGTTTATTGGCTTCGGCGCGTTTGCGCTTCATTTTCATTTGCTGATTGCAGTAGACGCGTAAAAAGATGGCCACGAACACGATGAGTACTCCAAAGATGCCCAGCACCGTAATGCTATGTTGATAGATGAAGCACGATAGTATGATGGCAACGGCCTGCCAAAGAGCACAAATAAATAACAGATGAGTATACAAATATATATATATGTGTGTGTGTGTGTGTGTGTGTGTGTGTGTGTGTGTGTGTGTGTGTGTGTGTGTGAGGCACTTACCTGGCGCACTGTCATGATAATAGTAAACACAACTGGCCCGAATACATCAATTGTGTGGTAGATAAACAATTGGCCAACAGCAGAGCATATGGATAGAATAACCATGTCGAAGACAAACTTGGGATGCTGTAAATTAAACAAATAAATTGGTTTAGCTGCTAGAAATTTCAAGAATAAACAAAATGAATGCACATTTTCAATAAGCAAATAAAAAACTAAAACTAAAATAATATTCTTTATTTTGACAAACGAAATAATACCCTCTATAAGGTAAACTAACCAAGACAACTTACCTCTGTGGCAAATGCGAGCGAGTCCATGAATCCACCCTGCATGGACAGTGAGGCGCCGGTGAAAATGGAGGAGAACAAAGTGACGCCGCACATCATTTGGATTGAGGTCATTCCATAGCTCTTGAAGAGCGAGCCCTGCCAAGTCGCAGTGAAGCTGTCGAAGATCATGTACATGGAGAGCAGAAAAATTCCCGTCAAGGTGGTTACGCTGCTGGCCTTGGTGCTGTCCCCGGATCCGCTCAAAAAGAATATCATGCCCAGGGAGATGAGCAACGCCGTCACGTACTCGTACGATTCGTATTTGGCCTTGGACAGGATTCTGCCCATCAGCATTACGGGTATAATCTTGCAGGACTTGGCCAGCACCTGCGTTGGGAAGTTGACGAACTTCAGAGCCTCATATTGGAACCAAGCACTCATGATATTGGAGAACGAGGCAAACGAATACTTGTAGAGGGGCGCACGATGCCGTGTTGTCGCCGGCTGCCATTGCAGATAGCTGAGAGCCACGAAGAAGGCCAACACTCGGTTGGCAAAGACTAGAAACTGAGAGTCCTTAAACTTGGCACTTTCGCCAGCGAAATTTTGATAATGCTGCGTCATGATCTTTTCCTGCAGCACGCCCCAAGTTAAATAGGAGATCATAAGGCCGCCGAAGCACCAAAGCAGTTGCACAGCCTCTTGCGAACTGGTGCGCTTACTTGGACGATCGCGCTCTATTGCCGCTCCACTACCGTTGCTGGCAATGTGAATGACATCCACAGACTCATAGCTGGAGTTGCCCGTGATGCACATATTGACGGCCGTGTGCAGAAACGTTTTGTTGCCCCGCTCGAGGTAGTTCGTGCGCTGCACATACTTGTAGATGAGGTAGCCGGGCACAAAGACGCAGCTGTAGCCGAAACAGTTAACCAGCAGCTTCAACAGCCATGCATAATCACTCGACTGTGACTCGATTAGCTGCGACAGTGTTACGTCCAGCGCATAGCTACCCGCCAGCGAGACGCGCAACAGGTCCGTGAAGAAGTGGATTACCAGCAGGCTGACTACGAGGAAGGAGCTGAAAGCGCAGCGTATTGCATTAAACGGAAGGCCAAAGACTTAGTTTGATTACTAACCATATAATTAGCTCCGGTGCTCGGTTTCCCATCTTGTAAACGTACATGTGGCGATTTTCGAGTTCTGCAATGAGTCAAGTTCAATAACGAATTGGCTGACACGTTCAAAAAGCGATATGAATTTGGATTTCAAATAATCACGCCGCTGGCATTCTAGCCGGCAAAGTCAAGTGTCATAAGTTCAATAACCGGGCAAAACAAGTTTTTGCATAATATTAACCAAGCACCAGCAGCAGCAGCTTAACAATAAATAATGAAGACAGCGCGTTATGTTTATATGTGTGTGTCTGAACGTTTGTTTACATTATCAAAAAGTCGCGTGCCGAGATATTTTTTTTTGGGTTTAAAGAACGTGTAGTTATGCGGCCTGATGGCACAGCCGTGACTCGTGCCGGCTGTGCAAATACTATACGTGCACCATCTTAAATTATGACCAACAACTGTTTAAGAAAATAAGACTTAAATAACAAATGTTCAACTAGAAGTGTGACCACACTTTGCTAGCGATGCATTGCTTTGCGCAGCGTTGCCAGACGGTTGGATATTGATGATGGTACATACAGCAAACCGATTGTTGATAATTTAGTACTTAAATTCGTAATTGTGCAAATGACTATAACAATTAATTTTAAAATCAGCGTAGATTGTGCTGCAACTTTAATAATTAAATTGAATTGCGGATAATTTGTGATTGTGAAATTCAAATGAACTAAATGATGTTTGAGTGAACTAGTTCTGAACTATTCAATACAACTCTACAAGGCTGTACCTTTTACGTTTTGCATTCTTTGTCGGAAACTGTGAGAAAAATATCATTTGTTCTACAAAAACCTTAGAAAAACAAACTGTAGAACGCCTATAAATACTTTAGAGCGTGTAAATAAACGTTTTTAGCAAAATTCACAACCAGTGGATGCGGAAATACTTGAGAGATTATCATTGAAATTGATTATCAGCGCTCAGTCGGCCATCGAAGAACGCAATAAAACACACAAAAGGATAACTTTAATGTAAGTAAATGGAAGAATGGAAGAATATGAATTTATGTAACTTAATAATGAATCTATTATTGACATGCATTAACAATGCAGAAAGTCCATGTGTGTATCCATCAATGAGTCAGTCGTGCTTCTTTCTCTTGTTTTTGTTGTTGTGGCAACTGTGTATTATAATTAGAATACATTCATTATACATGAACTCATTTCCATATACATATGTATATCGGTGTATGTATGTGCGCGTGTCTATGTGGAATACTCTGGCCAATGAAATGAAGAGTCCAGAAATAAGAATACATAAAAAACATACTATATGTCCCTACCCCAATGCAATTTGTATGTACATATGTATATAGATGCAAAACAGTGTTGGCTAACGGTAATAGATAAATGCATAGCACTGCTGGAGTCTGTCCGTTTGTTGCATAAAATCCTTTTATGGATTTGTGTGCCGTAAGATAATCCGAATTTGACTATATTTGAAGAATTATAATCTATATTATTATATTATATCCTTAGTCACGCATCTGCAGGGAAATTAGCAAACGATTTTATTGCACTGCCTCACATTTTACAGCTGCTGGATTTCTGATCTTTAAGGGTTGTTAATCTTGGTCTTTATGGCATCACTGCTTTCCAGCAGCTGCAATTTGTCTACCTGTCTGCACTTTATGTTTTTACCTGAACTGCAGTTTGAGGTGTATAAAACTGAATCGTTTTTGTGTCTCTCTTTACAGTTACGAACGGAGGTTCAACCTACGCACACGCACAATTCAATTGTGGACAAAGTCTAAGGCAAACGGAAAACAAAGGAACACCCAAATAACTAAAGAAGATCTCCAGTGAAACTAATATATATATTTCGAGTGATCATCTAAAAATGGTGCAAACTGGAATATCGCTGAATGAGCGTTTCACTCAAATACAATCTCGCCAGCAACAGCCGTTGGCTGGTGGGCAACGGGAGCGTGGAAGTCGCAGTCGTTCACGGAGTCGCAGTCGCCGGATTGTGGATTCACAAGCATCGGCGGCCAACTCGCGGCTGTTGCAGGAGTTCAAAAGGAAGCACACCGTCCAGGCGGCCCTCAAACTGAAGCGCGTATGTGTCCCAAACAAAACTAAACAAAAAGACAAGCAATACAACAAACAACCACAATAAGTACTCTGGGATTGAGGAACTGACTGAACAATTGACAAGCGCAAGCGTTTGAGTATGACCCGAGACGCTCTGCTTGGCTGGGCAAGGGCAGGAATGGCAGAGAGCAGCAAATGGGCAGTTGAGCGCCAGCAGAGGATTTGAGTATTTTGCTCAGTTGAGCATTCAGATGCATTCAGCCAGATTTCAGGGCTAGCGCCCGCGCGTTATGCTGACCCGCCAAGTCCGGTCCAGCCAGGCTTAGCCCAGAGCAGATGAGATCGACCCAGAAGTAGACAGACTTCAATATAAATAAACCCACTTGTAGTAGACATCTATTGAATTCACACACACTGAACCGCTACCGCTTGAGCAGCGTCAAGTCGCATTCAGTTTGTTAAACGCAAAACCAAAAACAACCCATCACAAACCTTATGCATCTTACAGAGAAGCTTGCGGACAACTGCTGGCGGCAACAAAGCGCTCCGTCAGGCGACCATCGGAAGACCCGTGCGCTCAAGCAACGGCACTCGGCTGGCAACGTAAGCATCCCCAACTAAAAACCAAACACACACTTGTAGCTGTTCTTGACTGCGTGCCGTACTCAGTCAGAGTCGAAGATTGCTTGCGAGCAGCTTTTGAGCCAAGGCGCCTAGTGCTACAGCAACTACAACTGCTACAACAACAACAACAACAACATTGTAAAACACATCTACTTTCTGCTTATTCCGCCTCTACAACTTCAATCACAAATAACTAGCATGCGCGCAGATCTGATTGCCAACAATGGACGCGCGCGCCGCAGCAGCAGCATTAGTGCCCGACGGTCCAGCTCCGCAGCTGGAGGACTCCGCCAGCGCCTGGGCCTACGCCGACCCACCGTCGGTGGTGCAGCCGAGCGTGTGGCTCAACGTCGGCGCGGCTTGACGCGACAGCAGGCACAGCCTCAATTGCAGCAGCAGCAGCGTGGCCGTTCACGTAGTCGTGCACGTGCTCGTTCGCAGAGTCGCGGACGCGATCTGAGCCGGGGTCGTTCCCAGAGTGTCAGCCGTTCTCAGAGCCGTGGTCGCCGCAATCAGCAACCGGCTAACGGTGGCAGAGGTGCTGGCGGTGGCGGTCGTGCTCCGGGTCGTGTTTCAGTGAAGCAACGCCTGGGCGTGCGTGCGGGCGTGGCAGCAGCAGCTGGTGGAAAAGGAGCGGGCAGCAAACGACGTGGTAATCGTCGGGGTAACAGCAAATTGCGAGGCGTCGCTGCCGGTCGCGTGGAGAAGCGTCGCAATTCGAACGCTGCACAGAAGACAGTGGCGGCTGCATCAACTGGACGCGCACGCAAAGGACGTGCACGGGGCAAGTAAGTCACAAATCCTTAGCCTTTGTTGTATATCCCATATTAATGTTGAATTTGTTTTCCAGATCTGCTGCACGTGCTGCTGCCACTGCAGCCAATGCTGCTACTGCTGTCTCGCATCGCTCGCGCTCACGCTCAAGATCTCGGGCACGACAGGGTAATGCTGCTGCGGGCACTGCTGCTCCATCAAATGGACGACAAAAAGGTGCAGGCGCTGTTGGCGCACGTCGCCGTGGACGCAGCTCACAGCGCGCAGGTGGCAAAGTTGCCAAGGGTGTCAATAAAAATGGTAACAAGAAGAAGGCCAACAAGAACGCAGAAGCTGGCAAGGCAAATCAGCAACAGCAGGGTCGTCGCGGACGTAGTCGTGGTCGTGGTGGTCGCACGGTTGCAGGTAAAAGCGTTACAAGCATGGCTCACTGCACGGACATCGAGCTGGACGGGAGCGCATAGCGACTTGACGTGAAATTTGCTCTACTCCTGCTTTACAAAGTTCTGTAATTAATCTAATTGTTTTTCTTGGCGTTTTTCCAACATAGGTAAGCCGCAGCGTGCCGAGGTGAGGCGTGAGGATCTGGACAAGGAGCTGGACCAGTACATGTCAACAACAAAATCAGAAATGGACTTTTTGCTTAAGTAGAGCGCAGAACACGACGGGATGAAAAGAAGAATTACCACCGCAAGGCAGTTTTTACTAATCCTTAAGTTGTGTCTTTAATACTAATTAGCCGTAAGCGTCACATACAACAATTGACACCGGACGGAATGGTGTACTTATGCTCTCTAGCTCACGCTAAGGAGGCACACTCTGTAAATATCATATCGTATAAGTAAATGTCTGTTTGCATAATTACAATCGAAATGTTTGTATTACGTGCAGCTAAATACAATTGACTCCTTGTTTAAACTAAATGTTATAGTGTTGTCTTTATGTGTGATATGTGCCAGACTAAACAAGCCTTCTGGCCGAGAGCCGGAAATAAACTTCTGGGCGACGTTGTTTACGTGTGTTTGACCAGCGTGCGAACGGAAGCAAATAAAATGGACGGATACCAAGAACAAAAAAGAAAAGTAAGCCAAACTCTGTTCCGGCCATCCCTTGTGGCGTAGGAAGATAAATGTATTTATTTGCTGTCGATTCCTTTCTCGCTTCGTGGCTTGCTACACTCTGTAATATGAGATTTGGGGTATATTTGTTTGGAGTGGAAAAAAGGTTCGAATTAACTAGATACGGAATGTAATATCATTTGTAATATATAATATATAATATATTACAAAAAGATAAAATATAAAGTAAAATATATTTTAAAAAATTTATCATATTTCAAATTTTATTATTCGCATCGAAATTTTCCCTAAAGAGAGTAAACTTTTGTACTTTCACAGATTATAGGACATATTTACACCAGGTATAAGCCCGATTTTATTTCAAATATAAAAACTTTTTTAATTGAAATTTAAAGTAAAATACAATGTATTTTATTTATTTTGTATTCCAACATTCTTCTTTCAATTTGATACAGGGCATGTCTCTAGCGACCCAAACACTATTTTCTGCTTTAAGTTGATTTTGTTTTAGCGCTTCTCTCTTTTCTCGCAGGATTCTAGTTCTATCTGCTAAGCGATTATTTTTAATTTCTGTGATTGATTGCCCAGGTGGCAGACTCCAGGATAGCGTGAAGCGAGATGCTGTGTGGCGTGAGTCGAGGCTAACAAGGTGTTGACACAGATTTGTTTGAGCAGGGCTGCCGGAGCAAATAGGGTTTTGTCGTTTTAATTAAATTCCGTCCGTGTGCGTTGCCCGAAGCATCTGAGTCGCATAGTTGCGGCAACATTGTGGCTGTCAGGTGCCAATTCATTAAGCTGCACCACTCGCTCAATCAGTCTGCCAGCCACTAAGTAGCGAAACATGTTTCGGCAATCATCAGGGGCAAGCATCCGGGCTGCTCTTGCTGTGGCCACGCCCGCCTAATGCGATTAACTGACATCAATAAGCCATGGCTGTAACTAATCACCAGCAGTCATAGCATCCATAGCATCCACAGCATCCACTACACACCCAGCCCTGGCTAATTAACACAAAATGACCATTTGTTGCGCCTCCCAATTGCAGGGAATGGCACCGAACACGCTCCGCAATGCGCGCGTCCTAGCCGAAGTTATCGCCCACATGGGACGCTCCTCATTAACCCCTTTCCGGCCAGTCAGTCAGTCAGCTGAAGCAGCTTGAAGAAGCATTAAACAATTCAACAATTTATAAGCAATTAGGAAATGCTGCCGGCCGCCACGTTGCTCCATAATTAGGGAATTCAATTTATGTGCACACCTTTTGGGCTCTTTTAAAAGGGTCTTCTCTTTTGGCACGGCCAACACAACAATGTTGCTAATGATGTTGCCAAGAAAGAAAAAAGAAATCGACATTAGACAGAGGTGCTTGCGTTCCTTGTTGTGCCGAGGGCATTGCTAACAATGCCATTCACCTAAATAGAAACAAAGGAAATACAATAAAATACTAAATTTATTTTGTTTTTTTTTTATTAATTTAAAATGTATATTAAATAATAAAATACATATACATATATTATATTAAATAATATAATAATTATTTTTTTAAATTATTAAAATATAATAATATAACAAGTTAAACAATAAACATCTAAAAATGTCCTTCATTTAAATTCAGCAGAAACATAAAAAAAACCAATATTTTTTAAATTTACTGAATAATAATATAATAATTTTTTTTAAATTATTAAATATAAAAAAGTAAACAATAATAAAACAAAAATTGGCTGAGTTTCATTTATTTAAATGCACCAAAAAAATAAACAACATATTTTTAAAATTTATTTTACAAAATGCTTAGAGGTTTATATATACATATATGTATATTAAATATGATATTCGCATCTGATTATTTTTATTAAATATTACGAAAAATAAATAAATAAAAAATAAATGTACATACATGCTGGCTAAGGTTTTAAATATTCTGCTGAGAGCTTTGCTAACAATATAAATAATTTAAGTAGAAAAAAAAATAAAAATAATAAAAAAATAATAATATATATAAAATCAGATATGAATATATATTAATAATATATTTAATATGAACAAATTTTGGCATTGAAATCGAATATTTTTCTCAAATATTTATTGATTTAGGGAATCTTTCCTGGGTCAAATAATGATGATGTGATGTGATTTTCATATTTGTAAATTTTTAGAATTCTTGGCTTTTGCCATGCTGTCAAGACTTGAACTTATCAGCCCGGCGACATGGTCGCCCACTGCGAGGGTCGTAATACCTGCTGGCTTAGGAGCGCGTAAGTTTGCCATCAGGTGCCAAGTTGTGTGGGAAAGCAACAGAGAAACCAATTTGACTAATCTGCGCAGCAAAAGTGGCTTGTGGCCCAAAAAGCGACAGCCATTGCGTTAGCAGGTGAAAAAGGCAAAGCTTTAGGCAAATTTCGAGTCCATTTTGTGTTTTGCGGATTACACGCGAAATGCTTGAGCAGTAATCAAGAGCCTGCGGTCTTAATCTCCTTGAAGCCGTACTTATTGCGTTAGACCTGGGCATAAAATAACACGTTTTCCTCATAGAGCTATCCGTGGCTAATTGCCACGATGAAGGTCAGCAGCTTCGACAGCTGCTTTAATCAATTACATGCATGACTGCAGTTGAGCCACATTTGTGGTCGCGGCAAACGCGCGCCGTGCGACCAACAGACAACAAAAACACAATCAACAGACAACAATTGCCAGCTGTTGGCCATCTCAGTCCGTCACAGCACATAACATCACATCTCAGCACATTAGGCGTGGGTTAATTTTCGTGAGAAAAGCACAACAAGTTGTTTTTCTTTACGCTATCATTTTGTGATAAGAACAACATTTCGATAAATATTACATAAAATGTCAGTTTTTATAAGTATGCAATGAACTGAAAGAATTATAGTTTTGATTCAATACGAAATATTTAGATCAGTTTTTTTTTATTTGTATATAGATTATTATTTTAATTTTATATTTTTGTTTAATTGTGGATCTATTGAATTTAAATTAAATTAAACTGATGTTTTACTTACATTTTTATAGTTATAAAAGCAAAAGCATGTAGATTAACATGTGGCTTCACTTTTTTCATAGGTCGGACAAGTATTATATACTCATTCAGTACTCAATTCGTACATCGTTTGAGCTAGATATTTCAAATTTAATCAATAGACCAGAAAGAAGAAGAGATAAAAAAGAGTTTAGGTTCAGAAGAGGAGATGTTAGTTTGCATATGTATGCTGCTCAGCCAGCAGAAAATACTCTGATTGGTCGTTAACTGATAGAGAGTTTAGCTAACGCTAACTCAGAGACTCGACTTTGAGTGGAAGTCTCGCTGCCCTATATAAAGGCAGCAAAAGATCAGAGCTGCTTCTTGCAGCAGCAGCAGCAGAATGTGCTCTGATTGGTCGCCTAATGATCGAGTGTGAAGACCGACTCAGAAAGAGGCTCAAGAGTTAAACTTGACTTGAGTGGAGCTGTCGCTGCCCTATATAAAGGCAAGCCTGCTGCAGCGCAGCTTCAGTGGCATTCTTCATTTCTTGGTGGTCAATCAGTCCAGTGCAGCGCGGTGCTCTTCTTCAGTCTGTTGGTAAGTATTAAAATAGTTAAGTATGTTAAGCGAAAATGTCAAAGTTATAGTTAAGTTACAACTTAATGTTTATTTAATGTAAATGTAATATATTTTAAATTTAAATATTATTAATAATTTAACGATCATTAAAATAAAGATCAATTAGCAAATGCAAAGCAAGTCTTCATATGTACAAATAACAAGGACTTTAGTAGTCCGGTAAGGCTATTTTTTTAGTCCGGCAAGCCCGACCAGCACTTAGACTTCCCCTCTAACTTCTGAGTTGTTTAAATATAGCTGTGTTTTCAGTCGTTTATAGTTATGTATATTATATGTATAAATTAACTAGAAAACATAATATAAGGCTATTTACATAGCGAAGTTTCGTGTAATGCATACGGAGATTACGTAATCTTTAGATTTTGGATGCCACGACCCATTCGCTTCACAGGTCTCAGGGTATCTGCTAGTCGAGCAGTCTCGACTAGAGCACTCTTACTTGTTTATTACCTTAAAGTTGATAAATAAAGCCCAGCAACATTTATAGAGAAATTGGAAGACATTACATTACCCATTTGATTCTTAATTTCAAATGCTAAAGATTTTAATTTGAGGTTCTATTATCTCTACCCATGCAATATTATTAAACACCTAAAAAAAGAAGATTCGGCAACGTTGATAAAAATCAATTGGGAAATAAATTGCAAATCGAATGTGAGCGAAATGCCATCGCGAATGGAATTTGTATTTTATTCACGCTTTGCTCGCCCGGTACAAAGCTAATGAAGCGTCAAAGTGTTGAATGGCAATTCCCTGCACAAAAGTGTGAGGGTCTGTAAGTGGTTAGAGGGATTGTTGTATGTGCTGATGTGTGTCTGTGTATATGTGTGTGTGTCACATAATAAATAAGCCAAATCCGGCAGGTAATGAGGTTTTCTTATGAAAATGTGCATGTGTGAACAATTGAGCGATCAGCGCTTGTTTCCTCTGTGATTTGAGCTCTGCGTATTGTGTTTATATTTATACGGCATTGTTTGGCAATGCAAATGCTTTAGCTGTTAAATTTCCAAAGAAGTTCGCCGATTTCAAAGGTGCTGCCAAATGCTGCAAATGTTATTCCCAATGCCGCCATTAGCCAAGGCCAAAGCAAATAAACTGCAAGGCAGCAGAGGAATAGGACCAGGACGAGGATGAGGGTCTGAGCGAATGCCAGCGGGGCAATCAATTTCACGCTTCCACACATTTCCTTCACCCACACACATGCACGGGAGAGACTACATGTCTGCTATTCACTGTGTCTCGTTCTCACTCTTTCGTCTGCCTTTTTTGTCTGCTGCTGCCCGTACAATATAATTGTCTCGAAGAACTCTCTTCATCTTCTTCTCCTTCGTCTGCTTCGTCTTCTTCTTGTGCATCTTGTTTTCGCCGACTGACGCCATTTTGTCGTGCACTTTGCGGCTGGCGTCGCTTTAGCGCTTAGTCAACAGCTCAGCGCATTTGGCCCGCCCCACGAGATATGCAACAGAAATGGTTCATTACTGCAACACCTCGTGGCGCTTGGCCGTGTGGCAGCTACTGTAGCCACTATCAACGTGTCCAATTTTTGGTACAATGCTTTTCCATTTAATGGCGTTGGGGTAGAAAAAAAAAACCCATGGCAATAATGCAATTTTCGTGGCACGCACAAACTGTACACGCACGAGAGCACAAACAGTTTGCCGCCGCGTCCTGCTCGGCCTCCTGCTCGTCCTTCTGCTCGTCCTGTTTCGATTGCAGAAGCAGGATGCGCTAAGGCACAATAACAAAAGTATCAAAGACGACTGCAATGCCATCGGCAGCCGGAAACTGTTTGCTGTCGAGCTGCAAAGTAATCGACAAAGACATAGCTGTCAGATGTGGGCGGCTCGCGTGTGTCTCTCTGACATAGAGCACTTAAGACTACCTAACAATAGCAGATTTTGATTAGATGTGCCTTGAGCGTGACACATGGTGTGGCGCTGCTAAGTCGGCGTTTATTTCACTTTGAAGCAACGAGGGAAAAGTTCACGATGTCACTGCCAAAAATAACTGAGAATAGTTTGCTAGGAATAGAACATAGAAGTTCTTAAAAGGGAATCTTTGAGTAGCTTAAGAGTTCAGTTGAAATATTTTACTTAACATAAATGGATTTACAGGGTATTTCTTCATTTTTATATATCCTTCCACTTAGTTGGAGAACAAGAAAAAACAGCCCCAACTTCAGTTGACAAGTTTTTCCACTCAATTTAAAGAAAAACACGTTTCCATTAGAGAATTTAGAAACAAGAATTCTCTTGATAGGTATATATTTTTATTAACATCTTTACCATTTATACACACACACATATATATATATTCTTTTTTTTTTTATCATGATGTTTCACATGTCAAAATAGTGTTTATTGAGCCCATTACAGAAAACAAAACAAAATAGCAAAGTGTTTGCCAAGACGTTGGAATAGTTCTCTGTGGGTTGTCAAAACAGCATCGAAATTCTTGACAGTTGAAGAAAATGCCACAGTTTGCTTAAAATTATCGAAATTACAATTAGCTTTAGCACATAAATAGGTCAAATGACTAACAAACGCTGCTACGGGTAATAACATATACAACATTGCAATTGAGCGCAACATATTATAATACTATTTCATTTTTATATAGTTTCCAAAATAAACATATATATATACATATACATATACATACATACGTATATATATGTATATATATATATGTGGGTGATTTGGGTTTCTAAAATTCTAAGATAGTAAGTACAGTTGACACATGGCTACAATATGATAGCGTGAAACATGACAGGTACAGTTAAACCTAATTAATACGCGCAATATCTCGCTCGATCTTATGTAGTCCGATGATATGATAGTTTACTAAATAGTTTTGCATTCTTTTTTTTTTTTTGCATAGGTATAGTGGAATCATTCGCAAGTATCTAACGTTAATTACTCTAAGCGTGGAACAGCGGAACCACTAATAAATAACTACCGTTAGTCTGCACCCGAATGATTCAGCTGTTGTCTAGTGTGGAAAGTACAGATTGAAGCTTGCCAGACGATATGGGCATCAATTTTATCTCGTTCGTTTTTGTTTTCGCCATTTGTAGGTACAGTTGCCACACTCAACGTTAGTCGACAACTATTTTTGGCTGTTTTTGTTCTAAATGAGTCTCCCTGTAGTTTTTATTTGATTTTAGGCTTAATGTAAACTTTGAATATTTTCTACGGTTACCGTCTGCAGTCGATCTATTCTGTCGTTCTTTAAGTTTTTCTCTGACATTTGGGGTCTCACTCCTATTTAGACATTTATTGTAAATAATTCAACTGGTATTTAATATTTGAAGTTTAAGCAATACATTTATCCGGTTATTAATACTGTCTTTTTGTAGATTTATGTTTTATATTTAGTTTCTTAACACACACATTATTACTAACCAACCTTTTCGCATGGTATGGTCTTAAATTAATGGAATTTACCTTAGTTATTTTTTTTCTGTGGGTATAGTTGCTTTTGAACGATTCAATTGTCGTCTATTTTGGAAAGTACAGCTTGAGGGTTAATGAACTGACTTTCGATTACGTCTCGTCCATTATTATTTAGATTTCGGTAGTTGTAGGTACAGTTGTCACACTCATTATTAGTCGTCAGCTATTTTTTTAAATTTATTTTGAATGGGTCTTCCTGTAGCTTAAAGTTTTTTTTTTTTTATTTTAAAGTTTGAGTATTTTCTAAGGTTACCGTCTGCTGTCGTGCTTTTCTGTCGTTCTTTTAGTTTTTGTCTGACATTAGGTTCTCATTCCTAGTTAGACATTTAGACACACATATTTTGAACAATTCAACTCGTACTTAATATTTGAAGTTTAAGCAATACATTTATCTTCCTATTGAGACTCTTTATATTTGGTTTCTTTTTAGTACAATTAACACACTTAATACCAACCTTTTCACATGGTTTGGTCTTAAATTAATGCAATTGGACTTACGCGATTTAAAAATTTTTTTTTCTGTCGGAATAGCTAGTTTTGAATGATTCAATTAAGGTCTGTTTCGGAAAGTACAGCTTGCACGAATTTGACAGATGAACTGTTTATCGATTTCGGCGCGTCCGTTTGCGTTGGTTTTGAAATTGAGGTGCCCAGAATTTGTTTTATATATGATCTTATGCTTAAAGTAAACACGAATATTCTCTATAAGTACCGTCTGCTGTCGTTCTTTTCTGTCGTTCTTTTAGTTTTTCTCTGACATTAGGCTCTCACTCCTATTTAGACATTTAGACACACATATTTTGAACAATTCAACTCGTTTTAATATTTGAAGTTTAAGCAATACATTTATCCGCCTATTGATACTTTCGTTATAATTGGTTTCCTTTTAGTACAATTAACACACTTAATACCAACCTTTTCACATGGTTTGGTCTTAAATTAGTGTAATTGATCTTATTCGATTTAAGTTTTCTTTTTTTCTGTCGGTATAGCTGGTTTTGCACGATTCAATTGTCGTCTGTTTTGGAAAGTACAGCTTGTATTAGGATATAGATTTCGTCTCGTCGGTTTTTATTTTGGTTTTACAGCTTGTAAGTACAGTTGCCCCATTCCTAATTAGTCAACTATTTTAGATTTTGTTTTAAGTGAGTCTCCCAGTATTTGTTTCTTAAATTTGATTAAATGCTTAAAGTAAACGCGAATATTCCGTCTCTTGTCGTTCTTTTCTGTCATTCCTTTAGTTTTTCTCTGACATTTAGGTCTCACTCCTATTTAGACATTTAGACACATATATGTTGAATAATTGAACTCGTATTTAATATTTGAAATTTAAGCAATACATTTATTCGCCTATTGATACTGTTGTTTAGAAGGTTTTCTTACTGAATGAACTATACTGTTGCTATACTCAAGACTTGTTACCAATTTTTCCAATGCTGTTTGATTTTGGTTTTTAATGAATGGAATTCACCTTATCCTTTTTTTTGTTTTCGTCGTTTATCTTGGATAGTCCTGCTTGAACTGGCTTTGGATGTCGTCTCGTCAGTTTTTTGATTGATATTTCAACTGGATGGTTCAGTTACCCCACTCATAGTTTGTCAACTATTTTAGGTTTTCTTTTGCATGAGTCAGTATTTGCTTTATATTTGAATTTATGCTTAAAGTAAACACCAATTTATTCTATGGTTACCGTCTGCTGTCGCTCTGTTCTGTCGTTCCTTTAGTTTTTCTCTGACATTTAGGTCTCACTCCTATTTAGACATTTAGACATTTATTGAGCAATTGAATTTGTATATAATATTTGAAGTTTAAGCAACAGTACATTTATCAGGTTATTAATACTGTCTAATTTTAGTTTCGTATTTTTTTTTTTCATTATAGTTGATAAACTCAATTTAAGTTACCAACTTTTTTAACGTGGTTAGGCTTTTGTTTTAAATGTTTCATAGTTGATGAACTCAATTTAAGTTACCAACTTTTTTAACGTGGTTTGGCTTTTGTTTTAAATGTTTCATCCGGTAATTGAAATGTTTGTTTTCTTGTTGGGTATGCATTATTTTTAAACTTTCTTTGTTTTAAAATGAAACACCCTGTAGTTCACGGTACTAAGCTTGCTTAATAAGTTCTTGTTGTTATGAATGGAATTCATCTTGTCTCTTTTAGTTGTGTTTTTGAGGGTACTATTGCCACACCAAATAGTTTTTCTTAATTTGATTTGATTTCGAATGAGTGACCCTGTGGTTGCCAATTGACTATATGTTTGATCTGGCGTCGATTCATTTTGATTTAATTTCTGTTTGATTTCGAATGAATCACCCTGTAATTGTATCTAAATAGATTTTCATTTGATTTTCTGCATTAAGTACATTTTGAAGTTTTCATAATAAGTGTGTCTGGCTATTGAATTCGTCGTCGCCAATTCGTCCCATCGTTGATTTAATTGTAGTTTGGTTCGTTTACCTGCACTTCTTTACCCTTATAGCCCATAAATTCGTGGTTGACTGACTGAGCGCTCTGTTTAGCGCTCGTCTTCGCTGATTGTATAACTGCTCCGGAACTCACTCAGCGGCGTCGCATTTGTCGTGGATGGCGTCATTAGTGGTGCGTCCTGGAACGAGATGGCCAGCGGCAGGGCCGAGGGTGCGCACAGACTCAAGGCGCTGCGCCCTTCGGTCACGGAGCGATAGCGTAACGGGCGGCCCGAACTGCAATAAAATGTGAATGTGAAGGGAAAAATATTAAAGTTTTTTTCCCATTTCATTATCTGCCAAGTTCATGTAAACACTTGAGCAAAACTTATATTGGTTTGAAAATATGCATATTTTTCATTTACACAATTCTTGGCAAGGATTCCTATACTCTGCGCATATTGAATATGTCTGAGCCGAGTATATTGACTTTGTGAAAATGTATGTAACATGTGTGATAATAAAAAAAAATATATATATAAATACTTGATCAGAACAACGAACTGTGCTATTCCTGTTTATCTCTCTCTCTCTCTCTCTCTCTCTCTCTCTCTCTCTTTCTCTCTGAGTTTTAAATTTTTAGTTCGGAAACTGCAAACAACGAGAGATTTGAAATTTACACATATACATATATTCTAATGCATTATACTGACTCTGATGTTTCTTAGTGTATCCAAAATATGTATATAAATATATGATAAAGGAAGAATATGTAGAGATACTATTTAGTTTATAAAGTCTAGTCTATAACAACTGAAGTTTGGAAGATATTTCTTATTTAATTACTCTTCTATTATTCATAAAGAACGAATTATCTTAATTCCATTCAGCCATAAATTAAAAAGATTTTTTTTTCACCCTTAATTTTTCACATTTCATCAGATGCATTACAAATATGTTGCTAGGTACTTTGCCTCAACTAGTGGTGTAGGGTATAAATTAGTCGAGCACTCCCTAAAAGTGCATTCTTGCATGCTTTTATAATGGCATACCTTTAAAGTTAGTTAATCAATTGTAACTTTTTCTTGTTAAAATGTTTCTTGTGTCTTGTGAAAGTTAAAACGTCGCGACGTTAACAAGTTTCCCTGTAATTTACTTCCATTTTGTTATTTTGTTTTTTTTTTTTCATAAAGCATCTACAAAAGTTGGCAAATTATAGCGCCCGTATGACGGACATGAAACTGCTGCGCTGTTTGTGATAATATTATCAGGTAATGGGGACTCTCTGTGCTGTTTGTAGTGTGCAGAAATGCATAGAGGTAGAAAGAAAAACTAGAGGATTCAAAAATATTAAATAAAAGTTTTCTTTCTCTGTAAAGAAAATTCCATGAAACTTACATATCTATAGTTGATATTTCAACAGTATCAATGTTGCTAAACAAAACTCTCCAGGCTTTTTATTTTCTTATGAAATCAATTGTGTTACTGCTGCAGTTGGCAACGCAGTTCAAGTTTTAGCAGTTATTTTATTGGCTACTGCCAAAAACTATAATAACTCCAGCCATTTGATGTGCACAAATGAAATCGAACAGAAGAAACTTTGAGTGCCGATAGAGATTGGAGGCTATCAAGCGAAATTGACCTTTAAATATTAAATACTTTTGGCATGAAGTTTCACTAGTTTTGCCCTACATTTCATACTCTTTATTGTAATACTATTACTTTTCCCCCAATTTCTGTCAGTACAATACTAATCTCTACTTTGTTTCGCGCATTCGTAGTTTCGGCCACGAAAATCAATCATACGTCACGTTGCACAGCAATTGCTTGAACAATAGACGAGAGCAATGCATTGTTTTCGGCGGACTGGCAGCCGAACCCCAATAAATTGCAGTACCCAAATAACAAATAATTGATAAATATAAAGATAAATAAGCCAATTTTCTACAATCTCATTGCTTACCGTTCGCAGTTGCATTTCAGGAGTCGGATGAATGCCGCACGGAATGTCCGATTGAAGATGGTGTAGATGATCGGATTGATCGTCGAGGAAACGTATCCCAGCCAGAGGCAAGTGTTGATCACATGCTCGGACACCTCGCATTCAGGGCAGGCGGCGAATATGATGTTCAGTATAAAGAACGGCGACCAGCACAACACGAAGGTGAAGAAGACCAGACCCAGGACCTTGGTGGCCTTTTGCTCCGTTGCCACCGCGTTTGCCGAGAGACTGTTGCGCTTGGCGCGATTGTTCAGAAATCTGTGGGAAGAAACCACTTTGGAAATTGAATTACTTGGACAGCCCGCCCTCACCTCAATTTGAGCGTAGGCGTGGCAACACGATTGAAAGGTAGCTTGAAGGGGAACAGCTTATGGCGTCGCACACCTGTCGCTCGCCTTTGTCCCACCGCCGCTGTCGTCGCCTGCTGCTGATTATCATTACCGTTGCCACAGCTATTGCCACCGTCGCCACCGCCTCCAACTTGCGACTCAATGGTGGCTAAGTTCATTCTGTTTGGGCCACCGTCGCGAGTGCTGCCGGCGCTCATGCAGCTGGTTGTCGCAACTGTTGCGCCGTCACCTGGTTCGTGTCCTCCATTTCCATTTGTTGCGTAACCCAATTGTGGCTGCGAGACGCTGGCGCGCACCGAGGCCCGTCGATTCGGATGACTGTCAAATGGTTTGGAGGTAGTAAGTAAAAGCCACTTCACGTATTTAAATAGTATTTCCCTGCTGCCTGGCGGCAACGCGTATTTGATATTAGATTTTGGTCTTTTAGACGCCAACGCAGGGCGCAACAGCTTATAAAATTGTGTTTTAATAAAATCTTGCCAGCCATTTAGCGGGCTTATTTGATGTAAGCATCAGATTCTTTTGCCAGCTTCAATGTGAACTCATTTACTTGTGGCAGTTGAACTAAATGAACTACGACAGTTTTCAATTTGACATAAACGAAATTAAATGAGGACTTTGCTGGAGGGAGTCCAAGCAATATCTCACCTGTATGCTTTAACTTATTATAATTGGATTTTAGTGTTCAGTAAAATTTTATTTAAAATTTAAGATTTCAGTTGAGCATGCAAACTGTATGAACAAGTTTCTGGGAGGTTTTTGGGAGTATAATAAAAAGCAGTGAATAAAATAATATACATAACGTAAAGTGGAGGAATCGGAATAAAAGTATCTATACAATGCTTACGCCTGCATTCTAGTAGATATAAATCATGTCGATATTGACGTCAGACGTAGAGAGTGTTAAATAATTTAACTGTGTTGGATAGTACAATTTGTAAGAGTGGGAACGTAGCTCTCCCAATGTACGTTCACCCTGTGCTCTTTCTACTTGTTTAAATTCTACTTGTGCCTTCTCCCTCTGCTCGTTCTACCTATGCTCGGTCTCCCTGTGATATGTGATCGTACCTTCTGTGCTCACTCTCACTGTGTCCACTCTCCCCGTTCTTGTTCACCTTGTGCTCGTTCTCTCTGTGCTCGTTCTACCTATTCTCGTTCTACCTATCCTCGTTCACTCTATCCTTGTTCTGTCTATACTCATTCTCCTTGTGCTCGCTCTCCCTGAGTTTCTTCGCCCTGAACTCTATTGCTCTGCGGTTACTGCAGTTCAGAAAATGGCGAACAAAGGCATTGTTAAATTTAAACTAAAAGCGAACAGTAGAACTTTTTTGTGATTCCGCGAACGAAGAAGCCAAAAGTTGCAAATTAATTATTTTGGCCCTTAGCATAGCGTATCCTGAGAGGTATAAAGATAAGTTATTTTTAGAGAACTGGGAATGTGAATTTGTATGAAAAACATTACTAGTCGAGAGAAATTTAGACAAAATGCGTGTTTTAGCTTTAATAATATCAGTATGATATAGAAAGTCGAAAATTGTATGTACATATCATATTTGTGTACCTTAGGAGCGAGGGTATAGTGATTCTTCCTGTAGTAAGTAGTAATTTTTAAACAATAACTTCAATAAATATTATAATCAGTTGTTTTTATAGATTTATTCGAAATTAATATTGATCAATTTAAAGACATTTAGAGCACAAAAGGAAATTTTAAATAATATTCATTTCACACATTTCATCTATTTCCACTCAGATTTGAGCAAATTGCCAAGGAGAAAACTTTTTGAATGCAGATGAGTTTAATGACATTTCAGCTAAGTGCCACGGACAACAAACTAGAAGTTGTGTGAAATATAAAGAGCTGACCATGGATGGTATTGTCAGTTGGTCCTAAATTCATTGCCAACTTGTTGTGCAGCTTGTGTAAGGATTCTGTTCCCCTGGCAGCTACATTTCTGGCCAGTTGGCAGTTGGCTGTTGGCAAATATTCGGAAGCACTTTGCGACCGTTGCAGTACGGCAAATAAAATAAAAACTTTTTCAATTTTTGGCTGGCGACGAGAACGAGAACAAGAACGAGCACATCTGAAAGGGCGCCGAAGTGGCGTCAAATGTCCAACTAATAATTTGCAAGTAAATGGGAAATAAGAAAGTAACTTAGTGCTGTGTGCTGCTACCTGGGCAGCGAGGCAACTTTTTGGGCCTGTCTCATTAGAAATTCATATATATTTATTCGTCAACTTGTGCCTCGCAAATCCGTAGCAAAGCGCATATACGTGACATTTCGCTGAGCAGGCATTACACTCTGTACTCTTTCCCGAGGGCATTCAAGTCTTGCCTGCAAATATGTTATGTTATGTTATAAATAATTAGAATGCATAAAAGAATATAATAAAGCATTCCTATATACCTATATACCTATATACCTATATACCTATATACCTATATACCTATATACCTATATACCTATATACCTATATACCTATATACCTATATACCTATATACCTATATACCTATATACCTATATACCTATATACCTATATACCTATATACCTATATACCTATATACCTATATACCTATATACCTATATACCTATATACCTATATACCTATATACCTATATACCTATATACCTATATACCTATATACCTATATACCTATATATCTATATACCTATATACCTATTTACCTTTATAGGATTCCTTTATAGCCTTCTTTTATGCACTATCTGTTATGCTTAGTCGTCTCTGATCTTATTTGATTTCCATAACTAATCTAGGCTTTAAGCTAAGTAAATGCTGACGACTCACATTTAAATTATTTGATAAGCCTCTTTTGATTTATTGTCTGATATCGTATCGGATAACTTATCTGGCTATTGAGTTACTTTTCAAGTCTTTTCAAATCAAAATAAAGTTTCAGTCCTTCGTATCCATGTCTATGTAAGGGGATTACTGTTTCGGCATGGCTAGGATAGTCTAAAATTCCCTTTCTGTTTACTTTTTTTTTTTTTGGGGCGTGCTTAAGTCACGGCGTGACTTTGACTTGTTGCAGTTTTTCCTTGCTGGTTATGCTAAAATTTTGCGAATTTTGCGCCTTTGCATTAATGCAAAAAAATAATACTGCAAGCAGCAGCAACAGCAACAACAGCAACGAAAGCTGCAGCAAATAGCAATGACATTTGCAAATTTCAGTGGCATTGTAAATGCTGAGAGGAGGCAAGAACCTTCTGTAGCTATTCGTCGGCAACATAGTCGCCAGCGACGTTTGAGAACTTGCAGCATCGTCATCTCGTGCTGTGGCTGTGGCTGCGGCTGTCCTCTTTGCGGTTTCCCTTGCCATTTTATGCGCTATTTATTGTTGTCGCAGCAGCAGCAGAAGCAGCAGCGACATCTCCTTTTCTCCTTCACACAACAATGTGGCAAGTAGCCCGCAGACCGACAAGCAGATTCGTGTTTTTGTGTTTTTGGTGCTGCACCACATGACGCATGAGTGATTTATGTTTATGGCGCGTTGCAAGTGCTTGCAAGGAAATTATGTATTCGCCATGTTGTGTGACACTTGAATGTGCATTTAATTGCACAAAGATGCGTAATTGATTGCTGTGTTGTAGTCAAGCTATGCTGGATTAACGGGCCAACATAAAGCTATCTATAAATAGATTAAGGCAAAACATACGATTCTTATACCAAATTGTACAATATCTAACTCTGTTTATAACGTTAATATAGTCAATAGAAATTGGGAAGCTTATAGAAAACATAAATTAATATTCAGAAATATAATCTAATACAATCTTCTAGTTTATTTTATATATTTATATATATTTTATATATCAATTTAAATTTGATTGAAACAAAATGAATCAAAAAGGGCTTCTCAAAATTAGGTGACGTTTCGCACGAGTTGATTAGATGTTATTTTGGCCGATAGTCGAGCCTCCTTTAAAGCATTCTAAATCCATGTTTACATTTTTTGTACCAAAGGCAAACAAATGAAAATCCTTTCAGACACGCTTTGGCCCAAACTTGTTGCCGATAAAAAAAAATACGAAATAAAAAATTCATGAGGCCCTAAAACTTGGAAACGTGGATACTTAAATACTCTAACAAGGAATAAATATTATATAGATTCTGTCAAAATTTTGTTAAAAATGTTTTAAAACATTTTTCTAGGTACCAAAGCTTATATATATATATATATATATAAATTTATTTAAATTTATTTATTTATATAGTTAGCTGATTTCGTCAGATGTGTGTACAGCGAGTAAAATAAGTTTGAATCTATGCAAAGGTTGTGTTTAAGGACTCTTCTCTTGCTTACACTTATCCGAAATGTATAAGCTTCAAATGTAGCTCAGTTCATGCCAAAGTTTAGATATACTTTTTTCTAGAGTATTGACAATGTATTCGGCAGGAAAAGGCAACTATTTGGCAGGAGGTGGCGGAGTGCTGGGCCGGAAGGCAAAGCCAAATAAAACTCAATTTGTTTTTGTTATTTGTCTCAGTCCCGCATTCAACCTCGAACCTGGAGCAAAGCAAAGAAAAGCAAAGCCAAAACGCTTTGCACTTACAATGTAAATTATGCAAATTTCTTAGAAAAGTAGTCTGAAAAGTTATTTGCTGGCAGTGTGGAGCCGTGTAAACAAATGTAATAAATTTAAAAGCTTGCATGCTCAGCTGATAATAAATGTCTGCAGAATCCCAACTCAGCTTGGCGTGATTTCGACACAATTTGGCAAAAGGTGAGACTTACACGAAAAGGTACAAATGCCAGGGGTCATGTTGTGGGTTCTGTTGAGTCATGGGCTGAGCAAACGCAGCGATTGTCATCTTTGTTAATAAGCTATCGAGTACAGTGTGACATCAATTTCATGGACTGCCTGACAAGGCAATCGTGACGCATCTCACTTCCCTTAAAACTATCCATAAGGATCTCTGATTTGATTTCTCTACTTCTAGCTCATGGTCCATTGAGAGACATTTGTCCGAGAATTGAACGCCGCAAGCTAATGTTTGAGCTGCGCTCCAGCTGACTAACCGCAAATATCCGGAGCTGGACCAGTCACATAATTTGCCTTTCACGTCTGACAATTTAATTAAGCCAGATGCAATTTGAGGCGTCATTTGCGTCATTTGAATGCAGATTGAATGGCAAGTGGTGGGCAAACAACATTGCAGCTAATGAAAGTTTTGAGTGGGGCAGCTCACCTGTCCAGGAGATAGGGGCTACCAACACGCTTCCGCCAGAAGCTGCTCGTCGAAGCCTTGCCACGTGTCGAGAACGATGTGGACGAGATGGTGGTTGGTGGGGTAGACGATTGCCGCAAGATGCCAGTGCCAGCAAGTCGGAAGTTAGTGCGTCCCGTATTATTCACATTACCGCCGCTGTTGCTGCTGCCGCCGTCGGCGCCGCCTCCATTGGCCACGTTGCGGAAGCTGACGCTGGGGACACTTCGATTGGTTGTTGCTCGCTGCTGCTTCAATGGTCGCTCGGTGCAGTCAATGCCTCCTCCAGCTCCAGCTCCACCTGTACTGGTGCTTCTGTTTCTGGCTGCCACGCCCATGCCCATGCCCATTTCTGTCTCAGCATTGTTAACATTGCGATTACTGCCACCCATAGCCAGACACTTGTTGTTGCTGTAATTATTTCTGCTGAGACTGCTCTGCATCTGTTGCTGGCCGTGCTGTGGGCGTATGGTGAAGCGACCGCCCAACCTATTCAAAGAGAGCGGGTTAGAGGCAAAGAGGAATGGAACTGATGTATATATCCTATGGCTTGATTGCGCTGCTTTCCTCCTATTGACTTAAAGCTAATTTGCTTCCCTTCACGTTGCTCTGATTGGCAGTCATAGAGTCAAAGAGTAAACGCATTAGCTAATCATAAAAAGTGTCAGGTTCTTCATGAAAGAGACTTTTCAATTAGTTTTGATTTTTTTTTTTTAGATTGAATGAAAAGAGTAATGTGATTGGCATAGTATGATATAAAGTAGAGTAATAAATTGTAATTATTTATTTGTAAAGCAGCTCCATCTGATTCTAGTTAAAATATAACTGTAATAACACTATTATTCGCCGATTTATTTAAGTAAACAATTAATATACACCAAAATAAATCACATTTCGAACCCCTACCGTGACGGCACATTAAACAAACACTAATTGTTCTGTTTCAGCTGGCATTTGCGTCTTGGCTTAATTGATTTCTGCGAGAGTGAGAATGAATATTTATTGCAAATGCCTTTTCTCTGTAGTTGCTCTCGGTGTGGATGGCATTGGCGAAGGTAAAATCACTTCACTGCTCATCGGGTGTGAATTAAGTTTTAGATTCAATTACTCATACGCCGCGTAGGCCCCGCTGCTGGCCGGCCCACATATGTATAGTAACCAGGCGTGACAGTTGCCTGGCGTCCAGCATTTTGCTTAAAACCATTTTCATTTTCGAATAATTTATTGGTATCGATTGGCAGGAAAATCCAATTGCAACTGCTGACCGTTGGCTATTGACTATTAGTGTCCGGTCAAAGGTGGCACAAATCTGAGCCCTGCAGCCAATCGTGCAGACTAATTGCATTTACTTGTGTGCTGTGCAGTGCGAAAACGAATATCAAAGTTTTCAATCCACTTACCGACGGAAGAGTTCGCTCTCGGGATGCTCGGCGGCAAAGCGGGCCTTCTTGCGCAGCAGTGGAATGGTGAGTGCGTAAGTCGAGACCATCATCAGCATTGGTATGTAGAACGCCACCAGGGAGCCGAAGACAAAGAACGCGCGGTTGTTAATCATACACACATTCGGGTGGGGCATTATGTTCTTCTCGTTGACCAGACCTGAAATCAAGACGAATCGGCACTCATTATTCGCACCGCTGACACTTTGAGCATCTGAGAATCTGAGATTCTTTCTTACCCAGCACCGTGATTGAGCTGGACACCAGCATGGCCATGACCCAGACGATGGCAATCTTAATGCCAGCCAGGCGTTTTGTGGAATGATGTCGCGAGGCCAATGGATTACGTATGCCCATATACCTGCCCAGACTGATGAAGCACATGTGCAGGATGCTCGAGGAGCAGGCGAGCACATCGCAGGTAACGTAGATGTTGCACCAGGTGAAGCCGAGTGGCCAGTAGCCTGCAAGGAGCGACAAAGGATAACTAACAGTCCAAATGGGACGGGGGACTTCCTCCGTCGACTGCTAATGAAAGCGCATGCAAATCAGAGTTAATTGAAATTGGAATGAATGAAGGAACGAAGTAAAGACTAAATGAAAAAAAAAAAAAATGAAAAGAAAGCAAAGCTAAAGGATATTGTGCGACGAAAAACCATTAAATGAAAAACTATTGGTTCGTGCTGTAGGTGCTATACACTTGTATATATATGTATGTGTATCTGTATCTGTATCTGTATCTGTATCTGTATCTGTATCTGTATCTGTATCTGTATCTGTATCTGTATCTGTATCTGTATCTGTATCTGTATCTGTATCTGTATCTGTATCTGTATCTGTATCTGTATCTGTATCTGTATCTGTATCTGTATCTGTATCTGTATCTGTATCTGTATCTGTATCTGTATCTGTATCTGTATCTGTATCTGTATTTGTATTTGTATCTGTATCTGTATCTGTATCTGTATCTGTATCTGTATCTGTATCTGTATCTGTATCTGTATCTGTATCTGTATCTGTATCTGTATCTGTATCTGTATCTGTATCTGTATCTGTATATGTATCTGTATCTGTATCTGTATCTGTATCTGTATCTGTATCTGTATCTGTATCTGTATCTGTATCTGTATCTGTATCTGTATCTGTATCTGTATCTGTATCTGTATCTGTATCTGTATCTGTATCTGTATCTGTATCTGTATCTGTATCTGTATCTGTATCTGTATCTGTATCTGTATCTGTATCTGTATCTGTATCTGTATCTGTATCTGTATCTGTATCTGTATCTGTATCTGTATCTGTATCTGTATCTGTATCTGTATCTGTATCTGTATCTGTATTTGTATCTGTATCTGTATCTGTATCTGTATCTGTATCTGTATCTGTATCTGTATCTGTATCTGTATCTGTATCTGTATCTGTATCTGTATCTGTATCTGTATCTGTATCTGTATCTGTATCTGTATCTGTATCTGTATCTGTATCTGTATCTGTATCTGTATCTGTATCTGTATCTGTATCTGTATCTGTATCTGTATCTGTATCTGTATCTGTATCTGTATCTGTATCTGTATCTGTATCTGTATCTGTATCTGTATCTGTATCTGTATCTATATCTATATCTATATCTATATCTATATCTATATCTATATCTATATCTGTATCTGTATCTATATCTATATCTATATCTATATCTATATCTATATCTATATCTATATCTATATCTATATCTATATCTATATCTATATCTATATCTATATCTATATCTATATCTATATCTATATCTATATCTATATCTATATCTGTATCTGTATCTGTATCTGTATCTGTATCTGTATCTGTATCTGTATCTGTATCTGTATCTGTATCTGTATCTGTATCTGTATCTGTATCTGTATCTGTATCTGTATCTGTATCTGTATCTGTATCTGTATCTGTATCTGTATCTGTATCTGTATCTGTATCTGTATCTGTATCTGTATCTGTATCTGTATCTGTATATGCACCTGTATCTGTATCTGTATTTGTATCTGTATCTGTATCTGCACCTGTATCTGTATCTGTATCTGTATCTGCACCTGTATCTGTATCTGTATTTGTATCTTTGTATATATCTACACCTGTATTTATACCTGTATATACACCTGTATCTGTAGATTGGATTTGCTGCATAGATTGCATAGATTGGATTTCTGCTTTGAGCAGTGCAGAATGCAAACTTGTTGGCAGTCAGATTATCACAGTGTGACTTAAGGGTCTCATTTCAGCAACCGTAATTAAAGGCTTCAAGTCGCATTCAGCTGAGCAAAAACAGATGCAGGCTGAATGCGTTGGCTCATTTTTCCACTCGTTTGTTATGAAATTTGTGCAGTTAGTTTTGGGCTTTGTATTTAGCCAATGCCCAATGGCAAATTCCACATTAATTAGTACAAATTGCGCTCAAATGTGTTGTTCTTGTTGTCGTTTTGCTTGTTCGTACATGCCATTAGGCCCGCTGCGTGGGTTTCAGCTTGCTAATTGTAGGACACTGGCACACACACATGCTCACACACACCTACAGGCATATAGAATGAAACGCAGACACGGCCACTCAGCAATCTTAACACACACTCGAACACACCAGAGCGATGCCGACGATGAGGGAGCGGATCCGGACCCACATGTCGTATTTAGTTTCTATATGCTTGTCACTTAAACGTACACTCACACACACACACACACACACACACACATACAGACAGACACTCGCAGTCATACATATATAAGAAGCATCAAGTGCTGCAAATGTATTTATTACGTATGCGACATGTTGTCCGGGGCTGCGACTCAAGTGTCTGAAATAAGTATTTTAGCGTAGCACAGCTCTCTAAAGCTTTAGTTAATTGTAGGAATCTCTGAATTTACTCTGAGTTTCTTTTTATGTTTTATCTACAGTTTGCATTTTTACCGAATTTCTCTTAAATTTTTATATAAAAATATGTTTAATATCGTACGTGTATTGACCCGAATGCCACTCCCCTGATGCAGGCAAGCCTCTTAAAACTTTTCGCGAAACTGAGCTCTTTAATTTTAATGAAAGTTCCGATTGCCATATATCATGTTTATATGCCATGCTTAAGTATGACATGAAACAGCTTCGCTTGTAAAGTTGTGATTGGCTTTTATGAAAGCTGAAATACGGCCTGACTGCAGCTGCTTTGAGTGGGCTCAATGGCAATCAGAGTTTTTTATTCAAAAGCTTTTTTTACATTTATAAATTGATCTATTAGTTTTTCAGCAAGTCAGCTGAATTCCTATTAAAAATAAAAATCTTCTTGGCATCGTGCAAGGATAATACCCAACTTTAAGCCAAACCCACGCTGAAAAACAGAGCGCAAACAGCGCTCGATGCAGTTGGCAGCATAATTGTTAGCCCGACGGCATGTGGCGGGTTAAGGCAACATTTAAGGCTGTTGGCTACATTTAGTTTTGTGCTTGCTGTCGTCGTGGGCAAACAACTTGAGCGTGAAAACAAAGACCTTGCCCTCAGTCGCAGCAGGAGCAAAAGCGAGAGCAAGAGCAAGAGCAAGAGCAGGAGCA
This sequence comes from Drosophila meridionalis, assembly GCA_035045145.1. Lineage (NCBI taxonomy): Eukaryota > Metazoa > Arthropoda > Insecta > Diptera > Drosophilidae > Drosophila > Drosophila meridionalis. The sequence continues at coordinate 5,901,827 of JAWNPG010000020.1, read as the reverse complement.
GGACCTGGAGCATCAGCTGAGGAGCCGTCTCAAACGTAAGTGCCACAATGGGAAATTCGCAAGTGCAGCTGCTGTAGAAGCTGTTGAATAGCGCAAGCCCTGGCACGGCCACAGTGCCAACCAAAAATCAACAAACACTAAAGTAAATAATGCCACAAATTAAAGCGCCAAACACGCAACGTGCAATTAAGGAAAATATGCCAAGGATTAACTGCGACTCGAGAAGTGAGCGCTAATAGCTTAAAGTGCAAATTACGCCCCAAGCCAAAACGAATGCCAAAGAAGCGGGACTAAATCACTGCCAATGTAACTTATTTACCAGGCCATCACTACATCGCTCATCCGTCCGCTTAATATATATTTAAGGCTGTTAACTTTAAATCATATAATACATCGCCCTCTGCAAAGTTCAAAGCTGAAAATAAACTGTTCTATTTAAAAGCGATAGTTAAGTCTATGAGGGGAAAATCGAATTGCTGTGTTCAGAGATTGTGTTTTAGCAAAACCTAAAAGCTTTTAGCTTAAACTGGCTAATGCTATTTGACACTCTGCAGATTCAGATGTGGAATGGCTTTTATATAGTTTACAAGCTTACATTGCACATACGAGGATTTCTAATAATAGAGAGAGAGAGAGAGAGAGAGGGAGAGGCGCAACCCAGGAAATGAGTCTATGTCAAGTAATGAGATGCGACAAAGAAAACATTGCTAATTTGAGTAGACTTAGCTACTTAAATGCTCTTAGTTGACGTGAAAAGAGCGCTTAAAACAAAAATCCTGAAAATCATTTAAAGAGCACTAAAATCCTGAGACTCTATTAAACGAAAGTTGGTAGCGGGAACATCAGCAAATGCGCTTATAATAAAATGAAATTCGCTAATGTTGTTTGGTTAATGTGGTTGGTTGGGTGCAGCCCACTAAATATATGTTTATAACATGTTGCGTCTGCTCTGTGGCGGCAACTGGGCATGAGGATTGGCCTATGGCGCCGCTGGCATCATGTGCGCCCATTGCGCGTTTGATCTGTTCATGCTACGTTGAGCTCAGCTGAACAGCATCAGCAGGCAGATATCCTTATCTGTGGCACATGTAAATTAGGCGAGCATAAATTCAAATATTATCAAATTACATCAACCATTTGCATATTCCACTGGCAATGTGTCAGGTTTTATTAAAATTTGAAAATTAAAGCGATACCGCTGATAACTATATTCAAAGTGCAGACAAATAATTCAATAATAATATAGTTGCAATCAAAATACACAAAAATGAGCTCTCTCGAAATGAACTGAACTGAACTGCCATAAATGGGTTTATCCCAACAATAACAAAAATTGCATAAATAATAATATCAAATTAATATTTATTATACAAATATCAGCTCGTAATAAAAAAGAGAGTGTATTTAGGGGGATGAAAATGAAATTTATTAACAAAAATCTATTTATTTTTTATTAACAAGTTTTTTTAGTTGAAAGCTCACTATGAAATATGATTTATGAATGTTTAAAATAACAGACATGAATTGTTTTGAATGATAACAAAGAGTAGTAAAATTTAATAACAAAGAATCGGATTATGCTTTTAAGATTTTACTTTTTTTACTTTTATATGTTCTTCATCGAACTTTAATATAGTATGACATAATATTTCTATATTAGACTCAAGAAATGTGTTCTATAAAATTAATTAATTAATTATTAATTTGATTTAATTTTTACTAATAAAGGACAATAGAGAAAAATCCTTGAATACGAATGAATTGAATTTATTTTGTTTTTAAAATTGATCTATAATAGACATATGTACAGAAATGAAATGGGTGCAGTATTTAAGGCCCACAAATTAAAATTAGAGTAGCTCGAAGACTTTGACTAGCTCATCTATCTAGACTAGACTAGATTGTCTATCTAGCTCGTATAGTTTCAGTTTTGCCTTCAGCAAGTTGAAACAGTTCACAAAACTTTAGCCCGATTCTTGGTTAGTAAATTGCATATAATTGATAATCATATATGAAATAAATAAAAATTAAAAATTATTAAATACATAAAATTTTGAAACACTTACCCAAAAATGCTGGAATTGCGCCCATGGGCATGACAAACAAGCTGACGAGCAGATCGGCTATGGCCAGCGAGAAGAGGAAATAGTTGGTGACATTTTGCAGCTTACGATCGAGAGCGACAGCCAGGCAGACGAGTACGTTGCCCAGGCCGCCGGCAAATATGAAGAAGACCACGAAGAAAAACAGCCAATCGTAGCCATGGAGCCTGTAGTCAAAAAAACTCCTCGACATGACAATCTCGACTGCTGCCGTCGTGGTTGTCGCTGTTGTTGTGCTCATTGTTGTGTCGGATATGGTGTAGTTGGACAATATCATGTCTAAGCTCGTAGTTGAATTGTTGGTACCTTCGCTGCCGGTGACGCCGCTGACAGTCTCAACGATTTCGCTGAAGTTCAGCCAAGACCACAGCCCGTCGCCTAGGTCGATGCGAAAGTTCAGAAAGCTGCTGGTCTCCGTCTGCGGAACGGTGGGGCTTACTGCTTCCTGTTCGAGGTGCAGCTGGCATTGCAGCTGCTCGTTCACGGACTCGCATAGAAACAACTTCCGATTACAGTTGCTACTAAAACTAAACGTATCACTCTCATTATCACTAACAGTCCCATTGATTTCCAGTGCGAATTCCGCAAACGCCTCGTGCAGCGGCTTCGGCAGTTGCGCCTCTAGTCGGCACGGCTCTGCCGCGGACTCATCGAGCACCGCACCGCACGCATACAAAGCGTTGTCTTCGTCCTTATCGAAGTCCTGCAATGTGCAGTGGAATGTTGTGCTGTCGGTGCTGTAGGAATTGTTGCCGTCGGCCTCTGCAGCCTCGCAGCTAATGAAGGGCTGTGCCGTCTGGGCCACTCGACAATTGAACTCGCGTGACTGAGTTGCGAATGTTGTCGCAGTGCTTGGGTCGGCTGTTGGCGCTGCAGGTGTCGGTGTCGCTGCTGCATCTGTTGTTGGTCCATGACCAGTCTCGCCTTGCATCTCCATTTCATTCTAAAGCTGTGTGGCGTGTTTAACAGCAACAACTCGTTAAGCTTGTGCCTCTGTTGCTGCCCTCTCGAGTGTTAGTTCTGCTGTAAATATAGAAGAGAGCACTTTAAGCTCATTAATTGGAATGATTTGGGTCTATGATCTAACTGTATGGACTACACCATTTTACCCTCTGCACTTCGCTTTAATTAAATGCAAATAAATGTTTTGCAAATTGCCTCTGACATGGTTTATTGCAGAAACCACAGAATATTCACAGCCTTGCTTAATTAGGCATCGCGAATGCAAATGGAAATGCCATGAAAATGCCATGGAAATGCGTATTTGCATAGAAGCACACTGACATAAGGGTATTTTAGCTTTGTTGTTGTTATTACGCTAGCCAATTACCTTTAACTATGGTGCGAAAATAAAAGCAAATAACGAAATTCATCTGTATTTAAATTATTATTATATATGCAGTTGATCGTTTTTTCATGCATGCCAATCAGATGTTTTTAAAGAGCTCGTCAGCGAGGGTATTTGATGTGGGGTGCTCTAGTAGACAGCCCATTTCTGGCTTTGAATATGTTTTCATTTCTGTCAATAGTCGCGCCATGACAGCCTGACATCAGCGCTCTATGGACTGCCACGTCATCGCAGCAGATTCCATCAGCAGTGCGATGCGAATGGCTGTGCAGCAAAAGCGCAGCTGCCACTGGACGAACGCGGCTTTTGTGTATCATTAACTGCAACTGTCAGCTTTAGTTATTCGCTAGTCCCCAATCGCTGGGGCTGGCTAGGGGATATCTGGCCTATCTGTGCGACCCTTTGCTCTATAATCAGCTCACACCTCCCCTCACATGTGCTTGACAACACAATTTGCGACTAGCAGCACAAAGGCTTAATTAAAAATGCACCACGTTGAAGATTTATGTAAATGTTAGAAGCGCTACCGCTGCCGCTGTCGCTGCCAGCCGCAGCTGAGAGGTTTTCCTCCTTCCATTTAGTTTACTTAAATTATGATTAAAGTTTGTCGCAGCAAATCCAGCTTCAACGTCAACATCAGCTTTTGTATGTGTATAAACTGTTGCCAAAATATTGTAGTACAATTTTTTTATCACAGAATATTTTGTGGAAACTCTTTCAGAGTGCGTCATGTGGGCGGCACCGCCCACAGGACTGCAGCCGAAAAGCGCATTCTGTATGCAAGTGATTTGCCCAATCAACCGCAACAAAGGCAGTTTTAGGGTGGTGCGAGTGCGAGGTTTAACAGCAACCACAACAACGTCAACAAGCATACACTCACACCCACACTCACACCCATTCACACACACGCACACACACATAGGAAGCCCAACCGCTATTTGCAATTTGGCGCTTGGTGAAATGAAAAATTTTTGCGTTGCCAAAATGAAAATAAATGGGTTGCATTTTGTTCCCTTTTACTAGCTGAGTGTATCCTGAAAATTGCTACACACATAACACACAAATATAGAATAGCAATGTTCCCTTCACGTAAATCACACAAATACATATATATATATATATATATACACCCACATCACTTGCAGTCTGTACGAATCACTCATTGAAACTATTCCAAATGCTTTTCTTAAAGAACTACTACAAAATGTTGAGGGTATAGCATTGAAACAGGATTTGTGTTGAAATATATAAATCGCTTTTCATATGTTCAAATTTAAGATTTCAAATTTAATTTCGGCATTTGACTTGGCAAGTTCTTTAAAGAACAATTAACATTAAGCTTAAGTATAAGTTAGAATTGTTATAAAAATTTGGTTATTGTTATATTAACAGATTGCATATAATAAATATGTAAATTTAAAAAAAATTTTAAATGACAAATACTAAATTTGAATTGTAATTTAATTTTATACGAGCCCAAACCACTATTAATTCGAACAGCATGTTTTTTTTGCAGTGCGCAATGTTTAACACACTATATTATTAATACTACTAAAGATAAAACATACCAATGCATTTCGTCTCAAAGGGAATTTTATTCTCTTCACGATGAAAAAAAAAGTTTTGCTCTATTTCCAACAACAACAAAAATATGAGTAATTTATTCAAACGGTTGACTTAAGAGATAAGACAAAATTGACCACTATTAATTCGAACGCTGCGTAATGTGATTTACTATCATACTTAAAACAATAATTTAATTAGTTAGAATTGTGATTACGCATTTAACTCGTTTTGGCATTGATTTTAACAAATTTTTGTAATGCTCTTGAGAAATTGAGTCCCACATCTCTTGCAACTTGATTTTCAAGTCAGAAATATTCCTTTGTGGCTCATTTCGAAGCTGGTTTTTCATTAGCCACCAAATATTTTCAATTGGGCTTAGATCTGAACTATTTGATGGCCAATCTAAAACCTCCATTTGATTATATTGCAGCCAATTTTTGGTTCGCTTGGCCAATTTTTTGATATGACCTCTTACAGGTGGCGCGTTTTCTCGTATCGCCGACACTAACATCAAATTTAGCTTCATCGCTGAATATGATGGTATCAAATCGTCAAAAATTGAAGCGTTTGCAATGGGCTCGGGAAAGGTTGTCTTGGACTCAAAGGCTATGGGATACCATCATATGGCCATCCGTAAGAGGTCAGAAACATATCATAAAGACTGCCTTAAAAGAACAACAAAGTTTCCTGCGAGCATGGGGGGTATGGGGATGTATGTCTGCCAAAGGATTACGAATTCGTCATTTCATTGAAGAAACAGTTAATGCTGAAAAATATATTAATATTTTACAAGATAGTTTATTGCCATCAATACCAAAACTATCAGATTGCGGTGAATTTACTTTTCAGCAGGACGGAGCATCATCGCACACAGCCAAGCGAACCAAAAATTGGCTGCAATATAATCAAATGGAGGTTTTAGATTGGCCATCAAATAGTTCAGATCTAAGCCCAATTGAAAATATTTGGTGGCTAATGAAAAACCAGCTTCGAAATGAGCCACAAAGGAATATTTCTGACTTGAAAATCAAGTTGCAAGAGATGTGGGACTCAATTTCTCAAGAGCATTACAAAAATTTGTTAAAATCAATGCCAAAACGAGTTAAATGCGTAATCACAATTCTAACTAATTAAATTATTGTTTTAAGTATGATAGTAAATCACATTACGCAGCGTTCGAATTAATAGTGGTCAATTTTGTCTTATCTCTTAAGTCAACCGTTTGAATAAATTACTCATATTTTTGTTGTTGTTGGAAATAGAGCAAAACTTTTTTTTTCATCGTGAGGAGAATAAAATTCCCTTTGAGACGAAATGCATTGGTATGTGTTATCTTTAGTAGTATTAATAATATAGTGTGTTAAACATTGCGCACTGCAAAAAAAACATGCTGTTCGAATTAATAGTGGTTTGGGCTCGTATGAATAAGTAAATCAAATGCATATATTTATTTATTTACATTCATATTTATGATATGATACATTCATTATAATGAAATAAAAAATTTCAGCCAACAAACAAAAAAGCATGAATTTTATTATGCCATTTATTTAAATGTTGATGAAACTTTAATTTATTTTTAGAACCATAGAGATATTTCAACATACAATAGAATCAATATTTTAACAAAGGTCTATAAATGTTTGTATAAAGATAATTTTACATTCTGATTTACTGTCAAGTTCTAGTTGTTGAGTTTGGGCGATGTTCAGTAGAGTATAGAGTATATATATAAAGCCTAAAGTATACTAGAAATAATAATTTGGCTAGGTGCCGTGGCTCAGATGGTAATGAAATTTTTATTGGATACGTTATCGCTGACAACCTGGTCTCAATCTGCTGACAGGTTGCGCGTCCCAAGTGGACACACGACACTCGACACCAGTCACTGGCCATGGCAGCTGCTCCCAACATAAGTAGATGTCGGGGTCATCATACAAGCATATAATGCACTCGCTCTGACAGTACTTTGATGGTTTAATTTGAATAGCGGCAGTTGCCACAAGCCTCTTATCACCCGACAACTGGGCGCAAAGCTTTAATGACCTCATTGCAACTTTAAGTCCGTCGCACCAGATTTTCTATAGACACGGCTGTTGGTGTGTGTGTGTATGTGTGTGTGTGGCTTGCTATGTGCAGTGGCATGCAGGTCGCTTAATGAGTCAGCAAGGTGAGCGGCAGTGACTTTATTACCGCCAGTTGGCAACGGCGTGCGCACCTTTTGTTTGACTGTTGCAAAATGGCTTATGTGCATCAGGAGCCAGAGCCCAGCGCCGGGAAACATCATTATATGTGGTCCGTCAGTCTGTGTCGAGTATTAAATAGTAAAGCCCAACTGCAGCTATGGTGATATAATTAAGCACTTTTCTGCAACTCTGTTTAAGAGACATTCTGACATTGATTCAATTACCCTTGTACGAGCATATTCCAGCGGGTTCTCTACTTGAATGCACAACTCAGCCCAGCAGACTCCGCCTGTAATTTGTTTATGCCTCACCAAGTTTTAGTCATTATCTCCATGATTTTGATATGCCGAAATCTACTTACACTTTGGCATTAGAAACTTTGCACAGAGTGCAATAACTAAAATATCCCTGGCACGTTTACTATATGTGAGACTCTCATCAATTATGATAACCAAGCCAGGAAGTGAAGTTTCTTAAATTACTTTAGAAGTTCCCTACACTTCGCTGAATATTAAAATAATTTTCTTGTTATTAATTATGATTATTATTTACTTACTATGAAAATATCTTTGGTAATGCATTAGTTTTCATAATTGTCAAACGACTGGACTGAAAAATAGTTCAACATGAATACTGTTCATATATGTATGCAAATATTTACATTTGGAGTGTTTAAATAAATAAATAATTAATTAAATAATACAAGTTTTCTAATTGAGAGTGTGTGACTAGACAAAATTTTGAGACCCGTAACGTATAGTTTATAACTGGAATTCTGTTCGAATCTATAATTATTTGAGAAACTCGTGGATATATTGAAAAATGCTTGAAATCTTTCTAAAAATATATAGAGATTGATAAATCAAACTAAGTATGTTATAAATAGTTGCCGTAATTTTGAAAAAATTTTCCAAAAATTCTATTTTAATTAGTGAGTCATAATCAAGTATATTCGCTATCAATCATGAAGTACAAACACGAATTCATAACACAGATATTTCCTATTCAGCGCCTCTCTCTTGGCAAATTCATAAACCTGTTTAGTGGAACTGTAATGCTCATCTAAATATTTTCAAATAAATAGTTTTGCATCATATATATATGTATATAGATATATGCATCTAAAATTACAATTTTGTAGCCAAGCAGGATACAAGCTGTCGTAGGTTTTAAATTTCAAGCATCGCTAGCTTCAATAGCGCCGAATAAGAGTCTTACATGAATAGACACTCAGCCGAGCAAACACCAATACATATAATGCACAAAACCAATATACTCATTTCGCCACGAGTGGGAGAATAATAATATAAGCTGCACAGCTTACTTTATGGTCAGATGGCAGGCGTAGCAAACGAGCGGAATGAAAATAGCAGCCAGCGACAGCGAATACAACAATGGGAAACTACAGAAAAAATACTATATATATAAATGTATATATATATGTATATATGGAGGAAAACTGGTAAAATAATATTTGCTTGGAACCCAATATTTGTTGATAGTTTAGCTTTTATTTGTATACCCTGTATACCCTGTACATTGATAGAGGGCGACAGAGAGAGTTAAGCTTCTTTTCCAGTAAAGAAATCAAATATATATGTATATTAAATGAGTTGATTGACCATATCTTGGTGGGTATAAGTGCCTGTTGAAACAAGCTTATATTATTTTCATTAAATTTATATATTTAAATACTGACATAGAGTATCTACTAGTCCAGCTCGTTCAACTAGAGTGCATTAGTTTTTATTTTATTTGTTTCCGCTGTGTGGCAACACTATTTTTAGTTACTGTGGCAGCTGATCAAGTGGAATACGAGTTGCAATTTTTGTATTTTTTCGACTAGCGCTCCAATACGGCGACTGCTATGCATCAACTAGCCATGACTAAGGAGATCAATTGTTGCGCTTTTAATTCGTTTTATTTGCATTGATATCAACTGTGTTGACATCGTGTTTGTTTGTTGTTGCTGCTGCTGTTGGTGTTTGCTGTTGCTGTTTGCTGTTTGCTGTTGTCGCCAGCCATGTGTGCCTTAATTTGCGGTTAATTATGCAATTAAATATTAACGGTGCGTTGCATCGTAGCGCTTGACTTAAATTTCAGCGGCTTAACGAACAACACGTTGTCAACATTTTATGGTCATGTTTAACTAGTTGCTACGCGAAAGCAGAACATGTTGCTGGCGCGCCCACGCCCCTAATTTATGGCAGTCTGCTTCAATTATACAAATAGATTGTTGCTCATTTGGTAGCCGTAACACGAGCCCCAAACTCATCAACACTAACACTTTACTTGCCCCAAGAAATTATTGCGAATTATTAATAAAGAACGTGTCGGCTGAGGCAACAATAACAACAACAACTGGACTTAAGTGGAGCTTGTCCAGGCGTTGTGATTTGTCTAAAGTGTCGCCGCTTCGCCAGGCCTCATCAATTATGCAATGTCCGACAGTCAAATTGCCGAGAAATTCTGTGAAAAACTTCATTAGGCTGTGCCCAAAAGCAACTGAGTCAAGCGAAAGCCTGCCGCAATTCGGAATAGGTGAACTGGAGATGGACGGAAGGGAGTAAGGGAGTAGGCAGCAGCTGAGACTAGAAAACACTTTGCTCTCTTTCTTGGCCTGTACTCCAACCATTTAGGCATGCAGTTAATGAAGAGAAATGGCCAAAAGTGTTTTATAAATGTTTGCCTTTCAAGATGTTTCATTTACGTTGTATGCGAACTATGTTATACAAGATGCAACATTTCCTACTCTATGATATTATTAATAAAACTTTGTGAGAATTCAGTTAATTAACTTTAAAAGGCGAAGAATATTTTTGTGAAAGCCTTACTTTAGCTGCCACAAGTAAATGTTTACTTAAGGGTATTCCCGCTTCGGCGCCCACTGGAAGCATCGGCTTTTTGACTGTTGTTCACAGCTATTGCTTAAGCACATCACTTCCTGTTGTTGTTGCTGTTTTTGCTCTTGTGGCTGTTTGCGGAAGTGAGCATCGATAAATTTTCGTTTTTTACTCTTGGTATTTTCGTAATATCTTGTTGTTGTTGCCATTGTTGGTGGACGTGCTATAATAGCTGCTGCCTAGCACAAATTTTCATATTAACTTGACTGCTTTAAGAGCGAACGCCCACCAAAGAAACGTGGAGCAATATAAAATGTATAAAATATAATATGATAATAGTTAATATAGTAGTAGTATATATAAGATGTAAATATACATATTTCATTCCTATTCTGTATGTGTAGATGTGTGTGTGTATGTGTGTGCAACACTCTGGGAAGGTCATTTGTTAACAGAGAGACAAGTTATCTTACCCTTGCACCACGATTGATGACTCTTTAGTTTGGTACTTTAATAAATATTTCAGCCACGTTAGAAGCTAACAGACGGAGGAAAGCGAAATGTAAATGTACAAACGGACACATGATTGTATAAGTGTAGAATGACCGACTATGACATATCCTACACTCGTTGCCAAGAGTTTCTAAATACGTTTAATCAATAGATTTAAAATATTAAAATATCTAAAGTTAGTCCATCTTAGTCTCAATAAGAGCAGCACTATAAATGTATATAGGTCATCAGTGCTGATACCCTTAGTTATATTATGTACATATGTTACGTATGTTTTTGGTGAACTATTTGTACAGGTTATACAAATAATGTAGAATAGGTAAAAATGCTGTGAACAGTGCAATATATTTACTTAGCGTGATATTTGTTTTTTCCAAATAAATTAATGTGTAGCGTGCAATGAGCTGAAAACATTTAGCATGCAAATATGATATCGTTGCGATTCTCCACTATAAATTGTGCATCCAGCGTATCATAATACACAATCGATTGAGCAGAAAGTGAATTTCAGTTGCCTATGCCTAATTATTAAATATAAATCACATAATAGACTAAATGATTGTTAAATGAATTCAAACCAAAACTTCTTCATTACATAAAATAAATAGAAATCATATTGGGTTCAATGTTTGCTCGTTTACATCAGCCCAAATGACGCCCGGAACTTTTGTAAACGATATTTTGTAATTCATATACTTAGCATTTAAAGTTATATTTGTAGAGTTCGATTTTGTCATTGGCGCTTAGATTAAAGTCGAATGCACCCAACCTCGACTAGCTGCGGGGCCCGGGCGAATCTTGACAAATTCATATTGAAATGCTAAAGGCTGACAGCTTTGATTTGTCTCGCGTAATTGATGCATTCAATTTTGCATAATTATAAACAAGCTTTGCAACGTATTTGATAGACATTCACCAAAGGTGCGGGTATATATAATATATATATATATGGTTTCTTTAAATGCCCTACTTAACCAAACTGCATTGCCATAAATTTTTACATTTTGTTTTGGTATTTATTAAGATATACAACCAAAAAATGTAAATATTTGCTAGAAAATAAATATATGAACTATTAACTACTACTACTTGATTTAATTATTAAATGAATGAATAAATAATTGAATATATTGTAATATTTCTACAAGAAACATATCTCATTTTATATACAAATATTTAGCAGATATTAGCAAAATCAAACATAAAGCTAAATTAAACTGGATAAAGTCTGTTATAGAGTATATATTTACTTATTAACACATTTTCTATTTATTTAGTTGAACTTTAGTAAATATAATTGATTAAATCTCCGTCAGACTAATTCAAGTGCTCAATGAGTAACAAAACAGCTCTCATTGGAGCCGAAGTTGATTCAATGTTTAGCTGAAAATGTCTGGATTGCTTTATATCTTTAATAATCACAATCATTTGGTATTCAGAGGAGCAGCCTTGACCCGGCGTATAATTTCGTTGTTTTAATCAATTCAGAATTCGGAAACAAGCGGCTATGATAAGCAACATTGTGTATACGCCACGTATGACCGACAAGCAAAAAAAAAAAAAAAAAGCAGAAAGCTTAGAGCAATCGGCACGTGTTTATATTCTGTGTTTTCATTTACGTTGTATTTTGCTTTTTTCACTGTTTTTCCCTGTTGATTTCGCTGGCAATCAGCCAAGGCTAACAGAAAACAAACCAAGAGACAAGCAAAAAAGTATGCACAAAAATATTTAGCCCAGATTGGAGCCTTTCGTCGCCAGCATCAAGTAAAAAAGGAATGTAATAAATAAAAATATAAGTCACTTGATATACGACTTTGTTGTAATATCTCTAAATTAAATTAATAAATTACACTCAAAATGAAATAAAAATGTTCAAAATGGAATTGGGCAATTAGCTTGTCATAAGCTTTTTTAATTAATGATGTATTGTATTTCAGTTACCCAATCGACAAAATATAGAAAATTAATTGTGGAAATATATTCCATTTTTGTGTTATTCACATTTTTGGCTTATAAATATGCGTAATGCATTCATTTAAATATTTATAAAAAATATTTTTGAAAATATTTCAGTATTTTATTCTCGTTTACATAAGGAAAAAGAGTTTATTGGTTTTGGGGGCTAGCCTGCTCCAATAAAACTTTACTGAAGGTAAATCAAATCTGCATTTACTACAGTTTCATAGCTAGAATTCCTATATTTATTAGTCTTTTTTTTATTGAGGTTCTCTGTATATAGACCTACAATGATTTATTCATGCCCATTATAGGTTGGGCAAGGAGGAAAATCCTTAAATTTGCATATTTATTAATCATAACTGACCTAAACTGATCTCTGCAAATAGACCTACGGATTATAGAGTGCATGATTGAGTTGTGAAATGTCGATAATTTATTCAATTTAGCAGTTATGGAACCGTAAACGAGTATTCGGCAGTCGACTTAACACATCAGTAACACATTCATGTTTTCTTTTTTACTTTACTTTTAAGCTGCATTTTTTGAATCAAACAAAAAGGTAACAGAACTATTTTTTTAAAGCATGTTATTAAATATTAAATATAATAACAGCAAAAACAGAAAATTGTTTTTGAATGAGAGCAAACGCCAACCTGTCACGCTGAATTCGAATATTTTCAGCAATATACTAACTAAAGTAAAAATATAAATAGATAAACACGTTTGTACATATCTGATGCGGTTTTAACTGAATTTTTTGTATTTTTTCAAAATAATTTAAATATGTTGAGTACTGTATGAGAGTATGTAAATGATACAACAATAAATGTTATTATTATGCTCTGAATTTGTATCGAAATTTACAGCCATATATGGCTGCAGCTGGCACGTGGCCTCCCTGCAACCCGCTGCTTATTTAAATATTGCATTACCTGTGAGCTCAGTGCCGGCATCTTAATTGTGCTGTCAATCATTTTGCATATTTGCACAGGCAATACGTTAAAACAAATGTTTGGTGGCCGTTGCGATGGCCACTGTACGCATAGTAACACCAACAGCAACAACAACAACAACAGTAATTGAGCAAAAATATAAATTTAAATAAACATGAATGTACGAACATCTATATGTATGCGAGATATAATAGAACCGACTAGTCGACTAGCCGCGGACAGGCGAAGATGTTTCTTTGTGCGTCAAGTGGCCCGATAAGTGCGGCCAACTGAGAACGAGAAAACATCATGGAAAATGCTCATTGTAAGTCACGACAGCCCACTGAGGGGGCGTGCCTTGAGTGTGAGTGTGTGTTTGTCGTGCTCAATTAGCTGAGAGACATTGGCAACAAATATTTATGAAAATATTTATGAATTGTCCATATCGATAGCTCAACTCATCAATTAGCCACAAGTTCAAAGTTTGAGCGAAAATATTTACAATAATTGGAAAACAATTATTTCAGAAAAACTGAGAGCCAATTAAACAGAAATTTGTATAAAGTGTCCGAGTTGTTTTTTAATAGCCTGTTTCCACATTTCTTTTTCTTTTTACCATACAAATTACGTATATATACAATCAAATTTAGATTTTAGAATTCTTGTTTAATATGCATAAGTCGAATTCCCGTTCCGATTCTAAACGCCTGTCAATTACTCCTGCGATTTATTGCCACAATCGACGAAAATGCTCGAAAAGCTATTGCCGTCTGTAAACTTCAACAGTTTTTCGTGAGTTTGTTATGCTTTCGTGTGTTTGTTTCTTTTAGTTTTTCTATTGTTTACGCGTCAGCTCTGATTGGCTCAACTTCAACTTAGATAGCGAGCAGCATTAAATCTAGGCAATAGGCAACGCCAAATTGTATTACGAAGCAGCCGACATTAGGGCGATAACGATTATGGTGCCCGCTGGCTGACTGAAGTAGGAGTAGGCGGCATTAATGAATTACATCGAATGCAATCTGGCCAACAGCGCATTTGCAATTGCCGTCGAATATGTACTCCGCGTGTGTGTGGCTCGTAAATAGTGGATAAATCTACATGTGTAGCCTATAAATAAAAATAATTGAATAAGGCCCATGATAGATGCCTTCGCTTATTTATATCTCGCTTATTGCACGCAACACTTAGCACAACGATGATTGGATGGTCAAAGTATGCTAACAATTTTATTGTCTTAAATTCAAATAAAATATTAAGTGCGTTCGATTCAATTAATTCAACACGAATACTAGAAATATTGTAGGAGACAGTACCAAAAAAAAAATAAAATAAAATAAAAAAATTGGCTCTACCCTATATATATCATTCTTGCATACGTCATGTTTTAAGTAATTTTTCAAAAATGTATTGAAAAATAATTTTAATGCTAGTACAAAATTGTATTCTCTTGAGTTTCTTAATTGTGTAGGGAAATAAAATTTTATTTCTGCATAAAATTTTGATATATAAAAAGGCCAAACTGCTTTTCATACTATATACTATATACTATATATTCATACTAGCTGTACTCTGTTTCATTGGAAATAAAAATGTATTGTAATGTCTGGTTATGACTGGACAGAACCACAACCGTTTAACACACTCAAGGTAAACTGTCAACTGTTTCTTGGAATCACATTCGAAAACTGAAACAAACATTAATTGAAAATCGCATAAAATTCGAGATAAGTTCTGAGCAGACGAAGTTTGGCCAGCTTCATACCTGAACTCAGCTGACATATCGATTTTCATCGGATGCTGTTAGCACTTGTAGCGCAAACTGTTTGTAATTTCTGTGCCTGTTGCTGACAGCACTGAAACAGCTTAGCAGTTAGGCTGCCAAACTTGAGGTAATCAACAGGATTTTATGTTGATTCGCCACTAAACTTTTACTGGATTCACTTATCAGTGGAATTGGTCTACGGCCGAGTCGAGGTAGGAGTAAATGGTTTGCTTTCTCTGCCTTAATGACAGGCGGCGCTGGCCCAGATAGTACAACATAATTTCCCAGACACCTTTTCGGATGGCATTAAAACTTTATGTGCATCAAGAAAGCTTAATAGTTTAATTTCCTGACAGGGCTTTTAAGGATATACGACTCGAGGGGAAACCCCAAAAACCTCAAGTCACACGAAAAGGTACGAGACCATAGAAAAGGTAGCCCTTGGGTTTTTGATCTACGTTTCTTGTTTTTTCTCTTATTTTTGGTAATAAATCTCTGTCTGACATGTGCGCTCGCTGCACGAGTGTGAGTTGGCTGTTGGGCGGACATTTGACATATTTTGAAACTGTGTTTGACCAGCTACGCAGATAGCCTTGCCAGCAATCAACTTTAACTTTTTCTATTAATTACAAAAATATTTACCTGCAGCCGTGGCACCTAAATGTGCTCAACACGCACCTGCTGCACGAATGTTAACTGTGTTGTTGGCCAGGTATTCGTGTTTCTCAGCTCTCTGCTGCACTTAAGACAGAACTTCGCTCATTATTTTATGTGCTGTTTGCCTTTCCTTAATTGTTCGTGACTCTGCTGATATATGCGTCTACCGCTCTCTCTGCCTTGCCCCTGCTGCTCGCCAAACAAAGCATGCTAAATAAAAGAAATTAACATTCATGTAATTACGTAATCAGCGGCCGTTGGGTTGAGTGTTGCGATCCGTAGGACCGAGTGAAGGACACTGCGAAGTTTATTTTATGCAGGCGTCGCTTTGATTTCCGCTGGCTTCCTTCCGGAACACCTTATTTACAGCAGTGTGTGCTTTATAAACATTTTTTTATTTACCATTTGCTTTTGTTTCTACACAAACACACATACACACATGTAGTATACATTTATTTACATATGTGAGAGCACACATGCTGCTGTTTTTTAATTAATTTTCATTGGCAAATGATGCCTGTTTTCTATTTCTATTGTTGAGTTATTATTTTGCCTCAGCTTGATTAACAACCTGGGCACGTGTCGACAATTGAATTTTAAACTAAACACCGAACACTTTGTTAATTATTTGTTGTCAAAGCCCCTTCATGGATGCTCTCAGTACATTGTTTAAGGCAAATCATGAGGTGACAAATTTAGCGACATCAATTGTTAATTGTGTTCCTCAAGCTATAATGAACTAAATTTTCTTAAATTATATTATATATACTATTAACCATTCATGCAATTTAGTTGCTGAAAACGAAAGCTTGCAAAGTGCCAAGTAGACTGTCATCAAATACCCTCTACCTGTAGAATAGAGTTGAAATTATTTTCATTTCTTAAACTCATTGAAAATGCGAAGTCATAGTATAATATATTGTAAAATATATAATATCAAATAATTTTTAATATTCTATTTTATTAGTATTTAATTTGTATTTTAAATATGTGGCATATTAAGTATACGTAAAATGAATTAAACTCTGCATATATGTATAATATTATTAATTAAATTTTCATTTTTTATTGATGTAATACGCAATAAAATATCATATTATCTTACCTAATTTGAAAGTACAAATATTTTGCGACGTTCTCATGCACAAACTTTATTTCAATGTCAAGTTTAACCGTGGTTAGTCACACTTTGTAAAGTCTTGAAGATAGCTAGTCAGAATTATTTATATATTTTTATTGAAAAAAGCACATCTTAAAGTTATCTTTTCTATTGAAAGCAAGCATTTACGATTATAGGTTTTAAATTGAAGAAATATTGTTTGAAATTTGTCTCTTAATTCAATAGTTAAATACACAGAAATGCCACTAGTACTTATATTTATTTACTCTTTTATTATTATTATTTTTTTGTTTTTATATATTCCATATTTTTATTTATTTATTCAAATTTCAGAATGAGTCAACTGCCAAACCCTTGTTCTGAATGCTTTCCATTTGTTTTGCATTTATTATTTCTGTTTTTTTTTTTTTTTTTTTTTTTTATTCACTTGAAACTGTTACTCTAATCAGCATTCGTGAAAAACCTCACACTCGTAAGTTTTATGACTTTTAGCTTTTTTTTTTATTTATTTAATATTTTTATTATATCTTACAGCAAAGTATTTCAATTTGGTTAAGTTATTCAATTGTAAGTGTTGCCAGAGTACTTTTAGTTTAGATCATGTTAAATAACTTTATTCTCTCACAGAAAAACGTTTTAAAATTGTTTTTATTTGTCTTTTTTATTTTTTTTTTGTTTTTTTTTTTTAAATGTCACTTAAATTATAGTTCACAAAACGAATTGAAAATTCGCGGGCTTCATTAATTTTGAAATAATATATCTTGCCGCTTGTCGAGAGTTGAGCGATTCGCAAGCGAACGCGGCAAAATTTTAAAACAAACTGACAGCGCGAATTTTCCAAACTGGTCCATTAAGTATGAAAAGCCAGTGAAAGGCAGCCGCTGCCGCTGACAGTGCTGTAGCCGCTGCCGAAGCCGATGTCGATGCCGATGCCGATGCCGATGCCGTCGCTCGGCATTTACTTGGCATTCTCTCGGCGCGCTCTCGCTAGGCAAACGAACACTGGGAAATTTGTGCTCGCTTTGTTTGGGAAATTTTCTTGGCGCCCAATGCAAAAGATGCTGCCTTCTGTTTGTGTGGAAAGCAACTCCACCCCACGGTCGTCTTCAGCGCCCTTCAGCGACTAAGGGCGGTAAGTGATGCTTTTTCTTTTCTTTTTTGGGTTGATTTCTTTTTTCTTGCTTCACGGTCGCCACGTGCGCGCCACTGCGCTGCCGACATTGAACGTGCCTGTGCCTCTGCCTGTCCCTCGACTTTTGCGTATTTATGAATGAATTACATTGCAGAATGAGGAATATAATCATTGGTTATTAGAGCCCAATATATGGGCTGGTGTATGAGGTTCATTCAAAGACTCTTACAATGGCATAGTTAGGCAATTTTATTTATTTAAATACTGAAAGTTAAGAATACAAAAGTTGTTAAACACATAAAATATGTATATAAAGAGATATAAATATATACAATATTTAATGATAAATAAATATTTTAAAAATAAATTTCAATTTTAGAATATAATAAATACGTATCCACATAAAAATGGAAATTATTCCAGTCAATTTTCTTTTACATTTTTATTTTTAAACTTCATTTCCAAAACCATTGAATGGGAAAATGTTTTTGTAAGCCTTGTAGTAATTATAAATATTTTTCTAGCGAATTTTACTATTAAATAAGCTTATTTTTTTTTAGGGCTAGTTAAATTGAAATTTTGTTTTATGTGGAGCCTATTGAAATGCTTTTATGGCAATTTGACAAGCCCAGCTGCTTTTGTATGCCTTTTTGATGTAATTTATTGGAACGTGCATTGGCTGTGCTTCATATTGAAAAACTTCGGCGTGTCAACAGGAATATATATACCTTTCTCTACCTATGTATATACATACGCCTATATGTATATATAAATATGTGGCACATGCGTGCGTATATATGTTTATGTATATTTTATGAACGTGTTTGGAATTTCATAGGCAGATTTGGTAAATATTCCTTCAGATATATGAACGAACGCATTTGCTGCCTTACAACTGAATTTAATGGCCACAGTGAGCTCTACGGAGTGTTTGTCGGCTGCCCCTGAATACATATCTATACATGTATGTATGTTTACTACAGTGAAGAAATAGAGCTCATCTAGAAAGCAAGTGAAGGCTTCGTTCGGTACTAGTGCAATGGGAAAATGGTCCATAACTTGTATTTACACGAGCGCAGTTTTATGGCCTTACTGAATTGAATTGAATGGAGAGATGAATTCAGAGAACGTATCGTATCATGATGTGCGTACGCACTACGTGCCCCAGCACATGGTCTAAGTAAGCCACTTGAGGGTGAAGAGCAGCACGCACGAAAAGGAGCAGAGGAAGAAGAAGCAAAACTGTTGCTTCCACTCGTTGATATTTCGGTGCATTTCGCTGCATATTTGCACAAAGCTTCGCATCGCGTTGGCACGTGCCAAGAGTCTGAGACTGAGTCTGAGTCTGGTCATAAAAATATTGCCAGTGAAGCAAAGCAAAGCCGGAAAACTTTGCGTAACGCGTCCGGTGGCGTATGCGTAATGTGAGACGCTCACCAAACCGAGTGTCGGTCACTTAAGCCACTCAAAGGGGCTCAATGGCACCACGGGCAGCCAGAGCGGCGACCACGCCAGCCACAATTCGTTGTGGTTGAGCGCCAGTTTTATTTAATGGGGTTTGTCTTGCTTGAATCTCTCTCTCGCACACGTATTTACACACAACAACTGTAAACAGATATACAAGTAGATATATTAATATATACATGTGTACGTTCCATGTGGTTCCCGATAAATGTCTGTGCTTTAGTTGTTTAGTTGTGCTGCCTCAGCTGCGAGTGCTTTAAGGCCCAACCAGGTGGCTACCTGTTTATATTGTTGCTGAAATATCATTATGAAATTTGAGAGGGTGAGCGAGAGAGAGTGAGAGAGGGAGGGACAGGGCAGATTGACTGAGTGCGAGAGAGGGTCATCTCATATCGCCCTTTGTTAACCCAAACAATTGAGTCTGCTTTAGTGGATGCCACCTGTATAGAGTATTGTTATTCAATTTGTTTTGGGTCGGCCAAAAATATAATATGAAAGGCTTATTCACATTGTTTACTTTTTGATGCCAATCTGCAAGAGAGAGAGATTTGTATTATTGTTTTTTAATTTTATAGTATATGATTTATGTATTTTTGTAATGCATGAACATCACAAAAACTGATTGTCATATTTATATACGATCCCCATTTTAATGTCGTGCCGATAACCATTTGTCAGAGACCTTATTAAAATTTTCATATGTTCCTACTTAAATGTTAATGTTGATGTTAAAGTTTTTAAGTATCGCATATCATTCAAACTTAATCCAAGCCGTGCCCCGAGGCAAGGTAAATATTCGACCTAACATATTTTATTGCATTTCTGCGCTCCTGATTTTAGAGTTCATCAGGTCCATCCTTAGCAGAGATGACGCGAAAATCGATGGGGCTAACTACACCAAAGAAACGTTAAAACAAATCTCGCCCAACATTAAATTAAGAAATTTTATAATGAGTGCATTTTTATGTTGGTCATTAAATTGAATAATTTTCGGAAAATTTATGCTTGGGACTCCTTGGGCTGTGACCTATACCTTTTACGTGGGCAATCAAGACGGCATACCCGAAAGTTGTGTCAAATATTTATTTAATAAACAAAGTGGCATTAAGTAGCAACAAAAGCTGGCAACGAACTTGGCCCAACTTGGCGCGCAAATTTAATAAAAAAGTTAAAATACTGAATAAAAGACTGCACGACTTCCGTGCGATAACTTTTCTTTTTTTTTCGGATGAAACTTTTTATTTTTCCACAGACAGAAGCGAAAGTGGCACTTGACGAATAGGAAAATAAAGCGAGGCAAACGCGGCTTGAGTATTAATTTGCTAATGCTAAGCAGCACACGTTACTTATACGCCCCATTACACAATCTCTCTGTATGTGTGTTTGTGTGTGGGCTGTGTAAACTCTTTTCAATGCTTGAGCAAAGGAAGCCAAACTTGGCTCAGCTGTTTCTCGATTAAATGGCCTAAAAATAGGCAACAAAGCGACGAACAGGCTGCATTTAAGTGGCTCGGCTTAAGCGTTTAATCATCGACATTAAAAGCAACTGCTTGTCTGCCTAACATTGCTGTTGTAGTTGCTCGCATTGTTTGGCGTCTTTGTTGCTCTTAAAAAGCCGCCAGCAATTTGTTGTTATCGTAGCAAGAATGCCTTCCATCTATGTGAGGAAACCCACAGGCAATTGCCTGCTTGCCCTGCTCGGCTGTGAGTATTTAGCGGTAAACTAAACATTTGCATATTTGTTGCCTTTTCGCCTTTATCATAACAGCAATATTATCAAAGCAGCTCGAAAACATTCTCTGCCATATAAGCGAATGCATAACTTTAGTTATGTTTGTGTCAAGCTTTTGTTGAAATTTCAAACGAAATACACGAACATTTGAATAGACATTCTGGCTGCCGGCTGTTATATGGAACTTGTTCTCCATTTCTAATGAACACATTTTGCCTGGAATACCATACAGTTAATTCACTTCTATATAACTATATTTGATAAATATTTGCAACTGAACAACAACTTTTTTGACTTCTCCTTTGGTCTCAGTGGAATACTGAAAAGTTCTTATCAACATTTGACTTCGCATAATTTAATGTTTTGACATCTTTTGTAAATATAATAAATCTTATTGCTTGAGGTCGTAAAGCTAGTCAAGCTGCGGCTGCTTATGATTTATTCGCAATAATTGAAAATATTTCAAAATATATTGTGGGTCATTGTCAAAGTCATTTTGTAGTTTCTTTAGAAATGTCCAAGGCACCAGCGAGTGGAATTGACAGCTTTCCCAGCTAGCCACAGCAGCTCCAATGAATATAAATAAAAAATAAAGCCATAAAGCAGACAGTAGCAATATTTAATTTTATAGTAAAGGCAATTTAAAATTGATGAAAATTACATATATCATATGAATATCATATAGTTTATTATGCTTCGAAAATAGCCACATATTCAATTGTTATATATATATTATATTAATTATATTTTTGTGATTTTCTTTATTTAAATTTGTATAGCATTTTCTGTTTTGTGGCGAGCCATTGATATAAATTTAAAGTTCATTCAATTTTGTTTATTATTTTTCACCCAAGCTTTTAATTATTTACATTGATAAAACGCAAAATAAAGCTAAGCCAAGGAAATTGATTTAAGAACGATTTCAATTTCAATAACCAGGAGCTACATCATTAAAACGAAGACAGCATCGAAACAATGGAAAGCAGATACCTTCAGTACCTTCATTTGCATGAAACTGATTCATGCACACCCGCACACACACACACATGCACACCCACTCCCTCACCCACACACACATAAATGTATTCTTGTGTGTTATATGTCAGACGCAGTTTAAGCTAAGCGCAGCAACCCAAATCCCCAGGCACAGATACAAAAGGGAGAACGTAACACAGATGAAGCTAAAAAAAAATTGTCCTAATGGAAAATGTATTCAATTAAATTGTTTTAATAAAAAACATTACAAAAGAAATGACAAGAAAAATAAGAGAAGAATGAGTCCAAAAGAGAATGGCAACAAACAAACGCGGATAAGTAAAGCAAATGTTATCCTAACTTAAATAACCGTTCTTTCTGGTATTGAAATTTATTATAATTTATATAAAAAAATTTAATGAATAAAAAGTTGGTAAATATATTTCATAAGATTTTAATAAACAAAATTAATATAAATATTTAAAAAGAAAATAAATGAAAAACTTTTATGTTTTGATTGACAATGTGAGAAATATATTAAATTCCTGTGCAATAAATAAGAAAAGTCAAACAACTTGCAGTTTTTAAATAAAAAACTCGTTCAACTGTAAATAAGAAATATATAAAATTCCTCCTGATTCCAAAGGTATCAAAGGCAAAACATTTTCTTTTATATTTTCAGCAATATATTTGCAATATATGCGTAACAGGAAAAAGCACATCAGAATTATACAAAATGAAAATTTAAGTCCATGATTTTTCATATGTTGAGTGTAAAAGCCATTCACACTCCACATTCATAGCTGAACACTGGGACTAGAGACCCCTTGCAGTTGCCACAGCTGAAACATTTCGTTCGTACGCTATTTATGCAGTCGAATTTTCACTGGCAAAGCGAAAATTTACTTGGAAATGGTCTATAAAAGCCAGTCCCAAACTATTGAGGTCTTATTAAGGACACAAAAAATACAAAAACATAAAGCAAGGCACATAGAGTATATTTCGCGTACATTCGTAATGTGCTGACATTTGTATATACTTCGCTTGGTAACGATGTGATATACTAGAGTCATAGATATACATGTATATGTAGTAGATATATATGTAGTTGTAGCAATTTCATTGAGTCTTAATTCGACAAATAAGCAGTGCTTTATGTTTATATATACAATATATATATAGAAATATATAAATGATCTCCTTTCTATACGTTACATACAACTCACAGTTATACCCTGTTAATACTCTTTGAAAGCAAATAAATGCTTTTATTAACTTCCATGCGTCCTTTATGGTCAGCTTGAAAATATTGCAGAATTTTCCACGAATTTCAAATGAATGCTGCACCCACGGATATGAGGACTCGTAATATTGCAAGAGCTTGTATGTAAATACAGGTATTAATATTTTGTAAGAGCTTTTGTGCAGTTTAAAGAATCAAGGCAACTTGAATAAGAATGCATTTAAGTGTGTCCATCATATATGAGTGAGTTTTGCTGCGGGCAGCTCAAGTTCCTTTTACGGCTCCAGATAAGCCGATTGTGTGCTAAAAGTATTTTAAGAAAATTGTAGAAAAACAACAGCAATAATTAAAGGTGTGAAGATAAATAAAAGCAAATTTAAATTTAAATAAAAAATGAAAAAAAAAAAAATGAATTGAATTTGATGTGGAGACTTTCTTTGAGTCATATTTATCTTAAAGACCCTTGACAATATGAGCTAGCCGGCCAATTTGGTCAGTTTTCGGTATGAAATTTATGAGGCGAGTTTATGTACTTTGGATACTATTCTGCTCTTTGTCATGTGGGAGATACCAAATTTTATAGCCTATGTAACGGAGCTATAAATTTAAAAGCGCCGCATTTTGTTAAGCGAAATTGTTTTTGTTTCAGCTGAATTGGCGTTCTTTAAATTTAAGTAATTTTCTATTGAATGAGAATTTTCCTTGATATTTTCTTCTAAATTCTTAGCTTAAATTTCAGTTGTGGAAATCGATATCGACGCGCTTGATTTTTGCGCAATTGATATTGGATTAGCTGTGGCATATCCTGACTGGCCGAAATGTCGAGTGCTTGAGATTCCGCTTTAAAAAAGAAAGTAAATTGTCACATGCCCCACACTCGCCTGCTTTAATAATGGAAGTGGAATTTATAATGTTGGCCAAGTCCAAGCGATGATGCTGCATCTTGGCCAACTAGCCCAATGGCCATAAATAATAATGGCTCATTCGCCCTCATATTAATTCCGTTCACATAAGTAGAGCGACCGACAAAGGCTTTAAGGATTAACTAAATTAGTCGGAATTAAGGTGTTGCAGTAACTGAACGGAGATAATGTTTGAATTTTAGAGCCTAAAATCAATAATTCTTGTCTCAGATTAAATAAGTTGATATTGAAGCACTTAAACAAGAATCAAGAGAGCTCAAACTTGAGAGTAGTTTATGGACGTGTGGGTTAATAAGTTTAAATAATAAGAGGATTTGATAATTCTGCTTAAAAATCCTGTTATTTTATCAGATTTAAGGCTTGTTTGATATCATTTAATGGAATTAATGCATGTGAACTGAATCGGCTCACGTATGAAATTAATAAGAATGGAATATTATTTTACATAATTATATGTATGTTTATTTATTATCGTCTATTTCGTGATTGCGAATAATTAAATTGAAAATTGTATAGTGTTTCATTTATATCTGCATTTAAATATAAATATTTACTGAAGCATTGCACGCCTGCCACATTAATATTTTCCAAATTGTGGAGATAAAATAAAATTTGATATTCATTTATTAAGTATTATTTACTTACTTTTTTGCAAATTACGGTTAAATGCAGTTTAAATACATTTTAAGTCTTTTCATTTGTTTTCGTTCCTCTCTTTATTGTAAGGCTACGTACATGATATTAACATCATTAATCTTAATACGATTCCCCCTTTCCCATTGTCTCTTCATAATTGAAAATTAATATGCCAACAAACGGGCATTGGGCTACATGGAAATGAAAATGGAAGCGCTTGCAGATTTTGTGTAGCTGCGGCTACTGTATGCGTAAGCACTGCAGCCTCTCTTCATTATCCGGTTCGGCGAAAATGTGCTTAACAGCTATAAGCAAACAAACAGAAACTGATTTTAATAATTTCTGATGACGTATATGAAAGTGTTCATTGTTAATTTTACGAATTGAGCCCAGTTGAGTTGTGAAAATACAACAAATTAAAATCTGTGCAGAGGTATTCAGTTGAACCAAAGTTTGCGTGGGTATCTCTCACTCGCGTTCTCTCACTCTCTCTCTCTCTGTATGTGTGTGAATGGCTATAAAAATAAGCAGTGACATTTCGCGTTGCTCCATTGTTGTACTCTCCAGGTGAGCTCCCGTTGTCAGGCAGTAATGTAATTTCAAGTTTCAGAGAATTCATTTTTGTTCTATTCACAGAACTCGAAGACTTACAGTGAGCTCTCGCTGCTGCTATCCGTATGCAAATGCGCCTGTGGAGGCGACCGTGAATACAAATGCGTATGTGTGGCTGCCGAACAGAACATTAATAACAAAACATTAAAATGTATTTACCCCGCGTACGGAGAATTGCGAATGAAAAAAAAGAAAGAATACGCTTTGACTGCATACATAATATCCTGCATGCATTATCCCAACAATAATTTAGCTGATAGCAGCAGTCCTTTAACATCCTGCTGCTGCTGCTTCTGCTGCTATTATTGTTGTTGTTCCTATTTGTTGCTATAGCTGCTGACACTGCGCGTTAAATTAAATGCCAATATGCGGCAGAAAAATCCGCCAACGTGGCAGAGACTCCTGCAGAGGTTTCATCTGACTGTAAAGTCTGAGAAAAGAGACACCAACACACAAACACACCCACACAATAACAACATTATTGTATCGCAACAATGTGTAACATGCCTGGGTTAGCATGAACTGAAGCAGCAGCAACGACAGCAGCAGCAGCAGCAGCAGCAGCAACAGCAACACAGTAGACGGGCTATGGAGCTGCCTTTGATTGCCGTTTGCCACTTGATACGCCAACAGAGTATTTTTCCTTTGTCGCTGGGCCAAGTGTGTGTTAAAGTTCCCACGGGCCTTTGCCCCTTGTTTACCTATATCCCCAACAAACAGCCTTCCACACTACATACGCTATCTGCACCGGCATAGGTGCTATGTCTATATACACTCGTATATCTAATATTATCTTATTATCTATAGATTATGCTGGTGTGCAGCCACACTAGTTGCATTGCGTTATAAATAAACATGTCCTTTGTGAGCGCTACAGTTAACAAGATGTCTGCGTGTGGGTGAATTTTATTTGCATCTGTATTAAGGTCAGACGTGAGACAATCGAACGTGAATCACATTAGCGCGCGTTTGTTGAAGCAATATAAATAAAACGAAAGCGAATAAATCTGCTATATGATTGATCATCTGTGCCTGTAATATTTTACAAATAATCAGATATATTCATACATTATACTAGAATAATATAATAGTATACTCTTCTTAATGTATGTATTTAAGCATATACTTTTTCTTCAATTTAATACGACTCTGAGTGCTTCGTTTCCTTCAATTCTGTTGAATTAGCTAACTCATACATTATCAAATATATATGTTTGTAATTTTCAAATCCAATAAGTTCAATACCCTCGGCTGCCATCCGTGAATAAATTACTTTGATTACTTAGCAGCCAACCAGACTCCGCACACCCCGCCAAGCCAAGCCCAATTAGCGCTTTCCATACAACGTCAGGTAATTTTCAACACAAACTAAGCAAAGCGAAAGAGCCTTAAGCACTGTTTCTGTTGGCATTGTTGAAGCTCCAGCAGCTGCCTGACAGCCTGAAATTTATGGCCAGGCGTGAGCCGAAGCCACCGTCAATGGTTGGAGGCATCGCTTGTGGCTTGCTGCCTTGTATACCCTATATAGGAGCGAGATGGGTGGTTACAACAATAATATAATGATAAAATAATAAAAATAATAATAATAATAATAATTAAAATAATAATTACAATAGTATTTATAATGAATATTCAGTATCTTTCTGTATCTAACTATAGATAAATATTTATATATAAATTATTTATAAAAATAAAAATATTGTTGAAGCCTTCTATTTCTTTGTATTTTCCCCCAAATAATTATATCATCGTATATGCTATATATCATGCATGTAAATAAATATATAAGCAGAAGGACCCTAGTTCTTAGTCTAAGCTCTTAAATTATTATAGGTTGCCATTCACAAAAAAAAAAAAATACATACATCTATATATTTAAGTCCGTAGTTATAAGAAAGAGTGAAATAAATTGAATTAAATTAAATAAAAATATTATCATATATTGTATATAATATTTTATTTTAAATCTTGAATCTAAAACATCACTGTAAGCAATCAAGACTTCAGTTACTCTACAGAGTATTTATGCAGCGAAATATTTGCTTGGTGCTGTCAGGATTTTCAATGTAAAGCAAAATTGTAGTAAATTTTTGGAACGGCAGCAGCTGTCTAATACCTTAATATGTTGTGTATCATGTGCTGCTTTCACGGCGGGATTAATCATACCTTGCGCTGACTACGAGGCGTACTTTAAGATGCCACACAATAGATGCTTACGTTGTTGCATGATTGACAATCGAAAGGCACTAGGCTTCATTGTGTGTCAGGCCACGGGAAGGATGTCAATGTTGTACATTTATTGATTCAGAGGAATCACGAATCGTCAACTAAGAGACATTAACGGAATGCCATCTAGCATTTGCATACGTTTGTCAGCGATAACATTGAACAAAGCGACTCCATGAGTGTGTGTGTGTGGGTTGTGTGTGTGTGTGCGTGGGTCTATGCCTATGCGTATTCATTTTCATAATTGTGCACGCCAACACAGCCGGGCACATGGTGCAGTTTAGCAGTCATCGAATGAAATCAAATCACAAAGGCTCCCACTTATGTAAATGTCACCAAGACAACGGCGATGGCGCCAACCCACGGTGTTTCCGAGTATTGAAACTGCCTTGAAGCGTATCCGCTGCTCGGCATGGGAATGGCATCTGTCTGTGCTGCTTGCATTTGACTTCAACTCTCTCTCTCTCTCCGCTCCTCAATACCACGAATATCATTTGTGTAAGTTGCACAAGAAACACAAAGTTGGAAAAGATGACAGATATGAAAGTCTCAGTGAAAAGCAGAGCACGATGCGAAGGGCAAGGATTTGGCAAAAATTATTGATTGAAGACAGATTGCAAGTGGATTGAATCAAAATACATAGTATATGCACATATATGTGTCTTTAAATATATAAGTAAATGATAATAAATATAATTGGATACGGAATGAGCTTTTGTTGCCAAGGATAAACTGCACAGAGTGTAGTATGATACTGTTAGCTAGAAAATACTCTAAAGCAATAATTTTCCTTAAGTTATATTCAATTGAAAATATCTGTAATAATTTTATAAACTTAAATTTCATAGAAACGGCTCTCAATTAAAAATGTAAATGCTGTAAGCCAAGTCCCAAGTAAACCATCTCCACACTCCAGCTTGTCATGAGCTTTAATTTGATTTTGATGACTTGTGACAAAACTGAATTTATTGCAGTGCTCATTGCTTTTCAATGGAAATACAATTGTGCTAAACTGTCATATTTATTAAGGCATGTCTTTGTCAGAGCTGTGATGTGGGAGTGCTGCTAGGGAGAGTGGAAATGTAATAGTTTAATTAAGAGTTGTGAAATAACGAATGTAAATTACATTTCCACTCGAATACTTATTCATTTTGTATGGCTTGATTTGATTTAATATAAAGTGATAAATAAATATGAATTTATTTTACTTTTTTTTAATAGTTACTTATATGTTTAAGAGTGCTCGATTTGCTTATTTCCCATAACACTTTTTTCACATTTTCAATATTTTATCGGCTCTCCATTAATTCCTGAACATGTCCATTGTTGAGCACTACAAAGCGTTAGATCAAATAATACAAATGTTTATTTATTTTATATATGACAAAAAAAAAAATCATTCAATCCTTGGGCTGCGCCTAACAATTAAGGAAAAAGCTTTTTCTATTCATTCACCATGCCACAGTTATTTATCATATATAAAGAGAGAGAGAGAGAGAGAGAGAGAAAGAGTGAGAGAGGGTGTCTGTATTTGTGTGTCAGTCATTGAAATGCAGCATTTGACATAGAAACGTTCTATTCCAGATGCCAATGAAATACAATCGAAATACAACGAGGCAAAGTCTAAGGCGCATCTGTGGCTAAACACCAACGTGACATGCCTGAGATGCCTCGGGGTCAGAGGGCCATTGTGAGCCGGCAAACAAAAGCCAGTTTTGTGTAAATTATTTTCGGGTCAACTTTAAAGAACACAATCCCAAACTAATGCATTTGGAGCACAGCTGTCTCGCTGGCAACTCGTGTGTGTTTGTCTGCTGGCTAGCATTTACTATCACATTCAGTTCGTTCAGGGGACGCTATTAAGGTCAAGTAGCCATGTGAGCGTGAGTTTCTTATGCGATTCTGCTGGCTTTAAGAAGCTCTTTAAAAAAGGACTTTTACTGTGCAGACAGACCTGCCACACATACACAAACAATCAGCTGGGCAGACAGTCAGACAGTTGTCATTAGCATACTTGAGCAATGAAATAGCAACAAAACAGCGTGCATAAAAACACTTAATTGTGCCTGGCCATCAACGTGCTCGCACTTGATGAAGGCTTGCAGCGGCCCCCATTCATAAGCAGCCCCTACACACACTCAAACACACTCACTCACACTCACACACACACACACACTTATATATCAAATAAGAAAAGCCTCGCACCCACAAGGACATGTGAGAGGCTCTTTAAATGTTTCACGGCTCTGCTTAGCTGCGCCGCAATGGCGGGCCAGAACAATGGCCAACAGCCTTTAAATTGCAAATTAAATCTTGCAATATGCATGTGCATGGTCAATTGGTCAGGCGCTTAGTTCGGTCTGAGAATTTTCAATTAATGAAGTTTGTGCACTCGATTGGCTTGCAATGTGGCATAAGCATCCCTTAGAATGAGATCAAACTCATTTTATATTATAGATTTACAGTGTGTGAATTGAAGTGGAACGCTTGCAAGTGCTGAAAAATTCAAAACGCTCAATGAAGCAAACGACGTTCGAATATGGTCTGTAGCAAACAATTTCATTTACATAAATCACTCATACGTCAAGGTGTACGGACGCCAAACTGTAAGCTTGCAGTAAGTGCTGCCAGCAGCTAACTGTAGCTGCTCCCTCCCAGCCCAGCCCACACTGACGGCAAACACGCAGCAGCATGACACGAACTAAATTATGATTTATGAACGCGCTGAATGCCGGCGTGCAGCATCCGAGAATACCAGCTAAATAAGCTAGCAGCCGCTGCCTCTGCAGTTGGCTCGAACTAAGTCTGGATTTGAAAGTTAGCAGATGGTTTTCAGCCACAGCTTGACTGTATAGTTAATAAGCATTAACAGCAAATCCCGCCTCTAGAACAAAATGATGGAATATATAGATAAGCCCCAAGCCAGCACTTGGCTGATCGAACTATTATCGCTGCTCTAAATCGATTATTTATATATATATGTATATTTTTAGGCATTTATTTTTATGCGACAATAACAATTAATATAATGAGTCATTTGTGTAGCGCATCCACAAAGTGAAGGCACAGCTCTGACCCTGTCAGCCGACACGTCCTGCGCAGCAGTTCCAGCTCGTTCCTAATTCGTTTTGTAGGCTGCCGGGAAGGCACGTGACTGAAGCACGGAACCCGCCGCTGACAGAGGTCCTGACCTGAAGGCACAAAAAAAGTATATATAAATATATACGTATATATCTATATAAAAAACAAGCAAAATGTTTGTATATTTACTCGGTTTTTAATACACTCAAATACCCATTAAGTTTTTCTTAAGCTTAATAGATTTAAATACTGAGCATAGCATTAAAATACTAAAAACATTTGCAGTTTATCATTGTAGAATAGATTAATAAATAAAATGTAAGTTCTCTAGATTTATGTGCGCTCACATATTCAAACAATAATATATAGTATAAGAATATAAATATATATGTATGTATTGTATATAGGGTATACAAAATACTTTAAATTTTCAAAGTCGTTTAAAAATCATATTTATATATATAAAAAAAAAGAAAATTAAATATAATTCAGAGTTTCATTATCAATGTAAAGGGTATCCCTTGGCCTATCACTTTCTTGCAATAAAAAAAACTTACTCTCTTTTTAAACAACGCTCTGTGGGAGATCGAAAAAGTTGTGTATGCTGCCTCGGCGAGGTTAAACCTTATGTTTGCCGTTGCTTTTGATTCGGGTCGCAGTTACAGTGTTCAGTTGGCACTAGGCCAGAATTATTTTAATGCGAATACTTTAATGAGTATGTAAATATTTATTATTGTGCAATTTGGTGAGTTGCGCGTGTTGTGTGGGACAATAAGAACAGTTTTGTGTGTGCGGGTTATGTTAACATTTAATGAGGCCTGGGAGAACTGGACAATTTGCCTATTTGCCAATTTGGGCAAGTGTTAATTGTTGACACATAGGTTTGCTTAATGTTCCAGAGTCTACAGCAATTTTCAGCTGAAATTTACATGTCAATTGCAAATGACTCGTGCGACAGATGACGGCCAGTACAAATAAGGCCCAAAACGCAAGTTGAGGCAAATGGGCGGCCGTAGAGGACAAAGGATGACAATTTGGGATTTTGTTTTAGTTGAAATTACAATATAAGGGAAACTCGTCTGTCGGCAACTGTTGGTCAAAGATAAACAACCAGCCGCAAAGCGACCGACGGGCAACTGTCGACAAAACAACAAAAGCCACAGCCTTCAAACAATGGCCAACGAACTGGACAATGGTCAGATGCAGACTCGAACTTGTTGTAGTAACTTATTGTTTAGCATTATCTCACGTTTCAGCTCAGGTAAATACCCGAATTTCCCCTGCCACTGCCGATGGCCAATACAAAGGGCGCACATCGCCCATTCTTGCTTGTTTGACATTCAATTGCCAACGTTTCCGGCCATAGTGTGTGGTAAGCAGTTTGTAATTGAGTGAACCGACACAACTTGTATCCAAGTTGAATGCCACAGAGCTGAGCGTTGAGGAAAGAACATGGCAGCTGCATTTGCATGACCGCAGTTCAATTTCGACAGGGAAAATGCTGCTACAAAAGCTTCATAGGTACACAAGGAAATTGTTTTGGTCTGGCGGAGGCAGGGGGCGTGTCAGGGTCTCGTTGTTGGCAACAGTTAAATTTGTTTTACCTCTTTTGAGCGTCTTCAGTAGGTGTAACGTGTAAACAAGCAAGCATGTGCCTCTAGATGGCTATCACGATAGGAAAACATTTATTGCTAAGCAGCTAGTTCTTTTCAGACTCTCCGAGTCCTTTCAGCCACCCGTCGCCAGTAAGGGTTTTCAGTACTTAAGCATTATCTATGTGTGCTCTGGTCTGGCAACAGCTTAAGCAATAATTGCTACATGCAAAAGTGAAACTGCAAAAGTCCTTACCGCAGAGAGCTTCATTTAGACGCATTTAGTTAGCCCCGCTTACACACTCACTTACCACAACTAACACTGACAAGCACTTTAAAACTTTTGCGGAAGCTGCATAAGCTGACAAACATGCTTTAGTCTGATACTATTTATGGGACGCTGGCAGTGGGTACTCTAAGTTTTCTACTGTCATTTTTCTAAAGATCTAAATCAAACTAATGAAAATGAGTTTTAAACGAGCAGTAAGCTACTGAATAACTATAACCATTAATATCAATTGAAATGCTTTCTTGATCAAACTAATAAGTTTATTGAAAGATTTGAATTGACGCAGAAGAAGTAGCAGAAGAGTTTGGATAAATACCAAGTGGATATGCATATAGCATAGTCTTAAGTTTTTTCTAAATATGTTTATTAAATGTCTATTCACTTTATTGGAAGATTCAAGTTATCTGACATACCAGAGAAGTTAAACTAAATGCAAAGTGCATATTTATACAATAAGCGAAGTCCTATATTAATATAATTTTTATTAAATATATAACATAATATTTTCACTTCTTAAAAGATTTTCTTACACTTGACTCTAGCTGACATTTACAATTAATTTCTGATCCAAATATTCACAATGTCTAATGAATATTCGTCAATATAGTCAGAAATCATATATTAATATAATTTTTATTAAATATTTAACTAAATATTTTCATTCCTTAAGAGTCTTTTCCACACCAGATTCTAATCATGAATTGTTTGATGAAACATTGCTATAACAGTTGCAAACACAAAGTTGCTAAGCTGTGAACAAAGAGATTGTATAAAGTTGAACGAAACTTCGATTGAACTTATAGAAATTATTCAGTGATCAGTGACCGAAAGAATTCACTCAGCCATGAATTCACGGACTTATTTATCACATTGAACTTGACTCTGCAACGCTTCTATTATATTAAAGCATCAAACGCCATTTACATATAAATGAAAGTGTCCAAGCTCGTTGCATTATTTCTATGCACAGCTCCATTAATTAGTTCTGAAATGAACACACATGCTACGAAATTTACTGTGCTCGCTTTATGTCGCTTTTTTATCAGCTAATTAGTTTTATCAATGCGACATTTAAATACAAACACGTTTTGATACTCGTTTGCTAAAGTCAATAGGGTACATTGATGTAATATTTGTTTTGCTTGGCATCAATATGGATATGATATGGCTATGATAGGGATATGATATGGATATGATATGGATATGATATGGATATGATATGAATATGATATGAAGATGATATGAAGATGATATGGATATGATATCGATATCATATGAATATAATATGTATATGATATCGATGTGATAAGGATCCGATATAGATATGATATAGATACTCAAAGGATATGATGTGGA
Organism: Drosophila meridionalis; assembly: GCA_035045145.1. NCBI lineage: Eukaryota > Metazoa > Arthropoda > Insecta > Diptera > Drosophilidae > Drosophila > Drosophila meridionalis. The sequence goes on along the minus strand of JAWNPG010000020.1, from coordinate 5,867,575 downwards.
TATGATATGGATACTTAAAGGATATGATATGGATACTCAAGTAAAGTTAAAGAGCTCAAGTATAAAGCCGTATAATAAAAATATCAAGTGGATATATCCACATCCAGTGGGACATAGAAAATCAGCTTAAGCTGCCTTCCTTCACTTTTTAGACTGAATTGTCTAGATGGACAGGTGCATCTTGATATATAGCGATATATTATGTAGTACACTTGCAGCATTTGTAGGCCGGTCTGGCTGTGGTCAGCAAATTACATGCATCTACAAATTTACAACTAGCGATTGCCATATATATGGTAATGTATTTGCCCCGATGTAATTTAGCGCCGCTTTACAAATGGTCCTAAATTACAAATTACGACTGGCGTGACCAAGGCAGTTAGCATACATTTACCTGGCGAAGACTTTGCCGAATGAGACACGCACCTGTGGGTGGTTATCAAACGCGGTTTATGCTTACTCCAACACACACACAAACACACACATTTGAGCAACGTTGATTACCTGGCAAAAGTAAATGCAAAAGTTTCATCTGAAGTCATAAAACAGAGAATTGTCGACACCGCAGCGAATTTGATAATTTAGCTGATCCCCAGTTATAAAAGAGGGAAGGGGCATACTTAAACATATTTATAAACTGTGTGTGTGCGCAGAGTTTAACCATGGCATCATAATCGCCTGGGCCAACCCACAACCACATTGCGTATACGTAATAAAGTTATAGCTACTCGTGACTTATTTATGTGCACTTTATGCGACTTCTCGCGGTATTACTTACTTCGTTTAAAGCGGTGCCCCGCGCTTTGCCGAAATCCCCGAACATGACTGTAAACACAATAAATGTAATTAATATTCGCTAGCACAAAAGAATGCTGCACCCAAAGGACCCACAATTTTCAGAATGGAATAAAAGAAAGTGAGTGAAGCCAGAAAAGATTTAAGAGGTCTGCTCGACTGATAGATACTGTTGAGCCATGTTGAATGAAAGAACTGATCTTTATAATATTATAATATTTATATATTAAATATAGGCATGTTTAATTTGATGGATCTAAATATGACTAAATGGATTGAAGTGAAATGTTATTATTAAACAGCAGTTGCGATTAGCATGAAAATGAATGCACACTTAAGCTGGGAAATGTTATCAATTAGATTCATTAGACATTTTTGAGTATTAATAAGACCCAGAAATATCAATATCAATATCAATATCATATGTAATCAATAAGAATCATTACACATATTAATTAGCCTCCGTAATTTTTAATTTATCAGTTTAATTGTTATGAATACAAATTTTTTTTTTAATTTATATTTTATTTAACTCATTTTGTTTTATCGGAAATACAGTTAGCTGACCAAGTTGAATACCAGTTGAAAGATAAATTTATTTTTATATTTGAATATTGCGAATAAAAATAAATGTATAAAATATTTTCCCTAAAATACTAGTATGTATTAAATATTGAATAATTATTATTACTGTAATAAGAAAATATTTTAAAAAATATTTTGTACCATACAAAATTTATTAAAATATTTTTTAGTTATCAATTTTTTAATTTAGCTGTGTTTTAAAATATAAGATGTAAAACTGCCTCGAGTCAAATATTTAAGGAATTTTTCTGTGCATTTTACACAATGATAAACTATGCATGACTTACAACAAAGAATTTGTGTCTAACTTATTGAAGCCAAATAAAAGCCCAATCAGTGTTTATCAAGCAACCCAGACATGGAAGGTGTGTGTGTGTGATAACGTTGTGAAATTGTGTATGCAACATTATTGGCTTACAATGGCGACATAGAAGCAAAATGCATTTCGCCTAACCAATTGTATTCTAAAACTGCCAGCTTTTGTTATTGCGCACATTATCGAACTGTCAATTTAATTGGAAATTCGGTTATTTCTGTGTGGGCATCAAACAGGTAATTAGAAATGAACAAGCTCGCCAGTCATTTGCAATTGAATTGTTCCCTGAGAGGGGCTTAATTAAATTTGCTTTTGATTTTCTAATTGACCTTTGTGCAAGGCATTTAATAATATTGTGTGGACTGTGCTCAGAAGCTCAGGAATCAAATTAAACACAGAATTTAAGCTGCATTCAAACCCTTTGATTAAGATCACAATTTCGTGGAATAATTAAACTACATTTCCTATGTGATACGCTTGGACAGAGTGGGATCAGAGAACAATAAATGGAAATTCAAATATGTTGCAGTCGATTTAGCTATAATGAAAGTTGTGTTGTAAATTTGAGAGAAAGGTAAGTCGTGAAGTCATAGAAAAATCAAACAAAGCACATTCAGCTATTCATACGCCAGCATTAAGCTTCTTATAGGCTTATTTATGGCATATTGCAGGCTAAAGCTACATTTTAATTAAATATTCATTCATTTAGATTGACCAATGCAATTTAGTTGAGCTATGCATATACAAAATATGTTTATAGTCTTTTATTTCTAACTTCTGCTCTGTGACGGCTTAATACTTGATAGGTGCTACAGCTAAGACCGTGCTAATAGTCTCAGTTGCAAATCGAACTGTCGATGGGAGCCTGCTATTATCAGAGTATCTGCTGAACAGTGAAAAAAAAAATTGCATTGCGCATTGTTGGAAACTGCCAGCGAAGGACAACTGCAAATTTGTCAAGAGAACACGAAAAAAAACGTCGGAAAACAGAAAAAGGAAAGTGACACAAAAAAGCTGACTGGCTAGTGAAATGTATAATATATATGTATATACATATATATATATATATATGTATGTGTATATGTGTGTATCTGTATACATACGCTGATGCCAGGGCAACGGTAACTGCCAGCTAGCAATGTACCTGTGCTCCACGCTTTTATGCACAAATTACCTGTCACTTGCGCTTATGCATGCGTGTTGTAGTGCAGCACAATTGCGAGATTGTGTGGGTGTGGGTGTGGGTGCACTCTACTGCCCACACTTGGAAAAGTTTTGAAGGTGCAAAGCGGCAACTCCTACACAGGCAGAAATGTTTTCACTACACGTACACAGGCATAAGAGTGGGAGGTAAAATGTCTGGGCAGGTGGGAGGCCGGTGGGCAGCCGTGCCACAAATCTGCACGAGCTGCGTTGCTAGGTTGGATCAAGTGAAAATTTATGGTCCGCATATGCCGTGCCGTGCGTTATTGTGAACTGTCTGCTCGATGTATATATATGTATATGCATCAGTTTAACAGTTCAACTACTCAACTGTTGAACTGTGCGTGCGAGCTCTTGATTAACCCACAATCATTAGAATATGAAGGGCACGACCGAGCCAAGCCACATCAACCAAATTTCGCCCAGTCATTTGCCAATTAACTGCGAAAAATGGCTAAGCTTTTGCCAGGTCAATTGATTCAGTCTTGAATTGCTCCTGAATAAGACCGCAAAACACTCAGCCGAGCGTAGCTGATGATAAGCTGACCATTGCTACTGTTGCTGAGGGTGTTGCGTGCCACTTGACAGATCGAAATGTGCATTAATTAGGTTATTACGTTTCGGTATTAAAGTGAAAAGAGCTGAATAGACACTATTCTCATTAAAGGCATGTTAGGAAATTAAATTTTTAGGGCAATTCATGAAGGTATCGAGGACTTGATTTATTATCAGATTTTTTCTATTTCTAATCAAAAACAAATGAACAAATATTTGCCAAATGTTTGCTGATATTTTATATATGCAACTATAATTTATAAATTTTTGTTTTAACTTTTCATATCACATGAATTTAATAAGTTGATTATTGATCTAAGCCACGCTAATGAAGTGCAGCACCTCAATTCACTCTAAGCTCATTCAATTTTTTTTTTATGTTTGATCTTAGCCCAAAGCTATTCAACCGATGCATATATATTAACTATATAATATTAACTATATAATATTACTACACATTTTTATTTTATATTTTCCATTCCATTGGCATAAAGCCGCACTAATAACGCTTCAAATGCAGCATATCAAACAAATAAATTTCTCAGAATTCATATTACAAGCCAATCTCTGTTCGCTCAATTTCATTTTTTTTTCTACCCTGAGCCCATTCAAAATAGGAAATCAGGGTATAATGGTTTTGTTAAATGTATGCAACAGGCAGAAGGAGGCGTGGCAGACCCCACAAAGTATATACATATATTCTTGATTAGCGCGACAAGGCGAGTCATGTGAATGCTGAGATATTTTAAAGTACGCAGGGTAGAGACAATTAATCAATAGAGCAGAAAGAAGAAGAGCTAAAAAAGAGTTGACGCTTTGAAGAGGACATGTTAGTTTACATATGTGTGCTGCAGAGACAGCAGAAAATACTCTGATTGGTAGCTAACTGATAGAGAGTTTAGCTTACGCTAACTCAGAGAGTCTGAACAGTTGAGCTCGACTTCGAGTGGAAGTCTCGCTGCCCTATATAAAGGCAGCTGAAGATCAGAAGATCTGCTCCTTGTAGCAGCAGCAGCAGCAGAAAGTGTTCTGATTGGTCGCCTAATGATCGAGTGTGAAGACTGACTCAGAAAGAGGCTCAAGAGTTGAGCTTGACTTGAGTGAAGCTGTCGCTGCCCTATATAAAGGCAGCAGAAGATGGGAGCTGCTTTTTGCAACAGCAGCATCAGCAGCAGAAACTGCTCTGATTGGTCGTCTAATGATCGAATGTGAGGACTGACTCAGAGAGAGGCTTAATAGTTGAGCTCGACTTGGAGTATTAGTCTAGCTGCCCTATACAAAGGCAGCTGAAGATCATAAGAGCTGCTTCTTGCAGCAGCAGGAGAAAGTGCTCTGATTGGTCGCCTAATGATCGAGTGTGAAGACTAACACAGAAAGAGTAGTGCTGTCTCTGCCCTATATAAAGGCAAGCCTGCTGCAGCGCAGCTTCAGTCGCATTCTTTATTTCTTGGTGGTCAGTCGTCCAGTGCAGCGCGGTGCTTCTCCTCTTCTTCTGTCTGTTGGTAAGTATTAAAATAGTTAAGTATGTTAAGCGAAAATGTAAAAGTTATACTTAGGTTACACTTAATGTTTATTTAATGTAAATGTAATATATTTTAAATTTAAATATTATTAATTATTTAACGATCATTAAAATAAAGATCACTTAGCAAATGCAAAGCAAGTCTTCATATGTACAAATAACAAGGACTTAAGTAGTCCGTATCTGCGATAAGGCTATTTTTTAGTCATGAAAGCCCGACTAGCACTTCGACTTTCCCTCTAACTTCTGAGTTGATTATAGCTAGGTATAATATGTATAAATTAACTAGAAAACATAATATAAGGCTATTTACATAGCGAAGTTTCGTGTAATGCATACGGAGATTACGTAATCTTTAGATTTTGGATGCCACGACCCATTCGCTTCACAGGGCTCAGGGTATCTCCTAGTCGAGCAGCCCCGACTAGAGCACTTTTACTTGTTTTTTATTTATTTTTATTGAACTGCTGCATTTCTATTTACCTATATTACCTATATTTTACAACATATTTTTGCATATTTTTCATTAGTACAAATGTCAAATAAAATGAGAAGGTTGCTTATTGACATTAAACTGAACTAATAAAGCTTCAAATGCAGCACATCGAACAAATGAACTTCTCAGAATTGCAACATTACAACTCAATCTCAGTTCAGTCTTTTTTTTTAAATATTTTGTCATGCCCTATAGCTATGGAACTGATGCATTTCAAAGCACTTCAACCCTTATTGGAAAATATGCGTTTTAATCAAATTTCGCTTCAAAATAATAATGGAAAAATAAAAAGTAAAAAAGACTGGCCTCTGGGTGCACGCTGTGTGCGTAAAAGTTGCAACTTTGCAATCAATGCAGTTACATATAATACATATATATATGATTCAATTAAAAAGTTCACAATGTAAAAGAGGGGAGCTGTCACTGCAAAATGTCAACACAATTTAATTAAACGTTGCTTATACGCCACGTAGGCAGCATAGAGAAAAAATCCTATTCATAGGACAAAGCACAGCACTGAACAATTTGCATGTTAATTAAAGTGCATCAAAGTTTGACACATTGCAACAATAAAATATTATGAAGCATGTCTCAACTTTTCAGCTGTTTCCTGCAGCTCGACCTGGACCTGGAGCAGGGGCCGACTGAGAGTGGCCAGTGCCAGCTGGCGACCACACAATAAATAAACGTATATGAATATTAATGACGGCCTCGACGTGCTTCGGAAACTGTGTCGCAAATTGCGTGTCCATAACAATTTTGTTTACTCGAATCCATTTAACGAAATATATGTGCTCCTATGTGCGCCATAATCGAATCAGGAAGTAAGGCAAAACACTTTTAGTTATTCCTGCAGCAGGCTCTGCCACTCAATTAGTTTATTTATATTTCAGTTTGCGTGCATGTATTTTAGTTATCTTTATCAATATCCATAATTGTGAATATATCAGGGCTAAAAAAGGTTCGGCCTTTGTGATTCAGAAAAGCAATGCTCAAAAATTGTTATTGAAGAAAATCAATGATGGCGTCAAACTTTTTGCAGCAAGCAAAACTCAAACTGCAAATGCGAATTGTCGACAAATTTTTTCTTGGGACCAATTTCGTTTTTGTCCTTCCAATTGGCATAATGAAATCTGCTTGAGTGCAGCACCAGCAAAAATATGTTCAGCAATTGGAAGCAGGCCAAAAATTTGCATTACCCATTGAAAGTGTTTTGTCTGGGGTGTGATGGATGAAGTGTGGGGTGACTTTCAATAAAGGATATTGTTTATTCCCGCCAAACTTTTTATTTATCCGTATTAATTTGTATTTCTGTTAATGTACTACGTATCCTTTCATTTTCTAATACCATTAATTAATTTTATAAATTATAATATTAATTATATTAAATATAAGCAATAATAATTGAATATTCTTTAACTATTACTCTCACATATTGTAAAAAAAAAAATCATAAATATGAATAAAAGATTTATAAGCAGTATCTCTGGTCAGGGTATCTTCTAGTTGGGAAGTCGCAACACAGCTGCTCACACTTACATTGCTAGCAATTTGAGTATGAAATGGATGTTGTAATTTAAGTTTTTAAATACTCGGGCTTTGCCTAATGCTGTATGCTAGGGACGGTGTCCATTAATATAATCCAAGCAAGAAAAATTCAAATTGAAACAGCATCGATATATTGAGAAAAATATGCTTTCAACGCATGTTGAGTAATCCAAAAATGTTCTTTTCCCAGAAATATAAATTGCATATCTGAAAATACGTCATTCACTCTCTAAGTGTGTTCTCAGAAATGATTTAATAGCATGTAATAAAAGCATATGTATGAAAATGCAGTCATCCAAATGAAGGAAAAAGTTTATGGCTAAGAGCATGCTTCCATAGCATTAGAATCTTTACTTGTGGAATGTCTTTTGGCATATAGCAAATTCAACAGAAATTATTGGTGTGCATGCGACTCTCAATTGGAAAACGCATCAGTGACCCGTAGTCAAAGGGGATTATAAAATATATGCATACGGTTTTGGAAAATGGGGAAAGAGGTAAACTTTTAAGCAATAAGTGCGTTTTTCTAGTTACAGAAATGACAAATATACAAAAGTCTTATGGTAGGACAAGTTGGATAAGTTTAGAGAAAGATTTGAGTTGATATGAATGTCTTCAGGTAGTGTGATAAGTTTAGAGATGGATTTGACTTGCTTGATTAGTTTTAATGCATTTTTAACTCAATCAATCAGCTGCCAGCTACACCTAAAGTCAAGGCAAATTGAATTTAATTTGATACGCCACAGGAAGCAATTAAAAAAGTTTGTCAATCAAAGTAGTGGACAAAGTGCCATCAATGTCAAGGCTACTGCATGGCACTCGACAGACGCCACATATTCTTAAGGGAGGCAGCTTTGATGCCATTTGCAGCTACGTTCAAAGTCCTGCCAAAGAGCTGAGCGTATCAATAAAAATGAAAAGGATCGCATAAAAAACAAACGTAAGCATGAAAGTTGGGATTGGTTAAAGCGATGATACCCTAGAATAGCATAAATTTAATAGCATAAATTTAATTGAAAGCTTGAAAGTTGCATTTTTGATACACTTGGACCTTAAAAATAAGGAACGTAACTATAAGCGCAACAAAAAATATTCACTGAAAATGAATCTATTATATTGTATTTATATATTTATGAATTACGAATTCATGTAAAATTTGAATTACATCTATTTTTAAAATTGCGAAATACATTTGTGAAGCGTTATCATGTCCACTTACCGCATCTATTGAACGGATATAGGGTATACTAAATGTCAGATAGATAAAATGATAAGCGTAAAAGGCAATGTGAGACGCATAGAAAAACTTAGCTCAACCTTGTAAATACATTTATATATTATGGCTTGATTCCCTATACAGATGGCAAATTATAACCGTCTGCCAATTCGACAAGCATATCAATTGAATTTGATATTTGGCATCGCCAACATTATATTTATTTACTGCTGCTGTAGCTGGCCAAGTGGACATTGAACTTTCACACTTGCCCTAGCCTTCGACAGGCTGACTGACCCTCAGATGCGTGTGTCGCCCGAACAGGGAGAGGCCTTCAAATTGTACGCATTGTTATTGAGGGGAATGCGATTTCCTTCGCAAGGGCACGCGAACATTGCCCAGGCAGTTTGTTGATTGCGGTGCTTTCGCTTACGAAATTGACACAAATGATAGCCCTGAAAAATGTGCTGATTGTCTGCTAATTGGACGGCAAGTCTCTTGAGTAGTTATTGTTATGATTTCCGCAGACATAAACAACTATTTGTGTCCCAATCAAACGGCGACGGCTGACGTCGGCTTTAATCATTGATACTTACTTAGCACTTGATTAACTAATTGGCCATGGCTAATTTATAATAGCTGATGTATTAATTTGTAAAAAAATTTCTGTATAATTTTGAGTGAGAAATTTAATGGATGCATGAGATCATGACAGCCTGTTAAGTTTTACATTTAGAAACATAGAACGATTATCATGTACCTGAAGCTCCTACCTGAAAGTTTCTTTATTATATTGTGCTATTATTTATCTTCTGTAAATGTCAATCGATTCATTACAGTTAATTGCCAGAGTTTTTTTCAAATTCAAATGATATAGATTACATATACACATATACATATATGCATATGCTTATAGCTTTATTCCAAATTGAACTGTTTCTCATTTAATTTACATTCAAGTGGAACTGCATTTTCGCAAAATCCTCCATACATATATCAACTAAAAAATATATATTTTAATACTGATAAAAATATAATTTGAAATTTTATATTTAATTTTGAATATTATCTTATAATTTTGTTTTTTTGTTTTTTTATTTATATTTTTAAATTTCTCACTCAAGCAAACATTTGTCTAATGAAATCTAACCTTTCTTATCTTATCTTTCAGCAAATGCACTCGCAACATTTATAAGAGAGCTCTTACTAAGTTTGTGAACTTTCGCTCTCTTAAATACTGGTTTTCATTATCTCAACTGGGAAATTTACTACAAAAGTTCCTTCGGCTTGTGTTTCTGTCAACTTTTCAAAATATGTCACTGCAAGTAATTTATTTTTGCCAAATGTATTTCTTTTGCTTATTTTTTGAAAATACCAGCTCTGAACTAAAGCTTTAATGTGAAAACAAACGAAATACAGCATATAAAATGTGAACTTATGCGCTACGTGATTCCAAAGGACGAATAGCTGAGACGGCAACAAGTTGGTGAGTTGTTCGACGCCTGCCTAATGGTTCGGCTCTCTATAGTCACTTGCAAATTGCAACGAGTAAAACAAATTCCTACACGCAACACAGCGCACACTTCAGGAATGACTCGCAAAAGGCGGCGCATGCTTCAGTCAAGCCAAAAAGTTAGCTTCAATGTCGGCCGTCGTGAGGGACCATGAATTTAAATTTATATAAATAAATAAAAGTGAGCAAAAAAATGTTACACACTTATTTAAGAAATAAATATATTTTCTTAAACTAAAATTATTATTATTTTTATTATTATTATTAAGATTTTTAATCAAATTTCAATCAGAATATGAAATCGATGAGTCTTCGAAGATAATATTAAATAACATTTGGGTTCTAACTAAATTCTAAATAAGCAAATACATTTATTCTGTAACTTTTATTTAATTAAATGAAGTAAAAGCGAATATGCTCCTCACTCTTAGTTCTGGCAGTTGCTTTCAAATTTATGGCCGCTAAATACTGGCTTTATTTAAATATTTTCCACTCACGTTTGCGCCACAGTTGGAAAACTAGGGATTGTTGGATTGATGCTGCTGTTATATGTAGTAAATTATTGTGGCCAGTGGGACGTGCCGGAATCCAGCTGAAAGTTGTGCACTTGTACCCCTTTTGAATAGCCACGCACAGCGTGGCATATGCGCCATTGTTCGGTGTCCACTTCACTTCCGGCCTAATAATGACCAGCGTCCAATGTGTCGGCTGCTCATAAAAATTCCACATTGCTGATTTTAATATACTCTTAATGGCAGCCATAAAACTAAATGAATGCACCAGCCAAAGCTGACACAATTGGGAAGTGTGCGGCATGTGGTGCACTGGCAGTAAATAAGATTTAAACTCAGCGCGCCTGATGTAAATTAAAATGCAAAGTTCAAATTAATTCATAGTTGATTAAATGCCAGATGAAGTCGAAAATAAATTTCTAATTTTCTTCGATTTAATGCAGTTTTCATTAACCTTGAGCAGCCCTGAACCCTGAACTTGAACAGTCCATTAAACATTGAAATTTTCAAGTGAATTACAGTTTTCTGAGCCTCAGCTAACGGCTCGCTGCTGAAGTAGATAGCCGATTTTCTCATTAGCGCAATTTTTGGCATGCACCGCATAAGCATAAGTTTCATTGGAAAAGTTTGCCAATCAGAGGATGGAAAAACTGAAATCAGTAAATACACCTGCGCAACGCGAGTAGCAGACAATGAGTCGTTTTTTTTATACAAATCCTTAAAGAGAGTCCGGAATCTGTAAGCATTGAGCATCGAAACTTTGTATATACATATGTATATGTATATAGTATATTTGTATTATTATATATTTGTATATATATAAAAGTTGCCGTGTTTTAAGCCCATGGCGTGCTGTTCAAGATGAGTTATGTGCCTGGCATGCAAAGACAATGTCACTGATATGGGCAACAGGAAACCGGCCCAAAGTTTGGAACTGGAACAGGATGTGAATGCTTGCGGCTTAGTAAGTGCAAACATGTTCGATTCTCAGCTGCTGCAGGCTTAGCCAAGTTTGAGGCCAAGCTCTTTTTTTTTTTTTTTTGGGCAATGCTCACACATTCCGTGAAGCAGGCCATTTAATTAGATTCGGTTTCTGGCAGCGGCGGAAACAAAAGCGGTAAACAAATTTCAATTTATTTAAGCGATATTTGCGCCACACCTGTAACCATAACCAGAGAGCGAGAGAACTGAACTAAACTGAACTGAACTGTGGCCAATCGAAGGCAGCGACCAAATTGAAGGAATGAAATTTAATCAAGCAGATGGTTGCGATTTTTTCCGCATACTTTCAAAAGGTATGGCTGAAAACATTTTGGTCAATCAATGGTGAAAAATTAAGTAGATTTTTAAGCGTTTTCAGCTGAGCTGAATAAGTTGCAAAGTTTGCGGCCGGCGGTTAACCCGAAGCCCTTTAATAACAGCATCCGATTTTTAAAAGGGGCTCGTGAAGCGCTCCTTTATAGAAATTTGGTTTCTCTGCTTTATTGCACGGCATGCACACAATGTGGGCAGCCTCAGCCACGCCCCAAAGAAGAAGTTGTCATATATGTTCGGCAAAATATTTGGCTTGACCTGTGTAAACTTTGCGGGCATTCCTAGGGCTCCCAAAAGGTCAGCCAGCTGCTAAAAGGCTTCGTGTCAGAAAGTTAAGCAATAAAATTTACACTGGACAAACAAAAATACAAATAAAGCGACGTTAAGTAAAGGTTTGCAGCTATAAAAGGGCTTAACTCAATACAAATTGTGGACGGAGCTGTGAAAAGAAGAATATTTTGCCCGAGAGTATTTTTTCAGAGTATTTTTTGGATACTTAAAAGTAGGGCATATCGAATATTTCAAATATTTTTACGATGAAACTGTAATATGATATTGCGAAGCAATGCTAAAGAATTTATATTGAGCAGGTGCTGTGAGCACTGTAAGGCCATGATATTGCACTGTCTCGATTATGCTCCGAAATTAAAAACAATTAAATTTTCATGGCGTAAAAAATGAAAATTGGTTGAGTGCGATGTGCATCCTGCTGCCGTTCAGCTCACATTCACATTTTCATATTGGCGCCAGATGGATAATATAAATATAATAGATATGAGAATGGCAAAAAAAAATAAAAAATAATAATAAGAATTGTGAATTGTATATTTGGGTTATTCACTTATACCTAAATACTCTAGAAATATGGTTTAAAATGAATGAAACATGTATGTATTCCTTGTCCGATCCATCAGCTCTTAACATCTTATATCCATCAGCTCTTAATACTATGTGTATACATATAAATAATATATGCATTTCTGTTCAATATACATTTTATAACAAAACTGTACTTTTATGGCAGGATAAACGTGAACGGGGGGTTCAGAACCATCTAAAGCTTTATAAGCTCCCATAAAATTTTTAATGGGGATATTTTTCCATTGTGAAATAAAATATTGTATAAATTTGAAAAGCTTAACTTACGGATGCTTAAAAGCTCTAAAGCTTTTGTATCCTTGAAGCGTCCGCATATAAGCATTTGACTTATCCGTGTCCTAAACCGACTGAAACATTTTGAATTTCTTAAGTAACGAAAATTTTACAACGTCTATTACAATAAGCATTCCTTTTAATTTATATACATTGTAAAATCGATTATTATATATTGAAAATTAATTTGCTCGACTATTTAGGTAAGTAAATATTATAAAGAAAGGTGTGTTGGTCGTGAATATTGTAAATATATATCATGGCAGTAAGACCTATAATAAAATAAGAATGTTCAAAAAATTAATTAAAATCGAGGATAAAACTAACCCCCTACAATAGCCAAAAATAGATGTATATTTAGCTTACCAATAAATAAACAATAAATTACCTAATGCTCTGCAAAGAAATCTTGGCATAAACAAGACTTGTCAATACATAAACAAAGCAGAACAACAACAACAGCGACAACAACGGGGCCAACCGGCAAATAGCTCAATAACAAAAATCAGCTGTTTGGTTGTCGCTCTCCGAAAGCTCGGCGAGTTTACTTCAAAAGCTGCCGCGCATCCCAACTTACCAAGCGGGTCAACGTTGCGTATGCGTTACATTTCACTTTCGTTGCGAACAGAGCCGACAGTTAGCACGAGGATGCGGAGAAGCACGACGACGAGGGCAGGAAGGACGATTGGCGGCCGCGTGCAAAGCGCTGCCTTTTCAATTTCAATTTCAGTTCCCGTGACAACCTCAACGCGTTCAGTTCTGTGCCACTCGGTGAAAAAATAGAGCCACAACGTGCGCAAGTCGCGTGTGGAATTTCTGCTGAGGTACTTCTTGTGTTTGTTGTTGTTATGGATGTTCTACTGGGCGGCCCAGATAAGTAGGCAACGCGGCTTGTGCAAGAAACGGTCCAAGTCAACCGCTCGATGTCAAGTGGCAGCCGCAGCCACAACTTCAAGTTCCTCAACTTCTATATGTGTAGAAACTTCTGTGTGTGTGTGTGTGTGTCTGGGTGAGAGAGTTTCTGTGTCTGCCGCTTGCGTGTTATTGTCTAAGCTTAAGGCGTCCACAGTGCACAGCCCGCATTTGTAGGTTAGCGTCCGAGCAAGCGTAAGATTTTTATGAATGAATTCAAGCCAGCAAAGGCAACTGCCACGATGTCTGTGGCCATTGTGGGATGTGGTCCGAAAGCCATGTCGTGCCTGGCATATCGATAGCGTTGCTTTTGTCCATTTCCGCTTGCATCGACAGCAACGTGGCCATCAAACTCGTTGGCATCAGCTGGTGTTTGCCTTAATGAGCTACAATTGCGGCCAAAGAATCTGCTCAAATTAAGCCTAAGATATTAATGATCACGCCAATACACTTAAACATAATATTTCTTGAAAAAAAAAAAAAAAAAAACTATATATAATGTTCACTTATTGTAAAAAAAAAATGCAAGCAAAATGTATTTTCTTATCTCTTACGCTAATGAAATTTCTTTCAACTTTTCAGTTGAGTAGGTCTCATTCACAGCTCAAACTTCCTACAAATTATTTATGCTACTAAGCTTTGTCGCTTTCTCCTATGACAAATTCTTTACATTGTTGCGTTGTTCAGCGAAGACATAAATAAAAATCCAATAGAAATTTTCGTATCGGGCGTGCCCGACTATTAGACACCCTGAACCCCAGCCGCTGCCTCAAGCATTCCATATACAAAAATAAATATAAACACGCACGTCACTGAGTGTGAACTTTCCTTTTCTTTTCATTTCTCTGACATTATACAAAATGAATTATTGTCTGATGTTAAGGAAAATTCAAGGTCATAGGTATGGCACCCACACCAAAGTGCGAATACTCTGCCAATAATAATAATTTAGTTGTTTAATTCTAAAAAACAATTGAGATATCATCTTTGCATGCCTGACAACATCCCCTGTATGTCTCTTTCTATCAGCAACATCAAAATAAATAATATATATTTTTAAGTTAATCGACTTCCAGTCTGTTACATACTTTGTCACAAAACCCAGTTAGCCCCTTCTCACTTTGCTCAGGGTATACAAAATTGAGTTAGCAGGGGATGCCACATTCTTAAAATTTCTCTGGAGTGAGCTTAATACTTTGACATCTATAGGATAATGTACTTACGAAGTATTTATACTTGGGCTTCAGTCAGGTTTCACAGCTTTGTCAGCTTGGCATTTTGAGGTTTCGTCAGCTTGATACAAAGAAATTATTATGTTATATTGTCAAGGAAACAATGCTTAGCTGTTGACTAGCTTGAAATGGCTAAAATTATTTCTTGAAATTATATGTGAAATTTTGTCAATAGTATTCAATGGGTTAGATTAATTTAAATATTCTAATTTATGCCAATAATAAGCAGAAGTAAACAAAAACATTTATCAATACTGCAAATATTCAAATGTTATTATTTTAATGAAAAGGTTGAGTGTATTCACGCTCTTTGGTGTCCAAATCAAAAAGTCAAATTACGCAGAACAACAGCAAAATAGAAGTATAAATATATATATTATAAATGAATTTCTATGCTCAACTGGCAATGGTAATTGGTCTTTTACAAAATTTGCAATTTGTTGATGATATAAATATCCAATGATGGCAGGCGATTATAATACAAAAATAACAATTGAGCCACAATAACAAAGAAAGTCATTATGCATTCAATTTACAATTTGTTGCGCATAAACAAAAGGTAGATTCAACTAACAATTGACGTACAGTCCACTTTTGTTGGGAATTGAAAATCTCAGATATATTGCAAATATCAAGTAGATAAGTAACAGTATTGGAGTCAAAGCTTAGGACAGGCTAAAGCAAAGCCACACATAATCTCAGGCTGCAAAGGTGGTGACAGCCCCGATAAGCACATGGCATGAGCACCTTCCAGCCCAACAGCAGCCCGCAGCAGTGGCATTAACAAGAATGACATACCTCGCAGGGGGGGAGGGGCATATAGGGGCTATGGGTTCTGTTGATATGGCTGGCGTGTCGCTGCGGCTGTGGTGCCGTCGCCATGGCTGCCATTAAAGACGACACACGCCAGCCAACTGACGCCTGCTTACATTAAGGAATTCCGTTACCAGCATCGCGTATACGCGCCGTGAGCAGACGCCGGGGCGCATCTTAATTGCCGAAATATTTGTGCCGCTGTCGATGTTTAAAATTTTTACAGGCCTATTTCGCAAATTGCAGCGCGCCGTGGAACGCAACGTGCGGGCATTAGGGGCTGAAACTCCAACCGAACCGAACCAAGCCAAGTAGAGAGCCGTTCAAATCATTGCTTCAGCTCGGCTTTCACAGCTAACACGTGTTTGCCTAGCCTTAGAAAACTCATTTCGAAGGGCACTTGACACGAGGCGTAAGTCAAACGGTCAAAAGGCCACAGCAAAACGTTTTAATTGCGTCTGGCTAAAGGGATTTGCTGCGCACCCTCAAAGTAAGCCGTTTAACTGAATGGTGCGTGTATCGCAACTACAGCAGGAGCCATCACCCAACTGAGCATAGAATACCATTGGGCCCAGTCGGCTGTCTAGCCGACGGACAGGAAAGCAGCTTACAGCAGCTGCAGAGCACAGCTATCTCGCAGGCAACTGACCTCCGTCTACACAACAATCAACACAGTTCTCAAAAACATCAACTCCGTGACTTGTCTAGCAGACAATGCTGGTAAGAGCGACACAATCAGATTTACATTACGTGTACGTATAAGTGGCTGCTTGAGCCACAGTTGACTCTTGAATATTTGATAAATTCATCATGAATTAGATTTTGCAATGAAAAACATTTATACTAAGTGAAAAGCAAATCATTTTAAGTAATTTCATGAATTAAATATTGTTGAAGATAAATTTAATAAAATAAAAGGGACTTCGAATGCATAGAAATTTATTTACAATATACATAACTTAACTTAATATGAATCATAAATTTATTTTAAATTCTAATTTCAAATAAAATTACCAAAATTCTATTCATGCCAATTTCAATTGCTGCTTCAATTGCCGACTATTAAGATTCAACAATGTGTGATTCGAAACCAAATCAAAACAACTATTAATATCCTGGGAGTGTACAATTACCCTGAGAGTTCACAACTAGCTGATACACATTCATTCAGAGTGTCTGTGAGAGCATTCCAGCACAAATACAGGCACACATACATATATAGACCATGCACACATGCCACTTGCTGCACACTCCATGGCTTTCATTAGCCACAATACTACAGAAATTGTGTACTCAAATAATCTTCAGGCATTTATGGTCCAATCTTATGATATTTTCAAAATATTTATAGAAGATATTTGTTTGTAAATACCAGAAATACCAGAAAGCCATTTAAAGCTCAACCTGCCATAAAACCAGCTACACTACTTTCAATAGCTTTAAATATTGAAAATAAAATGAATTAAAATAACGACAAATTTTGTTGGTATTTCTCGTATCAGAATCAGCTTAACTGAATAGACGTATATTCATAGTCAATTAAGTCGAATAATTAGAATATGTAGGTAAAAATAAAATTGAAAATAGGGATAGCTCTTTGGCAGGTTTCTCAAGTCAAACAGACAGATGTAATACTTTCTTATATTTATCTCATGACTGATGCGACGCACTTGGGACCATCTGAATAATACCGTCAATTTAAATATGAAAACACACACATACACGCATATACTCATACACTCACACACTCATCCACTCTTAGATTAGGCATTGAAACTTATAAATTGCAAGAATTCTGACACCTGGCGCTGCCTCACTTGTTAGCCAAAGACGTCGCACTTGTTATGACAATCGTGTGCCACCCCCACCCCATGCAAGCTCCAACTATACGCAGCGTTCGAAACAGAGACGATGGCAGAATCCACTTGATGAACAAAATAAAACTCAGAGCGCAGAAAAAATGAAAGACACGCGCGAGCTGGAGACAAAAAGTCACACGAAAGTCGTGCTGACAAATTTGTGAACAAATAACAAATGTGTGCCGACCCCCGACTAGAAGATTCGCAAAAAAAAAAAACAAAACAAAACAAAATACAAAGCGAAAAGCGCTACATATAAGACGAGTGTGTATACAATGAGAGCTTCTGATGAACTTTAACAGCAAATACCAACACCTACAGACATTTTTGTAGCGAACTCAGCGGCGAGTGGTTTGAAGTGAGTTTAGGAATTTAACTGATTTGCATGCTATATGATACTTAACATCGGAACTTGGTAACGAGCTGCCTACGGCGGGCCAGCATTTTAATTAGCTGATGTTCGAAAATTTGAGGAAAGTGGATTCATCATCAACTAGACTGAATGGGTGCGTCAACAGTGCTAGAAAATATGGGTGAATCAGCAAATTTTATCTAACTGAAAACATCAGTTGCCTATGAAATGTATTATTATATTATATACTAGTTTATATACATCTATCTATCTGTTCAGTTTGTCATAAATTATTAGGAAAGTTCAATAAGACAAAAACAATTTCAGACTTAAAACTCTCCATTACATAAATAAACAGTTATTTATTTTGAAAATCTTATATCTAATTGAGTTGCCTCTCTCTCTATTTGTAAGTTCACCTTTAATCAAAAACCATAATAGATTTCAGCTAAACCTTGCCTAAAGCCACTCGAAACACATAAGTTTGTGGTATACTACAAATACTTATCTGGCAAAACTTATAAATTTAGTTGTTTCTTTCAACTCTTCAACTCCAATATTTCTAACTTATCTCTTGGCCTGGCTTTCCGGCCACCATCTCAGCCGCAGTGAATTTAAACAGAACTATGTTTCAACTTCTTTGCCAAACTTTTGCTACACATATATATATTCCGCTTGGGCTTTTCAACTTGTCACATACAGAGCATAAATCTAACACACGCACACACACACACACACACGCGGCAATCAGCATGCGACAGCAACAAACTTTTGTTCTATATTTTTTTATTTGCACTCTGGAGTTGAGGCCACAACTAGTTGGCTGCCACGAGGGGCGGTCAACAGGGCAAGTGAAACATTTGTTTTCGCCGCCGTTTACAACTTCCGGCTCGGCTTTAAGCGTTCTCAGTGGCAATTTTGCATAGGCGCGCCCCGAAGTATGCAACGGAATGCAGAGCTTTAATGAAATACACTGAGGGTAATCCACAGAGGGCCACTGGCAAAGGGCATCTGCCTCAATTTCAGTTTCGACATGGCAAATAAAGTTTGTTGTAGCTCTGGGACAACTGCTGGCTGGAAGCGTCAGGGCTTGTAGTCATTAAACTCGAAGATGAGATGTACATGCGTGCATGCCGAACAAACGGCAAGCCAAGCGCCATTGTGATCAGCACAATTCCTTTTCGATTTCTTTTGTCTGTCACCGAAGTGGGCTCCATTTGCCGCGCCCACTCGTGCAGCACAAATGCGCTGAAATGTTAATCAAATCACTCATCGAGCCATACCGAGCCACACAAACACACAACAATATGCCAATTGGTTGGCCATTGTTCTAAACTGCAATTGTGCTAACTGTGATGGATATGGCACATATATTCGAATAAAGCCAAATTGCCAGCAGCTTCGATTAATATTACGTTTTTACTTGGCAGCAGAATAAATATTTGCCATTTGTTATTTGCACAGCTAATAAATAAAATTTGTTTTCTTTCATTCAAAGCTTAAATATACTTTCAAATAGTTTAAATATTTACGCAAATATTCAATTGTTCAGCAAAAGGTTTATTAATATGAAATGCATTTAAATGTATTATATCATTCGCATAGTTCTCACCATTTGCAATCAAAATCCAGCTCCTTTTTTGTTTGTATTGAACAGAACTGAAACTACAACCAATATTTCAGCCCACCTGACACTCGTTCATGGAATTATTGGGGAAAACATTGCTGGCGCGTCTCCTGAGGGCTTTTTCACTAACTCAAATAGAGGCAGAAATTAGAGCATTAAAATTTGTTTCAAAATATGGTAATTTCAGTTTGGCAGCATTTTCTGTATATGTATCAATATCACCTAATTACTTTATCGCAACAGGGTATGTACTAATGCATTAACAATAAAGGCAGCTAGAACCACAATGTTCAGAATTTATATACTCTTTTCACTTTATGAATGAGCGTGAAACAAACACCAGTCCAACTTTTTTCTGACGCCAAAAACTGTTGTTTGCTTTAAATATTTATTTATTATTTACGTTTCCCATAAATACATCAATTTTGTGTCGAACACATTTTATTGTTTTCTTTTGTACAAACTGAAACCATTTTTTTGTCACGCCCCACATAAGAAATGTAAACAATGAGAAGGAAAAAAATAAATATATTATTTTTCAATTAATGATAAACGCTTGAAATTAAATTCATGAGTGCGAAATACATCAACATGCAAGTATATGAATTAGGTATGTTAAATAAATTTTTTAAAATTCACAAGAATTTAATCCCTAAATGAATAAAATGAATCGAGCATTCTATGAAAAATTATGAAAATAAAGCTGAAGAATAATTAAAATATAGCTGAAAATTTTAACGGAAATAATTGTTTGAATTAACTTAATAACAATTATTAAAGATTTTTTAAGGAAAATAAACAGATATTAAAATTAACTTAGTAAAATTCTCAGCTCAAGGCTAAAAAAGCTGCCTAACCACGCCCACTCTTATTTGAAGTCAATTAAGTGCAGAAAAAATATTTAATTTACCATATCTTAAATTCAAATTTCATAATTTGTATATTCAAATGTTGTTTACATTTACTGCTCCAAAATAACTTAATCTAATTGAATGTCCTGCACTGTGCTGTTTGTTTACTTCTGGCACACATCGGCGCTGTCTCGTATATGCACTCACATACAAAGTGACACACACACACATACTTCATCGCTCTCAATCTGCTTTAATGCCATATTAAGGCAGCTGAATGGAATTGAATGCGAAAAAGGCGCACACACGCACTCACACACGCACTCTCTCACACACATGTAGAACCAATATGAATACCAGCGAAGGGCGAATGCGTAAACAGCACGCCGCATACATTGACGAGGGAATGTGGCGCGAGCAACGAACGCCGAACGGAAGCAGAGCGAAATTTTAAAAATAAAATGACGCTGTAAATAGACAAAAGAAAAACATCAAGAGAAACGTCAGGGCAGAGGTAAAAGCACCAGATGACAGGGCGCAACACAGAACAGAAACAAAAACAAAAACAAAAACCAAACAAAGGAATGAAGAAACAAAATAAAATATAAAACCGAAAAACGAAATAAAATAAAAGCACAACGAAAAACTTGCTGCGAATTTTGAGTAGAGCTTTGCTTGGGTGAGCAAACAAAGTGGGAAACGTTCGGCTCCGTGGGTTATTTTTACCGTATTTATGTCTTTTTGAATGTGCCGGTTGTTTTTTATTTCATTTTTACTGCTATTCGCATTCGCTTGCTGTGTGCTAATTTATCTTGTCGTGTATGATTTAATGGTCCGCCGCACCCCTATATGCCCAGCCACCCTGCTACCCTGCCCTCTGCACAATTGTCTGGCTTCATATTTATGAAGTCACTAACGGGCAGCTACTTTCGATGCACTTCCTTATGGCAACAAATTATCTCAACGAAAATTGCAACACCAGCAACAGCGGCCACAGCATCATCATTTATGCAACGTCCCCGATTTCCCGTTTCCCATCCCCCTGCCGATCGACCGTCCGCCTGCGAACCCAACAATTTTGCAATTTAAAGCAAATTTGTTTTACCAAGTGATAAACGATGCTATTCATTGCATTTGAAATGCACTTACCGATTGCATATGAATTACAAATATACTCAAAAAAAAAAAAAAAACAAAGAATTGTGAAATCGATTTCATTGCAAACTTAGACAAATTGGCTCGAAATAGTCAACTCTTAAGAAAACAAATCAATTTAAAAATTGTTTATAAATATGTGATAATGAAAGCATTACACATTCAGTCTTAGTCACAATTTATTCGAGTATCTTTAATAATATGAATTAAATAAAATCATTATATATTTTATATGTTCAATATTTATTTATATTAGATCTATAGAATTGCATATATCATTATGTCATCAGTGGTTATTTGTCTCTGTCTATATTCTATAAACTAAGGATAACGAGATTATATTCTCTTACTTAAAAATTTATTCCGCAGCTATGTTTTCCTATTTCTCACAATAAATAAATAATTTATTAAATAGCTCAAGGAATTTTTGGAAAAAATATATATATAAATTATTATAAATAAGATATCTAATCATGTCAAAGTCAACTTTTTTCCATATGAAACCATTTTCCATTAGTTTAAATGTCTTAAGCTTAAGTTGTTGTATATCCACATTTAGTTCATTATATACAAAATATAATGCAATTTCAACAATACTCATTCTATAAATTATACTGAAATAATTGCTAAAAAAGAAAATATATTTCAAGTTTCATCTACATATTTTGTTGTTTGTTGCCAAGACAGATAAACCTATAAACAAGGCCATATCGAGTCAACCTAACAGCCCCAACGCTGCCTTCTGTCTGTTACACTTCCCATATATCTATAAAATCACATTTCTAACGAACTCAGTGCATAAATTAAATATATGCAAGCTCCAAACATTATTTATATGCTACAAGTATTTGTTCATTATGCAGAGCAAATAATAAATAATAATTAATATATGATAAATAGCAAATAGTGAATTGCATATAATGGCCAATAATTAATTTTAAACATTTTTACCTTTGCCCCGAATCCATATATTAAATTATACAAATGTCAAATTTTAATTCATTCATTGGTAATGGCAGCAGTTAGTAAACCAATTTTAAATATTTGCGAGTAAATTGAATAAATTCATAACATCATATAATCATACATTATGCAAACAGATATCAATTTGAAAGTGCTTTAAATTTGAGCATTCCTATTAATATCATTTGGACCACGGGCCAACCTTGTGGATATTTTGATAACTTAATGCCAAAAATACACCTAAATTCCGGTGGCGTATACGTAATATGCTTCATAATTGCCGCTGACAATTTCGCTTGCTGCCAAATGCAAATATTTAAATGAACTCGCATTAAATTTGCATTTGATAAGTAGTCAAAGTTATTCGGGCATGCTATTAATGCTGTTTATTAAATTTGATTATGTGTATTTGACTGCGCACAAATAAACTAAAAGTTGTTTCATGCCAGACAATAAAATATTTTTAAGTGCCGACGGCATTCGCAATACTCAACAATATATTCATAAAGTCATATGTCATATGTGTTAAATAAGTATCTGATTTCAGCTCCTTAAGCATAAAATGCACTTATTTGCATGAATAGATTATGACTAATAATGAGTGCTGTGAATGCCGTAAGCACTTTGAAATATTTTATTGGCTTCCAATTATTTCGGGCTTGTTTTTTTAATATATAATACATATTTACTATTTGTTATTTATTATAAATTAACATACTCTGAACTCACATAATTCGGCAGGCAATCACGATATGAATCACTATGAATATTCATTAAACTTATATTGAAGGACAACTTATTATTTTTAACAATATGATACCTCTCCCGTTACCATATCTCTTTCTTTGACCGTCTACTCGAAAAGTATACTTTTAAATGCCTAATTATGTATATAATTACCATATATATTAATTACCATATATTCAATTTAATTATATTTTAATTAACATTTTAAACTATTTTTTCAATACAATATCCAGCAGCTGTCGTTTGCGAGCTAATATAAAGAAAACTTTTAAAGTAATTTCTCTTTAGTCCAAAGTAGACAAATATCTCTGTCAACCTTTCGATTATCTACAGCAAATTTATTTAATTTGATTAGTAATGAAATGCGTCTGCGTAGATCTAGTAAATATTAGTAATTAACACAGATTGCTGTGTGCAAACATTTTTCTATCGGCACGAAGTGAATGAGTCGAGTCTGCCACGATAAAGAGTCGCTGCAATTAGAGACATTCAGAGAAATTAAACTCAGCCAAGGAGCAAATTAATGAGGACAAGTCACTGCACAGCCAGAGCCGTGATTTATGTCGTTTGTGGGTTGTGTAGGGGGCGTGGCAGAGTCAGGTGTTTGGGCCATCGCAGCGGGTTGCATTCGTGCGGCAACTGTTGATGTCTGGCCATGGGAATGGCAAAGAGACTATCATTATACTCCTCGATGGTGGTCACTAATTTGCGTCACGATTCGGCGACCGGGTGTCTTTGTGGCCACGGCAGCCAACTCGACGGGCATCTCATTAGTCGCCTCTAATTAGCGAATGGCCTCGCTCACAAAATAATGTTACGCTGCAAATTCAAGAAACCAATTTCTTAAGTCCCTAAATAAATGTTATTTTAAACTTGAAATTTGCAATCCAAGCAATAAACAAGACTAAGAACAAATACAAAATTTTATAAAACTCTTAAATTTCACACAACCGTTAGCAAAAGCTAAACCCAGAGCAAGGCTGAAGTCAAAATCAAGACTGGCTAAATCGGGACACCGTTTTGCAGCAATTACAAGCCGCTGTACGGCGAAAGGAAGGAGGCCAACACCGACAGCGCCCAATGAATGAAAAACATAAAAGGAGTAGAAGAAGAACGGAAGGAATTTGGGAAAGTCCGTAAATATGGCAGCGCAAGCTGTGCTTCGCCCTTCAGCTCTTGCATACCCAGTGCCTAGTCGGAGGCAAAGTTATTATTAGGTTTTACAAATTTATGTAACAGGCAGCAGAATGATGAAATTTATGTCTATAGGTAAACAAAAGTTAGATTAAAGCTTATTTGATTTATATAATAAAAATATATATTATATGATATATAATATTAATAATATTTTGTTAGCACACATAGAAAAATGTACTTAGGGTATCCTCTAGTCAATCACTCGCAGCTATGACTGCATTTGCCTGAATTGATTTTTGTGCAAAAATAAAATTCGTAAACTTGAGAGATTTGTGTACGCCGGGTTAAGAAGAGGAAACTCGAAGATTGCTCGAAAAAAGAACAAACCGTTGGAGTAGAAGTCAAAAGGGTTAAGTGAAAGCTGTTGGAGAGGCTAAATTTCTGAATTGCTGTGACATTCGCTAAAGCCAAAGCATTTTGGCAGTTAAATGAGTTTTCCGAGTAAAATATTGCGATACGCGTTAAAGATAAAAAGTGATAAGCGTGGAAGAACTGCTGGAAGTGAATTGAAAATCGCATAGCTGTTATTGATTTTACATTAGGAATGAATAACAAATAAATTAATATAAATAAAATAAATTTTAAAAATTAATAATTGAATAAAAACTAAATTAAAATAAATAATTAAATAATTTATCAACTCTGATTCAAGTATGTAAAACTGAAAGTCTTAAGTAATTCGTTAGCTCGAATGTTCCCTCTTCAGCTGTAATTAGCGCACAGACTCTATGCTCGGTTAGATAACTACATTCAAACAGCGCAGTTTGTGTGCCAACAAAATGTTTATCAGAGTCACGCAAGCAAGTTCAGTGAACTCATTATAACGCTTGGTAAACCGCAAAACTTCAACGCTCGGCGAACGTGAAATTTTAATGGGTGACATCTCATGACATACGACAGAGAAGGCTTTAACCGCATGGAGACTAATCCGATGTGCCGTCAAAAAGCCATAAACTTCTCACACACTTTGCAATCTACAAATGTTTTGCCACGCCTTTCATTCCGTTTGGCTAGATGCCATCACGTAGCGCAAAAATATAGAATTTGCCTGACAAGCTGCTCAAGATCTTGGCTAAGACTAAGCTCTACAGCTTGGCTAGCAGCCATTTCGTTACTTCACTCGATTTCCTGGCTATGCGTGTATGTGAATAATTGGCGTCGCGTGCAGTTTGTCAATGCTCACGCAGCTCGAATTAACTCGTTTAGCTCATTAGCGCTAACTGGCGGACTGACGCCTGGGCAAAAATTCAACTCGCTGTTGGCCAGCCGCTAATTGGGCATGCAAAATAAAAGTTTTCGTAGGAAACTTTCAAGCGGACAGCCGATGGCCAACGGGCAGAAGGATTATATCCGCTTTTCGCGATTCTCGCTCCGTAATCCTTTTCAATTTGAATGTAAATGAGTTAACTCAACGGCCACACAGGTGCGAATGTGGCAATTTGTGTGGGCAAAAGACACGTGCCACTACAGCACCAATACTCGCGCATACGCCACTCCTGCGGCTCGACTCTGCCAGGCACCGCAACTGCCGCACTATGCATACAAATGCATGCACATCAGCTTTAAAGGACTTCGACGCCACTTGCCACGCATGCCGAGCATATGTTGCGGCATTCGCGCCTTTTTACGTCAGTCCAAAGATTTACTATATATGTGTGCCAGTTTTCTATTCACAATTTCCTAGATCAAATATGAATTTGAAAAGCGATTAACATATATTAGGAATTAGCTACTAACACCTCATTCATCTGCAGTCTTCACTTAAATACATTTAAAATATAAATTACATAAGATTATTTCTTTTACTATATTCGACGTGTTGCTGTTGGTAATTCACATGTTTTTTATTGCCCTACCTAATTAAGCCACTTAGCGTTGTTTCTTGGTCTCGCGGGTTTTAACAGGTTAAACTTACAACCGCAACGTAAAAAAATTGCAATAATAAAATTCCACAGACACTTTTTTTCAAATTACCTATATTATGGCTACTACAGTGCGTCTGTGTGTGTGTGTGTCTGTGATTATATACATATCACTGCATGTGTGTTTATCTCTTTGCAAACAATTTTAGTTCCATTTGTGGAACGTTTCTTTTTTTTAACAAACTTTTTGCACGAGTTTTACGCATAGTTTCACTGTATTTCAATTAGAAAACACAAGCAGCCGCAGAGCTAACACATTTTCTGCTCTGGCTGGCGGCAGCATCAAAGGATATTCGCGCATTTTGCAGCACTGTTTGGTATTGCGGCACAGATAAATAATGCTAAATGGGTCAGCAGAAACTAGAAATTGGACAGAAATACAAACTAGAAAGAACAATCAGGCCAAAAGAGTTGCATATTGAAGATTTGTTATTGTTAGATTTGTTATATTAAAAAATTTCATTAAAATTAAAAAAAATTATCTATAAAATGCACACTATTTATGAATATATAAGGCCTTACCTTGCTGCATTTTTATTTAATGTTATATATAACATAATATAAATAATAGTAGAAGTCATTCAATTTATTTTTTCCTTTTTCCCCATTATGATTTTGGCCTAGACCCATGGCAATTTTGTATATTTGAGAGAATTGGAAAACACAAGCGTAAACAGCAACTAGTATACTTCAGCTCATAATCCGGCTGGTGCCAAAAAACTGGGGCATGTCCGCAATATGGTCCGAAATAGAATTAGTTGACAGCCAGATTGTCCCCAAGCAGGTCGCCAGTTGAGCTGGGCGAAGTTGGTGACGTGGTGAAGTGTCTGAGCTGAAGCTGTAGCTCAACTGGAAATTCAATTAACCCAATTGGTGGACTTGAGCGACGTCTCGGGTTAGACCAGCCACTCGTTAGCCGTCGCAATTCCCCCAAAAATATGCTCTTCATTATTATGAAAGCCCCGGGAAGGCAACGACAGCGGCGCGCAAGGTCAAAACGTATTAAATGGGCTTAGGATAGGCAGAGCCCCCCAAAAAAAAAGGGTTGTGCTGACCTACCAAAGCTGAGCAAAACAAATTCCTGCCATGCAATAAAAATCGCAGCACAAAAGAGACGGAAAAATCAAGTCAAAAGGGGCCAAAGGAAATTTCACTATATAATTAAATTCTTGCAGATGTGTGAGTAGCAGCGCAAATGCGAGACTATTTGTAGATCTCTTTGGCAACCATTGAAATATAATGGAAAATGTTTATGCTGACCCCAAGCAAGCCACAGCAGCAGAAGCGGGACTGGCAATATCTATGGACAGCCTTCGCTCTACAAATTTGTCTGCATAAATTTACTAAAACGAATTTACGAGTATTTGGTATAGTTTTTGTGTTTTCTACAGCTGAGCTACGCAAGTGTGTGTGTGTGTGAGTGTGTATAGGAGTTGTCTTACAGATGATGCCAGCACATTAGACCTGATTATAGAGATGAGTATAGATGGTACACAAGAGATTTTATAATTTCATTTTAATTTTTTTAATACATATATTTATTTCTTATTTTCTCCCTAGAATTCATTAACAACTCAAGCTTAGATTATTTACTAAATTAAACGTAAATTTTATTAGCTATTGGCTAGTGTAAAAGGCTTACAAATTAATGGGACGGGAATTAGTTGTCTTGCGAAACGGTTGACGTGGACCTTAAGTTAATTATTATATTGAATTGAGCACAAGATATTAATCTTAATTTTCATATTTGTTCTATAATGGACACATGATATGTTGCATCAGATACGTATCAGCCTTTTGTATAGTTAGGTACTAGTTCGAACCGAAGGCATCAAACCAGGGTTTTAAGACTATATAATTGAGCTGGCTTTCTTTGAAGTTATATATTTTAAAATTTAAAAGGCATGCGTAAATATATAGAAAATTTAGTATCAGCTTGTTTCAAATCTTTTGATTAATAAACCTGACTCCTATAGCCGAAAATCATGGTTTATAAATTGAAATGAGAAACAAAATAATATTCAACAGAAATTTATGAATACTTCAATAGTAGAGTAATCTAAAACTTTTCCTTGTAAACAAAAAGTTTAAATAACACGGTCTGCTGACTATGCCATTCACATGTCTTACTCATACAATAATACTGATATCTACTATTTATACTAAATCTACTCAACATCTCTTTATACTACTTCATTCAGTCCCCTATGTCACCTTGTATCAATTCATAGAAATCTTCAGCAGCTTGCCAAACTCTAACTACATTCTTACTCTAGTCAAGTACTTAACATATTTATTCTTTGCTGAATCAAACAAAACATTTTCATCATTGGAATTAGCGCAACATTATTCGCTGTGAAAGACATTAAAGTAAGTAGATCTAGCTTTCACAGTCCAGTTAATCTGACAGCCCTGTTCTCTGCACAGACATTGCAGCAGCTGATGTGATATGCCCAAAGAACAGGCTAAATCACTTAGCTTGATTTGTAAGGGAAACAAATTGTAAGCCGTGCTAGGCCTCAGGCTTAACATCTGATGGCTGAAATTAGACATTTGTAGGTGGTTTCGCCCACGCCACGGCAGCAGTTAATTAATATTTATAACACATACTTCAACGTATGTATCTGCACGACATAACACAATTAATGTAATTGGCTGACATTGTGCGCAAATAGTCGTAAATCATTTATCATCGCAATCTATGTTAGTGAGCAGCAAATACATACATACATTGTCATACATAGTTATTTGTGTATGTGTGTGTGTGTGAAGGCATATCGATCTAGTTGGAGAAAAGTGAAAGTGGCTCTCGACAAACGAATTTTCTGAGATTTTTGCTTTATTACCCTTACACAACTTAAGTGTTGAGCGACTCGTTGGACGCTCAAACGTCGCCAAGTGAGGGTAAGCGATACAGCGCCAAGCGCTCTGCTCAGGTAAGGAAGGCTTTGAGCTCAGCGTAAATCAAATAAAATGCGAATAAAAATGTTAAGTGGAAAGCGCTCAGAATTTTCGTTTACTCGAATATGCAAATTGCTTTTAGCACTGATTCTTGCTTCGCATAAAACGTGTGCCCAACGCCGACTTTAATGCAGGTGTATTAGTGGATGCCATTGGTACATATATGTAATAATATATATATGTAAATATACATACTTATAAATAAATATACTATGTATATACATATATTTATATGTCTGTGCACTTTGTATTATGTATATGCATGTATATAGCAGCAGAAAGTTCTATACCCGCAAGTGTTTTTCATTAAAATGTCTGAGATTCTCCTTCAAGCAGCGGACAGAATTCATAAACATTTCTATATGCATAAATATACATATAAACATATATTTATGCATGTACATGTATGTATGTACATTTATATATGTATATACATTTATTTATATATATATATATATATATGTATGATGCATAGAAAATATGACATTATGCGCAGATTTTGTACTGGAATTTTTTTCTGCTAGCCGCTGGTTGAATTTCTTCTTTCTCTCTCTCTATCTCTCTCTCGTTCTCTCTTAGCCTCTCTCTCTCTCTCTTTCGCCCTCTCACTCTCTCTCCCTCTCTCTCTCTCCCTCCCTCTCTCTCCCTCTATCCCTGCCTATTAAACTGCTTGCCCCTCTTTCTCTTTTATTTTTATTTTCTATATTTTTGGCGGAATTTTAATGATGAATGGGCCTAAAAATGCGGCTGTTCGAGAGTATATATATACTCTTATTTATGTGTGTGGATGATGTTTGCGTGTGCTTAGAAAAAAATCAGCATAAATTTGCTCAAATAATGTAATGTAAATTATTTTTAAAATTTCCCAACACTGCTTTGCGAAATTTAATTACTTGGCATTACGGTAAGAAAATAAATTTCAACTAAAGCTAAAGCTGGCACAGCATAAATTACGTTGTAAAAAAATGCCGCATAATTTATATTCTTATTAGGCTTAAGCAGCATTGCTCTATAAGAGTAATGGCCCTAGGTTGCAGATTAAAGGTTTCTATATTGAAATTGAATTAAATTATATTTTAATTGAAATAAATTAAATGAATTTTTCTTCATTTCTTTTTTTTTATTTATTTATTTTTTGTTTTTTGTTTTTGTTTAACATAAATTTGCAATGTTCGATACATGTTTAAAAAATATTTATTGACAGATTTTCTTAAAAATTATCAGTATTTATTCAAATTTGTCTTCATTGCTTTTTTTTTTTTTTGTCTTTTGTTTACATAAATTTGTTAAAGCATTTTATGGAATTTTTTATAAATATTAATTGCCAGATTTTTAAAAAATTGATTTGAATAAATTTCATAAATTACTTTCTCAACATTTTTCATATTCATATTTTATAAAATGTTATTATTATAAGTAATTTATTAAATTTATTCAAATCAACTGTTTTATCCATTATGATTTATATATATGCTCATGACATTCTAATGTAACTTATTTACTAAGATTATACCCTGTACGAGGTAGACAATAGATGCCTGCTCAGAGGATAAATATTGCTAGCTTTTTCTCAGTTTTGATTCAACGCAAGGTCAACAGAAATGTCATTATAGTCAATCGACATTTAAGGCAATCAAATAGCCCAAGCACAAGTACAAAATCGAATTACTCGAGGGCCAATAACAACAATAAGTAAATCAACTGACAGCAACAACATCAACAGCAACATCAACAACAATAACACAACTTTAACAACTATACTAACGACAGAAAACTTTTTGAATACAATTACAACAATCAACGGCACATCGGCAACAAAATCAAAGATTACTAGAAAATCACTTTAGCCTGTATGTACGTACGAATATGAGTACTCTTATGTAGAATGGAAAACTTTCATATGTGTGTGTGTATGTGAGTGTGTGGGTGCGAGAGTGTGTGTAATCTATGTGTGCATACATATGTACGGAAATTGCGCCAACAAATTCAAGTTCATATTGAGTCTTTGCTTTGCTTGCCACTAATTTTTGCACAAACAAAGAGACGAGGACGACGTTTTCACTCAAAGCCCAAACACACACACACACATACACACGCACACACACACACACAGAGTAAGACATCAACATAACATGGCCAACAGCTGGAACGGTAATAAACAACAAGCAGTTAAGGCAGCAACAACAACAACAACAAACAACTGAACCATTGAAAATCCTTCGCTTTGCGTGTGTTGCGCAAGAGATTTTTGTCGCCAAGAGCAGCCGGAGCAGGCGTGATGGAAAAAAGAGTAACAAAAAACACACACACACGCACACACACACAAAGAACAAGCGAAACTTTGTGCGATGCTGCAAGCACTGCACACAAGCACACACCAACACACACACACACACACACACACTTGGGCTTCTGTTGGTTATCGAGAAAAAGCAAATCACGCGGCGTATACTTATTGCAGCCCACAGTGTCAAGAGTCTGGGAGCCTGGCTGTAAAACATTTTGGGCTTCCTTTATATAAGTTTTGCATGCGCAGCAACAAAAGGCGCATGCAATCAAAACAATATCAAACTTGTGCAGTCTACACAATGTTGAGGTATGGGAGAATATATACAATATATTCATATAAAAAGACTGAAAATCAAATCGATTTTATTGAACAAATAAAAGC
The DNA here is from genome assembly GCA_035045145.1 of Drosophila meridionalis. Classification (NCBI taxonomy): domain Eukaryota; kingdom Metazoa; phylum Arthropoda; class Insecta; order Diptera; family Drosophilidae; genus Drosophila; species Drosophila meridionalis. Next base: position 5,835,586 of record JAWNPG010000020.1, on the reverse strand, counting down.
TAGTATTTTTAATAATGGTATATATTCAAGCGTTTTCAGCGTCATTGGAAATTATTTTTAATTTATTCTGGTAACAATTTTCTATTCCCCAGCGGAAAATAACTACTTCTTTCCATATATTTTAACTTGAATTTGTTTATGCAAAGGCAATTCCAAGTCGAATCGAATCTTCATTATTCAGCTCTCCATAAATTACAATCTAGCTTTCTTTCATTATATTTCGCAACCGAACTTTGTGTAGCAAACCTATCAGCGCAAGAATCCGCACAGAAACCCAAACCCACGCCAATGCTCGTTCCTAACCGAACCACAGTCAACAAACGAATGCGGGCAACGACAGTGGCTTTATCCAAATACCCAAAGTTTGCTTTTGCCACAATTTAAATTGAAATTAGTAAAGGAAGCAGCACAGCAGCTCCTACGTAACTTAACTTCGAGCTAGAGAAGCCGTGCAGCTATTCCGTTCGAAATTCAAAAAGCTCGCATAAAGAAGTGCAAATAAAAGCCGAGCTGAGTTAGTTTATTTACCAATGTTGATAAATACTTCAGGTGCGGTATTTTCCAAAGAATTTATTTATTTTACTTTAATAAAATGCAAACAGATGGATTTCACAATCATCAGTTTAACAGCTGTGCCTGCGGCCAAGCTTAAAGTTCAAGTTGTGAAATGCTTTGAGTCTAGCTCAATTAGCACACAGCTGCTTAGCAACGGGTTCCTTTTTTCCCATCAAAACAACATAAAACAATTTATGCAACAGCATCCGGCACTGAATAAAGCACGGCGAATCATTTGTCAGGGGTAACTAGAGCAACCACGTAATTGAGTTATTACACCTGCTGCCAATGTTAGCAAATTTCAACAGCAAAAAATAAAAACAAGAACAAGTAAGAGAGCTCTAGTCGGGACTAGGATTTGAGCCGACTATGCGATACCCTGATACCCTGTAAAGAGTTGATATTCCAAGCATTCGATGCTTCTTTCATGCACACATACATAACAGACAGCACACACATACATTACGGCGCAATTTAAGAGCTGCTATACTAGGGCTGCACTAATGCATTTTAATATTAGATATTAATTGTGATATTACTTTTTCAAAGTCCAAAAAAATACACAATCTTGGTATTGATTGATTGACCTAGAGATTTACTGTGTAGGTCTGTGTACACAGTAATTCTCTAGATATTTCGTATTGTAGTTACGCTTAAAAAATAAGGTCAAATTTTCGATTTTTATCAATTATAAAGAAAATGAGCTCAGTTATGAAAAACAAATAAGAAATTTGTACTATGTATGGGCCACACGATTTTAGATTTAAAATAGCAAGTCTCTAGCCTTAGTGGTTTACGAGATCTCAGCATTTATACGGACGAACACGAAGACGGACTGACGAACATGGTTAGATCTACCTAGCTTGCCGATGAAGCATATATATACACTATGAGGTCTGTCAAGTCTGTTTCATACATTCTAACAAAATCATTATACCCTAATTTAGCATTCTCAATGGGTATGAAAATAAAGAAATTACTCGCTGGCATAGACCTTTTATTTTTGGATGTAAGCTGTAGAGAAATTGTAAATGTTTCAATTCTTGAGTTAGGTGTTCATTAACAAGTTAAGAAATATATATTTTATATTATATTTACTGTTATTATTATAAATGCAAGAAAAATCCTAAGCCCTTTTTAAATTTCGGTGTAACTATTTATATTATTTTATTTCATTTATTTATTTATTCTATTTCATACATTATTTTGAATTCTTGATTATTTAAAATGTAATGGCCAATTACATATGAAATATGCCTAGCTATAAGCTGCAAGCTGCAAGCGAAAGCATCTGTGTTATTTAGGCTGATAAACTATCAGAAACCCTTCAAGATGTTGGGTTGAAAGTTAAAGTGCTTACGAAAACCACTCATATTCTCTTAGGGCATTCAGAGCATATGGTAAATAAAACAGACACGCGCACGGAGGACTCTCGCTCTTGGCAACTCAGAGAGACACCTAACAGGCACTTGATAAGTGTGGCTATGAGTGGCGGCTGCTTCCCCGGCACCGGTCACCACTTACCGCACATTGTTAGTTGTGAAGATGCCGCCGAACTGAGAGAGCTGAGCCACGTATGTGAGGCCTCAGTGAATGCATATGTATGTGTGCGTATTAAAGATGCTCCAGATAGACCAGCAAACACTCGCTCGCACACTAACTGCCGATTGCTGTGTGTCAATATGTATGTAAATAAGCGGGAGAACAAGTGGTTATAAATTTTCAAGGAAGCTGCCGTTTGCCAACAATATTATGTATACGCCATCGAGGCCAAAAGCCGTCGAGCAAGAGTAAATCCGCACGCATCTCTTCCTATTTGTATGTGTGTAAGCGAGTATTTACTGGAGGCTGTCTATCTGGGTGTGTGTGTGTGTGTGTGTGTGTGTGTGTGTGTGTGTGTGGCTAGATGTGGGTGGTTGTATGGGTCGATGTAGGTGTGCCTTACTAATAATGCCCTTAAGAAAGGACACGCTACGCAAACGCAAAAATACCAACGAACATAGAGGCAGCAGCAAAAAATTGAGTTAAATAAAATAAATGAAAGCGAATATGACGGCAAAAACAAGCGAACTACGAGAAGCGGGCAGCGAGTGCCGAGATGAGAGTTACCCAAAGACCGATGAGGTGTGCATAAGTGTACGGTTTTCCACTCGCAGAGTGGTGAGAGTGGGGTCAGAGTATACTATATATTGTGCAAGTACACTAAAAGTGCCCGAGGCCTGCCCAGTTAGCCACATCGCACTCCCTATCATCAAGCAGCGTACTACGTATTTGTGTTTTTTATTATTTTTCGCTTTTATTGCTCGCATCCTTGAAAGTTTTTAATATGTTTATTTATATAAGCATGCTAGGACGCGCCGTCAATTTTGCTGTTGTTGTTGTTGTTTATCGCTCCTGGCCGCCGTTGCTGCTGCTGCTGCTGCTGCTGCTGCTCTTATAGCTATTGCTTGGCCCAATCCTGTCCGCTAGTTACGCGCTTATTATGTTCCCCATAAAATCACATAAAATTAAAAGCTATTTTGCTCTTGAAAGCGCTTTTACTTTTCCATTTTGACGATTAACTAGATGCTCGTGACTACAGTAAACACCCTTTGGCCTTTTTCCAGCACCTCACCTCACAGTGCCCGTCATTAAAATGTTGACTGATTTTGAAAAGGGCTTTAAGGTCACCTACTGAGCTGAATGTGTCAAACTTTTGCTAAAAATTCAATTACAATTACGTTTTCCAGGCTTAATATAAACTGTGCTGCTTAACAGTCGTAGAACCTTCAGTTATCAGCATCAATCATTTATTTATAGTTTGTATAGTAAAATTAAAACAATGAAAACTTTTTTTATAGACAGTTGAGAACTGTTCTGTGACCTATAATTGTATTTCAACATTTATTTATAATTAATTTCATTAATTTTTTGTTTACTTCAGATCCAGTTCAGACCTGTCGTGTGACCTATAATTACATTTAAATATTTATTTATAATTAATTTAAGACTTTTTTACTTTAGATACAGTTGGGACCTGTTGTTTGACTTTTAACTATATTTAAATATTTATTTGTATTTAATTTAATGTTTTTACTTCAGATTCTAATCATCTTCATTGTCATCTACAATTTGTTGTTGACAACATTTATTTCTTATATTATTGCCAGTAATCTGTTTTCCTAGAGGCCATGAAGTGGCTGGTAATTGCCTAACGACAATAACAAGCCTTAAACACTCAATCTGTAAGCAGCTTGTCAGTCAAGAATTCCCTTCTATTATCAACATTATCAACAGATTTGATAAGCAGCTTCCATTTCATTTGAAAATTGTATGAAAGCAGAGTAGAGCTCAGCTCAAGCAGTTTGCATTTTCTGTCTGTTTACCCTCAAAATATATAATTTTCTAATGAGAAGACAACGCTTGCTGAGCTCAATATTGTATTTAGAATTTATAACAATTTAAGCAATGGGTAAACTAAATTCACTTTGCCTTATTAACTTAATTACAAATCTCAATGTCTGCACAACTGCAACAATTAACAATCCTATTTATACAGCTAGTTTACATGCCTCTCGCTTAACCTTTGAACGATTGACCTGACCCCATTGTGCCGGCAGACAAAATTTACAAAGCGCCTATAATCAGGGAAACGCTCAATGTGCCACAATGTGCCTTGGGTGGTTGTAGATTATTTATGTTTGCCTTATTTTGGCAATCCGAAACAGCGATCAATCATTTCCGGGCAATCGAATGACTGGCATAGGAAATAGCAGCCAACGGGCGACAGATTGGAGAACCAAATTTAATATCTTAATGAAAGTTTAGATTGGCGCCATTGCTGATGAATTGAAATATTGCCGCACGAATGCGTTGCGCAGGTAATCAAGCATGAAGTAGGCGAAGCCAGAACTCAAAAGGATGGGCAGGTGGGAAGAGCAGCTCTATGAATAGACAAAAAGCTGCCTGAACTTTACACTTTAAGTTCAAGGTGGTGGGCGTGGCAGTTTGATAAATGTATAAACAAAATGTAGATGGCTTGGAAATATCCTAAAAAAAAGATACGGCTTGAGTTAAAAACGAAATTATGATACTATCTATCAATTTATGTGTACTTTTTGACAATAGCTCAAATTTCATTATATGATTTTCTTGGTATATAAATTGGTACAAGTTGTGTATGATTGCTAGCAAAAGTAATATACCCTACGACACTTGATTAGTGCTGAGTATTGAAATGCTAAGCAATCGAAGCGCAGCGAATATAAATAAAGTCAAAGAGTTCAGCGAAAAGTACACGCATGTCCCCCGTAACAATAACGAAAATATATACAAAATGTTTATTTAGGCGCAATCAATTTTATGGCATTTCGTTTTTTATAGCAACAAAAGAAGGCACCAACCGGAACTGCCAGCCAACCGCCAACCGCCTACCACCAACGCCTCGCGAGCCGAATTCGCGCCCCGAATTATGCAGAGCATCGCATTTCGTGTATATGCATGTGTGTGTGTGTGTGTGTGCATGTGCTTAACTGTTTCCTATGTGACTGTGCGTGGGTGAGTGCTTAAACGTGCATGAAAACGCCGCCAACCAAGTGAAACAACAACAAACCAGTTCCAGTGTGTGAGAAAGAGAATGCAGCTCCATGTGTCGATACGATCGGAACTTTGAGCTAATTTAAAATTTTAATTTAATTAATTAGTGTGCGATGGCTTAATGAAGTTATATCTTTGTGCTTGCACTCCGCAAAGGACTTTAAGAATAACACTTTAGCTCTCTTATCGACCGACAATTCCTGGGCTATGATGACGACAGCTCATTAATCGAATGAAATGTGGTCAAATACCCTTCACATGCAAACAAATTTGACTGAAAAGAAAATTAACGAATGTGTGAATTAAGCTCGAGCTGCTTCCTCTCACAGACCGACGGAATCTGCTTATAGTATATAAGCTCATTTTACTTTCATTGATTTCGCAGTCTATATAGCGACAGCTGCAAATTGCATTTCATTTACTGAATCAGTTTTTTTTCTCGCGTATTTCCAGGCAGCTGCAATTTGGAAACCAAGGAATTGCAATTATGAGCAAGCTGAGTGAAGCCCGAGAAAAGTTCGTTAACAACAATTACAACAACAGCAACAACAACAATAACAACAACAACATAGACTACAGCCACAATAATCAACAACATCATCGGCAGCAAAATGTAAACGGCTAGAGGAGGACTCGACAGCTGGGTCCGTGAGCTCTGCAGTAGCAAAGTTAAAGACACCATAATAGTGAATACAACAAAAAAGTACAGCAACAACTATTGACAGCGACAACTACAACAGCAACAACTACAACAACAAGAACAAGACAAGAAAAAACAACCACAGCAACAAACAAAATACACAACATAAATGAAGTTAACAATCTGTCAAATTGCTAAATTATTTCTGCTGTTGACAGCCTTCTTCTTTCTTAATTCCCATCACGCCTCCTCCACCTTTACCGCCTTGAATAACACCTCTGGCTCCGCCAACAGCAGCGTCTTTTCACCAGCCCAAAAGCTAGACCCACCGACCACAGCGCCAGCTGGCAATGTGCCCAAGACATTGGCAAATGCAACTGCAACAACTGCGGTTACGTCCACGACAGCGTCAGCGACAGAGACAGCGACAGCGACAGAGACTACGGCAGCAACAGCGACAGGAGCAGCAGCAACAGCAGCAACAGCAACAACACTTAGCGGCAATTCAATTTTGAGAACAACGACGGCATCAGCAACAGCAACACAGCAGCAGAGACAACAACAACAACAAAAAACACGCAATGTTCGAGAATTGGTACGTCAAGCACGTCAACAGCAAGAGACCGCAAAACAGCAACAGCAGCAACAGCAACGCCGCCAACATCAAAAACAACAAACAGCAACTGCTGCAGCTGTCGCCGCTCAGCGTGTAGCCGTTTTAATACCTTCGTCATTGCACATTGATATGATGCAAGTGCAACAGGGCTTCCAGCATTTCGTTGAGTTTTTTCAAGTGAATTTATCTAACGCCAGCGTCGAGTTTATACATGATGTCGGTGAGTATACAAATAGCGAAATCAACCAACAGGCAGCACAGTATGCACAGTAACAACACACAAACGCACACACAGACAAACACATATACAAACTAATAAAAACATATCTAGTTTGAATTTTTTTTGTTTTTTTTTCTGATTGTTTTTATTTTAACTTCCTGATGCTCAGCAAAAATTTAATTATATTTTTATAAAAAAAATATAAAAAAAATATTCATATATATTATTTAAAGTCAATAATATAATTAAATGTAGCCTAATTGAATTTATTTGCATTTTTTTCACTCAATTTTAATCTCATTTCATTGTGAACTTGTCTTTTTCCTCGTGCCTATTTAATCAAATAAAAATGCTTAATGCACTTGCAACTGCCTGCTCGCTGATCAAAGGCAACTTTGTTAAGATGAATGTCAAGAGCAACTTGTTGCTACTTAGTTAAAAGGACATCTTCTGCGATTCATCAGCTGCAAGCATGTCGAGCACTCTCAGCTCTTAACTGCATGGGAACGGGCCTTTATCATTGTAAAAAAAAACTGTCCTCAATGCAAACTCAATTTGCATGCATTATGCGCAGACTTTGCTCAGCTGCAAAGCAAAGCAAGTGGGATTTATGCAGTCGGCTATAGCTGACTGCTTAATACTCGTTAGATGCGCAATGTGCCACTATCATATAACATTATATTGCACTGCTGCTCAGACTATGTCTCTATATCAACATGCTCAGATATCAACTCTCCGACTCAATCACAGATCAAGGCATAAATATACTCTTTTCGCTGCGGGAACGGGAATAAATGTGAATCTTTTCATGGTATTTAAACTAATTAAAACGCAACGAGAAACTTTCCGGCCACGTCTTCTGACTTATGCCTCCGGCGTGCACGATTCATCAAGTAGCGAAGCAGCGACGCTGCGTACTTTGTTATTTTTTCTATGCTTTCCTATGTGCTTACTACCTTAATTACATTGCCTTCAATTTCAGGAGCGCATGTCATGCCAAAGTACTCGTATCCTGCATCCGTGCAGCTCTCTGCCGTCTGCCCATCGATGTCATAAATATTTCTGTCCGGCAACTGACAACTTACAATTTCCGCTTGAAATCGTCATAGCTGCAATTGACTTATGGATATTTTTATACTCAACGCCCATAGAAAATGAATAAAAAGCGATTTGTGCCTTTATGTAAGAAGCTGCTTACAACAGGCAGCGCGCAGCTTCGAACCAGCAATAAATAAAATAATTTGAAATAAAATAAATTAAATATTAATATAAATATACAAATAGAGATCAAAATTTGGCATGTCTGCACTGTACACATTTGATTTGCATTGATGTTCTAACCATGTCAAATTTTCTTAGAATTTTCTAACCACACAAACATTTTTGAAGGTTCAATTCACAAAACTTCCGCCTTGCATCAACTGGGAATAGTCATTTATTCAACTGTGACTAAACCAAACTTATTGCACGAACTGAGACGAATATATTTTATTAAGAATTATTCTACAATTTTATTTACTATAAATACAGCCTGAAAAGGCGAATCAATGCGATTGTAGCTTTTGATATTATTATTATTGATTTCTTTGAAAGTTACTTTTTGCAGCTCAAATAAAAAGTAAACAGCTTCCGTCCATTGTCCGAAGTTGCGAGCCGATAAATCACGTAGTTAATAATGTTTTCTCGAAAAAAAAAGTTGGAAATTCTTTGGACGTATATTGAACTTACGAGTTTGGGTGGGAGAACGAAATGATATATATATGTAATTATATATATAAATGCATTTCTATTCAATAAAATCAAACAACCTACAGTTTCAAATGAGCATGAAGAGATGTCAGGGTAGAAATTTAATTTAGTTTTAAGCGAAAATATATATGGCTTATGAGAAGCTTTTGAAAGATTTCCTTATATTAAATATTTACTTTGAGGCAAGGAAAATGAGTTTCAAAGTGTAGCTAATCGATACTTCATAACTACAAATTGCATCGTAAGTATTAAAACTTTTAGTTGAGCAAGTTGAGTACTTAAGCGCATTTATGTGTGTGTCATAATGATAAATTCTGCTAATGAATTATCACAAATCGCGATAAGCTGCGGCTTACCCAGGCGCAGGCAAGGCAAGTCCAATTTGTTTAGTTTTATCTGCGGCCAGTGCCTCAGTTTGTCTACTCAAGTTTTTCCCTAAGTCTCCACACTTGGTTCGCCTGACCGGCCGCTTGGCGATTTGTTTTATTTTTCCAATTTTCATTCTGTTAGTTAGTTTCAAAGTAAACGTGCTGGAATACACATGAGCAAATACAGTCTACAGACTGGCTGGTGGGAAACTTGCACATTGTCCACTTATTTGGCGCCAAAGTTTTGCCAATTACAGCAAAAGTTTAGATTTGATTTATTTAATGTAAACTAAATATCGCTAGTTTATTGAAAGTTTTACAGTTTCACCTGATGATGGCTTCACTTTAAAATTGTAAAATTGTAGCAATTGAATTTGAAAAGGTAAATTAATTAAATCCAAACACAATCAAATTCAATTTCAAAGCCAAGCTCGTAACTTTGCCCCTTTTTATCGTTTATCTCAGGGCTGTTCTCCACATGCAAAATGAATTCTATTTTCCGTAATTTCTTTCTACATTGTGCCAGGTTTTATGCTGCAAAATATTGAAATTGATTTTAGTTGCATATGTTGCAGTTAGTTCTCCCTCTCTCTTGACTCTAGCTCAATTTACGACCCGACCACATGAGCACAGCAGGAGAAAAACCTGCATTGTCCTGCATTTCCATGGCCTGCCCTGGCCTGGCCTGGCCCAGTGAATTCATAGTTTATGCCCACGCGACTTGGCCTGGACTCTCAGCATTTGCGGCGACACAGAGGGCCGGACGAATGCATAAATTGTATTTCCATGGATTGCCTTTTGTGCAGGAAAAGCGACAAATTAAAAGGTGGCTACGTTGCCAGCGGAATAATAATATAGTCAACTTGCCCGAGTTGGGCATCTGTGCTTTAATTTGCTAAACATGCAGCCTCCTCAAATAGCTTAGCCAACATAAATTCCAGGTTTTTATTACAAAAGTAATATTTGCGTGAAGAAATAAATAAAATAAAGATGTGTGCAGAGAACGGGCAAAGCCAGCTCCCTGAAAGGCATTTTAATTTAACAAAAATATTTTAAACACAACAGAATGTAGGAAGTAACAGAAAGGAATTAGCCTAAGATTAAACGAAAGGTCAGAAAAAGTAGATGTAAAAAATTGTTGGACAGAAAAATAATAAAGTTGATTGGTTTGAATTAGTTGAATAATAATTACATAATAAAAATTGAAATACAAAAACAATATTTTAATAACAGAATAAAATAACTAAAAAATATTATTATTGAATTAAAATAAAATTGTTAAAAAAAATAAGAAGATAAAATTGAATGAAAAAATTAATGAACTTTTTAAGTAATTCTAACATAAACAAAAAACAAAATTTATTTTATTTGTTTGCAAATTATTAAAAAAAAAAAACTTTAGTTAAAAATAACAAAAATTAAAGGCACATTTTTTTTATTTAAGTCAAGTTAAAATGAGTAAAAACAAAATGTCCGCTGAAATAATAGTCATAAATAATAAAATACAAATAAGGTGAATACTTGATGCATCTCAAGGGTTTTTAATAATTATACGAAATTATATGTAAAAACCTCACTCATTTCTTGTAAATTTCTTTGCGTTATTATGTCGCATGGAAATAAGCTGATCAAATTGACGAACAGCAATTTCAGGAAAAGCCAGTTCTAGTGAAACATCAAGTGTCATTGTTGTAAAGGAGCAACATGTATTACCTAGCTTCAAGTGCATGCATTTCATAGCTATGTAACATCATGTAAATTATGACAGTTACGACAACTCACATCAGTTGCGAGATGCGAACAAGCAGACCCTGTGGAGAGACTCAGAAGCACTCAAACATAGCTGCAGTTAGACTGCGTAGGATGCTTTTAGTTGACTGCCTTCATCAGCCGTTACAGTAACTACACTTCTTGAGCACATACACACACACACACCCACACATACATACATACATATATATACAAACAACGAACAGAGACGACTTAAATATGCAACCATTTTTATATGCTACATAAAATGTTTCTTTCTTTCTTTCTCGTGCTTTTTGCTTTGGCTCGATGATGGCACTGCTGACGCGCAGATTTAAGTGGCTTCATTAAATTACTGGAGCTACCCAAATACACGAGCGTTGTAAAGACTTTAAATGCGGGCATTAATATAGACACCGATGTGGACCTCGAAGGCGATGGCGATGACGATGGTAATGGGGATGACGTTGACCCAACAAAGCAGCCAAGTCAGCAGCGTACCCAAATGAAACAGTTGTCAGCAGACACTTTATCAGCACCCACAGAGCGGCCAAAGGAACAACGGCAGGAACATCAAAAACAGCAACAAAATGACAAAGAGAAGAAAGAGAAGCAGCAGCAGCAGCAGCAGCGGCAGCAACAGCAACATTCGGATACCAGCAACTTGGCCCACTGTCACCAGCTGGCCGAGCAACTGGCTTACGATTACAATAAGAGCGCACTCTTCTGGCCCTGTCCGCAGATGAAAGTATGTATACAAACTTTGCTGTCTTTGTTTCCATTGTCCAATTAATAATAGTTAGAGGCAGTTCTTAAGTGTGGGCGGGGTATGGATATGATAAGAAATCCCATTTAAGTGGGAGTGAGATTTCTTATCACACTCTGCCCCAAAAACTATGCTATAAATATTTATAAAATTCATTAGCAAAGTGGCAGTAAGCCACTATTAATATATATAATATAATTGAAATCATTTTCAAGCAATTTAGTATTGAGAACTGAGAATATATATACAGCTAACTTAAACTAACTCTAAAACTGGGAAAGATTTCCCCCATTGCGCAGTCGACGTTTCCAAAGAAACTATTGAATCTTAATTAACGCTACATGAGTGGAAAAGTCTTACAGCAGCAGTGAGCTGATACGTTTTATAATTACATTAGCTTAACTCTGATAAGTGGCCTGCCGCTTGCATTGAGCGATTTGCATTAGAATCCTCTATAGCTAATGGAATTTGAGGCTCAGCTATTCCAAGCGCTGGCTGAGTTTTAATAGCAATTATTTTTGATGTAACAATTTCTGCTGCAAGCCGAGCGAATTAACAGTGTGCGTTCATTACCAGAGATTGCAACCGTAGCCGTTGCCAGCAACAACCTGAACGCAAATGCTTAGCCAGCTAACCATCAGGCATTTTGTTGCTGAAATTTTGCATTTTCTGAGAAGACCCTCCAGAGGAGCGTAGCAAGAGGCGAGCCACAGGCGGCGGCAAATTCAGAATGGAAATGGCAAAGAGACTGAAGTTAAGGCTGCAACTAAGTGGCCAGAACGAGTGGGAGACTAGCCCCAAATATGTTGCAACAAAATACTTGTTAAAAGTGGGCAACTGTATGGAATTACTTTTTGTAGTGACTGTAAGAGAATTTGCCGTAACTGTTGTTGCTTTTTCAAACTACTATTTGCACTTCATTTAAAGTGCATGTCAAAGTTCAGAAATTGTACGCAATTTTTAAGCATTTCATAGTTACAATTCCTTCGGGGCAACTGACATAAAGTCAAATAGTCATAAACCCAAAAATACCCTTACAAAACGTGGGTATGCAAATAGGGTATATGAGTAAATAGAATCTTTATAGAAGTTTTTAATTTATAAAAAATATAAGTGTTTAATATATATATATTAAGAGTCGGATACGATTTCTTACTCACAACTAAATTGTTAATCATAACTGATGCCTTTATAACTATAGAATATTTCACAGCTCTGCACTTTAAACTTTAGCTGTCTTGCTTGTCTGCTTGTCTGATACTTTATGAGCACAAGTTTGAAGGAGTGACTGATAAGACCTTGCAAACTTGTTGAAAATTCTGAAAAATTATTAATGAGCGCTTAAAGTTTACAAAATGCGATGACAAATTAGGACAGAGCTTCTGACAAGTAGGACTGGTTAGCACTGCCTAATCTGAGCGATGGATTTTAAATGAGCCATGCGAGCGGGAAGAGCGATGAGCATGAGACCATTGCAGCTTAGACAAAAGCCAAAAAGTTGCCAGATAAATAGCATCTGCGCAAGCCAAGCCAAACAATGCAGACAGACAAAAGACGAACACAAAAAAAGAAGAAAGGAGAGAGCTGCATTGCATATCATTTCCATGCAAATCACCCAATGAGACAGTCAAGCTGAGATAAATGGGTCTGCGTATGGAAATGGGAATGAACTCGGACATGGAGCTGGGCATGGGGATGGGGATGGAGATGTGGATGTTAATGGATCTGCAATGTGCTCCCATCGAATCCAGCAGCAATATTTCACAATGTTAAAGCTTCATAATTTCAGATTCTTTTGAATGCCAATGGCCGTTAGCTGTCCGTGCATTTAAATCACTCAGTTTGAGAATGACAGGAGAGGACAACTGAGTCCGTTGCTGCACTGGGTGCCACTGAAAAGGGAAGCTGTGCAAAATGCACATATTTCAGATGGCTTCACGGTGCGGCACGTGCCGTTACCGTTGCCTTTGCCTTTACCGTTGCCATAGCTACCTTTGTTGTTGCCTACAGCCGATTGGTGACACGTTTGTTGATCGCTGTTGGCTTTGAGCTCTTTTTCACTTTTTGTTGAGTTAACATAAAAATGCTGCACAATCATAAACAAAAACCTTGCTTAGCCTGGCAGCTGTCTGCTTTTTATGGGCTGCTTTTGGCGTCAGCTGTTGGGCTCCGTCCAGCTTATGGAAATGTTGTATACAGTACTGAATGAAACACTGCCAGCGTAGCTATTAAAAAATATGCAAATGCACATTAAATGCAGTCCCAAACACTTCACAGTAAGAAGAAAGTCTATAAACACTGTGCGAGTTGTTCCAAACTTGTTTGTTGTCGCCAACTAATAAAATACTTAAGCTTCAGCTTATTAGCTTTAAAAGTATATTCTAGTTCGTAAAATTATGTGGCAGCCTGACAATAATAAGCTTAAGTTGCATTATTCAACTAGTAGAAAATAAGAAAAGAAAATGTTGACTTCATTTTCCATCTGTTTTTCGTGTATAGCGGAGAGTAGAAGGCTAGAAGTTAGTTATTGCAAAGACTCGTCACGAAATTTTTAAGGGCAGAAATGTATTATATATGTAATTATGAGTTTATTCAGAGTTTAAACACAATTACCAAAGTTATACTAAATATACTGCCAATGGGGGAATTAGTTGAAGTTTTCTTTAAACGTTCATTCATTCTCTATGCAGTTCGTGGATTTTAATTTGCTGTCTGTTTATATCTTTGATTATGTTTGTACACTTTTTTCTGCTGAAGAGACATTGAAATATTTTTCTATATTTCGAAAATGAACTCTATAAGCACGTTCAGCAGAATTTAAGCTGGCCTAAGCCTAATGGCCCACATTTTGAGCCACAGAACTTTTTGTGTGTTGCGCCAATGCTGCACATTGTGCGAACTCTGCACAAAAATTAAGTCGCCTTTTAAATATTTCATTTTTTATATTTATTGGCCAACAAAAATGTAATATTTCAAGGGAAATTTTTAAAAAGGAATTAAATAAAATTTATATAAAATTGTTTTTTTTTTTAACTATACTTTTTAATTTAATTGAAGTTCAGCGAGCTTATTTAAACCAGATTACAATTAGTTAAGAGTTTAAATATTTTTAAAATGTTCACTGCCAAGCCAGTAGCGAGTGTATCTCTCCTGCCCGCTCTATCTGCCAGAGACTAGACTATAAATCAGTTTAAAATTAACGGCACATAAAAGCAAACTGCACTAAACTAAGCTCATGTCTGTGCAACTATTTAAGTGCATGCAACGCCCACGCATGGACGGACATTAAACCGCAAGCACAACTGCGTCAACTGAGACTAAGCTTCAATGCGGTCTGCTCGACCTCGCGGGCGGACTGGCGAAATGGTATAACGAATAAAAGAGTTTTTTAATTGGCAATACAAAACGACTGTCGTTAACACTAAATGTTGCAAACGAAGTTCCCATATGAAATGAAATGACTAAATGAATTGGCTGAAGACTAGTTAATAGATTTAGCATTGCACAAACGCAAATATTTAAAGAAGAAATTACAAATTTCTGCATTGCATACGCTTCAGATCCAGTATACCCTTTGTGCATATACTTGGAGTGGGTGTGCGGAGAACATGTTCATAAACCCAAAAGCATTGAGCAACAAAGTAACAAAGCGTGCAATTAACTGTGATTCTTATGCCCTGACCAATACTGATGCAGCGCGTGTCCAATGGCACACGCCTACAACTGGCAAAGCAAACAGCAGGGCGAGCGAGCTTCGACCGCGCCCTAAATCAGCGACACGAATAAAATTGCAGTTTGGCGCTCAGCTCCCATGGGCGGGTTGAAAACTTGCAGAATGTCAAAGTCGCCTTGGGATTGAAAATGAATTTTCCGATAAATGTTTTCGTATGCTTTGAATACTTTAAAGGCAGCAGGCGCTTAAAGCGACATTGCGCATACGCCCTGCATGCCGCTGCAGCTGTGCAGAGCTCAGGCATTGCCGTAGATAGGTAACTAAAATGGCGAAAAACCAATTTGCAGGCATCCAATTTGCATACTTCATTGTGTCGCAGTTTTATCAGAATTTCGTGTTTTTTTTTTTTTTTTTTTTTTTCTTCAAAATTACTTATTGAAGTACCTGCAGCAAGTGAAAATTGTTAAGATAACAATAGAGGAGTAAAGGATATGCTCGACAGAGAATATATTTATACTATGTGATATGTTATATATTTATAGATTATCACTTATATTTTATAATGAACTAGTATATAAAAATAAAGTCTATTCATCCTCTCCTTGTTGACTGAGTTAGTATTCTGAATTCGAAATTATAAATGCACATCATATATTGAAATTACGTGCATCAATTTGTGACATTTATGTTTCATAAATTTGTTATATCGCATGTATTTTTGTGCATTTTTGAACAATTCATAATTGCGCTTGATTAAAACATTCCGCACTGTTCGACTCTTCCATTGTTCAGCTGAGCAAATAAAACAATAATTCCATTTACACAGCTCACACTCAATTTACAAATACAAATAAAATGGGAAACCCGCATCAAATACATTTTAGTTTTAATTTGCTATTCATTGAATTGGAAGGATCGGGCCAACTAACACCAACTCCAGCTGCACTTTACCACATATGTTTCATCCAGTTGCCAAATGACGATAAACTTTTGTGGCTTTTTAAGCTCTTCACCAAAATATTGTGAATGGGCATGGTGTGAATATTGAGCAAGTAAATGTATAATATATATATGTATTTTTAAATTTGAATAGTTTCTTAAATTGCACTACTTCATATTTGAGCAGAAAATAAAAGTAGATTGGATGAATAATAAATGAATGAATGAATTGAATAAATTTAAACACAGATTAAATAAAATAAATAAAATGTTGCTATGAGCTGAAATCTCTTAAGACATTCACTTTCAGAGTAATTTTTTATTTGGAAGAAAATATCTGAACACCAGATATTTAAAATCACATAGTTTAAAGTAAATTACTTTTAAATCCGTCACAAATCAATCATACGAAAAACAGTAATAATTTAACTTCGAGCTTACTTACTCTGATTCTATAGACAAACATATAAGATATCACATAATTGGATGCGCATTTTAAGGCCTGTCTTTCAGTTTTCAGCTGTCGATGTTGGTTTAAGCTGCTCGAATTACTTAATACGGCAAATTGCATTCCATATCATTAAAGGGGCTGCATGTGGGCGTCATTTGAATTTGAGTAAATAATGTGTGAATTCAGTTTGCAAGCATCCACGCTGTGCATATCGTCGCTTAATCCCACTGAGCACATGCAAACAACTTAATGAAGATTAATGCATTTCACAATGCAAGCCCCTGAGACAAGTCGAAGCACAATAAGATTGTCATTTCCGAATGCACATTTGAATGCGTTCCAAGGCACCCAGGAGCCAAGTAAAATCAACAGCAGCACTGCTATGCGTCCTTCAGTCAATCAGTCAGTTAGTCAGTCAGTCAGTCAGTCACTCAGTCAGTCAGTTAGTCAGATTGTAGGCCAGTCAATCAGCAGATGTGGCCATGTATGTGGGAATTGCTCATCTGAGCCGGCCATAGCCGGTATTTTGCTTTCACTCCATCAGTTTGACAAGTGACAATCGCATCGGATGCTCTCAGCTCTCTTTCTGATAACAATGATGCCAAACATTCATTCAATGCCTGTCAATGCTTAGCGAGCTGTGCAACTGCAATAGATCATAATGTTTACACGCACAACAAACTGACCCAAAAAGTATTGACTGCAATGTATATTTATTGTATATATATTTTTGCAATAATTAGTGCGAAATTTAATTTACTTATTAGAAATGTTTAGAGTTAATTACAATTTTTGCTCAATAAAGTGTGGCGTTAATAAGCTAAGCCTCAGGCCACATGTAAATTTGAGTTTCAGCCTGAAAAATGAAATTCAATTATCAACAAAGCTTTTGCTTTGTTCATCTCATGCATTATGCACAAACAGGTTATTGCGTGGTTTTTCATGTTACATGGCCAAACACATGCGGGATATTAAACAATATTATATAATACTGGATAGAGCGATATTTGATGTGGTTAGTGTAACACATATTTGAAACTTATATAACAAAGTTTTAGTTTAAGGAACTCCTAGTAAATGCTGTATTCATTTCACAGCTACGCTGCTTTATGGCTTGCAAATATGGAAATTCCCCCAAGCATAGAATTATGTTGAATAGCGCGTATCGGATATTAAATCATGGATAATATCTCAGCTCTGCGCTATTTACCAGCGTATTGAGAGCAGCTGACAGGCGCCTCGCTTGTCGCTTCTCGCTGGCTGCTGAGCTTGTTGCCGTTGTTTTTGCTTAGTCTCGCTGCAGTATCCTGATTGATTGCTGTTTACGCGCCTGGACTCGCCTTCCCTTCGCTTGACCGTCCTCAGCGACTGGTTTTTAATTGCAACAGTCTTTGGCACTGGCATTTTGTAATTCGATTTCGCGTTGCTCGCACGCATTCAAATATCGTTGCCGGCATTATTTTTGGCCAATGTCAGGTGGCAGCCAGCAGCCGGGCTGCAACCTCGATTTATAGCAGCAGTCGCAGCCCAGCCCAAAACAACGCCAGGCTACTATCCATGGCATTTTAATGAAAATTGCTTCGCTATGAAATACCAGCGCCTATGTGTATGTAGTTGCATAAGCCCGCTTTGGACGTTGCAGAGCGTAGAATGTGTTTCTATTAGATTAAAAGTCTACTAGAATACTACTGAAAGTTGATTTAATCACGGCAGCCTATAGTGCTTTATAATATACGGAAACTGAGTAGCTGGGTTAAATCATAATACAAAATTGTTCAAATAAATGGACAGTTTTTTTTATATATATCATAAAAGCTGAACATGTTTTCTAGTGAAGGAATGCAGTTTGAAATCAAAAAGGGACTCCATCTCTTTGTATTTAGCTTAAGTTCCCCGACCCAAATAGATGCTCAAATTATTAATAATTCCTATTTTGATATATTTCAAAGAAATGTCTTTTATATATGCACAAAATTAATCCTAATTATCCAGCTTAGATAACTTTGCTGTTGTACTATATATCATATTTGATTTGTCATCGATACTCCTGAAGTGCTGACGCATTTGCAGCATTGGTCTTAATCAATATTCTTAATCTTCTTAAACTTTTGCTTTTACTCTGGATTCGATAGGGCTACTTCAGCAGTTGACGGTAACCGTGACGCACCAGACACAAACACAATTAAGTGCACTCGTGCGTGCAATGTCCTTTGTCGATATGTGTGTGTGTCTGTGTGTGTGTGTGTGTGCAATAAGTACACTTGCAACGCAGCTGCTTGAATGCCACAATATAGCATATTATCTTTGCCCCACTCTTGCGTTCGCCTTCTCCTTTGCTTTGTCGCGTCAAGCGCCAGAAAGAAAGAAAAACACATTACGTATACGCAATGCTTTCCAGTAAATGGTAGAGCAAATGGAGCTTTGTTTTGCCAGCAGCAGCTCAACGCTGAAATTGGCTTGTTTATTATGACGCTACGATAAGTTCTTGGGTCGTTGCACCCCCTACTGCCACGCCCATGCCACAAGGCGCAAGCATTTACCGCAGCTAGCAAAAGCGACTTTAATATTGTTTTCAACATTTCTACACACATAGGTGGAAAGTACAAAATCTCGTTAAGCTGCGCTGTCTTTCCAATCTCCTGCTTCACATGTGTTTATTAACTTTTAATTTAAAACAAATTTTTATATGGTATTTGCTTGTTATACTTTATAAAATCTTCGTGTTTGTTAACCCATTTTTAGTCAGTTTAATGCTCGTCTAGACACTCGTTGTTTTCATAGCGATATCTACTTTAAGGAAAGCATTCAATAGAAATATTGGTTCTTTACTGATATTTTAAGATTCTGAAATAAATTATTTTTCTTAATTAATTTTGAATTTTTATTCAAAATTGAGTTTCTGTTCTTATATGAAACATTAAAACCTCAATATGACCAAAAAAACTGACAAAGAATTTTTTTTTAAATTAAAGTGTGTGTGAACGATGTTTTAAAGAAGTGTGGACGGTTATCAGCTAAATGAATGAATTTTTATGAAATTAGAACAACTACAGTCTTATTTAAAAAAAATAAATAAATAAATAAACCTATAGGAAATTTATTATCTCAAGTACTGTCAAATAAGACTTTTATTAAAGGTTGACTCATTAACCTACTTGGTGTGCCAATAATATCCTAAATGAGTACTTTGTAGGTTCCAGTTACTCAAACTATTTTAGAAAATCATAGCTCAGAGTTATTTAACAAACAGTTGTATCTAAAGTATATAATATGAATATAATATATAATACATAACAGCCCTAACAATTTTAAACAATAATAACAACTAGAGCTAGAGTTTTGAAACAAATTATTCAAAAAGCACCTGCTGTGACAATTCACAAAGTTTCAATTGTGCTGCTAGGGAGTTATTTTAATTATGTAAAACAGCAAAAAATAAAAATGAATGCAAGCTGCGACAACGCGTCAGCGATGAGTTGGCAACGAGCTAAAATACACCTGAATAAATTAATTGACATTTGTTTAAACTGTAATCAATGAATGCAAAAAAAAAAGATATATGAATATATAAATAAACAGCTGTATAGCAATACATTTTCATATTATATATTAATTATGTAAATATTTTATGAAAAATGATTACAATGAAAACAATTTACTAATAAGATGCAATAATGAAAAATCAACAATTAAATATTATAAATTTGCATTTTTTTTTTTTATTTATATGAATTATTTATAATAATTAAATAAAGTAGTTAATTAACAATTAGCTAGTTGGCAACAAAATTCTGAGCTATGCAAATACGCTGGCTTTTGGCAACTGAAACTGGTTTCCGTTGACAAATGCTCTGAAGAGTGCTTTAAGTGCAAATTGCTGTTCCGGTCATTTAATAGTCATTCCGGCAGCATTGAAAATTCATTAATTGTGATATATGTGGCACACGAGACACAGATGTGGAAATATTTAAAGCACCTCGAACGGACACAGTACGCAGTGCGTATACGTAATATTTTACTTATTTTTCTCGCATTTGGCACGAAACGAGAAACGAACACATCCTGTGGGGAAAAAAACAGACGAAAGTTTAATTCCATGGAATTAAATTGGTTTCGGTTTTTGTTCGGTTTGCCATGCAATTGACTTATTGCTCCCCTTAACCAAGGTCTAATCAAATATGCCAATCACGTGAGCCGATCCGAATGAAAATGAAATTGTTCTTAATTTGCGTGACACGCATCGAAAACCAATTCAGGACCACAAATCGGCAGACAAACACACTCACACACACACACACACATATCAGAAGTCATCCACAGACAATGTGTGGCAAGTGAGAAGAGGTAGATATGTATGCAGGTGTAAATAAGTCGGCAGCTTGTTAGCCAAGCGGAGCTCTGTCTGTGGGTGGCATGCATATTTAATGCCCCGCCCGCAATAGCCCGGTTGACACACATTTATGTACATAGCATGTGTTTGGCAAAGTGACAGTGTTTAACAGTTGGCTTAAGAGTCTGCATGAGCCATGACTGCCTACGGCCATTAGCATGCTCACACCTCTTTGCGGCCAACTCAATGCAAATGGCCCATTAATTGTGTCATCAAACAATTATACAGCGAACAGTCAGCTGCAGTTAGCGTATCTATAATATATAGTTTAAATGTGAACTGATTACATAAGTATCAGTAATATGAAACTGATTACTTAAGTATCAGTAATATGTCTTTGAGGGTTTCATGAATACAAGTCTTTGTTTCTATGATTATACAATAAAATATCAAAAGTTATTTACTTTATATTTTATATTCAAACAATTTAACATAATTTTATTAATTTTTTTGTATTTTTAATTTAGTTTTTTTTAATTATTTAAAAAAATAGAATAAAATAATTTCAAAAAATATTTACTTATTAAAAAAAATACAAAGTTTTATTTAATTGCGAATTATATATATCAATTTATCAATTTATTAACTTTATCTATTTGTACACATAATTGAAGCACCAAAAGTTTACACCTATGAAAGACATTGACACCTTAAGTTCCAGATAAGCCTTGCGGTGGTGATAAACCGAGAAAGCAATCAGTTATATAACTATCTAACAGCTCTGTGCACAATTTCGCTCCTGGCAATGCGCAACGTCTTTTGAAATCGTAAGCCAATGTCCGCAGTTGGCAGTTGACTTATCCTCCCTTTGCTTTGGAGGCTGACTCTCCTGACAGCTGCGTGTGGTCGTGGCCAAATGTCAAGCTGTCTAGAATTGCAATTAGCGAGAATAACAAGTGAACCCATGCTTCAACCACTTTATGTTGAAATAAAACATTTTCCACACTTCCGCCTAAAACTGTAGAGCGTCAGCTATTCCAGGAATGAGCTGCTTCGAGGAAAAGCCCATCCAATTAGCTGCATCTTTCTACATGCAGCAACAATGTTCACAATAATAATCATAAATTCAATGATCCTTTTTAGAGCCCTTTTTACCTTTTGGCCATGCTAAAAAATGAGGCACCCAAATGGACACTCACTTAAATGTTCCTCAATTATTTATAAGCAGCAAGAAAAAATAATGTGGAAAACATAATCAGGTAGCAGCATATCTAAGGCCAGAAAGCAACCAGTACTTAAAGTTTGATTCTTAATGTACGTGAATTTACGTAATTTTTTAAATAAATTTAAAGTTTACATTTTAAATTTATTTTTTTTTTATTGTCATAAGTATGTAAGGTTTAGTTATCTGATTAAAATTTGGATTTAAAAAAGTGTATAAGGAAAGAAATATTTGTTATCGGCATATGCTTAACACAAAAATGAGGATATATAAAAATAAATAAATAATCATTTTTATAAATTTTTTTATATGATTTTCTAGCATAATGGAAAAATGTTATGCTACAAAATCAAAACTAAAATTTTTTTAAATATTTGTTTATTTATTTTTATCAATATAAAATATAAAATATAAAATATTAAACATATTTATTTATTTACTATCATACACTCCCATTTGTCTGTTAGTTTGATAACCTATTTCTAATAGTTCCACAACATACAGTTCCTGTTTTCTTATCATAGGTCCACATCCTTAATAGTTTTACGGTCAATCAAAATTAATATTGAATTCTAAATGAAAGAGGCAACTACACCTTGCAAGCACTTAACTCACCTATGTTAGAAAATGTACATAAGCACATAATTATGACCCATTAAAGTTAAGACTTTAATGACATTTGGGGGCCCATTTGAATAAATAATAATTTCCTACGAAATGACGTGAGAGCTACGTGCAAATATTTGCGCAGAGTTTTGCCATGAAACAGATAGTGTACGACAAGCCAGAGAGCACACAATGTTATACAATAGTCGGCCAAAGTAAACAACTCAGACGACAACTTAAATATCTTTCACATGTCGTACAATATCGGCTTACAGCCGTCAGGACAACGACTAACAGACGTCTTTTTTGGCACATGTTGCAGCAGTATTGGACTGGCCAGATATGTATTAAATATTTATATATATTTTTTTAATATGCGCATAAATCGTAAATGAGAATTATTAGAGGACTCAAGCAAATAGTGGACTGGCATTAAAAAACCATTTGGCAAACACTGAAACACATCAAACAAACATTTCCACAGTCAAAGCGTTTTCAATTTAAGCAGAGCAAAAGCGGAAAACAGTAATTTGCCATGTGCTTAAAGGAAAGTGAAAACCATTTGGAAATAGCAGCACGTGCGCATTGTATGTGATTTGCATGTGTGTGCATGTGTGTGTGTGTGTGTGAGGAGTTGTGCGTTTGTGTGTGTGATTCAATCTGACAGTCATTTGCTGAGACAACCAGCCGGCAGCCAACTCTGCTGTGTAACTTTATAGCACCTCAGTGTTTGCTGCCACTTTGCCACACAATAAACATAGTTATTTCTCTTATTCTGCATTTCTGCCTAGGCAAAGCGAAAAAAAGAGCTGACCAAACTGAGCCGCATGTAAAATGTATTTGTGTGCGGCCTCTATAACTGCCTATGCCATGGCTCTCCCTCACTCACACACAGTCTCCCTCTCACTCTCTCTCTTTCTTTGTCATTCTCTCTCCCTCTCGTTAGATGTGTGGCTGCTGCTGCTGCTGCAGACGCATGTTTTGGCCATTTATTTTCAGTTAAATGACAGCAAATTAAGTGTCCGGCACAAGTTTTGCCTTTTATTGTCCTATATTGATAATGATGACTGTATAAAAAGAGTGCGCGCATTAATTTTTATCTGAAAACGACAGCTGCTTGTTATTGAACCCAGGTTCTGCTGTTCACCAAAAATATAAAGCATTTCCATATAAAAATAAAGTGCGGAAGCTCTTAATCAAACATTTTCATTTAAAGCCCATCAAATTAAGTCTTTAGTATGTACATTAAAGACTTTTTCGGAAAATAAGAATTGAAAACAATGTAGAAATGCATGTAAGAATTTTACCCAATTTTCAAATTCAGGGAAATAATAATTTATATAAGTGTTTTATTAATTTTTAATATATTTAAAGAATTATTGAAAAATTTTAAACTATATTTCGGACTAAAATTTTAATTATTTAATAAAATTTCTATTGATTTTTTTTTTTTTCAAGATAATCACAATTGTGATGAATATCAAATTTTGACAATAATTGATTAAACCTCAACATGAATTTCTTTTCCAAAATTCATAGACTCATTAAGCAAGAAATATTCTTGAAGTCATCGAAAGGATATTGTTCTTAAATGCCTAACAATCGTTTCCTATATCATATATTTGTTTATATTATTACATTTCAATATTTAAATCCAATTGCTGTGCCTATTCATGTTTGTCTGTTAATTAATTTATGTACACTTTGTTTGACTAATTGATAGAGAATATAATTATCAATTAAATATTTATTATAGAATTTACATAATGAACTGAAAACTGAATTCCATTTAGAACTTTATAAATTAAACCAATAATGTTAATATTGTGTTTGCAAAGCGAATTACGTTTGTATATGGGGTGAGAGATGATTTGATCCGGAGAGGAATGTATGTTAGCAAAGTTTTGAATGCCTTGTGCACAAGGGATTCAATCAAATTCGTACAAATATGTAAAAACCCCTAACTGAATTATGAGCATTACTTTGCTGTCCTGTAGAGACACGCCCAAAATAGAGGACATGAAAAAATGTTGCTGCTTGTGGGAAAAGTTAAGAGTAAGGATGAGCCAAGACAAGGCCAGATGCAGGGGCAAGGGCAAGGGCAAGGGCAAGCCATGCTAAGGTGCGGGCCAACAATCTTGGAAGGCATACAAATGTCAAATATTTGCTGAGCTGTGATTAATGTTGATTCTGCGCTCAGTGCTGGTCCTTTGCATGGGATTTTGGCCGCTTAGCACCGCCTAATGGGCCCATTCACCTGTAACAGCCAGGAAGAAAAGGCAACGGCTGCAGAAATTCATTTTCTGTACACAACAAAACGAAAAAGAAACCAAAGAAAAAGATCTGCAAAAGAAGCAAATGTTCGATTGCTTAGCATGAATTTTATTTGGCTCGTCTTTTGTATGGCAATTAATTAAATTGATTGAATGCTTAACAATGTATCCAGCAATAAAACAAGGTGCCAGCAGACACGAGCTGCAAACAATGGGAGCAAAATACATCCTCTACTCGTAGTTGCCCCCAACAGCTCAAGTGCACTTAGCTGCCGGCAAAGTGGTCAAACTGAGCCAGTAAATAGCCAAGTTGTGATGCCTGGTCACGTTGTGTCAATAGACATCCGAAATGCACTTTGATGCCAAGCCTTGCAGCTGTTGCCGCAATTTGCAGACCATTTTTTTATTGAGCTCTCGCACAAGCCATTCAAGCTGTGCTGCATATTGATGATTGCCCGGATAAATGCCGAGTGCTCAAATACTATTTATTTAGTGCACGCAATTGAGAAAGTATCACGCCATTATACTCAAAAAAATAGAAAAAAAATGAAACGAAACTCGATATGAAATTGGCCTTGAAATTGACTTAAAACTTATGCTGACAAACGTTAGCGCAGAAACAATATTTGCTGCAACTTATTTTCTAATTAAACTTATACAAAGCAGAAAAATAAGCAAATAAAATAAAAGTTATAATAAGCAAAGTAATAAGACACTTTTAAGCAGAAGCAAGTTTGAAACTACAAGTCGAAACTTAAGCAATCAAAGAGTAGCAGACAAATCATAAATACATAAATATTTAATAAACATAAAATACATATAGTTCAACTGCAATATTTATTACATTTGCTCAAAGGTTTCTTTGGAAAAATATCTAATTCATCGAACCGAAATATAATGCAAAATATAAAAAGCAAAATGACACTTTTGAGCAACTTTAATTTAGTTTTCAATTATAAGCCAATACTTAAACGATAAAATACAAGGCTAAAACAGAAATATTGCAATATTTAACAAATACAAAATGTATAAAACTCAGCTGCAATATTTGCTAACTTTGGTCAAAGCTTTACGAAGATTTCTAATTAAATGAATCGAAATTAAATTTAAAAATAAATATATATATACATCTATATATAACAAACTATGCCTCTGTTAGTTAACTTGTTGTAGAGTTTAAATACTCTTTAATAAAAAATAAAAATAAACAGCCCTGGAGCTGTAAACTCCCCAAATTGCTTTAACATATATAAAAGCCATTTTCATTCTTAACAAAATTGTTGCTCAATTCGGTTAAGTATACGCATAGTTGCACAATAAGGAAAAGTAATCGCATTCATTGTTGTGCTTTATGTTTATGTGCTAAAACATAAAAAATAAACAAAAAATACGAAAAATACGAAAAATAAAATGGCAAATCATTGCCTAATCAGATCAGACGGTCCCCATTGCTGGCTCAGTTGATTGCTTCCGTTGTTCCTGCTGCCGAGTTTAAAATTCAATTTTGTAGAAAATTGTGTGTTTCACAATTCAACGTTTTTCAATTTATTTCATCTGCCAAAAAAGTAAAACACAAACAGAAAGTGGAGCAGCCAGCATAGGGGACCATTTAGCCAGTCGAGTGGCCAAGTCAGCCAACTCAGCCAACTTGGCCAACTTGGCCAGTTGTCCAGGGCGCAAACTCAAATCAAGTCAACAAATGAGTCCAAGCAAAATGTGAGAAACAGCCAAAAATACAAAATACAAAAAAGGTCAAAAAGGTATCAAACAACTTTAAGCTACGTGCAGGCCCTTTGGCCAGCTCCTATGGCCAACAGCATTTTGGCCCTCATCACTGCCAATACAAAATCGAATATATATATTTTTTTTCTTTCATTGGACAGGGACCTTTTTATGCCTGACTGCGATGATATTTTTTTGGGTGTGAGGGTTCATTATTGATTGAACTTTGTTGTGTCTTGTATCTTTCAAGTATACAAACACACACGCACACACACACACACATTGAGTTTAATGGTTTGATTAAACCTGATTGAATTGTCTATAGTAATGTGAGCGATTTGGCTGTCTGACAAGGCTCGTAAATAACTCTGATCAGACATCACTTAAAGGTTAACTTTTTAAATTTGATCAAAATAAGAAATAAATACATATTTATTTAAAATATATTTAAGCTGATAATGGCTATATTTTAAACTAAATCTGAAATTTACTTTGACTTTTTTTATACTATTTAATAAAGTGACTAATTATATAGCTGCTTAGCTCTTCAGTTGCAGCATTTAATTTCATTAATTATAAGAAACAGAAGAACTAATTATATACTTCAAGAGATATTTAGCTCTTAACTTGCCAGGAGTCAGACGAAAGGTAAAAGAAAACGAAATCAAATAGAAGATAAGCAGATAGATAGATGAGCATAAGATAGCTGCTACTGACAAGCTCTATACACATATACATACATATATATTTATACACAAATATATATACATATATATTGTGGAGGGCTGGAAAACCTAAAGCGTTTATTTCTTTGTCTTCTTTTATTTTCTGTAACATTTTCATATCTTGTTTTACAGATCTCGAGCAATTTTCTGCCATCATTTGAGGCAATTTCCTTGGCTGTGCAGAGCATTGCCAGCAAGTTGAATTGGATGCACGTTGACATCTATGTGGGCGGTAAGTAAACGTTTATTTCCCGATTAAAAAACAGATAGTTTTAATGATTCGCAGTACTGTCACACTCACTGTCAGCATTTATTTTGCATGAGTTTGAATTTATATCTTGCGCAGATAATTTACAATAATGAAAACGAAACGAAATCGAAATTGAAATTGAAATTGAAATTGAAAGCATAAATTGTGTGCCAAATGCTTTAAGTTTATTTATTGAAAGTTTTTACGAGCGTAATTTTAAAACTCAAATCATGATAATAAGTGAATCATTATTTAATGAAAGCGGACAGCTTTAGTGCCGCGTAGAGTCTATTTTTATTGTTCTGTACATATTAAATGCTTAAATAAGAAACAAACAAGTTTTTTATATTTATATTCATATATATAAATTTAAATATAATGGCAAATAAAAAGGCTCTAACTCGAAACATTTCTGCAAAGAAGTTTTCATAAAAAACACAGCTTTTCGTTATTTAAGGCAGTTTCATATCATATATATATTGTATATATATATACATTGTATATATATATATATATATATATATAATGCCCACCTTCCGCATTTACCGACCGCGATTGCAAGATACTAAGCCCGGTTATTATCTCGGCTGGCTACACGGAAGCCAAGGTTGCCTATATTATGTAAAATATGCACAAGCCGTCCGCAGGCCACTGCATCGGCCCTCCGATGGACGGCCCAGCTAACTCCGAATTATGGTCTAATTATTAAGACAGAAAGCGAGCTACGGGGACAGCGCAGCTGACGCTGCTTGTAACCAAGTCATAGTACACGTGTGCGTATACGCAATGCAATTAGCGGCGACATTATTATGATTAATGCCAAGCTTTGTATCCTGTGGCCCACCAAGCACTTGTGTGTGGGTGGGTGTGGGTGTGTGGGTGTGTGTGCGTGTGCATGGTCGCAAATGTTGACTGTCGGGCAGTGGAACACACACAGCTATTAGATTGTTACGCTGCTGCATTTGAAATTTAATTAGGTGGCAAAGACTAAGCTCTGGACCAACTGCAGCACCAGCAGCATCAGCCGCATCAGCGGACAAGGCCAAGGGCTCATTGTATTGTCAGAATAGCATCAGATGCTTAATTAATTGAAAACAAGAAAGCCAGCTGCTGTCCCAAGGCACTAATTAAAATTAAAGATCTAGATAAACATGACTCAAGGCTCAAACAAAATATATCTAGCTGTATTGCACAATTTGTTCTTTTATTGATTAATTAGGCGGCAGCTCAGATCGACTCGTAAAATACAATTTTTATTGAGCAAACTCAAACAAATATTAAGAAACAAGCGGAACTTGTTGGCATAGAAGACTAGCTGAGGGCGTCATGCGTTGTTTGCCTAATCTAGAAGCATATGCTATGCGTTTGCAGTGGAGATGTCGCCTTATTTTTGCCTTTTCAGGTTGTTGACCCCATCGACGAGCAGCTACAAACATTGTAAATTGTGTGACAGCAGTTGAGAAATTGTATAAAAACAAAGTTGTAAAATAAAACATCAACGGCTAGTAGTGCCAAGGAGTCCAAACAAGCCCAAAATGTGCTCACAGAAATAGAAATAACCAAAGGGAATGCCAGGGAAAAATGTAAATTTGCCAGCCAAGCAGGCGAGCTTTGAGACGGCATAACTATATATGTACATATATATACATATGTACGAGTATGTATGTATGCATAATATATAAACTGTGCATAAAATATGAGAGCGGTTGGAGCAGCAGACATTCCATTGCCAGCTAATAAAATCAGTCAAGCAGCAGCCAAAGCAGCTACACTCAGGCAAAAATTGAAGAAAGCATTCAAAGCAGAATTCACTTATCAACGTGTTTGATTTTTTAGTAGAAATTAAAGAGATTTTTTATACATTGATATATAGTATTTTTATTAAGAATATGCACCAGGTCAAAGCAGCTACACTCAGGAAAAAATTGTAGAAAGCATTCAAAGCAAAATTCACTTATGAATGAGTTTGACTGTTCAGAGTGAAACCGTGAGATTTTTAATATATCGATATATAGTATTTTTATTGAGAATATGTTTATGGCAGCCGCAACAGCTCAAAGGCTTTGCGAAAGCGAATTCGTTCTCTGGTTATTTTTATTATTCATAAACTATGCTTTTGACAAAATGTTTTTGCGTCTTTGAATTGATTTTGATCAATAATTGAAATAGAAATAAAATGATTTTCTAGAATGAAGACGAGATCTACCTGGCCAACTAGGGCATATTTTATTTATTTAATTTTTTTTTAAATTAAAATAAAATTGTATATAGCATATTTGTACTTTCCTAAACACAAATATTTCTCTTTAATATATTTTCAAGATAGCATTGCTTTAAAAAGTATAACAATATATATTACAATATTAAATAAACATTGATCTTTGAAATATACACAGTGCCATGATTTCTTCTTTTTTTTTACTGAAAATAAAAAGTAAACAATTCGTATTTCTAGTTCCATCATAAATGTTGTTTTTAGCTACAATTTACATATGATTACACGAATATATACTAACTTTATGGAAAACATGCACATCAATGTGCTACTGAACCTGTCTCGTATTACATATTGATAACTTCTTTAACGAACCTCTTTACGTGATTCAGTGAGCTGTGAACAAAGAAACGCACGCACAGCTGTGAAATTAGGCAGCTAGAGCCGAGGCTCTGATGGCCATTTAGTTGGGTAAACGGAGGCCACACCCACAATTCGCTGATTTATACTCACGAATACACCCACACACACACTCTCGCACTTATGTGTGTTCAGAAAGAAACTGAATGTAATCGCAATTCCTTGGGGAGGGTTCGTGCGTATTTTGGTCAAACATTTTTATGAATAATGAGGCAACATCTTCGCCCATAAATAGACCATAAACGAGACAAAGTCTATGGACGCTGAGAGATATGTGCATGTATATCTCTCAAGATTATGCTGTCGGCTCTGGCATTGATATTAATCGCGGGTGTTCAACAATTAACTTTAGCTGTTGGGCTGTTGGACTGTTGGGGCTCAGACTCCTCAATTTGGGCTTGGGAAAATCATTTTCAGCTGCTTTTTATGACAGCATAATTAGGTCGAGTTGCTGGCCGATTGCTTGTCATGGCCAAAAACACATTTTATTTATGATTTGTTTTACGCTAAGTGACAGCTAATGGACTTGGGACCATAAAAGGTAGCCAGGGAAGCCATATGCCAAACTTGATTGCCACAGTTATGAGCTGATTGGTTTGACATTGAATTTGACTTTCAGGCTGAATCACTGACTTCAATAACAACATTCGGCTCTCCAGCCATCAATATTCAAATTCGAACAGTCTTAAAATTCAGCCACTTCCGCCGTTCACGCTTTAGTATTCCGGAATTTACATAGTATATTCAAAGTATAAAATGACAAGCATAACAACAACTCTTGCAACTCAATCAATCGAGCTATAAGTTTGAAACTGTCCCGCAAGAGAATCTTCCTCTCTCCCTCTCTCTCTCTTTATCTCTCTCATGCATTATGTAAATTCCAACAATATGGCGAAAGATGCAATTTCAACTTTAATTGCATTTCAACGGACTGTGAAAACTTTTCCTTTACAATATCGGCGACAGGCAACTGCTTCGCCCGACTACTATTTACATATTTAAGTGGAAAAGAATGTTGCAAGCTCTGTCACCCACGACACACACATATACACACACACACTCAGACATTTAATCAACTTAATAATCACTTGCATAATTAACTCGAAGTTCGCATGCGGCGTGTCGCCCATTGATAAGAGCCAGGCCCCATAAAGCAGCTAGTTAGAGCATAGTTGAATTAATGAATGGGAATGCTTCAACCCAGAGGAGCTTGTGACGAGTTTTTAATTAAACAAAAGTATTTGCTAATTTCCGCTTACAGCTACTGTCTCTTCGCATATGTGCTATCGATTCCAACAAATAATTAGATGGGAATCGAATTCAATAATTTCTATTTTACGAGCTCATAAAAATAATAGAATCGTCTATGGAAACACTTTGTGTTTGTACTAAACAATTAGTTCACTGGCACAGCTCTAGGGTATTTCCATAGTTGCGCTCGCTTTAAACCTTTTCACAAATATGTAGCATATCTTTCGGCGCAGGCTTTCGTGTCGCACATTTGTGGCGCATTAAGTGAATTATAATTTGCTCTCCAACTCGCTTTCGAGTGTGGGCATAAATATTTCATTTAAATTTTAACTTTTACATATTATAGCTGACATTCGTTTCAGCTCAGTTTTAAAGCGCTTACGACAACGCCGCAATGAAAATGACAATGAAACCAAACCAAATTGACACTCTACAAGCTTTCGTACTTACTATTGATATTTTACGACAAACTATTTATGCCATGCGGATTTGCTCGCTTGAAAGTTGTTCAACGCCAAAGCACTTTGGAACAAAGTAAGCAGCGTCTGCTTAAAGTGGTTTTATGGATAATCAGACATATAAACTGAAGTTACTTTAGCATTATAATTAATCCGAGTTATACATACATATACAATGTATAAAATACAATTAGTTTTTTGGAATTTTCAATTTAAAGTATCTTCCTCATGGCAGCTGCATTTTGAATTGTCTCTTAGCTTACATGATATTAACGGCACTCGGCTTCCATGTTGGAGTAGGTGCAATTTCTGTTAATGGCATTATGGCATTCACAGAGTTCTTAGAATGGATTGAAAGTTAATCTCGATTCAGCCTTAAGGCTTCACGCTTTTCTTATCATTCACTTGTCTATTAGTCTAGTATAATCATCATAATAAATGGGTAGATGTTACTGTACACTGTTGGCATCTTCTAGAAATAGACCTATTAAATTATTAATGAATAAATTTAAATAAATATATCTCAAACTGAATCTTGAGCGTTGCTTATTTCTTACAGTTTGAAATTATACTGTATATATAACAAGATTTCTAGATATATGAATATTATTACAAGTACAAGGATATTTCAGACTCCTGCAGATTCGTTTTCTTACAAGCTAAATTTTTTTAAATTAAATTAATGCATTGTTGTTTATTGAAATAGACTCAAATCAATCTTTCAACTACGCAACCTACAAAAATTTGTAATATTTTAGAATTTGATGAGAATGAAAATGTTGCCGGCATATGCCGCACATTGCATGCCGCACATCCTTTGTGGCTGCTTATGTTATTTACCTCAGCCAACACACACACACACCCACACACACACACAAACACATTCTTGCATCGCAATGTTGCCAAGGCCAAGGAATGGCGTATTCTATGGCCATCGCAACTATAAGCGCACATACATAGAAGAGGTAAGCGCGCATACTTAGCGCCAACTGTCTGCACTTTGCATATGCTTACACACACACACAGACACACTTACAGTGGTATTATGTATTATATATGTGTGTGTGCGCGCTAACACATATGTATTTGCATTTGTGCTTTTTCATTTTATGCATTTAAATATTCATGGGCTGCTTAAAATTTAAATTACCGCAGCTGTGTGAGTTAGTTAGGATCAACATCAGTAAGTTTGTATATGCTGTACATGTGTGTGTGTGTGAGTGTGGGTGTGGGTGTGTGTGTAGGCCAACCAAATGCACAAGCATTTCATGGAAATGCCTTTTCGGTTTTTGGACCTGTTCCCTCGTGTTTTTGTACGTTTGTTATTTAGTCTGCGGATTTGGTCAACCAAGCGACGTTGTTTACAATCAGCTCGCAAAAAAATTTTAAAACAAAGTGGAAAAAGGGGATGAAACAAAAAACATTCCATTGAAAAATCTATACCCTAAAAGCGAGTGGGTGGAACGGTTATACTAATCTGCCGCGCACATCACATTTGAAGCGAACGCGCAATAAATGCGACGTACTGCGCTATTGCTTACTTTCGCTAGAAAAAAAAAAAAAACATAAAAAAAAATAAAAAAGAGGCTTTGCTTGGTCAAGTGAACTAAATTCTCTGCCAAAAACAACAAAAACAAAAAGTGTTTTTTTTTTGGCAAATGCATAGCAGCATAAAATGAATGGGCAGGCAGGTAAATAAATTGGAATGGCCACCTGGCCAACGCTGAAATTGTAGCACATTGAAAGCGACGAAGGGCAGAGATACACGCACACAGAGAATGAGAGAGAGAGAGAGAGAGAAAAACGCAATCAGCGCACATGTCACACGTGGCGTATGCGTTATGGTATTTGCATAAAAATGCATTAAGATTCTCTCTGTGTGTGTGTGTGTGTGTGTGTGTGTGCATGTTTATTGGCTGCAGCACACATAAATAAATACACTTCTAGATCATTTTAGTGTCATGCAATTAAAGAGCTTGCTCAAATATAAAGAAAATAGCACACTAGTTCTATTCAATCAGTCATTAAAAGTCGAAAGTTATATTATAAAATATATATATAATAATTATTTATTTAGTTAAAAATTAATGCCTTTAGCACTGCAGAGTTTTAATTATGAAACCGGGACAGCAACTGGCAACAAAAACAATTTACCTTTTTGCATTATTAATATGAAAAGTGTAAATGCAGTCCATGCATGCGATTTATATTTATATTTTAATGAAGGGCTTAAAGAGAGCTTAAAAAGTAATTCTAGTAATTTCATAAACATGATTTGATACGTAATATTCCTTTGTGAGCAATGCAGCGGAATAGATAAAAAGCAGCTACTGAAAGTTACCTTTGTGAAGTCTAAAATCGATAGCTATTATAGTTCTGTCAAGGATATATAATTGTTAAATTAATATTCAATAGTTTTGAGTTCTTTTTAATTAGCGAAAATTAAAATAGACAGCTGTTGTATTGCAGCAAATTGCAAATCAGAAGAAAAACTAGTGCTTAAAATATAGATAAAAAAATAAATATAAAAATATATCAATATGTAAATACACAAATATATATAAATATATAAATAAATAAATGTATAAATAATATATATAAATTCATTTGTATTCCAAATCTTATTCAAATTTTGATTTAAATTTAAAACAATTTGAATATATTTCATTTATTAATTTTTATTGTCTATTTAATATTTCATATATTTCACATATTAATTTAAGTGCTTATATAACTTTCTGTTTAAATTTTGCAAAATAGTTCATATATCTCATCTATGACTTATTTGGAGATTAAAGATTAAGCCCTAGCAGTGTCAGTCGTCAGCTAAGTGTGGGGAACAATTAGTTTGTAGACAGAACTATAACTAAATTTGCCTCAAGACACAACTGCAAACTTTAGTTTAGCTCAAAATGTGCTGACACAAGCTACATCATGTGCGAAATGCATGTGTCCATAGATGTGAGCTGTGTGTTGACAGTAAAGCGGCGCTCTGCAGTTGCGTAATGGCACAATTTTGCAGTTGAGCAAACAGGCGCTTGCCAATATTTGGGCAAAACTGGAGAGCTACAGAGAGTCGCAGCAGAAGACATCAACAGCAACAACAACAAGTTTGCTACTCGTAACTATGGCAGAGCAGAGGTGTGGCATCTGGCGAAAAGTTGTGCAGCTTTTCATCTCGCATCTGAGTTAATTAGTGTGTCAGTTGCATTGCTAATTGAGTTAAGGGCAACGGTGGCAGCATCAACAACGGCAAGTGCCAAATGCTTTTTGTAAAGAAACGCAGCCCGAGGAACTAACTCGCATGCTACACAGCACAGCAAAAAAAAAAGAAAATGAAATAAAATAAAAAAAGACAGACAGGAGAAAAGCAACAGAAACCAAAACACAAACAACGAAAGTTGTTTGCGTTGAAGCCGTGAATGTTATAAATATTTGATGCATCCACCCTCCAGGGGTGGCAAATGCTGAAAGGCGCAGCGACTTAATTTAATTTTTTGGCGCGCACACACAGCAATTGCGTTAAATGGTCTTGGCAACATGACGTATGGGTAATATCTTATTAGCGCCGACTTTTCGCCAGCTCATTGGCAATTAATGTTTAACCATAAAATGCCTGAGTGAGCTGCGTTGCCAGCAGCTGCCAAGTGAATTTGTCGCCTTTACTGGTGCTCATTAATTATGCATCTTGGTAATCAACAAATTATGCCATTAAGCATGACATTGCCAGATGAAAAGCCTATAATTGTTTATGAGTGAAGTCAGGGGTTGAGTATAGCCAGTTGGCCTATATGAACTTGGATTGAAATTTATGCCATGGAACAGAGATTGAAGGAGTCAAAAAGTGCATCTATCGATGTCCTTCAACTCAACTGATGGGAGATGCTGAATCTATATATGTATATATCTAACTCAATTTATGCTAATATGTCCCAAATATTTTATACGTATAATTTGTAAGCAAATTTGTATACAAAATTTACCAAGTATTTCCTTTGGAGCTCGCTCTCTCTCTTTCTCTCTCTCTGTCTCTCTCTCTCTCTCGCTCTCTCTCTCTCTCTCTCTCTCTCGCTCTCTCTCTCTCGCTCTCTCTCTCTCTCTCTCTCTCTCTCTTCCGTTATTGAAGTCCTTGCTAGGGTTCTGAAGAGCAGATGTTAATACTCTGATTGGTCGCTAACTGATAGAGAGTTTAGCTTACGCTAACTCAGAGAGAGGCTTAACAGTTAAACTCGACTTCGAGTGGTAGTCGCGCTGCCGAGAAGATCAAACCAGCTGCTTCTTGCAGCAGCAGCAGCAGCAGAAAGTGCTCTGATTGGTCACTTAATGATCGAGTGTGAGGACTGACTCAGAAAGAGGCTCAAGAGTTGAGCTCGATTTCGAGTGGTAGTCCCGCTGCCCTATATAAAGGCAAGCCTGCTGCAGCGCAGCTTCAGTCGCATTTTTCATTTCTTGGTGGTCAGTCGTCCAGTGCAGCGCGGTGCTTCTCCTCTTCTTCTGTCTGTTGGTAAGTATTAAAATAGTTAAGTATGTTAAGCGAAAATGTAAAAGTTATACTTTAATGGTTATTTAATGTAAATATAATATATTTTAAATTTAAATATAATTAGTTATTATAACAATTCAGATAACGATAATTTAGCAAATGCAAAGTAAGTCTTCATATGTAAATTAAATATCAAGAACTTTAGCAGTCCGTATCTGTGTTAAGGCTATTTTTTTTTTGTCAGGCAAGCCCGACTAGCACTTCGACTTCCCCTCTAACTCTGACAAATCAAATACCCCCTCTGGCTTGGTAATACTATTGTAACCATAATTTTCTGTGCTTATTTAGACTACAATTATTTATTTTACTTAAACTAAGTTTGACTTTTCATTTCTGAATACATCTACTGTTTAAATAAACACTAATTCGATATTAACAACAAACGTAGTTGCCTCTGCTAACTACACTCCAAGCGAGACTATCATATTGTACATACGACAGAAGGCATAAATTGACAAACGGATTGTCCTGCGTAGATCATTATTTATATATTTGTTAAAATTTCATCAAAATGCAGAATCATGGCATGGGAGAAGAACACTTTCATTTTATGGACCGCACTGACCGCAAGAGTCTTTACACGCAACTTGGTCTACTCGTGGCCAAGGCAGAGCAGACGGTACAAGAGGAGCTGCAGGAGCGTAGCCAACGCTTGAAGAAAATGCTCGACGATGAGGATAACCAGTACGAACAAGAGTTCGCCAGCAAGGTGAAGAACCGCCTGGATGACGAGATACGCACTCGCCAGGAGCAACTGAACGAGATCAAGGCAGCGCGCGATAAGCGCCATAAGGAGTTTGTCGATGCCAAACGTATGCAGCAGGTAATGTTAAATTGCTATGAGCTGCGCGAGGCTCTGCGCCAGAAGGATCGCGAGGACACCAGAATCTGCCTGGAGGAACAGATGCAGGAGAATCTGCGCATGAAGCGCCGTGAATGCGAAAGGGAAAATTATTGGCTGCAACTCGAGAAGCGTCGCTGGGAGGAATACGATCGAATGAATAACTATGAGAAACGCACCCGAGAGAAGCTCAAGCGTCAAATAAGCCAAGTGCTGAACGTGCAACTGCAGGAGCATGAAGAAAAACGACAGAAGGAGCTCGCGCAGAAACGCCTTGACACCATCAATGCGGACAAACTGATTGAGGAACTGCGCTTGGAGGAGTTCGACCGCACGCACCGGGAATTGGACAAGAACAAGCAAAACTATCGCCTCGAGCTCCTTGAGGATATTCGACGCCGCAAGTGCGCAAAGATCGCCGAATGGGAGGCGGACAAGGCCGAGCACGAGGAGTTCATACGCGAGACACAGCGCCTCGAGGCCGAGGCTAAGGAGAACATCTGCCGGACGAAGCGTGAACTGGCGCGTGCCACTCACGAATACATAGCCTATGTGCGACGCATGCGCAACCTGGAGCTGGGCATTGAGAAGATGATGGACGACCGCACCGACG
Source organism: Drosophila meridionalis (assembly GCA_035045145.1). Taxonomy (NCBI): domain Eukaryota; kingdom Metazoa; phylum Arthropoda; class Insecta; order Diptera; family Drosophilidae; genus Drosophila; species Drosophila meridionalis. The sequence goes on along the minus strand of JAWNPG010000020.1, from coordinate 5,797,816 downwards.
ACCTCTTCCACGTGGACTATTGCTGCAAGAACAACGTCGCGGAGCGGACACGCCGCAAGCGCGAGGCTGCGATGCAGTGCCATGCGTATCTCAAGAAGCAGATCTGCGAGGAAATTGAGCGCAAAATGCGCCTGGAGGCCGAGGTGCACGAGAACAAAATGCTCGAAAATCGTTTTGTCCATCCGCCAGTCACAAAGGCGATGATACGCTGCAAGCAGCGCCAGACATGCCTGGATCTGAATGCCCAAATTATCGAGATGAAACGCGTTCAGGCCGAGGAGCAGCGGGCCTACGAGCAGAAGCTATTGAAAGCTGTCGACGATCCGGAGGTATGCGTTCAGTTGGCCGCACAGTTCATGCAAGAGCCCACGGACTATCTGCCCGCCCATCCCAACTGGAAGATTCACGCCTGTCCCAAAAACAAATACGTTGCCAAGCCGCCCATGACTCAGCAGCAGTTCGATGAACTTATTGCGAAGGCCGGCATAGACAGCTGCCCGTTTCCAAAGGCGGCTCGCAACGATTGCGGCCTCATGGCTCAGGTGTGTGACCGAGCACCTCCAACAGCTAAGAAGGACGAGGCCGCAGCCGGAGCTGGAGCTGGAGACACCGGGCCGAAGACTCCAAAAGATGCATTCAAGAGCTGCAAATGTGATCTTTAATGGAAGCTGCCATGAACAAATTTCGTTTTCGTGCCAAGTTGAGCGTTTAGTGTTAAGTTGAACCGAGAATCCCAGTAAATTAAGCTGTGCCAAGTTCGAGTACTCGAATTGTTCTGGCAATAAAAAACTATTTGCTCGTCTTACTCATGCAGAACTTGTTGTGGTGCTTCGCTCGCTCGCTCCTACTATTACCTCCCATATCACTCAACTTGCTTGCCTCTCAGCAGCTTTGCTTCGCTTCCTGCTTTTCTCTTTTCTTAGAACTTGTCTGCCCATTTGCACCTATAGCAACGGCATTTGCTCAGCGATGAAATTAATCTGCCCTGTTGGGTATATAATTCTCTGTTAAGACTGTTGATGCTGCAACAATAAGCTGCACAACAACAGCAATATGACGCCCAGTTGACCTTAAATATCGGGCCATTATCCAGCAAAGCTGTCACTACATATCACTACTGCCCGTACATCCAAAAGCCACACAGCCCCGGGCAACAACATGTCAGTTGTAGTCAACAAAATGAGCAGCAACAATGTGCTGTGACCACACAGGACACGAAAGTCCTGTGACAAGTAAGCATAACAGAACTATTACTGACAGCAACAACATCAGCCGAGTTAACTTTCCCCTCCCAAAATTGGGGTCTCCAAAGCTGACAAAGGTAATTTCTATGAAAACTACTTGCTCTGATTGATTGAGAGTCCTTAGCATCAACTCTAATGAATAGTTGAAGATTGTTGCCTAAATGCGATTCATGTATTCGAAGACTTCCATTAAAATCGTAAGGCATTGATGTCTTAATAGCTCTGCTATGGCAGGAAGTTCTTTTTATGGACAAATTTCCGTAGAAATAACTGATTGACAAACCTGTCAATAAGTAGTTCTCGAACCACACTAAATCGGAATTAAACCAAGAGCGCAGTTATCGTATTCCACATCATCAATTTGACTCCCTGCTGAGCATCCCTTTCACTTCCACAGAGCGATAAACCAAGTTTAAAAGCAGCTTAACTGATAAAATCGAAATGCAATTCAGAACTATGCAAACTTACTTTGAAGATGAATATATTTCCAGCTTACAAATTTGAAATCATTTTCAGCTGCAAATTTTCACTAAAGCAATTGCAGAATGAAAATCTAAAGGGCGTAATGAATTTGAGTACAATGGGTGAATAATCTTAAGGCAGATATTCCTAATCTAATTGAGTCAGAACAAGTAATTTTGTTCACAAAGAAACTGAATAGCAAGCTATTATGTAATTATAATTGAATGTTGTAAGCAAAGCTTAAAGATAATTAATTTTCAGAATAAATAACAAACTGAACTAAATGCAAACATTTTAAGCAAAGCACAACTAGAAATTGTAGCTCCAGAATCAGCAGATTTAACTAACAAATTATTATTTTTATTATTTTTTTTATGTATTAATATAGGATTAAGCCATATTAACAGTAATGAAAGTAATAATAAAAAATTATAACAAATTTCTTAATTCCATAAGCATGCTCAAAATGAGATTCACAATTCGAAAGTCGAATTTTTATTTTTATATTTATTTTCTTGGTTAATAATGTGAAAGGACTTGTTTTTATTTTATCTTTAATTATTTATGCAGCTGTGGTTTATTTTTTCAAATGAATTCTTCCTCTTCTCTCAATGACATTCTCGTTGAGCATCGATGATGCTACAGCCAAGTATCGATAATATTTGAATAAAGCATCGATACCTGATCAAAGTGTTATTCCTATAGGCCTAATAGAATGCTTAACTAACTGATGATCGAATATCAGATATTCAAATGATAAATTAGTAAATCAAATATCATAATAGCATATATAATCCATCCATCTATTCACATTTACTGGAGATTTGATATGTGTGTATATTCCAGCATCTATTACCATCTGTGTTTAATAACCACTTCGCAATTCGAACTTAAAATTGCCAACACCTAATATGACACGAAGTGAGTGAACATGTGCTGGCAGTTGAAATCAACTGGCAGCAGCAGCCAAATTTGGTGCAACGTGCAGGAAAATGAAATTTTGTTTTCAGCGGGAAATTGTGAGGCGACCGCAAAGACTGTCACAGCTGTGCAGTTTCCCTGCCGCGCCTCCACCCATCCCCTTTTTACACAATCTCTTTGGCTCTTTGGCTATATCTCTCTCCCTCTCTCTCTACTTACAGACGACAATTGGGGCCTACCATTGGCCATTGCGGCCAACTTACATATACCTTATCGCATTGAAATTGGCGACACAATACGTGACCTGCATGAACAGGATAAGCCGGGCAAAGGTATGTATATTGCGTAGGTGGCTGATGCCAATGCCAATGCCATTGCCATTGCCATTGCCAATGCCAATTAAAATGGCCAGTTGAACAGATCGACAGCGAAAATCTGCATTTACACCATCTCACCTATTCCTTCCTACGTCTGCCCTTCTCTTTGACCACACATTATATGCGTGAGTTTAGCAATTATTATTACGGCCCCCCTGAACGATGATAGCACACTGCGCTGGTTGCGGCGCGGCAAGTGGACGGACCGAGACCAGCACACAAGAGTATTGCTCATCGATATGGTGGCCAGCTCATTGAATGTCGAGCATCGACTCTACAAATATTTGGCACGCATCAATGCGGCCACTCGCAATGGTAATGGTAATGGCAATAACAACAGCAACAACAACAACAGCAGCAGCAGCAACAACAACATCAACAACAGCAATGGCAATGACAGTGTCAGTGCCAGTGGAATTGACAATGGAAATAGTAGCAACATGCCGAAGCTGCCTGTGTCCGGGCTGGTGACCAGCAATCTGTTGGTGCTGACTCTGCTAAGCGATAAGCATCGACACTATTTGAATGCGGCCGGCATTGGCATGGCTATGGTGCATAATTTTCGTACGCCAGCGTCTGACCTTTTGTTGAGTGACGATGGGGAGGCGACGACGGAGGCACTGGCTCATCAAAATGCCAGTCTCAACAGGCTGCGTCCCTTTATGAATCTGTTCTCGCTCTACGATCTGCTGCTGTCGCACATTACAACTGGCAATGCGACGGCTGCCAAGCCCAAATACGATTTTGTAGTTCTTGACATTGTTGTGGATGCTGCAGTTGCCACATACAAATGGCGTCCGCTGCTCATTCTGGAGGGTGACAAGCCCCTGGGGCAATCGGGCAGCTATATAACGCACTCGATTCAGCCGGGCTTCGATGAATGGCTCCTGGTCAGCAATGCTCAGATATGGCACTGTGGCGCCATCTGCTGGACAATTGCAGCCATATGCATAGGCTTGCTGATCATCATTGTCGCTGCCAGCGTCGCTGCTGGCATAGCCGTGAGGTGAGTAAGTCACAAAAGACCTCAAGTACTACTAAGTCATAAGATATTGTCTTAAGTGAGAAATGAATCTAATCGGTGTTTGATTCGCATGCGTCAAACCACTACAGGCGAATTAGCTAACTGAAGCTTAGATTTTCAGTGCTAAAATCAAATGCCGACAAATTTATATTATTTTCTTTTCTATTTAAAAAGCGAACAATATTTTTCCATATACCCTTGTTATGCTAGTAAACTGCTTAGTAAACTGACATCTTTCTGAATTGAATAACACTTTTATACTTAAATAAATGTTTTTTTAACAAAGAAAATACGAATTTAATTAGGTGTACACCCAATATATATTCCACTAATTTTTCATTCCTAAAACTTATCTATCATCTTCACTTTTAAACTTTAATATCACTAAAATTATTAAACAAGTTAAATACCTTTCAAAATTGGATCATGATTCTTGGTTTAATTTATTAAAATACCAAAATGTCTATAAAATCTAACTCACTTTAGTTAATAACTTGTGACTTACGATATGTAATTAATAATTTGATTTTTGTTCTTAAATGTAAATATCAGAAAAAATTAAATGTAAAATTATTATCAGTAATGCAACATTGTGCGGTATTAAGAGTTTAAGTTTAAATTCTCTAGAAATTCTCTTAATTTTTGAAACATTTTAAAAATATGTCAAGCTTTATTTTTCAATAATAAATCAAATTTAAGCATAAGGCATAACGCCTTTAAGCCATCAACTTTAATGTGTGCTTAGTAAATTTAGCTGGAAAACTTTTTAAATAATTTTTCGGACGAATATTTCGTATATAAGCAAATGACAGCTTAAGTCCCGGTTGCCCAAGGCATTTGCAAATAAATAAAAATAATTTTCACAATTTAAGACTTAAATTGAGTTTAAAATAAGAAGCAACACCGAATTCGCACTCAGCTCAGGTAGTTTTCACTGTTTTCCATTTTCCTTTAATAATATTTTATTTTATTTTATTTTATAAGCTTCGGGGAAAACCACAAAAGATTGGCATAATCAATTAGGGCACCTAAGAGGGCCGTTTTGGATTTGAAAGCTTCGCCCACGCCATTGAGTTGGGCGTAAAATATTTCGCGCGTGGCAATTTCCATTTTAATTTGCATCATTAGGATTCTTCCCCGTTGCTCGCGACCTCCCCTCCTCCATTTGAAGTCGTTAATTGCCTGATGCTATTGCATTGAAGCTTTCGGTTTTTGTAAAATGTTAGTTTTGTTTTTCCATAGCGCATAATTAGATAGCTTTTAATTTTATTAAGTGCGGCACACTCACTGAACAAACTCGTATTTTAGCCATGCGCCGAATGTATAAACTAATTATAAAATTGTTTCGTATCATTTCAATTAAAGCTAATAGATACTGATTTCATGTGCTGAATGTCAACGGCATTACCGACAGTTTAATTAAATTACTAAATAAGTCTCCCATTGATTTAATATTTTAATTACTTATCACGCAAAAATATTTGAAGAATTTAAGGAATTCTAATAGCTGCATGCTTGAATGAGCCAAAATAGCATCAACATTGTTTTGGCCAAAAATACGTACTTTACGGAAAATCAATTCACAAGCCGCAAATGAATTACATCCGAAGCACACACAGGCAAATATATACATATGTATATACATACATACGCATATATATGTACATATACAAACCTGAACACTCGCCTCGTCCATTAAGACAAGCATTAAATTAATTACCTTCATTAAAGCGTCGCACACTAAAGCTGACATTTATACACCGCAAACACACAAATAAATTGATTTGTATCAAAAATTCAGGCGAAAATATGTCAAGTGTGGTTGGACAAATCATTTATTCTTTGGCTTATCAGCAACACCACCCATGGGAGCATCAATTGTTGGGGCAAAAATGATATTTGAAGGGTGGAGCCTTTAAAACTATTTATGTTACATGTCCGAAATTAAAGCCGCAACACGGCAATCAAACCAATTTTTTCGCCGTCACTTGAAATGCAACTCATGAAGTTTTAATTAGCGTGCGCAAAACAAAACACACCTGACAGCAAACAGAACGCGGCCAGGACAAACAAAAACAGGCTGTGGGCTGTGAGCGACTAGAAAATACCCTGTTGTGTGCATGAAACACAAATTATAACTCGTTCTATACAACAAAACCTAAGTTGCAATAGATGAATGTATCTAAAAGTGAAATATTTTCGAACTGAAAATTAAATTACAATTAAAAATAAAATTATAAAATAATAATCTAAAAACCTAGATCATATAATTATTATAGAAATAATTCTTAAAAAAAAATATACAAATAAAAAAAAAAAACAAAATTTAATTCATTAATAATTATGTAATGTTTATAAATCAAACATGCACTTATGTAAATCTATTTGACATATAAATAAATATAAGTTGTATTTAAATTGGTCGGCATCGCCCCTTCGAGTGTGAATTGCCTATGCCATAAATGAATAGGGTATAGAAAATGATGCACACGCGCCAACTGTTTTTATGCTGAACGATCCGGTTGATTATCAGCCTGGTTAACGCACAGGTAAAAGTTTTCTGTGGTTAAGCCGTAAGCTGTGCCGTAAATAGAAAAACTTTAATGGCTTTGGGGTTGGCTACTTAGCAGCCGTTACACGTGTGCCCAAAGACTTTCGACTGGGTTCAGTTAATGCCTCTTAATGCGCATAATACACTTAACCTTACACAACTTGGCCAACTTCTGGCTTAGCAATTGTTCCATGAATTTGCAATTTTGCAAAAGTGGGCGTGAGCCGCCAGAGGGATGTTCTATTGTATTGTCAACTAACTGCTATAGGTAGGCATTAACGTAACCACAGCACCCAACGGCCAACGGCCAAGGGCTGACTAAGCTAATAAATACACATTTCAGTACGGATTAAAGTTTAAAAAATAAAAAGTGCAAGTAAGAGCGTAAGACTCAGCTAGTTACATGTACCCTGTACCTAGTAACGGACAGGGCTAACACAGTTCGTTTAAATATACATTAGTGTGTTTATATTACATACAATATATATATTTTTTATATATATATTTTCTGAATTATATTTAAAGCCAGATTGCATCTGAAAAATAAAATTAACTAATTATAAAATTAATGCATTGGCATTGGCGTGTTCATATTATGATTATAAATAAGGTTCAAGTGATAGAGTTATATAGGAGAAATATATAGTACTCAAACCTCTCCCATTTTCTACTGTATTCGTCTTAGCTTGAATCAAGCATACATTTACACATTGCCAGGAACTTAATTCACAATTATGCAGGGTATACAAATAAAGCCAGAGCCACCCACTGACAATGAATTTACTTGATTTCATGCAACGATTAATTGAGCTAACTTTGAAGTAGTTGCAAGCTTTTGTTGCAGTTGCAGGTCATTTTTAATGGGGAAAAGTTGAAGTAAATGATGAGGAAATTTTATTAATTTAATTGAGTAGCAATATAAATAAATTAAAAAAAAAACAAACAAATGGGAAAAAATAAATAAAAATAAAAAAATATATATATATAAATTTATACATTAATACATAAATATATATATAATATTAGATGATACTTAGCATTGGTCGATATGATGTTAGAGTCGATAAATTAAAGAACTTTTCTAGCTGTTCTAGACGGCATCAGTGAGCAAATTCTATTACTAATATCCAATACTCATCAAAACTTAAATTTTCTCCCATCATAACTTATTTCAACATCCAGAAACTACTTTCTGCGCAAGCGACTCTCGAAGGGACCCAACAAGATTGTGCTCTCGGCCAGTGACTTTGTATTTCCTGTGGACTCGCGACGGGTAAGAGAATAGAATACTGAATCTTAAGTTCAAATATAATTAAAACTTTTGCAGGTGGACGAGGGTATTGAGGCCATGCTCTGCTGCTGGCTACAGCAGCTACAGGAATTCGGCGGTCCCGAGGTGGATAAGCCAGATTTGCTGAAGGGTTCGATTGGCTCGCTTAAGAATCTGGGCTTTGTGATTCCCGGCACAGCTGCAGCGGGCAACAGTGGCGCCATCGCTGGAGCTGCTGGCACCACAACCACAACGGGCACTGTAAACGGCAAGACTGGCACTTCGGCATCGGGCAGCCTGGCGCGCCATAAGCCAGCCCACCTGGACATGCGCGCACGCTACAACGGCGACCTCGTGCAGCTCAAGGAGATACACTTGAATGGCTCCGCAGAGTTGCGATCCAAGGCCATGGACCTGCTAGTTATGGCGCATGGGCTGCGGCACGAGAATATAAATCCGCTAATCGGCTGGCTATCGGATCCGAGTCGCACCGCTATGGTCTTCGATTATTGTTCACGCGGCTCGCTGCAGGATGTGCTGATCATGGATGAGATTAAGCTGGACTGGTCTTTCCGCCTGAGCCTGTTAACGGATCTGGTGCGCGGCATGCGCTACCTGCACGCCTCCCCGCTGCGCATCCACGGTGCACTGACCTCCAGGAACTGTGTGGTGGACGCCCGCTGGGTGCTCAAGATTACCGACTACGGTCTGAATTCCTTTTACGAGACACAGGGTCTGGCGCAGTTGCCACGCAGCAACAAGGAGCTGCTGTGGACAGCACCAGAATTGCTGCGCACCATGAAGCCGCAGCAACAGCAGCAACACCATCATCATCATCACCATCAGCACGGACGCGTCCAGATGGGCACCCAGTTAGGCGATGTCTACTCCTTCGGCATCATCATGCAGGAGGTTGTGGTACGAGGCGAACCCTATTGCATGCTCTCACTCTCGCCAGATGACATTATAGCCAAGCTTAAAAAGCCACCGCCCCTAATACGACCCTCGGTCTCCAAGGGCGCTGCGCCACCCGAGGCCATCAACATAATGCGTCAGTGTTGGGCCGAGCAACCAGACATGAGACCCGATTTTAATTCGTAAGTATTGCCAAGGATTTGAATTTTTTTTAAATATATAATTATATTCAATAAACTAGACTATTCATATTATATTCATATTATTTAAAACATCATTCCCCGGAGCACAGATTTAGAATTAGTATATTTTTAAGATATACCTTAAAGCAGTTACTCAAATTGATTTTCACCCGCAGCGTTTACGAGCGCTTCAAAATGCTCAACCACGGACGCAAAGTGAACTTTGTGGACACAATGTTTCAAATGCTGGAGAAATACTCGAACAATCTGGAGGAATTAATACGGGAGCGCACGGATCAATTAGACATAGAAAGAAAGAAGACTGAGCAGCTGCTGAATCGCATGTTGCCAAGGTAAACATTGATCCATGAATACCATCTAACAATCTTACAAGATATTCTCCTTCTTAACAGCTCCGTTGCTGAGAAACTTAAAATGGGCTTGGCCGTTGATCCAGAGGAGTTCTCGGATGTCACAATTTATTTCAGCGACATTGTTGGCTTCACAACCATCGCTGCTCACTGCAGTCCAGTGCAGGTGGTGGATCTTCTGAACGATCTCTATACGATATTTGATGCCACCATCAATGCTTACAATGTATATAAGGTAAGTGGCATTATGCAGTTGGATCTGCAACTATCATCATCAATATACCTCCCGCTCGCAGGTGGAGACCATTGGAGATGCTTATATGGTGGTCAGTGGACTGCCGGTGAAAATACCAGATCATGCCGAGCAGATAGCCACCATGGCACTCGATTTGCTCCATCAGAGCGGACGCTTCAATGTCAAGCATCTGCCGGGCGTGCCGCTCCAGCTGCGCATTGGCCTGCACACGGGTCCTTGCTGTGCCGGTGTTGTGGGTCTAACTATGCCGCGCTATTGCCTGTTTGGCGATACGGTCAACACAGCCTCCCGAATGGAATCAACAGGTAATACGAACAGCACTTAGAATTTGATTAGACAAAATAAATTATTCTCTTTCGTAACACAGGCTCCTCTTGGCGCATTCACATGTCTCAAGAGACTCGCGATCGCTTGGAGGCACGTGGCGGATATTCAATAGAGCCTCGCGGCCTAATTGACATCAAGGGCAAAGGCATGATGAACACGTTTTGGCTGCTGGGCAAGAAGGGCTTTGAGAAGCCATTGCCGGTACCACCACCCATTGGGTAAGTCCAGCTATAATAATACCTTAAGGTAACTCAATCAATGAACGGATTATAATGGAATGTAATATAAATATATGAGTATAGAACGAAGTAGTATAGTATTATACATGATGAGAAATATCTGAGCATAAATCGAAACTTAACTAAGCAATGGATTATAATGGAATATTTTATAAATGAGGAATATCGGAGTATAGAAGAAAACTTAATCAATGAACTATAGTGGAATATAATATAATATAATAAATGAGGAACATCTGAGTATAGAAAGAAACTTAATCAATGGACTCATCAATCAATGAGGAATATCTGAGTATAGATTTTTAAACCTTTTTAACAATATTTATACATATTTTATATTCTTTTAATATCTATGCAAATCTTTTCAATATATATTTAAAAGTTAACCTAATTAAATTTCCAATTTATTTACTTATGATGCTCTACATTTTCTCTCGTATCAATTAACACTCTACCCCAGGGAGTCGCATGGGTAGGTGAACTTTATTTCCATTATTATTCTGCTCATCTTATGTAACATCAAACATAAATTTTTATCACAGATTGGACGAATCACTAATACGCAACTCAATTACACTGAAGGCGCAGGCGAACAAGTCGAGAACCAGCACGAATCCGTCATCGTCGCAGAGCTCTTCGCTGGCTGGTGAAACAGTCGAGGTTAAGGTGGAGATAACGCCACCCACCAACACCGACATGGGCTCCAGTATATTGCCCAATTCCTATTCGCTGGACTCGACCTCCACGAACACCATTAGCCCCAATACCACGCTCTGTCCGGAGTTTCCCACCAAGACGCCGAGCAGCACTAGTCCGCAGTCGCGCAAGCTATCGGAGCTCACGCCGGACAGTCTGCTGAATCCCAACAGCTTCAATCGCTTGCCCAGCTCCACGGGCGGCTCTAGTTCGCGATTGTATAAGAAGATTGAGGAAATGATGGACCTCAGTTCGCCGTACAATCACTACAAGTGTCTCAGTCCCAGCGAGAGCAACCTGACCCAGTTCTACGATGGCAAATATCTGTATGGGAACTCAGGTGGGGGCAACGCCGCCGGAAACAATGGGCCGGGCAGCGGGGGCTGTTCCGTTAGCGGCAGCACCTCAAAGTTTGACAGCAAGCCCGGCTCCAGCCGACTGCTGCGTCGCCAGTTCAGTCTGGACCGCGACGATCAGCAGACCAAGGCGGAGCAGCAGCACCAGCACTCGCTGCAGGCAAGCAACTATGCGGCTCTGATGAATGCCAGCAAGAACTCCATGCTCGACATACCAATGCTGCACGACACTTCGCGCAGTCCGAAGGGCACCTTGACCCGAGCGCACAAGCAAAACTCGGCGTCCATAGCACAGGACCTGGAGAAGATCGAAGAGATACCGCTCTCGCCGGCCTCCTCCCAGCACCACAGCAGTCTGGACAGTAATCTCAATCGCAGTCCACCCTCCACGCTGGAGGCTCAATCGCCGCCTGTGAAAACTATTCCCGCCTCTGGAGCACCGCTCAGTCCACCGTTGCTCTCGGCGCCCACCTCTCCAGCACCGTCGCGCACTCTCAATGGTCTGGATGCGCATAGGCGATCCAACAAGAACAACAACAATAACAGCAGCAACATCAGAAGCGAGAGCACGGATACCCCCAATCCGTCTCGGGAGAGCAACAGGCGTAGCCCCGAGATAGTCCTGAACGTGGAGCAGCTGCTCAGCAGATAGGGCACGATTTAGGCGAATGCGCCCAAGTAACTTATAAAGCTTTAGCTCTGAGGTCGTCTTCAAGTAAGAGAATATCCGAGAATTTTTAGAGTTGTGATGTGCAAAGTCAAGTACCTCAAAGCATGCAAACTTGGTTCCAGCTGCGAAATGAAAGTACAACTTAGTTGATGATTAGTAATGTCCATTGATCGAATAAGTCTATTCGAACCGGCTTCTCACACGAGTCCACGTCAATCTTAGCCAATTAACGTTCGAAGTACAACATACTCCCGTCTAGCTTTATTTTCAAATGGTTCGCAAAGAGGACTACAAGTAGGATGTAGCCTTAATAATGATTGAAACTAAATTGATATTAGATTCTATTGGAATAATGAGTGTTAAAAAAGAATACAACTTAATAATAAAACGTAGTGAAGCACGCTCTGTCGCTACTACGGCCCCATTTGTATGTGCTTAGTAAGAAAAGGGTAATGGGATGATGCCCACTATTAACTGTTAATCAATTTTATAAAAGCCTAATCAAAATTATTATTAACTGCATGCAACTTCAGAACTGAACGTAATCTAAAAACTATATCTGAGCTAAATTGTTGGGCTGATTCTTTCACTCATTCTATTGAATTCTAAATGAAGTTCCTTTTCATACTATATAAATACATATTCTACTCTGTAAATACCGTTAATACTGTTTAAGAAAGTTTTTCATGGCAAAACCAAATATCAAATAAGTATTACAACTATACGTGAATTTAGTTTTCTAAAGACAATCGTTATTAATTTTATAATAAAAGAAAAAATTAAAAAAAAAACCCCAAAACTTTGACAAAATGTAATACCCTTGTAGTTATATTATAAAGAAAGTAATTTCAAGAGCTTTTGCTGATAGTTTCCCATAAATAAATAAGCCCGTTTTCACCCGGTAAAACTAAATGATATGCTATACCCGATGTTGATGTAACTTTTCAAATTTTGAACAAAATAAATTGAAAAAAAATATATTTAAAAATATATATATAATTATCAAATGAATTTGCAAATGGAAAACTAAAATAATATCTACAGGGGTATAAAAAAAAATAATAATAACTTTAACAATAAGAAAACGGTACGCGAAATATTTAATGATCCATAAGTCGATCGTATTATCTACATAAGAAATTTGTAGCAGCTATATATGGTAGACTAGTCGGATTGTAAACTACTCATCCTATGTGTCAAGTATTAATTACCATACAAAAAATATTTATATATTTAACAAAAAAAAGTTGATAAATAACAGTAAAAATATCAGTTATTGAATGTAAGACCATAGCTAATTCTACCAGAATATAATTCAACTCGAAATCAAACCCACTAATTGCAACAACTTTTATAACGTATATAGGCTTAGCTCTAAGATCAAACAGATAAACTAATCGAATTTTAATGCGAATATTTTTTTGTTCCAGTTGAGTTTTTCAGTAATTTCCCGTTTATAAATAATTTCGCGAATTTTCAATTAACTTTTTCTCATAGTAACTACAAAAAAAAAAAAAAAAAAAAAAACCATTGTCAATTATGTCAAAACTTAACAAAGGGCATTCATTACTCAGCTCATTAAATTCGATTTTTATTCGTTTCTCTTTTATTTCTTTTCTATGGACATCAGAGCGTTTATTGTGTTTCAATTAAGCAGATAATTTTGCGGCTGTGTGGTTTTGTTACTGTTATAACTTAAATACTTACCTTTAAAGTTGACATAACTATTTATATGTATAAACGGTAAAAATCAAAAATAAAAATATATATATTAATAAATGGAACTGTATTGTTTAATTCTATTTACGGGATTCATGATGGTAAACCGATATAAACACAATCAACACATTTTCATATTATGTAGGAAATTGAAAGTAATTATATTTGAATCAACATTTCAAATTTTAACTTCACTCTAAAATCTTTAAAGATGTTGCTGAAAATATTATGAAGGTGTTCTTTATGTAACAAACGCAAATATATGTTTAATTAGGTATTCATATTTCAAGATCCCTTGATACATAGAGATAGAGATATTATTATAATCATATATGAAATATCTACTAAATTGACGTTGAACACGTCGAACAAGACTTTAGTATCTAAATCAGAACTATTCTCGTGAAGATTGATATTCGTCAAATATTTGGCATAAGTAAGAAAAGCTTAAATTAATTTAACAATTTGTTATAGAAATGTAAGTTTTACAAACCCATATCATTGCGCAGGGAATTTGATTGTAATCAAAGGACGAGACGATGATAATGCTAGGTTGTAACCGTGCTTGATCAAGGAAAATTCAAGGTAAAACAAAATTATCTTAGGTGCCCAAATCATTTTCAAGCGTCAATAGAATACAAGGACCGAAGTCCCAGGCTCGAATATAGGTAAGTGTAATATTCTAGCAGGTGTCGTTTGACATTATATGGGAATTACCTATATACTCCTCTACTAGGTAACTTCTATAAAATGGTTTTGGTAGCGCCTAAGCAGCTAGTTATACTATAAAATTCCTAAATTATGAACCAACAATGCTGAAAGCGTATGCTAAATGGACTTCAGAGATTCACACTTTGCTTAAGTTGTAGGTGTTTTTTATTGGAAGTGTTTTGTTTTTATGCGCTATGGTTTGCATTTGTTTGTGTGTGTTTTAGTGTGTGGCAGCTTAAGGAGCGGCCTGTTCATCTTCCATGTAGTACCTAAATAAGTGCTATTCCTCCTCTTCCTTCTCTTTGCGATGTGATTTCTTCTTATCGTTTCGACTGGACGAACTGGAAGTTGTGGAGCTGCTTTGTTTGCTGCTGCGCTCGCTGCGATCCTTTTCGCGTGATTTGGATTTCCGGCGACTTGACTTGTCGCGTGATCGCGACCGTCCTTCACGTCTTGAGCTTTCCTTTTCCTTGTCCTTATCCTTATCCTTATCTTTGTCCTTCTCTTTGTCCTTGTCCTTTTCCTTGTCTTTGTCCTTATCACGCGAGCGCTCCTTTTCACGATTGCTTCGCTCCCTATCGCGCTCCTTATGCTCACGCTCCTTACGCTTCTCCTCCTTGAGTATGTGCAAATAATCCTCAAAATACTCCTCACGATAAGCGGAATCCAGTGCCCGGTAACGTGGATCCGCTTCGAACTTTTTCTTAACATCATACCAACGCGTATGGCGCTCGATATCATGCCGCTCACGTAACATGTCCAGAAAATCTTTGCGTAGCTAAAAAGATAAGCAAAAGTGATTAAAACATGAAATTGAATATAATAAAGGAATTATAGTAATATATAAAGAGATTTTACTATAATAAAATTTCAGACTTACCTGTTCTTTTTTTAGCTGCTTGTCCTTGTCACGCCGCCGCCTATCGCGATCATCTTCGTAGCCATCCGCTCTGCGATCTGATGAAGATGACGATGACATATTGTTGGCGCTGCCGTTGCCGCCATTGCCTCCCATGGGCATTCTCTGCTGGGAGCCCATGTCTGTAAGTACAAGATACAATGATACATAGGTATAGAAAGACGGCATTGTAGCGAGCACTTACTCAGGTTGGGCGGCATGCGCAATATACCAGGCGGCGGACCCATGCCTAAAGGGAAAAGATATTGAAATAGATATTTATCATCATCGGATTTTGACGGATGACAGTGCCATGCTTACCCATGTTGTGTGGCATGCGCATGTTGGGTGGCATCATGCCGGGCGGCGCATGCTGTCCCCGCAGCTGCGGTGGCGGTCCGCTCATCTGAGGTGGCGGCACACTCATTTGCGGCGGCATGCCCGAGGGCGGCTGCTGTTGCTGCTGAGACGGGTGATGAGCGGGGCCAGGCGTTAGCTCCTTAATGCCAGTGGGCACCCAGCCTGCATTATCGTTGCCCCACTGGGATTCCTGAGTGGGCTCATAGCCGTAGTCGAACGGTTCCGGTTCATGGAAGAAGGGCTCATCGGAAGCACCCGGCGGTGGAAAATTGGGTGCCATAGGTCCCAGACCTCCGCGAGAATACTCGCGACACTCGGCCGTCATTACCTGTATCGCATTCTCCTTGACGCCGCCTGTGGTGGATATGGGACGCGGCGGTCGCGCCATCATGCCCATGCCTGGTCGCGGCTGGTGCTGCATCATGGGCGGCATTCCCGGCGGTGGCATTTGCATGGGTCCCTCGCCGAGCACCACCATGGGCTGGTGATGGTGCATGGGGCCGCCCATGCCCATGGGAACACTCATATTGGCCGTGCTGCTACTCTCCGGCATGCCCATTGACGTGGCACTCTGATTCACATTTTGGGTAAGACTAGCCAGCCCCACGCCGCTCTCGGCCACGCGGAACCGTTTCTGGCGCTCACAGTACGCGCGCCACGTCTCCTCGTTGAAGCCGTAGTTAAAGTAATCGGTAATATCAGCGCCAGGCTTACGCCAGGGCTTCTCCTCCAGTGAGTCAATGCTAAACTCGTGCACGGCCACGCCGTTAATAGTTCCAGCTCCCTCGAAGTCTTCGATGCTAAACTTGCCGGCCTGCGCCGTCGGCTTTGCTTTGTCCGCCGCCGTGGCGCCCGCTAGCAAATTAGGTCGTTGTTTGATATTGTAGGTGCTGGGCGCCGACTTGATGTCGCCAATAACAACATTGATATCATCATCGGAATCGTCATCGTCATCATCGTCGGAGCCAGAGCCATTGCGCTCTTTGCGCGATATTGGACCAGGTGCACCAACCGACAAATCGTTCATATCGGCGTCGTCGTCCTGCGAGCCAGCATCATCCAGGCTACTACCGCTTGCTTCTATGCCCATTCCTGCTCGCGCATCGCTATCCATTGTGTCCGGCAACGCCTCTTCATCTTCCTCCATCTCCTTGGCGGGATCCTCGAAGTCGGCATATTCGAGCAGCTCCTCCTTAGGATAGGCGGGCAGCGGGCAACCAGCTCCAGGCTTCTCGCCGGTCACTGCTGCAAGCGCCTCGTGCTCCGCCGCTAATGCATCGCTGCCGTTTGATATTTCGTTGTTCGTTGAGTCTGTATTCGATGTGCCATACAACCAGCTATCCTCATTAGTGTCGTCTGCCATATTTGTGTTAGGTTTTATGCGCGGCCACGAGTTTATTTAATTAAATGCTCAGAATGCCGAACGGCGAGCTCAGGTAAACACTGTTTAATAAACTGCAAAACCTTTTATTTAGCATTATATCGCTTACGCACTTCGGTCACACTGTCACGAAGAAAACTGGCTGTGTTTCATTGCCTCAACGTTGCGCTGTGACATGAATGGAAATGAAACGCAACAAAGCAGCTGTTAAAACCGCGCAGAATTTGAATTTGTGAATTTGAAATTATTTTTATTTAATTTTTTGCAATAAATATTTACTTTATTTTAAAATATATTTAGATTATATAGTTTGTTTTGTTTTTTGCTATATTTATATTTATCTTAGGAGTTCAAAGTGTTTTCAATATATCACGAACAACGTTGCGAAACATGCAGGAGAGCGCACAGTCGTAGCGCTGCAGACATAATTGACGTAATCCAAGCAGAAGTTGACCAAAGCGCAGCCAATGGGATCGGTGCAGAGTGTAGCGAGCCAAGGAGCAAAGAGCACCATTCGAGTACGTCTCTAGGATCAGAGCATAGTCTGCATTTAAGGCGAGTTCTGCAAGGGATATGAGAGGTATATGCATATAGACGTTAAGCACCGATAAACTCACCCTTCCGGCACAAGATTAAAGTTTCCATAAAGTTCAGCTCCATGAGATCGGCTCGCAGCTGTTGGGCCTCCGAGAGCATCAGCTTGAGCTGCACATCGCCACAGCTCTCGATCATGGCACTGATGTCCAGGGACCAGTGCGAGGCACGCAATATGAAACACTCGCTCCAGACCACCTGCAGAATGGCATCCTGCTGGGCGCGTGCCACCAGACGAAACTGTTCATTGAGCTTCGCCTGGCGCAGACATGTGACCAGAATCTGGGCGAGTATCTGGAAGTGCACCGTCGGTCTAGGTGGCGACGGAGCCGCTGGAGGCGTCAGATTCAGCAGGCGTTGATTGCTGTGCGCCTGCTGACTACGTGGTCCACGCTCCTCCTGCACGGCCGCGATATTCATGCCCACGGCCAGGCAGCGCTGGAAACGACACGAGGGACACCAATTACGACGCGCCTTGTCCACCACGCAGTTGCCCTTGACGGCAATGCAGGCATAGTGGCTGCCCTTCCGGACGCTGCGCTTGAAGAAGCAGGAGCAGCCGTCGCAGCACGAGACTCCATAGTGCTTGCCAGAGCTCTGATCGCCGCACACCTGGCAGGCATTATACAGCGACACAAGGGACATGGACGGGACAACTACTGCGACTCGACTAAGCTAGGCTGGACATGTTATTGGCGGTTTTATACGAGCTGGGCGAGCACAAATGATATGCAAATCAAAGACACTTCACTCGAACATGATTTGAGGATTTCTTTTTTTATTATTTATATTGGGCAGCCACAGAGGATAAGCTGGAATTTCGCCAGAAAGGGGGGCGTAACGTGTCAAAAGTGACAATCATTGCCACGGGCCAACGCGGGCGCGTTAACAATTTGTAAACAATTATTGTTGTGCTCTATGATTGGTCGGAAGTGTCATCCAAAGTGCTTTCAACTGACGTTTTGTGTAAATAGCAGGACGAGTCCAAAGTCCAGGCCACGACAATTAGGGGTTGTGAACGAATTGGAAGTGGAAAGGCAGAGGGGATGGAGGGGACGATGATCGTAGTGAAACATATTGCTATTATAGTAATTTATAGAAACGTTATTAAATTATGTAAATTAATTATTGTTTGTGAAATTATTAAAATACCTAAAAATCATACATATATCTCACATTAAAAATAGCATTCGCATTTGAATATATAAAATTTGTTGACACACAATATACATTTTACCATGCATATCAAACTATAATTCTCTGTACAATTTAAAAATGTTGTATGCTAAAATGTTTTATTTCTTTTGCAAATTCAAATTGTCAGTTATCATTGCATACTTATCGATAATTGTATGTAATCGAAAATATTCTTTTAACATAGCCATTACAGTTTCTGCTAGGCCGAAATACCAGCTGTTTGAATTTGTTGACTTTCATGGCTAAGCCAAATGGCGCTTATTCCATTTTAAAATCATTAACGAGAGAAGTAATTTTCTATACTAAATCTAGTTAAATTTAAACATGTAGCAGCTATACACAAAAATCTTATTTGCTGTTGTTAGCATTATAAAGTATGTTAAGGGTTGCTCTTGTATGTTATAAAAGGGTATTTTCATTGAGTATTTTATCGTCAACCGGTTGCGGTCACACTAATTACATGTGTCATGTTTTTTGTATTTATTACAAGAAACGTTTTTAAAATAAAATGTAAGCTTTTATGTTACAAATAAGCGTTAAAGTCGCGGGCATTCAAGTTCAACATATATACGGTCAGATATCAGCGCAGGTGCATATACAATTGTTCGGTCAGGTTTTGCATCGTCCGCAGCCGCTGCGGTATTCTTTGCAGTCGGCCATTTAAATCAAGAAACTACAACTATTAGTGAAAACGTGAAAAGACGCGTCGCGAACTGCAACATAACGCCCAGTCAATGTGCAGTGAAGTGTTGAAGTGAGCTTGAAAATCATAAAAAAAAAATTTATATATGTAATAAGGTAGCGGGCCACAAATACAAATAGAAACTCCAAACACTGCACGTTTGGAAAGTGACGTCGCGACGTCAACATACAGGGTGTTGCAATACACATACCTGTGAGTTTTTGTTATTGCTTTAAGTTTCATTCATTAAAACTGCAAGCGTTGCATCAAATTCCAATATGTGCCAAGCAGCGAACAACTTGCAGCTGTTTGGCAACACCTAACCAGGCGCTGACACAAACACACACACATACACACATGTGGATTGATTTTTCCAACATTACAATTGCCTGAGTATGAGTGCGTGTGCGTGTGTGTGCGCCAGGAAAGCAGCAGCTCCAATGTTTTTTTTGTTTCGGGATTATATGCGATTAACGCATTGCTGCAGTCGCTGCTGCTGTTCCATTTCCAGTTTGGTGTAAAAATAAACCGCATTCATAATGTATGCACCCCTGAAAAAATAAAAAAAAATGTCAACAAGCCTATATACAGGGTGTAACCAGCACCAGCACCAGCACCATCTCCGTCTTCATGAGCAACCCACCACCCCACCCCCCAGATACACGTGCAGTGAGAAGCGCCAGCAATGCAAACAACTAAAATAACAACGAGAACAAGCAGAACGTGCTAAAGCGCAGCAAATAAAAAGACATTTACATGCATGCATTCAAACATTGAATATATACAGATGCACACACACGCACACATACTTATGTACACAGGTATTTGTGTGTAATAATTACATTGCTAGACTGGCCACACTTTGCAGTCAATTTAGCATTAAACGGTTAGCGGCCTCTGTCTTAACGGCATATGCCCATAAATACATTTGCTTAGCCCGGCCATGTAAAAGGTAAAACGGAAAACGAACCGCCAACTGGCGACTGAATGGAAGGGAACAAAATGGAAATAGTAGAAGACACATTTCCGTCCGGTAGCGAACAAACCAAAATAGACAACAACGCACAGTGTTTCCGAGCTGTTATCAGCCGTACATAAATTATGGTTCAATATTTCATTGGGAACTGTCAACATAGTTGTAGATGAATTCTTAATTCAGTTGTATATATGCTGTTCGATATGACGGAAAATTAATGTTTTAGCATTATTAATGTTATTATAATAATTTCATTAACTTTATATAGAAATATTCAACTTCAGTCATAAAAATAGTAGTGCGAAATTCATTATTCACCTTTGAATTAATAAACATATATGTTTCACTTAATATTCGTTTCAAACTGTTTTCAACAAACACAACAAAATTAGTGTTAAACTTAATATCAAGTATCTAATATATGTGCAACTTAATATTGGTTTCACATTGCATTCAAAATATTGAGTATTATTACCTAGTATTTCTGTCCCACATTTACTGGTCAGTCGCGCTACTTTTTTATTAGCCCAGCTGTATATGTAACTAATGCAATTTCCATTCAATTAATCAAACAACATTAAAAAACTCCACCCATTCCGCGCAACATAGACAATAATAACTTAATTAAAGTTCGTTGGTTCCACTGTGCATCACTTACGCCGTCGTCTTTGCTGTTGCCATACGTGCCTATATATACATGCATGTGTGTGTGCGTGTGTGTTTGTGCTTGTGGCTTCTCTCAGCACTTGGAGGCAGGGTACTCAATGCACTTGCAGTTGCTGTTGCCGTTGCCTTTGCCATTGCTGTTGCTGTTGCAGTTGCTGTTATTTCTTTTTTATTGCAACATGCAACCTAAGTATGTATGTCTGTTCGGGCCACTTGACCAGGCGCTGCCAGAACGGGTCGTCTGCCATTCTAAACACTAATCTGAATGCCGCAAGTGTTGCCGAGCTTCCTGTGGCGCTGCCACTCATTAGGGTATAATTTGCATTAGCTGCAACGCAGCAAAAACCCATCGCCAGACAAATACAAACGCACGCTCATATAGGGATATATTATACGTATATGTTTATGTACATATAAATACTTATGTCTTATTGATTTTACTTGAACTTCAACAGACCAAAAACACAGCTTACGTTCAAAGAAACTCGACTGAAAGATATCCTATATGCAATCCATTTGATTGTGTTCCTATGTTATCTAACGTAAGATATATTATATCTTCCACTCATATACCCTCTGAAGAGAGAGGGCATTAGAGTTCGAAACACAAGAACAACACATAAAAGTTAACCCAGTTCTTGGCGCCCACTCACTGCACTCGGGAAGTGTTTGGAGTAGTCGAAACTGGGGGGAAGAAACGAAAACCAATTTTTACCTATCGTCTGCGTTCGTCATCAGTGAGCACTTGATGTTGGGCAGACAGCCAACAAACATACAAATAGACATATAACAGAAAAAAAAGAAAAAAAATGTTTGCTTATAATTTTCACACCCAGTGCCACATAATGCATGGTTGTTATTGTAGTATTTGCTGCGGCTGCTGCGGCTGCTGCCTGCTGCTGCTGCCTGCATTGACTTTTGACGCTTGACGTTGATAAATGAATCATAAAAGCAGCGCAGTCAACGCCACCGGCAAAACGCACAGACATGGAAATATAGGAAAAATAGAGAGAGAATGAGAGGAAGAGAGAGAGCCCAACGTGCGCTCAGTGGCATATGTTTTGTCGCTGCTTTGCTTTGCTATTTGTTTATTTATTAGCCTCTCTTAAATATTTAAAAGTCAGATTATAAAGCGTGACAAGAGCATTGTTGTTGTTGTTGTTGTTGTGTTTTATTAACGTGCAAATCGATAACAGCTGTGACTCTTGTTATCGCATATTTTGAGTGCAAGTTCGTGTCGAATGTTTCTCCCATGCTGGCGCCCACGATCTTTGGCGCTCTCTCTCCCTCTCTCTCTCTCTCACACAATCTATATGTTTCAGAATTGTAGTTGTTGTAGTTTTCTGCTGCTACTGCTGCTGCTGGCACTGCTGCCGGGCAGTGGCAGTGACACTCAAAGCGAGTCCGAGCCGCGCAACTGCCAGAGTCAGTTCGTCTGTTGGCCCATATTGATATTAATTGTTGTTGTTGTTGCAACAAATATATATACAATATACACATAGACGTATATGTATATATAAATATATACAATTTGTGTGGGTGCTCTAACCATTTTAAAAACAAAAACAAAAACCGTTTATTTTTTGTGTGCCAAAAAGAAAAAATTTGTTATTTTTTTATTTTTTTTTTTTTTTTAATTAAGAGCACACAATTTTTAAAGTGATTTTGCAGATAATCATAAAAAGAAGACAAAAACTGAATCGAATAAGCGGAATTTGCTGAAACAAGTCGCCAGCTATAAAATCATACTCATATATACATATATAAGAAAAACGTATGTTTATATATTTATATGATATTTAATATATACACATATTTAGCTAAACTTCTGCAGTGTTTTTTTTTTTATGGCAAAGCCAAAGTTGTATGACGCGCCTGCAAAAATAAAATATATGTATATAAGTAAAAAAAATATATATAAACGAAGAACTAAAGCAACAGTAAAAAGTCAAGTTAGATAAGAATTGCTGTAGATAAAGGCCTTGTCCCTGCCCTTGCTCTGACGCATGCTCCAATGACTGAGAAGTATTTGTTGCTCGAAGCGATTTCATTTGAGCAGTTCGTCGTATCGATTACCTATATTATTATTAATATTAATATGACTATTATTTCGTTGCAGCTGTTTTGCTATAGTTTGAAACGGAAACCAGGTGTTTGTTTGGCAGCCAGCGGTACGATCAGAACAGATGTCTAGCGAAGAGGATAAACCGCCGGCGCCGCCAGTGCGTCTCACTAGTAACCGTGGCGGCGTTGGCATCGAACGTGTTCCCATCCCCGGCAGTGGAGCTGCCGGCATTGGGGGTGTCGGCGATGCGCCTCCAGTTGATATGCGACCATTGCCCAAGGGTAAGTTAGTTCAGTATGTGGATGCCATTGGTGCGGTCAACAATATATTATTCTTTACTCTCACTTAAAGAGCCCGACGATGCGGACCGCAAAAAGAAGACGCTGAAAAGCAAGATAAAAGGCTCGAAGCCGTCGCACATGGATTCCAAACCAAATATCTCGTATCCCACAAACTTCGAGCACACAGTCCATGTGGGCTTCGATGCAGTCACCGGCGAATTTACGGTAAGGCCGTCTACAGTTTCGCGCTTCTTAATTTTAAGTATTAATATACTTTCTTGTGGCTTGCATCTTGGCTTCGCAATAATTTTGTTTCATAGCCAAAGCAAAGCGATCCAATCAATTGCCAATATCTTTTGCGTTTCGCCAGTTCCATATTAACAGAAATATTTTTATACACACACTGAAACACATTGCATAAATGGAAATAAAATAAATTGAAATCAAGCAACGCTACAATATATTACCTCAAATGTTGCTCATTCATATGAATGGCGTGCATCGAGGCTTTAATTGATTCTAACTACTGTGTTTACCTTTAAGGGTTGTTTTTCGAAGAAAAAAATAATAAGTACTCAATTTATATAAAACATTAGAGATATTTTC
The DNA here is from genome assembly GCA_035045145.1 of Drosophila meridionalis. Classification (NCBI taxonomy): domain Eukaryota; kingdom Metazoa; phylum Arthropoda; class Insecta; order Diptera; family Drosophilidae; genus Drosophila; species Drosophila meridionalis. Next base: position 5,773,819 of record JAWNPG010000020.1, on the reverse strand, counting down.
ATAAGACTTTTATTAAAACTATATAGATAACTATTAATGCTACGAGAAAGCTTTCCATTCTCGCAGGGCGCCCCTATCAATATAAATATAAATAAATTTTATGATTTCTTAGCCATTTCTAAATTCCAATTCAAACGTAACCAAATTTAATTACGCATTATTGTCCAAGGTATGGTTTTATTAAAAAAAAAATAAAACTAAGTTTGAATAACTTCCCTGCCTCGATATCAAGAGAAATTGCTTCAATCATTCATATGCATATAATTTTGTGCATTGTTTTTGCTGTTAACCCTTTTTAAATACTCAATTGTACACATTACGTTTCTCTCTTTTGAGATATGCTCTATACCAATTTTGAATTATTCATTATTATTTCAAGCTGCCAATGAAAGTAAGTAAACATATCGTTTAAGCAACGGAACTTGCCTTCATCAGTTTTCTTAGCCAAATTCCAATCATCTGTTGTTTAATTGTGTCTCCCCATTTGTTTGTTTTGAGATCGGCTCTTCCATAGTTCACATTCTGTTTCGATTCTTACTGTAAACGTGTTCTCTACTCTACACTACACCAAACCCAAATACCACACTAAACTTTTACCGATGGCTGAGCTTAATTATTGTAGTTTAAATGTTTTTAGTCGCCGGCTTCCTTATAATCCCAGACATCATTGGACATGTATAAATCCAATCCAGCTTTCCCTTGCTGCTCTCTTTCTATCTCTCTCTTTATATGTGTATGAGCCCATCTTAGCTGGGCCCCTTGGTTTGTCGTTATTATGGAATATATGAACTAATCGAAGTCTCTACATATTACAGGGTATGCCGGAGGCATGGGCGCGACTCTTGATGAACTCCAACATCAGCAAACAGGAGCAGAAGAAGAATCCGCAAGCAGTGCTTGATGTGCTCAAATGGTTCGACAACACAACCAAACAGAGGCCAAGCTCAAAGTACATGACAAATGCTATAACAACGCATTCAGGTGAGGACTTATTGAGGATGTATTTGGCATTATATATATGGTTAATATTGACGGAATATAAATAATTCTAATCACATCTATTTTCTCTTCATTCGCTAAATTCAGGATCTTCGTTGAGCCGTGTTAGCAGCAGTAGTCCCAGCAGCACGCCCACAGACTCGGAGCTCCATGGCTCGAACAGTGGTGGCAACTTGATCGGCGTGCAGCTGGGTAGCATGACACTGGGTCCCAATGCCAACAATGTATCAGCAGCGGGCCAATTGCTCAGCAATCACTACCAACAGCAACAGCAGCACTTGCTGCAGCAGCAACAGTTGCAGAACCATCAGCAACAGCAGCAGCAACAACACCAGCAGCTACACCAACATCAGCATCAGCATCACATTGGCCTCAGTCAATCGCATTCGTACAACTTTACTGGGCACACAGCCTCCACATCCACTTCGCAACATTCATCTGCCAATGAGAACGATATGTATGTAGATATGGGTGTCGCGCCGCAGCAACCACCACCACCGCCTGTGGCTTCTCGGCCAGAGCGCACGAAGTCAATCTATACGCGACCCATTGAGGAACTGCAGCCGGCGCCGTTGCCAGCGGCACCAGCAACGACACCCACAACGCCACTACCAAACCACAAAGCAACTGCGGCAACTGTGGCGGCATCGTCTCTCATGCTTAATAATGCCACAACGACGCTGGACAAGAACAAGAACAATGCCAGTGAGTAGCCCTATAAACGAAATACTTACCTTGTTATTAAATTTAAAGTTTTCCAAGCCCTTGCAGTGTATGAAGATTCATTGCTAACCCGCCTAAAACGCTTACTTAAGAAAATGTCCAAAAGACCAGTCGAAAAGTCTGTCCGAGATATGAAAAATTATATTCGGTATCGTGAGGTTTCGATCAATTCATATGTTTTATTTGAAACTTTTATTATAATTAATTTACTATACAGAAATCATGAATTAAAAATAATTTAATCATGTGTAAACAATGCTGCTCTTGTGTAGCTTGTCTCGGCAACGAAACCCTATTAAGTTCCATTCATTTTAGGTTTCATTCAGTTTCAATTCCCTCTGAGTTACTGCAAGGGTAACAAACTGCTTCGGTGCAGTTCGAAGATGGTTTCAGTTCTCATGTTGTTGTTTTATTTGAAGTAATCAATGCATTGATGATCGATGTGTAATGTCCACTGTTTAATGCTAACGTTATTGTCATTTTGTATCGCCTCTTCTGTGTTCTGTTCTGTTCTGTTCTGTTTTGAATCTGCTTTGAATTGCTGCTTAACAACCAAACAACTGCAACATCAGCAACGATTGCAACTGCGACGGCAGCGCACAGCTCCACAGCGGCAACAGTAGCAGCAGAAGCTACAGCTACAGCAACAACAACAACCATAGCAACAGCAGCAACAACAACAACAGATACAGAAGGCATTGAGGCAACAACAACAGCAACAACAGCTGCTACTACTCAAGTTTTGTCTGTTTTGGCAAATGCTACTAATTGTCCTCCCACTACTACAATAAATGCAGCTGCTAGCAGAGAGGAGCAGCAGCTTCTAGAGTGCATTGCTGCTGCACCAGTAGCAGCAGCAGCAGCAGCAGCAGTAGTAACAGAAGCTACAACTACAGCAACAACGACTAATCACCACTCTTCTGCTTCCTCCTTTTCATCACTCCCCTCGTTTCATGATGATGCGACGCCGCCGCTTACCGCCAACGCCTTGCCCTCGATACACTGTCCAACACCAACGTCTTCCACGCGCAATTCTGGCGCTGTCACCACGACCATACCAACAATTACGATGGTAACACCTGCAACACCTGCCACAGACCTGTACCACGATCCTACGGCCAACAATCTGAATGCTTCTGCTCTGGCAGCTACGCCTGCCGCGGGCACTCAAATTGCGGTGCCTCAGCAGGCAGCGGCTGCCACAACGACGACGACGACTACGACGAGAGCCGCCAATGCCAAGAAGAAGAAAATGTCTGACGAAGAAATACTTGAGAAGCTGCGCACCATTGTCTCTGTGGGCGATCCCAATCGCAAGTACACCAAGATGGAGAAAATTGGCCAAGGTGCTTCGGGCACTGTCTACACGGCCATTGAGTCCTCAACGGGCATGGAAGTGGCCATCAAACAGATGAATTTATCGCAGCAGCCCAAGAAGGAGCTCATCATCAATGAGATTTTAGTAATGCGAGAGAACAAACATCCGAATGTGGTGAACTACTTGGATAGTTATTTGGTATCGGAGGAGCTCTGGGTAGTTATGGAGTACTTGCCTGGTGGCTCCCTCACCGACGTTGTTACCGAGACCTGCATGGATGAGGGGCAGATTGCGGCAGTTTGCCGTGAGGTGCTGCAGGCGCTAGAGTTTCTGCACGCCAATCAGGTAATTCATCGCGATATCAAAAGTGATAACATACTGCTTGGCCTGGACGGCTCCGTCAAGCTGACTGATTTCGGTTTCTGTGCGCAAATCTCGCCGGAACAATCCAAACGCACAACTATGGTTGGCACCCCCTATTGGATGGCTCCCGAAGTAGTTACACGCAAGCAGTATGGACCAAAGGTAATGTACTACATAATGGTTTGATGACAAGTGGAATACAATAATAAATGTTCATGATTACAGGTCGACTTATGGTCGCTAGGCATTATGGCTATTGAAATGGTCGAGGGTGAGCCACCGTATTTAAACGAGAATCCCCTAAAAGCCTTGTACCTCATTGCCACCAACGGCAAGCCGGAGATTAAGGAAAAAGACAAACTAACGGCTGCATTTCAAGATTTTCTAGATCAGTGTCTAGAAGTGGAAGTGGAGCGGCGCGCCAGCGCCCTGGATCTGCTAAAGGTTTGACTAACTGACTGTTTATTAAATAGTGAATAATGAAAATAATAATAATCAAATTTCAATTTCTAGCATCCCTTCCTAAAATTGGCGCGACCTTTGGCCAGTTTGACGCCTTTGATTATGGCCGCCAAGGAGGCGACTAAGGGCAACTGATTGACAACCAAAAAACAGCAACTTATTTAACCATTACTAATGAATTACTGTTACAACAGGCAACAGCAGCAGCGAGAACAACAACAACAACAACAATAGCAACAATTTATGCGTATGATGAACAGATGATAAATTATAAGTGTTTATGATTATTATGATTATTTATATAAACGTATTTATATACAAACACATATATACTTATTATATATATTATTAACTACTCGTAACAAACAAAAATCAATGAGCAACTACAGCACACATGTAGCCAATTTGGGTTTCCAGTCTACTGCTGAATTTTACGAACAATTTTCTGAAAATTTCGATGTTTTTCCAATCAAAAATAAGTTTTGCTAATTATTTGTTATACCAAATTATCGGGCATTTTAAATGCCCTGGAATTTATCATTTAATAATTCGACAAAAATTCATTCAACAACTTAAATTACATTTTATAATTAATTGGCATTTGCATTTAAAAATCATATAAAAATAATAATGTAATACATTATTGTAACAATTGTATAAAGGAAGGAAGAAAATCATTATGAATTCTATATTAGTTTTTCAATAATTTTCTATAAGAAACAACTGAGTAAAAGCGAACACACTTACGAAATTCTTGCGCAAAACGCTGTAACACTAACTTTACACACTTAAGAGTATTATTTAACTGTTTCGTTTAAAAATTTTAGCTGCATTCAGTCAAACTTTCAATTAGTTTTCGTAAACTGCTTTATTTAATAAAAACCTAAATATATATTTTTATACATATGCGCTTGTTGCATACTTTTACTGTCGAGCATGTTTTATTTTATGTTTTCCGATTATAATCCTGAATTATTTTATATATTTATATTCGTTTTCATTTTCAGAAAGGATCTGTCCATGTTGTTACCAAAGATCTAACCAAGCTTTGTCTCTCGCTCACACACAGCTACAACCTTCCTTTTTGTACCATGTCTCTATAAATATGTAATTGTAAATCCAAATGGTAAATTGTAATTGTAAAGTAGTTTTCCGTGATGTTAGAAGAGCATATATTTTTCAAATACACGACAACAATGCAACATGGTTTATCATGATAACAGATTGTAGCAACTTATTGAATTATGATAGACTTAGCAATTAGTAAGCGATACAACAAATTTGAGAGAAACGCTCTCAACTGTTCAATAAATTGGGTATAGCGACTAAATATAACTAGCAATTAAATAGCGTGTAACCATGAGAAAAATCAGTTACTTTGTGCCTAACCAATAAATGAAAGAGAAAACAAAATAAAACATAACAACAATAGTACATTCAATAAGAGCAAACAATTAGTAAGATAAATAACAGTAATTACTATAATAGATTAACATAGCACGTAGCGTAGGACAGACAACTTAAATACCAGCCACAACTGTAGTTCAGCGACAAAGAAAATCAAAATGATAAACTTGCTAATTAAGTTCCGAAAATATATAGAATCATATTAATTGGAACACTAATTGAATGCTATTAATTTGATTTCGATTTATAGATCAGCACTCCAAAATGTGAAAGCAAAATTCATTTAAGCGCAATATCATTTTATCGGTCCTATTTATTTATTTATTCAAATTTAAATTTCACCTACATTAAATGCTTTTTATTCATAACGAATGTATATTAACTGAAAATAAATCTATAAAGATGACTTACGTTTTACAGCTCTGTTAGCTATGATAGGATTATTTCTATAAAATTACAACTATGCGTATAAGTTGGTTAAAATCTTCGTTAACAGCTCAATAACACCAATAAACACAATATTAAGTCTATATGGATAATATTTTTAAAAATCATACGAAGCGCATTATTTTCGCTATTAGTTCCTAATAGGCACACATGCATCTATATTCATATATAAATGTGTGTACGTATTGACATTAAATTGAACTATATGTTTACAAGTGAACGCCAAATAACATGGCGACGACGTTGAAAACGAATATGAATTATAATATAAAGATATTATTGTAGTACCTAGAAAACTAACGCAAAAATGCAGAACGAATCTGTATAATACAATAATGGTAGCGATGAATTGGAAAACAAGTACATTCGTACATATACATATATATATATAGAAATAGAATTATGAAATTGAAAAGCAAAATAAAGAAATGGTATATATATATATGTATGTAAATGAGAAACACAAATCTAATATAACGTATGATCAATAAAACAAATATATATATACACATATATATGAATACAAAATTCGGAATTTGTGTTCTTATTTTCATTTTGCATTTATTATAAAGTACATTGTGGCATGCACTTAAAAGGTTTAAAATATGGGGGTTTAGGTGCTACATTATTTCACTGCTTAACATAAATGGGGTTTGAGTTGTTCGTTATGAATAGTGTGTTCGTGGCATCACTTATTGCGACGTGTGGACTCTGAAGCTGTTGGCGGCGGCGGAGGTCCACGTTTGTTCATTTCCTCCAAGAATGCTGCAAGAATATTACTGCGCTCCTCTTCCAAATGATCCAGCACCAAGTAGCTAAATTAAATTTTACGGTGATCAATCGGTTAATCAAATATGAATCAACCAAATGCTTACCGCTTGTCGTTTTTGAGAATGTCCTGGATTTCCTTGAGGTGATTGCCATTCTCCTTAATGAGATCGCTGCTCTTGTGTGTAATGAATTTACACTCCTGCAATAGTTCACGCAATGCAGTCTTGGCCTGCATGGTTTTATCCTTAATGTAATCCCGAAACTCGCGCTCGCCTTTATCTGAACTATACTTCAGATAGCGCGGATCGTCCTTGATTTGTTTCTTAATTTCTTTCCAGGTGCTAGTCAGTTGCAGTGAGCTTATATCATCAAGCATTTCACGGAATTTTTCGCGTTTCTTCTTCATCAGATTGTCAATGTGTTCGTTGAAGATGCTGCAGGACAGATAATCAAAAAAATAAAATATACTAAGTTAAAAACTTGTTCTAAGTACGCTTACCGTTCACGATCATCACGATCGAGTGTCTCAATTAATTCCCAGCGATGATCTTTGCGAAGCTGGCGCTTTACTTCCTTCCAGGTGAAATCGGGTGTGCGCACCAGATCAGTTAAGAGGGCTGTAAAGTGTCCAATGCACTCGTCACGCTTATGGTGCTCCCTCTCCTTATCACGGTCGCGCAGATGCCCGGCTAGTGTGCGATGCACTTCCTTTTCGCGTTCCCTGATGCTCTGCTCCGCACGCAACTTACGTTCGCGGTCCTTCTGTTTCTGTTCTGCCTCAGTTTCGCGCTGGCGTGCCAGCTCGCTGTCCTCACTACCGGCACGCTCCTCCATCTCAGATTCATGCTCGCCCTCCTCCTTCGAATAAGTTTTATATAATATTTTCAAATTACAAATTATTAAATTTAACTTACCGGCGAATCTTGCCTCTTGCGATCTTTACCCTTCTCGTCCCTGTCTCGTGACGACTTGCGATCTCGTTCTTTCGAACGGCTGCGATCCCTACGACTGTCTTTTCTGCTCTTGTCTTTGTCCTTATCCTTTTCCCTACGGTCGGATTTCCGCTCCCGCTGGCGCTCCCTATCACGCTGTTCGCGAAGTTCGCGATCTCTGCGCTTCTCCTCCTTCATAATGTGCAGGTATTCCTCGAAGTACTCCTCCCGATACATGGACTCCACTGCCCGATACCGTGAATCAGATTCAAACTTCTTCTTGATGTCATACCAGCGCGTATGGCGTTCAATGTCATGACGCTCTCGCAGCATGTCCATAAAGTCCTTGCGTATCTAAAGATTCAAAATGGAATTTAACATGACAGCCATGCGGAAGAGAAAAGAAATTGGTTGAAGAAATAAATTAGTTAAGCCTCTGGTACTGATGCGAATTTCATTTAAACTCTAAAGCTTAGGGCACTAACTTAACTTGCCTTAACAACTAGATAATCTTATATCTTATAAACATAGTTACACGCTTTGCTTTCGCTGAAAAAGAATGTTTTGATTAGCTTTGCAGTAGACCTAGCTGAAAGAGAACTGTATCAAGTTCTGACCACAAGACTCTTAAAGAAATGCAGTACACAAGGGGGTCAAAGTCGGCAAACAGACTCGATCGGATGTCAAACAAGGTAACGAAAATAAACAAAACTTATGTAGCTGTTGAGACAATTAGACAAAGTAGATATATTTTTGCACACGTTTAAAGTAACATTTGCAGTTTTAATAAAGGATTAAAGACCTTTTTGTTTGAATAATATGCAATTTCTTTAAAGAAGTGTGATCGGGTCAGGATAAATGCTTCAGCTGGGCCGAAGTGTACAGGTCATAAAACTAAAGTAAACATACCAAATACATAAGTTATAATAAATAATCTTGTGTCTGAGTGAAAGACAGAGTCTTATCAACGTACTGAGCCGTTGCCAGAAGCCTGTGAGAGCAATGTGAGAGAGGTAGAGAGCGCGGACGAGTTACTCTCAATAGGCAGTTCTTACGTTGCTCTGCACAGACTTGGATTGGGTGGATTTGTTCTCCTGTTGTGGACGCTGCCATTTACAAGTTTTGATAAAACAAAAAGAAATATTGGTTAAATTAAATTATGTATTATTCATACTGTTTGCTCAGCCTCGAAGCCACCTGTACGCGATTTGTTGGCCGTTCTGTAATGGTTGTTGTTGTTGTTGTCGTTGCTGTTCAGTGATGAGTGGCTGCTTCCGCTTCCATTAGCTCAAACATTGATCTTCCAACATCAACATCTCATCTTTTATGAACAAATAACGCCAAATAACATCATCATCATCATCGCCATCATTGATTATCGATAATCATCATCATCATCATTGGCACAACATCATTCCTAGGCGACACGTGCGACGCAGGGCGGGGCGGGAAGTGGAAATCACACCAACGATTATCAGGTAATTTTCAATTTTTGCATACCTTTTGATTTTTAGTGACTGTTTTTATATTTTTTGTATGGTTTTTGTTTATTCCAAATTTGTTTCTTATTTGCAGAAAAACAAATTTTTTTTTTTGTAAATTTTGTTGTTTTTTTTTTTATTTTTTTTTATTTTGAACTCACCACACAGACAGATTATGCAAGCGTGTGCGTGGTGAACTTGAGCTATCAACTTTGGCCCGGAACTGGCACCATGAAGACAACGAGATGAGGACGACAACGATGGCGACAGGATCAACGGCAGTGTGTGAATTTGGTGTTTGCATTTGGTGGGTGCTTTTGTGCTGTAATCTGTTAGCTCTTATCTAAAAATTTGATCGTACCGAACACACAATTCGCAACATGAAATTGCAACCGAACCGGTCAGGGGCAATCGTTCAGATCGTTTCATGTTGTATTAATTAACAAAAATCAATAATATGTAAATACGTTGTATACAAATAATATGGTAAGTCAATAACATATATAAGAATAGATATGCATATATGGATATGGATACGTAAGTGGGCAGCCAGTCGCACGACGCCAACACATACCTGCTCTTTCCTTAGCTGTTTGTCCTCTTTCTCACGACGACGCACCTCGACGATATACTCGTTGAACAAGCTCTCGCGCTCGCGTACCTTCTCTATGGCCCGATATCGTTCGTCCTTGGCGTTCCGCTGACTAAACTCCGAAAAGGAAGACCTACACAAAAAAGTTGATTTTTTGTTATAGATATACCTCTTTATTGCAGTACTACTTACTTTCCGTGCAGCTTGGCCTCCTCCATTAGTTTGCGGAAATCGTCGCGTTTCTGCCGCATCTTATTGCGTTTCTCCTTACGCTCCTCCTCGGCACGATCCTTCACATACTTTTCAAATACCTGTTTGCGTTCCTTCGATGTCAGCAGTAAGTACCGCGGATCGAAAACAATCTTGTGCAGCTCCTTCTCCCAGGTGCTAAATGCGGACACATCCTTTTCACGCAGCATCTCCTTGAACTGAGTAACACGCGTCTCTAGCGGCACCAATGCACGCTCCTTGGCCGCACGCTGTTCAGCCTCCAGCACTGCATCCTCATTCTTTTTGGTCTTAGTAACTGAAATTGAAAAGATATTCAAAATGTGTTAGAAATATTCCATGCTATATATGTATCTCTATGATCATTATAAATAATAATGGATAAAAATACCAATTATAATATTGTAGTTTAAGAAATTGTTTGTACTTACACGTACGCACACGTTTTGTGGGTACTTCCTCCACGCTTGACTCCGACTCGGTGCGTATTTTGATGATCTCATCATCATCATCGTCATCTGCGTCTATGCGGTGTACCTGCTGGTGCTGCTGTGCTTGCTGTTGTCCTAAGCCGAGCTTCTCCAGGGCAGTAATATTCTCGGCAGGTTTCTTATCAGGCTCAGCCGATTTCTCTTCTGCAGACTTTAATTGCTCGGGTCGTTCATTTACCGCCTTGTCAACATCCTCGCGATTCATCAAGTCTTCGGGCCTGTCCCAAACGGAAGTGCGCGTCGATGGATTGTAGAAGAAGACACGCGCGTCACCGGTCCAAACGACACACCAGGGTGTGCCCGCTATGGGGGTGCTGGTCACCGGGCGAGACTTGTCAGTCTGCTTTGCTGTAGCAGCTGCTGCGGCGATCTTCTTTTGCTCTTCGTCTTTCTTACGCTTCTCCTCGGCCGCCTTCTTAGCCTCTTTCTCCAGCACCGCAGCCTGCGTAGCTTTGTTGCTTTCGCTATTAGCCTTCATAGCTGCTGCAGCGGCGGCAAATGCCATTTGCGGATCAAATCCTGGTGCCGCACCCGGCGGCATATGCATTAGTGGGTTGGGCAGCAAATGAGGCGGCATACCAGCTGGAGGTCCAACTGGAGTCTGTGGTGTTGCGCCCGAATGAGCTGCCATGCGAGCCGCTTCCATATCGCGAAGAGCTTGTGGTTTCTCCCACACACTTTCGCCACGTGCTGCATGGTAATAATAGGGACGGCCGTCAGGCGCTCGATGCTCAGACCACTCGGCTGCTCGCGCAATAACTGCCGGGTCAATGACGCCCGGTTTTATGATCAGATTCTTAGCAGGCTTGTCCTGTGAAGCTCCTGGTGGTGCATGCTGCATATGCTGCTGCCATGGCGGCACGCCCCAGGGCCCAGCTGGTGCAGCACCGGCGAACCCGTAAGCGGGCGGAGGCATGCAAAACGGCGATGGCTGACCAAATCCCGGTGGCGGCTGCATACCAGGTGGCTGCTGAAACATCGGCGGCGGCTGCTGCCTCACATTCGGAGGCGGCTGACTAAGCAATGGGGCCGCTGCATTTGGCGGTGGCTGATTCAATAGGTGCGGCGGTGGTTGCGAAGTCAAATGTGAATGGCCAGGCACAGCAGCTGCTCCAGTTGGTATATCAGCATGATCCGTGAGACTTTTTTCGGGCTTGGCAGCGGTATTTGATTGTCTTTTGGCCAGCTCCTCGACCTCAGTTTGTGTCATGATTTTCACATTTAAACCCTCCGGTCGAGTCCAAGTTGTCTCGCGAGTTACCGCATGATAATAATACGAACGGCCGTCGTCAGCTTTAGTTTCTACCCAAATTTCTGGCGCCTGTGCCACTCCGTTCACACCCGAAGGCAATTGACTGTTAGCTATATGCTGGGTTGCTTGCTGTTGTTGTTGCTGCTGCTGTTGTTGCTGCTGCTGCAGTTGCTGTTGCATTTGCGTGTGTTCGCCCATGGGACGACCGCTAAATGCATTGAACGGCTTGCTCCTGCAATAATTAAAAATGATGCACCATAATAGCGTGACAACACTGTACAGACACTTATTATACTAAACACTTACCATTGCACTTCACTGGCGTTTGCTTTTTCATTAGCAATTGCCACCCCGTTTATGCCGTCTTGACTACCAATACCGCCGCCAGCAGGTTTCCCGTTTATGGCTGGGGATGTTTGCAATTGGGAGTCTTGCGGACTTGGACTAGCTCTATCTGCATCCATGCTTTCATCCAAACTTGTTTCCATTGCACAATTGTCACACAATAAAGTTTTAATCAATTAGCATCTACAAGAGTAAAGAAAATTTTTTCCACAAAGTTTTTTTTTTGCCGCTATCGATAGGCATAGACAGTTTATCTATTCTTGTCATCGATTATGGAGAGTGACAGTCATTCATCGATTTCAAACGAAAAATGCTGTTTCGAATAAAAAATACTGAAAAATACTATATTACTATAATGATATAACTGAAATTTTAAATTAAATTAAAAAGAACGCTAGTATACGCTAAGTAAATAGAGTTTATTGGTTTTCTACAATGCATAACTCGTCCGTCTGTCCATTTCTTTTGAAACTATTGAAGCTTGGGGCTCGGTGGTATTTAACAATTCAAAGTATTAAGATTTTTCAGACTCAGGAGAGCTTGTATCCGAAATTTCTGTGTCTTTTAAAACATGTGTGCAACAACGTTGTAAAATTTAAAAAATATACAATAATATTAAAAGCTCCTTCAAAATGTCTTTCCTCATTGGGTGCATGACAAATCTGGTCAAACTATATTTTTTACAGTTTTAGAGCTAGAACACCAATAGTTTAAAGATAAGTTACATTGTAAGGCTCACCTAATACTATCTATTTTCAAAATACATTCATATATTTATGGATTATTGTAGTTTTGTTTTTTTTTTTTCAAAGTTTTGATTTTAAATTAAATTTGTGTGTTTATAAACCGAAAAGAGTAATATTATTATACAATATTCAAACATAATATAATAAGGGATAACAAATATTTTAAATAGATTCAACAAACTATTTGATTTGATTTATTTACAGCGCATAAATTTTGATAAGATCTCGCCCTATAAATTAAGATAAACAAATATTAGATGCAAGTGTTAATCTATATGTATGTATATGTCTACAACACTTACACAGCCTCATAAACTATAGTAAAACGAATCAATAAATGAGAAATTAAGCTTAAAATCAAAATTTCATAGATTATAACTATTGAAAACTAAATAACTGATTCAGCTGCCAGCGAAATAGTATCAAATACGAAAATGTCGTTGTCAACTACAATTGTGTATTTGTCCTGCATAATTTGGATAGCGAAAGCTATCAGCACGAATTACTGTGATCCTACTCTGTGCAAAGGCCAGATACATGCGGTGTGTCTACTGAGAAATCATGTAAGTAATTCGAAATTGAAATAATTGGTAATTGAAACATCAGGTGTATACATTATATTGATATGCAATTCGATTCGTTACGGTATGATCGCAGGCAAGGAAAGATGCTTGCAATGACGATGCTGAAGTTATTCGCTTAACCAAGCGAAATAAGGACCAAATATTGTCGGCTATTAATACAATACGCAATAATGTGGCACGAGGTGACTTAGATGGCTTTACCTCAGCCGCCAATATGTCGGTCGTCACGTGGGATAGCGAGTTGGCATATATTGCAGAAATGAATGTCCGTTATTGTGTACATCACCATGATGGCTGTCGCAATACAGCCAAGTATAACAATGTTGGACAGACCACAGCTTATGGAGGAGTTAGGGGCATACGTCGTTCACCGATCCAATTTATCAATAAACACATTAATCATTGGTTTTATCAGCGATCATTGGCGACGATGAAAGACATTCTTAGATACAATGTTAACGAAGAGTAAGATACATAAGATGCTTAAGTAAAGTCCGCTATTTATATTGAACCGTTATTTGTTACAGACTGCCACCGCATAACTTTTTGCAAATCGTGCATGACAAAGTTCATAGAATTGGCTGCGCCAGCCTGAAACAGTCTAGGAACGGATGGCTTCAAAACTTCTTCACCTGCAATTATGATCATGCGCCGATTAGAGGTGAGCCAGTCTACGAAACTGGTACTCACCCGGGAGCTAGTTGTACTTCTGGCAAAAGTAAAAAGTTTAAATCTCTTTGTGTTTGGCCATATATCGGCAATTCTACGCCGAAACCAAATGGCGGTAATTCTACGGCTAAGCCGAATAACGGCAATTCTACGCCTAAACCAAATGACGATAATTCTACGGCTAAGCCAAATGACGGCAATTCTACGCCTAAACCAAATGACGGTAATTCTACGGCTAAACCAGATGACGATAATTCTACGCCTAAACCAAATGACGATAATTCTACGGCTAAACCAAATAACGATAATTCTACGCCTAAACCAAATGACGATAATTCTACGCCTAAACCAAATGACGATAATTCTACGGCTAACCCAAATGACGGTAATTCTACGGCTAAACCGGATGCTGAGAGTGGTTCTGACAATCAGACCGAGATTGTAAAAGTGAGAAATATTGTGGGACAAAATAATGGTAGTAATGTAATTCGTTTGAACGAAACTGCTGTAGCATCAATTGAAGATGATCCACGACTTCGCGCAATAAACAGAGCCAAGATCCAGGAAACCAAAAAATGGCGCGCAAAATTCAACAGATTTTTAACTAAAATTGAAAAAACTTTAAAAAATAAAAATAACACCAAAATTAAAATCTACACCATGAACCATAATGTGGACGTTGACATCATAAAAAACAATAACGACGATGAAGAAGAATCAATCGTGAATAACCGAAGGTTAGTAGTCGGCAATGTATAGATTGTGAAAATATATATTTTACAATATAAATATATATTCAAATAAAGTTATATCCATTTCAAGTTGAATACAATAAAGTATATAATATAAAAGACGTCCATTTAAAGAAAAGTATATCAATAAAAAATGTAGAAAAATAATATTATTTTTGTTTATTGTTGGAGTACACAGAGTCAAGGGTATGATTTGTTATATCGATACTATATGGAATAGGAATCCTTTATAGATGTATTATTACAAATGTTGTTGTAATTTTATTTTATTTTTTTAAATCTACAAGCCGTATTATTCATTAGCTGTGCTTTTGGCAATTGATTGTCAATACATTTCCTTTTGCATTTTCCTCCAAGTGGTATTGACGCGTACTCGTCCTTGCTGCAAATGCTTAAGCAATGCATCAACTGATATATCCTCTGTAGATTTTGGCCCAATTAGCGACTTGCACAGCATTGCATGACGTTCGAAACGCCAAAGTGTTTTGAACGCCTTATTACAGTGTTTACAAACACGCTCTTCGTCTTGTTCGCTTATGTGTTGATTGGGTTCAGGACTTTCGCGTTGCTCGACTGTGCGTTGCGGTATCGTCCATTTGGGCTCCGGCTTGATTAGCAATTGGGTTTTGTTCTTGCGATGCAGTTCGTCTCGATGATTGTAACGTATGTGATTGTACATCTTGGACATGCTCGTCTTGGTCCGGTCGCATAAACTGCACTTCAAATACGAACGATATGGTAAATGCTTGAAGCAATGCTTTTGCAGGTGGGAGCGCTTGGTAGTCTGCAACACCTCGTGGCATTGTTTGCAAATGCTTTGTCGCTCCTTGATCTTGAAGCTATTCTCAATGAAATGCTCGAAGTTGTGCTTCCTTAACACGTGACAGCGCCAGTCATCCATTGATTCAATCTCCTTGCCACACTTTGGACACAAATACGAAATGAGCTTCGCGAGTCCATTGGCTGGGACGTCTATGTCGCCTTCCGGTTCGGGTGTTTGTGATAAACGCCGACGTTTGATCGGTGTTCGTTCTGTATCTGTATCCGGCTCTGTCTTCATTTTCTTCTTTAGTTTATCCACTTCGTCCTCGCCAAGTGCATCTATTTCAATGATCACTACTTCCTTATTTTGCTGTTTACGTGCGTCAGTTGGCTTTACCGCACTGTCAGTGTCGTCCAGACGCTCCTCAAAGAATTCTTGGCATAGTGCATCCAAATCTGCGTCGGATGCTACATCCTGTTGCTTTTCCTTACGCACAATGTCATCGTAGGCATTTAGGCAGCGATCTAGCGCCTGTTCACTGTTATTGGATTTGGCTTTTTCTGCAGATACTGCTGCTGCATCCTGTTCATCGCCTTGCAGATCAATATCCATTAGCGCCTTTTGCAACAGATCTTTGCGGTTCCGCGCCTGCCTCGTAGTTTTACCCTTTGTCTTTTTATCATCCTGGCTTCGTTTCATATGCTTTAACTTAGCTTCGTACTTCTCAATCTCTTTTAGATGTGTGGACAACAAGTGTTCGTTCAACGCCCGACGCCGTGTGTAAGCCAGACGACAATGGACACATCGGTACGTTTCTCGATGATCCAGATGCATAAAGTAATGATACTGCAGCAGTGCAATTGTTTTGTGGGCATTTTCCACCCACTTGAAACAAAGCTGGCACTCATGGAAATTCTCATCGATCTGAATGAAATTAAAATCGGAGTACGTCTTTTTGAGGTATTCGTGTTTCTGTTTAAGAGGATAGAGGATAGAATAATAACGCTTTCATTTTTGCTGGCCAAAACATACCGTGTTCAAGTGCTGTCGCCACTCAGCTTGTGTACGAAACGCCTTGCCACATTCTGGGCATATATAGACCATATGGGCTTCCAGGCGAGCATTTAGTTTGGTCTGTTCGTCGGTTAGCACGCTGCTTCGTGACATTTTAAGTTTCACGAAATCCAAACAAATTTACAATCAAAATTTAATTAAAATAGAGATGAGAAACTATCTAAATATATCGATAAGCATCGCATTATTGCTGATGATTAATTGAATATAGCTAATCATACTCTATGTTAAAAAATCTTACACGATACTTTCTTTATGTGTTTGTTAAAACATTGGATTAAGTATAAACATTTTTAAAATTAATATTTTTATTATTGAGTTACAAGGACTATCATTCATGTGCTATACAAACTCTATATTGTGAATATGACAAACATCGATATGTTTCGTGCCTTAGGAATCTAATACGATATTTTAAAAACAAACTATCGTCCGGTCACTACTTGCGTTTCTATTCAGGAAGAAATATATTAGAATTGCATATTTCTAGCAATTTAAACATGTCGAGTTTGACAAAATCGACAGTGAGTATAGTGAAAATTACGTTTTTCCAATATTATAATGATGCAATGTTATCCGAATTCCAGTCAAGCAGCAGTGGTAGTGGAAGTACCACGTCCGCAAGTGCAGTGGCGTCCACCTCGGCCTCGGGCAGCGGCAATGTGCAGGAGTTTAAGATTCGTGTACCCAAGATGCGCAAAAAGCACCATGTTATGCGTTTCAATGCGACGCTCAATGTTGATTTCGCACAGTGGCGAAATGTGAAGCTGGAGCGAGAGAACAACATGAAAGAGTTTCGGGGCATCGACGAAGAGCAGCCGAAATTTGGTGCTGGCTCCGAGTACAATCGAGACCAGCGTGAGGAAGCGCGTCGTAAGAAATTTGGCATTATAGCGCGCAAATATAGACCCGAGGCTCAGCCGTGGATCCTTAAAGTTGGTGGTAAAATAGGCAAAAAATTTAAGGGCATTCGAGAAGGCGGAGTTGGCGAAAATGCTGCCTTCTATGTATTTACTCACGCTCCGGATGGTGCAATCGAAGCATATCCTCTCAATGAATGGTACAACTTCCAGCCCATACAGCGCTACAAGTCGCTGTCTGCGGAGGAGGCCGAGCAGGAATTTGGACGTCGGAAGAAGGTGATGAATTATTTCTCTCTTATGTTGCGCAAACGTTTGCGAGGCGACGAAGAGGAGGAACAAGATCCCGAAGAAGTCAAATTGTTGAAAGCAGCCACCAAAAAGTCAAAGGAGCTGAAAATAACCGATATGGACGAGTGGATTGATTCTGAAGATGAGTCCGATTCCGAAGATGAGGAGGAGAAAAAGAAAAAGGAGCAGGAGGACAGCGACGATGGCAGCGGAAAGAAGGGTAAGGGTAAGAAGGGCATGGACAAGAAAAAGAAGAAACGCGATGTGGATGATGAGGCGTTTGAAGAGTCCGATGATGGAGATGAAGAGGGACGTGAAATGGATTACGATACAAGTTCCAGTGAAGAGTAAGTAGTAATTGCATAATTCTCTGTAGTTTTATTAAACAAAATTGTTTTTAGTGAACCTGATCCGGAGTCCAAGCTTGTCAAGGATATGAAAGGCGTGGCTGAAGAGGATGCACTCCGCAAGTTACTCACATCGGACGAGGAAGAAGATGAGGAAAAGAAATCAGATGAATCAGATAAGGAGGATGGTGATGAGAAAAAGAAGAAGGAAAAGAACAAAGATGAAAACACCAAGGATAAAAAGAGAAAGAAGCAATCAAGAGATGAGAAGAAATCAAAAGCAAACGGCAGCGATTCGTCTTCGGATCTCAGCTCAGACAGCACGGATTCGGAAGATGACCTCAGCAATGGGCCGCCCAAAAAGAAATCCTCATCCAACAAAGAGAAGGATAAGGATAAGGAAATTGCTATCAAGGCAATAGTCAGTGGCAGCAATGCGAACAAATCACGTTCGGCAACGCCTACTCAAATAAATGACCCCAACAAGCGCAAAATGAACAGCTTGCCCAGCGATCTCACAGGATCGGACACCAGTAACAGTCCCAACAGCACACCAGCAAAGCGACCCAAGAGTGAGCTGAGTAACTCGTTGCCATCATCTTTTGCAGGCGTTGTAAACAACAAAGTGGAGTTAGTATTGCGATAGATATTGAAAATGATACGTTTAACTAATTAACGACTTTATTTTACAGAGACTACGGTATTACCGAAGAAGCTGTTCGTCGATATCTTAAGCGTAAGCCGCTGACAGCTACTGAGCTGTTGACTAAGTTCAAGAACAAAAAGACAGGCGTGTCCAGCGATCGCTTGGTCGAGACCATGACCAAGATCCTAAAGAAAATCAATCCTGTCAAACATACCATACAGGGAAAAATGTATTTATGGATCAAATAATTTTAACGCGTCGTTCTCTCCATATTTGAATATTTAGCTTTGTCAGTGTATGCTTGAAAACTGGCCTATTAAAAATTCGTTTAAAAATAAAAGATTTCTTTATTTTATACAATATATTTTCTCAATATTAATTCGAAATGCAGGATTATGGTCGTTTAAAGATTGATCCATAATACTATCGATATCAAATGTATCTATCAGATGATAATTACATCATTACAAAATAATTTAAAGCGTTAGAGAATAATTCGAATTGTGATTTATCTAGTTAAAAATCCCAAATGAGTAAATAGTGGCTTGATTTTTTAAATATCTCGTTCATTGAGTTTGTTCAAAAATGAACTAATTAAATTTTAATTTATATATACGGGAAGCCCATATAAATAAAAAAGTAACGATACATCGATAGTTAGTTCAAAGAAAACATCGATACTACAATGGTCACACTGGGCAGTCCGAGCCCTGCGCTGAGTTCTGAACCACAATACATCTTAAATAACCAAAGTTAAGGGCCTGTAAAATGTGTAATCAGCAAAGTTGCAAGAATCCCTGTCCCATTTGTTAAGTCCAACAATTAGTGGCGCGTGTGTAGTGTAATACAATCGCAATTAACTGCAACGCAATTGCAATGGCGACGAGTCCGAAGAAAAACGAATGACAATGAGCGAGTGTTAAAAAAACACAAGGAAAGAAAAAACAGTACAGCGACCAGCAAACAGTTGCTGCCAAGTTCAATAGAATTATTAAATAAATAAACATAATAACCAAGTGAGTAGCAGCACTGCACATTGTATCGATTGTTAAACTTCAGTACCAGCTGCTTTCTGAGATATATTAATTCGCACACAAATACAAACACACACCCAAACACAAACACTCGCATACACACCCACACACACACACACACACAGCTCAAAAGCATAACAAAAGCATACGCAGTTTAAATCAAGCTTTTCTATAAGAAATTTAAAATTAGTTGAAATATTAATTAGTTCTCGTACACTGTCCTGCATTTATCACCTGTTGGAGTGAACTGCGTGTTTTTCTTTGATTTACTGTTTCCGAAACCTTGACGCCAAAGTTATGCGTGTGTAAAGTTCAAGGCGGAAAGTATATGTATGTATGTACAACTAGGTGGGTGGTGCTGAAGTAACCTGCGCGTACCTCCGCAGGCGCGCGTGTGTGTGTGTGTGTGTGTGCGTGTGATTGGGAGTAGTTTCTGTTCGGATATACATACGTACATGTAAACAGATTAGAGCAGAGCTTGAATTCAAACGAGAGCGACAAATGTAAGTGATATGTCTGTATTATGTGCGGGCCGGAGGGTTAGTCACTATTTTAGAGTAGTGTCTGCTATATACAGCGATAAGGGCATCGCATTAGAGAATGCCGAATATTGAAATACATATATATTCTCAAATATACATATATATTTTATTTATATACGTATAATCAGGCCCATCGGCTCCCCCAAATTCAATTAGAAACTAAAGTTGCCCGCTTTTGCGTACGCACACTCACGATCACATATTTGTCAGATGGCTTTGTGTTTATTATTTATTTATTTATATTAGGATTATATTTCTCTATTTGCGGATACAATAAAAACAAAGTCACGTTCTCATTAATGTCGCATTTGTATTGGTTCGATGTATTGAGCACGATGTGTTAATTACATATGACGTTCTTTATTTAATTATGCATTTAATACAAAAATTAGTGACATTTTTACGCCAGCCCCGCTTGTATGCCAAAAGTATTATCGTCTTGGACTATAACTCATGTCTATATTCCACGTTCCGTACCACAGGGTAAATTATTTTGCGAAAACTGCATTTATAATATTAAAGTTTACTGCGATGGTTATCATCTGTGTGTGTGCGATGATTCAGTCAATTTGATTTTACCGGCGAAATTGAAAGCTTTTCACTAAAGTTCGTCTCGACTGCGGCAGATATTTGCAACGCATTTCATTTGAGCTCTCTGACTTATGCGGACATTATTGAAACTTGCAACAATACATCAATTGATACAAATTAAACTCAATCATAACAATGATCAATGCCAACTGGGTTTCATTGCATTAAAGTTTAATTGTTACATAAGCTGATGTTAAAATTTCGAAACTATCGTTTAAAAATGCCAGCACTAAGGCTCTGTCAACAAACATCGAACAGCTGATTGTGGCGACGGGACCAAAGGAAAGACTCATAAAAAAGCAACAAAACCAGATGACACACACAAAGACACATGCACACACACACAAGCACACACACGCACACACATTTAAAAACATATACATGCATACATATTGAAAATCGTTTATCTTATCAGCGGCCGATGGCGGTGCTCTGGCCGTCGCTGTTTGTTCGAATATTGAGTTGAGCTTGTTTTTAATGGATTTTCATTAATGCACTTGTTTTGCAGGCCACCAAAAACACACGCTCAACCACAACACATCCGCACAGATGAGACATGCGAATAGTGCCAATGATAACAATCATAAGCAGCAGCAGCGGACGCAGCAACAAGAAACTAAAACAATAGCAGCGAAACAACAGTGAAACAACTGCGAGCAACAACTGCTTTTTTAGCTCCAGCTCGATTAGTACTGAACAGCAGCAGCCGTAGCAGCGGCACGCAAATCAGCATGGCTAGAACTCATTGTCTCACATTGGAGCTGGCATTGCTGGGGCTCTGTTTGATATGCCATCAAGCGGTCGTTGATGCCCATGTGCTCGTATACAGACGCACCACCACACAGGCAAGTAAAACCGACAATGCATTACTGCTTCATATACTAACAATAACTTTATTTCCATGCAGTTAATTGAGGAGTTCAACGATTTGCCGGCCACATTCGGACCCTCTATTGTGGGCAATAATCTTCGGGTGTTTGTGGTGCCACTTGATCCCAGCAATGTTTATGGTTGTAATACTTTAAAACATCCACCGCGCACTGGCTATCCACCGGGCGCCAAGTTTGTGGCGGTCGTCTCGCGGTAAGCTTAATAGAACTCGTAGACAGTGCAACATAAATGTAACGATATCTTTTAATGCTTACGCAGCGGCGGTGAATGCACATTTGAACGGAAGGTGCGCGTGGCTCAGGAAGCAACGTATTCCGCTGTAATCATCTACAACAATGAAGGCGATGAGCTGGGTATGACAAGTTATATGAATAACACTCACGATTCTCTTTGAGCGTAGGCCTGTAACTCACACGCATATTTAAGCTAGCTACCTGTTCATTAATGGAAAATGTATGGAGTATTATCTATGTATGCAAGTGCTTTAGAGAAATGTAAATTGAATATGAATTCCTGAAAAAACGTAAAATTAATATTGTGGTAAAACGGTTGTTAATTATTTTAAATTAACATCAGATTGATTCCGTGAAAACTCTAATAAATTTTTTGGTATATCAGACATCTTTATCTGCTTACAAAGCCTTACTTAAAACAAGCTTTAAATTAGACAATGTATAAGTTAAGAGTATAAATTAAGCACAAATGTAAACCATAAATAATCCATTTTAATTTGTTAATCCAATTTTAGAACAAATGACCGCCAACAACATAACTGGCATAAACATACCCTCCGTTTTTGTGGGCAAAACGACCGGCAAAACATTATTGTCTTTCTTTACGCCAGATGTGGTGCTGATTATCAACGACGAGCTGCCCTTCAATATCAACACACAGCTGATATTGCCGTTTTCCATACTAATTGCATTATGTTTCCTTATTTTGGTATGTCATTAACTTAATGTTAAATGAGTTATTGTTTAAACGCATGTATTCGCTTCTTTATCTAGATTGTTTACATGATATACAAATGCATACGGGAGCAGCGCCGTTTGCGTCGCTACAGGCTGCCCAAGAGCATGCTCAAAAAGATACCAGTGCTGCGATATACAAAGAATAATACCACCATTAAATACGAGACCTGCGTCATTTGTCTCGAAGACTTCGTCGAGGATGACAAGCTACGCGTGCTGCCCTGTTCGCATCGTAAGTGCATGCGTTCAACAGATAGAGGCTGCCATGTGTAAACATATAAATATTATTATATTATGTTATTATAGCTTATCACAGCCACTGTATTGATCCTTGGCTAACTGAGAACCGTCGGGTCTGCCCCATATGCAAACGGAAGGTTTTTACGAAGGGCGAAGCACGTGCGAGTCGGAATCGACAGCCTTCCTTAGATAGCGTCACCGACACTGATGACGATACCACCCCGTTGTTGCAACAGCAGCCGCAATCAGCCTCAGCTGCAGGCTCTGCGGCCAGTGGCAGCAATAGCGCCAGCATCAATTCTGCATCATCGGCAGAAAGCACCACCAGACATGGCACATTCAGAAGTGGTGCCATTGCACGCACTCTCAACGCAGCACAGGAATATCAGAGCTCCGACGACGAAAATGGTACGTAATGTATATTTTTATTGGTGTTTTAAATACTAAGTTTAAATCAAACTACTCTAATGCTTTTAAGCTTTGTTGTACAAGTAATTGAATACCTTTTTTTATTCTTTGTGAGGAGATATATTTGATTATAGTAGTTGATTTGAGCTGTATTTAATTAAGTGTAATTAAACAATTTTCTCTTACATTCGTAAATGCCGTACACAGCCCTTCTGGATTCTACGCTGCCTCAGGCAAGCGCATCGTCATCTTTTCAACGACGCGTCAATCCTTTCGATCGGTCAATAAATTTGCCAGCTCATTTGGCAAATCAGCTGAATCAGCCAAGACCGTCACTATGGTCGCGTATTAACTTCAGGTAAGTTTTGTTTGAAGTTCGCTATAAGCGCAAAAAATATATATCTATATATATATTTTTAAACATTACTTGCAGCTCTTTATTTCGCCGTGAGCCCACTGGCATTAGCGTAGCAGCACCGCCGTATCTCGATCATGTTGAGTCCGGCACAAGTGAGGTAGCTATTCGCGGTACAACAGAAGCTGCCGAAATTACTGTTATCTCCAATCCCACATCGAACAACATCCTAAATCCGAATTTAAGCGGTTCTTTCAAAGATGATGACGGTATGCCACCGCATCGCTCCATTTACGAACCTATTGCAATCAGCGCACCCACAGCAGAGCCAGGTGTATCTACAGGTGTGGTCGCAGTTGCTGACTCGGCGTTTCTGCAGACGCCCACACAGGGCGGTATAGGAGTAGCCGCGCTACCCCATAGCGGCGAAGATCGCCAGTTTCTAATATGAGCAGAGGCGAATAAGAAAGTATAGTAATTTTCTAGGACATAGTTCACACCAAGCAGGCAAAACGACTAACAGAAATCCCATTAGTGGGAGTAGTAAAGTAGAAGTCGATTGCAAGCGGCGAAGCTGTGGCTGCCAGCTGCTTTGTTTTAAACAATTAACAAATGTTTACCCTTAATACACATACTATGTAATTGTAATTGTATTTGTAATCATCAATGTCATGAATCATGGATCATGGATGATTATGGTTTGCATCGCAGAGCACATTACACTCACACATACACAAACACACATATACAACAAACAAACATAAATATGCGTATACAAATTGTGATTTATTTTATATACCTTATATATTATTAACATTATTGGCTTGTACAACTAAAGTCGAAACGCAAACAAAACTGTAATGAAAAAGAAAATACCATTTACCTTCGTATAAGATTGAAATTGTTTACCTGATTCTGATTATGTATTTAAATTTTGTTTGTTTTTTACCACTCAACACTCCAAGTAAAATGAAGTCAAAAACAAAGTTAATCAAACATGTGTAATTAAACCTATTAATAGCCACTAGTTTTAATGAGCACGTGAAAGTTGTTTTCAGGCCAGGAACTCAAAGTTTTCATCAATCAGAAGCAATTAGATTCATTGATTTTGTATAATGTTACCGTATATTTAACTATTTTTAAGTTTTGCTTTGTAATATATATTCAAATTCTCCAATTCGATTTTTTATTATAAAAGAAAGGCCATGCAAAAAATGAAAAAAAAAAAAATGTTGAAAACTACGTACTTTGTAGAAATGAATGTTTCGAAATCATAAGCTTTAAGGTAAGTGCTAGTTTGTGATTATTTTCTTAAAAATGAAAAGTACTAAAGAATCAACAACATTAACTAATGAAAACTGTTCACAACTATAAATAGAAATACTGTAAAACGGAATCAATTAAACATAAAGACATTGTATCAATTGTGTTTCAACGTGTAATCTAAAGTTAATTTACAATAAACTAAACGTAATTGATATAAACCAAAATACTGAAACTTATTTGCAGATCTTAATATTTAGATTCTTTGATAGCTTCTTAAAGAAATCAAATAACAACGGGGTCTCCATTGTGCCAATATTGAATATAGCCATATATTGAAAATTGGAAATCTTAATGATGCATTGTATTGTACATCAGGTTTAATGCAAATTCATCGAATTTTGCATATTTGTAGTTGAAGCTCATAAGAAAGATGCGCTGCCCACCACGACAAATTGTTACAATATGATTTTAGCAGTTCATTTATATATTATTTAGATGGTATATCTATTTTTTTATTTGGTGCCTCAAAGTATGCAACACTCAACGTCACAGACAAAAGGTGAGTGCTACGAAGGGTGGTACACTGTGAAACGAATTGAAGATAATTCGAGAAGGACGTTTCCCTTTATTACTGAGGCTCTAAGGTATATGCTCATCCAACAGCAATAATCAGCAGTATGTCAAATTTAAGGCCCAAAGTTCTATTTCAGTTTAATTAGCCCTTTTAAGATACATTTCTTTTATAGAAATGTATCCAACAAATTGCCAATAATTATTACGCTATTGTGCTATTGTAAATCCAAGTTTTTCCTAATAGTCATACGTCCATCAAAAACGACTTTTAGAGAGTGGAGCAGGTGTTTAAATATGTGATTGTTTATTTAATTTTTCGTCTGTGAACTACAGCAACTGTTGAAGAGCAATTTTACCAGCACGTTATTTTTCTATATTCATATGTATTCATACTCTTTTGAGTATTGCTTGTGGGAAGTTTTGTTCAATTAGAAGTGTAAATAATTGAACGACATATAGCGGATAAAGGCTGTACAATATATTTAAAAAAAAAGAAAAGCTAAAAAAAAAACAAATAAATTGGTTTTGTACAAATACAAATGGTTTTAATGTATACGATAACTATAAACAGAGCTCATATATATATATATAGTATTTAGATATACATATTTATTTATAGTATTGAGTAATGCACATAATCTTGTCAGCATTGCAGTTATTGGACTAAACCGTTAGCAGAGTTTTTAAATCGAATTTCGCTAAGTGTATACATTTATGTTTTATTTATGTGTATGAATGTGTAGATGTGTGCGATATAGTTTTTCAGTTTGTTTGTACAACTCGTATGCAGTTATGTATGCGTTTACACATATATTTATAGGTATATATGAATATGTATATGTGATTCGTTAATGTGATGGGTTTTTTGTCTTGACACTAATTCAATATTAAGCTATTACGTTTTGTGTATTTATAAGTTATATACAAAGTATGTACTCTTTATACCTAATACTATTAACATTAAGAAACTACTAGTCGAACATGGAGTCGTCGCCGTCTCACTTCACCACCAGCGACTGTTTGAGATACCGCACAAGGCCTGCGCCTATATCCTGCACATCCGGCCATTGGCGTATCACAAAGATTATAAAGCAAATCGTTAAAAATGTGGTCAGCACGCGAAGCCTATAAATACAAATCAATTCATTAATTACAATACACAACTCATGATATATGTATTATGCACATATATAGGGGGCACTCACCTCGTTTTGAGAAAGGGCATTATGATGCCTGCTGCGGTGGCCACCAACAGCAGCACCACTTGCAGTATTGTTAATACCACATTGATGAGTTTCACAACCAGGGCGCGAGCATTTGAATTGTCAATGCCCTCGACGGTGACATATTGCTGCTGCGACATATGCTCCATTTTCGATATCTGTTGACAATGGAATACGGTTTATTGTTGAGTGTTTTCTAGCATTTAGGCCAAAGCCAAGTATAAACTTACCCTAGTTTGACAATTCTCGAGCACTTCGTTGACGTCACGTAGTCGTTCATCGCTTTGATATTGTACTTTCTCCTCCATGTCTGCAATTGTTTGTTTCAGATTCTCGATTTCATTCTGCAAGAGGAGGCAAAAATCGAAATCAACAAAAGGATTGTGAATTATATTAGTGCAACGCACCTGATGCAATTCCGTCAAGTCATTGATTTGCTCCTCCAAGCCCTCGGCACGAAAGCGTTCGCTTTCGAGAGTGGCTGTCAAATTGTTAAACTCCTTTTGGCTAGTCTAGAATTTGATAGATGGGATAAGTGAGATTCAGTTAAGTATTTTTATATATATATCATATTATTATATAGTTTTACCTCAAGACGTTCGATTCGCTCTTTAAGCTTCTCGGTCTCCGCTTTCCGTTCGGACAGTTCAGTGAGAAGGGACTTGAGCACAATGTGATACTGGCTGGCGCCCGACTGGCTCTTGCCAGATCTGCAAAGATTTGCATAGTGAGCGATGCTGTTTGACTTGGATATTTTTCATTTCACTTACCCCGCTGGTATGCTTTCGCTGGTGACGCTGCTGCACTCGCTGCCGTTGTCGCTGTTGAATTTTCCGGTGCCGCTGCCAGTGCCCGCGTTATTGTTGTTCATGTTGTTGCCGCCGCCTGAGCCGGTCGAGGTGCCAGCGCCGGGCTGATGAAGCAATCGCTCATTGGCCGCAGTCAGGGCATCCGCATTGGCCGACTGAATGGCCTGAAGCTCGGCGTCCGCAATTTGATTTATGTTGTCCGCGCTGCCGAATTTGTTCTTAATGAGATGCGCGAATTCACGCGGCTTCGACATCACCGAACCGGAGAATCCTGTAATCCCGTCCCGTATATTGCCGCCCACATTGCGCAGTCCCTGGCCGACGTCGCGCAGCACCTCGCGCGGCTGTCGGTGCTGACTCTTCGTTTGAAACTGATGATTCTGCAGATCCTTTGCCCGCTTAGTGTAGCTGTCTAGTTTTTTCTGCAACTGCGATATGCTGTGTGCGCTCTTCTGATTCTTCTTCTCGAACACTGCCTGCAATCGGACAAAGTTTTTAGTAATGCATAACGAACATTTAAATTTATTTTTTGGTTCTTACCTTGATGCGTTGCAGTTGCTGTTTATCGGCACTGGCTGCAAGCTTCAGATACTCGTTCACGTTATCTACGAGGATAAATAAAAGATTTCAGATATAATTTATAGTTCTTGAGCATTTCATTAAACTCTAAGATTTAATTTTTCCAGGTATTTTCCATTTCTATTATGTTCATGCTCCCAATAAGTATGCTATGAAAGCACAGCTCCCGAAAATTCCATTCATTCCATTTCAAAGCCATTGTACTCACCATCCCGGGCCGTTTGCTCCTGCCTGATGGACTCCTTGGTGCACTGTATCTTTGTATTGAGGCGATCGATGGCCTGCACACTGGAACTGCGCTCATGGGTGCGTCGATGGTGCAGCTTCTTGCTGCTATCAAACTCATCCGAAGCCATAGACGCATAGTAGTCCTCATTGCCGGACAAACGTGAGTCCTCTAGACCGCTGCCGGTGCCGGCGCTGCCACCGCCACCACCGCCGACGTGGCCAAGGCTGACGCCAAAGTCTGTCATATCGCCAAGGCCGGTGCCCATAATGCCGCTGTAGGCCAGGAGACCGCCCTGGTCGGAGCCATGTGTGCGTCGTTGGCGCTCACGGCTGCGTCGGCGGTGCGTGGGGCTGTGGCTACGAAAACCACGCACTGCCACGCCCCCGCTGCTACCCAGGCTGCCGGTCACCGTGTTGCCGCCGCTATAGACAGCCGCCTGTGCAGCTGCCACTGTGCTGGAAGAGGCCGACGAATTGCTGTTGGCTGCCGTCGACGTGGACGGCGTTCCCAACACTCCCGTTCCCGCTCCTCCACCTCCTCCTGCTGCTGCTGCTGCTGCTGATGTCGTCGTCGTCGTCGTTGCTGTGGCAATTGCAAGCGTTGTAGCTGATGCTGCTGTTCCCGACGACGCCGCTGTCGCTGAGTCGCTGGTGCGCTCCCTGGACACTGTCGAGTTGTTGCGCATAGAAAGTCAGTATGGTACGTATATATGTAGTTTATGGCTTTGGCTCGACTCAAACTTCAATTGTCAGATGGATGAAGGCGAGGCACAGGTGCAGTCGCAGCAAACGATAACATCAAACACAGTGATAAAGCAATAACAAAAACCAAGTCTCAAAATACCACAAAGAAAAAAGTTCAATTTGCTGCAATTGTTGATGTTGTTGTTGTTGTTGTTGCTGTTATTGTTGTTGCGGCTGCGCTTGTAAGCGTGTGTGTGCATATGTGTATGTTAATGACAGCCTTACAGACAGCTGTGCGTCAAAAGAGACAGTGAGAGAAAGCACGAGAGACAGAGAGACAGACAGAGAGATAGATAAAGAGAGAGAGAGAGAGAGAGAGAGAGAGAGAGAGAGAGAGACGACAGTTAAAAAGCAGCAGCAGAAAGTGTTAGCGATTTAATAGCGTTTAAAATCGCGTCTGCGTTGCTGTGAATAGAAAAATGTTGAAAATGCGAGAAATGTGTGAGTGAATGTATATATGTATGTGATGTTTGTTTATATATATAGATGTAATTGAAAATATGAGTGTATGTATTCATGTGTATGTTTCACGTACTACAGTTATGTAAGTAATAATATATACCAGTTGCAAATACCCTAGCATCAATATATATGTAAAATATATACATATAGTAGTTTAACATTTGAGTAAAGCTGCTCTCAATTTATGTAATTTATTTAAAATTAATATAAACATAATATATTTACTTTGTCAACTATATTTTAACATAGTTTATATTATTTTTCACATAACTGTAGGACATATAGGTATGAGTATGAGTTTTGCAAGTGCTGCTTGAAATATTTTTGCTATTTTTGTACCTTTTCGTATATATATAAATATATATATATATAATCGTGTGTCTACGTTTGTATGTATATAAGTGCGGTCAACGGTTACAAAGCTGTTTAAAGACACAAAAGAAATAAAAGAGAAACGAGAACAAAAGGATAATCAACACAGACAAGTTAAATGCAATACAAAGAACGATAAGCAAGAACGCAAAAGTCACATATAATAAATACGTTTTCAGCAGCAATAATCAAAATAAGCAGATGCACATTCATATGTAATATAAGCACACACAGAGAGCAAACGCAACGCTTAAAAGCACACAACACATATTTGCACTTGTGAGCCTTTAAGCCATTTGTGTGCAAATATTTGGCCACAAAATCTCTCTAAAGTACTACAAAACAAGAAAGCTAATAAATGTGCGTATGACTAAAAGCAGCTTAAAACAGTCTTTGTAGCAGACGACAGGGCAGGGCATTAAAACTAAATACAGATATGCTAATCTTTTTGCAAATCTATTCACACACAACTCTCGACTTCGTATCAGATAATTACTTTCATGTTAATGCAAATGTGAACTCAGAATTGAACAGTTTTCGTTTCATTCTAAATGTAATAACTAAATCCTTTTGTAAAGATGATAATACCTAACAAAATTCTATTGTAATAAATCAAAATTCAATTCAAATCAAATCTGGACAAATTTAATAAAGAAATTTGCAAAATATTTAAAAACTGCAAAAATTGTTTTGAATAACTTGTAAGTTTTCAATAATTATTTTATGTATATCAAATATATAGCCAGAATCTAGAGCAATTTACACAAAATTCATTTCTACAGCTGGGGAAATTATTAAAACTACTATATCAATATTTCTACTATTATATATTTCTACAGCTGTAAAATTCATCTAAAAAATGTCTATTTGTGACCTAATTTTAAATTGAATCGAACTTAGTTAATCTTTGAAGGCTTATTGGCTTCTGCTTGACGACAAAATCTCTCAACATAATTATCAGCAGCGGAAGTGCTAAGTGAATAAGCTGCAGAGATTCGCTATCATTCCACATGCTGATAACGCTGTTGATGAGCGTGTCGCATAAAACCAATTAGGGGCCCAAGTGCTTAAGCTATTAAGGCTAGAACACGACTAACTGGTGTGAGCTTTCGGTGTTTGCTTGCCAAAGATTATGATGGTTATATTTATAATTAGATTTACTTTGCTCGCTGCTTCTGGTGGCGGAGGGCGAACGACTGGCCCGTAAATTGGAACTGGAACCGCGGGACGAACGCAACGGTTGCAACGGCTGCAGCATTAAGTGATCCCGGCACGTGATCTGATCTGATCGGCTCACTGGTGGCAACGAATCCATATTTGCATAGTGCTCGGCAAAGATCTCAACAAGTTGCCTTCAATGGCCTGCCTGCAAATACACAAACAGAACAAAAGACGATTATTATTATTATTATTAAGTATTGTCATTGAGTATGAGATTGCGCCCAATGCTAGCACAAACAAACAGTCGTCAGGCGCAAGGCGCGAGTCCAAAGTCAAAAGGTGAATCAACTTCGGCTGCTGATAATCCCGTAATCACAATCACTTAAAACTGGACCAAATACTCGCCCAGTTGCCAATTTCGCATGCCAGAGCATTTCATTATATTTCCTAGTGAAATAATTCAAAACATTTTCAAATTCCTCACATATTTGGGCGAATGCTCAGTGCTTGCCGGCAGATTGAAGCCACATGCCAACGGAATTGCGAGGGAGGTTAGAATCGTTTATTGGAAATTCATAAATCAATTAAAATAAATTAAGAAAATGTAAACTTTTTACAATTCAAATTTGATCAATAATGAAAAAAAATATATTGAAGTATATTTATTTATTTATAGTAAGTGTTGTTTTAGTTTTAATTATTGTTTAAAATAAATTTATAAATATTGGATGCAAATTTATATTTCATTTTTACCATTCTTTGTTCGGTAATTAAAATTAATTGAAAACAAATCAAATTAATAAATAAAATAACTAAAATAATACGAACTACTCATGGAACCTAGCTGCCGCTGAAATCGATGAACAGTGGAACCTTTGCGTTCATTTCTTTGTAAAAATTACAGCAGATATTTCAAAATCATTAAACATTTCAGAGGGAATTTGAAAACCAATTTTTTGGTTTATTTATCTTTGCTAAATAAGTTAATGAATCTGATAGAGAATAATCAATAATCAATCAATTTGATTCATTAACATTTTGTTTCAACCCACTGTGCGTGTGCAGCGAGACCTTTGTACTGTATACATATAAATTGTATAGCAAAATATTATAGTTTTTGTTTATGTAGAGACTGAGTAACGTGGATCGATCAATACCAAATGCCAAATACCAATTGGCTCACGTTAGGTGACGCTCAACGTTGGACGCTCTATAAATACAATCGATACTGGCGGCACACAGTGCATGTGTACCCGTGCACCTGATAAGGATATGTATTAGGTTCTCCCGCCTATGACACCATATCTATATGTACTTGCTCTGAAGTCGAGACTCATTTTGATCGAGGCGGGAATACAGAACTCAAGTGCCGTGCATTGTATTCCGATGACAGCGCTGCGATGATGGCATACAAAGATAACAATTGTTTATAATTCACTATAAATATTTATATAGCAACGTTCCAGCCATTTCCCTTTTCTCTGCTTCTTTTCCTGCCTCTATATAGTACACACTATATACATTCCGATGCATGTGCTATGGTTCTCAAAATCAAAAAGCGTCGTATATATTTTATGGGTAGAGCAGGCGGCCTCACTCCATTGCACCCTCCATAAAAGGGCGCTCGATTTTCATTTTAAATGAAGCTGAAAATGTGGTTTTTGCAAAGCTAGGGAACAACCTTTTCAAGGTTGCGGCATTATTAATAATTAAGAATTTGTTGTAACTGTTTGCAATAAAAGTGTGTTTTAAGCCAACTAACCATATTTACATTACGGAAGCCTAATACTCGGCAAACTGATCTACTCAAATATTTAACTGCACGTGTAGCGTTTAATTAGTCTAAATATTAACATTTTCCCTTCGCTTATTTCTTTCGTATAGTATTTTAAAGTTCAGTAGTTAATTTTCCCTCGACATCCCAGTTGCACGAGGACATTATTTATTGTCAATTATAAAGTAATAAATTATTATAATCCCTCTTGACTCATTATTATGCTTTATAATGATACGACGACTGCGTAGTAGATGTGATTAAAATCGGATTGGGTTTATCTTTATTATTATGTTATCATTGCAGCCCGAATTTTTAGCTTACTGAGAAAGTGTGGGGAATTTCTTTATTTCCATTTATTTACATACTCTACTCTCGATCTATCTACTATCTTTTGAATAATGAAATTGAATTTAATTTAATTTCAATAAATATTTTTAAGCCACAAAAAAATTATTTTAAATTTTAATAATGCTTGAAATACTGATTATAAAAGCAATTGAAATAAAAATTAAGTTTTGATGTGAACATAAATTTGCTTGCGAAAGAAAGCAGCAGCTGCTCTCTATACAATAGTATATTTATCTTTCTCGATATCTTTCTATATTCATATAAATAATTGAAGCATAATTTCTTGGAAATCTTTTCCACAATGCTTCAATGGCTTTTGGGTTAATTTTCCATTTTCATAAAGCGCTTTGACTTAACACACATTTCTTCGACTGCGCTTTCAACCCAAATGCTCATCTGCACTTCACTGCGTTCCAGCTGCAGGAGAAACTCTCTCTCCGCCTTTCTTCCAGCCTATTAAGCCAACTCTCTCGGTTACCACATTTTATCATGTTTATATTTCATTTGGTTGTTGTTGTTGTTGTGTGAACCCCTCGCTTCACCTGTGGCTGGGTGAAAATGATAATCATCGCATTTTGTAACAATTTTTTTATTATTATTTTTTATTTTGCTGCTTTGTTGTTTTACACCTCTCACCTCAGTTGCTTTCTTCGCAGTTGTTTTGTATAAACATGAAATCAACAAATAAACTAGCAAAACAACGAATTTTAAATATCCTTATCTTTAGATATTTTATGAAATAATAAAGATCGATCATAACTCTGTTGCACATTTGTTGATAAAGTTACAATACCCTCTCTGCTAGGGTTAAAAAGAAAAGAAATGTAAATAACAAGAGACGTATATTGAAATAATTTATAAACAAAAACAAAAACCGTGTTAAATTGTGCTTAGGGTTATTGCACTCGGAGACGTCGCCACGCGCGCTGAGGCCGCAGATAGGGTCTGCTGAGGTGTACTATCACGGGCCAATTAGACTCGGTCGCATGATGAGCTGCGTCTCGTCAGCGTTTCGTATAGTCTACAAATCGAATCACTTATCAGTCAAAAGCAACGACAACTTCCGCATGACTGGCGGCAAAATTTCTATTTATCAAAGAACTAGCTAGAGATGATAATTGGCTAAGTATATAAGTACATAAACGCATACACATACATACATATATTGTATGGACATAATATATATATATATTTACATATATGCATGTGAGAATGTTGATTTGCATTCATTAGATACTCTCGTAGTTATGCGCCACAGCGTCACAGCTATTTGCTAATGAGCATCATCGTCTTGGATAGCTTGTTGGCCAACCGAGACTTGTTGCCCACATCAGGTTTGAAGTCTATAAATGTGTACGTACGTACACAGTACGTATTATAAGTACTCGTATGCGTACTCTCAACTGACTACGCCCCTTCACCCATCGCACCCCCATCTGCTGCGGCCGCAACAACGCTTCGTGAAGGTCACGGCGCGGCTGGCGTCGCCGTGACTATGGCCGGTTTATAAATATATAAAGAACCGCAGTTGCTTCTAAGTAATACATAAAAGATCTAACATTAGAATTACAATGCGATAATGCGCCGCAGACATCAGCGACATCGTTAGTCTTGTGGTCTGACCTTAGAGCTTACTTTCTAAGGCGTCAAGGATGCCGCTCTTATTATTCTTATAATAATCAACCGTTTTATATCTTGGCGATAAGTTAGTTGCTTTGATAAGCTCATTTAGTGGAATCAAGCGCCTAATTGCTTTTATCATCAGTTTAGTTTCACGCATGGCAACACGAATTGCGAGATTTTAGTTAACGAAGTTTTCCTTTATATAATTCGATTAGACACGTCAGGTTGATTGTATCAAATGTTCGCCATTAATTCAAGCACTCTGATTATGTAAAATGTAATCGCAGTTCGCATCACTGCTGGCCTACAAAATAAAAGCAAATTAAGTTAAAAGTTGCCTAGGTCAGTCCTAAAACCAACCATTATTGAACTTGGCTGGCACGTAACGGTGCTGCTTGGCCAGCAGATTTGCCCGAGAAACTTTAATACATAACTCGATGTTGTTTATGCAAAAATTGTGAAAATTGCCTTGGTTGTTGTTGGCGTTACCTCAACATGTAGTATTAAATTACATTATGTGATGCTTATTGTTTGTTGTCGTCGTTTAAAACGACATCCAATGCAAACTTAAACGACAGGGAAGTAGCAAACAGACTTGAGAGTCTGATAGAGATAGCCCTTGGGACAGAGAGAACGAGAAAAATAAGAAAAAGGGGGAGAAATAGAACAAAAAATAGCGAGAGATATAGAGAATGAGTGAGACAGAGAGAGAGAGAGAGATAGAGAGAGAGAAAAAGAGAGAGTTAGAAAGAGAGAGAGAGAGAGAGAGAGAGAGAGAGAGAAAGAGAGAGAGAGAGAGAGAAAGAGGGAGAGAAAGAGATAAACAAAGATTGATAAAGGGAAGAAAATTTAGAGAGACAAAAGGAGGGAAGGAATACGGAGGGAGAAACGAAAGAGGGAAAGACTAAAAAGGCAAATAGAGGCAGGAAGTCCGGCAGAGAGAGAAATACAGATGGGGAGAGAAAAGCAAGAGACTTGTTCTATCTATATTAAATTATTAAATTAATGACTTCTACGCTACTTTATTTATCGAAAAATTAATTAATATAATATAATATAATATTGTATAAATTACATTTAATACCACACAATATTCCAGTAGCGAGAAATCATCTATATAATACTCATTCACACTTCAATAACTACTATAATATTGATTAATATTACTTTTTACATTATATAAATTATAACAACAACAATAATGATTGATATAATAGTAATTATTAATGATAGTAAATAATAGACTTCTATTTAATCTAGTGTCTGATCTTAATTAATTCGAATTATTTCAGTTTAATCCATTAGGCTAGTACATCGTGATAATTAACATTTCCAATTTTAGTCAATTACACGCCTCAATTCGAGTCGGAAAGGTCCTACTACAGGTGTGAAACGTGTATGTTATTCACTTAGAGGTGGGGGCACTACACAAGCAAGTGTCGCAATATTTTGTTGTCATTGATTCAGATAAGAACTTGAAGTTGTCACAAGTGAACTGAAACGGTGCCAATTTTTTTTAACACCTTGGGGTTTCACACTGACTTTGTTATCGTATCTAAAAGAAATGTTTACCTTTACTTTTATTTCTGTTATGCAATATTCCACTTGCATTCCGTTGATGAGCTCACAATTGGTTTTTAATTACAACGATTCTTATCAATCGCATGTGAATAATTAGGTTTAGATATAATCATTTGTATTTATTTTTCACAATCAGTAAATTTCCTATCTGCACAGTGGCTAAATTCAATTAAAATGCGGCACAATTTTAACAGACTGTTAAATAAGTGTTAACTGATACACAACTATATACTCATTCTATACTCAAGATAACCTACACCAAGTCAAAAGTGACGTTGCTTGCATGAATCAGCATTATAAAGAAAAGTTATAGAGTTTAACTTGGCTGGCAGATAAGTGGATTCCGTGTTTAGTCTCTGATTTCTAAAAATAATAAAAAACGTAAGAAAAAATAAAATAAACAAATGAAATTGCAATGAATTTGCGTTTTCCAAGCAAGTTATTAGCGGCAGCAGCTCCTCAGCGCTGACAGGTAAAAAGGTTGTTATGGAGAAAACTTGACTAACGGAAAATTTTGAACAGGTAAAATAAATGAGCAGCATCATAAACAGTTTTGCCATTTGGGACTCAGGTAAACCGTAAATACGGCAGATAGGCTAGAGACATATTTTATTGATAGGTAAGTAAGGTATAGATAGTTTGAGCGTTCAAGGACTAAATACATGAATTTGATTTTAATTAATATCTTAAGTTTTTTTTTTTAAACAAATATTTTCGTATTTTTATCAAGTTTCTATTGTTTGAACACAGCAATTTATTTTGTCAAAATCCTTTTGCCGTTGACTGTATTTTTTATATTATTATTAAATATTATATGTATTAGTTAAAGCAGTTCAATTGCGTTCTTAATGTTTGTATGCCTTTACTTTAACAATTGTTTATAGAAAACTCTCAGTAATAACATCATTTATAGATATTCTGATAGACATATATATGTATATATACATCTGGACAACACCTGGCCCTATTGATTATTTGAGTTTCTTATCTGCCAAGAAATGAACACCTGAACATCATAATCAGTTGCAGGTGAGTAAGGGATATTCCCCTATGCACAGTAACAGAAACGAAGGTATTTGGTGATGGGCAATCACTAATTGAGCTCACGGGAATCTGAAACTGATTACACACACACACACACACACACACGCACATTCTTTGATAATAAATTTTAATCATCAGAATGGATTGCATGACGAATACGTTGATCTGGCTGCTACGTGATATCGTACTTTGGTTGTCTCATTATGAATCAGAGACCCAAATTCCTTAATTGGATACTTCTTTATGTTATATACAAACCAAAAAGAACAACAACAACAAAAGCTTCCTGTAAATAGCTTGAATGCAATCAGTAGAAACAATTGTAGCGATGTCTCGCAAGTAGTTGGGGTCCCCTTTCATTGTTTCTATTATCTAGAAAATTGCATTAAGCAATGCTCACCCACACAGTCTGACCGGCCAGACAATTATCTTAACAAAGGCGGAACTGAAGGGTATCCGCTCTTGCATATTTTATGACATAATCTGCCATAAAAAGGCCATACATATATGGCTTGTGCATTCTTAATCAGCTGCAGTCAATGTGCACGCCTTGCCGAGGGCAGCACGTAATTGAGCCCAGGTCAATTTACTTCAATTTGTCAATATGCAATTGAAGTTGATTACGAAAATCAATACTCTGCCTTAAGCATATTTTGTTCTGCAATCATTTCAGTTTCGATAACTACAAAAATTCTTAAAAATTGACAAAAGAAAGATATCAAAGATATCTTCATGCCATTAGTCTAGTTTACGAATTTGCCTTTTTCCATCTTCTCAATATATGCAAAATTCTTATTGTCATTTAGATAAGCGAAAACATATAAATACAATTTGAATAAGCGAAAAGATATCAATAACATTCGTATTTCCTTTTTATCTTAACAATCGAAAAAGACAAAATAACTAGAAAGCAATATTGCTTTGTATTTCGGAAACCGGACCAGTTCGGCAATTATCTCTCCGACAGTTATCCAATGCATGAGCTTTGCTGCCAACCGGTTCGCCCAGTCGGTCTATTAGCGCAATTGGTTTGTGCCACATTCTTAAAAAAAGCGCCAACTGCTGTTGTTCTGCTGGATGATGCTGCAGTTTTTCAGATTCTTTAGTTGGCCATTGGCTTTTGGCCATTTGCTCGTATAACTGATGTCACGTTTCGGCTGTTTGTGAGTGGGGGCCATTGGCCAGTGGTCAAACCTGCGGCCATGCGGGTGTTTTGCTAGTCATCTAGTTGGCGATAAATCAGTGTCATAAGCTCGTTTAGGTACGTGCTCTTCTAAACCTTGACCTCAGGTATAAAAGCAATATTATATATATATATATGTAAAAATACGTGAGTGTATATATAACTGCGTCCTCTGCTGTATGCTAAAAAAAAAACGGTTGGGCAACTGTTCGAATAGAAACACCTACAGAGATCCCATCTAGATAAACTGAAGATCACAAATGGTCAGCTTGTTGAGTGTCGACATTTGTGTGGGCCTCAACCCAAGTATGGTTAAAAACGAACTCAAGTTCTATTATAGATGTATTTTTAATGTTCTTCAGTATTAATGTTGTCTTGAATGTTAAAGAACTTTCATTCAGCTGGAAAAATGGAACTAAAGAAAATATAAGAAACATGTGAAAATTCGTTAAATTATAATATAAATATGAAAGCCCATAAAACTATTACTGAAATTAACAATCTTTCTAAAAAAATATCTTTATTTGTTTATACAATGTTGTTTTCGTTTCAATTTAAAATAAACTTTCGAAACAAAAACCAAACATGAAATAAATTCTATACACAAGTTGCTTTATGCTTAATTGGGCTATAGTAAAAAACTTACCCATATAAATTGCCTTAAGAGAGATCAAATCTAACCTTATCTTGATATTCTGTCTCGTCTTTGTTGATATTAGTTCAAATTTTTATGTTCCTAATGAAATTTAATATACTCAGCCAGGCAAAAGACAAAATCATCAAAAACATCAAAATCAACAAAAGTCTTTTTATTTGTCTGTTTGTTTAAATATTGCAAATATTTATATATACACAGTTAATAAACAATCAAAGTCGTTTGTAAACAAATCACAAAATTGCTTTGCTTAGCATTTTCAATTCAGTTCTGTTCTCGATGCTCCCTCTTAGCTTTTACCCTACCTTGACTATGGCAATTAGGCCCGATTCATTTGGCACGTGGCCTCCAATTGACCATTACTTAGCGTTTATGGCTAATTGTTTTGAAAGCACGCCGAGCCGAATGTAAACAATTGCTGGCGATTTAAAGCAAGCCCAATGACAATTCGAGACGCCATTTATGCCCCACTTCAAAGTCAGCCCAAAAATTGCGGGAACGCGATGTCGATTCCATTATTTGATTTGGCCTATTGCAACACTTCAAGAGCTCAAAACACACACGAAATTACACAATTCTCAGTGTTTATGCAGACAGCCAAATTGACAACGCCCTTAACGGAACGAGCTGCATTGCATCATCAGCTGTCGGATCGTATAGTTGACATTTGACACACGGGTCAATAACTTTTCGAAACACTTTCTGTGTCACGACATTTCTCAGCTGAGACGATAAACAACAATAAAAAAACGAATTAAATTTCAAAGCGAACTTTAAGCTCAATTTCGGTCGAGGCTCGGGTTGTGTGGCAATAATATTTGTCAGCGCGATGATTCACAATGGGTTGACACATATGCAAATAGAACTCGAGCTAGAACAAGCCTTAATTTATTTTCCTACAGGCAAATTTTATTCTATTTTATTTATTTACTTTTAATTTGATTTGTCATGGCTTTCTTACAGTTCAAATTGTATTCAATTATATATTCTATATATATTAAAAACGGTTATTGATATAGACATGTTCGTCTATACATGTTATAGTAACAGGGTATCTACCAGTTGCGCACTCCCGACTATAGCTTTCTTAGTTATTTTATTTGAATATTATATTATTATATGAATATGTTCTCGAATTGCATATGATTCACTTAGATTTCTTATAAGGTTTATCAAATTCGACGTAAATAAAAGATAATTTAAGCAAATTCAGTTTTGATTGAATTCAAGCACAGACACTCATCATCAATTCCCGGAAACAACAACATAGAGATATTATTATTTCGCTTTTGAATAATTATTTTTCTTTTAAACAATGACTAACAAATATTTAAATATATATCTGAAACTTAATTTTATTTATATACATAATTATATTGTGCATGAATTCATTAAGTTTTCCACGAATTATCCCGCCATGTGTCAGCTTAATTATATATGCAAATATATAGAAAAATTGAAAGGCGTATTCACAGTACAAAGATCAGCCTGCTTAACACTTTTACACCGAATGATCAATGGGTGACGCCGCTGCCCTGTCGCATGACCAACATGCAAATATACATAAGCAAAACTTAATAAAAAAACAAACAGAAAAAAGCAAAAACAAAAACGAAAACAAGTAAGAGTGCTCTAGTCGAAACTGCTCGACTAGGGGATACCCTGAGCCCTGTGAAGAGCCAAATATCAAATCATTCTACGATTTTGTATGCATACATACAAACAACACATACATATGCACGAACGCATAAGCGCGCGCTCTGCCAACTGCGCAGTCGACGCAGCGACTGCGCTTGGGCTGCAATGTGGGTATAACTATGGGAACTTAATTGTTTAATAACTTTTCTTAGCGATGGACTAAGTGCATCAAACGTTCACAACTTATTATTGGCATTCATATGTGTGTATGTGCCAAAGCACAAGTCTCTAGTATTTGATTTGCGCTTTTTACAAATAGGGGGCTATTGGGGGCAAATGGGGCGTGGCATCCAAAATCTGAAGATTACGTTATCTCCGTTTTCATTACACGCAACTACACAGCAAATTTGAAGTCTCTAGCTCAAACGATGTACAAACCCCGCCTTAAAAACCAATTAAAATTATCGATAAATGCTCATAAAATCGAAATGGAATGAGTTATCGGAATAATTTTATAAACTTGTGCAGCGTATGGTATTATCGAGTACTCATGTCAAATTTCAAGTCTCTACGTTGCGTACTTAAAAATATCTCAGCGTTCACACGGACGGACAGACGGACAGACGGACGGACGGACAGACGGACAGGGCTATATCGACTCGTCTTGTCGCGCTGATCAAGAATATATATACTTTATGGGGTGTGGCACGCCTCCTTCTGCCTGTTACATACATTTTCACAAAACCATTATACCCTGATTTCCCATTTTCAATGGGCTCAGGGTATAAAAACGAAAAACAGACAGTTTCAGCTACTTTGACAACTTCGTGTATAAAATACAAATACCAAATACAGAGAAACCGGAAAATGAAAAATAACAACAAAGCAAATAATTCGAGAAAATATATATATATTTACTATATTTGTGTGCATATCACATATATGGTTATTATGCTGTACAGTTAGCTATAAAGAAACGTAAACAAAGAAAAAATCAATGCACAAAGCGGGGCCCCCAAATGCCACTTCAGACCTGCCTCCAATATGTATGTATAGATATGGGGGCCCTGGAACTGAAACGGGTTTGTGAACTTTGGACCCCAACGGCGATGCTGCTGTGTATATGATGAATCATCTGCATCAAACCCATAATAAATATTGCTTATCTTATGTGTGACTTGTGTATCTAAAATTTTTGATTTTATGCCTTATTTTTTATAAATTATTCCACTTTTAATACTTAAATTTACTTTATATATCAGTTTTAATATTTGTAAATGTAAATATAATAATAATGCATATGCTGGTTAGTTTTTTAACATAAACAAAATCATTTATTAGACAATTTCATTATATAAACTTTTTAAGTTTTTTTTTCATTCATTATTTCCCAACTTTATGCACGTGTTTGACATTTGAAACATTTAAATATATGCTAGTGCGTATTATTATAAATTATTGATTGACAGCCTGACAGAGCGCCGCTTGTCGCCCCTGAGGCATTCCGGCTGGGCGAAAGTGACACACAGTTGATATTGTTTTTATGATAGTTGATGTAGCTATTGTTGTTAGCATTATTTTGATTATACCCTGCACCCATTGAAAATGGGATCAGGTCAACGAGCTGAGTCGAAGAGGGTTTACCCTGCGAGTGTCATACGGAATACGGATACATACGGAATTGAATACATTAATCTCAGAACTTATAAAAGCTAGAGACGCACAATTTTGTTTTTATATATCGTTATTGCAGGCGCATATATAATTTTTTTTGGTTTTCAAATAATCGATAGTTCGTTTCGTTCTAATGTTATCGATTAAGAAGCTTTTAAAAAAATTTTTAATTTTATTTTAAAATTCCACGTCTTTTAAGCTATATATTTTGAGTTTTGTATTTTGGATACTTCATTTTTAGGCGTGACTTGTAAACTGAAAGAGATACAGATTTAAGATTTACCATGTAACTTCATGAAATCATTACTAATATTTTATAATTTTTAGATTTGTAAATAACGAAATGATTTTTAAAAACGAAATAAATATGAGTGCAAATGCACTCAGATAATATAATTAGAATTACATTATGAAAATTCAATAAGAAAAGTTCAGCTGTGAAGAAGCGTAGAATGATTGGAATATCAGTTCCTCGCAGAGTTCAGGGTATCTCTTAGTCCACCAATCTCGACTAGAGCAGTCATACTTGTTATGATAGCTACTATTGTTGTTTTTGTTATTATTATTATTATTTTTAATATTATTAGTATTGTTGTTGTTCTTGCTCATGTATATTTTAAGCAATTTTTACAGTTTTTCACAAATTTTGTGCAATTTATGCATAAATAAGCAGCGG
Organism: Drosophila meridionalis; assembly: GCA_035045145.1. Taxonomy (NCBI): domain Eukaryota; kingdom Metazoa; phylum Arthropoda; class Insecta; order Diptera; family Drosophilidae; genus Drosophila; species Drosophila meridionalis. The sequence continues at coordinate 5,730,628 of JAWNPG010000020.1, read as the reverse complement.
AAGTTGTTTAAGTTGAACGAGGCAAGCGGGAGCTTTTTATTGCGATGATTGTTGTTGTTGTTGTTGTTGTTGTTGTTGTTGTTATTGTTGTTGTTGTTGTTGTTGTTGTTGTTGTTGTTGTTGTTACTTAAAAGGTCAAAGTCAGATTTGGTCATCCAAGCGCCGTATTCATAATTGGCTCTATTTCTCCTTGTTGCTGTGTGACAATTTTGTGCGTTGATGTTTGATGAATCATACAGAGAAGAGCAATTGAGATGTTGAGATGCAGCATACACATATAGGGCATATACACACATAAACATGGGTGAGTTATTATGAGCAATTACTGCACCTCTTGGGAAATTCAATTTGATTCATTTAAATGTCTCGAGGCAAGTGATTATAAGCAGCTTATTACGATTGTGCTGCACAAATGCCCGAAGAAATGCCGAAAGAAATTAAAGCCGATAAGCCGATTGAACGAGGGTTATTTAACTCGTATACATTGGTGTATGTGTATGGATGTACATAGCTTTTATAACTAAATATGTACTCAAATACAAGCATTATCTACACATTTATTTACTGGTATGAAAATGGTAAAGTCATGATGTGGCGATTAAGAACCTTCGTAAATTTTACACATTTTATTATTAAATATAGAGAAGTTATTTTGAGCAAACTTTCTATTTATTTATTTAACATTGAACAAAAGCAAAATCATTAAACTGCCCTCGCTTAATTGTATATTTTGAAAGAAATTCACACGAGAAACAATCAAAATATCAACAAATTGTTATTATTTGAGAGTAGATATATTAAATACTATAAAACATAATATAAATAAATGTAATTATATAGAACAATTTTATTAAATTTATATTTTATTATAATAATAATTTTATTTAAAATAAATTAAGCAGTCGAAAATTCTAAATTTTTTTCAAAGCTGGAATATGATTAAAGTTATTGTTTAAAAATTGTGTCCAACAGATAATTGAATATGATAATATAAGTTTATAACTATATGAGTCTAAATTATATTCATTAGTGAATGGTAGACTGAGATGATACAGAGAAGATACTGAGAAGAGGCAGTCTCTATGAGACCCGCATATTAAAATATTTCACGTAAAACATATTTCATTAAATATATTTTTCCAAATTGATTCATGATGTTGAGAAAATATTTATTACCAATAATTATTCAATTCAATTAAGAATTATATATATATATATATATATATATATATATATATATATATTTTAAATATATATACATATATACTCACAATACCCTACTTCGCCATATCAGGCAATATGCAATATAATCAAAGCATTAAAGCCAAACAAAGCACCAAATATCACGCAAATATTTGCATATCTAATTAACTTAATTTAATTTGTGTTTCTCTCTCTCTCTCTCTCTCTCTCTCTCTCTCTCATCTGCCAAAAATTAAAAAACCATAGACTTTGTTCTTGAACTTTGCGAACTATTTAATTGTTTTTGTCGTTGGCCTTTGAAGCGTGTGTTTGTTTGCTTGTTTGTTATTATTGTTATTGTTTTATGTTGCGTTGCTTGTTTCGTGTTTGTTTTTGTTTGTGCTTTTAGTTTTCATTGCGCATATATTGGCCAAGTTAGCAGCAGCGTTGTTGGGCGTGTGCCCAAAAAGAAAAAAAAAACAGCAGACTGAGTGGGAAGGTGAGAAGGGCCAATTGTACACCTGCTGCCGCAGCTCCCAGAATTAAAAAACAACAATGAAATATGCGGCTTGGCAACAGGGCAACAGGGCGCACCCAAAAATAATTTCGCTGTTTTAGGCAGCATTTTAATTTATTTTTTTATATTGAAATATTCTTTATTATACTGCTTATTATATGTGTAATGTATAGAAATATAATATGTATACTTTGTATGCCTCTGTTCTGTACTAATACGTTTTTATACCCTGAGCCCATTGAAAATGGGAAATCAGGGTATAATGGTTTTGTGAAAATGTATGTAACAGGCAGAAGGAGGCGTGCCACACCCCATAAAGTATATATATTCTTGATCAGCGCGACAAGACGAGTTGATATAGCCCTGTCCGTCTGTCCGTCCGTCCGTGTGAACGCTGAGATATTTTTAAGTACGCAACGCAGACTTGAAATTTTACATAAATACTCGATAATACCATACGCTGCACAAGTTTATAAAATTTTTCCGATAACTCATTCTATTTCGATTTTATGAGCATTTATCGATCATTTTAATGTGTTTTAAGGCGTGGTTTGTACATCTTTTAAACTAGAAACTTCAAATTTGCTGTGTAGTTGCGTGTAATGAATAAAGAGATAACGTTATCTTTAGAATTTGGATGCCACGCCCCATTCGCCCCCAATAGCCCCCTATTTGTAAAAAGCGCAAATCAAATACTAGAGACTTGTGCTTTGGCACATACACACATATGAATGCCATTAATAAGTTGTGAGAGTTTGATGAAGTTAATCCATCGCTAAGAAAAGTTATTAAACAATTAAGTTCCCATAGTAATGTCCACATTGCAGCCCAAGCGCAGTCGCTGCGTCAACTGCGCAGTTGGCAGAGCGCGCGCTTATGCCTGCGTTCATATGTGTGTGTGTATGTGTTGTTTGTATGTATGCATAACAAAAGCGTAGAATGATTTGATATTTGGCTCTTCACAGGGCTCAGGGTATCCCCTAGTCGAGCAGTCTCGACTAGAGTCCTCTTTCTTGTTATATTATAATTTTAATCAATATATAAGTGGTATCCGCTAGTCGAGCATATTTGGCATAATAGAACAAATATTTGAAGCATAATCTGTTTTTGTTGTTGCTTTCTATACATTTGTCACTAAGCTGTATCCACGTGCATTTCTTTTATGTGCCGATTGATAAGCTTTATAGATTAGATTTGTACGGGAAAAGGTATATATATGTATATATATAGAAACTCTTTATATGGTCAATGGCCAAGTTATAAATTCCATTGGAAATTAATACACCAAACACTTCTCATTTCCAATGCTTGATAATAATGTAAAACATAGCAAAATATTTAACATTAAAAATAATATAAAACAATTAAATTTTTAATACTATAAAAAAATTCGAAATATATAAAATATTATTATAAATAATTTAATTTTATTTATAATAATATTTTAAATATTTTGTATTTTTTATAAATAATTTTCAAATTTTAAATAGTTTATATAAAATATAGATTAACAAAATATTAAATAACTATATAAACATATATAATTATGTTAGAACATTTTATTTGATTGATTTAGTTTCTTTAGTCAAGTTTTCTGACGTCATCTTGGCTAGCTACAATTCGTATATGTATATACACCTATGTACATACATACATACATACACACAAATGTACATATGTACTATATACATACATATTTTGTATCTATGTATCTATGTATTTTGCCAGCTCTGGTCAGCTCTTAGCAACGAAATTATTCAAATCGAATAAATGTCAGATGAACGCATATATAACATATAACATATTTCGTTCAATAAAATACATTTGGCACACACACACACACACACACGCACACACATGCACATACGAGTAATCGTTTATGCTAGCCGAGGGCAAAGAGAAAGAGAGCGAGAAACAGAGAGAGAGAGAGAGAGCATCATAAATAATTTCATCAACGGAAAATCTGCGGGATTAGTTGAAGAGGGAAGATGAGCAGCGTGTGTATTCAAATACACACATACATACATGCACATATGTATGTACATATATAAATTAAATAAAATACAACAAATTGCGCTGCTCAGACATTGAGCAGAAATAGCAGCAGCAGCAACTAGCGACAGCAACAACAATACAAAACAGTAAATAATTCTCTTTAGTTTGCGTTTTATTTATAAATTTAATTCAATTGCAGACATAACCTGCGCTTGTTGCTGTTACTGTTGTACATATAACGGTGCCTGTCTCCTATAATAATAATAATAACAACAACAGCAACATCAACAGCCGCCATAAAGAAAGCGCAATCGAAAGAAAAGATGGAGAGCAGGCAATCAGCCTCATATATGGCTGCACTATTCGCTCTCACACGGAGAGTAGTGGTAAGTGCAGCTAATTGAATTGAGAATTGAGAGTCACTCAACGAAGCGCTGATTGTCAAAACTGAGAGCGCAGCCTGTTACAAGTCTCCATTGTGATGAATCAAATTTAACTCATTATTAACTGCAATTGAGATCCACACAAAGCACTAAAGAAAGACTGACAGAGAGAGAGTAAGAGAGAAGGAATCCAGAAATCAGGCAACAATCAAAATGCACTGTATACAGTAAACTAAACTAACACACGCACGCACTTGAATGAGAACGTGTAAGTGCAAGGTACAAAACTTGTTTGCTTGTATGTATGCAACTGTGTGCGTGTGTGTGTATGTAGGTGTGGCTGTTTCAGCTACAACACGAAAATAAGCAACTATAAACAATATTCGGCACGCACTCACCTTAGGGTTCGCTTTGGTCTCGATTTTAGTGTTGATTTGGCTTTGGCTGCATAAAATTTGTTTTTTTTTGTGACGCCCTTTTTTGTTTGGCACATGAACACAAGCAGCACTCACACACACATACACAGACTCAATAGCTGAGAACAATATTATTCACATGCATATGTATGTACGCACGTACATATGTATTTGTATCTATATACATATATATTGCGCCTACACTTGATTATTAATATTGCCAACTATTTGAAAATTTTCACTTGTATTCTTCGATTTTCATTCGCAACTCTTTTTGGCCGTTTTCTTTCCGCGTTAACTGGCGCTCTGTGCGCATCGCAAAATCTGCCGCAACATTCGCATTGCAAGTGATAAATCAAATTTAAATGTTTATTCGTTGATCTTTCGGGTGCACTGCGCGATAGTTTATAATATTAATTTGATATTTATTAGCTGCACTTTAACTGTATACCAAAATTAGTTATGCATTTCACTAATGCGGTCCGTAACATAACTCCTCTCACCGCTCGAAATCAACACACTAATTGCTATGTCAAGCTATCGATGTTGCCGAACTCAGTATCGATTTGCAGCCCTGTCAATGCGGAGCAGATAAGTGCTGGAAAGTGCTTAAAGCATACACTCAAAAGCTAAATGGTATAACACATTGGTTACTAAAATTCAAATTTACCTAAAGAATATACGTAAGATTAATTGTTGTTGACTATTAAAGCTTCGCTTACTTTATTATAGCATATTTGAATATTGCTTTTTGATTTACTTGATTTTAAAGCACCAAAAACAAAATGGTATTTTTTCGGTCATATTTAGTTGATATGACGATTTTCAAGTAAGGTCATACTGCACGCGGTTCTCTTTTTCATATTTTCTTTTGTGTTTTGTTTCTCGCTCTCGCTTGAACGGTACGGACGTGTACTGCCGCTGCGCGTGTGTGTTTTAACTTGGCTTAAGGAAAAAATACTTAATTATACAATACACATGTATTTTGTTCTTTAATATGCAACAAATTGCATTCAATATACAAGTGCAGTCAGTTTGACATACATACACAACGTACGGCATGGCAAGCGAATGCTATAATAAGCAAAATACATAAGTTAAATTACGTGAGTGTTTGTATGCGGCGCACGCGATAGAGCGAGTCAGCAAATCAGTGCCCAACATAGCCGCGTAGCCGTGTGAAAGAGAAGCAGAGCATCTAAATTGCTTGTGCTTCTTGGTGTAAATGTGACGACGAAAATGGCTTAAAGAAAAAGTAAAATATTCGGAGTCGGCACGCGTGTTTGTGTGTTGTCTGTGTGTGTGTGTGTTTTTGTCTGTGGTAGTGTACGTCTTTGTTTGTTTCGAATTTAAAAATGAAATATATTAAATTGAAATATGTATTTTACATAAAAAGTTGATCAGGAATAAAAGAATAAGAATAAAGTAAGAGGCAGCATCGTCTGTGGTTCAATAAGTGCACGAAAAATAAGAAGAAGCGCATGCCGCTTTCATTGTGTACGTGAATGCGGGCATTGAGTGTGTGCGAGTGTGTGCATGCGATCGTGTATATGTGTACAAAGGCAGCAACAGCAGCTGAAAAGTGTATTTATTATCGTAAAGAATTTCTGAAACAAAGCAAAAAATTCTTTTACAAATGCAAATTTCTTTAATATTGTCGATTTTTTGCAGCGCTTACTAAATATCAATCATACAACAACAACGAAGTAAATATAATTAAAGTGCAAAGTGTGGCTAACAAATACCAAAACAAACTAAGGTTTCGCCAAATGGTATTTTTGTCTTCCTCACCCACTGGGCTTGTGAAGCCCGCGTAAAATGTCACATAACAGTAACAACGAATGGAATAAGTACTAAAGACTTTGATCAAGTATAAAAAAAATACTGAACGCCGGAGAGAGAGAGAGAGAGCAAGAGAGCGGATAGCAGCAGATTGGCAGTTAACGGCGATCGAGCGAGGGCGGCGAAAAATGTGAGTACCACCACCCAATGAAGAGCGTATGCGCTCTCTTTTTCTTTCTATTACATACATATGTATGTGTATGCTATTGTGTTTCTTTTTGTATGCGACGTTTAAGTAGCGGTTCTTCTTCATTTTTTTTTTTTTTTTATTGCCTATGCATTGTAAGTTTGTCGATTGCAATGGAATGGCAATAAGTCTTCTTCATTTTGTTTTCTCTTCGTTGTGGTTATGACTGATAAAGAGCAACAGCTGTTAATGAGCGGAAGCGGATGAGACCTTGGATGCTATAAATGCTTCAGAATTTTTTTTTATTCTTGTAATGTTATCGAAACGTCAAATTCCAACAAAAAAAGTTCTGTTACGCTGTCAATCAAACCAAAACTCGAATTAAAGCATAAAACAAAACAAACAACAAATTCCGAAAGCCATGTACATAATAGACAGAAAGAAAAAAAACAACTGTGCCAACTGCTTGGACTTGATCACAACACACACACACACACATTTATATATATAGAAACATATATACATACATACATATATGCGCGCCAATTGGCCATTCCATTTATGCTGCCGCTTGAGCGTTTGCAGTTGCCTGTCAATTAAATTGCACTTCGAATTCACAGTTATTGTTGCTTTTCGTTTCTATGATTTTTCTCTATGCGCTCTGCCTATGTGCGATAAGCCCACGCAGCAGCCTCAGTCGCAGTCGCAGTCGCTGCCGCTGCCGCCGACTGCTTCTTAAAAGTCTTCAGTTTAATTCATTTCTCTTTCCGTTTTCGTGGCCTTTCATGCCGAAAGAGAAATCCATTAAAAAAAAGCGTACAAAGCACAAAACGAAACTCCAAAGCAGCAGCAGGCAAACAAAAATAATATATATAAAATACGAATAACAACAAAAGCGAAAGAGAAGAAGAAAAAACGTGGCAGCTAAACAAAAATAAGTTGCTCTGTTTTCTTCTGCTGCTGCTGCTGCTGTTGTTGTTGTCGATGCAGCAGCGTTGGATACACACGAAAAACAGACAACGGCCGCAGTCGACGTCAGCAGAGCCAGCAGCAGCAACTTTACTTGCGTTCGCTGCCTCAGTTCTGACTCCTTCTTTGTGTTTCATGTGATAGAGTGTGTAAGTGTTTGTGTGTGTGGGCTAGTACATGTGGGTGTGTGTGTGCGATTGTGCTTGCAGCAATCGCTGTCTGTGTGTTGTTTGTTGTTGTCTGTTGTCTGTTGTCTATAATATTGCGTTGTTTTTGTGCTGTTGCGGTCTCTGCGCGCTTCACTGCATTTGCTGCTGCGATTCATCAGCAGCAACAACAAAAGCAACAACAAGAAAGCTTTTTGACTTCAGTTAGATGCAGACCCATACATACATACATACATATGTACATAGATAATGTATGCATGTATGTTTGTAATGTACCGTTCGCTTGTTAATACCCTGCAAATTGAGATCGAACGAATGCAGTTTGATTTATATATTATCAAATTACCAAAGATCAATAAAATATAGAAAATTAAATAAATTTGTATATAAAATAAAAATAAATAAATATATGAAAAAAAAATATACAAAAAAAATTAATATATAAAATAAAAATAAAAGAATCGAAGAAAAACAAATTAAATTGCAATAATTGGATTGGTCTAAGATAATTCTCCGGGATTCTTATGCACTTCTAATTTTGATCTTTACTAATGTAATTTTCTCAGATCTCTATTTTTACTGTAATAATAATATTATATTACATTTTATTTTTATATAATATTATTATATTCAATTCAACTTTCAAATATATTTTTTCAAGCGATTTCTCCATTTCTATACATATTTTATAAAATCATTAAATTTACGATGATTTTTGTATTCATTTATATCAATGTTTACACGCCCCAAAAATAAAATTGCGCCATGTGCAAACATCTTCGGTTGATTTTGTGATAGTATCTGCATATTAGAGTATCGTATCTATAGGATACAAAAATAGCTTAGTTGTATCTGTATCTGTGAGGCATTTTGGAGGTCTGAACCGAACACAAATGCAAGCAACAATGCCATAAAGTATACATATATGCACACAATACATACATATACATATATGCACACAATACATACACATACATATACATACATACATACATACATATATGCAATGAAAATAGAAACCACAAAGTAAAAGACCAAAAACAACGAAAAACTTACAGAAATGTATTCGAACGGGAGGTTAGATCTCTGCTTGCTGCAAATTGTTGACTGTTTAGAATTGAAAGTTAAATTTAGATGCGATGCACAAAACGAAAAACAGACCAAAAGCAGAGGGAAAACAATGGCAACAAAAACAACAATCATAGCAATGCCATTAAAAAGGCAAAGCTCACAGATTTATATATGCATGTATGTATGTGCGTATGTGTGTGTGAATACACATATATGTATGTATGTATGTGTGCCTTGCTGCTATAGCTCACAGCAGCTACTTTTAATTTTATTTCATTTTCTATGCACGACGCGAGCGCCTTTCTATGTACGCCTGTGTTTATGAGTGTGTGTGTGTGTGTGTGTGTGTTTTTGTCTCTTTTTGTTAATTGTTTGTATTGCTTCTTTTTTTTTGACAGTTGAATGAACTCGCAGCTGTTAGAGGAAAAATAAAGAAATAGAAGCAATAAGCAAAACCATATAAGTAAATAATAACGGTTTCAAAGTTAAACAACTTGAAAGTAACTTGGGAGATCAGCAGTGTGTGAGTGAGTGAGTAGGAAAGAGAGAGAGAGAGATGGGTAAGCAAAAATGTTCAGCATGTTAACGAAGAAGCAGAGACACAACAAAATAGCAAAACGGATAAATAGCAGCGAGTCGAGCAGTTCAGAAAGAGTTTACCTCCGTTAACAGTTATAGAGTTAATGGTATTGTAGAATGTCTAAGTATTCCACATCAAGATTAAGATTATCAAATCGAATGAATACTATATTACTATATTATGGTATTTTTTCAGTACTTTAAAATCAGAATCAAGAAATATTGCATTCTTGTCCAGCATTCATTTATGTTGTTATACCCTGAGCCCATTGAAAATGGGAAATCAGGGTATAATGGTTTTGTTAAATGTATGTAACAGGCAGAAGGAGGCGTGTCAGACCCCACAAAGTATATATATTCTTGATCAGGGCGACGAGCTGAGTCGATTTAGCCCTGTCCGTCTGTCTGTCCGTCCGTCTGTCCGTCCGTCCGTCTGTCCGTCTGTCCGTCTGTCCGTATGTTTGAACGCGTCGATCTCAGAACGTAGTTGACCTAGAGACTTGAATTTTTTTTTGTTGGGTCCGTGGATAGCACGCGCAGGTCAAGTTTGTTACCAAAAAACGATATCTATTTATGTTGTTTTGTTATCGATTTTAAACCTTATCGAAAATAGGTTATAAAATTCTATCTGCCACACCTTTAGAGCTAGACTCCTCAAATTTTGCATATAGATTCACGTGAATTTTATGCAATTTCTATTTTTTTATTTTTTGCGTACCGGCTCTTTTTACTAATTACCCCCCCCCCCCCTCAGCTAACAACACCCATTGAGAGTCTGTTGCAAATATAACCATGTGAATAAATTAGCATTTTTATAAAATGTAAAAAATTCAATAGAATCATATGCTGAAAGTTTCATCAAAATCCGTTAAGTCAGTCCCGATTTATTAAACAAAACGTTTGGCCAATAATCACACGCACGTGGCAAGCAGCGACGCGCAGCAAAAAACATTTACACATACACATACATTGAAACGTGCAAGCGCGTCTACTATGCATGTGCAGAAATACATTCAAGGCCATTTGTTCTAGCATATTCTTCAACCAAATTCTGTTTGCATTTTCAGCCGCTTCTGTAGTTTTATATTTGTTATATATCAGCCCTTTACACGCATACATTGAAACAGACCACCGTTTTTGTATGTACACATACTCATACGTTCATATGGGCGCATTTCAGCATATTCTAAGAATTACAACTGTGATTGATCTGCTTCTTTAGTTTTGTATTTGTAACATATCGCATTGTGGTACTACTTTGCGTTTTGCCAACGAGTAACGCAATACTGGTGTGGCGTAGTGGATAGACAGAAAGCGCGTAAACGAAAGGTCGCGGGTTCGAAACTCAGTGACAACAGCGTAACTTTTTTTATTTTTTTTTTAAATCTATAAACATAAGGTGGTCGTGCTAGTTGAGATGACGCGCTTTAACGTTACACATGTAGTAAATAGATGCAGGTTCGAGCCCAGGTGCGGTGATGTTTGCTTTCTTTTCATTTTTTGTTTGTTTATTTAATTATTAATTTATTTTTGATTTACATTCATTCTAGTTGAATAAAATTTCAAAATTATAATTTAATTTTGCAAAATGTAATGTTATATGCAAGCTACATAGCGTATTAAACAATGCAAATGGGACGGGGCTCAGGGTATCTCCTGGTCGGGCACCTCCGACTAGAGTTTTCTTACTTGTTTTGTTTTATTATTAATTGAGCTCCAGTATGCCTTTACTTAGTCCTTTTAATAGGCCCAATTTATAATTCGCGCGCGCATTCCATTCCATTTCATTCCGCGCGGCTTTGCTTAAATCGCACGCAAATTGAACGCGTTTTTTCTGTCTCAGCTTTAAGTCGTTCGACATTTATGTTCGTTTCTCACGTTCGCTGCTTGACAGTTGGCAATGGATGAATCGCATCTGATATATCACACCTGCCAAAACGGGCTCTCAGTTTGAGACTTTTTGCAAATGTTGCGCTCCAGTTTTTCACGCTAAAAACCACTTTTCATTTTGGCTTTGCTGCATTTGTTACTCTAGCACCAGCAGCTGCCACGCGAAGCAAAGGAAATATTTTTTATATATATGTATCTGAAGAGAGAGATAGAGAGAGGAAGCTAGGGAAGACGTGTGCTTGAAAGGGAGCCAAGACAAACTGGCGGCGCTGTCAGTCAAGAAGCAGTGTTTGGGCAACGACGGCTATAGAGGCGGAGGGCTGCATGGATCTTGGCTGAAACAAACTGCAAATGGCAAAAAAAAAAAACTGAAATGTAAAAGGAAAAAGGAAAAACTAATAAAGTTGCCTTTTGTTGTTTCCTTTCGCCTTTCCATGTTTGCCTTTGCCACGGTTTTCCGTTACCAATTTATGCTATGTATTAGAAAAGGGTTTTGTTAAAAATATTGCCCAGGGATGCTTACACACATATTAATGTAATATACATACATACATGTTTATGCTTATTAATGTGGGCGTGTTTAAATTTAAACTGTAGTTTTTCCACTCCTTTTTTTCTCCTTAAAAAGTATATTTTTTCTAGGACAAACTAATGAAACTTAAAGAAGATTATCAAATTGTTGCTAACGTATCAAATGCAAGTGAAGGTCTTAGTGAAATGATTTATTTATTAACATTTTTGTAGGAAAATATGAGCTATGATCAAACATTACAAAAAATTTCTGTATTCATTTCACAGAACTAAATCTTATATTCCTAGCTTATACATATATAACAAAAATCAAAATTGTATAAAATATACATTTAACTAAATGCAAACTGTGGGAACACTAGCTTTAAAGATGTGCAAGATATAATTTAATAACGAGCTTTTCAAACGTGAAACAAATCGTATTAAATCGGTAATATTTATCAGTTTTAAAAACTGACATGATATACACAACTCTTGCTTCTGCAATCGATCGATACATATCAAGAATATATACAATTAATGGGGTCTGCCTTGTTCGGTCTTTTACATACATACATACATACAAAGCCAGTACCATTTTCTCCCCGTTTTCAATGCGGTTCAGGTTATAAAAATAACCCTATTAGGATTGGTAAATGTATAATCAAAATAGAACTGAAAAAAACACAATGGACTTCAATATATTAAATAAAAAATATCTTGTCTTATATTAGTTTTATTGTAACTTCTGTTCAGCTGATATTAATATTTTCGCATATCGGGTATATATATATATATATATATATATATATACAAATTATATGCACAATTCCATTCAATTCAATTCTATAGCGCCGTTAAATCTAAGCCACAACTAATGAGTGGGCCAGTGTGCTAGTATGCATCTTAATTCTATGTTATTTCAGAGTATTTATGGTTGCTTCTCCGGATGTAATGCCATCATTATGTAACCTCGTACCGTTTTACTTGCTATCAAACTGCGTTCTCTGGAACTTGTTGTCGTACTTTGTGCAGAGTTGAAATAAAAAATTAACAGAAATTTCCTTGTTAGCCCGCATCAAAGCTAAAGTCAAGTGAAAAGGTATCCAATGGATACACACAACTAACTAGCATTTGAGATACAGATACTGGGTAAAGTTGACAGGCTACTTTTCTTGTAGTCAACCGTTATAACTAGCGTTAGATCTGCCTGTGTGTGTATCTGTGAGAGACTTACGCACACACATTCATACACATTCACATGTGTGTATACAACATGCATGCATAAAATGCCGTAAACATAAACACCATCTAAACAGGCGACACGGTGGCCCCACCCTACCTCCTCCCCATAGCCCCCTTATCATTGCTCGTAAGAGCTTAAATGGTTTTTACATGGCAACAGAACAGAAAATCGATGACAATTTACCGTGCGTCTGTCACTGTGCTTGACTGTGTGTGGGTATTTTATACGCACACATACACACACACTTGCCTCATGTATTATGTATTTGATGTACATGCGCAAAATTCCCACATCCCATCGAGTGCAGATGGAAAAGACTTTGGGAGAGACTGTATTATTATTTTTCTTTTTTTTTTTTTCTTTTGTAGACAAACCAAAACAAAACGAATAACAGTGTTCTAGTCAAGACTGCTCGACTAGAAGATATCCTGACCCCGGCTAGGAGCTGCAATTTAATCTATGTTAAGGGATCTTATTTATTGCATAACATATCTCTTAGATAGACTCATGTTTAAACTGTCAGAATGTAGTTATGATATTTGTATGTATATATTTTCTAAAGCTCATGTCTCCTAATTTAGCTTGTGGTATCGAAAATCTGAAAATTCCAATACATCCGTATTCGTAACATGGAACTACACAGAAAATTAGAAATCTCTTAACTCTTATAATGTATAATCTACATTTAAAATACGATAATAAATTCACTTTTTTATCGATAATAAGAAAATAGAATGAGATCTAAAAAGAAAATGATAAGATATTACTTAAATTTCTATTTCCTAGCCATATCCGTGTTCTGCTAAATATAGTTCAGCTCGTCACCTTGATCAATAATATATATGTACAGTCTATGGCACCTGCCACGCCTCCATCTGTCTGTTACAAATCCAATATACTCTGGCTTCCCATTTTCAATGGGTATAAAAAGGACAGAGAAGTAGAATAACATAGTAGAAGAAGAAGAAGTAGGAGAGGCAAGGGCGGCGCACAGCTTAGCCGCCCACAAGGCTTGCTTTGCTGCCTACGCTTTGTCGTTGTTGTGAGCGCTCTGCGTCTGAATCTCTTTCCCTTAGCGCTCTCTCGCTCTCTCTCTCTGTCTCTCTCTATTTTTTTTTGTTTTTTACCTCCCACTCAACACTCTCGCTCGCTGCCCCTGCCTCTGCCCGACGCTGCTGCTGCTGCTGCTGCATTATTTTCATTTTCAACTTTTTCTGCTTCTTGACTAATGCTGCTGGCCGCCCGCTGCCCGCCTCCTGCTCCGGCACACAGGCGACCTCATTCGATGAGGCATGGCGGCGCTTCTGCTCTGGCTCTGCTTCTTCTGCTGCTGCTGCTGCTGCTTCTTCCCTTGCTTCGCTTGGCAGCCCATGTCGCTTGAGGCCGCAGCTGGCAACGCACATTTTGATAACATTTGTGATAAAATAATGCGGCAACAACGCACAAGCAAGGCGGCTGGGGAGCAGAACGTGCCAGGTCAGTGGGTGGAATGGCGCAGACAAGACGCTGGCCCAGGCTTTTGTCTGCGTGTATGTGTGCGTGTGTGTATCTGTGTGTTTGAATGCTTGTGTGTGTGCGCTGTAACTAGTTTTTTGCGTTCGTTTTTACTTTGGCATTCTTGGCTTTTGCAGCGTTGCCAATTTTCACTTCGGCTTAGCTGTGCGAAAGCTAGGCAACCAGGCTATTGCCCTCTCTCTCTCAACGTCAATAATTTCATTCATTCAGCACGAAGATGAACACATTCGAGGTTCAAACCTCGCCCACTCTCGGCCATATCTCTGTCGCCTTCAAAAGCTTTTTGCCTTAATTTAAGTTAAGGCATCAACTTTAATTCTATTTGATAATCGCAAAAGTTTCGACTTTGTTTATCTAATTGACATTTTAATTGTGTCAACTAAATTGTGTTTGGCTAACGAGTGAAACTTGTGAAATTTACCGTTTAGTTTGACACTTGCTCTGAAAGTTTAGATATTTACTTAAATCCTAAACGTGTGAGTGAAATGTGTTATTTATAATTAAATTTTTTTTTTTTGAAAACTGATAACTTTGCCAGGAAAACTTTCAAATTGATAAGCCAAGAAATTGTTATAGCTACACATATGTTAACTTGGTGCAATTTATGCAAATATATAAACAATATGCATTGGAGTGCATAAAAAAATGTATATTCGTTATATTTACATGTGTGTGTGTGCTTTATTATATTGATAATATCACTTTAATAAGGAAAAAAGCCTACATCTGTGAATGTGTAGAATTTACTTGCGCATGATAATTAAAAAACAGTTTATAACATGAGAAATGCTTAAATTACCTAATAAAATTTATAGGGGATTATAAAAGACTTTAGTGTTGATTGATTTTTAAGAAGTATCAGAAAAGAAAATCAAAATTCGATCTAAAATTTGTAAAAAATATTAATCGTGCTTTTAAAACTTATCATTATTAAAATAACTCCAATTAACCTATATCTGAAATAACCACTTTACTATGCTTGCATTATTTCAAATTTGTTATTATCCCAAATCTGACTTTCCATAAAAAGCTAATGCATTCTACAAAACTTTGGATATTGAATAAACACATAATGATATTCAGACCGTCGTATCATAACAAATTTTCCATTATTTATTAAGTCTGACTAAATTTTGCCTTCAACAAAATCTTGTTAAAGCCAAAAGCTTACTTCTTGCTTATTGAATTGAGTTAAAGTCTTCACAGCATTTAAATGAGCTGAAAACAAACAGGCCACGCCCCAATGGGGGTGTCGCATTACCAGTTCCCCAAGCTAAAGCAAACTTTTGCACAATTCACATTAAATTAATGCGCTCCAGCAAGGCAAAACTTCAAGCAGCCACAACAACAACAACAACAACAACATCATCAACAACAGTAGCAACAACAAACACGAAAAGGACCCCAAGCGCAATTGCACAGAGGAGCAGAAGGAGGAGCCGCCGACGCCCCAGTCGAGTTCGAGTTCGAGTTTCGTCCTTGCTGTTAAATTTAAGTGCAGACGCCATTTCTATTACTCCACACATTAAATTATAGCACGCGCTGTTGCCAAACGCGATATCCTGCCAATATGCCTGCCCCCCCCCCCCTCAACCCCCAAAAACCCAGCCAGGCCGCCTCCTTCAAGCCGAAAATAAAATCATGACTCGCACAAAAGGCAACTGCGAGAGGCCAGAGCTGCGCCCGAAACGAGGCGCGGCAGCCAAGGCACATAACGGAGCCCGCTGCTCTTATATATATATTTATATAAACAGTTCTATATGTTTATATAGATATAGATATATACTTGTGTGTACATACATATATTAAAGACGATTTCTCCAGTTAGAACATTTCTCGCCAGGCACCGCCCCAAAAGTTTCTGCAAGTAGCACATTCTAGGACGAACGGAGGCGGTGGGAGGTAGGTGCATGATTATTTTTCATGCTTTCCCATTTCATTTTACTGCCTCGCATACACACACACACACACACACACACACACACAGCAAAACTTTCACAATACGGCTCTGCCTACAGAGGGTTGCTGCTTTGAGCGACGTCAACGTCTCCACCCAACAAAAAAAAATGAAGCGAAAAGAAGCAGCAGCGGCAGCAGCAGCGGCAGCAGCGGCAGCAGCAGAGCAGCAGCAGCAGCCGCCGCCTCACGTGCGCCTGAAGTTGACGTTCGTTGTTGTTGCCTGCTCGCTCTCTCCCACACCCAATGGCTGCCAGCCGCCCAACACATTGTCTGCCCTTGATTTTATCGATTTTCGCTCTCGCCGCATGCGGCGCTTTTTGCTCTTCGCCTGTTTTTTGTGCGCCTTCTCGCTCTTCCTCTCTCAGGCAGTCACATAAAAGCGCGCGCGCTTGTGTTTTATGCTAAGCTTGACTATTTGTGTGTGTGTGTGTGTGTGTGTGTGTGTGTTGGCTGCTGCTGTATATCTATGTATATGTACGTTAGATATATATATATATATATGTATGTATATACACGTATTCCGGCCGGTCGTTTGTACATAATGTGCTTTGTGCTTTGCACATGTATTTTATGTGCTGGCTGCTGTCGCCGAGGCTGCGTTGTTATTTTTGGCATTTAACCCCACGACCATCCACCCAACCACCCACTTAAATTGCTTCTGTGTGTATCTGTGTGTGTACATTTACAGTTTACTTGTATCTGTGTATTGCGTGTGGCGCGCTTTAATCTTTTGCCGACCAATTTTCATACAATTTAAATTTTGTCGTTATGTGCATGAAGCAGTCTGACTCTCATTTCATGTCCCTTGCGTCGATTTTTGTTGCATTTAAGCTTTCAATTTTTAGCACGACTCGCTCGACTCGTCTCGCTTTAACTGACCCACCCCTGGAAACATTGACTACACCCACTCCACCCCGATGTTGTTGATGTTGTGCGAGGTCGCCTTTTGGAATTTTCAATTAAAGTTGAATTCTCTGCTCGGCCACGATTTGCTGTGCTTTGCATAAACGAGGTAAATTACTAAACTAAATTCTTTGAAGTGTTTGCAAATAATTGGAGCATAAATATTTGACTCGAGCCATAATTAATGTGTTTTGCCTTGAGTATATGTGCTTCGAGACCGATTAAGCAGAATATATTATAATGTATAATAAATATAAGCCAAGTTCTAAAGGAATAAATGAGCAGACGGGAATGATTTGAATTGGAAAATAGATCATTTGCACAGCAGATGATTTGTGGCTAACGGGATTTGTATGTATCTAAGGTAAAATAATATTTAATTAAACAAATCATTAGGAATGAATGTAAAACAAATGACAATTTAAAACAAAGTTTAACACTTTATTAATTGCTAGATTAAACAGAATACCTATTAGTACATATATGAAGACGTACAAACAGCACACAGTTTATATCAATATTTACATACATATAGTGTATATATGTACAATATATATATACATGTATATACATTAGTATATTTTTGCTGTAATATATGGTGGTAAAAGCAATATTTTGAAAACAATTCCTACCGAATATTGAGTTTATCATATATTGTTATTAATTTGGAAGTTAATATTGCGTTTATCAGTTTTTGGTCGAACATACCTACATATATGTTCGTCCATATTCCATATTATTCAATAAAGCAATAAACTGAGCGATATATTCAGATTGAATCAGTTTATCATTTAGCTACAAAAACCATATTGGTTCCAATTCCAATTATCTATGAATCTGCTGCTAGCAACCACAGTTGCTGACGTATTCCATATTGACTGTGCTTTATTGAGAATAGTAATAATAGCGTTAAATATCAATATCATTGAAGCTGTGCATCCACCAAATATTTTCAATTTAATTAAAAACTGTTTCCTAAATGTTCATTCTAATAGAGCAATACTTTCCTCTGGCCATTACAATCAAAACAAATATTGCAATTCCAAATTGATTTCAAGCCCTAAAGTGAACAGAAAATAACATAATTAATTACAGTTCCTGTGGATACAATATTTTTTAAATTTTACTATTGTTATTTTTTACATATTACAATCGATTTTTATCCATCATGCTAAAAGCGTTGAAAACTAATTATTTCTGACCGAAAGCAACTGATTTTTTTCTTTCGTATTTCTCTTTTTTACATTCTATTCTGAATAAAAACTTTGGCATATTTTTATTGTCCATCTGTAATAAGTATATATTCATTTGGTTTATGGTTTGCATAGTGCAGCACTAATATTTTTATGCCCGTAACTGTACATACGACAAGAAATCGTGTCAATTATTCCTTTTTCTTTGATTTACTTCAATCAATATCCAAGGATTAGTCTTAAAGTCTGTTATTCGAAAAACTTCTGTCAATCAAATTGATCCATGCGCTAGTATCAGATACTAGATACACCTCCATGTCAATAGGAATTACAAATGCAACGAAAAAGGGGAAGTTGAGCGCAGGGGGGACCATTAACACCGTTATGTTGTAAACAACCAAGTCGATGAGCAATTCGTGGGCTAACCCGCTAACGCGTGTGTCTGTGCTATTCTTTGTTTTATGGCCTTTCGGGGCGTGGCTACGACAGCCTTGCCCCGCACGAAGTACAAAATGAAGAGTAATAAACAGTCGTCGCGTGCTCAGACGTCATGAATTTAACAGCCGACAATGCCTGGCGGGCGGCCCTATTTAAGGGGAAGGGCAGCGACCCTCCGCTCTCACGTGAGATGTGAGCATAGCCAAAGTGTCCTTAAACTTTTAGCACTCAGTTTAGCAATACAAACAAGCAACATTTTGTTTTTTTTTTTATTGTGCTGTTCGCTCCATTCATTTACTCATTCGATTCACAGTTTGCGCTGCTGACAAGCCCTTTTTTCGCGCTGCGACTTTTATTTATGCGATAAAAGTAAAGCGATAATAAATGGTGGGCAACAAGCGCCAAGTTATTGCACTCGTTCTCTCTCTCTCTCCCCTTCGCCGCTCTGCCGCTCTCTTCTACTGGCTCTCCCTCGTGCGCTTTGCAACAGCTGTTTGGCTCTGGCTTAAGAAAGTTGCACCGAAAGTTCAATTGCCTCGCGCTGGCCTCGACACGGACTGCGCTGCCCGCATTTGCATTATTTATGTACATCTTAATAGTAAGTGACGACGACTGCGACGACGACTGCGACGGCGACTGCGACTGGGACATTAAATGGTTTTCTTCTCTTTCAGTTTGCTTCATTTCCATTTTGCATGTGTTGTTGCGTAATTTCCGTTGCTAAAAGTTTTAAAGCAACTGTAAAAGAGTAACATAGAGGGTGTGAGCGAGCGAGACAGAGAAATATATACGATTGGGACAGCGATAAATCAGCTCATGTATCTTGTTATAGGTCAGGTCCACAGAAGCTAGAGAAAATGCGAAATTTCATATCAAATACTAAAATCGCAAGGGAACCCAAGAAAATAGTGAAAAATTTCCAATTAAATCATAAATATTACACAGAATATTAGCAATTTTGTAATTTGAAGAAACGTTAAATAAAATCAGCGTTATTGCAATTAGTTTAAATGGCCAATTATGGTAATTACGCAAAGGCAATCGCCAATTTCCAGTGAATAAATGATAAGCTGGAACTCTAAGGCTGGCAAGGCGAAGCAAGCCAAAACGATTTCAGTTCGAACGCAATTTACGCAAAGGATTCGATTGTTGATTATTTGACTCTTGCCTTTCCTGCGGCGCATTTTACATTCTAAATAATATATGGCTCTATAATTACTGCAATTAGCGAGCGCCATTTATAGCAAGCCCTATTGTAATTTATTGATTAAACCTACAAGAGTTTCGCAAGAAAACAAATTCCCATTTGAACAGTTATTCAGGTGAGTCAAGCTTGACTCAACTAGACTCTATCATCAGGTAAAAACAACCGTTAATTACTGACTTTCCCATTTGCTGGTTTGTATTACAGCAACAGAAACAATATCGCAATTCAAAAGTAATTTTTTTTGAGTGTAGTTCGCTTTTTCCCATTACAAAAGCTTTCTAATTGAAAATAATAATACATTATGAATAGATTAAATAAATCACAATATTCAAGAGAAATAATTGGATTTTTCTAGAATTCCTGCGAATAAAACACTTGTTTTACCCATTCCCGAAGTGAAATGTGAATGAATACAATACTTTCAATATAATCTATCTATCTATCTATGATGAAAATAAACAGATATTTATTGGTATTAACTAAGAAATATATAGAGATTTCCTAAATTCTGGCAAATTAAAGTAATCTTATCTCAAATACCTTATTTTAAGAATTATATTTGGATTTATCGATATATATACAAATTTCGTTTATACTTTAACTTAAAGCTCCCAAGAATAGCAATTATATTTATTTCAATTTATATATATATTTTGAATATTAATTATTTAATTGAAATTCCTCAGAAATTTCATCTATTTAATAGTTCTCACTTCCGTGAAAGATAAAAGTAGCACTTGGAACCCAATTAATTTATTATCAGTAAATAAACAATTCAATGTCAAATGCATTCCGCCTTTGCGATAATAATTTATAAAATAAGGCAAACAAAAAATCAACAACAAAAATATTTAAAAATAAATAAAAATTGGTTCAATTGTTCTTTTTGAATGTTTAAGACATCTGTATAAGAGAGCAAAGAAAAAACATGAATCAATGCTGCTGCTAACTGTAATATAAACAACAACAAAAACTATAGGAACAAAAACAAAATATATATTAGTGCTGTGGCACACTCACACATAGGTAAATACGTAAATTGGTGTGCGTGTATAAATAAAATCTGTGCCAAATAAACTTTGCATGTTTATGGCGAATTTGTGCATTGCCATTTTGTTGACATTCTTGTTGTTGTTGTTGTTGTTGTTGTTGTTGTTGTTGCGTTTTATGTCTCATTTATACGGGTTGACCTGGTTTTGACGGACCTCCGCATGATTCATAAAGCGGTACCAAGTTCAGGCGAAAAGAAATTAGCAAATAAAATTGCAATAAAATGCATTAATATACATACATATGTAAATGTATGTATGTGTGTATATCTGTGTATGTAAGTGCGTGCCAGCTGCATTAAATGGAATTCTAAGAAACGTGAAATGCGAAAAGAAACAAACAAGTGACAAGTGCAAAAGCAACAGTTGTTTTTGTTTTTAATGCAAGTTGTTGCTGGTTTATTAATACACCGGCTTGCAACGGTAAATTGTAAGCGACGATTACAACATACATACATACAAACATGCATGCATGCATACACACACGCATGCTCGCTTACTCATGCATATGGCAATGTGATTATGAAGGTGTGCAAGCGAGACAGCAATAAAGGAAGCGAAAATTTTTGCTTT
Organism: Drosophila meridionalis; assembly: GCA_035045145.1. Classification (NCBI taxonomy): domain Eukaryota; kingdom Metazoa; phylum Arthropoda; class Insecta; order Diptera; family Drosophilidae; genus Drosophila; species Drosophila meridionalis. The sequence goes on along the minus strand of JAWNPG010000020.1, from coordinate 5,708,897 downwards.
GCACTTTAATTGAAATGCTCTCGGGCCAGCAAAAGACAAACAAATAAAAGCAAACCAAACAAGAGAAACATGCACAAGCAATAACAAATTCAAGTAGAATCGAAGTATGTGTGAGTGTGTGTGTTTGTTTGTCTGCCAGACAGGTTGCGTTATTTGAAAGTTTCGAAGAGCAGGCAAAGTTGGAGAGAGAGAAAGAGCGCGAGAGAACTCGAAACTCGAAATTATTAAATTGCAGACGCTTGCTTGCCCGCGTATGTATTAATATGTAAGTGTTTAGGTGTGCGTAGCTGTGTGTGAGTGTGTGTGTGTGTCTGACAGAGCGGGAGTATGTGGAAAGTGAGCGAAAGAGTCACGCACACCAGCAAACGCAGAAACAACAGACAAAAGCTAAAAACGTCTGGCTGAGTCCGCGCGCAGTCGTCGAACGAGTTGAAGTGGAGTTGCTGGGGGAAAAAGACAAAAAAAAAAGAGAAGAAGAAGAAGAGCGCCATACAAAAACGTGAGCGCAAGTATCTCTGTATGTGTGAGTGTTGGTATGTGTGTGCAGAGGTGTGTCTGTATGTGTATGTGTGTGTGTGTGATAAAGGTCGTTGGCCATGCGGCAACGTTGAAGCAAAAACAACAACACGTTGGCAGAGAATAAACGCGACGGCGACGTATTTAGCCTAAGGGCATAAAATGTGTTGCAGGTTTCTGTTGGCCAACAGTGGTCTTATTGTAGACTGTGGCTACAAGTTTATTTAAACACACCAATACATATACATTGGGATACACATATTTATATATATGTAAGTATGTCTGTATGTATATTTGTATCTATACATAATGCCCGCACATGTGTCTATATATAGGCGTCCTCAACAGTTTTTAGCTGCATTTAAAAAGGCCGAAACACGTTTTGTGCACAGCCTGCGTTAAATAAATAGACGAAGCGAACAAAGTTGAGGGCAAATGTGGGCGGCTGTGCATGCATGTGGGCTGTGTGTGAGTGTGTGTGTGTGTGTGTGAGTGAGTGCTGATGCTGATGCTGATGCTGATGCAGATGCTGTTTTGTTGCCTTTAAGGCCGTTATCATGCACCGCCTGCTGTCAGTGAATGCGACAACTTTAGTGGGCTTTAATAGTTACAAAATAACAACAAGTCAACGAGCTCAGCTTAACACCTACGAACTCAGTAACATCAATTTAAAGTGCTAAAACCTTTTAAGATACCTAAATTCATATGTTAAGAGAAATGTATTTCAGTTCTATAAAATTTAATGTTGAAACAGTTAAATGAATGGAAGGTATTTTAGAACATTCAAGCTAAAATGAAAACCTGGAATATATCTGATAAGGCTTGTAAATGAGAATTGCATAGAGAAGTCATTAAAATATTTATGAACTGCTAGAATATATCAGATCTAGTGGTCATATGCAATTTCTACATGAGAATTACATAGAAAAGTCATTAAAATATCTCCCAATTGCTGGGATATACCAGATTTAGTGGTCAGATGAGATTTCTACATGAGAATTGCATAGAAAAACAATTAAAATACCTCCAAATTGCAATTGCGTAATCTACACCTAAATATAGGTGTACATACCTCCATTTGTATATGAACACACATATAAAAACTGTATATTTTACATAATAGCATTTTACACCCATCAAAATGATTTTCTACAATCAATTCGGATCTTTACAATTTCCGAAACGCAGCTTGACATACATACATATAAATGTATATACATCTATAACAATTTTCAAGGTTGTTTTTCAGTTCAATCAGCCCATAAATATAAAAATTGTGTACATATATATTTAAATACTACACCTGGAATAAAAATAACTCGTAAACTTTTACTCCAAAACTCAGTTATCATAGATGCATATATTATATTACGTGAGTGCATCACTTTTTATACCAAAATACAATTAGTGAGAATGCTTAAGAGTCTAATAAAATAAATTTATTATGTGAATGCTTTGGCATATAAACTTGTTTGAAACTTTTCGGTCTTTAAAGATGATCTCATGCTAAAGTTAAAATTAAAAATAAAACTTTAAGCAATTAACTTAATTATTTAGTCAGGTAGTTTCAGGTTAAAAGCTAAAATAAAATAAAATAAAAAAAATATAATAAATAAAATAAAAAAATAAATAAAAAAAATAACAAACAATATAAAAAAGTTAAAAAAAAAATGAATTGTAAATTAAATTAAAAATATGAAATAAATTAAAAAAAAAATAACAAATTAAAGGAAATTAAACTAATTTGATGATCATATAAATATTTGACCTTATGCGTGAGGCAACACGCATAATTTGTGTAACATGTGATCGTAGTAATCACATACATCATATATAATTATTATGTATATGTATGCGTAAAGTAGTATTGCCAGAGCAACCTTCTATTTGTTGCTATATTACATAACTAAATGATAATCTAATACCCCTGAGATGATTACTATAGCTAGAACTAGTTATAGTTATATATATATATATATATATACATACACACACATACATATATTTAGAGTTTTTCTTTTCGTCACTTCCTTATTTAACGTGACACTTTAAGAAATTGCATTGAAATTGAGAAGACAGCGCTGATTGCGCGCTCGCTCACTCGCGCTCCCCTTGTCTCTCTTTCTCTCTGTCCCTCTCTCGCATGCTGTCTGCCTAGCTAAGTGAAAATGAACACCTGCGCGTTGTTGTTGTTGGGGCGGTTTGTTTCCTTTTCTCTCTCTCTCTCTCTCTCTTTTATTTTGTTTGTTGTGGCGTACGTGCCTGTGCACTTCACTCACTCAATGCAGTTATGCAGCTATTACGTCGTCTATGCTCACACAGGCCCACACACACACATACACACAGAGCACTTATAGATACGCACTGGCGAACACCTGTCAAATGCATACAATCGCTCTAATGCCTTTCAGCCATCTCGCTCGCACAGAGGGGCCACCATTAGCAGCAGCAGCAGCGGCAGCTGCTGCTTTATGTTTCATTTTCACATTGTTCCCGTTCGCTTGCCGCTTCTTCTAATGTTGCTGTGTCACGTTCTTCATATAAAAATGTTTGAAATTCTGATTGGGTATTATTAACATAGTACGCACACGCATACGTGCACGTGTGTGCGTGCTTATATGCGTGTATGCATGTGTGTGTGTATTGTTTGTTGTCTGCAGCGTTGCCAACTGTCTACAATTAATGGCTTGTGCGTCGTTGCCATATTTCACGGGCTTACTCACGCAATAGCTTCAATTGAAACAGGTTTTCTTCATCAGGCACACTGCAAAGAGTGCGAGTGAGAAAGAGAGCAGCGATCATGATCCATGATCGTCATGATATCTTTGTTTGTTTTTTTTTTCTTATTTTTTTGGTTTTGGCTTTTTTTGTGTTTCACTTGTCTCTGGATTCGGCTTGAAATTCTTTGTTAAATATGTTCACTGACCTTTGCCGAAATTTCCAGTTCTTATTTGTTTCTCTTTGATATTCATTTATTTCGTTCAAATTTTGTTTCTTTTGCTGTCGTGTTTATATTTGCTCAATAATTTACTATGAAAACAGCTGGGAATAAGCAAGAGACGCGTGCGACACGCAAATGACCTTCAACTTGATTTTTAATTAAGTTCAGTTCAATGAACTGGAACTGGAACTGGAACTGTCAACGACTCGTCCCAGAAACTTTCGTGTGTCGTATGTGTGTTTCAATTTCATATTTCCACTTTTATATTGTTCGTTTCGTATAACATTTTTTGCCTGTACACAATGGTTTTTTGCGCATAAATTTACCGTAAAAAATAAATATAAAATTTGTATTCTTTGTGCTGCATTTGATGTGGGCAGCTATTTTTAGCATTTCAATACATATTTATATACACATATATACATACATATATTTTATTTATGATGACGCGACGTGATGTTTATTTTAATTGGCAGATTTAAAAAAAAAAAACGAGTTTATGTTTGCTCAATAGCAGCGTTGACACATTTCACTTAACTGCACATGTTAATTCCATATTGCTTTAATAGGTTTTTATTTTAATTTTTACCTAATAGAAAAAAAAAAAAAATAGTAATTGCTTCTGAAAATAAAATGTATATTTGATAATAACATTTTGGCCTATTATTTTAACAAACCACGCTTGACAAGTCAGAACCAGACATAAATGATAAATGTAGTTTTACAAATTTTAATGTCATATCTAGTAGATATAGATCTAGGGATTTACTATTTAGAATTTGAAAGAGATGATTATTTGGTTTTATTTGGGTGTCTATTTAACATTAAAATCATTATTTTAATATATAAACAAAATAAAGTTTTATAATAATGTAATCATATTTCTGCTACAATTCAACGCATTTTCTGTTATATAGCGCTCTAAACTTTTCCCGCCATCGTAAAGCATATACATACAACTTGACATATAGCCAAGGGGCAACGTTGCCACATTTCAGCTCTTATCAACTTTTCCCATAGCTTAAAGCTTTCGTTGCTGGATTTTCTTTATCTATAATAACTCATCTCGGCTTCGCAGAATCCAGCTGGTGTATGAACGTGAACGTCTCTGCCAGCCATAATTTATGCAATTTAATCGCCTTTCTCAACCTACTGTGCTTAGTTTTTCTTTTCTTTTCTTTTTTTTTTTTTTTTTTTATATATACGTATATCTCAAGTTTCGTACTTTATCGCTATTCGCTGCACATAAATTTGAGTAAGTTTTTTTTGTCTTATTTTTGCTTTTCCTTCATTTTCATCTCGCACAGACAACAAATTTTTTTCAATTTACATTTTAACCATATTTTATCCGCCCTTTTCGCTCGTCACTCTGGTATTCCAGCAAAGTATCCAACGACTTTTGTTGTTGCCAACAGTTTCAAGTGCGCGACGGCCGGCACGCCCCATCTCCTAGCCGCCCACTCGGCCAACTGGCTGGCGTCCAACGGCGTTAGACAGATTTTATTACCAGCTACCATTGCCACTTACCCGGAAATGTTTGTCGCACCCTTTCCACACAAATGAGCACACAGACATATATGTATATGAACTCACAAACACACACACACACACACACACATAAACTCTGGCAACCCTCTTGGGCTAAGCTGAATTTCTCCTTCATGGGTGTTATTATTATTCAGGCTTTTGCGTCCGTCCCTTCGCCCGTCCGCCTGGCAACCCTTGTGGCAGGTTCTTTTCGTACTCACCAAAATTGTTGCATGTCAACTCACCCGCACAGCACACCCCAACCCCCACCACACCCTGTCATATTGTGCATAGTTTTTCCCATATCAATTTCAAAAGCTAATAGTTTGGGCAACCCTGGTCCCTGGTCCCTGGTCTCTGGTAGGGCGACCGCACAAGCACAAGCAAAATCCTTTGCCAGGAAGGATGTTTCAATTTCTATTTTGTTTTATTCTTCTCTTCCTGTTTTTATCGGTCGTTTGTGCTCTATGTAACGTGCCGCTCTGTGTGTGTGTGTGTAAATGACACAAACCTCCCCAATTCCCCAGCTCTTCTCTTCTAGGGCTCTCACGTTTTTGCTTAGAAAACAAAATACAGCTGTGAAAATTGGCAACGTCGCATAGCCTGCCATTCTATTCGATTTGAGATTATGCCTTTGTTACCGTTGCTAGCCTTTTGATTATCTGCTTTTCCAGCTAGCTCTGTCTACCTGCCTACTTTATAAATTAGAAGGACTTTTTATTTATTTAACAATTTGGTATTTCTTTTAACTAAGCTCCGAACTTTGCTTGGCCTTTATTGATGTTCGTGTTCTAGTTCATTGTTCATTGCTCATTGTTGTGCAGTCTGTGTTTCTGATACGTTTTCCTTTGTATATTCGTCAAGCTGATTGTGTTTATTGCCTGGTTGTATTACGTGACTATTGGAAACGTGCTAAACTGAATTGTGCAGCAAACACTCAAGAAATTTTGTGAAAAACAATGAAAACTGGAGGACAGTATTTATTTTGTAACTTTTTATAATATTGTATTGTGAATACTAAATTAAAATAATATAAAATAGGAGCATAGCCTAATTACCGAACCTGTACAATTGAGGTATGAAAAGATGAAAATATACCATGTATTAATTTAAAGATTAAATATATAAAGAAAGAAATTAACTAACAAATTAAATCATTGATGTAGGGATAGATTGATTCCAGATTTTATTAAGACGCTTTACGATAGTTTGAAGAGTTTATTGTAACTGTTCTAAAGCTTGTCTATATGAGGTATCTGAGCACAATGGTAAACGTTACTGCTTGAAAAAGTTTGATATAGAAAACACTTCTTTTTCTCCATGTAGTTCCTAGTAACTATTAATAAATGGGTAAAGAAAGAAAATTACAGTTTTGGGTTTTGTCCTGTGTCGTTTATATATGTTTATAGTCCCTAAAAGTGAGTAGAATCATAGAATGTCTTACTCATAACATCAAAGGCCTTCATTTAGAGCGGAAAACATTTCCTATGTTTGATCGGAATCATGCTTATATTACGTTATTTGTTTCACTTTCATTAATTCTGTTTCTACTTTGTGATATTTGAAACGTATTGAAAGCAAGCGTAGCTCTTTAGTTATTGACCTATTTTCCATGTTCTTAACACGTTTCAGTCAACGTATTGGTTTGCGGCGCTGTTGCCGCACTTCACAGGCAAAGCTTTAAAGTGGCAAATGTTTTAAAGAGCGTGGCAAGGGTACTTCCATGTCTGTGTGTGTATATAGATGTGTGTATGTGCATCTTATGTACGTACTGTGCTGGAAAGTAAATATGCTTTATGTACATGCAATTATGCAAATTTACATAAACATAACCTACTAACTAAGCACGCTATTGAAACAAACACAGCTACGGTTAACAGTAATCGTCCCGCTCTACCTCTGTGCCTCTCTCTGACACACACACACACACATACATACACACTCACATAGAGCAAAAATAGTTGACCTCATTTTTTAGGATTGTGCACAATTTTACTGCAACTTTTTTCACATTCACTAGGGCGCCGCCTGGCGGGCGTTTGTTGTCGCTTCTACTGCGCTTTGCTTTCTCTCTCCCTCTCCCTCTCTCCCTCTCTGCTCTCCCTCGTCCATTGCTCTATTTGCCTGCACATTCGAGCTGCGCTCATTTTGCATGCATGCATTTGGCAACTCTGTCGCTGTTTTGCTGACGTTGCTGACGCTGGCTTGAAGGCGGGAAAGTGGGAGGTGGGCTTGGTTTGGGTGGGTATGAGGGTGGTAGGGTCAGGGGACGTGGTGTCCTACATTTTGGGCTTTGTTTTGTTTTGAGCCTTCATAAAATGCAGGCAGGTGGCGCTGAAAGCGTTTGCATTGCTTTTCAAAAAGCCGTCATTGAGGGAATGTACTTGCTGCTTCTCTGACAGTTGTTGTTGTTGTTATTGTTGTAGTAGTTGTTGTCGTTTCTGTTGCCACATTTCATTCACAATAACAAACAGAGGATGTTTTCCATTTGACTGCTCGCTGTTGCTTTTCATATTCATTCCACGTCCTTGTGCTAAAAACAACAACGCCGACGACGAGCATGCAGAAAGAGGTTGAACATGCTGCAGAAATCGATAAAGCAATTAATGCAAAAAGTGGCTGCCAACCCCCACAGCACAGCACAGCGCAGCTCATCTGCAACCCTGCGGACAAAAATAAACAGCCACCCACCCACAAGAGCTGCGCCCTGAGCCCAAGCCAAGCCAAGCCCAGTCCACAACGCGCGCTTTGTATTCGTTTTATTTCTTTTTGCCTTCTGCTTTTTTCTTCCACCTACTGCTGCTCTCTGCGCTGCTCTGTTTGTTTGTATACTTTTTCTTTTTACTCTGTCGCGTTTATTACTTGTTGTTGTTGTTGTTGTTGCAGCAACCCTCGTTGGTCGACAGCGACGTCCGCTGCGTTGCCAAGCAGGCTCAAATTCGTTGGGTGGGCCAAGCGCTGACCGTGCGAGAGAAAAGGAAAGCAATACTATGGGAGACGCTAAAGCTCGCACTTTACTTTAATGAAAATTTACTGCGTGTGTGTGTATGTGTAAATATATATATATATTTATATGTGTTTGTGTATGTTTGGGGCGACTTTAATGTATTTAATTTCATATATATTTTTTACTTGACTTTGTGCCCGAGAAGCGGTATTACAGCGAAGTTATACGGGAAAGTAAATTAATGTACATTGAGGGCCAGCTTATTAAAACCATACAAGGGTACACAAAAACATATTATTAGCTATATTTATTATTATATGTATGTATGTGTGCCTAGAAATGTGGGTTCATGGCATTTGTAAGCTATGTGTATTTGAGGAAATTCCATAAGAATAATAAGAATGTTGGGATTTTGTGATACATTTGATTTTTCAAAAATATAGAATGAGAATGAGGATAGAATGAGGAATGGATATTAAAAAATTATGCCATTAAACTTACTTACTGCAAAGTCTAGAGCCATTAAACTATACTTAAAAAACTTCATTACAATTCTTCTCTACATTTAAAACTAAATTACATCCAAAATAAACAATACTTTTAAAATTGAATAAAACAATTTATTTTAAATTCTTTAATCCATCTACAAAAATTGTCTTTCATTACTTTGATTACTTCTATAACAAAATATGAAATATAACATGTATAAAAAAAAAATGTTTTTCTTTGGAAAAGAAACTAGCTTTTTGATTAAATAAAATTTTAATTGGCAAACTATGTTTGTGATTCACTTTGCTGTACACATGAAAATGTGTATGTATATTACATATATTTTTGTATATTCTATATATATTTATTTACTGTGCTTCATCAGAATTGCAAAGCATATGGATAACTTTCATTTTGTCATAAATTGCAATTTTCTCAAATAATCTTCCTTACACAGCACAAGGATTTTCTGCAATTTTCCTTAGCTGTAATCCCTTTTTGCCTTCGTCCTAGCCGCTCTGGCTCTGGTCTTAGTTGCCTGGCATTCAGCAATATTGATTAACTTTTTGCTGGATTTTAACAGCAAAAGCCCTGCCAACATTCATCCAATGAAATCTGTCAGAACTGCTCAAACTATAAGTAGACATAAAACCCTCACATTTTCTCCCATTGTTTTTGTCGCAAATGACAACTAACATTTTCCGAGATACGACATAAAATCCAATATGAAGACAGTTTTGCTCTGCTCATTCATTCCGTTGGAGTGTTTTGGCACAGTTTTATGATACGAAAAGCTTCCGTGGTCAAAGGCCACAAGCAATATTGGGCCAGCTGGTCCAGAGCAAGAAAAGTTCATGTAGAAATTCTAATAAATACGCTGTCAATAACTTTTACCAAATATGGTTTGGTGAATTGACAATGTAGAAAATGCATAAATTATTTCAACATATTTACATATTCCCAATCAGAATTTATAATTAATATAAGAAACCGGAAAATTTTAAGATATTTTTTGATTAAGCAAGACTTAAATCCTGTTAAAATAAAAACCATAGAAGCAGCTGCGTGCTGCTATACAGGCACGCTCTGCTTATTCCTTTATGTGGGTCCTGTGCATACATATATATTTTATATATACATATGCATCTATATAGTCTATGATACTTGGCCCCACCTCAAGTCAGCCCATCCCTAAGCACACACAACATTTTATGCCTTTTGCTTAGCAAGTTTTCAACAACTTTTTGCATATTTCGAGCCTGCGCCCCCCCATACACACACACACACACCCAGCAACCACCCAGCCTAACAACGCACCACCCACATGCCACGCCACATTATTGTATACATATTTTATAAGTTTGGCTGGGCCCAGCTTTGCCTCCGTTAGAAGCCCTCTGGCATTAGTTTAGTTATTTCTCTTCATCATCATCATCATCATCATCAACATCGTCATCATCATCATCATTATCATGTGCCCCAACATTTCGCTATTCCTTTTTGACTTTGCTCGTTTTTGTTCGCATTTTTCACATTTTTCCCACGTTCGCTTAATGTATTAGTGTATGTGTGTGCGTGTGTGTCTGTGTGAGTGAGGGGTTCGGGGCTCTTGTGAAACTCAACCCTCAAAGTAAATAAAATCTCCTTAAAACAAGCATAAAGTCTCTTGCCTTAAGAAACGCTGTTCCATTCTATTTCGTTTCTTTCCATTATCTTCATTCCTTACTCTGATCATCTCTTGCACTTTAATGTCGCATTTCAATTCGTTTCCTTGGGCCATTTTCAAGCGCCAAATGCGAAGTTTATTCACAACTTTTGCCTCTGTTGAATGTTATTTGTATTTCTTACCAATAGGCAGACTTAGAGCTCCTTACAGGGCGTTCATTCGTTGCGCTATTTTTAAGTATGCAAAAGTTTGCACTTCTGTCGCCAGTTCATTGGGGGCGTATCCACTGTGAGTCCACCATAAAAAGGTCTTTAATGTGCAATGCTTTCAAAGTTATTGTGATGGTGAAAAGTTTATTGACTTAGAAAATTAAACCTCTATAATTGAATTAATATATATCTTTATAGATGATATCAATTTACAAATGTAATTATACACTGTTTTGTGTATTTTATACAATTTGATTTTTGTTGTATTTTGATACCTATTTTAAATTTAATCAAAAGCCCATTTTAAGGTCAGTTTCAATTATAGCGAATATGTGAATGAGCTAGCATTTTTTCTAAAATATAAAATATTCAATAGAATTCCGTTCAGTGACTCAAAGTTGATTAAACAAAATATTTAGTCAATTAGCAATATCACGCGCTGAGGAGGTCCAATTGTTTTTCCCCGTACGTGTGTACGTTAAAATAGTGCATTCTAGTATTTTTTCGAATCATAATTAGGATTGCAACCCAGATAAATCGGTCTAATATTATAATATAATATATTTCCCATTTATAGTAATATATGTCGATATCCCAGGAGCTTGCATGGATTAAGGAAACTAAAAATCAATAAAGTTTTACTTACATCGCATTTACACATCTTTATCCTTATCTTCAAGTTTCTTTGAATGCAAATGAGTAAGAACTGAGCACATACCCTAGCGCATGCACACATACATGCAAATATAATTACAATGTAATCTTCGTTTGTAATGGCTGGCCGAGGCCCCTGTCATTTATTGCACATGTTGGCCTTAAATTTTGCTGTCAAAGGCTGGCCAAAATGGTTTTGGCGTCCGTCCGCTGGCCACGTGCTCCGTTATGCGACCTGTTGCCTGTGTGCAACCGTCCTGTGGTTACTTGCCAAGTTCCCTCTGCACCATGCACCATGCGCCGTGCAACGTGCAACGGCAAGCGGCAGCTGTTTTGGGGTAACTCAAACCGCAAGCCCAAAACACAACTGGAATCCTTCAGCAGCAAGAAATTGCACTGGGTACACATGCTCGATTAATGGCGCAGCATACGATGAAGGAACTGTGAAAAGGATCGACTAGCACATTGTCTGTAAATAGAGTTCGATCAATTAGCTTGTTTGATCTATAAATATATGTTGTAATTTGTAAAATTGATCGATCATACTTAACATATTTTAAATATGACTATCATATAGAGTAGGTCAAACACGGAATAATATGTCATTTTTTATAACTACAATCTAGCAGCTGATATCAAAGTTTGTACTACTATCGACTTATCGAATATGTCGTATAAGTATGTAAAAAACAAATGAATATAAGTAAGCAAACATACGGTAAACTGTGTATAATAGCGTTGGCTGATACGTTTAATTTAGAAAAATTAAAGCAATTTAATTATTCAACAGCTATTTCCTCTACAAATGATGTGTCAAGGGTATCGTTCGAAGGAGTTCCCCTCTTTAGCACGTACCAAACCCGACTGCCACTGCACTTTACGCTCTACAAATATTATTATTCTCCCCATCGCACACTTGTCTCTCTCTTTCTCTGTGTCTCTCTTGCGATCGCAAGCAGCGCAGGTGTTTGACTTGTTGCAAGCTGTTCGAAATGTAAAAAAAAAACATAAAAATAAAAATAAATAAATAAATACAACTTCCAATTGTGGTTGGCAGTCACATGTTTTTTATTTTATTTATTTTATGTTTTTTCATATATGTAGTATTTGTGTGTGTATGTATGTGCATGCATACATACCTTGATATACATATATATCTAAAGTTTTTAAACGTAACTGGGTCAAATGCTTATCTTATCAGCTGTTTGTTCAGCGATTCTGATTAGAATCAGCCGCAAACATTTGGTGGCCTTAAATTCGCGCTGCTGACGCTCACGATAATGTGGAAGTATAACAATTCTATATACAATCAAAAAATAAAAGCAGAATGAAATCCACATTCTAAGAAATGTTATATTTGTGTTTGTTCGGTTAGCAAAGGAATTGATTATGTATTAAATAAGTTATTAATAACATACAATAATTCAATGCTAAAATAGCATTAATTAAAGTTTTTTAATAGAATGAACAGTAAATAAATCAAATTTCTAGTCATAAAAATAAAATAAAATTGATAAATGTAAAACAAATATAATACAAATACAAAAATATAAATATTTGAAAAGTTATATATTATATAAATTCCATGAACATAAGTCTTATCAGTCGCAAAGAATTAATCAAGGCTTGCTCTTTTACTCATTATTCATAAACTGCCTTAAGTCTGTGTACACAAAGCACACATACACATATGTACATACGTATGTATGTATGTGTGCATACGTATAGAGCGCATTATTGATTATCAATATTGAGCGCATGACCTCAATGATAACACGAACTGTCTGTCGCCACATAGTTGCAACAATAACAAAATAACAAAGGTTCAATGTGACTGAAGCTTTACACAATTTTCTTTTTTACATTTGTAATGCACGAGTATATACACACACACACACACACACACACGCACACACATATGCGCATATTTAAATATACAATATATTTGCCAACATGAAAATGCAATAATTCGATGCGATGAAAGCTCATTTTGCAGCTGTTGTTTTGGCTTATTATTCGGAATAGTTCCATGCATATTTAAAAATTTATAATTTTACAAATATTTCAATGGAATTTCTTAAGAGGGTCTAAGAATAAACAGAAAATGGCAATGGTTTCATTAGCCAGAATCGAACTGCCATTGTTGTTTTACCATATTTGTTGTTCTAATTATCGAATGCTTGACCCCAAAAGCGCAGACCTTGCGCTAATAAACTAAACAGAGATATATATAGTTGGAGTTTTTTTTTGTATTTTTTGTGTAACAATTAGAAGCTGAACAACAATTAGAGCCGACTGGCAGAAACAACGGCAATAAAAGTCAAACAAATTAACGCGAAATCAAAGCGTAAACTAATTTAACCTTCAGTCATGCAATCACAACAAACATGTGACCCTGAATATATTGTATATAGTTGGTGATGTTGTGCGCAACAATATGTAAATGTGTGTGTGTGTGTGTGAAGAACGATATAATAAAATTATATTTGTAGTCAACGATGAAATAATGCAATTACAGCAGCCAACAAGTGGGCAGAGTGCGATATGTGGCATCGGTGGGCGTGCGAACAAAAACTGTTTGTTGTAACGGCATTTAATAGACATTTCAGCTGACAGATGCACACACACACACACACACACCTTGGGGCAACAGACAGTTGCGCTGTATTTAATTATTTGTCACAATGACCTTGACCCACAGCGACTAAAAATGAGCAATCAGAATGGCGCCAATCATATTAATAAAAGTTGCTCATAAAAATAGCAAAGCGCGCGCTCAAATGAAAGGCAAAAATAAATATGAACAGAGTGAGAGAGGGAGAGGGAGAGAAATTGGCGCTCACATCTGAAATTTTTATTCAGTTTAGTTTTAGTTATTTTGCTCGCATTTTATTTGCGATTTATTTTGTTGTTATTGTTGTTTCAGTTGCGATATCAACAAACAGAACACAACACAGACTCAGACTGCGTGGCAGGCAAAAGTCGTAAAACAAAAAAAAAGAAAAAAGAGGGCGAGAGCCGACAACAAAAGCAATAACAGATGCAAGAAGAAGAAAATAAGTTGCTCGCGTGGGCGTTGGCAGCGCTGCTCGCGTGTGTCAGCCATCCAGACACATTGCATGCAAAAGTGCTCCCCGCATGAAGTTAGTGCGCAGAGTGGGCGGACGGGGGTCAGTCGGCAGAGCGAGCGAGAGCAAGAGAATGGAATGGCAGCATGGACTGTGTGAGAGCTTTTTAAGTTGATTAAAAGCGTGGCAAAGTTCCTGCGCTCTGTAATTGTGTCAACTAGTGTGTGTATTGGTGTATGGGTGTATGAATTTGGGTGTGTGTGTGTGTGTGTACGAATGAGTAGGCATGGAATGGAAATGTGTGTCACGCCTTCATAGTCATGCACAACAATTAAGAAAGTTTGTTCAACTGTATAAAGCTACACAGATACGCGGACTATATAGGATAAATAACTGATACGAGATAAAAAAGAACAATTTATTTCGTTTGTTATCAATTTACACAGTTATACAACATAAATAACTGATATGCAATACAAAAATATATATTCTTTCGATTTTTTAAACTTACACAGATATCTATATAAGATAAAGAACTGATATGTACCAAAAATAGGAGAAATAACCGATATGAGATAAAAAAGGAGTATTTATTTCGATTGTTATCAATTTACACAGTTACTCGACTGCATAACATAAATAACTGATGTGCACCTATTTTGTTTTTAATTTAATTTAAAGAGACAACTTACCAATATAGGATAAATAACTGATATGTAAAAAAAAGTCATATTTCGTTTCGATCTTTATCGGCTTACACAGATACCTTGATATACACAATAAGCTGATATGTTATAAAAAATAAAAAAATAATATATATTTCGCTTTTCATCGATTTTCACAGATGCTCGGACTACATAAGATAAATAATTGATGTTTAAGAAAAAAAGGGAACATTTATTTCGATTTTTATCGATTTGTTACTTTGGCAACTGATTTTTCTTAAAGGGAAAAGAATATTGAGTTTTGAATGCAGTTTTTTTTTTTTTTAGCAATTGTTATTCAAATAAAATTAGTGTAATAAAAATGTTTTATTCATCATTCATTCGAGCACAGAGTATAGGAAGCACCTATACACTGCTCAAAAAAGGCTTTAATATTTGTTGTCATCATACATATATCCAGTTAGCCTACTTTGTAAATAACTTTGTGGCCATCAGCAGACATCTATTCAATTTCACACTGACTGTCCTTGTTTAAAGTCATTTAATACAGACAGCAAGCAGTAACTGCTGCAAACAAAATATATGAGAATTTGATTAGGACTAATTTATATGATTACACAAAGATTTGCCTTGACGTAAGCATGCGAATCGTACAAAGCTCTGTTAATCAGCTGAAGTATGAGCTGCTTTGTCGTTGCCAATTATGGTAAGAATGTGGCTTCTGTTCTGCTGCCAGTCAATGATTAGCATAATGTGTGAGTAAAGCTGAAAAGCAACTAATAAAGGTAAATTTTGCAGTTCTAGTTGCATTTTGAATAGAATTACCTAAATAAATCCAAGAGAGAAATTGTAAATTATTTACAATTACAAAAACAAAACATTGTTCTGATTCAGCATTATACCTGGAACATTAGATTCCAATGCCATTATTAGCTAATAGCTTCATAATAGAACATACCAACTACAAGAAATTAATTGCTATTGATTGAATTAATGCAGTTAAATGGCCATTGTGTCGGACCCGGCGGATGCTTGAGTAGCTATGACATTAAGCTCAAGTAACAGGCACACACACACATACACCCAGACACGTCTGGGTAGACGACAAGAGTCTCTGGCCACAGAGAGGTTAACCGCCCGGGCAGGATAAGTGGTAGGATCGATGCAGGGGGCCGGCCAAATGCAGCGTTGTTGTTGTCTGTTGGCGAGCTGTCATGCCAGCAGATACAGATGGAGAAACATTCGCACACAGACACAAAGCAAACGGCACACGTGGATGCATAGCGAATATTGATACATAGCGGTATTTATGTGTATGAATATCTGCATAAACGTGTATGTGACGTGCCTGTGTGTGTGTATGTGTGTGTCAGAATAGTTGCCAGACAGGATTGGTTTGGGTTTTTTAGCATTATCTAGCCATATATACACATCTATAGATATATGCATACACAGTTTAATATGGCTTTTGTGCGGCTGAATGTTTTAATGCTTTAAAAACGTTAGCAATGCTCAAGCGCTTTAATTAAGCCCCATTCCCATTCCCATTCCCATTCTTCTAATGGCAACGGTTTTGGGGTTGTTATTGATTTTCTACAGCATTTGCCTAACACCCGCCTCCTCTGGCATAGCTATAGAGGCGGGAATTAAAATAACTTTGGCTGTTGTCGACGTTTTTGGCTATGCTAATGAAGCCCCATTGTCGTCCTGTGGGACACGCCCACGCTCCGAGCAGCAAATGCGTACGGATATAAAATGATATGCAAGAGAAAAATGGAAAAGATTTTGAAACGTGCCTTGTTTTATGAATGAGCATTAGTAACACAAAGAATGGCTAAATAACTAACATTAAGTCTACAAATGGAAATCTTGTATATGCTACGCAGAAAAATGTGTAAGAAATATAGGCGAAAATTTTACTTTTGGTTTAAAAATTTATTGTGTGAATCAGCTGAACGCAGGGTGTTCTTTTTACATTTTCTGAGTTAAATTTTGATTATGTATTCAAAGAAACACCATATTTATATTTTAAAAACTTGTGAACAGAAAGAATTTATTACTGTATCCATTTCGCTTCCGCTCAACTAAAATTAACTGTTCGACACTGACCCAAGTTATTCATCGTTTATAACTGAGGATGACCCACAAATATTGTACTATATATTCAACTAAATTGGGATTTATATAATATTATTGAATATTTCTTTAATTTATATATTTTGAACTAAGTATATAACATTTTATGTGTTGTGATTAGTTTATTTGACTTTCCAAAACTTTAGTAATGCATAGGCTAATATTATAGCTAATAAGCCGCTGATATTGCTAAATACTAACTGATTAAATTAGTTATATAGTTTTATAATTATAGTGTTTAATATCTTAGAGCGTTACTCCGTTTCTCACAATAATGCGCACTCATTTACTAATAATAATAAATAATTACGTATTCCATCATTAAAACACACGCATGGCGCAGCATTTTTTAAGCAGCTACGATTTTTTTTACTAACATTAGCTTAAAGCACGCTCATAATCAGTATCTCACAATTTGTTTTTGTTTTTACATCTTAATCAGTTTATGTTTCTTTATTTAAATTATATTATTTTAAAGCATTTTCAAGCCTTGTTTATTTATTTTCTACCATTTCTCTGTTTCTTCTCTTTCTTCTTGCAGACCCAAAACAGACAAATAAAAATAAATATTTTTTAAAAAACTTGTCTGAATTCTAAACACACATTCGACGTTTTCCAACACTGAACGACGCGCGCGCATCATGCGTAACGTAAATAGGCAAAGCGCGCGTGCCGAGCAACGCAGTGAAATGAAATGCAATTGCTGGAATGCAAGTAACTAATGCAACAGCAACAGCAACAGCAAGAGCAAGAGAAACAACAAAAGCAGCAACGACAACAACAACAACAACACTAGTTTCGGCATATGACAGTCGAAAATGTTGTCACACATTGAGGAAAATGCATCGTTTTCTTAACATACAGCAAAATATTAAATTACGCAACTATCATCAGTTACTTTTGTATTTTGTTGCTGTTCCATTGGCTGCCACTGCTGCTGGAGGAAGACGACGACGTAGTGGAGGCAGAGAAGACGGAGCGAGACAAATTTGTGGGTGGGAGCGGCAGCAGCAGCAGCAGAAGCAGAGATTGTAGCAGCCATAACGTAACGGCCGTAACGTAACATAGCGTCACGCACACAGAATCAAGTAGAGGATAGTTTCTTCTTGTTTTTGTTTTGTTTATAATTTAGTCCAATATACACGTTAACATAATTAACCCAACGCTGCCACTGTTCCTAAGACGACAAACAAACAAACAAACAACAACAACAATCTATCATCGTATCATCGTAATTGTAACGCAAACCCTTAAGTTATCGAAACGAAACGTAACGTCACGTAACGTGTAACGCCTCAACACTGCTCCTCTGCCAACGTTTTTGATCATCATCATAGTTATCATTAGCATCAACATCAACATTAGCATCAGCATCAGCATCAGCATCAATATATTCATTATGCATATATAGCACACGATATATGAACGCTCATGCTCATTATACAACAAAACTGCAAGCAACTACAATAATTAGATCAGCAATATATACAATATACATATATATAACAATACCAACAATTAGAAGACCAATTGCGAAGCATAAAACAACAACGTGACGTTGTTTTGGTGTTTCGAATCCCATTGACCTTTTGCCGCACAGCTGGCAAAGGAAAAATATGGCAACACCGCAAGTCAAAGACTTGGTGTTGCGCTCGCCAGCTGGCTCCTCCGATACCATCACCTTTGCCTGGCCACTGCAGATTGGACATGGACAGGACAAGCATGACAATGGCATCGACATTATCGATACAATTAAATTCGTGTGCGATGAGCTGCCATCCATTTCATCCGCATTCGAGGAGATTAACCTCAATCACATTGACACTGCCTGCTATAAGACTATGACAAATCTTGTCGATCGCTTCAACAAAGCTGTCGACAGTATTGTTGCATTGGTAAGTACAAAACATTTCCCCAAATCCTTGAACTACAGCATAGGGCTAAGATAAAAAAGCTATCGGAAATATTAAAAAAAAATATATATCAAAAATTATTTCAATTTGAAAAGTTTTTCTACATAAAATTAAAATTAAATAATAGGTTTAAATATGAAATTTTGGTTTACTAATTAAAAAAAAATATATATATATATATTAAAAAAAATTATTTGAAATGTTAATTTTCGAATACAATTTCTAGTAGCTCTCATTTTCGGGATACGTCAATATTTTAAAGCATGAAAACAATTTCCAGTTGATTAGAGATTCCTTACGATATCGCCCCGTAAAATATAAACTAATTATTTATTATAATATTTACAGGAAAAAGGAACTTCACTGCCCGCCGAGCGTTTGAATAAATTCGCTCACCCTAGCCTTTTAAGACACATACTGCAATTAGTTTACAATGCTGCCGTGCTCGATCCGGACAAACTTAATCAGTACGAACCGTTCTCGCCGGAGGTCTATGGCGAGACATCGTACGAGCTGGTACAGCAAATGCTCAAACATGTCACCGTTAGCAAGGAGGACACGTTCATTGATCTCGGTTCCGGTGTGGGTCAGGTGGTATTGCAAATGGCCGGATCGTTTCCGCTTAAAACATGCATCGGAATCGAGAAGGCGGATACGCCCGCTCGCTATGCCGAGCGCATGGATCAGATATTTCGCCAGTACATGGGTTGGTTTGGCAAACGCTTCTGCGAGTACAAACTGATCAAGGGCGATTTTCTGGTTGATGAGCATCGCGAGAAAATCACCTCCTCGACGTTGGTGTTCGTCAATAACTTTGCCTTCGGTCCGACTGTCGATCATCAGCTGAAGGAACGATTTGCCGATTTGCGAGATGGCGCTCGAGTTGTTTCATCCAAATCGTTCTGCCCACTCAACTTTCGCATCACAGATCGGTGAGTAATATTTATAGAAGAGAAATGTATTAATATTCCAACTTAACTGAACTCGATTTCATCTTAATTACAGAAACCTCTCTGATATTGGCACCATTATGCATGTGAGCGAAATACCGCCACTGAAGGGCTCCGTCTCATGGACCTGCAAGCCGGTTTCATATTATTTACATGTGATCGATCGCACCATATTAGAGCGCTATTTTCAGCGCCTGAAAACAAAGGGCGGTGACCACGAGCATGTGGGTAAGTAAGCTGGGAGCTAAATGGAGAAGAGGATGATAACATACATATATACAGCACACGTTCACTCAGTCACAAATCAATCGCGAATATCAGTCATGATCAAATCAATCAGTCAGTCAGTCATAAATCAGAACATCATCATTTCCAGTCATTTTCAAATAAGTATCTGAAGTTGAAACAATCTTTATGCGTTAGATCTCTAAGAACATGATCTGATAGGGCTAAGAAAGTTTATATGAAAAGTTATACGAAAAAGGAAATCAAAATTATAGTATTAATAGTGATCTCGAACTAAGCTTGCATGTTCTGTGGCTGTTAAGTAAATGTTATGTTAGTAAGTCTATATAAAAATAATGTTTATGTTTATAATCGGTGTACTATTTAAGTAACTGTTTGATGTTGATACAAATTTGAAAACTCAATTTATTTTTCAAAATATATTTAAAATAATTTATTTGAATATAAATTAATTTAAATAAATTATTTTAAAGTTTTATTTTTGGTATAGGTTTCTGTTTATATATTTTACCAATCTATTACGAGCAGCTGTGGATGTATTTACGTAAAGCTTTTGTAGGAGATGAAATGAATTTTTATTTCGACTTACATTTTTATTGAAGGACTATAAATTTAGTGCTTAATGCGATCATCGAAATGTTTCTAATCGTTGTCTTCTAATCTTTTTCAGGTACCGTTCGCACCACACGCGATCGCGCCAAACGTGAGGCTAACACTGGCCAGCACAACAATAATCACAATAACAACAACCAGCACAATAACAATAGCCAACAGCGGGAACAGCAGCGCGAGCGGGAAAGGGAGCTATTCAACGGTCCCGCTCATCAGCGGCAACAGTCGCAGTCGCCGGCGAATGTTAGCGGCGGCAACAGCAACGGCAACGGTGGATTGCCCGTCTCCAAGACGCGCCAACAGCTGGCAAGTGCACAGCAGCAGCAACAGCAACAACAACAACAACATCAGCAGCAGCAACAACAGATACAGCAACGCAATATGAATATGGACAGCAGCACGGACAGTGACGGTGATGGGGAGGTGAACAATGGAAATTGCGGAAACACCACCACAGCCACCAACACCACATCCGCTTCGAACGGGCCAATGACGCGCAAAGTGTGGTCGGATTGGTGCAGTTCCAAGGGCAAGAGTTCCCAATCGGATGATGAGGAGAACAACAACAGCAACAGCAACAACAGCAATAGCCACCAGGGACGGGCCACACGGGTTGTCACAACGCTGAAGAAGCGCAAGAAGCTAACACGCAAAGCGGCCATTGCCAGCAAATCGGCAGCAGCTGCGCAGCGGGAGGCGGAGGAGGCAGCTGCAGTCGCTGCAGTTGCTGCATCCGCCACGTCCGCCTCGGCCAGCAAGGACTCCAGTAGCAAGGAGGATCAGCCGCGTGCGGCCAGTGCCGGGCCGGGACGTAAGGGTCGCATGAAGAAGGGACAACGGGGTCGCAAGTGCTTGAAGATCGCTGGCCTGGATGTGCTCCACAAGCAGACGGTGCTTAGCACCTCGTTGGATGCGATGACGAAGAAGCTGCCCGCTGCACCAGGAACGGTTGATCAGCAGCTGACGTCGCTGCTCACTGGCGATATGTCGCACCGTGAACTGGACATACCCACAGCGCCCCAGGATACGCCATACGCCCTGCAAATACTGCTCGATGTGTTCCGATCTCAGTATATGACGATTATTGATCAAATGCGCTCGAGCTCGTATGTGCCGCAGGTGCAGAAGCAAATCGCCCAAGAGCAGGAGCGGATGTCGCGCCTGAAGAATAGAGCCAGCCAGCTGGACAAACAGATCAAGGTGCTGATCGATGACAGCGTGACACTGCTAAAGGTGCGCATGAACGAGCTGGGCATCAATGTGAACTCGCCCAACGATCTGATTGCGCAGGCCAAGGAGATTGTCGGACGGCACAAGGATCTGCAGCATGCAGTCAGCAAGATGCGCAACGAGGTGACCGTCTATGAGAGCGAGCAGAAACTGCTGCTGAGCAAGCAACTGAAGCACCTGCCCGAATATCAGAAGCTGTGCAGCGCCACCAATGGCGGCAGCAGCAAAGTGAAGCTCGAGGTGCCCCAGGAGCTGTCCGAAACGGCTGCCCAGGAATTGGTGCTGAAGGAAATAGCCAACACGCTGAGCCAGCGCAAGAAGCTCTATGCACAGGTCTCCACCATCGAACAGGAGACCAGTTCGCTGCAAAAGTCAGCCGAAGAGCGTAGCACGGCTGCAGCGTTGCTTGCCCAGGGCACAAACATCAGCCTGGCTAGTGGCGCCCCAACCATACCGTCAAATGCCGCAACGCCGACGGCGCAGACAAATTGCAGCAAGTTGGCCAGTGGGAAAGCGTCGCGTCGCAGCCGCGAGCATCGTGCACGTTCACAGGAGTGGCCCGAGGTGCCGGAGGTGGGTAAGATACAGGAGAGCAATCCCGAGGTGCTGGCCCAAAAGATACTCGAGACCTGTCGCCAGGTTGAGGCGGGCAAATTTCAGCCGCCGCCAACGGCGGTCAGCGCCAGCAGTGCCGCCACTCCCATCAGCTTTGTCAATGGCAAGCCCAAAGTGGAGCCGAAGACCTCGCCTGCCCTGTACAAGGATAGTACTCTGATGCCAGCGCCCAAGCAGCAGTCCCAGGCGCAGCAGCAGACGCAGCAGCAGGCCGTGCTGTTGCCCAAGTGCGAGCTGCCGGGGCTGGGCCGCAAGCAAGAGTCGCCAAAGGTGGCCAACTTTGAGGACAGGCTGAAGAGCATCATAACATCAGCACTCAATGAGGATCAGGAGCAGCGCAGCAAGGCTATGCCCATCATAGAGACGCCGCCAGCGCCGATGCAGTCGCCCGCGTCGAAGCGCAGCAAGCAAATGACCCAAACAAGCAGCGCCAACAACTTGCACAACATCATCACCGTCTCGACGCAGGGTCTGATGCACTTGAATGCGAACACGACGATATCGCCGATAACACCACCATTGCCGGGACCGCGGGCAGCAGCAGCTGCCTCCACGGCGCCGCCGCCGCCTGCCAACCTGCCCTACGGCAGCGCCTACATGAGTAGCAAGCAGCAGCAGCAACATCACCAGCAGCAGCAACAATTGCAGCAGCTATCGAGCAAATATGGGCAAACGGTGGTGCTCAAGGAATCCAAGTACTCGCCAGCACGACCAGGTGCTTCAGCTCCGCCGCCGCCACCACCACCGCCGCCTTCGTCATCGGCGTCGTCGGCGCATATGGCAACGCTCTACGCTGGCCACGGCGTCTCGACTGCAGCGCCGCCCACGTCTGCGGATCTGGGCTTTCATCGGCGACGTGCCTCGGTTAGCGCCAACAGCTACGAGCACTTTATGGCGCAGCAGCAGCAGCAACAGCAACACGCGCTCATGTTGGCGCATGTGGCGCAACAGCGACTGCAGCATCAGCAACAGCAGCAACAACAGCAGTTGCAACAGCAGCAGCAGCAACAACAACAACAGCATCAACTCGCACATCATGCACAACTTGGGCACCTACACCATCACCATCAGGGTCCCGGCACTTCAGCGGAGTTCAAGGCGCCGGCAGAGAATCTGCTGCAGCGTTCCGGCAGTCGCGAGCAACTGGCAGAGCAACAGCAGCAACAACACCAACAATTGCAGCAGCAACAACACCAACACCAACCGCCACAACAGCACAGCTTAGAGCTGTTGCCGCGGGCGAGCTCTGCCAACTCTGATTATCCCGGATACCGTGTGGAGCGTCTGTCTGTTCGACCGCCGAGTCGACCCAGCTCCAACTGCTCGCAGCCCGACTACACGCAGGTGTCGCCAGCCAAAATGGCGCTGCGTCGGCATCTCTCGCAGGAGAAACTCAACCAGCCGCCACAGGCGTTGCCCACACCGCCGCCCATGGCACTGGCGCCGCCAGTGACGTCGGGCAAAACAATCGGCGATCTGGTCACTGGCGAAATTGAGCGCACGCTGGAGATCTCGCACCAGAGCATCATCAATGCTGCGGTCAACATGAGCACAGGCAGCGGCAGCAGCGGCAGCGCTGCGCACTTCATGGAACGCGCTTTCCTTGCCGATCGCACCAATGAGCGTCTGTTGATCAATCTGAATGCCCAGCGACCGGAGCGTGTGCACGTTCGCCCACTTAACGAGGATGCGTCAGAGCCGCAGCCGACCAACTACAGCCAGGCGGCATCCAGCAGCAGCAACAATCTGGCCACCTTGGCTCACGTCGCCTATGCCCACAAACCTCAGCCGGGAACACGTGGCGCCTCGACGGCACGTACTGGACGCGATTATCAGTCGGTGGCATTGCCGCGAGCCGAAATGATGGGCTGTATTGAGGCTTACTTTCACGAAGAGCAGCAACAACAACAGCAGCAGCAGCAACAACAACTCCATCAGCAGCAGCAGCAGAAGTCCAAAAACCCAGTCGGCGGTGCCAGCACGTTGCGCGCACCACGCCTAAATGGTGCTAACCCACCACTGGAAGGTAAGTGGAAAATCGAAGCAATTAAGAGTAAACTAGGGAGGGTATGCCTGAATGGCAAATACCCGAACATATGTTTAACCCTCTTGGCAACTAAAGGCCAAAGCTCAACATTTAATAGTGAAATATTTGAAAATTGTGCATACATGAATACATGAATACATGAATAGAATACAGAATTTATACACTGCATGAGGATATATATTTTGTACGAATCTTAAACCTAAATATTTATCAATATCATAAAGATGTACCAATTCAATTCGCTGTCATTATCAACAATGAATGAGTTCATCTTATAAAATCTAATTATAAAGGAGAAAAATAATTAAATACGAGTGTATTTGTATTATATTATAACATTAAACAATATCGATAATGGATCTCCAATTAATCATTTCATTAGCAATACAAATAATGATAGCAAGCTGAGTTCCAATAAGATTTGCATAGAAAAGGTGAAGACAGTTGTTGGCTGAAAGAGAGAGAGAGAGAGAAAGAGCTGACGATTTGATTGAAGCCAAATTCTGAGTCGGGCTGATTGTTATTTAAAACAAATACAAAGTGAATTATTTACTTTTCATTATAATCATATATGTAAACACTGAAAATAATACCAAATACCAATTTATGTACAAATCTAACAATTTAGAAAGAAGACTCCAAACGATGTCATCAATATGTATAAGAAGTACTCTAACTACCTATAATATACATAGTACACCTAAATGCCAAACAACGATACTGAATGGATGCATTGATGAACAGCTTTTCGTATTGCATTGTTTGGCTATTGAGCTCATTTTTATTGTGGCGCCATCTTAGTTCGTTAGATATAAAGTGATTCCAATATTAGAGCGAA
Organism: Drosophila meridionalis; assembly: GCA_035045145.1. Lineage (NCBI taxonomy): Eukaryota > Metazoa > Arthropoda > Insecta > Diptera > Drosophilidae > Drosophila > Drosophila meridionalis. Next base: position 5,683,628 of record JAWNPG010000020.1, on the reverse strand, counting down.
TCTGTTTCTGAGATGACGCCACATTACTGAAACTCTGTTTGATTCGCATTGCTAACGAACATTGTCAATTGCTTGCAGGACTAGCTGCCTCGCTGCAGGATCATGTGCGAGCACGCAAATACAAGGAGGAAAACGAGGAGCGACAGAGGCGCGCTGCTGCCGCAACTTCATCATCATTGGAACTGGCGCCGCATTTCGCTCATCAGGCGCCGCTCGCTCATAGCTACCATCATCATCCAGCCGCTGGCAATATCAATGGCACGCCGCACAAAGTGGAGCGTAAGCTATATTAATCCATGTGTATTTTATGCATTAGTTATTTATATTATTTCTTAATTGCAGTGGGCGTTAAGAGAAGCTCGCCTTTGGCCTCACATCAGCAGCCATCGCGACCTGCGAAATTGGCGCACTTCGATCAGCAGCCGCCGGCCCATGCGCATCAGCATCTGTATGTGAATAGCAACGGTGGGTCAGGGCTGCCGCCGCCTGCGCATGATGCCACCACACCGTCGCCGACGCCGTCATCCTCATCGTCATCGTGCGGCAGACGTAGCAAGCTGCTTGTGGAGCCGCCGCTGCTCATGAGTCCCGAGATTAATTCACTGATGGGCGATGAGCGACCGCTGCAGCTGTCGACGAATCACCAGCAGCTGCACCACCACCAGCAGAAACCACATCCGCATGCCCAACAGCAGTTGCGTGCCTTACATCAGACCAGTCACAGCATCACGCCCACCATAGTGGGCGGCCAGCGTTCCAATGCCGGCGACGACGGTAAGCCATTTGTATACCAAGACCAAGACATAGCCACATCATCACACACACGCGAATTCCACGCTCCACACGCACCACCAGCACATGTACAATATCATCAAGTGCGCCACTATCAAACTCGACTCGCCACCCAAGCGGTGGCTCAAGATCTTACCATCACGAACAGACGGTCAAACGTCTCCGTTTCGTCAAATGACGACGACTCTGACGCTGACAGCGTCTCGTCCTCGAGCTCCACTGGCAGCTCAAGCACCACTACCTAAATTCAAATCCACCGCTTGATCCACACGCATATTTTACACGTTTTACACATTTTATACAATTATACACTTAACATTTTTTTAATTAATGCAATTATCTGTAAATATATAAACAAAAACCAAATACTTTCGGCCCTGCCGCCGTATCTTAAGTTAAAGGATTTTATTTTATCCATGTTGTGTGTTGTCCGTAGTTTGCTTTTTTTCCTTCTCACAATATTTATATACTTTATTATTTGCACTTTTACTTTGTAGTTTGACTTTTTATTTTTTCTGCAACTGTTTTTAATGCTTTCCTTTAACTAACTTGAAAATAACAAAACGAATAATATAAAATTAATTTACTTTAATTAACATATATATTGCTTAACAGATAACGAAAATAAAATAACTATAACTATTTGAATTCAAAAGTAAAATATCAATATAAATAAAAATACGCGTTCATAAACATTTTATAAAACGGAATATATTTCTTAACAAGAAACAAGATCTTCCGTAAGATCCCAAAATAATATATAGAATAATATGTAATACACAATGAAATCTTTTATATTTTTATTCTGTTATCACTGCTAAATTTTCAAATAAAAAAACATTTTAATGAACATCTAATTATAAAATAGTAAACAAATATTATGTTTACAAAAAATATTTTAAAATCATTCTGAAATATATAAAAATTTATCAAATTAGCAAAAACTAAAAAAAAAATGAATAATTTGAGAATAAGAAAAGAATTATTAGTGTACATATATATATTTTGGTTTATATATACACTTATGTACGTGTAAATATATATATATATATATATTTGTATTTAAAGATTATTATTATACAAGATTAAAGACGTTATCACCGATACAACAGTCAATAGTCTACGATCCATTGACATGATGCTGTCAGTGTAAACAAGTTATTAACACTATTCTACATCAAATATAAACGAATAATAAACATAAACGAACAACTGCCGAAAACATGCAACATTCTACGCTAATTATCATTAAATTATTCGCGTCATGCCAACTCCTCTATCATTACATTCATAAAAAGCAACAAAATTAATTTACACATGAGACACGCATACATACATACACGAAAAGCTCTTTGTAAAAAAGACACATACATAATTCCACTTAAAATAATTTTTGTTTCCTGGATATTAACAATCTCCTCTGGAATGATATTTTTGCATAATTAATTTTCAAATAATTACTAAAAAAAAAAAAAAACGAAATATAAAATGTTTATCGATCAATGGACAAATTTATTTAAAAATCAAGCGCCCCGTTACTTATCCAAAAACTCGACTTTATATCCCTTCTATTATGCTCTACTCCCATACAGTTACCGATTCGGCAACGCATCGTTCTATAACTAATTACGATCCCAGACGTCGACTTCGCACACCGACTTCGACTATGTCTGGCGCCACGAAACAAACAGCTACCAATTCCAATGGATTTGTTGTGGCCGATAGTAGTAGTAACAATAATAATAACAACCATTGAATACCTCCAAATTTTCAAAAGCCAAAACCCAAAAAATACATGAAAAAAGAAAGAAAAGTAATTAAATTAAAAAAAAAAAAATTAAAATCAAGACGAAAAATCCCTACAGAATGCCAAAACGTAAAACGTATTGTGTTGTTGTTGCGAAGCAGAGTACAAAATAAAACACATCTAATATACTTATAAAAAAAAAGAAAGAAACGAAAAAACATACGAAAAAGACAAACATAATTTATTTTACGTTCAATAATTTAATCTAACCGAATTCAAAACAAAATTTAAACCAATTTATCTAGTATATTATGTTATATACACGTATATAAAATTAAAACATGAGCATGAGGTAAGTTCTGTTGCGCCTAATTGGTTAATTTCTCTTCTATTTTTTTTTTTTACAATTTCATTCAGTTTTTGTTTTGATTTTATTTTATTTATGATTTATCTGATCTTTCGTAACGCTCTAATTTAATCTTCATACACACGCACACACACGCACACACGCACACGCCGCAAGTCCAACATCATACACTTATTCGAGTCAACTCTACCACTAACCATACAACACATAGACTGGACATCGGAACAAAGTTGCTCGGAGCTCGGAATTTGTAGCGGGGCTCCCAGACAACTTCGTATTTGCTCGGCTCGGTTACTGGGGCTCCCGAAAAAAAAATTGCGCGAAGCAGAATCATTCTGCTTTAACACATCGGCCGAGCAACAGCGGACGAAAATTGAAATTTGCTGTCATGCGATTCTATTTCTTTGCTGCTGAGTAAAGAGTATGCCGAATTCTCGAAAGCGTTTGCCATGCTCATGCAAAATGTTCGCTTTTTCATGCTTTTTTGTTACGCAGGGTATGAAAGCGTTGATGCGCTGAACAATATGATTTCACGAAAAGCATGCACACATTCTTACAGTCCCTTACTGCATATGTGTGTATTCATGTGCCTATATGTGAAACTTGCTGCCTGTAGAATTTACAGTTGCTAGATCTTGTGGCCTGAGTATGGGATGGGATGGCTGAGGAAGTTTTGTATGTGTGCATGTGTGTGCATAGCACAAGCAGCAGCTCCCGAAAATTGTAAAATTTGTTCTTCAAGAGCTCGCATTTCTTCCCTACTGAGCAGGTATAGCACATTGATGAATGGGTTGACCGTGGCTCATGCAAAATGTTGAGACTTTTACTATTATTTGTGTGAAGGGTATGAAAGCGTTGGTGCGCTTAACGAATATGTTTTTGTAGTCGCTCTTGCTGCCTGTGGCACATTTGTATGCGAGTACATGAGCATTGGCGTGCGCCTACCACGGGCTTTTAATTGCGTGAATGATTTTGCATTAGAATTGCAGAGGGAGTATTAAAGAAGCATTAAAGACCTTTTATTATTAATTAAGCGTTTTCTGTTACGAAATTAATTCATTAAATTATTAATATTATTACCAACAATTTGCTCTGTTAGCCATTAATAATACTTTCTTATCAAAATTAAATTAAATTGATTAAGAATAAATTTTCTATTTTGAAAGCAAGGGTGGGTGGGGGAAACCATTTACTATCTAAAGTTAAAATTAATAATAAAAAGTCTTTAGCACTCCCTCCTGTTCAATTCTAATGCAAAATCATTCACGCAATTAAAAGCCCGTGGTAGGCGCACGCCAATGCTCATGTACTCGCATACAAATGTGCCACAGGCAGCAAGAGCGACTACAAAAACATATTCGTTAAGCGCACCAACGCTTTCATACCCTTCACACAAATAATAGTAAAAGTCTCAACATTTTGCATGAGCCACGGTCAACCCATTCATCAATGTGCTATACCTGCTCAGTAGGGAAGAAATGCGAGCTCTTGAAGAACAAATTTTACAATTTTCGGGAGCTGCTGCTTGTGCTATGCACACACATGCACACATACAAAACTTCCTCAGCCATCCCATCCCATACTCAGGCCACAAGATCTAGCAACTGTAAATTCTACAGGCAGCAAGTTTCACATATAGGCACATGAATACACACATATGCAGTAAGGGACTGTAAGAATGTGTGCATGCTTTTCGTGAAATCATATTGTTCAGCGCATCAACGCTTTCATACCCTGCGTAACAAAAAAGCATGAAAAAGCGAACATTTTGCATGAGCATGGCAAACGCTTTCGAGAATTCGGCATACTCTTTACTCAGCAGCAAAGAAATAGAATCGCATGACAGCAAATTTCAATTTTCGTCCGCTGTTGCTCGGCCGATGTGTTAAAGCAGAATGATTCTGCTTCGCGCAATTTTTTTTTTCGGGAGCCCCAGTAACCGAGCCGAGCAAATACGAAGTTGTCTGGGAGCCCCGCTACAAATTCCGAGCTCCGAGCAACTTTGTTCCGATGTCCAGTCTATGTGTTGTATGGTTAGTGACTCTACGAAATGTTGAGGGTTTAGATACACGTCGCTTTATCGTTATCGTAAATCGTCAGCGCCAATGTTATCGATCACACACAGCCTAGCACTCACTCCCTCACACCCACCCACACTCACACACACACCAACACACCACGAAGAGCATCGGCACATACAGCAGCTGTCCCTGCTGTAGCTGTCGCTGCTTTCACTCAATCGATTTTATAGTGTGCGTTATATATCTAATCTATTGCTTATGTTTCTCTATGACAGACGATGTCATTGCGGCCGACGATGAATCCCATTGGCAGCATCGCGTCAGTTCCGGCTTCGATCGGCTGGTGGCCTTTGCCAGCACTGAGCTGGACAAGACGCGCCGTTCCATCGATGGCGATACGGTGCCCGCCTCTATCAGTTGCAACACCTCACCCGACTCGGGCATCACGCACAGCAGCAGCAACTCGGACGCTGTGCGCACCTTCCTGTCCACCTCGTCCAGTTCATCCCAGCTGGAGCTGCCCATTAACAACAGCAGCAGTGGCAGCAGCAGCAGCAACAACAGCAGCCTCTACGCCAGCCAGGTGCACAATCTGAGCCATCATCCGTATCAGCATGGCCATCAACCGCTGCAGCAGCCAATGCAACAACAGCCGCCACAACAGCAGCAGCAACAGCAGCCACAGCAACAACATCAGCATCAGCATCAACATCAACATCAGCAACAGCAACACCTGGCAGACCATTTGAGCGACAGCAGCATGAAGTCGACTGCATCCTCATCGTTGCACGCAAGCAGCTCGCTGAAGACCATTTCGCCTGTGGACCCGAGTGCAATCGAGTCGCCGCCGCTGTCCGACGTAGGCCTGCCACGTACGCCCAGTCCCAGTGCGGCAAGCGTGGCCACGCCTCCGCCTGTGCACGCGCCGTCGCTGGTCAACGACCTGCGCATACCGCTGAAATACCAGCGCAAGTTCAAGGGCGGATCCGAAAAGCACTACAAGAAAAAGTTCTGCGAGCGGAACTGGGAGTACGACTGCGACGAGCTGCTGGCCTACTCGAACTCCAGTGCGCCGCCCACGGCTGCCGATGCCGCAGGCAATGGGCCGCCAACGGCGCTGGATACGGCCGGCATTGTGGCAGCAACGCCGCCAGCTACGCTGAGCAAGTCGGGCAAATCGCCAAAAGAGAAATCATCGCCCCATCATGGCGCCAATGCAAATGCGAATGCTAATGCTAATGCAAATGCAAATGCCAGCTATCATCACCATCACAAGTCCTCAAAGTTTCGGCCTAAGGGCAAGGATTGGGACTGGTCGCTCGACAGCCGCAGCAACACGGGCGAGCCGACGGCGAATGGGGCTGGCAGTGGTGCCACCACGTCGAGTAATTAATGTAAATTAATTTAGTTAAATTGCTGAACAGAATGACAGATATAGTACGAACTAAAAACGGAAATTATAGAGAATAATAGAGAGGACATTTCTCACAGGGAAAATCAATCAATCCGCGGCCACATGCGCAACAAATGAAAATAATGCAATGTCTATTTTTGCTTTATGTTTAATTTTTTTCAATCATGTTTTAATCGATTCGAATCGAGCTAATTTAGATATTTAATCTGTAACTAAATGAATTGTGTTTGTAGTTAACTTATTGTATAGCAGCGCTTTTTGCCTTGTTTTTTTATTATTATAATGTGTGTATATTTTTTATTTTCCCGGATTATTATTAGATTAGTGTAGCATATTTTTAACTGTACACATGTGTTAGTTCTTAAGGCACCAAACGACCGCAACAACAAACCCCAACAACTACTGAAGAACAATGTTACTGACTTCATTATTACCAAGTTTACAATTATTACCACTACTAAGATTTTGATTATTAAACTAAAAACAAATTATTTTATTTTGTATTGTTTAATAGATTTATTTGTGTTCGTTTTAAGTTGTGTGTTTTGCCCTTTACATTGGATTTATGTGTGTTTTTTATGATTTTTAAATAAATTTTTAAACTAATTACAAACTACTTTATGGACTTCTTTTTTTAATCATTAACTTCGGTTCGGTTCAGTTCAAGTTTTTCATTTTGGGACCAACAAGATTTGAAATTCGATCCGTTCGTGTTCGCAAAGTGTCAAGTGTCCAAAATCTTATTACAAATTAAATATATGCAAATAACAATAATTGAATATTCAAATTGCAGTGAATGCTTCTCATAAAATAAAACTTAAGCTGCGTAACTATGGATAGATGTACATTAAACGTTTGTTTTCTGGTATTGAACAATTGATTTTCATTGCGCTTACGAGAATATATATGAAATATACATAAATACAAGTTTTTTAAATGCAAACAGGGCGTGTCTGCGGCTGCCTTGCCCAAAATGAACAACATGATACTTTACTATATTCTAAAATATTAACGAAGCAGAAGCAACTGATATAAACAGCAATAATCAGACAGCAGGATAACAACAACACCAAACAACAACAACAAGTAACCTTATTAATTAAAGAATTTTCCACCTCAGCGAAATAACAACAATTTTATATATATTATATACATACATAATAAACATAGCATTAGCAGCATATACAACACATATATATATATATTAATTATATATATTTATACATACATATTGCATATATGTATGAATGGCCATACCGTTACGCGGTTTCACTTGGAGATCTGAAAATTCCAAGTGACATCGCGTGCGGAAATGGTTCGATAATAAATGGAAAAACGCAAGTCAAGTATCAGGAAACCAAATGAAGAGAAAACAAATGGAATAACATAATTTACGAGCATTTAACAAATAATAATAATAATAATAATAAATATTTAGCAACAGACATATATAAAATATATACGTAAACCATATTTAACAAATAGTCTTAAGGGCAACAGCAACTGCATAACATTAATTATAATAAACAAATAAACAAATGCATAAATCTATAATTATATAATAATTAGCAATTTAATTGAATTTTCAAAATGTGCTATTAGCGTAGTGTACAAGTGGCATTAATACAAGAGAAAATGGTATAGAGATAATGGCGCATAAATGATTTTTATACGTATACATATTTTACTTATATTTATTGTCATATACAAAGTCGAAGGGCAACAAAAAAAGAAAATAATAATAATAATAATAATAATAGCAAACCAAAACAAAAAAACTAATTACACACAACAATAATTTTATAAACTATTAACGGTAGCCCTGACAACATGCAAAAGAACAGTTGTAGCAAATGGAATATTATTTGGCGCTATTTAAATGTAATGTAAAATGCATATAAAACAATATAGTTAAATTTACATAAAACAAATTAACATACAAGTATTATACTGAAGAGTAAGCAAACGCAACTAATTAATAACGACAACAAATGAATGAAAATATTTAAAAATAATCAAGCACACAAGCATATTAAATTTAATGGTATTATTATGTATATTAAAAAACGAAAAAAAAAAACAAATATTTATTGCATATTAATATTATTATTTTAAACTTAACAGTTTAATAAATGAAAAAATAATAACAAAATATCAAGAGCTTTCGACTTTTAACTATATATGGGGGAAAAAGTAAGTACTATTTGCACTTCAAATATATAATAAAATAAAAACTATTTAATCTTTTCAACCCCAAAAATATGGAAACAATTCAAAATACCAAATATATTGGCAAAAGAGCTCAAATTGGGACAGAACTCAGAGAAAAAGTTATAGACAAATACTTCAGGCTTCAACTCTGCTGCTTCTTCTTGAAGCACTATAGAGGAAAGCGTTTTAAATTACTGTTATTTTCCAAAAAAAATTAAAAAAATTATTTTAAACAGGATTATTATTAAACAGATATTTCTATTGCGGAGAATATACATATATAGTTCGCAACGCTTGAACTCAGTCCATTCATCCGGAAGATTGGATGAGCAGTCAGATGTGACACGCTTCTCGTTACTTACATTTTATGCAGCCCAGTATACCTTGTTTACTCATCGTCTAGGGTATCAAGTTATTGAAATAAACCACATTTGTATCAATTTATCAATTGCGTCTCAATTCCCAATTCCTCTAAAGTGAAAGCACAGTTATTTGCTTGTTCCATAGGTCTTTTATTGACTTTATTTGTTGATTTTTTATTGTTTTCTGTTTTGTATTTCAAATATCTTATAAAAAGTACAGTTTGGTTCGTTTATATTTTTGATATCTTTATGCTTTATGTAACTATTGTATGTAGGTGTGTATAATCGTTGTCGGTTTGTGTATCAAAGTGTTCCCAGTGACAAATGTAAATGTATCTGCACTCGTATTCATATTGCTTACGGCCTATTTCTATTTATGTTAAAGCGGTAGCGGTTGGAGGAGGGGAGCTGCATATCCAGTTACTTAGCTTCGATTGTTTTGCTCTGAAGCACACAGATATGTATGTGTGCGGAATATTGATTTAGTTTAGAATTAAGCTGACGGTGCTAACGGTTGTATTTGTGGGAATTTGTATACATATGCTGAATGGATTATTTGCTGACTATTTTTATTATTCTTAGCTGAATCTGAGGTCTTTGACAAATTCATTGTTTACCTAGCTCTAAGTTTGCATTTTGTAAATGAGTGTATATTTTCATATATGTATATATATATATATATATGTGTATGTATATATGTATGTATTTGTATACGCTGCTAACTTTTCTCTTTTTTTCTGTGTATATAAGTTTAATATGCAAGAATATAATTGTTTTACAATAAAGCCTGAGGCACATTTATGAAATATTTTAAATTTGTTTTGTATTTGTTGTTTTTAATTTTTACAATTGAAGTTTAAAGAACGCATTTTTTCTTTAGTTGTGTGTATTTAAAATTTTTACTTTGTTTTACAAACAAACTAACGTTAAATTTTTAGCAGAGTAAAGAATTTGTGATATATAAGTGAAATCTTAAAGTTATACTTTGTTCAAAGCCGTAGAAACCCAAAGGATAGATGAATAAACATAGGAATTGGGAATTGAATTGGGTGTAGGATGGATACTAAGCATACCAATAACACTAAATTTATAGATAATAGACCTTGAATTACATAGGAAATTAAATCTACAGAATTAGCTATAATTGGAGTCACTGCTCTCATTATGCATTATCAATCTAAACAAAACACATTCAATAACAAACAAACACTTAAGGCTAGTCAATGGCCACTTAATGTGGTCTAGTGATAGGGTAGAAAATATAACAATTTAATTGAATAGAAAATAGAAATTACATAGTACCTAATACATAGACTGTTAATAAAATCGAAATCGAAAGAAGGTCGACCAATTTAAGACGTATGCTTAAGCTATCAATGTTATCTGATTAACCAGTTTAAATTATAAATTGATTTGATAACAAATACGCCACGTTACGTTACGTAATTTTAGACACACACACATACTTAGTTAGATATTGAAAATTGATAATTATTATGGTTGAACGCTTGTCGTTGGTTCGGGTCCTCAACTCTTGGTAGCTTAGAATTATTCTGTATGTTTAGCTTGGGCTCTTCTCGGGATCGGAAAACCACCTCAGCCCCTGATGGGGGCATTTAAAATGTTACAATCTTTTATCTGCTATGTGTATATAAATATTTTGTAAAAACCGCTGTACGTCGAATTCATTCAGCCTTTAAGTTCGTTTCATTTGTAAGGTTCTCTACTCTAGTATTTTTGTTTCTTTTTTAATTGTTTACGTTTATAGTTTCGTTTCTAAATCAAGGGATCAATAAACAATAAGTGTTCAACTGTGAAAATTGTCAACATTTTCCAGCTGACTTCCACTATCTAACAATATGCCACGTTTACAGCATAGGCATATAATATTACAGATACTACATACACAAGAACAAGCGTATATGCACGCACATACAGATAACAACGGCCTGAGGGATACGTGGTTCAGGATGGTTTCGATGACATACAAAAACAAATACGTCGAATTTCCAATATACAGAAATTGCTTATTGGACATTCTTGAAACCAATTGGAGCTTAGCTTAATAAATTTCTTTGTGTTTGTGTAGTCATCGTTCTCGCTAGAAAATTGCGAAGAGAAAGCTCGTGTTAGGGCACAGCAAATATGATACAACAATTATTTAAGATAAACACAACAAAAATACGTTAAACATAATTACAGACTACGTTATGTTTTTGTATCCATATTGTGATTACAAATTTCCGGTGCCAGAGAAAATAGGTGAGAATGAGAGGGCGTGAGTGAGAGACATTTAGAGCTTATCCACGTGCTGCAGTAAACAGGCCATAACCAGCTCTTCTGGCTGCGTCTCGCTCGCAATCTCCGTCTGCGCTTGAGCTTTCTCTTCGGGCAAATTCTACAAGCTGTCGAGTATATCGACGGCGCCAATTATGGCCTCCACATCGCTGTTATTGGGCGCACCGTCATCAATCAGTGTGTCGGTGCTGAGCGCCAATACGACATCTGTGGCGCTGTTAAAAGCTGTCACCGCAGGCGACGATAGACTGTCAATTGTATTGCCGTTGATCAGGAAGTCGCGATGCAGCTCGACAGGACTGTAGCGGAAACAGGGCGTCGTTATGGGTGTCGTTGGCATCGATTTGGATATATCCAAAGGATTGCGCGTGCTGTATGACTGACCGCCATACGCCACATTGCTGGCGTTCCAATTAAAGGCTGGTGAGATGTTGAAGAAGCCACTGGCAGTATTGGTGTTGCCATTAGTGCTGCTAAGGCCACTGTTGCAGCTCTGCAACTGCGACTGCTGATGCGGCAGCGGTGTGGAAGGCACAGAGCGGGACACAATACCGCCCGCACTGCCGGCACTGCTATACCCACTCGAGGAGCCGGCCGATGAGCTGCATGTGGTTGTCGTTTGAATGCCGCCGAACTTGTTATTGAAGCTGGGCGAAATCAGCGTACTGACATCCACGTCGTCGTAGAGCAGACCCGCCGACACATCCACATCGCCGCCGCCTAGCTTTAGTGTGCCGACCGACTGCTGACTATTGCTGTTTTCCGAGAACAGCGCATCTTTTACTATGCCCGTAGTGACGGCCTGGTTCGGCAAGCGGTTATAGCCCGTTGAAGGAGAGTGGTTGCTGCTGCGTTGCAGCTGAGACAACGGCACCGACTGCGAGCGTTGCGTTTCGTTTAGCTCTATATTTGCGCCGCTTAGCGCCAGGCTTGTTTCCAAATCCATGGAATTTTGGTTAACCAGCAGCTCCACATTGCTGTTGTCATTGCCGACGTTGTTCTCGCCGAACTGGTCGTTGTTGCTGTTGCCAGTGCCGCCAATGAACGACCAATTGACGCCCATGCACTGCTGCAGCAGCGAGGGGCTGGGTGGCGCAGAGGCAGAGCTGCTGCTGGGATAGCTGTACACGTAGCTTCGTCTACGTCTATGCGCACCAATCATGGGATCCCCATTGCCGTTGTTATTGTCAAAGTCTAGCGATTGCTGTTTGGTCAACAGGCTGGAACGCTGACGCATGCACGCTAGCCCCGGACTGGCGAAGCAGTTCTGCGTGGTTACTTTACCAGTTGTTTCAACTGCTACTGTTGCTGCTGCAGCTGAAGGTGTTGGTGCAAGTGCTGGTGTTGTTGCTGCAGCTGCTGGAACTTTGCTGTCGTTGTTGCTGTTACTGTTGGTGCTGCTATTGATGTTTGGTGAAATGGGCAAAAAAATGCAGTTCTTGTTGTTGCCGTTGCTGGACGCGTTGCTTAGACTAATCTTGCGCTTGTTACTGCTATTGTTGTTGTTGCTGATGGTTTGCAGCTGCGGCTGTTGTTGTTGCTGCTGCTGGTTTTGTTGTTGATGCTTTCGTGACATTAGTGCCAGAGACGCTGAGGCAGAACCCACAACATTTGCTGCCGCCGCTGTTGTTGCTGTTGGCGATGGCAAAGACATTAATCGACGCATCGACGACTGTTGTTGCTGCTGATGTAATTGCTGTTGCGTCGTTTTTATTGTTGTTGTCGCCGTTGCCGTCGCCAATCTGGCTGTTGATGTTGCCATTGCATTTATTGTTGCAGTAGCTGCGGCATCCTGTGGATTTCTGTGTTGTTCTGCTTGAGCATCTAAGGAATTCAGTTGTTTTTCCTCAGCGTCTCCCATCTGAAAATATTGAAGCAGCTCGGTATCAGGTCCTTCGGAGTTCTCTTCCTCATCCTCGCCGGGCAGAAAGTAATCGTCAAGCTCATGCTTATCCATATTGCATATGCTAATCACGCGCTCACGTGGCAAGCCCAGGTTCTCAGCCAGACCAGTGTCCTCTGCCGCGGCGGCTAGCGCTGCTGCATTCTCTGCGATCAAGCGTTTGGCCCGCAACGACATCATGTTCCTCGACGCAACCTTCGGTGTGGTACTGTTCGTATCCAGGCTGCTTGACGGGCTGATGGAGCTCGGATGATTCAATTGAGCTGGTGGGCCCATTGAGAGCACAGTCACATTAGCGGGAGCGCTCTCTGCAGTTGGTAGTGCAAGAGGTGGCGGTGTTGCTGCCGTTGTAGTTATTACTGGAGGTACGAGTAGAGTCCCGCCAGTTGCACTGCCGCTGCTGGGCGAGTTGGCCCAAAAGCCTTTGGTCTGCTGCGCTTTCAGTACTTTTTTGCAAAATATATTGGTGGTGTTATAATCTTCTGCCTCGTCCTTTATTCCCAGTGCACTGGGTGATAATGGCTGCTGTACTGCTACCGCAGTTTGCAGTTCCAATAGCTTGGGCGTTAGATTGCGGACTGCATTGCTGCGCGGCTCCGTGGCCAAGTTCATCGGCAAAACCTGCTGCTGCTGCTGCTGTGCCTGCTGCTGAAGCTGCTGGGGTGTCAGATAGCCACTGGGTGAGTCTATAATCTCCTGCTTGATCTTTAGTAACTGCTCTGCTTTGTGTTCATCGCTGATTGCTTCCTGACTACTGCCCGCATCTTGAGCGCCACTCAGCTGATTGCAACTCGATTCCGAGGATGTGGAGCCTTTGCGTTTCTTTTTACGCCGCTTCTTCAGCGGTCCCATGTCCTGCGAGTAATGTTGATAAGAAACATATATATATTTTGAGTGAAATAAACTTACTGCAAGCAATCGCTTCTCTTTGGGCTCTCTGGGTGTGTACTTTTTGGGTGCCAATGCCGCGTTTACTGTGGCATTGTTGTTCTTGATCCGCGTGGCCAATTCCGTAACGGTTTCCAGCTTGGTGTTCAGCAGCTTTTCTGCCCAGCTGCGCACCACATCCCAGTTGCATTCGTTGTCTGATTTTGTACCATGTGCTTCCGCTGTGGCATTCGGCATCTGTGTGGGAGCGGTCTCTGTTGCATTAGCGTCATCATGTGACTCATCCTTGCATAGCTGCGGCAGCTGAGGCGGCGTCAATTTTGTGGTCTTCCGCATAGCTGCATAGCAGTAGCGCGAATTGCCACGCGTGCCCAGACGTCGTGGACGGACGCCAGGAAATACCTGCTTCATGACCTTGCCAAAGTCAGCTGTTGACAGCGGCTTGATGCTCAGGCGTTCACAATAGGCGCTGAAAATGGAGAAATAATCCGATTAACTCAAAATATTCTTACAGTAATTGCAGATCAACTTGCTTAAGGGATTCAGAATGATGTAAATCATCAGTAACTTACATATAATCATTGTAAACGTCCTGTTTTGGTATGGAAACCTGAGCATCATGCTCGAGATGTGAGCGCACCCAGTTGATAGTGTGATTGATTTCGGATCGTGTTCCCAGCGGGTTCTGTGGCTGTCTTAGGGGATCCGTATCGGCGCTCTCGCCGGGCAAGCGCAAATATAAGAATAGTTTCTCAATGGGCTTCAGCCCAGCAACACTCTCCAGGATTTGAGCGATCTGTACCTTTGCAGCATCACTAAATGGAGAGTAATAAATAATTATTGAAACAAGTCTTCAATATCAGCCACTTACTCCAAGCTATTTTCGATGACCTGTTGGACGCGTCGCATGCGTTCGTCGTCGCTGGTTAGAGAATTCATCACATTTTCCGCAATTGTGGAATTGATAGCGCCACTGGGTGCAGCCGGCGGCGCAGCTGCTGAGCCACCTTCACTGGGATGTGTGTGTGGATGATGAGGAGGTTGTGGATGCCTTGGAATAGCTGCAGTTGCAAGCGTTCCAGATGCCGAAGAAGCATTCATTGCATGCATGATCTTGCCTAGCTCCAATTGCTGGGCATTGTTGAAGGCATTGACAAATGCAAGACCAGCATTGCCAGCGGCCGCCGCAAAGGGATTGGGCGTGAGCACGGATGTGGTGCTACTGGTTGTTGGTCCTGGCGCATTCACACTTGGAAATGCAGGCGGCACGAAGCCCCCGCTGGGAACAGGTACATTTGTAGGTGTGGGAGACACCTGGGACTGGGTGAGCACCAGGGATGGCGACACAATCGGTGCAATGGTTAGTGGCGATGATTTAGCCGCTTGCAAGTGAATGGGTGGAGCCTGGAACCGTCCAGACGTGTAGGTGGGAATGTCCGGCACTGGAACAGGCACACCACATATTCCATATGGGCCTGTCGCAACTGTTGCTTCATATATTGAATTGGAATTTGGATTGGATTGCGGATGCTTCTGGAGCGACGTCGATGCAGTTGTGCCCCCCGCTGATGCTGCTGTTGCCGCCGCCGCCGTCGCTGCTGCTGCCGATTTCGCCGTCCACTGCGCACCACTAATCTGGCCATGCTTCTCGGACATGGTAGCTGGTGGGCTGGCTCTCAACACACTAACCCGTGAGCCACCAGCCAGCAGCAACCACTCTGTGTTACTTCTGCACACACTTTGACTTTTCAGCGTCACTTGTTTGTTATTATTGTTTTTTCTCGATGCTAACAAATTTAAATAGGCAGAAGAGCTTACGCACTAAATGATTGATGACGCGTGCTTTAGGAGATGAAGATTGCGAAGTCGATAACTGGCGCAACGAACATTTTGGCGACGACGGAAGACACGGATGTTAACAACGCAAGATAATAAACCATTTTGCCAACTGCATGGGCAAGCCGTGTCTAAGGCAAGCGTACGCCTTTAGCGCCAAATACAGTAAATAATACGATTATTGAAATTCCAACACACAAACTAAATTCTAATAAGATTACAAAATATATTGGAATAATCCATTTTTCGCGGAGATAAGAGCTCCGTTCCTTCTGCGTCTCGAAAAATATACACGATGTGTGGCCAGACTCTGCAACAGTTGAAGGTACTGATAAATACCACATGATTTAATTTGTAAACACCGCGTTGTATTTCGATAGATTTCAATATAAAAAAAAATATATCAATAATTAATATCAAAGTAAAAATGAGTTATGTATAGAGTATTATCACAATCATACAATAAAATTGGATATTTTATTACTGACAATCTTTTATTTACATACATTGAATATTCACTTATTGGTATTTTTACATTTTAGTATTTTAGCTGCGTACCATTTGTGACAAATATATGCGTAAATGCGTATTTCAAGTCATATATGCTCAAATTATATATATTTGTTAAATTAAATGAAATATATTTTTATTAATTTGCTCAGTCATAGACTTTAGTTTAAATACAGAAAAATTCCTTCATTTATAATTTTGATGCACAATAGTTGAATTGTTATCTAATTTAAACAACTCCATCGTTATCGATAGCGATTGTACAACTGTAATCGCTACTCAGAAAAAATGGCGATTTCTTAAGACGGCAGACGCTTTACCTTTACACAACACAGACAAAATTTTAACACTAAAATACTGTTCTATACCGCAATTAAACAAAAGATGCGCGCTGAACTAGGTCCAAACACTTGCCGCGTGTGCTTAGAGCCCAGCCAGCGTTTACAAAGGATTGATGAATCCCGCGAGGAGGGTGAGGAGACTCCAAATGAAATGCTTATACAGCTACTGGGTATTTCATTTAGTAAGGTGGGTATTATTGTTTGAAAATGGGAAACTCGTAAGAAATGTTCATTTACACCTATGTTTACATTTTCGTTTTACAGCTAAATGGCAAAGATCAGATTCCTGATGGTATTTGCAAGCCATGCAAGGTGGAGCTCAACATGGCATTCCAGTTCCGCGAGAAGGCTTTGCGCAAGCAAGCTGAAATCGAAGACTATTGTCGCGAGCTGGGCCTCTTAGATGAAGCCGAAGATTACCTTGTCAAGGAGGAGTTTGGCTCACAGCATCATCAAGATGATGAAATGAACGAGTTTATGATAAATGATGCACAAAGTCCGCCACATGCCGATGCTGATGATCATGTACAAAACGATGAATTTTTAGAAGTCGATGGCTCACACGAACAGCAGGAAGTCATAACGGATGATATTGAGTATTTGGACGACAACTATACTATAGAAATAAATTCCGAGCATGACGACGCCGTGCTCGAGACTAAATATGATGAGACAGCAACACAAGGCGATATTAAACTGAGGCGTGGTCGAACACGCTTTGGGATGAATATAGTAAAGACCGAGCAAGAAGAAATACAGCATCCTTATGAATCCAGTCTGGAGGCTGGAGTAGTCGACATGAAACCCAGGCGTGGGCGGGCACGGTCTGCCCTTAACTCGCTCCGAACGTCGGATGGCACTGAGAAAGGTGGCTATGTCTGCGATGTGTGTGGAAATTTCTATGAGAAGCGTGGACGCATGATGGAACATCGTCGGCGCCACGATGCTGTTTGTCAATATCAGTGCGAGTAAGTCTTATAAAGTATAGAAAAATATGTGAAACTTATGTTTTCTTATATTTATCACGTATGCAGACTCTGTGAAGCCAAGTTCCAGGTCCGGGAACAGCTGCGCAAGCACATGTATTCCCACACTGGGAGCAAGCCCTTTAAGTGCAGCTTCTGCAGTCGTCAATTCTTCTACGAGAGCGTGCTTAAATCGCATGAAAAGTAAGTGGCCACAGGCAATCGAATTAATTAGTGGTTTTACCGTACTCAATTTAATTATCTGACAGTGTGCATCGCGGCATCAAGCCATATGTGTGCAAGGTATGCGACAAGGCTTTCGCATACGCACATTCTTTGACTAAGCACGAGCTAATACACTCCGACATCAAACTGTATCGCTGCGACTACTGTCAAAAGGATTTCCGCCTGCTACATCATATGCGCCAGCACGAGGAGACCAAATGTCACCAGAATGCAGTTATGCTCGCCGAGACATTGAAGTACGACCGCGAGGAGCAGGACGTTGATCTATTGGATGTAGATGAACTAAAGGATGTCAAGCTGCGATTAGCAAAGCAGCATATGCTCTCTTAGATACGTTTTCATTATCAGCAATGGAAACCACAGCGTATAGAAGGTCCGAGTTATAATTGTAAGTAGGTTCTAAATTTAATCCCACAATTAAACAATGATTTAACAAAGTAATGTGTTATAAATGTAAATTATTCGATGTTGTAAATAAACATCTTCGAGAAGAACTTTCAACAGTGGAAAAAGCATTTGTAAATCTTTCAATTTAATAGCTAAAAACAATATCCTTCACATAAGTCTTATACTATATTTATTGTTTTGAATTTATACAGGCTTTGATATATTGTTAAATTGTATATTTTGGATCATAATTTTTGAAAGAATATATTACGGGCTATAAATATAAAAAAATATTTATGTATTACAATATATAGACCGGCAATTTTTTAGTATTTTACATCCGTAAATTTGAATTTCAGAGGGATATTAGGCACATTTATTAGAACACTCTTAAATGCATTTTCCGTGGGATAATTAAACTCAACATTGAAGTTTCGAATAAGTCGTGCGATTCCCAATTCTAACTCCATTTCGACAATACGTTTGCCAATGCACATACGTGGGCCAAATCCAAAGGGCAAGTAAATAAACGGGCTGCTCGCTTTCAGAGCATGCGGGCACTCGCCATTAGAAGTTTCTTCTTTGCTTGGTCGCATCCATCGCTCGGGCAAGAACTCTTTACCTCTGGGATAGTGCTGATCATCGGTGAGCAAACCGGTGGAGAGCATCATAACTTGAGTCTCTTTGGGGACCTGGTATTCATTTAACACAAGGTCTGATTTGATTACACGACCATTGCCCAATGCTAAGGGATAGAGGCGCAGGGATTCCTTGATAACGGCTCTCAAGTACGGTACATTTTTCATAGAGGCTTCTGTGAATTCGGAATCCTTGTTTGGTAAAATTTTGAGGATTTCCTCACGTAGTTTCGCTTGCTTCTCCGGATTTTTGGCCAGACAGAGAAGGACACCTGTAAATACAGTTGTGGTCTGGAATTGATAGATTTTAAATTAAGATATTTTAAACTACTTCAGTATAAACGACTGCTTCGTACCGTATCCACACCGGCTATCAGCATATCTATAGCCATAACTACGGCTATCTGTTTGTCGGTTTTCAACAGTTTCTCGAGTACACTCTTTTCGTGGTCGGGTTTGTTGGAGGACTCCCGTTCTAGTCGCTCAACAGCTTCGCTTACAAAGCCAGATGTTATGTCCTGGATCTCGTCCAGGGTTTTGATAAGCTTTGTGAATTTGGGCGTGGCAACGTATCGCCAAATGGTTGGCTTCATTTCAAGTTCACCCGATAACTCAAAGAACACATTGAGTGCGTCAAAAAGTTTCTTTGCCTCGGGATTGCTGCGATTAGCATTTATCAGTCCCAGCTGCTTGTCCAAAGCTACCACCGAAACGGATTCAAGTGTCCACCGATTGATCTCCTCCTCAAAATTTTCGGGAACTTCAAGTGTGTTGCTATCGCGAATTTCTCGTATACTAAATGAGTGCGATAATGCCGATAGGAATCATTTTACAATGGACAATTTGTTGGATTCATTTACCGCTGAATAAACTCTTTGTTGACCGCTGACATTTTTTGGTAGTAAAGACGCACAGTTTTCGGTTGCATCATTACTGGATTAACACTAAAGCGGAACTTTGACCAGTCCTCACCTTGTCTATGAAATGAATTAATTGGATTTAATTTGTTCACATTTTCCTATTTTATGTATTGGCAATTTTTTCTTACGTTGATAAGATGCCTGCGGTACCCTTGTAAAACTCCTTGCGAGTCTCTGTACGAAAGTAGTGCAATACGTGATTACCTGGACGCTCCGGCCAGGGTCCTTCAACCCGTAGAACTTGTTCAAAATGGTGTGGATCGTTCGATACGAGAAACTCCTTTCTACCCAAATTCGGTAATCTGAAAAGAGGACCATGCTGGCGACGCATGTCCAACATAATATCTGGAAACTGCATCTTATGGTACTTTCCGCCCGGCATCAAGTGGCGCATAAAGTATAACAAGGAAACCTTGGGTATTTCATTGTATGGGCGCGCCTGGTCCCATCCAATAGGTTTCCCTGTGGCTGTCTCGTTTTCGGCTACGTTTAAAGCATTACTCACAGCATATGTTTGCTGGCGCTGAATTTGAAAACAATAATAATGATAAGATAAATATAAAATATACAATTATAATCGCATCAAATCGCAATTCATGCTGAAAATGAAATAACCTGTTCTAATGGTATAGCGCGTATTAGCTGCTGTAGCTTGACTCTCTGCCCTAACATTTTGCACTCACGATTTATTGAGAACTGAGCAACAAGTTTGTTTACGTCGGATTATATAGTTTACCTCGCAAGCTTTTTTTTATAGATACGAGTTTACGAGAGCATACAATGTTAAATGAAATAGCAACCGAGGCAGAGAAGCAGAAGCACATCCAACAACAATGATGCGAAAGCTTTGAGTAATAAATGATATAATTCGCTCTCAGCTCTTTATTAATTTTATCATTTAAGAGCCAAACTTAACGCTCTGCAATATATACCATATGCATATACATATACATTTTTGAGGAGCTATTATGATGAGTTTTGTGTTTGTTTATGCGTAAGAATACACAGAAAATGTTTGAATTATTTAATAGAATTGGCTTTAGTTAGTTGATTGCTTATGACTAGCATTCGACGAAGATGTTGAGATTAGTATATTAGAAAATGATGTATTTTCTAACTTTTCTTTTATAACCAATTGAAGACCTATAGATAGCTCAACTTTTCTAACAAATATATTAACAAAGCGCTTGTTGCTTTTGTATTATTATCAATATCATCTAAAGCATCATATCATTGCCATCGTTTTTTAGAATCGACATGCTGCATTATAAATATCTTTATATATATAAACACTTGAAAGACTTTCGAATATATTTATTTGAATATTGATAGGTATACAATATCGTATGAATGTATGTATATTTAAAACAAACACCAATGTTTTCCTTTACAAACCGAAATTAGACTTTCGAAAGTTATTAACGGTTATTACGTATAAGTAAGTAATTTATGTAAGTATAAATAGTTGCATAGAATAATAACTTAGAGTTACAAGTAAACTACGATTAATTCAAGTTTCACTGTAGACAAAGTTTTTACAAGTTAATTCCCACGCGTTGATCGTTTTGGCACGCTTGGCAATATGGGGTTTACATCGATATGGTTAAAGTCGTATCGTTTAAATCGTTTAAAGGATAATTCATAATTAGTATTCGATAAATACCATATTTCGATCATATTTATAAAGTTTAACGTATGATGAATATTTTGCTCTGGTACAATAAAGTCCAACATGTGCAAATATATATAAACTATAACTCAGAGGACTAAGAGCCTATGACAATCTTGGACAATAAATATAAGGCTATGCTAAGAGGGCGCTACTCATTGGGTCGCCTGTTGCTGATAGCTGCATACGATTTTGGCCGCATCGTTCATCATTTTGGCCGTTGAGCGCACAAGGAACATCAGATGACACTCATCGTAGACGGTCAGCTCGACGCGTGTGCGGACTAGGCCGTGCAGCACTGTGGCGCGTTCCAGATCCAGCCAGCGTTGCAGCGCGAGCTCACGTTCCTTTGTCGTGCCGGAGAGCGCCACATCAGACGGACCCCAGAGCACAAACTCAAGCACTGCTTTAGCCTTGGACAGAGATTCGGCGCGCTCCTGTTGCAAAATATCGGCCAGAATGGGCGTAATCTTCGTCGTGGGCAGCATGTCGGTCAGCGCGCCGTGAGCGCACTTGCATAGCGTACCCATGGGTTCGTCGTCGTCGTTGTTATTGCTGTAAGATTAGAGATTATAGTTGGGTTTGAAAATGATATTGTAGACCATTTTATCGTACCCTTGTAGGACACAGAGGCGCGCCTGCGCATCCTTGTTATCCATGTCCTTAGAGAGCACCACATTCGACAGACTTAATGGGGTCTCTTCGATGGCCTTGGCCTGCAGATTCTTCATACCGTTGACCAGCTGCAACATTATGAATGCCACCTCACGCGTCATGACATCATCGAAGGCGGGCATCGCATGGGCCGTGGCGGTGATCTCCCCACCGTCGTTGGCTTCCGTGTTGCCCGACGATGTCGATTCCTCATTCAATGTGCTGAGGTTCTGCACGGAAACCACATTCCGTAGCGCATTGCCACCAGCTGCATCCTTCAGGCTGTTCAGATTTGGTATGGAGCCTCGGAAGTTAAAGTTGCTCTTGTCCAGCACTTGGGACTTGCCCTTCAGTATGGATCCGATCGATTGCAGAGTTTCCAGCTGAAGTCTTGGCAGCACCGATATTGTGGCCTGTAGCAGTGTCACCTCCGTTGTGGGCATCAGTGGCAGCTGATAACTGGGAACCAGGTCACAAAACTCGGTTATGGGATTAAGCACGTCGGAAATGCCGCCCGTCAGCTGGCTGAGCTCGCCTCCAACGCCCGCTAGCTGGTTACAGTCGGCCGAAAGAGCCAAGGTCACGGGCGATGTAGTCCACAGTGCCGCATGGAAGGCTTTCTTGCCCACGACAAATGCCTGAACGCCCTCCAGAATGGTAAAGTCCTCGTAGCGCAAGTTAATGGCATTGGCCAGCGGTCGCAGCGAGGCTGGCACAACTGGGGTTTGCTGAAGCTGTAAGAGGAATGCCAGTTTTGTTGTGTTTGGGTGTGTGGGATTGCAGTGGGGACTCACCTGATCGAGCACCTGGGCAAGTGCTTCATGATTGGCCACTACAACCGCTGTGTAGTTGTCTTCGATGGTCTTGTGCACGACACTGCGTCCCTTGCGCATGCGCAAACGATTCGTGGCCTTGCTGCGGTTCTTGTTGCCCTAAAAAGGATAAAGAGGATGGCATTTCAGGACATTCGCTCACACATTGACATTGATCTAGCTCACCGTTGGCACGCCCCAGACGCTGTCGTTGATGTCCGTAGCCACATCTCCTCCAGCCTCGCTGCCGTAGTAGCTGTAAGGAGCGTAGATGTCGAACTCGCCCACTTCGCTGCCCGCATATGAGGCCGAGATGACGCGTGGAATGTTGGCTACAAAATAAATCGGTTCAGTTAGCATATATATCTATATTTATATCACATTCAACTTACCCAAGCTACTGTTCAGGCCGTAGTTGCGCACTGGGCCGTACTCGCTGCGAGTGTAGCTAGCTATGGAAGCCGTATCCGAGTAGATGTTGTTGCGTCCGCTAGATCGGCCATTGAGCCGCTGCCCGGCCACAGCGGCTAGGTCTAGGTTGCTGCTGCGAATGGGCGGCAACGGAGGCGTTGGAGCCGCTGTCGGCGTCGTGGGTGCTGTTGTGGAGCTGCTGTTGCCATTCTGTTGCCCCATTTTGACAAATTCGTACATGTTCTCATAGTCGCGTTTGTCCTTCAGGTAGCTATCGATGGTGCTGTTAATCTTGCGCACCGAATCCTTCAGGCTACTGCGCTGGGCACTGTCCGTGGCATCGGCTGCACCTTGGCCGCGCTGCTCAAAGATCTCCAGCTTGCTGGATATGGACATTTTGGTCTCGGCCTTCTTCGGCTGGCGCTCGAATGTGCTAGTGCGACTGTTGACAGTGGGTGCTCCGGCTCCGGCTGTGGTGGAGCTGGCAGGCGGCTTGCCAACCTCGAAGGGATTAGTGTTGCACACCTTGGACTGTTCGCTCGTTACATTCTCACCGTTTGACGAGCAAATGGAGATAGTATCGGTAAGTATGCCCCGCTTACGGACCAGCTCCAGCTGTGCCTCGCGCTCCCGCATGCTCGCCGTGCGCTCCGGCTTGCGTGGCGCTATCGAGGAGCGGATTTCGCCTGCAGATGGTAGAGTATATAAAATTAGAGAGGAGCTACTTCGTAGTGGAAATCTAAATAAAATATAATCACTTTGCATTTTTGCATGCCAGTGAATTTCCTACGCGAATCTATAGATCTAATCTATTCAAGTTTCACGGCCGCAACAATGCCAAATGACTGCAACAGCTGGCCATGTTTTTGTTTTTGTTTGCTTTCTGTATAACCTGCGACACTAATTGTGATTTTGACCCAAATTCGTGCCAAATTACAATTCGCATAATGGTGCCTAGTGGCCAAGATGTCTAACAAATAGCTCTGCCACAGACACAGCACTCAGCACTCAGCAGTGTGAGCTGATGATGGCCCCTTCACCAGTCGCCTGCCACCTGCCACCTGTCGGCACCAGATGATTGCGGCAGCAACAGGTGTAACAAGTTCTCGCCACATTTGGCCTGACCACAAAATGACAGTCAAGAATTGGGTCTCAGATTCTAAATCTTTCACTGCCAGCGATTCTCGTCTCACCAGTTTTCCGGTGGCATTCTTAGCTGACTAGATGGGCATTCACGTGTGGTTACCTCATTGGCTTTGGGCTTTGGTTTGTTTTCATTTCGATTTTTTGTTGCTGTTGCTGTTGCTGCTTGTTCATCTGTGAAACTACATATTTTACTTTTTAGCTTTGGCTCGCTCACTTAACCTACTTTAATCTGGCTACCTGCCTGGCTTGTATATATATAAAAAGCGACGATAGCTTCTGCGGCGGATTGCTGTGTGCCCGTTATATTGATTGAAATGCGTAACTCGTTTTGCTTCGGTTCTACTTTCAAGTTATGATCTTTTCGTGGTTTCTACTTGGCCAACTGGCGCAGAAGAAGCCCTTTAGACCCACATTCTGAAGGTCGCATGACTCTATCCACGGTATTTGGGCGCTGTCGGTAAACGTGATCTGTTTGCGCTTTCTTTTGGAATTGCAATTGGATCACGATCGTAGGAGGAGCGAGGTACACCCACGTTAGCACTCCACTGATTGATTATTTATGGAATTCGGTCGCCCCAGTTACCCACTTAGCTCATCTACAGTATTTGCAAACTCACCCAAATTGGCGTAGACATTGTCCGCCTTAGACTTGATAGAGCCGCCGGCATTGGGATTGCCGCAGATTTGTGCGGAGTCCACGCTGCTTGAGCTAAGCGTGGCCGTCAGCTCCGTCTTCTGCTTGCGACGCAGCTCAGCACTTTTGGGCGGCGGTGGGCGTGCCGGTTTATTGGCCTCATGACTGCGCTGGCCCTCGCTGGCTCGGAGCGGCGGTGCCGGTGGCTTGGCGGTGACTACAGCTACCGTCTGTGCGGCGACTGCATCGCTGGTCTTCGTAATGTCCTTGACCACTTCAACGGCCGTGGGATTGATGTCAATGGGATGTATGATAACCAGACGAGGCTTGCCCACAACACTGCCATCGTCACCCGTGCAGATCTCCGTGTAGACGCTGCCCTCCTTCTTGGCCAGCGGCTCACTGGACTTGCCGACGTTGCTGCCCATGCGCAAAAACTTCTTGATCGAAAACTTCGATTTCTGTTTCTGTGGCGGCGAGGCATTCGGTGACTTCGGAGACTTGATGTTCTGGTCTGTCAAGCCAGCAGCCGTCAGGCACTCCTCGGACATGGACAGGTGTCTCTGATTGCGCGGCGTCGGCTCCGGCGTCAGAGGCTGCTTTAGGTTCAGCACAGAGCTGGAAGATTGCAAATTTAGGTGCTTTGTTGCATTGGCACGTTGCATCACGAAATTGTTGAGACTGCGGAACTTGGGATTAATGACTGCTCGCTCCCGCTTGTCCTTTTCACGTATGACAGGTGTGGCGGCGGCCACAGGCGGCTTTCTGGTATACATATTGTTACTGTTGCTGCTCGATGAGATTGTGGCTGTTGCTGTTGCAGCTGCTGCTGGAGAATTTGTTGCTCTGGTTGTTGTGGGTGTTACGACAATACTTTCCTTTGCTGCTGCTGCTTCTGCTCCTGCTGCTGTTGGCATTGTTTCGCTGGCAGTCGGAATATCCATTGCCTTGGTAGCGGGCGACTCCGCCTTTATTGCCTGCTCGAATTCAACTACCAAACTGTAATCGCGCTCCGGCGTAGTCGGCGCGCTCGTTTTTGGCTCTGGCGGTGGATTTGGTGCTTTGCCTTTTTTAAGCTTTGCATCATCTTTGGCTGATTCAGCCGCTGCTGCTGCTGCTGCTGAAGCTGATGCCGCTAATAGCAGATTTTCGCTTGATTTGGAAATTGCCGTTTGGAGCTGACTGATGAATTGCTGCTCGGCGTTGCTGGGCTGTCTCTTGCTCATAAAGGTTTTGAGCGGCGAGTTGTTGTTGTTGTTGTTGTTACTGCTGCAGCTGCTGCTGTTGCTGACGTTGACGAGCGGCTTCGCTGGCAGCTCGGGCTTCTTAAGGCCATGCAAGAAGGATGGACGCGCATCCATTTTCATTGGCGGCGGCGGCGACTTGGGCAGCGCTGGTAGCTGCTGTGACATCGCGGACTCCGTAGCGGACTCCTGCTTTTTCTGCTGTTGATTCTGCTCCAGCTTGTTGTCCGGATCGGCACTGCCATCGGGTTCGCCATGCAGCTCGCGGCTCTTGACTGCCGCCTGGTTGCCAGACTGATCCCCAATCTGGATGTCCTCATAGTCGGAGTTGTTGGTGCTGGCGCTGAGCTTCTTCTCCACCTGCGAGCGTTGCTCGATGCTGCCCTTGGCTGCACCGCTGGGAAGATTCTTATAGTCGCTGCCAATGCTAATGCCTATGCCCGAGTCGGACTCGCTGCGTATCATGTTGTAGGTATTCTCCTCGTCTGAGCTGCCGTCAAAGCTGCTGCCCGTGGAGTCCAGGGCATCGTCCGAGCTGCACTTCGTCACAATTAGTCCGTCTGAGGTTATTTTGCTGGTCATAAAGTTGCCCTCGTGGAGATTGTAGCTAGCGGCACGAGTTTTAGAGCTCAGCAGCATGTCCGTTATGTACTGGGAGCTGGAGTAGTGTGTGCTGTTCGACTCCGCCTGGGCGCTGGCCACGCCCACCTGTTCACTGTACTTGCCATCGGGCAAATTCTCGTAGCTCAGCTGCGTCTCAACCACATCGTAGTAAGCGGAGACCCCGTTCTCCGTGTCTGAGCAATTGCTGTCCGTGTCGGAGTACTTGTGACACACGTTCACCTTTGGCTTGGTGTGATCCTTGGTTATGGGGGCATTACGCGCAATGGATTTTTTAAGGTCGAGAAATGGCTTTGGCGAGTCTGTTAGCGAGCCCAGCTCGAATTTGATTTTGCTGTTGCTGCTGGTGCTGGCGGTGCTGCTTGCAACTGTTGTTGTTGTGACTGATGTTGCTGCTGCAGTGTTGATTTCGATTTGCTTTTGGTTCTGCTTCTGTTTCTGCTGCAGCGTCTCTGAGATTTCGTCCAGCAGAGACTTCTCCATCGCCCGCTCAATGGGCGGACTGTCCTTGCCGTCGCGCGCTGATGCACCTGCCGTGGGCTTTACCAGCGTGGGCGTGAGTGTTGTGGTCACCTTCTTGGTGGCTGTGCTGGTTATTGTGCTCTTGATTGTTGTGCTTGTCGCTGTCACCGACTTGGCTGTCACTGTGCTGGAACATGCAGCTGCAGCTGCAGTTGTCGCTGTCTTCGACGTTTCCGTTGACTTGCACGGCGCCGCCTTTGCGCCAGCTGACTTTAGGGGCTGCCCAAAGGGCATCACATTGATTGTTAGCGTTTGCTTCTTGCCCTCCTTGTCCACCTGGGGCGCGCCCAGTTTGAGGGCAGCAAACGACTTCTTGATGTTGTCCTGGGCATCGCCCAGCAGGTTGCCATTGTTCATGTTGAAGTCTGTGTTGGCGCGAGTTACGCGCTTCAGTTCGATGGCTTCCTCGTCGTCAGTTTCCGTGATGGCCATGTCATCGTGCTCGTTGCCCAGATTCATGAAGTCATGGTCATCATCGTCGTCATCGTCCTCTGACCACTCGCCGCCATAGCCGATGATCTCATGCAGCTGCTTGGGGAAGCAAACTTTGCTTGATTTGGAGCTGCTGCTGTTGCTGGACTTGCTATAGCTGCTGCTGCTAGTTGTTGTGAGGCGCACACCGAACGCCTTCTTGATAATGCTCTTGGCTGGCGTCTTGTGCTTGTTGGGGTAATCAGTCTTTGTGTGGCTATCTGACTTGAGAGCGCTCTGCTTAGTGCCCTGTTGTGCGGCAGCTGCAGCCGCAGCAGCTGCTTTGTGTTCATCCTTTGACTTGAAGCAGTTCGAGCACAAATCCTTTTTCCACGCGTTTTGCGTGAAGTGTGAGCAAATCGAGGAAGACATATTGTGTGTTGTTGCTGTTGTTAGTGTTGCTGTTGCCGTTGCTGTTGCTGCTGGTCACCTTATTCCACCATATTCTGCAAATTTAAAAGAAAATAAAGTCAAATGAGTAATGCTTTGTGTTGTTGTTGTCATTATAGAGTTGCGTTGTGTTATTAGCGCATCAACTTAAAAGCTGATGAAAAACTTTCATTGTGACAGCGATTGCGCAAGCCCTACCAGCAATTGTTGCTGCTACTCATGTTGCTGTTGCACTGACCGGCCCAACAATCAACTTTCACTACACAAAAATGCAGCTTCTGCACCACGATTCAAATTTATTGAATGTAAATATAAGAGCAGCAACAGCATCAACAACAATTCGCAGTAGTCAAGCTCAACAATCTGCATTAGTCGTCTTCGGCTACCCAGGCAGCCTAAGCCAATTGACCAAGTGGCCATGCGGCTATTCAATGTCTTCGCCAAGCAAGCAGCCAAACATTCATTTACCATGGCGACTATCAATCAATCTTCATCTTGATAATGAAATTATTGAAATTATTGTTGCTGTTGTCGACATGTTTGTGGTCTGTTGTTGTTGTTGTTGCTGTTGCAGCTTTGGGGATTCACTGAGCGTGTTTTTTGCTCAAACTCTTTGTCACATGGCCATCGACAAGACTGTCGTTGCTTTGGCCTCTCAGCACTTGGACAATGTCTCCAATTGCTGTTGGGTAATCAGTTGGTGCTGTTAGCCATTGCTGCTGTTGTTAGTTAGTTTGTTGCTGTTTGCGCTTCAACTTGGCGTTTATATACGTATCTATGACTTTCTAAAATTGCCCAGGGAAGTGACAGTCGGTGTGTTAGTGCATTAAATGACATTAACATAAAAACTGCGGAAAACTAAACATGCCCAAAAAGCGTAAAAACTTAGAAAATTTATAAACAAAAAGTCTGTCTATATGCATTATGCTTATAAAAAAAAACCTTGCAGGAAGGCAAACCAGTTTCCTTAGCAGTATTGATAAATCTATGTTTTTGTATTTCCTCAAGAATTGTCAAAAAATTATTTAATTAATTTGAAAAAAATAATTGAACAAAATTGGTCTTTGGTGTGCCGAGCATAAGATAATCTTGCAGATATTTGGCAATTATAATCAGATCATTATTTGAATATATTTTTTAGTTTTAAAGTCTAGTGACAAAACACCTTGAACAGGTATTAGTAACCGAATCCGGCGATATAATTTCAGTTCCCACAATCATCGCTGAAGGCGTTGCTTCTGTAACAATTACAGTTACAGATTACTCACACAGCAATAAGAACAAAGCGACTGAACAATGCTGCATTTATGTATTTAAGTCATTAGCCCCGTTTAAGGCCAGCAAAGATTGCAACCGAGTTTGTTCGTCAATTTGGCCAGTAACACATTGTGCTGGCGTCTAATTGGGAAAGTGTTGCTGCTGACAACAACGACAACACCCACAACAACAACAGCAACAACTACTACTCAAAAGCTACCGCCACACAAAGCTGCCTAAAAAGCTTCACAACAAAGATGACAACAAGCAGACAGTTTGTGGAGTTTGTATCTTGGGCACATTTATCAACGCCAACATGAACGAAAGTTGACCCATTGTTAAACGGTTGCCGTTGTGCAGCTTCTGATGCTACGCTTGATTTTTGCATTTGCAGCAGCAGCGGCAGCAACTGCTACTGTTATATTTTTTTTTTTGGGTCAGCGTTTTGGTTAAGCGTTAATATGCATAAATCTTGGCTTTGTGCAATCCGTTCGCGAATACCATTGCCATAAGCTGGCCGCTGTGGGGGAAGGGCAGGCAGGAGGGGAGATGGATCAGCGGGCACCTAATTGCATAACTGTGACGCTGCCAACAGTTGTTGCCGTGTTTTTGCTTTGCATATCGCATTTGTTTGCCGCTGTTACACATAAATTTGCCCGAGTTGCTGTTTGTTTTTTGTTAATTGTTGGCATTTTTTCTTTCACTCATTTGCATTTGGTTGCGGCATCGATACTCGATTTGTTTACGGCTGCAATTGTGCGCCAATTCTCAGCCAGCCGCTAACCAAGTGGAGGCTGCCGGCCAGCCTATGGCAGAAAAGGGATCAAGAGTGGCACAAGTGCCACTGTCGGCTGACCAAATTTGTACAAAACTGAAGCACATGGAGCAGCAGCTGAAAATTTACAACAAATTGTTGTGCTATTTGACCATAAAAATGGGCAGCAAGTCAACTATAAAGCGGACCGCCAACATCCGACCACAACAAAACGTTGCGGCGGCCAAACAACAACTTGAAGCTAGTTTTCAAGTTTAGCCATCGCACTCTCCACACAAGGCTTCGGAATGTGTGAGATGGGCCCAAGTAAGAGAGATATCTATAAAGATGTTGCTGGTGCTGGTGCTGTTGCTGTTGCAGCAGATAAATGTAACACAAATAAATCTGCATAAATTTCATGCTACGAACTGGCGGATCTAGCCAGGACTGTGCTGGCACGGGTGTCAGCTCGTTAACCATAAAGTTGAATTCGACTGGCTCAAAAGTCGGTCAGCTGTGTTCCGCGCCATTTAATTGATGCTCGAGAATTTGCTTTGCCAAATGGTACATATATATGGACGGCAGTATATGCAGGTATTCGTATTTTTCCAGGCATTAAACCCGTTCCGTGCCGCCAGGCCATTTCAATATTTTGCATTCGACTCTTTGTGTATTTGCCTTTATCTGATCGTTGGCATACAAAGCTTTTGGTGCCGCTTGCAGGCTACAAAACAGTTAACTGACCGTCGCCTCGTCTGCGACTTCCAATTGGGGCCAACAGGTTTAGCCAAGAGCAACAGCAGCAGAAAGTTCTCTTCTTGCCCGATTCGGTATTTTCTCTTGCCTGTTGCACTTGGCCAATTGCCGCTTGGAGGCTAATCTCTGGACTCTTAACGCATTTTACACATCAGAAATATGCGAGGAATGCGTGGAGCTCGTTATACATATGTATATTTGTGTATCTACGTCTATATATATACAACAACAACAAACAAGTTGCGAGATGAAGAAGAGAATAAAACAGAAGTCGTAAGTGTTGGATGCGATGCAGCGAGTCTGTTGATTGAATCAAGCAGCTGAGGCTGTAATCGAATCAAACGCTCCATTAGCGATCCAGAAATGGGTCCACACTCTCCCATTGTCAATTAGTGTGCTCCATTTGAGTCAAAAGCCAGAGCCATAGATCAAGCTGCAACCTCACCCAATTCACAGTTCTACAAATTACCACAAGAAGATTCCCCCCGAAGTCAAAAAATCGAAAACGCAAGATGAGTGCAGATATTTAAATAAAGCTTTGATCTCAGATACGAATGATGTGTGCGTTGTTTGTTCCACATTTACACGTGAGATTTATGCGTGGCCGCGTCGACGGCTGCCGTTTGTTCTGCTGCCCATTTCCCATTCGCTATGCTGTTTATTTATATGTTATGTTTGTCGTTATGTAAATATATGTATATACTTATGTACACCTGCGCTCTGCATGCCTTTGGAGCTATGCAGCGCAGCAGCGAGGCGCGAGCATAACAAATTTATTTTTATTCACTTTGTTATGCACAGAAAATGTGCGGAGTCTTTGACTGGGGCCAAGCACTTGAAGTTTTTGGGCGACGTCTGATTCAATATTTGTGCAAAGCATTTGAAAAATAATAATAATAATAAGAATACTAAAGCCGAACAAATTCCTGAGCTTAAAGTGTTTATTTCGGGTTGGGCCGCTTGGCTCAGCGGATGTTGTGGGCGCTGCTTTAAATGTCAACGTCTCGGCGTCTTGGCCATAAAAGGCAGCAGGCAATTAGAGGCGAAACAAAGCCGTCTCGAGCCAAGGAAACTAAACTGGCTCTCGATTACTCCGATTAGAAATATTCTCTAATGAATAAAGCTGACTTAATATAATGTCATATATTTGAAATTTACCTCGATTAGGCCACAAATGGCATTTGGCAATCAAATCACCGTTGTGACAAAGTGCAAAGTTCTAGGTCGAAATTTTTATGAATACTTTGTGATTAACACCATTCAGATTGACAATCTCCATTTGGAGTCTTAATAAGCTAAATGCAAAAACAAATGAGTGAATACAGAATTAAATCAAACATCGTTTTGCCCTTTGCACCAAAACTTGAATTCAAGTTGTTAGATTATTTTTCGGCGTGAGTCATCAATACCCACTCAAAGATTTAAATTATTACCAAATCTGTTTTGCCTTAAAGTTCTTGTTTCTTTGCTTATCGATTTTTTTTAAATTATCTAGAAAGTCGTTAAAAAGCCATTTAAATTATTATTTAAATTTTATTTTATTATTAAACTTCATTGTCATCGTCTTGTCAGGGAAGTCTTTAAAACTCTACTTGAAGCTAATTACGAATTTTCACCTGCTGAATGGATAATTGGTAATTGAAATAACTATCGAGCAAGAGGTAATTGCACTGATCAAGCATTTGCCAATTGATTGGCTAGAAACTGGAACCCTGTGACTCGCATTACAGACCAATGCCAATGGTAGGGGTAAACGAGACACAGCAGGCGCTATATGGTATGAACATTAATTAACATAGGCCATTTAATTTCCTAGTTGAGATACTGGCCAGCAGGTAGTGAAGTTTATACAATTAAACACAAGCCAAAGATGTCATTAGCCAAATGGCACTCGTTCCTCGAACTACCCATTAGTTGGCTTAAGAGAACTTGAACTTGCCGGATGTTGGGGCAGGCGGAGGGGAGTTTGTCAACAGGTAACTCAACAAACTTGAGAGACAACAATAACAATAACAACGACAACTTGGGCAACAATTTGAGTGTAAAGAAGTCGGTTTATCAAGTTTGATGGAGAGAAAAATGTATTCAGAGTTGAGACAAAGCTGTCATGCTACGAACTACCTGTTGAAGAATCACAAGATTCGCGTTACAGATTGAGTTTCGAGAAACCTTTTCAATGGCAATCACAATTAACTATGTTCAGGAGCTCACGTTGATCATATTATTAGATTTATAGCAGTCTTATGACTTCGTTCTCTGTTTGCCACAGATGCGTATCTAAGTTAGCTAATTGTCCTATGTAGTCTATTTATATATTTGACTTAAATGTATCCATGTTAGACTACTCGTTTATCGAGCTTTTATATTGAGATTCTAAGATAGTATCACTCATTTGAGAACATCACACATAATTAATGATTTTTTTTAACATTTGTATAACTTCTGTGCACATTTACAGAATGTTTGCGTGTTTCTATGTTTGCATAAATTAGTTTGTGCATATAGTAATGTATCGAACAACTCCCTGTCGGTATTCTTTTTATGTACTCAACAAACAGCAATCGCATTAAAATATTTCAAGGTTAAGCTCCCATGTCGCTGGCGTGGCCAGATTGGCGGCGTCTTCGTTTTCATTTGCGTGACGCACTGGCGAAGGCGACGCCAACGTGGCGGCTATTGGGGTGCAGCTGTTGTGGCAGCAACAGCAGCTCAAAAGCTGGAGCAGCAACAAAAGACTGCAAATTAATAAATGAAAACGCATTCATTCATGCAACCGAATGGCGTCTGGTGTCAGAACGAGTTCAGCTTCGGCAGCCAGTTGACTTTCTGTGTTGCACATGTGTTGTGGCAACATGTAGCTTCATTAAAACTGCACTCCCTCAAAAAAAAGAAGTAAAAGTGCTTGGCGAGGATTTGGCGACGAGAAAATACTCTAAGAGACCTAATATCAGATATATATTATTAGTTGTACTTGAATACTCCCTATTATAATTAACTGTAAAAAAAACAGAATTTAATCAGTTTATGCTGATGCACGGTAGATCAGCTGCCAAATCAACAACTTTATATGGTCAAGAGTATATTTGCCTAACATTCCAATTTACTGGGTATTCTAAAGATAAGCGCGAATGGTGTCACTCGACGCAGGCATCGCATTTCATCAGTGTGTATCGTTTCCCACAGATGCCGAGGATCGTAACTTCAATTTATGGCCACACACACAGAGGCGCACGCACACCAACCACGCACACCAACTGCTTGGTCAAGTTTTCGGGCGAGACTTTTTATTTTAGTTGTTGCCTTATTCCAAATTATGTGCAGTAAAAAATGTTTATGATGCGTAGAATATATGTGTGTGCCCCAAGGGTTCTGCTTGAGCTGGGTCGCATAAAAAACAACTGCGGCAGGCCACAAGCAAACCGCAAGCAAACTAAAAAGGAAATAAAACTTATAAAACCTGTTGCGTGGGATATTTTGTAAAGATATTCGAGGTATCGGAGTGTCCACAGACTCCGTTTTGTAACGTGCCACAAATTTGCATGCACCATTTGTTGGCTGTCAAGCTGCATGGCAGCCTGCTAGCCTGGCGTAGACAATACGGTTGCAATTGGGGTTGCAATCATGACTCATGGCCAGCCTGGAGCCGAGTTGTTTTGCGGTTTGTTCAGCAACTGGCGGCACACACATTTCTGTCAGCTGCATTAACGCCCAAAGAGCCTGGCCCGAATTGTGGTTTTGTTTAGCCTGAAAGCTAGAAGCTCTGGGGGCGCCTGCCGTTGGCATTAAGTCATTGTGCATAGTTCACAGTGTCAGATATGGTTTGCTTTGTGCTCAGTTGGCAAGTATTTTAAAGCCTTGCAACCGGTTCACATTCAAATCTTGACTATGTAGAACCCATAAATAATGAACACCCAACAGTTAGCCAAAAAAAAAAAATAAATAAAAAGAAACTAAAAGCTAAACAACAATGGTAGCCAAGCTACGACTAAGTGTGGTGACTCAATGCATACTTAGCACTCGTTGCTTTTTGAGATTTATGAAGCTTCTTTACGGCCTTAAATTCATGTATACATTAAAGTTTTAAGAGAACAAGCCGACAATCGAAAAAGCTAAACTTATGCTAAAGACGCTCAACTGTTAGCATTGCAGTGTAAATGAAACTATAAAAATTATCAATAAAAAATTAAGAAATAAATAAAAATATTGCTTTAACAAATATGTACCATAGTATAAAGTGTAAATAATAGCAAGTATTCGTCTCAGCTCATATCAGCTAATCTAAAAGCTTCAACTTTTCCCATTTATCTAACTTGTGCTTAGTCCATAAATTCGAATTGATGATTCTAACTTTTATTGCACAGTGAATGAATGTTTTTCTGTACAAGCAAACACTTGTTTAAGACAAGAACTATATTCAGCAAGACAAGGCATATGACTAGGTCACAAAAGGCCACAACAAATGCCACAAAAGAACCATTTGCCGATTTTGGCAAAAATAACAGCAATTTAGACATGAAGTAGTAGCCCCGTTTGTACTATATATGTTTGTATTAAGTATATTGTAGATATATATATGTATAGTATATAGAGGTAGTATAAGATGTGCAATGTAATTGTATGTCAAAGTTGAACAATTGTTTGCCTTGCATTTGCAGTTTGGCAGCCCAAAAACCAAAACAATTTGCAGACAGATTGCGAGAGACAACAAACAAATTATAATTTAAGGCTATAATTGACATTTGGGCAGAACAAATATAAAATTTGTGTTTATTGTAAAATGCTGGTCTCAGCTCTAACATGTTTTGTATGGATTTGTAATTATATTCACAGGCAGCAAATCCACATGGATTTCATTTGTGTTGCTAAATTGTGCCAAAGCGCAGTTAAATAATAATTAATTACAACTTTGTTTCTGTGTTACTCTGAGAGTTGGCCAAATGCAATTATTAGCTTACAACATGCGCAAACAGACGCAGCTGTGGCAACAAAATTGTATTTAACACAGGTTTCACAAAAAAAAAAAAACAGCACACATTAAATATTACGTATACGCAGCGAGCA
Source organism: Drosophila meridionalis (assembly GCA_035045145.1). Classification (NCBI taxonomy): domain Eukaryota; kingdom Metazoa; phylum Arthropoda; class Insecta; order Diptera; family Drosophilidae; genus Drosophila; species Drosophila meridionalis. The sequence continues at coordinate 5,647,380 of JAWNPG010000020.1, read as the reverse complement.
CAAGGACAAGCGCACAATGATTTTGCAGTCGGACTGCACTGCACATTGCACATTATTGTCGCTGCAAACAATGCCATAAAAGAAAGCCAGTAAGCCGCTGCGAGGCAGGCCAAGTTCAAAGTTCAATGAAAGACGCGATAAGAAACAAAAGCAACCATTATGGTCTATGGACTATGGCAGAAGCTCGCTGACAGCCAGCGGGGTTGGCCAGGAGCCATTTGAATGCCGTCAGCAATTGCAGGGAAAACACAAAAAGAAAATGCAACTTTTGGGCAATGAACCTGCAGGCAGCAGCAACAAAGCTTTTGCATTAAATAATCATAAATAACTTTGTTGTGCGGTAATCGCATAGCTGCAAGTTGCTGATGTTGCTGAAGTTGCTGCTGCTGCTGCCCATCGACCCGCCGGCAACTTGCACTTTTCTTTTGTTTTGTTTTCTTTTTCAGTTTTGCAGAGCCGGGTAGAAAGTGCATAACGCATTAGGCTGGCTGAACATGTGGGGGTGAGTGGAGTCGTTGCCAGCTGCTTGGCTGCGCTTAATTGAAGTAACTCGCAACGGGCACAGAGTCTGGCAGCCCAGTCAAGTAGAAACTCACGAGCCTGACAGCTGACGTCGCGACTTTGGTAGTGAGAAATGAAATCAATTGAGCTGCCAGCGTCTGGCGTCTGGCGTCTGGCGTTGCCGTTAAACAAACTCCAAGTGCAAGCCGGTGTGGCATAATTAATCAGTGCAACATTTGAAAGTCAAAGTTGGCGCGGTCAACGATTGAGTTGCTGTTTGTTAAATACAAAAAGCAACACGCCCAGGACAGCGGCTGGGCTGCGACTTGACATTTAATTGGCATTAATTACCTGTATTTGTACTTTGCGACCAACTGGCGAATGGCCGCTTGCAACTTTCACTATCGCCTACGCCGCAAATGGCGAACGCAGAGAAAGAGAGCGAGAGAGAGTGAGAGGGAGTGCGCTAGAGAAACCTCAATTGACAGTTTCAATTAAAGCAGTAGCAGCAGCGATATTGCTGCTCCCGCTGCTGCTGCTGCTGCTTATCGCTCGTTTATCTATCTAACGGCCACTGGAAACACCCGCCAGTAACAGTTGCATCTTGACAGTGCGCTGTCGCAACTGTTGCACTGGGCGCGCGCGCGCGTTTTTGCTGCGTTTTTTATCGCGTCGCTTTTCACACGCACTGCAAAATGCTTTATTGCTGCTTCGGTTTTTGGTTTTTTTCTCCTTATTTTTCGTAATACTTTTTGTGCAATTTGCCTTAATGCACATTTAATGCAGACAACAACAGCAACAACAATGGCTGGGCCTCTGCTGACAGTTTATGGCATAAATTGTGAGTGACATTTTTCTTCATTAAATTAAACACATTGTCAACAGCTCTTGTTTGGCAGCAGCAGATGCTGCTGCTGCTATGGTTGCTATAGATGCTGCTGCTGCTGCTATGTCTGTTGATTATTTACCCCTACGGCAGCGAATGCAATTTTACAGCTTGTCAATCAGGGGAATGCTGTCCAGCTGTTGATAGTTGGAATTATGAAGGAGGGGTAGCGATTGCATGTCTGACTGGCATCAACTCATTTGAATGGCCACCACTTTGGCCATTTAGCACTCAATAATTTGCTGCCCACCGAAAACCAACAGCGGCATTAATTAATAGCCAGTTCCGCCGACACATGAACAGCACCACAAATTGGTTCTAGCCACTGGCGGCAATATATTGTTATTAAGCCACGTGTGTTGCATGTGGAATGAGGTGCCACAAGGCACACATATATAGATGACTCTTGAAAAACTCAAAATATATTTTTACCAAAAGACAACACATATCCAAGTTTCGTGGGCCCAAGCAGCAGACGAAGAAGATGAAAAAATTGGATAACGAGATAAATTTGTCTTGCTTTGTTTGACTTGGAGTGTAATTTTGTTAGAAATGGAAAGTTTTATTGTTGTTGTCATTTATTTCAAATCTCTCAGACTAAACGTTTCGATGCAGCTGCCTTTGCTTTTGTTGCTTGCTCTTTGTTTTTTCTTTGTCTTTTTCTAACAGAAAATCTATTCAATTGTCTCCCGAGTTAAGTGTTTGTTTGTGTTCACATTTGAGTGGGAGAAAGAAATTCCAAAATATTAAAACAATTATAAAGGGGTAGGCGTGCATATCTTTCAAATATTTCTCGTTTATAAAAGCGGGCAGAAGGAAGCACACTTTTTGTAATGCAATTGAATGTGGAGGTGGTTGGGATTGTCAATAATTGAATTAATATCATTTATAATATATATAGATATATTCTATGAAATGCATAAATCTATTAAAACTGTCAACAATCTTACACTTTCCGAATATAAACCTTACCAAGTATTGTAAATTGAAATCAGACTGAGAGCTAATGCCTGTCTAGCTCTGTAGTTCATGGGTTAATGTGCCGCTCACATTGTTTAATGTGGGGCCAATTATGCTGGTGTTTAATTAAATATGCTGCTAACGATGTTGGAGCTGCTGAAAGACATCGACAATTGGCAAGTTGTGTTATTGTAGGGTTTGCATGCCATTTGCCGTCGATGGCAATTGTAATTGTGGTTGGCAGTGCTTCCCGGTCTTGCGACATGGTGCCTGGGAGCCAACACAACGCCCCCTTTCACTTCTTGCCTGGCAGCGACAGCACATTGTTAGTGGCAGTCGCCTCGAATTACAAGTGTTTTACATGAAGGCGTCTGGCAGGTCTTCAATTGGATTCGCAATTGCAGTTGCTGCTGCCGCTGCCACTGCCGTTTCAGTTGCAGTTGCAATTGCAGTTTGCCTTCAATTACACATACTACATTAGTGGAGAGAACCATGGGTGTTGGGGGCGTGTCAGGCGACCAAGTTGCATGCTAAGATTCATTTGATTCATTTGTTGCTTACGCATTTCTATGCGCTCTCTGGGAATACTGTGAACTAAGCAGCTCGGTGGAAAAGTGTTTTTCTTACCTGCTTGGCTTGTGTTCCTGGCACGTTTGCTGTTCGTTTAGGTTGATCGTTTCGTTTGCCTGCAAAGATGAAGCAATGCATAATAAACATTAATTTGATGATTGTCAAAAACAATTACTACAACTACAGCTGCATTCGGCACAGTTCAATACCCTTGGGGCGCTTGCAATTTTTGTATTTGGCCAGCGCACATTGCTTGAAATCGAATTACCAAATGTTAAAGCCCCGTCCACCCGCCCGCAACTTAACGGCGCCAAGGCTGGCCCATTGGCTGGCCTGGCCAGAGACATGCAATGACCCGAATTCGATGCACGTTGCGCTCGTGTTTCGTGCCTCCCATTGGCAATACCCGTCCTGGCATGCCACCAGCTGTTTCATTCGGCTCGAGTCTGCGTTTGAGCCAACTCAACTCAAGTCAAGCCCAGCATATACATATGAATATGTATAGATATATAAATATATATATTTTGGCATGCAAGTGTTGGCATTTGGGCGCATTTAATCGACACCTGAGTATCAGTGTCGTCGTCACAGCGAGTCGTAATCGAGCCGCCTGAGCTGAACATTTTTTTATTGTCATTCTCTCGAGTTGTTGACCAAGTTGCAGCCAGTTTATGCACTTGAACACTTGGCTTTGTGCTGACAAAAAGTAGAAGCTTTTTATCAAGGCTAACATGCCAAGCTACAAGTGGTTTTTGCTTTTACCACTTTTAATAGTTGGCCATGGCGCACACTCGTTCTAGTGACCCGTCGAACCAACTTGATATCTAATTCTTATTGGTCTATAGCCCAGCAATTAATGACCATATACTGAATAAATCAAATATGCAATTCCACAAATTTGCATAGAGAACCAGAGCACAAATTTAATTAATATAACTAATTTCTTATGCCGCTTACGGGGCGTAATTTGTATCTAAGTGCAAGAGTTTATATTGAAATCAATTTGAGTTGAACTTGACAGTTTATATAAATTTATATAGTTAAGTCTTTCCATTTATTAACTCTATAATTCTTTGAGAGTACTTGTTCAGACTTCCTTGTTCAGTTAATAGAAAATGAATTAGTGCGGCTGCCTTTTAGTTTCTTTTGTATTATATTATAGTTCTTATATATTATATAAAGTTGTAATACTCGATTTACTTGATAATAAGACTGATTTCAATGCAAATTAAATAAATCATTAATCATAAGGTTTAGCTGTCTAAAATTATAGAAAAAATATATAAAAGCATAAGGAGTGCCGTTATTATTCAGAAATTAAATAAATTATTTTAAATATTAATTTGATTAATAAATATTTCAGATAATAATCTAGTTCAGATAATAAGGAGTGTCGTCATTTTTCAGAAATTAATTAAATTATAATAATCTAGTGTAACTTAAACCTGAAACAAATATTATATTTGACTTCTGTCATTATAATAAATTCTTAAATCCCATTACAAATAATCCATTTCAGATTTAATCAGGATTAAGTTCGATCACATTTTAAGCATTGGCTCAATAGTGGTTGGCAGCGGTTAACATTGCTCAGTCAAACTGTTGGATGGTTGCGCGCTGCGGTGGTGCTGCTAACGGCTGTTTAATGAACAGACATTCCATTTAGCACTTGATCCGCTGCTGGATCTGTTCATTAGCAAGTCGAGCGACAGCACGACGAGTGGGCTGTTGCTTAAGCGTGCCGTGAGATACGGTAAGAACTGAATTTGGAATCGGAATCGAAATCAGTCATATATTTAATTAATTGTTTGGCATTTGCTACGGCACTCGTGTGCTGTTAATGGTCATGGGCTTTATAGTGGGTATACTTTGAAATCGCTACGCTACACTACGATGTCTATCAGACAAACATAGATATGATACCTAGAATTTGATTCTGAAATAGGGCCGTTTTATGCCAGCTGTATGAGCCAATGTTGATTTCTATCCACGGCAATAACAAGAGCTCCAAATTGTTTGCAGTCGCATGTTCAGGAAGTTGCTTTGGCTACCTTTTGTGGATTCAACAGAATTTCAAGAGCTCCGAATGAAGTACGTGAACCAGCCCACAGTCGGTGTTGTGAAAGGGGGAGTGTGTGGGGGGAGGCCGTTGGGGCATGATAATAAAGCAAACACTGAAGGTCATTACCGGAAAAACGGGTTTCTGTTGTCTGCACCACCGAAGTGAGTAAGCATTTAGCATTAAAATACCGTTGGGATTATGGCACTGAATATGCATGGGCGTTCGCCTTAATGGCCAACGCTTAACGCTGTCAGTTGCCAGTTGCCAGTTGCCAGTTGCCGGTTGCTAGTTACTAGTTGCCCCTTGCTAGTTACCAGTTGTTGTTCCAGTTGCCCCCATCAAAAAAGGCAGCAGCAGCAGCAGCAACTGCATCTGCATAAATTATGCGCCCAGAGACATTTGCAAATTGTCATTCGACAGAGCATCTACGGCGACGACGCAAATGATGATGATGATGATAATGATGATGATGGGGATGACATGCCAATTGAAGCCCACGCCAAGACAACGCCTCACAGCTGCTAGCTGATTTTTGTTGTCGCTAATACTTAACTGCATTTTGTAAAAGGTTAACACCGGCTACTTGCATAAAGTCGATGTAATATCACGACATTAAATGGCGTCGCAATCGGTAAGCTTAAATATGAAGTAACACTTAACTAACAGATTGTTGATCGAAAATGTGTTTGAATTGGGAAACTGATATATAGATATATATGTACATATATTTATATTATTCAATGATATATGTCTAAAAATAATAATTAATCTTTTATAATTATAGATATTCTACTACTTCAAAAAGAAACTAGCACTTAAAGTTATTAAACGAACCTGTTTGAAACAGGAATTTAAAAAAAGTTTCTTTAAACCGTTAAGATCTGGGCTTATCTGCAGTACGAGCACGTTCAAATCATAAGCTAACCATACAAAATTGGCGTCCAATTGTTTATCAAATGACAATCTTAATTGATTTAAGTTGATTGATTGAATGAATTGTAATTTTTTAAAAATATTAAATATATAATATCTAAAAAATATTTTAAAAATATCTCCAGTTCTATGCCAAGCTTAATTTATAAATTCCATAAATCTCTTCAAACTGTAACAGATATTAGCATAAGAATTAGTCAGCCGACATAGGCTTAAATAATCTATAATATAGTTGCATCACAGATTATAAATCCTCACCTCGTGTGATTATGACTAGTTCCTATCAATAGGCCGAGTCAGTTGAAAAGAATTCTCGAAATTCTTGCTGCCTAAGAGCTACTAAATTTCCATAATTTCAGACTTTTAGCTACACAAATTTGTTATGGCTCCTGCTAAATGTAACTGTAAGTGGCATCAATGGACCAAGAGCTAGTCGCTAACCGGTTAGGCACTTCTTACACAGGCTTACCAAGAAGCAGCAAGAAATGTCAGCTTTTATGATTGGTTATTTATGCGCAGTCAATGGCACAATCCCCCAAAAACCAAATGATGTTAATGTTGAGTGTTGGCTGTAGGCTGTTAGCTGTTGACTTCTTGCTGTTGAATGTTGACTGTTGGCGATGCCGTTCTTTTCTAACCGTTAACTGGCCAGTGCAACAGCATTTGAAATGCAGACAGATGAGTCTGCGGACACGTTGCAACTTTCTACAAAAACGAGGAAAAAACGAGTTGAGTGGCATCATTTGCTTTTTACAGCATGGCTACGCCCAACAGTCCAAGTTGGTGTCCGAGCACAAGTCGCCCCACAATTGAATGCTTCAATGGAGCAGAAAACGTTGGGTAGCAAAAACGTCGCGGCAACTGCAACTTGCAACTTGCAACTTGCAACTGACTGCATGCTCCTCGCGTATGTCAGTCGCTGCTGATTTGCTGCAAATGTCACTGCAAATGAAGCTCAAGTTAATTTGCTTAAGCGTAGCCTCGCCCGGCTGCCTGGGGCATGACCATTTCCACTTGAGCGTAACGCAGCGCATGCTAATTTATGCATTAATTTCGGTTGATAACCAACAAAAGCGTCAGGATTTGGCGAAAGAGCACAACTTAATTGAGCGCATAGCTGAAGCAAATTGCAATTTAGCCAGACAATTAATTTGTCAAAACTAAACCGGCTCGCCGTGGAGGCTGTGCTGGACTGTGTGATCAGTGCCAGTGCCAGTTGCACCACCACAGCTGCTGCTCCGAGATAACTATAGACTATACTCGTTGGCAGATGTCGCAACTTTCACCTTGACTGGTTGCCAAATTGAAGTCAAGCATCCGCAGCGTCGACGTCGTCACAACTCTATGACAAATAATAATCACTTAACAAAATCTGACGCATTTAATTAGATAACTAACTTCGCTTGGAGCGCTGGACTCGTGATGTATTCAGCTCAGTTTGCGCCGAGACAAAGAACTTCCCTTCACAAATGCGAATCATTTGCTTATTTGCATTTCAAAGCCATCCAAATTGAACAAAGACAACTGCAAAAGCCATTGAAAACTTCAGCCTTTTCGTACCTAATTAGCGGGAACGCGTCGTAAGCATAATAAATATTCAAAGATACGGCAATAGAAATGCGAAAATCGAAATACGAAATACGAAATGTGATCACAGCATGAAAGTTGGAAGCAAACAAATATCTATTATTGATTGAAAGTTGAACGAACTGCGTAAAGATTGTAAATTGCTAGCCATATAGCTAATAATTATGGGCTTTTAGACAAATAGAACTACGTATAAAAACTCGTGACTGGATGAATATCTTCTATGTCAGAATCAAAACAATTAAAAGAACACAATATCTTAAGTTTTGTTTATTTTCAGTTTTTAGCATAGTCTAAGTCTAGTTCTTTTGTATGGTGACTTTTGACTTACTTTTGTATACCGTTGTCTGGTCACGAAATTTGTAACGCATAGAAAGAGTAGTTATATATTCTTGAGCTTTGATCAGGCTTCATTCAAGTTACTCATTTTCATGCAAACTAGTTTAATTTTAAACGTATTATTAAAAATTTTGCATAGCTATTTTTACACTCTCTTTACAATCGAACCATTAAGTCATATAACTGTTGTGAGAAAGATCGAACAGAATGCATAGCTAGAATTACGTATTTTAATACGTTTCTCAACATACATCTCTCAATATAGGACAACGTTATGATATGGCTTTTAGGAACGGCAGATTTGATTAATGCTTTGAGTAATCTTTTCACTCAGATATGCGCATTCACTTATAAATGAGATCGTGGAAACTGTTTACGATGCTTAAGATTCACACACTTATGAAATGCAAGTAAACGTAAAGTGTTTTTAGCAAATGCTTTTGTTTAACTAAACCGCTATTAAGATGCCAACAAGTCACAAACATTGCAAAAATGTAATAAAAGACTTCGAGATGCTATAATGGCTAACAGCGACTGAGAAGAAGATGTGCATATAATTGTGACGCTCACTGTGCGTGGCAATGGCATAGTTAGCACGGCTCGCTGTATGCATGTATGTAGATAGCCCGGGGTAGATACAAGTTAGAGGCTGGCTGCCCCAGCACCTCCAACTTAATTACGCCCATGCATTGAAGAGAAAAAAGCAAAAGTAGCGGAATTTTTCAGTTTCATTGGCAGCCAGGCATGACGATTAAGTTGGGGGAGGGCAACGGGAACGGGATCGACCCAGCTGCCAGAGATGCCCAAGAAACTGGGCTTGATATGGGGGAATAGAGCATGTGGCATACCAACGCACGAAAATATCATAACTTTAAATTAATTAAAAGCTTGGGCTTATATTGTATAAGGCATCTAAATATTTGTCTCGCTTTCTGCCATCTCTGAATTGAGCTGTGGCTTTGTTGTCGCTGCCACACACTAAACATAAATCAAATGACGGTGAAAACCGTTAAACATGTGGCATTCGAATCATAGGCGTTTGTCCCCTTCCCCCTGTGGTGCAGCCACCCGCCTAATCAATGCACTTTTGTTGAGTGAAAATGTTTATACGCAGACGCCTGCATGGAAATTAATTTTCATTTTCTTGTGTGTGATGTGGTAGAATCTACGGCGGGTAAGGGAGCTCCTCCTCTAACTGCTTGGCGACTTCCTCATTTATGGACTTCGCCATACAGAGAGAGAGCTGCTTGAGCCGCGCATGCAACAGTTTTACATATATAATTAGACCTATATCATTATGCATGTATATGCATCGGATTCTCTCTGTGCGTGCACCCCTTGTGGCTATTATTAGCTATGCATCCCGCCTCCCCTGACCCTCCTGTAGTCGGGCCCCTTAAGTGTTCAGTTCCGCTTGTTGTCTGTGCGACACATGCGGATGCTGATTGCGTATCAAAAAATGCATTCGTTAGAACTGCTGCAATAGGCGGCAATTGCATAATACGAGCCAGAGTCTAACTAGCTGGAAAATGATGTCACCTTGTCACCCGAATGATGATGCAATTCTCTGTACGGAAGAGTTGGCCTAATTGTAATAGACAGCATCCTGCAGGCTGCAATTGGAACTTAAATAAAACATTTAACGAGACTTTCTAAATGGACAAACGTAGCTAGGTGCTATTTTATATATTCCTTATTTGTCAAATAAAAATATAAAATTTACCTTGAATAGCATATAAATCTGTCTAATAATTTATTTGATATTCAAAGTTAATTTGCTCGTTAAATTGTCGACAATTGATGTGAGGAAAATAAGTTTGAGCAGAGTCAATAAATTCCTTTGAATTGAATTTGAATAAATATTGAAAATTCTTAAATAACTCCAACTCTCTACAAAATAATTATTAATATAAATGTTATGTACAGTAAAACTTTTGTTTCCTGAACTAATAGTCCTGATTACAAGTTTTAAAAAAATTATGCTATCACTTTTCAATTGTCTGTGCAATCTCAATTGCATTCACTGTGCTATAAGCAAACGATTTTAGCTTCGCTTTCATTGCAATTTAGTTAATTTGAATAGCAAACTCCCTCGCTCAAGTCCATTTGCTTTGACTTTGCATTGATGACATAAGTTCGTAAATAAAGTACATCAACGTTCATTGCCATTGCTTTCACCCCAAGTACACAGACATTGTTAAAGCTGTTGATGTCGATGTGGTTGTTGTAGTTGTAGTGGGGGCTCGCCTAACATTAGCCCCTTGTGCCTTTAACATTGAATTAGCAGCGCCCACGTCTCCAACACCTCTTTGACCACGCATTCATCTGCGACCTTAGCCTTCGCATAAGCAGCAACATGAAATCGTGTCAATCGACGAACGGATACCACATATATAATATTGAGCTGTCGTTGCACATATGCAAAACTCTTTGATAAATATTTTCTATTTATAGGTACGATCGCAACACAATTCAGATCCATCTGATGACCCTTGGTTATATCTTGTTCCACTAGCTCATTATACCCGTTTTCACTCACAGCACACGGTATACAAATAACCCAAGGCACATGCAAAAGACGCACATTATTATAATATTATTACAAATTACCCGGAGGCAGCACAAAGCAAATTCAGTCGTTATTTGCTTTGCAGCTAAGGCTGAGGCTAATGCCACACGATCTCTTACATATTTATGGTATTTTCAGCTTCTTCAAATTTTGTTTTTGTTTGCTGGTTTTACAGTAGCGAGATACATTTGATTATAAATTTGTATAGCTGTGCGCCTTTTGACCTCGTCGTATTGCAAAATATGCCGTTGATCGTTCAATTTCTGCAGCAGGCGGTAAATTTATTGTTGAATTTGTTTTGGCTGCCTTTCGATCGCTTTACAGAGTCTAGCGGTACAAACCGGTCAAGAGCCAGATATAAAACATTTATGGAGCTATCGTTTAGCTGAAGAGCTGCAAAAAGGCAAAGCTAAGACTAAGATGAAGATGAAGTCAAGCAAAAAAGCTTAAACTGAACTTTGAGGCCAATGGCTGGGCATTAGGCTGATGTATGTGTAATGCATTTAAATACATATACACATACATATACACTAGTCGGCATAAATATTTTGACGAAATTTATTTTTTGCTTTCGATGCTGGCATTGCTGAGATCCGCTAAGTAATGGTGACAAAATTATAACTAAAACAAAGATACTATCAATAGCTCTATGCGTGTCAATTTTTATGTCGTTAGCCTTTTGCATTGTCATTTTGCTGATAAGAATGCATGCAAATATCGAGTTTCAGCGCGGCATAATTATTTTGACGAAATCATTGACAAAATGTGTCTTCACTTTTGGGCGCGTGTCAACCAAAAAACTTGTATATTCAACTTCAATTATCGTTAAAAAACGTGAAAAAAATAAAAAAATTATTAAAATGTTTTGGTAGTTGTTAAAAACAATAGGCAAAACAGCGGAGCTAAGTTTGCAGATAAGATCAGCAATGGTAGCAAAGTTTACCGCTGAATAAAAAATAACAGGCATTGCAAGTGAATATTAGATATCTCGTCAAACTGTGCACTATCAAATTAATAAGTTTAAAAAACATAAAGTATTAAAAACATAAAAAGATTAGGTGCCAAACGTAAAACGTATGATATTGATGACCGAGTCCTGCTACGTGAATTTAAAAGAAAATGTTCTTCTGAAGCTTCAAATGCTGCAGATCTTTTCAATTTGACAGCCGAGACTCTAATCAATGAGCGAATCGTCAGACGACGCTTAAAAGAAGAAGAATTCGGCATTTTATAGCCAAGGACATGCCGTTTATATCAAAGCAAAGTAAGCCTAAAAGGCTAGCCTTCGCAAAGGAACATGTTCTAAAGCCAAAAGAGTTCTGACGAATTGTTTTGTGGACAAATGAGAGCTCCTTTAAGTATAATTGATACAAAAAGAAGGCGCAGGCAAAAGAGACGTCCTATTTGCTAAAAAGTGAGTCATGGTAGAGGGTCTGTTATGTTCTGGTGATGTGTTGCATTCTATGGGTTGGCTGACTTCATTCCTGTCACCGGATTGATGAACCAGGGCCAATAATTGAGAGTGTTGAATGCTAACACATTCTCTTCCGAAGATAATCTTCTAGGAGAGTCACTTATTCTGCAACAGAATAATGCCCCATGCCATAAAAGCAGGATGGTCACGAAATTTTTGAAGGATGTTGGCGTCAATACTCTTGACTGGCCACCACAATGTCCAGACTTAAATGTCATTGAAAACGTGTGGTCCCTCATTAAACGAAACTGAATTGCTTCTTTGCATAAAAGCAAAGAAGAAACCATTTATGAGACAACTTCCCTTTGGAACGAGGTGTCCTCGGATATCATTGAAGCTTTAGTGAACTCAGTTCCAAGACGGCTGCACAAAGTCATTAAAGCTAAAGGGGACTACACGTTCTATTAATCGAAATAATATTTTGAAGACTTTTCTTGTTTAAGTTGCTATTTTATTAATAATCATCACCCGTCAAAATACTTATGCCAACGGCTGAAAATCAATTTAATTCATATTTTTGTCTGTTTCCATGAAATACTTTTTGTTTAATTATTTTTGAGTTGGTATAGCCGAGATGTAAAAAAAGAAAAAAAAATTTGTAAGTTCTATAAAGTCAGTAAAAAGTTATAAGCAAAAACACATCACTATAATTTCGTCAAAATATTTATGCCGACTAGTGTATATAGGCGCATATGTAAATTGGCTGCATAAAAATAATTGCACATATGACCTTTGTTTTAGCTGAAGCCAAAGCCTTCCCCTTGAATGTTGCTGCATTGTTTATTTGCTTGCATGTCTGGCAATATGAAAATATTTTGATTGTCTGGCCTTTGGCAGTGGGAAAGAGTTTAAGCCCGAGCTAGACACATGGAACGCATGCAACACTGTGCGCATAAACAACGAATCAATCAAGCGACGCCACCAACGCCAGCGACGCCATCGACGCCATCTTCAGTCCGTGCGCATGCCTAGAGGCGCCACGTTTAATGCAGCTCTTCTATAAGTGGCTAATTATGTTAGATAGCCTGGTTGATAGGGCCCTGCGGCTGTCCATTAGAGGGCAAACGCATTTAATTGTAATAAACGCGGAAAGCGCAGGCATTATAAAATTATTATAATAAGTAGTGCATCAGCTACCAGAAGAGAGTATCCCATAGATACAGATGCAAATGCAAATGTAGATGCAGTGAGTTTGTGTTGTTCACAAGACGCACAGCGAGCTGAAAAGCAATTGAAAACATTCAAGTGCTAGCTGATCTGCATAAGTGAACGCCACGTAATAGATACGCAGCGCGCCAGATGGATTGTATCTGCATCTATGCACAAATATATATATGTGTGTATATGCAAAAGTATCTGCAAGAACGCAAACGTCGATGGCCGTTACGGGGTCGTTCATCTTGATGGGAGCGTGGAAGCGTTTTGATGACTGACTGCCTGTAATGCGGAAAGCGCGTAGCACGCAAAAAATACTCCGATATACATATATATATATATATATATATATATATAATATATATATATATATACATTTTTATGTGTATAAAATGTGCAAGTATCTACAAGATACTTGGTGCGTTAGGCAGCTGCAAAAGCTGTCCCAGGTCTCAGTCGCACACGCTCACAATGACAGCCATTGAAATTTTCGGCTTGGCATAATTTGATCAGTATTCTCTCTCCATTGGAGCTCGCCAGCCAGCCAGCCAGTCTGCGCTGTGTGTACTCATAATAGTTATAATAATGAGCAGGAAGTTTCAGAAAACACCAAAATCGGCTTATAGCATTAGGCGTCAGTGTTATATGACAGACGGACACACACAGAGAGACAGATGACAGACAGACAGACGGACAGACTGGTAAATAACAAAGCCTAAATTAAAACTTAGCCGAGATGCTTTGGCGATAATTAAAAGCGAAAACTGTTACAAGGCTTAATTTGTCGGGTTGCATAAGCAGGCTGCATCTGTATCAATTACACATTCCCACTAATTGCAGCAAATAAGTTCGAATCAAATTTAGTTTCGTTATTTAATTTAATTAAAAACTTTTTCGACGGTTGCCAATCAAACGTGAGGCGATAGATATTGAAAGCATATCATTCAATTGAATCTGGCTGCGCCGTGTGCTGTGTGTGCTGTGCAGCAAGCGGAAGTTAAAGTTTAAATTTTATATTTTCCATTATATTCATATTCGGCTGAGATGAGGTTTTCCAATAGCTCCAACTGCGGAAGTCTGTTCAAATTTGGTTGCCCAGTAGCAGTGGCAGTGGGCAGGCAAGCAGCGTCGGGCTGGGTAAACGAGTTTTCAATATTTAATTGCACAAAATTGTAATTGCGCTTAATTGTTGCGCAAACAAGCCGGCTACGCTGACTCAATGCGTAGAGATCTGTTATAAACATATATATTATGTATATATATGTATAAATACATGTAGATATTTTTCTTATAATTGGCTTTGGCAAGTTGTGAGAAAAACCAATACTCAATCTTAATCTCACGTGGGCATTGGAACCTGGTGCTGGTCATGTCACGCAATCGCTGACGATATGTAAGACTCTGAGTGTGCCTCTGACTCAGCGGAAAATGCTAGGGTTTAGCTGAAGCGACATGTTGGAAGTGGTTGTAATTTTAAAGTTGTCTACGAGATTTTCTTTAACTTTTTACTTCATTTTAAGAACGAGCTAATACGCAATTCTTAAAGGTGTTTACTTGTGTAGGATAAGAGTTAAGATATTTAATTATGATTTCAGAGTGATACTCTGGTTTGATAGAACCACATTTGAATCAAAGGATATATTTCTGTAGATATATGACTGTAGAAATACTAAACTAAACTATATTTTACATTTGTTTAATTTCTTGTCAGGCGTGGGGAGTTGCCTAGCACGACTTGAGCAGGTTACACAATCGTAGAGAGAATGTTTGCCCGTGGCCAAGCTCTGCTCTCTGCTACTTCAACTGCATATGCAAGCAATTGTGAAATGTATTTAAGCTCTTAACACCCACACTCAGTCACGAACAAAGCACATATCCCGCTGCACTTTAAACTACTTTCAAAATGTTTTCACTTGCTGCAGCCAGTGGAGGCACAACACACCTTAAAATTGCCTACCCAACATGAGCTAGGCTAAGACGAGGCTGTGGCCGGTTTGAGTTGCCACCAGCCATCCGCCAACTGCTGCAATTTGTAGAACGTGCTGAGAGTGTATTTAAGCTGTCGACGAGACGACGAAAAAATGGTGGTAAAATATTTAGAATTATCTGAGGCAAATTTGGAAAGCGGCGCCAGGGCTAGCTCTATGCTGCGTGCTGCACGTGCCGCACAAGTCACATGAATCACGCGATCGATTCGAAAGGGGCCACTAAATCATGGCCGGACGGACGTTCGATTCGGAGTTGAAATTGCTGGCAATCTGGCTACAAAAATAAAGCTTAGGCGAAAGGAGCGTGACTATGAAGGATTTACACATGGCTATAAATCGTATATATTGCGAGGGGCAACGTTGCCCTGCAACATTGCAACAGCAACAGCGGAGCAAAAGTCGCTGTAACAAAAGCAAATGCCGGCAATCGGAGTCGTTTTTCTTATTGATTAGTCGATTTTATTTCTGTTGTCCGAGCTTTGCTCTTTTGTCGGCTTGCAAAATCGTGGCTTGTAATTATTGGCCATTATTATTGGGTCTAAATGCGCCAGACATTCACCAATAGCCGGAACTGAAGCATCGACGGTGCTTGCACACTGCAGCCTGGCCAAGTAAATAGGAAACCGGCAGCCACGTTGTTCACGCTTCAATGAGTTAATAATCGATGCGGCTTTGTTGTTGGCTGTTGTTTCGACAATTATGCGAATAAAATTGCAACAAGTGCAAAAATGAATTCAATTAGAAACCGGAGAGACCGCAGCCTGTTGCCAGACACTTAAGCAATACCCTGGAAATTGTGTTTCCATGCAAATGACAGCTGTTTCACATTTACATCGAATGGCTAATCAATGCAAAACAAATGGAAGTTCTATTGAAAATCAAGTCAACTATGAAAGAGAACGCTGCGAGCACAAAGAGAGATAGAGTTAGGGTGAGAGAGAGAGAGGAACATAAACCAGTTGTACCTTTAGTCATCGAGATTGCCACGAAAATTATAATGAGCAAGCGAGTAGGAGACATGTTCGGACGTGTGAAGCGGCGATGAAATCATGCAGACAGTTCCCAACCGCAATTCAAGGTTGCGGATATTCGTAAAGCCAAGACCCAAAAAAAGTTAGCACCGCTAAGTTGTCAATATATTAGCCAGGCTCAAAGTTATTTCACAATTAGCCAACGTCAACAATAAATAATATCGAGCAATACGAAACCCAATAAGTAAAAGTATACAAATTAAAAATTATTCGACTGAAAGATACCCTGCTCGAAATTGAAACATTATTAAATGAAAATGTATCTTATCTGCAGTCGCAAAGTATACACATATTTAAGTATATATAGCTAAATATCCCTAAGTATTTTCTAGATAAATGAGAATGATTAGGTAGATAGTTCAATAAGTTTACCAATTGAACATATCTTACCCATTTGGCTTGCACTTACAGGGTATTAAAACTGAAAGTGATTTCTTAGGGCCAGCCAAGCAAGACGACAGCGATAAAATGAAAAACATGCAGCTTAAAGATACAAACATTTTGTTGCTTACCGAAGTGCAGGCAATAAACTTTACGTAAGCGCCCAGTAGATGCGCTCGAAAGTGTTTCGCCATGGCGCAAAGGCCCTAAATTGACAGCTCATTTTTATTTTGGACAAAATTATGACTATTTGCTGCCGCTGTCAGTTATGTCAAATGCGTATCTATCGACACAATTCGTTGACCCACATGTCGCTGGGTCGACAACTGCTCGGACGGACGGACCCATTAGGCAGTCATTACAGCGAGCCAAGAGATCTGAGAAATTGAACCCGAGAGACACTCAATCCGATATGAGTTCGTAATGCCGCAGATCGTCAGGCATTTCAGTCGAGGCTCGAAGCGATTTTACTGTTCTTTTTGATTGATATGCTAAGAAGTGGCTTTCAGATTGTATCTCAATATATGTATGTATCTAAATCTGTAAATGTGTGTGCATGCTGCCTCAACCTCATTTACAGTTGTGTGCCGGCTTTGTCTGGGGGCTAGCCTTTCTCAATAGGCATTCATTGTATTGTCCGCAGCGGCTTTTCTTCCGCTTTTAACGGTTTATAATTGAAATTGTAATTCAATTTATATTGCCTGGCTGCTTTGTTTGCAACACTTTGCTACACTTTTTCAATTACATTCAATGCACATTAGAAAATGTCTGCTCGGCTCGAAAGTGTTGCCAAGAGTGAAAGATGCAATCACAGCCTCAGCTCCAGATACATTTGTATCTCCATCTGCATCTGCATCGGCAACTGTAGCTGCAGTTCACTGGCGTGTTCGGCTCAGCAACTGCGCGAATAAATTCGATATGATTGTACGGTTTTTTTCTTGATTTTTGTTTGTTGTTTAATATTAAATTTCATGCACTTACACCAACTGCAGCAACAATATTGAACAAATAAATGAAAAAAAGGCAATGGAAACAACTGAAACTGTTTTACAATGGCGTCTTTTGCAATTAAGAACGCTTTCATTTTTCACTTTTCTTCTTGCATTTTCTCATTCAAGCCGAAAAACGTAAAACTTTTACTGAATATAATTGAATTAAAATTAACACACACACACATACATATATACACCCACAGCACAGCCAAAGATACAGATACAAATCATCATCACGATCTGTGCACGCAGATCTTCCAAGCATCTCAAGTGTGGCTGGTAATGGATATGTATATAAAATGTTATAATATTAATAACTCCAAACGCAAGTTGAGGTGAAATTTCTTTTCCACTCGCATAATTTAAGTGAAACAGTTCGGAAAAATATATATTTACTTATTTGAAAGACAGTCCCCAATTTCCCTAACCAGAGTTGCTCCATATGAAGTGTGAGAGCTATTTTCAAAAATAGATCGAAAAATGCCAGCAGACAGTTTTAAGAATATTAAGAGAACGGAATCAATGCAATTGAAAATGTTTCCATCGGTCGCATAAAGTACCAAAGCCGAAGCTGAAATGATAAGCCCCACAGACAATCGCAGCCATAACAATAATGAGGGTCGTCGTGCCGCTGCTCGCAAGAGTTCTCCTTCAATTATTTACAATTTCATATTGATTTGTAGGCAGTGCCCTATTTCTTTTGTGTGGCGTGGAGTGAGATGGCAGGGATGGGAATGGGAATTGGGGAGCACTTCAATTATCAGTCGATGCATAATTAAGTGCAGGCCCCCGTTTTGACCCCGACTCGAAAGCTGAGGGTTAAGCTGATGTAACAGAGGCGACCAACGGATATGCCACACCGGTTGCTGCACGCGTTTTGCATGCGTTTAAAAACGCTTGCGCAACAGTCGCCCGCAAGGTGTGTTTCGTAGAAAGTGTCGCCGCATTTGTGGCATAAATTAACTAATTTTATGACAACGCTTCAAAGTCATGTGGGCACCCGAATAATATACGTGGAATTGCTTATTGATATTGATACAAAAAAAAAGAAACAAAGAGCAGCAATTGCAATTTTCCACCAACATTCGCACCTTTCGTTCTCCACCTTTCAATCAAGCGAAGAGCTTAAGGTATTTTGATTAATATGTAGTCAGCGTTTGCTGAATTCGTTTTTATTTTTTGCTGTTTGTTTCTTTTTGGCAATTAATTGTTATGCGTTTTTAATGCCACTTTGCTTTAAAAAGCTCGAAAAGGTGTATATTATATAAGCCCTATATATGCATATATGTATTAAGATATATAGACTATATAATAATCACATGTTTTCAGTGCGCACTTTAAAGTTTTGCTGCGTTTTGGAATTTTGCCTTTTGTTTGAATTTTTATTTAACGTTACTTTTGTTTTTGCTTTTGCTAAAAGTGTACATATGTATATAAAAAACTAAGAAACAAAACTTTCTCCCTCGCTTGTCGTGCCAAACTTGACGCACAAAAAGCAACAAGAAAAACAAATAAAAAAATGGTAAAAAAAAGAAAAAAAATATATATGAAGAAATGTACAACAAGCAGATGATTTACAGCATAAATAATGAAATGGTCATTGTGGGCTTTGAGTTATTTGCCAAAGAGTCAGCGAGACAACACGAACATAATAAATAAAAGACAAAAAATAACAACAACAAGTGTGAGACAGGAAATCGAACTTTATTGGAAAAGAAATTATCATATATGAAAACGAATTCGCATGGATCCATTTCAGTTGTTTCAGCAATTCAGTGCCGATAAGCGCTGTTCCATATGTAGATATGTGAGTGTATGATTGTCTATCGCATTGACTGAATAACAAAAGTAAACAAGAGTCAGCGTATACTTTTTCGAAACTGTTATTCCTTACTATCATAATAAGTCAGCAAATCCAGATATTCTTAAAGTTTCTTTTACACCATCAAACATTTTTATTATCAAATATAGAGTAGAAAACTAGAAAACTAATTCTGCATATCAAATGTATACGATAAATCATTCAGCTAATTGAATCTATCACGTTTCGTTAGCGCGCGTTTTCTGCGCGTCTTGGAAACGGTTTAGCAAAAATCACACAAACATTTTATATAGTCAACTCATGTGTAGAGACAGGAGTTGCATTTACGAACATTGGCTTATGTAAACAACAAAGCCAGACAATGTAAATATTTAATAAACAATGAAAAAATTAAAGTGCGTGATTTGAAAATGTTTAAAGTCGCAACGAAAAAGAAGAAACTAAAAGTGAAAAGTTGCGGCGTTTTATTGTGCATAATTATTTCGGGCCGAGCTAGCTTGAAATTTGACTTCGTAACTTTCAGACACGACTCTTGTACTGCCCTACCCACCCACGCTGCTCTCCTCTATCATAATCACACAACCCAAATATCTAACTTAGCAAATTGTTATATCAACAAACAAAGTTCGTGTTCAAATGCAGTTTTTCGTATCATTGGCAAACTTTTTGTGCATTTGCTTGTTTGTTGCAATTTAAACAAATGTTTTTTAGTATTTAATAATGTATATATAATGCTTACTGTACGTCTGTATGTTATAAATATCGCAAAAGAAATTTAAATGCAAATTTATAGCTATTTCTTTTTGTTTTACTTTGTTTTTTTCCTACGCGCAAACACGTTTTGTGAAAGCGTCTGCTATTTAAATACATGTTGCATTTGTTGTTGGCTCGCGAGCAAATAGTTAATATATATATTTATATGGCATATTGTTGTTGCTCGTATTGCGGTCGAAGTATCCATCAATGATGATCGAACCGATGATTGGCAAGACGCATCGAGATCTTTCGCACAAAAGGCAAACGCCTAGAAAAACTCGTTTATACAGCTAATTTTTGTTGTTGCCCGTTTTGACATTTTCTTTTCTTTTTCTTTTGGAAAAACACACAACTTTAGCCAAGAGGACGGCGACTTTCAATGGCAGTCTTCACCTTAAACTAAATGTTGTTGCTCCCGAAGTAATTGGCATTACAATCTTTTCATTCATAAGTATTTGTAATGGAACCCACACTGTTGAGCTCATCGCTTGAACAGATGCCCCATGCGGAGAGACCGCAACTGGCAAAGGTCAAACATTTTAAGAGAATTGGCACACCTGAGTTACAATAGCTAATGTTGCTCGAAATAAGTAAATTATTTTTTAATGTTTAAAAAACTCTTTGTACAATTTTTTATTTATAGTTTATTGAATTATTAGCAATAAAGAAATGTCATTTCATTTTAAGTAGATTTTACTAATTATTTTAAATATACAATTTAACCAAATACTAAGAATTTGTAACTGTAACTTTGTTCAAGATTTTTGTATATATTTTTAAGTTTTTTTTTTATAATGATCCATTTGATTAATTTGCCTTTACTCTAATGCTGATCTAATTTCTTAAGCCATTTGATCCCCTGAGCTGTATATAATCTTAAGCTCGTATTACAACGAAATGCTTTGATGCCGGCATTCTCATGGGAAAGCTATAATTCTCAAATTTTCATTGCTATTTTGAAAAATAAACTTAAAAATTGATTACATATACATATAAAATTAATAATCCATCGAATAGAATTTACTTTAACATTTTCATTGACATAATTAACACACATTTATTAAATAAAATAAAAATGTATTAATTAAAAATATAAAAAAAAAATATTTATAAAGTAAATTATATATACTTTTTAGAAATATGTTTTTCAACTTACCCGCTGGGTATTTTTACAAACTGGCAGAAAAATATTAAAACCAAAAAAGTGCAAAAAAAATCCAAAAATTTTACAGCGTCAGCGTCGAGAGCACAAAAATGCGCCCGCCAGGTAAATAAAGTGTATCCAAGAAATTCTAGACGAGTTGTGCTTGTGTGTGTGTGTGTGCAAATGTGCTTTTGTTTTAGATGAAATGTGAGACCGGCAGTGGAAGCACGTTGAAAGTGCCTACAAATATTGCTGGCAGCAGAGTTTGATTATGAAACTTCAGTCAACACTTTTAACAGTCTTCATGAACTTTGTGCCAATGCTGGTCAACAAGTTGTTGCTGTTGTTGTTGTTGTTGTTGTTGTGGTTGGATTGCACTCGTTAACTGGTTTTAAGGCTCTGGCTAAGTAGATCCAAAGGGTCCGCTCGATACCCTGCGATTGTTATGGCTGTCTATTGTTTGTGTATTTTGCAGTTGTTATTGTTTTTCTTGCTGCGGTTTTAAATGACTCACAGACGTTGGCGGGGACTGTTTGGAGAGTTCCGGTATTGATATCGATATCGGTATCGATTTCAATGCGTTCAAAGTCAACTTTTTCTTGCTGAAACTTTTATTTCTTTTGTTTTTTATTGTTACTTCTGTGGCTTAGAACTTGTCACGGATTTTATGTGAACATTTGTAAAAAAAATTTAAAGTAAACAAATTTGTTTGTAGGTATCACTGGCACATTCTCCTTCTCCTCGAAAACTTATATTATTTGCTTGTTAATTTGATTCGGTTTTGTTGTTGTTGTCGATTTTTCTCGATTTTATATTTGTTTTTTTTTTTTTGTCGTTTAGAAAGTGGGTTAAATTAAACGGCGCGTCTTGGCTACGCTTTATGCAAAGTATTTCTCATATGCATGCACAGGTCTCGCGCTTTTTTTTTGAACTTGTTAGATCCGTGATTTATTTCGATTTTTTGCAAATATCAACTTCATTCAACTTTGTAATCTTCGTGTTGCTTTATCTCTATCTCTCTCTCTTTTTTTCTTTCACTTCGTTAGCTTCATTCAGTTCGCAACTTTCTTACATACAACTTGATATTCCGCTTGAGACGTTTGCACTTCTTCGCGTTTCACACGCAACTGAATGAAAAGCAAACGATCGGCCAGAGTGCGACCCGAGAGTTTCGGGCTGAGACACTATTAAGCTGCAGCAGCAGCTTCGCATAGGTGAGAGTCTCTCAGAGAGAAAGAGAGACCTGCAGCGACGAAACAACAGCACAAAGACCAAGACAAGGTAAGCTTGCAGCTTTTTAACGGTTTTCTTTTGTAACATGCGCTCTCCGAAGTGATTACTTCAGTTTTACGTCAGCTACGAAAGAGAATGAGAGACGAAGAACAAACAGAACAACTTGTTTGGCTTCTGAACGATCATTGGGGCTGCATTCAATTTATACAAGTGTGACCATGAATAAAGACTCAATAAATACTAATTCTATTAATCGGTATATACTAGCACATTTTTCTTAACGGAAATGCAAGACTTGAATTACCAAACATATTAGATTGATTTTAAATTTATTTTTATAGTTGATGGATAAATATCTATGTATATGTACATGCCATAAAATCCAAGTAACGTTTTCAATTCAATTTGTATTGGCTAGTTTTATTTCAATACTAAGTTAAATATTTTTATTTAATACAATACAAATTTGTATAAGGATTTGTGTTGTTACGCTTGTTAGTGAAATTCTATATAAAAATACATTCTTGTATTCTATAGCAACAGCAATTTCAAATATAACTGTTGACCGATGGCAAGGTTGCATGTAAATATCGATATTTTCCTAATGGCGTTGCTCAAACTTGCCATAAAATCAGCAGCCAAATGAACCAAAAGGCTTGCGACTCTCTCTCTTTATCTGTCAATGAAACTGGCTGGTTTGTTATCGATAAGTAATAAGCAGCCATACAAAATGAACTAGTTCAGTGCTGTTTTTCGAGAAATCCAAGGTGTTTGAACCAATAATACAGCTGCTGACAAGCAAAATAATAATTCTCAGTTTATTATACAAAAATGTAAAATCGGTTAAACGGCATCCCAGTCAAAGTAAGAAATGAAAAGTTGGTGTGTCTAATAAAATCATGAGTGTAATGTTTTCCTTGTTAGTTTATTTTCATTTAGTATTTGTATAAAAACAGAATTTATTGAAGTAGCAAAATGACGGATATTAAAGAAATCATTATTGTACTAAAATGGAGCGGTAAGGAGTACCCAATTACAGACCTGACCGACCAGGATACCGTTGAAATGTTGCGCCACGTAATCTTTCGGAAAACCCAGGTGCGACCGGAGCGTCAAAAATTATTGAATCTGAAGCACAAAGGTAATGCAGAAACTTGCGAAGTAAATCGCACATAATATAATTCTGCGCCTTGTAGGGAAACCGGCTGCGGACAACATTAAGCTTTGTGCCTTAGAGCTTAAGCCCAATTTTAAGCTGATGATGGTCGGGTCCACAGAGGCGGACATTGAAGACGCCTGCAGCCTGCCCGATGACATTGGCGAGGTTATTGACGACTTCGACGACGCCGAAGAACGGGACGATTCCGTAGAGAACTCTGCAGTGTACCTGGCCAAAGTGCAGCGGCGCGTCCGTGATTACAAAATCACTGAGCTGTCGCCGCCACGCGAAGGCAAAAACTTGCTTGTGCTGGACATAGACTACACACTGTTCGATCATCGTTCGCCAGCCGAGCAGGGCACGGAACTCATGCGGCCTTTTTTGCACGAGTTTCTAGCCTCGGCATATGAGAATTATGATATAGTTATTTGGTCAGCCACCAGCATGCGGTGGATTGAGGAGAAAATGAAACTGCTTGGCGTCACTAGCAACGATAGCTATAAGATAATGTTCTACCTCGACTCGAATGCCATGATCTCTGTGCACGTGCCTGAACGCGGCGTGGTGGATGTGAAGCCTCTGGGCGTCATTTGGGGGCTGTACAAACAGTACAGCGCCAAGAACACGATCATGTTTGATGACATACGCCGCAATTTCATGATGAATCCCAAGTCCGGACTCAAAATACGTCCATTTCGACAGGCTCACCTGAACCGCTCCAAGGACAAGGAGCTACTGAAACTGTCCACTTACCTACGCCAGATTGCCTTGTACTGTAAAGACTTTAACTCCCTCAATCACCGTAAGTGGGAGCACTACGACCCCAAGAAAAATTCCTAATGCTGCTTTTCGGCATATTGTTAGGTATAAGTTTCGCTTAATTTTATTCAATTAAAGTATGTTTTAATCCAGTTAAAAGAACTAGAGTGTGTATCCGCCCTGATCCGCCCAGTGCACGCGTCTAGCCTCCAGGTACTCCTCGTGTAGCCGCCGGCGCTCCTCCTCCAGCTTGGCCAGTCGCCGGTAACGCTGCAGCACCATGCCGCAGCCGAAGAGCAGCGCCACCTGGCAGATCAGCCAGAGTATGAAGAGCGCAATCAGCAGGCTCTGGTTGATGCAGATGTTGTCCAGGTGCAGCTGATCATCAATGCCCGCTATGAGCAGCACCCCGCGCTCTCCGTACAGATAGCTATTGCTATTGGTCTGATCCGGTCCGTGGACACGTAGATTGTAGTTGAGCGGCAGCTCCACCTGTGCCGTTATGTTCGCCCTTGAGGCAGTCGTCGTGCTGTTCAGCTCGTCGGGCAGCATATCCATAACTGTCGATATATATACTGGATTCTGTACTCTGAGCTGCTCTAGCTGACGCTCTGGTCGCTCCAGCTGACGCTTGCGTCGCTGCCAGAGGCCGCCGGAGAGATTGACGCAATTGGTGGGCGCGCAGCGCTCCACGCAGAAGCGTATTTTCACATCAAAGCTGACGTTGGCGGTGCCTGAGAATTTGAAGGCATGGAAGCGAGCGCGCAGCATGCTCTTCGACTGGGTGCGCACCCGCTCCAGCGCTGGAAAGACGCTGGCATCTGTGGGACAGCCACGCTCGTCTATGAGCAGCACGTAGTTCTGATTGTCCAGCGACTTGGCCACCAGCGATGTCGCCCGAAAGTTTGGCAAGGGCGCCAGCTGCAGCTCCAGGTGCTCGCCCAGTTGCTCCGTGCTGTATTCGGCAACAATTTGGAGCTCTAAGTTCTGGCCAATCTGTACGTCGCTCGTTTCGTGCTGCTGTGAGAGGTCCACAATTTGAAGAGTGATCTGCGGGTGCGGATGGGGTCCAGTGTTGCTGTTGTAGTGCACCACGCCCTCCTGTGGAAACATGCTGCAAGAGATTGGATTTGAGTTTCAAGTATGGTTAGGCACGGGCATTGCTTACTGTTCAGCATATTCCAGAGAGGACTCCAATGCAATGGCACTGGGCACTTGCTCCGAGGCATCTGCATTGCTATCGCGTACACTCGTGCCCATGGCGGTCGTGGCGTTGTTCAGGATGCAGCCGACCTTGATGAGCCGATCGCCCTGGGTTTGCACATTCGCGTTGTTCTGTATGACCACCAGGGCGGAGATGAAGGTTCTGCAAGGGAGAAAGCTGGAGTTTTGGCTTAGGCAGATATTGCTTGACTCACCTGTGATATGAGTGTGTCATCTCATAGGCGCGCAGAATGCCGCAGCGATTCTCCTTGGCCTCGCTGCCGATATCCAGGCGCAGCATCAAGCTCCCATTGCCCGTCCCGCTCACCTGGCAGTCCTTCGAATGCATGCTGGCGTATATTCGGCCGGTGAACCAGTCCTTCGGCTTGTATCGAACGTTCATCTCGTCGCGTGTGCAGAACACCTGCACTGTGTGTCCGGAAGGACAGGTAATAATGAGAGGTGTTGCCAGCAATTGCAATGAAACTCACCATCCAGGCATTTGACGCGTCGCATGTAAACCGAGTTGTCGCGGAGCTTAAGGCTTCGCGGGCCCAGGGATACGATGTCCTCGGAGTGCAGCAGGCACTCGGAGCGGGTGAGCTGATTCAGGTAGTAGAACGATACGCCTTGGCAGTGGAACTTGGACTCGTGTGTGCAGAGCGCCTGACACTGTAATACCAAAAAGGTCATCAATCAATCAGCCAATCGATTCGAATCACAAGGCGCGTCAGACGCGGCGCACCTCTTTTTGGGTTAGGCCCAAATATTTGGATTCCGCGTAGATGAAAGTGCTGTTCGCATACAATTCATAGGAGCAGTTGTCGTTCTCAATCGCTCGCTCGTAGCACTGGTTCTCCATGTACTCCTCGTCATAGGGCGCCGCCCGAAAGGCATCCGGCTGTATGGACTTGTCCTTGTCACTCAGCGTGCAGCGACCCAGAGTGACGTGGGGTCGTGCCGAGTGCTCCTCGCTGCGGAACCTGTGGGCGGACAGAGGGGATGGATAGAGCATTGAGAAGTGTTACAGCTGATGGGTTCCGGACGAGCTACAAATGTATCGGGCGATGATTTATGACTTCACACACAGTGATATCATAATCCAGTGGAAAAGCTTTCGCATTAAAAATGCATAACAAAGGCAATTAATTTAAGCAGCAACAGCTACAAACTGTCAATTACCGCTCACGATTGTTCCGATACGACGGGGCGAACGAGGCGGAGAGGCATTTGAATTGCGTTTCGAAGAAACATCTCTCGGCGCACTCACGACGCGTGACCAGCGTCGAAATGGTCTTTTTGCCATGGAACACCAGACTGTTCCCCGGAATTTTGGTGAGCGCCCAGAGGCGACCTTTGCACGCCTCGGGCACTGCAACAAAAGAGAATGAGTATAGAGTGGACCAAGGCTGCACACGCTCCACAATAGCAATACGAACCCCGCAAGCAAGTCTTCTCGTAGAACATAGCCTCGCCATCGGCCACCAAGGGCAGGTCGTGCCCGATGGGCAAGTAGCGGGAGCTGCGCTCGAAGTACGAGTAGCCGTAGCACTCGTCGGTGTCCAGCAGATGCACATAGGCGATGCAGTCGGGGTCCTCGTTGCAGCTGCGCCAGCACAGCTGGCTAGCGGGCTGCTCATCGAGCACTCGCTCGCCCAGTCCATAGTCGCCGCTGCGTCGATCCCGATCCTTGAAATTGCTGGCAATCGGCGGGGCATAAATCAAGTTCCGTTCGCTCAGGTACTCGAGCGGCGGGCGGAATCCGACAATCTTTTGCAACTGCAACTGATGCAGGGGACACTTGAGCAGCAGCGCATCTATTGTATAATAGAAAAGTGGAAAATCAGCTTCCAAATACTTGCGATGAGCCACAAATGCTGCGCATGACTGAGAACCAGACATTCCACAAATCGCATATTACCTGAGCAATACCTGTCTAGAATTGGGCATATCAATTACGCGAAACTCGAGATCGTGTCTCAAAATGTGCAGCCTATAATTGATACTTATTTTTACGATCATCAGTGCGTATAATTCGAGCTACCTATGCATAACTGAACAATTAGGCATGCACTTAGCTAAAAAAACATATATACAAATATATATTGGAAAACTATTTGTGTTAACTAAATGATGAACTGTTCAACTGTGATTGACAGAACGATCTCTACTGTAAATAATCTATTATAATATACGATAAAATAAGTTTTATATTGTCTTTCTATTATTAGCAACCTTAAGCTACCTTCAGAAAAAGCTAAAACTTGCATTATATATTTTTACCATATTTATTTTCTTGTTTAACTAAAAGTTCTTCGTAATTATAAATAATACATTAAACTATAGTTTTTCCCTATTTTCCTCTACCCTCTGAATTTCAGGAAATATTTAAAATTCATTTTTATTAAACAATTAAATCAACTACTTACATCTCTAGTTAATTGTTTATGTAAGCGGAGGAACAATAGTAAAGGTTGAGAGTATCTAACACTCAGTTGGAGCAACAGAATCGCTCTCGGGCAAAACTGAAAAACCACACAGCTTTTTGCCTCTCGCTCGCTCTTGCACTCTGCGCTCTCTTTCTGGCACCCTAATGTGAATTGATACTTGCTCTTTCGGTTTTGCGCTCAAACACAATCAGCTTTAGAGTTAACTATGCAATGCAAATTCCAAGTGCAAAAATATTTTAATTGACGCATCACGTCAGCAAAACCTACCTGGTCAAAATAATATATGAGTACATTTGACTAGACTTTGAAAATTCTAAGTAATAAATTTAGTTGGGTTTTAGTGCATATTCTCTGGTTTCTTTATTTATCTAGTCTGTAGAGGTATTTCAATTGCAGGTTTCAGAGTAATAAAATTGTATTCAGATTGAAATTTTAATTTAATTTGTTGGCCTTAGGTAATTTCTATTTGTTTATGAAATATTTATGTAGGCCTTATAAAATTGTATTTGCTTGAATTGAAGATGCTCTGTAATGATAGCCAACTTGCTTTACTCCAAATGTGCATTCACATTTTAAATCAAAAATCTACTCAGTCATATTTAGTTTTTGAAACTGAATTCAATTAAAAAGTTCTCTGAGCCAGAGTTAACTATGTATGCAAAAGCACAAATCTACTTTACAAAGTTTATAAATGAAATGTTAAGGCGAAGTTGGCTCGAACAATAATTTCTGGTTGCCTCAATTTGTATTATAATTGTAATTTAAATACTGGAGTTTAATTATTGCAGATGTAGAAACCTACCAACCTATTTATTTATAACTATAAGTATCAATTTATTTAGAAATATATAAATTTCAAACTTCGACACATGTAGTAGACGCCTATGAACATTATTGCTGCTTGGACAGACGGCAGGTGGGCGCCTTTGTGTATGCAGGTACAGGTGTTTTAAGCTTACCACTTGTGTATTGTTGCAGCATCAATAATAATATTATTATTTTGAATGGCAATTTGCGTTGCCAGAGCGTTTCACTATCTGGCTTAGGCATTGTTTTTTGCTCTTTGGGTTGTTGCTATTGCATTGCCAATTATTATTATTGATGGGCGATGGACAGTTGGAGTTTTTGAATTATTCCGAAATCAATAGAATGCAGTGCTGGCCCAGCTTTGTATGCGTGGTGATGTTTTACACAATTTAACACTTTCAATTTCGTTTATGCACACACACACCTGGCCAGAGGCCATATGCAAATTAAATAGAAGTCGGGCACTTTGCCCTGAATCTTTCAATTAGCCAAATTAAGGCCGGATTTCAATTGTGCACACACACAGATAAACACACTTGCAAAAGAAATACAATTTATTTGGTATTATTGCCATTGGCAGTTTTTTTAAATACAGAATAAAAACTATATTTTTTCGTATTTCCATTAACCAAATGCACTTTGTACGCGTATTTTTTTTTTGTGCACGTCTGACGAGCGCGGCTTTCGACTTGCAAATAGCAAAGGCTGACTGTGAGGCTGCGACTGCGACTGCGACTGGGACTGAGTCGAGAGCTTCCCAGGTAGATCTAACACACACACACACACACACTCGCAACTGATATGAATGCTTCGATCGAGCGTCGACGTCGCGGCTAACCGAGCGTATGAGAAATTTCATGTCAACGTCGACTGCCGCTGATTAGATCGCTGCTCCGTCGTCGAGCCGAATTGCTCGCCGGCTCTCGCTAACAATCTGCAATAAACAAAACTATTTAACGCACACGCCGCAGCGCTGGGCGTGGCTCAGTGCGTAGCTCGGGGTACAGGTAGTGCTGCCTATGTATCTGTATCTACATATATCTATATATGTATCTATGTCTCTAGCCAGCGCATCTAGCCATGCATGTCGTTTACTTTTTGTGTATCTTTTGAGTGTTTGCGCAGTTGTGTTCCAGCATCGTTGACATTGTTGTTGTTGTTGTTGTTGCTGCTGTTGTTGTTGTAATCGCTTTGTTGTTGTATTCAATGGCACTTTTAACAGTTCAGTGGTTTTGCCGTTGACAACAATTGTTTTGTTGTTGCCCAATGATAAATGCTTGATTTACATTTGCTGCTGCATCAATGTTGTTGCTGTTGATTAGCTTTGTTACTGTAACAACATAAATGCATTCAGCTATGTATTAGGCACACACACACACACTGACACACGCGTGATTCTTTGGAAATGCTTTTGTACACACAGCCACAATTTGTTTACCACTTTTCAATTAGACATTCGGCAGCTACACAAGTAGGGGCGCCCTTTGCATAATTACTGGCAATATTGTGGGGCCATATGCCAGCGTCTTGTGCGTGACCTTTTGCGGCTATCACTTGAGTTTAATTATTGGCAAGTTGGCCAAGGTCGTCATCAGACATCAGTGCCCAGATGTCTTGCTTGAGCGACGGGGCACATCGCATAGATACAGCATAGGTACAGACATATATACATATATATGTATATACATCTATGTAAATGCCACAAGGGCTGACATTATTATTATTTGTGTGTAATAAATAAGTATATATGTCTGCATGCTCTGCTCCACTCAAGCTCACAGACATGCAATTGCTCAATTTGGCCTGCATATAATATACGAAATATATATACATATTCTAATGTATGTGAATCGTTCATTTGATGCAGCATTTAAGCTGATTACTTATATCAGAAAAAAGTATTTCTTTATTTATTTACCATGGGAACCTTCGATTTTTTTTAAAATATATTCAGTAAATACTGCTAAGCTTGAATACTCTAGACATCAAATGTGAATACATAATACCCTTCACATAGCTTAGTCATGAAATCGAACGCTGTTTGGCCTTAGAACAGTTATTTAATGGCAAAGCTTAATCAGACCTTGAAAGATGTCAAGTAGCCTTTAAATATGTTTTTATCGGGTGCATTGATGGGACGACGTTATGCGAAAATTCATTATAGATTCGAGCTTCAGGCTGATACTGTTGAAAGAGTTAGAAATAATCCGAAAGATCTAGGAAAACTGGTCTAATAGTATGAGTTACTCTAAATGAAATCGCGTTCCACAATACATAATCTATATAATATACATATATAGAAATTATTCATATAGGAATGATTACAAAAAGGGTATTAGATCTGTACTAATCAATCTCTAAAGACCTAATCCTTTATAGTCTAATCAAAAGAAGCTAATATATTGTAAGCACTTTTAATGAATTTTTCAATACTGAGGAAGCGTCGTTGGGTATTCTGAATGATTAAGGATTTATACGGTCTGAAAATATTAGTTAAAAGGTTTTTTACTGTCTGAAATTATTAGAAATATTCCTTCAACCAAACATAGTAACTTTAGAATACATGGTTTTACTTCATATTTCATAAATTTCTTTTTGCCAATATAACTTTCATTTCACTGATATATTAAACGATATTAATAATATGCAAAGAGCATATAGCAAACATTTTCGTATTCTCAGTCAAGTTTCTTAAACCAATTAGCACTTAAATAACAAAGCTAAACTACTTTGTGCGGAAATGTAGTAATTAAAAGCTGAAATAGCAATATGATTACCATAATTAGCTTGAAAATGCAGTGAAATCTGCAACATATATTTATTTGTTTCATTTTGTATATTACCACGGCAACTGTGGAGGACTTTAACTGCTTAATAAACTGATTAAAATATTCTTTCTACGCTTTGCTGGTTAGCAATTATAAATGCTTACCTTGACTCTTGAGCACTTTGCCATATGCTATCGCTCGGCTTGATTGGCGCCCTGCGTATACGTAATTATTCATAAGCCGTGCACTCTGCATGCAAAGGCACTATAAATTATTATTGCATGCAAACAACGGAAAAACAAGTGTATATACATATGGAAGTGTGTATATATGTACATAAGTATATTTGTAAATGGAAATATAGGTCGTCATAACTTTCCATAATTGCAGGTCGGGATGACGCCATGTTTAAAGGGCCAAACCAGCACATTTGCCAACGAAAATGCAACAGCAATGGCAACAGAAACAAGAACAACAATAACAACAACATCAATGTGCCACTGCAGAATGTGACTTTAAAATTTATGTGGTGTTGCACTGTTGCCTTTAAAAACAAAAGGCCGCGACCAGTTGCAAGTTTATTTGTAGCACTGCCCGCCCCACAGAGTTTCGCATTTCACCTTGAACTATAAAATTAGTAGCGAGTGTGTGCGTGTGTGTATGCCTGCGCGTGTCTATGTTTGACTTTGTGTGTGTGTAAGTGTGTGTGTCTTCTACAAACAACAGAAGTGACGTATGAATGACGCATAAAAAACAAAATGTTGCACAAATTGCTGTTGGGTGAGAGTCTATATATGTATGTATGACAAACATACACATGTAACAAGTTAATTAGGTGCAACTGACTGCCTAATACTCGTCCACTATCATTGATATTAAAAGTTGTTTCAGGTCTAACCACATTTTCATATGTATTGCAGGACATCAAACTAATAAATTCTTTTGAATTTGTTAATAATAGACTAGAAAGTTGATCGTGCCTAGAAATAAGTGAACTTTATTTATTTATTTCTGTAATTTATTAATTATTTTATGTATATTACTGTTAGGTAGTAGTAAGCTAATAAAAAGAGAAGAGAATCTGTGAGAGAGCTACAAACAATTGAAAGAGAGATAGATAGATAGATACAAACAATTGAAAGAGAGATAGATAGATAGAGTGAGGAAGCATAGAGAGGAGAGAGGGAGAGGGAGAGAGAGAGAGAGAGAGAGCGAGAGAGGGAGAGGGAGAGAGAGAGAGAGAGAGAGAGATTGAGAGAGAGAGGGAGATTGAGAGAGAGAGAGAGAGATTGAGAGAGAGAGAGAGAGAGAGAGAGAGAGAGATTGAGATTGACAGATATTTGCAGGAGAGATAGAGGTATGAAGAAATCAGTCGGGATGGAGAAATTTATGAATCAGTCTATTAATATTTATTAAATTATACAGGCTTTAAAAAAAAAGCAAAAAAAATAATAAATAAATAAAAGCGCTTGTTAAAATAATCAATAATCAAAGCAATCGCAAATTTTAAATTAAATTACCATACAATATTATATGCCCTTATATTAATATTTAAGTAGAAAAAGTTAAATTTAAACTATATTATTTTTTTTGCAATTTTAATCTAGTACTCATAAAAAATTGTATAAATATAAAGATTGAAACAAATAATAAAATAAGAATCAAAAAGATTAATAAATATTTAACTCTTCATTTTATAATTTTTAATTCCATATTCACAAAATATTGTTAAACCAGGTCTGAAAAAATAAAAAAAAATGTATATAGATACTAATTAATTTATATGGATAGCACTGTATAACAACGTAAGTTCATACTGCAAATCCTACCCTGGTCATAGTAGATAAACATTTCGTGAATCCACATAAATTATTACTGCGAAGCTTTGCATACTTTTGCAACAACAGTAAGATTTTAAATGCCTTTGCCTGCCTGTTATATAAGCGAAATTGTGTAAATTTAGCCTTTATTTATTTAGTAAGCTTATACAGATTGAGTTTAGTCAGAACTTGAGCTGCGCATTAATGAGCACTCCGGCAGTCAGTCAATCAGTTTGGATAAACATAATTATGTAAGCCTAAAGAAATGCGTATACGCAATAAATACATACATGAAAAATTAACCTACGTCGCACACTTGACAAAACTTTGCCTAATTAAAAATGCCAAAAAGTCAGGCAAAGTGTGCTGGCGTTGCTCTTAAGTGGGGTCAGACAGCAGGCAACAATGACACCAATGGCACCCACACTCACACACTCACTCTTACATTCACACTCGCACTCACACTCACACTTTACACTCGCACAGACATGCCAGGCACATGGCTATGTGACATGTCAGACAGGCCAACAGTCAGTCAGGCCGGCAACCAGGCCATAAAGCACCGTCCAAAGTTGCGCTTGAATGCTTCAACGATGGCAACAGCAGACCCACACACACACAGTAGCAGCAGAAACAGCAGCAGCAACAGCAACAGTAACAACAACAGCAGCAGCAGCAACAGCATTAGCTGAAAAACAATAGCAACAGCGACAGCAACAGTCTCACCCAGGCGTTGCAAGCAACTTGTCACATTGTTTGAATCACTGAATTATGCAAATAGATATGCACACACAAGATATTGTGTATGTGTGTGTGTGTATACCCTATTTCCAACAACAACAACAACAGCTAAGGCAATTTGCCAAAAGTCTTTGCTATTTAACACCACACAAAAATAATCAGAAACATTCAGTTCGAGTGACTAACTAAAAGTTGCACATGTCCAAGCTTACACTGTGTGTGTGTGTGAGTGTGTGTGTGTGTTAGTGTGTGTTTGACATTTGTTTTATACTCACCCATCGTTTGTTGTTGCTGCAAACTTCCGGCTTGTACAGCACGCCGAAGTTGCTGTCGGCTGCACCCTTGACAATACTAATACTAACAGCAACAGCATTGGCCACGCCCACTGCCACCGAGCCGCCCTAGCAGCAACGAGCGTGTGAACTTTCATTGAAACGAGGCGACTTTAAAGCGCCAGCTCGACGCTCAACGCTAACTAAAATTTATTTAAATCTCTGCAAAAATTGTTTTGTGCGCCTGTTGCAGCTGGCTTTGTGGTTGCTGCTCTTAACATTTGCTACCCTGTAACTAGTGAGATTCTGTGTAGTTGAGGGGATTAGTTAGATTAGGTTAGCTTGAACATAAAATATTGCAAATGCATTGTAAATTTCTTTAATATTGTTTCATTTTGTATATCATGAATGGGATTATAGCAACTTCGTGCTGAGCAATGGGTATCAGTTAGTCTCGCATTGCCTATTATTGCATAAATTTGCTTAAATTTTGTTCTCTTTTTTGTGCATAAAATTAGTTCCGAATATTTATTATTCTTGTGGTTGGCTTTAATGTCAGAAGTTAGCGCAGTTTATTGTTGCTGACTTCTGCATAAAAGTTCTTAATTAGAAAGAAGTTTGTACAGATTCTATCTAAGAAATCTTCTAAACTGTCTGATTTAGTCTATCGAAGAACAGTTGAAGATACAAAAGAAGTTAATGAGAAAATCTTCAAGTTTTGCTGAAAAAGAAAAAAGTTTTTGATTTTTTGTCTCAAAATAAATACACAAGATTTGGGCATATATTGAAATTGCATTAAATTATATTTATTGGTTTATATATATATGTATATATATATATATATATATATATAAATAAAACTGACATATTGATTTGATTGATTGATTTGAATTTCGCTTATTATTTAACATAATGTTATTATTATAAAAAAGAAATGGAATTAACAAACAAATATGTTTAAGAAATTTATTAAAATGCATCAATACGTATTTGATTTTATTTGACTTGATAAATCATTTTGAACTATTGCATATAACTCTTTATAGTAGCAATATAAGCCTGAAAATGCATTAAATGATGCTTTAAGTGAAAGTAAGTTGATTGAATTAAGTTGATTAAGTTTTGCAATTGTTCATTTTTATTGTTGTTGTTTTTGTATGTGATTAACTTTTGGCTCTCTAGAATTAATGCAATTCGCTTAATACACACGTACATAAATACATACATAAATACAATCGTGATCATAGTATATAGTCAGTTTATAGAGTGTACACCAGGCGTCGATTTCAATTTTAAATGCAGCCAAAAACACAATTTCTACACTTGTTCTCAAATTTATATAATATATATTTAATATATATGTTTAAACATATATTTGTTCATATATATATATATATATATATTTATTTTTTAATAATTTTTGTTTTTATTCATTTTGTGTAATCAATTTTTGCTATAATTAAAAGTTGTTTAAATCCAATGTTTATTTTTGGTAACTCTTTGCTCTACTTTTCTCTTTGCTATTTGCTATAATGTTGCAAGCATTTTCTTTTATGTTGTCCAAAACAAAAAAAAAGAACATTAATATTATATTTTTTAAAATAAGCAAAAATTCAAAACGGGAAATTAATGAAATTTGAAATGAATGCATGACATTCGTTAATGCCTGTGGAAAGTGATTGAATTTAAGTTGACTTTTGGTTTGCTGCCTTTTATTTACTTACATACATTTAAACATATTTAATTATTCATTAATGCTATATGCTGTATATATATATACACACACATATATATATATAAATTTGCACGCATGCATAAGCATTTTTCTCTTACGTTTTTATCGTATATTATTTAATATGATTTATGTGGAAATTTCTTGATCTCATTGCGGTGTGCCTGGTTGCAAGTTAAGTGTAGTCAGTAAAATGTAATTTCAAAATTCTTGTTCGTTTCTCTATTGGCATTCCATTGCCCAAATGCAAAATGTTGTTCAATATATTTTCGATCTGTCTGACTATGTGAGTGTGTGTGTGTGTGTGTGTGTACTGTTGTCGTCTGACAATAGCCAAATGATAGTCAGACATCGTGTCGTAGCTATTCTTTCAAAGCATTCCCTACGTTACTTTCCAGATACAGCTAGGCATCTCTAAGGATGTCAGCATGTGTCCAGGATTGCACTGCTCCACCTGCAGCAGGTCTCTCTCTAAACGAATTAAGCATGGTACATATATGTATGTATGCAAGTGTTGGTGTTGGTGTGTCTATCAGTGCTACGAGGGGCATGTTCGGTTGTTCGGGGTTGTCAAATGATATCGTGTGCAACATTTATCGATTGCTAGCTGCATGTCAATAAAGCAACAGAATTTTTAAATATTTTTATTTTTATTTTATATTTTTTTTTTTGCTATGTGCACTGAACTGTTTTAGTAATTTTCCAGATTCCTTTTCACATATATTTTTTTCCTCTTCTTGTTTTCTTTTAACTTTTTTTAAAACCTATCACAAAATGTATGTTTGTTTTTTTTTGGGCGGAATTTTTAGCGTGTGTTTTCTTTTTGGTTTCATTTCGTTTTTTTTACGTTTTTGGTTTTGTGATAGGACAGAAGAAAATGCAGAGAGAGCAATAAAAATGTTCAATGTATACATTAATCTCTTTAAAAGCTAAAAGACGGATTCGCGTGCAATAACAGAAGCTATGGTATTCAATTACCGCAAAACTTTGCCTAACCGATTGTGTGTGAGTGTGGGTGTGTGTGTGTGTGTGTGTTGGGGGAATTATGTGAAAAGTGTTTGCTGTGCCATTTTGCTAGCTGTGTGTTGGGTAACCTTATGCGTATAAGCTAATTATAGCATCTCTATAATGCCAATTTTGCGTGCAATGCGCCCAGAACTATGCCACAATTTCCCCGACCGCTGAGCAAATCAAACGATGACACTGGAGCTCAGTTGTTTATAAACTTTCTTTCGGTTCTGTGTGTTTGTGTATGTTTATTTTTCTCTATGCTTCTTTTTTTGGTTTTGTTATTCAAACATTTGTTTTGCGAGTGTTGATTTTGCTGCTAAGTATACGCTGCTATAAGTATTTGTAGTTCTATTTGAAAACTCTTACTTGGCTACTGCACATTTATGTATTGTTTTTTTTTTTTTTCGATTCACGCTTTTGCGTTCAATTTTTTTTTATTTTATTTGTTTTTTGCTTTCTTTTTTGTTTTGTTTGTAGTCATTATAATAATTTTAATTTTGGTTTTCTTTTTGTTTTTTTCAAGCTTACGCAGTAATGCTCGCTGATTGGATTCGACGACTCGGGGCAGTTATTGCCCATGGACATCAATACTACATATAAGCCAATATGTTGCGTGGCCAGGGCGCTTAGAAGACCAGCATTTGATCGGCGCTGCCCTCCGCGCTGTCCTCGTCGTCGGCGCCCTCGTCCTCGTCATCGGATGTTAGCGAAGCGGCATTATTTACCACGGACTCTGTGCAAATGGAACGTAAAATTAAATTTCTGCTCGGCCAAAATGAATGCCCGGCATGGCCATGGCCCCAAATTAGTTTGTTCATCGAACGTGCGGCTGGCTGGCTGTTTGCCTGACTGCCAGCCTGCAGTAATAAACATAAACATAAATCTTAAATGAATATTACAATGGCTCTCAGCAGATTTAGCACTAATCTGGCTCAGTTCAGCGTGCATATTGAATTTCAAATGGAATTTGCTTAGGAGCCCAACTCCACATGCAGAAATAAACCTCCGACAGTTGCTTAACTCAAGTGACACACATGGCGTATGCGTGATAATAAAAGCTAAGCTTAATTATGTTGAATATAGATTGGCAGCAAAATATACATTTCAAAAATAATTCTAGTTTAAGCTTAAGTTATTAACAAGCGCACTTAACCTGTCACTGAGCAAAAATAGCTTAATAGGCTAAAACATTTCGTTTTTCCAGTTTACAGCTGCCGCATTACTGATATGTCACAAGTGTCCTTGTATCTGTAGTGGTGACCAATGAGAGCAAAGCAGTGACTGAGTTTTGGTGACGTACAAATACTTATAATATAATACTACTAATAGAATCCAATATGTATCTGTGAAATTTGAAAGTAGCAGTTTCAGCTCTCATGATTGTTTATCTAGGTAGTAATTTAATTTATATCTAACTTTGAATGCAGTATATTCTCTATAATTGATTCAACGAATACCTTTAAGTCAATAATATTGAAATATTCATATTACATCTAAAAGTAGCAGTTGAGGCTATCATTATTGCTGATCTAGACATAAGTATAACTACTGTATGGTTAGTGATATTACTTACTGATACTTCGAAGTGACTGCTATCAATATGACTACTAAAGTATGAATATATATTGATCATTGATATTTGAAAATAAGAGTCACAGTTAAGAAGTAATATTTAATATGATATTTGGAGTAATATGTAAAAGTAACATATACATATATACATATGTCCCTGTAAGCACACACTCAGCAATATATGATATTTATATAAAATATTTAGAGCAATTTTCACAGCTGCCTCAAATCTTAATCACTGATATATGAAAGTAACAGTTACAGTTATCACTATGCCCGCTAAAATTTGAATACATTTTAGAGTCTGCCATTTGAAGCATGAATAAATTTAATGCAAATGCAAATGTTAATGCAGAAACGTTTGCAAATTGAAGCATGGTCAGCTTGCATATATAGGCCTAGATACGCATCCGTACGTAGATCTATATACATACACATGCCTATGTACATATATGCAATACCACAGCGCGGCGTGTCAAGTGTTTGTTGATGCATACTCACCGCAATTGGGCTTGCCACGTGTACGGGTGTTGGCGAATTCGACGCCGTGCTTATCCACGCACCAACAGACGCCGACCGAGTTGTGGCACTGAGTAGGCTTGTAGAATCCTTGAACGTCGCAGTCAGGTGCGTAGGCGCCTAATTAGGTTGCGACGCCAGCGACGTCAGCAACAACAGCAATAACGAGTAGAAGAACAATAAAAATGCGCAATTTTAGTAAGTCTTTATAATTGTCGGGCGCAAATGGGAAAGCGGCGCAAGCGAAATTCTTTGTATTTTATTGTAATAATTTGTTTTGTTTTGCTCGGTTTTGCGTTTGGTGTTTTGTACTTTTTGGGTCGTGTGGGGATACGACTAAGAGAACAGAACAGAACAGAACAGAAAATGAAGGGAAATTATACAGTTAAAGTTTATAATGGGCCAGCAACAACACTGGCACTAGGCAGAAGGTAAAAGTTTCGTGTTGTTAGAAGTGTTTAATTTGCTGGCTTAAAAGTTGCGTTTGGCTAAAAGGTAAAAGATAAACGAGAGCGGCAAAGCGAGAGCGCAGAGAGAACAATTACAAAAAAGAGGTGTCCTTTATAAATGTGTGGCTACTTATGTGGGTGTGTGGTATTGGGATGTGTGTGTGAGGGTGTTTGTATGTATTACATTCAGGCGCTTAATTATAGCTTAAAATAGGTTAAACGTAGTGTAAAGAGTGTTTGTAAAGCGGCATAAACATAACAAAGCGTAGACAGCGAGCCAAAAGAGAGAGAGAGACAGAGAGAGAGTCATAAGCAGATAGACAATGAAGGAGAGCTTCGAGTGGGGCGGGGCAGAAACGGAGAAGGTGAAACCAGATAACGCTTCTAGCTACCCGCTTTTCGAGATTTGTGTTCAACATTTGTTGTAGTGTTTGCGTTTTACGGCTATTTCATAATAAAGAACAATAAAAGAAAATTTATCCTCGAAAAGCCGAAGATTGAATGCCCTTGCAGACATATTGAACATATTGAGTGGTAAACCGATTATACGATATATTGAAGTCAATCATAGTCTATTATATACATTTTTCTATTATCGGACATATACCCTGTAATATCCCACACTTGTGTGTTGTTTGTCGCCTTCTGCAAGGGCATCTGTTGAAACTGAACTGAATAACTGAACACAACACACACAACTCAATAGAGAATATATATAGAGAGAAAAATATTAGTGTTATGTTAGGTATAGAAATGTCCACCTGTACCTATCTCACCTGCAAAGTCGCCGGCGATTCTTCGGCGCACCGCGGCACAGGGACGATCGGTCTTCTCAAAGCAGCGGCACCATTCGCGTGTGTTGATGGAGCTATCCTGATCCAGGTCGCAGGTGTCAATGAAGGGCTTGATGCAGCGCTCGTTCTGATCGTGCTCCAGATCATACAGCTCCTGCAGCGACAGCAACCCATCGTTGTTCAGATCCAGATGCCCAAACATCCACTTGGCCTCGGTCTTGCAGGCGGGTGGGAAATGCGCCTTCGACTTCTGGCTGTGCTGGCGACGCTTCTTGCTGTCGGCCATGATCACGGAGAACCAGTCCAGCAGACGATTGCCAATGGCCGTCAACTGCTGTGGCTTGCACTCGGCCGACTTCAGGGGATAGCCTAACAGAAGTACATTTACAGCATTTCATTCGATATATCCACTTTGAGGCATGATCCCAACTCAGCTTACCATTTGGATTGTTGTTCTTGCTGAACTTTTGTGGCTGCTTCTCAATGACTTCATTCTCATTGTAGACACGCATCTTGTGCTTATCCTCCTGGTATTTGGCATCCTGAAAGAGTGTAAAGCGCACAAATTACAACACCTGCGCCCGCCCCCAATAAATCCATTTCACACGCATGCAAAGTGTTTGGTCG
The DNA here is from genome assembly GCA_035045145.1 of Drosophila meridionalis. Classification (NCBI taxonomy): domain Eukaryota; kingdom Metazoa; phylum Arthropoda; class Insecta; order Diptera; family Drosophilidae; genus Drosophila; species Drosophila meridionalis. Next base: position 5,606,314 of record JAWNPG010000020.1, on the reverse strand, counting down.
TGCGTGTTCGCATCGGAGCACGCATGGCTGGAATATGTGGGATGTTGAGATGCTGAGATGCTCTTACCTTCTTGTAAGCGGTGTACTTGAGGTACTTGTAGTGCTTGTTGTCGTACTTGATCTCTTCGGGCGTGAACGTGTACTGTGCATTGATATGATTAAAGTGACGATTGTTGTCCTCCTTATCCTGTTGGTTCGAACGTGTGCAATGCATATTCAATTGTATTTGTCTGTTTGCCAATTTGGACTGTACTCACATTCATGATGGTGTTGAAGTCGTTATTGTTGCTGCCCATAACATTCCCGCTGCTCATCATGATGTTGTTGTTGCTGCTGTCCTTGTAGGCCTGCTGCTGCTGTTGCTGCTGCTGCTGTTGCTGCTGCTGCAGCTGCTGTTGCTGCTGGTCCAGGGTGATCTTCTTGCTGTATTTGTTGTAGCCACCACGTTCGCCAAGCCGCTGCAGTCTCTTGCCATCGGTGTTCTCTGCAAAACGAGGGAAATTGTTGAAATGGCAAAATGGCCGCCATAAAATCGCTTGGCAAGGCAAACTTTTCATATCCTGGCGTTGGCCACTGAGGCGTCATTTCTATTTTATGCATGTTGTTGTTATTGCCAAGCCCCGAAGCAAACAAAAAAGAAGCCAAGCAACAACCGACAAGAGTTGCAATGCGCTTTCATCTGTGTAAATTTAAAATTAATGTGCTTGATATTGTTGTTGTTATTCATGCTGCTGCTGCTGTTCCTGCTGCTGCAGCTGGCTGAATCGCTAAGTGCCTTGCGCACCCCCACTTACCAATCCGCTGAATGCTTTAGAACAATAACGCTGCTTGTTGAGCGGATTATTAAAAATTCAACAATTGATATATACTCGGCCTGGGGGAATTTAAAGCTGCCAGAAAATGTGTATTGCCAACTGCTTCGAGTTTCTCGCTCTTCAATCTATGACAATTGCAATGGCAATCGCAGTTGTGATTGCAATTTTTACTGCATCCGCTTTGAGGCTCCGACCACAACAGCAGACAGCTAGGAATTGGCTCGATGCATGCATGCCATTTATTTGCAGGAAGTGACTGTGACTGTGACTGTGGAATGGCCTCAGCGCCGACTTGTTGGACATTTGCCAGGCTCGGGCTCATTATGCGGTTGGGTACTGACGGTTCTTGCTCGCTTCAGCTGGACCAGTAATAGAAGTGTCCCTGTTTGCGGTTAACTTACCCTTGCATGGGCAGAAGCCCTTGCAGCCGATCCGTATGGTTGTCGAGTGTATGCAATTGTGATAATCCAATCTGCATAGTGATGAGTAAGTCCTGTTGTCGGCGCCGCAGAGGAACATTGGCTTGGCCACGGGGCACGGCTTGCAATTGCTGTCGGGAATAGAGTTAGAGCAAAAGACGGCAGAAATCAGCACAAAGGCAACAAACAACAAATAGATGACATGCAAAATTAATTTTTTATGCAAATTACGTCTGGCAGGTGAAACCTGCAGCTGCCTCTGGGCCGGGCCCGTTGCCCTCGCTTCACATCCTATTTGAATATGTATTTAATATGCAACGCACGCGCCCCCAGGCAAACATCCAGGCATTGCTGTCAGAGATCAAAAGCACTTAGAGCTACTAGCTGCCTGGGCTGAAACCCCTTTCCAGACATCAGCTGGCATCTTTTTCTTTATTTATTTTATTATTTTTTTTTTTATTTTTCTTTTTATAATTTGTGCAAATATTTGAGCTGTCAGGCGACGCGGATTTCGACATTCTTTCAAAAGTTTGTGAATTGAAGGGAATGTAAGATAATTGGTCTCAAATGTTGAAGTTTCCTTCTTTGCAGATAATTTGAAAATATTTTTTCATGGATTTTATTGCAGTTTAATTAATTCTCAAACGTTATTAGATTATAAAATTTAAATTATTAAAAGTCAGTGTTAATTATAATAAACAAGATTCATTTGTAATATTCACACCTTGTTTCACACGCAACTCCGTTACTTTATTGACACATTTTATAATTTACATTCAATAAATTACGATGTACATGCATAATTAAACCTTTTAAACACATAACGAAAAAACATAAATAATAAATTCAATTAATTGTTGCGCTCGTTGATGCTGTCGTATACGTAATATATACATATATTTATAAAAAAAACATAATATACATATATATATATAAAAGAAAAAACTTTCGGGTTTGGAGCTCAATGAATTTTATTGGTCGAAGCTGGATAAACATTAAATTGAGTGGAGTTTTTTAAGCCTTTATATATTATTTGTCCTTAAATTCTTGCCAGGATCTACAGATTGAGTGTGTTTACGTAGTGAATTGGTTCCCAGGGCAGTTGGCTTGCAAATGCAATAAACGGATTTTGCTACAATGCCACTCAATAGTTTTTTTTATTCAATACAATTTACATACAATTACGGAATTTGATAATATTTCAGTTGCATTTCCATACACGACATTTGACTGAGGAATTTGAAAACATTGGCATAGAATAGTGACATTCTGCCGTATCGGAATCTAAATTAAATTGAAGTGTGAACTGTGCAGCAAAAAATTCGATTGCGGAAAAAATAATTACGCAACACACAAACAGTCGATGAAGAAGAAATGTAAAAATAAATAGAATAGAGAATAGAGAAAAGCAAGTTGGAAATTTGTAAATGCATTTGAGATGCCAAATATTGATGCCAACATTCACAGCCCTTTTGCAGTTATCCAAGGCAAACAAATCATTGGCCAAAAAGCGTATTCTTTATGTGCATCGATTCGATTTAGCAGGGAAAGACGGAGAGCGGGAAATTTAATTAAAAAGGGGTTTGCTGCATTTGCGTATCGCACTCAGAGATGTATCTGCCATTTGAATTTCACCTGTACGGAAAGCTAATAACTCTGCCTCATGGCCTGACGACACATTTTTTGGCAACTTTGGGTCAATAGCTGCTGCGGTTACTTTGTACAATTTGTACAACAGAGGAATACAAATTCCACCTGCTGGGTAACTGCTGCCTGCTGCCTTCCGCCTGCTGCTTGTTGCTTGCTGTGAAAATTTGTGAATTTTTACTCAAATATTTGCTTTCAATTTTGAACCACACAAACGCTCACACAGCCAGGTGAAACGAGGTGGTTTGGCTGTACCAACAGTTGGAGCTGCCTTTGAGCCACTGATGCTGACAGCTTCATAAGCACGGAGCAAAAAGCAGCTCAGTGGTTTCAAATAGCTGCCATGAGCAGCCGCATAGCCAGGCTGAGGTTGCGCTATGTCGAGGTAAGAGGACAACTATGCGAGGGCTGGGACGGTGCCCTGGCTTTGTGCCTTTGCCAGCTAAGAGCCGCAGCACGGGCCATATTGTTGCAAGAAACAATGCACGACTATATGAGTTATGAGAGTTGGAATGTGTGAGTGTGTGTCTGTGTGCGTGTGTGTGTGTGTGTTACACTGGTTTATAGTCTATGGCAAGTGCCCCGCAAATCTGTGCCCCTATCAACCTCAGCAAGTGGGCCACAGGCAAGGCGAATCTTTTGTTTGAGCCGTGGCGGATTGAAGAACTCAGGCAACGCCAGCTAGCACGGAATAGCAGATAAATTGAGCGCGCGAACTATTGATTTTGTTAGCTCAATGTTTCCTGGGCACAACAACCCAAACGTTAACATCGCAGACGCCCTTAACAGCCCACAATTTCTCATTCTCATTCTGGCTCACTCACTCTCTCTCTCTTTCTTTCTCTCTTTTTTCCAAGTGGCATACAAAGTCTATGCCATTGACATAGATACCCGTCTGTGCACAAAAGCGAAATTCTTGTGAAAGCAAATTGAAAAGAAAATGCGAAAAATATGTCAAAAGCCATTTTTTTAGCATCGGAAGGCGTGGCAAGACTCTTGATTTGCCGATAGATAGATTGATTACGCGGCCATTAACAGGCACAATAGATGCCAAATGGCACAAGGCGAAATTTATATAAAATTACAATAAACAACAAAATTATCTCAGAGGTGAAATAGTATTTAAATCAGAAACTAAATTTATTTGCTGAATTTTTATTTATAACATTTTCAATTTTATGATATTTTTTGTGTTATCAATGGAAAATTTTTCACTGGAAATATATTGGAGTTCCCAATGTTTAATTAGCTTAATTAATATCTAAACTAAATATTTGTCATTTGAACAATGAATAATGATAGTAATGAAGAAACTGTCTTTCTGTCATTTCGCCCGCTTGTTTGTATATATTAGTTCCAGCTAATTAGGGACTTTTTAAGTAACGCATTCGATATTTGTATATAATATATTTCTTTTATAGTCTCACTAGAAAAAATAATTGAAATTGAAATTGAAAATTCTCTAAAGTTCTCTCTATGTATAAGCAAATTTTTTATTTACTTCTTGAAGACATTGTAGCTAAAGGGAAGCTTGAAGGGGAAAACAATAGCTCGAATATCTTCTAGTTGCATACATATATTGGAATTCTAGGCCTTCATTGCATAACAATTTCAATAAAATTCAAATTTTGCTTCATCCGCTTGTTATGCCTAATGAAAATAAATACAAAAATAAATATTTACTGCTCTTAGTTGTTAGGTTACTGCGCCTAAGTTTAAGAACACTTTAACTAATTTGAAAAAAATAAAAAAATAAAAACAACACAAAAAAAATAAAATAAAAGAATAAGTTGTTATGATTAACAAAGCCCGAAACGCAGCAATGTATTCATGAAAATTAATTTTCCACTCGGCAAACTGCTATCAGCAGAGAAAGAAAACTTTCCGCTATGCCCAGCTAAACAGGCACCTGGTGGTGGAGCCGCTGCTCCCCAAGGACCCGGGCTAAGGCAAGCCTGAAATTAAATTTAAAGCAAAGAGCAAACGGATAAACAAGCCGAAGAGCCAGGAGTAAACAAACGCAAACTTAGGGCCATGATTTTCGCTAGCAACAAGGCCTAAACCGGATAAGAAAAACAATTTTGCCATGGCCCAGGCCACGAGTCGGGATGTGCTGGCTGATAATCTTAACACGGGTCCCTTTAAATGCGTTTGGAGTGCGGCAGCTGAGTAAATATATTTCGTTAATAGTGACAACTGTTATCGATTATTTATAGTGGTGCTCCACGAACCGAATGCATATCAATGAATCGTGCGGGACAGCAAACCTGCTGTTTCCGACATTCAAAGGGACAGGCTACGCAGGCATTCCAGCGGATATTGATGTTTAGAAGTAGTGTACAACTTTCCGGCGCACTTGGCACGTCAACACGTCGGAAATAGGCCAACTCGTAGCCATAGTTATGGCCAACAATCGCTACCGATAGAACCTTGGCCCAGCGTTGACTTTGACTTCATTCCTGGCTGTCGCACCTGAGACCCTCCCTGCTCCGCTGGAAATTCTTTGCGTTTGCTCGCGTGCAAATCCACAATTTGGGTTAGGGTCAGAGCGATAATGTTGTACAAGTCAAAGGAAACGACTACGGCGACTGCGACAAAGGGTAAAAGGGGCCGTAAAGCTGTCGTTTCGGGCGATTCCGCTGAAAACACTACAACAGCCCGCATAAACAAATAACGGCAGTGCTGACGCAGCACGATTCGAACGGATAAGTACGGCGCAGGTCGTGCTAAAAATTGTACTTTATTGTCGAATTTGTATAGGCCATAAAACAATTTGTTATTAGCGTGCCGGTCATGCAAATCAGGAATTTGTAGAGCTCAGCAGCCAGCTCTAGATACAAGGTACTCGCCGCGCTCCCACGCGAGATGTTGAACCTTTTTTTTTTTTTTGGAAAACACCCGCAAAGTGAATGAGAATTTGTTAAATGAATTGTAAGAATTCCATTGATATGGAATGGCCAAAGGAAAAGGATTGCATACAGGCAAGAGCTGGTTCTACTCACTCCAACTCCTCGTCGTCGTCCTGCTGGACGGGCGCTGGCTTCGGCAGCTGTTGCTGCTTATCGCTGGTGGCAATGTTGTTCTCATAGAAGACGTCGTCCTCCTTGGACTCATCATCGTCGCCTAGGCTCAGGCTTTTATCTTCGTCGTCGTTGTTGTCCTCATTGCCCTGGATATTGGTTGGGATGTTGTTGCTGTTCTTATTGCCATTGGCGTTGTTGTTGTTGCTGTTGTTGTCGCCATCGCTACTGTTGTCCTCGTCGTCGTTGTTGATGTCCTCAACATCCTGGCTATCGTTATCCTGCTGATTGACACGCCGCTTGGCTTCATCCTCCAAATATTTGGCCTTAGTGATTATCTCATCGCTGAAGAGCCCAAAAAGGGTTGAGTCCGTTCGGTTCGGTTTTACACCACAGGCGCAAATAATCAAGTTTTAATTTAATTAGTTTATTAAGTTCTGCGAACAACACAAATTAGAAAACGCGCCTCCGGCTGCTTACCGATTCTTGTGCAGCTCCTTTTTCGACACGCACACAGCGCTGAACTCGTCCTCCAGCAGGCAAATTTCGCGCTTCTTACAGTTGAGCGGGCGGCAAAGGTCACCTGTGGGCGACGGCACAGAAACATTTCATTTATATTAAAACAAAAACAAAAAAACAAAAAATGAAAACAAATAATAATAAGAAATATGTTGTCATAAGTTTGTTGACTCGGCTGCCTACTCACTTGATGGATCATGTATCCAGCGTTTGCGATCTCCAAGATTTTTGTTGTTCTGCGAGTTTTTGTTTATCTAAGGGCGAGAGTAAGAGCGAAATGGAATCTTTGATTAATTCACATTGTGGGGAAAATATTTTTGGTCTTAATTTCGTTATTTAAATGCAAAAATGCAAAGCTTCCATCCATGTCAGTTGCCAGACGCATATCACAACAAACACTCACACACGCATACATTCTCGTCTATATATGTATATGTATATATGTAAAGCCGAACCGTGTCGTATACGTAATATACAAATGAGAGAAACAGCAGCTGCTGTTGTCGCTGCCAGACGCTGCTCGTTGCTTCACACTAGCAAAATGCTTTTGACGGACTCATTGTTTCAAAGATTTCAGAAAATTGCAAAATTCAATAAATAATGGAAAAAAGTCAGTAGATATGCAGAATGTAATAAATCTAAATAAATGCATAACAATTAGACGCATGTAAAGACATTGATTAAGTTATTTTTACACCCTGAGCCCATTGAAAATGGGAAATCAGAGTATTATGGTTTTGGTAAATGTATGTAACAGGCAGAAGAAGACGTGTCAGGCCTCACAAAGTATATATATTCTTGATCTGGGCGACGAGCTGAGTCAATTTAGCCCTGTCCGTCTGTCCTAGCATTAACGCAGATACGGACTGCTAAAGTCTTTGATAATTGCACATATGAAGACTTGCTTTGCAAGTCATTATCTTAATGATCGATATAATAATTAATAATATTTAAATTTAAAATATGTTATATTTACATTAAATAAACATTAAAAGTATAATTTTTATATTTTCGCTTAACATACTTAACAATTTTAATACTTACCGACAGACAGTAGAAGAGGAGAAGCAACGCGCTGCACTGGACGACTGACCACCAAGAGATAAAGAATGCGACTGAAGCTGCGTTGTAGCAGGCTTGCCTATATATAGGGCAGCGACAGCTTCACTCAAACTCAAGTCAAGCTCAACTCTTGAGCCTCTATCTGAGTCAGTCTTCACACTCGATCAGTAAGTGACCAATCAGAGCACATGCTGCTGCTGCTGCTGCAAGAAGCAACTCTTCTGATCCTCAGCTGCCTTTTTATAGGGCAGCGAGATTACCACTCGAAGTCGAGCTCAACTGTTAGGCCTCTCTCCATCAGTTAGTGACCAATCAGTGTATTTTCTGCTGCCTCTAACTAAGACCAGAAAGAAGAAGAGCTGAAAAAGAGTTGGAGTGCCAAAGAGGAGATGATAGTTTGCATATGTAAGCAGCAGAGGCAGCAGAAAATACTCTGATTGGTCACTAACTGATGGAGAGAGGTTTAACAGTTGAGGTCGACTTCGAGTGGTAATCTCGCTGCCCTATAAAAAGGCAGCTGAAGATCAGAAGTGCTACTTCTTGCAGCAGCAGCAGCAGCAGCAAGTGCTCTGATTGGTCGCCTAATGATCGAGTGTGAAGACTGACTCAGATAGAGGCTCAAGAGTTGAGCTTGACTTGAGTTTGAGTGAAGCTGTCGCTGCCCTATATAAAGGCAAGCCTGCTGCAGCGCAGCTTCAGTCGCATTCTTCATCTCTTGGTGGTCAGTCGTCCAGTGCAGCGCGGTGCTTCACCTCTTCTTCTGTCTGTTGGTAAGTATTAAAATTGTTAAGTATGTTAAGAGAAAATGTAAAATAATTCTTTTAATGTTTATTTAATGTAAATATAATATATTTTAAATTTAAATATTATTAATTATTATACCGATCATTAAGATAACGACTTGCAAAGCAAGTCTTCATATGTGTAATTGTCAAAGACTTTAGCAAGCACTTTTTAGTCTGGCAAGCCTGACTAGCACTTCGACTTCCCCTCTAATTCTGAGTTGTTTAATTATAGCTGTGTTTTCAGTAATTAATAGTTAGGTATATAATTGTATAAATTAACTAGAAAGCATAATATAAGGTTATTTACATAGCGATGTTTCGTGTAATGCATACGGAGATAACGTAATCTTCCGATTTTGGATGCCATGCCCCATTCGCCTCACAGGGTATCTCCTAGTCGAGCAGTCTCGACTAGAGAACTGTTACTTGTTTTTTATTTATTTTATAACATATTTTTAAAGCTTAACTGAATTATTTATTTTTATGACTTCATATTTTATATATTTTGAGTTAAGTCAACTTGAGAATCGAAATATTATTATTATTCCCTCGATTTGTTTTTATTTATATTATATTATTATTCCCTCAATTTGTTTTCATTTATCAGCTTCATCAGGTCAAATATATACGTCAACAGATTCATAGGTTGATCAAAATAAATATATATAGATTTGATTAGCATTATGAATTTATTTTATATATGATATAATATAATATATTATTGCTCTATATGCACTAAGGTATGTCTATACAGACAAATCTTATGCAGCATACGTAAAAAATGTAACTGAAATTTGCGTACTCCGACAGCAAAGCGTTCTATGCTTTTTTAATTGAATTTCATTCCGTGCAGTTGTAGGCAGGAAGTAAGCAACGCCATAGCTCCCTTGACATAATGCTATCAAGTCCAATGGTGCGTATGTGCAATACTCAATTTGACTCTAAAATATAATCAAGTCAACTGCAGCTGTAACAATATTACCCTCAACTGGCACTTGCCTTAAGCCCGTAAAACAACGTAAAAGCCCCTTGTCGCTGTTGTGACTCCCCGCAGACAGCGTCGCAATGATTTGACAACTCTGAAACGCGCGGCGCCCGAAAGGCTGCAGTGGAAAATCGACCATGCGACAGCGGACGGTGCGCAAAAAAGTGCCAGAGCTGCTGTGGCGGCAGCAGCTTTAAGCGGACAGTTGCTAAATTGGCAAGTTAACTAGGTGGCTGCCGCACGGAGTCAAACAGGTCAGGCGTTGACCCCATTCATGCTCAATACATGGTAGAGACAGAGAGAGAGGGAGGGATAGACGAAGAAGGACACGCATTTGGCATCGGCAAGTGGAAAGTGGCAATTGCACTTCATACGATTGCCACCCATCCACTGTCGTCCATCCAGGACTCCGTCTCTGGCTGCTGTAATGCAATAAAGTCGTCCGGGGCGCGGACGCTGGCAATTTGCATGCGTTAAAATGCAATTTGTGCGCGCTTCCTGGCCGCGGTTTGCTGCGCCACACCCCTTCGAGAATGGCGCCTTTGTCCGTTTGCTGCCGTCATGTGATATTTAAAGCGCTCGCCGCCCGCTGCGCAGGCAAGCTTTGTGCACAGGGGTGTGGACGTTGATTGGCTCGGTCAGCAATCTGCACTGCGCTTTTGTGGCGCTCCATTTGTTGGCTTTAATTGCGCTTCGTTTGCGGCGGCCAACAAGCGATTGGCCTTATTGTGGCTGGAAGATGATGCAGCAGCGTAATCAACTCCAGCAGCTACTTAAATAGGCCGTAAGTCCCAGTCCCGCCATCATTCCGATAGTTGGCTCTTTAACTGGGTCACAGCTGCTGCAGGCGTTCAGCCATTGCTGCTGCTGCTCCTCTAGCTTAGGGCCCAAATGGCGCTCTTGCGTTATGCAAGCAAATTCTGAGCGCAAACAGCGCTGCCACAGCAGGAAACGGTGCCGCAGTCGAATGCACTTTAGTTACTTCACATCCAGAGAGCCAGCAGTTTAACCTCTTTGCCAGATTTTTGACTGTTTAAGTGGCTGGGCTTATTAAAGTCCATTTAATTACTGCGCTCGGCTGGCGCCTCGCCGCCTCCGAGTCCATGCAACTTGACCTTAATTCTGGCTGCCTTCGCTGCGGCTTCTCTCGGCAGATGCTGCCAAATGCTCTGCACGTTTTGTTAAAAGCGAATATGGCAAAAAATAAAAAATAAAACCGAAAAATGACCAGAAAAACAAAATGTTCATGCACGTCATTTTGTTGCAGCTGCAGTCGAGCCACGCCCACAGCCAGGCGCCCACCAGCAGCCACAGTGTGGCAATCTGTCAAGCTTTAAATTGAATTTACGACTTTGTTTTCGTAGCGGGTTTATTTCTTATTCTTTTTACTTATTTTCTTGCGCTCTCCACGCTGCTCCACAAATTCTTTATTGTTTTCCTTATACTGCAGCCAAGGATAACAAACCATTCCAAGCGGCCTCAGCGACTCTGCTCCTTGCCAGCGCTGCTATGCAGCCGCCCCGAGACTGCCATTTCGCCATTTCGACTGTCAGTTTTGGTTGCATTATGCAAATGTAATTTTTATTTAGTTATATGCATTTGTTGCTGATTTTCTTGGCTTGTCCCAGGCGACTCTGTATTTTATTGAAAACTATTTTTTAGATACCAGATTTGCAGTAAGAAATATTCTGTGACATGTACCCTTTTTGATCAGCTGAATCAGAGCAACTTTGGCGCTGAGAAACATTTTACATTCTCTATGAAAACCCAAATCATTTTTAAAAAATTTACTTACTTTACTTGATATTCATCCATATATAGACTTGAAAAAGAGAATTGCATGAAAACCTTCCGTTGCGAAGTCCCCGTACTTGTCCATAATTTATATTCTCATTTCATAATCATTCATTTATCTAGCAATGTTCATTCATTCACACCAGGGTACTCTCATATCATTTTAACATCTCCCACATACACACATCCTTTTTAAATTCTTATCAATTTTCATACAGAGGTTTTAAATTTTCTTATTGGAATGAAACCAATTAATCCAATTTAAATGGCTTAGTAAAAAAGAAAATTTACTTCTTTCAGTTAGTGCAACTGATAGATAGATAGATATGGCTTCATTTGAACTCTTTTCTATATTCAAGCCGCATTCATTTGGACAAAACTATGCCCATAGGAGTTCTACAGAGCTAACTGCGCCCAACTCTCACACAGTCCAGTCCAGTCCAGTTCACTCCTCTTCGCTAGCAAACATACAATATTTGCCAATATTTCAAAGAGCTTATCAAATATTCACAACTTGAGTGAGCATTGAATTTTCACAGTCTCTAATTGGGATCACACAGATACAAAGGCTTTATTTTGTGCACGTATTATTAGGCAACGCTGGCTTGAGCTCTCTTACAGCTATTCGGGATTATGCCAAATCAGTAACCTAAATGGCAATGATATTAATATGCACATGGAACGGAAACTAATCCTCTTACAAATACTTAAACAAAAAAAAAAAAAAAAAAAAACTGCAACGTTGCAGAATCGTGTATAATTAATTTCGCCAGACCGAATTAGTAATGTTTGTGCGAAATCATATGTGTGTGTGTGTGTGTATGTGTGAGTATGCGCTTATGTAATAGCAATGCTTTGTACATTTCAGTGTCGCATATTACAATTGCAAAATAGCTTTGTGTAATGCATTTTCGGCAAGCAGAATTGTAAATTAATTGGCCGTATCTTTGGAAATAATGCGCTTCAATTTAATGCCAAAAAGTTTGACTTTATGTGCACAAATTAAATATCATGTGAAGGCAATAAACTGTCGATAAAATGGTGCACGTAACATTGTTCATAAGCTCAAAAAAACAGCAAAACGAAGATGATATCTGATATGATTTTGTTATATATTATTCTTATTGAATGCTTGCAATTGATAGTTCTTTGTGATTGAATTGACGCTCATTAGATTTGAACTCTATTGAACTCAAATTTAGTTTATTATGAAATTGCAGAATATTTCCTAATTGTCAGTTTTCATTTGCCAGCAGTCTCCATTAGCATTGAGCTTCACTGAGCTCATCGATTTCAAATTAACTTCTTTAACTATTTGATTTGGTCTCGCAATAAACATATTATATGACGCAGCCCATGGCTATGACCTGCCCCAACACGAGTCGTTTCATACAGCTCTGGCCTATTTAGAGAACCTCTATAAAAACGAAATAATAATAAATACGCTGTGGTGCTGAAATTGTTGTAAATTATGCAGCGGCCGCTGCATGAATACCAATAACTCGATACGTAGATGCAATATTTTTGCTTTGTTAGCTGATCTGCTGGGGAATCAATAAACTATGATGCAGCGCGTATTAAAACCCACAAATATTGAGGCTGGCATCTATGTGCGCAACATTTGAAAATATTGCGGCTCTGTGGCAAGCGTGAATCGCATGAGTTGTGGCAATTAGAGCAAAGTGTATCTGTGTCCAGTCCGAGGATTATTAATGCCAACCCACTGACTGACTGACTGACTGACTGACTGACTGACTAAAGAGTCAGAGTGAAGTTGTGGTCCATAAATTATGCATTGGGCTTTAAAAATGCATTAGGCAAGCATGGCTGGATCCCAATTCAGCTGGCTGTCTGCATGTAAGTGCCCATAGAATGGGATGCTGATGCAGTGCGATTATCATCTCAGTGCGGGCCAGCGGCTATTTTGTGGTCTTCGTAATAGCCCGGGTGGGCCACATGAATTGCGCAATTTCGTGCACACAAATGGTAAATCAATTTCTATTGCAGCCAAGGCGGACTGCTCTAAGCGGGATGTCCTGGCTACCACATTTCCTGTCAGGATGCTCGGCAGGATGATGGGCCAACGTGCAAATCCATCAATATAAGTAACATCTGAGTTTGCGTTCCGCTGCAAGAGCTAAACTTTTCAGAGCACCAAAGCCGAGTGCCAAGAGAAGGAATTTGAATTGGAATCTGAATTTGAATTTGATTCTGGCGTCCAGGAAATTGCATACTTCAGGCGCCGTCTGGCGTTGGAGTCATAATGCCAAATGTCGCCGGATGTCGAACAGGATGCGAAAGGGCTTGGCTAGTTTGATAACGAACTAAGACCATGTCAGAAGTTAAAGCCCTCCGCCGAAGCATACTTTTCAGCGCGCTTTTATTTCAGAGTTGGGCTAAAATCAGGTCTGTGTTAATGCTTGTGTTGAGGCTCTTATTGCGAATGCCGCACGTCGCAGCATGAATAATTTATGTAATAATCACAATTTAATTGTTAATTCAATTAGCGCAATGTTCACAAGTCAAATGGGACAGTCATATAATACTTTTACTGGCCAACGAGAAAGAGAAAGAGAAAGAGGGTATAAACAATCGAAAAATTACAGAAAGTGCAGCTTAAATATTTACTTTCGCAGCCATAAAAACATGACATGTCCTGCGGCAGAAATAAACATGCCACGTGGCAAGTGGCAGCATGGCAAATAGGCCAGCTGCACGGGCAGCTAGGGCAGCCCGTGTATGTCCGATGGGGGCGTGTCGCTGGCACGTTATGTTTATGTATCGTAAATGCATTTTCCGACAGAGCAGAGCAGGTGCCAGAGCAATCGCACTGCAGTCATAAAACATTTTCGAAGCAGCAACCGCAACTGTCGAGCGACAGCAAATTGCAACAAATTGCAACACGGGCAACAAAGGTAAACCGAAAGCGGCGCTAAAAAGAAATACAGCCCCAGCAAATGTGTTCGCAAAATACGATTACTACATTCATTTCCAGCACAACATTTGTGATATTTATAAACATGGCCAAACATGCAGAAACTGAAAAACGCCGATTCGGTCAGCGCCATGGCCGGGACATGGTGCCATCTGATTGCTTTGCTTTATGCATCGGGGAATCGTTGCCCTGTGGCTAGCACAGATTAGGTCTAGTTTATGGCAGCTAAGCCATGCACATGCTGCTCCAGAGCTGGGAATGTGTTCGAAATGCCAGAGGGTGCAATGTGAAACAAATAGATTTAATCAAGCTTAAATCTACCATCAATTTCTATCTCTCCCTCTCTCTCTATATATATGTATGTATATCTCTATTTCGCTCTCTATTTGCACTGTATGCACCCATTGTGGTAAACATAATTAAGATCGCCCTTTATTATAATATATTGTAAACATTCTCAGAGCTCAACCACATGCACATGTGTCCATTAGCTTAGTCATATCATATACATATATACTCTACAAATTAATAAAAAAAATTAAATATATAATAAAAATATCAGCAAAAAATAAAATAACTTAAAAATATATATAAAGGAATAAAAAAATATAAAAAATAAAAAATAATAATAATATCGTATCAAAATATGAAGAAGAATATTGTAATCCCTAAAGGTAGAAACAATTTTTTTAATAAAAAATAAAAGTATTTAATTAAAAAATAAAAAAAAAATAAATAAAAATACAAATTAAAAATTTGTAAGAAGCTAACACTGAAAGTCGCACAACATTTATTTAATAGAAAATATAAATTTAAAAACAAATGAATACAGTTTTACAACAATAAATTAAATATCGTAGATATCTTTAAAAATATACAAATACAGTAAGTGAACTCTGAAGGAAGAGAAAATTAATAAAAAATATAATTTAAAAAAAAAATACAAAAATAAATAAACAAAATACATCTTTTAATACTTATTCAATAAGTTTATAATTAAATCAATTACTAAATATAAAGTAAAGAGTAACCCTGGCCGACTATTTCCCTGCGACTGTCTGCGCAGGAGTTAAGCAAACATTGTCTGAGCCACGCCCACATAATTTAATGGCAACGCTGCGAGCAAACGAACAGGTCGCAATTTAACAGATGCTTATTAAGCATATTCGGGAATTCGATTCACAAAAGACCCATGGAATGAGCTACCTACGGACACACCCAAGCTTAACGAGCATGAATGCGTTGCATTAAAAGCTTTTGGTTGCGCCAAAGCATGCAATGGACAATGAACAATGAGCAACAGGGACAGGGGATAACGTCTAAGGCCATGTGCGACGCCCCGGCAATGGCTTGCTAAGCGGTCTTATTCCTAAATAATTGCAAACTTGCCACGCCCATGCTCACGCAATGGCGTGCATCTATGGCGATTGAATAGTTCAATCAATTAGTTAATTGCAGAGCTGACCCAAAGTCTGTTCGACCGAATCCTGCAGCTCAAATCGGGGCACTTAGCAACAAACGACAATTAGTGGGGCGATACCGGGAATCCATTAAAGGACAGCGTGGTTGCCTTGGCAAACCAAAGACCTGTAAATGGCCGCCTTCCCCCCATTGACTTTTTACTAGTTGGCATTGAGTGGCGCACGTCTTAGCAGCGCATTTAAAACTAGTTGATCGGTGGTAAAAGTAAAAAGCACGGCTCAGCTTGCACGGCAATCGTAAGCGGAGCGGGAGGGGGAAAACCTTTCAAAGGAAGCAGACAAACAAAAAATTTGTCGCGCCAAACACAAAACTCAAATGAAGCAGCAGAAAATATGAAGTTTTTCCTAGTTTCTGAATGCTCTCTCCCACACACATACACCCAAAGTCATTTAGACGCACACACACTCATATATAAGCATTTAAGGGTGTGTGTGAGAGCAAGTAAAAACTTTGCAAATTGCAGCTCATCGTTCTTTTTCCACGAGGCGGGATTGTGAAACGGGACTCCGTAATGGAAAAAAAAGCGAGGCAAAAATCATGCTTGTTTTTTTTTCTTTTTCTTTTTTTTTATTAGAAGCCATTCAAGGCCTGGCAGCCATGACAGTCAAGCAAAAATGGCGGCAACAACCGGAAGTCGGCAGTTGGCTGCTGGCTGTCGCTTGTCAGTGTAGGGGTGACTGCCGTCGCACGCCCCTTGTCGCTTTTATCGCTGGCTGATGAGAAACGACAAGCAATAACGCTGGCAGCTATACTCCATCTGCATTTATCATAACTTTAGTCCTTTATTTGCCTTGATGGCAGCACTGCCACAGGTCGCATTTGTTGTGTGGATTCTGTTTCTGTGGGCATGCTGGCTCAATGTGAATGCTTCGTTAGCGATGTCTCCTCGTCTTTTGCATGGCGTTGCTTTGGTTTCGCATTTACAAATGCCCCCAGCTCCTGCTCGTGTCTGTCAAGAGTCTCTGCTTATGCCACCTGAGGATTATCGCTCAGCTTGTTGCTACATTTAAGCCGAAACAGCCATTTGAAATGGGTTTAAACTTGAAAGTGTATTTAATGAAGACTAGACAAGGCTATAGATATGTTCCAGAAATATCTCAGAAATAAGACACTCTAGGTTTAACATTTGATGCTTCGGGCGCGCAGCATCCTTCCTATCTCTCATAAGTTATTTTATGGACTGAAATTAGAGTCCTTGTAATGACAGCTAGTATCTATTTACTATCCGTTGTTCGAGCTTGATTTGTTTTTATTGTAGTTGACTTACGGCCATATCTCGCCCCGATATTGCATGAAATATATATGAATATATATAAATAAATAATCAACTTTTATGCGAATGCAAATGATTTCAATGGATGTGATTATGCATGAGCACGCACAATGCACTAATAAATTGGCAAATCCAATGTATTTGGGCAGCTTAATTGCATTTAGTTATTTAGCGTTCATTACTAGACTGAACACATTTAATATCAAATTGACACAACATTAAACAAAAGTCACTCGAAGCAACAACAATTGGCTTAATGCGCAATCGAATATATGGACGCATTTAATTTAATTGTGCTGGCGAGCAAGGATGCGCTTTAATCAATCCGCATTGCAAATTAATTCGATTCAGCTTCGTTAATAATTAACAATTGTTTACTTTCATAAAAAAAAATGAAGGTAATGTGACAAATGAAAACCAATTACAATGCTTTCCGCTCTGCACAAATGGCATTTCAATGCGCGCAATAATTGAATACTGTTTGAATTAATTAGCAGCACTGCAGGGCACATAAGTGTACGTAGTTAAGGGCCGTAATGCAACATACTATTGAATATTTATTAGGACTTAGCCCAACTACAACAGGATAAAGCTACAAGTAATCTGTGTTTTCAATTAAAGTACTCCCTACAAATTCTTTATTGGAGTTGTCAAAACATCAAAGCTCGATCAAAATGAACAGTTTATATACGTATTTGTATGTATGTATAGATATGTTCTATATTTACTTAACACGAATATATGTTATAAGAACAGAAAAATATCAAATGTATATATTTATATATATGTAAGTTCATGCCCCAATCATTGACAATTGAGGCTACACTTGATGTCCACAAATTAGCTTTAAATTGATTAAGTATTTTTGAAGTACAGAGCCTAATACACTTTGGTATATTCAAGTATTTGTCTTAATATAATAATACCAATTAGAATATGAAAATACGACTTGAATTTTATTTCTTAGTATTTTCTATGTACACAGCAGATACATAAAAAGGGCAACAAAACTGCAACACAATTAAAATTCATCAATAGCAAAATATTGCGTTATTAGAGCACACGAAATTCAATATTCAGACGAGCAGCTAGACAAAACGAGTCAATAGAAGGATACGTGCCCAGGCGTATTATGAAAAAGCACGCCTTAGAGCGTGTCCTCGGGCTATTTGCTTTATGCATGGAAGGTATTGTCACATAGATAATGGGAAAAAAAGAGATTGAAATGCCTGCCACAGATGTTGAACAATGCTTAGGCATAGTAAGTGCTTTCGATGGCGCACATTAAGAGCTAAACGTTGATAAAGCGTAATGGAAATGTACATTAGAAAAACTAAAGTACTATAACGCATAAAGGTAGATATATTAATATTCAGAACTTCAGACTAGAAATTGTGTCAACATCCGTCAAGCTGACTGGATAATTGTAACAGCACACAACAAATATGTGTGTAGAATTATATAACAACAATTACATAGCACATATGTATAGTCAAACATATATAAGTGCAAATGTATATACTCGACTTGTTGTCGATAGCTGTTTGTGTTTGTATTTGTTTGTCATTTGAAATGTAGACATGTGTTGCTGACACGGTCGCTGTTGTTGCTGGCACAGTGGCTGCCATTAAAATCCTTGCAACATTGTTAATGAACTTTTAATGACTTTTTGCGATGGCACACAAATATATGTATGTATACCCAGGAGATACATATGTACATACATACATCAAGTGCAAACAAAACTAAACCGAAGTCTACGAGCTGTACAAATCTCGACGTTTCAGTTTTGCTTCGTGTAACTTTTGTGTACAGCAATTTGCGCCCATTGAAATAAGCGTGAAATCTGACACACACACATACCCACACGCACATATAAACTTCAACATTAACAAACAAACAAGAGCAAACACACGCACACACACACACACACACACACACACAAATGCACTGGCAGTTGCCAGCTGCCAAGCCTGTTTGGGAGTTGCTGAGCACGCCAGCAACATCAACAGCTCTCGTATCAGCATCTGCATCAGCAGCAGCAATAACAACAGCAACTTGTTTACATGCCACACGTTCGGACTACATACATATGTATGTGTGTGTATGAGTGTGTGTGTGCAACGCAGATTAGGAATTCAAGTGGAACGTAGAATATAAATTTCGCACTAAGCCAAAGCTTTAGCTCCCTGCCAAATCGTGCAACCGACTCAGCATAAACAGTTGGCTGCAATGACACGAATCGGATACGCTCTTAAAAGGCGCAAAGAGGCCAGAAATACCCTATGCATAGATTAGCGGGGTAATTGTAAACAAACGCTACTGATAAGCCGCGACCAAACTATAAACCAATAAACAATAGAGCTCTTTTCGCTCATATAACTCAGTTGACAGCTGATAAGCAATTAAAACCTCAACAACGAGATAATATCAAATGGCAATCGGCGCCAGGGCATATTTAAACGAGTGGCGCACGCCGAGGGCCACAGTCGCAGACGATCGCTTCCAGTGTTGTGAAGGTGCTTAACGAAGCTACTCCACAGCTGATTCGCTGAGGCGTCAGCTGTTTGCGTAAAAACACGCACATTTTTAGATTCACATTCCAATAAAATATATATGCAAAGATAAATCTATTAATGCACGCATTTTGTAGTAACTGTATCTGATCACGATGAGCAAGACGGAGTGGGAAAGCAATGAGGAAATTAAAATCTTCCGCGAATATCTGCGCATTCCAACGGTGCATCCAAATGTTGATTACAGTGAGTTCTCTGAGATTGTGGCTGATATCTAAATAAACACCTGATAAGCGAGTCGTTTAAGCAATTCATCCCATAAAGATTAACTGTCTGCGTTTTATAGCTGCCTGTGTGGAATTCTTGAAACGTCAGGCAGCCAGCCTAGGCCTACCTGTGGACGTCATCTACCCCGTGAACGAAGCAAATCCCGTTGTGGTAATGAAATGGCTTGGCCAGCAGCCCGAAATGCCTTCAATCATTCTCAACTCTCACACGGATGTCGTTCCCGTTTTCGCTGACAAGTGGACCCACGGGCCATTCAGTGCCGAACTGGATGACGAAGGTCGCATTTTTGCTCGCGGTTCGCAGGACATGAAGTGCGTTGGAACTCAGTACCTGGGTGCCGTTCGCGCACTCAAGGCGAGTGGCTTCCAGCCAAAGCGTACTGTCTATCTCACCTATGTGCCTGACGAAGAGGTTGGAGGTCATTTGGGCATGCGCGAGTTGGTGAATAGCGACTATTTCAAAAACTTAAACGTCGGATTCAGCTTTGACGAGGGCATTTCCAGTGAGGATGAAACATACGCCGTGTACTATGCTGAGAGAACCTTGTGGCGTAAGACATGGACAGAATTCCACAAAGCATATATTATATATATTCTATTTCAGATCTTAAGTTTAAGATCAGCGGAACTGCTGGTCACGGCTCTCTGCTGCTATCCAACACCGCTGGCCAGAAGCTAAATTACATTGTAAACAAGTTGATGGACTTCCGCGAATCGCAGGTGAAACGACTCAAGGACGACTCCAGCATTGACATTGGAGATGTCACCACCGTGAACCTAACCCAACTGAGGGGCGGTGTCCAAAGCAACGTAGTGCCGCCGTTGCTGGAAGCAGTCTTTGATATTCGAATTGCCATAACTGTGGATGTTGATGAGCTTGAGAAGAAAATTCGAAATTGGTGTGAAGAGGCTGGAGGCGGCATTGAACTGGACTTCGAGATGAAAAATCCCTTTGTGAAACCCACCAAGATAGACGAATCGAATTCATATTGGGTGGCTTTTAAGAAAGCCTTAGACGAGCTGTAAGTATGATTTGAATTCTGAAATTATGTAAATAACATGTTTTTTCTTCCACAGTGGCTTAAAGACGCGCTACCGAGTTTTTCCTGGTGCCACCGATAGCCGTTATATTCGTCATGTTGGAATTCCAGCCCTGGGCTTCTCGCCTATCAACAAGACTCCTCTGCTATTGCACGACCACGATGAGTTCTTGCGCGCGGACACCTATCTGTACGGCATTGAGGTTTACAAAAAGCTCATAGCAGCTGTTGCGAATGTCTAAATAAAAACCAAATACGGCCCTCAAATATTTCATTCCATTTATATGTTTATACTAATAACACAATAAACTGTGATTTTCCAGCTATTTGGCACGTAAATAACTTTTAGGAATTTAGTTTTGCTATAAATTATGTACGTCTGCACTGTATGCATATTTCAACTTGTTAAATCAAATTATCAAAAATATGTATTTGACTCGTATAGATAGACGCATATTGAAATGACAGCGTTGGGAAATGAAATATGTCAATAATTACTGTAAATATGAATGCACGCGCGAACTGGAACTCGGAAAATGACATTCATTTTGCATTATCTAGAATATTTGCAATATTTTTATTTTGTATTTTTGACTCGTCAATTAATTAATGATCCATTGAGCTCTGTACGTGACTTATTGCAAAATAATATCTAGTAGAGTTTATAATTGTTAATGTCTGTCTATCAATATCTCTTGCGCTGCCCGTCCACCTGGCTCTGTATATAATATAGAGTGTTAAATTTGGAGTCCTCAGCAAATCACCCCTTGGCGAAGGAGCGCTTTGGAAATGTATGTTTGCTAAATCGTCGCTATTTCTACAGTTAGGCATATAATTTGTATAGTCCAACTGTAAGATTGTGACAAATTGGAAAGTATTGATAAATCTTAAAATGTAAACGTAGATTTTTAAATTAAATATCTTTTACTGAAAACCCCTAAAATTATATAATATTTTTTTCTTGAATATGACGTACATATGTATATGCAGCAATATAAAAATTAATAATATTGATTAATATTTATCAATTTAAAATTAAAAATCTCTCAATCGTAAAGTAATACGTGAAGATCAAACCAAAAACTTGATATGGAAAACAAATTGAATAAATAGTTGTACAAAACAGTATACTATAATATATATTGTCAATTTCAAATAAAAAGTTTAGTTCAGGAAAGTCACAATAAAATAAAATAATAGCAATAAAATTAGTTTTAATAAATAATTTGAAAAAAAAAAACCACAAAGCAAGGGAAGATAACAAATAAAACCACAATTTAGAACTCATCAGATAATAAACCAAACTACGTTCAAAGCAACTAATTGTGACGAATGGAAATGGGTATTTAAAGTAAAGTAAAGTAGAAATTTCAAATACAACTAACTTAGCTGCGCCAGACATTGAAAGTACAATATATTCAAAATGAGCCAAGCTGTGTGGGAAAATGATGAAGAAATTAAAATCTTCCGTGAATATTTGCGCATTCCATCGGTGCATCCAAATGTGGATTACAGTAAGTTCTCTGAGATGAAAAGAATATTATGAATATTACTGAAAACGAATCTTTCGGAATATAGCTGCTTGTGTGGAATTCTTGAAACGTCAAGCAACCAGCCTGGAGTTACCCGTAGAGGTTGTTTCGGCCGGATTGAACCCGATTGTTGTTATAAAGTGGCTAGGCAAACAGCCTGAACTACCTTCCATTGTCTTGAACTCCCACATGGATGTTGTTCCGGTATTCCCGGACAAGTGGACTCACGAACCTTTTAATGCCGATCTTGATGACGAAGGTCGCATTTATGCTCGAGGAGCTCAGGATATGAAGAGTGTTGCAACCCAATATCTTGGGGCTATTCGGTCTCTAAAAGCCAGTGGCTATCAGCCAAAGCGAACTGTTTATCTCACCTTTGTACCTGATGAAGAGGCTGGCGTTACTCCGGGAATGGCCAACCTGGTCAAGAGTGAATACTTCAAGAAACTTAATGTGGGGTTCAGTTTTGACGAGGGCATTGCTAGCGAGGATGATACGTATGCGGTCTTTTATGCAGAGCGAACTATATGGCGTGAGTATAGTAGTAAGTCGTTTACATTGAGATCCTTTCAAATTGAATTCCTTCAGACTTAAGACTGAAGATCAGTGGAACTTCTGGACATGGTTCGCTTCTTCTACAGAACACTGCTGGCCAGAAGTTCAGCTATATTTTGGCAAAAATTATGGAATTCCGCGACTCAGAAGTGAGAAAACTTGAGCAAAACTCCAAAATAGACATTGGAGACGTTACTACCATTAACCTAACCCAACTGGATGGCGGTGTGCAAAGTAATGTGGTGCCGCCGTTGCTGGAAGCGGTCTTTGATATTCGAATTGCCATAACTGTGGATGTTGATGAGCTTGAGAAGAAAATTCGAGATTGGTGCGAAGAGGCTGGAGGCGGCGTTGAGTTGACGTTTGAATGGAAGGAACCCTTTGTGGCTCCAACGAAAATCGATGCATCAAATCCCTACTGGTTGGCGATAAAGCAAGCCTTAGACGAACTGTAAGTAGGACGGAAGCAATTCGCCTGAGTTCTTACTTGCTTTACCTAATTTCAGAGGTGTGAAGACCCGTCAACGCGTATTTGCCGGTGGCACCGACAGCCGCTTCCTGCGACAAGCTGGTATCCCGGCATTGGGCTTCTCGCCAATCAATAATACGCCCATCCTGCTGCACGACCACGACGAGTACTTGCGAGCAGACACCTATCTGCGCGGCATTGAAATTTATAAGAAACTAATTGCAGCTGTAGCCGATGCTTAGCACATTATACCTAATTAATTTTGATACCAATAATTTGATCGATTTGCAATTCAACAATAAACGTACTTGAAATAAAGTAACAAGTGAAACCTTTGATAATGGACTAGTTTTCAATCACACCAAACTTACTGATAAGAAGCAAATCACTCAAATTTATTATAATGCGAAATGTAGCTGATAAAAGCCGACCAAATATATTTATTTATATGTATATAGATATGTAATCGTGTATATACTTATAACTGAACTTTGCTACCGTTGTGTGCGTCGGAGCTTACGACTAACCGGTAGCTGTCGACAGTCACTGAAGCACTTTCCTCAGAAACATGTTGACCAATTGTTAAAATAAGTGAATAGGTATTACTGGGAAGTCGCAAGGTGACCCATAATTAATGTTGTGAATTCACATTACTCAACAGATTCAAGATTAACCGTTAATTTAATTTGTCATTATCGATTTACGAAATGTTTCGCAGTTAATAACTGAATTAAGGTAAAAATCTAGATTCTGAGAATCACAGCTAAGTTGTTGGATGAAATTTAACAATGCGACGGGGCATAAATATATTTTTGTAAAAGCATATATTCTCTATATCTATTCTATTAATATCTAAATTGAAAAGTTTTAATAATTTACATTTACTTTTGTATCCTTAATTTTAATTCAATATTCACAACAAATTATTATGCCATATAATTGAAATAAATCAAATAAAATAAAATATTATATAATAATAATACAAATAACCCAAATATCTGAAACCGAACCGCTGAAGCCAAGCAACCTTGATCTTGATAATACATACATTATAATTCAATTGTTTCCCTAACAAAAGCCAATGATATAATTAGCTTTGATAAAAAAAAAGAAAACAATGAAACTGCTGATAAGAAGTCAAACCACAAATTTCGACAACAATGAGATAAGAAGCAGCCGCATTTTCAATAGCATTGCTTTTCCCAATTCTGGGTATAAAAGGGAAAAGGGCACCAATTTGTAATTAAAATAAACCTGTAACTCGGAGGACGTACTATTATTGTGCAAAGCCACAAGATGAGTAAAGCTCAGTGGGAGAATAATGAAGAGATTAAAATCTTCCGTGAATATCTGCGCATTCATTCGATGCATCCGGATGTGGACTACAGTGAGTTACAGAGATAAAATCATTGCTTGTGCATTATTGTGCAACAGCTGAATTGGAAAGCAAAGCTTATCTTTGGTCCAAATATTAGAGAAACTACAGTTAAGGGTTCAAGTCTTATCTGGAAACCATGTCTACGTCTAACTTGTATCTGTGACTGCTCACATATCTTTATAATATTTGATGTGCAGCAAATTTGTTTCAGACTCGTTGAAAGTTTTTGGTTTTTGACGAATTTTTACAAGCCGCACGTTCCTCAAGCCAGCGCCGAGAGATAACCAACCAGGCTTAACTAGCGCCGATAAAAGAAATAACTTAAATAGACGTGCTGATAAGACGTTGCAAAAGGTATTTGTGATAAGAGACAATACGTTTGTATTCCATATACACGCACTCCAATCAGAACGTCTCAATTAATTAATTTATAACAAGTTATTTATCTAGTTTCTCGGAGTCTTAATCAATTTGTTTCATATGTCACATTGCTTATAAGTAGTTCTTGGCGTTAAGGCAATCCATCGTATTATCAGTCGAATTTCTTAAGCACCACTCAAGTTAATGTTCTAATGAGGAGTGTAGCTTTTATAGCATTTTAAGAGTGGCTAATAAATGGCTTTCAATTTGTTGAATGCTCTCACTATATATGGCCCGTCGTCGGTGATTAGACTGATTAAACAAAACAATCTGATAACAGGCTCATTTGCAACCAAATTATCACACTGATAAGCAGCATATCAGTCAAATTTATGAAAACAAAGACCGAGTGTCATAAATCCGATAGCACATAACAACACATTAGCAGCAAATGAACGTGTTCTTCACCATCGAAGTAGATGTTGAGGCCTCAAAAGAGTATTAAGACCGAATATCATTATCTCCAGCCAACAGTCAGTCAATAACTCCAGACGCAGCAACTCGACGTCTTTGCTGAGATATCGTATCCATTTGAAAAAAAGCGAAAATGAGCAAAGCTGAGTGGGAAAACAATGAGGAAATTAAAATATTCCGTGAATATTTGCGAATTCCTTCAATTCACCCAAACGTAGACTATAGTGAGTGTGTGGGATATAAACTCGGGAGGTTATACAGCATATCATATGATATCATCTATATCTTATATTGCACTACAAGACTAATTGCCTGCCTTCTATAGCCGGTTGCGTGGAGTTCATAAAGCGTCAGGCTGCCAGCCTTGATCTTCCAGTGGATGTTGTATATCCCGTCAACAATACCAATCCCGTCGTCATTGTGAAGTGGTTGGGCACCCAGCCAGAGCTGCCCTCGATCATACTGAACTCGCATATGGATGTGGTGCCCGTGTTCCCCGAACACTGGACGCACGAACCCTTCAGCGCTGATCTGGAC
Source organism: Drosophila meridionalis (assembly GCA_035045145.1). Taxonomy (NCBI): domain Eukaryota; kingdom Metazoa; phylum Arthropoda; class Insecta; order Diptera; family Drosophilidae; genus Drosophila; species Drosophila meridionalis. The sequence continues at coordinate 5,580,430 of JAWNPG010000020.1, read as the reverse complement.
GACGAGGGTCGCATTTTCGCTCGTGGCACGCAGGACACTAAGGGCATCGGCACCCAATATCTCGGCGCGATTCGAGCACTTAAAGCCAAGGGCTACCAGCCGAAGCGAACTATCTATGTGACATTTGTGCCTGATGAGGAGCTCGGTGGCTTTCTGGGCATGCAAGGCTTCGTTAAGGGCCACCACTTCAAAGACCTGAACGTGGGATTCAGCTTGGATGAGGGCTGCTCCAACTTGGACGACTCCTATTTCATATTCTATGCAGAGCGCACAACATGGCGTATGTTTAGTTAACCAAATGAAGCACAAATATTTGACCAGCGATTTAATTACAGAGATTAGATTTAAGGCTAGTGGCACCACAGGGCATGGCTCGCAGCTGCTGCCGAACACGGCCGCCGAGAAGCTCCACTATGTTGTGACTAAGCTGCTGGAATACCGCACGAGTCAGGTGAAGAGGCTTACAGATGAGCCGAGTCTGTTCTCTGGCGATGTAACTGCCGTTAATCTCACTATATTGAGTGGCGGTGTTCAGAACAATGTTCTCCCTCCGCTGCTCGAGGCGGTGTTCGACATTCGCATTGCCATCGACGTTGATCTAGTTGCCTTTGAGAAGCAGATACGCGACTGGTGCGCGGAGGCGGGCAGCGGTATCGAGATTGAATTTGAGCGAAAAGATGAATACTCGCCGGCCACAAAGATTGACGCCTCGAATCCATTCTGGACAGCCTTTCAGAACTCACTCAATGAACAGTTAGTATGCCCATAGGCCGGGTATTTACAATCCGACTCATAAATTTACTTTTTTTCCACAGAAACTTAAAGTGCACGCCCATCGTGTGCCCCGGATGCACAGACAGCCGCTTCTTGCGGCAATTGGGAATTTCGGCCTTGGGATTTTCGCCGATGAAAAACATGCCCTTCCTGCCGCACGCTCACGATGAATACACGCGCGCAGACATCTATCTGCATGGCATTGAGGTCTACACCAAGATCATTCCAGCTATTGCCAGTGTCTAAAGCAGAGTGGAACAGGTATTGAATGTATGTTTATTGAGGAATCGATAAAGAAAAAATAAAAAAAAAAATCCAAGAATATAATCAATCAAAAGTCGTAATTATGTGTAATAAATTGATAAGAAGAAATTTGAATTAACAGCAAAATATATTCTAACTGTTGAAAATAAAAGTTAATAAATAATAACATATGCTAAAAAAATACACGGACTTTTTCCTTTCCTGTGGTGCAAACCACAGAAATATAAGCTCATCATACGCTAATCCTATTGAAAATTGTTCAATAGTTAGGATACAAATTACTCACATTCTTGCCGGAAGTGAGTAAATTATTTATTCAATTTTAATAAATTGCATAGACAAATATGTTATTTGAGCCACGTCCGATTTTATCGACAATAACAATTAGCAAAAAAAAGGTGTCGGGCAAAGGTTATTCGAAAAATCCACATTTAACTGATAGCAAAAGGTGACTTAGTTGTAAATATGATAAAAGCAGACACATCGTTAATGAAAAAGTTTTATAATGGATGGCAGAGTTACGTATATAAGCAATGCTTCGATAAGACTGCCAAACAGTCGTCGGCCAGCACTGAAAGCGTTCAGTGCTCTAGTTTTGGGTGCTAGCATCTCCAAGCATCAAAAGTATTTATAGTGAAAGCATATATATTGTATATATATATATAGCATCAATAAATTGTTTATAGTTGCCTAACAAAAGTATTAACAAAATATAAATATCTAAACAAAATGAGCAAAGCTGAGTGGGAAAACAATGAGGAAATTAAAATATTCCGCGAATATCTACGCATACCCACGGTGCACCCAAATATAGATTACAGTAAGTTTGTAAGATTGTGTAGATCTGCGATAAGCCGATTTATCAGATCGGCGGCATTATAAAAATGCCTGAAGTGAGATTACATTAAACCGAACAATTTACAGCCGATTGCGTGGCGTTCTTGAAGCGTCAGGCAGCCAGCCTGGATCTGCCGGTGGACGTCGTTTATCCTGTCAACGAAGCCAATCCCGTGGTGATAATGAAGTGGGTGGGCACAGAGCCCGAGCTGCCATCCATCATCCTGAACTCGCACACAGATGTTGTGCCCGTCTTTCCGGACAAGTGGACTCACGATCCCTTCAGTGCGGATATTGATGACGAAGGTCGCATTTACGCCCGAGGCTCGCAGGACATGAAGTGTGTGGGCACTCAGTATCTGGCCGCCATTCGCGCGCTGAAGGCCAAGGGCTATCAGCCGAAGCGGACGTTCTACTTGACCTTTGTGCCCGATGAGGAGGCAGGCGGATTTTTTGGAATGCGCGAATTTATAAAGGGGGATTACTTCAAGTCTCTCAATGTGGGGCTCAGCTTAGACGAGGGCTCTTCCACCTTGGATGACTCCTATTATGTGTACTATGCCGAGCGCACCGGATGGCGTAAGTGAATCGATGCCATCTTCCATCCTCTTATATTAACAAGTGTTCCCTGTAGACATTAGATTTAAGATCAGCGGAACTGCGGGCCATGGCTCCATCTTGCTGCCCAACACCGCCGGCGAGAAGCTCAACTATATTGTGGGCAAGATGATGGGATTCCGTGCGTCCCAGGTCCAGGCGCTGAAAGACGATAAGAATCGTTTCTTCGGCGATGTGACCACCGTGAATCTAACCGTAGTGGAGGGTGGTGTGCAACGCAATGTTGTGCCAGCCCTGATCGAGGTGGTCTTCGACTTGCGCATTGCCATCGATGTTGATCTTGAGGCCTTTGAGAAACAGATACGCGACTGGTGCGAGGAGGCTGGCGGTGGCATCGAGATCATATTCGAACAGAAAGACGAGTACGTGCCACCCACCAAGGTAGATGACTCGAATCCCTTCTGGACAGCATTCGAGAGCACCTTGAAGGAATTGTAAGTATTTCACAATGTTCCATTCGCCTCCTTCCTTCACATTTCTCTCCCCAAACAGCGACGTCAAATACCATACGTATGTCTGTCCCGGCAACACAGACAGCCGCTTCTTGCGTGCCATCGGAATTCCAGCTATCGGTTTCTCACCTATCAGAAATACCCCCATTTTGCTGCATGATCACGATGAATATCTAGGTGCTGATACATATTTGGAAGGTATCAAAGTTTATACAAAGATCTTAGCAGCTGTGGGTAATGTGTAAGGAAATCTGATGTATATATTTATAAATTTATTGACAATAAAAAATAAAAAATATTTATAAATATTTCAAACAAACAAATTTTCATGTATATTGATAGAAATTCTTAGTAATACTCAACATTTTCGCGCTAAATAAATTTGAGTAATACAAATACAAAAATTTTTGTTTGAATCATACTCATTCGATTGTTGAATATTTTTATTTTTTTTCTGTTAAGTCATTCGGTAATTATGGTGTGTTCATTTAGGGCACTCTTATCAGTTTATCAATTGATATATACCGAAAAATAAATTTATTTGCCCAACACATGATTGCAACAACATCTGGGCTACCGTTCGACGGAAGCTAAACAATAAAATGCCGAGTTACTTAAATTTGGAGGACATGACGCATACGCCATGTTGTGCACAATGGAATGTTGACAACAATTTGACAGCAGATTTTTTTTGCGGAGCTCACCTAGCCACTGCTTCATGGGCATTTTGTCGAAGCGCCGCATGCGGTCGAGCAAAAAGAAAGCAAAAAAAAAACAACAAAACGAAAAGATGAAGAAGAAAAGTCGCATGTCACTGGCAGGAAATTGTCAGCTGAGTTCAGAACCGTTTGGAATGTCTGGCATGTGAGTATGCAAGGACATAAATTATGTAGTTACCGTCATGAAATGGACGCACGCCCATGTCCACCCCACGCACACATTCCGTTGATGGCATTGTCCAGAGCGGCAAATGCGCCGCATGCCTGCCGATTAGACACGTTAATGCATGTGTCAGCCGATGAAATATGCATTGAAACTTCACGAACGCTGAGCAGGGTCATGTCAACTGATCGGCTAATGTTGCCAGTTGGCGGCACACAATTATGACAATTTATGCGGCAACTGTGACAGTGGGCGGTGGGTGGCCATTAAATCAGGGTGTGGCCAGGTGAGGCTTGCACTGCAAATGTATTCCGTATTCCACGCAATTAGCATTGACCGTTACCGAGCGAGCGGCGCATGTTCGGCCTAATGACTGCAGCGCCAGCCCTTTAACGTGCTCGTTACCGTTGCCAAACTTAATGCATATCATTTTTACTTTTAATGAGCTGGCAGCAGTTGCTGTCCCCAAGTTCGCCCACGCCACCTGCTTTTTTTCTTGCTCCTCAGCCAAGTGCACTTAATGCTGCAAGTTTTATTTTATGTTATTTTTTTTGCGGCCAAGTTTGCTGCATTCGCCCACCTGGCGTGGACCAACTTGAAATTAAGTTTTTCCCTATATATACATATATATTTATTTTTTTTTTTTATGTAATTTTTTGTATTTTTTGTGCGCCTCGCTTTGCATATTTAATTTTCTATGGCGTCCTGCTGGCAACGACGTCGTGTGTGAGTGAAAACTTTGGCAAGTCTTGCATTTCAATTTTAATTTCTTTATGCCACATTTTTGGTGCAAACTTTAAGACGCGAGTGCACGACCTGCACGACCTGCACTCCCATTAGCCCTCTCTCCAGCGGGGTGAACTTTTTAATATACCACTCACACTAATTAGCGAGCAAAAAGTTTTTACTCTTTAAAGGAAACCCAAAAAAAAAAAAAATAAAGAAATGGGAAAAGAAAAAGGAAAGTTTTTGCATTTGCATTTGCCAGCCATGAAAATTTTATAGCGTTCTCGCAATTTATGATGTATTAAAATTAATTCAACAATCAAAATTAAAAGCGAAACATGTTGTAATTAAATTCAATTTACTCGCAACTGCTGTGGCCGAGTCATCAAACCGAAACTCGAGCAGTGTCTTTGGGGCCAACGTTATAGCCGCGCAATTAAAATCTAAGATTAAACGAGCTTCGGCACGGCCCGCCCCATAGCCAAATCGCTGCGTGCCACTGTTTGTCTGGGACAACAAAGTGGTTTTATGTGACGACCAGGCAATTGAAGCGTCGTTGCATGTAATTGAAATACCCACTTACCTAAGTCTATGCTCTTGCACAGTGGGCGAAAGATGATGAAAACGTGGAAGATTTTAAAACATTTTTTATCTTTGCTAAGATGAATTTATCATTATGATGTTGTGATATTAATGATTGAAATTAATTATAAAAATAAAAATTATAATATATAAAATTATAATATATATATGAAATCACAAATTTATTCTGTTTTGATAAATATTTACGTTTTTCTCTTCTCAAAGCATGACTTTTAGAGTGAATATAAAAAGAAAACTTTAGAATGATTAATTAGGAAACAAAATTTCTCAAATAATTTTCTTTAAAACTAAAAAAAAAAAAACTAAAATTATAAACAATCGATTGATTTTGCTTTTATTAAACTTTAACGAATTTTTATGTATAACATACATTCAGAAAATTAGTTTAAATTGATTAGAATTGCGTATCTTGTGTAAAAACGAATTAAGTTAGTTTTTCATAAATTTTGCATATATAGAAAATTATTTCCATGTTAGTTTAGAAATTTCATTTAACATAGTTGTTATTGTTTCATTGTTTGCTTATACGAAATGTGTTAAATATTTGCAGTCCAGGAAATTTTACCAAACTTTGCACTCATTTTTGCCATTCAAAGAACAAAAACTAACTTTTTTTTGGCATAGTTTTATTTTATAATCATATATAACAGAATTATTCAAAAATGGACTATAACTTAAGCATTTTTGTGATTAAACTTTATTTAAAAAATATATATATATTTATTTATATATGTATATTTGTCAGCCTCATATGCCGCCCATTGTGCTGAGCAGCCAACGATTATAACCACACTTGGCTGTCTAGTTAGTAAAAAGCTGAGCTGAGCTGATATAAAACAGAAGTAATAGCAACCATCTAAAAAGTGAAGGCACACATACACACACTCTTACACACACACACAAACGCTGAGCTACTCACATTTGCTTTGTGGAAAAATAGAGTCAATTGAAGAGCGAGTGCATGTATGTATCTGTGTGTGTGTGTGTGTTCGTGTGTGGTAAATAATTTATTTTGTCATTAAGATAAACTCCAAGACACACACACAGACTCACACACACTCTCACACTCGCATAACATTCGCGCATATAGTGCTTTTAGCCCATGGTGAGCCACATAAACGTCACAGCCAGAGCCACCAAAACGGGAAAAAGACAAACTAATTAACTTGTTTAGCACCAGGGTGCACAATTTCTCTGCTTTTAGCGTGGCTGCCGCTAAGCTAATGAGCGCTCTTGTGGGCTGATGTGTGTGTGTGTGTGTGTATGTGAGTGAGTGCGTGTGCGTGGTATTAGCAGTGTGCAGAGAGCATGGTAAGCCGACTGTCTTAGAGACCTTCTTTTTTAAAGCTGCACCTCTTTTAGCCGTTTCGTGGATACAGCGAGCAGGCAATAGTTTGGAGTCGCTGCAGCTGCGTAACGAACTTTATTGCATACGCTGAGGCGCAAAGTAAAAGCGTGCCGGAAATGGGAATGCCGTCATAGTTGCCGAAAAGGCGCACACAAAAAGGGGAAAAAGCCAAACGTAAACTTTTAATAGGTAGTCGCGTGTGCCGCAATCCACACCACCGACCCGCCGACCCATCGACCCGCCGACCCACCGACCCACCATTCGCACCGCCCAACCCAACGTTCTGCATCAACGCGTCGCGACTTGCCGTCGTCTGCATGGCCCAGCAATTGCAATTTCATTTCCGTTCGTTGGCATTTATTTGCCCTTTGCTTGCTTTATATCCAAATACATATATAAAAATTTATATAAACGTGAGCATAAATATATATATGTGTATATATATATTCCGATTCTTTCTTCATTCCTTTTACTTTTTAGTGTAATAAGAATTTTAAACATTTCCCTGCATTTGTTATACCGCCTTTGTGTGTGAGTGTCGCTCGTGCTTTTTGCTTAGCCATCCACAGACTTCTGCCGACATTCCAGAAAAAAACAAAAAACAACCTTTGTTGCTGCAGCTGTGCACAAAGCCATCTTCGGAGCCCGAAACTATGCACAATACGAGTGAGAAGCAGCGTTTAATTGAAACTGAGTAGGTAAGCCAAGACCTCAGCTAGTAAAGTAAAGAAAAGGATTTCAGCAATTGAATAGCAAAAGCAAAGTCAAATGAAAGTCACATCTGGGTAGTATTCGGATATTAGAATCTGGCTTACAGTGCCTGCCACTTGAAGCTGTTTTCCACTCGTCTTATAGCAAGTCTCATGGCTAATTGCTACTTGAGAAACTTGAAAATCAATTCGTCCCGTCTCTTGGATAATTCTTCAGCAGATTCTCAGCTGGCCGTTATCAAATCTCTATGTGTCCTGTGCGTGTGCAGTTTTTGTTTGAACTCGAGCGACCGACCGAGCCATCGGTAAAAAGTTAGCGCACAGAGACAGGCTCTGGAGTTGGAAAGTTTACGGCGCACAAGAAACTTTCGTCGACAATTTGTCAGGGATTTTTGACTATTTCTCAAGTAGAGAGCGCTGCTGAGTTGGCAGGCGACAATTTCACTGGGTTTGACAACTGTCAGCGACGGAAACTTCAGTTTTGGCTTAACTCTTAGTTTTTCGAGCACATAATATCCGACTGAGTCCCAATTTTTTGCGCCAGCCCAACTAATTGCACAGTTTGTATGCAACATATTGTGGCTGAGTGCAATTTTTTTTCCTTCTTGGGCCCGCATAAAGGATTATAAGTTTAAGTTTGGGTATGGGTTTGGGTTTGGGTTTAGTTTTAGTTGCTTTCCGCTCCGAGTTTCTAGTGTTCCATTGTGCTCGGCTTTTATGTTGTAAATTATTATCATTCACCGTGTGTGCGGCTTACAGTGACTACAAGCTCCTTCCGCCCAATCACTTTTCAGCAGGCGCTATCTCGTTCTCTATCCTAAGTTTATGGCTTTGCTCCATTTCGCTTCCACTAGGCATTTGCGCTTGCATCAAGCTGGCAACTGCTATTATCTGTGTGTATGTGTGTGAGGGTATGTAAGTGTGTGAGTTATCGCACACATGCAATAAACTCGCAGCAAGAGTAGCGAGTGTTATAATTTATTTATGGTAATGCGTACACCCACCAAGAGAGTGAGAGAGAGAGAGGGAGAAGGATGAAGCGAACGAGCACGAAAGAGAGTTGGAGAAAAAGATATACCAATGACTCGACTGTAAAAAAGTTTTATGTGCCGCAGCAGCTCCTGACTGCCTGATCCTGTGCCTGTACCTCTGTCTGTCTCTGCCTGTGCCTTCCCTTCCTGGCAACAATGTCGTTACGAGCACACAACGCTCATGCCGAATCCTTATATCCTGCTTTTAATTTTTCGTGACACCTTCCCACTGCAGCTGCCCACCTGTCACGCTCAATATAAAATATTTAATGAACTTTTTACAACTTCTGGCTTATATGTCGGTGCAGCAATCCACAGACATAACTCAGTCATCAGTTTGCTTTTGTTCAAGTTTCACGGCTTTAACCTGATGAACTTATTGCAGCTCAAATATTTACTGCAGTTTACATAAATTATATTTGGGTCTGATTTCGTTTTCATTTTCATTTTCATATTTCGCCTTGTATTTACCAAGCAAACAGCTAACAGGCATTTCATATTGAAAATTACGCCGCCGCAAATTTCGTCATCAAATATTCCACGCTGCGTATGCGTAATGTGTGTGGGCCTCAGACTTTATATTAAAATTAATACAAAGTATGTCAGCCAAGGCCTGCGGCGAAGCGGGCTGTCGAAAACATCGCTCAAGTGGACGAATATATAATATATATATATATATACCATATATTAATGTTCCATGCTTGTGCACTAAATAAGTCTCGGCCTAACGACCGACTTTGTCGCAATTTGACGAGAAAGTTTTGCAAACGCCAGAGACAAGCAATTAATATGCATAATCTGTAACATTTCATGAGTTTGTCAATGCCGTCTCGGAATCAAAGCCAGGCCTTGGCCAAATTGCTGTCAACGAATGGCCTCAGTGCGGTTCATAAATAACAACAGCCTTGACAGACGCCAGCAGAAGAGAAGCCACGCCTGACATGTGCCCGACCGCCTTAGACAGTTACGACTATGCTGAATAATTAATTGATGGGCCCTGGCGACGAAATTGTCTTCGATTCGTCCATAATGGTGGACATCGGGTTTCGGTTGAGGACCAGTTAAAAGCCCAGCCAACTCGATCGCAGTTATTAATTAAAACTTTACACAGCTGGAACCGAACACAACTTGACAGTCTGACACGTTATGGCCCGTTATGGCGAGGAAAGTTAAATACAGCTGCTGCAGGGCACACGGCTTATCTTACGTAATCAGTTAAGTGCTGCATATATGTAGCCAACTATATACATATCAAAAAAGCTACATATATGTATATTAAATTCTCTCAAAATATATATATATTATGGCCTAGGCATGGGTAGAGGTGCACTTAGGCAGCTGCCTAGAGCCTGGTGCCTGGCGTCTGCTACTGCCACACAACAATATGAAAGTGAAAAATGAGTTTGTTCAAGTTTTGCGCTGGGTGGCCAACAGGCATATGTGTGTCTGTGTCTGTGAGTGTGAGTGTGTGTGTGTTAGCAAGAGTTTTGACATGCGGCGCACAGTCAGCTCCTCTCTGAATAGAGAAAACGTTTCGCCTTTGATGCCATCGAAGTTGCGTTAGCGTTGCAAACTAATTTATCTTATTGAGCACACAGCGTCCCTTGGGTACAAATAGAAAGCATACCATGATTCTGACAGCACCAAATAGTTGCAGATGGATCCAGAAACCAGATAATGTACACAGTCATGTGTGACAGATTGAACCAATGCGGCCATTCAGAACTACTCCAACAACTGCAGTATCTCTGCGTAGTGAGTGCCCAATGAATCGAAACTAAATAGTAAATAATGCTAGAGATATTATACTCATTTCCTATAAGACCTTGCAGCTGGCGCTTTAAATTAATTCTATATAATATGTCAATTAGAAACCCGTTAACAATTAGAAATCAGGGTATAATTGTTTAATTATATGTATGTTATAGACAGAGAGAGAGAGATGTTAGCAGATCCCACAAAATATATACATTCTTGAGCAGGGCAACAAGTTTAATCGATTGACCCCTGTCCTGTCCCTGCCCGACCCTCCCAGTATTGCACATGCAGATCAAGTTAAAAAAAAAAAATCGATAACTATTTTTGTTTTAATGTTATCGATTTAAAATTATTGTTTGATTATTATCATATCTACATATATATTATTTTTCTTATATCTATAAATTAATATTATTATATTATCTATTTTATCTATCTAGATATTATTATTATTATCTTACATCTTTAGAGGTTGAACCTTCAAATTTTGCATTTAGATCCATTAGAATTTAATATTATTTTGATTTTTATTAAATTTTGGATATGTCTCTAAATTTAAGATAAATTGAAAATATAGCCATGTAAATGATTAAATATTAAGTATAAAATATCAAAAATTCTTTAGAATTAGCATACGATGCTAGTTTCATTAAGTTCCGTTGAGCTAGTCCCAAATTATTAAACAAATTGTTTGGCCAATTATCACACGCACAAGCCGATTGGATGGGGTTCCGGGGATATCCTAGTCAGGCATCTCCAACTAGTGCTTTCCTTCTTGTTATGGTATAATTTTTATGTATTAGTATGTTATATTAAAATCATATATTTATACCAATGTAGACTAATGTATTCTAACTCTAATAAGTTCTATAAAGCATATCTGAGTAGGATTTCAATATTCCGATACTCCAAACATCAAGAACAGTGTAAGCACATTTTAGCCACAGCCCAAAAAGAGATAAGCAAAGATTTTCATTACATCGCGCAAAAGCAAGTGTTTTTAATCTTTGGCACAGAGATAAACAATTTTTCTAGTTTCGTTGCCGACTTGTGCATATTTGCAGTGCCTCTTGATTTTTTCATAAACAGTTTTGGCCGCAATTTCTATTTTGGCAAAAAGAGCAAGCAATTTGCCAGGCGGGCAAACACAGACTCACACACAGTCAAGATTGGGCAATTTGCTAATGTAACTGTGTACGTGCGACTTATGACTCTATCTACGACGAGAGATGAAACTATGTTTGCCACTGAGATAAAGAGAGAGAGAGAGAGAGAGAGAGTGAGACAAAGCTAAAGAAACAATCGGGCAACAGAACCTGCATGACCCCTGCCCATAAAGTATGCAATATAACAATGCACAACTGAGCACGTGGGCGTGGCAGAGTATATGAACAGTAAGTAAACTTTGTGACGGGCTTATAAGTTCCCGGGAAAAGGAATTGTTGTGTCTAGCTGAGTCATATTTCCATCAGACCCCGGGGCCAGGACTCATGAGAAAATGTTCGTGGGAAAATTGCAAGTTTCGGCGGCATGCAGCTGCGAGTTCCCTGACTGAATTTTCGTTTCTCCTTATTTTTTTTTTTTTTAGTTTTTGTTTTTTGTTTGCCCACCGCATTCACATTCGCTGCAAATATGCAAATTCAGCCAGGGGATTGGCGAACTGTCATGCAAATGAACTTGCTACCCCCTCCCCCCATATTCGACTCGAACTCAACTGGTGCCACAGCACAGCAGCAGGAAGCACTCCAAGCAGCCAGCTTGAGGTGTTAACGAGAAGGATTTAGCATAGGTCAACTGTGCGCAAAAGAAGTCGTATATTTTGAGAAACCCTATTAAATTACATCTTGTTGCCTATTTAACGTCCCACTCGAACTTCTCGCAGCGTGTTCGCAATTTATTCAACAGTATGAGAGAGTATAAAACTTTATTGCATAACTTGCACAAAATATGTTTTTTATATGCTCGTAAAAAGCGAATCTACATCAAACCGGCCCTTAGAAGGTGCAAAGCTGAATCTAGGGTATATGGTCAGCTGCAAGTAAAACCGTAATTTACACACATTTTAATTTAGTTTTTGCTATATTTATACATCGTGAGTGCTGCTGAGAGTGTGTCTGTGTGTGTGTGTGTGTGTGTGTGTGTGTGTGTGTGTGTGTGCACATTTAAGTGGGGCTTACCCAAAATTATGCATATCAACTTTATTGCTCGCACATATCCCTGTGAACATATACATTTACATACGAGTAAGTGCATAAGCACGCACACACACACACACTCAGACACAGCACTCACACATTTAAGGAAAGTTTTGCATATTTTATGCACTGATTGGATGCTGGATGACTGTTGTCTCATCAGCCTCTTGCCTGGCGTCTGCCCTAGGCCATCTACTTGGCATTCGTATCAAGCATAAGTATCGGATGGGTATACTTATGTGCTCACATAGCAGACCGACGCTTATGGGATCTACCTCAATAAATAATGTGTTGGAGTGCATTAAAAACTTGATTAAACAAAAATTAAACTGTTTTAAGTTGCACGTCAATCGCATAAATTAATTAAAAGCTGAGCCAAACTTCGATTGAAAAATTTGTTGCATCAGGCGTGAAGCATGCAAACTCAATAATCAAAGTTCTAAGTTGTTGTTAGCGAAAATTCTAGTTAAAATTTACATAGTTAGAAAGTTTCTTAATAGATTTCTTAATTTGTTTTGCATAAGTTGTTAGTGATTATAAATCTCTATATTTTCATAGTTTAGTTCATAATATTTTGTCATACTGTTTAGAAACAAGAGAGTTTATATCGGACAGTTTTACAGTACAGTGAAAAGATGGAAAAAAAACTCAACTTAGATTATATAAGAATTTATTATTGTGTATATCTCATAAGAATTACAGTCATTATAATACAAATATTGATGAAGTTTCGCAGGACTTTAGGATTTCTTAGAGATATTATATTTTTGTTAGTTTTATAAGAATTCAATCTTATTTATATCAATATATATATATATATATATATATATATATATATATATATATATATATATATATATTATTTTATATCAATATGTATATATATATATATATATATATATATATATATATATATATATATATATATATATATATATATATATATATATATATATATATATATATATATATATATATATATATACTCATTCCATAACTTACATACAGCGCTACGTATAACATTATATTTAAAACAATCTGGATCTAGGGTATCCCTTAGTCAGCACTCTTCGAGTCTTCGATGTTTTGTTATATTCACATTTTATTTTATGCTGCAGCCCCGTTATGTGCGTTTTGCTTGTGAAGTGCACAATGCAAAGATTTATTTTGTGCTGACAAACAGCGCGTCGCTTGTTGGTAATCGATGGCAATGAGCATTGACATTTTATACGCTTCAACGGCGGGAAGGAGAGGGAGATGGAGACGGAGACGGAGATGAAGATGGAGTTGGCGATGGCGATGGAGATGGATGCGACGACATCCACATGGCATTTGCCATGCTGTTTGTCTGTCTGATTATGGCAAGGAGCGCACAAAGATGCACAGATTGCGGGGCTTGACTAAATTCAAGTAATAAATAAGCATATCAGCTGGGCGGGCTGGCAAATCAAGCGTATTCTGTGCCAGGGACGGAGGCTAATTTGTTATCATTTGCACAATATGAATGGAGTGTAATAAATGCACGATGTGCAAAATGAGTTACAAATGCCAAATGGAAATAAATCTAGTACATATCTAAATATGTATGTGTCAGCATTTTATGTTGCATACTTCGAGGCTGCACAAAGAAATCTGTGCAATTTGTATTCGTTTGCTTGCCGGACTGAGAACGTAAGTAGCTTATAAGTCAATGAAAATCTGAAAAGCATAAGCTGACAGGATCCAACAAAGTTTCCATACACGAAATGTTGGTTATATCATGACATAGGCATCCAAAATGTCAATTTAACGTTTAAGATCTCCTCTTTAGGTAGTCAATTATTGCGACCCTTCTGTTCGCTTCACACTTGCCTCAGACCCATGGCGTCTGCGTTTTGTGAGAGCAACAACAACAACAACAATAGATAACTTTTCAATTATATTCAATTCCCTCAGCTCCTTGGGAGAGTGGAAACAATTTGGTAACAACAACTTTTCAAATAATTTATGCCATTTCTAAATACTTGCAAACACAAAGTTCCCAAAAAAAAAAAAACAAACAATCAAATTCATTGGAAAAACGTTGCTGCATTTGCCATAAACGAACAGAAAAAGATATAATAAAAACCCATAAAAATAAAATTTATGTTGCTGAACAAAATTTAGATGGCGCAACGAATTTAGGAGATGTCTTTAATTTAATATCTTTTAGATTAAATAATGATATAATATTTTAAAAATAATGTTATGTTTGTCATTGAATTATATAATAACTCATAATAAAATATATATATATTATATATAAGACTGTAAAATATTTTATATATATAATTTTTGTTTGTATATAAATGATATATACATTTAAGATCATACTAAATCTACTGTTTACATATGTGAGCATGCATCTGAACTTCAGAGTATATCACACATATAAAATCACTCTATGTTTTCATATGTCTACATTATCATATCAATTATTGTTCATAATTATCATAATAAAATATATCTGTCACTGTTAATAAAGCTTTGTTTTACTGATCTGCTCAGTTGACTTTGATCAATATCTATAGTTTTTCAGACATGTGGAGTATTTTAAGACTTTATCTGAACAATTTGGCATCGTTATTTATATGTGTAACACACGCACCCAAACACATATACACACACACACACAATCACACTCAGTCACTCTTTTCAACTGTTTAAAATTCTGTGATTGTTCGTTCTCCTCGAATGTCTTTTAGGTTCTTTTTTTTTTTGCTGCTTGTAACTTTGGCTCTTCGCAATATATTTACTTCAAGGCTCCACTCGACATGTGCTCATGTGTGTATGTGTGTGGAAAGAAGTAAGGAAAGAAAAGCTCAAAGGCACAGGCTCAGGCACACATTCACATCGGCCTAATAGCGAACACAGACACACAACACACAACCAAAAAAAAAACACATTGCGAGGGACGAAGCAATGACCACGCATAAAACATGAGAAAAGAGAGCAAGATGGCAAAGAGGAAACGAAAAGAAATAAAATGAAATGCCAAACAAACCAAAAAAAAAAATAACAACAAATTACAACAACATCAAAAACGAAACAACAAAACGGAACAGCAAAATGTCGGCGCATAGGGCAAATGGCTGCAAAAACAATGCAAATAGCAATAACGACGACGACGCTGCGTCTGTGACTAACAGTAAACGAGAGTGGATGGGCTCGGTGGGCGAAGCAGCAGGACTGCGAAGTTGACAGAGAGGGAGGGAGGGGGGAGTTCCATGTATGTTTCTGTATGTAGACAAATTCAAATCTGCTTAGTGTTTACTACATAGTTTACGCTTACGCGCTGCCAACGACTCGAAGCCGCCAATGCTGTTGGTATTGATTTTTACTGTTTTTTTTTTTTTACATCTCTCTTGCTCTGTCTAACTTCCGCTGTTGCTGCTGCTGCCTGCTATGAGTGGGAACAGTAGCAGAGCAGAAGTCGCGGGCAGTGGCTGGCTTTCTAGCTACCTGTGAGAAAATAACAACAAAAATACACACAAGAAATGCAGCAACTACAAATCGGATTTGCGTGAGTAATTGGCAAGACAAGCGTTTGGGCCTAGAGCGTATTGGCAACACGCAGCAGGAAGAAATGACTTTGCCAAGTAGCTTTAGGTGTGTGCGTGTGTGTGAGTGTGCGTGCGTGCGTCTGTGTTTGTAGTTGTTCCTGTTATTGTTGTTGCTTTTTAGAGTGAAACCTCAGTAGCGTCGGCAAAGGTGACAGAATGACAGCAGAGAGAGTGAAAGAAAAGAAAAACATAAAAAAAAAAACAAAATGACGGCTTTGCAGTCGTATGAAACTGACTGAATAATACTCGTTCGATTTGCGAATGAGCTTAAGAGATAATCTGCATTGCTTAATAACACATATCGATTGCGGACTTATTGTGGATCGTTCTTTCGATGACCCTATTGTGCAGTACGTTTATTAATGGCTCTAGCTCAGAAACCATATATTCTAAGTGCGACTGAACATACACTATGACAATATCAAGTTTCAGTCCTCTAACCTCAATATTCCTAAATAAATTTATTTCCATTTAAACAGAACGCTTTCTACCCTCTTCATAGGAACGAGCATTCCAAGAACGGCGCGACCAAAAGCAAAGAAAAAGTTCGCTAAAAGCCCAAATGTGTTATATGTGCCAAAAACACACACTCATACCTAAGCACACTCACACACACACACACCGATACACATGTTTATAGAGAGGAGGGCTGGCAGGCAGCAGCTTAGCTGCTTTAACTAAGTGACAGCCAGACACGCTGACAGTAAGCTTGAATATTCAGCTGGGAGTTACTTGGGACTTACCTCATCGATAAACTCAAAATCGCCGCCAGTTTCGCCAACATACTTCTTCTTCTTGGCATCGGCGCTGCCAAGCAGGCAGGATGACATCAACACCAGGATCAGACAAACGCTGGCAATGAGCGGCAAACGCAAACGCTTCATGGCGACGGTAAATACAACGGCAACGGTAACGGTAACGGCAACGGCAACGGCAACGACTTCAACAATGTTAAGAGAACGTTCAGGAGACGAGCGACGCTAACGGAAGCGGCACAAACGCGTGGCGAATTGTTCACGATTTCCGTTAGCAATGTTAATTGTTGGTCCAATCAAATGCGAGAATTGAATAGCTCAGAGACGCGCACACCTACACACGCACACGCACACGACGGTAACTGTCAGTTGTGGACTTGGACTCTACAATCGTTGGCGCTTCTGGCGATGCACTGCAGCAGACACACGGACCGTGATAGGACTGTAAGCGACGCGACCAAAACGTAAACTGAGCGCAAATTAATTTGCATTGCTCTGGCCGAACGGCATTGGAATTTTGCGGCAGCCGAGCAGAAAGCGCAATGCGCGACAGAAGAGAAGAGTGCCTCCAGGACATGTAAGAGAGCGGACTTGATACTGTCACATGACACAGGGTTGCCACCCGACCGAACAAAATGAAACGATATGATATAGTTGTAGATCGAAAAGTTAGTTCAAATTGTTACTAAAATTTGTTTATCAGGGGATGTAATCCTTGTACATTTTATGGTATTACAACTAAAGTATTTTCTGTTCTACTCAAGGATATTTTTTCAGTGTACGCCAGTGCGTATGCGCAATGTGCCACCCCTGCGACGCATCGAATGCTCTCACGCCAAATTCGATTTGCTGGCACAAGCAACAACCGCCAAGCGCTTCCAGAAGACAACCACTGCGACTAGCAGTGCACCGCCGCCACCACCCGCCCAAGGCGGAGAGCGTGCTGTGACTGAGCAACATATCCCAAAATCGATTTTATATTGGGTCTAACTCTTGTCGTTTCGACCATGCTCTTAACTGCGTCGCGGCAATTTTGGCCATTGGGTCGTGAACCGGCCAGCAGCGCCAAAGCGCCAAAGTCGCGTTCACATCCCAAATGGACCACTGCGGTTGTTGTTGTGCTGCTTCTGTCGTTGTCGTCGTCGTTGTCGTTGGCTGTTGATTTTTATGTATCGGCGCTTGGCACAGTTGGCCCGCATCGATGACGCCGTCGCCGTCGCCACGATTATGGCCAGCGCTTTTGGCCGGGAAACCCCGTAACCATTTAACGCGTCAGCGCCTCGCAGGCTGCCCAAAAGGCAGCTTCCAAGTCGCCGCACGTCGGCCCCCAGGCTCTGTCAGTTTTAAATTAATAGCTCCGCACACACAGTCACATAGGCCGCGCTGTGTGTACGTGTGTGTGTGTCTGTGTGTGTGCTTGGGATGCTTAGCAGCTTCAGCCGCCGCATCCTTTACCCCATTCGTAATGGCATCATTGACTTCTGGCCTGATAGTGCTACGGGTCACACGGCTCGCTGGTGTCTGTGCCTAGCTAATTATTGATGCTTAGAGAATTGGCTCTGTTGATCTGCTCCACATGGCGTTTGTTAAATCTTTACATTTTATTTGATATTCAAATGATTTTCAATCAACAAGTCCATCTTATACTAAATATAGTTATTGTTGCTGTCGCATTAGATCGATCAATCAATCAATCAATCAATTAACTTTGCTGAATGGCCTGCTAAAAAAAGTTGCGCTCAATAACTAACGCACTTTGGTGCTATAAAATTAATTCATAATATTATTATTATTTTCTTTTGTTCTTGCTGTTAGCCATGGCTTTAAGTTTGTATATAAACAAATTTTTGATTTGTAACACATAGAATATGATTTCGTTTAGTTTCTATGTCAGTTTGTGTGCAGATTAATAATTATTTTTGGTTAGTTACAAGTCTTAAACGCTTTCTAAAGTGGAAATGCCTGCTTATTAATGATTGTTAGTTACATCTGGATGAGAAAAACACAAAAGCTAAAAGAAATCAAATTAACTGCGGCTGGACAGCGGCTGATTTGTTCACTGGGACGCCAAAAAGTTTACTAAATTATGCGTAATTCTGCCTAAAGCTATTTGAAAATTTATCATAAGGAATACTATTTGCTTGGCTGCTGTCGCATTTTTGGCCGCTTTAACATTATGGCTATAAAAAAATTGATGCAGTTGGAGATTCCGTTCGCTTGCATTACAAATGCACTTTTAGAGATTCCATGCGCGCCACAATACGACGACGTAGCTCTGCGTATCTGAAATAAAAGATCGGCACAGATTGTAGTATGTAGTATTTCTAATATATATTTTAACAAATGTTCCTAACTTAGAGACTGACTCACTAATTGGTGGTCAAGTTAGAAACGGTAATGCTTAAGACTGGGTATTAAAATTACTTTAAACAGGTCTGCAACTATGTATATTATATGACTATTGTTATTGGCAATGATTCAGCTCTATTAATTTGTGAAGGTCGAAGGCGTTTCCCTTTCAGGAAACTCAACTAATGGGCGGAATTCTAATGGATAAACCTTACCATTCCAAGGCATTTGCTCGCTAATAAATAAAGGAAACATTTTACATTTGCCTACCTCTCTTTCACTTTGACGACCTCACGCGCCAATTCCTGATCATATCGATCCAATATAGCGCGGCATTCCGGCAGCGATAGATTTAAAAATTGAGCAACTTCATTACTGAAAACAGCGAAGATAATTTAGAAATTGGTTAGAGACTAGGTAAATGATTCACCTACCTGATTTCATCAGTTTTGCGTGCATCCACAAGAAACAGTCGAGCCACATCTTCATGGGGTCCCAGCGTAATGCGAGTTATTAATGGATATTCGTTGTCCTTTAAGCGCTTCTGTTCGCCGTTGTCACGCACGATGAAAAGCGAGAAATTCTCTGCGGCACTATCCACTTTATACTTCTCCAATACCAAATTGATGACCTCCTGAGTGGTAACCAGCGAAGAGACCCACACAGACATTTGGGAACCGTACGGTGGCGTGAAAAACGATGTTTCCCGATTGTAAAAATGTCCATTGATCGAACACCGACGTTTCAGCTTCGTGCGCGAGCTGCAAATATTAAACAGATTATAAAAATAGAAATAGGAGTAGGCAATGCTTTTACTAACCGTCGATTACCACTGCGGCGTTTGATGGCAGCGGCGCCAGTGCGGGGAGGTCTTCTCAAGACAACGCCATCCTCATTCACATGCAAACCCGCCTCATTGGCCGCAATGCCATCTCCGGCACCATCT
The DNA here is from genome assembly GCA_035045145.1 of Drosophila meridionalis. NCBI lineage: Eukaryota > Metazoa > Arthropoda > Insecta > Diptera > Drosophilidae > Drosophila > Drosophila meridionalis. The sequence continues at coordinate 5,560,601 of JAWNPG010000020.1, read as the reverse complement.
CTGCCCTCAGTGGCCGTGTAGAGCTCCTCCGTTTGGGTCAACTCATCGCCAGCCACATTACCGCTTAACACCTAAGCAAATGAGATATGAATTATTAAAATAAACAACGATAAGAGACACATTTTCTAATCAACTTAAAATAAACTTAACTGCCTGATCTACATTATTTTTTTTGTACCCCAGTTTGCACTATATTATTTAATGCATACACACATTAAAGAACGTTAGTAAAAGTCATTCAGAAAGATAAGCATTGCTGCAAGACTGCAAGTGCTCTACAATCAAGACATGACTTGGAAAATCTCAATTAAATACTAAAAAATTTAAAAATTAAAAAAATAAAAACTTATGGAGTCTTGATAACAGTTTTGATATTGAAATATGGATATGAATATGGTTGAATAAAGTCACCCTCATCTTAGAGCTTCTCTTCTGCATCCGCATCTCATAAATTTCAACTGCCCTCATCTGACTTCGTTTACTCAATTAAATAATGTATAATATTACCGAGGAGGCATCGGCCCGGCTCGACTCATGTTCAATTGCACCTTCTTTGGGATAGCAATTCATTTGGATCTGTATATAGCGCTGAGGCACATCACTGCGTCGCACTGTCGCCAAACGATGCGGGCGCAGCGTGGTATCGTCATCATCATCACTGTCGGAATAGACAAAGCAGCTGGGACCCGACTTTGAACGATTGATGCCCTTTTCGAAGAGCTGACGGCCCTGTTCATAGGGTTTGTGATGGTCCCGGCTGGGCGCCATCGACGCAAAGGCAGAACCACTCTTCTGCAAGGCATACTGACGCTGCGACGAGCGAGGGGAGTCAACGCTGCTGCGCAAATGCATCGTGTCGTTTATGAGAGTAGGATCAATGGAGCGCAGCGCGTGCTCGCAGTTGAAGCTCTTGCTCATAACGGAATTCTCGCCATAGAGCTTGAGGGAGTCGTGTATCCGAGAAGGATCTATGGGCTGATTACGTTTCAGTGTGTCGTCATTTGGCTCCTGAAACGAGTTGGCGCCATTCACATAATCCTGATGAACGCTTCGCTTAAAGTCCTCGTAATCCATGGGCTTCAACGTCGCATCATCCGAGGTCTTGTAGTCCTCCAGTGTGGTATTGCTCGTGGTTACAGTGCTTGTGTTTTGTGTATTGGTATTCGTAGTCAGAGACCCTGTGGCAGTCATGAAGTTATCTGAACTGCTGCTCGTTGTGGTGTTTGTGGTTGTTGTGGGCGATGAGGCAGTATTGATTTGATTGTTTTGCGTGGTTGTCGAAGATGTGCTAGAGGAGCGCGTCTTACTGGGCGAACTCTCGCTGGACGACTGTGACGATGAAGACGGCAGCTTGACGGGCATCGTTTCATAGACCTTGTCCTTGTCGTTTTGACGTCGCTCCACTTGCAACAAGTCATCAATATCATCCCAGTCCAGTTTCTCTAGGTTGTCCAATTTAGAGGGCAACGTGCTGGATACGCAGCTGGTACTGGCCGTAATAGCGTCCGAGGCGCTGCCGATTAACGTGCTCGAGGAATCAGTGTTTGTGACATCCTCGTCATCATTGTTGGAACTCGATTGTCCATTGACCACCTGTCCACTGCCTGGCGTTGTATTTGCGGAGGCATCTTCAGGTGTTGTCGGCAGCTCCGATATCTCATTCAAACTACATGAATCAAAGGTCATGCTTTCTGATAATGAAATGTCCGTGGACAGCGGATCAACCTCACTAGCGGTGGTCGTGGGCGGCGCCACTGACTCGCTGCCTTCGTTTTCCTTATCCGAGCAGCTCTCCTGTTTGACAACAAGAATAAATAATAAGCAGTAAAACTTTATAAACTGCAAAAACTTACATCTTGCGCTTTAGACGTGCGACAGGAGTTGCGTTTGCGCACTATGAACGTACGTTGATCATCGTCCTCCTTCAGATGAATGACGCCCTGCACGCCCCAAAACACACGCAAAGGCCCTTCCAAGATCAAACGATTGTTGACTTCGCGACTGCGTATCTCAAGGCTTTTGTTATCATAAAATTGATTGTAAACCTGAAAGTTGTAAGCAATTTTAATGAAAACTTGTTCGACTAATTTTAGAAAGAAGTGCATCATACCTTAAGCTTGGACTCCAAATGGTCGCGCGGCAGCGCGGGTCCATTAGCCTGGGCTGCGACAGGTTTCTGCGCGCCTTTTACCCCATAGCTTTTGTGTGACTCAACGCGCGTGCCGTGACCAAAAAGCTGCGGTCCGAACAGCGCACCATAGCAGGGCACATGACAATAAGGCACTCCTTTATGCTATTACAATAAATGCATGCGATTAATTGCGTATTGCAGCGAATGCTTAGCTGATTAAATACCTCTGCATGCTGACCGGGATTAAGGCGCTTGCCGCACTCTTCGCAGCGCAAACATTCCGGATGCCAATCATAGCCCAGTGATTGTTTACGTTCCGCTGTGTTGGATCGAAATATGTAATTTGAATGCTTATTATTTAAACAAATGGCATGCATGTGTGCGCGTGCGGGAGTGTGTGTGTGGGTGTACATATAGGAACACATGCATATGTGGGTGTTTAAATTACCGAAGTAAACGGGTTTGCCGCACTTGTGGCACTTCCACATTCCGCTGTGCTGCGCCAATTGGTCACTTGGTCGGTTGGTCGGTCGGTCGGTTGGTCCAGGTCAACGTTTCCTGGCGGGGGCGTGCTTAGCGCGTTGTGACGTCAAGAAGATTTATGCAGGTTGATAATGAACAAGGAACGCAAACACGTAGAACGAGAACACAAGACAAAGGGTAAACAAATGTGAAAAGCACACAACGACGACTGCGGCGACTAACGACGGCGACGACGACTTTAAACAACGATTTAGCGCTTCACTTTCATAATTTCATTCAAGGAATTAGCACCTGGCGCTTTTAAATTATTTGCAAACCACTTGTGCATTGATAATAACAAAGTTTTTATAGAAAAATTATATTACACTAAATGAGCACCAGGCGAAAGAAACAGCAGAACCAAAGGCAGTGCTAGTGCTGCACAGCGTGCAATGCCCAATCAACTGTTTTGCAACACTGTGCACGCGCTTTGGCCAAATTTAGCACCTTATTAAGCGCAAGTAGAAAGTGAGACAACGACGACGAAATCGACGGCGACGACGACGTTTTGTTGTGTGCGTCGCTTAGTGGCAAAATTTTGTTAATTACCCTATAATAGCTTCAGCATTCAATTAATTACTAGCTCAGCGTACAAGTGTGGCAGCTGTTTCAAAAAAATGTGCGCGTGTCATTGCAACTCAGCCACCCACATTTAAGCATTGCTTTGCTCAAATCAAGGGGATCAATTTCAGCAGCAGCAGAAGCAACAGCTGAAAGAAGCCAAAAATTTCGCTGCGCGACTTGTGTAAATAGCCAACGGTGCAAATACTGCAGCAGCGTGCGCGTGTGTGAGTCCGTGTGTGTGTCTAGCAATGCGCGCCACAATTGAGTTTGAGGAATGCCTAAAGGATTCGCCGAGATTCAGGTACACATTAAGCCGTCATCCCACCTTCGGTCACATAACAAAGCCTCAGTTCCTCCCACCCCCTAACACCACACACGGTGCGCATTATGCGCATTCTATTTCCGTATTTGGTATTTGGCATTTGCATTTAGGCTCCCTGTCAGTGGTTTGACTATATATTTTTTGTAGCGTGACTGGTTCCGCTTGGATATCGTGCTATCAACAGCTTTCGTTTGAATCGCCCCCACCACGCCCCTAACAACGGCTCTAATATAGCTGCCGCTTAATCATCATCGAGAAAACTTTGCACTTCACTTCAACATCGTCAGAGTTTCGGAATGTATCATTCGTGCACAACATGATGGCAAACATACGCACACACACGGGTGTGTATGTGTGTGTGTGCGCGTTCGTTCACTGTTCATTTGTTTGTTGCTAATTATTGTGTCAATCGATTGGACGCCTTTCGGCGCTCATTGATAAGATTTCTCCCAATCGCCAGCCCATCTCAGTATCCATTAATCTCGCCCAGAGACAAAGCTTTCGCTCGATTGCCACAGACACTTTGCTTAATTGCCAGCCCAAGCTCGGCTCAGCTCAGCTCTTTCGATAGCTTTCACATGAGCCAAAAAGACTCAACAGGTTAGAGACAAACAATCTAAGGAGAGGCAATCTACAGAGACTTTCAAACTGTGTTTTTGCCTTCATTCGCCTGCGTATGCAATTCTGGCTAATGGCTTTAAAGTCGCGCCTTTAATGAAACGCACAGGCAGCACTTCAATAAGAGGGCATAAATTAAAAGAGTCAACATAAACAAACAGCCAGCAGCAACTACGCCGCAGCTGTCATTGTCAGCAGACCCGTAAACCTCCCCCTCCCCCACCCGCGTCCTGCGCCTCTGAGTGGACAAAGTTAATCGTTTGCGACGTCGCTGTTTGCATCCACTAAACAATAACAAGATTTCTACTGACGTCTTCAACTTTGTTCTCGGCACAGACAATTCGTATCCAAGGAGGAGGCGGACATTGAGCACTTGGAGCAGAAGCTCGAGAAGATTATCAAGCTGTGCAATGTGGCTGTCGACTCGGGCAAGGAGTATGTCAAGAACCAGAGGTAAGCCGCCCACCTTTTACTCTCCATTCAAATTCTTATCTTCATTTTATTTCTGCTTTTTTCCTTTTATTACCTAAAGCGCCTTTGCCATGTCCCTGTGGGATCTGCAACAGCATTTTCTGGACAATAAAAATGCGCACAATGCGCTGGGCAAGCTGATTCATTGCTTTCAGGTGCGTCCCCATTGCAGGTAATTGCCTGAAAAACTTTTATAATTATCTGGTGTCTTTTGTTTTTGTGTGCTTTCTGACAGGAAATGAATAAGTTTCACACGATATTATTAGATCAGGCCAGTCGTACGGTGTTGAAGAATCTCAACGTCTTTGTCAAGGATGACATTAACCAGGTCAAGGACTATAAAGGACACTTCTTGAAAGTCTCGGAGGGATATGACAATGCGCTCATAAAGAACGCACAGGTTCGTGCCTTCTGTATGTTCATTTACTGAAGTAACTCCTCTGCCCCAACCACAGGCGAGCAAAATTCGGCCACAGGAAGTTCAGGAGGCTGCCAACATTCTGTCCGCCTCCAAGTCTTGCTTTCAGCACACGGCTCTGGACTATGTGAACTATATAACGCTGGTGCAGGCCCGCAAGGTGCCCTCCATACTTTCGACGGTAAGTGTTAAAAATCTAGGTAATCTAAACTCAATTTGTATATGGTATGAGGCTATTAGCTGGTCATAAATTTAATTTCTGCAGGGAATTACCCCAGAGACTTCTAGCACTTTGTGTAGAAATCAAATGACTTCATAGAACTTACGAATAATCTACTTAATTTCTATATGAAGCTCATATTAGTTGAAAATCAAAGTCAATTTTTAATATATTTGAATAATAATAATATTCTTATAATCTAATGTCATAGATAATTGATGTATTTTTTGTATGGTCAAAAGAATTGAGTTGATAACAACAACAAAATGTTGAGTTGGGCTATTTTTGCCCTATTTTTCTTAGAAAAAAACAAAAATAAATAAATAAATAAACAATTAGTGCCGAAAATATGAATAATATGTACATATGTATGAGTATTTTTTGATTAAGTTGACGAATCAGGAATCTAAATAAACATATACTCTACTTAAGAGTAGTTCATAGATTGATAGAGAAGTCTTTAGATTGCAGCAATAAGACATCGTAAAGTAAACAAAACTTAAACAAAAACCTTAGATTATAGAGATTAATATTTGTCGAAATATGATTTGATACTATCTACAGTTCTTATCGGCATTTGGTCAGGCGATATGTTTACTGTGAATGAAATAGCATTGTCTTTAGCGTAAATAACAGAAAGCCAACAACATTTGTTGTGTTTATGACGTCATATTCGCGATATACTCTAAATGGATATGTATGCATGTAGTTTTTTATTTTTTTTTTTTTTAATATCGCTGGCTCATTGATCAGCGTTGAGTCAGTTGGCAGCGGGCAGCAGTTTCAGTCGGTCGTGAAGTGCCCTCGTTGCAGGTTCGTTGAACGTCTCCAATGTGGGGGACGGCAATGTGTAGTCGTTCTATTCATGGAACTGGAAGATCAGTTGTTGAACGTGTTTTTTGCTGATCGCTGTATGTTCTCTTTGACAGTTGCTGGACTATTATCAGGCGTGCGTGACCTACTACCATCAGGGCTTCGATTTGTGCAACGACTTCGACGAGTTCTTCAAGAACATAAGCGAGGATTTGAACGCGCTGCGCGGCGACTATCAGCAGCTGGAGAAGGTCATGCAGAACCGACATATGAGCGTGAATCGGTATTGCGATTCGAATACGAACAGCGCATCGCACAATGTCGAGGGGTATCTGTTCAAGAAGAAATCGAAGGGCTTCAAGACCTGGTGCAGACGTTGGTTTTACCTCAGCGACAATCAGCTGGTCTATAGGTGCGTGCACTATCTATATGCCTCAGCCTTGTGCATTTCTTTTGATTTTTCCCATTCGTTTTGCTTGCCGGTTGAATCGTCTTCATTTGTTTGCCATTTTCCACTCGTAATCTCATTTCTCTTGTTGTGTTGTTGTTGTGATTGTGATTTGTTGTGCTGTACGCTGAAGTGATTTGGATTCGCATTCCAGAAAACGCAGCAACGAGGACTCGTTTTCGGTCATGGAGGAGGATCTGCGCATCTGCACCGTGCGGCCGGTCAACGAAGGTGATCGCCGTTTCTGCTTTGAGGTCATCTCGCCAACCAAGTGAGTAGAGTTTACAATCAGTATATAATATAATCAATTACTAACAATTTCCTGCCTTCACATAGATCACACACACTCCAAGCGGACTCTGCGGACATGCTCTCCTTGTGGATCTCGGCACTGCAGCACAGCATTGGCGCGGCCATCCAGCATGCCTCCACGCATCACTCACGCCCGCAGTCGACGAGTGCACCCAATGCGCTGCCCGCGAAGCGACGAATGTAAGTGTGAAGTAATCGAAATATTGATAACAGTTCTATAATGATGACTCATGCTTAGCCACTGGGAGGAGTTTCTAAAAATACCAGGCAATGCACAGTGCTGTGACTGTCGCGGCTCGAATCCACGTTGGGCTTCCATCAACCTGGGCATAACCCTGTGCATCGAGTGCTCCGGCGTGCATCGGAGTCTGGGCGTGCATTACAGCAAGGTGCGCTCCCTGACACTGGACGCCTGGGAAACGGAGAATGTCAAGGTGATGATGGAGCTGGGCAACGAGGTCGTCAATCGTATCTACGAGGCACGCGTCCCCGACGACTGTGAGCTAAGGAAGCCCACGGAGCAGTGTGAGATCGGAGTGCGCGAGGCCTGGATCAAGGCCAAATATGTAGAGCGGAGATTTGTGTGCGGCATGCCGAAGCCACAGGATCTAATGGCCAGTGAGACTGCCGAGGTGCTGAGCATAGAAAGCGGCGAAACGGCAGACGAAGGCGGTGTGGATGCTGGAAGAAGCTTTGGTGGCGGTCTGACTGGCAAGCGTGCGACTCTCTCGCTGGGCGGCACGCGCAAGTGGACGGTGAAGAAGCTGCGACGACGACGCCAAAGGCCGTTGCCCAAGACATTCAGCGATGATCCGAGTATATACAACACAGCGAAAACCGGTGACGAACTGGACGATGATGATGACGAGTCAATAAACATTCCATCAATGTCGCTGAGCATATCTCGAGACGATCTGTTAGTGATTGGCGATGATTTGGCATTGGATAGGTATGAGACACCGGGCATCTTGGGCAGCGACCAGGAGAGCACAGAAGGCGAGTCGGACACCGAAATGCCAGAGGAAATACCCTTCACCCAACTGGACGCCAATCTCTTGCTGTACAAAGCAGCCGTGGTGCACAATCTGCCCGTGATGTGCATGGCCTTTGCTCTGGGCGCCGCTAAGCACTGGAAGAACGTGGAGGATCGTCAGCGTTCCTTTTTGCACCAGGCCGTGCTGTCTGGCTCTGTGATGGCCTGCGAGTATCTGCTGCTTAATGGAGCCGCCATTGACGCAGTCGACGAGCTGGGCTACAGTGCTCTGCACATATCCACGGCCAAGGGACACATTGCGCAGGTGTATTTGCTGCTGAAGCACAAGGCAGCCTACGATCTGGCCTCCAGTGATGGCAAGAAGGCCCTGGACATTGCCGTCGAGCAGAAGAATGCGGACATTGTGACGCTGTAAGTTGAGAATTGATAATGTTGCATTTAGATGTCTTAGTTAATAACATTACTTCTTCTTTAGTCTACGCCTGACTCGCCTCAACGACGAAATCGGCATGAATGACGAGTACAACGGCGAGGATGAGACGTACAAGGATGTGATGAAGGACTTCTCTAACTTCGCTGCCAGCCAGCCGCGCATGCTGCGCCAGCGCAACGATTCGAATACCCTGGAATCGCAGCGCAGTTCTCTAACCAACTCCGACTAGCAGTGGCAGTAGGCCAGCCCGGCCACATCGATAACCCACTCCTCTCGCAATAGATATTCCAATGCTTAGTTGCCCGGAGTGTATTTAGCTTGTTCTGAGCTCCTGCTATGCTATGCTAAATTGTGAAACGTTTCATTTATGTGCTGGCATTTTGAAGGCATCTACCACTCGAAACGGATTTAATAAGCAATCTCATTTAAGGCCGCTCTCGATTCAGATACATTGCATTGCATTGCGCGTGAGTTGCGAATTGGTTTGATGCTTTGTTGACGTTCAATATATATTAGCTTAGGTCGATAGTTAAGTGCACGTGGCGTGTAATCCGTATTTATATAAATGTTTATTGTTTACAAATGTTCAATTACATATATATATGTGCATATATATATACTTGTATCTGTACATGCATTTGCGTATTGTACAATATGTTGTGTGTATTATATTAAACGATATTATTATTATTGTATTATACTAAATCTATGTAGCTAGCTATCTTATATATAGTTATAACGTAACATAATGAAGCTGTTGCAAATGTTTCCAATTTGTATTTGTTAATAATAAGAATTTGAGTGTTGCCTGCTAAAAACATTTACTTTTTGCCTACACTACTTCCATTGTTCCAAACCAATAGGGATACAGAAAATGTGCTTGTTTAGTGCCAAAGTTAAAGTTGAGCACTTCAAAAATTTCGAATAAAATTGAAAATTGTTTAAAATCCACACACAGAGAATACTTTCAATTACACTAATTGAATTGACGAGATACAAACTCAAATAATTAATTAATATTAGTACATATACAATATCATGCTTATTCAAATTCCGTTTCATTTGTATTGCCATCCGTTGCCGCATCTTCCTCCGAGTTCTTGAGCTTGTGCACGTTCTTAATGTGCCGCTGGACAGCGCTGCGATCGTTGAACTGACGTCCGCACTCCTTGCAGGCAAAGGTGACGCCTGCGTGGGCGACGAGGTGACGACTCAGGCCCGAGACGTGCTTGAAGCTGCGCTTGCACAAATGGCACTTGTGCTGGCGCTCGTTGTCCAGGTGCATGCGGATGATGTGCTGCTGCTGATTGGTCTTCTGGGCGAACCAGATGTCGCAGTGAGGGCACTGGTGGCGCTTCGCGCCCGTGTGCGTGTCCATGTGGCGCTTGAGGACCTCGCGCTGTGAGAACGCCAAATCGCACTCCTCGCATTTATATGGCTTAAGCCCGGTGTGGATGATCATGTGGCGCTTCAGCGAACTGGCGCAGGACAACTGCAGCTGGCAAACGGGACACTTGAGCGAGCCGCCTGTTCCATTCTTCAGCGTCTTGATGTGCGTGCTCAGATGGCGCGACAGCGTCTTCTCCGTGGCAAACGAAATGGGGCACAGCTGGCACTGAAACGTTTTCAGAGTATCGCTGACGCGGCCCACAATTGGCTTCGAGCTGGGTGGAGCCCGTTTCACCACCAAATCCCTGTTGGATCCTTTAGCCGTTGCCTGGACATCGCTGTTCGTCTTTTCATTCGACTGCAGACGAAAGGATATCAGTTTTTATATTGATAATACCTAATCTTGGTTACCTACCAGTATTATGACATTCTCGTTGAACTCGTAGACCTGCTGATCGTCGCCTCCAGCATCGTCGAGATTGAAGACCATGACGTCCCCCATCTCATCAGACTTGGCGTTCGTAAACTGAATCTCTCCGTTGTCCTTGACTGGAAGAGAAGGCAAAAGCGAGTTAATACAAGGGTCAAGTGGACTATTAGCCAAGTGCGTACTGTTGTACGATGTGATGTTCTTCTCCTGCTGAAATTCTGCCGAGGAGCTGGGCGTGGAGTTAGTCGATGAGGCGGCATTTATAATGTAGATTTCACCATTTTCGCTTGTCACCACATCGCCAGCGCCGACCATCTTTATATCACGAAACTCCTCGTTGGCCTCTTGGGCAGATGCATCCAACTCCGCATCGTCCGTGGAGAGTACCTCCACCTTGGAGTCGGTTTCAAGCACAAATTCAGTGCTTTCCGAAAGCGATACTTTGGGGCGCCGTTTTTTCTGCTGAGCTGCGGGCGATGAGATGCGGCCACGTTTTCGGGTCACTCGCTGCTCAGTGGTTGCCTGGGATGCTGGCAGAGATATGGGCGCCGGTACTGGTGGCGATTTCGCAAGTGATTCTTCGTTCTTTGGCTTTAGGTCAACTGGCAGCTCGCCTAATGTTTCCCAGAGACCGGCTTTCTTTTCAGCCAAGAAGACCTCAAGCTCACCCAGTAGCTTAACCAGCTGCTCCTTGCGGGTCTCCTCTTGCACTTCGTCATGCAGCTGCTGACGCACATCACTTCGCACCTCGTCGGCCAGTTCCTGGCGCATTGCGTTGCTGATCTCTTCGCGCGCGGAATTAAGGCGACTCTCAAAATCTTTTTCCATCTCCAGCTTACACTTTTCGCGCCATTCCAGGCCGGATTTCTTCGCGTGCTGAGTTTCCAGTTTATCTATAAAGGCAATCGAGTCTTCGAACTCCAGCTCATCTTCGTCGGATTCGTTGTCCGCTGATTTGGCAAATACGCGGCTCTTTTTGCCCATGCCGAGCAGGCGTATGTGCTTGCGGAGCTTCTTATCGGCCGCCTGGCTGCGTTGCCGAAAGAGAAACGACTTCTCCAACTGGAAGCGGCAATCTCCGCAGATCTTTTTCGGCAATCCGTCGGTTGACTTTGCCTCCAGTGAGAGGCAGGCCATCAAGCGCATCGGTATTGATAGCTGTGCGTCGTCCTCCGCAAAGATTGTGTGCGCATCCTTGAGCTCCTTTAGGCAAAGACGGCACCAGGTCTCTATATCTGGATAAAATTCCTCTGTAGTCGACATTCCCAAATTTTTAATTAATATTTCGCATTGCACGCAACAACAGACGCTAAACTTATAATGCAAGCAAAACGACTTTTCCAACACTAGCTGCAACACATGCGACTGTGGTCACCCAAAAATTTAACATACTCGGAAATGTTAAAAATAGCGCGTAGATTTTATTTTTCAAAAACTTATGTTGTGCGCGAATATCTGTGTAATATATTGTGCAGTTTATTCTTTTATAATGATATTTAACAATGTAGAATAAATGAATGCCAATTTATTATATGCAAGCAATTATATATTGTATATGGTTTATTGCATTATTTAATTTTTTATTTGCCTTCAGTTTTTTCCATCTTTGAACTGTTTTAGACATCATTGAGACTCTTAAATTGATAATAGAATTATAACAGAAAGAATAAAAATCAAATGCTCCAGTGTTGTAAGCGAATATATACATAAGTGCTCAAAAATATTTTGAGATTGTAGGCGCTATATTTTATTATATTTGCTTTAAAATACATTTTCTAATTTATTTTATTAAAAAAAAAAGGTTATTCATTATATATTAAATATAAATGCAACTAGGATATTGATTATATGCTGGACACATAAAATTCGAGTTAAATACTTTTTTTTGGGTCAAGGGATCTCAGGCGACAACGATAACAATTTCGAACTTTCGGACTACGAACCGTAATTCCATGCACTTGGCAAATGCGATTCCTCAATCTTATGTGAGGAGACGCCTCGCTTCTATTGCGCGTGGAGTGAGCTTTGACCAAGGGCAGTCTTCGTTGTGGTTTAGCGGGAGTCTTTGGATCTTTGGCAGATAGAAAGCTGGCAGTGCTTACGTCCTCTCGCAAGTGACTGTTTTCCGAGTTCTCCATATTGATTTCAACCATTGGAAGAACTGTTGACGGCGTCGGCATTGGATCTATGACAGTAACCGTGCCGTCGGAAGACGTTTGTTGTATTGGATTTGGAGCACTCTCTGGAATAGTCGGTTAATGTTATTGGAATCGACTTGGATGAAGTCTTCCCGCTTACCAATCAGCTCCACTAGACTCTCTTCACTACAATTCAAGTCTGTGGACTTCTCATTGGCCATGAGTTCGGAGTTACTGCCAATTTGATCGGTTATAGTGGATGCACTTTCCAGCTCAGCGCATTCCATGTCTGACAGAAAGCAGTCTGAGCCGAATGCCTGGGCGCGTGCTGCACTGTTCCGTTTGTGCACAAACCAAGTTTCGATCTCATAGAACAGCTCGTCCAGCACTTTTAGCTGGCATTTCTTTTTGACGTCTGCAAGGATGAGGCTCTCCACTTCGCTGCGCACTTGCTGCTCAATCTCCTCCCTCACTTGCTGTTTGCACAGACCGAGCAGGTCGCTTTTGTAGCTATCCATTTCGCGGCGAATCAGCTGCGCCGCCTCCCTACGCCAATGGGCGTTGCTCTCCGAGCAGGCGGTGGGCGTGCATTTAGCCACATCCTTCAACATAAGTACATCCTCCTTGTCGCTGTCGAGCAAGCTAGTTTCGTAGTCGACATTCCGACCAAGGCGTGTCATATGACGTAGTCGACGGTCAGCCGCTTGACAACGTTTGCGAAAGTAATGGAACTGCTCCAAATGCAGTCGGCAGACTTGACAAATCAGTTGCGGAAGCTTGTCGTTGGGATCAATTTCGAGCCCTGTGCAGGATAAGATTTTCACGGCAGTTTGGCCATTGGAGATTACGAAGTTGGCGTCCTTTGCTAGACACAATCGACAAACAGTCAACATTATTCTAAAGATATTTGTTATTTACAAGTATTACAAACAATAATAAAAAAAAATACAGAACAACACAGTTGCAAAAGGACGCCTTCTACAGTGTGACCAAAGCCGAGCGATGCAAAATATACTACTGCTAAAATATTGTCAACTTTCGCATAAAATACCAACAACTGACAAAAGTTAGTTTGCAATTTAAAATACTAAAATAGTGTGGTATTTTTACATGTTCAGTTTGAAATTTTGCTTTACTTTTTTTGTATGCATATTATATTATTTGATAAGCACAAAATTGCAAAAATTTATACAAAATAATATTTTTAATAATTGTGTTTATCAATTCAATTTATCATACAGCGGTTTTAGAGTTTCACATTGAAATGAAATTTTAATACAATTTTCAATTATATTATCAAAAAAAAAAAAAATAAATAAATAAATAAATAAATAAAAAAAGTAATTATAATAATAATAATAATAATAATAATAATAATTGTGTTGGAAAATTAAAATTTTTCAGCATTTCTTGTCGTAAAAATTCAAAATCAATATTAATAGTAAAAGTTTTAATTTTACTTTAAAAAGATAAATCAAGAATGGAAAAAACAGAAAAGAAGATATATTTCGAAATTGCACAGCATACAGCATAGTTTTAAAATAAAACTTTATATGCAAATCATGAGAATCGCATAGAAAGTCAATTAAGAAATTATGGTACTTTCGTACTGCAATACTCTTATGCCTTATATTGACTTTCTTGTTTCAATGATATGCAAAAAATGTGCAAACTTATTAAAAATCAAAGAGATTTTTCACAGATCCTCAGTTTTCATGGTAGTTGGAAAATTTACTGAAAATTTAAAGCCCATCTGACATTGGAGAATTCTCCCTGAGATGATTATCATTAGCAAATATTGCCCACTCAAATAAAAACACATTGTCAGTTATGAAACAATTTTGTTATAATTCATTAAATATTAAGTATAAATATGCAGTTAACTATCAAGTATTATATACACAATTACAATAAGATATTCAGTCACTATAATGCTTCTATATACACAAAACGATATACATACATATACATACGTATTTATATATGCTCTTCTATTATCATTTCCCATAAATTTGAACTCGCTTCCGCATCTTCAATAAATATATGCATTATTATCTTTTTAAAAATATACAACAGTCGTGATGATCGTCGCTTCAAGAATTGGTTGGGGGGCTTCGGGATCTCTGCCAAGGGATTGCCTACTTATAGCTAAGTGTTCGTTTACAAAAGGTCAAAGATATTTTTAATAAATAGTATTGATCAGCATTAATCATAATTAACATTGAAATACAATCGTTTTTTAGGCGTATAGTACATACATAACTACAAAATATATTACAATAAATTTGACGTCTACGTCAGCATGTGGAACTGCAAATATGTTTTAAGTATGTGTGATGTGTGTGTGTGTGTGTGTGGGTGTCGCCTAATCATGGCGCCAGCTCTTGGGCAGCACGTAGTCCTTCACCTTGTACAAGGCATTCGCATACCAGTGCAGTCCGTTCTGCTGCTGCGCCGTGGCATCCTTTGGCGTTGACTTGTCCTGCGCTGTGCGCAGCTGCCCCTTGGCTGGCATCCAGGACTGCAGCGTGGACCACAGGCGCATGGGCGCCAGGCCCCAGTGCGCCAGCGACTGGCTGCTGATGACGGCGTAGCAGGAGGCAGCCACCGAGTTGACCACAATGGTGCCCTCGCGTGTGAGGGGCGCCACAACGCCGCGGCTTCGCACGCTGTCCACCCGGAGCACGCGCTGCGGACGCAGCTCGCCCGTGGCATCGTGCACCAGCACCTGGCTGAGCTCCTCTACGCGATCCGCAAAGATGAACTCGAGCGTCTGTTGCTCCGGCTGCCAGACGGCTATCAAATGCGCGGGCGTCACGGTCAGCACGGCGCCGCCATCCGTGTGCAGCTGCACAAAGCTCTCCACCTGCTCCAGGTTGCGATCCATGAAGAGTATCACCTCGCTGTAGACCGGCTGGCCCTTCTCATCCATGCTCAGCACACGATCACCAATGGCGAGCTCGCCCAGCGCCTTCTCCGCGCCGCTCTCCAGCAACGCTGTGCTCTCGGGCGTGAAGCACCCATGTACATGGGAAATGGAAGGCGAGGAGTCTGGAAAGAGAGAGAGAGAGAGGGAGAGTATTAGTATAAGATGTCGACAGGAGCGAGGAAGGGGAGGGCAAATGCGGCCAGGTAATGGCATTAGTGAGCCTAATCTAATTTGGCGTTAATAATACTTGCCCTACCGACCGTTGGCTAACCGTCCAACCGTCCAATTGCCAAAAACCCTACAAGTCAAAAAGGTTTTCACAGTTAGGAAACACGGCAACCCGTAATCGTAGCCCGGCCAAAACAATGGCAACTGCCTTTTGCGGCTTTCAAACAAAAACCGCCGCCAACTGCACGAAGAGCGCACAAAATGCGATCTGCCAACTGATAGCCAAGCATATCAATAACATGCACAATAGCAACAACAACAACAACAACAATAACAGGCAACGGCAGCGGCAGGCGAGGATGTTTTTGTTTCGAGTTTAACAAAATTGTGATCTTGTTTTTTTTGCTGCTTCCAGATTAGCCCTGGGATCAGCTCAGCACTGCTGAGCTCGAGCTCGAGCCAAAGCAGCTTAGCCACAGCCATAGCGAACCAAGTGCCAAAGGATGCTCGCCAGCTCAGGTAGCGCTGCCAGGACCTAGCTGCAACCTGTGCACAAATTCAATTACAAAACATGCTGCAACCCAGCGATTAATCATCGTCATTAATAGCTATTGGATTACGGGGCAGGAGCAATTGGGCCACCCAGCTGCTAACTGATAAAGTCGGCCATTTTGTTTGATAGCAGTAGCACCAGCAGCAGGAGCAGCAAAAACATGCAACAGCAGGACCAGCAAAAGCAATAGTAAGCAGCGACAGCAACAACAGCAGGAGCAGGAGTAGCAAAACAGCAGCAGCAACAGCAGCAGCATCTATAACAGAAGCAGCAGCAACAGCAGCAGCAACTGTATCAGCACCAACAGCAGCAGCAACAGCAATAGTAAGCAACAACAGCAACAGCAGCATCAACAGCAACAGCGACAGCGACAGCAACATCAGCAGCAGCAACAGCAGCAGCAACAACTGTAACAGCAGCAGCAGCAGCATCAGCATTTAGAACTTTCTTTTGCGCTTCTCGTGCACATATTTCACACCCGAAGCGCCGCTCGCTCTCCGCCAGCTGCTTGTAAAATTCAAATTAAAAAAAAAAAAGAAACAGAGGAAAAAAACATTCCAGACCTACAAAGTGACCACTAACCGTGCGCTTTATTATAATGAGTGGCCATAAAAGTGGCATTGTTGCTGCGGTTGCCGCTCAACGAAATTCCAATGAAAATGCACCTAACATTTCCATTGATATTGATGCGTTTGGTTAACACACACACGCAGACACAGAGGGATACACACACACACACACACACACACACACAGAGACAGGCACACTCACTCACAAGAGTGTAAAAACAATAAAAAGCGGATTAAATACAAGACAGCGGTCTATAAAGCGCTCCATAATCGATGCTCAGACGGGAGCAGCCGCTGCCAACGGTAACCCTAGACAAAAACAAACCAAGGGAAGTAACTGAGTAACAAGCTTAAGCAGCAAGAAAAATTTGGTGTGAAACCTAAAAAAAAAACCAAAGCAAAAGAAGAAACAAAATAAATGGATATGAGTGTGCGTGTGTGTGTGTGTGGGTATCCACAACAGCAGCGAACTGGCGAGAAAAATCTCAGGCAGGCAGACGACGGCGTCGGCGAGTGGAAAGTGAAGAACTTGAAGGGTCATAAATTAATAAACCATTAAAGTGGTTAAAATTATCGTTATTTTATCTTTGTTGTGAAGACTAAACTGATAAATTATTACAAAACAGAGGACAGCCGCACACAGTGACACGCAGAGAGAGCGAGAGAGAGAGAGGGAGAGAGACGGAGAGGTTATATGACTAGTTGTGGTGACTGATCGCTTGGACAGCATTAACATGAACATGCACACACCGAGAGCGCAAGAGGCCAACACGACAACAACACGCTTTGGGGCTTTAATGCGCGCGCGCGACCGCTCGCGACACAGACAACAACAACAACAACAACATGACAGAGAACACAGAGCGTAAAAAAAGAGTGAAAAAAAATTAGTGTCGACAAAAAGGTTTACAGCCATTACTCTTGGCTGCTGCTGTTTGGGCCACATACAAAAGACTTAGGCAACGAACTGGCAGCGCTGTGCCAAAACTGTCATAAGCGCGTGGTTTATGTGCGTCCGCCTATCAGCAATCAATCGCTCGGTTATTTATTAATAGCCGCTAGGCCAATGCATGCCAACGTTGTCAGCACACACACACACACACACACACACATGGCTGCCATTTGACACTGCACGAGGACCACACACACTCACACACACACACACACACACACACACATTTACACGCTGCAGTTGCATCCTTGCATTGGCCACTTGCTTAGCATTTGTCGCTTGCTGTCGGCTTATTGTTTGACCTTTTGATTTTGTTGCCCTCGAGGCTGACTATTGATAGCCAATGACACCGCAAGGACCTTTTTTTTAGGGTATCCTTGCGGCGGCCTCTTTCATGCGCAATTAGAATCAATGAGTCGAGCAGTCGAGCAAGGACACTCGGCTCCTTTGATGAGCTGTTGTGGGCCGCACCGAAGTCAAAATATTGTGATGCCCAGAGCCTCGTGTGTGGCTCTTTAGTCCTGTTGTCCTAAGTCTTCTGTTTCCTTATTTTCTGTTCCCTTTTTTTGGTGTTTGTGTGGGAAATTCCTGCGTCATCTTGAAATTTTAGAGGCTGCTTGAGAAAATCAGAATCACATTGCAAAAATGCAGCAGAGCAGTGGCATAACTCTGCCAACAGCTTCCGCTCTGTTTCTCTCTCTCTCTCTCTCTCTCACTCACTCTCTCACTATCCCCCTCTCTCTCTTGCTCAGCAAGAAAACTTAATTGTTTTGGCCTTTTTGGTTGGCTAACTTTGAAGCATTTTCTCCTGCCTCAGCAGCTCTTCTGGCAGTTTCGTTATGTTTCGGGGAAAACTGGTTGCTTTGCCATAATGGCAGCAAGTTATACACACACCTCTCTCTCTCTCTCTCTCACACACACACACACACAGAGACAGAGAGAGACTAACACACACACACAGCGCTGCTAACTTGTTGGCCGTTTCAGTTTTTCAATTAGGCCCGCGCGCAGGTTTTAACTCGGCATTTAATTCATCTTGGCCTGGCCTGAGAAACGCTTTGGGTGTCGTATCATCAATTCGTTTAATTTGACAGGCGCAAACCTAAACATGTCAAAACAACAACAACAACAGCAACAACAAGCAGCCAACAACATGCGGTTAGTCGCCGACTCTCAGGCTCGGACTCCTCTGGCTGGACTTGGACGCTGGCTACGGTTTCGGGGCCGGTTTCGACAATGTATCCGCTGCTTCCCATTTGTTGTTGTTGTTATTGTCTGTCTCTCTGTCTTTCTACTCTTCTCTTCCCTGTTTTTTTTTTTGTTGCTTTCTGTTACCACACGCTCGCACTCGAAATGAACGAGGCACGGACTGGCAGACTGACAACTGGGCAGCCGAGGAGCTGGGCACTTGGAGACCTGGAAACTGGGAACTGGCAACTGGGAACTGGGTAACTGCAGCTTGGCTAATTTGACTGGGCTGCAAAATTTGCCAACGCCTGTCAGCTTAGTTGGGAAACATGTGAAATTACGCTTGTTAGTGTCACTTCTGGCTAACCGGCCAGCCCATTGCCATTGGCATTTGACATGCAACCATGTTGCAATCGCTGTATACATGTATATACTATATATATATATAGACTATAGTACATACTATGTCTGAGCTGACAAAACGCTTACCTGATTTGACAGAGCAGTAGATGTGCCTCCGACTGACATACGACACCCAATCGAAGCCCGCCTCGACGGCCAGGCGCGCCAGCATGCCATATTTGGATTGATCCCGATCCGTGGTGGCAATGGTGACGGCACGGCCCTCGTAGTGCAGCGACTCCTGGCCATGCTGATGATCCTCATCCCAGCTCTCGGTGACCAGCAGGTTAACGCCAGGCCATTCGTTCAGCACGGAGTAGGCCAGCATATTCAGTTTCTCGCGGCAGCGCTGCAAAGGAAATATAAGGGGAAATTAATTAAATACTGCATAATACTGGTAATATAATTATAATATAAATAAAAGTAAAATAAGAAACTAAAAAACTAAAAAACAATACGCCATATTTAACGCACACGCACAATGGGCGCAAAGAGAGCGCTTGAACGTGCGAGCGAGATAGCAAGCGCTAGCATACCACTGGCAGAGCAACAGAAGTGCGTGTGTGTGTGTGTGTATTTATATTGCGAGGCGTGGCATTTAGGCATTCATTTCAGGGGCTGCCCAAAAGGGCCAGCGTTCATTTTCAGTTTTCAATTTTTCTTTGAGTTTTTTTCTGTTCATTCTTTGTTGTTGTAATTTTTTGGTGGGAGGCCAAACGAATAACTTAGGCAACGAACTTGCTGGCTTTGGCCGCATCCTTTGAACCTGTTGAGGCGCAACCTCAACAAATACATGAGTCTGACTATTTTCATCAGTTTTAGCGCTTGTTTGCATTCTCCTTTTCTTCTGTGTGGCAAAGGCGAAGGCAAAGGCTTAGTTCGATTATTTGCCCATGCACAGTTCAAATAATAACCCAGAGCCTCGGCCTGACCCTCGCATAAGTAAATATTAAAGATTAGACATTGTCTGACCTTTTTCCATTCTTTGCCTCTTTCTTGGCTTGTTTGCCAATGCGGTGGATACGCACGGCCTATGGACTATATATGTATGCGTGTGTGTATGTATGTATGTGTGTATATGCATATATGTAAAATATATTTTTGTATTTAGCTGTCGGTGCTTTTTGTGTTTTCTCTCTCTGTTTTTTCTGCTTTTAACGCTTGCACACAATAAAAAGAAAAAGAAAAAAGGATTCAGCGGCAATGCAAATATTTAAATTTCATAAGACAACAACCAAATTGAGTGCCCAAAAATAAAAAATAAAAATAAAAATGAAAAAAATAAAAATAAAAAATAAAATATCAGGAAAATGTTGTCATTGCTGCGCGCAATCGCCAGCCACAAAATCAATTATCAACGGGCTCGAACTCGGGTCTTGGCCAGGCAAACGGACAACGGACTGACGGTCTGACAGTTGGGCAGGCAGAAGCCGCCGCACAGGATGTGTGTTTGGCTCTTTGTGTGCAAACATTTGGCACGCAGTTCTAGCTGGCGTAAAATCAATTTTCGAGATCCTTTTTAACAAGCCACAACATCAGCCTGCCCCCGGCCCTCTCTATATTATTTGGGACTTTGTTTTGATTTTGGGTGCGCCGCATTGTTTGCTGCCTATTGAGATTGTTGTTGTTGTTGTTGTTCGGTTGTTTGGTTGTTTGGCAGTGCCAAGCAAATCGGTTTTTAATTTGTCACACCACAGTTGCTGGCTGCTGGCTGTGGCGAATTGGACAGCAGGACAAGCCAGCCACGCATTCCAAGAAGAGTTCAATGCTATTTGCATATAAACACTTGAGTGTGTGCATTTAGATATATGTACATGAAGAGAGAGAGGGAGGTAGATATATATATATATATAGCTTTGCTTTATTAAAAGGCTTAACCAGTCGAGTGCTTGGCTGCTGCTGCTGCTGTTGCTGCTGTTGCTAATGAGCACAAAAGCGTAACGCCAAACAGCAAATAAAAGCACAGCAACGGCTGCATAGTCTTTGTCTTAAGCATGCCAACGATGTTTACCCAGCATGCTAATGCATCGGGCTCTCGTTGCTTGATTGAACCGATCCGAACCGGGCCCGATCGCTGCACAAACACGGCCCCAGTCTAAGTGGCAAGAGGAAAATGCCGACGGGTACGTTAAGTAAACATACAAAAGTAGCATCGTCGTCGTCGGCGGCATCGGCATCGGCCCAAAAAGATGGCTAAATAATGTGTTTGTATTGTAAGTGGCATGGCTGTTAGACAACAAACTTGAGCAGGCAGTGCGAGTGTAAATAGGCGAGTGTCAGCGGCCAGACCGTGTTAGTATGGCTGTGCGTGTACTTATGCCTTGGCCAAAAACCAAAAAAGGCCGAAAGAAAAGCTGCTGCATTAATTAGACATTAAACAAGGTGTGAACTTTGCCACGCCCCAAGCCTGAGCTGATTTGTTTACACTTGGCTTGCATTCGAAATACGTTTCTTGGAGGTAATCAATTTGTGGTGTGTATTGTGTATGTGTGTGTGTGGGTATTTTCTTGTTTTTTTCTTATTTCATCTACGGAAACTCCGCGCTACGTTAGGGTCCGCTGATGCGTTTTTAATTGCCGCCTGGCTGCAGGTTTTATTGATTTAAATCGTCTGCCAGCTGCCAATTTGACGCGCTTAATGGCGCGCATTTAGGCGGCGCGAGAAGCGCCAAGCCAAATTGCCAGCCCGGCCTGGTCCAGCTTGGTGCGGCCCAGCCTGGCTCCATTATTGGGCCGCTCATCATCATTAGGCCAAGTGATGTGGAGCCATGTAAATTGCAATTAAATGCAATCGCCCAACTTCAATTCGAGCTTTGTTTGTTTTTGCAACAATGACGCGCTGCAGTTGCAGTTGCAATCGGCAGTTGCTTCGGTCTCCGATTACCATGGCTAATGATTAGGAAACGACACAATTTAACGACATAATTCAAGTGCGCATCAAGTTACGAGCCACAGCCAAATCACAGCCGCAGCCGCAGCCACAGCCCCAGCGAGAGTCACCCTCGTTTCGCTTTACTTTTCTTTTCTTTTTTTTGGGGTATGTAAGGGGATATGGCATATCCTTTCTTGATTCGTCGATTGGCATCGAGGAAGCGAAAACTTACAACTGAGGAAGCGCAGGCGAAGGGGCTGCGCGTACAGGATATGAGCAGGGACAACGACACCCACTCGTGCAGCCACACACACACACACACATAGGTGTGTGCCTGTATGTGTGTCAGCCACTCGAGCGTGCGCCTTAGCCTAGCTCGCCTGGATGTGGATGTGGCTGTGGATGTGGATGTGCCACTTAGGGGCAACTTAAGTTGCTTTTGTCAAATCAATCAGCGCCCAACACGGCGAGCTCGCTCGCCTGCGTGTGGCCCACTCGAGGGCAGATTTCCTCACTTAATTGGCAAAAGGAGCGCCACAGCTTCTGATTGATTCAAGTGCCAGCGTTGACTGTTCAGCTCGTGGCTCCGATGCCAGGCTCAATGCCATGGCCAGACCCATTGACGACCATAAAAGTGTTAGTCGCGTTAAAAGCCTTTTTGTTTATTTGTGTTGCAAATCTATTCACAGCTCCGCGTTTTGTATATTTCTCTAGCGTTTCCATTAGAAAATTGAAATTTTTTTTTTTGTTTATCCGCCAGGCTGAGGCATTCCGTTGCCGCCTTTGATTGTTTATGCTGTGTGCAGCGCAATTATTACAGCGCAATTTTCATTCACTCTCAGTCTCTCTCTCTCTCACTCTCACTCTCACACACTCTACTGCCATCTCGCTCAGTTTTATTTTTTAATTAAGCGCATGACAAACTCAAACAGTATTCAAAATGCCAAATGAAACTTGGGCTACGTCTCTGAGTCATTTATTTATTTGATTATACCTCTCTCACTCTCTCCTTCTCTCTCTTTCTCTACCTACGTATACACAATCTGTCGCTTGAGTTTATCAATTCGCTGAGAATTCTCACTCAACCAGTTGCTCTTTGATCGCTCAAAGTGTCGCCTGTTTGTTATTGTTATTGTTTCAATATAAATTGATACTCATTAAAAATATGCAGCGACAGACAGAGAGAGACAGACAGACGGACAGACAGATTGCCTGCCTTATTTTTTGGCTTATTGAATTAATGCCAGCGCTTCTGTTGCCCTGCTTGTCTGGGCTCCTTCAGGCTGCTTAAGATAGCATCTTGTTCAGCCGAGTCGTGCCAGCAAAAGCTCTATACTCTTGCCAAGGGCAATATGACAGTGTCAGCGCAGTTAGTCATGAACATTATCTCAGAGCCATAAACTTAAGATAATAAGACTAAGCTAAATAAATACCAAATATATCTAAATAAAAAAAATTATTGCCATAGAGTTGTTTAACTACATCCATCTATTCTATAACTCACAGTTGCAAATATAAAATGTATAGATAGAGTATCTAATATTCGGTATATACAAATTGAGGCTTATGAATTGCCTGTAGCAAAGTTTTAATTTTATTTGGCAACAGCTTATGACTTTCGTTATTAATTGTGCTTAATTTAGTCTCAGGGCGGGGCGGGGCCAGGCGACGCTAATAGACATGCATTCTCTAACTAAATAAATTATAATATTTACACCTCTCAGTCAACGTCAATTGCTATACTAAATAGTCAGCTACTAAGTTGCCAGTTAGTCAGTCAGTCGGTGAGTTAGTCGGAGATTTTCATTGCCTAATGCTCATAAATCTGATGTCAAATAAATGTCCATAAAAAGGCGTCATTTTATTGTTATTAATTAAACGCTATTAATTTGCAGAAATCGTAAATTAAATCTGTGCCTCGCCCCACGTCTCGCTTCCACATTAAATGCCCCCACACACACACGCACACACACACACTCACTCGGGGAGTCATTTGGACAGGTAAGTCACTGGCTGGCTTCCCGAACCCGAGCCTCGGCGCAACTTATATGATAAGCGCCATAATCCCTGATGTGTGATTAACTTTGATGATGAGTTATGAGCCGCACATTGGCACTGATGTGATGCCGTGTTACCGTGCCGTCGTCCTACCCCAAGACCTGGGCCAGATGACTTGCAGGAATCTGGTCCGAGGAGAACCCGCAGCATGTGAAATGTGAGTCAGTCGCGTCGCCGTAATGTGATAGCCGCGACGCGATGCGATGCGGTGCCAGCCGATGGGATGCTATCCCCATCCCAATCCCAATTCGCGAATCTCGATCGCCGTGCAGTCCATAAAACTCTTTTATGCAAATAAAGCAAAGGCATTTCGGGGCAACAAATCCTTGGGGTTTGCGCTTGAGTGCGCTCGTAAAAGTATCAAATTGATTAATAATAATATAAAAGCTTGAAAAGCCAAACAAATAAACTCCAAATGGCAAATGGGTATGTTTATGAGTGAGCGAGAGAGGGTGTTGGTGTCTGTGATTGTGTCTGTGTGTGTGTGTCTCTGTGTGGGATTTTCGGCAACGATTTGTCCACTTTGCCTGAGTGATGTTTGTTTGATATGTTTGATTACTTTGTTGCCACAAAATATTCCCACGAATTGATGCCAAATATTTTGCTTATCGCAGCATTTGACGTGATTTGATTTGAGCTGGGAGAGAACAAAAATAAATATGCTGAACAACTAAGACAGAAACTGAAACTGAAACTCTGACATCATCTAACTGGCTGTGACCCTGTCTAAATGCGTTTGTCTCTCAGCTCGGGCATAATAGGATCAATTTTTGAGTCATTATGAATGCCAGTGTTCTGTCTATTAATAATGCCTTCAGCTGTGGGTTATCTCTGATTTGATGCTGACTGCTCTGGCTGGGTCTGCTGCTGCTGCTGCCGCATGCATGTCAATAATCATATCAGATTACCATTGGCTTTGCCCCATTGTTGCTACAATTTATGAAATTTTAGATGCTATGCTGCGGCTTTTTGACGCATTCTTTGTCTGGCTGCGAGTGCTGCGGTTTCTGGCTGCCCCACACAGGCGCTGGAGCCTTACGGTTCAGGGCGCAACTTTGTCTAATCTGGAGGTAGGCTGAGAGAGTATTGGGTGCATAGTCAAATGAGCTTGCTGGCAAGCGAACACAGGTGAGCAACAACAGGAATAACAACAATAACAACTGCGACAACAATGCCAACTTCAACAAGTAATAGTGCTCTAGTCGAGACTGCTCGACTAGGAGATACCCTGAGACATCAAACTTCAAACCTTCACAATTTATAAATTACATTCATATCTGTGTATTTGCTATAGTTCAAGTCTTTAGTATTTGTAATTTGTAAATCCAAAAAAACTAAGGACTACATAATCTCCGTGTTCATTACATAACAACGAATTTGAAATCTCTATCTCCAATGATGTGCAAACTACCCTTAAAAAGCTAATTCAATATATCGATAAATGTTGATTAATAAGAAATGGGATGAGCTATCAAAAAAAAATATGATAAACTCATACTACGTATAATATATACGAGTATTCATGTACAGTTTTAGTCTCCAGCATTTGTAGTTTGCGAGATCTCTGCGTTCATAGACGGACTTGGCTATATTGATTCAGTTCATCACCTTAATCAAGAATATGTACACTCTATAAGATATGGGACGCCTCCTGTTGCCTCTTACATACATTTTTACAAAATCGTTATACCCTAATTTCACATTTTCAATGGGTTCAGGGTATAACAACAATAACTGTCATAAGTAATTCAATTTTATGATGCGACAGTCGCTGTTTCAGCTGCAATCGCAGTTGCTTCTGCAGTTGCTTCTGCTGCTGCTGTTGTCGTATCTGTTTTATTTTTAGCACTTTACGCCAATATTCCGTAATTTGTTTATGTGAGCTGCTAAAACGCCCACGCCATACGAAGTGCATCGAGTGAAAACACAACAAATTTGAGCTGCCTTTTTGGCGCTTTAATAGCCAAAACGAATCGCTTCACGCACAGCAGCAAGTCAACATTTTCAATTGCCATTCGAGATTCTCCGGCTGCCAGTTGCCAGTTGCACATAAAATGCAATTTAGTTGCGCTGCTTGGCTCAGGGGCACTGTGTCACCAGGGACTGGCAAGTGAGTCAATGTCACAACGGTAGCAACAGGCACAACAGTTGTAAATATGCTGTGCGACAATGACTGCGAGAGTTTTTATGTTCGGCATGTCCTTGGTCCTTGCTGGCAGGCAGGCATTGGCCTTGAAGCTTCGCTGTCCTTGACATGGCCATTGCTGCTGCTGCTGCTGCTGCTGTTGCTGTTAACTGTTTTTCTGTTCTTGCAACACTTCAAATTGCATTACAAATTCAAGGTTCAACAAATCGTTTTCCTGCCTCGAGGCGCGTGTCAGCCATGAATTGCAGTCGTAAAACTAAGCCAAATCGCCGCCAACTGGCAACTGTTTTGCTCTTTTGCTCTATCTTTTTTTTCTTTTTTTACATACATCATATTTTACACCTGCCATTAATTGATAATAATTATGATCCGTACGCTCTGCTAAAAATATCAAGTGCTTCCAGGAACGAAGCACGCCGTAAACATTATGCGCCCCTATATAACTCTATTCGCATACATAATCAGTTGTTAGTCTTAATTTATTACACTAGCTTCTGGCCGGGCCCCAGCTGACTAATAAGGTCGCCACAAATAATTGCAAGTCAGCGGAGGTCTTATCGATACGGGGCGTGCTGCTGCTAATCACTGAGACTTACACAACATTTTCTATTTTTTGTTTTTCGCTTTTACAATTTCGATTTATCTACAAACTTTTTTGATTTCACTTATTTTGCTTGGGTTTTACCCGCTATTTGTTGCAGTCATCACTAATCTTTTTTTAAGGGGTTCGCTAAAAAAAATATTTTTTTTTTTTTGGTTGATTTATCATATATGTACAAAGTTGTATCAATTTTTACAACTTTTTAATATATTCCATGCTAAAGTAAAGGCCCTCAGAGTCAGCGTCACAGTCACAGTCACAGTCAGTTATAGCTATAGTATTTATTTTAATTATACTATAAATAAATACATAAACTATGCTATTTGATTTCATTTAGATTAAAGTTTTTTTTATATTATATTTCGTTGTAGAAATGTAGACCTTAATAAAATGTTATACAGTGTTATCAAAAAAAAAAAACACCTCTAAATAAATTGTAAATAATTATATAAAATTATATGAAATATTATCTGTGCTTTGTTTTCTTTTTTTTATTATTATTATTTTTTTTTTTTTGCACATGAATATTAGCTCCAATGTTTTTTTTTTAGCTATGACCTATTGTTCTTTAGAAATTTAATTTGATTTTACTTGACAAAAAATTGATAAATGAGAATTTTTGGTTAAATAGTAATAAAAACAATTTGATAATGGAAGAGACTTTGGTTTTTTTTGAAGACAAGTTTGTTTAGCAAAGTGTTAAAAATGTTTTTTAGATTATTCAACTTTAATCAATTTTTTTTATCAGAAAATTATGAATATATGTTTATGAATGTATATATGAATATATATTAATTGTTGTCTCAAATATATTTTAAAATTGTTTTAATAAATATGTAGAATATATATAAAATTTTCGGCTTGCGCTTTAACTGTCTATTATTATTTACAGTAAAATTAAAAAAATAAAAATAAAAAATAAAAAATAATAAATATTTATTTATTTCATTTCTCTGCAAATAATAAAGGGCAATTAAAGCGCAAGTCAAATATTTTATATAAATACAAAATATTTATTAGAAAAATGTTGAGTTTTATTATAAACAATTTGAGTCACAGACATCACACATATATTCCTCTTACACGTGGCAAATGGAACCGAGTAAGTTAAGTTAATTTATTTGCCTGCGTCGCCCTGGTATTATAACTAAATACATTCTTATATACATTTCAAAACAAGTGAATTTTAATGAGAAAAGTGTGCCGCTCGCATATGTGAGACGCAAATGCTAGACAGCTATTCGGCGGACTTAGGACATATTAACTAAAGTTAATCACAGTTGTAAATTGATTTTAGTCTGGCTGTTTACACGGTGGGGCTGCTGTCGCATTCACTTAGCACATGTTTCGCTGTGTCATACCCCCAAGCCCCACGCCAAGTAATTGTCGCATATTTGCGTGCATGTGTGAGTGTGTGTGTGTGTGTGTGAATGTATTTTTTTTTTACCACTTTCGCTGCGAATCGAGATAAGATAAATTGGTGCTGCTGTTGCTCTAACTGCTACAAGTATTGGCAATGGCTTAACACGCATTTGTGTCAAAGATATACGCCACTTTGCAAATATGTGCATACACATGTCAGCAGGTGTGTGTGTATGTGTGTGTGTGTAGGTGTGTGGCTGCACTCGGACTGGCACTTGGTAGGCCTTATCATCATTGCGATAAGCGGCAAATGCTCGCGTGCCGTTGGCGCTGCTGCTGTACGTAGTTGGGGTAAGGGTTGGGGCAAGGCTGCGGTATAAACATATTGAACATTGCTCATTTGATTCTACGTCTTGTTTATGGCAAAATCGAAAGCGTTATATAAACCCATAGCTCACACACACACACACATACACACATATTAGATTGAAAGGTTGTTGAACGCAAGGCTTAGCATTTATCTGGTGCGTGCTAAAAAGTCGAGCTATTTCTGAATTTATTGGGTGCATGTTCAGACAAGGATTATATTTGGGGCTGCTTTTCCTGTTTTTGCACAAATATTGCACTCGACGATAAGGCGCATAATTAATAAACAATAATAGCCAATGCCTTTATGGCACGCACTTGGCCAAAGCCAAAACTGTTGAGCACCTACCATAAAAAGTGAACAATGAGTAACTACTTCACACACACACACACACACACACGTATGCACCTTATCAAGGGAACACGATTTTGATAATTGTGAATGAGATAGCCGGCATTCACACACTGCGATTAACACGCATAAATTGGCAATTCATTTGGGCCCGTTTATTTATAGCCAACATAGGATAGTCGTTAGTTGCTTTTGGTAACTTACCTTGGACATTACACGATCGGCGCCGGTGCCCTCCTCGTCTCTGAACTGTATATCCCTATTGTAGTTTAGTACTAGATTCTTAAATTTTGGCGAATCGCGCTCAATGACGCCCTCGAGGGGGCCGGAGGCGCTGTTATGATATTCGGATAGATTTGGCACAGTTTGCTTCAACACCAGCGGATAGAGATTGCGCTCTCGGCGCCGTCCCAGGCCCCGGCCAGGACCGCAGCTATGCGCGTGCCTGAAGTTCAGCGCCAGCAGCAATAGCAGCAGCAGCGCCATAAAGCAGCTACCACGCGGCGTATGCGCAATGTGCCGGAGCTTTCGTGCCTGAGCATCGACTGTCGTTGATTTGTTGTTGACATCGGGCGACGCCAGACCGTCCGGCTGGGACTCGATGCAGTGGCGCTTGGTGTCCAGGGACAGGCAGGTGGCACTGGCGCAGCACCAGAGGGCCGAGACTGCTTGATTATCCATACTGTGTGTACTTAAGTTAAAATATTTTCGATAAAAAGCGTTGTTTATATTTATTTATTTATTTTTTGTTTTATTTTTGTTGCTTTCTTTTCTCTTATTTTTTTTGGTTATTTAGCACTGCACTTTTACACTGATTTACATGGAAGTGGCTGAGTGTTGCGGCACATTCGCAGTCGATCGAGCGACTGGAGCTGACAGTCAACAGCTTATTGACTTAACGGATTAGTTAGTTTTTCTTGATTCAGCTAAACAGTTTTTCGTTCGCACGCAAATAAACAAAACATTTTAAACACCGCGAATTATTTGCTTTGCTGTGTGCACATATTATTAAAAATATATGTCGATAATTTTCCAGCACAATTTATTAATTGAAATTTGAATTTAAAATTGTCCAATTTTCAAGTTCAACTGCGGCGCTTGTCAAATTGAGCAATGTTTCTCTTGCAGCAACGGACAACGACAACCGTTGCGCTCGCACTGTGATTGACAAATGACATATCCGAGCGCACGAAGCTGGCGGCCGAGCGAGTGTACCGAGTACACCAAGTACCGAGGGTGCTTTTGCAGAACCCTAGGCAACGCAGTCGCAGCCGACGGCGCGGTCGGCGTCAACGTCGCTGGCAGTACCGAACCATGCTCGTGCACACACACATGCATACACAGCCTTATAAACACGCTATAAGCACGCATACATTCCTACCTGGCGTTCACTCGTCTTTTCGTTGTGTGCGTGTGCCGCTCATTGGACCTGAGCCCGACGATCATTTGGCGTTCATTTTTATGCTGGCTCGCTGTGCAGGCAGCGCGAGCGAGACAACTAGCGTGTTGCATGCGCCGCTCTCTCACACACACACATGCACTCAGGCCTGGCCTTATGTACTTATGCTTTGGGCAACAGATGTTGGATGACGGTTCATTATAGCCATGGCTCTGGCTCTCTATGTATGTATGTGTTGCCAATTGGATGCGCCTGTGTGTGTGTGTGTGTGTGTGTGTGTGTGAGTGTGTGTGTGCACTACTGCTGCAATTTCTCTTAACACTTGCACTATTGACTCGAAATCGGCTCTTGCGGCTTGTTAACTGCCGCATGCCGCCTGCTGCCTGCCTTTTCTCATGCCTTCTGCTTCTGTGGCCGTTTTTGCTTTGCTTTGCTTTGCTTTTTTTTGCGCATTGTTCACCTTTTGCCTTTCTTCATTTTTGGCTTCGCTTTATTGCTTGTAAATTAATAATGTTCCGGTTTTTTGTGTATTGTGCGCTTCAGTTTCGCTCGTCTTTGCCCATTGCCTTCTACTGCTTCTTTTTCTGCTGCTTGTATACAACACACACACTTCTATATTTATATATGTATCTGTGTATATGTATATTCGTATACAACTACACTTAGTTTCATTTGCCGCTGCCGCCAACGCTGCTCACTTTGTCATTACACCATTTTGCTTCTTTCACCCCTACCTCTGACTCAGGGGCCTATCCATCTCTGGGCAGGAACTTCCGTTGGCGCTGAGAAAAATGTGGAATAATCTAGTTAAAGACAAATCACATAGAGATCAGAGACCTGTTCTTGGGCATTGGGTTTTCGAATAATTCCAATACTTTGCAACTTATTTGAGCTGTTAGCTCATCGCTGGGAAGAGCTGCTAATCTTATCTAAAGTCTTGTTAGTCAATATTTAATAATATTTTATATCATAAGCGCAGTCCCATCATTGAAGCGGAACGGATGCGTTTATTGACTGTGTGATAGGGAAGTAGCTTAATTTATATGTCTTTGCGTAACTTACAGATTAGATACATATATCACCACAGGATGTGCGGTATAATAGGGCTTATCGAAATATCGCAAATGTGCAAGCATATGTACATACATATATATGTATATTTCCTGTCATTAACTTGCAAAATCGCAAATAATTTGCTAAAGTGTTAAGTTCCGTTGGCGACACACACTGATATCAACCATAAACACAGTTAGATAAAAGTAATCGCACGATAAGGCCACGAAAAGCCAAACAACAATTTGCAACTTTGCAAAAGAATAATTCAATTCGTCAATAATGAATTGAAGCTCAAAATCCTTGCAAATGCAAATGGGCAAACAAAGATGACAAATATATAGAGTGAGAGCTTTAGAGAGAGAGACTTAGATGTATCTATAGAAGCTATGCTTGTATTCTTTTGCTAGTCGTGGTCTGTTGAAGTTTCGAGTTGTTTTCGTTTTATTTCAGCAAAGCGTCAACCATCCAACACCTTGCGCTCAACTTTGCCCTTCTGTCTGTCAAAGAGTGTGTATGTCTGTGTGTGTGTGTGTGTGTGTGTATGTGTTAATGTCTCACCCCCGCCTTGTCAACACTGTTGACACTGGCACTTATAAAGCGCGAACACGCTTGCGCTGTTTGCCTTTCAAATTGACACTTGGTATGCGATCAGAGTGCGATTTTAACAGAGATAATGCCGATGCAGAAGTTTGCTTAGTGTTAAGGGCTAATGGGGGATTATCAATTGTGTATTGGACTTCGTCTCGAACTGAGCATAGCTGGCACCTGCGAGAGCAGTTACAATGTAACCGTTAGCTGCTATGCTCCAACAGGCAAGCGCGCATAATGCAAATGCAAAGCGTATCATATTTTCAATACGAAGCGAAATAAAAGGAATTCAATAGTTGGCGGCAGCGCGGCAAAGATATAAGCAAAAGCAAAACGCCATCAACAAGATACACGGAACCAAATTAAAGATGAAGAAGCTGAGCCAGCGGAGGCAGAGTCAAAGGCAACGGAGGCGGTGGCGGAGGCGGAGGAAGCAAACAGTGCCGCTCTCCAGCCCAAAGAAGCCGAGCCAGCAGCAGCCAACAGAGGCCAGTGGAGCGTTTATACTATATATCACGCACACACAGAAATACACAACTCCTCTCTCTGTGTTGCTCTCTCGTTCTCTCTTGCGCTTACAGCACGTAATGTTTGTGTGTGTGTGTGTTGTCTATGTGCCTGCCACATAAATTTCAGGCATGTCTGTGTGCGATGGCTCATTATGTGCGCTGGTGTGAGTGAGTCTATATATAAATGTGTGCGTGTGTGTGAGCTGTGGGGCGGAGCTGCTTTAGGCGCTCATTTGTGAATGAACACGCCGTGAACCAGCGTCGCAGTGGCCCAGACGAGGCAACGATCGCTGCGATCGCTGGATGCCAAAAACTTAATGAGCATGAATAAATGGCAGCAACGGAGTCTGCGGCGACGGTGTCTGAGAGCCAAGTAACTGAGATGAACGCCGAGATGGAAACTAAGCGCAGTTAATAATGCTGATCAGTGTGGAGATCGCGTTTTTGTGATCGTTAATACATATTTATCAAAATATGTGCGAGAGCGAGAGAGGGTGAGCGATAAAAAACCAGAGATTAGTTTTGTAATTAGATTTTGGGCATGGATTTTATGTTAATATTAATGGACAGCTTTTAATGTAAGTTATAAATCGAAATTGACTTTTAATGTTGCTTTGTTGCAGTGCGGTTTGGGCCAGGCCAAGACCCACACTTGGCGGCAAACATCCAAGCTGGTGCAGTCGAAGATGCTGCGTCTAAATTCCAATAGAAAACCGGAAATGCTTAGGCCATTCGACGTCGTCGTCGTCGTTGTGCATTGTTGCGATTGAAAAGAGGCTGCGACGGAGGCAGCGCCAGAGCCAGAGACAGAGCAAGAGTCAGAGCAAGAAGCAAAGACGCCAGCAGCCAAGGCATGGAACGCCATTTTCTGCTGCTGCTGCTGCTGCTTCGGCTGCTGCTGCTGCGTTAGCATCCAACGGCGTTGTCTGCTTTTAATTTCTTTTAATGGAAGTTGTTAACATGGCTGCTGCCTGCCTCTCCACCTCTTGTCGCTCGGCTCTCTGGCTTGGCACTGCACAGCTTCCCATGCCCTTAGCCATACCCATAACCGTACCCATACCAATGCCCGTACCCATTCCCACCAACGCCAGGCCGGGCCGGAGCTATGGCTTTTGATTTGCTCGTTTCTGTTTTCGGTGTTTCGATCATAAAACTTCGATATGAAACTTGTATTTCTGATGCCCATTGAAAGTGCAGGGCAACATGATTATGAGAAAAAACTTGCCAGACTCTGGAATAGGTGCTACGGTTCATATAGTAATACGAATATCAGCTGAAATGTTCAATTTTTAACATAAAGAGATATTTTCTCATTGTTTTTAGGGAGCTGTATCTTGACTGATAACTAGTTAATGTTGTAAATTATTATGTTTAATGTCAAAAATATATCAAAATGTTTTTGAAGAGAACATTTTTGACTCCCTCTTATATTATTTTATCTTTTCATTGAATTTTTTATTATTTGTTTAACATTTAATTTTTTTTTAAAACTTGTTAGAGAGTTTGCATAATTATTATATTTGTTTATATAATTAAGAATACAATTTGAAAAAAAAAATAAAATAAAATTAACAATAAATGTCTTTAACTGAAGCTCAAATCTATAAGAAGTTCTTAAAATGTCCTACAGTTACGGACATTTGGCTTCATTCATAAATCTGTCTCAAGTCTTAGTACAAATGAAGTTTAAAAATTCTCTAAAAAAATAATAATAATAATAATATAATATAATATAAATTATCATACTTATTATAATACAAATATACATAATTAATTTCCATAATCCAAATATTTATATATTTTACAAAATTGATATTTTTATTATTATGAAAATATAACTAATATTTATTGTTAAAAAAAATTTTCGTGGTATGAAAATAAATTTTTATTTTTACACAATTTTAATATTTTAAATTAAAGTTTTTTAATTTGTAATAAAAAATATATTTTTTATAATTCGATTTTATATAATCTGATATAATACTTATAATAAAAATGCCTAATTGACTTTTATACATATTCTAAAATTAATTTTTGGCATTTGCATAAAGACTTTCCTTTAAGTAAAACTGAAACTGAATTAAGAAGAATCACATCAAACATTATCTAATTCTCAGAATGTCCACTTAAATTATAAAGAGGGCATATCGTTTTCGTTGTATCCACTCAAATGCTTACGATGCTGCTGCGTATACTTGGGATTTGCATTTTGGTCGTTTGGAATACGTTAATTTGTATGCCGTCTTTGGGTGCATACGTTGTTTGTTTCTAACGTTTAGCGTCACATAATTAATAGTTAATCGCCGGCACACATTCCGGTTTCGCCATGACGTCGATTTCGTATCGAGTATCTAATTCATACTAAATAATATTTATAGTGTTAATGATCGATAAAGTCAGTGTGGGCGCACGTGCGTTTAAGTAGCTAAGTGAGAAAAACCCGAAAGATTTGATGCTGTGGCGACATATTGGAATTGTCCACAGGTTTGCCGAAGGTAACCAGAACAACAACAACAACAGCAGCAGCAACAACAACCACAACAGGAACAGCATCGGCAACAATAACAAATGCCGAATGCGTACCAGTTCCGAGAAGCGGCCACTCAATCATGCTGCGACTGCTGTTGTGACTGTTGCCGCTGTCTGTGATCGGTGACTGGCAACTGGTAACTGGCTGCAGCGGCAACAGCAGCAGCAGCAGCGGCGTCATAGCGTGCGACAAATGCCACTAACGGTTTAAGGTCTCTAATGGATGTTGACATTTACGGCTACCAGGGAGGAGCTGTTTAATTCACATAAATCTGAGTAAACTGCCATTGGGGAATTGTCTCAGAGAGTTAGAAATTAGGCAAATGGCAGCGACCGCAGCTTTCCAAGGAATTTGCTACCAGTAGGCGACAACAAAGCGACCACGGAGAATGCCTCACTGGCCCCTGGCCCAAGGAGTTGCTGCCAAGGGGCTGGCGATCGGTCGGCAGGGGCCGTGTGGGCATGTAACCTACCAAAGCATAAACATTTACAACAAGGGTCGCAGACACAGTCACAGTCGCAGTCGCAGTCACAGTCGCAGTTCGAGTCTCAGATCTCGAACCGTTCTCAATGTGCGTGTGTGTGTACAAACATTTGTCAACTGCGCGCCTTTTGATCCTGGCCGGCATAAGAGAGCGAGAGAGAAAGAGAGAGAGAGAGAGAGAAGGACAGACAACGAGAGAGAGCAGAGAGTCAGAAGTCGTAAGCGGCATAGTTATCATTATGCTCTGGGCCCTATTGTGCTATCAGCTGGCAGCAATCGATGCGGTTAAACAGCAGCAACAACGAGCGAGAGAGATCAACTGGAGCGCAGGGCGGACGCAGCGCAGGCCACATGTGGCGCGTATTTGGCAAACTGTTTGCCATGACTGACCACAAAAATGCTGCGACATTTGCTGTCTGCCTCGAAACGCCCACACAGCGCCAGACAGTGCACAGAGGTAGCTCAGTTCTCACATCAAAACAACAGCAAAAGGCAATTTGTTAAATAACATTTTTTAATATTATGGAAATTTATTAAAGTTATAATTAAATTTTTATAATAGAAACTATTTTTTTTGTATCTATACTATTTTATATCATTTCAACCATAATTAATTTCAAAGTGTTTCATAGTTTAAAATACATTTTGTAATATTTATTAAATTTATGGAAAGTTGTTTAAATTTAAATTTTATTTTACTACGGAAACTATTTTTGTAGTTATATTATTGTATATACTTTCAGCTGTTATAATTAATTCCAGTGTTTCATAGCTTAGAATAAATGTTGTAATATTTATGAAATTTATGGAAATTTGTTTTAATTATATTGTATTATTTTTATTTTTATAGCGATATTATATGATATAATTTCAGCAATTATAAATAGTTTTCTTTCTTATACTTTTTTAACTAATGAATTCTAAAGTTTTTTATAGTTTAGAGAAAAAAATGTTTTTTCTTTATTTTTTTTTTATAGCTTTTTAATCACCTTTAAATAGAAAACATATATAATCAAAGCTTACCTTATTTAGAAATCTTTGGCAAATGTTTGTGTAGAGGGAACTCTGCTTGAAATATATTATGTGCGAGGGCAGTCTGAAAAACTACTGACCTATATAATTTTTTTTATTTTATTTTTTTATTTTATTATATTTTATTGTTTATTTTATTTTATTCATTATATACATTATATACAGTATGTGAAAATTAATTTTAAATAAAAATATTACTCATGAAATTTTCGACACTATAAAAACTTGATTTTGAGTCATGGGTATTTAATTACTGCAAATACCCTATTATACCCTATTTCCAGTTTGCACTTAAGGTTAACTAAACAGTGTTTATTTCAAATACAATATGCCTATATTAATTATTTTCGATTGTAAATTTGCAAATTTTGCACTTTATTGTTAACGAATTTTTACACGATTTTTGCAAGGTGTAAAGAGTATTCTCGATACTCTAACAAAGACTTTTTGCAAGTCAGCAACTTAATTAGTCATTCTGTCGTGTTATTTGCTAAAATTATCTATAAAAAAAAAACAACAATATTCTATTTGACATCTGGTCTTAAAATAAATAAATTAGACATACCTCAATCAAATGAGACACAAATCTCGTTTAGAGATCGTGTGGGTCACATATTAGACTATACTATAAAGATAAGCGTCAAAGCTTCTGTTGAGTTGACCTAATAAATTAAATAATATTTGCTTATCAGACATGCTAATAGAGAGTACTTTGGGTATTTTTCTATTAATATTCTGGGTTTTCGGACAGCTTTAACGACTGCGGCACGAGCTCCCAATAAATTTACAGCTATATTTTCGCAATAACCAGACAAAGTCTGTTTTTATTGACTTGTGTTAATGTTCTTAGAATTACTCGTAACGAGTTTAACAAACTTTAATATAGATTTCGTAAGAAGTAATTAATTTCGTAATATCTGGAATTTTGCCAATTTTATTGCAAAACTTTAATTAATTTTGCAATTTCTGATTGTTTTTTTTTTCAGAATTTTTATATGCCTGATGCAATGAGAACAAGAAGAAGCAGGGGAGAAACTCCATTGTAGCCAAGTGGCAGCACTTACTTAAAATATTAAACAACGATGAGCCTCTGTTGCCCTTTCAAGCATCTCTCTCCGATGCCATATTCATCTTCAGATTCATCTACAGCTTCTCCTCTGCTGCGCTCTCAAGTGGTGACGGCGACCGATGGCAAACATGCGAGTATTTAAATGTGTATCATGGCGGCAGAGGCAGAGGCAGAGGCAGCGGCGGCGGCGGCGTTGGCCAAGTGAAGCGCATGCGTTGATGGACTTGAATTATATGTGACTTAAGCTTCACGCTGCTGCATCCAACATCGCCATCGACACTGGCATTGGCAGCGGCAGCGGCAGCGGCATCCTCGGCAGCCAGTGCCATAAAAATTAAAAGTCATTATGGCCTGGAAAAGCATTTAAGCCGCGGTGGCGTGGAGACCGCGGCACATTCCCACAGTCGCAGGCAGGTCGACGGCGATGTCGACTCGAGTGTCGCTGGGCTGTCAGAAAGTGCCATGAGACGGCAGCCACATGCGTCCACTTGGAGTGGGTTAATATTTGTTTGCATTATCATTTTGAATTGACAGCAAAGTGGCGCTTGTTGCTGTTGTTCCTCTTGTTGTTGTTGTTCCTCTTGTTGTTCTTGTTGTTGTTGTTGCCGACCCAACGGGCGGGCGTTCGTTCGGTCAGTCTGGGCTGCTAGTCGGAGCTCAAGTTGTTTGTTGTCTGCGCACCGATTATGGAAAGTTGATGACCGGCAACGTAGCAGCCATCATCGTCTCTTAGACATCCAGCCATCCAGCTAGCACCTACATATGCATAGAGACGGCGTGCTCCACACACCCAGGGGAGTTAGAAAATTGCCATTTTTCTGAAGTTTTCAATTTCGAAATGCCATTGCGCTGTCGCTTTTGTTGTTTTAGTTATGTGCCGCTCGTGGCGCGTTAGCCGCAAAAACCGCAAACGGAATGCTGGCTCGATCCGGGCAACGGAGGCGGGGCAGGGCGGCCACACTTCGTTAAGTTGAAGCCAGAGCTAAAGCCAGAGTCAACGTCAACGTCAACGCCTGTGCCAGTTAAATAGATATTTTTTATTTTTTATTTTTTATTTTTGTTTTGTTTTTGGGTTTGTTTCGTTCTTGTCTTTCGCTTTGATCTGCGATGCTTCTGGCAGGGCCCCGAGGCGGCTGCTGCAACGTGGAGCAAATTGAAAATTGATTTCGCCTTGCCGGGGCAGAGTCCAGCACCCAGCACCCAGCAGGCAACGGGCAGCAGGCAGCAGGCAACGGGCAACGGGCAAAGACAAAGTTAGCACGCCAAGTTCGTTTCCTAAGTCTTTCGTTTCGATGACTCAAAGTGCGCGCCATGAAATTCCCACATAAATTGCGCGCATTGTCAAATTAAAAATGCCTAATGAGCTGTTGCTCGCCGGGCCGGCAGCCAAACAGACAGCAATGCAAAAGAGCAGAAAAATGCATTAGAAGCAGCCAGAGCCGAGAGCTCAGTTCTCCGGCTTATGGTACTGTTGTTGTTGTTGCTTCTTACGTATCCCTATGGCCAGCACACAGGCAGCATCCAAGCCAACAGCGGCGGCAAAACGTATCGTGTTACAAATCACGGCGGGATGTGCGGGCGGGCGGGCGGTCGGTCGGGCGTTCGTGCGGTCTGTTGTCCGTCGGACGAGCGAAAAGGCGGCGGCGGCAGCAGAACACACAACAACAACAGCAACAATAACAACAACAACAACAAAACAAGTTTCGAGTGGAAATGCGTGTAGCGTGCAGCGTGCGAAACACGGCTGAACATGAACATGGAAGCCTGATGCCCGTTGCCGAAGCTGATGCTGATGCTGATGCTCTTGTCGCAAATGTTGGGTCTAAAAATAGGGATTGAGGAGCGACTGCAGCCGTTTAGCCCAACATGAAAAATGGCAACACTTTTGCGCTCATAAAAACTATTTATACGCCAGCCGGGCGATCGGTGGCCCAAATGGATCGCGCAACTAATATGCCCGAATGGGAATGCATGGCAAGGCGCATGCGCGTGAGATCGCCACGCAAGATCATCAGTCGACAGGCAGCAGGACCCAACCGACGTCCACACGGACAGAGACAGAGACAGAGGCACAGTCCAGTTTGAGTCCGGGACCACACAAATACAGGCACGCGTTCGCTGACAGAATAAAAATTGTTGCGCTTGTGTTTAACGCGCGAACGCGGCGATATCGCAGCAACAGCAGCGGCAGTTGAAGCCTACCTTGTTTCCAAACTGGCTCCCTGGACCACGTCTCTGGCGTGTGAGTGAGAGAGAGAGAGGGCCCAGGTTAAAGTGGCAGCCAGGCACCGTTGTCAGTTGGCAGCGAATGCGTTGGCGGGGGCAGCGGTGCGGCGGTGCGGCGATGCGGGGCATTGTCGGCTTGCTTGGCTATCACTGAACGATTATCGTGCATTTTAAAATTCTTACGAGTTTCTGCCGTTGTTGTTCAGCCTTTGCCTTTTTATATTGCCCTTTTCACTCGGCCCGTGTATGTGTGTGTGTGTGTGTTTGTGTTGCTATTGGTGTTGCTGTTGTTGGGCAGATTGAAATCACGCATGGGAACCACAAGCGCCTTGGCTTTTGTCTGCTCGTCGTCGTCTCCGTTTGCTATGTTTCGAGTCTGCAAACGGCAGACTCTTCGCTCTCTGCACAATAAAACGCGCTCAGACATCCTTTAAACACACTTTTATTAATCAGTATATCTATATATTTATATACATATATAATCATTCAAATATATATATATATATATGTTTGTGTATCTATGCTTATAGTGTATTTATCAATTTGTTAATTGCATAGTATACATAAGTAGTACTCATAGGCCAACAGCGGAGCGGAGTCTTATTTGCCCGCCCGTTGGCTTCAAACAATTTGTTATTTGTTACATATTTGCAGATAGTTAACTAAGTTGCTACACACGTTTGTTGTCGATAATGGATATTGTGAATACACGTACAATTTTGTTCATATTTAATCAGTTAGTTGGTTAATTAGTTCTTATTACACAATTGATTTGGTTTGCCTCGAAATGCGGTCGAGTCTGTTGTTACGTTTACATATAAACATTGATTCGCTCTCTTCAACTCCCTCTAGTTATATATAATTAATTACATGTATGTGTATATGTATTAAGAATATTCTTTAGTTAATAACTCTGCTTAACTACAACATGCGCCTGAGCGGGCAACAGAAGAACGTAACTGCGATCGGAAATGGTTTTAGTGTGCTTAGATAACGTTGCTATTCGCCCAAAATAATAATAAAAAAAAAATTGAAATATTTTTAACATTTACTTGAGCGATTTATGCTTACTTTCTGCTGGCACGGAAATGCCTTTAAGAATAGGTAATTCACAAAATAAAATGAGATTATGATTCGCCACACTTTGCTTAGCCTGGACACGAACCATAACAATTGCGTTCGAAGACCCGTTTTTCTTGAATGAATAGAGTATATTAGTTTTATCTTCATATTGCTCAACTGCTATCAATCAAAAGTTGTGTGCCAATTTCAGTTAATTTGTACGAGAGAGTTTTGCGACTGCAACACAAATACATTCATAGATATTCTATAAATTTCTCATATAAATTATATAGCCTATGTAAAAAGGTTCGCCTATGTAGAGCGGTCTAAATTGTATCAATAGTTCAGCATACTCGTATTGTGTAAAAATTGCTAGTAAATGGTAAATGTTGTTAAGAGTTTATTAGTTGACACATTTGATATAAAATAAGATAATCAATTGCTTGTTTCCGTTTGTTGCTTTGTATTTGTGGGTTGTTTTACAATTCCTATTGTTGTGTATATATAAATATATAGTTGACTTCATTTGATCATAATATGACAGTACTTTTCAGTTGCAAGGTTAACTATTAATTCCTTATCGGTGTTCAATGTTTTCTGGGTTTGTTGATTTCAAATTCTTTTTTCTTCTCTATCTCTCTATCTCTCTCTCTCTCTCTCTCTCTCTCTCTTTATCTATCTGGCTCTCAATAGAGTTTAAACCTTTAGTTACAGTTCCATTTAAATAATTTGTTAAGTTTATTAACTATGAAACAACTAGTAGCAAACATTTCATTATTAGACTAATTCTACATAATTGCGTTTTAGAATCTTGACTTTTTCACTTTGTTTAGTATTAATTATTTTATTTTTATTTATTTTTTATGGAACACTAAAGCTAACTAGAAATACATTTGATATTTTAGACATTTATTTTTGTTGTTTATTTTTTAAATTTAAATCTCTTATTTTTTCTCATTGCTTTTATCTGCCTGGCGAACGCTCAATGTGAAAGTGTTTGTGTGTGTATCTGTGTCATTAGCTTTTCATGTTTCTAAATGGAGCTGGAGCTTTATTTATTTTGTTTTAATTATTTTGTTGTACATCAAGTTCAGTTTAGTTGGTAACAATTCATTAGCTGCTGTTGCTGGCGAGAGCTTTCATAAATGTATATTCATATATTTTTGTTCATTCATAAGTTTTTTTTGTTTTGTTTTTTTGTTTTTTATATATTTCTGGATCACATATTCAAGTAGTTTCAAAATCACATAAAGATCACTCTTACAGTAGCGTATACAAAATATACATACATTTCCCATACATTGCGTGTATATGTCTCAGTTAATTAGTTATTTGATTTGTATTGTTGAGTTGTCATGAAAGGGTTGAGATGTGTTCAGATGAGTTGTCAATTGCTTGGCTAGTCAGTAATACAATGTTTGTGCTTCTTGAGAAGAGATTTGTGTTTATTGCTATAAATACGTTGTGCCCAAATATTCAGAGTTAGAGGGTATAGATCGAAGCAGCTTCAAGTTTAAGCTATCATTCGAGTTAAGCACTCAACAGCTCCATTATAAAACCAATTTGTAATCATGTTTTCTTTTGTGGTTCCTGCATGTTTCAAAATCTTCTTACAATTGTCTTTGCCCTTTTTGTTTTCATATTTAAATTGTTATTTTTTCATTCTTTTGTTTTTGGATTTACTTTTGCTTGTGTAGCGCAGTAATAATTTGAAAGCATTTAAGTGCAACACACACAATAACATGCACATTTAATTACTGTTTAATTATTATTATTTAATTTTTGGCTACTACATACACACAAAAGCCTTTGCGCTGCTTAGCTAGTTAGCTACAAAATATATATATTTGTGTATAACTGTATTCATCTTGATTATCTTTTGAGTGTTTATGTTTGTATTACTAATTTCAATAAATGCCTAAGTTTCTGCACGTGAAATTCATACTTAGATAGTTTCAGTATCATGTCCTAAGTGATCAACTTGTTTTCCATTAGTTT
Organism: Drosophila meridionalis; assembly: GCA_035045145.1. NCBI lineage: Eukaryota > Metazoa > Arthropoda > Insecta > Diptera > Drosophilidae > Drosophila > Drosophila meridionalis. The sequence goes on along the minus strand of JAWNPG010000020.1, from coordinate 5,517,909 downwards.
AATACCTAATAATACGTTAGAGTTCATTATATTAAATATATAGGCTCAACTTTGTCATAAGCTACAGTACATTATTATTATTATTATTATTTTATTTTTCTTTTTCTTTTTTGTATTCGCGAAAAATATGCTGAAGACGGGTTTAGATTAGATGCGGTTAACATTTATCATAGACTGAATTCGCTGTCTGGAGTTACATTTATTGTTATATCTTTAGCATCACACACTTCATTTTTTGTAAATATTTTGAATTTCATATTCTTGTACAGTAAATATTGGCCATCAATATACATTTTAGACTTTGACATATTGTTTATTATTCATTTGATTTTTTTACCTGCTTTTTTAATGGAAGCTTTTTATTATATTTAAAAATGAGAACAAAAAAAAAATTAAATAAAAATTACCAAAATAACGTACTTAAAGCACTAACAAAATCACATAGTAAACCTAGTAGAGTATAAAAGTGAAATACACCGAATACAAATTATTTAAAAAATTTAAATGTTTTCTTGTTAATTACGAATTATTAACTAGAGATTATGCAGAAACAGTTGCTATTTGCTGCTGGCTAAACACCAGAAATAAAGGAGTTTGTTTCTTTATCTTCATACTAGTGTAATGTGGCCTGACAAACGGTCCAAACTGATCAATGTCAAAGATAGATTTAATACTATCGTAGATGTTTCTACAATTATCATTAATTTGTGCGTCCTTGCAAAATGTGCTTTGAATTGTGTCATTCAAAGATCTTTGATGAAAGACGCTAAAATTCGAACCTTGCCTAGAGATCTCTTAATTACATCTTCAATTTGCTTAAATTTCGTTTGAACATATCTAAAAAAAAATTACAAATATAAGTTGTTAGACAATTGGTTTATAAAAATCACTGGTGGTTCTTCATTTGTTGTTAGTTAATCATTTCTCTCTTTTAGATTTAAGCGGCGTCAAAAAATTGTTACGTCATATATTATATGAGCGTTTACATGTATATCATATAGAAGTAAATGGTTTTATTTTCTTAATTAACTAGTCAATAGTGACTGCAGGTTTAGCAAATTTCGAATACAGATATAAAAGTGGAAAACATCATTTCAAATGCTTTCCGTACAAATTAAAATGTCATGGACTAAATGAAACTTTGAAATTTGTTTATATACACGCATAAGTATATATAAACAAGACACTTAACAAAAATAAACACAAAACTAAAAAATGGCAAACAAACCAATTATTAAAAAAAAATATATATGTATATAAAATTAATTACAGAAGTTTTCAGTTGCGTTATTTTGACGATTAGTAAACTTCAAATGCATAGCAGCTTGCTAAACGAATTACATATTTTGTGCCTAGTAATTGCTAATATCCAAGATAATTAATTTGCATATAGATAAATATAAATTATATATAAGCATAAGTGCAAGCTCTGCCTTTGCTAGTCAATCAACATTCTGCTTACGATTAAATTATCATTTTCTTTTTGTTTTCTGTTTCCATTGCCCATTGGCATTGAGACCAGACTCTAACACCAATTGGACACGGAAGCTATTCACTTATAGTCCTGGAACGGTTGAAACAAATTCTATGTGTGCGTTGTGATTACCGGCACCTGGCAATAGGGGCACTCGGTAACGGAGCCAGCGCACGTATTGCAAATGGACAGATGATTGCAGGGCTCCAGCGTAACGGTGCGATTGTTCTCCTCACATTTCATGCATTTCTTGGCGTTCTCCAAGTATAATACTTTGTCTACCTCCTCCAAATCAGTGCGCAGTTTGGACTAAAAAGTGCTCGTTGTATTGGATTTGTATTTGTAATTCAAGGCAATTAACTCACCTGCAATTGCTTAAGCTTTTGTATGGATAGATCGCGCAATTCGCCAGGCAAATTGAGTTGAATCTGCACTAGATCGTGGCGATCCTTCCACTCCAGTGCATCCTGTTTGGCTTTGTCGCGATGTACCTCGGCTATCTTAAGCTTGCACATAAGCTCCTCAAGACGTCCGGATAGCTTTTGAATTTGCGCATTCTTCGTAAGCAACTCGTTGGTCATCCGACCCAAATCGCTATTGTTTTGAGACTGAAGGGACTGCAAGCTGAACGCATTCTTTGCCGTATTCAGTGTGTTCTCAAACAAATTGTTGCCCACCGAGCTGCTGTTGATGTCATCACGTATGGTATTCAATTCCGATATTCTAACTGATGGGCTTATCGATAAGCCATCGCCAAAGCCAGGCGATATGATGCGCGATGGAAAAAAGAGGCTATTGCTATCGTTTTGCGTGGCGGCCGAAAGCGAATTGCTGAGCTTATTGGATGCGCCATAGACATTAAAAAGATTGGCATGATTTGTTGGACTATAGGTGAGCGAGCTGCTGGGAATGTTGACGGCAAAGCCACCTGAATTGAAGTCTATATTGCGAAGAGTGGATAAATGTAATTAGCATGGGGCCGACTTGTTAACTTTCGACAATGACTCACCATTAATGGAGTTACTTAGTGTTGTATTAGGAATGTTAATTGGCGCCGAGGAACGTGTTAATAAACTATTGTTAACCACACTTGCCGACAGCGAGTTCTCGCGTGGATCGTCCAATGTACAGGCTGCTTGGAATAGTTTTTAGAAAATGCTGCGTTAGTTTTGTTTCAGTTAGTTTAGATGTTATTTTAATATTCTTCCTTCTATTTTTTTTTTCTTTTTATAAATGCGCTGTCAATTTGTCCACAACCATTGTTGACAACAATGAAAAAATCAATGTAAAGTATATATTACTCACGATGGCTGTCCAGTGGTAGTGATATATTTAAGATTTTGCTGGAATTAGTTGTATTTTCCAAAGCATCTACCAACATTTTGTTGGTTGTATTATTACCATCAATATTTAATAACTACGAAATAGAGAATCAAACAAAGAGAAACGAAGAAACAAAATGAGAGCGGGACATATTTCTCAATGACTGGCGATTTGATGCTGTTAGCCGGGATTAGCTCATGATCGAGTGGGGTTAGAGTGTTAGCAAAATGCTGGACGCACACACACAGATATATATGGGCAATTCTCTAGTGGCGAATGTGACATTCGTACGTATTTGAGTTTATAAAAAACGAATACCAAAACATTTTTTTATTCTGACGAATAGTGAATCTTTTAGCTCTTGATTAGCTCTTTAATTGGTGCTAAATCTAAATTTTAGGCAATTGTTAGTTTTCAAGATAATTACAAAAAACCAAGAGGTTCGCAAGCTACAAAAAACGTAAGTCGCTTTTTAAATGAAGAGTTCAACCTGAGATTTTAGCGAAACCTTAAGTGGCAATTTATTACGAATAATTTTAAATGATTAGAAATTGGCACATCTTTACAATGCATTTTATTTGATTAAAAAATATTGAGTAGTTTTTTTTATTTTTTTGTTTTAGTCAGGGTCGAACGTGACGTGTCGAATGTGACATTTTTTCCACCATACGTTTTTTTTTTTTTTTTTTTTTTTTTAGTTTTTAGTAATTGTACATGAATAAAAGCATTAGAAATGAATTTCAATATATTCATTTTATTAATTTTTTTAAAAAAAGTGACAAAATATATTCAATAGAGAAAAAAAATAGATATATTCATCTGAAATAAGTAAAACAATAAAGAAAATCTGATTATTTGTACTCATCTACAATCATAAAATATGTTCAAAATTTCAATTTTTCCAACCTAGATTTAAAATTCACTTCGGTTTATTAAAATTTTGTATTTACCTTTATACGGTGTCGAAAGCTACGCACTTTAAATAATACACTATGACCAAATAGCTTAATATTATTGTGTGAAGTTTTTTTTAATAAATTTGCAATGCAAAACTGTGTTTGCTACTAGATTTTGATGCTAGTTGCGCAAATACATTTGACTTACTGATAACAAAACCTATTTTTCGAGGTCGAACGTGACATCGAAATATACGGTGAAACAGACGAAAAAATTTACCGTATAGTCAATTGCATCGTACCTATTATATTTTTTTTTTTACTCTGTAAGCATAAACGAAGATTAGAAATAGCACATTTCATTGCATAGCGTCTCTCTTTAAGAACAGTAATAAAAACAAAATGTGCAACAGAAATGCTCAAAACAGAACTTTGGCACTTGTTCGGCTTTGTGTGTCAATATTTCGAGATGTGTTATGAATAAATGTAAAGTTAGTTTATTTTAGTTAAATTTAATCGATTACTTATAAAAAAATGTTATCTGAACATGCATTCATTGACTTTGAATTTTTTGGCTGTGGTTGACCTTTCTGGAGAAATGCCCATATATATACACACATAAAAAATAAACATATAGAACACACTGATTGCTGCTGCAATTTGGTAATACGTACATTATTGCTGAGCTGGAGCAGTCCTGTTGACAGCTTGCCATTAGAGACCTCGTCCTGCACTTTCAAACCGGACAAGCCATTGGAAATGAGTTCGCTCAAAGCAATTTCTTGATCACGCATCTTCTGCTCGTTGACCAGATACGCTTGAGGTGGGGAAATATGGATGCAAGCAGCAAAGCGCATTCGATTGTTGCATGGATTGCATATATGGATTTTAAGGATTTTACACAAATGTGATCAATGTGTGAAAGTGAGTAAAAGACAAGTAAACAATTAAACAATATCAACCAAAATACGTATGTAGCATGTGAACCTAATCTATCTAGACTAGACTAACCGCCCACTATGGTTGTGGCATACAGCGTTTGAAGTCTACAGAACCTTAACTATATATAAGAACTCAGCCAATGTCAGCCCTACTTACGTTCCACATGCGCAAAAGCACAAAAGACGCTGCGCGGACAGTAGCCAGCCTGTTGTACATCGTTGCATTTGGTGGACTTGTAGATTTCCGGATGAAACTGCTGCTCGGTGCGAGTGTGACAGTACTGGCAATTGTCACCGGCCTCACAGTTGCCCGGCTCGCCCCACTCCTCGCCGTGCTTGACATTGGGGCATGGAGTGGATCTGCAAAGAGCAACGTGAATGGTAAGCCAGTGTATAGATTAACGATTAACTGGCCAAACTCACCTGTATTTGTACTTTCTGGGTGAGCGGCGCTTGTCCTTGCTGTTGTGGTATTGAGGACAGGCATAGCCTTGGCGACATAGGCGCGGCGGACGCTTGCACGGCTCGGTTTTGTAGTTGGCAAGCACAAAGTTGGTGTCCTGCCATTTGGGATCCTCGTTCATCAGATTGCGTTCCTTGTCGAGCGCGTTCTGTGCATTGGTACCGTCCAACGTTATATCCGAATTTTGCAGTGTCTCCAACTCCTTAATATCATATACTGGAGGACGTTGATCCTGCATGCCATGTGCAAAAGCGCAGTGCACGCCATTTTTCACACAGTATCCGCGGCTGTCGGTGTCATGGACGCACATGCATGTCTTGTAGTAGCGTAAATGATACCGGCGCTCTGTGTCGCCGGCTGTCCGGTGTAGGAATGGGCATCTGTGCGAAAGAGAAAGGAGTGGGCAATGTCAAGTGACGCAGAAAAGGACGGAATCGCATGCTAAAAATAGCTACGCAGCCATTTAACCTCAACCTACAGTGATAGCAGCAATTAAACCTGGGGTGAATCAGCTTCCACCTACACATAAATACACACACACACACACACACACGCCGTAATAGAAGTCTGGGTCAGGATTGTTGTTGTTTGTTATTGTGAAATATGAAATTGCGTATTATTTTACTATTACTCTCTCCCTCTTTGTGCACCATGTTCGTTGCTCAAAGCTTTGCGGGAAAGCTCTGCCCAATATAACTGTACATTTGAAGCTGCCAGTGCTGCTTTTACTACTATGACGCCGCCGCTGCCGCCGGGGGAAAACCAAAATAAACTGAAGGAAAAACGCGCAAAAGCAAAACGCAATAAAAACAATGACGCACACACTTGTAGCAGCTATAACTGTCGCTGCGCACTTGAGAGTGTGTGCGAGAGCAACAACCCTCAGTCAAGGCACTTGCCGATTAGAATTTCCGAGCTCGAGCAACTTTATCGCCTAAATCACTTTCACTTTTGCATTCTGTGGGCGGCCGTTAGCAGTGACCTCGTGTTGGGGTGTTATTAGATTACACATACACATATATACATATATATAGATACACAGACAAATGTACATTTAGAGGCCGTTTAATTTCACTTTTCGCTATACATTTCCCCTCCACACTCCCGCGAAAAGTTTTTGTTTGTAAACACGAAGCCAAGAGATACACACACATTGCAAAGAAAATTGAGCGCAAAGAGGAAATGAAAAAATACTACGTCGTTGTTTGTTCGCGTTGGCGTCTTCACATTTCACACAGTCCAGACGTCACACTTTGACCACCATTTATACTCACTCATCGCCCTCAGGACAGATTCCAGTTGTCTCATCATATTTGGTGCAATAATTGTCAGCGCTGTAGTTAAATGTGCCATCGCGTTTACGCACGGGCCGCCGACGACGCTGATTTTGAAAATGCCAATTAAAGCAAACGAAGGGGCGATGTTGGTTGCATTTGTGCTGCAGGAACGATTGACACTGCTCCACGCGAAATTCTTTTAGGTAACTGTGGAAGTAAAAGGTTTTCGTTAGTCAGGAATGTATCAATTTCACCTTGAATTATGTTTATTTACGTATAATGACTGGTTTTTTCTTGGTTTGAAGATAGCAATAGCTTGCTCGCATCGTTCGCCATCTTGAACTGAAGCACTAAGTCAGTGAGACCGCAGCCAATAAGCGGGCAAATACCGATTTCTAAGGGTATTCATCGCTGTTATCGATAAATAGCCAACGATGACTCTGCACGTGTAGTCGGAATGTATAAGACTTTTGTTTAATTTATTAATTAGTTTGCTACAACCACAGTGTTAGCCAGGCGGGACCTGTTTAACAAATGGCTTCGGCAATACCCAAAGGCGAGGACAAACCAAAAAAACACAATGACTGTCTTTCCTATCTCCAGGTATGTGCTTTTGCCGGTTTACTCAACTTATTTTTGTGTATTGACTGCGTTTTATCTCTCCCACCCATAGTCCCTGGGCGATGCCCTGCCTAAGGAGGTGGCCGACCAGCTCGCGGCCCAAATTAATGAGGAGGCCAACAAATCGGAGTCGTGCAGCATTGATCAGGCAGCACTCAACGTCACCTTTCGCGTCTATTATCACATCGTCCACAAATACCAATTAGTGGACGAGCATTTTGCTAATCTGCCCGAGCGTCTGTCATATGATCAGCCACAGGCATTTCTCATGCTGCAGGCGGTGCTGCTTACCGACCATTGGTCACGACTGGACTCACAGCTGATTGAGGCCAAGTGCATGGATGCCATCATTGCTGCACTGCAGCATAATAATGGCAGCCTGGTGCACATATTGAAGGCCACCAATTTGCTGGTGAAGAAGTTTCTCAAGCTGCAGCTGCTGAGGCTGCATCTGGAGCACTTCTACCACTGCCTGCAGCGCCAGAGCCAGGTGGGCTCGCGGGAGGAAACGCTGACGCTCTTCAACCACTGCTGCAAGCAGCAACAGCGCGCCTTTGCCTATTTCCGCCTCATCGTGGAGTTCTGGCCGTGGACAAATCGCAACAAATACTATTTGCTGAGCGGCATACTCAATTCCCATGGACTGCCGCAGCTGCTGGCTGCCAGCGGGCACAGCGAGTCCGAGTTCTTTGCCGGCCTGCGCTTGAGTCTGAGCTACAAGGGTCTGCGTGCGGCCAGCCAGTATCCAGTGAAGAGCCTGAGCAGCCAGCGCTCGGCAGCTCTGCTCAATCTTGCCGTCGAGCTGCTGGTCAATGGCAACATAGCGGAGATTCAGAACTTTCACTCGCAATGGTTTCTGCGCATACAGCAGCGGGATGCGCTCTTTCAGCTGCTGCAGGGCAAGCCAGAGATTGTGGAATTCCTGGCCAGCTCGGAGACGGCGCGCACGGCCAGCGAGCAGCAGCGGCTCATACTCATCTTCAGCATGTTTGCCAAGGAGATCTATGTGGCCTCCAAGCTCCATTTCTTCAAGATCAGCACAGAGCTGCTGACCAACTGCAGCGTCTTCGAAACGGAGGCGCAGTTGCTGATCTTTAAGTTTCTGGTTGAAAATCTCGGAAATTTTGCTGTGGAGGATTGCCTGGAGTTCTTCTACAGCTTCATGAGGCGTCATCGGGGCGTGGAGAGCTCCGAGTTCCGCAACACAATGCTGGGAAAGATGCCGAATATCATTAACCACACGGCCAAGCACTTCAGTAGGGCCTTAAGAGCGGATGGAGGCGCCGGCAGCGATGCACTGGCCAACGATATTAAGCGCTTCTTCCGCCAGCTGCAGGAGCTGCTGGAACAGGACGTCCTCTCCGAGGTGTATCAGCCCAAGATATTCGCATTGAAAATGCTCGACATCCTGCACAAATCCCTGTACAGCACGCGCGTTGCCAAGAACGCCAAGATGTGCAGCACCCAGCAGAACCAGCAGCTGGGCGCCTTCCTACTGGATCATGGCGTCTTTCAGCCAAAGTCCGTGGCGCAGTTGCTCTTTAAGTCGCTCAATGATCCGCAAGGCTTTGACGATGCACTGGAGCTGACGGTTTCGCTTCTGCTCCAACTGGGCCATGTGGACAGGACGCAGTGCAATGAGCGTTGCCTAACGCTCTGCCTTAGCTCCGATGTGGATGAGTGTTCCCTGGTGTCGCTCTACGCGCAGCTGGCGGTTCGTAGCGCTCCCGATCCTCAGCTGATCAGCAGCCTCTATGACCAATGCCTGCAGCAATTGACGCACAAGCTCGATGCATTCCAGCGCGATCCGCTGAAGACCACAAAGAGTGCAGGTGGACATCTCTTTGGCCACATTTGTGTTCTGGACAAGTTGATCAGTGGTGGCCGGGCTAATCTGGCAGCAGATGTAGCAGAGCTATTGCCGCTGCTCGAAAGAATTTTGAATGTCATTCTGAAGTTTCTCAATTTGGCTAATGCTTGGCGGGGGGAGACGGAGGCAGGCGCCGCCAGCTTCCAGGACATGGATGAGAGTCTGCAGCTGCTGGTCAGTGAGAGTGCCTACGTGGCCGAAGAGGAGGCAGAGGCGTGCCGGAAGTATTTGCTAATGAGCTTCTGGCTGACATTGAAGGTGGGTGGAATCTTCTGGAAGCTTGATCCTCCTCTTGGCTAATCATATCTCTCTTTCAGGCAAGCTGTGACTTGGCCACCAGCTTGGCCTGTGCTCTGCTTCGCTCAGCTCCGGCTGGCACTGCTAACTGCGATGCACTGCAGCGCTGCTTGGACATTAATGTGGCCGTGCTGACACGATGCCGGCACAAGGGCGCCATTGAGGCAGCTGGAGTGAGCATTGGCAAGCTGACGCGCGCCATTACCAGCACGGTTGCTGGCGAGGATCGGGCGTTTCAGCTGTTGCACGACTGTTTGGAGCGGGAGCTGCTCTCCGAGTGCCGCCAGGTGAGCACAACTCGACGCGGTGCCGGATTCGCCATCATGTTTCTGCACGTGCTCAAAAACGATGATCCGTGCCAGCGCTCCCTGCTGCACCGCGCCGTGCAGCGCATTCTGGAGCGGCTCAATGGCAGCTCCAACAGCGAAGCATCCGGCAGCAGCAACCACGACCGTTGGGAGGCCTTGGCGCTGCATTATCTGTGCGTGCTGGTGCGGGACACGGAACTGCGGCCGGCCATGTGCAAGTACTACAACGAGATTATGCTGGTGGCCATTGGACACATCGACCACGCCGAGTGGACCATTTCGAATGCCGCGCTGCAGCTGTTTGGCGCCACGCTTGGAAAGCTGGTGGGTCAGCGGCAGGCGACAGAGTTCGACACCAAGCTGGCCTGGGAGCCCAGCGAAATGAACTACGAAGAGCTGGCTTGCCAGCTGCCCAAGGCCTGCGAGCACATGCTGAGCTGCTGCAGCGGGGACAGGGCCACCTCCTCCATCATACTGTTCCTGGGCTTTCTATCGAAAGTGGAGCACCTGTGCACCACTGGCCAGCCGCAGCAGTCGACGCAGCTGCTGCTGCGCTTCCGGCGGCTCAGCTGGCGCTTGCTGCGCCACAAGTGCGAGCAGGTGCGCTTGCTGGCGGCCACCTGCTTTGTGCGTGCCCACGAGTTCCGGCGGGATCTGCCGGCCGTGCTGCTGGCCAGTGCCAGGAAGGCGTCGCAGCTGAATGAGGACAACTTCTACGAGGCGCTGCTGTACACCCTGCATGCGGGCGTGCTCAAGCTGCAGCACGAGGCGCGCCATGTCTGGACAGCGGAGCGACTGCAGCAATACCAGCTCCAACTGCTGACGGCGCTGGGCATCGACGAGCGAGTGGCCCGCTTCAAGGCGTACACACTGAACGTGCTGCTGCAGTTGCTCACGCTGCTGAATGCCACAGAGCAGATTGAGATCGTGCGCCAGCTGCTGGAGGCACGGGGCGGGCACGCCCTAAGCTAAGTACGTATGCAATGCGCTTATCTAACTAAGTGTAGCACTTATCTAATCTCTAAGCTTAAGCCAAAAAGTCAATGTTAGCCCTGAATATCGCACGCTTTTACAACTAAATGACGCATTTACTAATTGAAAGCATTTACCAAGAACAGAAGGACCGAAAATTACAATGGGGCTCAACTGAAGCCCTCGCCAGTCTCCTGCTCCATGGCCTGCTGCTGTTTCTCTTGCGTCTCCTGCGCCATCTGTTGCAGCGTCCGGCTGAGGATGTTGCGCAGAATGTGCGGTTTGCAGTGCTCCTCCAGCCAGGGTATGACGCCGCTTGTCAGCTGCTTGAAGTTGTCCATCGGTATGCTCTGGAATGTCTCAAACATTTCGTCCAGTATGGCCTGAAACTGTGAAACACGAGTCAGTGACAAAGTTGTCGTGGGATTTTCGAGTGCGACTCTTTTGCTCGCTTTGTGCTGACCACTTGAAATTTGGCCTCGTCTGTGAGGCGCGCCTCTTCGGGCCCCGGATTGGCCTGCTGGTGTTGCAGCATGGTCTCGTAGCCGTTCTGTATGATGCGCAGCGCTGTCACCTCCTTCTGCAGAGCAGCGCTCTCGTCCTCCTGCCTGATTTTCTGCTGATTCAGATAGCCAATGTACTCGATGGACTTTTGCAGTATCAGCGCTTTGCTCAGCTTGTAGCCGGACGAGTCGTTGGGCTGGCAGCGCGGCACCAGCTCCTGCAGACTGTCGTAGCCCTTTTTGATCGCATCCCGACGCTTCTGCTCCGCCTGGGTGTGGGCCGAGCGTCTGCGCTCTTTGTAGCTCAGCGACGAGTTCGAGTTCGTGGCCCCAGAGTGTCGGGCATCGCCGCTGTCGTCGTCGTCGTCTGTGTGAGAGAGAGATAGACAGGTCGGGCGAATGTAATAAAACGCTGCGCACTGATAATGGATACCAGAAATAACAACAGCAACGGAAACTCAATGCCACCATCATTATTATCAGCTGTTCGTCACGCTCGCAATGAAAACAAACAACAAACGATCAATGAAGTCGACAAGTATGACTATTTACCAGAATTGTGCGCTGAAGAGTTGGGTGTATGGGTGCTGCCCGCGCTGCTGCAGCGGGAATAGTGTTTGCCTCCCAGCTCTTGATCTTGCTCCATACCGTAGGCTTCGTCTTTACTGCTTAGATTGTCGCTCATTATCAACTGCGTCGTCCACAAAAACAAGAGCATTCGATTTACTGTGTGGCTCAGCAATTGGAACTAGTTCACATTGTGGAGGACGCCCGATAGACGATTATTTAGTATATGACTTTGACAATAAAAAATACTGCAAAATAAATTAACTGCAAATACAACAAAAATAATGACAAATTGAAGCATTGAATACTATTTGTATAGAAACTCATTAGTTTTGTAAGGCAATAGACATATTGTCTAATGACTTATAATTTTTAATGTCATGATGAATATTTATCAGCATACATGGCCCATATCTGAAAGGCGGCTTAGCTATTGTTTGCTTTGCAGCCCTGATTTAACTGCACCGGTACGATGACTTTTGCGTTTTCGTCTTGAACTTTGCCGTCGTGTCGATTTTAGTTTTCTTTCTTGGCCCGTGCTGCCATTTACTATAAATTACTTTGTTTAGTTAGTCAAAAGGACTAGTTGCTTCACATACATACACCTAACCATGGGACTGTTGCGGTCGATACGTGTGAGAATCATGAATTTCATGATTTTCTTTCTAATTATTATTTTGTTCCCGGGTCTGCCCCCGCGCACAACTTTCCCCTACAAAGATTTCAGGTAAGTTAATACCAATTGATCGATACATTTACACACAATAACACATTTTTCCATAGTGTCGCCCCACCCAAAGAACTGAAAGGCGCCCTAGAGTCCAACTTTCACCTGGAAGGCGCTGAGCGCCTACTGGAGGGCCGCATCTATGGCCCAGAGTGCCTGATCGTCCGCAACAATGAGATCTACACTGGCCTGCACGGTGGTGAGATCATCAAGCTGACATCGAACCATGTGACGCATGTGGCTAAGTTCGGCGAGCCCTGCGGTAAGTGATCACAGATCACGGATCGTGTATTAAGGATATTCGCTAAGATCTAGATATATCCCCTTATAGCCGAAGTATTTGAGGAGGCGAAGTGCGGTCGTCCGCTGGGCATGACTTTCGACACCCAAGGCAATAATCTGATCGTCGCCGATGCCTACTATGGCCTGTGGCTAGTTGACCTAACCACGAACAAGAAGAAGCTACTGGTGTCGCCGACGCAGGAGCTGCCTGGCAAGAGCATCAATCGTCGTGCCAAGACCTTCAATTCCGTGGCCGTCAACAAGGAGGGTGAGATCTTCTGGACCGATTCCTCTTCAGACTTTACTATTCAAGATCTCGTGTTTGCCTCATTCGCTAATCCGTCTGGACGGTGAGTTCATTTACCAATTTTAATGAACGGCTCTGCTGCTGCTCAAACCGGTTTCTGTTTGACCTAGCTGCCGCTTTACCCTCCACCTTTGTCTAACGATTTCTCTTTATAGTCTATTCAAATACAATCGGGCCAAGAACGTGAGCGAAGTGCTGCTTGACGAGCTGTTCTTTGCCAACGGTCTGGCGCTGAGCCCGAATGAAGATTTCATTGTCGTCGCCGAGACGGGAGCCATGCGCCTGACGAAGTACTACCTGAAGGGCCCCAAGAGCGGTCAGAGTGAAGTCTTCGTCGAGGGTCTGCCTGGCTTGCCCGACAATTTGACACCCGACGCCGACGGCATTTGGGTGCCCATTGTGTCCAGCGCTGATAGCGAGCATCCTCCCAGCTTCTCGATCTTCTCGCGCTTCCCCACCATACGTCTGTTCCTGGCGCGCATGATGGCGCTCTTCGAGCTGCCCTTCCGTTACATCAACAGCGTGTACCCGAACAAGTTCTCGCAGCGCTTTGTACACTTTGTGGGCCACGGTGAGATGGCCATGCTCCTGGCACCCAAGCGCACCACCGTGGTTCGTGTGGACTGGAATGGCAACATTGTGGGCTCGCTGCACGGATTTGATAAATCTGTTGTGGGTGTTTCGCACGTGCTTGAGTTCCAGGATTATCTATATCTCGGTTCACCCTTCAATCACTATTTGGCTCGCGTCAAGTCGCCCAAGGCGGCCAAGCAGCCCACCGTCAAAGTGCGCAATGTGCGCGTCGAGGGCGGCCTAGAGGCGTCCGTTGGAGCGCCACCAACCACGGCCAAGCCCAAGGCACAGCCAGCGCCAAAGACAACCACAAGCACAACGACGACGACAACAACCACAACGCCAAAGCCTCAAACCACGACAACCAGAAAACCCACGACGACGACGACGACGACGGCAACACCAACCACTACGACGACTGCCAAGCCAAAGACCACTACAGCTAAACCAGCCACAACAACAACAACAACAACGCCGAAGCCAGCAGCAAGGAAAGAGACTAGCTCAACAACGACGGCTAAACCCGAGACAACAAAGCGCACTGTACCCAAGAAGCCGGCGCCTGTTGAGGAGCAGATTCCCGTGGACACCAAGCCGCCAAAGAAGGAGAAGCTCAAGGTGATCAACAAGGAGGGCTCCCATGTGGAGCTCTAAGGGGCTGCAGAGTTGCGACATGAATTCCTCTTTCATTCCCAGCCCTCGTCCGGTTAATATTTTAGTTTGAGACTAGTTAGTTCAATTCCAACTAGCTGCAAGCGTTCGCTGCAACCACACACAGAATTATGGCAGCTGTTTATATGTCGCACAACCTGCATATAATTGAGTTTTTGCTATGGCCAATTTCAGTTCCGAATTCCGATAACGAAACATTCCCTTATTGTGTGAATCATTTGCATTCCAGTTAAATTGTGTAATTTGATGATGACAAGAAAAAAGTAGAAGAGAAAATTTATGCTCACAAATATTTATAAACAATGCTCGAAATTGTTAAGCAATGGAAAATGATTAATCTAAAATATATATACACACATATATATAAGTATATATATTTATATAGATAAAATATAAAGAAACATTTTGATTTTGTACTGACATTTTCGCCTTTGTGTGTATTTTTTGCACTTACTAAGTAAAATGTTTTTTAAAAACAATACGACTTAAATGTTAAACTAAATGTAAATAAGTTCTATGTATAAATAATGAGTGTGTGCGAGGAATTGTCGGGGCAGGCATTGCCTAGCACTTGGGACGACTTGGCGGCTCCTTGGGATCCGTCCAGGTCCACTCTGTGTAGTGCACACAGCGTCCGAGCTCCTCCGAGTACAGCTGCGACTTGGGACAGCGCAGGGAGCGAGCACGCGTGCCCTGCTTATCGCACATCCAGTAGGCCGTGGGATCCCAGAAGTTCCGGAACATGCGGTTCACCTCGTCCAGCCCCTGGCAGCCCGGCTCGCCGTTGTGCTCGTAGTACTTGTACTTCTGGATGGGCAGGTGAGCAGTAGCCATAGTTCTCTCTCTATATATGTATATGAGTCTGAAAAGAAATATTACAATTTTTGTACTTGTTACGCTGAATATAATGTGTTAAGTATATGCTTTAAATATTTAGATGCCTGGGCGCATTAAATTTAGACGCTTTGTTCTGCTTACCTCTAGCGGATGGGATTCGTATGGTCGTCGCACAGCTTCCGTTGGCAACACTCTGATGTTTTCCGTACACTTTTGCTGATTTCTCTGCTGGTTGGCGAGACGTTTGCCGTTTCACAATTATTGCGATTCTGATTTGTCATACCGAATAATTTCTCATTTAAATACTTTTTGATGCGAGCGTCGAGCGTCGAGCGGAGCGGGCGGGGCGGGGCCGGTCTATGTTAGTAATGTCTGGCCGGCCGGGGCCGAGCGTCTTGCCGAAGCGTCGCGTCGCTTCGCGGCCAAACGTTTATCTATAAAGCTAACAAGAGCACAAAAAAAAGAAAGAAAAAACAATTTGCTCGCTTCCGCTCCTCCCTCCCATCCGCCGCTATCACGAACGATCGACGGCTGGTCGGGCGGATGGATTGGTCATACGTTCGCTGGGACTGTGTCACGTGTTGCCGCCGTGTTCGGGGAATACGCCAAAGCGAGAGTTTGCACACTGACATAATATGCGACGAGTTTGGTGAAAATCAAAACTTCGATCTTTTCAGGCATACTCGACTCCCAGATACCCAGTATAAAGTTTAATATGTAAATATCCAAAGTTAATCAACTGCAATATATCTTAACTATTGATATTCTGAGATACAATATGCATAGATTTACATTTTACATGAGCATACTCGACTCACAGCTACCCTGTAAAAAGTTATACTCGCATAAAACAGAAGCTCAGCACCAGGAAACATATTTTTAAATGTATACCCTGTAAATGTGTGATTCGATGAAAGATACACAGGTTAAGATTTTGAAATGTATTTTAATTGCGTATTCAAAAGTTAAATGTAATTTAGATATCTTATCCGGAATATTTATCTGTATAAGCTGTTTGAATTGCTAAAAATTCCGTCTGAAAGATAAGCTATTAAATGTGTTTTATTACTTTTTTAGCTCAGGTTAAAAAACGACTTAAAATTACTAGGTAAACATTTTTATGAGGTGTAAAGTGACAAACAACGAAAACTGTGAGAGTATTATTATTAATTATATAATAAATATAAATTATTTTCATAGATCATTGATCCTCTATATGCCAGACTTCAATTAGTTCTTATCGAATACAGGGTATTCAAAATTTTGCCACTTGGCAACGAGCTGTGCTTCCGCCAGCGTCAACGAATTCGATTTTAGTTCTTTTCCAGTGTCCAAAGGGTATTGACTGCGTGCGCTACTTGTTTTCAAAAGTTCAGCTCAATTTTAAGTCTTACGTAATAAGAGCGACGCATGCTAGCCGTACAAGCTAAGTACGTCATCTGTATCAAACGTCAGCAGCGCAAGCCGCCGCAGAGATCACGCCCAAAACATATGCGTCGAGCCCCCCTTTTTTGCCAGTACTTTTCCCCCCGAACAGCTTTGACGTATGTCACCTTCAATTCAACAAGTGAATTATCAGTTAACGTTCGGAATGAAGTGAAATTGTCGTCTGAGCGACTCAAGCAAGTCTACACGTGATCGCCAAGTGGGGGTTGAATTAAGTCTGCCGATTGAGAACACACACCTATATATGTATATAGTATATGTAGATAGTAATTATGTATGGGTTGTGCACGTGGGCAGCAGCTGCTGTTCTGTTCGAGCGCACGAGGCGTATGTGTAATAATTGTTGACTCTCAAAAGTTTGGCATGTAAGTTCACTGATTAGCGTATTCAGGCGAAGCTGGCGCGTGCTGTTTATTGTTTACTTTCAACAATGTGAGAAATTTGATTATGAAAATAAGAAAAGAAGAAGAAAAACTAAAAGAAATTTTGACATAAAAATAAAATCAAATTTTAATTGGCTGTGCGAATTTTGTTTACGTTTCCTAAGCCATCGCTTGACTTGTTGACTTGCGTTTTTATTTGTTTATATTTATGCTTGATATTTATAATTTTTGGACTGGCCCGGACCCTACTTGAACTTGAAATGTAATTCGCACTCACTAGAAACTGTGGAAACCAAATTCAAGTTTCCAAGAGTATCGTAACTTTGGGTAAACTATAAATATGTAAAAGCCCATTTGCCCGCCTGCCTGCCTCACTGTTGCTATGCTAAGCAGACTATGTATTCAAAAATAAGTTCTCGTCATGGCAATGGTAGTGGTAGCAGTGGTAGTAAACCGGAACAAACTAGTATATCATATGGCCAACATGTGAATATTTATTTGAAAATTAAAAACTTTAATGAAAAACTTTTGACTGCACGCTCTACATATGAAAGTTATGCTACTATATGCTGTAACTGCGTTAGCAAATTTAACAGCAAATAAATTTAGATATAGATCTTACAGTGACAGGGTATATTAAGAGATAGAGCTTCGTGGAGAGATTGACAACATAAACAAGTGAGGGCTGGAAGGATTAGGTTCTCTGGACTATCAGGGAATGAACTATGTATATTTTAAATATATATATATATATATTTTTAAATGACATAATTAGTTATTAATTTTTTTGATTAGTCTTGAGTCAAGATGAATATACTGTCATATATATATTTATTAACTGATTAATTAGTCTAGAGTTAAGATGTCATATAAATACTGTTCACGCAGTAATTAAGGTTAAGATCGATTTCAATATGAATAACCACCCTCCATTATCGACGGCCTCGCTACGCCCCTGTTTAGATCTATATACGTTATAAAGTCTTGGACAAAAAGCTGAAAAAAATGAGCTAAAAAAGCATTAAATCTTTAAAATCTGGAAATTAAAAACCTTCGTATTCATTACATAGAACTATATGCGCTATAGACTTATAGACTCTTGAACAAAAAACTGTAATGAGATGAATAAAAATTAAATCTTTAAAATTGGAAAATTCGAATGTCTATTATTCATTACACAGACTTTCATTACACAGACTTTCGTAGTAAATACAATTGTTAATCTCTAGCTTTAACGTTGAGGCGGCCATGTTAAAATAAAAAACTAAGTAAAATATCGATTATTATCGATAATATGGAAATGAGTTAAGCTAACTAAAATAAATGACAAACTTGTGCTGTGTATGATATACAGGTTTATATATAAACAGTCTCTAACTATTATAGTTCACGAGATCTCGACGATTAGATTTTGTCTACAAGAGCATATAATCTTTGGTGTGTTAAGAAAACTTCTTTATATATGTGTGTATATAGCGTGCTGCCTTGCTTAAAACGGAATTGCACAATATTAATATTATTTCAGCTGCGTGACGAATGTGCGATTAGCAAGAATATATAATACTAATGAATATATATAAATATATACATTTATGTATATATAACGATTCATTTCTGAAGAAATAGAAAAAAAGCTGTCGCTGTCGCTGTCGCTGAATCCATTGTTCTAGCTAGATTCGACGAGGCAGCTCGCAATGAATGGTTCAATAATGCTCTATGGCTGCAACAAAAGCGCGACACCTGCTAAGATCCATTTGGCTGGACGGTCGCGTGTTTTTAAATTCAGCGTCCACACGTAGGTGTTGCCACGCGACCTGCAACAGATTGGATGCAGGCAGAGAGCTGAAGCTATTGGAACAATGAACTTCGCATCGCTTCGCCCCGCCCCTCACCTGGTTTTGTACAGCGGACACTCATAAACGCGTTGCAGCTCTTGTTTCTCCTGCACAATGGACTTGATGTAGATGACAGGCATGGCGCAGAGCAGTTCTTTGGGATGCAATGCCACAATGGAGTTCAGCTGGCAGTCCCAGCTGGCGCCATCCAAATAGAGTTCGTGCACAAAGGCGCCTTCAATAGGCGGCAATCTGAAAGCAATAAAATGTCGACAGATATGGATGGATATGCCTTTCGGCTGTTGCTGCTCGAGCTAATTACGTGACGTCGTCCTTTTGCTTTTTTGTCACGTCGCAGCTGATGAGCATGCGATCCAGGGGCAGATCGTGCTTCCGGGCGCTCTCCTGCATGATGGCTGTGAGGAAACTCTGCGGATTGAAGAGCCCGCCCAGCCAGATGACGCAGGGCAACTTGAAGTCGTTCAGCCAGCCGGCCAGCTCCTTGATGCGATGCAGCAGATCGGCGAACCAGCCCTGCAGGCCCAGCATGCTGGGGTAGGCCAGCTGGGCCCAGGCCGACGGCACGTGGTCGTAGAAGATGGCATAGTCCAGGCGTTCCATCTCCTGGGTGATGGTCAGCTCCCCCTTCAGCCCGAGCATCAGCTCACGCAGCGAGCGCTTGATCTCGTGAATGAGCGCATTCATCCGCTCGCACTCTTGCAGGGCGACCACGACAAACGGCGTCTTGCGCTCCACTCGGTTGAGCAGGGCCTGGAGATTGAACTCGTCCTGCAGCTTGTCGAGGAAATCGTCGATCATGATCTTGACCAGCTCTTCCCGCGGCGCGCCGCAGTGGGAGCTCAGCTCTGACTCGCGCGGCTGCAGCTCAAAGATGGTGCGCAGCAGTTGCTCCGAAGCGCTGGTCAGGAAGCCTATTTCGGCATTCGGGTGCAGTCCATAGAGCAGCGGCGACTCCTCGGGCAGCATTTCAGTGATGTAGTCATGGTAGCCCTCGAATTCCAGATTGGGCGGCGCCGGAAAGCCCGGACAGAGCTCAAAGTCGCCATCGATCAGATCCTGCTGCAGAAGCTCCTCCAAAAACGTCTGGCACAGCCGCCTGTCCCAGTCGTCGGTTATGTGGCCTCCGTACATAATTTCGCCGAATAGGTAGCGCAGATCCTCCCACGGAATGCGACTGCTGCCCTCCAGGTAGTTGTGCAGCACGCTGGCTGAGATGGTCAGGTCGCCGATGTTGAAGGGATACACCTTGTTCCAGCCCTGCGGCCCGAACTTGCGCCGCTCACCGGCCACCGCATGGAAGTAGCAAAGGGCGAACAGTATTGACTTAAACTCGGCCTCCTGGGTGCACGTCTCCAGCGTCTCCTGGGTGAAGTTATCCCAGGCCTTGTGCAGGTTGGCGGCCATGCCCGCCGGCGGCTCATTCACCACCTTCAGGGAGGACTCCAAAATGCCCTGCGGTATGACATGGTATTGCGGATCCGGAGCTGGTTCGGCGCTAATAAAGAGACGGAAACTGGAGTCGCCTTGAGACTCGGACTGCAGCACAATGCGCTCGATGAGCTTCTCCAGCGTGGGCAACCAGTTCACCACCAGGTGAATGTTTTGTAGTATGACCCATTGCTGGCCAGAGGCCAGCGCCTGCTCGATGGCTGCCTCGGCCAGCAGCTCCTGTCCCTGGCCCAACGAGATGTTCACCAGAGTTCCGGCATCCGCATGGAAGCCCTGCTGCTGCCCATGGCGCTCCACGTCGCGTATGGGATCCACGCCCGGCGAGAGTATGAAGAAGGCGGGCGTGGCTGCGTTGAGCTCCTTGAAGATGGCCACGAATGGTGGTGTCTGTACCTCGGCGTAGGCTCGGCCCATTGTCTGCTCCACGAATTGAGCCATGGCGTAGGTCATGCGATCGGGCCGCAGAGCTCTGATGATGCACAGCTTCTGGAGTGGGGTGCGATGCTTCCATTCGCCCGGGAACTGTTCCCGCTCGGGCGTGTCGCTGGCCACGAACTTGCGCCAGCGCTTCGTGTAGTTCTCCATGTCCTTGTCGATGCCGTAGAAGTGCTCCACGAGCGCCAGAGACTTGATGCCGCCCCAAGCACTGCGCCCCACAAAGTCCAAGGGCGAGAGGGTGTTGGGATCGTGCGGATAACGCAGCAGAAAGTCGGTCTCATCCTTGGCCACTTGCTCGGCGGCGATCATGATGCGCAGCGTAAGGTGCGAGGTGAACGTCAGCTTGTCCGCCTCGAAAAGGCCGCGCAGTGTATAGCGATACGTCTGTAGTGTGATGGAGTCGACCAGGTGGAGCACGCGCTTCTCGTAGCTTTTGGAGGCGGGCGCCACGGCAATGGCCTGCCGGAAGACGTTCATGAAGGACTTCAGGGAGAACTTGTATATGGGATTAATGCGGTTGAGATCCGTGAGCACAAAGTACAGGATGGCTGCCCGTTTGGCGGCGGCGCGGTAAATGTTTCGGGTCTCATCGATCTGGAGCGTTGTGAGGTGGGCCTCTCGCACCTTAGACTCGATGTCGTCCACGGTGCGCTTGGTGTTCTCCAAGTTGAGTACCAGAGCGTGATCCTCGAGCACATTCTCGCCGGCGGAGGCCAGTCGGGCCAGGAGCTCATCCTCGAGCGCTTTCAGCGAGATCTTAAACATGTTCTGCTGAATCGTCACCTCGGTCTTCATTTGCTCCAGGTCCGGCCGTTCGATTTTCACCACTTCCGCCAGCAGCTGCTCCTCCAGGCCATCCGGCGTCACCGTAAAGTTAATAAGAGTCGTTTGCGCCTGCATTTCCGGCTTGTAGTGCGGATTGGCCAGCTTGGTGTGCAATATGAGGCGGAAATTCGAATTGAACTCCATTTCCCGTTCGCCGATGCGCAGATATCGACCCTTTTTGATCAGGGCGCGACTCAGCAGCGGCTCGAGCACCGTGTCCATGGACTCTTCAATTTGCTCGATGAGCACGGTGTCGCCGCGTGAGATAGACTTCTCCAGTGCCTCCAGGAAGCCACGCTGGCTCAGGCGCAGCACCACCAGGTCGGCGCCAAAGCGGCTCTTGATCCACTTGATGCCCTGACTGCAAGGGAATCGTATTGCACAAGTGTTACTTACGAGGCTAAAGCTCTTTCCATATTAAAAATTAATAAACCCATAGTCAGCTTTCCCAATTAACTGTTAAGCTCGGGCTGATGCTACTCACAGCTGGGGATCAATCATCAGCGGCCAGCGCGTCGAGTGCTGCAGTATTGTTGCATTCTCTGTGGACATGCCGTCCATGGGCAATCCCTCATTATTCCAGGTGGCAATTTGTGCATCGTCCGACAGCAGCGCCAGTGGATCGACGCCCTGCGTGTGCGGTATCTGGGGCTGTTCGAGGCGCACACGAAAGTAAAGCCAGTTAAGCAATAGGAGCCATCGGGTACTCACGTCCATTTTACAGAAGCTCGGCAGCCACATCTTCTGCTGCAGCTCCTCGCGGTAGCGACGCGTAAAGCAGCCCACGTACGACAGGAACGAGGAAATTAACAATATATCCCCAGGTAGAGTGCCAATCTTTGCTTGCAAGCTTTTCAATGGAATGGTTAAGGATAGATAACAGAGAGTGGACATAAATGTCAGGTCGAAATTGTAATACACTAAAAGAATTAAATAGAGGGCTTTATAATACTGAGCTATATATGTATGTATATACCATATAATATATTTCTGAATTAAACAGAGGGTTTCATAATACTGAACTATAAATATATGTATGTACTATATAATATATTTCTGAATTGATGATTTATTTAACTCTTTTAGTTGGAAGTTTTTAAATTTATTTATATTCTGACAAGACTGAGACCTATATAGTATAGCACATAGTTTCACAATACATAGGAGTAGAAGATGATTTACTTGAGTCTTTCAGTTGAGAGTTTTTGAATTGGCTATCATTCTGATAAAACTGATTCCTATATAGTATAGCACATAGTTTTCCCAATACATAGGAGTAGAAAATGGTTTACTTGAGTCTTTCTGTTGGAAATTCCATAGTTTTCCCAAGATATGGAAGCAGCAGAGTTTCAATTCAAAACAAAATTGTAAATTCTGGCCTATTCTCCCCTACTTATGCCATAGGTAATTCCACGCTGTCTCATTCAATTAAACTCGAATAACATAAAATTTAAAGACTTTTTTAATGGAGTCAAGGATGGCTACTTGTAGATGCTTCTTCACATTTCGCGACGAAATTGAAATACCCCTCGACAAGTGTATAATAAAATAGAAAAGCAACGAAAACAGAAGACGTGAGAGCTGGCTGGCTGGCTGACCCGGTAAACGTCGAGTATTAATCTGTCCCTTAGCGACTTTAAAGTGCGCTTCAAGTATAAATAACAAGTGCAGCAGGAAACTGAAGGCTGCCCGTCGAGCGCAGCTTGCATTTGAATAAACGGGAAATTGGAAAACTAATAATGATGCAGAGCAGCTGCTCTGCGAGAGTAGATTAATAAGTATGGTTGTCGATTAGCAGAGAGAGAGAGAGAGAGAGAGTGAGAGAGAGAGAGAGAGAGAGAGAGAGGTAACTTTAAATCAATAACTATTAAAAACTCTTACAACAATCTAGACAGGATTATTGATAGTTTTAATATAGTTTTTTATATTTGCTCTCATTAAAAAGTTTAATTTGATAATAGTAATTTTTAAAGTGGCTTGAAGAGGTTTCAGCAAACTTATCCTTATTATGCCAAGTTTATTATGAGCCCCCGCAAGCGCTGGCTGCGACTCGGCTGCAACTTGAGCGACCCAAGATTAACAAGATGAACGACAACAGCAGCCTCAGCAGCATCCGCATCATCAGCATAATCTGCATGCTCCATGTTGCTGCTGTCGCTGGCTTTGTAATTCATTCGCGTTGCTGTAAAAATTATTATTAGAAATTGCAGCATGCCAAACATTATTGAAATATTTAAGCTGGAGCAGGGCTCATCATGGCTCGAGATGCTCTCAGCCACTTAGCACACGCAAGTGTTGCACTTGGCACAAAATGCGATGGCTTTAAGGCTTAAATGATTTATGTCTTTGTTCCACAAAACAAATATAAATGCTGATATGTGGGTTCCTAATGGTGCTTGGTAATTGAATAATGCGGAGACTGTGCAATTGCAGAGCATAAATGTCTAACATGACTAACACATGCGCACCAATGCACACACATATATATATATTGTATTGTATTGTTAAATTAAAATAATTGTTTTGAAAGAAATATTCGGTTCAAAATTTGATAAAATACCTGTCAAGTGACATAAGTGCATTCTCATTCTAAACGCAAAATATATTTCAAAAGCAGCAACAGCAAAAGCAACAGCAATAGCAATACTAAGGCCAATGGCCAATACGGAGCCAAGAGCGTTTACACATACATACATACACACATACATACCATCATATATATGTATGTGTCTGTGTGTATGTACTTGCATTTGTATGCACTTACAATGAAGAATATTTAATGCCATAGTCAAATAGAAATTTATATGCAAGTCATAACGGTCCATAGACGCACACACTCAGACACACACACACACACTAACACAGGCAGAGGTCACAACCGCACAACATTCTGCACTTTTTACATTGCTTTTGCCCCGTTATTTTTGTTGTTGTTGTTGCTGTTGCTGAGCGCAAATTATATTTTCATAAATATTTGAAAGTTCTCCGAGTTTTGACATTCGGGCATGGAATCCTCTGCTAGCTGCTGCTGTTTCCTTGCCAGTCTATTGTACGCACACTCAAGGAGCAGTCACACACTAACACACACACACAGAGCAAACATTTTAATATTTTTCACACATATGTACAGATGCATTCATAAATTCGCCCTCTGGCGATTCAGGTGCTGCCGCTGCCGAATTGAGCGGCCGATTGAATGCCCCAGAGTGTGTATGAGTGTGTGTGTTGAAAATTTTGCAGTTATTTAGATGCAAAAAAAAAAAAAAAAAAAAAAATGAACGAGAGAGAGGGCGAGGGAGAGAGTGAACAGAGTGCAGTCTGTGGATATTCCTTTGGCTTGCACGCGCACTCAATTGAATTTAATTGCAAATATTGATCTCGTACTCTAGTCAGTGCCCGTGGGCAGCCAAAGGTGTTGAGAGCACATTTTGTGCATTACTATTTGCCAGCAGTGCAAACAAGCACATGAATGGAAAGCCAAACATGAATTTACACACTAAATTAATATTCATGCTGCACGTTCTTTAAACTCTATTTTATTTGTCATACAATTCGAATGTTGCGCATTATCAAACTTCAAATAAGTCAATAAAATAAGTAATAAACGAATTTGGAATATGCAATATATAATATGCAATATATTTCAACTGCTAAGATGATTTTTATTTTAAGTTTTTTAATATTCATGTCAAAGACACAGAAGATAAATTTGTTCTTTGTAGTGTAAAGCGATTCGTTGAGTAATGCGATTAGTTCACAATTCGAATGCCTACAATTTCGAATTTTTCTAAGGAATGAAAAAATGCAATGAAAAACAATAAATAAATAAATAAAAATAAAATATCTGAAGTTCCAAAATATGGAATAAAAAAAAACTAAAAATTCTTTTTTTTTATTTCATTGAATGCCCCTAGGGCTAAAAATGAATCCTAACCAGGCAGAAGTCAAATGCGATCCAGAGAAAGCTCATGTTGCAGCATTAAGAACATACAACTTTTAAGTTCTGACTTTTAATTACTATATCTATATTATTATTTATACTCTATATATGAATTTATATTTATTATATGTATATAATAATTAAACATATGAAAACCCGTTATGAAACGAGATTCCCCACGCAACAATAAATTCTGAAATTCAATGTGAAAATTAAATCAAACTATTTCCACGCAATTTAAATATTATCGACTACCAAATTTTTAGCTATTACCTAAAAATTCTGTTTTGGTCAACGAAAGCTGATTTGCGTGATTTGGGAAAATTAAAATTTGTGTAATCTGCCCAAGCGAATTTAAGGCTTTCAGTGTTTAATAAAATAAACTTGTATTTTCGGAAATAAATCTGTAGCGTTTACTGCTGCATTTATTCTTAATTATGCGAAAAGGACTTCATTAAAAATAAGATAATAAAGTTGTGAATAATAAAGTAACAAGAGATGCTATATATGAAAAGTAACTACATTGAAATGAAGTAAAACCAGTTGAACATTGTTTGAGATATTATTACGAAACCATATAATGCCTTTATGAGTGTAGCAGATATTTTAAAACTTCCACAGTCTTAATTATGGATGGATGGCTCTATATATGTATCTGCAATGTGCGGAGGTTTCCGGCAAAAGCTACTTGGATAGAGTACGATTTCAACATAGTTTTTATAGTTTAACATTTAACATTTTTCTTGCTAAAATTCTCGTTCCATCTTTTTCTCTCATTCGCTATCTCTTTCATATAAAGTCAGTTAGTTATATAGTTATAATAGATTAGTATCACCATTTTGTTTGCTAAACCTCTCTCTCTTGATTGTTTTCTCAATCTCTCTCTCTCTCTCTCTCTCTCTCTCTCTCTTTTTCATATAAATTCATAAATTTATATAGTTATTATAGTTAAATATTATCCTTTTTTAGAGCTGTTAATTTTTCCATTTGAATGGAAATGCAAAATGGGTTTTCAAAAGGTAAAACCCATTTTGAATTTTCATTCAAATGGAAAAATTAACAGCTCTGTCCTTTTTCTTGTTAAAATTCTCTTTTCGTCTCTCCCACACTCTCCTCCTCTCTCTCTGTCTTTCACTTTTTCTCTCTCTTTCATATTAATTCATATAGTTATTATAGTGTAGTATCTGCATTTTTCTTGCTAAGCCTCCATCTCTCTCGCTGGTTCTCTCCATCTCTCTCTCTCTCTCTCTCTCTCTCTCTCTTTCATATATATTCATATAGTTATAAATTTATTAATGTTCGGCCTATTTCTTGATATAATTGTCTCTCTCTCTCTCTCTTTCACTCATTCTCCCACTCTTCCGCTCTCTCTTCTATCTAAATTTTTTTCTCAACAATCTATCTAAGCATATCAGATTTCTGACTCTTACTCCAGGCCAGCAGAAATGCTATACCGAGCTTTGGTCTACTTCATGCATGCAGCGCTTAAAATGCTTTTTGGGTTGTTTCTCATTACTGGGGCGAGTGCTGCAAGTGCAAAGCTCAGAAGAGTCGACGCTGACGCAGTTTATTTACTGTCGGCAGAACAAACGACGGGCAGTTCATTGGCTGCGACAGTGCGCAATTTGTTCAATTGGTAGCAGAGGGCGTCGAACGATGGGATGAGGTAAGTGGAAAGTGGAGAAAGGAGAATGGGGCAATGGGGCAATGGAGGATGGGAATGGGGAATGGGGAATGGTACTTGCAGTGGGCCAAATGAGCGCAAGTAAATACAATTTACGGCCTTTTGTTGCTGCGGTGGGCCGCAAGAGTGCGAAATGCTGGCACAGTTCGTTCAACCGAGCCCCCGAGAGTATGGGCGGGGCGCGTGGGAAAGCAATTAAAGCGATTGCGGACACACACAAAATGTAAATTAAATTTAATAATTGATGGCGCATAAACGGGAGTCGGCCGCCCATGGCAAACACTCACCTCTGCACGGACTCGCGCCAGCGGACATTCTCATTGGCCAGTCCATTGACCAGCCTGTGGGCCAGATCGATGGTAAAGGCCGTCTTGTCCGCCTCCCGTTGGCACTTTTGCTTTTCGGCGACGGCGTGCTCGAACTCGGCCTGAATGTCGGCGAGCTTGTCCTCCAAATTGTTAATCTTCGTCTTGAGATATTGCAGTCGCTCGCGTGCCTCGAACAACTCCTGCTGTGCATCCTGCAGCGCCTGCTGCTTGGGCCCCACAATGAGAAAGACCTGATGATAGCGGTGCAGATTGATGACCCAGGCACAGAGGCCAGCAGCGGCCACAGACTTTTGCACGACTTTGTCTGGATTGAACTCGGGATCCTATGGAAAATAAACATTTTCTTTAAATTTTAGTGTGGTTCGATCTTTCAACCTTATTTACCTTGAGGTATTCCTGCAGAGTTTCAATTATATTCGGATGAATGTTGTCCTTGTTGTAGTTGAGCAGGTCGCTGAGAAACTGATCCACACGCACCATCATCAGTTTGGCTGCTTTCCAGCTGCGATCGCGCGGAATCTTGCCATTGGTGGCCAGGAGCACCATCACAGCGGCACACACATTGATCACGCCCTTGGGCGGCGAGCCGAAGGACTTGAGTTCGGTCAGATTGTTTTTGTTCAGTGTATTGAGCGCCGCCTGTGCAGCTACGAGAGCTGGCTCAGCTTGCCGCAGATCCTGCTCACAGAGCTTGGTCTTGATGGACACATCCTCCTCGATGATGCGCACACGTTTCTCTTCCTCCGAAGCAATGAAGCGTTCACGCTTCACCTTTTCGCTCTCGGCGCTTACAATTACGATCAGCTTGTCCGCAGCCGCATTTTTGGCTGCCAGTTGAACTTCTTGTATGGCCAGTTGATGCTGGAAGAAAAGTTCCTTCTAACTCAAACGAAAAACTCGGGCAAACTTTAAAAACTTTGCTGGCCAACGAAATTAATTACAGCTCTGGCACGCTGGCCCAATATTGACACGGTGCAACTTTATCGCACAAATTGTTGGAGGCACTTGTGTGAACACATGTGCTCTCTTTCTCTTTGTACATGGGTACGCTTTTTTGCTGTGGTGTTCGTGCAATTGAAAACTGATGCTGACGTCTGTTCATCAATACAATCGAATTTCATTTAATTCAATTAGTTTAAACAACATTATGGGTTCGTTTTTTGTGCGTCTGGGCGGAGAGTTTTTGGTTTGGCGCACAGAAGTATGCTACAAAATAAATACGATTGACGCGGCGCCATTGCCAGCCATTGGCAGCGAAACCGGAAACTACTCCCGCCATGCAAAGGGCACCGTCATCGACACTTGCCGTCGCACACCGGCCTCCACCTAGATACCCCTGTGCTCCACTCCGCCACGGGCTATGCACGGCAGATTTGCTGTAACAACAATTCAATTAAGCGCACTAATTGGATGACAGACTCGACGCGATGCGACGGCTCGAATATCGCTGCGACAATGAAAAAAATCTCAACTGCCGCCATGTCCACAGACGTATGTACAGGCATGTATGGCCATGTCCAGCACGGGGCAATGCCTTGATAAAAAAAATCTGAGTGGGTCAAGCGGCTTTGCCAACCCGTTTGTTCATTATTACTCAGAAATGCTTTTAATAAAAACTTAAAAAAAACTTAACTACTCTACTATCTTTCTTTATTAAATTTAATTAAAACAATTTAACTTAAATTTGAAAATGTTTAAAAAAATAGATTGAATATAATATTGACATATTATATGCTTCGAATGACATTCTACAGGAACAGCTTTTATTGATAATGTTTACGAATAGAAATATAGAAATGCTAGAAGCAATCTTGTATAAAAATAAAATAAAATAATATATTCAAAATATTATACTCAAAAAATAATAAACTCATTTTTCAGCTCAACATTAAAAGTCGTTCTTATGATTCAGTGATTCATCTGAATCGATTTTTCCCTGCTCATCTGTATATCTGAACACAATTATAACTCTTATTAAAACCTGAAGTTAGCAGCTTCTGAATACATTCCCTATGTGTAAAAATATTTGTAGAGTTCTTTATAGACAATCAGAAATTTTATCATTAACCGATTATTCATCAGAGTTCAATTTATAAGGCCTTAAATTTGTTTACACCTTTTTTATTTACCGTAATTTACCTTTAAGGTGTCCACCTGACGTGCGCACTCGGCCAGCTTGGCCATGCCGCTCTGCAGCCGGCCGATGCGCTGGGCGAACTCCCCGTTCTTGTCAACCAACAGTTTGCGGTAGAGGAAAATGTATTCGAGAAATGTTTTCGGCGTGGTGTAGTTGTAGCGTTTTTCATTCTGCAGATAAATTTTCGATATCTGATTCACGGTGCCGTGTACGTAGGCCATAAAGTAGCCGATGGGCGGTATGAGTTCGGGCTGCAAATGAATGGGGGTCAGTTGGCTTTTCTCTCTATCGCGCTCTGTATGGGTGGGTGCGTATGTCAGCGTTGTGGTGCGAGTGTGTTGTGGCACCTCTGGTTGTCACTCTGACAGTTTAAAGTTGTAAATTGTAAACGGTGCCGGACAGCGGCGTGTAATAATAAAGTCAACGTATCGTACACACCTCCAATATGTCACTGATTTCGGTGAGAAACTTCTGGGATACCGATTCCAGGGCGCTGCGCGGCCACTCGTGAAACCAGTTAATTGCCGTGCGGCTAATTATGGCCGGAAACTTTCGGGCACGTATACGCAGTGTTTGCCCCACCGGGGAGAAGCAGAGCACGATTTTGAGCAGGCGTCGCACCTTCTCCACGAAATAGCGCCAGCAATTCTCCTTGGTGTCCAAGGTGCCGCTCTGCTTCACCTCATTGCGTATGCCATTGACGATTGTCTCCAGCTGATCGTCATTAAAGAGTTCGGGTATTTCGCCAGAGGCGAGCAAGTCGTTGATCAACATCAGTATCGACTCATCCGGCAGCTGAGCATCCGAGATGAGAAAAACCGACGCCACATTCTTCAGTCCCACCTTCATGTACAGCGTTGCAATCTCATCCCGCATGTCGAGCAGGCAAAAGCCGCGCTTGATTTGGATTTGCGATACGCTCAGCGAGGAGATGAATGCGGCCAGGCGTGCCAGAGTCTGCTTTCCGGAGCCGCCGACACCAATCAACAAGGCATTGCCGCGAGGACTCTCCAAGATGCGATTAATGCTGGGCAGAAGAAGTGGTAAAGGAATAAGATTACTGGAGATATAATGGACTATATGTTACATACATATATGTTATATTTTATATATATATATATATATATATATATATATATATATATATATATATATATATATATATATATATATATATGTATCTATCAACATCTTCACCATATCCATCATCTCACCGGCATATGTGTATCATGGCATCCTCAAAGAGCACCAAATTCATATAGCCCACAATGTCGTTGTAGCTGGCCTGCGCCTCCAGCAGCAGCTGGTAGAGCGAGTCCCAGCTCTTGAGCGGCATGTACTTCTGATCGACGAGCGACTGAGCAAAGTGGCTGTAAATCAAAGGCTCCGCAAATACAAAGTCCTCGTCGAAGTCCTCGAAATCCTTTTTGAATATGTCTCGAATGGAGGACTTGAAGGATTTGATGTCGTACTGATCGACCAGGCGATCATGGTAGACGCGAAATGCCTCGTGCACATAGAGGCGCATCAGCTCGGCGGGTTTGCTGCATACTGTGCCGCTGTAGCTGCTGGCAGCACCGCCCGCAGATATCGGCGCGCCCACACTGTGCATCACGCCCTGGTAGATGTTGGTCAGGTCCCGCAGATTGAAGATGTAGTGGAACTTGATGGCCGTGGGCAGGAAGGCATACTCGACGCGGCGATGCAGTGCGATGCCCACCTGCACCAGGAGATTGCCGATGGAGCGGATCTCCTTGTTGAAGCCCTGCGCCGGCTGCTCCAGGTGATTGTTCAGGATGCTGCTGTAGATGAGCTGCAGCGTCTCCTCATTAGGCTGCGCCACGGAGAACACACAGAAGTGGCGCTGCAGCCGCGGATCGATGGTGAAGGAGCCGGCAGTCGGATTCATGCAGGCCGCGAACTGACAGTGGCGAATGTCCTTCAGCTGGAGCCTCTGACGATCGTACCTAAGCAAAAATAGTCACATCTGCATAATTAGACCTGCTTTACCCAGCACTCACCACTGCCTGTAGTCCATGAACTGGCGCATTATGGTGTGCGGCTGCACTGTGCCATAGGCGTCCACCTCGGGCATGTTCAGGTCGTTCACGAAGTAGATGAGCCGCCGCTTGGGCCCGCTCGGCGCATAGCAGCGGCCGGATTTCTTCTCCAGCGGCCGGTCCAGCATCTTCTGAAACATCTCCGATGAGGTGTAGAAATTAAAGTGTGTCGCCTGCACTGTGGTCAGCAATGGTGTCGAGGAGGACAGCTTCCGACGCACGCTGGCGCTGGCGCTGACGTTGCCAACGCCACTAGAATTGCCAGCAACTGCCGCCGCCTGCTGCTGACTGCCGCTGACAGCTGTCACTGCAATTTCAAGCAGCTCCTGTGCGCTGGCATATTTGCTGAAGAGCTCACGGAAGATGGCACCCTTGCCGCAGCCTGAGCTGCCCACCAGCATGCACGCCAGATTGCGGTCGATAAGCAGCTTGAGGAAGTAGCCCAGACGTGTGGTCTCTGCAGTTGAAATGAGCACGTTCTGTGTGTGTGTGTGTGTGTTCGAGTGTGTGTGTGTGTGAGTGTGTAACCAAAAGCTTTGTTCGCATGATTAGTTCATTCCCAACTAGGTCAAGCACGCACCTGCAACGGCTGCTCTGCATCAATTTGACACTCGAGCTGCTCCTGAGCGGCCAGCTCTGACCAGCGCAGGAACTTCAATGTTTGCACATTAAGCTGATAGTCAAATATGGTGCCCTGACTGGGTAGCTTTACATCCTTGAACTCGCCCGTCCACCACTTGTGAAACTCGCGCTGCCAGTCCACAATTGTGTCCTGGTGCAGTGCCGAGCCGAAGCTCCAAAGCGTTACATACACAAAGATAGTCTCTAGCGCCAGCTCGGTGGACTCATGTGAGAGCTCGCCCTGGTGTAGGCTGTGCGAATTGACGCCGAGGTGCTTACTGCCAGCGCGTGCAGTGTCATCCTCAACTGGGTCGCTGTCTAGCAAACACTCGAGCAGGTGACACGTCATTTGAATCATGGCCATGTTCGTAATGGGCGTAATCCGGCGGAACTCGCGCTGCCTCTGCATCAGGCTGGGGAAGTATTTCTCAAAGAGCGTCGTAAGTATGCCTCTCTCGATCATATTGACACGCGTTTCCAGCCAGGACGAGACAAAGCTAAAATTTCACACAAAAGAAATATAAAAAGTTTAGTTGGAGTACCTGATTAAGCAATACCCTGAACCTCGAAGGAATAAAACTTAACTTAATAATAAAATCCTTTAAAAAAAATAATAAATACAAAAATAAAATAAAATAAATAAATAAATAAATAAATAAAGATAATAATAAGTATAAAAAAATATAAAATATAGATATAAAATGCAATTAAAAAATAAAAATATAAGATATAAAATATACATATAAAATACTTAGATACCCCATTTTATTGCAACGTGTATCAGCTCTATCACTACTAGAGCAATCTTCTTCTTCTCAATCTGAAATTGCTTCACTGTTAATTTAGTAGCTGCTAAAAATTCAAGCACAATGCTACAACACACTCATTTAAATGCATGTGTGCACACCTATAGGAAATCTCTTGGCACAGCTTTCATATGTTTTTGCTAATTATTTAATAACTTCTGTATTTCAGCACGGAATTTAAAGAAATTTTCAGCATATGATCTGTAGACTCTACCAAATATTTCCCGATTTAGAAAAATAGTAAACTCATTCACATATTGGCAACTTATCTTCAATTTAATAAAACTCAAATCTCCAGTTCTTACAGGTTTTAATATTAATGCATTAATGCATTCATACATATGGACAGAAGGATGGACAGTCAGATATAGCTAGAACAAATCAGATTGTCATCTGATCAAGAATCTAAATACTTCATGGTGTCTGCCACGCCACCTTCTGCCTGTAACAGACATAAGCCGAAATCCTATTTTCATTAAGTTTAGGGTATAAAAATATCTAGTAAAGGAAACAATTATTTGTCTATAAACTTACGGGGACCAGCCCAAATCCTGTGGATTGATATACAAGATGCCCGCTCTGGAGACAGTGGCAGGTGTGGCCGCCTTGAGGTGGCCCACCTCGAAGAGCAGACGCATCTCGCGTCGCAACGATATGCGCTCGTTGCTGGCCAGCGTCAAGATCTTATTGTCGTCCATCAGCGTGTTGAGACTTTCGATCCACATTGGATCAATGTCGCCGTCGAGCACTATCCATTTGGGGTTGCCTGGCGGCATGTTGGCCTGCTCTCGCATTATGGAGGAGAAGAGACCATCTTTCCACTCGCGCGTTGTAGGATTCACAATGCCGAAGAGCTCGTCGTTGGACAGCGCTTTGGGATTGAGCACGTGGCAGACTGGCTTTAGTTTCTGTATCCGATACGTTTCGCGCAACGTTTGCCAAATCTTTGTCTTCCCGGTGCCTGCATCTCCCACAATGAACACGGAGTGGCGAACATCGAGCAGCTCCTGCAACTGCACCACCTTCATGAGGAAACCCTCCTCGGGCTGCAGCTTAATTTCATTAACCGCACGCCGAATGGTTTTCTCGAACTCGAACACGCGCTTGCGCGGTACATCGAGGGCGGGGAAGAGGTCGCCAATGAGGCCCATAAATATGGACACATCCTCGGTGACTATCTTGGGTATGTTGAAGTCACGCAGGGCGCGCATTAACACCTGATCCTCTGGCCGGCTGTGGTCGTCGCGCTTTAATGTGCCGGCCACAACCAGTACCGATTTGATGGCGCGCAGTCCCCAGTCGTAGTGATCCTGCTTGGACAGCAGCTCCTTGCACAGCGTGTACAGTGTGATAAATTTGCGTGCCAGCAGACGTGCATCCTGGAAGCCCTCGGCCATTAACATAATCTCACAAATCAAAGCAAAGTCCGGCACAATCATGGCGCATGGACGAAACAATGTTTTCAGGTTTTCCGGCAGCTCCGTGCGGCCAGCGTAGCCCGGATTCATGGTGATAAAAATGCCAACCGACGGCTCCAGCGCGATGCGCTCGCCCATAAAGATAAATTGGGTTTTATGCATCTGTAAACAGCAGCACCAGCAGCAGCAGAAGCAGTAGCATGGACAGAGGCAGCACCCATCGTCGTCCGCGTCCAGGAACCAAGCGAAATGTAATCAATGTGCAGCATTGCAAAGAAGTGGAAGGTAAAATCAATTTGCGAACTCTTCTCGTAGCCCAGACATTGTGGTCGCACCCTTATCGCCTCCTGTATAGTCTTCACTTGGACGGCAACCACGGAGAGCACCTCCACGCAGATGCGATTGAACTCGTCAAAGCAGCCCCATGCGCCGGTCTGGGCCAGACCTTTGTAAATGTTGCCGCAAGATTTGTAGTCCATTTGCTCCGAACAGTTGAAGACATAAACCATTACGCCCAGCGCACGGCCCAGGTCTTTCGTTGTTTCCGTTTTGCCCGTGCCCGCCGGTCCAGCTGGCGCTCCTCCCATCACCAGATGCAGCGACTGCGTCCGTGTGCGTGCGTGTGTGTGTGTGTGGGTATGCAAAGGTATGCAAATGGCAAACGGCATTTATTTTTCCACTAACGAGTTGTTTAATTTAAATACTCGCCAAATTGGTATAAAATCAACACCAAATGGCAACAAATTTAAGCCGCAAGAGAAGTCGGTAGCAGCAGCATTCACTAATTGGAATTTTACTTACTTTGATTTAACAAAATATTCGCTTAACATATGTGTGTCTGTATGTGTATTTATATTTTATATACAGTAGATATATTCCTTAAAATAACTTTAGGTGTGTCGGGTCAATATAATAAATAATCTTATGGCATAGACAACTCCTTGAATATTGTTAAGAATACTTTTAAGTGAAATAATATGATTGCTTATTGTTGAGAATACTTTAAAGTGAAATTATATGATTGCTTTTTTTTAAATATATTTTTTTTATATCAGAAATAATTGATTATTCTTACTTATTCTTATTACTTTTCAACTAAATATTTTTTTATATCTGCCTTGCTAGAATGACATTCACAAATCAAGTTTAATTGACGCCGCCTTAGTCGGACTCAACTTAATTTGATTCTATTTTAGTTACGCCCAAATTTATTTTTGTATTCATCGAGCTATGAATATACATGCTATACATTTCCTTCCTTGTGCGTTTATAATTATATACATACGAAAGCTAATTAATTTCTGGGATTTACTAAGCAATGCTTTTAGCATCGCAGACAAATGACTCACAGTCGGCTATTTGGAAGCCTTAGACTTCTGCTTCACGCTCATTATTTGTGCCTTTAGGACTTTCGGCTTAAATTGAAACAAATATTAACTATTTTTAATGTAACTCAATATTATGATAATTGTAAATAATTAGTTTATTATTTAATATTTATTTAATATGAAATGAGTGCTATAAGTTTTTGCATTTATCCTTCACTAATTGATTGCTTATGTTGTTACTGTGGAGTGCAGAGATTAACTAGGATATTTCAAGTTATTCAATTTAATTTTAATTTTATTTTAGTTCCGACAGCCAATGAATTTTGGGATTAAGAGCCAAAGTTTGCTTTAAAAGTAATATATAACTTTTAAAATAATTTTTATATCTATTAATAATCAATTGAAGCTCTTTTTACACATTTTGTTGGTTCTACTTAATTGTGAAAATTAAAGAATTTATAATATGATTATAAATTTTGCACGCAAATGAGCTTGCAGTTGTTTTCAATTATGAGCTCGAATTCATCGCTGTAAACTCTATTTCTCAATTGAGCTTGCAAATCATACATTTCCCAGCAAAAATTAGTGAATGTTCACAAAATTGACTTTCGTTGCTCGTTGTATGTGAATCGCGGACTCTGACTGCCGCGAAAAAGTTCGCGTTAGCAATTTTCAGAGTACTAATCAAATGATAGCTAGTTTCTGACCAAGCTAAATGAAGCTAGGGTAGAAAGGTAAAAAGAAGGACAGCATGACTGACAGAAATCTTATCACAATACGTAAAACTAATTGGACCAACTGTCGCTCTTAGATTAAAAAGCAAAACATGTTTCGCTGGGAACAAGAAATATTCATTAAGAGAGTATTCAAATCTATACTTCTGCCAAAGGCAAGACTAGCCAATCGTGATTAGAGAATATTTTTTTTTCATAGAAGCGTCTTTTCCTGTGGTTACGACGCATAAGCAAATCGAGCAGATCAAAAATATTGTTTT
The DNA here is from genome assembly GCA_035045145.1 of Drosophila meridionalis. Classification (NCBI taxonomy): domain Eukaryota; kingdom Metazoa; phylum Arthropoda; class Insecta; order Diptera; family Drosophilidae; genus Drosophila; species Drosophila meridionalis. Next base: position 5,481,285 of record JAWNPG010000020.1, on the reverse strand, counting down.
AAAATAACAGTCATTTCGTTTATGTAATATATGCCTGGTTATTTTTTCGATGAAACAAACTGTTAACTAACAAGTAAGACTGCTCTAGTCAAGACTGCTCGACTAGGAGATACCCTGAGCCCTGTGAAGCGAATGGGGCGTAGCATTCCGTATGCACTACACGAAACTTCGCTGTGAAAATAGCCTATTATTATGTTTTCTAGTTAATTTATACAAATTATATAGCTAACTAAAAATTACTAAAAAAAAACAGCTATATTTAAATAACTCAGAGTTAGAGGGGAAGTCGAAGTGGTAGTCGGGCTTGCCTGACTAAAAAATAGCCTTAACGGAGATACCGACATAATAATTAATTATATTTAAATTTAAAATATATTAAATTTACATTAAATAAACATTAAAAGTATACGTTTTACATTTCGCTTAACATAGTTAACAATTTTAATACTTACCAACAGACAGAAGACGAGGAGAAGCACCGCGCTGCACTGGACGACTGACCACCAAGAAATGAAGAATACGATTGAAGCTGCGCTGCAGCAGGCTTGCCTTTATATAGGGCAGCGACAGCTCCACTTAAGCACAAGTCAAGCTCAACTCTTGACCCTCTTTCTGAGTCAGTCTTCACACTCGATCATTAAGCGACCAATCAGAGGACTTTCTGCTGCTGCTACTTCGAGTGGTACTCTCGCTGCCCTATAAAAAGGCAGTTAAAGATCAGAAGAGTTGCTTTTTGAAGCAGCAACAGCAGAGAGTGCTCTGATTGGTCGCCTAATGATCGAGTGTGAAGACTGACTCAGAAAGAGGGTCAAGAGTTGAGCTTGACTTGTGCTTAAGTGGAGCTGTCGCTGCCCTATATAAAGGCAAGCCTGCTGCAGCGCAGCTTCAATCGTATTCTTCATTTCTTGGTGGTCAGTCGTCCAGTGCAGCGCGGTGCTTTTCCTCTTCTTCTGTCTGTTGGTAAGTATTAAAATTGTTAAGTATGTTAAGCGAAAATGTAAAACTTATACTTTTAATGTTTATTTAATGTTAATTTAATATATTTTACATTTAAATATAATTAATTATTATATCGAACATTAAGATAACGACTTGCTAAGCAAGTCTTCATATGTACAAATATCAAAGACTTTAGCAGTCCGTTGAAAATAAATTTAATGAGAACCAACGATATGTATTATTCGCATAGCTACTCCAATCTCACCTGTGTCAGCGTGATGTAGCACCGATCCGTTAGGGGCGTTATGACCAGCCTCGAGGTGTTGCCCAAGTACTCATAGGCATAGCGGAACTCGGCATCGCAGATGTTGGCAAAGCAATCTTCGTCGGCGCCGCTGGTGCTGATTGTGGTCGCTGAGGTGGCGCAGCCGCTGGAGCTGCCCGACTGATCGTCGTCCCAGCGATGTCGCAGCTGGCTCTGCCATTGGAAGGCCAACGAGTTGTCCACTCTGGTCGCAATGATCTTGGCAATGACGTCGCGCGAGTGCACGTCAATGGTGCAGATGGTCATGATCTTCTGTCGGTCGCCGGCAGAGAGTTCGCCCAGTAATAAATTGATTAACGCATTCAGTTGGGCTATCTGGCGCTTGTGCAGCTCCTTCATGGCGCCCTCGTAGCCCTCCTCCATGCTGGCGAAGGAGCGATTCACGTCCGTCGTCCAGTTAATCTGACTGCAGCAGAGCGCCACCTGCGCTGGCCAATCGTAGAGCCACAAATCGCGCGACTTCTCACAAAACGCGCCCAGAGCACGCCGGAAGAGCTCATGCAGTGTGCTGCGCATCTGCTGGATGACAGCATTGAGCCAGAGCTCGACTCGGCCACAGCAGTCAATGTAGGCCGATTGCTCCCGCTGCTGGTTGACCACGAAGGCCACGTACTCGTCGTTCTCCTTGGAGTGCATGCCCACGGCGTGTGTGGTGTTCGTTTCGTATTGCAAGCGTAGTATGGAGTCGAAGAGCTTGATGAGATGCCGGTCGATGACCTGGGGGTTGTTGCCGTTGGACAGGATGTCCAACAGATCCGCGGATGATATGAAGTAAAAGCGTGGAAAGGCCAATCGCTTCGTCTCCAAATAGTCGTTCAGTGCCTTCTCGCAGACCGACAGACGCTTCTGTAGTTCCAGCAACTGCTGTAGCACATCCTCGTGCCGCAGCACCACCTCCATCACAACGCGCACGCCTATAACCCGCGCCAATAAACTGGTGAAGTCCTCGTCGATGCGCTCGAAGTTGGCCGCATCCAAGGGCAGCTGGGAGCGAATGTCCGTGGATCCTATGAAAATGCACTCCAGATAGATCCACTTGCGTTGCACCTCAAACCAGTTGACAATGAGGTTATCGATGCCACTGAGCACACGCTGCCAGTGGCTCAGCTTGTCCAGCAAGTATTCAATGTGCTTGGAAGTCGAAATATTCTGCAACTGCATTTGATTGTCGTCGAGCGTTTCAATTAGCTCCTCCGAGACCTTAAGTAATTGCACAGTTGGGCGTGATCGATGCACTTCCAATTCGAATTCCAAATGCGTCCAGGTGGTCTTAATATCGTCCAATACCTTGGTAACTGTCATCTCTTTGATGGCACGGTCCACTGTGTTCTTGATGTCCTCCTCATGCTGCTGCAGCTGAAGGCTCAGCAGCTGCGCCAGAGTCGTGGCTGGATTGCATTTGTATGAAAGCTGTAGGGATTGCATTTACAATTATGATTTCCAGATGTGCTTCTCTTTATTAGAGTTGCCATGGCTATAATTGCATGTCAATTAACATATGAACTATTGTTCGTGCTCTCGTCTCGTTATTAATTTTGTGCAATTTTGCTGCTGGCCGCAAATGTGTATGATATTGACTTTTGACATGATTTGGAGCTGCCTACTGCTTCGACTTGTTTTGCTGCTAATAAGACTGAGTGCTCCAATGGAGTAGTGTTTGACTGAACTGCTCAAGTCTCATATATAGTAGTTTATATTTAAATATTTTTAGTAACTGTGCCTAAAGCAGGTATATATGTATATGATATATAGATATATTTGCTTCAAAGTTCTATCTATCTATTACATCTGGCAGTTTGGCTGAATGTATATATGTCTATATACAACATATGAGGAGTACATCTTATAGTGTATCTGTTAGACGAATATTATACTCTAAAATACCATTAGTTATAGGTTTTCACATACCAGTTCATCCATTTCGTGCAGCCCATCTAGCTGTAATAGAAACCACACATTAGTTAAATTTGAGCCAATGCATAAGTATATACTCCAATAAACATAGATGAAATTATCAAATATGTCTCTCTGAATTAGTGGGCTTTTAATGCATTTAGTTTAACCTGTTAATTAGCAATTTTACGAAAGTTAGTTACGTATTGGAAAAAGGGGCAGCATAATGAAATCTGAAATCAAATATTTATATTTATTTCTAATCATTGTTATTATTTAATTTTTTATCTCAGAGCTTATTAGGCAGAATTTAATTGAATTATAATTAAATTTACATAATATTTATTGTGTTTGCATAAAAAGTGTTAGAACGACAAATAAAATAAATTATTTGATAATATTTTCAGAGAATATATAATTTTGTCATTGAACTATGGAAGGGGTAAAGGTTAGAACTAATCACTCCTAAATAAATTGTTATTTGAGTTTAATAAATATTTATTATTGTGCAATAAACAAATGTTGAATTTATAAAATTATTTTTTTTAAAATAAATTTATAAAATTTGTATATAAATATTTATTTTAATTTAATTTTATTTTAAGCATTTTAGGGTTTCTGTTAAAAATTAGTAATTAAGAAGTTAGAACTAATCACTCCTATATAAATTGTGATTTGAAAATTTGATAAATATTTATTATAGTGCAATAGAGAAATGTTGAATTTATGAAAATATTAATTTAATAAAATTATTTACTAAAAAATTTAATATATTTTAAATATTCATTTTTTCTCTGTTTTATTTTAAGCTATTTTAAGTTTCTCTTCATAATTAGTAATTTAGTCAATCATTTCGGTAATAAGTGTAATATTAGCTTAAGCTCAACTGCAACCGGAGCTTCATAGTTTCTGCATGCAACGCGCAACTTAATGGATTATGGTAACTGTAATCCACGCTCAAACAGCTGCTGCAGGTAATGTGATTGCCAAATAGTCACAAGGGAAACTATGGCGGGCTAAAATTGGCAGGGCGCAATGTAAAATGGTGCTTTGTGGATCAATCAGTTGGAATTGCAATGCTGATGATGAGGATGGGCATGCGGGCTTGGAAATGGTAACAGGCATAGGCATAGGCATGGGCACAATCAGGGGAAGAAGCAGGTACAGGAGCAGGGCTGTCGGTGCTCCTGCTCCTATTGACTTTGGGCATTACTAGCTGTGATTTCTCGCTCCGCTTACCTTTGACAGTTGCATCAACTCTAGCCAATGGCGCTCGGTAATTGCTGGATTTTGGAGCTCGGTCACTGCGCGCAGCGAGGCAACCAGCTCGCGCAGAACACCCACAATATAAACATAGGGGGCCCAGTCCCTGATGCACTTGTCAAGGGTGCGCAAATCGCGCGTGAACTTCTTGCACTCGTGCTCCATGTCATCAGTGTCGATGTGCAGCCAAGGTGTTGCATGCCAGTCAACAATGCAGGATTCGATGACGCGCACAAAGTCCCACAATTGCTGCGGGCGGCACGGAATCTGTCAGCCACATAAAGGAGGCCAAACATGGTCGACAACAGCCGCTTACCTTTACTCGTCTAAGCTCCGTCCTGCAGTGCTGCAGTGTGGCTGTGTCGGGCTCCGGTATATCTAGCAAGCGGGCCCAGCGCGCATAGCGCCGCTGCTGGCTGCCGAAGCGATGGAGACGCACGTAAACCTCGTCGCAGACATCGTAAATGTGCGGACAGGGCACACAGAAGAACTGTGGAATGTCGGGAGTGTGGGGAGTGAGGAGAGTGTGTAAAGCAGCGCTAATACTGGGCAAACCAAATTGGGGCTGTGCTCACCGGCATGCGCTGGAACTGTTTCGCAAAATGTTGCACGTGGCACGTATGCAGCCCAATGAGCGCCGTTACGCGCTGCTGTTGATAGTAGCGCGTGTCCTGGAGAGCCTCGTGCTTGGCAAGGGCTTGTTGCTTCAGTTGCTGCCACTGCATCGGCAGCTGCTCAATGTTGCGCACCAGCTGCGCCTCGAACTCCACGTTGTAGGTCCTCAAGAGCGCAACGATGTCCTTAAGCGGCTTAAAGACGTTGTCAGCGTACGGCTCCCGCTCTCGTATCTCCGCCATGACAGACAGCACGCGCAGCAGCGCCTTGAAGTCCTGTCGACCGATGTGCAGCTGCAGTGTCTCATGGCTGAGCGCAATGAAACCGTTTAGCTCCTGTTCAAACAAATTAACTTTTTGATAGCATACTTTTAGGGGCACCATTCCACTGAGCTCACCTGCAGCGTCTTCTGTACGTAGCGCAGCAGCCATTGCTTGTGCAGGTGCGACCACTTGCAGGCCAGGTTGAGCAGACCGTGCTTGAGCGGCCGCAGATCCAGGGCCAGCCAGCCGTTCAGGCAGTGCCCGCTCTCGCACTGGTCAATCGCATCGTGCAGCTCGCTGTAGCGCTCGATCTGCGGATGAGATTCAGCAAAGATGCTTGGGGCGTTGACAACTTCATTTGCCTGGCCTAAACCGAAATTTATTCAAGCTAATTTAGCGCATATGTGTGTGCGTGGCCGATTCGCCCAATTCGTGTGCCATTTACTCGTATATTCCGACTACGGCGTAGACCAGGCGTAGCGTTTATTAAGCGCACCAGCTGCGCCCGAGGCGGCTCGCAATTGCCGCTCATAAATAAAATGCCGGTCAGTGATTTCGACTGCCCTTAGCTTGTTCGGGTAATATACTTCTAACGTCTACGATATGCAAACGGCTAACGTCTGCTAACTGTATTCGAATTCAAATTTCGATTCAACGAGAGAACGAGAGGGGCGTGAGTGTGTGTCTGTATGTGTGTGTACAACAGGCCTAATTGAATATCCTGCATTATATATGTTATATTATTATATATATATTATTGTTTGGAAATTTGATTAACAATATATGTTAAGCAGACGTGAGCAGAGATTTAAATTAGACGCTTTAAGCTCATGTGTAATATAGTAAACTGATATTTTATTAGAATTACTTTTCTAAAATTAACAAACAAAATATTGATATTAATTATTTATTATATTGCTGTACTGTTATGCGACAAATATTTAAAAAGGAATTCTAAATTGAAGTTGAAATATTAATTTTATCATATATGAAAAGTATTTATTTGTATTATTTATTGAATTTTAGATAAAGAAATATAAAATATTAATATTATTTATTTATTATATTATTATTATATTTTTCTATGAAAATGTAATGAAAATATTCAAAAAAAAAAAAAAAAAAAAATTGTAAAAATTTTAATTATAATTTTGTTAAACAGTTCATACATTTTATTGCAATTATTAATATTGTCGCTTAATAAAATTATTTATTTGTAATTTTAAATTAACAAATAAAAATTTACAATAATTATCTACTATATTATTATTATTATTATTATTATATTTTTGTAAGAAAATATAATAAAAATATTAAAAACAGAATTCGAAAAATTTTAATTATAATTCTGCTAAATAATTCATACATTTTATTACAAATATCTTTTATCATATATAAGTTATTTATTTTTATTTTTTTTAAACAAATAATCATAAAATATAGATAATAATCATTTAATCATTAATAATCTTTTTTTTTTAAATATAAATAATTCTAAAAACTGAAATTGAAATTCCAATTACCTTTTATTATTTATGAAAATTGGAAAATACTTATAAATGTTTACATTTTATTATTCTCTTGAAAACAAAGGACAATCGAGATTCGTTGTGATAGAAAAATCATATATATTTTTGGTAAATTTCTGGCATTTTATTGTGGCACTCAATTTACAGCCTCACGCTGTATGTCCATGTGCATTTCGACCATGATTTGTTGTTCTGCTCAGCCTTTTTTGTTTGTTCGAGAGCGAGTGTTGTGTGTTGTGTGTGTTGTGTGTGCTGTGCTGTGCTGTGTTGTGTGTGCTTGCCACGGCGTCTTTATGTTATTTATTGCATACTTTCTGGGGCGTTTGATAATTGTTTAAAGAAAATATTACGCATACGCAAGCGATTTGCCTGCTGTAGTCACAGCAGTGAATCGTTCTGCTGTTTGGCATAAGTCACAGGCGCCATGTGGTTAAGCATTTTTGGCTCCGTCCAGATTTGGGCAAGGCCAGCAAGATGGCTCGATGGCCGATTCGGCCACACATTTGACCCTAAATGGTCAACATTTATCAAGCGTTATTGGTCTCAGGGGTTACACAACGTAAATTGTGTGGTTGCCAATTGAGTGACCCGGCGAGCCACTCGGTCACTTGTGCCTCCATCTGTCTGCCAGCCCTCCAGCTGTACGGCGGCTCGACAGCTGGCCTGTCTGTCTGTCTGTAAGTCTGTCTGTCTGCCTGTGCGCGTGGGAAAGCTTGGCAAGCTGCTGCCTCGCCCTCACATTTGATTTCTCTTTTTTTTTTTGTACGCTTTTTTTTTGTATTTTTTGTTGTTGCTGTCTTACCTCCTTTTTGAAAGTCTCCATGATGGCATAGCCACTGCCGCTGATGTGGGTCGTTTGTTCGCGGGCCGTCTGCATGCAGGAAGCCAGCACGTCGCCGCTCTGCTGGGTCCAAAGGAACGCATAGGCGTGGAATTTGGCAGCATAATTCAGCGCCGCCTGCACCGTTTCACTCAAGGCGTCGCGTATGCTGGCGCAAAGCACTTCCAAGTCATCGGCTGCAACTGCGAATGTAGTTGGTGGCATCAGCGAATGCAAAGAATGTGCCACGCCCATGGCATGGCGTGCAGGGCGGCACCTTCTGCAATGCGACTGGCGGCTGTTGCAGAGTAAACTGTGCGGCATGGCGTGCTGCCTGAACTCACCCTCGTTCGCAGCGTCATCCTCGTCGTCAGACAGCGAGTTGTCAGACACAATTCTTGGCATGCAGTCGCATGTCTGTTTTATATCCAGCAACAGCTGCTCGACAATTTGTTGAAAATTATTTTCCACACTTGCATCAAAGCCAGGCGAAAAACGTATTTCCGTTTCCGTCAGCTCCAATTTCACTTCGAAAAGCGGTGCATCGTTTGTTGCTGTTGTTCCGATTGCCGTTGCTGTTGCTGATGTTGTTTTGCCAGTTGCTGTTGTTGTTGTTGTTGTTGTTGTTGGTATTATTGTCGCTGTCGCTTGTGGCGTTGTGATTTGTTGTAGCACCAACCTAGCCATGCTCGGCAAGGCCAGACTTGAAGTTGGGGGCGCTATTGAAGTTGCACTCATTGTAGTTGTTGTTGTTGCAGTTCCTGTCATTTCCTTGTGCAAATACTCTAAACTGAATTACACGGCGTATGAGTAATGCGAAAATTAAATTTAGTGCTGAGTTTGTTCTGTGCTTATTTCGATTGCGTTTGCTGACGACGCTGCTGCTGTTGTTGCTGCTGCCGCCGCTGAGGACGCTGCTTGCAATCACGAAGTGCCGTTAAGTGAAACATGCAATTGACGCATGAATGCGCTGCCAGCAGCAAAAATGTAGTTGTTCTCGTTGCTGTTGCTTTTGTTGTTGTTGGTGTAATCGTTGTGTGTGTGTGTGTTTGCTGCGGTCGGTGCTGCTGAAGGTGTCTGCCAGTCTTGCGGTTGGCTGTGCTCAAATGCGGGTGAGTTATAAATTCGTGTTCATTTACTTGATTAGTTTTGATGAGACATGAAAGGCGCTGGCAGCATGCCAGTATGTAATGAATATGTATATATATATATCTATATACATATATATATATATACTTATTTGTTGCTCGCTCGGCGGTTGGCTGGGCGGCAAATGTGATTGCATGTCTGGGCGTGACAATAGTTAAGTGAGTTGTTTTATTTATCACGTTGCTTCTACAAATAGGTGCTACCTGAAACTTCTGATGAAAGTGATAGTTGTGATGATGATGATCATGAGAAAGAGATTATGATAGCAAGTAACTATTGTGGAAGGTGTAGAATTTGTGGGAGTTTCTTTATGCCCACTGCTAATGGAATTTCACGTTATAATGGATTTGAAGTGACTTAAGGTGTATGTAACAGGCAGAAGGAGGCGTGGCAGACCCCACAAAGTATATATATTCTTGATCAGGGCGACGAGCTGATTTATCTGTCCATCCGTCCGTCTGTCCGTATGCTTGAAGCATCTAGGCAAGCTAGAGACTTGAATTTTTTTGGTTGGGTCCGTGTACCTGATATGATCGATAACTATTTTTGTTGTAATGTTATCGATTTTAAACCTAATCGAAAATAGGGTTAAAAATATAATTTCAAACAGATTTTGACCTAGACCCCTCAAATTTTGCTTATCCAATAGATTCATGTGATTTTTATGCAATTTCAATATTTATTACATTTTGGATACCGGCTGATGCGCTTTATCGTTACATATTTATAAAATAGATGTAGGTTCGAGTCCAGGTGCGGTGGGTGATGTTTGTTTTTCTTATATTTATTTTGTTTATTTATTTATTTAATTATTTATTTATTTTCGATAACTGATGCGATTTCGATTTTATCAGCATATATCGATAATTTTAATTCGTTTTTAAGACCTGGTTTTTTAGAGTTAGAAGTTTCAAATTTAATCAATAGACCATTAAGAAGAGCTGAAAAAGAGGTAAGGTTCTAAAGAGGAAATGTTAGTCTGCATATGTATGCAGCAGAGGCATCAGAAAATACTCTGATTGGTCGCTAGCTGATTGAAAGTTTAGCTTAAGCTTACTCAGAGAAAGGCTTGACTTCGAGTGGTAGTCTCGCTGCCCTATAAAGGCAGTTGAAGATCAGAAGAGTTGCTTCTTGCAGCAGCAGCAGCAGAAAGTGCTCTGATTGGTCGCCTAATAATCGAGTGTGAAGACGGACCCAAAAAGAGGCTCAAGAGTTGTGCTTGACTTGAGTGGAGCTGTCGCTGCCCTATATAAAGGCAGCTGAGGATCAGAACTGCAGCAAGTGCTCTGATTGGTCGCCTAATGATCGAGTGACCCAGAAAGAGGCTCAGGAGTTGAGCTTGACTTGAGTGGAGCTGACGCTGCTCTATATAAAGGGAAGCCTGCTGCAGAGCAGCTTCAGTCGCATTCTTCGTCTCTTGGTGGTCAGTCGTCCAGTGCAGCGCGGTGCTTCTCCTCTTCTTCTGTCTGTTGGTAAGTATTAAAATTGTTAAGTATGTCAAGCGAAAATGTAAAAGTTATAATTGTAATGTTTATTTAATGTAAATATAATATATTTTAAATTTAAGTATTATTAATTATTTAACGATCATTAAGATAATGATTATTTAGCAAATGCAAAGCAAGTCTTCATATGTGCAAATATCAAAGACTTTAGCAGTCTATATCTGCGTTAAGGCTATTTTTTAGTTAGGCAAGCCCGATTTGCACTTCGACTTCCCTTCTAAGTTATTTAAATATAATTTGTATAATTTAACTAGAAAACATAATAAAAGGCTATTTACATAATGCATACACGCATACGTAATGCATACAGAGATTACGTAATCTTTAGATTTTGGATGCCACGACCCATTCGCTGAAATGTGATATGTGAAATGTGAATGAATAATACACATAAACAAAAGAAAACAGTGCAAAGAAATAACTTTTGTCTGCTGCTTGATTATTATCTGTTATATACAACTGGCGGGCTCAAACCTGATCCTCATGGCCTCCTTTACTTCACGGCAAATCAACTCATCAACGGTGGCTAAATATTTGTTGAACTGTCGACGTTGTTCATCCGGAAATTCGTGCACAAACTGTCAGCAACAGTGTATACAATGGTTACAATAATAATATTGTTGACACAACAAGGTGGACTCACCTCCTGGACGCTGAGGTCCCGTGAATAGAGGTGAAGCTGCTGCCTTTCGTAGTTAAACAACAAACAGAAGTTGGCAATCAGCAAGCGATTCAGTAGCATCTTCGTCTCGTCGCATTGGAGCAGACGCAGACGCACTCGCTCTTGCTGATGCCGCAGATCCAGGAGATTGCGGCCATAGAGACTACGCTGATGCAGTGGCTCGCAGCTCCAGCGGCGCATGCTGGCCAATATGGCGTCCAGGTTGCCGTGGGACTGGTGCAGGCGTGCATGCAGATCGCGGGACTTCTCAAAGATGCTCTCGATGAGGGCCTCGTCTATGAGAGCGACTTTTGAGTGATGTTTGCATAAGCTCAATCCACTTACCGTAATTGCGCCAAGTTAGCTGGGCACAGGCGGTCACCACTTGCTCATCAATGGCCGCCAGTTCAGCGGCAATTAGCTGCAGCTCAGCTGCGGCGCATTGCCCCGCCCGGATGCCATTGTAAAACTCATCAATCTTGATGAGTCTTATGCGACGCTGCCAGTAGGCATCGCGTTGCTCGTAGAGCGAGAGCAGCGCCTCGGGCATGGGAAATAGTTTGCTTGAGACTCGGCCAGCAGCCTGCAGGGCGAGCAAATATTTGGTCTCCTTGAGCAGCGTAAAGAGCGCGCGGGCGAAGTTCAGCTGCAGCTGCTGACCCGCTTCCAGCTGCATAAGGACGTGCTCATCGAGACCCTCAGCAATTATCTTGTCTATGTCCTCCAGCCATCCCTGCCAAATCTTCTGCTGCAGATTGCACAGCTTCGTAGTGAGAATGTTGCGACGCGAGACCAAAGCATCCCATTCGAAGGGCAGCGCTACTAGCTCGGATTTTAGCATTTGTCTGGCAATAGAGATGTTTGATATAGTATTATTGGTAGAGATGTTTTAAAAATCGAGTTATTCAATATCAATAAAAACTTTAAATGAATAAATTAATTAAAAATAAAAAAAAATGTATACTTTCAAGAAATTTACATTGAAATATTTTAAGGAGTGAAATAAATTAAATAAAATTAAAAATATATACTGGTTTATATACAAAGAGAATTTTAGGATTTTCAAGAGGATTGGATGTGAGTAAAAAAAATTGTATTATAAATTCTTATTAGTTTTAAGGCAAGTTTTACAATCACTGAGTTTAGTTTACATTTGTCGAAATATACATAATATATAATAATATATAAAATCTTCAAAACAAACTCCTTTTACTCACAGTGTCTGGATGAGCTCGATTAGATCTTTTGCGCCGAGGTCATCACAGCGATGCAAGTGTTGCTCCAGCCACATGATGGCGCCGGCAATTGGAGGAAAATTGTCAGCCAGGGGCAACGCTTTGAGTCCGTGAAACTGATAATTAAAAAGGACGTCAGCCACACTCTGCTCCAGCAGCTGCAGCTCGGCGTTGTAGATGCTCAGCATGTGTGGCAGCAGGTGGATTAGCTCCGATTGAACCGTGCGCCGCTGCAGCAGGCAGCCGAACATCAGCGTCAGCTTGAGCAGCTGCATCCAGCTGTAGCACTGCTCGAAGGCCTGCAGCAGCACCGTGGCTAGCTTCTGTTCCAGCTGCTGCATGCGCTGAAAGAAGAGACGTTGCTCGCGCTTGAAGGATTTCCATTTGTGGGCGACTGGCGCTGCAAGGTCGATGTCTACGTTGGTCCATTGTTCAAAGAGCAGCTTGAATTCGTTGAAGATCTGAATGGGGGAGAATTGAGTTGATTGCACAATTTGTAAGCAGTTTATAGCGGGAAGTTTACTTCTCTGATGCGCTCAGTTAGCAACTTTCCGCGCAGTCCCCCGATTTCCAGCTTCTCGAGCTGCTGAAACTGCACGGCTGCCTCGAAGACATGACGCAGCTCGGATAGCTGTAATAGGAAGCCATCAAGTGTTTGGCCAAACACTTGCTCGCTGGAGAAGCGCCACAACTGATGCTGGTCGTCGGGGGGTGGGGATGCGGCTGTGGATGGGGGTGCTGCAGCTGCCACAGAAGAAGAGGAAGAGCTGGGCAAAGCCGGCAACAGCACTTGGCTGCTGGCGTAGCGCTCTTTGTACTCGAGCATGCGCTGCCTGGGCAGCCGTATATGGTCAGAAGTGTTGTTGAGTCGATGTGTTTGGCACTTACTTGAAAAACTCTAGCACCTCGCCCGTTTTCACGATCCTCTGCAGGCCCTCGTCGGCGTCGCCCTGGAAGAGCAGCGGGAACTCCAAGTCCTCGACGGCGCGATGCACCAGCATATTGCAAATGCAGCTGACCAACACGCTCATCCTTTGGGTGCTGCGGTAGAACCGAGCGTTGCTCCACAGCAGGTGAAGCACGTGGACCAGCGGAGCAATCAGCTCCTGCGCGTTGCTGAATTGCACCGAGTTGAAGGCGGCGGTGTGGCGCTGAAAGGGCTGCAGCCAGAGCGAGACATCCTGGGCCTCCAGCCACGCGGTCACCAGCTGGCGGAAAGCCTTGGCGTACGGCTCATAGTAGACGGACTCGATGCGCTCCAGAATATACGCGAGTGCCTTGTGCATGGGCTCGCGCAGCTGCTCGTAAATGTTATGAAGATTGAGCTTGCGGTTCGCCCAGAACGTAATCTCTTGGGCGGGCAATGTAACCACACACAAGTGCTTGGTGGGTGAGGTGGTGCCAGTGGTTAGGCCCATGGACTCGGAGCGCTCCATGACAATGTCGTGCATCTGCGTTGTCCAATTGATGAACATCTCCTCCAACAAAGTGCGAAATTTTATCTCCAAGGCTGGCCTTAGATTGCTATGGGTATGCAACGATAATTAAAATTTGCTCCTTTTTAAGGATTTTCAATTCCAATTCAACTTTTGCAACAATCGAATGCAACTTTTTCAATGAAATGGGCAAAAGAAAAATAATTATTGACCCAATTTTCAGGCATTTGCACTTGGCCATGCAGCGATTTGCCAGCGCTCTATCATTTTCACTCTTTCTCTCTTCATTTTTCTCTGTATCTCTCTCTCTCTCTCAGTCTCTCACTGGCTCTCTGTCTCTTGCTGTTTTGCGCATTTTCCTGATTTCATTTAGTTGCTTCTGTTTTTGCTCTGCTGCCTAAAATATTGCATATAAAATTGACCCAAATTTATTTGATTTAATGCCTGATTTCCATGATGGGATTTTCTGCTTTCAGTCATTTTTATAGTCAATGCCCATTAAAGTAAGACTTAAAAGTATATAACGGAACTGTACAGTCATATGTAACATACGAAAGATGGCAGCTCTGATACTTTATAGTTATCTGAGCTTGTTTCACGCTGAATGTGGTTTTACCTGACTTTGTTTATTAATAATTTTAGCAAAATCTTGGTGATACTGTTGTCTGAAGAGAGTTGAGATATATCATAAATATTGTAATAATGTCAGTTGATTTGGAATGCCAATGTTAAGCTAATTTCTACTTTATTGGAAATTTTTTTAAAACAAAAATTATTTATTTCTGATTATCAATTATATATCCTTATATATAAATTTTGTAATAATATCAATTGATTTGGAATATTCTTAGTAGAATTTATAGCAGAACTTTCTCATAGAGCATATTTTATGCTAAGCTAATTTCTGTTTTATTGAAAAAGTTTTGTTAACAAAAATTTTCTATAAATATTATAATATTATGAAATGATTTGATATATTCTTTGTAGAGTTTATAGCCGAGCTTTCTCATAGAGCAAACGTTTTGATGTTTGCGAAAATAAAAATAAATTCTACCGCTCATTAAAAAATATTTCTTTATAGCTTAAACAAACCTTAGGTATCAAATATCTTTACCATTATAACTTAGCACAGCCTACGAAACCCCTTTGTCTACATCAATGCAAAACTAGCTGGAGAGTTTTAAAGCTTAGTTATTATAGTTTATATGTCTCTGTATTGATTTAGGTACATATAGAGCCACTAATCAGGTTTTAGCAACTAATACAGCTCTCCTGCTATTAGGATAATCTACCTGTCGGGTTGATCTGATTATCTGATATGATTATGATGACAAAGTAATCATACTTTGTCACTATACAGTTCAATAAATCTACCAAAAAATATTCCATTTTCAAATACTTTTACATGTATCCACCTCATTGCAGTATCTATTTTGTTAAGGCAAATTTCAGTGTCAAATTACACGTTATTGATTTTCTAAAATGTATTCAAATTGAATTGACAAAGAGTGAGCTCAGCGCTCAATTTAATATGACAGCTAACATCAATGGCAAATTAATTGGAAATATATATATTTAATTTAAGGATATTCAATGTTTATATTTTACAAAAATTGTGCATGTTGAGGTGTGCGGGGTAGACTTTGGAGTATCGATTACTCTTAAAATAATAAGTAATGAACTTCTAAGTCAACAATTGTACAAGCATCTTAAAATACTTTGGATGAGCTATTAGCTTATCCTTATTTAAAATTTTAAATATATTTCTATTTTGTATTAAAATATCAATTCAAATAATCAAGTTTAATTTTCCCATTATTTGCTTGTCTGTGTACAGGGTATGAGCTCAGCGAATACTCTTGATTAAACGGTTCTCAGTTTATTTGTGCTGCAATTTGTGTCTCACTTGGATGGGTTGCTATTTGATGCTGATTAATTTAAATGGTTTTCCAGTTAGGAATTCTTTTCAGTATTGGCTTTGATGGAGCTTCGGTAAATTCGTTTGCAATTAGTCGTATTGGGTTTTAATTAAAGCGTGCAGTAAAAGCAATCAAGACTCTGTTGCTTTGAGACGCTAAGTTGTTGGCCAAATTGAAAATTTATTTCCAACTGGAGATATTTAACAAGTTATTGAAAATACATAATAAATTGACGGAAAATCATGCGATAAAGTTGTTGGCCAACCCAGTTCGATTTATATGATTGCTACCCCGACTGCCCCGCCCCAACATAAACAAGCACTCGATGACGCAGCAGCCGCAATACACAGCCCTCGAGACAATGGCCATTGAGTGTGACCAAAGTTGGACGACGGCTCCTACTTACCCCCGGCTCACGTGCCCAGACACTTCCTTGACGACTGTTGGCGCAACTAATAACGATAAAATTGTGCGATTGTTGGTTTTGCCCTTAATCTGTGGGGGATAACAATAAAGTATAAATAGCGCTTACAGACACATGAAAACTTTGCCCAATTAAGCCAAATACATTGGGACAATGGCGAGCGTTTGCCTGACGGCGGCCCCATGCGCCTGGCTGCACTCAATTAGATTAATGTGGCGAGATAAGAGACTCTGGACCCACCTCGGTCAGCGTGTTGCGCACTTCCTTGACGCGCGCCTCCAGATCCTTGCGCACGGGCGACGGCCAGCCGCCCTGGGCCCCCTCCAGCAGCGGCTGCAGCACCTCGTCGAAGAGCAGCGACATTGTCTCTATTTTGCTGTGCACCGGAAAGTCGCCATAGAGCACGGAGCTCTGGAAGTTGCCCGCTGTGAGTGGCACGCCCACATTGTGGCGTATAAAGTAGGCGCACTTGCCGCGCGGCACCCCATCCAATGTGGTGAAGCTGGACGAGGCGGGCGGCAACGGTACCACCAAGGCGCCGGCAGCTGTTGCCGCCGCCACCACTGCAGCCGTGGCAGTGGAATCACTTGTCGCAGCAGCCCGCGTGCCTGCGCTCTGCAGCGTATAGCTCTGATATAGATCGCTGATGCAGCCCCTGGGCACAAGCTCGCCGCCGGGGCTGAGAGTCATGACCAAAACTCGCGTCCGGCCGTGCAGCCACTCCATGACAATGTGCTGCATTAGCAGCCAGTTCGATTTAGTGCGCAATGTGTGAAGGCCGAAGCAAACTCACCCGCAGCTCATCGTGCAGCATCATTTTGGACCATTTATCCGGCTTTAGACGCATCGTGGTCGTGGTGTAGGCGGCCACGCGCTCCAAGCGCGCATCGCTGTAGTCGCGATGGGCGCTCGAGTGGCCACCAACGGGCGTGAGCTCCTCATCACTGCTCGCGCCGAGAGTCGCCGCATCGGACGTAGATGCAGCCATGCCACGGCAGAGCTAAACAGAAATGCAGCGAACAACTAAAAAATGCGACCACAGAGCGAAACGAGTCAATTGATGGCGCAAATCAACAGCTCGGCGCGACGATTGCCGTTGAAATGATTCTGACCCGCTGGCACTCGCATGACCTCTAATGCCTGGCCCGTTTGGTCTGCACCACTTGCTGCGGCTGGGCTGCGCTGGGCTGGGCTGGGCGCTCGTGCGCACCACACGCCGGGCTGCATATCGATCAAACTTCAAATTCGAATTAAGAAAAATACTTTAAAGTGTGTGCTTTGTTTTAATGCTCCATTTTCTAATGCAATGGGCAAAGTTTAATGCCAGGCCATCGACTGGCACCGCCCCATGCCCAAAGCTTTAATTGCTCGCCCGAGTTCGCGAACTGAGCGAAATGTAATTTCCGCTTTGCAGCTGGTATTTGTATTTGTGTTAAGCGCCCATAACTCAACATCAACATAAACATCAAAATCCACATCAAAATCAGAGCAGCGTTGCGATTGACAAGCTGGCAGGTGGCTCGCGCTGTGTCCAAGTTCTGAGTCCATAAATCTATGGCAATGGCTTTATATGCAAATTACGAGCTGGCAATGAAACTTCTCGTCTGGCCAAGTGCGATTCGTTGAGTCATCGGGGCGTATGCGTAATATTTGATGTTTAAGCTAAAATGCCACAAGAAATGCTCTTGTAATGCTTCAAATGCCAGCAATGGCCATTCCATATATAAAGCTAGTCACACACACACACACACACCGACATTTGGCACATTAAGTGCTGCATTATTGCTGTTGTCAGCAGCAAACAGTGCAGCAGCAACAGCAGCCAACGGAGCCAAGGCAATGCAATGCAAGTGCATTTAATGTTTCGCATACACAAAGTCAAATTCACGCTAGCTGATTCACGCCCACTCAGCGTCCCGTGACGCTATGCCTTTTGCTGGCGCTGCTGCTGCGCCTTCCGCTTGGCCACGCTCCAAAGCCAAGCGCATGGAATGAGTGACTGACTGACATGTGTCAAGTAACAGCAGCAGCAGCAGCAGCAGCAGCAGCAGCAAGCAACATCAGCAATAACAGCAGCAACAGCAGCAGCAGCAGCAGCAGTGAGGGCTGCCAGCATGCTTAAAATGCTACGCAATTACCGCAAGTACACAAAGAAAAAAAATGTTATACTTTGCTTTGTGCAGCTCAGCTATAAGATGCCCTATAATGCCTCTATGCGCTCAGTTATGCATTGAGAATATACTGGCAAAGCTCTTGACTGTTAAATATTGAAACTTGAATTGAAAGAAACTTTTCAATAACTTTTCAAGTCTATGGAAATAGCTAGAATAGTTGGTTTCTGTTCTATTTTTGATTGTACAGTTTATAGGTTGAATTACAGTATTGACTACAGTTATGATTGAATGTCAGAAGTGAATAACAGGTTATTTATTTGCAGCTACTAATAGTTCTTGACAAAATTAGATGGATTGATTTGGCATAGATATGACTTTATTTATAGTAAGGAATTTCTTGAACAATAAATATATTTTATATATTCAAGTCAAGCCTTAAAGAGCTTGAATTTGTTGAGGTTTGGAATACTTCCTTTTTCAAAACTCTTGTTAAATTCAATTAGATTTACTTTCAAATATTTATGCAATAAATTTATTAAATGGATAAAAATGTAATATAATTAATTAATAGTTAATAGTTCATAAATGTATAATATATTTAATTAATTTAAATAAAATTATATATATATTTTATATATTTTATAGTTTTATAATAATTTCAATTAGTAACTAAAATTTACTGAAATTACATATTCATTATTGAATTCAATTAGATTTACTTTCAAATATTTATGAAATATATATATATTTTTTTAAATAGCTAAAATATTTTAAATATTTTATTAATAAACAATATTTAATAATACAATTAAAATAAATATAATAATAATAATAATATTTTTGATTATTTTAATTAAAACTAAACATCTACTTTACATATTTTATAACTTTAATAATAATATCAATTTGCAACTAAATTTTACTTAAATCACATATTCAACTTTATAAAAGGTTTTATGAATTGCAGTAAGCTAAGCTCTTTTTTTGCAAAGCCCCAGCTTGGACGTTAATGTGTTTGTGTTTATAGGGTATAAATAGTTTGTGTATAATGATGGTGGCCCTGTTTGCTATACACACACACATATATATACACACACAGGCATATATACACACACACACATACACTCACACATTTAGTTTCATATACATAACTTTGATGCTCAAACTCCACTTTTAAATATCAGCGTCACATCAAAAACAAGCGCATGGCAGCCCGTTGCTTGGCTGGACTCGCTGCTCGACTGAGTGGAACCCTCGGGATAAATGCATTGCCCTCATTTTTAGCGGCAGGCACAACTGTTGCGGTCTTTGCGGCATAGAACTGGGGGCACATGAAGCGACTGCTAATGACTTTTGCTGACTCAATGCAGATGGGTTGGAGGTAAATTCAATTTCTTACAGTCGACCGATTGTGTCAATAAAAGATATACATATATATTTCATTTTATATATTTGAACATTGAAACGAATTATGTTACGTAAGTAGGTGGACTGCTCTTCATTCATCTGCTGTCGCCGACAAAGGCCGGCGAGTGCGTCCATTTGTCCTCTTCGGACTTAATGTCCGAATGAGAGTGGTTCCACGACGACTGCAAAATATGTGCATAAATAGTGCCGAGGTCCGAGGGAAACCCTAAAAGAAAAGCTGCCCAGACAGCGGTAAGCGGCGAGCGGACAGTAAAAGCCACAAGTCCAAAGAAAAATAAAAGCCAAATTGATTTTAAAAGCAGTTTCTTGATGGCTCAGGCTCACTTCAAATTAAGTAAATCGCAGAAAAAAGAGAAAGAAAAAAAAAAAAAAAACGCGCACGTCGGAGTGTGGCCGGCGCTGAGCCATGAAAAATGAAACTGGAAAATGCTTTTACAATATTTTCTTTTGGCGTAGCTGTCGCATTGGTTATATATTTTCAATACTCTGTAAATGGTCAAGTTTTTGAGTAAGATTGAACAACCCCATACAACTATATAATTTTAAATAATTATGATATTGCCTCAGAACAAAATGCTTGATTATCTCTTTGGCATAGCTATCAAAGACTGTATAAATTTATATATGTGTTACTTGGGTTGTAGAGCATTCTGAGGACGAGCATTGCCAAACTAGAATTTTGTTACTAGTTTCATTTTTTGAATTTATACCAAGCCAATTCACGCCATGCCGCGAAATCCAATGCCGCTGTCGACCTCCGAGCTCCCGTGCCTTAACACCAGAATCCATGGAAGCGCTGGCTGCCTTGCTGCTCTAGCTGCTGATGAGTTTCATTATGTGCGAACAAATCATCACATGCCAACGGCAGCGCCAGCGCCAGCTGAACGAAGCGATGATGCAGGACCGCGACTCTGGCAGCCAGACTGCACGGCGTCGGGCTCGTTTAAAAGCCATTTCGTGCATTTGTTAAGGATGCTCGACTTTTCACATGTGTGCGTGTGTGTGTGCGAGTGTGTGTGTGTGTGAGTGTGCGCTTGTTTGTGCGCAGAAATTCAACACTATTTCATTCGAACAAAAGCCATTTGGACAAGATTATGAGAGCCCTGGGAGTATCTATTCAAAGCGACCACAGTGCGTATTAGTAATGCGACAGAGCACTCAATAAGACGAAATAAAAGTTGTATATGGTCATGACATATACAAGATACGCTAACACGACTCTGCAATAAGCAATTTTCAATTATAGAGTCATTAAATAAATGCTCGTTTTAATTTATATATAAAGTAAAATAATTTAAAAAATTAATTAATATAATACCTGATGCTCGTGGCATAGCTGAAGTAACCTACGCAAAGGGTATGCAAGGCAGACAAAGCGTTGAAAACGTCAACAAATCGATCAGTGCACAGTTTTCCATTAAAACGCCTCCCAGCTAAGGCCAAAAAGAAAAAGGAAAAGCGTTGCCATTGCCAGTGTAAACAACATGGGAAACCGAACGGACTGTTCTTAGTGCGGCTGCTAACCAGCTGCTGTCGAATATTGAAACAAAACCAGTCCGCAGCCTCCATAGTAGTGTGGCGACGGCGGCAGCAATAACAACAAATATCGGTATTGGCTGTGTGCTCTCCGCTGTGTGCTGTGTGCTGTGTGCAGCCTAACGACAACATTCAATAAACAATTCACAATTGATTGACAGACGAACGGACAGGCGGCCTTGTCATTTGGATTCACTGCTGGCGATTGACCAGCCGCATGGAAGGTCCCGACTACGACAACTCTGCGGAAGGATGTTAGTTCGAGTGGATGAGGAAATCGGGAGCGAGTGCTGACAGCAAACTCGACAAGAATGCACCATGATAAAAAAAACAACAGCAACAACAACTAAAAAAAAAGTTCTAAAAGGAAAAACAACAACACCGGCGTCTGGCTGAAGCGAAGACAATAAAAGCAAATTTCTGAGCGGACATCCGGCAGTGATTAGGCAACGGCTCAGCATCTGAGCAGTGGTTACACTCCAATTGAATAGCTGTGAAGATTGAATATCCACTTTAAAATACTAAAGATTAAGTAAGCAGTAGTTTGTAAGAGTGCCAGTCCATGATTAGTATATAGTCTAGAAGATAAGTAGACGATGTGACAATTTATGGGGAGTGTTTGGCAAAGGGTCATCTATTGTTGATGTTGCTAAAAAGAGTATAATGATCAAGAGTTCAGTTATCAGATATCTGCAGTATGTAGTAAATATTCAGTTATCTCCAGTATATAGTAATTATTGACTGATTGACTCTGTCCGAATATAGAATACACTTAGCTGGCAGAATAAGAATAAGAATAAAGATTAATATCGACTGTGTGTTCAGTCGATATTGATCTTTATTGATTATTCTTCTCAGTCTGAGTATACATACCCAGACTCATGCATAATTTTAACCTCTAAGTCTCGTATATCTATTGCTGAGTAAGGCTTAGCATGCCTTAGCATCCTCTACCTATTTTTAGTGTTCACACATGTGGCCCATACCTATTTCTAGCTGATAGTTGTTGAGTGCATAGAAGGTATGTTTACATTTATATATATTTTTTTAACAATATCAGTTCTGCTCTCAGATAACTCCAGTGTATAGTAAATATTCAATGATTTATGTTGACTGACAGCTCTCGATATTATAGTGATCAATCTTCTATAAATATTTAACTAACATGTGTTTGTTTTACGTTCAAGTGCTTTAGGTTCTTAATTTAAAATCACAGCAAGCACGAACGAAATTAATTGTTACGTTGTTGTAGCTGCCATTCTAAGGCAACAACTAGATTTACCACCTCGATCAGTGCAGCAAGTCAAGCGAGAGTGGGAAAGAGAGAGAGTGTTAGATAGAGAGAGAGAGAGAGAGAGAGAGGTAACCCCTTAATTAAAACGCCTGCTCATTAATTGCGCACGTGACGTTGCCCGCTCATTAACTGGGTTCACGTTGAGCGGGGCATAGTTTGGTAGGTATTAGGCAACGGCTGGGCAAAGTTTTTGGCGGCCAATAAAAAAAAAAAAAAAAAAACGAAACAAAATGGGAATGAGGGTCAGCGCAACATTATGTAAGGCAAATCCTTTTGGCAATTAGATACTTGCAACCAATAAGAGCAAAGTGGCAGAACCGCGGCAGAAGTGGGGCTGAAGCGTGGCCGGCGTTGGCGACACCCCCACAAATAGCAGCGCCAGTATCGTCGTGGTCGACATCGCATTTCGTAGTGCAAATATCCCATTACTCGGATGAAACTTTTAATTAAAAAGTTGCCAATGACAAACGGAAGGGGCGTGGCGGGGCGTCTGCGGCGAGCGGAAAGTTTGGTGTGCCCTGAGAAATGCTCTACGACCATATCGCAGTCTTAATATTTTGTTGGGGGGCGTGGGGCCAGTGGAGCGAGTTGTCTCAGTCTGGCACGCACGTAATTGAGACAAACTTTGAGACAGTAAAACACTCGTGCAATGTCTCAGGATGGTGCTGCTACTAGTGGTGGGGCTGCTGCTGCTGCTGCTGCTGGATGCCAATGAGAAAATTACGACATTTAAACCCGGAGGTTAAATGCACGTGAAATATTAAGTTTAGTTGCAT
Source organism: Drosophila meridionalis (assembly GCA_035045145.1). NCBI lineage: Eukaryota > Metazoa > Arthropoda > Insecta > Diptera > Drosophilidae > Drosophila > Drosophila meridionalis. Next base: position 5,458,161 of record JAWNPG010000020.1, on the reverse strand, counting down.
GAGAGCACACTAAATCTTCTGCTTGTGAGCCATTTGTTTGTCGTCGTCCCTCGCCCACTCGCCGACGGTCTCCGCACTGGGGCTGTGTCTGTACTGAGCGGCTAATTATGGCTTGGCAGTGGCCAGATGGAGCTAAGCCCCTGCTGCAGCAGCATTGTGGCACGCTAAGCTCCGGTTGGAGGGCGGCGTCTTGCACAACATCTTGAGCGTGATAAATTTGCGTGCCAACAGGCGACCCTTCCTCTCCCTCTCTCCCTGCTTCTCTCTCTTTCTCACTTTGTCCCTCTAAGCGCTGACCGCAACATTAATCGGCCAAGGGTCAGGGCTAAGCGCATTTTCGATTGTGTTCGGTAGTGTAAAATGATTTCACAATGCCTTCAGGGCTTTGAGCCAAGAGCTCCTTCAGCCCGAAGTCAACCCATACAATCAATTCGGCCACAGTCAGCTCTATTAAGCATTGTTCCAGGTAAATGCAGCGATTGAAATAGCAACGACAAACGGATTTTGCGAGCCTGGGCCACTGGGCCGGCTCGGCTGGCGGCTTATTATGCTGCCAATGGCAACGGTAAACGTAGCGATTTTGCAAAATAATCAGAAAATGCTCTAAACATTTTACGTAAAATGAAAATGAACGGAAAGTGCAGCGCACATCAGCTGCGCGCCCAACGAGAGGAGGAGAGGGGGAGAGGGTGGAGATTGGGATATTATGCGTACCAGGGCGGCGCGTGGCTCTGGCTCTGGTCAAGCAGCTCAAGCGAGACGATTGAAACGTTCCGGCAGCGGAAATGCTGTGGTTGCCATGTTGCTGCTTTGTTGCGTTATCTAATTACAAAGGAATTGTGCGGCAGTGTCACAGAGTTTTTGGTCTGCCACCATTGTTTGGGGTTGCTCTCACGGTATCAGCAAAAATATTATTTTGCCCATTTAGCAGAGCCGAGTCGGACTCGCAATACTCTAGGGCTGGACTAGTTCAAATGAGTTTGCTATGTTGAATGTGGAATTAAAAATTGATTTTTAATTACTTATTGTAATGTTTATATTGAAATAAATATTATAAATATTTGTAAATAAATAATATTATATAAGATTTCATACGTAGATTTGGTCATAATTATTTAAAATATATATATAAAATATTTATTTAATGTCACTATTTATTTGAAAGAATTGGTTAAAAAATATGTTATCAATGCATACTTTTTTCAATTAATATATTAAGTTATAAATATAAATATGACATATAAATAATGTGTATATCTGTTATCATATAATAATATAAATACATATAAATATCTGAAGAAGCCTTAAGTACCTGTCGTAGCTAGTATGAACTAATAAATAAATTACAAAACTAGATATTAATCAAACAAATAATAATAATAATTCTTGGTTTATGGTTTATTTAATATTGAAACTTAACAAAAAAAAAAAATAAATAAATAAATAAATTCTAATTATTCTAATTCTAAATTCTAATTTTCATAAAGCCCTATTCTATTAAAGCTTCTACTTCATCTTATCTAGCAACTGGCAAAATTATGTTTTAGTACATTATAATGAATATTTTACTATTTTGAATACAGAATTGTTAACAATTCGTTGGCAAAGTTTTTCAAAATAGCCCGCATTATTGTTCTGTAATTAAATTATTTCCTAAAATACATGAAAGTCGCGCTCTGTGCAATTGCAAGCGCTTTATGCAATGTAAAACTCAGTTTTTCCTGTTGCTCTATTCGCGTATTCCCATGTTGACATATATAGAAAAATTTGTGTTGCCATCCGGATGCCTGTGTTAGTGGTGCGTTGCATATGAATGTGTTTACCTATAAGCTTGGTTCCCAGCAGAGCGCCCGACCCGCAGATATTTACCCATTGCCAGGCACATGTGCGCTAAATACACTTGTGTCTAATAAGTTTTAGCCAAATGCCCAGCGAGGCGAGTTCGGAAACAGGCGAAATGTACAAACACACACACGCACACACAGACACACGCACACAAAATACATGTGAATGACCGGTGGCTGGATAAACAAATGAAGGGTCGTCCACTGGAGGCCACAGCTGCGGATACGGCATATTTGTGGGTGCATAGCGTAAAATTGTCAAACTTACGATGGCCGCCCGAAAGTCAGTTGGTATATAGTTATATAGCTGGTCCGGTTTTTTTTTTTTTGTTTGCCTGCTGCTGCTGGTCTCCGGCCGCCAGCCTCCGGTCTCCGGTCTCGATGGACATTTCCCAACTACTCGAATTTAAATTGACAAAATATTTGGCTGGTCGTTAGCTTCAAAATCAAAGTCACTTGTTTGGCCTTGTAGGTAAAAATACAAAAATATCATTTAATAACCGGCGAACGCTTTGCTTTGCCCACACACATGGAGCGTGTTGGCTGACAGACAGATATCCTATATTTTGTGATGAGCTGCTGGCTTGATATATTCGTGTTTATGTTTGAAATATCTTTGATATTTACTTTATTTTTAATTATTTTAATTGTTTTGCATAGGTGAAAGGAAGCAGAAGACTTTGCGAAATAAAAATTTGTTTTTTTTTTTATTAATAATAGATATGGAACTTGATCTGCGTATATATACTTTTCCAGGGGCTGATGATATTGAATACTACATATGTCTATAAATCTATATGTCATCACTTATCAGTTTTGCTTTAAGATTTAAGTCAAAAATGGATTAAGTAATTGAAGGAATATAAATTTATAACAATAAAGAACCTGAACGTAATGAAGTTCTAATGAAGGTAGCCAAATCATTATAGCTCCTTCTGATCAAATATATATAAATTTTAAGACAGACATCTTCTGTCTGTCGTATGAGAATTACACGTATGTGTACACATACATCATATTCCCTATAAACACTTTCAAAGAACTGAGGGTATACAAATATTCGTAACTGTTAAACAAAGCTCAATTGGGCTAACAAATTGCTTAGCAAATTTCCAGTTGCTATGGCAAATAAAGCCAGAAAATTGTAAAATTTACCTTTAATGCAAGTAAAATATAATTTGTGAGTAATTTCATACAAATTCATCAGCAAATATCAATTTACATTAAGAAGTTTGTTCTGACGAAATGACAGATTTGGCTTTCATAACCTTTAGAGAGCTCTAAAATTAATGTTAATAAGGAATAATGAATGTACTTTCGTATATTCCATGAAGTATTATATTATACATACCTATGCTTCTTTCTATTTTAATATTTTAAGATTGTCAATTAAATCTCCGATAAAACCTCTAAGTAAATGCGCCTTCCAAAAATCATTAGAGAATTATCGCTAAGAAACGTAAGATTGTTTTCAACTAGGCATTATTCTGGCCATATAAAAGATATACATAATCTGATACCCTGTATCGAATTGAGCTATGATTAGTTACGAGAACAGGGTATTCATATGCCTCATGATATATGAAATGACGTTGCTGTCGAGCATTAATTTTATGCAAAAGTGGACAGCACATTATGACATGATAATACCTCCGCTTAGCAGGTTTTGGGCCGGACACAAAAGCCAATTATGTAAATTTATGAGCAAAACTGTATGCAAAGCGACAATAATGAAACACTTTAAATGAAAAAACTTATTTTGCATAAAACTATTCTGCATCATACAGTTGAATTGTAGGTTTATTTTCGTGAAATATTTGTGCATCACAAGTTTCGAACGGATAATTTTGATACAGCTCAAGAGTGTTTTATGTTTGTCAGGCCATTTAATAGGTCAACTCTTTTCTGCAATTTATTATACACCGAAGGACTTGGTGTGTTTGGGCATATTGCGTTTAAGTAGGCTCCAGTTGATGCTGGTGGGGGCTGCTGTGCTGCGCTGCTTTTTTATTTTGAGCGTCTTGGCGGGGCCCTTGGAGCGTGTGACGCGCAGGTTTTGATACTGGCTAGCGCTGCGGACCACCTTGCCGAGTTGTTTGTTCAATTTCGGTGACTTGGCCGGTTTCGACTTGAATTTACTCTTGAGAACCATCTTGCCGTGGCCTGTGTGGCCCTTCGTACCCGTGGAAGGCTTGGCCTTTGACTTCGTTAGTGCTTTGCCCGACTTCGATGATTTGATCGATTTCTTGGACTTTTGCGATTTGACAGGCTTCAGAGACTTTGTAGATTTCTGTGTACTTAGATGGGCGCCGCCTTCAGAGCGACTTGGTTTCTCTTCTTTCGGCGGAGGCTTCTTCACCGAGTACTTTGGCGTTGGCGGCACTTGTGTGGAAAATACGCGTGCAGCCTGCACAATTGAGTCGAAGTTTCCAAAGACTTGCATTATGTTCCGGTTCACGTACTGTAGATACTTGAGAGACGACTGGCACAAGCTGCACTTCGGATTCTTGTCGCAATTGTTGCGTATCAGGCTTTCGAGGTACAGAAAGTTCTTGGCCATGTTCTCACAATGTGGACACTTATTCATGACGGTGCGATCGTAGTTGTTTTCCTTGAGATTCGCAATGTGTTCCTTAAAAGCAGGTTTATTACCTAAATTGATTTTTGAGTTCTGAGGCACAATGTACGAATTTTCGGGTTTTTTTTTACCCAAGCCGAACATTTTTCTTAGAACAGAAATTTGGTTACCCTTTATCGGTATAAAATAAAAATGGACTTGTTAGCTTATATTATCAAACTAAATCTTTTTCATAGCCTACCTGAGCCATTTTCATCCAACTCCTTCAATGTTAGCTGTCTAAGTGTGGGAATGTATTTTCATTTTAAATACAAATCATATGAAAAATTGACAACAATTTCAGAGTCTACTTTATTTGTGTTCATTTCTATGATATTTCTAATAGGAGTAAATAGTTAAAGCGTATTAATATTCAGTGGAACAATTGGCACGGTTTTTTTTTAAATATTTATTTTAATTTTTTTTTTTTTATATATTATATTTTACTATAATTTCAATACAGACCAGGGAATATATTATATCTAGTTTTAATTTAGTTTAGATAAATTGACCTTATATATGTAATTTAACACTACCTAAGGAACCTAGATTGTCCAGTCAGATATTGCAGAGGAACTGAGAAGCTTTAGTTCACTGTCGGTCGAGACATAGTTTAGACCTAATTGTATCGAAATTATTTAATATTATAGAAATTAGGTTATTTCACCACAAAGTCTTCATGAGAATATAGGACTCAGAATCCCTAATCACTAGTGTAGTATAGAGGGTGCGCCTAGTATATATTTTTGAATTCGAACTTGAGTACGTATATCTTGTATGTATTTTAAAATTTTCAATGCATTTGATATCGTGTACATTTATTAATTAATTATGAATAAGACGACAAAGTTATACAATTCACATACAAATAAAAATACCATTCACTTATTCATAATTTAATCATGTGAATGCGAAAAGAGACTTCGATTTGATATAAAAAAATTCAAGTAATATGACGGCATATTAACATTCCAAACAAACTGATGAATGGCCAAACATATACATTCAAATTCATGTTTTCGCTTTAGTTTCTGTTTTTTTTTTTTATTTATTTTGTCATCAAGTTTCTTTGATGCAAATGAGTCCTAATACACTCAGCGAAAGGAAATGTCCTCATTTAATTTCAAAGGCATGCTGTAAAAGTGTATAAATAAATTTGCTGGCCTTAGTTTAGCTCGCCCGGATTTAGCTCTGGGTCTGGCTTGTTTAATTTCAATTTCCTTGGGCACAATTAGCGGTAATCAGCGTGCAGTTCCAGGGTCTGCGTTTGATGTTGTCCACATTTTCATTCAGAATTTCGTTCCCAGAACCGTTTTGTACATGCAAATGTTTGCATATATAAGGCAAATATATACATATATATAGTATATATTAAATTTGGGTCAGCTGGCTGCGATGCGTGCGGTAATTTATTTAATTTTAAGATAAAATCAGTCAGTTTTAGGTAGTTTGGAAATTTTCTTTTTGCGGCATAAACAAACGCTGCCCTTGAGATGGTCAAAATGCTAACCTTGGGCAATGATTGCCAAAATTATGTTAATGGGAATCACAAATATTTGCGCCTGTGTCGCAAATCGGCAATTAAAAGCCTTTTACTAAAATAGCTTTATTAAATAGCAATCAGCTGTGTTCCCTTCGGGTCAATGAGTCCGTCCCAATGCAATGTCAACGAGTCATATGATATTTATTACTTAGATTGAATGAGTACAAGGTTAGCTTCAAAGAGTAGTTATCTGTATCATTTCATCTGCAAGGTCAAACCCGTCATGGTTTGTAATATAGCAATTAAATAAATAAATATTTAAATGTCTGGGAAGGTCATCATTTCTTTCAATCAAATATATAATAGAGCTAAATTGTCTTTTAACCAGCAAAGCAAAAGCTGAAGTAAAACTGCGGAAATATATTTCGAGAATAAAATTGTGATTTATTTGAAGCAGTCACAGTTGGACAAATAAAGCTCAGCAGTAAATAAAACTGTTATACATTTTAAATTACATAAATAATAATTTTTAGTTTTTGTGTTATATAATAGAAAATATATAAACAAAATTCCTCTTCTATAACATCAAAAAGTTATAGAAAACTTTTCATAATTTTGTGAACAAACTTTTTGTGAAAAATAAAATAAAATACGTATTCAACTCTAGAAATGGAATGCTTAATAACTGGTTCCAATTGGCATTTAAAGCTGTCAGTTATTTAATATAAAGTTAAATTTATTGCCAAACTCGTTGATGTCACATCAAGTTAGTGGCAAGAGAAAGGAAAAAGGATTGACATTTGTTTGCTTACACATTTGGCATTTGCTAACCTTGATGCACTTGCTAGTGCTTCCCATTTGAGATCTATGTGGACAACATCAATAAAACAAGGACTTATAGCACGCTGCCAGCCATAGGCGTCGCCCAGTCACAATTCACAGGGACACACACGCACACAAGTTCGATTTAAAAATATCTTAGAAAAGTCAAGGAGAAGTGCAAAGTGACGATAAACAGAGCAGTTCTCCGGATCCACATATAAAAGCATGCTTCTATGGCCATAAACTTGATAGTCCATAAATGTATGGGGCGTATACGTAATGTCAGGCATTGCATTAAACCAATGCAGTCTGCGCTCGTCGCCTGTGTGCGGATGTGTGGGCGTGTGTGTGGGCGTATATATATGTGTGTGTGTGTCAGAGTCGTAAATTGCCAGCGTAATGAATTTATTAAAAGTTCATTTTGTTAACATGAACAACGAGCCAAGAGGAAGCCAGGCAGCCACTCAGCTGTTGTCTTGGGCTTGGTTGGGCCTAAGGCCTGGCTTACTTGCATGTTGGCCAAGTTTAGCCAAATAGACTTCAATTATTTGCGGCTAGCATGCGACAACTAAAATGTGAGTGTTAATGGATTTGTGCCAAGTTCTCGTCGTTAGCCACGACGCTCACTGATTTATTCGTGGCCGAAATGAGGGCGTCTGCAACATTGTTGCTGCTTTGGCCAATGCGTTTGACTTTGGCAAATGCCGCACGTTGGCACAGTTATGCCAAGACGTTTTTTAACGACGCTCTGACCCACAAAGGTTGCTGCCCGTGAGCACCCTCTTTGCCGTAACAACTTCCTGCGACGTCGACGCCAGCAGCGCCACCACCCAACGGCTGCACCACCCATACAAACACAGCTGAAGGTATTTACCAAGTCAGATTCTCATGTTGTTGTTGTTGTTATTGTCGCCTTCGTCGATGGCGTTAGCGCTGGCTTTGACGTCGCCGTCCTCCCATTCCGCTCAGTGTATTTATTTTGTTTGCTCTTCGTGCCTTACGTGTTTATGGTCTGCAAACTGGCGCTTGTAGAGGAAAGTGAAACTGGCTGCGCCGCTGGCTCCACTTCCATTTCACTATCGAGTGGGCGGCACGGAGTTTAACCTGTTCGGCATTTCAATATCAACAGCCGCATGCATAATTTCTTCGGCCGAGCGAGCCTATGTAAATTTGCTCGGAAGTGTTTTGCCCCGTCTGTGTGTGTGTGTGTGTTTTGCTCCAGTTTTGGGCCCGACCGTAAGCAGGTCAACTTCATTTTTCGCGCTGACCGGACCGACTCGTAACTGCCACACAGCTGCTACAATGGCAACATCAGCTGCCAGCCATTGCCTGCCCCTTGATAGGCGAGTGCGGCAAATACAAATTAGCACAGCAACAACACGGTAACAACAACAACACCAACAACAGCAATACAGCAACGAGCAACAACTCGGCCATAAGTTCTTTTGCAACGATGCCAAGCCCTTGGGCTAAGAATCTCACACACACACAGACGGCCACACCTATTTGCATTGGCTTTTGACTGGTTTGGATTCGCGTTTTTTTGGTTTTTACTGCCTTTGATTTTTTATTGTTATTATTTTGAAGCTGACGTCGCTGCTGCCGTCGCTATCGCCATCGCCTTCTGCGGCATAAAGTTCAAGCTGAAAATGTTTTGTGGTCAGTTTGGATTTGAAGTTGGCAGGCTACGCGACGTCGTGATGGCTCAGAGTACCTGAGCGCAGTGTGTGTTGGTCAACAATCGCCAGCTCAGCTCAATTCAGTTATTGGCAGTCGCCTTCGTCCGGCTGCGCTGCAGGCAACATCATTTCCAGTGGACAGGTCAACATTGCTTCCACTTAGTAATGTGTTTCGACACACTCAAATCGACACGAATTTGCAGTTGCAACAATTAATTGTCTGACGCCTAGAACCCGCTGTGACAACAACTGTGCGAGCTCGATAAACTTGTAAGTTTGAGCATTGAATAAAGTTCCATTTAAAGTAAACTAGATGATTCGAAAAAAAAAAAAAAAAAAACAATAGAATAGAATAGAAGTTGATGAACTCTGATATCAGAATATGAGTGCAACAGCATCAGCACGCAATCGAAATGTATTTCACACGCAGAGTTTACATAATGATAGATGGTCATAACACTGTGACCCATATATGCAAACGTTTCTACAGGTAATAAATCATCAAGTACGTTTTGCATATTTAATTCGTTCATATATAATTGGACGGCAAGTGCTCGAATAATGTTGCAGAATCGGTAGCAAACTGAAAATTATAATACTCAGAAAAGAGTCCAAATGATGAATTGGCTTTCCATTAGAATAACAAAGTTGATTAATGGAAATTAAGAATCATTTGCAAGCGTCAAAAGGTATTTGCGTTAGTCAATGATATTAATCAAAATTTATTAGTTTACGGTTTGTGGATAACAACCCATTGATTTAATATATATTATATATAAAAAAATTATATAAAATATTTATTATAATTTTTTTTTCAGATTATTGAGAGACGAAAGTTATCAGGATACACATTAATCAGCATTTTGTGTGGAGCTATAAGTTATCAGGCTTGCATATAAGGTAAGTTTGTTATTGTTGTGTTAAGTCAAGATCTAAGCAGACTGTTGCTATCAATGTTATATTACTATTAACGTAAGTAATGGGAATGAAAGAGCGAACTCTATTGAGATATAAAATCTATATTTATATTGTTGTCGACTATTTAGTAAATTATTATTATTACTGGTTTCCTAAAAGCGATTTAGCTGACGAAATCAGATCGACGCGTGACTGCTCCATCAAAAATAACCCTCTGTACAGACTGTTTATTAATGAATTCTACTGCAGTCAATTACACAAATCATTTGAGTGCTCTTGGTCAGGGTATTTCAGATAAATTATGAAAGGCAATGAATTCTTCCGCTTTTTGATTAATAACATAAATCGCCATTCTACCTTTAGCTATAGGGCAACATTCTCTTGAACAAAAGTATCTTGTACGCCGGCCTTAAACTTTCGCAACTTGTTTGATAAAGAATGTTATACCTACATAGCTGGCCAACGGCCGAAAGACTTCGAAAAGCGCTTTACGAATTTTATGCTAATAAAATTTATTGCGCACAAAACTTTTACTTACATATACTTATGCAGCATACTTATGCCTGATGCTGCAATTTTTTATTGCCTTTGTTTTTTTCTTTCTTTTTTTTTTTGTTTGCTGTGAGCAGAGCACAATAAAAAGCAAACGGTAAACAATTTAATATTTTGCTGCCCCCATAAGTAGGCTATAGTATTTGCAAATATTGCCATCAGCAGTGAGGCAGGCTCAATTTAAGCTTGGTGTGGGTATGTGTGAGTGAGGGTATGTATGTGTGAAGTGTCTGTGAATGTGTGAGTGTTAATGCAATTAAACTCGTTTGGGTCAGCGCAGATGAGCCGCATAAAATCCAAAGCAATATGATTATCATGCATAAATGCAGAACAAAGGTGTTAAGGTATATCTATATACGTGTGTGTTAGTGTGTTTGTGTTGGGAGTCTAATTTTGGTATTGCTGACACTTTTACGCAACAGCCAGCCGCGCGTTTTAGCTAAAAGCTTTCAATGCTCTTAACTATTTCTGATGGCGTTACGCGCTATAAACCTGATACACATTGAGTGGAAGTTTTAGCCAAGTGGTTGTGGGTGTCTATGTGTGTGTATGTGTGTGAAATGAATATTTCGAAACGCTCTCAGGCAACCAATTCGGTAGTGCACCTTAAAGTTAATGACACAAAGCCGTCCCGCCCTAGAGCCATAGTCTGTGGCTGTCTTTGGTGGCGCAGCTCTTTCGCGAAATTTAATCAAATTAATATTAATCTGCAGTAGCTGCGCGTTTGGCGGTTGCCCGTGGCGACAGCGCTAATTAATTATGCAGTCAGCCAATGTCAGGGGCGGCGGTAAAACTGCAAAGGGGACATAAAATGCAATAGGAGCGCAATGTTCGTATGCTCTTGCCGCTTAGGTCAGCCAGTTCGATTGCGACATTAAACGGTGTCAGCAATTAACTGAAATCAACACTTGCCACGAAATTGGCTTGGGAATTGCAATCAGCACCTTATCCATACAAAGGAAAACAGACATATATATATAGACTTATATACATATATGTGAGGAAAATATAATTATTTGTGTGTGTGTGTGCTTGTGTGTGCAGGATAATTAATCTTTAAGCTGTTCTGCGCTCTGCGCTGCTCCGCGTTGCATTTTGCCCGCTGAGCCGTTTCAATTAAGTTGAATCATCTCAGGAGATGGAGCACTGCAAATGGAACGGCATCGAATTAATATTTCGGCAGCAGCTGAGAGAAATTGTTCAGCTAATGAGCTTTATAATGGCTGCGGTTGTCCCAATTATGGCTGAAGTTGGTTAATCAAGGTCTAATGCAGACGTGAAGCTAGCTGTCAGATGTTCATGAAATAATAATAATCATATGCAATATGCTGCTGCTTTGCAGCTAGAATGTCACAAACTTTGGCCACATGCAGGGGCCCAGGAATTGCTCTAAGATTAGCAACTAATTGAATCATTTATGGGGCATATCAAATGATCCGATGGCACAGAAGAGTTGGCCAGAGAGAGAGAGAGAGAGAGAGAGAGAGGGAGAGAGATGCCGAGTCTCGGAGACAGGCAGCTGACAAAGTTCTGTTGGCGCAACAAAGTGGAGAGGCCTGCACCTGTCAGGTTGCTTTTAAGCACCGCTGCCCCCCGGCGCACTGTCATCACCCTGTTTATGAGCCAGCAACTGACAAGTTGACGGGGCAAACTGCCAGAGTGGCACGAGTACGAGCACGAGCAAGGGAATGGGAATGTGGGTGGTGACCAAGCAAACAAACAAACAAATGCAACACACCAAGAATTTACCGTAGCCCTGCCTATGGCTGGGCTTCGGCAATGTGGCAATGCGGGCGGCTTGTGGCCTGTAAATGGAGCAACTGGCTAGCCATGGCCCCAACATGCTGCAACTGCAACTGCAACAAGTACGAGTGGCTACTTCAAACAACTGGCAGGCTCAGTCGCATAAATGCATAAGCCATTGCACGCATATGCGGCATTGTCCATCCACCCAATGAGGTTTGGATAGGCGGACGGGGCGGGCATGCAATCCACATTCCACATTCCACATGGCATACACATGACTCCTCAGCTTTGACGCCAGTCACTCCTCAGAAAGCCATTTTAATTAAAAGAACTGCGAGCTGCTGCACAGCTCTCCGGCCACGCCCACCTCAATTTTGGCCCCGCTTCTGTTTCGATTCGTGCGGCGCTGCAGCTGCTGCCAAAGTTGCCCCAGCGGCCCACAAAGTGTGCAGTTTATTTCTGGTGCACTTAACTGACTGGACGCCTTAGCCAGGCTTAGTAGAATCGTTGCTGCTGCTGTTGCTGTTCTTGACATGCCGCAGCTAGAAACTTTTCGGCATTCTGTGGGAGCAAAATGTCGGCCCAGCTAACACATCCTGACACAAGTCAGGGAATTTATGAGCTGTAACGGCTACAAATGTTCGCCAGTGTGTGTGTGTGTGTGTGTACGTATGTGTGTGACTTGCTTTTGGTTTAATTGAAATTTAAACGCTTAGTTCCAGTGTCAGCTGTTAAGACTTTTTCTTTTGACATTTTAAGCACTCTATGAAGCTGACAGCTTGCGATTATCCACTTTTTTCAAGCAATGCAAATTGCACGCTGCGAACGCTTTTACATATATGTAGTACATATCCTGGCCATGATTACGCCCAACGAAAACCAATAAAAATCACAATGTTTAACCCAATTAAGCAGCCGAACAAAGTTGGCTTCATTCTCGACAACGTTGATGTGTGCTGTCAGGCACGCAAAGGGCCAGCAAAATGCCAAAGAGTCGAAACGCATGAGTGAGTGAGAGAGTGTGTGTGTGTTTATGAGTGGGCTGTGGCTTAGGTCTATGCCTGTGTGTGTGTGTGTGACTAGCCACTAGGCTCAGTGGCTACCTCATCGTCATGACAACTTGGGTGGCCAACACAATAACACGGAGCATGCACCGAACGCACACCCCCACACACACACTCACACACATTGCTGCAATGGCAGCCAGTTGTGCGATAGATTCCAACAGTGCTTGGCCAACTCGATGCCAGTGCCATGTGCAAAAATACTAAAAACATCCAAATTTCTTTAACTTTTATTTTATTAACGAATTTTGTGACAATGTGAGCAAAATGCCTGCACAAAGTGCGTTGGTCAGTGGTCAAAAATAAGAGTCTGCAGCTGAGCGCTGAAAGTGTGTGTGCGTGTCTGTGTGTGTGTGTGTGTGTGGAGAGAGCTGACAAACTCGTCCGAGCAGCAGAAACTCAAACGAACCGCAGAGAGGAGAAAAACAAAAAATACAAAAATAAAGGAAAAAATGCCTGTACACATAAAAATACGAGAAACTCTGTTTGACGCGAAAATGTCAACAATTTGTGTTATAAATGCAGTCAAAGGTAAACATCGGACGACGCTGGCGCTGTGACCAAACTCTGGAATTCTTTTGGGCAAACGCAGAATACACACTGAGGAGCGGAGTATGCCTTTGACAGCGGCAGTTCTAGATGCATTAAATTTTCATTAGTTGCAGCATAATTAGCCAGGCGAATGCCGTGGCCAGAGCCAGACTCAGAGTCAAAGTCAAAGGCTGGCCGCAAAAAGGATTTCACGAGCTGTTGCCAATGCTGGAGCGGGCGGAGACAAATGATGCAAACAAATAGCAAACAAGGTGGACAGACAAAACAGTTTACTTACTCGAACACCTGGGTGTGTGAGAGAGTGTGTGTGTGCGTGTAGTTTCTGTGTGTGTTTGCCACATGCCCCTTAGGGTTTCGCACTCGTTGCAAAAGTGGCTTTTTGAGTGGTTTTTCAATGAAGTGTTAAGTGGGGAAAATGCCAGGCTGCTCAGTCGCCCTCTACCTGTGTGTGTGTGTGTCCCAGCCACTCCAGCAGCTGCCTATGTGTGTGTATGTGTGTGTGTATTTAGTTGTCGCTGCCTATTTGTCTCTTTCCGGCCCCTCAGCAAATAGGTCTGCGGTCTGTGCACACCTTTTGCTAGCGCCCTTGCTTAGCTCTCGGTTATTGCTGTGTCTGTTTGTTGTTGTTGTTGTTATTCGTGGTGCTCTGCTTCTCCATATTGCTGCCATTGTTTGATGGTGGTTATAAAGCTGACAGCTGTCAGTTGGCAGTAAATTTGCTAAAATGTTTATTTGCCAAGCGGATGAGTTTGCGTTTAACTGCATGCACAGTCCTATACACACAAGCACAAACACAAACACACACACACACACACACATACACACACACACACTCAGGAGCATTTACACCAGCCTAGACACACACTTGACTAGTTTGGTTGCTTGCCACACAATCACTGACATGTGTAATACACAGACACAGAAATACACACACACACACACTACACATATAGAAAATGTGCACATTTAAACGGACAGAAAGCCAACTCCTGAGGCACAATTTAGTTTACCAACGTGGGCTTCATTTAATCACTTATAAACAGTCGCAGCCGCAGCAGCAGTAACAGCAGCCGCAGCAGCAACAACAATAATTATAATAAGGCCAGCATTGCGTGCATGACAAATGTTTTGGTACTTAATAATAGAATAATTATGGCCACACTATAAAACGGCTTAACGATTATGACAAACACATAACAGCTTAGCAATAGAGAAAGAGAGAGAGAGAGAGAGAGAGAGAGAGAGAGAGAGAGAGAGAAAGTGAGAGAGAGAGAGAGAGAGAGAGAGAGAGAGCAAGAGCGTGTATGAGTGAAAGTGAGAGTCAGAGAATGAGTGAGAGTGAGAGTGAGAGCGATAGGTCAGCTTTCAGTAGTAGTATAGTTTAAATATAATTCTGTAAACGCTGCGTATGCGTATTATGCATGCAGCTTTCAGTTAAGCAGCGGTCAAGAGTGCCTAAGTTGGCCCAATTAAACAGCAAATATGCATTTTCGCAATGGTTGAGATAGTATCATATTCATATGTGTATTGTGGCATCATTTAAAACATAAAATCTGGTGATACAATACATCAATGTATAGCAACTGAGGATATTGATACGATATGTATATATAGAGAGAACAATCAAATTTCCCTGGAAGTTCACGCAACACTCACTGCAAGCACTTTACAAATCTATTAAACAGACCATACATAATAAGGGACTTAGAACTTAAATACCTTATAGGTCCATCAAACAAAAAATCAAAGCCGCTTATCATCTTCATGAAATACAATACACATACACGTACGTATGCTCATAATCCAGTCTTTTATAGCCAACATCCATATTCTCTATAAATTCTACGCCTTGCATAAAATTAATCTATAACTAACACTGCTATTCAGTGTGAGTAATATTCAGGCAAAACAATTTTATATATTTTCTCTACGCTCATCAATTTTTTCATAAAAACAGTTTCATCTGCTTAAAGCAGAATTCCAGTTGAGTTCACTTCCACTGTCGACTGCTACTATTTAACGAATTCAATGAAATCTTAATGCTAGTTAATGAGGCTTCAACTGCCTCAAGTCGAGCTGCGGCCGTCAAATTGTTTTCACTATTTGCTTGATAAAAATTTTATGAGCTTACGCTGCGGCGCGAGTCGGCCATTTCTCTCTTTTCTTATACATATATTCTTTTATTAATTTATTAAAAACGAATGCGTGTCGAAGACGCCAGCGCTGCGATGCTCAGCACCTCGTAAACCTTGGCAAAATCATCATCAGACGGCGACGTCGCTGCAGTGTTTGCTGTCATCGTTGCCTACAAATGAAATGTAAATCTTCCGCGGCCCGCACAAAAAGCGGCCGCAAAGCAACAAACGCGCCAGCTGCAGCCCAGACTGACTGAGGCAGTGGCAGTGGCAGAGGCAGAGGCAGCGGCAGTGGCAGAGACAGAGACAGAGCCAGTGGCAGATGGCAGAAGCAACATCGATAAAAGCCGCAGTCGCGCGATTTACGTGCTCTCAAATTTAATGCGATGCGTGGCAATCGCCGTTCCACTGCCACAATGCGATGCCATCAACGCAGCTATCTGCATGCGCGCTCTCGTATTTATTTAATTCCATTTCGGTTTTCAATCAACCGATAGGTTTGCGCAGTTTTCGCCATTTATCGCTTTATAAAAGGCAGAAAGTAGCAGCTGCTGCTGCTGCTGCCTTCTCTTGCTTGCCGTCATGATAATCATTAACATTATCATTATCGTCATGGGCATTATCTGGTGCTAAGAACCTTTTTCATGCTGCTTTCCGCATTGTCATAATTTATACATGATGATTGCCGAAAATAAACAAAATTCTCCAAATTCTCAACGCTGGTTAGTCGTTATTTCGAAAACTATTTGCCACGCGATTTAACAACGAATTTTACTTTGATAACAGACTAGAATAACGTGTGCATGTGTGTGTGTGAGTGAGCGTGTAAGAAGTTAGAGGGAAATTTAAATCAAATGTAAGCGCATTGAATTTTTCATAGCACACTTTTGTGCGCTTCGGCGCCGAGTTGATCAAGGGCTGGCGAATAGCTGGGGCGGGGGCAGCAGGTCGGCTGCTGTCGTTGTCTATTTGACAGTTACCAAAGTGCCGACTAATTCCCCAGTCAGCCAGCTAAGTTTCATGTGTGTGTGCGTGCGCGTGTGTGTATATATATACATATGTGTGAGTGCTTTGATAAAAACTGAAATTAATTATTGAAAGGGCTGCTGATGTGCGCCGCTCTGCGCTGCCTCGCGTCCCGTCGCGTCGCGTTGATTCGCGCGCGTTTCACCGCATGTCGCAGGCTGTTGAAAATTTTAAAGGCGTTCGAGCGAAAGCAGTTGGCACATTAGAGGACACACACACACACACAGAGAGACTAAGACACACATAACGGCAGCAACTTCCGTTTACGCTTGAAAGCTCAAAACGTATTTACTCAGTGTGAGCAGAACTGTCACCATTAACCGCAACCGGCAACTGTGAAGAGTGCCCGCATGTGGCGAGGCACAAACAAATTAGCGTTTAATTATACATAGGCAGCAAATCCGAATAGAGTTGTATGCCGGCGAACAGGAACTATAATTATAAGTCTGTGCGTTCCATTAACCTCTGAATATGTGTCGAATGATAAGATGAGCGCATCCCATCGCATTGCCAAGTTCAAAGGAAAGAAGCGCAACAAATACAAAAACAACTCCAGCAGTCGCCGCTCGCCATGCAACCTCAACCGGCGCCACCGGCCAAACCGCCGCGCTTAAAGGCCAGCATTGCCGAAGCGCATGTAAAGAAACAACTGCAGTTCCAAAGTCCGTTGCCAGGTCGGTCACGTGCTGAGGCTACCTCGACAATGACATCGAAGACGACGACGCGAAAACAGGCGAGAAAAACAGCAGCCAAGTCGACGAGCATGAAGACGCCTCCAGACAGCAGCGCGCGGAATGCGGATGCGGATGCGGATGTGGATGCGAATGCGGCAATAAGAAATCGTCTCGCCGAGGGCTGCACCACTCTAATGTATGCGTGTCTGCAGGGCGACATTGTGCAAGTGCTCGCCCAGATGCGCGCCAAGGTAGGTGCAACCACAACAGCTCCAGCTAACCCACAATTCTTGTAGACAGTGCCAAAAGTTTCGGCGCTTAGCAACATGTGTTAGACTAAAAACGGGAGTAATGGACCGACTTGGCTTGGCACAACAATATCAACAGAAAGAACAAGGCAAGAAAGCCGATGTTTTAATACTCTTCCACACATTTCAACAAGCTATGTCTGACTTATAGCATATCTCCTCTTCTACATCTTCCACATACCCACTGCTGTCTTATAAAAAATGATAGATCAAAAGATAAGCAAAATCCAGCATCATGATGTTGCCGCCCGGCATTGTCTCAGCACAATGGCTCAAATCAAGCGAAGGCGTAACAAGATTTTAATCTTTTTGTTGTCACGATGAGCTGGCGCTAAAGTTAAAGCCAGCATGGCAATACCCTTTCGCCCCGCCGACTGGAAGGTGTTTGGCAGCATGACAAGGCTTTAAAATTTCCGTTGCAGCCATTTGGTCGCATTGTTCTCCGTTCAGAGCCTAATTGCTTCATAAACATTTCTACAACAAGCCGAACATAACAAAGGGCCCCAACTCCGGCCAGCCCTGTCCCAGCAGAGCCCAGCCCCACCCAGTCCAGTCCAGCCCAGTCCAGTCCAACCCTGGGCCGAATTAAAATGCTGTAAATGGCAGGACATTCGAAATTGACAAAATAATCCCGAGGCTTAGTTATGGCTGCGCAATTTGGCAGCCGTGTTGCCTCCGCCGGAAAACGTTGAATGGCAAATGGTGAATGGCCGCATGGTTCGTTTCTCATGCGCCTAAATATGCCAATTTTGTCATTTAATTGAAATTTGAAAAGTTTTTTAATTGAACGCAGATAAATTTCCAAGGCTCTCTAATGACCGTCACCAGCATCGTCCGTCCATCCGTCCATCCATCGACGTTGTCGTGTCGCTAGTTTTGCAATAATTATTATTGGGCAGCGGCTTCGCAATGCCGACAGAATGCCTTCATTTCCGGACAGCTGAAGGCTGTTGTTGCCTCTGCCGTCGTAATTGATATCGACACCAAATTTGATGCGAATTGCTTTCCGCCTATTTCAGTTGCGCACCAAAAACTTTGAAGGGGAGCCCGAATGGAGCTGATGCCTGACGTCAGTTCACTCACTTATGTAATTGCTAAATGACGCCCAACCTTGGTCTAGCGGCCAACTCAACTGGTTTATTTGCCTGTGAAATATAATAAATGCTGCCCATTATGAGTTTTTTTTTTAGGTCGGAGCTCGCATTTTATATGCGTCATAAAAAACAAAGTCACATTGCGCTTGATTTCTAATTACAACCAAGAAAGCAATAAAATCGTTTTCAAAGTTCAATAGGGCCAAAACCAAAATTAATAATTGGATTTGCTACAATTTTAATTTTATATTTCTGAGGAATTCAAAATTTATTAGAGCTTCATTCTTCGTGCACTATTTATCAACATCGAAAAAGAGCTATTTTTGTGATTTTGGGAATTGTAATGAATATATGTATGTCTGAAGTATAGTCCTAAAAACCATCAGCTGATAAGCCTATTAAAATTGAGTTTAATGCTCTATCAGATTAGAATGGAAATGAATTTCATTTCATTCAAAATTCATTTGGGTTTCTTAAAGACTTATTCAAGGCTGAACAGTAAAAACCTTTCTATTATTCAATTAAGATTTATGCCACTCAAATTATTCTTTCTGATTGGATTGACAAAGTGAATTTTAAACTGATTTTTAATTATCTGCTGTCTGCTGTAAATTTAAGCAATCATCCAACGAACCTGACCAAACTGGGTTTTACGTTTTATTTTGTTTGTCGAAATATATTCAATTGAAATTTACAATTTATTTTACAGAAATAAAAAACATTGTTGCACGAATAAAATAAACATTTATGTATGTATACAAAGAAATAATGAAAAGAGGAAAGAATGAAGCAGTTGGGCTGACTGCATAATACTCGTTGAGGATCCAATATCTATATATATATATATATTTTTAATTTGGTTAATTCTTTTATTTTTTAAATTTATTTTTATTATTTCTTTATTTATTTATTTATATTTTTTGCAAAAACTCAAGAGGGCTATGTTCTTGCTCAATAAGGTCACCTGGAAATTAGCTATTGATTTATGAATTTATACCTACAGAAGACTGTAGATGAAGAAGACAGAAGATATATAATTTTAAATATTATAAGTAATTTATTCTGATTTGATCTATAGGAAAATATATTTAAAAGTTAGTTATAAAGTATATTTATTTAAGAATATTTTCAATAGATTTTTTCTGCCACTATAAAGCAGCAGGCATTAATTACTAATTAATGTCTATTCAATGTTTATATAAATATACATTATTTAATATTTATTAGTTTCTTATATGTGATGTTGATAATATAGAAATATATATATTTTCTTATTCAGGCTATACATTATATGTTATTAATATATATTACTAAGTATACTCTAGTCAACCTTTTTTAAAATAAATAAATATTTTAAAAATAATTTTGTAATTCATATATTATTTATTATTATTTCAAGTAAATTAATATTTATTTGTAAATCTTATATTTTAATATGAGTTTCGCCTATTTTTATAGCCGACATTTAATTCACATATATATATTTCATTATGCTATGTGATAAGCTCATTACAATTATAAATTTCTGGCTGTTAATCGTGTGCCCGTAAGGCAAGCTTCAATTGTGTCCTGAGTCGATAAGGTCGCGTAGCCCATTACAACTTTTCCAGCCTGTCGATAGGCAGTTCAGCTCGCTGAGCTCTTTATTTTAAAGAGACTTTCTGCTCTCATTATGCGCTTGTTTCTTGAATAATTTAAATGGTTCTTGTTTATTTATTTTTTTGTTTTCATTTTTTTTTTTGTCATTCGCCGCTTCTTTTTTTTTAACGAGTTTTGTGTGTGTTTTAATTAAGATTATGTCTAATTCTTGAATTGGATGACAGCCTGTCTGCCCTAATAAGCGAATGGCAGTCTTTAATTTGTCAAGTCAGGCGTCTTAGTGTCACTTCCTTTTATGCGCAACTGTTGAAGAGGAAGAAAGGGTTTGATATCCTTGTGCAGCAGGCAGAAGGCTTATTGTGTATATTCGACTTAGTACATTGAAATTCTGTCCATATATCGATTACTTAGACAGAATAATGTCTGGTAAGCTCTTTCGTCTCACTCGCTGGAACCTTTTGAATTGGCCAGCGTGGGTTATCAATATTGCTGTTTAACATGGCGTATGCGTAATAAAATCTATTGTCTACTTCGAAATACGGCTTATAGCTTCGTAAATGTATTTGCTGGAGTCTTCGAGTCTTGGGGCCCATCGCCGCTGCCCTCCCAGCTGCTCGAGAGCACTCCGCAACATTCATAGGCTTTGTTTACTTGTCTGCCATTGTTTTGCTTAAACTTTTCATTGATGTTGGTTTTTTCAGCCCCCTTCCCGCCCCTTTACCCTCCCGGCTAACGGCTGTTGTGCTCGTTGTCGTTTTTATTGTGTTCCGTTGCTTTTGTTGTTGTTTAAGTTGTTGCTGCTGATGCTGCTGCTGTTGTTGCTTCTTTTACCAATTAAGTCTTAATTTCTTAGAAAATAAAACTTTTTGGCTTCGGGCATTGTTTGGCACGCCGCTAGCATTTTCCCTACCTTCGCCCTCAACGGCTCAATTGTGCCACCTCTGCATCCTGGGCGGGAAATTTGCTGTTCCTCTTGGCGTTGCCTTAAAGTTTAAGCCACAATTTTTGAAGCTGCAACTTTCATGAACGTTCTGTCCACTGTTGGTTGAATGCTGGCTTGCAGCATCCAAAGAAGCCGATGCCTGAGACTCATAAGATAGCTGCAGGTGTAAATTATTTATTTTCAACTCAGATTTGCAGCAACTGCTCAACCACTGTGCTGGCTTTCACTCTCCACTCAGTCCCCTTTCAGCTAACTAGCGCTCGACCGCGTTTACAAGCTCTAAGCAAAACTTTTTGTTTAAAAACTCAGCTGCTGAAGTTGATTTTCGGTCTGAAAGAAAGGTAGCCAGAGCACCCAACAGTCAACTTTTGTTTGCTGCAAATAATGTTAACAGTGCCAGTCAGTGTACTGCGAATACCAACATATTGCTGGCATGCTGAGCTTCTTCCAATATTGCGTATACACCCTGTGGTCGAGTGGGCGTAGGCGACCTGGCGTGCTCTGATGTTCCTGCTCCTGATTCTTTTGCTTTGATATTCATTTTTATGTAGCTGTAAGTCTGGCAGCTGTAGCTGCTAATACTGTTAATACTTTAAGCATAGCCTAGACGGTGGCCTGACTTGGTGAGTCGGAGGGCAGGGAGGTCTTTGTTCTTATACGGCAATTCCAGGGTATTCCACATTTGGACCTGCTCAGGCTCACAGGGCGCGTGGGTAGCTCTCTCTGCCTGGCACTCTGAGAGTTGGCGCTGAAAATTGATTTTGTATTTATATTTCAGCGCACTTGCTTAGTGCTCGGGTAATATTTAATATTTAATACCTCCAGCTACGAGCTACAAGCGCAAACGTTGTTTAACTCGTGAACGTAGTTTAGCGAAATATGAAATTGCGAAAATGTTTTCCGATTTAATTGCATATTTATGTTGACCAAGTTCATATTTGACTTCTGATTCTTGACACGAATACTTAACATGCTCGGCCACTCGCTGAAACGCTTTAAATTTTAATTATGTTCAATTGTGTTTCAATATTTCAGCGTTCCATTAACGTCGATTGCCTGACCTTGTGCCAGTTATCGGCCATTTGCCATTTTTTAATTACACTTCTCCTTGCCCATCTTCAACGCGGTGCACTTTGTTTCTGGCATTCACTTTGTTTTTGTTGGCGCTCCATCAATGCGCAAATTATTATTAATTTGAAGGCGCTCTGTCTGCACCTTGCCTGTGTGCAGCGCCCCACCTCAAACTCTCTCTCTCTCTCTCTCTCTCTCTCTCGCACTCTTTCTATCTCTTTTTTATTCTGTCGGCCGGTTCTGTCCGGTTGTGTTGGCCTTCGCTTGGTAATTTTAATTGCAATTTTTGCCTTTCACTCTTTCTCTCCCTCTCTCTCTCTCCCAATCTCTCTCTTTTACTCCATCTCATTTGGCCACTCTTTTTGGCCACGTTTGTAACAGTTTGTTGAAATTTCATTAAAAACGACGTCGAAAAGTTTGCTTTTACCCAGTTTCCGTTGGCATTTTTCGAGACGAATCAGCGCTCATCTGCAACTGCAGTCGCTTTTGGCTCCCCATTTATTCATTCAATTTGATTGTGGAGCTACGTTTGTTCAATGAATCGTTCGTTTGATTTCCTGGCGATGCGCACATTCAAATTATTCTACAATATCTATTTAGTTTTAGTCGCAGTCCCTTGAATTCTTAATTAATCGCTAGCTGTTCTCTTCTGCTTGCCAAAGGTAATTCCGAATTCGCTTGATATTGACAGCCAACGTGGCCCAGTGGGGGGAGCCACCCAGTCGCCTTGTACAAGTGAATGTTTTGTGTTCGACTTAATTGCAAGCTATTTGAGCATTTCTTGTAATTACCGACAGACCGCGCCCAGCGAAAGGCTTGCACGATGTGAGATGACTTCATAAGCGGCCCGCGCGCTGGGCGTTTGCTTTAATTGAAAATAGATTAGGCGGCGCCCGTCTGTTGCTGGCATTTAAATTCGGCCAGCTGGCCACGCGAATTCACCTCAATTCAAAATTTATAGCCCCGTTTTGACAGTTTTGCATGTCGGGCTGTAATTAATTACCTCTGCTTTTTGGAGGCTAACAAATGTCCAAATAAAAGTCAGCGCCAATGAGTTTAATGAATGGTGCAGAGAGTCTGATTGCGTGGGCAAGTGTGACGTTTCGAGTCATCGTCTAAAAAAAAAAAACACTCATTCACACACACACACTCACTCACACATGGCCAACCTAAAGTTGGCCGAAATGAGCGTCGGCTAATTGTGCAAAAAACGCCACAAACTTTGCCCCAAAGCCACGTTTTATACGTTTGCGATGGCCATATGCGGTGGCCTATTCGGATGTGGGCCCGGCTGGCCAATTAATTAGAAACTAGCTGAAGCAGCTGACCAGATCATGATGGCCAGCACCAGCCAAAGGATAACTGTCGCAATGACTGGCAAACTTTGAAATGGCAAATTAATTACTGAAATCGTAGAAATTTGTCTTGCTCGGCTCGGTGGCCAGCTGTCCCCCCTACCCTATGGTGTTGTCTCCGTTGTTTGGCTTTGGAAATAACTTCCGAAGCGGTCGCCCAATTGCCAACTGCCAGTTGCCAAGTTGCAGCTGAAGTTAAAGTTGTTGTTATTGTGGAAACTATTGCAACTGAAGCCGGACTGGATGCAGCTTCCTCTCCCTCCCTCTCTGTCTGTAAGGATATCCGCATATGAATTTGCCTCCTGCACTGTTTCTGATCAAGGATACGCTAGACAGGCCAATCACATGTGAGCCAGCTGAAACTTTCGCCACAGTCGAACAATATTTGCTCAAAGTGCATAATGACATGAAAAGTTGACATAAATGAGCAGTGCTTGTTACTAATTTTAATGCGCTTCGCACACAGTCTCGGCCCGGCTAAAGCAGAGGCCAGTTGGTCTGGCCAATATCCCTGCTCCTGCTCGCCGCTCCTGCTGCTGCCACAAGAAAGTTTGTGTTGCGGAAATTACTTCGGAAGCTGGAGCCAGGACAGGGGATGCATCATTTTTAATTGAGCTCAGCTAGTGCAAAGTTTGTAAAATATTTTGTAAACTTAATTTGATTTACAGAAAACTTGAGCCATGACTTACAACTTGGCCAATGAATTATGCAGACGACAGTTCGCATGCTAAATCCGAATCGGCTCCAGCCAGCGTCAGCTGCGGCCATCCTAAAGTATTCATAAGACTCGTTTTATGCTCTCCGTATACATAGGTTATAACAAAAAGGGGGCAAGACCCTCCTGCAGCAGCATGTGCTAAAGTATACGCATATTAGATTATCTCCCCAGCTTCAGTTTCTTTTTCTTGCTGACTTCCGCTCACATTCAGCATCAACTTGGCTTGCATAATAAATATTCATTAAGAAATAAGTAGATGAATACAATAATTATAATGAATTAACAAGTTTATTGTTATTTTCAGAAATATTCAAAGTTATTAGAGTTATCTATTAAATACAAAAGACACTAGAGTGAGAGACTATTGTGAGTGAGTGTGGGGAACTTGACTTTCTTTTTTATTTTCTTATCCAGCTAGTTTAGCTCATTCCTGATTGGTAATTTAAAAGCAATTAAAGCATCGAAGTCAACAAAATTTTGCCGCTCATATTCGACAAACAGTTTAACCACCTGGAGATTGAACGCAGGCAACCGGGCGGCGGTCGAGAAAGTTTGTAGATCAAAATGAAAGTTTGCCGTTCATGTTAATCCGTTGCACGGCATTAAAACTATGCAAAAGTTGAACTACAGTGAACGACGCTACACACAGTGCGGCATAATAATAATAATCCGTGCGGCAAGCGTTAAGTCGAGGGCTCGGAGATGCTGCCAGCAAAGTAGCTGTAAATAATTGCCAAAACTACTTAAGAATGCTGTGCAGCGAATCGTTTCCCGCTGCCTGCTGCCGGCTGCCTGCTCCTTGTTGAATGCTGTCGCGCTGTCATGGGGCCGAGCGGGGTCGGAGTCGGGAAATGGCTCTAAGACAGCCACAACAAAGGCAGCAGCTATTCAAGCAACGTTAACTGCAATGCATGCAAGCCATTGTTGTTGCAGCTACCAATGTGGCACTAATTAGAAGTATAAAAGGTGCTACAACAACAGTTTAAGAGCTGTCTCTAGCAAACACCCACCCACCCCCCCACACACACACACAGAGAGAGAGAGAATCTCTGCTATTGTCTGCTAAGCATGTAAATTATAGTTACTGCTGCTGTTGGCCAAAGTCTGGCTGCTTGAGACGAGGCCACGCCCACATGCCTTCGCTGTTGCTTAGCATCAAGTCATCAGTGTGTGTGTGTGTGTGTACTTAGTTTCAGCTGTAGCTACCTGCGCATTTTGTTGCTTGCATTAATTAAAACTCAGCCCGTAAGTAGCTGGCTGGGTGGCTGCCTATATTGTTAGCTGCTTGGCTGGGCCAGGCCTGGCCTGGTCTGTCCTGGCCTCTTCTGGCCTGGCTGTATGTGATTAACATATGAATTACGCATTGTGCGCATAAATTTGCCATTGAGTGAGCCCCGCTGTGGCTGCTGCTGGTCACTTGACATCTTAAGCAGGCCACACGGCCCAAAATGGCGACCTTAAGGCGCTTGCAAAGTGCTTCCGGCCTGGCTCTGTCTGTGTCTGCGGCTGTGGTTCGGATTTGTTTTGGTTTGTTTTCGCATTTCCTACAGGAAAATACGATGTGGTCTTCCTGAGCTGAACTCAGCTGAACTGAACTGAACTGAGCGGAGCGGAGTCGAGTCGAGCGTAGCTGGCCGGCAACGTTAGTGAGTCTCTGGCCCTGTCCTGGCCTTTTAATGTCCCATTCTGTTGTCGCGTCACACATAATTATGGCGGATGTGCTGCCCAACGAAGCGTTAAGTCGAATTCTCGGTTCATGTTCACTTGGATACTGGCTCAGGGCTCATGGCTCAGGGCTGGTGGCTCACGGCCCGTGCGGAGGCGCCCGCATGCCATTTGTGCCCATTCGTGGCATTCAGACCATGTATGGTATTTTATTTTTTATGCATTATCATGTCACTGAGCCGCCCCTTTACACCCCCTCGGTCGTGGCATTGGCTTTGCTGCTGCGGCTGCTGTGTCTTCTTTCATTATTATTTATGCTTTATTTATATGTATGCCTATGTGTACGCACTTCCTGCGTGTAAACAATAAAATGTATGGGTACAGCATGCGTCACAGCCAAATATAAATTCAGAGGCCTACGCCTCCTGTGGCCCGTTCGCCACTCTCCACGTCTGGACACTCCTTTCCATTGTTATGCTAATGGATTACGATATATGAATAATAAGAGTTGGCCAGCTTTAAACCAGGCCCACCTCAACGGAACTGCCAGTGCTCGAGCTAGGCAGTTCTAGACTATCATAAACTCACAGTGAAATGTTTTCAGCTTAGACTCAATTTCATTTGCCGATCTCAAGTGAAGAGTTTAAATATCTCTGAGCTTTGTTGGTTGCCTTTGTCCAACAATTCTTGATTGCATTATAATTTGAGATGAGCTTTTTTATTGCCCTTTCGAGCTATCTTAAAGTTGGGCTAACCTTTTTGTTATACAACTCGGTTTCGATAAAGCAAATATTTGTATTCATTCATTGTGCACTCATAATTAGTATCAAAGGAAGTTGGCAGGCAAGCAAAAATATACGACAATTTCCCAGATTTATTTTTTTTATTATTGCTGGTTTTGTGGCTCTTCTTTTATGCGGCCAGAACGTGTTTTATTTGTTTTTAAAACTATTAAAATAGCATAAACAACAACAGGGCTGCACTGACCATGCTCTGCTCTGAATGGCGAACTGGCAATGTCGAAGTTTTATCTTAGCCTCGTTGGGAGGCAGACGAGACGAGACCAGATGCTGCTCCAGTTCCAGCTCCTGCTGCTGCTGTTGCCATTGCTATTGGAGCGCATTGTTGTTGGACGTATTTGATTATCGCATTTCATTTTGTGTTGGGCAAACGTAGAAAGTTAAATGCAAATTCGCTTGACACCAACGGCAGCAGTTGTGGTGGGATTGAGGCAGTGCCAGTGCCAACAATCACACCAACCATCATCGTAATAATAACAAAGGCAAAACAGCAAAACGAGAACTTTATTTGATGCTGCGTTAAGCCAAGTCTCCGTCCTCCGCCGCCCCTTCCACAGCCGTACGCTCCAGCTGTGACCTTTGGCTGTTTCTTTGTACTGCATCGCTCGCTCGTTGTCAAAGTTTTTAGGTATCATTTCAGTTTATTTGAATTATTCATAATCCGGCTGGCAGCGGAGGTTCGCTATAAGGAGCACGATATGGGCAGAGCACACAGCAAAAGGGACACCCAGATAACGGAAGTAGCATCAAATAAACCTCATTGTAAATACTCTTTGTGCCAATTGCAATGTAAATTTACGATTTCCATTTTAAACAGAAAAAGAAAAACAAAACAAAAGAGCCAACAGCATCGTCAAAACAATTTTGATTCAATCAACAAAAATATTATCGAACAGCCTAAAAAAAAACCACAGTGTGAACCAGACCTTAGGATGAGATATTTACATTTTTTTCCCTTACTTCTTTTAAGCCATCTGTGCGCACTTCCAGAACAGATTTAAGATAATGTGTGCGCGTTAATGTTATACATATCATTTGAGTTTCCAAAAGGCATATGCGAGCTTTAATCAAAAGTGTGGAAGTCACAACTTGGAATGGAATTGCCTTAAGCAACAAGCACTGCCTGCTTTATAGCAATTTATAAATAAGAGTTTAAGCAATTTATAGCAGAATATTGGGTTTTGAAAAATATTTACATTTGATATAGATTTTTACTCGTTAACAAACAGAAAAGAATTTATTAGTTTTGTGTCGTATAGAAAGAGTTTTCAAGAATTCACAATAAGGCAATCGGAATGTGGTTACTAATTTACTGTTTCTTTTACGCTGTTAGAGCTAGCAGATATATGTCGGACTTTGATTACTGAAAGATCTACACCTCCTAATTACACTTCCTATTTCAACTACTTAAAGACCTAAACCTCCTACTTTAAGCAACAGTAATAGATAGGCCCTGCTCGACTAACTAATACTTAACTTCTCTACAGATTCTATGCCCATTTGTGGCTGTTGATCATCTATTGCAATTATTCTTAAATCTTAGATTTTTTTAAATTTAGTTGGTTAAAGTTTCTTTTATTAGTAGATCGTGAATGTTATTTTAATTTTTTGATTCTTGCCAGGGTTCCGTAATATTATTTAATTTACAATAGCTTAGTTTTAAAAGCCATTGAAGATAAATGAAATCATTAGCTTATGCATAAATACTATCATGTAATGCAAGACCATTTATTTATTTATTTTATTTTCAAGTACATAATTTAATATTTAACCAAATTTCACACATATCAGCTACAATGCTTGATGCCATTACTTAACCTTTTTCAGCAAACTTGTCCCAATGGCTCACCCAAATCATGCCAGTTAATGATTATCTAGCACACTTTCCCACGCTGAAATCAATTGGGCCGGCAATCTAAAGCCAATATCCAAATGTTATAGTTAAATTCATAACATCCACGTGACTTCCGACTCCATGTATTGTCTCCGTCTTTTCTTGCCATTGGGAACACGCAAGTTTCGAATGGCTTTACTTGGGCTGCTCTTGTTTTGGGTTTCTTTCCGCCCGAGTTCTTATCTTAGTTTTTTCGGCTGCCATCGAACTATTCTGTAGTTGACTCAGTTAAATATGCAATAAATTGAACTAAAGCGACGCGTCGCTGGCTCGTCGAAGGCCTCTCCGTCCCTCCGACAGTCACGCGATGTCTTGCGCCTGATAATAATAGCGAGCGGGACGTGCCCAAAATGTTATTGCAGAAATTGAATGTTGGTTAGAAAAGCAACACATTCAATCATTCTGTCTGACTGCCAAGATAAACACAGGCCAAATCGAGCATTGTAAATCCAAACTTTTTGACTATGGAGAAATTAGCGCAAACTATTGCCTTTTAGAGAAAGAAGTTTCGCCAGCAAAACGAATTTTTTTATATACTTTTTTATTATATTCATTTATAATTATTATTATTTTAAATCAGAACTTTGCATAAAATACAATCAGTGATATAATTTTTTATAATTTTATATCATTAAATAATAATATATTTATTCACACGAAATTTATTAAATATTTTTAAAAATGTTTAACAAAAGTAAATTATATTATAGAATAAGTTAACAATAATTTTTCGCTTATATGACATAGAGTACAGAGATTGCGCTTATGCCTTTTTTTGGGCTCACGTGTAAATTGGCGCTGAGCCGATGATTTAGCAATATTTTCACTTGAGGAGTTTTTGGGTTTGCGTGTGACTGCCTTTACTGCTGTTCGTCCTCCTCCTGCTGCTCCAGCTCCTGCTGCTGCTGTTAAAGTTGCCGTCGTCGCAATGCGAACTTTGAGTCGGCGGCGAGTAAAGTTTTCGCACAGCTCTCGAAGGCGGCGACAGTATTTTTTGTGCACTTGACATGTTTTGACACGCGGAAAAGGCGGCGCGCTGCTTGGAAGGACTTGGAAGGACTCGTTAAAATGTTCCCCAGTCCACTAGAGTTCGATGTCGTGCTGCGCGCCAAAATGGCCAATGTGAATTTGGTAATTGCACTCGGCGGCACTCAGGGGTCATCGAGTTGCACCTGCCAGCCGCATTGTGGGCGTCACGTGCAACGCAATCCACCACGCTGCCACGTTGCCAGGCGCAACCGTGGCGGCACTTGCACTTTCCACTTTCCACTTTCCACACGACGCGACGCGACGCTATGCCAGACCTGCAACAGTGCAAAGCGGGTTTCTGTTTGTTTATTATTGTTGCCGTTGGTTGTGGCCATTGTTGCTTTAGTTACTAACAAGCAGCGACCGCATACGGGTCGCAAATGAAAAAGTAATTTTTAATTATTGATAGCGTCGCACAATTTGCACGTGATTAACGCGAAAATATGTTCAATTATCAATTTTAAATTGCCAATTCATTGTCAAATGAAATATTTAATTACACTCGCCCAGCGACAACAACAACAACAACAATAACTCACGGCATCAGCCCCGGCACACTCAAATAAATATTAACATAAATAAATTGCAAAAAAACAAAAAGAAACCGAAGGCAAACGCAAGCAAAACATTTGAATGCAATTATAGTTTTGAGCTCGTGTTTAAACTCTGAATTGGTATCAACCAGCATAATATCTTTGACCGCAAAGGGCATATCCGATATGTGAAAGGGAAAGAAAACGTAATCAGAGCCGGGAATAGGCTCGATCTGGCCCAATCGGTCTGTTTGTATATAAATATTCAACTCAAATATATATCGTATGATAACAGATGAATATAATTAAATATGTTTTTTATTTATTTATTAATTATTATATTATTATATTACTTTTCTATAAGATCATAAGGTATTTAAGAGTTCTCTTTATTTTTATATTTATCTACTACGCGATATTAACAATTGTGTATTTTATTCTGCATTTGTCTACGGCGAGAGATACCCCGCCCGGAGCAAACATTTGTGCAGCGTGCAAATGACATTTTAATTAGTTTATTAATCGCTTTGCAGTCGCTGCTGCAGTTGCAACGGATGGCTGTAAGCCATAATTAATTTTTTTTTTTGCGAGCCGCCTTTGAATGTAACGATAAATAATTGAAAAATTGAATCGCGAATGAATGAGTGAGTGAGTGGGTGAATGGGTGAATGAATGAATTATGCATTCATAACACAAATGAACACAAGTGAATAACTCGAATACTTGGTTTCCTTGCAGCCCCAACTGCTGCGGCAACGTGACCGTAGCAACCGCAACGCGCTGCATTATTGTGCCGCGCAGGATCTGGAGCAGACGCGCGACCTCGTGGCGGCCGCAAGCATTGCGATTGCAGCTCCCGAGCTGCTGGAGTCGGCCGACGAGGATGGCTTCACGCCGCTTCACTTGGCTGTTATTCAGGGCAACTTGGCGATGGTCAATTTGCTGCTAGCGAACAAAGCCGACGTGAATGCGACGGACAATGAAGGCCACTCGGTGGTGCACTGGGCAACGGGTAAGACTCCCACCCGACTACATTATCCGCCCCACACAGCTATTCGCCCCAATGCCAGAGACTAGCATAACAAACTGACTTCTCCTTTGCAGTGTGTGGCGAAGTCGAGGCCCTGCGGGCCGTTCTGGCAGCGGGGGCCAGCGTGGCCAAGCCCGACGTTAATGGCGGCACTCCCCTGCACTACGCCGCCCAGATGTGCGGCGCCAGCTACGACAACAAGCTGCAGTCCAATTCCAGCAAGCTGGCCCTCGAGATTCTCGGCATACTCCTGGCCCATCCGCAGGCCAGCGTCGACGTGCAGGACAAGGACGGTCGGCAGCCGCTGCTGTGGGCCGCCTCGGCGGGCTCGGCCAAGGCAGTCATAGCTCTGGTGAAGGCAGGAGCACGCGTGGAGAGCGCCGACAAGTGGGTGGAGTTCCCAAATACTGAATACTCAATTTGACCTATGACCTGTTCTTGCAACTAACACTATTTGTTTCGCTTACAGGGACGGCCTGACGGCGCTGCACTGCGCCGGCTCCCGCGGCCACACCGAGTGCATCGACACGCTGATCAGCCTGTGCGGCGCTCCCACGGACCTCATAGACTCCAACGGCTGCACGGCGCTGCACTACGCCGTGACGCTGGGCCACGCGGATGCCACGGCCCGGCTGCTGGACCTCGAAGCAGACCCCAATCGCCAGGACCGCAAGGGTCGCACGCCCGCCCATTGCGGCTGCTCCAAGGGGCAGTTCGAGACGCTGAAGCTGCTGAAGGAGCGCGGCGCCAATCTCTGGCTGCGCAATGCCAAAGGCGACCTGCCGCTGCACGAGGCGGCTGCCTCTGGGCGGCGCGAGCTGCTCGAGTGGCTCCTCTCCCAGCGGCCCAAACAGGTGAACACCACCAGCAACGACGGGCGCAGCCTGTTGCACACGGCAGCGGCCAACGACTACACGGACATGTGCAAGCTGCTGCTGGACTACGGCGGAGACGTGAATGCGCTCTATCGCAACTCCCGGGGTATTGTGCTGACGCCGCTGGACTGCGCGCTGCAGCGGGGCCATCGCTCCACGGCCAAGTTCCTGCAGTCGCACGGCGGACAGCCGTCCAGCAAGCTGAGGCTGGCTGCCCGGCGCGGCAATCCCTTCCACGACGGCAATGCTGCGGACCTTGTGCGCCCGCTGAAGTATATGGAGAAGGAGGAGCTGCACGACTTGCGTAGCTCCAAGAAGTATGTGGTCTACCTGAAGCGCACGGACTCCGATGGCGGTGCGGGCAGCGCCGCAGGTGGGGCAGAGGATGAAGAGGACTGCAGCTGCACGGAGCAGTCCTACCGCAAGGAGCAGCGGCTGGAGCACATCTGCCGGCGCCACAAGCGCCGCCAGCTGCGACGGCGCACCAACAGCTGCGGCGAGAGCCAGCACGAGCGGTGCAGCGACATCTGCCGCTCCAAGAGCAACATCGAGATACGGCGGCGCAAGTCGAGGGAGCGCTATCCCAGTACCAGTGATGGCGACAACGGTAACGACGAAGAGGACGAGGACTCCTGCGAGAACTGCTGCTACCACAAGCGCCAGAAGCAGCGCGTGGTGCAGCGCAAGCGCTCGACGCCCTCGCACAGGTCCAAGGAGCTGCCCGGCAGCGAGAACGAGGGCAATGGATCCCCGAAGAAGATTGAGCACAAGGTGCCCATTGCACGGGCGGAGCAGGAAAGTGCAGGTCAACAACCAACTGAAGAAACAGACAAGAGTCAGGTGCAACCAGCCACACCAACGGCCATCAAGGAGGGAACCTTCATCAAGACCCCTCCGCAGAGCGCCAAGAGCGAGACAGCTGAAGCCATTGAAGCTGACAGCTTGAAGGTGGCTGAGAGTCATGCCATGGAGCTGACGGATGAGGAGCCCGAAGCCGTCAAGTCGGTGACCACGCAAGTGGATGTACACCACGACGCAGAGCAGCAGCTGTCCAAATCGCTTGACGAGGTGCCCGGGGCAGAGCCAGCTGAGAATGGGGCAGATGCCAAGAGAGAATTGAGCGAGGAGGACACCAAGCTGGTGTCCACTGAGGTGGAGCAGATGATCAAAATAGCCGCCACGGCGCTCAGCAGCGAGTCCAAGAGCTCCACGGAGGAAGCGTCTGTGAAGGACAAACTAGAAGAAGAAGAAGCATCAGGGTCAACGAACGATAGGCCCGTGGATAATAATACTTCCAGCGTGGATTTAGAGAAAACCGAAACAGTTCCTTCGAAGCCTTCCGCAACACCCACTGCCAGCAGCCCAAATCCCTCAGCTCCATCAGCGCCCCCTGCTCCTGCTGAGCCGGTTGCCAAGCCAACGGCAGACGAGCAGTCACAGCCAGCTACACCTGAGCCGCCCTCAAAGACCGCAGTGGAGGCTGGTCAAAAAGTGGAGCAGATGGTGGCAGAGCCGAAAAGTGAGGCCAAGCCGTTGCCCCCCTCTACGCCTGCCAAACCACAAGCTGAGCCCGCAAATCCCCACTCCAAGCCACAAGCCACGCAGCCCCAGCAGCCAAAGCAACAAAAGCAACAGGAGGAACAGCAACCACAGCGGGAGCAGGAATCCAGACGCTCTTTCACGCTGCTGCCTTCCGACTCGGCTGATGATGAGCCAGCAGCA
Organism: Drosophila meridionalis; assembly: GCA_035045145.1. NCBI lineage: Eukaryota > Metazoa > Arthropoda > Insecta > Diptera > Drosophilidae > Drosophila > Drosophila meridionalis. Next base: position 5,424,413 of record JAWNPG010000020.1, on the reverse strand, counting down.
GCTGCTGCAGTCGCCTCTGATGAGCCCGTGCGCAAGTCCAGTTTCCAAGTGCTAAAGAGCGATGAGTCCGCTGGTGATCTGGAGGAGTCGCCACGTCCAGCCGTCAGCAGTCAGGTCTTTCAGGTGGTGCACGACGGCACCGCCAGCTCCAAGCTGCCCAGTGCATCGGAGCTGGACAAAGGCGACTATGAGTACGAAGAGTTCGATGATGTCGCCGATGACGACGATGCGGACGATATTGATCCGGAGCACGACAGTGCTCTGCGCAGGTTTTTGAGCACGGGTCGCCATGGCGTTGGTGGCGATATGGGCGTCACCAGCGACGCCACAGCAGCCACTGAAGTCTACGATGGGTTGGCGAACGGACGCAAGCGTCGGCTGAAGAAACGAGTGCGGAGCGGTGCCAAGACGCGCAGCAACTGGAAGCACTCGCAGGAGTCGCGGGAGAGCAATGTAGCGCTGGTCACCGCCAGCAAGGATCAGGACTCCGGCTTCGAGCCGAGTCCACGCGCGGAGCGCACCAAGATACCCACGCCGCGCACTGCCCACACGGCCATGCCGCGGCGCCCCATCTACGCCACCCTGGACGGACGCTCCTGCAGCAGTCGTCTGGAGAACCGCAAGCCCGGGGACAAGGGCGCTTGCGACATGGGCGCCGTCACGCGCTCCATTCAGCGCAACATCCGCAGGTGAGTCGCCGGCGCGGATTCCGGCTAACAGATTCGTCACAATTTAAGTGGCCAACGGCCAAGATTCATTCACTTAAATTAATCACCGGGCAGTTGATGCCGGCCGCCGGAGGGCTGCCTTTTCGGCCGTAGATTTATTTACTTGATGCTTGATTTTAATCAACTTGAATGTCGTCCCGCTGCTGAGTCCAGAGTCCGGCGGAGCATGCAGGCTCTCGTCAGGTCCGCGGATTCGCATTATATCACGCCGCAGCCGCCGTCCATTTAACGTAATCAAAGTGGCGGGCGCCTCAGTCGGGCCGCCTTAAAGTTAATTTAGTTGGGTCCTTAATAGCCTTGGCAACATTTCTCATTTTTTAACGTGGCCGGACCGGGCCGCCATTGTTGTCCACGCCAACAACAAATAAATTGCCCAGCTTCCGGTTGCCATAAAAAGCGCGCTTTAAAGTTATCATAATGCGGTTAAAGGCAATAAACGCGGCATTAATGTCCATTCTCCGTTCTCCACTCTCCGTACTCCATTCTCCACTCTCCACTCTCCGTTCGCCATGTACACGGGCATTAACGATGACCCCGTGACCACAATAGATTAAACAGTAATTGTAACAAGTGCTGCTCATTATCACGCCGTACATGTGTAAGTGTGCGTGTGTTGTGTGATGATGAAAAACTGCATTTTATTGTGGAGCAGAACGATTCGCTCTTATTGTCTGATGTTTTTTATGTTTTTCATGTGTTTTATAATTAAATCTAGTTAGTTTGATTAACTTGCTCGATCGCATTACAATTGAAATTATTGCAATTTAAATTGATGTCCTTCACTTGGAGCTACGACTGAATTCGATGGCTGTATATATAAATATATACTATAAAGCCGTATATTCATTTCACTTGATTAGAAATATATATATTGAATTATGCGTTGGCTGCTTTTGCCATGGGCGCGTTGCTATACAATACTTGTGGAGCTGCGGCGCTACTTTGAAGTCTGCAAATAACAGCATTAAATCCCAGCAATTATTTTTAGCAAATCCGAGTATTAAATTGCAGCGAACTTAGAGACGATAGCTGAGGTATATGCTGTGAGTATATATGTATATACCATAGCTATATAGCTTATCAGTGGAATGAGAATGAAGACTCTGCTCCGTGGACTAACCTCTTTCTTTAAGTTATGCTTGAACTAGCCTTAATTTAGGATAGTTCATTTACCTTTACTTGCGCTGTTTCACACAGCTAAAATAATATTATTTTAACTCTCGCCTGCTTAATTCAGATTAATTTCGATCAATTTCAATCAAAATACCACTTTGATTAATTTTGTTTTCATTTTGCACAGGTTTGCTCTGGGAGAGTATTAAATAGTTGGTTACCTTAGACACGGCCAACTTGTTTGTTACTGCTGATTTATTTTAATTTATACGAACGGCTGAGAATCTCGGTTGCCCCAGGCTCTTGTCATTAGCTGAAATGCTCATTTCCGGCAAAGAGTTACGCATTTTAATTAGGTGGCAACGCCGACCCACCGACCCACCGACCCACCGACCCACCGACCCACCGACCCACCGACCCACCGACCCATCGACCCATCGCCCACCGCTGAGCCATAGGCGGCAACGCCCACCTGCGGCGAGCGCTTTGTTTATGCAAAATATGAAAATAGAACTGGGCCTGCAGTCAAGCAGCCGCCCGGCCCGGGCAGAGGCGGCGCCTTCATTTACAAGACGCTAATGCTAATTGTAAGTGGAATTAACGCAGATTAGCGGGCGAGTTTTTAAGGCGCAGACAGGCACAAACGCAGCGCGGAATTTGTCTCAATCGCTGCCGTTGGCGACCTTGTTCTGGAAATCCTAATGGCGAAAGGATTAAAATGTCGATGCGTACTTGGCTACATGTAATTAAGCTGAAACCTGTGGCTCTCCCACGGCAATGTTTCCCTTTGGGGAATTATATTTCGTTTTTCGCACATACAAGGAGGAGCAGAAGTCAATCGCAGCTGTAATTGTGATTTTGGCGCGATTTGCATAGGCCATAAGAACCGAATTGGGAAACTTAATTAAATTGAAGTAATCACTCTCTTATTAATTTCCATAATCTGCCGCTGCCGTAGCCTATGAATAAATTTCCAGGCATTCGGCCCGGCACAAGTGTAAAAGAAAACGCATTTCATAAATACATAATGTTTTCCACTTGACTTATGAAAATATTTACGCGGCTCGATTGTACGGTTTGCATAAGCCGAACTGAAAGTAACTTTTCCGTTTGTCCATGGAGCGGGGGCAGGCCAATGCAAATATTACGCGGCGTATACGCAATGTTCAGACCAAGTCAAACAGAAGTCGTCTTGCTTACCACGAATAACGAAATTTTTAACAAGTCGGCAGTGTGAGTCAATTAATTCTTGTAAAATACATAAAAAATCCAGCGAAATCCACTCGGGGAGCCAGAAAAAAAATGAAAAAAAAACTGAAAAAAAAAAAAACGAAATAGAAGCAAAACCAAAGCACCCAGTAGAATACTCTGGGCTAGCTGCAGGTTTGGGCTCGGACTGGCGGACAGTTTTGCTAGCAGCGATGCTAACGCCATGAGAAGTGTGTAAATAGAGAATTTTATTTATGTCAGTCGTGTGTTTGTTGTTGTTGTTTTTCTGTTTTTTTTTTCTTTTTGCTTTATTTTTTTTTTTTGTGTACTGTGAACTTTATTTTGTGTTTTTCGTTTTGGCTCCGAAGAGATTAAAATTTTATCTGACGCATAAATTAAACAAATAACTTGCCAGAGCAGAGCATACATACATCGGTGTATGTGCGTGTGTGTGTGTGTGTTTGCTGCTCTGCTTGTGTGCGTGTCCCAACAGCACAGGTGAGATTTGGGATTTATAATGTGCGCTCACGTAATTGACATTGTTAAATATTTGGATTACGTTTTGCCAACACTTGGTCGAACTTTCACTTTTACTTCGTTTTATATATATATATTTTTATATATTTTTTATAAACATTTAATGTTTATTTTTGCCCTGAATCTGTGTTTATCCTTACGTTAGAGTTTAGCAAATGAAATTCGATTATTGTAGAGAAATTTTATCTCTACGATATAAATCTTTAAATATAGTTTTTGAAATAATTTTCTTTGTATATTTCTTTATATTTGTGCTCTGAAATTTCTCTTTATTATTTATGTATTTTTTATTGTCGTCCTCAATTAGCTTTAAAATCGAGAATAAATTCATTTTAATTTGATTATTTTTTCAGGCCATTTTCAATTAGTAACCGAACCGACGGGTTTCAATTTCCGAGCATCAAGTGTGCCGTACATTTTGAGGCACTGTAACGCATTTCGTCCACTTCTAAAGTTGCCCCTCTGGGGATGTGCGTAGCTCTTCAGGCAGCGCACTTCAAACTTTTGAGCACCAGCCTAAAAAACTTAGGCTCCGATGAAAAATGAGGCGAGAAACTTCGCCGTTTTGCCTTTTTCAGAAACCAAATCCGCAGACGAAAGAGCTTTCGCAGAGCTCTGCGCCGCTTATTCGGGCAGTTGGCCCATAGACTCGGGCCATGAATGGATTTTCACCAATTTAGTGGCAAAAAGTCTGTTTCCTTTGGTCAAATACACTATGCGTCAAGCTGCGCATATGTCAGCTCGCAAATGGCAACTGAAGATTTGCACTTCTGTTTGCCTTTGTTTTGTTTTCCATTTCTGTTTTATTGCTTTCTTTCTCTCTTTTTTTCCCGCTTCTGCATACTAAATTGCCGGTGGGTACAAATTTGTTTTTGTTGCTGTTGTTGTTGGCAGTGCAGTTCGTGGAGCGCTTAATTTCTTTGGATTTCGTTGTCACTGCCGTTGTCAACAGTCGGCAGCATCCCAGCATCCCAAGCTCCCCGTGGGCCGTGCTTTCTCTCCATCTACTTTGGTGGCGCGCACTTTTTGCTTGTCACATTTGTGTCACAAACAGGATGCCGCTGGCTGTGGGATGCAGCGGGTGGTGCGGGCGTGACAGTGAGTCGGTCACTGAAAAATGTAGCACACAAAAGCAGCGCGCACAAGAAAATGCAATGAAAGTTGTGCTAAGCGAACGTAAAACGGAAACGGAAATCAGCAGCAGCAACAGCAGCAACACTAAAACCAACGGCAAAAAAAAAATACAAAAATATGCCAAGGACACCGAAGCGCAAACTATGTGCACTAAAAGAAACAAGTAAGAGTGCTCTAGTCGAGACTGCTCGACTAGGGGATACCCTGAGCCCTGTGAGGAGCCAAATATCAAATCATTCTTCGATTTTGTATGCATACATACAAACAACACTTACACACATACATATGCACGCACGCATAAGCGCGAGCTCTGCCAACTGCGCAGTTGACGCAGCGACTGGGCTGCAGCGCTTGGGCTGCAATGTGGGCATTACTATGGGAATTTAATTGTTTAATAACTTTTCTTAGCGATGGACTAAGTGCATAAAACTTTCACAACTTATTAATGGCATTCATACGTGTGTATGTGCCAAAGCACAAGTCTCTAGTATTTGATTTGCGCTTTTTACAAATAGGGGGCTATTGGGGGCGAATGGGGCGTGGCATCCAAAATCTAAAGATAGCGTTATCTCCGTATTCATTACACGCAACTACACAGCAAATTTGAAGTCTTTAGCTCAAAAGATGTACAAACCAAGCCTTAAAAACACATTAAAATTATCGATAAATGCTCATAAAATCGAAATGGAATGAGTTATCGGAAAAATTTTATAAACTTGTGCAGCGTATGGTATTATCGAGTATTCATGTAAAATTTCAAGTCTCTACGTTGCGTACTTACAAATATCTCAGCGTTCACACGGACGGACGGACGGACGGACGGACAGACGGACAGACGGACAGACGGACAGACGGACAGACGGACATGGCTATATCGACTCGTCTTGTCGCGCTGATCAAGAATATATATACTTTATGGGGTGTGGCACGCCTCCTTCTGCCTGTTACATACATTTTCACAAAACCATTATACCCTGATTTCCCATTTTCAATGGGCTCAGGGTATAAAAAAAGGGAGGGATGGCGGTGAGTGTTGGCCATGGCTAAAGCGTGAGGTACAAATAGTTTAGCAAAGGAAACTCGAGCAGGGCATCGAGGCACAGCTGAGTGAAGCCAAAGCGAGGCGTAAAATTGAAAAGCGCTGCGGCAAACGAGCAGCATTGACGAAGGATGAGGACGCGGATGAGGATGAGGATGAAGATGAAGATGAAGACGGCTGCAACTGCTAAATAAATGCCTGAAGAATGGCCAAGTAGCTGTGGCTTTCACTCAGCCTGTTGTGGGGCAGATCAAATACTGGCTGCGCGGCGATTCCTCGTTGAAGGGGCAATTCGTTACGCAGCTTTTGCTTGCCAATGACCACTTTGGCTTGGAGCGGCAGGAAGCGGCACTCATACCTGCCCCAAGGTTTGGGCCGGGGATTTTTAACCCATTTTCAGCCCACTTTCAACCCGTTTCTGTTGCACCGACCAAATTGTTTCGCATAATTTTGTAGCGCAGCCAAGTGGCGAGCAGTGTCAAGCGGCAACTGCATAAATTGCCAGCCAATTCGTGCCACGCACCGCCCCCCGCCCCCGGACCGTACCCGTACAACTCAATGCATAAACAAGCTTAGGACGCTGCGCTGAGTGCTCTCCACAAATTTGCTCAGTTTTTGGGCAAATGCATTTGCCGGGGTCGCTGCGGCGCTCGATTTGCAAAGTTTCGAGTGCGCTCGCAGGCGGAATGCTGCGAGATCTTTAAGCATGGCCGGGCCGGAGCCGGGCTCGAAAATTTGCTTAGTTTTAATAAAATTTGTCAATAATTTTTTATGCCTCGGCTCGACTTCTGCAGGCTTTAATTTCGACTCCGTTTTATGTGCTCTCGTTCAATTATTAATAGAATTTCTTTTTTTGCTCACGCACTTTAGTATTTCTGAATTTTTAATAACACGCCGCGTTTTATTGTGTGCGCGGATTGTGCGCAATGTGCGCGTCCTGCTGGGGGCCTGTGCCTGGGCTTGGGGCTGTGTCAGGTGCAGGCAAAGGCACAGCAGGCGCGGCCTTTGTTCGGCTGGCGAAATATCAAAATGACAATTTGTATACACTGGCAAACATTTATTTTATTTTTATGTGCTGCGCTCGCTGACAAAGGCTGATGGAATAGAGTAGAGACAATGCTGCGCTTTTTGGGTCTAGTTGCCATAGCGCCGCATTTCAATGCTTTCGTACTTAACATATATTTGCAGATACTACATGGAGCGCAAGATCTTCCAGCATCTGCTGGAGCTCAAGTCGCTGCAAATACGGTCCAACAAGCTCAACGAGGCGGTGCTGGTGAAGCGTGCCGTTGACGACTATCACAAATCGTGCGTGCTGCTGGGCGGCGAAACTGGGACAAGGCTCAGGCGTTACAATTTCAGTGAATATACGTTCAAGAATTTTGAGCTGTTTCTCTACGAGACGCTGAAGGGGCTGCAGAAGCCGGGCACCAACAACTTCCAGAACATCAATGAGGTCTACGAGGAGGTAAATGGCTCAGCATACACAGATATATACCTTTGTACACCAAAACTCTAACGATTCGTTTATTTGCAGGCGGAGCGGCGACTGAGCCCCGATTATAATGCCTATGAAAAGGCGCTGCACTGCACCACCAAGACGCACCGCTGCCTTCACGCGGCCCACGCCTACACGGGCATACCCTGCGCCGCCTACAGTAAGTCAATGTCGAGAGCGGGAGGTGCTGGAGGCGCTTGAGGGCTTTGTCCCTAAGCATTTCTCAAAAAGCGTGAAAAATGACGCCAGCCAAGCGCCAAAGAGACAGCCTAACAGCCGAGCAGTCTCACAGTCAGCCGGTCTTCCGGTCAGTCGCATCAGTTGGCCACGAGCTGTTACAGTTTCGCCACTTTGCTGCTGGCTTTTGAGTGGGTCAAGCGGATGGCCAGCACTCGAATGCCAGCCGAAGGCTGGGCTCCGCTCACGGACGCCAAATGCGTCGGGCTATAAAATAAATCCTAATTACGAGCAGTTTATTCATTTGGCCGGGCAGCCAAGCGCCGAGAGCCAAGCGAATTAAAAATCTTTCCCTTTCCCAACCACTTTTTTTTTTATTATAATAACTTCTATGCGACGCAAACACGGACGCCGACGCTGACTCGGGCCAAAGGATGCGTCCGGCTTATGCCAAATTAAAAACGCATTCATTTCGCAGCTGCTACGACAACGCCAGTTGCTGTACGCCGTACGCTGTTTATGTGTACACCACTTATTTCAAGCGCCTGAGACCCAGTCAACAGCAATCCCGCCTAATCCGCTAAAATGGGATTTGAGCGACGGGTTACAACGAGCGCGTGGAACATCTTCATGGCAATTGGCATTCCCGCATTCTCGCTGAAATGTTTGCGCGTTTGGCTTCATTTTCTTATTACACTCCTCCCATTGAATGCAATTTCGCAGAGTGTCCTCGCAGCTAGCTGTCACCTGACACATAGCTGGCCCGGGCGCCGAGCTGCAAAGGCCAGCGAGGAATGCAACCAGGCAGCTGTCCAGTTGACGCTGGCAGCTGCAATTCATCTCGAGTGCGCTCATAAAAATGGCATCCACTTAATTAGGCTGATCGCAGCAGATCATTAATCTAAAGCTTCAACTAACTCTGCTCTCTCTCTCTCTCTCTCTCTCTCTCTCTCTCTCTCTCTCTCTGGCAGTTCCAATGATGAATCACCACACGATGCCCAAGTTTGGCTTTGGACAGTACAAAAAGGCCGGCAGCGTTAGCAGTTTTTATTTGCCAAAAATTCTAACCAGTGGCCGCGCCTCGAGCGGCCGAGCCGGAGCTGGCGCTGGCATGGACGTGGGCGTCGGCGTCGATGTCGGCTTCGGCGGCAGCGGCAAATGCAGCCACAAAGTTGCTCTGGAGTTGTCGCACGGAAAGAGCAAACAACTAATTTCACTGCCAGCGAATAAGTTGGACAGCAATAAACGCTACTATGTGACGTTCACAGTTAAGGATTCTCCCGGGCAGTTTGCCACTAGCGAGGCGCATAAACTGAACCACCAACACCACCAGCACCACCACCAACAACAACAACAGCAGCAGCAGCAGCAGAAACAACAGCAATCAAGCTGCGCTGCCAGCGACCCGAATCCAATGTAGCATGCGGCGTATACGTAATGTGAGACAGCTTCAGCCGCGGGCGTTGCCATCTGTGGTCTGACGCTATATTACCCATACGCAGTGTGCGCCGCGCCGCTGCAGCACCAAGCAACACGCATCAAACATCAGAATCAGCATCTGCAGCAGCAGCAGCAGCAGCGCTGCGCCAAATGCATTAAAACAATGCGACATTTCTGCTCGCTTTTTTTTTACTCTATTTTGTGTTTTCTGTTTTTATTTTCTCTGTTTTTTTGTTTCTGTTTTTTTTTTCTGTCTTTTTTTTGTGTTTTTCTTCTTTGAGACCGCCCGCTGTCCAACGGTTTTTGTTGTATGTTGGCTTTTTGTTTGTGCCTTTTGTTGGTGTTGTTGCCTTTGGGTTTGTTTGTGTCCTGCGCTCGCTTCCTGAGTTGTTTTTGCTGCTTTGCTGCACTTTAAGATGGCCAACTGCTGATAATGGATGATGGCGCTGCGCTGCGCTCTGCTGCGACTGTCAGTTGACGTTGTCACGCCAGCAGCGTTCGCGGCAACAGCAGCTTGAATTACTTATACAGTCAGCCCCCCGACAACCTCCCCCGTCTCCCCTCTCTCCCCTTCCATCGCCCCTCGCGCCCTTCAGTTCAGTTCTGTTTTGTTTGCAATACGGCTGTTGTTGCGCTTTTATTTCAGTTTTTCATTATCATCGTTGTTTTTTTTTTCTTTTTTAGATGTTGCTATTGCTATTGCTGTGTACGCTGCTAATGCCACAGATAAGCGTTGTTATTAACGCTCGGCTTACCAGCACGACGCAGCAGCAGCAGCAGCAACAGCAGCGAACATGAGGAGTCGACACACAGTCCTGGCTTGCCTCGCCTCGGTTCAGTTCGTCTGGTGCTTGAAAGCGACAGCAGCGCTGAATGAATAAATGTAAAATATGTACCGTGCATTTCTTTGGCATCTCAGCGTTTTTCACTTTATTTCGAATTTTATTTACTTGTCTGCTTGCGCGTCCCATTCAAGCTGCTTGCTTTCTATACTCTAACCCTTGGCGAAAGTAGAGAGTTGAGCTTATTGCATAGTTAGGGACAGACAGCTTCAGTAGATTAAGATATAGATAGGATCAGCACTTCAAATGACCTCGAGTACCTCTCTATTAACAGCGGATAATACAGACATCAGCCCCGTGTTTCACTTGGTGTAGGTATCTCCACGTCGTTCAGTTGACGCTTGCACAACTGCTGCGTCTGCATCCACTTTGCATCGGGTGCATTGTAAATGGATAATAATTGCATTCAGCATAAAAAGTTCAGATTTGCAAATTGTGTTAGGCAACAAACAGAGAAACAAAACTAAATACATTCGCTTCACAGAAAAATACATAAATAAAATATATATATACATAAAAATTATGAAAAAAGAAGCAACCTTATCGCATTAAAGAGTTTACATTTAGATTTAAGGCAGCTGTTGCAAATAAAAGTTGAAAATGTCCAAATTTAAGCATGTTTTGATTCCTCACACAGAGACACACACATATACACATACTCACCCACAAAGTGCGAGGAGAGGAAAAACACAGAAAACACAATAAGCGACCGCCAAAACAATTTTGCCTGTCATGTCCTTGGCATAGATTTGCGGAGCAACTCGTCGCTTGAGCTGATTGCTCCCTTAGCAAGCACCTGGCAGAACACGACAGCCCCGCTTCAGCCACTGACTGACTGGCAGCCCGTCAGTGAACAAAAAACGAGACGACTTTTACAGGATGTTCGGCATATCTGCAGCCACTGCAAGCCCGACAAATTTAAGCTGCGGCCAGCGCCTGCTGCCTGGCACCCGGCGCCTGGCACCTGGCACCTGGCACCTGGCCATACACCCGTAGACATTGATGTGGTGCTGATTGGAATTGTGATTGTTATGGCTGGCATGTGTGTGGCGAGAGCAGGCATTGAACGTGCGGCTTCAACTCTTTTAAAGGCTTCGTCAACAAGAGAACTCAATTATTGCAGCTCTGCAATGGAGACGGCATGTTGGACCAGTCCCCAGTGGCAGATGCTCGCCAGACTAAGTGATTTCACAGCCGGCAGAGGCAGTTATGCTGTGACGAGCCGCCATTTAGTCGTAGCATTAATATTTCAACAGTTATGTTCTGACTAAGCAGGCCTTTGTGTATGCTAAATGCCTCAAGATCAGGCCAGCTAAGCGTCATCCCATTCGTCCATCAGCTTTACGTCTAAGCACGGCCTGTCGCCGGATGCCACGCGAGCAACTGGTCAGCGAATCGCCCACAAAACCAACTCCAGTTCGCGTCTGCAATGAGGACGTTTCGATTTACGCGAAAATCCCTGGATTTAGCTGGCATTAGTTTTTCCTCACTCTCTCTTTCCCTCTCTTCTCTCTCCCATCCATTCAGACTCAACAAATAATTCGTGCATTTGCATGCGGCAAATTTCCATGAATAAGCGAACAACAAAAGTTAAATGAAAAAATCTAGTTAGTTATAAAATATGTTTAAATTATGTATTATTATTTATTAATTGAAATGAATGTTTAAATGATAAAACTGCCCCTTGTTAATGGTTTATTTTAATATGACATTTATTGAATTTTTCTCAGGTGTTCGACCAATGGTTGTTTTAAATGCAACTCCAATTATTATTTATAGACTATATAAAATAAGCGTTTGCTCATTATTTTCCTGCTTAATGTTTTATTGATAAACACAACAATGATTTATCAATCAAAACTCGTTTAAATTTGTAGAATTGATTCTATTTCATGTAATAACATTTTGAAGTTATGAGTTGCGGTAAGCAGAAAATATAAGTCAACAGGAAGTGAATTGAAAATCAAATCTATAAAGAAGCTGAATGAAAACTTAGCTCAGAAATTTTAGAATTTTACCTGAAGAGCTTAAATCAATCCGTATTTGGGTAGCAAAAATTGATATATGCAATAAGAGGTAAAGTTCGAAGATTCAAATTATATATTATCTTTAGCTGAAGGTAAGTGCCGGACCGTGTAACTTTCATCTCCTTGGCTAACGGATACAAATCTAAATTTTATTTATTTAAATTTTATTTACCAATAGCAAATTAGAGGAATATTTATATATGAAACTTACAAATAAAATGTAATTAAAACAAAAATATATATACACGTATTCAGTGAAATTTAGAAAGATTTCAGATATACGAGGCTCCAACAAACTTATCATGGGATATCTTAACACTTTATCGGCTTTCTCTCAGAACTCTCTATTCAAGTCAATACGAGCAACTGTGTTCAAGACAAAGTTATTCACCAGCATCGAAGATACCTACCTTGGTAACATATTCTACATTATTATTTGTACTATTTACTTTAAGTAATTTTAAATTTTTGATCTCAGTTATGATCCAATCGAAATATCTTCATGTTCTCTTGAGTTTGTTATCTTTTTGTATCTGCCACTCACTTCTAGCTGTAAGTTAGTGCATTTTATTTTATTTACTGCATAGTTTTTTCATCCAATAACCATTCCAGACTGTTACCTAATTGCATCTCAAGCACTTATATTAATGCTTTTGGATAACCCATTGAACTGGCCCCGAGCTAAAAAGTTGTGTCCGAAAGCAAAATACGCAATGCAATTTAGGAAACTGGTATTAAATTGTGTGAACTGCAGTTGGAAAGTTCGCAAGGAGAGTTGGCTTCAGATTTCATTGACTCCTTCGCTGGGAATGTGCTGCCAAGTGTTTTAATCTCAAGAGCAAGCCAACTTGCAAGCCATTCAAGTGAAGCTGTGCTGGCCAACTTGCCGTGTAAATTAATGAAGGCCGACTAAGCTGACCGCCTTTGTGTTGTTTCGATTACTTGCCGCTGGGCTGCCAGAGCGGGGCGGGGCGCAGGGGCTGGATGCACTTGGGACTAAAGTTAATGGGAGCAAGTGCTAAAGTTTCTGCAAGTCCGGTGGCAAGTGCAATGGATGTTTAAAAGGATTTTCGGAGTATTAATCTCACTTAGCCAGCTGGCTGTTCGTCTGGACTGGCATCAGTTTGCAGTTTGATGTTGGCCTGAAAGTGCTTAATTGTAATTGATTTGAATTGGAAGAATTACAATCTTCGGTGATTTTTTTTTTTTTAATTCAGTTTATTAAGTATTCATTTATATTATTAACACACTCAGTAGTTTCGGCTTAATTGTAAAATATATTTACCATTTACCATTTAATTTAAATTTGTATCTTCTGTAGTACTAACCTCGTCTTAAAAGTAATCAGTTTAGTTTTGCAATATCTTCAGAGAAAGACAGAGAGAGAGTTTAGGGAAGGTAGCTGAGAGGAGTACAAGAGACAGTTGCTGAATGCATTACATGTGCAAGGACTCCTGCTCTCGCCTCGATTCACTTTTGATCTATGTGGTATAATTTTAATTCGTTTTATTACGCATACGCAGTGTATATTTTGCTAGGCTGCTATTTTGTTTTGTTTTGCATATCTGATATTCACATTCACATTCACATTCAAATACACAAATATCTATGTACGTACGTCTGTTCGCATGAATTCTGCTGTATTTAAATTTTATGTATTTTAGTCGATTATTTTAGTTATTTATAACATTTACATACAATGAATTAATTTGTATTATTGTAGCCGTTGCCATTTATCTGCCAACGGTAGTTGTTGCTCCTGTTGCACTTCTTCTTATTGTTGTTGTTGTTGTTGTTATTTGAGTTAAATTTGTGGCTGCGCTGGCTTGTAAGTCTGTAATTTATTTAACATTTATTCATTATGCACTCGAAGTTTTCGCTCACTTTATTTTCGGCCTGCCTTTGTTATGGTAATAGAATATTCATGAATGTGTATAAATATATTAATATATATATATCCATATAGTTAACAGCAGCCTCTAAGAGTATATGAACAGCTCGTGCCCGCTGTGCTATAATTTCAGCCAGTTCGACATTCTCATTTAAGTTAAAAAGAATTTTCCTGTGTGCCGACGCTTCCGGCTGCTGGCTAAGACTGACGTTTAATGCTTAACGATTTTGATATTGATTCTGTTGCTATAAATTCTTGATCTGGCTGTCGAATTACGAGTACATAACATTCATAAGTGGCTAATAAATTCAAAGTGTTTGCAAATGTGAGCAACTTTGGGCTATCTCGAGATCGGCTATATTCATATATAGAACACTCTCCCATAAACCTTTCTACAAATTGCTCGCATCTGCGTGCCATTTGACCTTAGTACTTAGCTAACTGCTTACTTAATTTTGATGAGATTTGATTTAGCTTTCGGCTCTCGTCTGCTTCTCGTTTTTTTTGGTTTTTGGTTTTTGACTTCTTGCTTTGCTCTTTGAGTTTAATTACAATTTGAATACTTGAATTAGACACAGACACACAATTGGCCCAAGCGACTGAGCCTGGCCTTGTTTATAACTAGTTTAATAACTGAATTATTTATTATAATTACATTTAGAATTTAACATTTAAATGCGGTTTGATTCATGACTCGCCCTTATCTATGTACAGTTGATGGCGCATGCTGCATTCGCTCCCTATTCTAGTTGTTAAATGTGTATAAAAATGTGTGGGTGTGTGTGAGTGTGCGGTTGTTTGTGTGTGTGTTCGTGTGTGTGGGCGTGTGTATGAGTATTTAATAATATTTACAATATTAATGTTTTGATTTCAGTTACAAGATTGCAGTGTATTTATAGAGTGGTTTTGGTTTTTGGTTTCATTTTGTTTTTGATTTTTCATTTGCATTTCGTCTGACACTTATACAAAAAGGAGCTTATCCCACGTATATGATAGACACACTCACAAACACACATATAAACATGAATTTATATGCATGCATGCACGTGCTATTACCTTTGACATTAATATATTTAAATTTAGGCTAAAAATTTACAGCTAGGTAAAACAAGATGGCCATCAATAATATTTTTCCTATTGAACGACTGAAGCGACGTCTGAAGTCGCCGAGCTCGTTTCTCTTTCCTTGGGCTATGGGCGTGGCTATGTTTGTGTGTTGCGGTAGATATTAATACATTTTACAATTACTTCAGCGTTGGATCCAGAGTCGTAAATTCCAATTCGCCGCGCGGCAATATCAGATCTGGGTCTGCAATATACACTTTGGTTGGTTGGCATAAAACAAAATCAACAACAATGGCGAGAGCGTGTAGATGTGCGTGAGTGTGTGTGGGTGTGATAAAATTATAAATGAATAATGCGCAAGTGTAAGTATGTTTGTGAGTGAGTGAACGAGAGAGTGAGAGTGAGTCGAAAGAAAAACAAAAGTACAATTTGTGTTTACCGATTAGTTTGGCTTGTTTCATTGTTTCTAGTATTATTATTATTATTATTATTATTATTATGGTTTGGTTTTATTTTCTGCTTTGCTGAAATTTACAGCACTTGCAAAATGACATCATATAACAGTTGCAAATTGTTTTGGCAGCAAATGAAAAATGAATAAAAGAAAAAAAAGATATCGTAACTATTAGCAAATATCAAAAGCGTGACCAACTGTGCGCCGATAAGAGCAACAACCAAGCAAAAAAACAAAACAAAAACAATAACAACAACAACAGCAACAACAACAACAACAACAGCAACAACAACATCAAGAGCAGCAGCGGCAGCGGCAGCGACATATAAATATTAATATTCCCCCAAACACCGGCGAAGAGACCAGCTGGCTCGTAAATATAAAATAATTCAACAATTTCTTAATTTTTATCGCACATTTATGTCCGATTTCATTTTATTGCGCCGCCCGCCCGCACACACATTAAGTTAGTTTGAGTTTTGGGTCAAGTGAAACCGAAGCGCCATCTAGCGCTGGTGGTTGGTAGCGTTGTTTACGATTTTGCAGTTTGTTATTTGAGGTTCGCACTGTCAGAGCGCCCTGTGTTATATTTTATTATTATCGCCTTTTATGTCACATTTGTGCGGCGTCTTTGAGTCATAAAGACGCACAAACTAAAGCAGCCTGCAAATGGCGTCACACTTTGTATATATATATGTATGCGTGTGTGAGAGTGTGCGTGTCTGTGGCCTTTCACGTTTACTTTCACGCCATGCCTGGCAGCATTAAAAATGTCAAAAGTTGCAAAAATGTTGCCAGCTGTGGGACTCAAAGGCAAATAGAGCAAGCGGAGCGGAAGTGCGGCGACAAATGAATGAGCGTTGACATTGAAGTGGTAGAGAGTAACCCGGCCTGGCTCTGAGAGATGCGTGTGTCAGCATAGGCCGCATCAACAATGTTGCCAAAGCAAATTGTGCGGCAGTTCGTGTGGCTGGCCCACACACATCAAAGTTGATGCCCAAACGCCCCAGGCCCAAGGCAGCCAAAGCACATCCACAGCCATCGCCTTTTTACAGCATGCTTTAAGGCGCCTTTAAGCGAGCAACGCTGCAACAAATGATGACTCTTAGTCGGCGTGAGCGAGCATCTATTTCACTGGCTGCCATTGCGGGCCCAGTCTCAACATTGTCTAATTAGACGAGTGCCAGTGAAGTGTACAAGAGCTCAAAAACAAGCCAACACACACACGCACACACACACAGTCAAAGATGCTTCGCTCTCTTTCTCTTTCTCTGTCTATGGGTGTGTGCGGCAGCTGGAAAGCAAAGGCTCAAGGACAGCTACACAAATGTTACCCAGTTGGCGGGCGAAGCGACTCATGACAAACAAAACAAACGTCCACACAGCACAACAACAACAACAACAAGCGTAAGACAAAAAGTCGAGCAAAGCAAAATGAATGTTGCAGCATGAAATCAAACAAATGTGCACAAAAAAAGCATACGCAAAAACAAACACTTAAATATATACACACACACATACACATACACCCACCCACACACACACAGACTCATACTGGCACAACAGTGTATGTCAGCTGAAAAAGTCAAACGTATTTGCCTGCGCTCGAGGTTCGCTGAATATGAAGAAAACACGCGCTTAACTCACCCAAGCAGCCCCCGCAGCAGCACAGCAGCCCATCAGCCCATCACCTGGCCCACCTCTCATTCAATTTGCGACGTGGGCGCCACCTAGCGGGAGCGTATGCAATTAAAAATGTTGGCTAATGACAACAGCAGCAGTCGGTGAATGCTGACAGCCATAGGGGCTATGTACTATACACATACACACACCCACACACACATATCCACACACACACACACATGAGTAGCTCACTTTCTGCACTTGAATTAGTGCGCTCTAAGTGCTATCTCCGAGTCTGAGTCTAAGTTATGCACTATGCGCCGTCAGAGTACATAAGTGCACAGCAGAAGTTTGGCAGAGCCGATGCAAGAGAGCAGCCGATGAGCAAAGGCAGACGATAATCTTGTATAAGTTAAAGCCGTAAGGAGTCTTAAGAAAGAGCAGTAAGCCAGACGAAAATTGAATTAGATGGAGTACGAATAAGCAAAGAATCTGATATTAATAATATTAAGAAGTCAAAGATTGTTGTATTTATAAGTGAAGTTTGTAAACAGAAATTAACTGGGCAATAAATGGCGATAATATTTGAAAGAGCTATAGAATAATATAATTGAATTAATATGGCATGTAACTGGATCTAATACTCATATTGCGATTTACCTCTCTTTATCATCTATTTTCTGACATATTTCTTATATCATCTCACATTATTTCTTGTATATTATGTAAGTAGATTTGGTTCCTGTACTGAAATATATGATTCTTTATATAATCTTTTATATAACTTATTTTCCTCTGATCTCTTGCAAATTATGTAAATAGATCTAGTTCTCATACTGTTTTTATAAATATCTGATATGTCCATCTAGTTCTTATACTTTTCTTTCTATATATTTTCTATGATCTATTTTCTATAATATGTTTCTCCTTTTATCTCTTGTATATCATGTAATAGATCCAGTTATCATATTGCGATTTACCTCTGTTTACGTATCTTTTATATCATCTGTTTTTTCGTTATCTTTTTCATGTTATATATAAATAGATCTGGTTCTCATATTGAGATATATGATTCTTTATATGATCTCTTATAAAAACTTGTTTCTTTCATCTGTCTGTCATCATTCTCATATCATATACTATTATCTCCTGCATATTACGTATTTAGATATAGATCTCAAATTGTTTATCATTTATTTATATACCTTCTATCATCTTTCTCATATCACATCTACCTTTGTTAATCCACATAATAATTGCCAAAGAAAGTAAAATTAAATATGCTTTGACTTTCTAATTGCGTCTTACGCAGTATTTAATTTTTTTTTTTTTTTTTTTTTTTTTAACTTGAGGGTATTTTATCAAGAGGAACTTTAAACAGTTTCAGCAGTTCTTGCACCGCCTTTGCGCAGTTCAGTCTGACTTTGGCACTTGTTAGTGTCTTGTAAGCAAGAAGAAGTCAACTTGTTTTATGTCTGCATAAGAGGGCCACGTTAGGGGCGCTGTGCAAACACGCTTGCAGCGGCATACGCTTGACAGTCAAATGTAAGAGGCAGCGTGGCATGTCGCAGCTGGCAGCCTGGGGCGCCTATAAATTAAAACTTGTCAGACATGCGAAGCATCAGAATTTATGAAAAAGAAAATATAAGAAAACGAATATAATAAAGAGAAAGCGGAAAAAGCTGCAAATTAAATCGTTGACAAAATCAAATGTGGCTAATTTGTGAGCTTTGCGCGAGCACAGGAGGAGAGCGCCAAAGGGCGGCTGGATATTAAATTAAAAATAATATCACGTATACGTCACATCTGCCCATTAAATAATATTTGCATTTGCCATGTTGACATACTGCCATGTTGTGTGCGTATGTACGTCTGTGCGTGTGTGTGTGAGCGCGTACATGCGCGCGTATTTGTGCCTTTTAATTTAGTGCTTTTGCAATATATAATTGAAATTTATGCAATTCAAAGTAAAAACAAAGTATACAAGAGCTCGCAAAATAAACAGAGCGAGCAACATATTCTGCAAATTTGTTTGCTGCACTCTCCGAGCGTGCAAAATACGAGCACTAGATATGAGCAAGTATTTGCATATAACTTTGCCAGCTGCCTGTGTTCAACATGTCCAAAGGGCTTTGTCGACGCACACACTCACATACACTCACACACACACGCACGCAGACGCAGATACAAATTCCGATGCAGTGACTACACAACGACCTCAGTCGATAGAGCCAGGCACAGTGGAAGCGCAGGCTAAGGAGCGATAAAAGAGAACATGAACTTCATATTCCAATTGAAGAAGATTTTATATATCGTTAGCTGAAACACTAAAGAAAGCTGAAGCTCTTGTATCAACTATTGCAGCTTGTAGATATTGAGTAAAGCTCTTGAATATTTTTTAAGCTCTTTTAACATTCAAAATGTGCAATTTTGTTCTAGAGTCAGAATCTATCGTGTACATTTAAGCCCTTATCAGTTCTTAGCAAGACAATGCCAAGCATTTCAATATTCGACTATAAATCTGAACAGCATTTCAAGTGCTTGTGCAGCTCTGTCCTAATATGCTCGGAGAAGAGCTAAAGGGTCCTACAGTGGCTTTGCAGTTACAGTCCTGCAGTTGCCTGCTGCATTTGTCCTTTTTAAATACAATATTTAACATGCGAGTGCGCCATTGTCCTGTCACTTGTGTTGTGCTGTTGCCTTTATTCCTGTTGTTGTCATTTGCATTGGCTTATGACCAACTGTACGACTTGACATAAAACATCTAACAAAAGCCGTTCTGAGGAGCTCTTCACTAAAACGTAAATCTTGAATTTTGTGACAATGTCTGTTGCTTTAATTGTTCGAAAAATGCTTATTATAGCCCCCGATTAGTGTTGAGCAAGAGCAAATAACTGCAATCAATTTTAACCAGAGTAAAAGGCTAAAAGAGTTTTAATTTGCGAGTCTCCTGCTCGACCGTGGTCCAGCTGTCGCAGATGCTGCAACAATTACGGTTCCTTTTTGGCAACAGAAATACAATCAGCAATTGCCAAAATACCCTCAATTAAAAGAAATTTGTGGCTTTGTAGTGCAATTTACACAATAAAGAGAAAATGCCAGAGACAGAATCATCAGCAAAAGACACAGACGAATCGAAAATTTCAGACCACAAGAGCTGCAACACGACGACCAAATACTCTGTGCTGAGTGCAAGAGAAAATTAGATTAGATTATATTTGATTAAAAATTTCATTCCAAATGCTCTTAAGAATATTGAAATGATATAAAAAGCAATACTTTCAAAATTTTTGTTTAATGAATAGCAGATCCCAGTCACTCTTTTGCAGGGTATGCAAAAGTGAGGAATGCATGAGCGAAGTGTGGAGATGAGAGATGTGACTTAAATTGTGAAATCAAGCAGTTTTTGTGCTTTCATTTGAATCCCGATACTCAAAAGTATATTTGAGAAGTCTTTTGCTCGACTTAGAACTTGATGAGTCGTCGTGTGCAGGTGCGCAGTGTGGGACGAGCCAGCCACAGCTAGAACTCAATCTGTTGCTCCCGTTGAAGTTGTGCAGTGTGTATGTGTGAGTGTTGTAGTAATTGTTTTTGTTTCTTTGCTATGGTTCTTGCTTTTCGGGTTGCTGCACAGATTTTGTTGTATAAAATTCAGTTTGCATACATTCAGGCGGCCAGGCGGCTGCATTGGCAGCCGTTGCACAGAGCTTTGCTGCAGCCGGGTGGCGCATGGCCACGACCACGTCCGACATTGTGGCCGAGTGAAGTGGGGCAACAGCTCGGTGGTAGCGGCTAGTCGGCTGGCTGGCAGTAACAAGCAAAGGTAGCAGCACGTCGCCTAGGATGGGTTAGCGGTAACAGTGTTTGAATGCATCGTTAGTGGTGACACAGATAGCGGAGGGTGGAGGGTAGACGGGGTAGTAAGTACAGTAGTAAAAGGTTGGTGAAAATTGCAATTTTACGAAAGAATCTCTGTGCACTACATTGCTTTAAGTATTATTCAAGGTATTTAAACCCTCAACTCTAAAACTCAACTATGTTATTTGGTGATGAGCTAAGAACGACCAACAGAACAGGACAGGTTCATAGAGAGCGAGCAAGAGGGGTAGAGCTATGAGAGTGAGAGAGTTAGTTCCTTACAGAAGGGAAATTTGAAGAGAGCTATTTCTAAAATACAGTCGGGACCCCCAGCAGCTACAATGTAAGTACATACTGGGTGTGGACGTGTTGTGAGTGTGCTTATGCTTCAAGTGCGGCTCTACAAAGTTGAATATGTTAAATGAGTCACTTGAAATGAAAAATTAAATGGTTTCGATGTACACTATTAGAAAATATGATGTTATAAGCTACTTAGCAAATCAAAAAAACGCCAATTATATCTTTTTGAATTATATATTATAAATTATTTTCAGTTTGGTTGAGAGTTAAATGCCATCAGCATTAAATAATATCATTGAAGTGTGTATAAGTGAATTGGTGAGTGTATAAGTGTGTGTGTGTGGGTGTGGGCGTGTGTCTGTGGAAATGGCACAAGTGCACACTGTTAACCACAAATAATATATACACAGGCGCTTAGTCTATTGCAGTCAATTTACAACTAATTAAATGTAAACTCACATGCATTTGAAGCTATTAAAATTAATTTTGGAAAATATTGGAAATTAAAATCGAATGAAATGAGAGATAGATTTGGCGCTGGACTAGAATTTCTAGCCGCATTTGCATTTTATTAATTTGATTTCCCATCGAGTGCTGATATTCGGCTAATTAACATAAATATAGGTCATAGTCTTACTCATTATAATTGTATATTAATACGTATTTGCACGGGCGATGCGAGTGCGTGAATAACTAAAAAGTATTTACAGTATTTCGAACAGATTAACTCAATTGCAGCAATCAATCAATTAAAGCTATAAATACGACTAATTATAGGTGCGATTGCAAACAGAACTCAAGAGGTAAAGAGCAAACCGAGTGGATGCAGAAGAGAGCTAATTACGGTAAACATACAATAAATTATAATTGCAGAAGGAGTCGGATACAGGAGTAGATTTATGCTACTGCTACTGGCTACAGTTTGTTGAGTATAGATTTTGGAATAGTACCGTTTAGACTGGGCTGCGCGTACTGAATGAAGCTCTCGGAGATGTAGTGATGTGGTCCGCCGACGCCCACTATTCCGCCGACGCCGCCGACACCGCTGCCGCCGCCCGGGGCGCCCATGGCTCCAGCACCGTGGCACAGGTGCGCGTTGGCAGGTGTGATTCGGGCACGTATCTCTGCTGCCCGGCCGCCGCCCTCCTCCAGCTCGTTCAGTTCGTCCTCCTCAATGTACATCGAGGGTACATCGTTGCGTGCCGGCCTGTGGGAAATGAAACAAAAAGAAAAACAGTTCGCTCAAAATCTATTAATAAATTTTTTAAAACACATTCGCCCAAAGAGGTATGCCCGGCAACAGAACAACTTTCAAATAGTTCCCTGGACGAGGGCCACTTGTTTTGCGTGCGCTGCGACAAGTTTGTTCGGAACTAAGGCAACTCAACCTAAGCGACAGGTCAACAGAAACAACAGCCGGGAGCTCACCTGGGTCACCTGGGATCAACTGCTGCCATTTTTCCAGCCGTATCATATTTTCACGTTGCACGTGGCGTATACGCAATATGCGATGGCCGGGGCAAATCGCATTTTGCTGGGGCAAATTTCAATCTGCTCTCTCCCTGATCTGCCGTAATTCATTTTGCACCATGGCGCATGTGCTAATTAAATCCAATACGCGCTTATCAGTTAAAACTGGACGCACACACCAGTCAGAGTGTGTGTGTGTGTGAGAGTGTGAGTGTGTGTGTGTTCAAATATTTGCAGTATGACTTGACATAAAAGGCAAATCGCTAAAATTTATGCTGTGGCGCACGTGAGAACTAAGAGAGGTGAGTGAGGCAATGGGTTGATTAACCCAGTAAAATTTTAAATCATTTGATCTGCTGATATGTGCAGCAGTTGCTGTGATAGAAGAGACAGACTATATAAGATATATATATTTATATATAATTAAATTCGACTCGCCATTGCAATATTTAAGAGGAGTATTTAATGACCCGCATTCCCAATCAACTTTTTAAAAAGTTTCTGCATCGTAATTAATATTCTCCCTCTCGAGCTGGCTTTGATTCTGTTGACTCGAGTGGCATTGCCGAGGTACGCGCACATGCGGCTGGCAGGTGGAGCGATAATCAGGCGTCAGATACGATTAAGTGACAGTACAAATATGGCACGATGGCAAATCGATGGAAGCAGCTAACCAAAGCTGAGCACTCGCTCACTCACACAGCGAGCTCCAATGGCATTGAGAGTTTGTCTTTCATTAGACAGGCAGAGGCTTCAGCCTGGGCCGCAGCTGACAGTTGACAGAGTCTGATAACTATGGGTGGGAGTGAAAAAGAGAGACAGAGAGAAAGAAAGAGATAGACAGGCAGCCAGGCAGGTTAAGCAGCTGCTTAATTATCTACTCTTTGCCGTGCGACCCATTCAAAGTTAACGCTGATTTCTTATCTTAAATGAAACTTGCTTGGCGCTGCGACAGTGCTGGGCTGGCTTCTCTTTCCGGAGCACACAGGACACCAACACAAACACACACACACACATAAAGGCCAGGGCTAGCGTCGTTCATTTCGATTCTTTTCTCTTGGCCTTTTGTGGCCCGTAGTCAGGTGCAGGTTTAATTAATTTAATTACAGTCTAAGCATAATTTAGTGGGCAGCTGCGTGCTCTTTGTTTAGCCCGGACCACCGACGAATGGCTTCGGGTCTATTGCTGCGGGCTAATCGATTCAGCCAATGTTTAATGAGCCCGTCGGAAGCTGCTGCCAATTGTGCTTGAGCGAACTTTAAAGACCTAAAAGTGAGAGGCAGCTGTGCAGCTTGATATGCACTCGCTTCTTGCAACTGACGTGACTCTTAATTGTGTGTAATCAGAAAGGGGTCAGTGAAATATGTTACAATTATTTATGCCGCCTTTACTTGGCCTTCTGCCCACGTGAGGCACATAAATAATGCTGTAATTATTTTAGCACACACAGCCGCAACAATGGAGCGAACAATTTCATTATTAGTTTTGCTATGCACGGAACAATGTGACGCGACTAAGAGATACCTTGCCTCAGCTCGAGTAGGGATTATTTATTTTTATTATATTATCTTTCGCTTAGACATTCCCCATTTGGCTCACCCCCTTTACAGGGTATTCGTGGCACATACTTACCGCATGCTCTTGCGCACCTCCTGCGGCTCAGGTGGCCGCGGCCGATGCCGACACACAACTACGATGCCGGCCACGATAATTGACGTCACAATGACGGCGCCTATCGCCACGACTGTGGCAAGGATGAGCAGCGTCGACTCCTTCTCTGGGCCGCTGCCGATGCTGGCGCCGGCGCCGACGCCGCCAGCGCCGCCGCTGCTGCCGCTGCCGCCCACATGATGCGTGGTTTCCGCGGGCGTCGGATCCTCCGAGAGTATGGATTCATCTGTAAGTGAGATAAAACACAGCATAAAGTGGACGCAGGTTAGACATCAAATAGTTTCTTGGCAAAGTGTCTGGCGGGTCTGGGGCTTGAACAATGATTTGTTATTTGCTCGAAATTAGTATGATGCTGTGGAAGCAGCCCCTGGCGCAGCTCCCATTTTCATCTTTCCCTTTTTCCCATTTCATTGCTATTTATTTATTTGTTTGTTTTGTTTTATTCTGGCATCGCGTATGTGAGAGAGCGTGTCCGCTCACGTTTTGCCTTTTGCTGAACTGATTGCTTGAACTGTTTTGCTGCTTTGTATTTGTTTTCGGGGATGTTTCTGTTGTCTTTGCATTAAGTCGTTCCGCTTTCGCTTTCGCTTTCTGTTTCGTTTTGGCGTTGCCATAGCAAATTGTGTTGAAAATTGAAATTAGCCCAATTGGCCGGGCTCTGTGCGAGGGTCGACAGCCACTCGATGGAGCTTTAATTGCTCACCGCTGCCAAGGGCAACGAAATCAAGTCGCTGATTGCTCTAGATTGCAAAAGCTTTGCCAATTATTAGCAACATGCGAGGGGCATTGTTTATATTTATTACATTTTTAGCTGGCAATGGATGAGCGGAAATTGCAGGAGCAAACTCTTTGTAAGATGATCCACGGGCAGGATTTATGCGATTCATTCGTCTTGTCTCAGCCAAGTGCCCACCTATCCAGATGCCCAGCAACCGGTTCCTTCTCTTCTATTCGCAACATTTCCGCTCCATTTGAGGGCTCCGAATTGAAACACTGCCAAGTGGTCTGCTGGATCTGGTCTGGCCTTTGAAGCGAGCATTTAGGTGGAAATTGCCTACACCTGCGGCTCAATTTAATTTCGGCTGTTGTGTGGCTGCCATTGATGCTGTTGGCCTTTGCCAACGATTTTCTTAGCAATATTCTTGGCCGTTTTCAAGCTTTTTTTATACTCTGTTGCTGCAGAATGTGTTGGCAAGGGTTGCTTGATTAGAGACTCTCTTATCCTCATTAAAAAAATATTTAAAATTTTAATTTTAGACAGCTTAGATCAAGAAAATCATTTTGACTCTATTTTTTTTTTATTTTCCTCATATCATTTGGTAATCATAAAGAAACATAAGGAGTATCTTGTGCGTTCGCACTTCTCTATTTCCTCTCTTCAACCAGTTGCTTGGGTCTGCTTTCATCTGACTCCGGGCTAAAAGATTTGTTTTCTCTGAGCAGATTTGCCAATTTATTTGCTGCTCGCATTCAAGGCTTTCATTAAACATAAAATATACGAATATTTTAGCCCCATGTGTTTTTCATTTCGGCATAAACTGATTTAAATCAGCAGCAAAAATCAGCGTCAAGCGTCGACGGCTTTGTCGTTATTCACACGTGAATATTGCGACTCTAGGGCGGCTGTGTCTGTGCCTATCTATAGCCAAGTAACTCACACACACATACACACACGCACACATACACACGGAAGTACAATTTCCAGGCAATGTGTGAATAATAGAAGCAGCGTAGGCAGACTTTGGCTGGCACTGTTAAAATCTCGCATAAATTACTCCTATCAAGCTTTCAAGGGATCTGTTTGCAGGCGCAGCCCCGTGGTAATCGCATTTATTGTTTCGGACGACGTCAGAGTCACTTTTCACGACGGCGCTGAAGTTAAAGAAGAAATTGACCTGGCTTGGTCGGATCGGGTGGGCTGGTAACGAACCTTTAATTGAACATTTGCGTATGAGGCACAATTAGTCGCATTAAATCGGTCAATATTATATGTGATTTATGGCCAACTCGAACTGCGGCCCGTTAAGGCAAATGGAAATGGCCAAAAAAAAAAAAAAAAGAAAAGAAAAAGTGTGGCACTGCAAATGAAAATGAAAATGAAAATGGTAATGGAAATGCAGATAAAAATAAAAATCAGCATGAAAATAATGACAACGTTGTACTCGTTGCTGCCTACGCACTGATATATATACATATATATATCTACGTGCATGTGCGCAATGGATGAGTGCGAATGCGGATGCGAATGCGGATGCGTATCCGAGGCGAACAATAAAAGCAAAGTGTCTACGGCTTCCCGTTAAGCAAAACGAAAATTGAAGCAATTTCGCTTCGCCTTCTCGCTCGATGGTATGAAATAAAGAAGGGCACTGCCAATGACATACGCACACTCGCACACACACACTCACACACACACGCACACATGTGACCACACACAGTTGTCGTTATGTCGTTAAGAATGGGAAAAATTAAGAGGCTGTAGCGGCACGCCCCTGCGTATACGTAATATGCGTGGCCCGCTTGCCGCATTGATGGAAAATGCTGAAATGCTTTACGCATCGCTGCATAACTCAGTCAGTGGATTAGAAAAGGGCGTCTCCAACAGCAAGCCTACAAGCCAGCCTCCCAGGACATGAGGTCCTTTTTGTTTTTTGTTTTTTGTTTTTGCCTGTGCTTTCGCCAGTGCCTGGGCACAGTTTTCGCGGCGCCTGATTGAAGATGATTTTCTTGATTTGAAAATGCACTGAAGCGTTGAATTAGACAGCCACGTCGATTGCTGGCAGCTATCAACTACAAACTACCAGCAGAACCCAACTCGACAAACTTTATTGCCAGTGCCAAAAAGTGACCCGCAACTGGCAAAGGCAAAGGCAGAGGCAGAAGCAAAGGCAAAGGCAAAGGCAGAGGCAAAGGCTGCTTGGCAATTGCCAAATATTTTGGCACACTTTATGTGGAGGCTTTTGTCTGGTACGTCGTCTACTCGGCAGGTCGTCTACTCCGGCTCGACTCGGCTGCTCGGCTGCTCGGCTACTCACCATATGGTCCCAGTTGTGCAGCGACTCGCACACGTTCAATCACCACCGGCGGATCGCTGCGTCCTTTTGCGTTGACGGCGTAAACTAAAAATTGATATTCACGTCCCGGCTCTAAATTATTCAAACGAAATTGTGGGCTGTTCTCCTGCATGCGGAAGATGGGTGCAGATGTAGCCTGAAAAAATAAGTGAACACAAAACACAGTAAAAATAAAGTAAAAATATGTATAAGTATATATAGACATAAATATATATAGAGATATGTTTACGCTGGATGGACATATGTCGCATTACAATATGCTGGCCATATGCCTGGGCTACCCAAGTATGCCTTGTTTATTTGTTGCCAAGTTTCGGGGCCCAAACTTTGTGCACACCCACACACACACAGACAACAAATAAATAATTATTCATGCCTAAAAATGTGCTCAGATTGCGAGCCACGCATGGATGGGGGTAGCATGGCGCATTGTTCTGACCAGAGCGCTGTCTGAAATTTTAAACTGAATATCCGTTTGTCGTAATGGGACACAATCGAGTGAGCTTCGTTGGTTACGCACAAATTCCTACTCAAGTAAGCGTAAGTAATTTATGTTGTCCTTGCGGCGCTTATGCATACCCACCGCACCACCGCCCACCACTGAGTATACAAGCTGCTGCCTCGCCTGCCTCGGTTGCTGTATGCCGTTTTTATCTAGCGTGAAACTTTTAAGCTGCAGACGTCCTACGTTGGTCAGAGTCCATGTCCTGCTCATCATGGACTCCGCCTCGCTCTGCGCAGCTCCTGCGCTGCTCGACCTGTCGTTGCTTTGCGCTTGGCTACTTTGCTAATAAACTCACCCGCCCAGCCCTTCAGTCAGCTCGCTCCGATTACTTGAACCGGCCCTACCTTCCGCCCGCCCTCCGTCCGACTCTCAACAGGGCCTCTCCGGCTAACTTAAGTTGCTGAAAGCAGCCAAACGAAATGAAATGAAATTTTCATATGATATTCTCTTTTACGAGTGACAGAGATAATTTAATAACTCAGCATGTGTTTGCCGCATTGGCTTATGGATGACGTCGTCCTCCGTCTATCGTCCGCCGTCCGTCATCCTTCGTCCTTCGTCCTCACAGTTGGTTAAACTGCTCGCCTCGTGGGGCAACCTATAGCATTAATTATGTTGTCCTTTTTACGCTTGAGCCAAGTGGCTTAACCCTTACGACCAGCCCCACTCAAACCACTCAAAATCATATTCATTAATAATTGAAGCAGAAAAGTCAGAGAGGACGAGCACACTAATTGACCATATGGATTTCGAGCGAATCAACTTGCCAGCAGCTCGCTCGCTAGCCCATCCATGACTTAATTTTAATTCAATCAGTCGACACAGGACAGCCTCGTGCACGTGTTGTAAATTTTGTTTGAACTCACCTGATCGTTGAGCGTGGATAACTCATTGTCGACCTGGCCGTTCGTGTCGCCGAACTGGCCCTTGCCCGTCGCCGACTCGCTGGCGTATAGCAGATCTCCGCCCACCACCTCTAGCATGAAGTGCTGCGAAAGTCCGCCGTCGCTGCCGGCCACACACACCACCTCGAGGACGGTATCGTTGCGCAGTTCGCAGGCCTTCGGCGCCTCTGGTGCATCTGCGGAGCAAAGAGAGGGAAGTGAAGTCAGAGATAGCTCATAATGGACTCAATTGTAGCACAGTTTACAGCAAGTAATTTGCAGTTCGAATTTCGCAAATAAAGGCGTAATAGGGACACGCCCACAGTTTGCTTTAATATCGTTCAAGTTTTGGTCATAGACTCCATAACGATACGAGTCGTAGCTGGCAATTGAGGTAGACCGCGCTCTCTGATGATTATTTGCCCTGAGTCTTGGCACACACACACACACACACACACACACACACACACACACACACACACACACACACACTTACAGTTGGTAACCAATTATGTAAGTAGATCCTTGGACGTGCATAATACATGCATTTACACACCCACACATGGACGCTCTGTGTCCGACAGCGACACCAACAGGAACACCAATACAAACACCGGCGGCGTCTTGCTTAAATTGCACACAATGTCGGCATCTTCGGCCAGGCGGGCGGGCAGGCGGGCAGGCGGGCAGGCAGGCAGACAGGTGGTCTAAGACGGCTGTGGTTGCCGGGGGGTGGAATGGGGCGGGGGCTGGGCAGAGATAATAACAATTTCCTTTACTTACTTGCTGGCAGAATGTGAACGAGACATGGCGCCGTCTGTCTGCCCACCGCATTGCTGGCCCAGCAAGCCAGCGTTATTAGCTCGGAGTCGGTTTGCGGCAGATACGTCACAGTGCTGGTCAGTCCATTCGATTGTATCCGGGAGTTCAGCACCTGAAAGCACAGAGCATGGATTACAGCTTCACTGCAAACGTAAGCAAAATCATTGAAGCCTGCCAACAGCCGGAGCAGTCGAGCAGTCGAGCAGTCGAGTAGTCGAGCAGTAGAGCAGTGGAGCATTGGAGCATTGGAGCTGGCATAAATATTTCAAGGCAAATAGGTTTTTATTGCAATGCAGTTGGCCAAGTCGAATCGAGCTCGGTGCGGTCCAGACGGGACTGAAGTTGTGGCTTCGCTCACTGGATTTTCGTGCAGATTTTCAAATAACTTTTGAGCTAAATGAATTACTTTATTTATTGTGCACAGCTGTCCCCCAATGCTTCCTAGACTAGCATATGCATGTCTTCTGCTCAATTTCTCGCAATCTCACTTGGCACGCCCCTTCCTCTCTATCTCTCTCTCTCACTCTCTCGCCCTTCTGCTGGCAACTTTGCAGTTTAGGACCAAACCTCGTACTCGGTCTCTCATTCTCAGCATTCCCACTGCACAATTTATACATTTTGATTAAATTTTAATTCAGTCACGTACAAAGTTGCTCAGTCTCTGGCTCCCGTTTGGGGCGCGTCTTTGGTCTGTGCTTGCGAGTTCTCAGCCAGCTAGCGAGTATTTAACACAAGTTTTGCTAATGGCTGCCCACCTTCGGACGGCTGAGCACTTCTCAGCTTTCCAGCTGGCGAATCAATAGTTTTTGGGGAAGCTCGACACAAACTGTGCTCGTTACAGCTGCAGCCACGTTTGCAATGGCAATTACAACTCCAGAACCGGAATATGAGGAAGAAGAAGAGTCTGGCATGCAATTCGGGAGTAAGCACTTACCGGCGACACATTGCGTGTATTGTTGTAGGTCCAACTGAATTTGACCGTTTCTGGCGGATCGGCATCCACCTCGCATTTCACCTGTATCGAGTGCATGTTAATGGCTCCAATGGAGGTCTGTTCCGTGCCCGGCTTACAGCGCGGCGAGACTGCAAAAGAAACAGCAACAGAATAAAAATTAAAATCATCTCATCATCAGCCGTGTCACAGAAAAGGTCGCTAAGCCACAAAACATTTCTCTTTTTAATGTTGCTCGAAGATGAGAGCAGGCGGCAAAGTAAACAGTCTCCGCCCCACTGGAGTTTGGCCACCCGGATGCGAAAGTACACAAAAACGAAAATAAAAAAAATAAAAAAAAAAAAATGAAATACATAAAAAATAAAAGCACGAAGCAGCAGACTAAATCCAAGAGGAAGTCGTGCCAGCTACATAGCCTTGAGCGTAGTAATTAACATGTTTCCGTTTCATGAACGTTGTTGCCCTGTTTATGCTTAAAAGCGGGTAAATCTCAGAGTCTATGTGTGAGTGTATCAGGTATTGAAGAAGATGTTGCCGAGTTTACTTTCACTTGACTGTAAAATGAGAACAGATATACGGAAACAGCGCTCCAGCCCGCAGGCCAACTCCGTCTGCCACACATATGTGCCTCATGCAAACATGTATTTCTGCATGCATGAAGACGCATGTGTGCACAATGTGTGTGTATGTGTGTGTGCGGGCGCTGAAAGCCGTCTTTGTATGTAAGTCACGGCAAGGCTGATAAGTATTTGAGGCTTTATTACTTGCTGCTGTTATCGCAAGTCGCCTGTTTTTCAGCGCAATATGCTTAAAGCACACTCTTCTTCGTCTCCTGTGTGTGTGTGTGTGAGTGTCTGTAAACTTGTTGCTAATGTGTGTGAGTTGAGCTCAACGTGCCCACAACTCAAGGCGCACAACTTTCATAATTCCAAATAAAAACTACTTTAACTGTCGTATAGCTTAAAAAGCGTATTTCCGACTTGCGAGCACTGAAAAATGACTTTGTTTCCTTTGTAGACTTCCGTCAACTAAGAGGATTTGGTCTATGTCTATGTCTATGTCTATGTTTGTGTGTGCGTGTGTGTGTGTGTGTGTGTGTGTGGGCAAAGAAGATTTATTATGTATATATATACATGTTCCTTTCAACCTTCTCATCGCCAAATGCGTTTGATGCCAACAGAAATCAAACAGAGTCTCTATTAAATGTAACCGCTTTGTAATATTCAGGCGACAACTGAATTCAGTCAAAGATTTTCAATTCACTTAAGTCGCCGAATTATTGCCAACTGTCAACTATATAAATGTGGTTAATCTTTTTTCAAAACAAAAGAGTTCGCACTTTATGATAAATGCTCAATCTTTCAGTCAAAGGTGCGCCAAATGAATTCAATTTGCGATGGATGACAGCGCGTGTGCTGGCTCCATTTGGGGCAACACTTCAAATTTTCGGGCCACAAGAAGGTCCACATTGATCAACTGATTTATATAGTTCAATCGTTTTTATATGCAGTGCACATTAATCTTTTGATAAAAAATTGCAGGCGTTGGCCACAGCAGCAAAGCCAAATCCCCAATGGCAGTGCGTGAGGTTTATGAAAAAAGTTGGCAGAGCCGTTGCGAGAGTTAAATTTATAGCCGAAACTTTTGTGTGTAAATCAATGGCGGTTATTTAGCCCGCTGGCAGCAACAATTCCACAATTGTAAACAAGTACGCACGTAAGGCCTGCCACAGAGGGGCGATGTATTATTTCTAAGCAATTTCCTCATCCGCTGCGCAAGTTGGCAGCTTACAAATATTTCTGTTGCTATGGCCACGAGCTGCAGCAAGTTGATTTTATTTTCTGCAACTTCCGCTTCCGTTCGCCATTGTTATTCCATCATATTGCTGGCAGTGTCATGGCTGCCAGCCTGCGCCTTTGCCCTACACATAGCTTTCTTATCTCTCTATTGAGCCTGGATGCAGCAAAGTTGCTTACTTACACTGCACTTTCAGGGTGAGGCTGGAGCTGCGCGTCTCTCCCTCCGTGTTGGTGGCTCCGCAGGCGTAGGCACCTGCACTCTCGCGCTCCAGGTGCGTCAGGTGCATGATTTCCGTGCTCTCGCCAGACATACGCATGCCCTGAAGAAGAAAAAAAAACCACATAATAGGGATTAGGAATAAAGCATTGTCGAAGCACTGATTGTAATTTATGACGCGACCACAATAAGTTTCTGCAATAAAAGATCGTAATCTCCAGTTGCTTAAGTATAAATATAAAAAATATAAAATGAATTCTGTTTCCATACAATTGCTTGAACTGCAAAGTTGACTAAGCATTTGCTTCTAGTCAAGTTGGTCTAGCTAAAGATGTTGCTAATCGAAATGAATCTTGCGAGAAATGGCATATTGAGCATAGTGAACACATAAATCACGGCTAATGGAAATGCAATTGAATGCGAAAAGGACCGCAGACACCGCAATGACAGCCAAATTCGATTCGATGTCATTAACAAATTCTGCGCATGTCGCGGCCTAAGCGACCACAAAGTGCTCTCAATAATATTTCGGTTTCGATTGGAAATCGAATTAAATGGCATGCGAAGCATCTCTATTGGCATTATTGAATGCGATGAAATGTATTATATTGTGACAATCGATTTAAGCACGCAATTAACGTTGCTCTGATGTGGATTCTGCCTGCCAATTTTCACAATTTCCATTTTGTAATCATTTTTCCATTAGTTTGTTGGCAGCGAAATGCATAGAGTTAATTTCGTGCTGCTGTGAAAATATGAAAAAATTAACACTTCAATTATAATTGAAACAGCATTCAAATGCATTTCAATTTGCAGCCATACCCTGTGAATACTGAGGACGGTTTATAGGACTGTAGAATGTCGCAGACTAATGGGTATCAGTTCTTCTCCATTGGATATGTGCGTATAAATACATATATATTCGATAGCTAATATATGCTATATTTTTGGTTTATTTTAAATATTGAAATATAAAATTTATCTGTTTCATATTTAGGATTTTTGCGTGAAAGCTACCCTGTAAATATTGAGGTGAGTTTATAGAATTGCAAATAATCGCAGCCCAAATTAAATATGTGGATATAAATATTTATATATATAATATATAGCTAATATATGAATAATCTGTTTTATTTATAAGATATTCACATCAATGCAATTGAGAGCATCATAGATGAGACTAATGGACATTAGTTATTCTCTGTTTGATATGTGGATATAAATATTATACATACTTATATATAATAGATACATAATCTATGTTATATTTATGGTTTATTTTGAATATTGGAATATAAAATTATTCTTTTTTATTTAAAGGAAATTTGCATCACAGCCAGCGGCATCTCCCTATTGAAACCATCAAATTATCTGTTCATTGCAATTTTAATTTTTTTACATATGCTAATTAGCATAATGTATTCAATGCAATGAGCATAGCCCTTTGCTGATAATGAATAATGCTAGTTTGAATTTCGTTTTGCAATGCATTTTTAATGCGCTTAGCTCTACATGCAACAGGCATTTGTTCAATAAGAAAATTACATTTAATTTTTGTTTCTGGCTGACGATATCTTAAAGCTGGCCTGGCTTTAAGCCTTGGGTTATCTGGACAGCCAAAGAAAAGTAAACTGCTGATAAAGTAAATCTAGAGCGGACTGAGAACTGAGGACTGAGGACCGACAGGCGAAGAAGTGACAAAGTTTGCTTACTTTTTGCTGCTGCTTCGAACTTTTTTTGTCTGCTCACATCGGGCGCATCGTTTTTCATAATTTTTGTCGATTTGTACTTTTTGTTTAGAAACGGCAGCGGGAGGCGGCAAAAGACATGCCCGAAGGACGCAAGACAAAATGCCTTAAATATTAAAAAGTTTCTTTTTTCCCACAATGGTCTCGGGCATAATTTGTTAAATGCCAAGCCGCAACACTCGCTCGGCGGCGACGAAGAAAATATTGTATAATAATGTGAGTGAAAAAGAAAACATAATTTAATGCTATTGTGTGTGTGAGTGAATGAGTGTGTCTGTGTGTGTGTGGGTGGGCCATGAAAAATGATGATGTGTCATGTGAACAAAACTGTCAAAGGTTGTCAAAACCTTGCCCATTTAGCAGCAACAACAACAACACAATACCGAACGGCCGAACAATGCCGGTCAAGCTTTGTGGCTTTTATGGCTGCATATAAATGTATACGAATGGCATGGAAGCTGGGCAAGTTGGCCTGGCCAATCTCTGGCTTATTTGTCGCATGATTAATGCTTAAATAATTTTCAATTCAAACCAACTTCAATCAAAATCCATCATTAGTAATTATTTATGGTTGGCTCACACAGACATTTGTGGAAATGTAGCAGAAGAGTCTTAAAACTGCGCAAAGCCTCTGCTGTTGGCCACTTGGTAACCCAATAGGCCACATATTTGGCGCCTGGCATCTTGCGACTGGGAGTCGCCCGCAGCTTTCGAAATTTTTGACTGCTGCAAGCAATTTCGGTAAATTAAATTAAACCGCAAAGTGTCTGCTTAAGTTGCCGCAGGAATTTCGACAGCCCGAGCGTAGAAAAGGGAGCCAGCGCCTGAGCCTAGTGGAGCGGCAATTGATAATAAAAAGTGGCCAAGTATTTGCTGCTGCCTGATGGGCGTCAGTGGTCAGGCGCACTTGTGGATGAGGAAGTGTGGGGTAAATCTGTGGCATACTTACGTTCTTGAACCAGGAGTAGCTGGTGACAGGTGGCCGGGCATCCGCCCGACATTTGAATGTGACGTTCTGGCCCTCGGCGCGGGTAACCATTCGGCTGGGATCCTCGTTGGCCAAGTGCACCGAGACGGTAGGCGGATCTGCACGGAAACAAGAACAAAGCAGGCAGATAAGTAAGTGCGGGCGTCAAATCCAATGAGCGCTGCAAATGACCGGATAAAAGTCCAAATAATAAACGCAAATGGCTCATAAGGTGAGCCGCCCGCACCCGGGTACCCGGGCACCCGGGTGTAACCAGCATTGCGTAATGTAGTTATCCCAAGCTGACGCGGCTCATGTTGCTCCTGGTCAGCTGTTGTCCGAGCCTCTTCAGCCAGTCCATTGTGGTGCACGGCCGCCTGGCCATAAGCCAAATGGGACTATTAGTTACGGTTGTAAAAATCTAATACGCGACCGAGACTGGCGCCAGGGCGAGCCAGCGAGTGCCTCTCCGGCCGCCATCTTGCGCGGCGGGTGGACAAAAAAAGAAGAAGAAGAAACTATGGCCTCTGAGCGCAAGACGGCAGAAATGGCTGGCATTTATGGTGAATTATTAAAAATGCGGCACGAAATTAAATCGAAATGAAGTCTGATGTCGCACCGAGAGGTTGTCGGGGCCGCATTGAGTGCAGGTAATTTAATTTGCTTTTGTTGCCGCTGCTGCTGGGGCCGGTGCTCAGGCAGGAGTAATCTAAAACGGAAGCCGGAAGCGGATGTTGCAAATATTATGATGGCTAGGCGAAAAATGAGCACCGGAAACATAACAGTGAAAATTTAATCAAGCCAAGTCGAAGGCTGTGCAAAGGCCAACAGCAACAAGAGCAAACTCGATGATGATCGGTCATAATGACGTTAGTGTTGCCGTTGACTGCATTCCATAAGCAGCTTAACGTGCGATGGGCACAACAGGTGAGTGCTGCCTGCCGTGGGCTTAGTTCGAAAGGGAGCTGGAGCAACGGCAGCTGCAGTCAATGCATCTACAGAGCTGCAAGCGCTGGAGTCCTAACCAAATTACGTTGCTCTGGCCCTAATACGCTTCTAATTGGACTTGCCGCGACATAAAGTGCTTTAGGCCAGGCTCACACACACACACATACTGGAAGAGAGTCCTGAAAAGGATAGAAACAAGAGTCTAATGCCGAACGGAGCTTGTTTCCATGAATGCAGCTGGGTTCGGAGTTCATGCGAAGAGGTCAATGGAGACCGAGGCAAATCTTAAAGAATCTCTATATGTGTCTCCACTCTATACTCACATGCCACGCGTATGATGCGCTTGTCCTCGATGGCGCCGCCGGAGAACCACGGGTTTGACGCACGGCACGTCAGCTCAGCATTATCGTTCTCCGAGGTTACCTTCAGTGTTAGAATGCTTGTCGTTATGTTGGCGTCCTGCGAAATAATTAAACGAATATAGCTCAGATTTTCGGTTTTATAAATGTTTCTTTCCAGTGCTAAAGTCTGTTGGCCAGGCAACCGAAGCTGACTGCTCATGAAACATGAAACTCGAGTTGCATTTCGGCAGGAACCGGGCAAATAATGAGGTGCATTTTTGGTTGGGTGCGTCTTGGGTTACGTCAATGGCACAGCAAGATGATGGTAAGCCGCTGACAATGCCATGCATCACCCAATCCTCCCACGCACACGCACATATGGGCACATCTTCTGCTCTGTTATCGAACGATTTGGTTATGCACGAGTTGTCTAATGTCAGACGACGTTTGGTTCTCCACTAGCCCCCAGCCGCACACGTTTTCAGGCATTTTTAGCTGCCCGAGCCAGTGGCTCCGGCTGTGGCTCTTCTCTCTACCCATTAACATGGGCATAATTAGAAAGCGGAAAAGGCATCGACATCGCCAACGGCAACAGCAAAGTCAACAAAAAATGGCAAAATTCATTAGCGACGAGTAAATACTCTTTCATTTCATTTCACGTGAAATGTGAGAGCTACAAAGACAACTTTTGTGGGAAAAATCCCAGAAAAGGAACTCAAACTTTTCCCGAGGACAGACTGAAATATGATATAGATTCAACTTGGAATTTTGAAGACTTTTGCTGGCTATTACACACTTCGTACCGATAGCTCTGTTACCTTGTGGCAGAGTATGACACATGGATAACTAATGGTGGCCGAAAGCCGAGCTGTCTTTGCACAGTGCGGTCGCATGTCTTACAGACTGCTGCCGGGTCCGGCTCTGGGTCTGCGCCACAGGCAAATGAAGTCGTGCTGCATGTGAGCTGCTGCTGCTGATAAATTTAAGCAGGATGCACAAAAATTGCGATGGGCCCTTAACAAATGGCCCGGCCCCATCTACATAAATTCAAATAAAAATTCGCACATTAGTCTGGCCAGCGGCCGTCCGTCCGTCCCTCGTTCGGCTTGTCGAGTGCAAATTTGTATAGCTCGCTTGAAAGTTTTTGGCAGTGCACTTAATCAAAGAGCTGCTGCACGGAGCGCACAGTGCAGGGCCAGGGCTGGCCCTGGGATAGCCAGCCAGGCGGACGGGCCACTTGAAGTCAACTTGTCTGCAGCTTCTGGCTCTGCGGCTGCAGAGCTGCAAAAGTTTGCCCGGCTCACGTCGCCTTTTAGGGTCACCCAGTGGTCGGCGTGGCCACAGTAGTAGTCGTAGTCGTAGTTGTTGCACTTCGGAGGTTATTAAGCGCCGCACAGGGCCTCAAAGTTGAGTGGGTGTGTGTGGGTGTGGGTGGGTGTTACTATGTGTTGCTATCAAATGTCAAACGTGGACAGCAAATAGGGGGCAAAAAAAGTTATGCAAGTGCTCGTTTTTGTTTTATATACATAGTACTTACCTCTTTGTCATTGTTGAGGGTTGTCTCGGCGTTGCGAATGGGCTCGCCATCGAGCAGCCAGGCAATCTTGGCCGCCGGATACGAGCCCCAGGACTCGCAGCGTATGGCAATGGGATGGCCGGCAGTGAGCAGGTCGTTGGGCGTAATGATCTTCACTCGAATCGGCTTCACTGTGAATACAGGCAATGGAATGAGGTAGTTGCTCGAGGACAGAAATGACGTCCACTTACGGTGCACCTGGACGGTGACATCTTTGGTGACGGGCTGCAGTAGGCGTGTGCCCTGCGCTCGACACTCAATGCGCGCTCCATAATAGTCCCGCGTAGTGGTGCCAATCAGCAGCTGGTTGACCATCACCGTGGCGCCCTCCTCAACGGACGTGTGGCTGGTGCCGATCAACTCGTTGCCATCGCGCCACCAGGTGACCTTCGGCGGCGGACGCCCTGCAGAGAACCAATCACACATTATGAGTTCCGGCTCTCAAATTGATGCTGCCTGGCAGTCTCTGTCTGCTACTGCCATATGCCATATGCCAGATGTCAACTGCCAGATGTGGTAGACCAGCCGCTGTGCGGCACACACATAATGAACTGCCAGGACAGATGACCGTGTGACCGCAGGCAGTCCGGCAGGCAGTCCGGCAGGCAGCGCGTGGCTGGCTCGAGCGAGCACTTAGTAATAATTAATACACTTTATGCACTCAGTTCTACATTTGTGCACTAATTGAATCAATGAAACTTTCTTATTTGAAATGTTATTCTATTTTTTAAACTCTCGCAGCTGTGGGGAAAAGCACTTGAGAGACTATAGCATTTCCAGTCTAATGCGCGGCTTAATATATAAGCAGTTTTTGCATCCAGAAAGACCTCACAGCAATGTTCTAGCACTAAGAACTCTAGACAACAATAATAGCAATAAAAATTGACAAAAGTGTTTAAAAAGACTCTATATCCTGTACTTTCCTAGTATATACTCATAATTAACAATGTAAATAATTAAATATATGGATTGAGTTCAGTGGAGCTCAAGCCATGGGGTTGATATAAGTTATTGGTAATGATATTTAATTTTGCTTATTGTTTAATAAAAGAAAAAAAAAATTTTTTTTAAAAATTAAAAAAAAAATTGATAAAATTAAAAATTGTTTTTTTAAATTTACATTTCTATTTGCAATCTGTTAATACAAAAATAAGCTAATGTTATTGACATTAATGATATATATACAATTTTTAATTTCTCAATTTATATATCAAATTTATATTTTCAGCTCTAAATTAAATTGAAATTTAATAAAGTCTCAGAGAAATTGTTTTTGGTGCTCAGCAAGTGCAATTAAACGTAGCTGAATGTGTGAAAATATTTAGACAATTATAGGAAATTATCTTTGGCATGCCTGAAGCTAGAGGTCGGCTAAGAGAAGTCTTAAATTGAAATTAATTACTTAAAATTTCTTATGTATATTTCTATATGTACAGTCGTATATATATGTTTTTAAATAAGCTGTAAACTTACCGCCTCTCACTTGACAGCAGAGGAAGAGCTCGTAGCCCTCACGAAATGGCCCAGCCAATTGGGAGATTTCCTTGCCCTGTGCATCGAAGATGCGCGGCTCCTCAGGCGGCACTGCAAGACAGAGAAAAAGAAGGACAAAGACAAAGAAAGAGAGAGAGAGAGAGAGAGAGAGAGAGAGAGAGAGAGAGAGAGCAAGAAAGAGGGAAAGAGAGACAAAAAAAGATAGGGAAAGATATAGATAAAGAGAAAGAGAGAGAGAGAGAGACACAGATAGACAGAGAGAGAGAGAGAAAGTGAGAGAGAAAGTGAGAGAGAAAGTGAGAGAGAGAGACAGAGAGAGAGAGACAGAGAGAGAGAGAGAGAAAGAGGTAGAGAGAGAGTCAGTTATAGAGTCCTGCCGCAGATCGTTTCCACTTACCAACGAGCGTCAGATTGTGCCGAAAGTTCCGAGTGGGTGAGTTGAAGAAGTCGATGCGACAGCGATAGACGCCGCCATCCTCGGGCTTAACTTCCTTAATCTGCAGGCGCGAATCCTTGGGATTATCGCCAATGCTGAAGAACAGACGCTGACCCAGATCGCTAGCTATGGCCGCATGTGGCGCCAGCTTGACGTTGCCGCCGCGCGAGTCCAGACTGCAAAGCGAATGGTTAAGTGTGAATTTAGTGCGTGGGCGTGGCTGGCAGCACGGCGCTTATTATACATCATAAATAAACATATGCAAGCATCTCTTGGCCATTCGTTTGCTCTGGCGCCCAGGTTGTCCTACTGCTACCATAATTTACGGCCATAAAAAATGACGCTCAATTTGCACGAGAGACTGTATGTGTGTGTGAGTGTGTGAGTGTTGGTTTCGTTACTGTTGCTTTGCTGCTGCTGCGTGCCACGTTGCGACTTTGGCAGCTTTGCGCAAATTGCAGCAATTTGTTGCTGTTTTAGCAAATTACTCTGTTTATTTCATGTACAACGCCCGGCGCTCTTATGGCTGAATTGTTGCCCAGCCACAGCCACAGCCAGAGCCAGAGCCACAGTCAGAGCTCTGTTGTTGCAGTTCTTTATGATTATCGACTGATGGTGGCCAGTGGTGCACCTATATGGCTGATAGTTGTTGCCGGGACACGCAAGCCTCGCGCCAGCAGCACTTGAAATGCGCGAGCCACATTGAAAATTTATCAACTGAAATTTATAAAAGCTGGCAGCGGAAGGGCCACTGGCGAGGCGAGGCGAGAGCTGGGGGCGTGTCTGATGCGTATGTGCGTGAAAATTTGCTACACTTTAGCGATGGCAACTGTAATCGGATGTGCTTTACATTTATTATAACAAAGTGGATTATGACGGCGTGGACGGGCGCATCCTTGTCATACTCACACACACACACATACTCACACACATGCGAGTACACAAAACATTTCTTCCGGTATCCTGCGCCAAAATACCGTCACACACACAAAAAAAGAAAGCTTCGTAGCCGGAACTCAGGCAAAACGCACAGAAAAAGGGACTGAAGCAAAAAAAGGAATGTGAAAAATGCGCCAAGTGTGATGGCAGCAAAGGATGTTGACGATTACTTCACGTTTTTGATGGATGGCTGTCGCCTGCAGGATGTGTTCCTGTGTACGTGTGTGTGTAGTTGTGCAGCTGTCGAGATGTGTGTGCAGCACTTGGGTAACATTTCCGCCGTATATACGCGCAGCTGGCTGAGCTAGCTCTTGTTCAGCTCTTTCCCAACTAAATAGTTTGACCAGGCTCTGGAATTGATTTGCCATGCAGCACTCACCTGTACAGGGGTATGCCAGTGGTGTCCTTGAACCAGAGCAGCAGCTTCACCGAGTCCTGCGGCGTGGGAGGCGTCAAATCGCAGGGCAGTTCCACGGTCCTGCCAGCAGCGGCCCAAACCAGGCGGGCGGGTACTGCAATGGGAAAAGGCGAAAAGAAAAGTTGACTTTTATATCTTTTTCGTATATAGGCAGGCAGAGAGTGCAGGAGGCCGCAGCCAATTGAAGTTGTCAGGTAGGAAGCTGTGCGCTGGCGTTGGCGCTGATAAAAATATATTTATTTCTTATTTGCACATCCTGCATGATTCGCTTGATTGTTTGTTATTTTAACACAATGCTTCCGCTTTAGTTTGGCGCGGAGCGCGCAGTGAGATGCTCAAAGCCGGCGCGCGGAGCGCTGTGGGAGTTCAGGCAGTGAGCCACGCCTAGTTACTCGTTCACGCCCACGCGCAAACCCAAACCCAGCCCACGCCCACGTGCTTGCCGCGCCCATTGTCTGTTCGGCGCTTCCGTTCGCCGACTGTCGACATCGGCGCTGTCCTTGTTGCTGTTTGTTCGAGTTTGTTATTTTCTCTTTCAAAACAAAATAAAAAAATAAAAAAAGGGAAAAAGCCCAAAATGATAAATAAAACAAATAACAGAATAAAAATAATAGATATGAAAGCAGAAAATATTTCTCTTTCATGCTACGCTGCTTCGCCTCGAATTTCGGGCGCGTGTTCCGTGTTATTTCAATCGACAGGGCAACCGGTACGTTTTTCACATTGTTTTCTCTGGCATGGCTTCTGTATTTCATAAATATTTTGCTCGCCGTGAGCCAGTGAAACTGCGGGCCTTGATTAACAACAGTGCTCAATTAAAGCCGTGCCAGAGCATTTTTATACAAATTATTTCGGCCTTTATAATCCCAAAACTCTTAATTTCCTTAGCGAAGCTCACATCACAGTTGAGTTGCTGCAATTCGAGTGCTTGGAGCAGCAGCGGCAAAAACAAGTGCGAACAGTTTTTAAAGCACTTTTTTGCAATGTTTTTTTCGCTTCCTTTTATTTCTTTGCTTTTGCTTTGCCTGCTGTCCTGGCACTTTGATGTTCAAATGTTTTTCAACAACTTTTTGGCGAAAGTGGAGTGCAAATTTAATCGTAGCTCCCACGGCAGGCAACGCCACGGATTAGCAAAGCACAACTACGTGCATAAATTTATGCAGTCTTGTAGAGCGAACGTATTAGGAAATTATTGAAATAAGTCCCGCATGTGGACCGCCCGCTCATCCTCTCGCCCACCCTTTCAGTCATGATGGCCAACGAAAGCCGCAGCTCAGCAAGGCCACAAGCCATTTGTTATATTGCGCTGCATACTTTCCGGCGCACATTCGCTGACAGCTTGAGCAAAATGGCAAACATGGCGGCAGCACAGCTTCCGCTGCGGCATCGGCAATTTGTCAACGCTTTGGCTTGTGGCAAGCTGGGCAAATGTGCGCTGCCAGGCAGCACAAGGCAACACCTAGTCGTAAATCTATATAAATGGCTTGGGCCAGCCAAAGCCCGCGCATCTGCAGCGGCTGCAGGGGAAGCAGTTAGTTTATATTTGCTTAGCCGTTGCGGTTTTGCCTGTTGCAACATCTAATTAGATGCTTTGTGCTGCAATCGCCATAGCCAACTGCCATAGCTTTGAAGTCGCCCAGCAACAACTCCATGCTCTCCAGGCGCCCTTCAGCTGCCCCCGCTCCCGAAAAGCTATTTTTGAATTTGATGCCCAGCGGCATCTGCCCAGTTGCTGGCGGCAATCGTCTGCCCGTTTTTAATGATTTATGCATTCATTCAATTCTTTTATTGGCAGCCCAGGGGACGACGACTTTGATGTCTGTTCCGTATCCCAAAACGAGAAAAACAGAAAACACCAAATAGTTGCTACCAGTTGGTCGCTCTCTCGGGTCTTGAGCTCTACCTGCGCCCCCAACACCAAGAGCAGTTCCCATAGCGCCCATCTCCCAGCTATCCCTCTCTCTCTCTCTCTTTTTCTCATTCTCTCTCGTCTGTTTGATGTTCTGTTTTGACACATAGCATTATTTGCGGCTATTTTGGGCCTCATGTAAATTACTTAGCACGTACGAACCGACCCGATCTGAACTGAGGGGTTGGGGATACATATTTCCAATTGAAATTTTTACGGCTTGTCAAAGTAATTTGGGCGGCTCATTATTTAGGCATCGGCGCATTTGACAGGCTCTCAACATGGATCAATTAATATCCATCGAATGTGTTGAGTGTGTTTTCTAATTCTAATTAAGGCAATATTACAGGAAATTCTTAATGAAGTCGAGAGATTAGTTCCGAAATAAAAGAAAAATTATGGGCAAGTCTATAAATAAATTACGGAAAATGCAGTGCGTGAAAAATACTTTGGATGATGAACGTTTAAAAGTAAACATCATGTTGATTTTATTTATTTTTTGCCTTCTATAAATAGCAGTGAAGCATTAGGGAGATAATAAAAAATATTCTAGAAAACTCCAACGATAAGATGTTTATTATATATCAAATTTGTTTTATATTTGCTAGATAAACCCTGTTATCTGAATTTATTATAATATAATGCAAGTCTCTAATGTATTTATTTTAATTTCTAGATTTAGTTGAATAAATGCACAACTTGACAGCTAAGGAATTAATTTTTTATATCTCAATTTCATTTATTGGCCTAAGATTGGTTTGATATTAAACAAAGAAATTAAATTAAATCTCGATTAGATTAGTTCATAGTTCATGAAAGAGTCAAAGCAAATGGCGCATATTGAATCAATAGAGACATAAAACAGCCAGAAAAAATTATTGCAAACATAAAATCAAACATTTATAAATCAACAAATTTAAAAACAATATATTAATTAAGAGAAAAGAAACTCGAACTAATTTTAATTTACTGATACGATTAAAAATTAAGAAACAGTTTTGAAATCGGGTCTAGTTTTACTATTATTATTTTATTAAGAATAAATCTGAATTAATTAATGTAATTCTTATTAAATTTACACTGTTCTTTTTATTTTCTCGTTATCCAAGCTAAAAACCTAATTCGTATTTCAGCAATGCCTTAATGCAAGATCTTAAAGTACGAAATTCAGCAGGCTTTGAATGTAGACATTACGCATACGCAGCGTGGGACTTTGCATGCATTAAACAAGAGTCGTAAAAGGGCGTAGCTAACATTGTGTGCAACATTCGCCCAGTGCTCAATCATCGCCCGACCGCCCGGTCGCAGGCACCACGTTGCGGCACAAAAGACATTACATAAATTATGCAGGCAACAGACAACAGACACCACAACAGAGCAGCGCTTTCTGGCAGCTTCGAATTGTTTAAAATCATAATATTTGCTTTACATAAAAAAAGAACAGAACAGAACACAAATTGTTGTTTTAATTGAAAAGCACAAGCTGTTTTAATTAATTGTAAATATATTTTGTTGCTGAAGAGTTTAGTGAACTCTCGATGAAAAGCGAAAGAAAAATAGGAATTGATAATAATAGAAAATCAGCAAACGTGTCGCTAAACAAACTCGCAACAGCAGCAGCGTGCCAAATGTAGCACGCAATGTAAACAACAATAAAAGAAACTACAACAACAACAACAACAACAACTGATTCAAATATATGCCAAACAACAAAAACTTGGCAGCTTTTCAATAGCGGCAAATAACTGTGCCTTGTTTTAGTTTTTCAATTTGATCAAATAGTTTTATTGGTCCGCCCAGTGCGGCACACATCACAGCTTTCAATTGATTTGGGGTTGGTTTTATATCAAAGTTCATCCTAGGGTTGGGCAATCGATGTGG
Source organism: Drosophila meridionalis (assembly GCA_035045145.1). NCBI lineage: Eukaryota > Metazoa > Arthropoda > Insecta > Diptera > Drosophilidae > Drosophila > Drosophila meridionalis. Next base: position 5,379,427 of record JAWNPG010000020.1, on the reverse strand, counting down.
GTTGCGCGCGGTTGAGGCAAACGCCCCACAGTGGCGGCGCTGCGGTTTTTTGTTTGTTGCGGTTGCGGTTTTGTCTTTTATGAATATGTGCTTGTTGCACATGAAAGGTATCCAAAAACAAATACCCTTATATAATATTATCTAATTAGTAAAGAGAGTCTCTCAAGACAGCGACAAGTCGTGAATTTCTCTGATAATAAGATTGTTTTATAATATCAGAAAGGTATAGGGTATGATTGAGTTACCTATATACTTACATATACATATATACATGTACTTTGGTCTAATTAAATAAACATTTATCAAGCGTAACTAATTTGACATGAAATTTTAAGATGCTTTTGTGATTGGATGTTGGGTATTAGTGGCTTTATTTACTAGTTTGTGGCTTTTGGTGTGCTTGAAGTTTGATTGAAACATAAAAGTCAATTACAGCCATACAAAAAAGTTAATGAATTAATATTAGCCGAACTTATACATTTTTCGGGCCTTTTCTAACAGCGCAAACGTTGAGCTCTGTGTATGTGTGTGTGTGTTAGGTATTTGAGTGTACTGCTGCTAATGAAAAGTTTATTTAGAGCTCCGGCAACTTTGAACTAAATTAGAGGCAATTGCCAAGATAAATATTTGAGTTTCACTATTCACAGCTGCCTCGTCTGGCATATGGTGTTAGCGTTTGCCGCAGATGCTGATGGCTGCTGCTGCTGCTGGCGCTGTTGCTGCTGTTGCTGCCTTTTTAAATATTTTATTCAGCTGCCTTTGTCCTGGTACATTTTTTGCCACGTTGCGCCACACTGGGGCAAATTGTTTACATTTAAATTGTACATTATGGCAAACACACACACATACACACACACGCATGGCCACAAAATGTTGCAAGTTGAGAGCGAAAGTGGTTGCCATTGCCACGACAAGTAAATGTACAAGCAGCAGCATCCATGCCAAGCCCAGCCACGCCCCTGGCCCCGCCCAGCTCCAGCGTAGTCCAAGTCGTCACTGACCCTAATGTACTTTCTCACACTTCTCGCATGCATTACGGACTACCGTACGAACAGGGCAGCCTTGTGTGGAGCAAACTTTTAAAGTGCTTACTCACATACACACACACACACTGGCACAGTGCCTGCTAATATGCATGTATATGAGTATTTACTTATAATTAGAAATGCCTGCATGTTTTTTCATCCCGACTGCGGTGTTTATGTAGGTTTGTGTGCATTTCCGTTTGCCATCATGTTATGTAGCAAACAAAGCTAACAACTTTTAACGGACAAGCTAAAAACACATAACTTTTTTCTCTATGCCCTGCGTCTCACACGCTCGATGCCTATTTTGGCCAAATTCTGTTTGCTAGCTTGTTTGCATATATATGTATATGCATATATATATACATTTATTTTTGAGAATCATTTCGTAGTCGAGCTGTGGGGCTGGGGCCGAAATATGAAAGCATTTTGGCCAAATTGCTGTGTCAAAAATATGTATTAGCCAAAAGTTGGCGCCAGTCACAGCTCTGCGCGCAGCCAAGCAACAAATGTCCACGGCAAGTCAATTAGGCAGCAAATATAATGTATACAGAAGTGTGCGCAAATGCACGAGTCTTTTGGCAAGCTGTTTATGACCCAAGCACGAAAGACGCTTTAAAGATTTCTCTTCTAATAAATCTTGCAAGTTGTTGCTGCTGAGTTTGTTTCTGATTTTGTTTTTTATTATTTGTTGCTGCTGCTGCTGCTGCTGTTGGGGTCACTCGCTGTCAGTGAAAGTTTTCAAATTAAATTCAGCGACGCCATTTTCAATTAGAAAACTTCTTTGCACAAAGTCATTCGCAGGAGCCGGGCCGACAAATTCAATGGTAGCCGCAGGAGCTGATACCGAAGCAAGAGTAAGAGTGGGAGCGAGGAGCTGGAGTTGCTGGCATTTGTCTCCGCTCTAGTGAGTGCCTCATCATCGACCATTCCAACTTTTTATCAGTTCCTCGGTCGCTTCCCCCAGGCGGGACTCGTGTGCGCCTTTGTGCCTTCAATTAAAATGCGTTCGCTGTCATTTTGGACGCCGTATTGCACTCGCTACGTGATTTAATAATAAAATACGAGAAAATATTCCAGTCAGCGCTTTGTTGTCCTTCTTGTTGACGCCATTGTTGGCCGGCCATTACGTGTCTCCTTTAGTTTCCTTTCGCTTCTTTTTTTCCTCATCTTTCTTTACTTTTTTATATATATATATATATTTTTTTTCTTCTTCTTGTCTATTCAGCTGGCTGTGCAACTGTTGCTTGTGTAGACGAGTCCTTGTGTAAGGCGACCTGAGAACCTTTTAGTAGTGCGCATTCAATATTAAATTTTCTATTAAAGAAAGTGCTGATGGCGCAACGAGCCACTTGATGCTCTTAGGCAGCTGCGATAAATAAGCAGATTACGCATACGCCCCGTGGCCCTTAATTATGGGCAAAGCTCACAGTGGGCTGCCGCCGCGGCTATTATTAATGCAGTCTTTTAGCCTTGGCTGCATTTTTAATGTATGGTGAAATGCATACTTAAATATTTATAATATTTCAATTGCAAATTATTGAAAACCACTTGGTGAACATAAACATTTTAACATTTTAAATGACCGCAATTACTGTGCACACGCAGATGATGGAATTTTATTCCATGTTAATTGCAGTACTTTTGGGAATTCAGAAAGAGCAGTATGACCTAGCGGTTGCTCTAATAGCGCGTAAATTACTTGATTTAAATTGTAAAAAACACACACATGTCCGTACTGCAAGAGGTTGTGAGGGGCAGACGAAGGCGGAGGCGGAGGCGGAGGGGCATGGTATTTATGTTGTTTGCGGCATGCACCACGCTCATGGCAATGCGCAAATAAGTAGAAAGTAACTCTGCAGCGTGCACATGTGGTCATGATTTATGAAAAACTATGCGAATTTAATTTTGACCAAATGCAAATATATTAAACACAAGTCTTGCCCTTTACAGCGAAACGAAAATACTCTACAGTGTGAAAATAAAGTATGCTTTATGCTTTGATTCTGTTGTCTGCAGTTAAACATAAATAATATTTAGTGTTCAGTGTTAAATTTAAACACAGCTCTTAGTCAGAAATCAAGTAAAGTAACGTCATATGCTTGACTGATGGACAGACTAATTGCGAATCTATGCCTCACCTGAACATAAAAAGTTATTGAGCTTCAATTTATGCTAATTTATATTTATGAAATAAAGAAAATTTATATTTCAAGAACAGGCAGTCAACGACAATAAAATGCTGTGAATCTGTGAACATGCAGCAAATTAAATAAATAGAAATAAATAGAAATAAATAAATTATTAAGTAAAAACTATATAAATATTTAATGAAGGTTCGAAAATACACAAAAATCATTAAAAGATTATTTAACAATTTAATTGGAATTAGTAAAAAAAAGTAAACAAATAAATATATAAACTAAAATAAATATATCTCTTTTTTATTTTTTAGATAGGCCATAAAATAAAATAAATATTTATCATAAATTTTTTCTATCTTCTTTTTATTTTTTGAATGTAGTTCAAAACTCGACTAATATATCATGTTAATATAAGTGTTAATTTTAAAAGTACATAAATATTTCTTATAAAAAGAAGAATTTTTATAAAAAAAAAAAATTAATTGAAAAAATTAATTTATTTCTGAAATATAAAAGATATACGATGTTCAAACAAACATGTTCCCATTCGAGCAGAGTTATTTAACAATATAAAACTAACATTTAGGAATTTTAGGCTAACATTTGTCAAACTCAACCGAGAAGTAAGAAGAATCTGATGCTCTGCAAATAGTATGAAAATAAACCGCAATGAAAATAATGCACCGCAAATATCGAGGTGCAGAGGGAGCGAGATGAAGAGAGTGAGATAAATAGAGAAGGAGAGCGGTGGTGAGGGTGTGAAGACAAGTGCAACTGGAAAATAGTGAAAATGAGCAAATAAATTAAAAAAGCTGCCAGCAAGGACAGCAAGGGCAGCAACGGCAACGGCATTTAAAAGTAAAATATGGCAACGGCATGCAGCAAAACATTTTTGCAAACGTAGCAGGCAACCACAGCAGAGCAGCAGCAGCAGAGCAGCAGCAGCAACAACAACAATCGAAACAGCAGCGACAGCTACTGCAACATGCAACACATGCTGTGCAACATGGGCCAGGCTGTGTAGTTGCTGCGACAATTTTGGATGCCAAGCGGCAGGCGGTTGGGTGGTTGGGTGGTTGGGTGGTTGGGCAGAGCAGCTCTTTGTACAGGACTCGTTGCTCTGTTGCAGGCTGTGTGTGAAACTAGGACAACGCTCCGGCCGCTTGGCATCATTGTGTTTGGCTGCTGTTAGCTCGACAGCCGCACTCTGAAACTGGTCGAGACATTGCGCATTATTTACACGCGTGTTTATTATTTTCAATTAAACTGGTCACTGAGCACTTATCATAGATAAACATGACCGCTTGACAGCGACTCTGCCGCTTCTGACTCATGGCCCTGGCAGCAGCAGCAGCAGCAACAGCAGCAACAAGAACATCTGCAGCCCAAGTAACTCACAGATACGAACTACAAATAGTTTAAAATGACGCTCGCCTAACACTAAGGGGCATTTATTTATAGTTCATCTTCAAGTTGTTGTCGTTGAATTGCGTAAAAATCATTTTTGAATTTGTGCCAGTTTTTTCGTTTTAGAAACAGAAGCACGCAGCTCTGCCCTGCGCAGCACCAATAGATAGTATATATATAAATATAGTATATATACAGCATAGAATATATATAAATATATATATATATATATATATATGCACTGTGCTGCTGTTGGTATTGATTAGAAAACATTCCCGTGAGTCAAACGAGCTTAAAATATATTTATGCCTTTTTAATTCAATTTTATTCAGAATTCTATTGATTTCTATTTTTTATGAATGCAGCGTTTGAATGCCTATTGTTAGAATAGTCGATTGGTCTTTAGTTACAGACCATCGGCTAAACTAGATACGTTTATTGTGAATGAGAGTTGGGCGACAGTTGATATTATGAATAGGCAGAAGGAGGCGTGTTCGAACTACCTAGGTATTTATGCTTAATATTGACCCGCTGCAGCCGAGTCGGTTTAGCTCCACTCGTCTGTCTATGCAGAGTTTCTAGGAACTTGACAATTGCAATTCATTTACAGATCCCCCTATAGTTCGCTTCGATCAAGTTTTTAAATTATTATCAGATTATCTCATTAGTTTTTTTGTCATCATATAAATAACTTAAAGTTATCAACAGTATTTGAAAACATTGTCTTCATTTATGAGGCAATAATCTCTATATAACTCTTAAATTACATATACAGCCTTTCGAGTGGCTTTCATACTTCTATTTCCATTGTATTTAAATATAAAATTTATTTTCGAAGAAGCTGTCCATATTTGTGTTTATTTATTTATTTTTTTGTATATTTATTAATATTTGTATTATTATTATTATTATTATTATTCTGCAATCGATTTTGCTATCTACAAAGGAATCGGTGCCAGACTCTTGAGCATAGAAGAATGTCTCGATCTGTCCTCGGATCATCTTCCGCTGATAGTTACCGTCCACGCTCACCCACAAACTTTTCCGATCAGTTTCTAACTAGGCGCATAATATTATTTTTAAATTAATTAGAAAAGCTTTTTACAGATTCGTGAAAAAAAAACAACATTTGAGCTAGATAGTAAAAAATTATATATATTTATTTATACTAATAAAATAAATAAATAAAACAAAAACAAAAAAACTCCGACCTTCACTTGCATTATTCATTTGTTTTAGTATTTTCATGCACGATTTCCGCCTTTGTTTGCTGAATTTTTAAAAAACTTGCATTTTATTTACATATATATGCATAATTAAAGACTTAATTTGCCTTGTTGACCCAGATCGTCAATAAATTGTTTATGCGTAAAGCGAAGGGGGGCCTGAAGGGGTGATAAAGAAGGGAAAATTGAAGTCGATGCGGTGTCAGCCGTCGGAGCGGAGACATCGAATGCGAGCGGTAGGAAAATCAATTTAATTGCAGGCGACAATTAAATTTACGCCGAATTAACAGCGACACTTCACTTCTTCCGCCAGTTGGTCCTCAGGATGCGTGCTGCGTGCTGCGTTCTGCGCCCGACTGGCAGGCTCTGAGGCCAGACAAACGTCGCGCTGATTTCTTGTCAAACAATTTTTAATCAGCGTCGCTTCAGCAGCGCGCTGTCCTCAGCCATGGCCATGGTCTCGACTTTCAGCGTGACAGGGCTGCGGCTCTGCAGCTCCCCGGCTCTGCAGTTTGTGATATTTAATTTCATTTGGCTGTTGGCGCCGCATCAGCGCATGCCGCCCATGCTTGGCGCTGTCCAAGCTCAGGCCGCATTGCTCGAATGCCAGCTGGAATGGTGTCTGGTAGTAATTGCCTGCGCATTCTGAGCCCGTTTTATTTTGACACTGGCATTTCAGCAGCTGAAACTGGAGCGGAGAGTGGGTGAGCAGCTGACTCATTGCAGGGCGAGGTTGAGGGTGTTGTAGGGGTAGGAGCAGGGGTAGGAGCAGGGGTAAGGGTAGTAGCGCCAGCTGCTTAATTTGACAAATTCGCATGACGATGAGTGCGGCTAATTAGGCGCCTTGGCAGTGCCTTTTGTCTTTAGTCTTTTTTGGAAATTTCCAAGAATTTCGAGTTGTTATGGGGCCGTCAAGCGCATATGCATAACGATAACAATAACAATGAAACAGGCCAGCGGCAAGACAAGAGAAGTGCCGCCAGCAAAGTTTGTTTGCGTTGCGTAAACAAATAATTAAAATAATGTGACGAGGCAGCTTCTGTTGCAGTTGCAGTTGCAGCTGCAGCTGCGTTTGCCATCAAGCGGAAAGAACTCTAAACGATGGGAACTTGAAAGTTGGCCCATTTTGGAGCCCATCATTATTATTGGCCTGCAATGTGTTGTGCAGATGCTCTGGCTGAAGCTTTTAATTGTTTCTCTCTTTGTTTTTTTGTTTATCAATATATGCGTCAGCTGTCGCCAACCCCCGACTTGGGTCGCAGGCCCATCCACCCCTCGCTCACCCGAAATACTAACTAGAAGCGGAGAATATTTTCTTTTTTTTTCGCTGCTAATTGATTTATTTACTGTGTGAGTAGAGGGGAGCTGAGGGTAATAGGCGGGGGTGTGTGCTTTTTGAAAAAGTAATTTAATGCTAATTTGCCTGTTAATCGAGCTGCGCGCTTACCCTTAATGCTAGCTGTGTGTGAGTGTGTGTGAGAGCACAAATGAAGTGTGAAGTGTTGGCAGCCTTGTAGCTACTGTTGTTGTTATTATGCATTGATTGCTAATGAGCATGAACATTTAGATGATTTAATGCGTTGCTCTTTGCCCATATTTAACGTCAGGACAGCAAAGTAATCAATAGCTGAAGCACATAGATATTGAGATACTGTCTAGCCCTCTCTATCTCTCTGTCTATCTCTCTCTCTCTCTCTTTGCCGTTGCTGCCAATAAACCAAATCTGCAGCAAGCTCAAGTGGCGAAAAAGGCGGTAAAGAAGTCCATTGACAATATATCAAGTATACGCTTGTTTATGGCCACGCCCAGATGCGAAATCCCAGCTAGCCGGCGCCTTGGTATCAGCTGCCCGGCTGTTACAGCATTGGCCCAGCCTGCCATAACTCAGAGGCGGCTCATTCAATTTGCCTGCAGGGCGTTCGACACACCTCAGCGAGCGTCCCCCTTTCGACACCCTTGCCAACTGGGCCCAAACTATAGTATGTGTTCTCTCTTTTGGCCATTTTGTAGCTATTTTATTTTATATTTATTTGGAGCTTCTTTTGCCATTTACAGTGTGACATTTCAACGGCGGCGGTGCTGGTGCTGCTGCTGCTTCCATGTCTGAGCGACAAAATTCGCTTTACGAGTTTATTTATATGGAAAATATGTAAATTTACGATGCCAGCAACAGCAACAACCAACAGCAACAGCAACAGCAACAACAACGAACATCAGCAAATAGAGTTTGGAGTACGTACATATTTTATGCAGAGCAGTGCATACTTTAGGGCGTGTGTGTTTAGATTTACAAGTGCGATTCAGCAATCGCAGCCGAGTTTAGTTTATGTTGCCGCTGAAAATGACTCGACTGCGCCAACGATTTATACCCTGGCCGAGAGCGTTGCGTTTTGACGCAATGAAATGAAATGAAATACGCATATCTGCACTGGGCAATAATTTAAATAATTTTTTAATTAAATCCACAGCTGACAAACTATTCCAATTTATGGGCCGCCGACTATCGAATAAATAAATCAAAGCTGCAACCGAGGCGCAGCTTCAAATGCAGCCAGCGCATTGCTCCCTAATTTATTTACTCCGACTGATGCCATTTATGGCATTTTATTACTGCGCCGCTGCTGCTGCTGCGTTTTCAATTTGCGACAATTTATGGCAACATATTATGCAAATCCAGTGCCTAATCACCCCAGCGCTGAGTATGTAAAAAAATAGAGAAAAATGTAAAAATGGCTGCCTTCTAAATTAAAATTTAATAAATATGCAAATTACGCAAATTACTGTTCGCGTGCATGCGATGGTCATTTCCGTTTTTGCCGGCCACGCCCACCCCGGGCGAATTTCAATTAACGCTTAGACAATGTTCGAGCCGGCGGGTCGAACAGAAAGACGACAAACGACTGAGGACAAACGCCACCTACCGGAAAATATTGTAAAACAAATGATCGGGCAAGGGCTGCGCGAGGGGTGCCAGTAAAATATGCACAAACGAGTTGATTACGTGTCCCAAATAGATTTCATGGAATTTTGTTGCGAATTAGCAGTGAAAAAAAAAAAAAAAATAGAAACGAAACAAAAGCCAAAGGGGCAAATCCCGTTCGCTTGGCATGTTCAAGTGATAAATTCAATTTTCCACTTGAACGCCAAAAACCGCTTCACGCCCACCCATTAGCCCACACCGCCACCCGGCAATGTGTGACTAATGGCGCTTGCTTGTTGGCGGCAGTGGCGGCAATCAAACAGAAATCATAAAGGCGTGTTGCCCAAGCATAAACGTAAACAGGCGGCTGGGCTCGCCGCCTCGAACAATGGGTCACCCAGGCCCGCCTGTCCATCTCAGCCAGCGCATGCCGGGCGGCGATAAAAATTACAAAGCTCATACCAACTCAACGCCAATTACAACAACAACAACGACTAAGGCTTTCTCATGGGTGCACTGAAGCGTGGCTACTGCCGCTGCTGCATTGCTGAAGGATATATCGATGGGCGTTTCCAGCGACCGTTGACGGAATGTGAATCACAACTTCGGCTGAGCTATATACACAGATATACACATGTCAGTCTGTGCCAGATACGTTGGTCGCATCTGTGCGCCTCGCTACACATACGTTCGTGTGCTTATTATACCCTGTAACAAAGTGAATGACCCTGCAGGCTAAAGTAGCCTTAGACAGGAAAAGAATAAATACGAAATAATTTGCTTGAACATAATAAATAAACATATGTAATACCCTGACAGATTTTATCATGTGAATTTATTAATAATTAATTAATATTTTTTATTAGGAATTGAAATTAAGTACTGAAGTGAACAAATGTTAAAAATAAAATAATAATATTATAGATTATATTATATATAGGTACACCCAATATTTTTTTATATATGGAAATATTTTGTATTGAAATTAATCAAATAAAATAAATAAATTTAGAAAAAAATAATTAATTAAAGCCGCAATCAATATATATATAATAAAAATGTATAAATAAAATTTAAAACAGAAACCAATTTATATAAAAATATTTTTAAAAAATATTAATATAATAAAGTAATACACAGTAAAATATATAAAATAAATTTAATAAAAATAAAATAAAAGCCCTAATTAAAAATATGTGAATAAAAATGCAAGCAATAAAAAAAAACTTAAAAAAAATAATAATAAATTAAATATAGGAATATAAGTAGCACATTAAGTACTTGCTTTACTTTTTATCAGCATTTATATATTATAGCATTTTATATATTTTTAAATTGAAATTTTTTTAACGCAGTTTAAGCCTCGGCTAGCGCTCGTTGAGTCATGGATCAAAAGGTAATTCGAAAAGAATTCTCTGCTTTTTTATCGAATGTGAAAAAAAAATTCAAAATAAATAAAAATAAAAAAAAATACTTATATATTTTTCACTGTGTTAATAAGTAAGCCCATTTGAGCACACCAGATGTATGAGGGAGGGAAAGGTAAATATTTTACTCGGACTTATGTTCCAGAAGCATATTTTTAATAAGTTCATGGCATTTTTTTCAGTAAAGTCAGATCATTAAATGGTGTTAAATGCTGAAAGTGCTCAAACATGAATGCCTTTAGTAAATATATTTATATATATATATTAAATATTTGAATATATTTTTTTCTGCAAATATTTTATGAAATATTTCAGTAATTGTTTAACTGTGCTTAAAGTAAAATATATATAACATATTAAGTATTTTTCGTCTTATATAAATATATTTCTAGGGGTCAACACACTGAATGAAGTATAAGAAACTGTTATTTGTGCCTCCTTAAACCAACTTTAGGGCATTCATAGACGAAATAAAATTGACTTTAGTTTATGGCATCAAAACAGTTTCGCTATTTGAACATTTTAATATTCAACTTTATGTTTTCACATCTGTCAAATTCATGTTCATACTCATATTTATAGTCATTGTAACTAGTGATAGCATACAAACTGTTTGCGTGCTTTTAGTTAAAACGATAATACCCTGTAAATAGCTATAATTACAGGCTAAGTAGTTGTCGGGGCTGCCTGCTGAGTGATTTGGTCTGATTCAGACCTTTGACCAGTCGCTTTTAATGCGATTTTGGCATGTGCAGACAGACGAAAAGTGGCCAAATAAAAATGGTCATAAAATTGAATTTTTTATGAGTGCCTTATGCCCGAAAGGGTTAATTTCGAGAAATAACCCCCGTGAAGCGAAGCGAAGCGTTAAGCGGAAAAGGCAAAGGCCAAACGCTGTTGACAACAACAAACGATGTTCAACATTGGATACAGTCTGTATTTATATATATATATATATGTATATATACGTATACAGGCACAATCGAGGTATGGGTTCGTCTCTCCATTTGTTGATTCACACCTTTTTGGCATTGGGGTTTTGTGCTGAATGCTAAGCCACGGAGTGTGGGCTGGCTGAGTGGGTGGCTGGAGCGTTGATTAACGGAAGCATTACTCACAGAGTGGGGGCTCAATCAACTGCAAAATGCAAATGTTTCGTGCGGCTAAAAATATCAACACAAAAGGGAAATTGTAGACCATAAAAGCGGGCAGCAGTAAGTGGCAGTGGCAGTGGCAGTGGCGGTGGCGGTGTCTCAGCCCCACCCAGCGCGCCAGCTGCTGATGCGCCTTGGCTTTGCTGCTGCATTTATTGCGCTTGTTAAGGCCAACAGAACGCCGGGTGGGGACGGGGCTGCTGCAAGGGGCGCCGCAGCAAGTTAAAAAGTCATAAAATGATATTTATTTCATTTCGCTGCCGCGTAATGCGCACTAACTGGGCGGTGCGCGGTGGTGTGCCTTGCGGGTGGCTCAAGCAGCCGCTGAAGCCATCCACAGCTGGAGAAGCTAAAGATGTGCTATAGATTTGCCTTTTATGTGAAATTTATATTTCAACAAGATAGAGAGAGAGAGAGAGAGAACTGTGGAGGTCGGCAAAATAACAAAGAGTGAATCTACTTGTGTCGTGGGGGCGTGGCCGGGGAGTAGTCGAGCACATTTTCGCACAACTATTTGCCGCTCGCTTTATAGAGTTGAAGCTTTGACTTCTGTCCAGGGGTTGCAGCGGGCGCTGGGGAAATGGCCATGGAAATGCGCTGCTTCAGCCTTGTGGCTTTTTAATGTTTTCTTGTTAAAGTTTATTGAAAAACTTTGGACAGTCACGTTTGAGTAGTCAGCGGGTGCCCTAACTTATAACTGCGCACAGAAATATACAAACATATATATATTTATATATATGTATATATCGTATCTGATGCCTGTCCAGAAATGAAACAGCTGCACGAATGCACGCCCCGACGCCCATGAAAGTGGAGCAAAGCGATTTTTCCCGTTTCGTTCGGAAGGGAGAAAAGAGAAAAGAGAATAAAACGAAAACTGACAAATAAAACATTTTCTGTTGTATTTTCTGCGAAAAATGGACGCTGCCTGCCCAGAGGGGGAGAGCGGGAGAGCGAAAGAGCCTGCCCATGTTTGCTCATAATTGAAATTTCGCGCTAAACAGGAAGCAGCAGCATTTGCTCTGCATTCCTAGACACTTGTTGTGCCTGCAAGGTTCACTTGGCTGGCCAATGCTGTTCATGAGTGGCGGAGCTCAACTGAATTTGTGGCAGCAGCTGGAGGAGCACATGTTCCAAATGAAAATAATAGAGATCGGAGCCAGCTCGGCTGCTTTTATTCGCCTGAAATAACTGCGCCTGAGTGCGCACATTTTCGAGAAAGCAAAATAAAAGCGAATTAAATTCGCAATATGAGGAATATAGAATACTTTAAATGGAATCTATGTAAGCGCATTATTGATACTGTGCGAATGATAGCTCAACTTTTGTCAATGCCCGGATTTATTCAGCGCCGTTTCGCTTCAGCCGTAATATATATTCCATCCATATTTGCGCAGCTCCAGCACACTTTGTGCTCTTCTATTCACGACATTTTCTTTAGCCATTCTAGCCCATTTATTTTTCTCTGCCAGTGTCGTCTGTCAAGATGCATCGCCAGTTGTTGCCACTTTGTATGGGTGCCCCTGATCCGGAGATCTGCGCCTGCAGCGGCACCATCCTTGCACGTACTTCACAGTGACATGTGCTTCCTCTGTTGTATTTTTGTAGCAACTCCCCACAATATTTTCCCTGTTATTTTCCACATGTGAAATTGAACTTTGCATCTTGGCGCAACGTGCCAGCTCTTTGCTGTTCCCTGCCCCTCCCCCACCCCATCCCCTCGAGCAATGTTGCACTTGACTTGTGGCGCCCCCTCCCTCGAACGTACTGCACCCTTCGTCCATATGCCTCGCTTGTGACGTTGTTTTGACACTGAGAACGCGCGCGCGTGTTTATAAATAAATATTTAGTATATATAAACACACCAACAAACATACATATAAATATACATATATATTTATGGTCTCATGTGTGAGTACAATGTATATATGGAAATATGTTTGAGAAATATTTCCACGCTTTCGCCTGCTTCTGCTGTTCGCCGCACATGTGTCGCGTTTGGCTGACGGCAGGGGCGGGAGGGGCGGCAGAGCGTGGTGCTGCACCCCTGCTTGTTCTTTTCCCTTTGAAGTTCATAAAAATTAACAAAAAATCAATTTAGAGCACAAATGACTCGCTGATGAGGGGAGCGAAATGTTTACATTGCAATCGAACTGTGCCTGTACCGCCTGTGATCTGAGTCGCCACGCCCACTGTCGCTGGGAGGGTTGGTATGGTATTATGCTGCGCGTGTTGATTGCCCATCAAAGCAAAGCTTGGCATAGCTTGAGGAGCGCAGCTTGACATTTGCCTAGAACAATCGAGTGCACATAAATCGAATGCTAATGCCAACAACTTCAATTCGTGTGTGTGAGTGTGTGTGTGACAGCAAAAAACATGTGAACATAAAAATAGTGACGATTATGATGAAAATATTCATGCGACAAACGGAAGCCGTAGCCAAGTGCCATGGCAATGTCCCAGGAGCCGCACAGTCGCAGCGTATTTTCCCCTTCCACTTTACACGAATATCTCAGTGTGTGTGTGTGTTTTGCACTAGTGTGAGTTGTTTATGTGGCAACGTCAGGCAGCACATTCGAGTTCCATTTAGAGCGTCGTCAGTGCCAAATGCGCCACTATCGAGTGGGGCGAGCTCTTGAGAGTCTCAAAAGTCAAAAGATGGAAATTGCCCAAGAAACGTTCGGCATTTTAAGCTCTCGAGTGCCTGCCTGCTAATAAGTTAAGAGGAAGCACCGACAACAGCAGCAGCAGCAGCAGCACACATAATTAAATTTAATGCCCAATGCGCAGGGCAAACAGTCAGACGTTGGGGGCGTAGCTGGGGGCATGGCTATGTCTATATCGAAAGCATCGAAATTCAATTTACTACAAAATCCCGCGCAGTGGCATAGCCAATGCCAAACGAAATAGAAAATGCCAGAAAATGTGTCTCGTTTTAGCCCAAATCCTGTCATAAATTGCTGCCCAGCCCAGCCCAGTCGAGCCCAACAAAAGACAGACGCCCAGACGGCACCCGAAAGGAAAATATGCTGATGTCGATGTCGAAATATGATTTGTTTTTTTCTCTTCTCGAGTGGCTGGCATCCTAACAAAAAAAAAATATGGGCTGGCGGAGTCCGGGAAATGAGATATGACCGATGTTGCTGTTGTTCCTGCGGCTACTACTGCTGCTGCTGCTGTTGCTGCTGTTGTTGCTGCTGCTGTTGCTGATAAAGTTGCTGCTGCTTTTGCTGCTGTTGTTGCTGCTGCTCTTGATGTCGCTTCAAGGTTAGCTGCTCTACAATAATCTGAGCGTAAATTACAACAACCAGTTGATGGCATCGTAAAAAGCACTAGGCACCGAGCTGTAGCAACACTTACGCACACACACACACGCACACACACACACACGCACACACTCACACGCTCAGACACATGCTCGACCTCGCAAATTATAAAGTTGTTTGGCCAAAACTGCTGGCTAGCAAGTTTTTGTTCAAGTTTTCCCTTTTTTTATTTTTTCAACTTTTTTTTGTATTTTATTTGGATAAAGGAAGCTGCAGCACGTTTTATGTAACGCACATTGATAAGCATTTTGGCATTTGTCGGTGAATGATTTGCAAGTTTGCACAAACTGCTTGCACAAGCCACCATTTTGTGCAAACGTGTGCGAATATCTATCAGCATCAGAGTGTGCCGCTGCCCTTTTGGCACAGTTTCCAGCACGGACCCAAGTGTGTGTCGGAAGGAGACAGTCGGAAGCAGCGACGTCTTCAAATGTTTCTTTTGCTGGCCAGGCACATCAAGCAGCTCGCTGCAGGCAGAGCTTTGCATAGCTCGAACTGAAATTCGAAAAGTTTTCCTTTTTAACAGTTGGCAAGCGAGTAAATATGATTGCGATAGCCACCGATCTAACTCAATAACTAGATGAACTCTTTGATTACG
Organism: Drosophila meridionalis; assembly: GCA_035045145.1. Taxonomy (NCBI): domain Eukaryota; kingdom Metazoa; phylum Arthropoda; class Insecta; order Diptera; family Drosophilidae; genus Drosophila; species Drosophila meridionalis. The sequence continues at coordinate 5,364,200 of JAWNPG010000020.1, read as the reverse complement.
TTTTGATTTATGTGTAGACCTCGAGCGCTTTGCTGAAAAGAAAAGGAAAGGCTATCGAAGAACATGTTCAATGAAACATATAATTTAATAATGTTTTCTCGGAACTGTGATTTCTGAATGGGTATAAGCGTACTTTAGAAGTTGATTCAACTAGTTTTTTAAAGATTGTTTTTATGGAGACCGATAAGTATTGATTACTATTTACTTTATGTTTTGGAATTTTTCTTTAGTATCCATAGTATGTTATTTATATGTATGTATTTTATAAAAAATAATAATAATATAAAAAAAATATTATTTTGTTTGTATTAGCTGCTTTCTTTCTCTATTTTTTTCTCACTCCCTCAATCTCCACTTTTTATTTTTCTCTCTCTTTCTTTTAGTTTAACTCTATCTATATTTTTATCTCTCTCTCTCTCTCTCTCTCTCTCTCTCAGTCTCTCTTTTGCTCTAGCTCATCCCTATTTCTTTATCTCTCTCTCTCCCTCTCTCTCTCTGTCTTACTTTTTCTCGCTCGTTCGCTCTCCGTCTTTCTTTCTCTCTCTCTCTCTCTCTCTCGCTCTCTCTCTCTCTCTCTCTCACTCTCGCTCTCTCTCTCTCTCTCTCGCACACACACTGATACTCTGATTCTTGAATATTAAATATAAAATATTTAATAAAATATACATCTACAGCAGCAATGCTATCTTTATTCTAGCGACTTCCTTATATATTTATATAAAGTCCTTATGCTTATTCTACATTCGATATCATTAATATTTTATAATATTTCTAATTTAATTTAATTAAGAAAGTTTATTAAGAAACTCTCGAAAATTAACAAATATAAATAGATCATATGCCCTATTGCAGAGTATCTGCTGTGCAATCACCGTAATTGAAAAATGTATTTGCTAAATACGAAACGTGTACTTACTGTTCTTTTGGAAATCCTGTGATTCCTCTTCCGCCCGAATCGCCGCTGGCTGCTGTAGCAACAGCAAAAACATCAGCGAAACGACAATTGAAACCGTTTTCCCTGTGAACAGCGCCGTTCGCGTTTGTGATTTTCGATGTGTATTGTGCTCCAGTTGATGTTGTTGTTGTCGTTGTTGTTGCTGTTGTTGTTGTTGTCGTGGTTGTTTTTGCCAATTGGCGCATGTGGCTATTCTTGAAGTTGCGAATCGCATTTTTGTGGTTCCAGTTGCAGCTGCAATTGCTGTTGCCATGTCGCTTGCTGGTATTAAAAATTGCATTGTAGTAGTCATTGCGTTGTGCTCGAACGAAAAAACTCTTCGTCATTTATGGAGCGAACTTCACTTTTTGCAAAGGGTCAAAGCAACGAAACCAAAACCGAATATACCAACAGCTCGCGCAATACATGAGGTTGCCGGAACGCTAATAGACAAATGCCTGTAAGTCTGTGTGAGTGGGAGTGGATGTGTGGGTGTATGCGTGAGCGCGTTTTGTTTGAGCTGTTGTTGGCTATTTCCGTTTCCGCTGGCGTTTCCGCTTTTGACTTTAATGAAGCGCCAACGCGCCTTTAGTTCGCCGTCGTCTTCAAGTTGGCCCATAAAAAGCACATTTCAACTGGCATTTATATGTGACTCAGCCGCTGCTTGTTTGCTCTACTGCTTTCAAATCGAAAGCAAGTCCTGCTGCCACGGGAATCTTAATGTCCTTTTACATGTTTATTTGCACTTTTATTGCCTTTTTGGCATGGCAGATTTGAGACGTCCCTGGGCCGACACAACTGCAAATAGAAAAGCGAAGGGAAGAAACAAAACATGAAACGTGAAACATGAAACATGAGCTTAAGAATAACGTCAGGGGTTCCGCTTTTCAGCAGAACACAAAACAAGGACAACAACTCAGAATACGGATATTGTTATGCCAGGGTTTTCTAACGTTGGATATATAGCAATATTATGGAGTAAACATAGATATATATATGTCTATATATAGTATATAAAATATTCCTTTATATATTTCGGCCAGGCCGAAGCTAACTAGCCGCACTCTCTCGACTCTTGTTGTTTGCTGCCCTCGGCAAATATGAAGAGTGCTAATAAAATGTTTTACTGACTCGTGCCGCACACACATCAAGCAAATTGAACTCATAAACTTGGCCCTCAACCAACGGCCAACGGGGTAAGTGGCTCTCGATGCTCTCGATACTCGCTTGCAAATTGCCTGTTTTTATGTGGCCAACGCATACGCATCGATGAGGTGTGATTAATGGCACATTTCAATGTGAGTCTTGTAATTAAGGCCCGGCGCAAGTCGATTTACTGAAGTGTCGATGCCGCAGCTGGGAGCGCGAGTATACCTGGACTGCAGCCAAATGCTGCCCTTTAATTGCGTGCTTAGCGCGAGCGTCGCTCATTAAGCAACGCATCAAAATTGATAAAACAACCCCCGGCTGGGCGCAGGGCTGCCACGCACCCCCGCAACCCCTACGCACCCCCCTCGAGCGCTGTCAGCGATGCGTTGCAGCCACGGCTTATTTAGCCCACGGGGCACACGGTGGCTGCATTAATTGGGTGAGGATGGCGACAGCCACGAGAATAACTCTGATGTCGCTGCTGCTGCCTCTGCTCCTCCTGTTCCTGCTGCTGCTGTTGCGGCTCACCCAAGTCCAGGCCCGCGTAATTATGCAACATTTTGGTTCGGGTCTGTCCACTGGCCACCTTTTCAGCCATGTTGTTTAATGAGCAGCACACACACACATTCACTTACACACACATAAATAAAAGAAGAAAAGCTCATAAATTTTTATGAACTTTGGAGAGGTCCTTTGATTAGAATGATAACCGAACGCAATGCTGGCCGAACTGTCTGCCGTTTGCATTTAATTGCATAGCTGCCTACGCGAGCGCCAAAACTTGTTACCTTTTCAATTCTTGTTAGCTGCAAATAAGCCCAGCCAACCAGCCTCAGCCAAAACTTTGCTCATTAGTAAATTTTATGGCGCGAGCATATGCAGCAGTCATGGAAGAACATGAGTAGTTTTCCGCTGGGCTTGGCAGTTAGTTGGAATATTTAATTACTGATTAATTAACTCGGCTGTATTAGCTGCTTTCACCGGGCATCGAGTCAAGCGAATTGAACTTGCAGCAGGCTTTGCTAATTAAAAAAGTTTCCCAGCCAGGACAACAAGGTGTTTGCCCACCGTCGCTTCATCTCTGCCGCTTCTTGATCCACCTGTGCGTCTCTTGCGCAACTTTTGACATTTATTGACAGCGGCGTACACATGCGTTAACAGTTCAGTGTGTTCCTCGGACGGGAGGCTGTGGCTTTTTATAAATAGCTTGGCAAAAGTTTTGACTATATTTACTATACGATGTTCGACTAGAGCTTTGGCCTCTTATCTTATCTATTTATGTATTTTATTTCGAGCCCTAGACCCTCAGGCAATTACACATTTGCTTGTTTGCGTCTATTGATTGGCTTTCTGTACAGGTGTCCGGCGGGTGGCTCGTGGCCCGCCCACGGCCGTTGGCTGTCTGAGACATGAGCGCGCCTTGTGCTCTCAGCCCTGAACCTTGTCAAATTACCGCAGCCACTCCATCATATTTAATTCAAGCCCTGGCAGGTGCAGTCAGCCACCCACACACATCAGACTCTCCATGTGCATGCTGTCTGTCTCTCTGTCTGTGTTTGTTGCCGCTGACACCAAGGAGCGTAAATTTATGAGCAAATGCTCAACTTTGCCATAAATGTTCATCATAATGTGACACAATTTCCTCAAGATTTAACGCCGCATCAAGCCAGGCGCCGAACCATCGAATGAGCTTAAGGAATTGGAATGCGAATGGGTAGGGGATGGGTATGGGTATTCGTATGGGTATGGTTAGGGGTGTGCGTATGTCATGGCCATTGTGGCATACCCCATGCCTCTACATGCAATTCTTATGCCTCATAAAGTCGCTGGGCGCATAACTCGTTTTACTTTTGCTTCCGCACAGCGGCTGATGGCAGCTGACATAAATTTTAAAATGAAATAAAAATAATAATATTATAAAAAGTATACATTTGAGCTGAAGTCAACGCGTCAACACACATATACATATACATATACATATATATAGATATACATATATTATGCGGATAGTCATAGCATTGGTTCTTATCTAGCGCGGAGTGGGCGTGGCAGATGGCACTGAGTCGCGCCTGACGGGCAATCACAGTTCGTGCGATGACTGTGCCCTAAGATGCTGTCAGGACGCGACAACAACAGCCCAGATTGCAATTGCTGTGTGTGTGTGTGTCTGTGAGTGTGCATGTGTGTGTGTGTGTATGTTGATGTATAATAACATAAGCGTGCGTCTGACAAGCATAAGCACCGCTGCTGTCACTGTCACGGCAGCAGCAGCAGCAGCATCACCAGCATCAGCGCCTGCCAGCAATGCGTGTTATTACACCGCGCGGCATACTTTTAGCGCCACTCAAAGCACATTTCACTTTCATCGTATGCGTGTGTGTGTAAATAAAAGTTGAATTATGACAAAAGGCATGCATCAGGCAGCAACACCAACAATAAGAACTATGGCCTGATAATGCGCTCTTCACTGACTTGGCTGACTTCAAGCGTGTGTTTACGTTTAACATGTCATATGCGCAATTTGTGAAATATGAGAGCGCCTTCCCAGCCAACATAAGCAATAACTTGTCTGCGTGTGTGTGTGTAGTGTGTGAGTAAGCAATTAGTTGCCTTTTCAGCTGAAATAAAAGCAATTCGGCTGAGAGTTCTGTGTGGGTCCTCGCCCGAGACGGTGTGGGAGACGGCGGCGTTGAACAAACAGCAGCTCATTAATATCCTTTATGCGTTTATTACACCACCCGGCAGCATCTTATGAAAAAGATTAATAAATGCGCAACGGCAGGCAACCAGAACAAAAACAATAACAAAATGAGCAACGGCAAAAAAAACAGCACTAATTAGTTAAACAATGGCAGAGCTCCTAACGCATGGCCGCTCGAATCAATCAGACAATGTTGTATTATTAATAGCCGCAAAACGTTCCACACAATCATTTATTAACGCCTCTTAATGGCCATAATTCGCGAGTATTCAATAAGCTTACAGAGCTCACGTTTCCCAATATATTGAATGTATTGTACTCAGTTTCCCGCATAAATTGATCAGCTGACATTTTGGCCTGAATTCTTCTTCTGGGTCGCTTTCAACTTGAATAAATAACACTCTTTTATCTAATGTTTTTTTTTTATATTTATTTTCATTTCATTTTTGTGTTTTTGTCACTTTGGCCTATTTCGCTTTTTTCTCACTAGCACGTAAAATCGTTTTATTAAGCTGCACTCATTCATTTGCGCGTTTTGCCCTCTGGCTGCAAATAGGGCAAAGCGAACCTAGGCAAATGCTTTAAAAATTTCAGCGTGGATATCTGGTGGCACGAGAGCAGATTAACACGCATTTCACATCAGCTATAACAGCATTCGAATGCGTTATTCATGCAAAGAACTGCAGCAATTTGAAAAAAATGCTTTTATTGCCTTTAAAGGTGTTCATTTAAAGTGATAAGTAAATTTTGATATAATTTTTAATAAAATATATTTGATTGAACATTCAGGTTTATAGATGTTATAGGTAGTAACTGGGTGGAACAGAGCGGTGGAGCAGAGGTAAAAAGTCTTTTTCCGCAGCTTCTTGAATTATCAAAGATTTGACAGCTGATCTTAAATTTCTGAAGATAAGAAATTACATATAAACCTAATTGAATTTTTGATTATATCGTCATGATATTACAGTATGGTTAAAATTTCCTAATGACACTGTAAAGGCTTCTAAATAAATTAAAAAGCAAGTAAGAGTGCTCTAGTCGAGACTGCTCGACTAAGACATACCCTGAGCCCTGTGAAGCGAATGGCGCGTGGCATCCAAAATCTAAAGATTACCTACTCTCCGTATGCATTACACGAAACTTCGTTATGAAAATAGCCATTTATTATGTTTTCTAGTTAATGTATACAAATTATATAGCTAACTAAAAATTTCTAAAAACACAGCTATATTTAAACAGCTCAGAGTAAGAGGGGAGTCGAAGTGCTAGTCGGACTTGCCTGACAAAAAAAATAGCCTTAACGCAGATACGGACTGCTAAATTCCTTAATATTTGTATTTATTTAAATTTACAATTTATTATATTTACATTAAATAAATATTAAAAGTATAACTTTTACATTTTCGCTTAACATACTTAACAATTTTAATACTTACCAACAGACAGAAGAAGAGGAGAAGCACCGCGCTGCACTGGACGACTGACCACCAAGAAATGAAGAATGCGACTGAAGCTGTGCTGCAACAGACTTGCCTTTATATAGGGCAGCGACAGGTCCACTCAAGTCAAGCTCAACTCTTGAGCCTCTCTCTTAGTCAGTCTTCACACTTGATCATTAGGCGACCAATCAGAGTATTTTCTGCTGCTGCTACAGTCTCGCTACCCTATAGAAAGGCAGCTGAAGATCAGAACAGCTGCTTCTTGCAGCAGCAGCAGCAGAAAGTACTCTGATTGGTCGCCTAATGATCGAGTGTGAAGACTGACTCAGAAAGAGGCTCAAGAGCTTCAGTGGAGCTGTTGTCGCCTTATATAAAGGCATGCCTGCTGCAGAGCAGTTTCAGTCCCATTCTTCATCTCTTGGAGGTCAGTCGTCCAGTGCAGCGCGGTGCTTCTCCTCTTCTTCTGTCTGTTGGTAAGTATTAAAATAATAATAAATTGTAAATTTAAATATTATTAATTATTATATCGATCATTAAGATAACGATCATTTAGCAAATGCAAAGGAAGTACATTTAATAATTCATAAACTAAATTGGTGTTTGTTTCATTCCAATTTTTATATCTACTGCTGTTATGTATTGTTAGCTAGATGAGCATATAATCCTATCAATAGTGACTCTTCTGTATACTCCAAGCATGCTTTAAAAGATAAAATGCTTGAATATACTAAATAAATACTAAGCTATGATCCCTAGTGCAGCCTTTCTACACAGACTAAATACTTAAACTGCGAACAAGTTTTGTTTCAGTTTTGATATAATAAACGCAATATCTTAACTTCTCAGATGTAGTAGTTGCCGAAAGTTCGGCTAACTAGTTCCTAAATTTAATTTGGCCTCGACTTTACGACTAGCCAAGGCAGTGGCCTAAGCCGCAGTGCAAACTGCGTGAATCTATTAGCTTGACTTTTGTAGTAAAATGCCAAATACAAACACACTTTGGTCATGGGGCTGGAGCCCGCAAGGGGCAATTGCCAAAAGCTGCGGCCTTTGCTGTCAGTCACAGGCCACCCTGGCTTTAGTGCCCTCCCCCCCCCCACACACACACACTCACTCGCAGCCGCCGTGTTGCTCTGACAGCTTCATATAAATAAAGAGAGACAGACATATAGAGCTACAGATGCGATGGCTGCGGGTCCTGGTGCTGCGGTTGCCCAAAAATCTACCTTAAATTTGACAACATGCGGCAGTCGCACAGGTGGCGCAGCTGTCTCTGATTCATTCAGCCAGCTCAGGCTGAGCCAATCCAGCAATCCGCCAATCCGCCTATCCGCCACTCGGGCCACTCTGTGGGTGTCAATCTGATGGCTGTCAAATTATGTATTTAAAGTGGCTGCTGGCTTAAAGTTTGAACTTTTGTTCAATATTAATGAGGCGGCATTTGTCAGCGATGAAATTTTTGCAATTTAAATTAACATCAGCTGCAATTAAATTAAACGCTTTTAATTTACAAAAATATTTGCACGTGGCACGCACGACCCGAGGCGAACTCAGCCCAAAACCCAAATTTGAATTTAGATTGGAAGTTAGTTTGGCAACAGGCCACCCATGGGGAACACCCTTTGAGCGACGCCAAATCCTTCAATTAATATTCTTCGGCGCCCCGAAACGCCAACAACAATTGACCAAATGTGACCCAAAGTCTTCGGCATTTTGCAACCCTTTTCGTGGTCGGAATTTTCCCGTTTTCTCTCGCAATTATTTAACGCTTGCCGCCATTTTTTATAATTCTCTTAATATACTCTCGCACTTGGCTGGCGCGCATTAAATTCGTCATTTATCTTAAAGCGCTGAGCGCTGCTCGGCTTTCACATCGCTGCCTATCACTCGCCTGTCGCGGGCTAAATGTTTGCTTTAAGTTCTGCCTGTCACCTGCTTAGTTCGCCGCACTGTAACCTCATCCAGTGTAAGCAGAAGACAAAGCAAAGCCACCTGCTCAGTGGGCGTATCATTAGAACACATGACCTACTCAAAGGAGGAGTTTCAGCTCAGTCTCCGGAGGCAAATGTGGTATGTGGTCGCTGTGTTTGGTGTCAGCTGCTGACTGACTCTGTTTGTATTTCATTATTTATTCTCTTATCAAGACGTCTCCGGCAAAAAGCCCAACACAACAAATAATTAATTATGCGCGCCCATTCCACCAAATCTCCAGTTGCACACAGGGCGTATGAGTATTTCTCGCAAACTCTCACTAAGCCACTTTTGACAGCTGGGAATTCACTCAGGCCCCACACCTGGCGCTTGGCCAGCAGCAAAAAAAAAGTGAGTGCATCTTGTTTTCATATTAATTAGGAGAGTAGGCAAAGCGCCAAGCGCTAAAGAATCAAATTGAATCTAAATAGACGAAACTGTGGGTCAAAGACTGAAGCCCTTTGAGAGTCGAGCTGCTTGAGCTAATTAGGAGCAGCTGCTAATGGAGTGGTGCTGAGAGAGAAAAAAAAAAAAAAAATAACAATTTAATAAATATATGCATGAATATAGCAAATGACAAAAATGCATTTGTATTTTTCCACTTTCCTATTTGCCCATTTTGCAATTTTCCCATTTGATGCTCTCCCAATTTCACATTTCGCAATTCGCATTTGGCCACGCGAGTCGCAACTGAAAGTTGATTTTTAATTAGCTGCGCTAAAAATAAATTGCACAAACGTGTCTGGCATTTGCGCGGAGTGCAGTGCAGCGCCTCGCTCCGCAGATTCTTGACATATTGCCAACAGCTGCAGAGGCTAGGGAGGCGCAAAGGGAGCCACCGAAGTGGGAGTGAGAGCGGCCATGGAGCGATGGCTGAGGCGTTGCCACGCATCATTTCATGGAATTGCATTTGAGGGCGGGCTTCAAGCGCCTGCCGCGCCCAGGTCAAGCAGCTGGGCGGCTAGCGGAATTTGAATTTATTCAATTCAGCGGCATTCGCGCTTAGTTATCGTTATCGGCCACTTAGGCGACTCGGCCAGCCAAAAAGTAAACAATTTAATGTGGAAAGTTTTCGGTCGCAGCGCAAAACAAGCCACGGCTGGCTGGCTGCCACGCCCACAAAAACACACACACACACACATACACAGGCGGCATCGAACCCTATTGGGCTGAATAACAAGCCAAAGTTTTTTGGGCAATCATTAAAATTCATTTCCTATCGACAGTCAGCAAAGACACACACACACACACACACATACGCTTGTTATAGATGACGAAATTTAGTTTGAATATCTATGGCAGCAGCCACAATCTATATATATGTGTATATACATATATATCTACCCAAAGATATGTGAGTGTGCCAAAAGCTACCCATTTTGATGTTTTCGCTGCTTTTGCTTTCTCTGCATGTGTGTGTGTGTGTGTGTGTATGTCTGTGTGTGTGTGTGTTTTCACAAGTGCCTCGCAGCGATTTGAATGCGGCAATTCCTTTTGAATTGATCCCAAAAGTGACCTTTGATTTTCGATACGATTCCAGTCATTTTCACATGGCCAGGGCCAGAAGTCTCCAGTGACTTTTACTAGCAACGCACACAAGCACACTCGCATACACACACACACACACACACTCACACAGATGTGAACAGCTTCCATAGGAACAAGAGCCATTTTGTTTGTATAGTTTAAGTGCCCGCATTAGTGGCGCATATAAATTTTGTCGCTCAACAGCAACAACTACAACAACAACAACAACAACAAAAGCAAGAGTAATATCAGCGAAAGGCAACGACATCGACAAAAGCGATGAAACGAAGCGAAAATCAAACTAAAACTTCGCCACATGAAAATCATAATTCAAACGTTGAAATCAGCACACAGATTGCCCCTGTCCGCATGTGTGTGAGTGTGTATGTGTGAGTGTATGCATATTTAAGTGTGAGTGTGTGCTTGTGCCTTTGATTGTTTAGTGCTTGGCGTGTGTGTGTGTGTGTTTGAATACACAATGGAAACTATTGAAAATACGTAAAGCCTCTTTGGTTGCCTGCCTGGCGGCGCGTCCTTGTGCTGCTTCTGATTCTGTGATTTCTGTATGCCTGCTGCCTGCCAGAGACCACGCCCCTGGCCCCGCTATGCCCAGCATTTATACAAGCCCCGTTTACCCCCTTCGGGTTGCGCGCGTGTACGTTTTGTTTTATTGCCAGGCTGACTCGTTGCCAGGATTTGCTTTTTGCAAACACTTTCCCGGTGGCACTGGGTTCAGCTTCGAGTTCGGCTATAGCGGGGCATCGCTTGCTTTGCAGCCCATTGTGTGGGGATAATCGAAGCCATAAATAACAGGCGCGAACGAGTTTCTTTCTTTTTTTTTCATTTTGGTTTTGTTTTTTTGGCTAACAGCAGTAACAACAGCCATGACAAAAGCAGCAACAGCAGCGGCAGCAACAACATCAATAAGCCCACGATAACAAAAGTGCCAAAAGTGACAAACACCGGGCAACTGTCAAGCTGTCCACGCTTGGCCCCCCTCGCCCCATGCCCGACTCGTTAGCAAATCCAATTTGTGCGTGTATGTCAACAGTTTGGATGCAGCAGCAGTAATGGTAAATGCTGCACTAGCTGATGTAACTGCTGCTCCAAAAATGCTACCTACCCCCAAAAGCAAAAGCAAAAGCAAAAAAAAAATGAAACAAAAAAATAAAACCAAATTCGCACGCGACGAGAATCGCGTGCGTCACTGTGTGACACACTTTGACAATCTGTTGTTGTTTTTTTTCTGTTTTAATTTTTTTCTTATAAATCAATTAAAAATTTACATTTCATTCACACAATAAATAATTTGCATAATAGCCACAAACCACACACGCACCCCAAACACACACATACAGCTAGCCGGAAATGAGAATCAAGCTAAGAGCGCGAACGGCAGGCACCGGCTGTAGAATACACTGTTTTTTTGAGATCTTTCATTATGTATCAGAAATTTATCTGTTTTAGGTCAGGAATTGGCAAGATCGACAAATGAGATTCGGTAAGCGCAACAGAAACATCAAAAGCAGCTTGAATAAAGGGGCTTAGCTGAATATTCATTAAATTTCAAGTATGTATACTAATATACCTCAGCCATATTTACAAATCAAAACTCCCTTTAACTGTTGCAGCTTTGTAGCATAACATATTTGTATGATATACAATATATACATATATAATATAAAACAAAAAATTAAATCTGTAAACAACAATTTCCAATTAATTATAATGCCAGCTTAAAACAATTTGTTATTATTGCAGTTGGAGGAAAATCAAAAATATTTTCCATACTTTTTGACGCATTACAAATGTTTGGCCTTAAATGCTTACAGCTCGCTTTAAAGCGAGTTCCATAGAGGGCGGCTGTGATTTAATTTACTCAATTTGTAGCATTAAAAATCAGTTCGAATGTTTTAAAACTGGCATCCTGTGAAATGTTAATCCCAGCGGAAAAAGTCAATAAAATGTTGCGATTGCCTTTTTTATCGAACACTAATTTTTAGTTGTTTTTTTAATTTTTCAGTTGATTAATATTTAATTATAATATTTTTTTATGTACGATTTTTTTTTTTCAAACAAATTTAATAATAAATTATTTATTATTTAGGTTTGCTATAGAATGCGTTTTAAAATTTTGTGGATTGATAATTTTAATTAATGAAGCGTCAAAATTTATAATATTTATTTTTGCTGGAATTCATTTTATTATTTTTAACAGAAGTCTTTTTTTTTACTCGAATTTTCAATTATATCTTAAAAAAGTGGGCAGGGCAAATAAAAATAAAATTGAAATAAAATTGTAAAATTTCTAAAAGCGGCCAAATCAATTCTTAAAAGGATTTTCTTTAAATCACACGATTTTGCTTTTAGATAAGTTGTATCTGTCTTGTAGTAGATGGAAAGAATACTTGTATATAGCCTTGCCACACGACCGAGAAACATAAGTCGCTGTCTGAGTGATTTAATTTTAGGCGTGGGGCAACAAGCAAAAATATTCAGAGCAGCGTCTGGGCGGGAATGAGATGAGATGAGTATGAGATGCATCTGTCTGGAAGCAGCTCACGAAAATCAACCTGAATACATAAAGAGCAGATGTCGATTATCGAGGTAAATAACACAAGTTTGGGATGTCGAAAAGCAGACGAAACGAGCTTGGGAAATGCAATAAAATAATATTGAAATAAAACAAAATTAAGAATAAACTATTTTGCCAGCACAGCGAACATTCAAATATTTATTTACGCACAAATTGAATTCAAATGTAAATGCTAATGGAGACACGCAAGCAAAGTATCTGTGGGCACAATCACATTTGTGTAAACAATTTATTCGGAATTTATTCGAATATCTCAAAACATTTAACAGCCAAGAGAAAGGCAGATTTTTGCGTTTTTGGTTTCTGTTGAGCATATTTCGAATTGAGTGAGCCATTTAATGTATAAAATAGATTTTCGGTGTCTGGATTCCTGCTGGTCAAGGGAACATCTCTCTTTATTCGATTGTTTTTACAACAGTTGCGGTTGCCCGTGCCCGTACCCGTGCCCGTGCCAGAGGCAAGGCAGCTGCCCGAAATGACAGTGAGTTATGGCAGTATCTGGTCAGCATCAGCACAACATAAGCACATGCTTCTCAAGCGGAATATGCATATTCCTTGTGCCTCCAGGCTGTGCCTGACATATCCGGGAAGAAAAATAGACAAAATGATTTATGTGCCTTTGACTACCTACGCGCTTCGCTTTTTATAATCGTAAAAAATGAATGTGAAGCAGAATGAGAGAGACCTCAGACTCGAACCGAATTTAATTGTCGCCTGTCTTCAGTGCAGTAGGTAAATGTTAATAAATGTCAAAATTCCGTCCACTCGACTGACACGTTGAGCAACGAGCTCGTATTTGGCACTGCCCAAGCAGCACGGAGATTGGGATTGTCGTGCCATAATTTCACATAATTTATGAGTTTTCAATTTATCATTTTTCCCAATTCATTTCTGCTGCAGATTGCCTAAAGCTGCAGCCACGATTTGTAATGCGGCCCCAAATGTCAAATGTTAAGTGTGAGCTGTTCATTGGGAAAGAGATTGAGCGAGAGAGAGGGTGGAATGTGGGGCAGTGTGGGGGCTGTGTGGGGGCAGTGTGGGGGCGTGTTGCATGTGAGGCACATGTGTTGAGCTGAGCTGTGTGAGAAGAGCTGTTGCGCCTTGCGACTTAAGCTCTGCTTAGTGCAGGCAAATAACTCACAAGACCCCCACAAAATATTGCCGCTTGTCATCAATGAAGAAAGGCGCAACCACTTTCCCATCATTTCGCTCTCACGTTCTCATGTTGTGCTTGTCATTAAAGTCGTAAGCAATGTCATGTTGCTGTCAATTTTCCCAAAAAAAAAAGAAAACAGAACGAAAATACGTGGAATTTGTGTTATGTCTGTGACAACTGTCAACTGTCTTGAGTGCGCGGCGCTTATCGGGCCGTAAAGCCCACAGCTCAGTCACCTACTTGGGCTCGAGCAGTGCGAAACACTTGTGCGGCTGCACCTAATTAGAGCCAGCCCCTTAAGTTGCTCGGCTGCGAATTCAGAGTCGCAATTCGCTCTGTCAACGTAAATTTACATTTTTAGGGCGCATTAAAGAAAGGGCTCACGGACCACGGAATGCGGACGTTCAGCGTTCGTTTGCATAACATGGAATATGAAGCCAGCGCAAAGTGTATAAAGATAAGAAGTTCCGTAGGACTCGCCGCAAGGATTAAACGTAGCTAATAGGTTTAGCAAACTACGAGGTAGTCTTTTAAGCCAGGCGGCTAAAACCGTGAAGCTAATGGAATGAAAGTTGTTTAGACTAGATGTAAAATACTGCTAAGATATGTGAAAGTTTCTGTTGTTTTGCTTAAGTGTTACAAAAGTTGTAGTGCGTTTTTTAGTCGAAATTAAATTTGTGCAAAGAAAATATAGAAATAAACTATTTGGTTTTCTTTTTAAATATGTTACAGCAATGTACGTAAATAACTCTTTAGCTCAAACCCTGAACTACATTGAGAGTATATTGATATAAACTAATTTTATAATTAAATATATTTATAAACCGTATTGAAAATGGCAAGTTACTTTGATAGACAGAATCAGAAGTTTCATATTCAATCAAGTAGGTAAATCATTGTTCATAATTAATAATTGATTCGATCTAGTTCTGTATTGGTCTGGCGATTGAGACAATTTGAATCACATATAAAAGCTTCCAGAGCACACTCAAATTTATTTATTATTTTTTATTTTTATTATTATTAATTTATTATTTTTTTTTATTAATTTTTACCATTTACCAATTCTTCTGAATATTAATAAGACAAATAAATAAAGAAAACATATATAATAAAAAAATTATAATAATAATAATAGAAGAAACCTTAAAAAGAAGACAAAACACCAAAGTAATTCCATTGTATCCAAATATATCTGAGCGTAGGCCATAATTAGGTTATTTTATTTAATACAAAATGATGAAAAAAATGTGTTTGACTTCGAGGAATTCGCATACTCACATACAATACAAACATTGAATTTGCATGCATTAATTTCTGTTTAACAAGCCAAATTCCAAGTTTTTAAATTCTTAATAACAGCCGCTGGCAAGGCAAATCTACTCATCTGCGTATGTGTGTGTGTGTGTGGGTGCATGTGTGTGTGTTACGCTCTTAACAAAAGACTTGTAACTTTGTTAAAAGAGTTTCGACATTTGTGCACATTCGTAACAGGCGCATTCGAAATTGGCAGCGGCAGTTAAAAACATTAGCATACTTTTGAGCGCCCACAAAGTTTGTTGCTGAAACAAATTAACCTTGAAGTAGCAGCAGATGAGAGTGAGGGAGAGACAGAGAGTGAGAGTAAGGCGTGTGTGTGTGTGTGACAGCGACAGAGATAGACTCTGCCCAAGCCATGTCTTAAAGAGATGTAGATTATTATGCAAATCTGTATCTATGGCTAAGACAATGCCAGCCTTGAAAGGCTCTTTCGAATGCCTTCGAGCGCTGCTGCTTCTGCTGCTGGCGATGCTGTCTTCTGTGGGCTTTACGGGCTGTTACAAAATTTATTAATTTTTAAGGCAGCGCGTGACGTCAGCTGATAAGGAACAAGCTCGACAAAATCAATAAGCCGCCGTGGCTGCCGCTCCCGCTGCTGCTGCTGTGGTGAGTATTTTGCATGATTAATGAAACCACGTAATTGATTACACGGCCACGCCCCAAGTTCGAAACTCTTCCCACCCCTATAAGCATAAAGAGCGTAGCTCCGTGCATTGCTCTGCAACCTCAAAGACTGCGACAAAATGGCTGATTGATGCGTCTGTGACTCGCACAATGACTCTATAAAGAGTCACACACACACACACACACATTGACTTGGAGATAATCGTTGACGCACATGCGTGTGACACACGCACACACAGACACAGAGTGAAGACCTGTGCAACGCGCTGATGCCGCTGTCAGTGGATGGAGCTTGGCGCTGTCATCGATGTTGGCCAAAATGACGTTGCAGCAAGCAGCCAGCTGCAAGCGGCAAGCGACAAACATCGGGCAAAGGCATGCGGTCGAAACGGGTTAAGTTTCTGGATCCGGGTCTGGATGTGGATCTGACTCTGGCTGCTGGCTCTAGCTCTGGCTCCGGCTCTGGTTTTTGGTTATTTATGCTTATTTTCTATGCACACACGTACCGACTCATCAGCTATAAAAGCAAATGCCTGAACAAGACAGGCAAAGGCTCTACAGACACGAGTCGATGCGGATCAGAGGTAGCGTCGGACGAATCGGTTGTGGGCTGCATGGATGGCCTCTGCATGGCTGCCTGTGTGTGCTTTGTTGTAGCTGCTCATGCAGGCGCACAATCATCAATCAAAATGAAAAGCCAAAGCCAAAGCACTTCTGACATTAATTTATTCAAAAGGGATACAAGCAGTTTGCAAGACAGCAGGGAAGTGCTCTACACACACATCTGTATTGTATGTGTGTGTGTGTGTGTGTGTGTGTGTGGGTGAGTGTGTCTGATATCTGTGTAGCTCTTCAATTATAAGCACACACACACATACATTTAAGCGCACAAAATAGTTATTCAATTTAAAAGCAGCAACACGCAAAATTCGCACGAAATTTTCAATAAATATTCGTTCGAAGCCATCGCGCAGAGTTTTTAATTAATATTTATAAACGATAACGGAGTGAGAACACGCTTTGCATAAATCAAAAGCATTTGAATAATAGATACGAGTTATGCATTTAATTAAGATTTGCCACAGCTCTCGCAGCCAAAACAAACAATTTTCCATTCGTTCTGTTTTGGTTTCTCTAGCGACTTTTTGTTTTCGTCTCTCATCGATAGCTGCGCATTGTTTTCCACGCCACGGCTAAAAATTTTGATTTCTTTCGCTTGCATCGCTCAGGGCGGGGTGCAAAAAATAACAGATAAAAAAACAGAGGAATACCCAAACGGCAGACGAATTCAATCTAAATGCAAATGCTCGCCTTGCTCACGACAACTACGAGCACACACAGAGCGAGAGCTGTGAGGGTTGTCACTACTAGAAGCTCTCCAGCTGTCGCTGCTGTCGCTGCTTTCTCTCATGACTAAGCGACAGAGGAGACAACCAGCAGCAGCAGCAGCAGCAACTGCAGGTGAAATCGCAACACAGAAAGTCAATTAGCCGACCGACGCTAATCAAAGTCGCTGGCAGATTTCGTGACCATCGATGCTCTGCCCTCATTAATGGCCAGCGTGGCTTGGCCATGTTAATACATGCCATGCAATTCGATTCAATGGATTTTTGCTTCGCTTGTTCCTCTATTGCTTTAAAGACACATAAAAATTTACAAGCGCCGTGTTCGACATGTTCGACTCGTACGGCAAACACTCTCCACACTCTCGTATGTGTGCTTGTGTGTGTGTGCTTACGCTCAAGTGTGCTCAACAAAGGGATCAGCTCGTTTATTCATGCTCGCTTCATTTACTCCCCGACATGGTCGCTGTGCAAATTGATAAATTATCGTCGAGCAGACGCCCACCCAGGCGCACCGCTGTGCACCGCCCACTTTTGGACCATAAATTGCATGCAATTAGCCAGGCGAAAACAATTAGCCCCCCGCGATAATCATATTTTTTATTGCAATAATTGAGTTACAAGTCGCTTAACAGACGCTCAGCCAAATGATAAGCATTTACAATTTACAAGCCCAACATGCTTGCCATCTCGCTTCCATTCAGGTCAATGGGTTTTAATTGGAGCAGTTGATGGCGCATGATTCTCTAGCGATTTCTTCTTGAAGCCGTAGCACGAGGTCGCAATTTGTTAATATTTATATTTTCGTTATCTGCTGCTGCTGCTGCTTCTTCTTCCTCTTCAGCACTGTTGTTGCGTAAAGTATATGCAAATACCGTATATCGGAGAAACACTTTGATGGCATTAGAATTACAAATATCATTTGCCAGCACATCATCTGCCTAGCGATGGCATTGGCAATGCCAATGGTAACCGCATCAACAGCAACCTAGCCAGCTAAATTACGCAAGCCTCCCGCTCTCATAGTAATGGATGCAAAATAAATATGTAAAATCGTTCGACTGGCGCGCCAGAAATACATAAATCAGATGAGAAAAGTTAAAATTAAATGCAAACAGTGGCAGGAGACGGCGACGAAATTGAACTTTAAGCTGCACGTGGACCGTCGGGCGTGGAGCGTGGAGCGTGGAACGTGGGTGGTGTAGGAGTTCCTTTCCTCATCGAGGGGTGGCAGTCCTGCCTCAAGGCAGCCAAGGCAGCATCTAGGCAAAGTCAGAAGCCTGCTTCCTTTGCCTGCTCATTAAAGCAAGCGTCAGAACGAAGCGTCGATAATTTGCAACAATTTGCATGCTACGTGAGAATGTAGTCGTCGCTGCCGCTGCCTCTGCCTCTGCCGCAGTCTCAGCCGACGCAACGCAGCATCAGTGACAGCTGCACTTGGCAAACACTTGGCCAACATTTCGACTCGGGCGACGTGAGCCAGGCCCAGCTTTTAATTGGAAGTTGAAGGCAAACACGTTGCGATTCCGTAAATTACGTTAATTGGCTAATGTGCACAGATTTTCATTTTCATTTGCATTTCGTTTGCATTCATTGGGCAAATGCATTTTCCGGCGCACGTGACCCATAATCGATTATCAGATGATATTTTATTATAATTTAACTTTAACGTTTTTTAACCTTTCTTAGATTTGGATATATGTATATACTCAGATTTGAATATTTTCAACCTACTTTAAGGACAAAACATCAATAATATCTTTTTGCTGGATTCAGGGCTTATAAGTTAATCTAATCAATAATTCCTGAAGGTCTAGAAATGGTATAATGTTACAATCTTGTCAGGCTTTTGAAATTCATTGAAGTTAAAAGATAGCATAATATCGCTATTACTGAGAAGAACTTCTACATAGTTTTTGTTTATATTATTTAGTACTCTCCAAAACTACTCAACTAATTTTCAGTCATTATATTTCACTTATTGAAGAGTTTTGCTTAAGCAAAGTCAAAATTGATAGTTGAAGCTCTAGAAGTTTAACAAATTCTTGCTCAGAGAAAGATTTGTAAGCAAATTTAAAAACAATTATTGTAACTTTTAAAAAGAAATACCTTATACTATTTACAGATCCCCTAATATTAATTTACCAACTTTTATTTATAATTTCTTACTGAATTAGGCAGGCCAGTGTAATGATTCCTTACTAATTTGCATAGAGCAATGCAAATAGAAATAAAAATAAATTATCTTTCAGAAAGTGAATTTCCTAAATGCAGCTGCATTTGCTTTAGAAAAATCGATGCAAATGAATATTAGTTCTCCTGTCTATTTGTTTTATTTTATTTATTTTTTTCTGAAATTTAATTTAGATAGATGCTATAGCTGGGTTAGAATAACAAAACTAACACACTCTCATAGTTTTTAACTAATTTCACGTGCAAATAAAATAATATTTCGCCCAAAAATGAAACTCTTTTGCCAATAGTCGAACATTATTGTTGTCATTTAAATGCAATTTCATATATTGTTTGCATATTGCCAACTACATTCAGCCGGCCTCCTCCCTCATTGACTGTTTCCATAGATATAGGGGGTCTATATATGTATATTTTAATTTAGTGGAGCATTTATTGGAGCTTAGCTTCAAAATTTATTATGCATAAAACGACAACAGAAATTCAAATAAAATATATATTGAAAGTTCTATTAGTTAGTTGAACGCTTTCACACAAGCAAGCTGACTTTCACACACCGTCACACACACACACACACATATTCACACAAACACACACACACACACATTCATATATACAGTTATCCACATACATTATTTGCATTTTCATATAGTCAACATTTTATATTTATGTTCTTGTTGTTGTTGTTGTGGCTTCAAGCATTTTCGGAAAAATTCAATTTTTCTGTGTTTCGACCGAAAATTTTGAATTTTTGTTGCTTAGTTTTCGCCGTCTGTGGCTGTGGACCCCAACTATATGTATAAGCAAAATGACTTCTTTTTTTTTTTTTTTTGCTGTGTGCGTGGCTTTTGTTCATATTTTTGGCGGACTGTGTGTGCGTTGTTTTTCTATTTGTTTTAATAGACTACACTGCGGACTCGACTGGATAGGACTTAGGGCAGGCACTGGCACTGGCACTGGCGCTGGTGCTGGTGCTGGCGCTGGCTTTGGCAAATATCCTGCGGTACTAGCATTCGCATTCATATGAGTTTATCGCATGGTGAGGGTGCACTGGATTTGGTGATTTGCTCGTTTGTATGTATAAGTGCGGCATATGTGTGTGCTCACGGCTGCTAGGAAAATTACATATACAAATGGTGATTTCACTTTTTCTTTGCCTCGCCAGGCGTGGCATAAGACGTCGAGAGGCGCTTAGCTGAACTTAGCCAAAGACTTTGGCTTTAGCCTCGGTCTGCCGGCTGCCAGCTGCTGGCACTGGGATTGTGGCTGCTCTGAGACGCTTGTATTCCAGGTAACTGAAAGTGGTCTTAGGGCAATTGCCTGGCCACTGAATCTGTGAGCTCTGCTGGCTTCTGGCTGCAACATGTCAGCATTGCTTTATCTCTAACACACATAAAATAAGCACATAGAGGCGAAATTAAATACTTTGACTATAAGGACCGCCAAGACAAAGAAAGATTATGGAGCAACTAGCTGTCTTGAGGTTTGCTCAATGAATCTGAGTTTTTAGATTTCATTTGATATCATATGTCGTTTAACTCAAAATATGTTTTCTTATTTATAGATAAATATAAAATAATAAATATATATATAGGTATAAAATGTAAAAAGTAAAATATATTGAAATCCGTGAAAGGAATGTTTAGTTTTTGATTGATTATGTACAAATTTAAATGAAATTTTAATTGTATGTATGGTTTATTTGTTTAAGACTTAACGCAATATTTTTATAGTTTGCAGTAAATAGAAATTATCATATATATTTTTTTATTTATTTTCATATTTTGTAAGAAAATTTTCATTTTCAAAATTTTTGTCATAAATATTTATAAAGAATTTAATTTAATATTATTTTAATTGAAATTCAATCAAAATTTATGTACGATTGGGCATTGAATATAAACAATTGCTTAAAAAAAATAAAATATGTTATAAATTCTAGTATATGGTCAAAATAAAATCATCTATTATGAGAATAATATTTTAATTTTTGATTAAATATATGTCAGAATATAAAGAGAATATAAATATAGATATATGTATACATACATATATACATATGTCCGACTAGAGCTGTTATAATCAATGAATGAAGAAATTCTTTTTAGTTTGTTTACTATACATTGAATACCGGACAAACCTAGTTCTGGCAACTATATCATACTTTACATTTAAAGTTCAACTCAATTTTAAAAACTTTGAATATTGTTAAAAAAAAATCAACGATCATATATCCAAGAATAGAACAAAAAATGTATTGCTTTATATTATTATTATTATTATATTTAAGAAAAATATTTAAAGAACCCCAAAGTACAGTATTAGTACCTCTTGCCTTCAGCCCTTGAATTATAGTATATCTGATAGAGTAAAATATATATAAGAGTGTGCACAACCAGATATGTGTATGTATGGGTAGTTGTTTATCTACCTTTGGCAAACTTACAAAATGATTGCTGTTCCTTAAAGCAAGCGCTCGAACATAAACTTGAACTTAATTCGCAAGTTTTAGCATAGAACTTCACGAAATCCACAAGGAAAAGTTTCTTCCGTCTGCACTGGCTCCGGCTTCTGCTTCTTCTTTGTTAGTTTATCCAGGGACAGCTCAAACCGTTTGCTGCTTTTACTTTTTATCCAAAAACACACAGAGAGAAAGTCATAAAAAAAAAACAATGCAAGAATTTGACGAATTTGTTTGCATTTATTTTGTGTAGTTCGAGTTTTTTTTTGTTCTAATGCCAAAAGATTTGCAGCTGCAGTTTGTAAGTTATGAATGCACTTGCACTCTGCACTCGTCTCACTCTCTTTCTTTCTCTTTCTCACACTTGCTCACTTATGGCAGACGTTGACAATTGTGATAAATTGTGACAGCACGCGAGCGAAGCGACTTAACTCTGCGAGTGTCTAAATGCCAGCGATGCTTGACTGAGGCTTCACTGTGTTTACACACACACACACACACTCAGACACACACACATACACAGAAGTGAGTTTCATTAATTTGTTTTACTTTTGTTCATCAATTTGTGCTCAGGTTTTTGCTTGGCAGCCAATTAATTGGCATGGGCGTCGAGGCGTAGAGGCGTGGAGGCTAGGAGGCGTGGCACTTGCCAGCTAACTAATGAGCGCGAAAGTGAATGTCGATTTCAATGGCTCAATTCAGATCTAAGGATCTGCACGCTTCACTGACCGTTTGCTGTCATTTATATGCCTAAGACGATATTGTATCTGCTGTGTTCCTTTCATGTGTTGAATTTTTATTTATTTTTGTTTGTTTTCTTCCTTTTTTGCCGTTGTTGTTGCTGTTGTTGCTTTGCAATTCAGTTTTATTTCGCACACTTACACACATACACGCACGCACGCACAAAGCTCTTGCCTTTGCGAGATGAAAATCTTTTCTTTTATGCCGTATTGCTGTTGTTGCTGTTGTTTCTGTTAGCAGCAACAATTCTCGTAATCCGCTTTTGGCCTAAATTTCAATTCTTATTTGATTTTTCTTTTGCTTTGCTCTGCACTGCTTTGTTGTTGTTGTTTTTTGTGTGTTTTGCTCTTTGAGCAAATTTTTAAGTCTCTTTGCTTTTGCGTGTTTATTTTAACGCGAAATTACGGCAAATGCTGCTGGCGAAGCTGCCCCGTGCGTAGTCCCGTTACAATTCGACCGCTGCCCGGACAACGCCGACTATTCGCACGCACTTTGAACCGGCTTGGGGTCTGTTGTTAGGGTAGGCGCACTCGCACCCTCACGCACATTCGCGCACGCACACTCGCACACACACCTGACCCCGCAGCATCCGCGACAA
Source organism: Drosophila meridionalis (assembly GCA_035045145.1). Lineage (NCBI taxonomy): Eukaryota > Metazoa > Arthropoda > Insecta > Diptera > Drosophilidae > Drosophila > Drosophila meridionalis. The sequence continues at coordinate 5,341,447 of JAWNPG010000020.1, read as the reverse complement.
CGACAATAATTTGTGGAGTGGCTTACGCGCTATTTATTTATTTTTTCCTTTCTTTTAGCCTTTCGCCTAATTACCGCATAAATTGCGAGTGATTGGGGCTATGTCTGATTTCTCTCGACTTTATTGCTGTTCGGCGAAACACTTTGCCTGCCTGCGGCTATCCACCCAAAACAATGTCTTATTTCATCCACTGGCGAACGACTGTGGGCGATAAGCACTTTCAGTTTGTTTATCAAACGCGTCTCCGAAACCGAGAAAACAATGCGCGCCGCGTGCGAACGACTGCGAATACGAGAAACGAATGAGAAACTGAAGCGACGCAGTCGACAGGCGCCGCCAACCAGATCGAACCTTCGGCTCGATGCTCGATGTTCGACGTCCAGCCAGGCCAAGTTGCCAGCCGAACTAACATCTTAGGTTGACGTTAAATTGAAATTGGCAAAGATTTATTTATTGAAAATAAAAAATAAACCGGAGAACTTTATGGAAACATCTTGTAATAATATATAATATATATAAAATTAGAAATTATTATAATAAATTAATAAATTGCTGTATATAGCCAGCAGACTTATTAAATCTCTTGTGAATGGCTCAGATAGTATTCAAATATATTTGTATTCAGGTTAAATGAATTTCTATATTTTATAATTTTTTCACCAACTCTTTAAACATTCATTAAATTTAATCAAACCGTTTTTTCCCTAGCAAACGCTATTCACGTGCCAACAATTGAATATCTATTGAATGCTTTTTCTGCGACATTATTCTATATATTGCGTATTACCAATTAACCCTAGGTATCAATAGGAAGTCGTGTCCCTAAATAGGATTAGTGCCATAGTAAATAATCGGATGCTGCGTGAAGAACGTTTGATTTATTTGTCCATGTTATCTACTTGACTCTGTTAACAGCAGCGAACACAAATGTTGTGCGTGCAACATGAGAACGTGTTCGATGTGGCTTGACACGAACGCGAGACGAGGGCTCGGCATTTCGTTGCTCGGTCGGTCAAACCCCCCACCCACACCAACGACAGCTTCAGCGCGCATTGATGCTCTCTTGCATCTCGCGCGCTCGTGTGCGCCGCACGCTCGGCTCCTGTGTTGGGCAACATGTTGCGGCAACATGCAGGCATGGACTTGACCTTTGGCAACAGCCTTTTACTGTTTTATGCAACCAATTAATAGACAACTCAAACACACACATACAGGCGAGAGTGCGAGTGTGCAAGTGTGTGTGTGTGATTTATTGCAAGCAGTCATAAATCTGCGCACAGCATAAACAAAAACATGCATAATTTCCATAAATCTTTTATGGCATCGTGTTAAAAGTTTTGGCCAGGCCAATTATGCGCCCAAAACTAGGCACTAATTTGACAGCAAGTGGCCGAAAGCCCACTTCTGTGGGTCACTCACCCAAGGCAAGGCTACTGGTTGCTGGCATAAGCCATAAGTAAACGCAAATTGAGTTATCTGCCGGTCAACAGCATTAATGAAGCGCACACAGAAGCAACGTCAATTATTCGCCTCTTTGTGTGTGGGTGTGTGGGCGTGGCTGGGCTATCGATGGCCAGCCGGGACGATTATGACCCTGCTGTGCCACTGCTGTGACCCCAAGTAGCAATGACCTCTCGTTACCTAATTCATTTCAATCACTACAAATGCGTCAAAGTCTTCGCTCAGTTAATTAAGTGAAGCCCAAGACGATTGCATTGGCCAACAGGTTCACGACAATGCGGCATTCAGATTGATTCCTAGAAATGCGAACGATTTTCTCCCTTGAATGGGATCAGAGTCAAATACAATTATGCAATTATTATTAAACGAACAAAGAGTTCGTTCGTTGAATATATTCTAGCAATTGTGAACGTAATTCAGGTAGGTCATAAATAATAAATTCTAATCCGAATAGAGCACAAGTCAAAGCGTTTATTAATGCGAATGCAGAACTTATGGAAGACTATGTATGTTCAAATTGTGTGGATAGAGGGCATTAAAAGCTTGACAAAGATGTCACCCTGTGAGTGTTGCACCCTGTGCATGGGGTCAGAACAGCAAAATCTATGATAGAATAACATTTGAAAATACAATAAAAAACTATGGAAGAATTCTTTTGTTAACTTGAATCAAAATTTGGTCATCCTAGTATAGATATGCTAAAAATATCTATAAGAACTTATTACGTTGAAATTTGGTTAGCTTACTAAGAAATACAACAAATATCTTTAAAAAAATCTATCGAAATCTTCGTTTAAAATAAGGCTACACTACCAAAGATATACAACAATTAAGAGAGCTCTCTTAATTCACTGTCTCAATAATAACTCATTCATTGTTAAAATTTGTGTATGAAGTAAAAAAAATATCACTAGAAAAACTTATTTGAAGTCTTAACTTAAAATTTGGTGAACTTAGTTTTTATCTGCAGCAAATAACTCCAGAAAGATTTCTTAATTTAATGTCACCCTATGATAACAAATTAGTTCCTATAGCGATGTTTATTATATATTTTTCACAATAAACATTTCTATATGAAATTATTCGTGTTCTTAATTTAAGGTTAGGTCACCCTAACTATATCACCCTAGTTATATCTAGCTAAGATATTCAACAAATATCTATATAAAAACTCATTCGTAGTATTAATTAAATATTTCACCAGCTTAGCTAAGAAATACCACAACAGTCTCCTTTCTGTTCTTACTTTAAGATTTGGTCGCCCTAGTCAAAATTATAACTGACATTTCTGATATTTTTTGAATATTGATCATTTTGAAAAATGGCAGAAAATCTATAAATGGTCAAAAGATGCTCCAATCTATTAATAGTTAAATCTAATTATAACTGTCTACGACAGAATCTTTCATATATCCCAGCACAAAATCCATTTCGAATTCATTTCCCATAGAGCTGTTAGCTTATCAATATTTTGCTAGACTCAGTTAGTTTTGTGAGACTTGTCAATGCCAACTGGCTAGACATGGGCACGTCGAGTAGTTGAAACACAAGTCTTTTGTCTTTATTTTTGCTTGACATGAGGTTCAACTGGCTGTCAACTTTGACAGCTACACCACAACACGACATCAAGTGTCATAAGTCCTCACTGCTGCGGTCTCAACAAAGCCAAATGCAACATGTTGCTGCTGCCTTCGTTAAGTGTTGCCGTGCGACGGCAGCAGCAGCTGCGACTGCTGAGAGTGTTGCCGAGCGTGCTTAGCAACATCTCTGCGAATGACTTTGGCAACATGCACGTCGCTCTGGCTTAAAGTAATTCAATTTCATTCGGCCAACACGACAAATGGCTAACAAGTGAGTTAACTGTTGCCGCCATCTACTCACCTGCCGTTTACCTTTGCACTTGGCCCAATCGAATCAGGCCAGAATAATGCTTGATTGACAAATCGTTGCCCACATTTGCTTGCCTTGCCTGGCCAATTGTGGGCGTGGCTGTTGCTTATTCCTTGGCACTCGCAAGAGTTTTCATATTTGAATTTAATTGCTTTGCAAGCGCAAGTCACGGCAGCAACACAAATACGGAACACGAGCACACACACGCACACGAACACACACACACACTGACGCAGACAGTCAACAACTCATTTGCATTGCTCTGCGGGCTGCGGTTGTCCCTGTGTGTGCGTATGTGTGTGTGCGTAAGAGTCTCTGTCTCTGTGTGCTCATTAAAAAAAACGAAGCAGCTACGCAGAAAAGCGACATTTGCATAAATTGCAAGTGTGTGTACGTCTCTGTATGTGTGTGTGTCCCTAAAAGCATGCTAAACGTGCCACTGACACACAAATGTCAGCAACAGCAGCTGCAGCCGACAGAACAAAGCAAAGTCGAAAACTTGCAAATTTTAATGCATCACAAGATTTCAACAACTTCCTTTTGGCCCAGCTTGATGCTTCGATGCCTGCCCCGCACTCAGCCACGCCCACCCAGTGGAGCTCATTAAGCGACCGCCCTGTGAAAGGGCTGCTCGTGCACCCAGTTTTGATGGCTGTCGTTAAATGATCGTTTGCTTTTTTTACGCACTGGAGTCAAGTCAACGCGAATGTGATTGACAGCTGGACAACTGGGACCGACTCTGACCCCGGTGAACTCTGACTGCCTGATGCCAGTCGGCGCCAATTTATGAGGGTGTCATTTACAGTTTCTGTTGGCTCGCAATTAAAAGGCAAGCCGGAGAAAGTAAAACCCACCTCAAGGGTCGAGATGAAAGCGTATGACTAGGCAGCGCGCATTTGTAATGGATTAACACATCTCAGCCCAGTGAGGGATGGCAACCCCCATGGGCCGCCTTCTGTTTGTGACTGGCTTGTCATATAAATCAAACATAATCAACGCCAACTTTCAATAGATGCTCGTTCGACTTTGCAGCTGCCCGGCCTGGCCTGGCCTCACTTGGGGTCGGGGCGTATAAATCTAAATTACGAACATACTCAGCGGCGAGCAGAACTCTAGTCTGTCTCCTGCTCCCTGACCGCAGGGGAATTCAATTGCGGCGAGCGGTGGGCCCTCGTCTGACTGCTGGTGGGTTCAAGATTACAATCTCTCTACATTTCTTTTTTCTCAGGCTGCTCGTTTGTAGCCCTCCCTCATATCTCGTTAAATGCTGTCTAATGAGGCACGGCAGAGTTGACACCTAAGCAGAAGCTCATTGATTTAATTGCAAGTTATTGATGGGAATCGGAAATCGGCTTAAGTTTTAAATGTTCACACAATTGCAGAGACAGACACACGCTGTGCTCCAAACGAATCAACCGCAGGAAAAGTCATTGAGAAGAGGCCAAATACAAGAAAGAAACAAACGCGAACTGCAACATTATAAAGTCAACGACGAGAAGATACTCTATTAACATCTCAAAGATAACTAAGACAGAGTATTAAGAATGGGTGACTGGAAACCCTAAAGCTTTACCAACTTGAGTCTTTGAGTTAAATGGAATTCCCACAGAATATATTGAGTGTCAGCTTGAAGACCAATACATATAGAGACTTTCTTAAATAGACTTTTTTTGTTTGCTTCTCATTTGTTTTTGCCTGTCAACTACACACTTTAATATACCCTTTGTAATCGGATGCATGGCCTCAGGCTGAGGAGTAGAAGAACAAGTCTTCTGCTCGCAGGACGTGCCGGAAAGTGCGAGTGGGCGTCAACAACAAAGCAGCTCCGTCTGCACACACCTGCAGATTTGGTTTTTCGAGCAACGTGGGCGTTGGACACACACACACACTATCTCATTTGCAGCCACGTTGGCGTGTCAAGAGCGCCTCAATGACAGACAACTACAACAACACAAGTAAACAGCAGCCAGAGAAGCATTAGCGCACAATGAAGCAATTTCTTATAAGCAAAGAAGTTCGAGCAGAAAACAAAGTATGCGAAACATGAAACATCTTTTCAATATTTATTTATATAAATAATATAGTATTGGAACAGGTTGGGGATAAATGCCAGTCTGTGGGAGGAATATTCAAGAGATTTCTATTCTTTAAGAATAACTTGAAATTCTTCCTATTTATTTCCCTATTTAATTTAAAGATATATCAAAAATTTCTGAAGGGTTGAATGCAGAAATTAAATTAAAATTAGAAGCGACGCGCAGCAAAAAAAATTACATTCAGAGATATTTATTGAAACGTGCAAGCGCGTCTACTATGCATGTGCACAAATAAATTCAAGACCATTTATTCTAACATATTGTTCAACAAAATCTGTTTTTGAATTGTGTTTGCATTTTCAGCCGCTTCTTTAGTTTTGTGTTTGTCATATATCGCCTTTTACTCGCAGACATTCAAACAGACCACCGTTTTTGTATGTACATGTATTATTGTTTATTATTTATAAATATGAAGTGGTTGTGCGAGTTGAGATGATGCGCTTTAACGTTATTTAGTAAATAGATGTAGGTGCGAGTCCAGGTGCGGTAATGTTTGTTTTTCTTCTCTTCTCTAATTATATATTTATTTTCGATAACTCATTCCATTTGGATTTGATCAGTATTTTTCGATCATTTTAATTTGTTTTTAAGTCCTAGTTTGTACATCGTTCGAGCTAGAGGTTTCAAATTTAATCAATAGACCAGAAAGAACAAGAGCTGAAAAAGAGTTAAGGTTTACAAGAGGAGAGGAGATGTTAGTTTGCATATTTGTGCAGCAGATGCAGCAGAAAATACTCTGATTGGTCGCTAACTGATAGAGAGTTTAGCTTACGCTAACTCAGAGAGAGGCTTGACTTCGAGTGGTAGTCTCGCTGCCCTATATAAAGGCAATTGAAGATCAGAAGAGCTGCTTCTTACAGCAGCATCAGCAGCAGCAGCAGCAAGTGCTCTGATTGGTCGCCTAATGATCGAGTGTGAAGACTGACTCAGAAAGAGACTCAGGAGTTGAGCTTTACTTGAGCTTGAGTGCAGCTGTTGCCGCCCTATATAAAGGTATGCCTCCTGCAGCGCAGCTTCAGTCCCATTCTTCATTTCTTGGAGGTCAGTCGTCCAGTGCAGCGCGGTGCTTCTCCTTTTCTTCTGTCTGTTGGTAAGTAGTAAATTAGTTAATTATGTTAAGCGAAAGTGTAAAAGTTATACTTGTAATGTTTATTTAATGTAAATATAATATATTTTAGATTTAAGTATTATTAATTATTTAACGATCATTAAGATAACGATTATTTAGCAAATGCAAAGCAAGTCTTCATCTGTGCAAATATCAAGGACTTTAGCAGTCCGTATCGGCGTTAAGACTATTTTTTAGTCAGGCAAGCCCGACTTGCACTTCGATTATGAATCTGAGCTAACAGGGTATACACTCAGCTACCCTTGTCAGCCTTTGGCACACATCCTTGCTCCACTCGTATTGATTTTCTAAATTGCAGTGGTCTCATAATTAGCCTGCCAACTGCCTGGCGCAGACATTTCACATTTTTGAGTGTTGTTGGCTTTTTTTATGTGCGCTGCTAGTGATTGGCTGATCCTTGACACGGCCATTCAAATGTCCATTGTGAGCTGGCACTTGTGCAGGATGTTGCTGGCATTGCGGCTGATTCGATGTCTGCCACCAATTGCGTCTGAGTGCCTACCTGGGTGCTTGTGTTACCTGGCTGACTGTCCGACTGGTTGACTTCTTGACTGCTTGACTGGGTGGCTGCTTGACTGCCGCCTGCTGCGCTCGACTTGTGACAGATTCACACCGTTCAATGCCAAATGCCATAGTGGACAATTAAAAATGAAAAGTGAAAAAATCGAGCCGATCACTATTGATTTAACGAGCCTTGAAAAAATACTGCAATTAGCTGCCTAATGCAGGTCTGAGCAGCTCATCCCCCACCCACTCACAGTATGTGTTTGCTCAGGTATAAGAAGTGCTCATCCTCGTGTGCTCATCCCTGGTGGCCGGTGTCCAGTGCCAGTGCCCATTAGTGCCGCTCAGCAGCTGTCTGGCTGACTTTTGAACTAGCTTCCTCCCCTGCTTCAGGCCCTGGTTCGTGTCGGTGTCCTGCGCCTTTATCAAACAAACAACAATGCCGCCGTCGCCGTTTCGTTGCGGATGCTCTGGCTCGGGCTGCGGTCTCGCCAGTTGCCACACATTTCCAAGTGTTTATTTCAGTCCACTTCAGGACTCTTCACGCCACAATGTGAGGTGTAAAGTTTGTTTATGGTCAAGTGGCTTGTGTTTTCTTTTTCTGTTTTTTTTTTTTTTTTTGACATACTTAATATATATGTATATACATGTGTATATAAATATGTATTTGTTTATTCTGCTACCTATAAAAAAGAAGGCGCCTGGACAGTCCACTCTGTTGACACGACACTAATGACCACTCGGATCTTATCTGGACATGTGAATGGCGCTGAAGTCGCTTGTTGCCATTGTTGCTGTTTTTGTTGTTGTTGTTGCTGCTGCTGTTGCCGTTGCTGCTACAATCGTTGCCACTTGCTGCCTTGCATCCTGCCCGTGCTCAAATTGTTGCACACATTTAGTTTTGCATGCGCTTTTTCCACATTTCCAGCTATCCGCACTTCTCTGTCCGTCCGTCCGTTTCTCTGAGCAAAAAGTAAAACAACTTATGCGGAACATATTTATACATGCATTTCATTGTTGCGCTCCGCTCATAAGCAATACAAAGAATTCAACTGAAATATAATATTCCAGCCAGCAAACAGAAGTGTGAAATACACTTAACACTTGCACAGACTTAGCAAACCCAATTGCAATTTAATGTTTGAGAGGATTTGTTGCATGCAACAATTTAAAAATCAAACAAGGAAACTTAAATGTAAATAAATGAAATTAAATTAATTAAATACAACTTATTCATTTGAAAAGGAGCTCAAGTGTAAAAGTAAATGAGAATATTAAAATATTAAATTAAATTGTTCAGTCAAATAAATATTAAATTTAATTACATTAACTTAAATACTACAATAACATTTGAAATTATTAAAATATTGACATTAATTATTAAAATATTAAATTTAATTTAATTGAAAATTGCTTAATTTTTAATTGAAATTTTCCCTTTACATATCAAATAAAAATACCTTAAATATTCAGTTCAATTTCGAAGTCAAATTAAAGAAATAAAATGTACAAATATTTGCTTTGATCATATGAAAGGCCTTTTAAATAATGTAAACATTTTCTGTTCACTCATTCATTAAGCATGAATAATGGCAGCCAATGTGTATGTGTGTAAATAATACAAGATATTTCATATTATTTCAACAATTTTTAAATTTGCAGAAATATTTGTAAAGAAATTGCCTCAGTTTCATTGAAATTTAATTCTTATTTCTTATCGTTCAGGGGGATTAGGACAATATAGAGAGAGCAATAGAAGAATTCGAACATGCAAATTGGGTTGAGTAATATTTATGTATTATTTACACATAGTAAAGCGAATTTTCATACAATATATTATTAACTCTTAAGATGCATAAAATAAAAATTGGATAAGCTTAAATCAATGTGCCCGACGAAGTGCTTCATTTTTTATAAAGGGCATAATAAATGCAAATAAGTTTATTGCCAGCGTGTGGCTCTCTGTGCGTGTGAAAATATGTGTGAGTGTAACTGAGTGTGTGTGCGTGCGTGTTTGCAACAATATTGTGCGGCTTGCAACTTTATAGTCACTGCAAGGATGCAATGGAATGACGGTTGCTACTCGAAGCTGTCCTATGTGAGGACAACAACAACTCTAACAACTCCCATGATTTGCCAACAAAACATGGCACGCACATTATTATTTCGAAATGCTTGAAAATTTCAAGCCAGAGGAGCTAATTCCTGTGAAGTTCACACCTCCTTCCCACCCCACACACATGAGCGCACACGTGCTGCTGCAGGTGTAGACGTGGCTCTAGGTGTTGCATTGAGTGTTTCTGTCACTGTCTATTTCACTCTATCAACTATGTATGAACGACTCGCGCTACCTACGCACAACTTCCGCGCCGCGAGCACCACAAAAAAAAAAAAAAATGCAAAAAGTATTAAGGAATGAAAACCATCAGCTGCACAATACTCTACCAGCTGTTGATATAAAGCTGCTTAAGTAAAGCTTATTAAAAACATTAGGAAATCAAATGGAAATGGAATGTAGTTATTATATATTACTTTATTTTTATATGATTAAAATTAATGTTATATAAAAGAATATTCTGTAACTCTTAAATATTTAGAAAAATTTGGACTATTATAAATAGTCTTTAAATATAATTGAATTGCTCTTTAAAGATTTGTATAAATTTATGTATTCAAATATATTTGTATTATGTATTTTTATTTATGTATTTATATACCTATATATTTGGTATTTTTAATTGTCTAATTGCAATTCATTAGATGAAATCTGCGAAAGCCTATATGCTTGTTTGGGCTAGAAAAAACAGAGTATGCAAAGGCGATTGCCTAGCCTGGTATTTCGATTGCTAGCATTTTTGCGTATCTACCTTTTTGGCAGCCTGGCATGTGTGTGTCTTCGTGAGAGAGAGAGAGAGAGAGAGAGAGAGAGTGAGTGAGGGAGAGTGAGTGTGCTGAGTGTGTGTGCTTGGGTACCGATGTGTGCGTTTCGCAATCTTCAATAAAACTGTTTGTGCGCTCTTTTTTGGGTTTTATATTTTTTTATTTTTTTTGGCTGCGCTTTTCATTTGTTTAAAACGCAAACTATTGTGCCGGGTGGGGTGGGGCAGTGTGAGGCGGAGAGTGGGCGAGCGAGTGGGCGAATATTGCCTCAACCTTTTCCATTCATGGGACTGTCCCGCAGTTCCGCACAACTTTGTTGCTCTTTTTAACGCGATTGCCATTGCGCATTGTATTTGTTGGCATTTTTTATGCCTTAACTGAATGTGGGCGCTGTATTGGGGCAGGTCATGGGGCTGCGTGAGCTGGACGGGGGCCCAATTGAAAGGTGGGGGATTGTTCACTCAACTTCAATTGCAAAATGCGCGGAGTGGCGCGGCATGTGGCACGCGGCACGGCACGGCTCTGTTGCGGGCTTTCATGGCGGCCACTTTATTTTCATAGCCGCCTTTTTCACAGCCGCATAAAATGCAACAACAGCAAATTGGAATGTGTAACCGCAACTCGTAGTTAATTTTATTTATTCAGCAGTTCGTTGGTATTTTCATTCTTGCATTCGAACGCTGTACTTTTTTCTAATTGCTGCTTTAAAGCACGGACTGCCGCCCCTTGGCTGGGCGGGCATTGTCAATATGATTTAGGCGCTGGGACAATAACATAAATTAGGCAAATGCTGCAGATAAATTAGCAAGGCCCAAAACAATTTTACGGCGGTCGCTGCTGTCACAAAATGCAACGGCCCCGAAGGCAGCACCCAGAACACTGCGAGCAGGAGGCAGGCGGTTCGAAGGACATGGTCCTTTTCAAATAACTCATAAATGCAGCAGGGCTAGCTGGCGGCAGCCCAGGGGAGGCAGCAGTCAGCAGCTGGCCAACGGTCCGACATCTGGTGCTGCGTGTATTTACGCCATAAAATTGAATGGAATACAAATGGATTGAGCGAGGCGAGTCGAGTCGAGTAGAGCTACAGCACTCCCTCCCCCATTCGGATCGATGCTCAATGCTCAGTATTAATTGCCTTTTTTGTCGGTTCTGGCTGGTGATAATGCAGTGTTTGTCCATGGATTTTAAGGACATTTGTCCAAATCATGCTGCTCATTGTAGTACGTAATAGCTGGTAAATCAATTACATAATGCCAAATCATAAATCGACACGTAGAAGGGCAACAGTAGCAGCAAGAGCAGGAACTGATGCTGTGTGGCGTGCTAGGGTAGGCTAGCGAAATCGAAACAGGTGTGCGCCAGATCACCGAGAGGGATAGAGGGGGAGAGAGCGGGAGAGACAGAGAGGTTCCTTTTGGAACCATTTGACCATATCGTTACATTCGGCTTGGCTCAGCGTTATTTAAAAACATTTTCACTGCATCGCTTGGTGGAAAGCTTCCGTGCACGGCTGTTCCGGCCGCTCCAGTGCCGGAAATGCAAACGTGGCCAGGCAGTGAGAGAAAAGCGCAAAGAAAATTTATTGACAGACATTGCCCCCTTTAAAGACTCGCAATGCACATAGTTATCACACCACACGCCTCGCTACTCACACACACACACACACTCACGCACAGCTGACGCATATTTATGCATACAGAAAAAAAAAAACAAAAATTACTCAGAGAAGCATCCGAAGAATTTGTAATTAAAACATTCTCATATTCGTTACGGACCTGGCCATGGCTTTTGGCATAATATTCTAGGCGGAGGGCGGCATGAGTCGAGCGTGTTTTTGATTTCCTCCTCTTCAGTTTGCCTGCACAACAAAGCAATCAATTTAAACGGATTGGCACTGGCCATGGCAAAGGCAAGACATCTTAGAGCACTTCAAGTACGGGCTAAGGACGAAAGCCTTTCAACACCTGTTGGCCAAAAGAGAAACTCCAATTGGAATTAACTCGGAAAGCCCGGAGCTTCGCATTCATTCTTAATTCAGTTTCTCTTTGCTCTCTTGCTATCTCTCTTACTACCTCTAACTCTCACACTCTCTGCTGCTCTGCTGGGCATCCTCTGGCGACCGCTTTTCCAATTTTTAATCGATTTGTGCACAAATAAAAGGAAAAGCGACAAAATTTTGGCGTCCGCGTGGACAGCTGGCTGCCCCATTGCGGCCAGTTGCACAGCTGCGACGTTTTATGCCCGAATTACGCTAAATTTATGTTTATCTTCAAATTTACGAACCAGTTCAAAGCGACCCCATCCCCCATCCCTCATCCCCCTGTTTCAATTCCGCCAACTGCACCCGAATTGACATCGAGTTATCGAAGTAAATCCCTGTTATGCTGAAATGTGGGTATTCAGGTAAATTTGAATTGACCTGGAATCGCGTTCGTATCTAAATAAGATTATTGCCCAATTCCCAGGAGAAGATTGTAATATTTTTTTTTATAATTTTTAAAACTTGGGTAAACTGTTAAAGTAGACAAAAAATAGTACAACTTTCAATTTTAATATTTATATGGCTAAATTTATATATACTATACGTAAAGTTAATTCTATTTTAATTCATTTTAATCAAATCTAATTAAATAAATCAAGTTTGATGTTATTAAAAATGATTTTTGAAGATAAATATACTTATATGAGACTTTATAGATAGACTACATTATTTATTTGATAAAAATAAGCTTATGATGCAATCAGTAAAAATAAATACAAAATTATTTAGACTCATTTAATTGTTTCAGTCGAGTTGATATTTCCATAGACCCTGCAGTAATTTCCAGGGTATTTGCATGGATTATCTGTGGGGTAGCAATGATGACACATTTTTCTAAATCCTGCTTGCCTTTGAATGCCTGCATTGATTTGGCTTAGCAATTTCGGTTTGGTTCATGTTCAATGTGGCTGGGTTTGGTTTATTTTGCTGTGGCTTTAGGTGGTTCGAGCAATGGTTGGTTCTGTGTTGCGACCTGTCGCTCCTTTTATTGCATTCGCTTCGTTCGTTCGTTTATTCAGCCAGAGCAAAGTCCACTTTATAGTACAGCGCAACGCGACAACCCTGCAACCTCGGCACCGCCACAATATTCTGAAACCCTACGCTTTTTTATTGATTTTTGTTTTTGGATTTATCAACAGATTTTATTTTATTTTTTATTTTATTTTATTTTTTTTGTGTCACGCGTAGAGCATTTTATTTACAAAATAATTGTCAAAGTTGCAGCTGTTAATTGCAGATTTGTATTGCGCTCTGGCATGCTTTAACAGGGCTCACTTTGATTTCAAGCTTTTAATTGGTCTCAAATAGAACATGTATTTGTTTGTTTGTTTTTCTTTCATATTAAAGTAACTTTTGATGGAATTATTAGTTAGCACACATTTAGTTTTTTCACTCTCTTGATCTTAGCGAACTTGTTGCAAGTTTTTACCAAAAGATTATATAAACAAAAAAGTAACTTTCACAAAGAAGTTTTAATTAACTAAAGTTAAATGTTTTCTTCTGAGGAATAGTAACAAAAAAGAAAGAGGTTAAATAAGTAAATATATAATATATATTTAAAAATGTAAATATATATTTAAAAAAAAATAAATATAAAAAAAAAATTTATAATCACACCGAATAATTGAAGGCAGATGTCCGAGCTACCACAGCTCCTTTTGTCATGAGTAGCAAGAACGGAGAAGAAATTTGGGCTAGTACCTATCCAGGCATTCAAAATGTTAAATGTTAAATATATCTGTTAAATATTATAGACAAACTTCAACAGCTGCAGATCTATAACAAATTGTATCTGTGTTGTTTGATCAATCTATTATATGAGCTAGGGCCAATAAATCTTCTAGAACTATCTATCAAATTGTATAAATTAGGAACTGAGTGTGTTTCATTAGACAACACCAAAAAGGGTGTAGTACAGCTGTCATCTGTTGGTATATACAGAAAAAAAAAAAACAAGCTATAAAAACCTAGAGGCCATTGCATTACAAATTCATAAAAAAAAATGCATTAAAAGTCAATGAACGTGTGGAAAAGGGCCTGATAACAGCTAATCAATCCTCCCTCCAGCACAGCCTTGAATATTCTGGCGCTCTGTGTTAACTGTAATTAATGAGTTGTATGCTAGTTAGCTGCACCTCCCCCATCTCCCGCCAATGGACAATTTGAATGCGCTGAACTCACGCACGCAGCTCTTTGTCCCGTGTTATAATAATGTTAGTTTTGATGAGATATTTATGGTTGCTTTACATGATAGGCAGCCATTCTGGCTTATATCAAATTGTATCTCGGGAGCTGTTGACCAGCCGCTCCGGATCCATGCGGGCCTCATTCGCATAATTAAGCTGTAAAAGTAATTGACGCTTAAGTGGGCAACTTTTGAGTCAACGTCTGAACTGACACCCGCACCAGAGCTCGAGTATCAAGTGGACACACATCGAGTCGCATTTGCCACATCATTTTTGCCAATCATTACAATAAAATCAAATGTCAGAGCTCCAAGCCAAACACTAGCCGAAGTAAGTTTCTGACCAACAAAAATAAAAAAGCTCGCATTATATGGAAAAATTTCGAATGCATTTTATGGACTTTTTACGACTTGAAACTTATGTGGCGGGCGCGACAAGGGCGCAGAATTCGAGTCTAATAAAAAGCCACCCAGAATAGATGTAGCCAATGAAGAGCATAACAAACGACATATAAATATGTATCTGTGTATCTACGAGTTTGCCTCAGTTGCCGATTTTATGAGCTTGACAAAGAGCCGGACAAAAGGTTCGTCGACTGTGGCTGGATGATGGCGAGAAGCGAGGACATTGGAGGAAGGGCGTACTGGGTGCTACCTTGTTATTGTTGTATCGTCCCAGTTGTTTGAGTTTTGCCAAAACTAATAAAATTAAATTGAATTGCTTAAAAATTGCCAAAAATGAGGCAAAGTGTCAAAGGGGGCCAATGGGCCAATGGGCCAATGAGCCAACGGCGCCACAGCCAACCAAATGGTTATGAGTCCGACTCTCTTTCTCTCTCTGTGCGAGCCTCTGACCCAATGCCAGGCCAAGGTGGGGCCCAAGTGGCCTCTTTTTTTAGATGCCCGTCCCCTGGCCGTTGGCAACGTGCGCGCATTAAGGCATTTTGACTGGAATTGAATATTGAGTCCGGGGTCTTACGCCAAAGTGAGAGGCAAATCCCAGAATTCATTGGTAAACCGAGATGTCGAATACACTTAACAAGTCTGATATACAAATATATACAAACATATAAGTATATAAGTATTTACATTTAATTAACCTAAGTGAATGCTCTTAGGGCAACTGTACTTAACTATATGAATTGTTAAAGAACTCTCTGTAATAGTATATCATAAATATTTTTATTCTTGCCCTGTATTAACTCGTGTGAGAATGTAGAGTAGTTGAAACTGATACATATTGAAAGCGTGGGGGCTTGCTGCTGTCTGACTCGATTGGGCTGAGCTCGGTGCCGCCAAATTGAATCGCGCTGATTGCCAGGGAGGCAGCTGGGGCCGCGCTGCCGGATCCTTGCTCCAGCCGCAATTTTAATGCAATTAAGTGCAAATCAAAGTCGGCGTTGGAGTTGACGTTGGCCCTGATATATATGTATATATATACATATTCTTAATATCATCACCGCTGCTGGCATCGTGATGGCAAACACATCAGCGAGACCATAACGAATTTACTGCCAAATCCAATCAACTGCATGAAAACGATATCATCAAAACAGTTTACTGCACACACGCGACGTATGATAGATATAAGGGCGAGCGCAGCATTCAAGTGCAATACGACTGACAGTCGACGATATGGGAAAGTTGTCAAATGCAAATGCAAATGCAAATGCAAAATGCGAAATTTCCATAATTAGTTGGCGCCTGCCGCCTGATGCGATATTTTATATATTCGACTCATATGGTAGGTAATTTAATATTTGACCACAGTCGTACATAGATATATATTTTAATTCAGTTAGTGGCGCACAAAAAAATGGATGAAAAAAGCGTGTGCAATAAAATGTTGAAAAATACTAAAACTTGCGTAAATCCCTTGGAAAAAATAAATATGTATTTATGCCCTTTATTTATGTTTTGTATATATGCGAAAAGTTCAATCAATCAGCATGTCAGTGCGTGGGCGTGGGCGTGGACATGGGCGTGGCCGGTGCGCAATCAAGCGCCTGATTCATTTATTATTTTGTCAGCTGTGAAATATTATGAAATTCTCTAAATCAAATAACCGCAGATCACGACAGCAAGTCAAACTCAACTCTTTAAATTTGCAACTCTGTAAACTTAAAGTCTCCCAGTGGCCATGGCAAGGCGTGGCAGGGCAGGGCATGCTTGGTGCAAATTAGCATAGCCTAATTGAACACAAATGGCATCCTATTTCCAGTCAGCCACTGGCACGCCTTTGCCACCAGCCATGAAACTGATACCCACTCGACTCGAATCGACTTGACAGGACGCGGTGCGACGCGACTGTCGCAGTTACTCCTTCTCCCTCTCTCTCTCTCTCTCCCTCTCTCTCTCCATCTCTGTGCGAGCTGCGGCGTCCGTTTGCAATTTATGGTGCCATAGACGACCCGCAGCAGAGAGAGAGGAGATGTGGCGTGGGCGACCATTGGTGAAGGCTATTGCTGACTTTTGAGTAATCAAATCGAAACCGAATCGTTCACCAAACCCAAATGACTCTCTTTGGTGCGCTTATTATGATATATGGTCAATGGGCACTGAGCACTACTCAGCTCAGCTCAGCTCAGCTCGGCTCGGCTCTGCTCAGTTCGGTAAAGGGATTGGATAGTGAAGTAGTCTGTGGTCGTCTGGGACACTGAAATTGCCATGTGTATATGTATGTGCCTGTATGTGTATAAATGCGCCGCATGTCATGCAACTCTTTGCGTTGATGGCCCTTTTTGATAGCCCAGAAAATATGGAAATGATTGGGCAGTAATTAAGATGTGACTCGACAGGCACTCAATTCAAATCGCAATTCGAAGTTGGATTAGACATACGAAACTCCGAAGCGCATGTCAAGCCTATATTCACACACACACATATGTCCACATATCACTCAACGATTGACAACTTGGCCTGCAGCCTTTACTTTTACTTAACATTTTTTTTTTTTTTTCAGAGTTGTTTGAAAAAATTGTCGGAAAAAAGATGGAAAATAGCTCGAGTAAGGAAAGCACCACAACTCAGAGCTCAGTTTTTTCTTCGCACGCTGCAAAAATTTTTGATTGCAATTTTGTGTTTCTTTTGCTGCGTAGGTGTAATTCTTTTGCAATTCACCTTGTGCTCCACACACACTCACTCACCCACACTCACGCACACACTCCCACAAGATACCCGCCTGCCAGCACGCATTACCATTGATTAACACACACTCGTCCAATCTTGGGGCTGACGCACGCAAACTTTTTGCACAGATTGAAATACAAAGTTTTTGCCGAGCTGCCGACTCGTCTCGCATTGTTTCCACTTATTTGGTCCTGCAGTTGCAGCCCCAGACCCAGAGATCCACACATACATACATTTATATATTTCATTCGTTTCTTTCGTTCGCCTTACATGAAAAATAGATTTGCTCGTAGATGGCTGAAACTTGCGCTCAAAGCAGCTCCAATGATATATTTTCATAAATCAGCCATAAATATTGAGCGTGTCATTGCCAGTTGCATAAGCCATTTTAAAGGAGGAGATAACCTGATAGTTCATGCAATACAAATTTAATATACTTGCAGGCGAAGTTCAGTTCGAGTAGAGATATACCTCAAAGTGCCGATGAGTAATCTTATAATAGAAGCACTCAGCACACAAATCGTGGAAAGTATAGTATAGAAAATCGAGTACTAATGCAAGCAGTAGGTTGTAGATGTAGCTAAATAGCTCTTTCTGGCTATTTATAAGATTTCAATGTTTCAATGTGTTTAGTGTATGATTGCTGAAATATAATTAATAAAACAGGCAAAATACATTAATAGTAGGTTGGGATTCATGTTTGGTCGGTTAATGGATCAAATCAACCGTCGATATATCGCTGGTGCGATCAATCAGAACATCGATCAAAACAGATCTAGACAAATGTTGGCTGTACGTATACATAGTCGTGATGAAGTTAACACGTTTTAACTACTCGTCTGCCTGTGTATTTCTGAAATTCAGTTAAAGGAATATAAGAATTTCTATGTCTAGATATTGTAAGACTTTTCGTGTTTCTTCTGAATTTATTCAAAATATTCAAAACTTCTTTAGACTCGCCCAATTTTGCCTTTGGCATATTTTTCAGAACTTTGATACTCCTTTAGAATTTAATTTTTCCTTCCTTTTTTTTAAATTTCTCTTAGCTTAAGCTCTCACGATAGCTTAACTCCATACATATAATACATACAAAGTTTTATGAAACTGAGAGATAAACATGGATATTTCAACAGTCATGTGTAGATTACGTATTCTCTTCATAAAGTTTCTATTAGCTTCAATGTTAAGGTACTATATATACATAGCTCCAACACTGTGGTCTTTATACTGAAAAGTAAATATACATATATATTGCTTTAAGACAAACTTCATAAGCCAATTCAGTTCAGTGCAGCGTTTGGCTTTTACTTTATTTGTTGAGTTAACTTTCAGCGGAGCTGCGTTTGACAAACGCGCTGGGTCTGAAGAGGTCGGAACGAGAGGTGAGTCTAGGGGCGGGCGCAAGTTAACTGTTGGCTAATTAAAGCCAAATGTGGGCCAACAGAGCGGCCTTTGCGCAGTCGTCTAAAGTTGTTTTGTTTTGTTTTGTTCAGTTCCGATTTGGTTTTTATATTCGTTTTTTTTTGTTTCTCTTGTTTTGTTTTTAATATTATTTTCTGCTGCAGAGGCTCAACTTTTGAGCTCAACTCCATGGAGTAACATTTTTAATGGACCAAGCATTTTAATTACTTTGCCAGCGCAGTGTGTGTCAGTGAGTGAATGAGTGAGTGTATCAGTGAGTGTATCTGTGCGTGTGTGTGTGTGTGTATGCAAAGTAGTGGGTGTGTGTATGCTTAAGCTAGTGGAACATAATTACTCGTCTCTAGTGCAACTCCCGGAAGTCAGCGCCAGCCGCAGCATCACCGGAAAGTATGCTGCAGCGGGTGAGAAACTTGCCATAAAATTATTATATGGCAGGCAGAACATATCAAGCCATATATTTGTAAACTGCACACACAGATAGATAGAGAGAGTAGGAGGGAGTGAGAGAGAAAGAGGAGATAGCAATGCAAAAGAGTTCAGTTACTGGTGGAAAATCAACGCTTCGCATTTAACTTTATTTTTGTCGGGTTTGTTTGGATTTTGTTGCTAATTAATTGCAAAAAGCTCAAATTACGAGCATACTCCTTTAAATGAAGTTGTATGAGCAAATATTTAGCAGTCATGGGGCAATTAAGTAAATAAATATATGTTCTTGCATGAAAAATAAATAAATATACATATGAATTTATATGTATATCCATTTTTTTAAATTTACATATTTATATTTATTATATTATATTTGATTATTTTATACCAATTAATAAGGCAGTAAAATCATAGTTACTCATATCCGTATTTCTGTCGTTTGCACTTTTCTTTCTCTACTTTTGCATATTCATTAATTAAAATATTAAACATTTGGTAAGAGGCTCTGGTATTTGGTATAGCCTCTCAGATTTTGTGGAGTTTTTATTTTAGTTTCTGTAAGCATTTTATGCTCATTTTATTTCGCAAGGGGAATAAGTCAAAAAGTAGTTTTGTTTAAGTTTAAAAAATGCGAAAATGTGGAGCATGTTGGCAATATGTAAAAAAGAAATAGTATTTGTAAAGCGAAATATGTGCTCTTAGTCGAAGTCTAAATGCTCTAACAAATATATGTGAATCACATGGAAATTAAATAGTAAATATTTAAAAAATAATGGAATTTTGACAGTAAGTAAAGTTGATGTAAAATTGACTTTACATAATTCTATACATACATTATACATCATTATGCCTAAGAGAGTCTCTTTTTGACTCTTACTTGACTCTCAGTTAATTGATTGAAAACTAACTATATTTTATTCTCCATTTATATATCATTACGGCCTCTTAGAGTTTCAGTTACTCTTGTTGTTTGAAAATATACTCTATATTTTGCTCCCTTTGTATTTAGTTATGCTTTCTGAGAGACCTATTAGGCAACCATTAGGCCTTATGTGACAAAACTGACATATTTTGTAGGCCAAGTTTTAGCCAATGCGCTGAGCGCTTACCTCAGTGGAATTGGATACCTGTTTGCCGATACGCGTGGGGGTGTGAGTCATATACTAATATCACTTTCAGTGGCACACACCTGCACATGTGGACTGATTGTGTGTGTGTGTGTGTGGTGGAGTCGAAGCGTGAACTGCTTATAAAATATTTGCCAGCAAATAGGGCCATATTTGGCATAAGTTAGCAGTTAAAGGCCACGCCCACGATACAGTCAAAGAGCGCGGAGGGAAATTAAAGTCAAACTGTGTACATAAGAAGTCAGCAGTTGTTGCCTGCCGGTCATAATGATTCACGGAATCCATTTGAGGCTAAGCAAACATATAAAGCTACAGACAGACAAGTGCGACACACGGCTGACAGAAAGAGGCGCTGACAGACGAGCGAAATTCGGTTGCCCTACGGCAGGTTGTGCCATTGCCATTTTATTTGCAGAGAGCGCTTTGACGCTTTCATTTTGAAAAATTAAAGCGCAGCGATATGTTGGGCGTGTGTGAATGTTGGTGGATAAGTGGGCGTGTGTGTGCTTAGTGATTTTTGGGTTGAGCAAAGCCTAAAAGCAGGCAGCATGTTTTGCACATGCAGTTCACGAAATCGCACGCAGCTGGCTTGTTGGCCGGTTTGTCCATCGGCACTCATAAAAGTCAAACTATTTTTCAATTTCAAATTTCTGTGCCACAGCTACAAATCTTCTTCACAGCAATGCCAGTGTGCTGTGCAGTGTCGCCCTGGCCTAGCCCTAGTGACTGACCCACTGCCCATAAATTTGCTGCGTGCCAGGACAACGGCAACGAACGCTCAAAGGCTTTGGCTAGCACTCCGGGCATCCCGTCTTATTGCAGATCAAATGGAGCTCAGCTCCGGCAAAAAGAAATAAATATATATAGCAGCTACCAAACGTTTTGTGGCATATTGTAGGCAGGCCAAAGCTGGGCACCAACATCTACCATAACAGCACCAAACCCAAATAACATGAGCCGAAGCACAATTGCGACTGAATAGTCGACAAGAGAATACACTCATTTCTTATAAAGGTGTAGATATTTACTTTAATTTATGTGAAGTTTAAGGAATTCTCTTATTGAATCGATTCGTGAAAAAAAATAAAATCAGAGTTTTGTTGAATTAAAATAAAATAAAAAGTGACAATCATACCTCTATATTTTTATTATAATTTCTAATATAGTTTCGGCTTGCATAACATTGTATTTCTCATCTAATACATCTACCATCTGCAATGTATTCCAAAACAAGCCTGTGTTATAAACACCTTTGCTGAGGGTATTAAAAAAATTGCATAGCTTGCATTGTGCCTGTCATATGACCTCAAAGCCAAATCCGCCGCACCATGCACTTTATGTCTGCAGACATCTGGCACTTCTTTTGGCCCCAAAAAGTTTTTGTGTTTGACGCAAAAATATTCATTGCTGGCCGCCCACGACGAGCGGGCGGCACTCAAAGCCAAAGCCAAAGCCAACAACTATTGGCCATTTACTGGTCACACCACATTCACACACTTACACACACACATAGACAGTAGAAGATATTGTTCGAGCTCTCTCTCTCTCTCTGGTTGCTTATTTTGAAAATTTTACTCACGTTCCCCAGTCGACGCTGCTATTTGACTCCTCGGGAGCCAATGCTTCAGTCTGAACGAAAGTAAATGCGCTCTTTGTTCGGTTCTCAAGCAGGTGGTTAACAGCTTTTCGACCATGTCTGCATACGTTTCAATTGTTCCAGATGCACTACAAACTCACCAGCTGACTGAATCGCACAGAAAATAAGCTGCTTTGAAAAATAAAAAAAATCCCTCAGAGTACACTTCTCTGTGATGCTCGGCCAACAGATGCGGCATGCACAGCTCCGAGTAGTTGTGACAAATTTTTCATATTTTATGTTCATCTTCCAGAAATACATGATTTCCGAACATTTTGATTTCAAATTTCTACGAAATTGAGCTTTTCTATAGTCTATTATTTTTTAAAAAGAAAGTTTCTATTCAGAGGAACTCGATCAGAAACTTACTTATTTAGCTTATTTCGATAGAAAAATGTGTATTTATGGATGACTTTGTTTGCTATATAACTTTGCTTCACTTTTCTCTGCGCACATATATATAAATATATATACATTTTTTGCAGAGTTTGCATTGAAATTAAATATCGCATAAAAACACTCAATGCAAATTGGGTGTACAATGTCAGCGATGGAGTTTTAAGCCTGCTGTCATTTAAGTGAACCCAGACAGATAGACAGACAGCTCAACTGACTGCCAGACAGTCACAGGTTGGCCTCCACTCAAGCCCACGTGCGAGTCCACTGTCCAATCCCAGCCAGGGGGCGGGCGTTGCATTAATATTTACAGGCGTTTTTGTTAAATGAATCATGGCGCAGCTAAGCTTTTGCTGCTGCACTTGGCGAAATTTCGAATCGAAATCGTAAGCTAAGCAATTTTATTATATTAATGAAAATGTTGAAATGTTGATAATAGCTTGTATAGATACTAAATACAGCTAAAGTTAAATCGATTTCTTTGACCAATTACTTGTAAAATAAATCAAGCCACAATTTGGGCTTCTTTATGGTTAGTTAATCTCAATTAGTCTCACAAAGCCATACAAGCTTATAACAAAATCAAATTTAATAAACTTTGAAAAGAGCGCAGCAATCAAATCAAATAATCAAATTCATATTATCTTGGCATTCACTCTACATAGTTGTGTAAGTCGACACAATAGTCATTTAATGCTACAATAGCTCTTCGTTGACAGTTAATTAATGTCAAATCGACGTTAAATAAGTCAAACTTAAAGCTTAATTTGATTGTGTCTCTTGACAAAGAACTCTCTAATTAGGTGAATATGTTTATTAAATGTTTAAATATGCATCTCAATTGCCAACATGCTCAATTCGATTTTTAAAGTTTTCTGTTTGCTTTTGCTCCATTAAATTTGCAATCGAACTTTGCACTTAAAGCTTCACATGACAATCGAATATTTGCTCAGTGTGGTTGCCACCGCCACCGGAGTAACACCTGCCAACGTTCGCACCACTTTTGTGGGGGCAGCATGTGAAAATGCAATTAAGCTGTAAATATGGGTTTATATATATGTATATATGTATGTATGTATAGATGGCACTCCGATTATTTGGCAGGATAACAGAAAGCGAAAAAAGGTGATACGAAATCGTTAAAAATTTGGAGTATCATAATCGGAGCACAGGCAAACAAGCTGCAAGTCACAAGACAGAAGAGGAGACTAAAGAGACGGCTGAGACGGAAATACGAACTAAATAAGCCAGCTAGTGATTGTAAGTTTTGATTGAGAGGTAATTATTGTAATTGCAATTAAAAGATACAGTTACTTAATGTAGCAGAAACTTTTTCAGCTGTTCGCTGCTTTGTAATAAACTTCTCAAATGTAAGAAAAAATGTATACAAATTTATAAAAATGCATTAGAGCAGCTCTTTTTTCCGTTCGCTGTCATCCTTAGCCGTAGCTAAATACTTGTAATGCTAATGTTATTGAAACATAATGCCACTGCTTCGCTCTGATAGATGTCAATGTCAAGTAAATATACTGCCTATCATTGGCAATGACGTGCCATCTTCGGCCCACCATTCGCATCATTCGCTGTCAACATTTTGTTGTTTGACTGCGCCTGCTACGACTCCTGCTGCTGCTGCTCCGGCTCCGGCTGCTGCTTCTGTTGTAGCCTTTAGCTGAAGTGACACGTTGCTGCAGAGCAGCCATCAACTTGAGCTGATGGCTCATAAATGAATGTATCTTGGCGGCAGGATGACACGCCCGGAGAACTCTCAGACTCTCCGCCCGGGCCATGGCTGACTTGGCAACTGTAAACGAGTCATAAATACAAGTACATCGTGCTACAGTATTTATATCTTTGTGTGTTCGTGCTACAATTCATAAAATATTAAATGCTCCTTGTGCCTGTAAAGGGAGGAAGAAGGGAGCGGCTCGAGCAATGTTCAAATTAAATGATACCAAATAATGTGATTATTGCTCAGCCGTCGTGCTCTTACTCGTTCTGGTTCTCGTTCTCGTTGTCGTTGTCATCTCTCAGCTGAGCTGAGCACAATGACTAGGCTGCACTTCAATCTTCTGACTGATGCTGTTGCCGACTCCACTTGGGCACGCCTGATTGAGCACACACGCACACACACTCACACACCCACACACACACATGGACACACTCACCATAATGTGGCCATGAGTGCGTATGTGCACATATTTTTATGATTTTTACCGCCTTGCCGTTTTTCCAATATCATATACCCTAAAACAGAAGAAGAGGGGTATATTAAGTGTGCGTAAAAGTGATATAAGGAAGTACCTCTCCATAAAAGAAAAGTATATTTGAGCAGCACAAAGACTTCAGTCTCTATCTCTTGCAATTTCGCAAAAAGAAAAAATGTATAGAAAAATAAAATAAAGTAAAAATGAAATAAAAATGAGATCAAAAATAAATAAAAGTTTAATTATATAATTATATAAAAATAAATAAAAGTATAATTAAAATAAAATAAGAAATAAAAATCAAATAAAAAACAATCAAACATAAAATAATAATAAAATATATAAAATAAAAATCCAAGTGAAATAAAAATAAAAATACAATAAAAAAAATTAATAAAATAATAATAAAATAACAAAATAAAATAAGTTAACAAAATAAAAATAAAAAATAAAATAAAAATAAAATAAAAAATTAAAAATGAAATAAAATAATATAAAATAAAATAAAAATATAATAAAAATTAATCAACAAATAATGAAGTTAAATAAATTGATATTCAAAAATTTATTTTTCCTTATTCTCAGATTTCAAATATTTCAGTCTATGCCTAGATTTACGAGGTATCCAGAATATATAAATCGGCATCTGGATTTGGGATTGCTCCACATCGAATGTACCCGAGCAGAGTGCTCCATGTTGCCTTTTCATTGTGGCTGGCTCATACATGGTATACATATAGACATTAGCCAATGAGGAGGAAAATCAAAAGACAAATGACAACAAGGATCTTTTGAGTCGCGCTGCTTTCGCCAATTAGGTGCCTGGTCATGTGCATTGTGCATATTGCAGTGCACCGACATATCTTACATAATCAGGGCTTGGACTAATTAAACACGCACACAGCCATCAACAGCGCACACCACAAACCCAACATCTTTTTCAAACACTAGATACCCACACACACATGCACATGCACATGGACAGAGACCCACGCAAGCTCGCACAGCATCAGCGGCGGCAGCAACAAGAACTCAACGGGTCATTTCGCAATTAAGCTGCACTCGCAGCAGCAGCAGCGGCAGCAGCAGTGGCAGCGGCAGCTATGTATCCGTATCCGTATCTATAGCGTTCTGTTACTCCGATCCGAGTCCGTAACCCGACCCGTCTTCCGCCTGATGATGATGAATGAGTTAAGCGGCCGTTGCCTTGTAGCCCATCTAATGAGATACTTTTTCTGCGTAAATGTGAACGCCGGAGTATTGGAATGATAAAACAGAGAACGGCAGAGAGGCAGAGAGTGCCAGTTAAAGAGGGCGGCATAAACAGAAATGAGAGAAAGAGAGAGAGAGAGAGAGAGAGAGAGAGAGAGAGAGCGCGCACTATTCAGCGGCAAATCATGCAATGTCTCGTCTCAGCTCATCTCATCCCAATTGCACTCTAACTGTGTAATCTATGGCATGCCATCGTCTATGTGCATTTGTATCTTGAGTTATCTGTGTATCTACAACCATACATACACATAGATAGACATACAGACAGACAAGTATACCACATGCGTGCCCAGGCACTAATTGCGTCTAATTGAATTGCAATTGACCGTGAGTTGGCGTATTTTCCACACGTTTTTACCAACAGCCCGACCGGCGCGTCGACGACGGAGCGACCGCCAGCGAAGACTCGGACTCTTAATGAAGATTTACGCAGCTGCTTTGATTTGTGTCAACAAAGCGACGCGCCGGCAACGGAATGGCAGCGGCATTTCGATAGATACACATCCATGGCTTCAGTCAATCATGTGGTCGTGGCGCCAGTGGATTGCCCATGGCAAAGCAACAACACCAACAGCAACAGCAGGAGCAGCAACAACAACATCGTAGATTATGGACAGCAAGTGCCATTAAAATTCCATTCATGAACAATAACAAGTAGAGTAAATTGATTGATCAAAATGCCTTTAATATAAAATCAGAATAATGTCATATTATTTCAGCTTGTGTTATTCAAATTTCAATATAAATAACTTTAAATAATTTTCTTCCTCTATATAAATGGCCTTGTACAGATTAATATAGTAGATCTATGAAGACTTTGTGGTTTATAAATACTCTGAGTTTAAATCGAATTTGGTTTTTTCTTTAAGTACAACAAACGGATACATATATATGTCCTGCCTTGAGGAGGAGAAGATTGATCATAATTGGGCTACAAATTATGTCCTTCCATGTGAAGAGCTTGATTTTTTATACCTTTCTGTTTCAAATAAAAAGATTTTTTTGTAGTTTCACATTTGTGAGCAGTTAAACATCTTGTTCAGCGCTTCTATAGTAAATCATACTGTCTATTTATTGCAAGGTATTACTATATCGGGCACTCTTGAATGAATTCATGGTTTAGTTATTATAGTTTTAGCCATGCATATATAGCGACTGCTGTCACGGACTGCTATATCGGAGGTATATCAAGGTATTTCCTGTACACCTTTTCACAATGCAATCAAATCTGCTTATTGCCACGATAACCATCGCAATTCTGGTTATTTAGGCCGACCGCCTTTCCCGCCCCTGCCTTCACCACCTCCTCCTGTGCTTTTGCCATCTTCACCATCGTTGCCATTGTAAGCCTTTCGCGGCGTGTCTTTGCCTTTGTTATCACTTTTCATTTTTGCCGCCTCGCCACCTTGGCCGCCACCACGCCCACCTTGACCACCCCGTCCATTTTTTCCAGCTCCATCTTCGCCATCTTTACCTGCATCTCCTCCGCGTCCTCCGCCGTTGCTTCCAGCTGCTCCGCTTTTGCCACCGCCACCTCCTCCCCCACCACTTCCCCCATCTCCTCCCTTGCCACCGCCACCACTTCCACCGGCTCCACCCTTACCACCACCGCGTCCTCCATCCCCTCCTTCGCTTGCTCCCCCAACCAAGCGATCTGCGCTTCTAGACATACCCAAACTGTAACAATATTTAATTCTGAACGTGATAATTTAGAATTTGGAATTGGAATTGGTCTCAATCAATAATTAGTTATTAATTATATGAAGTAGGCGTCCTATTGAAAATTAAATAAATTATAAATAATACAAGATAGTTCGACTCAGAGTCAGAATGTGTGAAGACCATGTAGATTACTCCAAACTACACTTTCGGTAAAACTCTGAAAGTCCCGTCGAGCGATTCTATTCTTTGTCATTCATTCTGATAGTTCTTTGAATTCTCATGCATTTATACTTTGTGAATTCTTACTTTATGCTGGCGTGCTGATATTTAAGAGAGACAATCAGAATTCGTCACCACAGTTAAACGCCTTTTCTTTTCGCAAATTAACAACTTATACGGCCAAAAGTTTCGCCAACAAAGTTGGCCAAAAGTTGCCAAGCACCTGACGCCCCACCTTCGGCGGGCTGAGCACAAAGTTGCTCGACTTGTGGCTGAGGGCGTCTTAAAGAAAATATGAAAAATCGATTGGGGAAACAAAAAGTTGGAATCTTTTCAATTTTATGTTGCGCCAGTCTTGTTGCTTTGCTGCATTCAAAATTTATGTTTACAACTCGCACGCAAAAATAAAAATTGTATTTTTATGTCGAACGCGGGGAGAGAATGAACACTTTTGCGAGCAATAAAATAAAATATTGTTGCACTGCTGAGCGGGCTAGAAAAGTGTCACTGATATGTCAAACTAACAAAACATAAAACGGACATAAACAAAAATCAGGCCAAACATAGCACCACACGGCCACACGGACAGAGACAGCTGCAGGACCTCGGTGTCAGTCCAACTGGGGAGCAGCCATACCCATGCCCATGCCCATGCCCATGCCTGTGCCACAGCCAGGATAAATATTTAAAGTTATCTGTGGAAACTTGGCAAGTGGTCGGTCGTGTGGCAAGAACACGAGGGGGCAAATTTGCCAGCGGCTGCGTCACTGCTTCTCACTTGTTTGTCTTTGCTTAATCTTTTGATAGAAATTTGTATAGCAAAGTTGTACTTTGCCTTCGACCCCGCCCCTTGGCCACACCCCACGCCCCATACCGTCTGCCCTCCTGGCCGTCTGTCCGTCTCTGTTGGTTTTGTTGTGTAAAGTTTTGTGCATTATTTTCACAACGAACAGCAACAACAATTACTTGGCACACGCTGTTTTTCTTGCCATTGAACTTCTTACCAGGTGAGCTGAGGTGTGGCAGCTGGAGTTCAACTTCGTAGCAGATCAGCGAGGCACCAGCATCATCATCATCATTATCATCATCATCGAGTTATTAGCAACTGCCTTGTCACTGTATCTGCTTAGCTTGAGCTTCTCGTCTTATAATTTACAATCATGTCCTGCGAACTTTGATCCTGATTTACACACTGCGAATGCTGATGTCTGCATTTGCTTTGTACCCGCGCCCACGCGTGTTCGACCGTCCTTTGTGTCTCTTGTCTCTTGTTATTTACAACGTGCTCGAAGTGGCAGCACCAACAGAGTTAATTTAGTGCCCCAATGGCTTTCAAGCGCTGAGCGAGGCTATGGTCAAGCATTTGTCTATATAATTATACGTGCCACATGTGACATTTGATTCGACTGAAAACTTGCCTGAGCACTTACATTCAGTATTGTCATAAATGTAATTGGGTTACATAGAAAGATGAACAGAGATTGACTACCTCGAGTGTAAGCTTTCATTGCTGTGATATAGTCATAAATATAGTCTTTAAATATTTGAAATGAATTCTAAACTATTATTTTTGTATATATTTTTTAGATATTTATTGAGTCGTCTCTTACATATGTATTAAATTGTATTTTAGTGCAGTTATTTCTCAATTTAAAGACGAACCGTTGCTGCTATTCAATTAGTTCCTCACCTTATACCATCTATCTGCATAATTATGCGTAAGCAAATAATGATATTTGATTCCACTGCCAATGCTTGATTTAAACATTCAGACGAACGAAATGCATTTCATAACAAAAGAGAATTCGCATTCAGTCGAACTGAAATCGGAGTTTGATGTTTGTGAAGTCTTGACAGAAACATAATTCAATCGAACGAGTTGAATTTACGCTTGCTTTTAAATTAACGCACAGAAAATTAACCAAAGATAAAGCTTACATAGTTTACGGATTTATGAAATGCAATGAGAACATTTCGGTGCGCTCCCATGCATTCCCATCACTAATCTTTATGAAAGAAATATAGTTGAAATAAGGAGCAACAAAATATAAGCAGAAAAAGAGAGAGCCATACGTAAGGAGATAGCTTGTTAAATACATATATGCAAAGCTTAAAAATTTGATTATTTCTTTGTATTTAGGGGGAAATGGATAACTTAATTTAAAAGCAAGGAAATGGTAGATATAGATCTGTTTATGTGTTAAAAATAAATATGTTATGTTCCAAGTGTGTGAGTTAATTATTTTCAGATATAGAAGCATTAACTGCAACATTCATATATAAAAAGCTGCCAAGATAAACTGAAATTGCCACTGATGTAAACTATATTATTAACTAAAAGTAGAATAGTAACTTCATTATTATCATAATATTCCATGTTATTATTATTGTTCAATTATATAAAATATACTAATCTATATTCAAATTATTCCAGAGTGATATTTACCCAGTTCCCCACAGATGCTCTTGATCAATATGCAGCGTATAAACTTTTCAACTCGCTGTTGATTTATTACAATATATTCATATACAATGTATATCTAAATACCCTACACTCTGCGAATTAATTCGTTTGCTCAAATGGAGCAGCTACAGCCAGCAGTTGGGTGTTTCTCTTGCTCATTTCCATTTCGTGGCAATTGCTTTATGTGCCAGGGTTCTCATTTAATTCGTTTAAGTGGAAAGCACTTCTGCTGTCAACTTTCACTAACTAGCCCAAGTTTTTTATTTGACATTAAAATGTAAAATTAATTTTGGCCAATTAATCAGAGACACCATCTCACACACACACACACACACACCCACCCAACTTTTAGTCTGAGTAAGAGCCGTTGAGCCCGACAACGCTTTGCTGCATGCCCCGAAGCGCGATTGTCAGTGAACTTTCACAAGTTGCAAGTGGATGGAAATTTTCATTGCAATTAAATTTAGCACAAAAAGGAGCCAAAAAAACAGCACAGAGAAAAAAAACACAGAAATGTCGTGTAGCTGTCAGTGGCAAAGAGTGAAGTGCTCGCCAAAATGTTGCCATTTGCATTGCCACTTAAACACACATAAAGGCAGCGACAGATGGGCGGTGTAGACCCACACACACACACACACACACACACACATACACACACACAGAGGCACACTCACACACGTGTAGTTGTCGGCCGTCGACACACAAATCGAGTCAAGTTGAATAGGCGGAAGTAGAGCAAGAAATGCGATTGCCAAATTGAGTTGAAGGTTTCGCTTGACTGTGTTTTGTTTGGCCAACTCCGTTAGCTCAGTTGCGCCCTTTGCTGTCTCACAGTAACAGCCGCAGTTGCCGTCGCAGTTGCAGTCGCACTGGCAGCACCACTGACTCTCACTCTGACGCTGGCAGTGGCACTCGCTGTCGCTGCCGTTCACAAGGCACTTGGCACTTTGCTGCAATTTTGTAGTTTTGATAAAATTTCGCAAGCATATTAAAAAGTTTTGCGCAACTTCGTTTTTACTTTTGCACATGCCATACGGCCACTAGAGGCGCGCGTGCCACGCCCCCACCACACACATGCCACTGACAGGCAAAAGCGGAAGCTGTGCCCGCCATGGCTTGTTTGCTGCCAAAAAAAACGAGAAGAAGAAGAAATTTGTAAAACTAAAAAAAATAAAAAAGCTGCCAGCGGCGCACTTTGCTTTGCTATTTAATTTTGCAGCTCAAAGGCTACACAAACTAAATAGAGAGCACAAGGAGACATTATGCATGATGGAAACTTTCTGCGATCTTTCGCTGCCAAATTCAGTTTGCACTGAAAACTACACCAGCCCCAGCCACCAGCTCAGCTCCAGCCTTAACGACAGCAAACCAAACAATGAAGCAATTTAACTAATTCACGAGCACAGCAAAATAATTTGTAATTTTATGCATTGATAATAGCTGCGAAATTAGCTTCAGCTCCGGTCGCTATATAAATACACTCTGCATGCATAAATATTCTACAGAGAACTATTTCAGTTATTTACAATATTGCTGGGGCTTAGATGGCATTTATGTGAATTCAGTTAAATATTAACTATGCCAGCTGCAAACCGCGCCGCACACTGCAATTATTGTTGCGAAGCAACACGTTGTTTGCGCCAATTAAAACCAATTGAGTGTAGCATGCTTTCGCGCGCAGTTTTTCGTTGTCGCTTTATGCGAATTTAATTCAGCGGTAAAACGGTTGTGCGTGTTTGTATTGGTGTATGTGTGTTTTACATAGCAAATCAGCCAAATATGCAGTATTGAATAACCAATGCCCATCACTCCTCGCCTGACTTTCCTGGTACGCTTTAAACTGACAAATCGATGGCTTTAAGGATCGGAAGCCAACATGTCAAGATATCTGTGCCGGACAGGCAGAAGTGTGGTCAGAGTGTTGACCCACTTGGCTGACGGACTCAACTCTTTCTGTATGCGTGCTGAAGGGTCTGTGATTGTTCGAGAGATTGTTATAATAATGGCAAAATTTAAGCACATGCAAACACAATTTAATCATTGTCGTTCGAGGACAGTGAAAGCTTTTAGCAAGCTTAAGACCCAACGTTGATTACATATTGAAGTTCTATTCAAACAACACAGAACCAGGACAGAATGTTGCCTGCGAAATGTGTCAAGTTCAATATGGAAATGTTTGTTAAAAACATTCTTTATAGTTGGCACTGTGGCTGACAAAAGCTAACGTCTATTAAAAACTGAATTTTTCGATCGGTCCGTAAATTACGTTCGTATTGTACTCATTCACGGGTCTAAACTATACCGAATGCCATTGACACTCCCCTCACACACACACACATCCATTGTTATTGTCTGCAGTTTGTCTGCATGTGTTGGGTAGAAAAAATGGAGTCGCAGCTACGCATATTAGTTTACTAGTGTGGTTATGCGCTCCATGTCACACACACACACATACACACACACACACCCACACACATACAATAAAAATGATTGCATTGGCAAACGCTGACAGGCTGAAACGCGCGTGGCTGCCTGCATGTGATGGATGAGTTTGAAGCCATGAGGCAGATGGTATATTTCAAATACCAAAGCTCAACACACGCACCACACACACACTCACTCACACAGCCAAAGTTGATGTGCTAAAAAATGCATTGAACAGAAGAATGAGTTACGGCTCGTCGCAGAGTCACGAGTTTTTATTGAAATTGAATTGTTGATAAGTTTCGTCAACAAAACGTTCGGCCAATTCGTACATGGAATGGCATAAAAAATGCATACAAAATGGACCTCATCCACACATGTGTGCCATAATTGATATGTATGCAGTGTCGCTCCAAAAGTTTACAAATAAAATAGTTGTAAAACAGTATTTAAAGCCATGAAATTGATCAAATTCCTGCATGAAATTAACAAATAACACAACAAAACTATATTTAAAACCTAAAAAATTCAGCATGTAAAATTATGTTGTATGTTCGGTATTTGTGCCATAAAGACTCTGAATAAAATTGAACTGTGCGCCTTGGGAGAGGCCAAATAGAGGCTTGACATTGTCTCATTTCATTTTTCTCAAATATTAGACTTCTTATTTATTCAACAAAATATAATAACAATTCTCTTTATTTGGTTTCCAACGTTCCTCTATATAAATAATAAATAAATACCTGACTTGGTTTGAGAGGGATGGCATGAGACTGGGTGACCGCAAACGTAACGTTTTATACACCATGTGGCTGCTGTGCATGTTCACAGTCAGTAGAGAGGCCTCTGACCACAAGCATTTGGCAATTCATTCATTTCCTAGAGCTCGATCTGGCTGGCAGCAACAAATGTTGCCAGCACTGACCCACAATTCGTTTAATTTGCGGCTGCCTCACAGAGACTCGAGCAGCCGGAGGCACAGATGCTAGAACAGAAATCGACACACTTAACAGAAATTGCTTTAACCCACATCGTAGCGAGTGGCATCAACATGTTGCTAACCCACAGAGCCACATTAGGAGCCGAGCAGTCACGAGTGGAGTGGCTGGAGAGCGCGTTTGCGCAGTGGCAAACGAGTAATGCCGAATGCCGATTGCCGACTGACGAATCCCGAACACCCGAATGGGGAGTCCCGAATGGCGAGTCCCGAATGGCGAGAGCGGATGCTGCATTGCCCTATTACTCAATACAAATACAAATCTCTCAATTGCTTCGAGTACGCGAATGTTGACCGTAAAACGCCTAATTCATGTTTCCCTTAAATGAGCTAAGTGCAGGAGCCGAAGCTGGGGCTTTAATTACCCAACCAGTTGTTGACTGCGCCCAAACATGAGGCAGCATGCCGATTAGACCTGGATTGCATTGCCAAATGGATTACGGCGCAGACTTTAACCCATTTGCGTTAAGTGCTCACGACTGGTAATGTCATCATCATCTCGGAACAATTGCGTCTGCGACATCAGCGACATCAGCGACATCAGCGCCAACTGAAAGCCAAATGGATGCACATAAAAATTTGTCAAATTATGCCAGAGCCCGAGTGTAACCGACTCGCACGTAGCGATCCCACCTGAAGTGCCAAATTGTCTGTCAGGCATTAATCAAGACAACGCAAAGCAAAAACATCGAGCCGCAGTCGTCGAGGTGCCCCGCGGAAAATTTATGTGCCGCAATTAATTGTGGCGCCTGTGGAATTGGCAGCGGATTCTGCTTTAAGGCTACGGCTGCTAAGTTCTGTTTGCCAGCTGCAATTCGCAGCTCATTTAAATTGCAGAGGCCGAACTTCAAAGCGTCTCTGGCAACTTTTGACAACTCGATAATCAGTTATCTGATGCGATTTCAAATGCCGCCACTTAGACATAAGCATTGAACGACTGGCAAGCTGCACAATTAATTAAATCGCCAAGGCGAATGATTGAAAATCGAGCCCATCCTTGAATACCTGAGCTGCCAAACAATTTCGATGTATTTGCCATTGCTCAAGCCTAAATCGGCTTAGACCTTTCAACGGTCTCAGCACGTATACATAATTTGTTCATAATTAGTTAGCACCTTCCTCATTGTGAAGCCTCATACCTACTGTGTCTATTAGTATTAGATAAACATTTTCATTACGTATATCCAGAGCTCTTAGATCGTTGCTATGAAACGGCCCGTTGATTGCCGCCCTTTTCTATACATAAACATATACCCCGCACAAACAAGAGCTGCCCTAAGAAGGTTTTGTATAAATGTTTGTGTTTACGTATAAATGTTTTCAAACGCAGGCAAGCTTTGAAGACCCCAACAGAAGCGCTCATCCATATATGCCAAGCATTCAAGAAATTCTAAATTTAAAATTCTTAAATAGCAATAGAATTCGAGAGTTTATTTTTTATCTAAAATTCATATATAGCAAATAGCAAATTTATTAATTGTGTAGTAATGCCTCTGTCAACCTTGTCTTTAAACATTCATTCACATTTCTTGGGTCTTGTCTGAACACAAATTAAAATTTTAAATGATTCGTAAAAGAAATGTATATAAACAAAGTTAAAAAGTTAAGGTAGAGCATCCTTGGGCAGGACATTTCCGACTTTAGCACATTTGCTATTGCTGTTTGACAAAACGTTTCCAGACGCCGTTCGCTTCAATTTGGCTTCCCTTTTATTAGTTTCTTTTTTTGGTTTTCGCTTTTCGCTTTACGCTTTGTTTATGCACTCTTTGACTGGTTGGGCTTTGTTGCCAGTTATTTTCAGCCTTGCTTGAGTTTATCCTGTCAATACTAGCCCATGAATATCCCCACACACACACACAGATTGCTCGCCTTTGACTAGAGGATTTGGTCGGTAATCGGCGGCACTGCGCTTTCATTGACTTCATCACAGTTGGATGTTGGGATTGATCGATCGACTGATTGATTAATTGACACTTTGCACATTAATTAGCTGGCTGGCCAAGCTAGGGCAAGTCTAAGTCTACTAAACAAACGCCATGGAAACCATACTTTAATATGCCCTTTCGCTTAAAGCCCGACAATGACCAATTGCCTTACCAGATGTAGCTTTTGGTAGCTTTTGGGCTGTTGGTAGACTCTTCCTCATTCGAAATTATGACAATCTGAGCAACTTGAGCAACTTGCTGTGCAAATTCATGGCCGATTAATAAACTCATTACAACTTTGTCTATTTCCGTACAAAGTGTTGATTAATAAACATATTCACACGTTTAGAACTTTGCCGAGGACCTTAATTAAAAAAGTTAAGTTCCATTTTATTTATCGCATGTGGTTGACACTGTCTTGATTACTAATAATAATATAGAAAATGTCTGTATGATAGATTAAAACTTATATTAATCTTTTACTTCAAAGAATTTTATTTTCCTTGTTCATGTTATGTATTTACTCTATGAGAATTCATTTAATTTTATATTTATATTATTATATATTATGCCATACTTCAATACTTTTTTATGTACAGGAATATATATATACATATAAAAAACATAATTCTCAAATAAACAAGTATAGAGGAAAGAAGCTTGTAAAGTAATCTGATAGCATCTGCCAATCATATTCAAGTGAATTTTGATTGAAAACAAATATGAGAGAGAATATGTATTTTAGATTCGATTTAAATGTTCTACAAAACAAACTATTGTTCACTCTGATATATCGGATTTTAATTGTACGTCCAAAATAACTTTGTACAATTCAACTAATGAGCTTTGCTTCTGGTAAGCTCATTTGATTTTACAACAGTTTGTTTACTAATATATTTTGATATATATGTTATAGAATAAATAGAATATTATAATTTAGATGAAGAATGTTAGTTATGTCAACTAAAATGTGTGAGGGACCATGACGTGAGGTCAGTTTCTGAAGTAATTTGAAGTAGGCAACAAACTATTTAATCTGTAATCGTTATGTTTCAGGCAATGATATTTAATTATGAATATATATGTATAAAAACTTAAAATTTTATTTTTTAATATATATGAATATGAAAAACTTATTAAACTGTTACAATTTCGTACAATTACGTGAGTGTTATGTTCAATAACTTGCATTAAATACAAAAATTAAATAAATCTGTCTGAATGCAATTTTACAATTAACCGCAAAATCTTATATTACATATACGCATTCAATTGCTGTTGACAGTTGCACGCATTCGCACATTTATATTTATTTATACTCTGAGCCCATTGAAAATGGCCAGTCAGGGTATAATGGTTATATGGAAGATTCTAGAGTGAGTAGAAGAAGGCGTGGCAGATCCTATGAAGTATATTTCTTTTCTTTTCAGGATGTTGTTGGAGAATACAAATATAGAGTTGCCACATCATTTAATTAATATTTTTACAATTTCCATTTCTTTAATCTTTCGATTTATCAAAAAAACTAAGTGATATGTCATTTAGGCATGACAAATTGATAATAAAGAGAGATTTATATATATTTACACGATATCTACCAAGCTCATGAAGCTATTCACAGATCAATCGAAGGGTACAGGGTATCTCTGCGTCCACCATCCCTGACTAGATCTTTTTACAAGCTATTAACAAAATTGGAATTGAATTTGGTAGTTTCATTTATTTTTGACATTAAATTAAACTGAATATTCAGCAAATAGAAAATTAAATTAATTAAACAAAAAATCTAAAATTGACAGCGAAGCTTTTTGGCATTTTGATACTGATTCCATACTCCATCCTATTCTATCTATCTAGCTAGATAATTTATGTTACAGAAACTTCTTTGAGTTATACAAATTTCTGTTCAGTAAGTTTTATGGTGCTGTATATTTAATTCAAATTCAATTGAATGGAATATAATGCTTTTTAATAAAAATAATCAGATGAGAGGTGACATTTATCCAGCAGCTGAATAGCTATAGGAACAGACACGATCTGACTTTCATGAACCAAATATTTTCTTTCTCTTTTGTCGTGGACATAAATAAGAAAATAAATATCAATTGAGCTCCACTTGTGAGAGGGAGCAGCTAAGTTCCAACTGGCAACTGATGACATATATCTTTTTGTTGCTGTTATTGTTGATTCTGTTTTCCATTAAACAATTGATGCCTTGGTGCTGGCTTTTGCTTTGTCCTTGTCCTTGTCGCGACTACACATATAAATTATATTTTAATAAGAAAACAAACGAAGAATTCAATGGCGCCATAAAGCATAAAAATACGCTGAAAAATACTTAAGCACGTGCGTGTTCCTCTGTCTCTGTGTGCGTGTGTGTGCGAGCTGGAAAAAACAATAAGCGAGTGCTTGACGCACACACACACACACGGACACACACACGGACAGAGCAAGAGCAGTAACAGGCAAAAGTAAACAATGAAACATTTTTGGAAACGGAACGGAAACAGGGCATAGAAAAACGCACGCCGACGACTCGATTAAGTAGCATAAAGTGATGATAAATGCGACATTGAGCAACAATAAATTTGGTCTTTGTCCTTGCTCGAGTCAGCATCGTGGTTCTTGATGTTGTTCCTGCTCTTGTTTGCTGTGCACTGTTCTCGTTGTTGTATTATTGTTTTTATGTTGTTTTCTCCCTCTCCCTCTCCCTGTCTCTCTCTCTCTCTCTCTCTCTCCCTCTCTCTCTCCATATCACTTTTGCTGGCAATACTTGCCATTGACGTGTTTGACTTATTGATGCTGCGTGCCGGGATTAGCGCGGGACCAAGCGTCGTATGCGCGATATCGAAACGGGCAAACATAACGCTGATTATTAGCATTTTGATGTTGCGCCATGTGTGTGTGTGCTTGTGTATGTGTGTTCGTGTGTGTGCTGGCAGACATGTGTCTATCGCCATAGCAGTTCAGCTGTGTTTCCCGAGTTTATGTTTATATTTTTGCTGCTCATTCAATTGTATTGTTTATGGTAATTTGATATTCATTGGCCAGAGCGTAGCAGAGTCGACAATCATATCGGGTTTATGGCAGTGCAGCAGCATTAAAGCCGAAATTCAATTGAAATGTGAGTTGCGATTTCAATTAAATCTTGCATAATCTATGCCAAATTTCGAGCCAAGCCATTGGAAAACATTAAAAATCAAGTCATGAATTTATGCTTAAGGGCAGTGGCAGCCGTCCAGTGGGAGCTCCACTGCCACTGCCACTGCCATTTGGTCTATTTGAGCCACTTTCACGCTGCCGGCTAGGCACTTTTTCAGCTTCGTTGCAGGCAACGCATTCGCGCGATTGCGCTGGCAAAGGCATAAGTTTTCCACTTAAAGAAAAAATCGCCGCAAAGTTGCCTTAACGCTTGCGAATAGCCCCGAAGTTGGCTATTGCAAGGCATTAAAAAAATTGTTGTTTGCTTTTATTTTGCTCGCAATGCTCCATTTGCTTTCTGCGGAAGGCCGCAAGTCGCAACAGCAGCGAGTCGAGACGACGCTGTTGCCGAGCTTGAGATTACTTTGGCCAACATTGTGCAGCATTTGTGCTTTAAATATTGTATAGAGCTGCCTGTTACTGGACTAAAAGCCACGCAAATGCACGCAAATGCAGAGCAATGCATTCAAATCAGGGAGGCCCGAGTACAGCCCCTGCCACACTGGGCTCTCGCTATTTATTGGAGCTCCTCTTGCAGCTAGAGTTATGGAGGATGAGCAAGGCGCAGCTTTATTGAAAAACAGAGAGCTATTATCCCAGCTTGCTTGGGCTGACCCACTACTAACGTACTCGATAGTTGGGCAATTGCTTAATTGCGACTTAAGCTCAATTTTGCAGATGCCCTGCCTCGATGCGCGCTTATCCTTCACCTGAACGGTCGACTGCCCAACTGGCAGCTGGAAAACTGGTAAACTGGTAAACTGGTAACTGGTAAACTGGTTAACTGCTTTGCTTGTTGTTGCCACATAAAATCTTGACCAGCCTGCGCTTACAGCTATTGCCTGTAATGACTGGAATTTGTGGTCAGCCTGATATGAGATGGGACGGCCAGCACATGGGGCTGCCTGCACAGATAATCCCTCCGACTTCCATTCCAACTAAGCCCTTGAGCCGACGCAGAGGCTGGTACTAAAAACGAACAATGAACCAGAGATTTGAAGTCTTGTAACTGTGGTAGTTGCCCGGTTTAGGCTCTGCTCAAATGCAGTTTAAGTGTAGTTAGCCCGGCTCCCTTTGCCAGCCGCAAATAAAGCTGTTAATAGTACAAATA
Organism: Drosophila meridionalis; assembly: GCA_035045145.1. Lineage (NCBI taxonomy): Eukaryota > Metazoa > Arthropoda > Insecta > Diptera > Drosophilidae > Drosophila > Drosophila meridionalis. The sequence continues at coordinate 5,301,643 of JAWNPG010000020.1, read as the reverse complement.
TTGTGTTAAGACAGCAGCAACACCTAAGCTACATTTGATAGGATTCATGTTGCTGCAAGTGGGCATTGATTTTTATACTATGTTTTAATCTGTGTTTTAACTGAACTATATCAATTACGAAAATTTTATGTTATACAATGGGCAAGCCGACAATGGAGGATGCTATCGAGGAGAAGAGTATGAGCTCGCTGTATGCAGCTAAAAGTATACCACACTTGTACGTATACTCGGCATAGAGCACCAATGCCCTTAAACACACCAAACTCATTCGCAGTGATGTGGTAACCCAGAAAAAGATCCTCGACTGCTGCCAAGAGAGTCAGGCGCTTGACGGGCAGGGCTACACGGCGTATACTCTGGAGGAAATGGGATTCATGAATGACGAATCGATTACTTGCAATCTAATATGCAATCAGGAGAATCTGAGAGCTGGCCTGGCCAAGGTTGTGGAGAACCGCATTCGCACTGATGTCAGGGTCATCGTCCACGGTCACACCTTCGACTGCCACTTGGCAGTGCTGCACGTGTCGACGGAGTACTTCAAACAGTTTTCCTCGAGCAACTCAATTGTCATCAACGAGCCGCAGCTGACGAAAATTGGCTTTGAGAGTGCCTACGAGTGGATGATCAAGCCGGATGCAGGGCCAAAACGCGCCTCAATTATAGATATGTATCTCGCAGCACGCTTTCTGATTATGCCCCCGTTGATAAACCAGCTGTGGTATTGCTTCGAAAATACCGATTTCTTCCGCGAGGGCGAGGCCTTCAAGCTCTATCTGATGGCCATTCCCCATGCGACGAGTATGCTGCAGTCGCTGCTGCTGACCCGAGTGAATCGATTCTTTCTGTCGGCTGTGGCGACCCAGGAGTTCTTGGAACTGAATGTCCAGCAGGTCTACAAAATGCTCACGACCACTGTCGTCGCCGTCAACTCCGAGATGGAGGTATTCATGACCGCCTTTCGCTGGATGATGTACGACTGGCCTACACGCAAGGAACAGGCGCAGTTCCTAATGAAGGCCGTAAGATTCAACTTGATGCCAGCCTGGTACATACTCTCGCTGAAGACGAAGCAGAAACATCCAGAGCTAAGGGAGCTGCTCGACGATCCCACACTCCAGGCCACGATCAATGGGGGCCTGTCCTACACTGTGACTCAGCACTTCATCCACAGCGACTCTCCGTTGCAGAAGCCGCTTCAAATGGAAGTCGCTCAGCAGCGCGAGTGGATCGTCGATGAGTTCGCTGGTCATCATCATCTATTCAAGTGCCCCAAGTGGCAGTACCTGGACTACGATTCTTTCAATTTCTATCTCGAGCAGATCATAGCTGTGGGAGCGATTCACTATAAGACTCTGAAGCTCTTCAAGCCCTCCAACTTCTCGCCCTGCTGTCAGGCAGTGATTCAAAATTGCAAAACTGTTTTAGAGATGTGATTTTTTATTTATATTTTATCAATTCATTTGTCAGATTTTGTTTGTCACCGCTCGGGTACAATATAATTGCTACAAGTAATTCCATTAGACCGCGTAGCCATTTTAGTTGCTTCCTGCTTCTGCCTCGCATTCACATTGAGCTCTTCTAATTAGCTCAATGGCAGACATTTGCTATACTAATTGTCAACGTTTATGAATTAAGTGCTGCGACATCGACTCCATGGGTGGGTAAGTGTGTGTGTGTGTGGCTCTATGTGTGTGAGTGTGTGTGACATGTGCGGAAGCTGCTGCTCGTGTGTTTATGTTTGTTAAACACTCGCACTATACATACCATAACAACACTTATACTCCTGTGTTTGCTAACGGTAATCAAAAACACGAAAAAATTAAAATAAATAAACAGCAATGCCAGCAACAGCAAACAAAAAGGAAGCTATACTGGCTGCAGTTTGATCAACTGATACCCTATGTCCATCGACCAACTGATGCGCTTAATCAAACTTCAATTAAGTCTTAACACTTCTCTAAGCACAAAAAATTCGTAATTTTTCAAACTAAAATTAATGAACTGCATTTTTTTATGTAAACTAATATTTTTCTATATTTTTTCATGTCATCTAAAGTAAACTCAACAATCAATAAACTATTTGCGTAGCACATACAATCTTATAGAATATCGAAATCTATCACAGTTCTCCAGCTCAGATAGATGGTAAATATCTAAACCTATTCCATGCATTTCCTTCAATTCAATACACCTTTGGTATAATTTTCAAAGATTACAGGGTATTGAACAACTGTTGTACAAATGTTTTGATACAAATATGACAATTATAAAACACTTTGCATTTTATTTGCATTTATATACAGTATTCATTGGTATATTTCTGGATACACGTTTTGCATGTTGATAATTCACTGCGAAACTATTTTTATTTTCTAAGAAACAAAAAGTATTGAAATATTTCTTTTTTTATATAACACATGTTATTATCAAAGTAAATATTGTAGCATCTATAATTAAAGTTAAATAAAGCTTATGTTTAAATTATCTTAAAAAAAAAAAACAGATGAATATCAAAAGCTATTCCGGGTATTCTGTCTGATGAACATTCGTATATTGATATCAGTAATACTGACAAAATACATCGTTAGCTTTGATACCTCAGTGTTTTTTGTTAAATGATTATTTAATGAATGAAGGCATAGATAGATTTTAATTCAACAATTTAGTACTAGCTTAAAGATAGTCAAATTCCATTAATATTTGCTGTAATGATTGGTGGAAGTGAAATGTGAGACTGAAACATTTATCATTTAATTATTTTCTTTAATCTCATTTTTGGAATCTTAGCAACTTAGTCAAAGTCACGATTATTCTACAGAATCCTGAGTTAATTATTGCTATATCAACTGCTCAAGTACAATTTTACATAATATATATTATACAATAAAAATATTCATATATATACTAATGATAGATCACCTTAAATAAATATTTTATTTGATAGCCCAGCAACATACATACGTAGGCAATTCATTAACTTAACGCTTATAAATCACGTACATGCTGCAACTGGTTGAATTTTGTAAAATACGTTAACAATGATAAAGTTAATAATAAATGCATTTTCGCCCATTGATTGTTTTATTTTACGGGTTAACGAAAAACCAAACAATGCATACAATTCCGGTTTTATTTCATATTATTTAATTGTCTGCAGTTAAACCGGCAACGATAAATCAATGACTGAACAATCGCTTGCAAATAATCAAGGATTTTAACGTGTATTTTTTACTTACTTTGGAGACAATCAGAGCTTTAGCTGCGCATAAAGTTGCAAAAAGATACGCCTTTGATGCTGCACATAATGATTGATGAATGCAATTAAAAGTGGGCAACAAAAGGAGCAATAATGAACGAGTGCGGCAGGCAGTCCTACAATCTCCTCCAATCAAACTTGGACAGTTTGTTAGGAATCGAAATTAAAATTAACGATTAAATGCAGCACAAAAGTTGCTTGCTTGCTAGCTACAGCTGCTGGAACGAACCAACTGCTTAATACCCTATACAATAGCATATTCTCCGCTATTCGTGCTAGCTGCACAAAAGCGAATTCAATTTGGTTGCTTATTGTCATTTATTACCGACAACAAATGCGATAATCCTATTGTGGTTGTGTTGGCTCTCTTTAATTGGAATCACACGCCCCCCTTCACACACACACACACCCACGCAGACACACACGAACAGCGACAAACAAAAGCGGCTTTACTTTTCATGTTTTGCGGCGAGTGCGTTTTGAGGCGCCATTACTCACTGCTCGCAGAATGGCATAACGATGCTGGTGGCATCTCCGCTCTCTGTAGGAGCTGCCTACGGCATCAGATGGGATAAACTATCAGCTGGCAGTTCGCATGGCACGGAAAGTTTTCAGCCATTGTTTCAGTTGTCAAACAAGCGTTGTCAAAAAGTTTTCGCCTGCCTCGCCAGCCACAAATTAGGTGCCGCAGCTTAAAGGCCACACTTAAAGCCTGATTAGCTAATTGACCATTTCTAATTGGATTCGAAATGGGACTTGAAGTACGCTCTGATAAGGCAGCGTACGTTTTATCATATTTAAGATTTTATGGTCATTGTGCCTTGCTTCAGGTGCATTGCTTTAATAGCTGCGATTAAGAGTAAGCTGATTCGTGATGACCGTTCTTCTCTCTCTCTCATTCTCTCATTCATTCATTCTTCTCTCTCTCTCTTTCACTCACTCTCACTCTCTCTCTCTCTCTCTCTCTCTCTCTCTCTCTCTCTCTCTCTATCTTGCTCTCTCTCTCTTTCTCTCTCTATCTCTCTCTCTCTTTTTTTTCTCTTTTTTCTCTGTCTCTCTCTCTCTCTCTCAATCTTTCTTTATCCTCTCTCTTTCCATATTTGACTGTTCGGCATAATACATGAAGTTAGGAAAATGTAAGAAAGGCGCTAAAGGAGTCATGGCTGAGCAAATGAAGTATAACCATTCTTCTCTCTCATTCCATATTTGACTCTTTGCATTTCATGCCCGAATAGAGAAAAGATTTAATGTAATTATCTGCCTTTATCTTTTACCTCTATACTTCCCACACCCTAAACTTGCAGTCTAACAATTGGATAGCTCTATTAATATTGAAAAATATTTATGATTACAAAGCGTGGCTTCAGCTCTCTCGATTTCTGGGACAATGTCGACCACAAGTGCAAGTCTGAATAATTCGCTTATTGCAATTAAAAGCAATTATGCTCGTTGTTCCGAAAACCACAAACTCATTAGCCTGGTGCACCAAAACCACAATGCAGCATCGCTTAACCACAGAAACAACAAATACCTGCAGCAGCAACTAGGCACGCCCCAACACAGTCACAGACACATACTTAGACAGTCTGTAGCTGTGTGTGTGTTAACTGTATTTACATATTTGGGATTTGAGCTGGGCAGCCATTGAATTCCAAAGCTCTATCGTCTTTCAAATTGCAAAACTTGAGCCACTTTCATGCTAAGCAATTTTTTGGCCGCATCGTTTTTGACATGTGTGAGAAGTGCTTTCAGCCCATTGTCCATTGGCCGTTGCCCATTGGCCATAGGACGTTGCCCGTTGCCCGTTGCCCGTTGCCCCCAATGGGTGGTCGGCGATGGGTAAAATGTTTGTTTAGAAGGTTTTATGCATATGTCGGACATGTGAGAAATTCCATTAGGAAGTTTTCTTTGTTTGCATAACATTTGCATCTCTAACAGAAAATAAAATTATTTATTTGTGGCCAAAATGGGTCGGTTTCTGCACTCACAGATTCGCAATGTGTGCGCCTGTGTGCTTGTCCACATCTAGAATTTTATTATTATTATTATTATTTTGTAATGGATTTGAGTATTCGCAAAGCCACAGCAAAGAATAAATCATTTGCATAAAATCGATTATGGCATCTCAACCAAAATCAAATGAATACCAAAAGAGAAAAAGAAAAAAGAAAGTAGAAATAAAATAAATATAAACATAGAGATAAAGTTTTACCTCACACGGCTTATTCCTTCTATCGTTTAAAATATTATCACTTAATATTGGCTCAGCATGCGCTGAGCTATCCAATTTACATTAAGCAAATATATATATTTCAATAAATGTTTGATAAATACACTTCTGGCACACTCAGCACATATTCACACACACTCACTTTGATTTCTGAATTGTATTTGCATTCCAAACGGGTTGAGCTTTACAGCATTTTCGTTTTAATTATTGCTAATATTATTAGCAAGGCTATTAAAGCCCTAATATTTGATGTGATATGCATTTAAATCTACATCAGCTCTTAATTTATAAATAAATATAACAGTCTCAAATTACTTTTGTTTTTAGCTAAATATAGAAATGAATTTGTCATACACGCACTTTGACACTTACAATTTGTAGATTTTTAATTTACTTAGAATTATTTAATTTGTTCAATTTATTTATTTTTGTAAAAAGCATTTGATGAAAACCTAAAACAGTAGGTAATATTAACTTTGTGTAATTCTTATATATTAATAACATATTTATTTATAGTTTTAGCTTTTTTTATATAAATATAAATGCAACATGTTAGCTCACAAGCTCAGCACAATTAATATGTAATATAAAGCTGTAAAGGGAAACATAAACTAAAACAAATTATTTTATTTGTAGTTACGGGATTTCCAATTTAAAGCGCATTCATTAAAATGCCAAATATGTTGTGATGGAATTTGTTAATGGTAATTATAATGCACTGATGCCCGAATAACTCTGGCTAGATATTTGTGTTATCTAAGCCTATTTGTGTACACATGTGTTTTTAGCTTTGGGCCACAGTCGGATTAATTATGTTTTATTGATTGACAATTTCATTAGACGCTGCACTGAAATGCAACTAATGAGAGCCCAGCCACATGCATACGAGTGTCCATATAGCACTGCTCGGCACATAATGCAGCGTCTGCTGTGTGAATGTGTTATCATATGTCAGCCTAATATGGATTTGTGCAAGCGAACTAAACTACCGAACTGTGCGAGGCTGAAGTGGCCTGCCGAGCATCGTTTGTGGCAAAAATAGATACGTAATTTGATTATGCACACAAACGTCAAAGTTATTTGTATTTCATTTCTTAAGCAAGCAAAGTTAATTAATTACTACACAACTTTAAGCCGGGACAGAGCCATGGACGGACGGACGGACCGGTCTCTGCTCGGTCTGTCAGCAGTTTCTCGCTGCCTGCTGGAGTGCCATGAAATTACAATAATTTAAGAACTTTCGGTTCAGCTCACTTAAGAGCTCACTCAGTGAGCACTGGCTGCAGCATCCGGACAACAGGACGAGGTCCTTGCTAAATACAAGCAAGACGATAAACTTCGTAGCACGCACTGTGCGCTTGGCATTAATGGAAACTTAAGATGGCTGCAAATTTAACATCAGCAACAGCAACAGCAACAACAACAGCAACGGCAACGGCAACAGCAACAAGCATGTCAAATTTAAATGGCAATGCCAAAGCAGTTTGCCTGCCCCATCACTGGAGACGGCCACAATGCCACAGCTCGTCTGCCAAATGCAAATTCAAAAGACAAATAAAGAGAAACGAATCGAGAAAAGAAGCAGCATGCAGTTGGCTTGCATGGCAAGCGAAGCTAAACAAAGTGCAACAGTGAAGGAAGCAATTCGAGCAATTCGAGGATTTCAATTTCGCTTTTGTTGGCATTGCTAATGAAGCATCAGTTGAACGGCGGCTGCACAAAGCGTTTGCTTCGAAAGTAAATGTCAAACAGCAAATGCGCTCGCATTGAGCAACTTTTGGCGGCCACAACAAGCGGCAAGACACAACAATATACACGAGTCTGATTTGCATTGGCTCTTGGCTCTTGGCTCTTGGCTCTTGGCCACGTTAAGCAGCGTCTGCGGCAGCCGCGCGATACGAAAGATGTGCAGCAAGCAGAAATGAAATTGCTTGCAATAAATATCAAATTAAATAGAAATTTGCAGCGCCAACTGCGAGTGGGGAGAAAAAATGCAAATCTCTGCTAATTCTTATAAATTATTGAATAAGAAAAAGTCAAATGATTCATTTTTAAGCTCCACCCTTCATCACTAAAGCTCAGCTGGCAGCAGCAGAAAAAATGACCCTGGCCAGCAGCAGCAGTAGCAGCACAGCCATAAAACCAAGAAAAAGCCGTGGCAAAAATAAAGAAGAGAAAAAAAGAGAAATAAGAGAACATTTCCGGACAAGGAGAGACACGCAGAAGGCGAGTGCTGCCAAGGGATGCAGCGAGGCAAGTTAAGCAGCGAGTGTATCTGTGTAGAGGCATGTTGGAATGAGCGTGTGCGTTAATAACATTTCTGTGTAATTTAACTAGAAACAGCGAATTGAATGAGTTTGACCGAGTCTTAAATGAATTTAACACTTAAACTGATCTTTTTTGCTTCAATCAAAAGGTTGCTACGCACTATACAGAATACATTATGATGTCCGTCACAAAGTCAAACTGAAGGCAGCCATTGTTGCGTGGAAAAAGAGCTGCGCCATTTGCATAAAGGAAAAGAATTTAAACTGAAAGCGTCACAAAGGCGATGGCAACCAAACAGAAAATCCCTAGAACCTAGCATAAACAATCGACCAGGCAGTAGGCCAGGCAGTAGGCCAGGCAGTAGGCCACGCAGTGGGCGTTACGGCAATGGAAGCGCTTGCAGAACGGCGAGTGTTGAATGTATGCACATGGCAGTTTATTCATGATTTCACATATTTCGTCACGCCCCCTTCCTTTGTCAGATGAATTTTCGATCTCTGGTCGTGGCCCCAGCTCTGGATGGCCGTCTTTGTTGTGCATTAGTCAACTGTTCGCCAGTTCGTTGCTTGCGCAGAAAATATTGCCTTAGAGTTTGTGCAAACGTGGCATGTGCATACACACACATGTGTGTGAGTATGTGTGTGTGCACACACTTGCATAGAGGCAATGGCGGATGCTTTCTACATGATTTCTCTGGCGCGTGTTTCTGTTGTGCCCCGCTGCTTTGCAGTAATATTTTTCGCTCCATTCTCCCCTTTGCCTTTGCGCTACTTTTGTGAAGTTGCGTTTTTATGGTTTTAACATGTTTACTTTAATATGTGAATTTGTCTTGCTGGTGTTACCGTGACATATGTAGCTGGCGAATTGAACGTAGGATACTTCAACTGCATTCAGTTACATATATATGTATATATATATATATATATATATATATATATATATATATATATATATATGAAAACTGAAACGATTTAAGTGCGGAGCACAACTAATGGAGTACTGCAATAACAAAGTCTACCTCAACTTGGCAAGGCGTGCTTAGTTAAACATTTTTATTTTTTATTTATTTTTACTTTTATTTTTAAAGAAATAAATTTGAGAGCGAATATATTTGAATTCATAATTGTTAAACTGGAAGACCTGTTTCTCGATTCCCCTGGGCCTACAGCATCTAATAAATTTATTGTAAATTGGCTAAGCAACAATCATCTTCTTATTTGCAATAACACTTGCTCAAGCGGCATTCGCATTAAATTTGCGGCAAATATCAACACTCGTCGAACTTGAGACGACACCTCAGCTTTCGACTGCGTGGCATCGATACGTAGTCAATGCTCTCAGAAGCCTTTTCAGTTCGTAACTCGGCTTTTGTTTCGTGCGGGAAACGGCGCATCCAAATCCTTTTATGTAACGGGCCTTAGTCCTCAATTGAGCCTATAGGAAACTTGGCACAGAAGATATTTCGCAAATACCCGAACAATCTGTGTTGAAAGCTTAAGCAATAAGCTGAGCTACAATAGGGAAATGTTCGCAGTTCTCTGTGCATTGTATGCGTTTAATTATAATATTAATAAATACACTATTTGGCCTATCGACAGGCAGCAGTTCAAATGGCTGTTAGCCTGAAGACAATGCATCAATGACGCAACTAATGCAGATTGGTCCTGTCAGAGTGGCGCAGGACAATGGGCGACTGGCAGCAGCTCAATGTGAGCCGGACCAAAATATGTCTCGGGCAGCTATCGAAGATAAGCGAGTACTGCAAGTTTGGCAAGAGCAAATGCTTATAATGAGAAAATTATTTAATTAATATTTATTTGAAAAATATGCCAAGATTTAATTATAGTTATGGCATATCTGATAGTTAGTTGCATTTAATAAGATGAGCGAACTCAAGACACCCAATGTCAATTACCGAAGATAAGCGAGTACAGCATTTTTGACATATATGCTATGGCTAGCGGCCTATCATAAGAAATTTATTTAAATCAATATTTTTTTTTTTAAATATACCAAGATATTACTATAATTATGGCGTATCTGTTAGCTAGTTGCATTTAATAAGATGAGCGAATTTAAAACCCGTACTGCCACTCTTCGGTCTGCTCCACCTAAAACTAAACTTCAAATAATTTTGATATATTCGCATTTACGTTTGCAACTTTATAGACAAAAGTTTTATTTACTCAAATGTTAACATGTTCTCAATGAATATATGTAACCATGGCAATGTAAGTGGAAATACGAATCGAATTTGTGGGCACTGTCGGACCCAAAATCCATATAAGGTAGGTATACACTCGTAGATATGCGCATAGCACACATATCTTATTATAGAATTTAGAAGTTTCAAAGTTTCTTTTTGTTCTTGACTCCGAATTCAATGCCCATCGGCAGCTGGGCCAAGTGATATTCATTTGCTATGGCTTGACTCTGCCTGTTGTTCATGGGGCAATTAGTTCGCTTGATATTGAAATTTCCATGCCAGTCCGTAATATTTTTCTTGCCTTGTGGATTTATGTTTGTGCAGGTTTTATGCTGCAACTGATATTTGTGTTTATAGACCAAATTATTGCGCCACTTCAGAAATATTATGATGATTATTTGCCATGTTTGCCAACGTTGTAAAGCAGGCATACGTGCATACGTGCTACTGTTGGCCCAAATCGTGTCAGAAATGAGTCGCAGCTGGATTGGCTATGCTATACTCTAGTAAATATACCAATTTCAGGGCACTTTTAGAACGGATTGATTAGTGAAAGTCGTATAATTATATTATTGAAGAATAGAGAATTAAATATACAGAATAGTATTACTTCCTCTTGACTTTTACATAATTGTTAATATTATAATTTTGCTTCTTTGATTTATTTTTATGGGCTATCAAAGCTAAACTGGAGGCATTCAAAGTGTAGCAACAATTTACGTGCTGTTCACAACTTTAAGACACAACCTCAACAGAATTTGCACTAAAAGACAAATGGACTAATAGCTAACTACGTATGCAATAGGCTTCACATGGGAGCTGTGCGTTTATCAAGCGATTGCCAACGACAGGCACTGACATAACCATATCGAGCAGCAGCTGTGAGCTGTGTGAGCTGTGCGAGCGCTCTGAAGCACTTTGGCATTCATATGCATATCGCTGGCAGCACCACTCAACGTCAACGGCAAGTGCCCAGGCAACTACGTGACAATGTCGAGCCCATGGAGTGTCGCGCAAACTTTGGCGCCTCAAACTTGTCGCACATGTGTTGCCTAGACAGCACACGGCATTCACGCTGTTTGCTATATGTGGCACACGGCACGGGGCAGCGTTGATTCCTAGTCCTAGTCCTAGTCCTAGTCTTTATGGCCTGGTATCTGCCAAAGCTTGTATAAATATTTAAACAATAATAAGTTGGCGGAAAAACGCAGAAAACTTCCTCATAGGGGAGAAAATGGCGAAAACTTTTGTTGTTTTCAGCGTGAAAACGGCACGAACTTGGCTGTAGCTGGAGCTGGCTGAAAGTTCACTAATCGTGTTTAGGGGTTAGAGCAGGTGAAATGTGTATACGCCGAGTATGACGCATGTACACACTCTGTCTGCGAGATATCGCATTTCATGTTTTCAATTAGCGTTAATGTTAGCGCAAACTTGGAGCTGCAAATGGTCTATGGGTAATGGCAATGGCAATGGTTGACCAAATAAGGCCAACGATATGCTTGCACTACATGAACTACACAAATATTTCAACAAATATATTTACCATTCAATTGTTTATTTGACAAATTATTATCCAGAGCTTGCCAAGATATTGCTGAACTCAGCTTACAGTCTAATTGAGAAGTTTGTCTTGCATATATACATTAACATATATACGATTTTTTGTACCGCATCTGAATGAGTTGCAGAATGAAGGAGAAAGGGTTGTATTTATACAGTAGCGGCTGTGTAAATATTGTCATAGTCAACACCCCCAAACGAGGCGCGGCCCTGTAAGTCATTTGCATAAATGTCAATCATACGCCGCGTGTACCACAAATGCTGCTCCCAGTAGTGCCAGTGCCTAACTTGGCAGCGAAAATACACGAACATATTCGAATGTACTTTTGTAGTATGCTTACACCACTCACACCACACGCCTGTGCCTCTCTCTGTCTCACTCTCACTCGAAGGAAAATGGCACGGCATTGAGAGTTTCGCTACTCGATTTGCGTTTTATTTCAAAATTGAATTTCAGCACTGATTATGTATATGTATTTTCCTTTCCTTTCCTCTTCTTTTCTTTTCTTTTCTTTTTTTTTTTTGGCTCTTGGTACTCGTGGAGTGTTCACCGTATGGTTACGCTCACTCGTTGGCGCTCTCGGTTCCTATCTTTTATTTGGTTGCTTAGGGTGCATAAATAAGCAGCACTCAATTATTCGTGTTGTGGCTGAAGCTATATTCGTAATCCTTTATCCGTGTACCTGCGACGTGCTGATTTGATTTGCTTTGCAATTTATTGTTGAAACATGCCACACACTCGTAAGCTGTCTCTCTCTCTCTCACTCTCTTACTTGCTCCCTCTCACTGACTCGCCGTCTGTGTTTGTTTCCACATAAGTCATCTATATGATATTGGGACTGATAAATGCTTTATAAGCTTTATGTTTATGCTAATACTCGGCAGAAATCAATTTTAGACCCGACGCGCCACTTAAAGCATTCAGATCAAATTTCAAAAAGCGTCTGTTGCGATACTTATTGCTGTGCATGTAAAACGAGTATAAAATATACTCAAATTGTTCGCTTTTGTTGTCTTTGGGTCGAATTTCATACCTTTGGCCTCCCCATAGCTGGCGAGCTCACATTTAGCCCCCATAGAAATTTTTCATTTGAAGCCGGGAATTTCCATTTGACTAAGGGCATTTAATTGTGGCCCATTTAATTTTTATTTGCGATTCGCCTTTGAGGCTTCTCGCTGTACCTTTTAATTTCAAATTTTTCATTGAGAAAGTTTCGCTCGAAACCTTTTAACGTACGACTCGTTGATTCCCCTCAACCCCAAAAGCCAGTTACAAATGTTCAGCTCATTAAGAACGAAAGAAAAACAAAATGAAATTGGTTTAACAGCAGCTGAATATAATAAATAGAGACACATTTAAATATTTGTTACATGAGTGACAGGCTCACACGTATTAAATTACAGTTTTATTTCCATAGCCGCCAACTAGAGTTGAGTGATTGACGTTTCGATTTGCTATACAATGCGACTACCGCGACTGGCTAATTGACTGCATTATTTGTGCCTCGCTTCAAGCGAAGCTTGCGCGGAAATTAATAAAAATTATCAATTGTGGTTTGAGTGTGCTGAATTGCACTTCAGCTGTAATTAAGACGTACGTGTATAAAAACATCACGAAATTGGTTGAAATATTATTAAATAATTTTTATTTTTTAATATTGAATTAAACAGCCGTAGAAAATTCGTTGGAAATGATAAAAACAACGTTTTTTTTTTCCTCTTCCACATTTAAATTTGATGGGAAAAATGTCAACAACAGCGACTGACTGTCAGTTTTCAGCGTTAATCGAAAAGTGAAAATAAGAATTGGCTTGTTTCTTTTTATTGCTGATCGACTATATACACACACATATTCATATGTTGTTGTATATTATATTATATTTTATATATCGGCTGCAGCGCTACTCGTGTTTTAATTTCCCAATCTTATGTGGACTTTAAGCAAAATGCATTAGGGTGTGCAACTCACTCAACTCTCAACTTCTCTCTCGCTCTTTTCCTGTCGCAGTCACACACTCTGCCTCGCTCTCCCTATTTAATATTGACTTATTATACGATTTCTGCAATACAAATATTGTTCCATACTTACTTGAAATATGCATATTTAATTTTCCCTTAAGCAATTGTTTTCCGTTTTTTATTTTATTCTGTTTTTCCATTATGTGTGGAACGACGCGTAGCTGCTGTTGCAGCTCACTACCTAGCCTAGTATCAGGAAAGCTGAAATGTGCATCGCGTGCTGCTTTTCGATTGCTGCACTTAATTAGCATCATTGCCATCGGGATATGTTGGTCAGCCAATTGACTCTCTGACAGGCAATCAACCCATTTCAGTGACAATTGCACTTTGCCTTATTATGCAACCTGAAAATGCAATATAGTAATACAGGTATACAGTACACACACATATATGCAGCCAAGAACCGACAATATTGGATGCTCAGATATATTTATATACAAATATATATATATAAACTGGCATGCATATAACAAATATATATATTCTCGATATATGTATATACGTATGTAAATACCAAACGACACCGCAGGCTGAACTCTTATGAAATTAAAACTGTGAGCCTTTTGTCCATCCAAACAATTTTATAAAGATTGTTAACAATTCTGATTGCTGAATGCATACCACGATTTTTAATTAATTATCCACATTAAAGTCATTTAAGATCGCAACCTTAAATTAATCGTATTCAATATATGAAATTTCTGATTTACATTGAGGTTTCTTTTTAACTTTTATAACTTAAATTTGTTATTATGTATATTTAAAAATGTTATGAAATATGTTATGAATTATTGTTTATAAATATACAATGTCAACTAACCTTGTGAAATTTTTTATCATAATTTATAATATTAAATAAAAGACAATTAAAAGCGCCAGCCTGATCAATAAATTTGTTTATTTCAAATTCAATATTTTACATCATTGAAAATACTTGATTAGAATCGATAGCGTTAAGTAATATATGTTCTTCAGGTTAGAGCTCTGCATAAATGTCTTTAATTGTATTGAGCTCGCGAATCATTTCAATGCTCAAATCAAAGCTTCCAATCGCGCATTGTGTGCCTGTGTGTGTGTGCAGTGGGAAATGCTGTGGACATAAATTGAATGCGATCTCATTGAGTGACCAGTGGGTGGGATGGCCAGTCCATTGGTTAACCTAAATGGCAGCAAATTAGAACTGAAGTGTTTTGCGCTTGTTCTAATTCTTCGCCTCGCTGCCCGTTGAAAAATCGAAGTCGCTTTCGCTGCCGACGCCAGCTGCGCTGTTCGCTGCTCCCGCGGGTGCTGCGGCGCTCGGACTGGCTGTAAGTCCGGATGGCTCCTGGACTGGTTTCGCGCTTGAGCTATCATCCGTTTCGCTGCTGTCAACGAAATTAACGCGCTTCTTCTTTTTCTGCTGCTGCTGCGGCTGCTGCTGATGCGCATCATTAGGCATCGCTTGTTTGTCTGTCGACGCAAGTATCGATGTGGGCTTCATGGGTTTGGCGGCGCTACCGGCCACCGCTGGTGAGTGAATGGCCTCGGATTTTGCATCGGCGCCGTCAGGCGGCGGGGCCTGGTCCACTTCCTGTGGTGAGACCAACTCCGCTGTTGCGCCATTGTTACTGTCAGACATCGGATAGGCGACTTGCTGTTGTTCCTGATGCTGTTCCTGTTGCTGCTGCTGCGGCTGTTGCTGTTGCTGTTCGCCATAGTACTCATAATTTGCTGCTGCTGTATCATAGTCCTGGCCCGCGTAGCTGCCATCCGGGGCATACTGAGCTGCATTGGGATCGGCTATGTACTGGCCAGTGGCCTCATCATATATGTAACCCGGGTAGGCATTGGGATCATAGCCGGCTGCATATTGCGCGGCATCGTAGTTGCTGTAATCCATACCAGAGTACTCTTGCTGTGCTGCCTCTGCCTCGGCCTCAGCCTCGGCTGTTGCATTTGCAACATCCGTTGCATATTGCTGATAGTCCGTGGGATTTCCGATTTCACTGTACAGCGGCTCACCCGCACCGCCAGCCGGCTGCTGATGCTGCTGCTGCAGCTGCTGTTGCTGCGGATTCGACTCAATGCTGGCGTAGCTCGGATCACCCGGATCCCCATAGCTGTTGGCGTCATACTGCCCGAAGGCAGGCACTGGTCGCTGCTGTTGCTGCTGCTCCGACAACTGTTGTATATCCATGGCACTCACCTGCTCCTCCTCCTGCTTCTGCTGCTGCTGCTGCTGTTCCTGTTGATGGGGCTGTGGCAGTGGTGCGTTGCTTACCAAATTCTCCACTAATCCCGGCGTCGTTGTTGTCGTTGCTGCTGCTGCTGCTGCTCTGGCCGCTATCCCACTGGTTGTCGCCGTCAAACGTTCGCCGTAAATGGCATTTTCAATATTCTCAATCGACACTCCGGGCTTAGCGAATGGCTCATTGGCTGCCGGTGGCGACAATTGATTACCTCGCGCTAGCTGCTCATCAACCGCAGCCGCTGCCTTCTCCAAAGCTGCACGGCTGGCTTTGACTTCGTCAAGCAAATCGTTGCTGATGCCGCCAACGAGACCAATGCCGCCAATGGCGCCATCGCCTCCAACCGTTTTCATTTTGCTAGCACGCACGCTTAGATCCGTTTTGTCTTCGTATTGGTCCTTTGGCCGTGTCATTGTTGCTGTTGGAGCTGCCGTTGGATGCCAGGGCTCATCGATTTTCAGCTCACCAAAGTAAGCGTCGAAATCGTGTTGCTGTTGTCGTTGTTGTTGCTGCTGTTTCTGCTGTTCCTGCTGCTGCTGCTGCTGTTGTTGCCCGCTCGGCTCATTATAGCTGACGACACTTGGCGATTTTTCATGCTCGCCTTTAGTCACGCGTGAATTTGGCCAGCCATCCTGCTTCAGCTCCTGCCGGCTGCCCCTACGCAACTGCGCCGCCGCTTGCGGTCGGCCGCCAGCGTCATCGACGCCAACGGCGACAGCTGCAGCTGGCAGCTCAGTCGGCGCTGCCGTCATTGGCAATTTATCAAATGTCAACGAGGATGTTGCCAGCGTCGACGATGTGCTGCTCAGCTCCCGTGCACTCATATCTTTCACTGAGCATGGAGTCGATATCGTCGTCGTCGGCGTCGCCGTCGTCATTGATGCTGTTTTCGCTGGCGCTGGCGCTGCTCTGTCAACGTTGCCAGCGCGAGATTCGGCCTCATCAAAGTGCGTCATCCGCTCCGGTAAATCGGCATTTTCATTGTCCAGGGCACGCAATGTGGCACGCAGGTCGAACAGATTGGATGTGGCAAGCGGCTGTCCCACACCCATGCTAGTGCCAGCTCCGCCATACAGATCCGGGTATGGCATGTAAACGGGCTGCGGCGCCACCTGCGAAGTTAATAACATACCAGCTTGAGTGGGCGTCGGCGTCGGCGTGGGCGTGGCCATGGCAAAGGCCCATTGCAGTGGCGATGCGGCCGTCAGTGGAATCATCAGTGGTTGGCTTTGATTTGCAATAGGAGCAGCAGCAGCATTAGCAGCTGCTGGCACAACAGCTGGGCCCGACACGGCCGTCGCTTGCTGCTGTATGAGAACAGGAATCGGCATCGCGCCGCCTCCTGCGGCTGTGGCCGATGTCTGTTGTATGCAGCGAAGTGTTTGGCTTTGGACCAATTTCGCAAAGTACATTTGGTATTGCAGCTGCATGTTGATAGAGGCGGGAGAACATGTCAGAGTCAAGCTCAGGCACAGTGATTTAGGATGCGGGCAAGTGACTTGCCGATTGCACCTCTGACTCGCTCACCTTCATCATTTTAAGTCGTTCGCTGCGCTGCGACATGACAGCCGTCTGCTCATCAATCCGCTCCAGCATCTGCACCAGCTTTTTGTTCCGTTCGTTGCGCAGCGCCTGTTCCTCCAGAAACTCTTGGTACTTCTGCCGTGTTTTCTGTCGCACGCCCTTCTCGCTGAAGCACACACACAAAACACCAATGGACGTTATAAATGGCTTTGTCGATTCATGGAAATTTACTCACATTTCACTGCGTTTCTGCAGAACCTTGTCCAGCTTATGCTCCAGTTGCTGGCGATTGTCCTCGCTGTGAGATGTGGAGTAGTGCATATATTAGAGTTAGGTGTGATTAAATATTAGTTATATTATTACATAGCTCAATCCCTAACTCTAGACCTGACTTGGGACTTATTTATTACACCTCAACTTAAAGTTTGTATAATAATTTCAAATAAATGTAAACTGGCAGTCAGATATAGAAAGTTGCAGAACTAAAACCCAAGTTGAGTGATATTCCCCCTCCATCCATCAGTCAGTCGCCTGCAAACATGTTGTACTTAAATATAACTATTTATTTAAAATATATATTAATTATATAATATTGTATATACTAGTGTTAGGTGTGATTAAATATTAGTTTTATTATTACATAGCTCAATCCCTAACTAAAGACCCGCCCTGCCACTTATTTAATAAACTTTAACTTAAAGTTTGTAAAATAAATTCAAATAAATTTGAACTGGCAGACAGATATAGAAAGTTGCAGAACTAAATCCAAGTTGAGTGATATTTCCCCCTCCATCCATCCACCGTCTGTAAACTTATTCAATAATATCTTTCGCTCAACATGTTGCACTTAGATCTAATTATATAAAACACACTCCACAGACCTGCGACGCAGTTTCTCCTGCAGCAACTCCACCTGCAGCTTGTAGTTCTCCAGCTCAGCCTGCGGATACATCTCTGGGTCTAGTCGCGCTCACGCTCACCGTCCGACTGCCAGTGGCAACCGGCGCTCTGCTGTTGACACAGTTAGCGTGGCACTGCGAGCAGCGCACGGAATACAATAAATGCGGCATTGAGAGTTATTTTTAAAGCAACTTTATTTGAATAGGCGCATAAAGCTGTGTGTGACTGTGTGTGTGTGTGTGTGTGGCAGCTAGTGTGGTCGCCTCTAGCTGCGCTTGGCATTTGTTTATTGAGTGCCGTTGTCATGGCTACCGCATTTCTTTAGCTAAGTTTTGTTCGTTTTTATATTTGGTGGTTGCTTGGCATTGGCCCGGCCCGGCCAACAAGCGTCTAGCGACAGGCGACACTGCGGAGTGACCTGCCCTTATTGATTTTACTTTGGCCCTTTTTGGCCCTTGCCACACAATGTGGCAAGCATTGAGAGCGGCCGCCTAACTTTCGATTTTACCCATGCCCTCGACTGGGGTGCGCATTAATTGCACGGCCAGCAAGTAGGTCAGTTTTTTAGGCACCTGTCTGGCTGCTCGAGAATCGTTAGGGGCTGGCCAAAGCATTTGTCATGCATTGCACGAGATTTGCCTGGGGGAGGCGACCGCAGACTCCGCTCTAAGCTTTACCGATGCCCGCCCGCACTTTAGGGTGCCTGACAAAAAAACACATGCTGTTCACACCAAAACACACACACACAGTAGAGGAATAAAGTTGGGCAGCCAAGCGTGCGGCACCTGAATGTGAATTAATGGTAGCGTCTATCACTCGCCGGCCGCAGACAACGACGCACTGACATATTCACAGAGTCACCATCCTGACCAGAGCCGCGACATCGTCAGTTGGTGCAGCTCGGAGACCGTGGTGCTCCTGCTCCTACTGCTGCTCCTGCTGCTGCTGCTGTTGCTGTTGCTACCCCTAGCCACCCAGAGGTTGGCTTGGTTTTCGCTTGGCATCTGCCGTTGTCGTCACGGTGTCGTGGTTGCGGCTCGGAACATACAATTTTCGGTTATTTACACTGGCCAACATAAATGCGGTAAGTTATGCAGCTCTGTGTGTGTGTGCGTGTATCTGGTGTATGCGAGTGCACATAGTTGTTAGGGGTAGTTCAATATCAGTTTAGTATCAACAAAATCAACAAAATATCTCATAAAAATGTAAAAATAATACAAATCTTTATTATTTAAGTAAAAATCGATCTCTAATCAAATAATTTTAATCGGTTGGTAAAGACATTTACTTCATATCATCAGCGGGAAACAATCAGCCAGCCAGGGGAGAAATTGAATATTTTGTTTAATAAGCGTTGAGTTCATACAATGCAATGTTGTTATCTTGACAAAGTACTATTATGTATAACACACACAACATTTATAGATGACTTAATTGAGCAATAAAACAATACAACAGCAAATAAAAGAAGCAATAAAATAATTATGTAAACAATAGAACATGCCAATAAAATGACTACATCAAAAATATTCTCCAAATTGGCTGGGCGTCTTTAAAGCAGGATGGATATCAGTTTCACCTCTGCCACCTATGTACACATAGGAACCACATGTCTATTGTGAATTTTTATAACAGTCGAAGTCAAATACAAAAGTCAAACAATAAAACACTTGAGGTTACAAAAAGAAAGACTACAAACAGTAGCTTAATATTTCGTTTATGAATTCTTTTGGTCAGACAGATCCGCTCCCATTGCCGTAGAAATTCCTATTTATACATATTGAAATAACATCTAAAAAGTCTTTACACATTCAAGGTGGAACTTATTGTGAAATGAGTTTAAAACAATTGACTTGCCAGATAAAGCTGTTGCCAAGCAACAAGAGTACAGGACACGCCCGTCATGCTCAGCAAAGCTGCTAAAAATATGAATGAATGAATGGAAAGCCAAATATTTACTGGAAAATACTATTGACATGCAATCCTCAGCACAGAGCGGCTCTGCGGACAGACATTGATGGAGACACGAGGGCGGCAAACATGCGATTGATTGATTTTTAGTCCGCTCTATGAGAAAAAAAGCAGCAGCAAAATGTATTTTGAATTGTCGCGCAATATTTATTATTAACTTTAATGTGCAGCTCGTGGCAGCAGTCGCGATAAAATGCATTGACTAAATATTGAACAAACTAAAACTGCATTCAATGGTTATGCATTTTTCGATCGAAAAAATGCAAAGGAATTTGCCTGGAAACTTTTTTGGCAAATCGAAAAGAAAATTGAATATTTGGCCAGAGCAAATTTATGTGTATGGCTTTACGCTGCAAATGCCACACTTTGTGAGTCTATGCTGTGCGTATGTGTGTGTGTGTGTGTGTGTGCGGTGCCTGCTTATCAGTCGCTGCACAGCATACATTTTGGCGCATTTAATTTCAGAAGAAGTGGCGACCTCTGCGCCTTTTCCCGATTCGCAGTCAATGAAGGAGAAAACTGAAAACTTTTTCTTTGCACTCTATTAAAAATAATGGCCGCTGACAGCGGAGCCACTCGCCAAGTGCGAAAGACGCCACATGCAGCTCCCATGTGTATGGCGGCTCTGCTCCATGTCTGCCTCTCAGTGCCTCGAACTGTGTGCGCGAGACAGCAGCTGGCATTATATTAATATATATGCATGTATATGTGTGTACTTCGGGTAATTTCTCACGACGTTCCATTCATAGACGCTGCGTTGCCAATGACCATTCGCGAGCGCCTTTCGAAAGGCGGCTGCTTGAACTGTGGGGCAAAAGTTCAACCTCTAGAAATCGATTGCAATTTTCTTGAATAGGCAGATTCGCATATTGTGAATAACATAGCTGCAGGCTGGAGCGAATAAAAACAAATAAAAGACTTAAAATAAATTTTTATTTATATAATCCATGTTGAGATATTTTCTAAAATTTAATTAAAACTTAAATATACTTATACTTTTATATACTTATACTTATACTTTTTTTATATATTTTAAATACATTGCAAATTATAATTAGTCTAAATTTCAGTTTTACAGTTCAATTGCAGGATATTACAAAGAGGCAAATAAAAATAAAAGAAAGTTTGAAAAATGAATTGAGTGAAAGTAAAGACTATATAATGCAAGCTAAGATATTTTATAAAATCAAATTAAAATATTTAAAATTGTAATTTCATGCAATTACAGTTGTATAATCCAATTTCAGGGTAATGAAATAAAAGACAATATGAAAATAAATGGTCTTAATAACTGAAGTAAAAATAAATTACTTTTTAAACAATGAAGTTTAACTAAATTTCAGTTCAGTTGCAGGGTATTAAGCAGTCGCATATGCACATAGCGCTACAGTCTGCACTTGCTGTTTGCCCTTTCGCTGTTGACATGGTGAAAAAGCTTCGGAGCAAAATCGCGCAGCGGTGCACAGGTTTTGCGGTTAACGCGATAATTTAATTGTAATGCGGGTCTGGCACCTTGTGTGCCAATAACTTAAGTTGCAATCGGCGCAGCGCTTATTGGGTTAAGCAAGCAGGGGCAGCAGGAGGCAGTTGGCTGGCAGCAGGAGTGAATGAACCCAAAAGGAACAGTCTCAGTGGCTACAGAGCTGGGTTGAGTCAGATAAATTCCGAGACTGCTCATGCTCATGCTCATGCTCATGCTTCTGCTGCTGTTGTTCCATAAAGGCGCCAACACGAGTTTGGCATTTTTGCACGTAAGCGAACGGGCCAAAGCGGACAGTGACAGCAAATGCGTAGCAGGCCCCCTGGCGCTTAGCCAAGCAGAAGGGGACAGAGGGAGCAGGAGACGGGAGACAGTTGCATTACTTTCAGCCAAAGAACAGTTGCCGTGCCAACGTCAAACATGCGATATCGATAAAGTAACCAGGCAGCCAAGCCGCACCGCACGACCTGCAGCCAGTCGCAATGGACGCTTTGACTGAGGAGCAGCAGGCTGAATGGAAGCGCTTGATGCTGGCCGTCACCTACAAGGAGGCCATTGATAAGCTGGTGCTGCAGCAGCGCTCGCAACGCCTGAATATGCAAAAGCCGCCGCCCCGGCTGCCCGCCTCATTGCGCAGGCTGCGCAGCTCTTCTATTGGGCAGCAGGCGCTGCCTCAGCGTGTGCTGCTCACGGGCAAGAAGCTGCCACGCCTCGAGTCCTTGCTGGGCGACACAGATCAGGACGATGTCCCGGTGGATGAATGTGTGCTAAATGCCCTGAAATACGAAAGAGATTTGGATGCACTGCGCGCATTCATTATGGCAGCCAACGAACAGCTCTACATGACCGAAGAGGAGCTGGAGAGTGAGAAGCCTAGTCGCCTGGAGCTGGCCATTGGTGAGCTGAGCGGCAACAACAGCGAAGAGTCCGTGGCGATCAAGGAGCTGCAGCGCTCCAAGGACGAGCTGAAGCAGCTGAAAGCTGAGTTGGCGCAACTGGAAATCGATGGGGCGGCCAAGCTCAAGGAGATGGAGGAGCGCATTGCCGATGCCAAGTACAATCTGAAGTGTGTCTCCCGGGTCAACGACTTGGAGTTCAGCCTGGTCGAGCGCTGGGAGGCGGCGCGCGTGACTCAGGCCCAGATCTGGGGCGAGAACGCTGAGCGGGCTTACTTGCGAGACATACTTGACTACAAGCAGCGTCTGGCACGTGAGGAGCGCGTCGGCCAGGAGCTCAGCGCCTTTCGCAGCCGGGAGCTGGCCGACCTGAGGGAGCGCATTGACCACTGGCAGCAGCGCTACGCCAGTGAGATGCGGCGCGTTGAGCGCGAGTCGGAGGCCTGGGAGCTCCGAATCCTGGAGCAGAACAAACTGCTAGCGCATCATCGAGAGCTGAACGCACAGCACAAACAGTTCGTGGCGGAGTACACAGCCAAGAAGGAGGAGGAGCAGCGGCTGCACGATCTCGAGATGCATCGCATTGAGTGCGCAGTCAAGCTGCAGGCGTGGTGGCGCGGCACCATGGTGCGACGCGGCCTGGGGCCCTTCAAGAAGAAGCCAAAGCGCGGCAAACGATCCAAGCCCAAGAAGTAGTAGACAAATTAAATGCAATCCAACAACATCAACGGCTGAGCCCCTCATCGCTTCGTGGATATCTGCTCGTGCCTTAAAGCCAATTAAAAAGTTGGCTCGGTGCAGTTAACACGTTAGCGGTCAACGGTTTGCGTCAGTCTTAATGGCTTGCCGGGATTGTCAACAGCCTCGGCCATTGTTTACGCGATGCTAATGGGCCAGCAGTCATCAGGCTGCTGTCAGCAGCAGCTGAAGTTGAAGTTGGTATTAAAGCGCTTTCTTATGTTTTTTTTTTTTGCGCTCTTATTATTTCAATTTCTTTTTTGCCCATATAGCTGGGATGCATGGCGCCAGCCAAGTGGTTTCCAGTAGCTACAATGGGTCGGCTGGCAGTCAGTTTGCTTGTTATTGTCGTTGCTTTTGCTTTCATTGTTGTCGCGCTGTTGGTGCAAGGCGATAAACAGCGACAATTTGCCCGCTGAATGAGTGCAACTTTCTCTCTGTCGGGCTGAGCACAAGCACAACTTGCGAATGTGTGTGTGTGTGTACATTGTAATTTAAAATATAATTAATGGCCGTTGCCTTAATTTATTGAATTTGCATGGGCACCGAGCACGTTGCCATTCCCTGTTTGTTTCTGGCCGTACGCCTTTCGCCCGCCTCGCAGCCTGGCAGACTCGCAGCCTGGCAGCCTGCTAGCCTGGTTGTTATTGTTTGGCTTAATGCTCACTTTTGTTTTATACCCTGGCACTCGCAACAACAATAACTACCCAATAATGACTGCCGCAAGTCCATTTTGTTGCAAGGCCTTTTGTCTATTTGCTGACGGCTGAATTAATGGAAGATGGCGTGAGAAGCATACCAAAAAAAAAAAAAAAAAAAAAAAAAAAGAGAATAAAAAAAAAGAGATTAAAAAAGAGAATAAATAGAAGAGAATACAAATGAATAATACAGTAACCATTTTTATACACACACATATATGAAATCGCACGTAAATATTGCTGAAATGAAAAAGGAGGTTACAGGCGTATATAGTTAAAAATTTCTATGTTCCAAAAAAACAATAATTAATTGCGTCTAGCTTTAAGAATTATGCTATATTTAAAAAAAAAGATATGATGTGTCTAATCATAAAACGAAATTTATTTTTATAATATGAACGTTTAATGTTCATGGCATATTAAACCTGATTATATCTTAGATATATCAAAAGCACTTTGGATAAAATATGAAGACTATCTCTGAACTCTAAAACTCAGATACTGCAATTTCCTTGGGCAATTCAACTGTTGCTGCAAATCAAGCATATAATACAAGCTAGTTCCTGAACATTTTCCTACTCTGCCCTAAAATATATTTTATATTCCGCATATAAATGTTTAGCTTCTTGCAAGGCGAGCTTAAGTCTGTCGCTCACCCTTTAAGCCTGGGATTAAATTCATAACTAGCTTGATGTGGAGTACCTCGCACTTGGGCACACTCGCCTCGTTTCCGTTAGTCCTTTCAACTAGTTCGCCAAGGGCTTGTTGTCGAGCGAAGCGTTGGCTGTCGTATGCATTAGTTAAAACATACTAAAACGAACGTTTGCCGAAATCCTTTAAAAATGGCGGGCGCAACGCTGCTTGCCCCACGAGAAAAGGGCCCCAAATAGGACTCCCGAAAATTTACATTCAAATTAGGGTTAATGAGCAGTGAAATTGTTATTTAACTTCACTTGGCCGTTAGCCGCTTTAAAGGGAGCAACACTTGGCCAAGTCTTGTTTTAAATAACCACGCAGTTTGCGACACGTTTTAGATATTTTCTAGTGCCGGGCGAGAAAAAAAGGAGAACGAAAAAAGGGGGGATTACGAGCGAGGAGCGACAGGATGCTGGCTTGCAGGATATTCGGGCGCATAAATTAATTGAATATCGCGTATACGCCACGTGCTCAGACATTAATTTCTTGCACAGTTCTTTGACAGCGGACGGCAGCGCAGAGTAATATTTAAAATTTAATCAAGCACTTTAATTTGATTAACTACACACGTCTTTCAATATAAATTTATGGCCGCACGACGCATAATCAGAGACCAGATCCTGCACTGACCAACCGTAAAAAGGGTTGGCCACCTCGCCTGCTCAGCACACAATTTTTCAGTCTCGTCACAGCTTTCAACACTCCAGCGCCGTCATTTAAAATGCGTGCGTGACGCGTCGCTCGGGGTGGAGGGATGAAAGGAGTGCTGATGGCTTAGCTTCTAATAGCAACACGTACGCCTGATAAAATATTTTATTGGCTTTATATTATTTTAGCATTTAAAATTAGAACCGTCGACCTACTACTCTGAGCCGAGGCTCGAAAAATTGACTCTTCAAAATAATCATATGAGAGTTGCATGAACATTATGTGGCACATACACTATAACGAATTGCAAGAGTAACGACTACAGAATATATTCTCTGTTGTTATTATATCTTGAGTTTATTTTCTTGAATCTTAATTATAATGTAGTCTGTTCACATTTAGGGTTGGTACTGAAAGTAAAAGAAATGCTCAAAATAGATGAGCTTTCATAATTGTATTAACACATAAAGATTTCCTTTATCCTCTATGTAATCCTTAAGATAACAATTCATATATGCTTAGTCAAAAAACTTAATGCTAGACACATCTTAAATGCTATCAGCGACTTTACTATTTTGAATTCAACAAATTTTTCAACAAATTTCTACAGTACTCTAGGGCACCAACTAAAAGAAACTCCATTCAACATATATTTAGTATCAGTTCATCATTCTTGAAGGTACTCAGTTTAGGGTATGTCCTTTCGGCCATTGGTCTATCCATATTTCACGTAATTGGTGGAGAACTTTTACGGTGCAATTTGGAGTCCATAAATCATATTTGAATATACGGCCCAAAAGTGAGGAGCTAAACAAACACCGGAGTCATTTTTATTTGCGTACGTGTCTTTTGTGAGGCCCGAAAGAGGACCGTGAACAGGCAACTACTCGCACTGCATATCGCATCATGCAAATCTTAAATAAATCTTTAATTTCTCTTTCACGGAAATCACGCCCAGCCGGTCAGCAATTTAAGCTCGTACTCGGACTATCTTAAACGGTAAGCGGTAAATGGCAAATGGCAAATGCTCCATGCCAAATGCCAAATACCAAATGCCAAATGCCGCCTCCTGCTGCCAAATGCCGACTGCTGCTGCTGCTGCTGGTGATTGTGATCTATGTGGGCGGCTCTCGAGTATCTCGCACATTTGCTGCTGGCGTATTTGCGTTTTCATTGTGCGTTGTGAAGCGTGATTTGATTTTAATTTTGACCGCTCCACATATTTGCGGCATAGTTCAGCAATTAGCTGTGATTGTTAGGTGAGCATTGGTCAAACGGAGCTGTCGTCGAATCAGAAATCACAGCGTGACAGTCGAATCCAAATCTGTACTCTGTTGGCAGCAAAAATATAAAAAAACAGAAACTCGGCAAAAGTTGTTCCCAATGGCAATTCTCTGTTATATCATTTGTTTACTATTTCTCTTGCTGCTCTTCTTATTGTTGTTGTTGTTGTTGTTGCTGCGCGCCGTTTGGAATTTTAAATATGGCGTCTGTTTTGTTTGAAAACGGAAACGAGTGTCTGTCAGTTTATTTGTTTGTTTGTCTGCACGTTTTTGTTGCTCTGTTGACGTCGACGACCCGAAATGAAGTCAAGCAACTTTCATGCCGCTCCCTTGGCAAAGGAAACGCCGTCTAATGTGTTAGTTTGTGCATCCGTCTGTTGTGACTTTTTGTGTTTGTTTGTGTTTTTGTAATTGTCATGGCCAGTGGCGTCGTCGTTGACCAGACATCAGAGGGTTTGACTCTATAAGAATCAAGTGCAAACTTGACATTTGCCAGCGTCCCTGAAAAAGAATATTTAGTGTTACGCAAAAATTCTTTAAAATTAGATTATTCACATTTTAATCTCGATGTTTAGTTGCTTTTTGCTTTTATTTTTGTCATTATGAAATTTAAATTATTAAACCCACACTACATTTTATTCAACCGAAAATAGATAATTAATACTGTCTAAACCACATTTTCCAGCCACAAATTCCGTTGAATTTCACATTTTATGAATTCTGTAAATTTTCGTAACATTTTTGCTGCGCTCTCTTTAACCCCGAGCAATTGTTTGTGTTGAACGCACGCCCCTGTCTCATTTTCGGCGGAAAACCGTTTGAATAATCAACTCACATAGACCATGACATAACGGCACAACAGTGCGTTTCTATGCGCTCGCCCTTTGCTCTAATAAACTGTACTTTGCATTTTTAATAGCCTACTTTTCGGCGCATTAATTTTAATGTAACTATTTTGGGCAAAGGCGGTTGTATAAGCGACTGCAGAAGAGTTAGATTGCTGCGGAGCACCTTTTGATACGAGATTTAATCATTTGCCATTTTCCTAAATTGCTGGCACTCAATTTGTGACTCGCAATGCGCGTATCGCAACGGCGAGGCCTTGAGCAGAGCAAATGGATGTGAAGTGCCGTTGGCAAAACAAAACTCGCTTATCGGCAATTTCCAATAGTTTTTGCATGACCTTCGATACACACACACACACACACACGCACGCACAAACTAACATATGAGCATATTATGCAGATTTTTTGCATTTATAATGAAGCAGCCGCTGCCACAGATAAACGTGCCAATAAATTAATGTGCTTTGCATTTCGATATTTGCAGTCAGTCATACGATAGTGAAATTGCAAATGCATACACAAATAGCATGAATCACAAACGAGCTGCCATTTATTTGCGCGTTTTTACTCTCCGATCTGCCTTCGGGCGGCAGTTTTCCGCCAAGCTTAGCTCTACACACAATTTTAATTAACTCGAATTCGTTGCAGACAATGCGCATATGTCGAAAACTAAAAACGAAAAATATACAAGTGCATAATGCCTATGTGTATAGAAGTAAAAAATACAATTATACGGCGAGGCCATTAAGTCTTTAACTAACTATGCTGGCGATGCTGACATTTCATCAGTCCTTTCGGCAATGAAGCCTTCTCAGTTGCTGTGCATTTAAATTTGTTGGCCAAGCCGAACAGCAAAAACACCGAAAGCAAGCAAAACAATTCTGCATGAAAATAAAAGTGGGAGATGCAGTGACAGATGGGCGGACATTTTGTCACACAGAGTATGAAGTGTAAAGCAGTTTAAAAACGAAAAAAAGACGAGCAACAAGAATAAATAACTAAAGGAAAAATAAAATGCCTGACGCACAAACAATTTGCAATTCAACAGCTAAAGGGATCAGCACTGACAAGCGCATTTGCAGCACTTCAACGAGAACGGGCGTTGGCTGTGGCAACCCTCGCCAAAGCAAAACATCAGCCATACACATGTTTCCGTCTCCTTTCTTTTTTACACTGCTGGATGCAAAATCATCTAGCATCCATATATGTACATGCTTTCACGCTTCATTTTGCAGTACTCTATCACAGAGTTGACTGCTGTAATTATTGAATAAGTACGAATTATAAAATGTGTAAATGTTATATGTTGTAATACATCTCAAACACAACTTATGCATTTATTTTGTCTAATGAACTAGAAGCGTTGAGAGATTAACAAGAAAAACTATTCGTTAATTGTAATAATTGAATTTATATGTACTTTTAGTTTAAAATGAAAAGAAAGCGAAAGAAATCTTTTAAAACGTAAAAGAGTATATTGGTTTTGTTTATTGTCCATCTTCCTGAAATTTACCAACAATATAAGAGTATATATGTAATTATAATTTTAAATTAATTAATTTTTAATTTTACTATTTTAATTCTTTATTCGAATAATAATATATATAATAAGTGAAAAAGTAAAAGAGTATATTGATTTTGTTTATTTTTTTGTTTCTTTCTAAAATTTACGAAAAATATTTGTATCTGGTTTTAGACCAAAAACACTCTTACTTATCTGTGTTAAAGAGTATATATATAATTATAGTTATAAATAGTATATTAATTATTTATTTGATTAATTGTATACATAATAAGTAAAATATGAATTATAATAACTTATAGCTACAGCTGATGTTGAGCTAATATTCATAATATGAAATGCACATTTCTGCAGATAAATTAACGTTTTAATTTGCCTAGATTTTCATAAGTTTATATTGAAATTTAAATCACACACATTATAGTTAAAAGGGCATTCATTCGTCTTGATGACAGCAGAAGTCTGTCAATTTGTTTTTTTGGTTTTTTGAAATTGTCATTTGCATTGCAGTCGTAAATGCATTTGTTCCATGTCCTCACTCTGATTTGTTATTGCTCAAGTTGTTGCTGTTATTGTTGAGGATGTCCGCCTTGTTGAAATTAATGAATTTGTGCACATGAGTGTGTGAATGTGTGTATGAGTGTGTGAGTGTGCGTGGCCACACATCATTGTTTTTCGAATCAACGTTAATGTTGATGTCAGCCTTATGATAAAAATAAATTAATTTTATGCATGCGAAACAAATATAAAAGTTGTTATACCCTGTTGACACTTGTGCTCATTTCTTTTTGCTTACTAAAGCACATAAATAAATTCTCAACTGCCTTCCCTGTGGCTGGTGTTGAATGAACTACAATAATCAGAGTCCGTTATAGAAGGGAACAGGGTATTTACTAATCTCGAACTCAGATTTAATTGAGTTCCAATACAGCAATTTCTCCACTCGCATTAGTTTATTGATTGCAACTTGAGATTGTTCATTATATTCGCATCTTGTTGAGCGCCTCATTTTTTGTTCCGTGGGGTTTGCTGTGGTTAATTGGTGTCTCAGATGACAAACACCTGATTCGCTGAACGATAATAAATTGGCTATTAATTAAGCCTGTTACCGAACATGCGTATACGTTATTAAAGGCCACTGAGACACGATTATTGATTGCGAGCCTGGGGAGTGCTTATTAATAACTCAGAATGATATCTAAGCGGAAAACACCTAATGAAAATACTTATTACTCAAGTGCGAGAGTAAATTGAAAGCGAAATGCATTTTAATGCCACATTTCAACTTAAATGCAACCAACACACAAACACTCTCTCTCTCTCACACACACACACACAAACAAACATCCGGCGAACGGAAGCCACAATGCGCAATAAAGATTGCCAGGCGTGGGCTGTCCATGCAGCTCGAGTGGCGGCCAAGGCACGTAAAGATCGTTGCCATTGATTTATGCACCGCGTGCCAGCGCCAGCGTGAAGCGTGCAACAAGCCAAGGCAACGCGCAGCGTACCGAAAAATAAAAACCAAAAAATAAAAAATAAAAAATAAATAAAAAGAAATGAAATGAAAATAAAAATATAAAAATATATAAAAGTTTGTGGGCTGCCGGAATAGCGTAGAGTACGCGCTGGGGCAAAGCACAAGCTGAAGTCGAAGCTGGTTAGCTTCCTGGCTTCCCGGCTAGCTTCCCGCCTGGCCTGGCCCGGGCAGTGACGAGTGCGGGTCAGCTGTTAAATAAGTGTGTCAACACGTTGACTTCTTGCTCCCAGCTTTCAACCTTGCCGCCCGTTTCGCTTAACTGCCAGCCAGTTTTGAGCCAAATGAAGCGTGCCCCAAAGTATGCAGCGAATGCTGTGCTGAACGTGCCCCAATCCATTTCAGCTCGCCTGTCATTTTGCTCGCCGAAATTTGATTAAGTCCAAGCCGGCGATAAGTCCATTGTGCGCTCCGGACTGTACGCCTTGCCGTGGCTATTTTACATGCATAATGTGACGTGGTCGTGATGTGAACGCGAACGCGAACGCAAACGATGCCCACCGCTGTAAGGCAGCTACGAACATAGCAATTATCTGACACACACACACACACACACAGGGCTACGCACACCCACACACACCCACACACACCCACACACACACACAGAGACACACCAGCCAGCTGTTGCGGCCTAACGCAATTACAGCTGCAGAGCCAAAATTACGCCCTGTCGCCGGCATCAGTGTTCGATTTTTGTCACGCATCAGATGCGAGCAGTGGGCGAGGCTGCGGCTGGCACGGGCACGGGCACGGGCACTGTTATAGCCATATCTGCTGCCTATGTATTGTCACACAAATGCCACAAATCGAACGCCGCGGCCTGTTGCCAGCGTTCACTTTGCGGCTGTCTGCCGTAAAAGTTTCCTCATATACCGTATAATTACTCATACGACTCGCTGCTCGCTTTTAAATCGCATTTTGGTCAATGATGACTATGCAATTACATTCATCACTCATTTACATAATGCAATTGTTGTGCCTTAACTGTACAAAGGCGGCCCAACAATCACGTATCTAACAATAAGCTACAAAATGGTAATTTCACATTTGAATCGAACTGATAGACGAGCTATTAACATTAATACTGCACGGATTGCTGATTATGCATATGCCAAGGGCAGTAGCTAAAAAAAAACAATATTTTAATATATATGTAAATAATAATAATTGGAAATGAGGCTTGCAGACTTGGCTTGGTTTACTAACTGAACGACTATTAAAGCAAGGTAGATTATGTTATACAAATATTCCATTACACACTTTATTTATATATTTCCATAATGACCACAAGTTCCACACCATCAGTAATAAGTATTAAATATTATTTTATATTATTTACTTAAAATTATATTTAATTAACCAGCACAGCATTTACTTTATGCTTTTGCCGCAAGCATTTAACGAAAGAACAGTACATATACAGTGATAATAAATTAATATATTTTAGGCCTAAAAATTTAAATGCAGATACACAGATTTAAACCGTTATAAATGGGATAATTTTAAGTTGATTCTGCGTTCCCTCCAGGCATAGATTTGGAAATGCACTATAAACTAACTATATACATTCGCATACATGCTTTTTGTATGTTCCTTTTTTATTAAATTTAATCTAGATGCTCTACAATTGAAAACTAATTATAATTTTTCAAATAGTATTTATTTAATCTCTCAAATGAAATAAAACAATTAACGCTGCAGGCGCAATCAAATGCGTGCATTTCAGTCATTTTGGCCAGCAGCTTTCTAATTATTCATGTTTGCCGCTGCAGCCTGTTCATAATGTCATTTGATAATGAGGGCAAATAAATGATAAAATATGCATGGCAATGCATAAAACGAAAACAAAGACAGCAAAAAAAAAGCGAACAGTGCATCTGATGCCTCAGGGCGGCATCGGAGGCGATAGTGCAGATGCAATGGGCGGGCAATTTCCGCAACATTTGCGCAGCTGTTTGCGACGTGATTTGCATTAGCCACGCCCACCAGCTCCACCCGGGCGCAAGTGACGCTGTCTGCTGCCGCCCCGCATGGGCGGTTGTTTTTTACACATGGCCATCAGAAGGCAAGTTTTTGTGCAATCTATCTGCATGTTGCACGTCATGTTTAGCTATGTTGCACTTATGGTTTTATTATATTGCGGCCGACGATTTATGGCCCGACAGTTTATATTCGAGCTGTGACCAAATCTCTCAAGCAGCTGCGGTCATGGTTAGCTAAATTTATGTGCGCCTAAGACAGACCACAAACGCCAGCTGGCGAGCGATAACTTGACGCAATGTTGCACAAATAAACGGCTTTAAATAACGAGTGCAGCAGGGCAAGAAAATGCCAACGAGAGTGGCTCAAATATCTTCAAAGGGGCTGAAATATGTTGTTTAACTTTGCGGCTGTCTCCACATAAATCGTTTCCCTAAGCATAACAGCCTGACAGTTGCAATTGTCATTGTGCATGACCTGCCCTCAAAAGTAGGCAATGAAAAATTTGAATCTTCAATTGATAATGGCTAATTATCGGTAAGTACAATTTGCTCAAATGACAGCCATGCTTGGCCAACTAGCGGTTCCTGCTCTGCAGATCTTTCATTTCACCGTTACTCTGAAAGTTTTTGAGCGAAAAAATATATATAGAAAAACATTGGCCATAAATTCGCAGTTGGGCAAGTTTGGCGAGATTTCTGGCCCGCCTGCCAAGCAAAAAGTAAAATGCCAAGCCAGTGCACAGCGGCGCGATAACAACAATAAGTTGCCAGTTGCAACTTGCAGCAGCAAGTGGCAGCTTGGTCGACTGCACAAGCCAAGAGTCGATAGTTTTGGAATACTTTTGGCACTGCCAATGCGCCGCTTGCCCCTTTGATAAAACATTCGAACAGTCAGCGCCGTTTACTGTCAGTGCGGCTCGGCTTGCAGTGTCGAGGCAAGTCGAAGTGCTTGGCTGCTTGTAATTTATGGCATTTTAACAAGCAGCCAGCAAAAAGGACCAAAGCGAATTCCCTCCAAACCTGGATGGGCCGAACGGCCAGTTCCGTTACAGTTTCTTGCTGCAAATAGGCATAAATTTGCATTTAATGCAGCTGAGAATGAAATGGGCAAAAATGAGGAGCGCAAATGCCAAAAATTATTTTGCTATTTAGTAAGTGTATAATTTCCTGGTCCCGTCTGGCCAGCGGCAGGACGCTTTGGGCCTTTGCCTGGATTGCAGGTGCCAGGTCACAGGTCGCAGGTCGCAGGTCGCTAGGTGCCATAAAAGCGGCATAAATTTTTTAAACTTTTACAACAAATTTGCATTGCAAATTCCTTCAACACACACACACACATACACACACACAAGCACACACACACTCACATGCGCCGCTTACTTTAGTATTTTTCGCGTTTTGCATGCGGTTTTAACAGCGTTTGGGTCAGTCTATTAAAATGCAAAAACCCGTCGCGCGTCGTCCCCTTTTGCCAGCCGGAAGTCCATTTTGTCTTGTCGTTCACGTCATAAATATAGCCGGCCAAATGGCGTGCTGTTTACGGCTTAGTCTGCCCGTCTATAACTGCCAGTGTGTCTGTGTGCGTTTGTTTATGTGTGTGTTGCTTTTAATGACAATTTGCTGGGGGTTTGCATTAAATTGAAGCGAATTTCACTTGACACACATACGTGAGAGTGTGTATAAATGTGAGTGTGTGTGTGCGTAGCTGGACTCGCATGAAACACTTCGCACCATTTCGATGTGGGTCGCTTCTTTCGGTTTTATTTTGACAGCATAAATTTAAATAATTTCCACTCTGCATTCGCTTTTACAGCTCGCTCTCTGAAATCCGTCTGTCTAGATACCAATCTATATTTCAATGCGTGTGTGTGTGTGTGTGTGTGGTAACTACCTGGTTTATGCTTCATATAATAACAGTGGATTGTGATAGCAGGCGAAATGTCATCAGTTCAACCTGCTGCGGGTAGTCAGACATGTCTAAGCTCGGTTTTTGTTTGAGATGCAAACAGACTCAGATGATCGAGATGACAGACTCAATGCTGAACTGTTTGGCACATGTTATAAATTATATAATAAATCATATATATTGAATTAGCCTTCCACGGCATTCAATTAGAGCATATGGAACTAATTTCTAACTTATGTGCCTTGAAGTTGTGTTTTATTGTTTATGAATAAAAATCTATCTAAATCTATGCCATTTAAAAAATGTTAGTGTAGTCGAAACAACAATTAAAAAGTCTATTTGGCACTCGAATTCATTCCAAACATTCAATTCGTTCAATTCGCTTTGTTCTCGCTTGAATGTTGTGCGTCTGAGTCTTGTGCGAGCGCACTCACTCTACTCCATCCAACTTAATCGGCTTCGCATTCAGTTTCACTCAATGCACTTACCGCATTGTTAATTTTGCCATTCATGCAAAACTGCAATATATTTGTATACTATATTATTATATATAATACTGCTAAATAGTAGACTCTCATTATTCACACTCAAATCACTACAATATTCCCAATTAAATTTAATGCTACTACGAATAATTGTAAATACCAGCAAGTGCTCACATGTAATATATTTAAGTGTTAGATCTAGTACATACAAATTTATATGCTGGCGCTGTGTGTCTTATTTTTGAGTATTATTTTCCACACGAATGCTTTAACATGTCAAAATTTACTTGCGACGTCGAAAAGGAAGATGAAGTTGCTGTAGCCTTTGCTGCTTGTCACTTAACTTGGAAAACAATTTTTCTCCAGCTACGAAGCTATGTGTGGCCATGCTGCAGCTGTGTGAGTGTGTGTGTGTCTGCGCTTGTGTAGCTATCAAAAAACCAATTTTCGCTGCTAAATTGATGTTTATAGCAATGTACGATGATGACAGCGACGAGCTAGATGATGTTGCCGTCGATGGCAATGATGAGCTCGTTGTGACCACCGTGCCACCCGTCTTCCAGCCCTCTCCTACCCGCCTCCCACGCCCACGCCCATGCCCACGCCAAACCGCACACCAGCTGATGAAGACAAAGTGCCAATGCGAAAAACTAAACGCCAAGCCGCGTTGCTACAATGCGCCATGAAAATCCTTTTTCGACTCGACTCAGCCCGTCTCGAGTGGCGTCGCGACTTGACAGCATTTTGATGCTTCCGCTTGTAATTTATGTGACACTTGCAGCACGATGGATCAGTAACAGGCGCTGCGGGCCATGTCATGGCATTGGCTCTGCTTTTGTTTGCTGCTGCTGGAATGACTTCTTTTTATTAGCTATTTATAGCCAGTTTATGATCCATTGATGCGCCTGGACAAATGCCATCAAAAGCAATCAGGGTCAATAATCATGCAATGTAATTGCCTAATCATTTAATTAAAACGGAAGTATGTACAACAAACACACACACACGCACGCGTTTAATATTCTCAGTGCTGCTGACGCCACTATCACTGCAATTGCATATTAATTGAAACTCGCTCAGACATTACCGCCCCTCGCTTTGGGATGGAATGCACATTCAAAGCCGCCTACGCCGTCTCCTACGTCCTGTCAGCCACTTGCCACTGCCACTGCCACTTGCCACTGCCACTGCCACTGCCACTTGGCGTTTGCCACATGCCGCATTCAGCTTTATTGTGAGTAAATTAAAACGTTTGGCTGCACGCGTGCATTTAATGAATGCATATCAAATGCTTTTCTCGTGATTACAACTTGCTGCACTTGAAATGCTGTCGGCACACCCCAAAGCTTGAGCCGGAATACATATGAAGCCGGCACGGGCATTATCTTATTCATATTCATATGTCTATGTAAGTCAGATCAAAGTGCTGATTTCAGAGCTTCCCCCAACTGTCAAACACTTTTCGTTAAGTGGCGAGTGAGGCAATTAGTTGACAGAGACAGATATAGAAAGGTAGAGAGAAAGAGAGGAGAGTGCGAGAATTGATTACAATTAGACAGGTGCTGAGGTCTAGCGAAAGCAATCCACATGGCTGGAACAGATTAAATATTATATCACCAAATATAACTCAAAGCTCTCTCGGAATTTTAAAGCAGGTGCTGCTGTACCCGATTGTCTATGTTTGGCTAACCTTAGTCGCGCAGCTAACTAGTCAGTATCTCTGGCGCACATTGGCACAGCTGTTTTCAATTAGTGTCACGGCGAATATCTATTGATATTCGAACAAAACGTCAATGTTCCTGCCAAGCATTAGGCTGTTGGGACATACAACTGACGGCCGTCGCATCGAACAGAAAATTGGTTGCTCCGTTCGAAATTGATTCCCAAATGAAACTATTAATCTGTGCGTACTTGCTGTGCCTCGCCGGCAGCAATGTGTGGGGCATGTTCTTCGAGCTGCCAGACAACTCAGCAGAGCCGTCGAATGACGATGACTTTGTAGGCGAGGCACTAAATGGAATCAACCAATATTTTGGCATCCAAGCAACAACGAAACCTGACGGCAATGATAGTCCCGAAACAACGGTAGCCATAACGACAACGACATCGTCTGGATTGCTCGATGAAGTGGAAACGTCTCTGGAACATGCAACAAGCACACTGGACGATCTATGGCAGCAGTTCAGAAAGGTAATACGGGTAGGCCCATGCGCTAAATAGATACTAATTAATAGATAAATACTAATATTCCAGGGCCTTGCTAATCTGTTGGGCGAGGATGACAAAGACAACAAAGACACTGATCGTCGGAACGTAACGACAACGAATAACTTGGAGCGACTGGAAGTAACTTCAACTGTGTTGCTTGTCAAGGTAACTTCAACCACACCTAGACCAACACCAACAACACCAACAACTGTGCAGACGCCTACGCCATAAGGAATGTGAAAAACAAATACAAATACAGTCAATAAATTTGATCAAACTCAAAATGTTTTTCACTTATTGTCTGTATAAAATATAAGTAAACAAAGATTCTGGGCACAGCTGCTTCAGAATATATGCTCAGCTGTTGATCGAAAATGTTTTTTTTTTTTTTTTTCATTTTTTCAAGTGCACAAAACTCAATGCCGAATTCATTCTCGAAAGGCACGATGAGGTGTTGCTTTAGTCTAGCTCTCTTAACGCTAGCACTGGAGGTGTCTGTGGTGCAGGTAAGTGACAAAGCTTCAGTAAAGTACTTAGAATACGAATAGTAATTTTGGTTAACAAAATACAAACAGTCTGCTCCACTCGATGCGGTAATGAACATATATCGCCAAACAGAGATTCCAGCCAACAACATTGTGAGCCGGAATTATGCAGCTGCTGAGAAGCTTGTATTCGTGCCCAAGGTGGAGGTCCAAATGATCCAAGAGCCGCTCGATCAGAATGGTAAGTAAATTGCAGAAATATTCTTACTTCGACAACTATCTTCATTATGCTTTCAGATGTAAGTGCAATCCAAATGCATTTCCTGCAGCTCAATCTGCTGAAGATTTTGATAATATTAGATGTGATTATTTTAATGTGCGTGTTTTATGCCGCGAAAAGCGATTAGAATTAAATTTTCGAAAATATAATTTAAAACATATAAATATTAAAAATTATAAATAATATAATAAAATTAAGGATTTGAAGATTTTTTTTTTAATTTGTGAATATATTTAAACATATATTGTGCCTAATAAATATACATATTTTAATCAATAATAATTGATAATGGAGAATTTTGAATAAATACATCTTCCGTTACGCGTGGCAAATCGGAAAATCCATTTTTCGATGTGTCAGAAGTCCTATCCTAAGTTAATTTGAATATGTACTGAATATAGCGGAAATGAAAGGGAGCATCTGACATAAGGAATTTATTTATTGACTTATTTCCATTGAGATAGATAAATAGTTGCATATATCTATATATAATATATCCTATTTAATTATCCACCGTCACCTGCAATATTTCACAAAAATTCATCTTTATGATTATTAGAAATATAGAAATATATACGGGGTTACGCTGGTTAAGAAAAACACCGAGATACATTCAAATCAAGTGCAAAAGGCCAAGATCTCTTCATTATAAAGTGTTTTTAATATTACTTTAATATAATTGCAGTGTTGACTTTACCCACTAAAAATGACTCTCCTCTAGTCCAGAATACTCTGGCTTATTTAACTCACTTTTTGTTTGACTTTAGAATGCAACTGGAGATAGCCAATGAAAGATGCTGTGAAATATAGTATTTCCATTAGCTGAAGCAGTCAAAAAGATTTCCATTAAGCCGAAGGAGTCGGAGCTTTGCTCTCAGTGTTTGTTGTCCACTTTGCAACAGTTAATTTGACTTATGATCACATAATACCTTAAATGCCCGAGGCAATGTAAACGAATGCGAAGCTGGTAATTAGCGCCGTTTGCAAAAGCTATTTTAATTGTTCCGCAGCTACATCAAAATTTGTTTTTGTTTTTGTTTCTGTTTTTGTGTCCGTGGCAGCTGCGCAATATAAGTGCGCAGTTATTCAATAATTATAAACCACTTGATGCCCAGTAAGACCTGAACATCGTGGCTAGCACCCTAGAGGCTAAAAATGCAATGCGCAAAATATCATTAAATATTGGCAGCAACTCATGGACCAACAGTGCCTGCCAATTGTATATAGCTAGTCGACGGCAGCAGCAGCAGCAGCAGCAGTAGCGCAGCGGCAGCAATTGTTGTTGCTGTTTCTCGTTTTGTTTGTTTGCTTTTCCGCTGGTACTTGCCACGGTCCCATGGCCCGGGTTCATAAATATTAACAGCTATTAAAACACTGCAACTGGAGCAGGCTGAAAATTAATTTTAAAGTTTTAAACCGAATGCCGCGCAGTTTACGCGCAATTTAGCCAACAATGTGAAAACACAGTCGGGTGCGTCACACACACACAGACATGCACATGTATATGTGTGTGTATGTATATGCGTGTGTGTGAGTCTGTGTGTCCATGTGTGTGCCTAAAAGCTTTCAATGGCATTGTGCAGCCTCAATCTAATGGCTCATTTAATTAAAAACGGAAATTGAGCAAGTGACCAAGAACGAGCCGAGTGGCCAAGCGGCCAAGTGGCCAGCAGAAACTTTTTACCAACTCCTCGGAAATATTAAAAACGGAAAACACTTTGGAGCAACTAATTCTGTGGCAGTGGCTGGCTTGCTTTTTGCTCGGCTGCTCTTCAGCCTTTAAGTCTTAGCTGCTCTTCAGATAGGTCTCATCACTTTGTCGTGGAGTATGCAGCGCATTTAATACTTATATAATTTTCAATATACCAGCTTTATAGACATGGCATATCCAGTTAAAGCAACAGTCTTAAGACAACTCAATCTGCCTTAGCAGAGCCAATTATAATAGTTTGTGAAAGTGTATTAAATTGTCGACAGTTCTTGCCGCTTGCCGATTTTTTGCTGGTTTTTGGCAGCCTTTTACGGGTTCAAGACTTGGCCGGTTATTCACTTTGCTGAATGGGCGGTAGGTGGCGCTGTGCAGCCAGCTGAGTGCCAAGAAAAGGAAGCTAACGCGGCGCAATTAGCAAGTTTATTGCATGAAATTATGAAACGCTTAATAAAAGAATATTTCGTTTAGCTCTTTGGCTAAGGGCAGACGCGTGCATATATTAAAAAAAAAAAAAATGGAAAAAAGAAAAACCCACCCACACCCCACACAGCAACAACAAGAGGCGGCTCAGTTTGAGGCAAGCGAGTTAATTAAAAGGTTCACATATTTGAAAAGTTCTGCGCTTTCGCAGAACAAGCCCAACGCAGTTTAATCATGTAAGTGCTGGCAAATTGTCGGCTAAAAATTAGAGCCAGATAAATATTGCGCATACGCCCAGTACGCGCGCCAAATGTAGGCTGCTGCCTGTGCCTGCTCCAACTGATGATGCCAAGTTTTATGCTAATGGCTTTCGTTTAAAGCCAAAAGTAATTTATTGTTGTCAGTGGGCACCATCAAAAATGTTGCTGCACATTCATTATGCCCAAATGTATGCGCCTCTCTTAGCGTATGTGTGTGTTGGTGTGCGTGTGTGTGTGTGTGTCTTTGTTGCTTCTATGGCTGTGTGCTCGCTGCGATTGTGTATGTGCATTAAATATTTTAGCTGAAAACATAAAGCCAACTCCCCGTGTCGCCTGCGAGCTAAAAGCTTGCATAGAAATTAAGTTAGCCAAGGGGAAAATACTTGAAAATTAAATGGAATGTTTTGCCACAAATCTTGCAATTATTTGAAATGCAAACTATTTAAATACCCTGTGCATATGCATAATATCAGCCAAGGGCATTAAATAAAGACTTGAGACATAAGCTGAAATTGTCAATGGCATTTTGAGATGGTTATAAGTTTTCTTGCAGTTATTGTCAATGATTCAATCCAAGCTAATTTAATGGCTAAAAAACAAATGACATTTTTATTGGATATCTCTTAGTTGAGCTGATCTCAAATTTGAAATAGTAAAATATTATAAATATTGTTGATTTCCGTGCCCAATAGAACATAAAATTCAATTTATTGTAGATTTTTAAATTATTCTACATTTGCATATTTCAAATGTTTTCAACTACAATTTCAATAGTCGATGTAGAAGTACACTATTATAATATAAATAGTTAAAATAGGCATTAAAAAATCCTCGTTATCATAACTTTTAATTAATTTTAGTACCTTTCTTTAGATATGTGAAAATCACTCTTCTAATCAGAAAAAATCTATTTAATCTGAATAAATTTATGTCAGCTAAACTAAGCAAATGAATTCTCAGTTTAAAGTAGGGTAACGCATGCCTGAATTCCTTTCATTTAATTCTTTGCTTTTATTTATGCAGAGAAACAAAGTTTCATAGTTTGTGCTTGGCCTGGGTAAACGTGTGTTTGTTTATTCGTTGGAGAACAAGATTTAAATATTTAAGCAAGCGCCTGCCGCGTGCCACCCACGCGACACGTCTTTGACGTTGTTGGCCTGCTCGTTTTCTGGCCGTTTGTCGTTGCGCTGCGCCCAGAAGTATGCAAAAGATAAAACGGGCGCGAACTTTGCAACATGTTTACGGTAAAAACGTGATTTTCGGTCCAAAAACTGAGCCCGGCTGCCACTGACCAAATGTGGCCAAGGCCGAACCCTTTACCAACCACAAATAAGTTAAGTTGGACGGAGGCACAACATCCACAGCACCCACTGCCCACCCGGCTTGGAGAACTCTACTCGCTTCAAGAGGAGACGGAAGCTCGTATAAAAATTAAGCATTTGTAGCTTTGTCACGTTCGTGTTGACACTTTCTTATCACAACCAGGCAAAATGAGTCTCCCCAACTCCAGATCCAAATCCAGATCCAGCTCCAGCTCCAGCTCCAGTTTCGGTTGAGTTTTTAGCTCACAACCGGAAGCCCTCGACCCGGCCTAAATATGTGGATGTGCGTGATGGTATTGACTGTGACTGTGACTGTGACGGCGCTAGCTCACCTGACCCGGGCTGAAATGAGAGTACGTTAAAGGGCGTCTGCCACGCCCTATCACACACACATATGCTCCGCGTTTTCATTACGCTTAAAATGCGTAAGTGCGCCGCAAGATGTCTGACTGAGCAACAGCAAATCTAGAGGCCAATGCAAACCTTGAAATGAAAATGGAAAATCTTTAAAGCGTTATGCAAATCGAGTAAAGTGTTTCATTTCAAGTAGACTATTTTTTAAAGTTAAGAATCTCTCACCTGTTAATTGCCGCACAAATGAGTATGAGAACATATTGAACACATATTAATACGCTGCTTAGCCAGGCTTACACACAGCTGACAGCAACTTAGTTGGCCAGAACAGCAGCCTCGTATATAAGCAAATATTATAGCATTCGGCACCGACTAAATGTTGTCTATAACTCTGGACCAGTTACCTGAGCTCTTAATGCATTGCCATTGCCTTGGCTCGAGAATTTCATTTGCATATTTAATAAGTACGAAAATGTTGTGCGTAAAGCTGAGCTATGTTTTCTGAGGCAAATTTATGGCATGCCATTCCGGTTTAACTTTCAGATATAGTAGTACACATGAACGTTAAGTGGGCAAAAGTGAAAGTTGTGGCCAAGTTTGTTGCCATGCAACTTTAATAAGTCGTCGCTCGAGACCTCAAAACTTGACAGCCAAAGGCTTCAAATTGAAAAAGTTTAATGAGCATGCGTATTTGATTATGCTAAAGCCACACACACACAGACAGATACGCATACACACAGTAGCACACACCTGTATAATAGAATTCACCTTTCAACACT
The DNA here is from genome assembly GCA_035045145.1 of Drosophila meridionalis. Lineage (NCBI taxonomy): Eukaryota > Metazoa > Arthropoda > Insecta > Diptera > Drosophilidae > Drosophila > Drosophila meridionalis. The sequence continues at coordinate 5,258,946 of JAWNPG010000020.1, read as the reverse complement.
CTTTTCAGCTTGGGCAAATGCAGTGAGAGTTGTGAGCAATAAAGTTGCAGTCACAGCATTTTAATTTGTTTGCTGTAGAGTTAGAGCAGTTGATAAAACTCATATCAAGCGAGTATGATACGGGCCGCCTTTATCAGAGATAGTTTTGAAAAGAACCCATTGGGTGTTGGCAGATGCCATTGCTTATTACATTTTTAATGCACTTTGTGCTCACAGCACAATGCGACCACCTGTGGGAGCCCATAAAGCACAGCAAGACCACATAGATGAAGTGAATGTAAGTTCCAAAAATCAGAAACTAAAGTAAATTGCAAATTAAGGTATAATGATTTTGAGAAAATGTATGTAACAGGCAGATGAAGGCGTGGCAGATTTTTGATCTAGCTGAGTCTAGAGAGCCATAACCGACTCGACTAAACTGCTCTCAATGGGATTTATCTCAGCTTTACAGTGCTCAAAAGTTTTTGCCATAGCTTCGACGATCTGTATTTTTAGCCAGCTCATTCAGGCAAAGTCCCTAGAAATTCGCTGAAAGAACCTTTTACAATGTGCACTCTGAGAGGCGCATATCGCGTGCACTCGTAGACTCAGGCTTTCCTTTGTTTCAATGGCAATCAAAGTTACAAGTTTTTTGCAAGCCAAATTGCAAAAAAGTTGAATTGACTTGAGCAGGAAATTAAGTTGATGCTTTCTTTTGCTCAATTTCGAGCGCAAGCGTCTCCTTTGTGCATGTGCAACCCACTTGAGTGCTTATTTCCATTACCCAGCTCGTCGTCCTCCAGCCAGCTGTCATGACACGCTTTCGTGGTATTTATTTTGGCTCTTTCGGCTCTTTGGTTTACGGGGCGAACTTCAGCAGCTTATTTAAATCTATTCGAGGCAAAAAACAGATGACTTTTGTAAGCAGGATTGAAAGAATTAATTGAAAAGGTAGATAATAATAAGAATTAAAATATAATTGAATAGAATTATATAGAATAAAATATATTAGATATTTCGTGAAGCAGCTTTTACCTATAGAGCAATCGTATGCCAATTCTGTTTTTAAAACAATGCTTTTTTTGTCTTTCGTAAATTATATTAAATTAATTTAGGATTTTCTTTTTAGTTTGACTGCATTTGATTCAATATTGAAATAAAAATAAATTTAAATATAAATAAAAAATTTTACAGGGTATTTATCATTCAACTATCACTAAATAAAGTCTTTTATATAAATATATATATTTTGTTTATTACATTTTTTGTTTTTTGCATTTTTGTTAGTCTCATATTTTTATTAAGTTCCATAAAAGGATTTTGGAGAAGCAAATGTCAATTTATTTAAGCTTATTTTACTGTCAACCTAAAAATATTAATATTATGTTGGAGGCAACGCAAGCATCGTTTGTTCGACGAGGAAATTGAAAGGCAAATATATAATTATTTTCAACTTCATGGGCAATTATTTGTTTTCAAAGGATTTCGTTCCATGCGAACCGAGTGCCTCAGCATTTGCAGGAAGCACACAAAATAGCACATCGCTATAGTAGCCTTGTCATACTCGCCCGAATAGTCATTTGCATTTCCCGCAACAGTTTGTTAAACTTTGAACTTTTGCAAATTACATGAGTCCTGCCACCGGATGCTGTTATGCTGTTTACGGGGCACCGATGTCGTTTTCGTTGCTTGTTGTTGCAGTCACTCTGTGAGTGTGTGGGTGTGCGGGTGTATATCTTAATGTTTGTATGTGTTAATGTAGCCTAATCTGCGCTGATGGAGCAGTTCAAAACCTGTGCAGAGCCCAGTCGAAGACCATGTCCTGTCTGTCGAGTAATGCAACTGCATTAGCCCTAACTACAGATTTGGCACTTTCAAATTGAATTTGTTATCAAATTAGTTGCATCACACTGAAATTAGAGCGCAAATAGCTGTTGAAACTTTCACTCAAGAATCATGCACATTTAAGCTGGAAAATGAATAATAGAATGACAAGTAAAAACTGTGATAGTCTGAGCTTAAGCTCAGCATTATTCCATTGTTACAGGATGGTATGGAGTAATAGAAAATCAACATGAGTATTGCATGGGTGGCAAAGGGTTGCAACTCCCTTAAATACCAATGTTGATTACCTTTGGTCTTCGGTCATTCGCCACTCATCTACAACCTACTGTCGATGTACTATAATTACAGTAAGCAGATGCCTTCTGCATGCGGTTTTAATCAATGATTTACATTGTCTATTGTTATTTTGCAACAGCTAGAGATATCCACATGTTGGATCCGTCGTTGCAGTAGATACTTATGTAAGAATATTGTTATGCGAGGTGTTTATGTCTGAAGAGGCGAAAGGATAGCAGCCTTACAGACAGACAAACAACCTGAAAACCCACTTGTCTGTGTCGATATACGGGTTCGAATGTGTATCAATATCAATCTATCCACAGTGCCGTGCTGCATTGCCGAACAGGCTAATAATGTTTGCGACTCAGCCAAATGGAAAACAATATTGAAAAATATCACTTGTCCTGCCAACAGGTTCAATCGTTATATTGTCTTTGTTTCGTTCGCATCGAAACCAACCAATGACAATGCCAATTGGCAATAAAAATAAAACAAGAAAATAAAACAGAATAACTTATGAAAATATGATGCCCGTCTTTGTTTGTTGCTGCCAGAAGGAATCCTCTTTGCTTTCTGCTTGTCAAATAGGAGAAAAACGACTGCAGCAAATGGATTGAAGAAGAGGACTTGAGCAATTGCAGCTGCACATATAAATTAAGTGGTCGACCAATCCTTAAAAATAGATCAAAGTATCTGTGTTCCAGTCCAAGTTGTTGAATATATTCCAAATGTAGCTGTAAATAATAGAAAGATATTGAAAGTCCCTTTAATAGCAAACGGCTTAGTCTCAATAATAGTGTACTCTGCAATGCCAATTTATTAACTAATATTAAACATAAGTGCAATCGCATTCCAGGTTGCGTTCATCCAAATTTAATTAATTTTAGTTCAACTTAATTACATGCTTGTTGCACTCAATATCAAGTGTTTAAACTTTTCTTCAATGCCCGAAAATCAATATTTGCAAATAACTTGCTCGTTAAAGGCAGCTGAAAAGAAGGAGTAAATAAACAAAAGAGAAGTAAACTTAAATAGACACGGATACTTAATTGAAGGCAAGACAGAGTTTGCTGCAGTTGAGTATGTCCGACTGGGAGATCAAGCAGAGCTATTGAAGAAAGCTTATGTTTTATATATTTTACATTCATAACTAAATAAAAAGCTGTCTATTTTTCTACCACTTAATAAGACAAGTCTGCCATCATTTGACATAGAGATGATGTGTTCACAGCATGTAAATGTCAACAGACCTGATACAGCTCATTCCATTCCACAAAGACTGTTGCATCACTTAATACTCTTTGCCAGTTTGACACAGGTGTAATTCCGTATGGTAACGTTCACTATGTTATATGAAGTATTTTAAGACACTGGCTCGAAGATGATTACGACAGAATGCGTTTGGTTTGAAAACTAACAGCGGCTGCCCCCTTGAGACACACTTGCCACTGTAAAGGACATGTAAATTGGCTCAATCATCAGTAAAGTGTAAAGTGTGTAGCTCTAAAAGCTTTCGGATTCCAAGTATCAGCAGCATTTAGGTTTGGCTCTGATGTCCTCCTAGTGAATAACGTGCAAAAGCCAATTTATAAACACATAGCAGTTGCTCTTGCTGTATGTAACCTTCGCTACTTATCTGCACAATTTTCCCAAATGAGTTTCGCTCGGCTTATGCATGTGTGTAGTTTTATTTCAGAAACCTTTTTCATTTACTCGCTTCAGGAAACTTGTTGAAATTGAGGTCAGTTATACTTCAATCAGCCCTAAACCGAAGTCCAAACTTAATTTCATAAAAGCAAAAGTGAAAATATGAAATACTCTTTCAAGAGAAACGTGCAGCGTGCGCTTTTCATTGCATTTTCTTCAACAATGTTGCTTAAATTGATATATCCAAAAGGAGCTTAGAAATCTCTCATCCGTATATATATGTATATATATACTGAAATTATTGCGAGAATTCTCTTTTGCCTTTTTGGCTCTGCAGGTGAATGGTGTTGCTCAAATTGGCTGTTGCTTCAAATGTTAATTAGAGAAAGAAAAAACACACACACACACACACACACAAGCTTAAAGCTCAGTGCAACACTCTGTATTTCATTAGTTTTCAGCTCTGCTAACCATAACTAAAATAATTTAAATTCAGCTCAACTAGAGCAGCAACTATGTGTAAGTAGGTAGCAGACTCTTTCCTGTTGGCCAACATTCTTGGGAAATGCTTTCAAACTGTTTGGCAGCGGGTGTCGCCTGGAGTTGTGCCAAAATCTCTATTCAGCGGCGCTAATGCTAATGGCCCTCGGCTCCATCTGCGGAAAAGGCGTGCTTAAATACGTGTCTATATAATTCTACCCAACTTACGGCCCCGACTGCACTCTGATGGGCGTGGCCACGCTGCGCAAACTTTAAATCTACTCAAATGCACAATTAAATTGACAGTCATTAAACCCAAACCACTTCATAACGAGCAGCGGACCCTTGAGTGCAAAATTTTGTATCTCTACAAGATATTTTGCTTATGTTTATGTAAATCTATAAACTGGTTGAGACACTAAAATATGGAAAAAATAAAAATATGATTAGCTATGTTGTTGAGAGTGGTTGTTTATGGCGTCAAACGCGAGATTCCATTGATATGCTTCTGCAGCTTCTATGGGCGTGAAATCTTACAAAAATTGTTGACCAATTTTACATAGTATTCAAATAATAAATAATATTCAAATATAACACAGAGAGAATACAGAATACAAAATACAGAAATATAAATTTATATATGAATAAATGTATGCAAAATTTAAAAATATTTGAATATTATTTTTGAAATTCAAAATAAACCACATTCGAAGTACATTCTACATTCGCTTAACAATTTTTTGCCGAAAGTTTATATAATAAATGAAAAATACAACAATGTTTTTACTCTAACTCGAATGCAAATTGAAAACTCGTAAAAACTACAAAACATTTTTGAGTGATGGCCGTGTTGCAGCAGCATGTTGCACGTGTCAATGCAAATGTTGATGACGTTGGTTAGTATGCGGCGTGCAACACGCTGGCATTGCTTGCTGTACACACAATTACTTGGCAAATAATTAAGTACGTGCCCTGACAGCAGAAACAGCAGCAGCAGCGCAATGTGTAGGCATTTTTTAAAGGACATTTCAGCTGAGCATCTGTAAATATTTGCGCTGCAATTAGATGTGCAGTCGCTGTTGGAGTGGGCTAAGCAAATACGAGTCAGAAGTCGGAGCAGCACGTGTGCCAGTTAAGCGATTTTGTTTTGCCTGTAGCATTATATTGTAGTATATTTGGCCAAATTGAAAATCAGTCAATGGCAGACGCTGTTTGGCCAAAGGATTCAAGCAACCGAACAGCCGAGCAGCCAATGCCTGGCAGCTGTCCGCGTGACAGCAGCCAGAACTCGCCCAAATGTGCGTTGTCAACTGTCGTAAATTTCAAAAATGTTCCACAAATAAACAAATCAGGTGCTGTTGGAGCTTTGAGCTCTGCTCGACCATTTTGTTTATAATTTATGACATCAACTGGAAGGGTAGCTAAGCCGGCGGCAGCTCGGCACACGGCACAACACAGCTAAGACATCACCGGCCGTAAAGCACAAAGCTGAAATATTGCCCAAGATTTTTATTATTTGCACACATTTCTACTGCTGGCAGTCGACCAAAGTAGCTGTAGTTGTTGTTGTTGCTGTTGTTATTGCTGTTGTTGCTGTTGACTACTGTGTATTGAGAGTTGGCTGCTTGGCTGGCTGCGTTGGGAGTAAAAGGCAGTAAAAGGCGCACAAATAAAATCCTGCAAATGCTGACTGAGTTTGTGGCTCTGCTGTGGACATATAAACAACAGTAGTGGAAAAACAAGTAAGAGTGCTCTAGTCGAAACTGCTCGACTAGGAGATACCCTGAGCCCTGTGAAGCGAATGGGGCGTGCCATCCAAATCTAAAGATTATGTAATCTCCGTATGCATTACACGAAACTTCGTTATGAAAATAACATTTTATTATGTTTTCTAGTTAATGTATACAAATTATATACCTAACTATAAACTACTAAAAACACAGCTATATTTAAACAGCTCAGAGTAAGAGGGGAAGACGAAGTGCCAGTCGGACTTGCCTGCCAAAAAAAAATAACCTTAACGCAGATACGGACTGCTAAATTCCTTAATATTTGTACATTTGCTGATGATCGCTATGATCGTTATATTAATTAATAATATTTAAATTTAAAATATATTATATATACATTAAATAAACATTAAAAGTATAACTTTTACATTTTCGCTTAACATATTTAACTATTTTAATACTTACCAACAGACAGAAGAAGAGGAAAAACACCGCGCTGCACTGGACTGGACGACTGACCACCAAAAGATGAAGAATGCGACTGAAGCTGCGCTGCAGCAGGCTTGCCTTTATATCATCAGGGCAGCGACAGCTCCACTCAAGTCAAGCTCAACTCTTGAGCCTCTCTCTTAGTCAGTCTTCACACTCGATCATTAGGCGACCAATCAGAGCACTTTCTGCTGCTGCTGCTGCAAGAAGCAGCTCTTCTGGTGTTCAGCTACCTTTATATAGAGCAGCGAGACTAGCACTCGAAGTCGAGCTCAAATGTAAAGCCTCTCCCTGAGTTAGCGTAAGCTAAACTCTCTATCAGCTAGCAACCAATCAGAGTGTTTTCTGCTGCCTCTGTTACATACATATGCAAACTAACGTCTCCTCTTCAAAACCTTATCTCCTTTTCAGCTCTTCTTCTTTCTGGTCTATTGATTAAATTTGAAACCTGTAGCTCAAACGATGTACAAACCAGGTCTTAAAAACGAATCGAAATGATCGAAAAGTGCTGATAAAATGGAAATGGTATGAGTTATCGCAAATAAATAAATAATTAAATAAATAAACAAAATAAAGAGAAGAAAAACAAACATCACCGCACCTGGACTCGAATCTGCATCAATTTACATACACGGACCCAACAACCCAACAAACAACAAATTCATACATTTAACAAAACCATTATACCCTGATTTTCCATTTTCAATGGGCTCAGGGTATAAGAAGTAGTACAAGCACAACAACAACAATAACCACAACAACATCGAGTACAACTACAACAGGAACAAGTAAAGTGGGTTTCATGTGCTGCTTATTGAGCATAAATCTATAAATATGCCAAGGCAATTGTTCTCGGTGCACACCAAATGGACATAAGAGCAAGCTCATCTCCCATCTGACCCAATTCTCTGTGCCATTCATTACAGTTTGTCCACAGGATACTCTCGAGGGAGCTGCACAAATCACGCTAAATTAGCAGCAATCTAATTGAAATCGCGCATCGCCCAAGCCATTGCTAGGCAACATTTAATAATGCTCTATTGATAGTGCACTCAATAACATATTTCATTGGATTCTCTAATCATTTTACAATGAAGTTCTCTATATTAGAACTTCCTCAATTTCATTAAAGCCGTTCAAGCATAACTCAGTTTACGCTCTTCCACTCCATTCATATCTTATTTAATGATCACGCATTGAATGTCATGTTAAGTAATCAATATAGAATGCTTAAGAGAGCATTAATGTTGTTATCTAACATATGTACACACACAGACACTCACACATACAATCAGAGTAGTTAACTCCAAGGCCCTTTTGAATGACACTTAACTGTCGCATAAATCGCGAGGACTCTGAAAGAGTCACAGAGTCAAACGTGCGGCTCTTGTTGTTTGTCAGAAATTAGTTCAGTTGGCTTGGGGCAGCTCCACTTGCCGCACGCCACTGCCACTGAAATGCCATCCCAATATTATCTAACATTTAACGCCCACACACACACACATAAACGATAAGTACGCGCAGCAAGTGGAGGGCGGGCGCAGCGCTGATGTTGGGTTATTTGTCATTAATATGCAAACAGTTAACTACAACAAGTGCATGATTTAACAGTGCATGTGTATGTGTGTGTGTGTGTGAGCTAGGATTGTGCTGCATGTGTGTGTGTGCATTGTGCATTGTGCATGCAACATAGTTGATTCAGCACTCGCTGGCTTCAATCAATGCCGGAAGCGGAAGTTAATTGTGCGCATGGCTCAGGCAGGCAGTGACCGTTTAAGCATTTTGCCTAATGACAACAACAATTAAGTGCGAGTGAGCGAAAGAGAGGCCCACAAACAGTTTCATTTTATAGTTAATTTAAATAAGTATTTAGCCATATTTACTTAGCCAATTGTTAGACATGCTTTAAAATATGAATAACAAAAATTATATAATTATTTGTAAAATTTACATAATAACAACAATTAGGTGTGAGTGAAAGAAAGGGCCAATAGACAATTTCATTTTACAACTATTTTTAAAAGGTGTTTAGCAATATTTACTTAGCCAATTGTTAGACATGCTTTAAAATATGAATACCAAAAATTCAATAATCTGCTAAACTCGTGGCATAAACTCAGACGCCGAGGCGGGGCAGGAGGCGGGTGAGCAAAAAAATGTAATTTGTCGCTAACCAAGTGTGTACTAACCTCATTTTACTAAAAGCATTAAAAATAAAACGTAATCACATGCTTCATAAAAGTAATAACTACATACACACACACACTCGCAGACACATTCACACGTGCAAAGAGATAGAGAAGTTGAAAGAGAGAGCGAGAGAGGGAGCCGAGCTTCCTGCAATTCAGAGCGTGGCTGACTACGTGTCGCTATAAAAGTGCTTCTGAATATGCAAGTATACGAATCGCTATGTCTGTGTATGTGTGTGTGTGCGTGTGTGAGTAACAGTAAAAGCCTTGACGTCGCGACGTCAGCCGTCAGTGTCGCTGGCAGCGCCATAGCACAGACCATAGACGATGCCATTGTCTATGTCATAGCACGCACAACGCAACCCCAATTCAGAAGGAATGCGAGAGAGTGAGAGCGTGCGAGAGTGAGTGAGATAGCTGGCCATGTATGGCCATTGCATTAGTGTGCGTGCGCGTCTGATTTTTACGAGACGATTATGGCTTGCTCTTTATGATTTGCCATTGAGCTAAAGCGTTGTGGCATGAAAAGAACTACCATTCCACAAGGCAGTCCGACTTGGATGCTTACTCCGGCAGCTTCTCGGCTTTAATTCTCGCATGCTAACCGCATGCAACAGACAACTTGGTAAACAATTGAGCGCAGTCTAATTAACCTGCCTCAAACATTTTGTCACCTGCAGTTCGAAGTGCAGTTGCAGTTGCAGTTGCAGCTGCAGCTCGTTAGTGGCAAACACTCAGACCCCCAGCAATTACAAATATCTGTCGTTTTTCAGACACTTGGGGACAGGACGCTGTCAGTGGCATCGATGCTGCAAGTAAGCGTTGATAAATGCAGTGTCAGAGAAATGAAATATTGAGGCCAGTAATCTAAAGTTGTTGGCTCTGAAATTGGCTTATTAGAAAAGTGTCCGAATTTGGAATTCATTCAGCGTTCGGAGAGCAAGCAACTGGCCAAGAGCTTTATCATGTTGCATATGACAGGCAAGCAGTTGAAGCGTAATGAGGACCCTCCTCGACCCCTAATTACGCAGTTGACAAGTCGAGAAGTTAAGTGAAAAGTTTCAAGAAAATTTAGGCGACTTCTGTGGAAATCTCTTGTAGTTAATGAACGTCTCTCAAGTTTTATGAGTTGCTGCATTAGCCGCAGCTCAATGTAACAGCATCAGCAACAGGCCGAGGCCACCCCAAAGTCAGGTCGTGCGCACATGTGAAACCCGCCCACCCATATTATGGCAACTGTTGATAGATACTGTGTAAAGGCCGACCATGCGTGGCAATTTGATACTCAGAATGCCTGGCACAGTCAGCTATGCAAAAGTTTTTAAAATTAATTAATTTAGCATGCGAATTATGTTCCTAATTAATGCCATGGTCAGAAGGGCCCCCACCCTCAGGTTGTTTGTTCGTTGAATTCGAAATCAAACCTTGTAGAAATTGCAGAAGCATGCTGAGTATTCATAACAAATTAAATGCGGCGATGAGTATTGATTATTACTGAGAAAAAGTAATTGAATACAATTCAACAAAAAATGTATATATATTGAAAAACAATTTTATTAATTGAATATATGTATATTCATATGTGAGTCCTTCGCTGTTCAGTGCTGGCAAAGATACTCTGAGTTTTACGTTTTTCTGATAAAATCCGCAATTCGAAGAAATTTGATTTAGCGGCGCAGAGCGACTGTAACGAAACTCTGAACGGATTCCTCTGTGGTGTTGTTGAGAGCCAAGCGAATTTGTATGCAAATGATGATGTAGCTAATCATGCCAAAGACAAACTGTAATTCAGACGGAAATAGAAAATTGATTAGGCAACTCGATACACTCACCTTGCCCAGAGACTCATTATTGATTACCATCAAGCCGCCAGCACTGAACCTGAAACGCTCCTGGCCCAGCTGCGCCGAGATGCGATAGAGAGCAGTATTAAGCTGCGCGTTCTGGCGATTTGTGGCGAGGCCGTGCAGAGTAGAGCGGAACTGGCGCTGCACCAGCTCGCATCTGGTGCAGATGTAGCTAGGCAGAAAGATGAGCAGCAGCTTGCATGACTTCTCAGTGGCACAATCTGCAGGCGGAAATGAGTTAGATCGGATGAGATCGGCAGATCGACAGATCGTCTGGCAGTGCTACCCACAGTATGTTGTGGCCATATCTACATGGTTGTACATGTTGACAAACATCCAATAGGGCAGGACGGAGATGTCCACAAAGTACTTTAGAAGCACGATAATCAGACTCAGGGAAAAGTTGCGCTCGATCAGGCGCACTGTGTTCCACAGCAGCCCCTGCAGTTGCCGCAGCACGAATAGGCAGCGCAGGGACCACACCTCGTGCCGTGTCTTGTCCAGCTCCAAGATCAACCTGCAGCTGACCTCGGCCAGCTCCATATAGAAGACCAAGATAAGCACCACAAACACAGATAACTCGCTAAGTTAATGATCCTGGAATACCACCTTCTGGTCAAACTGTACCCGGAGCACGTGGCGCATGCGCTCCAGTTGCTGCTCAATCTGCTCGCTGCGATCTCGCCAGATTAACTCCATTGCGACGAACAGGTGGCCGACTGTCAGAGTTACAAAGTTAAACAGGTCGACTACAACCAACAAATGATCATTCCAATTGTAGACGACTCCGTAGTTGAAGCTAAATCGACAGCGCAGCACGAAGGCCAGGTAAATCAACAGGCTGACGGTGTAGAGCAGCTTCAGCTACAGCAGCGGCTGGGGCGGCAGCAGCAGCAGCCAGTGCTTCAAGCGGCTTATGCAGCGCAGCGAAGCTCCGTACAGCGCGTCAGGTACATGCCACATGACTGAAGTCACTTAAAGGAGCACAGCCCACTTTAACAATGTTGCATACTCACGTAGATCCATAATCAGCGACTAATTGGCTAATTGAAAGTTAATGCGCTCAAATGTCCTTCAACCTACACAGTTAGTAATGCTATCTCGTTGAGTTAGTTTGTATGCATATATTCATATATATATATACACATGCATCAAGGTAATATTCCAGGAAATAAAAAACAAAACTCTGTAATGAATAAATGATACCATAAAATAGAAAATTTAATTCTCTAATGAATGCATGATATCAGGTATTTCTGCCGACGGATGCATGTATATATAGTGTTTGAAACGCAAGGAAATCAATTCTATTAAAATTGTGGCTTGAAGCTCAAACAAAATGTACAGAAAAATGTACATGGCTAATTTGATTTAACTGTTAAATGTATGTTAACTCTTCTCCAATAAAGTAGTTATATGCCGTCTGCTGGGATATTACCCCAATAAGTAAATGTGATAATAACAGCATCTTAAACTGATTTTTAATTACTACCAAATATTAATTTTTAAAAACTGTAAATAAATTATTTTTGGTTTTTATTATTATTATTTATGTATTTATTTTTATTTTTCATTATTGAAAATGGGAAATCAGGGTATAATGGTTTTATGAAAATTTATGTAACAAGTAGAAGAGGCGAGCCATAACCCATAAAGTAAATATATTCTTGATTTGATCAAATATATATATTTGATTTTATTAGCATTTAGCGATAATTTTAATGCGTTTCTAAGGCATGGTTTGTACATCGTTTGAGCTTGCGGTTTCAAATTTAATCAATACACCAAAAAGAAGAAAAGCTGAAAAAGAGTTAAAGTTGTGAAGAGGAAATGTTAGTTTGCAAATGTATGCAGCAGAGGCAGCAGAAAATACTCTGATTGGTCGCTAAATTATGGAGAGTTTAGCTTTCGCTAACTCAGAGAGGGGCTTAACAATTGAGGTCGATTTCGAGTGGTAGTCTCGCTGCCCTATATAAAGGCAGCGGAAGATCAGAAGAGCTGCATCTTGCAGCAACAGCAGCAGCAAGTGCTATGATTGGTCGCATCATGATCGAGTGTAAAGACTGACTCAGAAAGAGGCTCAAGAGTTGAGCTTGACTTGAGTCCAGCTGTCGTTGTCCTATATAAAGGCAATTGAAGATCAGAACAGCTGCTTCTTGCAGCAGCAGAAAGTGCTCTGATTGGTCGCCTAATTATCGAGTGACTCAGAAAGAGGCTCAAGAGTTGAGCTTGACTTGAGTGGAGCTGTCACTGCCCTATATAAAAACAGCTGAGGATCAGAACAGCTGCTTCTTGCAGCAACAGCAACAGCAAGTGCTCTGATTGGTCGCATCATGACCGAGTGTAAAGACTGACTCAGAAAGAGGCTCAAGAGTTGAGCTTGACTTGAATGGAGCTGTCGCTGCCCTATATAAAAACAGCTGAGGATCAGAACAGCTGCTTCTTGCAGCAACAGCAACAGCAAGTGCTCTGATTGGTCGCATCATGATCGAGTGTAAAGACTGACTCAGAAAGAGGTTCAAGAGTTGAGCTTGACTTGAGTGGAGCTGTCGTTGCCCTATATAAAGGCAAGCCTGCTGCAGCGCAGCTTCAGTCGTATTCTTCATCTTTTGGTGGTCAGTCGTCCAGTGCAGCGCGGTGTTTCTCCTCTTCTTCTGTCTGTTGGTAAGTATTAAAATAGTTAAGTATGTTAAGCAAAAATGTAAAAGTTATACTTTTAATGTTTATTTAATGTAAATATAATATATGTTAAATTTAAATATTATTAATTAAGATAACGATCATTAAGATCTGTGTGTATGTGTTATTTGTATGTATGCATAAAAGAAACGAATAATGGTTAGAAATTTCGATCTTCAAAGAGATCAAGGAATCTCCTAGTCGAGCAGTCTCGACTAGAGCACTCTTACTTGATTTATTATTTTTTATATTATAATTTTCATATGAATAGATGAGCTAGGCTTTATTGCAATCAAATTATAATTTATATAGAAACAAACTTGTAATCTATATTTATCTTTCAAGAGTAGACAATCTCATCTAGTCCCAATAAAATATATTTAAACCTTTAATCCGTGATGAATTAATAAGAAGCATTAAACTCGTATATAAGCAATATTATAGCATTTCTTTCACGATCTTAATCCAGTCATTCAAATTGTAGTTTTATTTGATTGAGCCTGTTCAGTGCTACCTTCTACAGCTTCGGTTTCTCCGCGCATTTTTATGGTGTATGTTATCCAAAACTGTATACAAATTAAAGTATAGCTCAGCACTCCAAAAAGAAACTGAAAAATAAGTATATGTTATAAAAATAATATTTATTATCCATAAATTTATATCATACTTTGCCCAACATATTATTATTGATCTTAACCAATCCGGCTACTCTGAACTGACAAGATTCTTGTCCCAGCTGCGCCGAAATTCTTAGCAATGCAGAGTTTAGCTGCTCGTTGCGACGATCCACCGAGACTCCATGAAAAACAGCTCGAAACTTGCGCTGCATCTGATCGCAGCGGGTCCAGAAATAACAGGGCACACAAATCTCCAGTAGTATGCCCAGCTCCTCCGTAACGCACCCTGAAAGGAGAATCGAATAAACATGAGTGTTGCTCAGTTGTCTCATAGACGAATTCACCTACAGATCTGCATGGGAATATTGCTCGTTTGAATTTTGTTCAGATAGGCCCAGTATGGAAGAACCGAAGTATCTATGAAGTACTTGAGCATCAGCACAACGAGACCGCGCTCAAAGTTTTTCTCGATGTCACGCTGTAAGTTCCAGAGCAGAAGATGGAGCTGCTGCAGACTGGTGATGTGCTTCAGAGGCAGACGGCGCAGGGACCAGGTGTCGTACCGCGTAGTCTCCAACTTTAAAATGACGGTAGTGGCGGCGTCATACATCTCCTGATAGATGGTCAGTACGAAGGCTGAATGCATTGTGAATTCGCTGCAGCGCAGGATGAGCACCAGCTGCGAATAGAAGTTGCAGATGAGCAGCAGCGAGCTGTTCGGGGACACGTTGTTGTAGACCGTGGAGCCCAGAAGCAGCAATACACGCAATAGCAATAAGCGAAAGATGATGTTCGAATTTAGCCGATTCCGGGCGGCATTCAACCTATGGCCAATTTTCTCACGGAGCACATGTTGTATGTGAAAAAATTGTTTCTCAATCTGATTGCTGCGGCTCTGCCAGATCAGTTGCAAGGACACGAAGGAATGGCTGACCACCAATGCCACAAAGTTAAACAAGTCAAGGACATACGAGAAGGTGTCATTCAGTCGATCGTAGTTCACGTGGTAGTTGAAGGCGATACGCCAACGAAATATCAGAGCCAGATAGACTACCATAGCTCCAGTGTACAGCAGCCGCAGCTGGCGATGAGGGCGTGGCGGCACTATGAGCGCCAAGCACATCAGCAACCGTATGATGCGCAGAGCCGAATTGTGCGGCTTGACTGACACATAACCCATGACTGAGGAGCGTTCGTTTTCGCCTTTTTCTCTGTCGACTCGACTTAAAATCAATAACTAATTGGCTAATTGAATTTGATGAGGTACTGAATGTCTCATTCATTCGTTTCATTAAAAAAGTTGTCAAATCAAATATCGCATCGAGCTAAAGAAATAAGTGAGAGAGATTTTTAAATGATATTCCAAGAGTAATTCAATTGATACAGATATGAACTGAATCGTGAGTCTATTTAATTTCCATTTATTTAAATTGGGAAATATATTCAAAAACTGCTGCCATATGTAAAAGTAATGCATATTTCATCAATATTCATCAATCAATTTTGTAATACAAATAAATTCATTAATAGCTACACACTCAAAGCTCCTTGATTTACCTTGATCTTTTGATTTAGTCCTCAATTTATATATTGATACACACGACCAGACGATGGCAAATTTAATACCTCGAAATAATTTGTAATAATTTGTTAAGCATTTCCAGATAATTTTGAATATATTGAATAACTGTGTAACAGTCAATGTTATTGCTCACCTGTGAATCGCCAAGTGGAGCTTAAAGATGCAAATTTGCTTGGTTCGACTGCGTAATTTGAATAATATCAAATCTATAAATGGCTTCAACTTCAAAAGGGGCTACAGCTCAGACATTTCTTGATTGAAATCGCTTAAAAAGTAATTGCGAAATGCCTGACATTTAAAGCCACGGGCCACCTGTCTCTGAAGCTGTACGCACAGCCGCCCAGCGGCATAATTTAAATTGACTTTTAATTAAAAAACTTTTTCTAATTAATATTTTACATAATGCCGTCATTGGCGCATTATTGATTTAATTAGTAAGCGATTAGTTAGAGTACGATTAGTATAATTACAAAAAAATAAATAAATGAAAATAAAAATAAATAAACAACAAAAATAAAACATATAAATCTGTTGAATATAATAAGATAAATGCTAATATTATAAATTATTTTTATGTTTGTTTGTTTTTACTTAACTTTTTAATAAACAAAATTATTTTAAACTTAATTATTTGTTTACATTAATTTAAATATAAATATTATTTTATTGTCTACTTAATCTATGATTGAAGATTAGAAGAGAAAGTGTGATAGATATCAGAGACATTTCATAAAATTTAATTCAATTAAATATGTCTGCTAATAAAGGCAAAAGGAAAATAAAAATTGTTGTATCACAAAAAATGCTATAAAATTGGCATTTAGTTCAGAACGATATTCATTGAATTTACCTCATCTAGTCTAAAGATCACACATCTCACATCAAACTCAACACCAAAGTGTGGTGCCAAATTATCCGACTAGCCTTAAATTTTGATTTGCTTCCCCATAAAAATCCACCTTAATTTGCTGCTTATATCCCAGATGAAGCAAGGTTCATTGAGCAATTGCGCTGTGGATATGGATCTACGCTGCTAACCAGAAATACAATCAGTCGGAAATAAGACTTCTAAATAATAACATGCCTAAGCCTATATTTGCACAAGAGTATAAAATCTTCGACTGGAGAAAAGATAGCTATTCCTGCTTGGGTTTTTCTTTTTCTTTTTTGGCAAATGATGTACAATTATTAAAGTCTCAAGTGATGCATTGCCTTTCATCTGTGCTGCTTGGAAGCACAGATAAGAGAGTGTTGTAATCGCTTTAAATGCCATTTAGCCCATTCAAATTGCCATCAAAGTGACGCCAACAAGTCGAAATCAGCCCCCGAGAGGTATTATTTGTTAATTTCATTACACCAAAAGCAAAACTCACTTAAATTTACGTACACACACACACACCAACACACAGGCAAACAACCACAAAGAGCGACGAAATTGCTTATCAAAAACATGGGCAGGCGCTGGGAGCTGTGGTTGGAACCGGAACCAAAGCTGGGATGACTGTCAAACACAAACACATAGACGTTGTACATAAATTTGCATGTCTTTATTGCAGCTCAAAGCCAGAGACAAGCAAACAAACACCAACACACACACACTCACACACACATTGTTAGGTACATACACGGGATGGTGGCTTTATGCAACCACTGATGCTTTCTGTTTGCACACTTATAAAACACCTATGGAGACGATGGAGCTCAACACCTCCAGTTATTTGCGGTAATGACTTAATTGCCACGCTACTACTGCTTAGCCCCTTACTTGAGCCACTCCTCGGAGCAGGCCTCTTCAGTCACATCGGGGCTGCCTGCCTGCAATTGGGCTCATAATTCGTGCAGGTGTCGAGAGCGCTTTGTCTTTGATTGCGCGGCTGACGCGTCTCTAATCTCTGCCAGCCACAGCGCAATCATCAGCAGCAACGGCAACAGCGGGATCCGTATTATCCTTTGTGCCAATACTGGGCCACTTAAAGTACAGCAAACAGCTGGCGTGGCGGGGGTCGTTTGGCTCAGCAGTTCGCTCAGGTTGCGGCCCTTGGTTAAATTGAAGCAATTGTGTGGCGTTGATTTGTATAATTTTGTAATTTGTATACCAAAACGTAGCCACACATGTGTATTTGCATTAGCCGTGGAGTTGGCAATTTCACTTTCGCTAGGCCGTGCCAAATATGTATGTATAAATAAATTAACGCACACACATATGGCTATAACCTATGGTATATTCGGGGAAGTTACATAAATTACAATTCACAAAATCAAAATCAGTAGAAATATTTGTTATGCAATTATATGATTTATAATACAAAATGTTGTAGCGCATATTGAAATAAATCAATCAAAAGATGCAGATGGAAATGCAAGTTTTGCTTGAACAATAATAATACAGTGATTCATTAAGCTTATATCATTAAAATGTTTATTATATTAAAATTACAACAAACTTTTTTTTTTAATTTATATATTTATATTAATGATTTTGTTAAATTATATTGTATAGAAATAGATATATTATATATATTTATTATACTTTTTTTTAATTTTTTTTTCAAATTATATTAATATTTCAATATAGTGTATTATATATTACTATATTTATAATTAATATTAATATATCATTAATGTCAATAATAATATTATTTCAAAAATATATAAACATTTTTTTTATCACATTTATTTGTCTGCCTGACATTATTTAGGATTTTCCATAATAAGCAGCAATTTATAATTATTTTGATTTATATAATATTAAAACTATATTACAATACAACCGATTTTTTATGAAATTTAAATATGCATATTTATTTCATTTTATACATTTATTCCCTTGACTTCATTTAAATGTCTGATTATTATTTTCTGTGATTTTATTTAATTTGGTTATTGATAATAATAATAAAATATTTACTTCCTTTTCTTTTTCCTATATATTTACAAATATATATTTATACTTTATTAAAAATAAAATATATATAATATATAAATATTAATATAATATAATATATGTTATATAATATAATATAATAATAATTTATTATATTTAATATTTGTTTTAATTATTTTATTTTTCAATTATTTAATTATTTAAATATAAAAATATATATTTAAATTAAAACATTTTGTTCTTATTTTTATTCAATATAAAATAACACTTTTCAACATTTCAATGATTTCAAATTATTTTCTGTATATAAATATTTTATATACATATATAATCAAGCTGTGCAAGTTATTTGAGTTATTTTCATAGCCACCCTCGCACTTGTTGCCCCACACCCATTCATCGCGCAGTAAAGGAAACAATTTTTCCAAATGTAATTATCGGCATATTTGGCACAAGTATTCTACATACACACACTTATACCTGTGTGCGTGCGCGTGTGTGTGTGCGTGCGTATGTTTGTATTCTTGTGCCTGTAAGTGTGCTGCACGTGCCTACTGAAACTGAAATGCTAACATGCTGACTTTGGGTCTCGCTGTGGCGTTTGTAGTTCAAAGAGAGTGGTCGCCCCAACTGGTTTGTGGGCCGTCGCTTTGTATAGCCAATTCTCCTGCTCCGGACGGAATATGAACCGCAGATCTTTGGCACAGCTGCTCGTATGACACGTGGAACGTGCACGCTGGAGTGTGTGTGTGTGTGTGCGAGTGCTCTGTGTAAGTCATTATATCTTATCTGATTTTAATTTGCAGCAATTTACCTTCTTGCACCTGTTGACCTATGTAGAGCCCGACTACCCCCAACCGTTCCTGGCATTACAAATATGCAAATGCGTAATGCGAAAATGTAAATATGGTAATTTTGGTGAAAATTGATTTTGCAATTTAATTGAAAACTCCCGAGCTTTTTGTTGTTGAGCACATATCGTTGTCGCATTTATGTATGTATGTTTGCTGTTAGCGTTATTGCTGTTGTTGTTGTTGTTGCCCTGATTGTTCAAGCAGCTGCCACAAATTGCATAAATACTTGAACATTCCCACTTCCACATCTTTCGCACATCGTTTGCGACTTTTTCCTAGATTGTTTTTAATGACATTTAAATTGCCAAAATTACAACAGCACGGCACACAACCAACGCACACACACACACACACACACTGATGTGCTGGAAATCAATAATCAGAGAGTTCAATTGGAGTCATTGGCAGATCCTGATCCAGTCCAAAAAACCAGCGGCGGGAGCTGACAAATGCGCCTGATATATGTCCTAGTCTGGCTCGATAAATTTCATGTGACTCTCCGTGCGTGTGTGTGTTGACTTGCAAAAATGTCGAGGGGGCGTGGCCGAGATGTGATATATGTGCGGCATTTGGAGAGCAATGCAAACATGGCACCTTAATCCACAATAAAAATTAATTGCATTTTTTCAAACACATAATTATGATGGGGAGGGCGACGTGAAAAACGACTACAAAGTCACGCCAGTTCACACTGAGACAGACAATTGCAAAAAGTCAGGTGGTAACAATGACAGCCCACATATACAGACAGATATATATATGGTATATATATATATAACATCTCGGCATTTGCTACAATCCTCGATAACATCATTTATCTTCACTGGCCACAGGCAGCCAACGTCGAGGCGTTGCCCAAGTCAAAGACTCGGCGCGCCGTTGCGAGATTGTTGTGGAGTGTTCGGGGGGAGGTCCTGGCTAAAAATATTCCTTCTTTAGCTATTTATTGGCAATTTCGTTGCTGGCTGCGATATATTTCAAATGGAAGCTCGCTTGGCTCTATATTTCAAGCTAATTGGCAAGGTTAAGCGAAGGGCTAACTGCGCAAGTTTCGCATGTGAAAAGTTGTCACTCGTTCGTTCGAAATCAACTTTAATTCACTTGATATTCGAGAAGGCGCTTTATTATCTCTGCTGCTGCTGCTGCCGCTGCTGCTGCCAGCTGGCAAGGTCAGTGGCATAATAAAAATAAGACCATTTTTATATAGCTCCATATAGACAGCAACAACACCAACGGACTTGAGTCGACTCGGTTTTGTTTTTCTTTCTCTTGGGTGGCTGACGCCGCAATTAGGCCGGTCTAATGTGGCGCAAATTCAGGCAGCTAGACCAGATAAAGTGTGTATTTTTTTAAGCCGCGTGAGTTCACAAAAAAGCGACTCTCAGATGTACACACACACAGACATACACAGACACCCACAGTCAGACGAACGATAAACTCTGAATATCAAGAGGGCGTACATAACTATGCCATACTTTTCCCACAAATCTCAATAGAAGCATTGACAGGCCAGACAATGGAACGCCGATGCATATATAAGCACATTATTATATGTTTTATATGTTTATTAACCCTTAGGTGATAAACTGTGCCCGGGATTGAGATGCCTTACATACATATGTATATGAAGACTTATAAATACATTTATTTCCAAACAAAATTCACAAACAAAGCATTTTTATTCGCTTGCTGTGAAAAGGAAGGGAAAAGCTGTGAGAATGAAAGGCAGCGATAAATTTCAGCTGAATTCCGTTCAAATCTGAAATTATTCAATTCCCAGAACAAACTGTAAATGTAAGAATTTCAGTCGGGACTTGAAGCCCTATCTGATTTACGCGAATTCAAAGAGAGCGCAGGAGCACATCAAACTTCAATTGAACTATGGAAAGTATATATGTATATATACGTTCGATCTACATTGTCCTGCCAATGTTGAATTGGTAATTATTTTATTAAATAATTGTTATCATATGTCATGTTTGTAAATATCTAATAAGAAAAGGCCTAGTTCTTAGTCTAAATTATTAAATTATTGTAAGATACCATTCACAAAAAAAAAATTATTATTATAACAAAGAGTGAAATAAATTGAATTGAATACATATTTATATATACATATATATAGATTTTTATTTTCTGTTTTTCTTTTTTTTTATTGACAATATTTAATATACATTCAAGAGCAGCTCACCTGATCCCCATCGGCTTCACTTATTCACAGATTATGCATTAGGAGCACAGCAATTTGCACTCACAGGATTTGTCTTGTTGCCAGTTACCAGTTATCAGTTCTTCATTGTCAGCTCTGGTCGAAGGTGTCATCTTCATCAGAGACAAATGCCACAATTGACCGCAAGAGCTCGTATCCATGGTAATCCCATATCTCGTCCATTTGTTATTAAAATCAAAGTAAGACTCGACCGCAGTTGGCCTTGTGTACATATGTAAGTGTAGGAGATTTATGCAGTGTGCCCTGACATATGAAGCCATGTGTGGAGTTAACTAACCATCTGCTGGTCTTTTCAGTCGCCAGCTTCATTTGCAGTGCTGCTGCTGCTGCTGCTGGTATCCATTGGCGCTGCTGCTTATTGCGATTTACCATATTTCTGCTTATTTGTTTGCCTTCTATGATAAATATTTGAATTTAAATTCAAACGTGCTTGACACATAATACACCGCCTGCAGCCAGTACTCTACGTAGCCCATTTCGCTGTGCAAATATTTTATGAATTTCAATGAGCCTCCGGCGTCGTTCGGCGCCTCTAGTGCCGGGCCGAAAGGGAAGCGAGACGCTGGGCGGCGCAAATGCGGCAAAGTGTAAAAGGTAACAAAATGCGAAATTAGTTTGACACGTGTAGAAAAGTAAAAGACAGAAAGCTGCTCAGCTCAGCCCAGCCCAGCCATACTCAGGCTGGCAAACAGGCCGCAAATGTCGCAGATTTGCCTGGAAATGATTTCTAGGGGATTTGCATCGTGCCACACCCATATACATACATACCTGTTTGCTGGGGATTTATAGATTTATGTTTGGTCTTTGCCTTTAAGACTTCTAATTTATTCACACTTTTGAGCCTTAAAGTAAAAAGTCATGTTACTTTTAATTGAATTAAAATTGTAATTAAATATAATCCTCGGGCACACAATTTGTCTTGAGAGCTCTGACTTTTCATGGCATTATAAGTAAAACCACTAATTAAAGTTAAAGTTTGCTTTTGTTAGCCCCAACCACAAGGCCGGAATCAGCAGGCATTTTTACACAACCAGATCCCAGTGCCTTGAGCAATGCTGATTGCTTGCGTAGTTGTCGCTGCCTGTAAGCATAGAAAGTTTCAGGGACAACCCGCTAGAACTACTCCATGTGTCGCCATCTGCACTCTGTGCCGCCGAGAACAATATATGCAAACACAGGCAAAGGTGAGGGGGTGTGGGGGAGTGTGCACCCACATATGTTGTATGTGTGCACATGTCACCGCAAATCTACTTAAAACGCAATTAAGTTGAATGCAAATACAGTCGACGACACGGCCTGACACTGCGGCAGAATGCAGGCCGACAGTCGAACTGCAACTTAAACAATGGCAGACAGCGCGAATGTGGATGCAGCCTCAGCTTGTCCCGTGCCCCACGCACCTGTCAGCTGTCTACCAGGCCCCAGCTATCTCTCTTTCTCTCTGATAATATTTCTGAATGGAATAAAAGATATGGATGTGCAGTGTTGAAAAATAAAACAACTAAGAGTACTCTAGTCGAGACTGCTTCACTAGGAGATATCCTGAACCCTGTGAACAGCTAATATTCTAAACATTCTACGCTTATTTTATGCATGCATACAAACGACACGTGCACGCACACATATGCACTCATTACAAGGAGAAGTTAATTGTTTAATAACTTCTCTTAGAGAGGGACTATCTACAAACTATCACAACTTATTATGCAAATTGTGAACGAATGGGGCGTGACATCCAAAATCAAAAGATAACATAGTCTCCGTATTCATTACACGCAAATACTTACTTTGTATTTGAAATCTATAGCTCGATCGAAGATACCCTTTAAAAGTCAGCTCTAGTAAGTCTAACAGACTCAATTGAATCCAATTATATTAGATGCGCATAATTTCCTTGAAGCCTAATTACATTTTCATCTTTTTCTAAGATTTCCTTTCATTCAAGCAAATATATAATTTCCATGGAGTCTTAAAAGACGCTAAGCATATGGAGCAGCAAAGTCGACTTTTGCCGTAAAACAATTATACAACCGTATCTGGCACGGCGTAGTCGTGGGTGTTTAGCTCGCGCTAAGGCAGTCAAGGATTCTCACATATGGTGGTGATGTCCTGAAATTGTTGAGCATCCTTTTACCTGCTGCCGGCTGCAGTGCAGCATGCAGCACGCAGCGCGCAGCGCTCGGCACTCAGCTGCCTTTGTTCCTGATGCCTTAAAAGTTAAATTTGTTTTTGAATAAACTTTAATCAACTGTATTTGAAGAGGGAAAAATAAGACACGAAACAGAAGTCGTCGCATTGTATAACAGCGAAGCGGTGACGGCTGCAACTTTTCCATTCAACTTGACGGCATTCTTGAAGGTTCTTTGGAACTTTTCGCGAAGAATAACCATGTAATTGATGCTGCCGGCAGAAGTGAAGCCCCTCAAGCACACACATATCCATTGTCTACCCATATGCGCCTGAGCGAGGGATGCGTTCGTAAATAATTCACAAATTAATAGAGCGCTCGTTATGAAACCTTTCAACAGTTTGCCATTCAATTAAGCAGTTGTGTAGCGATTGGATGAGCACGAGTGCATTAGGTTTTCAGAGTTTTCAAAAGGTGCAAAATGCCCGCCGCGTGCCCGGGCCACTTCCTAAGCTAAGACATAAACAAACGGCCAGCGCCAGGCAGGCCATTCCAGCTGCAGTTGCAGTTCGAGCTGGGGAAATTCCTTCCCATAAATTTACTAAAAGCTTTCGCAACGAAAATTTGTTGCTGCCTTCCGCTGACAACATGGCTCACCTGGCAGAAGCCACAGTCTACCTATGTCTCTCCCCCTCTCTCTCTCTCTGCCTCTCTCTCTCTCTCTCTCTCTCTCTCACTCTCTTTCGGCAGGCTGCAGCCAAAGCAAAATTTACGCCTCTTCCTTCATTATTATTGCACTCTGCCCAAACAACGTTGTTGTTCAGCTTGCGGCAGTTGCTGCTGGTGGTGGTGCAGCGGTTGTTGGCGGCTGTGGCTGGCTTTTCGCTACCGCAGACAATTTGGCAGACGTGCAAACCAAGTTTCTAAATAAAAGTGCAAACTAAATGAGCATTTAGTGTGCGCGCATCGTAAATTCCTGTTGAAATATTTCTGTCGTCTTACAATTTAGCTGGCATTCCAGCGACTTGACTTCCACTTCGAGATGCGCCCGAATTTAAAGTGTTGAATGCGAGCGCACAGCCAACGATGTAGGCGGCCTCTGTTCAGTTTACACTTTTGCGGATTTGTGTGTGGGCGTGGTATGCGTGTATGTGTGCGCTTGGAAATCTTTGACAAAGTTAAGGCCGCCCCATGGCGTGGGGCATAATAAAATGGTTTAATGAGGCGTCGCTGCCAGCGCCCGTCATGCACCTTTTATATGTCTGGCAATAGTCGTTTGCTTGGACCTGGACAAGACACACACACATACACACCTATACTACACCTACACCACACTCACACACACACACACACACGAGCTGCCGCAGTTGCTGTCAACACAGTCGCACATGACTTCATTAGTGTAATGAAAACGGGCAAAAAAAAAAAAAAAGAGAGAAGAAGAAACAGAAAATGTCAAGGTTGTTCTCGGGCCGCTTCGTGCGAATTGTCGCCGTCAATGTTGGTCCATTTGCGAGAGCTTAGCGCCGACTGCCAAAAGGTTAACACTTGCAAAATGGCTGACGTGGACGTGCCGCATTTTCGTTTTGAATAACAAATTTAATTAGAATTAATATATGAGAACTAGAGCCGGGCAAATCTAAGCCTTACTCCAGCCGCCTCTTGCCAAGAGTTGGACCTATATAAATGCATATATGTATGTGTGTAAGAGTGTGAGTATGAGCATGTATATATATATGTACATACATTGTCTAAAAGCACTAGTGCCATGCATGAGAAAGCCATTCACATATACGAGTGTATTATACACATCAGGCAATTACTATTTCTATGGCTCCACTGCCTCGACTAGGGCAACGCCGTAACGTAAGTCGGCCTGTTTTAAGGTTAAAGGCTTTGCGCAATACCATCTAATTGCAAATTTAATCTACAATTTACTTAATTTAATTGCAAAAAATTTAGGATTTTCGTGGTCTTATGAAGCTGAAATACTTGAGAAACAGAAATTAGAAGAAATATACAAAGTGAGATATCCAAAATAAAAATATTTATTACAATACACTTCAATGATAATTTAAAGTGAAATAGAAAGAAAATGAAGGCTGTCCGAACTCACAGAATATTCTTGATTTCTTAATTAGCATCAAACAAACAAATTAATCTTCTCTGTCTGTCAGTCTAAGGGCATCAAACATTTAGGTCCTTCAGCATCACGCGCAGATTTACTTTGTTTTGTATAAATTTAAATGTATCCCATAAAAATTGTAATGTACTGATTGTCCTATAGGATAGATTGCAAATAAATGCAGCCCGATAAAAAATATTTAAAACAAAATGATACATTTTTGAAAGTATTCTAAGATTTATTTTATTTTATTTTTAAAAATTCTCATAAAAAGTATTTTTTTTTTTAAGATATTCAATGGTTCTTAT
This sequence comes from Drosophila meridionalis, assembly GCA_035045145.1. Classification (NCBI taxonomy): domain Eukaryota; kingdom Metazoa; phylum Arthropoda; class Insecta; order Diptera; family Drosophilidae; genus Drosophila; species Drosophila meridionalis. The sequence goes on along the minus strand of JAWNPG010000020.1, from coordinate 5,233,054 downwards.
TCACTTGTATTTTTTTTTAAATGAAATATTTTTAATTATCACAATTGGCCGGGTCTTAAAGTGAGTTTTCAGGTGAATGGCATGTTCAAAATTAATTATATTGAATTAAACGCTGCATAATTTTTGTTAATTTATGCGTTAATTCAATAAAACGTGAGAGCTGCATTCGCATGTGGGCACAGAAGCGCACATTAAAGTTAACACTCTATATACATAGGTATGTACATGTGTATATATATAAATACATATATATGTTTATTTACAGAAATATAATACATATGCACGTGGCGCATGGCGCGTGGCAGATCCTCTCTGGGGAATCGAGGGTGTGGGGTCCATTGCAATTTAACGCGCAATGGCCACGGATATCCGTTTAATGGCCATGAATACATAAATAATAAAAATGTATTTGTTTATTACACACAGACATCGCAGAGACACACACACACGCACACATGCAGAGAAACGCATGCAGAAGTCAGCTTACATGCCTTTATGCCAATTTATTTACCTTTGCAAATAAAATATATGGGCAGTCTTTTTTAACGGAAAGCAATTTAAACAATACCCAAGAGTATTTATAATAAGCGCAATAAAAGGCAATGGGAAAACTATCTGCGCAAACTGTGAAGAGATTGCCTTGTGTGACAGTCTGTGTGTGTGTGTGTGTATTGGAGAGTACTTCCGTTTCCTGTGGGTTTGTTGAAAATAATTTAACTTTATTGCATTTCAATTATTGTTTGCTGCTTGAATAGGCAGAACAACAGCTAAAGCTCATTTGTTTTTTGTATTTTAGAAAAGAATTTGCATTAAAAATAAAATAATGAAAAAATGACAATGGGAAAATCAGACACTTTAGCACAAAGACTCTTCACTTTTACACTTAGATATTCCGAGCGGAGTAAATTAAAAATGCCATTGGCCAGTCGAGATATGTACGAGGGATATCTGCATGTGCTCCACTTACACAAAGTGCTTAATCAAGCTGAAAAATAGACGACTTGAAAAAGAAATAACACACACACACACACACACACGCACACACACACACTGGCATGCATGGCTCACTCATTGAGTGGACAAAGTAAAGTGAAGTAGTTTAAAATTAACAAGTAACACGATTCAGAGAAATGAATGCCGACTAGCAGATACCCTAATTTATATGAGCAACGTACAGAAAACCTGTGAAATACAATTAAATATAAATTATTATTATTAAAAATTCATTACATCGATAAAATTCTCCTTCGGTCTGTTACCAATTTTTGCATCAAGCTGATAAACTCATTTTACCCATTGCGAGCAGACTCAGGGTATAAAAAGGACACATGATCCTGCAGCGCGGACGGTCGCCTAAGTGAAATTCTAACGAGCAGACAAGCGAGCATTGAGATTAGTAAGCGGATAGGAGGTGCTCGAGGACTGTAGCCCAGTCGGAGGGTGCTTTCATTTGATTTGGCTGCCTCGTGTTCGCTGGCATGCTGCACACATTCGAATCTACGATTCCCTGCCTGTGTATATTCTGCTAAATGTTTGCCCATTGCAGCGCACAAGAAGTGCAATTATGTTCACGAAATGGAAAATGAAGCAAGAAACTGGAACAATTGCTGGCAACGTAGATATATCTATATGTTAAAATGAAACAAGTAAGAGTGCTCTAGTCGAGACTGCTCGACTAGGAGATACCCTGAGCCCTGTGAAGAGCCAAATATCAAATCATTCTACGATTTTGTATGCACACATACAAACAACACATACACACATACATATGCACGCACGCATAAGCGCGCGCTCTGCCAACTGCGCAGTTGACGCAGCGACTGCGCTTGGGCTGCAATGTGGGTATAACTATGGGAACTTAATTGTTTAATAACTTTTCTTAGCGTTGGACTAAGTGCATCAAACTTTCACAACTTATTAATGGCATTCATATGTGTGTATTTGCCAAAGCACAAGTCTCTAGTATTTGATATGCGCTTTCTACAAATAGGGGGCTATTGGGGGCGAATGGGGCGTGGCATCCAAATTCTGAAGATTACGTTATCTCCGTATTCATTACACGCAACTACACAGCAAATTTGAAGTCTCTAGCTCAAACGATGTACAAACCCCGCCTTAAAAACACATCAAAATTATCGATAAATGCTCATAAAATCGAAATGGAATAAGTTATCGGAAAAATTTTATAAACTTGTGCAGCGTATGGTATTATCGAGTATTCATGTAAAATTTCAAGTCTCTACGTTGCGTACTTAAAAATATCTCAGCGGTTACACGGACGGACGGACAGACGGACAGACGGACAGACGGACGGACGGACAGACGGACAGACGGACAGACGGACAGACGGACAGGGCTATATCAACTCGTCTTGTCGCGCTGATCAAGAATATATATACTTTATGGGGTGTGGCACGCCTCCTTCTGCCTGTTACATACATTTTCACAAAACCATTATACCCTGATTTCCCATTTTCAATGGGCTCAGGGTATAAAAAAAAAGGGAATAAAGGGACCATACGGTAAGGCGAGAGAGAGAGAGAGAGAGAGAGAGAGAGAGAGAGAGGCAGAGGGAGAGAGAAGAAGAGACACTGAGAGTAACAAGACCTTACTGATTACTTGATATGGTTGGTTTTATAGCTATAAAAATTGTTGCCACATAAGCTTGTCATACGAAAACTCAAAGAACTCTTGGAAAACTTGTCGAATACAAAATCAATGAGCTAAGAAGCTTATCTACTCCCGGACCTATTTAATTCAAGCTAAGAAGTCACAAATAACTAAACAAGTGAAGCTTAAGTTTGAAAACAATTCTTGGAAAAAAGTTTATAAGTCTTTTTTTAAGATAAAATATAACAAAATAAATGAAGCTGTAAAAACTAAATCTATAAAAATATAAAAATAAAATACATAAAACAATATAGCTAAAAATATGTATAATAAAAAAGTATATAAATCAAAATAATATGAACAATAATTTATAATAAAATATATATAAAAATAAGTGTATAAAAATATATTTAAAAATATATGCACAAATAAAATATATTTCATGAAAATAAATAAATAAAAATGTATACAAAACATATAAATTTATTTATAAAAACATATAAAAAATTATATTGAATATATAAAATAAAATATAATATAACATTTGTTTGCATAAAGAATATGCAGAATGTATATGTACATTTTCATTATTAATGAAAAAGCTTGTGAAGGAAATTGAACATTATAACACTAATTAATTAGTTCAACACTGTCCAATGTTCAATGTGAGCAATTTATAAAAGGAAAAAAAGTCTTTGCATTTATATGAAATAATATATGTGCTATATTACTTTGAGCTAGTCTATGTGTTCACATTTGTTTTACCTTATGCAAATACTCAACTGTTTAATCAATGCAATTAATCGCATTGCCCAAGTAGCCTAATGTGGAGTTGATGGAACTTAACTAATTAGAGCCGAGCAACCGCCAGCTGAATAGCTCGGTCAGTTTATTGCAAAGTGCCTTTGGTATTCGCCATGAAGGGTCATATGTTGACCACAGCGCGGCCCTATCTGCAGTTGCTGGCGTTGCTTACGCTGACGCCGCCGCCCAGCTTCTATGAGAGAGCTCTGCGTGGCTGCGAGAGGCGTCTGCTGATGTTCGGCTTCGCCTGCTACAGTCTCTGCGTGCTGCTGCTGGGCATAAACGTGAGCTACGTGAATATCAGCATACTTAACATGGAGATTCAGATGTTGGAGGTCGAAGACTTCACAAGTGCCCAGGGCAAGGTACAAAAGTTCTGCTACCCGCTGCTCTTGGCTGTCATTCATGCCAATATGTTGATATACTATCGCCAGCTGGGCAGGATTTACACGGAGATAGCGGCCCTGGAGCTGGACATAGATGCCGCCGCGCAGTCACTCGGTGTGCTGGGGGCGCGCTTTAAGTTTCGGCAACGTTTGGCTAAATGGATTGGATTGTGGCTTGTGTTGATATCAATTGCATTTCCCTCCGTCTCGGTGCCCTCCTTGACTGACTTCATGACGTGGTACAACAAGATTTTCACCGAGTTCATCTTGATGGTGCTTCAGCTGAAGACCGTGGAGTACGGCTTGCTTGTGATCTTTGTGGAAGAACTGCTGCTGCGTCTGCGCCGCACACTCATCCACCTGCAGCAGGAGTTTACCACCTGCGAGCAGCACGCTCTGCTCCAGGCCTTGTGCGTCCAACTCCAGCGCAATAAGCTGCTGGTGGCGCGTGTTTGGAAGCTCGTCGTAGAACTTGAGGTATACTACAGTATGCCAATGTTATTCGTGTTCGTGAACAACGGCGTGGCCATGCTGCACATCGTCAATTGGGCCTATATACAGGCTCTAAATCCTAACGACTGCACCTATTGCCGTTATAGTAAGTGCTTTGGCTAAGAATTATATATTTATTTAGATCGAATTTGTTTACTTTGATTGCAGCGCGCTTTGGCAATCTTTTGATTCTGCTAATCAATCTCTTGGTACCCTGCTGGCTCAGTCAGAACTGCATCAATACAGTACATATAAGAATACGGATATCAAATACTTTCCCTAATATCTAGTCATATATACTTTTCCAGTATCGCAGCATTAATCGTATTATTTACAATGTTCGCTGTGGCATTGGAAACTGCAATCCGGAGACGCTAAGAAATATTCTACGGGAATATGCCCTGCAAATGGAGCATTTAAAGCTGCGCTTTACTTGCAACAATTTCTTTGATATAAATCTCAAGAGCTTCGGAGGCGTAAGTTGAATCAGGCAGAACAAACCTGGTAAATTATCATATATCTTATATGCCTTACAGATGGTGCTCACAATAATTACCTATAGCATTATTCTGATACAGTTTAAGCTCCAAGACTTGGTCGAGGCAAAGCGAAAAAAGCTTGAAGAAAGCTCAATGAAAGCTCTGCTGTAATGTTAACTAACAGTCGTTTAACATTTCAGACACGGCGCCAAATGCGTTTTTTTAAATACATATTAAATTGTTTTATTGAAACATTTATACTATTATTGTTTCCGCAAGTGCAATGGAGCAACTTTAACATTCAATTCTCATTAGGCTAAAGTATATATATGTCTTAATAACTAACATTAAATGTTTTTCCGATAAATTGTACTCATAATTAGTGTAATATAATTGCGACAGTCAGCTTATGATTACTTACGAACTAAATATTGCTTATCACCTACTGCTAAACATCTGCCTACCTGTGACCCATCAGTGTTGAATTGTTTCTATAATTAGATTACGTTTAATAAATATATATGCCTTGATTGGTTCTCTTTTAACATAGTCGTGAAATGTTCAGTTACGTACTTTTGTTTGGATTCATATTTGACATATAACTTTCATTAGATAATCACAGATTGAATAACTGGAATAACTCATGGAAGTTCCCCGTACAAACAAGACATGCAAGAATATTTAACTAGAGCAAAAATTATCTATTTTAAAATACGCACTGCGGCAATACCAGGCGTAAGCTAACCAACAAATCTCAACCATGTACGTATTTAAATACAACGCAATAAAGCCTTTAGAGGCAACATTTACAATTTAGGTTTAAGGTAAAGCTCCATACAGTGATTGTTGTCGATTATGTAGCTATGTATGTATATAACTGTAGCTACATATATAAAAGTAATAACAAAGTGGAAGGACACTGGTGGTCGTTTATACATACATAGAACATACAAGGTGTTACTGGTAGATACACGATTAAATTTACATCTAGGACTCGGTCTCTTGCTATTTAGAACAGGCCCAAGTTGTCGTTCATATAGCTAAGCAGATAATACAAATAAATAAATAGACACACTGTAGGCAGGAGATAATTCAGCAGTAGGCTAACTATTATCCCGTCCCGTGCTTTCCGTTCTCGAACAGGCCCTTCTTGAAAAAAGACGACAGCTGAACGAGGGAGGCACGAGTGAGGCCCGGTCCCCCAGGGCCGTCATAAATTGGACACTGAGGTATCTTCGAGCAAACGACGAACAGACGACGTAAATACAGCTCCAGCAGGCGGCGACGATGTTTCGCCACCGGCTCACTGTTCGAGGCAAAAAACTCGCGACGCGGAAAAGGCAGTGCAGAGATCTGTGTAAGTCAAAATGAATCGTTTTACAAATACAAAATCTATAACCATAAATCATTTGACTTACCTTGGCACCATAGCAGTGCTTCATGCACAAGTGCAGCTCTCGGAAGCGACTATAACGACGCAGAATGTTTAATTTGCCATCGGGAAGAGCAATCCGTACCTCGTATTCGTAGTGGGTCTGTTTGCCAGCGCCGCGCATCACGAAACTTGGTATGGTGATGAAGTGTTCGCCTTCAGCTGTGCACATAAAAGAAACTCAAATTAATGTGGGTATTTTTTAAGCATTTTAGGAAGAACGCACGAAACTCTCTCATGGAGGGGCAAGATCTCGTCATACTGGGTGAATATATTTGTGAGGTAGACTCTTCCATGCTGGTTGGACTCATTACACTGGAGCGCATTATAGAACTTTCCAGCTCGTATTGTCTATCCATGCCATTCCGCTCCTCCCTGCAACAGTCCGCGTGGGATTCCAGATCTTGCACCGTTTGCAGCATTTCCTGCTCCATCTGCATGTAGTTTCGCTGAAGATCCTGCAGCACCGCAATTTGCTCGTCCAACTGCGCTTTGTTTACATCTGTTTCGAGGTTTTTCATAATTTGAGCCTTCTGAGCGGCGATTTTGCGACGCTGCACATGGAGCGGACAGTAGGCGCGCGTCATGTCTGAGTTTCGTCCCAGCTCACAGGATGAACAGGAGCCCGTTTCGTCATCGCTAGTGCGCGTGGTGTGCCTGTAGTTTCCACCAGTTCCGTTTTGGATCAGCGCCTGATTGCGGCTGTCAAGGCACACTCCGCTATCGCTCATAATGGCCTGCAGGCTGGGCGCATTTGAAGTGCAGCCACTGCCACTGCTGGGGCCGGCAGTGCAAGTGCGTGAAGCTTCCTCGCTGCTGCCCGAGAAGTCATCTTTGCGCGTATCCTCAGCGTCGTCGTCCCTGTCGCACGAGCAATTGCTCAGCGGCGATTGCTGGCCCTCTGTGATAGTCGGCGACGACAACAGCGAGAAGTCCGAATGAGCCGTATGGAAGGTATCACAGGTTTCATAAGTGTCCGATTTGGAAACTTCGTCCGTATCATTTGCAGCTGGCACCGGCAGTTGCATGCTCTGTTTCTTGGCCCTCATCGCCTGGGCCTCCTTCTCGCTTTCGACACGCTCCTGTCGCAGTCGCTCCAACTGCGTCTGTATTTCCAGCATGGTCTCGTCTACTTTGGCTATTTTACTTGTGCTAGCATTCAGTATGCGTTCTTTCTCAGCAATTTGCTCGTCCAGCCTGCGTATCTCTTCATTCTGCGAAGTGAATTTAAGTTAATAGTATACCATTTGCGAATTAAACTCTTGAACTTACATTTCTTCGTACCGTATCCTTGATAAACTGTGCCGCAAACAAATCTAGCGAATCGGAGACATGCAGCAGCAGCTCATCGTTCAGCGGCGTGCCGTCCTCAATCTTTACACCCATCTGTAAGTGATTTTTATGTATATTAAAGTAGTTAAATATACATTCTTCTTAAGAATCTAGGTGCAAGGCAAAGTAAAATATTTAAAATAATAAACAAACCTCGTCAAGTTTGCCACAATCATGCAGCTCCTGCAATTCTTTCGCTACGTACTCAGAGAAATCGCGTTTCTTAGAGTCGAGCTGCGTTTGAAACGCTGAAATTTGTCTACACACAATGTCGATCTAAAATGAAAATGAATCGAACAAAAGAAAACCATAAAAATAAAACGAAAATAATAATTCGAACAGAGCAAGCACATGCGAAACAAAACAATCGTAGCTCTACATGCATTCAGTTGCAGCGGAAGAGCTCACCTGAACTTTTTCGTTATTCTTTTCCCACAGCAGCATATCCTTGCGAGCAAGCAGCTCTTGTTCGCGGCAATTCAATATCTGCATGCCGTCCATTTTTTCCAGCTCCAGACGCCTCAGTTCCTCCGTCAGCTTTCGCACCTTTGTCTTGTACTGGTCGTGCATCTGGACGCGCTCCTGTGGATCACATAGTAAAATGTTAACAAAAGATAAGCGGGATTTACTGGACTAGGGACATACCACATTCAGCTGCTTCAGTGCGTTCTCAATGGTATCCAGAATCTTGCGATTTTCATCCTGTAACTCGGGATCATCGCGCGACGTCGGCCGCTGCGGATAATACTGGCGGTCGGATCGTTTATAAGGCGATGAGGTGCTGCCCGTCATCGCATCATCCTCTATGTAGGCGCTACAGGTGAGCAGATTTTCCCGCGACGATGTGATCAAGGAGAGACGCGACATGTCCAACTGTGACCGATTCAAGTCTTTGCGTAATTTTTCCGCTTCGGTGGGATTGTTAAAGCGAAAAATGTTAGTGCGGCCGAGCAATATGATATCGCCCTGAGATATCTGCTTGGGCTCATCGATCAGATGCGCATTGACCCAGCACTGAGCCTGCGGACAGGGGTGCAGCGTAGCCACGCCCCCTTTGACGATAATGCTGCAGTGCTGCGGCCGGATGCCATCGCCAACCAGCTCAATGTGCTGCGCCACCTCGGCATCCTCAGTGCCAATGCGAGTTTCGCCCTCCTTCAGGCTATACAGTGTGACGCCCGTGGTGACATCATTGTGTATGCCAATCAAGTGCGGAATCTCCGAGTCAAGGACAACGCCCACGCCGGATTTGCGCAGCCCGAGACTCTTTTGCTCCTGCAATATGGACTGAGCCACCTTCCATTTCTCCGTCCACTCCTCGGTGAGGACTTTCTCCTGCGCCTCCTTCTTTTGCAGATCGGCCAGGACCTTGAGCGAGGGTTGCAACGAGTGCTGATGGGGCAAAACAAAATATTATTTGAATTGCTTAAAACATTGAATTCAGCAACTACTCACAATATCGCCAGTCAGCATGGACTTGAGCTTGTTGATTTCCTCGCGCAGCTCGCGTATTAGCTTCACATTCGCATCCTCATTAACCGTGGGCTTGTTGATGATGTTCTTGGCGCGATTCGCGTACCGCAGTGTGCTCAGCGTTTCGCTGTAGTTGCAGTCCGCCGGAGACAGAGCTGCTATCATGATTGTCTTGCTGTTCCCGCCCAGACTATCCTTCAGCAGCCAGGTGAGTATGGAGTCCCGATAGGGAATGTAGAGCACGCGCTTCGTGCCGCCGTTCGGTGTGGTGGCCAACGTGGAAGTATTGTGGGTACTCGTCTGTTCCGCCAAGGCCGAAATGACGCTGCCCAGCGTGACGAGCGACTTATTTATGTGGGCGCCCTCCTTTAGCCGCTGTCCCGTGGCGCCCGTCGCATTGGCGCGCTCGCTGAAAAAGGAATGGTCAACAGCCACAGTCAGTTAGAGCCACAACTCTTGCTCCGAGCACTAACTCACCTGCCAGCCAAGTCGACCAGGTGGATTTTGGAGACGGTCTCGCTTGGCATGTCGTTCATGAAGACAGCCTGCACGAACGTAATCGTAAAGATGGCATGGCTGCGACTGCTCGTGTCATTCATGTTGGTGCTGGCCGTGGTGCGATGGGCATTGCCGCGCGCAATGCACTCCTGCAACGGGAAATCATTTGCCTGGCTGAGTCTCGTGCGTTACGCAAATCAAGAGCCAGCACTCACCTGTATCTCCTCAAAGTCCGAGACCGCATGCTGCGACAGGTTCTCGACGTAGGGGCCCAAGCTGCGATGTTCACGCACGCGCAGCGCATGGCCTGTGCTCTGTGCCGCCAGCAGATCCTTCACCCGCTCGTTATATATCTCCAGGTAGCTGGCGTGTGTGCGGTAGCCCGTGCCCGACTCCTGACCCACGCGCATGCGCGTGAACAGCTCCTCGCATATGCGCGGTATCAGACCCGGATTGCCCGGCGTGCCCATCATTGTGAACGTCTTTCCCGATCCCGTCTGGCCATAGGCAAAGACGCAGGCATTGTAACCTGTCAAGTAAAACAAAGACCATGTGAATGCCAACTCCTATTACCAATTTGAAAGAAGGTAAGAGGCTGCAGCCGAAGCGCCGTTGCATCGCCAATTGTTGCATGCAATTGCACCACTTGACAGCCATTGGCCAACACATGAGTGGCACTGCGAACCGTGACTAATGTCTGGCATTTTGATTACGTCAAGTCTGCTTCGCGTATACTCTTTAAGCAGTTCATAATACATATGGTCTTCAATTGAGGAGAAAGGAAAGACGGATGCAAAGGAAAGACAAAGATACTGAATGCAAAGATACATTTGTATCTTTTTGTAATAATTTATTAATATAGATATCTTTATACTATATTTGAATCTTAATATTTCCTGGTTTGAAGTAATTACTAAGCACATATTTGATTAAAACCCTGAGCTATTTATTACCTTGGAAATTAATAAATTAATGAATATCACTCAATTAACAAAAGTAATTAATGTGGTTGCAAACTGAAATACATTTTATAGCTTAATGAAACATCCTTAGACGATTATGCATATACTACATAATACATAGCGCTGACTCACTTGGCTCGGGTTGCAGTGAATTGCGCTTTGGGCATATTTATACTAGGCGGCAGCCCGCTTGGCTTAGACGGAAGGCTTGACTTGAATGGGTGAAAACAAAAAAAAATAAATAAACACTTTTACTGCAATTGCAGCTCAAGTGTTTGTCCGTCCGTCGGTGGCGACAGTTGGGCCCACCCACTGGGCGCGTTTAAAACATTTCGACAGCTTGTTGGGCCGCGGGCTAGCTCTGAGATTGCCTGAATGGGACTCTGCGACGACATCTTAGTAGCCCAGTGTCGCAACAAAAACCTAAACAATTACACTGCCAAGTCACTGGCTCATTTGGCCAGTCACCAAAGCGGCAGCCAGCCCCCTGCTAACCAAATGGACAGCACTTGCAGTTTTTATTTTATTTGTTGCCTACCCTTACATGGAGCATGACGCATTTGTCTATAGATGTGCTCAGTTAGTACTCTAAATCGTTTACGTAAGATATGTAAGCTCAGAGCTGAAATGCTTTAATAATATTTATATATTATATAGTTATAATAGTTCTATATATACAATACTATTATAATAATTCTATATATACTAAGTAATTGAAAAACCTATTAAGATTTAGCAAATTCAACTCATTTTTATAATTTATAAATTTTTAATTGATTTTGCCATTCAAAAACAAACTTTATTTCCTATATAATGATTCATTAGTTCTCGTTACATAACATAATAATTAATTTTTCAAACATACAAAAGTCCGTCAACTTGTTCGCAAGGGTATCTAAACGTTGGTCTACTCAAATTTGTTTACGTTTATCTACTTTTTTTTGCTCTTTGCAGCACATGGTTGACTCGTGTTCATGCAACTTTTGTCATTCCCACTTGGCCAATCTTGGACGGGTAATTTGATATTGAAAGCGTGCCAAGCAGCAGAAACAGCAGCAGCGGCAGCAATGGCAACAACAAACAATAACAATAACAAATTCAACTAGATGCAGCAAACAGCTGTTCCATTTCGTTTGGCATTTTGTGTGCAGTTGTGGGCGAAAGTTACATTTTTTTTTGCTGTATTTTTTGGCTTTTGTTTTTGTTTTTCGCCAGCAATAAAAGAAATTAGCCTTGTGCTATAGTTAATGTCGAGTGAAAGCGCATAAAATATTACGCACTGATGGAAATGATACCCCAGCACGTGCGACTCGTGTCAGCAATCTATCTATCAGCACCAAGGCGGTGCCAGAGCCAGAGCCAGAGCCAGTCCCATTGCCGGCTACCCCCTAAGGTACTACGATGGGCCCCAACGTCAGCCGGAAATTTGCATGTCTGCGGGGGCTGGGCGCGCAGCGAGTCGACTATTTTTAGATACACGCATTGGGTTAACCGCCATCACGAACCACCCATAGCAAAATCGAAAATAAACTACAAAGCGAACTAGAAATTGTAAACAAAGCAGAGCGAATGCCAGCAAATGAACTGCCAAATTTGTGCGTCTGTCTGGCTGCCAATATGAAAAGTCAATTGGGTTAAAGCCATGGCCGGCAGCTGACAGCCGAATCGAGGCGAGAGCAATTAGCTCTCGACTAATGGGCTCCCCGTGCCCTGGCGACCCACAGCGGTGCTGATGTCATCGCAGCGTTTGTTTTTCTCTCGCATCTCGATTATGCAAATGTCAACTCACCTTCGTAGGCACAATCGACCACGTCGTTGCCCAGATCGCTGTACACCTGCTCCTGGGTGGCGAAATGCGAGTCCTCGGCATCGAATGACCAGTACGAATAGTCAAAGGTGAAGTCGTGAAAGGCCTCGCGACCCGCGTCGCGTATCGACTGCAAGCGCGGCTTCAGCAGGCGTGTCTTCTTGCCCTCCATCTCCACAATCAGCTGTGCGTCCATATCATTCTCGCTGTAATGAAGAGCAGAGGAATAACATTTCAATAAATGGTAAGTGACCTTGGTTCCATACCAATAAAAGCAACTATAAATAACCCTGTTAACAGTAAAAGCAACCGACGTCACACAACTGATTCGATTTGTTGTCATTTGATTTTCTCATTAGTTTTCTCCTCTCGCCACCAATTCGAGCTGACCCATCTATAATTATTGATTTATTTATAAACCTAGTGCATGATCTGTGAGTGGCGTATGACGCGATGCGATGGCAGCTGAATAAAATAATGGCCCTGCCATATGCAGGTTTCGAGCAAATAGTCAGATGATTTTTTAGTCGGCCAATTACAAAAACGATTCCGGTTTTTGTTAACTGAAAACTGAAAAACTTGAATCATTAAGGAAAAGACGTTGACCAGCGGCCAGCGGTCACATAGAACATTTGCAGCAGCAGCAACCGGTTCACAACGACATCATCATTGTCATTATTATCATCATCATCATCGTCAGCATGTTAGTGGAGGCTACACCCACCGCAGTTGCATGTGCCAACGGCATCAACAAACAAACAAATGCCACCAATTTCAAAGACTTGCCACTATGACTCAGTCAATGGCCCCGCATAAAGACAGACGCTGCTACGAGCATTTTATTATGCCACACACTAGCTTAGGGTATTTCAATCATGTCTCTGGGTGTGTGTGAAAACAGAAAGAGGGCATTACGAGGCACAATTCAACATTGAGTATTTACTTTACGTTTGAAGAGTTTATAGGAGCATAAACAAAATAAATGAAAATATAACAGTTTAAAAATATAAAAATTTTATAAGAAAATATAAGAAAATAAAATATATAATAAGAGCAAAAAGTGTTTTAGATACTAAATTAAACTAGATATAAGTGTTAATATTATTATTTTTATACTCTGTTTCCAAAGGGCAAAATAATAGATTGTTTTTTTATTTTTAATATATTAATAATATAATTGTATATTCTACTGTTGATCGTTGCTCCTATAGTTAATTTTAAAATTAAATTTGAACACAGCAATTAATATTAAAAAAAATAAATGATTAAATAAATAAAATAAAAATACAAAAAAATAAAAATTTATATAATATAATATATAACTGAAAATATGTATATATTATATAAAGAAAGTCATATAAATATTAATAAATTTTATTTTATTATATTATTATATTTTATTTTGTTGCCTGCAAGTGTATGCATTAGTTGGCTTTACGCATCTAACTGTTCCATGTCGCTTTATAGTTCTATCTATTTTTTTTTCTCTTTATATCTACACGCGTCTTGTCCCCATTTAAAGCTCAATTTTAGGTCGTTCCTCTTTTTGTTATGGGCGCACTGCTCATTGCTCATTGCTCATTGCTCATTGCTCTAGCCGCTTTGTTGGTGGCATGTTTACGCTCCACATTCACATTCACATTCACATTCAGCTGCAGCCTGTGAGTGGTTCTCTGCTCAATGCAGTCGAGTGGTTTTAATTCTTTAATCTGTTCGTTGTTTTGCTGTCGAGCGCTCTGAGGCGGTTTATTGCGCATTCTCCTGCGCTTTATCTGACTCTGATTTGTTCCACAAGCTGTGGACTTCTCCGTCTCTCTTGATTATGACCAAACATTTCTGACTCATGACACCAAAAATGATATATACATACACGAATAAATCGCAAATAAGCTTTATAATGAATATGGAAGTTGTTTGATTTGCACTTGCGTGCAAAATGTATTCAACATTTCATGCATAATACCTCTAAAGTTCGTCTGTGTGTGTGTGTGAGTTGTAATACTCACGAAATTTCGATACAATTTAAGAGATGCATACCTATGTATATAAACACACTCACATTCACACAAACACCCCATACACCTATCTATACGTCCTCACATACAAACATATTTATTTAATAGACAATTACATTTGGCTTGTTTTTCGCTCAAGCGAAGCGCTCTTCCATGACTACAGTGCGCGAAAAAACCAGGTCAAAACCAAATTCCAACTGGAACTAATAATTTATTTTAGCACTTAGATAACAAATAAATATTTTACAACTCCGCTCCAAACATGCAACCATATAAAATGTTTGACTTTACATTCTTTATTGGCAAATAAAAGTTTACCATAAGCAAACTACAGTGGCCTTTCATAAACAAACTATAGATTTACTATAGTTAAATTATTAGCATTATTATCATTAGCAATTTTTAAACTATTCATAAAAACTCTAAAATAAGTATTGTTCATAAGAAAAAAAGTTAATACTATTGGCAAATTTAACAAATATACGTTGAGTTCTTAGACCTCTACACATACCCGGTCTTCTATACGTCATGCCATATATCGAATGATGTATGTGACAGTAAACATAATGATATGAACAAATGTAATCACGACTACAGAATGTGACTCATTTCCTATCTACTTCAATAGATACTTGAAAAATCGCCAATATTTACTTTTACTTAAGCCCTTAAAATGAATACAAATGGAAATCAACGTAGTGCTTCTGCTCAACTGTAACAGGCGAAAGGAAAGGGGCGTGGTATATATTTTTCTGACTACATATTTTACTGATCAGTCTTAGTCGTGGAGTTCATTGGACTTCTGTAGCACGTGCTAATAAAATTTGTTTCAATTGATCGATAACTTTTCTGGTTTTCCAATAATCGATTATGGATTGTTTACAATATTTTATAGATTTCTAACTTAACTATACTCAATATATTGGTACATTGATAGATTTTTCTAACTTCAATACAAATAAAGTGAAATGAAATACAAGAAAGTTAAGAAAGCAGTAAAGAGGCTAAAAGCTCTCTAGTTCAGCGTATCTTCTAGTCGAACACTCTCGCAGTTGCTTATTTGTTTTTATTTTTGCTTTTCTTTCGTTTTCTTTTATTATTTCCCTTTTCTTGCCCACAAATAAGTAGTACAAATTATTGATTTATAGATCAATCAAACGGCTGATAAGATAGTTAAGGGTTATCAGAAATGTTTGATTGCAATTTGTTTTACTAGAAATGAAATGTTGAGATTTCGATGGTATTATCATTCGCAGTGGCAGTGGTTTTTTATATGAAAAGCAATATTATGGAATAAAAGAATAAATAAAGCATGGAAATTTACAGACTTAATGGAATGTAAGTATATGTATTTTAGTAAGTTTTCATTTTTACTTTTATATTTTATAAAATATTTAATTACGTGGAGAAATATTTGATTAAATTTTACAATATGCTATTCTTTTAAAGTATTGCTCATACTTCTTATGTTCTTAGTTATGTAAAGCCAACAAGTGCGCACACATTTCTCTCTGTGTACAATCAGGTAAAATTTGCAACAATAAAATTTTTGTTTTCACGCTAAACAAATCATCAAATATGCATATTTCCACAAGCTCCGTGTGTGTGTGTGTGTGTGTGTGTGTGTGTGTATTGGTGTAGCCGGTAGTAATTGTTTTACACATGCCTGATGACGTCACTTTATATGCAAATAGGAACGCTAAAGAGCAAAAGTGAACTTCGGAGAGCAGCAAATTTGAGTTGAAACTAAACATTTTGCACACAAAGAAAGTCATGAGAAAAGAAATTAACTCATTTGTTTTCTGTTGTTTTTTTTTTCTTTCTCACTCTTCTTAATCGAAGCCGAGCGTATGAGATGAATGACATCATTAGGGTTTCAGCTTTGTTGCTTTGTGTGCTGCCTCGAAGCCAAAAAATCTTTGCGCTTCATGAACGTCTAAGCCAACTAAATGTGCCACAAGCAATGAGCGCGTCCAAATGGACAAGATAATCATACACACACAGACACACAAAGGCACACACACACGCATGGTAAATATGTTTAATGTGGTTTTAAGTAGCCGTTGGGCAAGTTTAGGCCAATGTACTTTGAGAGCGGCTGCTTAATTAGTTGGTCAAAAACAAAAACAGTAGCAAAAGCAAAAATGGAAAAAAACCAAAAAAAAAAAAAAATCAAGCACAATCTGGCAACGTCAGCAACGCAAATATTTCTTTTCTGTTTTTTGTTGCTGATTTGAAACATTTAAACGGGATGCGCAACAGGCCAATCGAGGGGCGTTCACAAATGGCCGCCTTATCAGTTCTAGTTGGAGCTGCGAGTAGGCGAATTCCAATTCGAATGCAAATGGCAAATGGCATACACTTACCGCGAGTTAAAGGGGCGAACCCTTACGGCAACCTTGAGCGACGACATTTCGGTGGTTGCTTTGGCAGCAGCTCTTCTATTTCCTGTTGTTGTTGTTGCTGTTGTTATTCCTTTGCTATGCGCGGCGGCAGCACAGTTATGTTATGCGTGTGGGTGCGAGGGGGATGTACAGTACGGCCCGCCTGTTTGGGCATTCAGCGGAATAGCAACAGCCACGTAATTTTGATTGTATTTGTTTTGCTTTGCCGCACGATTGTTCACAGTGTATTTTGTTACGATATTTCTTGCTTTCCTCTATTCGCTTCTTGTCCATGCGCACATACATATATGTATTTGCGTGTTACTATTGCTCCCGTTGTTGTTGTTCTTGTTGTTGCTGTTGCTGACCTTGTTATTTTGTTTTTGTTTTCGTTGTCGCATGCAGCTCTTCATCTTGCGCGCGACAGTCGGAAACAAGCACTGCACATAACCGTAATTGAAACAATAACTGTGCACAATTTGATTCACTTGCACCTTTCATTGTTTATCTGCGCTGTCCAGAGCAGCAGCAGCACCAGCAGCAGCAGCAGCAGCAGCAAGAGCAGCAGCAATCAACAGTCGCAGCAGCAGCAGCAGCAGCAAAGCCTCTGGCAGTGCGCTCCACTTTGCGTGTGTTGGTGTCTATTTGAGTGTTGTTTTGCTTTGTTTCAAATGCAAATCTTTTTGTCACGATTTAAGCACTGATGAGTAAATTGCATATATTACACATCCAAGCGTGAAAACGCACGACACTAAAATATTGGTTATTTTATTCTTGTTTTTCGTGTGTATTGTGCGCGTTCCGATGTTGTTGCTTATGGCGTCTTCTTCTTACTGTCGCAATGCTACAGTGTTGCACAATGTTACTGTTAGCACAAGTCGCTGTTGTACTCAAAATGGGCATGTTAATGGGTACTGCACTGTTAAAAATGCAGTATTTGTGAATCGCGGTGATATACAAAAAAATACTAAAATATAATAAAATAACTATGGCAAAACGGAAATTTACTAGAGTGAAAAGTTGAAAAAAATATAATTTAAATACACTAGGAACTACAATTAGTGTAAAGACAAATTTAAGCACAGCTTTTGATGGATTTAATTTAATACTATAGTTCAGTATTATATCAAACGGCAACGTTAACGCAAAATTGAGCAACGTAAGCGCCTATGCACTGCTTACGTAGTTGCACTGCTTTGTTGGACGGATGTTCACAATGTAGGTTTCCAATTAGAATTCTTGGCGCTAAAATTGAAAAGCTTTCTTTATATTCAAAGCAGTTAACTACGATTTATTAGTTATTGTATTTAAGTATTAAAAAATTGTATTAATATTGAAATTTATAAATATATCAGTATAATCCAATTCAAGTCTAAATTCTAAATTGGCTTTACTTAGATATTAAGTCGTTTATACTTAATTTCGCTTTCTTTTCTGTACATTGACCGCACGCACACACACACACACACACACCTTGTTGAATGTGTGTGGGCTAATGCTTTTGCAATTGCGAGTGGAGCGCTTAATATGTGACAAAAGACCGGATATATTCAATTCTGGGACCGTGTGCGTAGCATGTGTTGAAAACAAAATGATGAACTAGGAGATATCCTGGAGAACATAATATGGAACTGAATATCAAAATATCACTTATATGAAATGTTGTAAGTATATAAAGGAGAAGCATTCATATTGAGTAACTATATAAAACAAAGAATTAGGTAGAACAAGTTCAAACAAATTTTTCAGAATTTTGGAGATATCTAAATCTTTTCCCCTATATGCACAGTTGGTACAAACAATGTTTCTACACAAAATATAAAAAAAAAATGCAAACAATTTTAATTTTCTACAAGAAACTTATTATATGCATATACCCCTTGCCCGTTGCATGTTTACAGGGTATAGCGACAACAAGGAAAACATTGTGTAAAGTGTGTAAAACGGCGACAAAAAACTGCTTCACTCAAACCGGCTCAGTCGCTTTTCATCAACTACAGCACGACTAGTAAGAGTGCTCTAGTAGGGAGTATACGACCAGACTATGCCCTGTACGCTTTGTAGAATAAGAAACAAAAATGAGTTGTAAGCACATACAACTACATAGATTATGGATAGCTTTTACATCAGCTTCTCAATCTGATAGATCAGGGAGCTCCTTCAGTCTGCTATAAATATTTCCACCAAAACAATATACCCATTTGATACATGTTTAATGAATGGGTGCAGCTCGCGCAGAAGTCCATAGACATCATTCTGTCTCTCTGTATATCAGTTTATCTATCTGTCTCTCTGTCTCTCTGTCCATCTGTCTTTTAAACTCTCATTGATTTCGCTTTCAGTTTTCAGTTTCAGTTTTCAGTTGCATCTCAAACTCTGATCGCAGCAGTTGCCCGAAGCCCCAGCTCCCACTCAGAGTGAGTATAGAAAATTTTATTCGGCTTGTCATCGAAGATCGAGATTCGAACCGAGCCGAGCCGCGCAGACCTCAGCTAAGCAGACTTTCTAAATGCAAATGCTCGATCAGCTGCTTCTGCCCGCTCGCATTCGTAGCTCGTGCACGTCAGCAACGTCATCGCAGTCACGCCCCAAAGCGTCTGCTTAAACTTCCTGACTTCGAGTCAAGCTCTAAGTAATTCAATTTAAATCTGAATAGCATGAGCTGCATAGTAATCGTGCTCAGTGTCCAGTCTTAATATACAGTTTAGCAATCAATGCAAAAGTAAATAGGAAAACAAAAGTTGTTTAAGAAATTTCAGACTATTTCCATTGGGAAATTCTGAAAGAGAGAGCAAGAGAAAGAAATCTTGTATCTGATCAGTGGGAAATATTTAGAGCAAAACTGTTTTAAAACTCTTTAAAATTTGTTTATCATAAACTGAAACATAAACAAAGGCAGTTAATTAATTAATTAAAAATATTTTTTTATTTTTATTTTATTGTAGAAAAGTACAAGAGGCAGACGCAGCTATAGTTAGAACACTTAAATTAAATTATTTAAATATATAAATTAAAATTTGTTATGAATTTATTAATAGGCATTTAGCTTTACGAATTGAACTTAAAGGCAGAGAATTTCGACTTAGGTCTTAAAACAAAGAAACAATTTATTTTTTTGCAGAAACATAATATTAAAGAACTTTATTTTCGAGCAATTTAACTAATGATAAAATTAAAAACTTAAATTACAATTAAAATTATTATTATTTGTCTTTGTTATACAATATTTTTCTTTATTATATGAGAAACTTTAAATATTGCTATAATTAATTATTGCGTATATATGTATAAACACATCTTAAAGTCCATTAATTTGTTGCTTTATTTTATTTAATTGCTCAAAACATTGTTAAATATTTCAAGAATTTCCACAATGTGGATCTGAAGAACTTAATTTTCAAGTAGTTTAACTAAGCATTTTATTTATTTTATTAATTTTTAAGCAATTAGTAAATATATTGTTTATATAATATGTAGTTTATTATATGAGGAACTTAAATTATTATATTATATATATATTCAATTATTACTATTATACTTAGTTATTGTCTTTATATATACATACATTCCTATCACAAAGTTCACTACTTTTTCTATTTATTTTATTTGTTTTTGAAGCTCGAACCTAATTCAACATGCCCTCAGATAGTGTATAATAAAAACCTATTGAAAACATTAAAAAAAAAGCTTGGCTAAAACTAGAAGAGCGAAGCGCCTAGGCAATTGCTGATCGGGTACTCATAAAGCTGAAAGGTATTTGAGGTAACAACAAATAAAAGCTTTGCAGTCGGGCGCAACTGATTGCATAATACTTGTTCACGTTCCAAAAATATATCTAGTTTTATTATAAAATCAATATTTTTGATTCGGCACGTAGTAACACGTTCAACTGCAGTTGAGAGAGGAGCTCTGCAGTCATAAAAAGAAACTAGGTGATTCTAGCGCTTAAAATTGTTTCTATTTTCTATTAGCTACGCTCTTGGATATATCATACAAATATATATATATCAAAGTCAGCATAACTAATAGAATTTATATATAAACAAAGGAAAAAGAAAGTAGTTCTAGCTGTGTAACACCATATCCAATAGATCTTAACTCTTTATAAAGGGAGCGAGAGGTTAGAAATCGAATTTCTATATACAAAACTAATATGCTCTTATCACGTTGTGAGCGGGTATTAAAAGTTTGTTTAGGTTTTTAGTATTTGAATTTACATTTAAAGTGTTTTTAACCAACTATAAAAGTTTAATTGATTTCCTTAACTGGGTTGCTTGTGAAATCTATGAGGGGATTTGAATAGACTGACTATATATGATATATATATATATGATATTTTTGAGACCTTCCTAATAGCTCTTCTACAGTTCACTAGACTCTAAGTCCAGCTATTGTATGCATATAGTTCAGCATATCAGCTCTGTAATAAGTTTTAGTTATTTTCAATCAGCCGAGAGTTCAGATGAGCGACTTGGGCATTGACCATGGCCAGCCATTAGCACTTCCCAGTTGTGTGCGAACCTTAATAGGCTTTAGGGAAGTACTTACTTGAGTTGCACTGTTATGCTGAGTGTGAGACGAGCTGTGCTGTATGCTGTATGCTGTTTGCTGTTCGCTGTTTGTCGAGTGCAAATTAACGCATCTAACAGATACACATAACAAGCGACAAGTGACTGCCCAGTCGCCAAGCCAAGTTGAACGAGGCCCAGTCAAGTGTAGCTCCAGCTCCACTCGGCTCTCACAATGAGCTAATCAAAGCGACACTAGAACGTCACGGATGCCCCCAATTAGTGACCAATCCAGGCACGCATGCCATCCACAATAAGCACTAAGCGATCAATTGCTCAAATTGCGTCTCCAGAGGCTCCGGCTCTGCTTGGCATGCCAAGCAGGCCCAGCAGATAGATAGGCAGCAGATCGCCCGATTAGTCAGACAACGGGCAACAGACAACGAACAATCGATACGATCTGCCGACTCTCAGACTGGCTGTAGCTCTATGCATATATAGTTTCCGTTCGCCTCGACACTTGCTCAGTTGTCGTTCAGCAGTCGCGCTGACAGCTTCAAAAAAACTGTCCAAAACTAATTATCTGACAAGCCACAGCAGAGCCCAAACTAACTAGTTAATCAATTTTATAGTAAGTGAATTTGAAATCTTGTTAACGAGCTGAAATTACTTTAATGAAAAATGATGAATTAAGCGCTAAGGCAAATGTGATAAGTGTAACTGTGACTGAATCGAATCTGTACTTTAAGTCAGTGTGATTTAGAATGTATACATATATGTATGATAAAAGTAAAATTTAAATTAATGTGAAAACGCGCAGTCTTTTAAGCTTGACCTTGGACATTTATATATATTTATACTTAATATAAGTTTTACTCACAACTGTCTGCATAAGTTTTTTTTACAAGTGTCAAAAAGATAAAATATGGAATACATATTATATTTTTAATAGTTTGTATCATGCCGCAGCTATAAATTCATATTTTGTCTTTAGTAATGTTAAAAGTTTTTGTTGCGGAACATTTTGATTTGATGTTAGAATAATTTTAAGTGTCGAGCGCAAAAAAATCTGAAATATTTTCGATCCATATATAGTTTTTACAACTAATATTATTTTTTAAGATATTTTTTATTGGTTACAATAAATAGTTTTTTGTTTTGTTTTTATATCAAATTATAATAATTTAAATGAATAGTCATAATGATCAGCGAAAAACAAGTTGTTAAATTAAGATACGTATCTTTCGTCAGCCTTTTTACTGCAGCGTCACTAAAGTATCTTTGAGATGCTGTCAACATTTACAGCAAATTGTCGAGACTGTTAATTTTATTTACAAAGTCTACCTTTTTCTATTTTGTATATATCATATTTGTTTAGTACGGAAATAATTGCTTTTTAATTATTAAATGCATATTTGTATGCAAATTTAGGTCGTCTACTACACTGGCTTCAAAGTATCTTTAAGATATTTTGTAATATGCAGTTAACTTTTTAAGTACTATTTATTGTGCAACAATTTTGCTGTAGTCTTCCAGTTTATTTACTCCAGTGCCATCAAAGTATCTTTAAGATACCTTTTTAGTTTTCTTACTGCACTGCCATTGTTGTATCTCAAAGATACTTGCACATTTCGCCGCTGCCTCCACTCAATTGCACAGTCTTTAAAGCTCAAGTCAAGGTCGATCTTTCGTTAGTAGCGCAAACATTGAACCGGTTTTGACTTGGACTTTTGCTTGTTTTTTTATTTTTTGACTGAGCCAAGCTTTTGGCCAGGTCCAAAGTAGTAGTTGCACATCAATCAGCAAGCTGTGCAAATCGTTCGCACTCGTTTACTAACATTTTTTATCTTCATCAAACAGTCGCTACCCACATTTGGCAAAATGAAGTTGAACTCTGCATTGATTCTGTTGGGCGCCGCACTCCTCAGTCTTGCCGCTGCCACCGATGTGAGGCCATGCCCGAAATGTAAGTAGAATCGGTTAAAGTACAACTGTAAACAGTTTTAACTCATTCACCTCCTCAACCAGCCAAAGCACGTGCTCTGGGCGCCAATGATGTAACCATTTCGAACTGCCCCAAGAACAAGTGCATACTGAAGCGCAACTCGGAGGCCAGCATCACGATGAAGATCACGCCGGAGCGTGACTTCGCCGAGCTCACCTCCGACATACAGGGCATCATTCTGGACGTGCCGCTGCCGTTTCCCGGCTACTACGGCACCAGCGCCTGCCCGCACATATACGACGCCTCTGGCGAGAACAAGGTCGGCTGCCCGCTGAAGGCCGGCGAGACGTATACGTACAAGAACAGCTTCAAGATACTGCCCGTCTATCCGACGGTCAGTCTAGAGATCCATTGGGGCCTCGGCGACAAGGAGGGCGACGCCGCCTGCTTCCAGATACCCGCCAAAATCAAGGCTTAGACACGGAGATCACATTGCTTTGCACTTTAGCTCATAAGTTTTATTTGTTACTATTAAAACGTGTTGTATGTATAGATAATAGTTACTTTCGGTTAAGTACAATTTAATTTGATTATGAATTTGAATTCGGAATTCGGAACTCTGAATTCGTATATTTGATATATATTCAAAAACATTTGTATATTTGATCTGGGCAATATTGCGGCATCCAGCCAATGACGCAATATTGTGCTTGCAACACACATAGAGAAATGGAAGAAAAACAAGAAATATGCATATACTAGTGTGGTTATAATAATAATAATAATAATATTAATAATATTGTTATTAAAAGAACAAGTAATTGAAAACAAAAGCTTAAAACGTTTTTATCATTTACATTTAATTTTGCTTAATAATACAATAGATCTTTCGCATTTATCTTTTATCTTTTATCTGTTGCCTGCTGGCCGACGCGTCGTATGCGCGATTCGCGTGCAGAGATCTCAAAGCCGCGATCTTTTGCCATTGCAAATATTTATTATTATTATTTTTTTAATTTTTTTAAATTTTTTAATTGGGGCGCAGCATGCAAAGATCACTCATCTGATGGAATAAATATCGTTTAATTGTTGTTGCTTAACTTCAGCTCATTTTGTTTATGCGTGTGTCTGTGTGCGGGTGTGTGTGTATCTGTGTGTATCTGTGTGTGTATCTATGTGTGTATCTGTGTTTCGTATACATATATTTCTCATTGTTCGGTCAACGTTCACTTTGCAAGTTCATAAAAGTCGGCAAGTGGCAGCTGCTGTTGCTGCTGCTGCTGCTGCTCCGCCTCGGCCAATGCCTGCTGCAACTTGCGCCAGCTCTCGGCTGCGTCGCTTGCATCAAACTGCCGTTGCATTTGACGCAGTTGATAGCGATGCTGCCGCAGCAGCTGCCTCCATTTCAACTCATTGCGTTCAGCTGCGCTCGAATCGCTCGTCGATGGCGCCAAAGCAGACGCAACTTGGGGCATATTGTAGTTCTTCATGTTGTTGTTGTTGTTGTTGCTGCTGTCGTCATCAATAGAGTTCACATTGTTGTTGTTGTTGTTGAAGAGCTGTTCAGCTAGGTTGTCGACCAAAGGTGTTGGCTGTGCATGAGTTCAAAGAAAGAAAAAAATATTGATAAGTAAAAATAGTTTTGATAGGACCTATTCGGCAGAGTTAGGATAGAAGCCTATATCATCTGAATACAAATTAGGTTGTGTTCGGATTCAAATAGCTTATATTATCAAATTAAAGTTG
This sequence comes from Drosophila meridionalis, assembly GCA_035045145.1. NCBI lineage: Eukaryota > Metazoa > Arthropoda > Insecta > Diptera > Drosophilidae > Drosophila > Drosophila meridionalis. Next base: position 5,208,181 of record JAWNPG010000020.1, on the reverse strand, counting down.
ATTTAAAAAAAATATATATATATTATTTAAAAGAAATTTGTGTAGGTCATGAAGAGGCTAAGTCTAAGATTCCATGTCTCAAGTTCCAATGGACGTTACGTTAGGGACTTGTATAAAGATAGATAGACAGACGGCTGTAAGGCACCTCTATGGCTCAGTCTAATAACTTGTTTATGCTGATCAAGAAAATATAAGTTTATAAATATATACTTAAAGAAGATATGATCTTTAAAAGGTTATCTATCTCTTCTTCTGTCAGTTAAAATTATTTGAAACAAATAAAAATAAGATAAAATAAAATAAAATAAATTTCCATTTTTTAATAGGTATAAAAAGTTTAATGTGTTAAGCAGATTTCGCAAAGTAATATTATTTAAATAAGTTCTACTTATAGACGTTAAAGGCCCATTAGATATATGAAATAGAAGTATATAAAACAAAACTTGAGTCAACTTGCACACATAAAGTTTCATAATTATAAAGTAAAATAAATTAATCTGAGATATGTTGTATAGCTTTTATAATTGTATAATGTATTTATTTGCAAAAATTTCTATAATATGATAATTGAAATTCATGTTGATTGTCGTTAATTGTTTTTGTTTTTTTGAGACCCGCGCAGCCATAAACAAACGTTTCCCGTGCCAATTAATATCACAATTGACACGCAGTCAAATTGCGCCATTTCAACTGGGTTATTTAGCTATAAATCTAACTGAGGCTAATGCTGTTGGATAAGATTAGCTTGATAATGGTGCTTTATGGTGCTTGGCTTAGCATTTGCCATATCATCGGAATGTAGGGGGAGGGGGGACTCACCTGCTTAGCTGCAATTGCTGCCCTGCTGCCCGACCGCTTGCCATGAGCTGTGCCAATGAGAGAGAGATATAGGAAGTCAGACGATTCGCTTTATAGCTACACATCAACAGTGACTTTACAACTTACCGCCCCAGCACGAGTGTCCAAATTCCAAGCAGGAGCCTGCAAAGAGTAGAAAAAAAAGAAAATAACATTTACTTAATAAATCATCATCATTCTCACAAGCAGCTGAAGAGTTAAGCTACGCATAGGAGTAAATTATGACGGAGCGCCGCGAACGGCCCCCCACGAGCGCCCGCTGAGTTGCACTGATCACAGCAGCCCGCCGGGAGTGGGCTATGTAGGCGTGGCAGCTGGCTTAAAAAGTTCAGAACTGGCGAGAAGTTGCTGTTGATGTGGCTGCGGAGGTCTGTATCTATTTTACTTACATTCTGTAATGTGTTTACCCTTTAGGCAAGGTATTTGTATGCAAAAGATAGTACAGACAACATAGAATGCAGTACAGTGTCTGAGAAATATATGTGCACATCTTTAACAATAATTTTAATTTGTTCTTAATATTAGTTTTTATATAATACTTGTTCTGTTTTTTAAATTAGTTAAAAGTTTTGGCATTGTCTTTTAAAAAGTTAAAAAAGACAAACCCTTCAGAGCTTTACATATATTATTAACCGATTACTGTATATAATATATACATATATATATGTATATTCATATTATGTAATTTATCATTCCATGCCTAGTTTATTCTCATGTGCTTAGCTAAGGCCCTAACTAATAGCTATCATAAATAAATTATACTTTTTTTTTAAATTTAATTGCTATTAATAAAGAAATTGGCTTAGATCAGAAAATAAATTGTATTTTTCTATGCAAATTCTATCAATTTATAAAGCTCTTTTATCAATCCACGTCTTTCTCAACTAATCTCAATCTATATTTCTTAAAAATTCACGTAAAATCAGGCAAATCATATAGCTACCATATCAGTACATAACATTCTCATAACTAAAGACCCGTCTAAGGGTATCTTGTCTTCGTCTTCCGCGCAGTACAGTAAAACTCCATTGTGATGGCCATGGTTGCCTATGGTTGCTTTTTATATAATGCCGCGACCTGTGATAAATTTCGTCCATTACAAAGTCATATGTTATAGCGCGTAATAAGCATGCACCTGGGTAATGTGTTGCTGAAAGCAGCTCTCAGCTGGCGTGAAGTGCGTGTTAAGGCTAAAACTAGAGGCAGAGAGGGAGAAAGAGGGGGAGAGGGGGAGAGTGAGCCAGGGCAGAGCTGTTATGCAGCTCGACGTGGGGGAAGGACTATTATGCACTGTCCTTGATGCTGCAGCTCATTGTGTGGCCAAAAACTAATCGCACAAATGGATAGCCACGTTGGCAAGTCCACACAAAAGACTTTGGCTTGGCTCACATGTCGCACAATGAGGCGTCAAAGAGTCAACATAAGAGCAGCTGGGACACTTGGATAAGTTTACGCAATTCACTGAAGGAGCCGCAGGAGCAGTATTTCCTGGCAACAGAGCAGCGCAGCTGGGCCGCCCGTTCGTAAGAGTCCTTTGCATAAGCTATTCCTGGCCGGTGCCAGGCATATTGATAACGAAAATTAAACTTTGACTGGCCCCAATGAGCCGTCCATCATGCCATGAGCCATGAGCCATGAGCCGTTGGATGACTCTATCTATGACGCCCCATTTAGCTGTTGCCAACGCCTGCTGCAGTCGCCATATGTCAGATGTGTAATCATTTGTCAATTACTTAAGCCATGGATTAATTGTGGCCGACCGCGCACTGTGCTCACGGCCCATCAGCGATAGCCCTGCTCGGGGATTTGGCTGACGCGTCGGCGTCCAATCGAAGGGCTGTCATTAAATGGCCAGTGAGGACCTCTTTTAAGCGTCTAATTAACGTGGCCAGCCACTTGGTCAGTTCGCGTTGGCGTTGGCGTTACCGTCGACCCTCTTCATTCCGAGTAATGTCAGCTCTTTCATTTTAATGGCCCCACGTATAATTTAAAAGAGTTACGCCATAGGGCCATAAAGCTACACTTAATTGTCTCGAAATAAATGTGGACATCAAATTATTATTTTTGACAGGGGAATCACTGTATTCCTCTTACAAGGCAGTTAAAAAAAGATTCTAAGCTGTTGCACGAGACAAGCTGTTGAATGAATTGCTTCACTTATGATTTTGCTTTAGATAAAACTGAAGTCTTAATAAATAAAAGTTACGTATCTTATTCTTGGCACTATGAAGATTTTTTTTAGAATTTATAATTAAATTTATTTGCCTTTCTTAAAGGGATTATTTAAAAAAAAAATAATATGTTTATTATATAAATGTTTTAATAATAAAAGAAAAACTTAATATATTTATTATATAAGTATTTAAATAATGGAATTCAATTCAAATCAAAACAATTACAAGAAATTCTTTATTGTTCAAAATTTGCCATTGCATTTGCCATAACTTGTGCTTAGACCCTCTTCTAGTTTCCCCATAAATAAGTAAATATTATATATAATATCTAAAAATCACAAAATTTTAGTCTAGTCTCGTTTTTCGCCCCATTCACACTCTTGAGCAGTAGCTGCCCAATAATATATGCCTTTTCCATTTGATGGATATGCTTGTGCTAATCGCTCACCTAATCTGTCATCCTGAACCTAGCCCAACCCAGCTAGTTTCCATTATCTGGGAGTTAGTTCAAAGGCCAGTGCCGACGCACAATAGCTGCAATCTAAATTGTGGCACAGAGCTGGGGATAAGCATGGGCCGTACTAAGCCACAACCAACTACAACTACAACTACAACTGCAGTGGGCTGCAGGCGGCGGCACAGCTTGAGTGGTTCACACGCCTTTTTTTGTTTGTGCTTCGTCACCTGAAACTAGAGCTAAAGCTATTGCTCTTGTTGTTGCTATTGTTGTTATTTGGCACGCAATTTGGATTAATTTACGACTGCAATTAAAATCGCTGGGGCATTTGCAGGCAATTCGGATACCGTTGCTGTCTGACAACCGACGCAGTTGACGACGTAACGCAAAATTATAACAACTATGCCAGATGGGCGCTCCAACAAATGGGCGTGGCTCGACTTGATCAAAGAGCAACAGGAAAATGTGCATAAAATAGATAATGCGCATTACAATTTGAAAAAAAAGAAGCAAGAGAACCAAATAATATTAGCACCAATATGTGTTAATCAGGTAGTTGCTGGTTCTTTTTTTATGGCCGACAACACACATATTATTGTGGGAAATTCTAAGAAGGCTTTTCCAGTGACGCATGGTCAGCGGTTTTTTTGCATGTTATTGTTATTAAAAGTACAAAATGCTATGGTATGGTAAAGTGTACTAATACTATGGATATGATTACGAGTCTTGAGCTGGAAAATACTTTGATTGGCGTTCACTTGAATTCAGATCTTATTAGACACATCTATCATGGCAATTATAAATCATAAATTATATATTTTAAACAAATTTAATGTTATTCAAAGAGAAGTTTTAGTTTTCCCCATCCTTTTTCTGACCCACATGGAATGAATATATCCAGAGCTGTTAATTTTATCATTTGAATGGAAATTCAAAATGGGTTTTACCTTTTGAAAACCCATTTTGCATATCCATTCAAATGGAAAAATTAACAGCTCTGAATATATCCCTTAACCAGCACCAGCTGCGAGGATAGCATCCAACACAACTCTCTAACAGAACTCTATAATGATACTAAATTCACTTTTCTACTTGTAATTTTAATTTGAGTAGACAGTTACATCATCTAATTTGGTAATTAATTTTATGTTAAGTGATTTTATTTAGAGTAAAAGTAAAATTCAGAAGGCAAAACAACAAAATAATAAAGAATTTCAATAAAATCTAACTGGATTTTAAATTTTTAAAGCATACTTTTAGGCTGACTTTTATTTCAAATTATGACAGTTTAAGAATTTATTTGTATAATAAACTAAATTATTTATTAAATTCAAAAATTTCAATAAAAATATATTTTAAGCTTAGATTTCAAACAAAAACTATTTATCTATATATGAAATTAATTATATGAATCAATCTAACATAATTTAGCTGAGCTTAATACATATGCATATTCAATATATAAATTTATTATTATTATGGATTAGAGTTTATATTATTAACAGCAATATTTAAAAAAAAAAATGTTTAAAACTGTCAAGCGACAATTTCATAACTTTAAAATAATCTGTAATCAATATATATGAGAATTTAAGCAAGCTTGAATTGTGAAATTTTGAACAACAGACCAGAAGATAACTTCATAAAATTAATTTTTATGCATAGATATGGATACGAAAATACACACCAAAATTAATCTATGAATTGTTAGCCCACAGGAAAGTTGTATAATTTAAAAAAAAATAAATAAAATAAAATAATAGTTATAATATTAATATAAATAATAATAATGGTAATTAAATATATAAAAATTAAGTCAATTTCTTTTTTAATGTAACAGATATAAATATCAATTTATGTAATTTTAAATTAGATTTTCTTTGATATTTACTTAAAATTATTTTTTGTGGAATCTCAAATTAGATTACAACAAAAATTATATTTAAATTTATTAATAATATTACAAATAATAACTGTGTCAATTGCTTGTTGTCGAATTTATATATATACAATATTATCATATTTCAATTTATATCAATTTAAATAGAATTTCCCTAGCTACTTTTATCAATTTACCTGTCACAAGCGTGAAGAGAACCAGAAAAACAAAAATAGTCCAACTAAACTTCTGGCAGCACATTTTCCGATCGAAGTGAGCACGTTTTAAACTGTCAAAAGAAATTTGTAAGATTTCAACTGTGGCCCGATGTCAACTTCACTTTCGGTGCACTGGCGATATGAGAACTTTGTGCAACAGTTGCGCTGTGTACGGTGCAGGTGTGAACTGGAATGCGTGTGTTCGAAACACTTTTCGAATTGGCACCAGAATGCGTTAGACGTGCGCCTTTTATAGCTCGACCGGCACACAACATATAATAGAGAGCTGTAACGGCAAAGATAACGGCAGCCAATGCGAGCGACCATACACGAAGCAGATGGGCCGGACGAAGAACGACGATGGCCAAGCCGCCAACGCACGACCAGCGCGAGGCCGCCAATGAGCGTTGCGCCGAGAGGAGAAGCAACAGGCTGACGAGGATACGGGGTCAGAGCTAATATAACGCATACACTCGTACCCAACCAAGAGAAAGGCTTTTATTTTAATGCTCTTTAAAGAAAAAACGCAACCTGAACAATTGTTTATTGTCGTTTCTTAACATAACTGGGTATGTTCGCCTGTGATGACTCTGTTCAAATGTGTTCGAGTGTATTCAGTGTGTATTCAAGTGTACTTTCGTGTGTTCTTCAGTGTATAGCTACCAAATACAACATTTCATCAATCATTTAGTTTCGAACGCAAGGAGGTTTCAAATTGTATCTTATCAGTGTATAGAGTAAAAGTCCCCGATCTGTCTAATATGTTTCTTGAAAAATAGGCTGACATCTTGTTGAATTGTGTTTTGGCTTACTCCAACTTCGCTAGGATGTCGCTCTCGCGGAACAGCACGTATTCGCGCTTGTCATCCATGTCCACCTTGGTACCGCCATATTTCGGCAAGAGCACACGGTCGCCCTCTTTGACGGCCACGGGCAAGTGTCCAGCACCTACGGGATTACGAGCACCGGGTCCCACAGCAACGACGACGCCTTGCATCTCCTTTGGCACGGAATCCTCCGGCAGCAAAATGCCCCCGGCTGTTGTAGTCTTTACCTCTGCGCGAAGTATCAAAATACGATCCAGCATGGGTACAACTTTTTTGATAACGTTTGCCATTCTGCTGGTCCAAACAAAAATAATTCGAAATTAAAAAAAAAAAGAAAAGAAAAGATTTTTAACCAAATTTTTACCTCGTTTTTTTTTTATTTTATAACTTTTTAATTTTTTTTATTTTCAGCCGTTTTCGTCGGATGCCAGAAACAGACTGAGATTTATGTGTTTTATGGTTTGTAAGGTCCATTTCAATTTCAAATTTTTGTTAGCCTACTTTGATTTTGGTTCACTCTAAAAAGTGTTCAGCAACGTTCACTTTGCCCTCAATGTATTTGTGTTTCAACAAACTTCAGTAAGTTGCAATTAAATTATATGTGAAACTAGTGTCAGAACTTTCTATGTGTGTGTGTGGGCGTTTGTTTGTGTGAGAGTGTGTGGGTGTATGTGTGTGTGCGTACGTAGTTGTTTTAGGCATCTCATGGTATTTGCGCGTTGTTTTCGTGAAATTCCCACGCTGCATGCGTCAGCGCCACCTGTTGGCGCTACTGCGCACTACGTGCTATGTTTGCGCGCGCAAATGCTCCTGCGTATGTGTGCGTGTATATATTTATATGTGTGTGTGTGTGTGTGTGTCTGTTTCTTCTTTGACTTCCCGTCTAAATGATTGGGATGAAGTCGGTGCTTTTTGTACTTCCAACTGTTATTGCTGACAACTTTTTGCTAGGATTTTGCTTTTTTGTTCCCGAATTGCTCGTAAATCAAACAATTTCACACTTTCTACGTCATTTTGCCGGCGGCCATGTGTATCAGTGGGTGTGTCTATCTATGTGCGCCCGTTGGCAGTTGATGTCTCTGTATGTGTGCGAGTGCGGATCATTTGCTCTTGCTGTTCGTTTTTCCTATTGGCTCGATGTTATTTGTTGGTTTAATGTGACGTACGTTAAAGATATAGGAATATTTCATGGGTATATTAACTATTGCTTGGAGCTTGTGACGTTAACGATAATAATTTATCAGAGTTGTTTGATTTAATCAGTTTATATACACGAATTTAGATTAGACTTTTTTAAAGTTAGAATAGTCATTTTTCTTTTATCTTGAATTGCCTTAAACTTACTGAGATATAGGATGCCGCATCATTAATCATTTATTAAAGATATGAAAAAACATTTTCTGCCAACTCACATTTCTTTGGATTCTGAAAAACCATCAGTAATAAGGATATTGAAAACAAATTATAAAAAAAAACTATCATATAGTATTTGTATTATATTTAGTTTTATTAGGTAGATTCTTAACATAAAGTTTATTTAAATGTAAAGGAGAAAATGTCCTTTGATTAATAGAGCATAAGAATCCAAATTATCCTAAATACAATATATACAATATGTGTATATTATTTCGTTATTTTGAATAAATAAATAAATATAAAATAAATTAATTAATGAATTAAAAAACTATATATATAAAAAATTAAGACTGAACAAATTATTTTTTCTTTTCAAATGTTTCATAAGAACAATGACCCCTAACAAATAAACTTCTGCAGCTAATTTTATAGACCCTGCATAAGATACTTCTGCAAATTCATATAACGAACATACAGAACAGAAAATAGAACAAACTCAGTTACAGAATTTAAAAGTTCTAAGCCGATCTAGCTTTGTATAACTATTCGCCCATATACTTTGTCATCTCTCTGTTAATAACAAGCCTAAAATAATGAAAATTAAGTTTAATACATTTTTATAAATATTTTGTTTAAACTTGCCAGATATTGTATAAAAATATGTTTATTGTTTTCAATTTTTACTAATAAATTAAACAGTGTACAAAAGCCATTTCTTTATTGGTTTCCAAAAAATATTTAGTATTTATTGTTTATTTTATTGTGAGCGTGTTTTTGTATATATAATAAATAAATTATGAAGCTTAGCTCAATTAGCTTAATTATGAAGGATTGCTGTGTTGACTACAGTAACTGAAGATATGGAAGATATAGATTGTGCAAATAAAACAATAGAAATAATATCATAACTCAAGAGTATTCAAAGAGCTTTACACCGAAATATATTGATTTGCATTATTTGCTCTTGTTTTTTGGATTTATGTCTATGCGCCTGGGTTAATTCCACTTCGTTGCAACGAAAACATGACGCACTTGAAGAGTGTTTATGGCCAACTGACTGTGAATGTATTGTTGAAGAAGTCGATGGCTGAATTGGAGACAATCATACAATTACAATGATATTTGACTAGTCCATTTGCTTGATTGCATTTTCATAAGAAATGCACCTTTGAGTGCCTGAGCAATAATATTACGCATTCGCCTCGTTGACAGTCACCCGCAAATGCAGTCCGTGACCCTGGGCCGATTATAATCGCATGGTGGATGGGACATGATTAACATATTATTTATTTATGCGCACAGCAAACGCATTTCCATTTCCATTTGCCTGCAAGCCAAATCGATAAAAACAAATTTTGTTTACGCGCATTGCGATGTAACCAATCCTAAAAAACTATATATATATATATATATTTTCCATCCATCTCTCCATCTCTAGCATAACTAAAATGGGCAAACCAACGAAGCCATAGAAATTTTCCAAAGAAAGAAATAATTAGGTTTGCTACGTATTTAGTTTTTATTATGTTTTTTCCATTCACATCAAATATATATGATATATAATTCAATTCGTGCACTTCTTAAAGCTGTGTCCTCAATATCAATTAAAGTTCTCTTCAGCTTTCACATTGTTTACTTTCCGGTAGAAGAAACATTTGATATTTTTTAAAAATAAATCAACTTTTTGCCCACAACTAATCGCTCAGCATAATGACAGCTCGTACTATTTACACTTCCCAAATAAAGTTTGGAAAAAGTTCTAATAAAATATTTCAAAAGTTGAAGTAGAAAAACGATTTTTATTTCAATTCAATTCGAGAATTCTTTTGTAAAATACTTTAATAATTTCTCATTTGAACTTTTAGACGAATTTTATTACATATAATCGAATAATATAGTTATATATAACTCTCTTTATATATTCGTAAATATATATTCATTTGATTTATTTATCAAGTTTATATTAAAGAAAAGATTAGTATTGTATTCCGTTTGTAGTATATTTAATACATTGTATTGTAATATATGACTTTATAATAATATTCAGTATAGTATATAGTTTTATAATATATAATACAGTGAATTCTTGTACACTTAGAAATACGACAAATACATCCAATTCACTTTAGAAATGGATTACTTTAACAAGAGTCTCTTTTATTTCGTTTACTTTTTAGTTTATCTTGTTTATATATATATATATTTAATAATAACGACTAGTTAGTTCAGCTTATCATTGAATGTTTAAAATATAAAACAAAAATACTTGCAGCATTGTCTGAACCTTCAACTAATATTAAATGCGTATTATTATAAAACATTTTAAACTGAAATAATTATATATATTAGCAGATAAACTAGAATAAGAAACAAACTAAAACTTGTACTAAACGCTTTGGTAGCTGTTGGTAAACAAATTAGCTAAAAGTTTATATAAAAAGTAAAGTGGCTTATTTAGAAAAAAAAAATAGTATAAATTATAATAAGTTAACACTAGAAGTAGACAGAAAAACGATAAATAAATATCGATAAAGGAATTCACTATAATTAGCAGTGCATTGTGCATTGCAAATTACGAAACTAGTTGCGACCTTGCCTGCAGCGGGCGTTCATTTAGAGCTATCTAAAAGCGCGACAGAGGTAGAGAGAGAAAGAGAATGAAAGAGAAAGAGAGAGGAAAAGAGAGAGAGAGCGAGAGATGTGGGGAGAGGAAATCATATAAACAATTGATGTTGTATTGCGTAATTTTAAGTAATATTACTCATACGATCGGTGTTACAGACCTGCATTAGCGTGTGCTTCGACTCTGTGGAATCTCGCTGCGTTTGCGACGACGAGTTGAGAGTTGTGGTGCGCCGCAAGCGTCGCGACTCCGGCTGATTTCGTGAGTTCAACGAGCCCTTCGAGTACTTTTTGCCCAGCAGCACAGCCTGCAGCAGGTGATTCAGTCAAAAGCAAATATATGTACAAAATATATAAAAAGATCAAACCTCATAATTAACCACTCACCTTGAAGGCCTCGCGGAACTTGTTGCTCATCAGATTGTAAAGCAGCGGATTGATGCAGGTGGACAGATAGTAGAGCACACCCGATATATACGTCATCACCGTGTAGAGGAGCTCATGCTGATCGTGGAGCTGGGCGCCCCGCGCTGGCGCGTAAATGGCAATCAGACGCTGCGCGTGAAATGGTGCCCAGCACAGAAAGAAACAGATGACGACGGCAACTGCGAAACGAATAGATAAACCGAACAATTGTATGTGTATTTATATTCATAAATGCCATAACGACTGTCACTGGCTTATATCTTCTGCACTCTTTTTTTTCGGGGCCCAATAAACGAGCGCGACTCATAAATGTCGAGCATGCCAAATGACAGACGCTATAAATTGGCCAGTGAATGGCTGATTAAACGTGCTCGCGCAGTGCCCTCCGCTCTCCGCCTTCCGCCCTCTGCCCCATCCCCTTGCTGCTGAGACAGACCAATATAGCCAGAAATTAGATATTTGGCTCACAGCCTGCGGCCATTTTACATAATTGGCTGTCATCAATGCCGCACCACACTCACCCAGCATCCGCAGCACTCGGCGCGTGCCATAATGATTCAGGCGCCCACGCACCGAACTCAACTGCGGTCCCGCACTGTTCGCCAAAGTCGAGCTGGAGCCGGCGTAGCGATAGAGAATCGTATCACTTTGCACCGCCTTCATCTGGGGCTTCTGGCCCCGCAAGCCGCTCTGGCCAAACGCCGCCGTGGATCCGCCTCCAATGACACTCGACCGATACAGATGCAGGCCAATGCACAGATACAGCACCAGTATGATGGACATGGGTGCGAAAAAGAAGATGATGGTGGATAGCTGGAACGAGTGCTGCACTATCACGCGCACCACAACGCACTTGTCGATGCCCCCGTAGCTGTTGATGCCGAACTGTGCGGCCTGCGGGATGGCCGTCAGCACGGCCAGCAGCCAGATGAGAAATATGATGCGGATGGCGCGGCTCAGCTTGCTCATGGCCTGGCCGAGGAAGGGATGGCAAATGGCCATATAGCGTTCCACAGTGAAGGCCGTTATGGTCAATACGGTGGCGTTGGCGGACGTCTCGGCCAGCAGTCCGCGACCGATGCAGAAGTATTCGCCGAATACATACGGATACTTGGACCAAATGAAATACATCTCCTGCGGGACACCCGAGAGCAGCAGCATGAAGTCCGAGATGGCCAGCGAGAAAAGATAGTAGTTGGTGGCCGTGTGCATGGAGCGATTCTTCTTAATCACAATGCAGGTGCTGATGTTGCCCACGACGCCGGTCAGGAAGATGAGGCAGTAGACCACCGTGACGGGTATGACGATGGCCAGGGGATCGCGCTGGGCGCCAAACAGTTGGCTAATTGCTGACGTGTTCTGATTGATGGCAGGTGATTCTGTTGCCGGCGACATGTTTGCTCGAAATTTTCCTTCAACTGTTCGCTTTTTGTTTATATTCATTCAAAATTTCCACTTGCTGGAATGCCGAGAGCCGCTTAACTGCCAATATATCCCCATATGCTAATTATTATAATTCGATGTCACGACTAAGGTAACAGCGCCACAGAACTTAGACCAGCCAATCTCAGCTCAACTCAACTCAGCTCAGATCAACTCAACTCAACTCGTTTCTTGACTGACACGCAACAGACGACACAAAAGTATATAGCCAGCGAGGTCGCGATCGAATCCAGCTACGTTGCCAAATGCCCGCCCAGCAAATGCTACGCCGGACACTGCGTTCATTTGATTACAACTGGCCAAGCAGCGCGTCGCTAGTATATGACATTACTTAAATGCATCGAGCTGGCTGCAGTATGTTGCCTGTATCCGAGTTGCGAACCCGAACCCGAACCGCACGCTAGCGCGCTCTAAACTTATCTGATAAGCAGTGGCGACAATTTCATTCAGATTTCTATCCAGAACGACGACGCGTCGCTGCTTCTGCTGCTGCTGCTGTCGCTGCTTCTGTCTGCGTCTCTGCCTCAGCCAGTGCTGGTCGACATGTGCATATTTGTAAGTGCCTCGGTCTGTGCCTGGCTTTGTTTGTGTTTTGGCCACAATTTCTCACAGTCGCAAAAAACTACGCCAACTGCCCACCCACACCCCGATGCCAACACAAACAAGAGCAGCAATAAGAAACCCCACGATGACGGCTGGCAAAAAGTTTCATTCGTTGCGTTTTGTCAGTGCCAGATCTGTGCTCCGCTCCACATAGCTGACGAGTGACATTTTCTTTGGCCCCCGTCATATATGTATCTCATTCATTTATATTATTTCGTTTAGCGCCACCTTAGCTAACTGAACACCCTACTTCCGTCCCTCCTCCCAGCGGTGTCAAAGTGCGTGCGTTGCTTTCGAAATAGCTGCACACACACACAGGCAATGTTGTGCACACATACATATACGACTACATGGAGGAAGATGGTGGCTGCCACGCGCCTTATCTATGTGTGTGTGCGTTCGTGTGTGAGCTTTAGCAACTATTTGCCAGTGTGCTTTAAAAGCTCTAACGGCAACCAGGTCTTTCTATTCATTTATACACGAGAACTCAACTAACTAGTATATCTTCATATAAATGTACTCAATAGATTTTAGAAAGCGAAAGTTACACTAACTAACAGTACATACACTCTATAATCAAAGATCAAGGTTCCCTACTCATATCAAAGAAAGCTTTCGGATTCGGATTCATTCCGGTTTACTCAACTTTGTTGGTCAGTGTCGTTCAATACTCGTGTGTATTTGATTTATTATATTTAAATTGCTTGCATAAATTTAATTTATACTCTTATTAGCAGCGTATAATGATCTGAATAATATTGAATGTTCAGCCGAAGCCTTTGTTCTAATTCGAAGTCTAGAGTCCAATCCGTATTAACTCAGGCACTCCCCAGTCTCGTGTTCCGTTAACTTACGAATATTTCCGTATTCCAGTTGACTTCTCTGTAATATGTAGCTTCCCTGCTCAGAACTTCTTTTTCTCGCACCCCATCGCAAATCAATCAGCCCAAAAATAAAACAAACAATTTGATATACATATAGACAATTATAAGGAGAGGCAACATCAATTTTATTATGTTATGTGATAAATCGTTTGGTAAGACTTAAGACAAATTAGTATAATTAAAGAGAAATGTGAATACACTTATATATTCTCTATATCGATCGCCAAAGACTTGATCAAATGAAGTCAGTAAATATATCTTTAAACCACTGGACACTTATTCAACCAGCCTTCACCGGGAGCGGGGCCCGGAACTTCGTTCTTCGTTACCTATTCAATAAGCATTTACCAATGCGTTACACAAAAGTTTATATGCGGTTAGTATTAAGGAGTTGGCAAGAACCAATCGTATAATATATGCAATTAACAACACATACGAATTATCTATTGGGTTGCGCATGGCAATAATTATACAGTTGTAGTATATATATATGTATATGTATAAGTATATAATATGTTTGTAAATACTATCAAACTACTATATATGTTTCCTTAAAATGTATTCATTCTACTTTCGCATGTTATATCATACACTTAAGTATGATATGGAACTGTTGAACAAAAAAATAACCTTAAAATAACACTTTCTTAAACCAATTTCATTCTTTTCTTTTCAAACCACAGATCTTTTAGCTGTCAGCAAACAACCTATTCATGACTTTTTCAATATCATTGTAAATTAATTGTAACCACAACTAGTTTGTGCTACATAAATTAGGATAGTTAAAAATTAGTTTTTCTTCTTCTATGAATAACCTTAAGTTCCTAAGTTTAAATTCTATTAGTATATATTTATATAAGTATTTCGAAACTTGTGTAAAATTCAACTGATTTGAATAATCAGATGGCTATTTCTGGCTTGCAAAGTAGGAAATCTTTAGCTCAGCTCGATTTTAACAGAGCTCGATTGATGTACTTTTATGCAACAGGTGCTCATCTCATATACTTATCCAGCATATTTAAAGTCAAATGGAATTTTTTAAGCAATTTAAATTCTATCGAAACATATACGAAAAGTCTTCAATAATAGTTAGGAGCTACAAAATGCTTAGTTCTACCTTTTCTTTTCTCGCTGATCATTGAAATCGTTAAAATTTTACACAAGTTTAAGTTCAAGTAATTAGTATAGAAAGCCTCCTTCTGGATTTGGCATTGTATAATATAAATTCGGATAAATATGTATATAAGTATATATGTATACACATATATATATATATATATATATATATATCTATATATCAATATATATGTATATAAGTATATTAGATTATGGTGCATGTTCGCAATGGGCGGCATTGTTGTACATATAGAATAAATACATCGATAAATCTTTATAACCTTTATGATCGTTATTTTGCTCAATATCTGAATACTTTTGACACTTAGAATATATATTTTAGACATATATAAATATGTATGTATATCTGTTAATAATATAGAATTCACAATAAAACTGTCTTGTTATGAAGCTCGATAAGTTGTTTACTAGTTTTTCCCAATTCTGCTTGGGAATATTACATTTTGTTGTATCACATAACAAAACATTTAGATAGATCCGATAAATATGGAATTTCTTGAAGAATTTTGACTTTTTGAAATGTTCGGTTTCATTCATTTAGAGGTATGTCAGTAGCATGACTTTTTGGCTTGAACTATTGTTATCTTGAGAACCATAGCTGTTATAGGAGTTATTGTTTTTGCATATGTATGTATATATGTTTATATAATATTATCTCGACTAATTTTCGAGCGAATTACAACACTTTCTCTATGTATTTGTATATGTATATACGTATATGATTTCACCCAAAGTTTACGACATTGTAGTGCACACTTTAATATTTAATGAAAAACTTAAACATACAATACATTACTAGGTAACGAACAAAAAAAAAAAACAAGATAAATGATAAGGAAACATGCGTAGAACAATTAAACTAACTAATATTAGAATATAGTATGCATATAAATATAGTAAGTATTAAATAGAATATAGCCAAATTAGACAATGAATTAACATAGATTCGATCATATTCCACAAATCAATTTCAGATAACAATTTCGATTATTTCCGGTTCGTCTTCGTCATCGGTTCCCCACCCGGCGTGGGGATTGTTCTCGTCTAGTCAGTGAACACACCTCTCCTGCTATAGCATAACATGCTTCAATTCTGGCAGCTGTCGCGACAGGATCTTCTGTGCTGCTTCCTGATCGAGTCCATCGATGCTGCAAGCAACCAGCTCTCTCAGATTCCGGCCATGCTTAGCGATATATTTGAAAGCTTGCAGTGTGAGCATCGAGCAGTTGCTTATGGTCAAACTACGCAAACGCTTCAAATTGACCGCGATATAGCCGACCGCATCGTCGTTGATCAGCGAGCAGCTGGCCACGGACAGCTTCTCCAGGGCTGGACAGTTGACACTGAGCGCCGCTATGCCATTGGCCTCCAAGCGATTGCAGTAGTCCAGCGTCAGGTTGAGCAGCTCCGGCAGATGAAGAGCTCGCTTAAGCAGACGATCGGTCAGATTGCGACAGCCTCGGACATTGAGCTCCTGCAAGCCGCGCAAGCGACTGATGGGCGCCGGCTGATTGCCAAAACCTATGAAGCCCATATCGGTTACCTTGATGCAGTGGTCGATCCTAAGCAAGCGCAGCAGGGTCTGGTGGCGGAATATGGTGGAGAGCGTCCGATCGGTGGTTGCCTGGCGACAGTTGTCCAGGCTGAGCTTGCGCAAGTTGGGCAGACGCTCCAGCATTATGCACATGGACGCCTCGTCGATGAAGCACACATCCTCCAGGAAGAGCTCCTGCAGCGTATAGTTTATCTGCGTGGTCAGGCCCTCGACGAGGCCCCTGCCGGTCAGTGCGCGGCAATAGGCCATGGTCAGCGACTCCAGGCAGCCGTTCATCTTACGCAGCGCACCCACGCAGCGCACGTCCAGCTGCACACAGAACATGAGATCGAGCGAGCGCAGAGTTTTGTGCCACTTGTGAGCTATGCAGATGAGCATCTCATTCGTGAGCGAGAGCATGCCAGTTAAATCGAGCTGTTCGAGCTTGCTCGACTCGGGAATCGAGTCCAGAATATCATCGAGGAGCACAAGGTGGCAATTGCCAGAGAGCTTAAGAGTGCGCAGACTGGTCATCTGCTCGAAGGCCGCACACCAGCGCAGAGTTTCGATGCCCGGCGAGCAGCTGAAGAAGAGGTCGACGCACTCCAGGGTCGGCGCGTGATCGTAGAGCACCTGCAGTAGGGCAGTCTCGTTGTTGCGGCGATACTCGAACTGCAGATGACGCAATCGCACTTTGTTCTCGACGCGACGCAGCTGCAGTAGCATCAACAGCTTCAGAGCTGCGTCCAAGCTGACGCCGTCGCACTCGAAGCCGGTCAGATGCATGAATTGCTTCATGTTGATGCCATCGATGGTCATGTTGACGTCATCCAGGAAGCTGGTCGTAACTATCTTCAAGATCTTTAAATTCGGCAGCTTGCCATCCATATTGCGAAAGACTGGCGCATGCCGGACCGCCATTTGCCTCACCTCCGGCCCCACCATCTTCAAGAACTGCGACAACTCTGCACTCTGGGTCAGATCACGTAGCTCCATGTCCTCGAAGCGCAGATATGAAACTCCACGCTCGACGTGCGCCTTCATTGCATTCAGATTCTCTTTGGTAACAATCACCTTGCCCTTAGATGCAAAATACCGTCGATTGACCAATTCGCGACAGCGCCAAGATACCAAACGCAGCTGCTGAAGATCTCTATATGACAAATATGTCATAATCTCGATCCATATGTCATTGGGCAGCTGCTCGATGTGCAACGGCAGACGTTTCCCATCCTCGCTCAATGTCACTAGCGAGCTGCTCGTCCCAGTGGCCGCCTCCATTTCCGGATCCCCCTTGTTCTCCTATAAGAGTTTTTGAGTGGAAATTATTAAAAGTTCAATTAAAGTTGTTTGAATTTAAATCGGACTAGGTTCTGACTATTATCACGATTGGTTATTGATGATGGATACAGTTTTTATATTATCAAAAAGTATGTGTTTGGAATTTATAATTATAATATATTATATATATAATTATAATTATATAATTATATAATATTAAATTTGTAATATAAAACAATTCACTCTTATTATAATAGATAAAAAAGAAAATGTTTTAAAATAAATTAAAATTATTTTGAATATTATATTTTTCTAACAATTGGCTATCTTAGTTGGGTGTGTAGCAGGTCACTTTGCTATAAAAGTCTGAGCTTTATGATAAAAAGTAAGAGTGGTACGAGTGCTTTAGGCACGACTGCTCTGCTCAAAAATACCCTCAACCCAGCGAATAATGCATATGTCAATGTCAATCATTGTACGATTCTTGTATGCATACACAACAAGCAACACATGCACGCACACACCCACACATACACATACACATGCACATGCACAAGCAGGCGCTCTGTTAACTGCGCAGTTAACGCAGCGACTGCGCTTGGGCTGCAGTTTGGACTATAATTTAACGGGAAATTATTTGCTGAAAACTTTTTATTGTAGCTGGACTTTTGTAATCAAACTTTCAGAATGTGATAATAACATTCATATGTTTGCCACAGCACAAGTTGATTTTTCGTTTACAAAGAGTTCAATGTATAAAAATGTATGCTTAATATATTATTTATTATAAACTCATTAGTTGACTTAATGGTTTTTATTGCGCCAATATTTTTTATTATTTTATTTTATTAACGTTGACATTTTTTTCTCTTTGAACATAAGATATGTGTCTGTAATGTATATGTATATATATCTACATATGTATATATACACAAACTGTTGCTGTCTGTTTTTCTATTTCCTAGAATTTGTTGTATAAAATATCAAAAGTTAAATTAAACTAGAATGAAATTAAAACAGACTATTGTCATCAGTTTGCGAATATTAAAAAAAAAATTGCTGCTTATAATATATATCTGTAACAGTTGGCTACCTTAATTCGGCGTGGAGTAGGTCAAGTTGGTATTAACTTTATAACTTTATTTAAAGCTTCGTAAATGATTAAAATATATTAAACAAATATTTATTGTTTGAATTATTCACTTGGATTTTGGATTTTAATTGCGGCACTATTGTTTATTCAGTTAATTCTATTTCCGCTGGAATTTGCTTCCCATTGGAAAATATACATATATAAGTATTAAGCAGCTGCCTACGCAAACTTCACAGCATTCATATATATTTGACGTTTTCGATGAAGGGGTGTTTCTTAACTGTTAATACCAAGGGTTAAAACGCCCACTGACCTCGGTGCAGGTGGGCTGGCCGGGCTGTCCGGGCTGCAGGTCCTAGCTGTTGCTATGCAATGCACCGTCAGCCCGGGCAGAGCTTGGCTTGTTTACCAGCCGAACATCCATGTACTAACATAGTATATGTATAGATACATGAATGCATGTATGCTTCGATTGCGGCTAAACCCACACAACACCCACGCAGATGCAATTGGGAGACTTTTTCAGTGGTTAAAAGGGGGTTGACGCTGCGGCGCCTACACAATTTTCGCTTACCTGGGACTCGGCGGGCCTCTCGAAAAACACAATTCTGCCGCGGTTAATCCTCACCAATCCACTCGTAGTCAAGTTGTTTCCCATCCAGGCAATTTAAGTCTTCGTATTAAGCAATCCAGAAATAATTGTTATCAGCGTCAAATTGCGCATTTATGAATGCGTACTCGAATAAGTCTGTCGCTTGTTAGTCAGGTTTTCCGGCGTCGATTTTCAGTTGAATTTGTTGAATATTTCTCTTTATTTATTATTTTTCTTTCAATTTATTCACTATGTGTTTCATTTGCAGCTCCCAGTTTCCTATGCGACAGCAACCTGCTCACTGCTTGAATCACAAAACCCGAATACCAAGGGGAACAAAAGCCACGCACTGTCCATACAGCTGTGTATCTAATAATGAAAATCAAACTGCCAGATACTTTTGTGCATGCTGATAGATAATTTACCGTGGCAACGCATGCTCGCATGCTCAACTCGCTCTCACCGTGCGCTCTCTTCAAGACACGCCGTCTCGCTCGCACTTAGTCTGTTGCTCCCCGTTCTCAGTCGCGCGGTTCCACTCTGACTTATGCTCAGTTTTTGTTTATGTTTGTTGCTTGTGACCCAGTTCCGAAAAACAAGAAACTTTTATTTTGGGCCGGCAGTGACCTTAGTGGTTGCTTAGGAACGAAAATCTATTCTGTTTGTCAAGTGTGCGGAAGGGCTGGTCTTTGGAATTACAAATACGGCAAATTGAAATGTCTCATATTGAGTGCCGTCAGCCGAGCGGATATTGAATTGCATACCATATACAAATATGTCAGCAGTGCTGTAAGAGCAAGAGTCTGTGTGTGGTAAAACAATAGATGAATATTTCTGAGCGATTTATTTACCAGTTCAATTAGTAAACTTTTTGCTGGGAATGTAATGTTGTTGCTTACAAGGTCTTTATCATCTTTAGTTAAGTCTTTAAGTAAATCTTATGTTTACTTTATTGATAATAAATACTTTAAACATTATATCATCAAAACATTGTTACACTTGTAATCTTATTCAATATTTTTGTACTGTTGTAAATATACAAGTTTCAGTTGGCCTAATGACAAAGTTATGGTCCACGAATCGCAACCAACTTCACGCATTGGGTCTGTGTTGCCAGCTTGTTTAAAACAGAACACTGTAACGGAAAACTTCAATATGAAACTTTCTTGATGTGGCAACCTACAACATAATATATGTAGATTGAAATGATGACATTATATTAACAATCATTTTTAAGCGTTCTATTTACATATATTTATTTTTATTTATATATTTTTATATTAAACTCTTCTTTTTTATCAATAAATCGAGTATAAATACAGTTCTATTAGATAAGTCATTTATTTAAGATATTTACTGCAAACTTAAACAAGCATAATTAAGATTAATAATAATAATTAATATATATTAAGCATATTGCTAATTTTTCTATTTTATTTTTCTATAATTAGTAATGCACATTCGATCCATAGCTAAACCTTTATAGTTAGACCTGAGCAATTCGCACAGAGCCGCCGCAGTCGCCTCTAAGGATGCGTTTGTTTGCCCAGACGCAGCGAGGGACGACGTATGCCGGCCATGGGCGCTGCTGTGGTCAGACGCGGTAGACGGGAATTCACTGGCGGTCCCATATGACGATCCGGACCTTCCGCCACAATAATGTGCTCGGCATGACCCTCTATGGCCGGCAAAGGCGATCCGGGTGACCATTCGGAACTAGAACTGGAGCCCGGTGAATCGGAGCTACATTAAAGTGGGATATTATTAATATTTTATGGATATTGCACATTATTGGATAAGTCACCTAACCTACCCGGCTGTGTATATGGGCGGCAGCTTCTTGTCGTAGCTGCTCGTGCTGGGCGTAACAACTCCTGCGTGTATCTCCTGCTGGTAGAGACCGTAGAGTTCGCGCAGCTCATCCGGCAGCTCCACGTTGCCCTCCTCGATGAGTCGACGCTGGGAGCTAATGATGTCCTCGCACAGCCGCCTCTGCCGCTCGGCGCGCAGCAGCTGCAGATCACGACGTCGCAGCTCTGCCTGACGCGCCAGCCGCTCCGCCTGCAGCGAGACCTTGTCCGCCTCCAGTTCGTGCACGCGGCAGAGCAGCGCGAGCAATTCACGCTCCTCATCGCTTGTAATGCGCTCCGGAAGCTCCTGAAATGGAATGATAATAAAATAAATAAAATGATAATTAATGATAATAAATAATATTGTACTATAAACTATAGTTCGGGCACTTACATCCTCTAGCTTGACGCCCTTCTGGCGGCACTGCTCCAGCTCGTGCTCTGTGTGCTCACGAATTTCCTTATACCGTCGCGTCTCCTTCTCAATAGCCGCCAATTCACCCCACGCATTTTTCAAGGCCACCGAACCCTCGGATTCAATGTCTGCATAAAAGAGTAAAGAAATGGAAATATATATTATATTCTAGATATATTTAATACTTATAGAGTATATATAATTACTATACTCTCGTAAAAGGTATTTATATAAATCTTTAGTATTATTATCATATCACATATTCAATGCTCACCATCTTCGCCGGGTGCATCGTACAGCTTGCCGATGCGTCCCTGCCAATGGGATATAATCATGTGTTGTCGCTCGGCATCCAGTTCCAGGCCCAGCAGATGACTCTCTGCCTCGAGCAGTTTGCGCCGCAGCTTCATCTGCTGTTTGAAGGTCAGCACGATCTGTTCACGCAGGTAACGCAGTTCCGTTTTCCGCTGCTCGTTCTGTTCCTCGCTGGGCGGCTGCTGTGTTACTATTGAAGCGGCCGCAGCGGCCGCACCGCTGCGCGGGCGATCCGTTAGCATCTTGGTGCGTAGGCGGGTGACCTCGTCGCGCAGCTCTGAGACGAGGCTCTGATAGTGTTTGGTGGGAAAGTTCTTGAACTCATCGATGTAGACGGAGCTCTGCAGCTTGGTGGTGATGCTATTGGCGCGGTCCGCATACACCAGCGTGTTCTTGGTCTCATCCCGATGCTTGCTCTCGGGCGCAACGTGGGCTATCATAACTGTCTTGCAGCGACCGCTGAGCGCCTCTTTGAGCAGGCGCGTGAGCTTCGAGTCCCGGTAGTTGACGTATCGAGCGCCGCCAGAGAGTGCATTGATGCAGTTGCCCAGGGCCAGTAGACTGCGATTGATGTGGGCGCCCTCCTGCAAGCGCTTGCCCCGGTTCTTAGTCTTCTTGGCCCGCTCCGAGCCAGCCAGGTCAGTGAGGAAGAGCCTGCCCTGCTTGGTGCCAAGGGGCGTTCGCGTCTGCACTGTAATACTAAGAAGGGCGTGGCTGCGCGATGAGGTCTGGTTGGCCGCTGTTGGCTCCATTGTCCTCGATTTGTTGCCCTTGATGAGCAGGCTGACGACCTCCTTGCGGCTAGATGTGGTGATTTCAGAGAGACCGGCAACTGTGATGCGCTGACCCCGATGATCCTCGCGCAGCTCCAGGGGGCCGCCCGGATTGAGCAAATCCCGTATTAGCTCATTGTAAATTTCCAGATACGATATGGATACCTTGGACGAAATCTCCGGCCCAGCCGCCTCAATGTGCCCAAAAATGTCCTCAATGGCACGCACCATTAGGCCAATGTCCTGACTGCTGACGTCTGCCTCATAGCCTGCTGTTGGACCGCGATCCGCCGTCGAGGGCTTCTTCCGGGGCACAGGCCCGAGCATTGTGTGCGTTTTACCGGAGCCTGTGGCGCCATAGGCAAACACTGCCGCATTGTAGCCATTCAGGACATCCTTGACCAGGGGTGCTGTGGTGGTTTTGTACACCTGCTCCTGGGTGTCGTTCTCTTTGAAGACATGGTCGTACGAGTACTTGCGTGGCCGGCTCTTGCCGCCGTCGTCGTATAGCAGGGAGCCGCCAGAGATGACCTCAATGCAGCGCTCGGTGGCCTCCAGGCTCGGCCGAACACGCACCGCCACCTGGTGGTCAATAGGAATGGACGTAACTTCATTTGCCGTAGGTATTTGGCCTTGGGGTCACTTACCACTAAACGCTCTTCCTGGGCGGGTTGAGCGGTCGCCAGGTGGCGTCCTTGGGAGGATGTGCTGCCGCCACTGCTGCCCGACCAGCTGCTGGCACCAGCGCTAGCCGCCATCTTAGATCAGGCGAGTGTCCTTCACAGGTGCGCCACGTGCCTTTCAAATGCTGATAACCTGAAACAAGGCGGCAACAACAACAAATGCTCACAAATGGTGTCAATTTGTTGTCAACAATCGTAAAACTGTCATTAACTGGGTGTTGCCCAACCTCCCCAGCTCCCGCCCACGCCTTCAACTAGCCAGTCGTAATGGATTGTAAACTTCGGCGCCAAGGTCTTGCCGCCATGAACATGACTTGGCTTAATCGATGTTGTTGGTCGGGTTTGGCAGGTAAAAGTCCCGCGGGTTTTGTTTACGGCTTGGCGTGCGCCATAAATTAAGCCGTGAACTTGAACACCTTCCTTGCAGTTGCGTGTCCTCGCATGTAAATCAACGAGCATTAACTCCTCAAGAGTTCGATGGCAGTTCAAAAAGCCAAAAACTTTCCGGATGACCAGGCTGACCGACAAGGAAGGCGGCATCAAAAGACCTTGGCTCAAAACAATTCCTCAATCATTTCTTAAGATATGTTTTCATATTTACTTATGCCTTCGTTAATATCTTTTAAAAATGAAGTTAGATGTGTTCAGCGTATAAATTTCTAAGTGAATGGAACTAAAAAGGATTTGTGTCACAGCTAAAATTCAGAAAGTTGAATATTTATATTATGAAGTTCGGAAGAATTTGAAAAGGCCCCTAAATTTCTATAAAACATATATTTATGGAAGAATAAAAACAATGATACAAAAAGAAGGAGATTATCCTATAAATTAAGTTAAGAAATTTCGATTTTATAAAAAATAAAAACTATAATGATATGCGGTGCCTGAAATGTGGTTAGCAAGGAAATGTACCTATGTATCAGTAATAAAATAAAAAATGCGAATTATACAAATTTCAGCATTTCCATTCATTATTATTTTTTAGATAATTAAAAACAGATTCTAATCTTAAAAAAAAAAAAAAAACTTTTTTCAGTTCAGGGTCTCTTTTTGATCAATATAAACGAAATAAACTTCAACTAATGAAATTAGTGAACTAATGAACTTAGTCCACTGTAAATTTTTATTTTTAAATTATTATTTGATTATAAAATGACTCCCAATTGATAAGAACGAATATGGTTGGCCAACTAATTTAGTAGTATCTGAATAGGCACATCAAATAATAAATTGTATTTTGCGTTAATTACAAGCCGCAATAAGTGGACCTCGTCAAATTAAATAGTTATCTAGCATGAGTATCTCCATATATACTACAGCCACCCATACCTGCTTTCACTTTAATTGCGACCAACCGATTTTTTCTTTCGGCCATAAAACACTTTTCGTTGACCGTGAATTAATTATAAAGTGTACGCCAGTGTGGTCACTATATGGGCGACAGAATACATAAAATATTTACTGATTTTCAGCCTACAAATCATTAATATATAAAACCGAATTTCATGTAAACAAACAGGCTGCAATTGGTGAGTGTGTCGCTTGTATTCAAATTACCGGCCTTCAGTGTCAATAAAACAAATCGAGTAGTCCTCGGGCCCGCCCCCAGGTAAAGCAGGCATTTGGGCATTAAGTAAATAGAAATTCCCAATAGATCGCATAAGACCCAGACTTTCACGAATTTGATATTCAAATCGATTCGCATCGGCGAACGCTCCGTATGCCCCAATCAAATTCTACTGTCGACTACTTGCTGCTGCTTCTGTTGTTATACCCTGTAAATGTGATATGACTGAATGCCATCTTCTATATATAATATATATCAACATAAAATTAGTATAGAAGAATATTCTTTAAATAAATGTCTTATATTTGAAAATGATCTTTACCAGCAAAATATAAATTTTATTTATTAGAGAGATCTACGGATCGTCACTATATGTGTATGTATTTCAGCTGCAGGATATATCTTAGTCAGTCACTCGCAGCTAATGCTCTTCCACTCATTTTTATGCCCTGAAGCCATAGAAAGCGCGAAAACAGGGTATAAAGTTTATGTGAAAATGAATGTAGCTTCAAACAAATATAGTATTCATACAGAGAACTTGTAAATCATAAAATCTATATTAAAATTTTAAATGTATGCTTGTTTACACGCAGCATGAGTTTATCAAGATCAAAGTCGATAATTTGATTTTGTGTTTTTAAGTGTGTTTTGTATACCGTAAGATAGAGAGAAATCAAAGAACTCAGACCTATTGTCTGCGTCCGTGTAATAAATAGAGAGCTATTGTATATTACGGATTTTGATTATCCCTAAAATAATCATAGAATGATTATAATATCAGCTCTTCATAGGGTGCAGGGTATCTCCTAGTCGAGCAGCCTCGTCCAGAGCACTCATACTTGTTGGCTATTGTCGCTTATTGAAATTGTGTAAATTGCCCGCAGACACGACAACTGCAAACCAAATGGACTAAACTCGGTTGGTGTCCCGCTGAATATCCATACAGAAACGTATTTGTCTTTATATGAGTGTGCGTCTGTGTGAGTGTAGGTGTATGTGGGTGTTGTTAGTGGTCGACCATGTTTTTGGTTTTGTTATTTGACGTTGTCGCACGCTCATTGTTAATGTTTTAATATTTTGAAAGACCGCATTTGATTTGATTTCGGTCAGGAGAGTCCGCGACAAAACTTAGCCTAGATTACGCCCAGCGATAGGCGCCACTGCGCCTGCTTAAATCATGGGGGCAGCCCCTGCACTATGTGCCTGTAGTATGTACATAAATATATATGCATATATACAATATATGAGGTCTGTATTCATATTGAGGCTCATTAGTGGTCAGCGGGCTACTCACACTTAAGTCCTGCATGAGTAAATACATATATCAGTGGGAGCGCGTGCTCCAAATGAGTTCCACCATTTTTCATTCGCATTCCTATGTGTTCAGGCACATCTCCTAACCCAACTATCGTCTAGTGACAAATTGCTGACCGGTAAACAAATGTTGTTAATATTTACTACAAAAAATCAGTGGCAAGACACATTTGTTTATTAAGCACACACTCATAAAAGAAGAAGCTCCACGCATACACTTGTGTGTACCTATAAAATATGTAGAAAATCTGTTGCATTCCATATTTTACAACTGTGACAGCAAATATAATGGTATTCAATTTGAAGTGTCTGAACGGATTCCCTTGAATTTGACTTAATTATTTTTTACCTAAATTCTAGATTCCTCTTCTCTCAAGGTTAGTATATATAATATATATAATATATATGATTTTTTACTACTTTTATTATCTTTCTTTTATTAATATATTTCATTATTTTTCATTGCATAATAATATATTTATGATTTGTATATCCTTTACGATTAGTTCTACCAAGTCAACTTCATTCCAAAGTACAAGAACTTCACTTTTCGGATAGATTTTGAATCATGTAATATCTATCAGTAGATTTCTTTGATTTTTAAAAAATATTTTTGGTACCTGATTGTAGTAAGCCTCTATTTTAAATGTTGTTGAATATTTGTGAGTCTGTTTCTCAAATAATAAATCATGTTAATATTGAAATACTCATGCTTATTGAAAAAGTCTCTAGGTCTGAAATAGTCGAGTTTATCCCACTACTTCTATATGATGAAAAATTGCAATAAACAAGACTTATTTCTGTTTTAGTTTTAGTAGTTTTTGGAGTTTAAACTAAACTAAAATAAAGCTTAATATATAAATAAATAGAATAAAATAAAATAAAACGCAGTGAACTCATTCACAATAATTATATGCTTGTGTAGTCCATGGCTCCAGGGATTGTGATTGATGACCAGCATTTGTGGCAAATAGTTAATTACTCGTGTTTAGTTCTAGGTGTGTTTGACGGCTATTTATAGAGTCCATCAAATGAAATGTGCTTGGCTAATCGTCGTAATATAAAGTTTTTGCCTGGCCAGACTTCACTCTAAGTCAGAGAGTGAGTTTTTAGCCACCCACGAATTTTGCTGTTGTTTTCGTGTGGCTTCAAGGGAAACTGTTAACCTTCAAGGCGAGCAATTAGTCGACGCAATTAAAAAACTCGAGAAGTTGGCGTTAAAGCGTCTTTGCAAAGGAGGTGTGCGTGCCGCAATCTGAAGAGCTTCGAGTGGGGGCCAACTGCTTCGCATTGTTTACAGTGCCAGGGAGAGGTTTCGCACATTTCAAAACAAAATGACGCCCGGTTGGCCCCAATCTTGGCATGGAATAATGTAATATTTTACAATTCAGCTCAAAGTAAATGCAATGCGAGTAGAGATGGCCGCGATAAGCGGCTCAGGCAAGCGCCTCCAAGTAGGTCAATTGTATGCGCAAACAGCTGAAGGACCACCAGGACCAACGGTCGCTCATAACTATATGCCGAAACTTAGCATCGATTAACTTAAATAAAAGAACAAAACTTTTGCGGCACTACGCGATGGCAAAGTTTTTCAGCACCTCTGCAGAATGCCGCACTTACGAAATGTTGTTTGTTCACCAACTATTCGAATATTACGGCAGGGCCTAAATAAATAAATATATTTATATATAAATATATATATACTATAGATTTGTATAGACACTATCGGGAGCACTCCACTCGCGTCAACAGCGAACCGTTCGCGTGGACTGACAAAACTGAACTGAAAGTCCACCGGCTCTATTGGACTCCCTGGCGTGGTCTACTCTGGTCAAATTATAGGCATAGTCGGGGTTATTGGATACACCCCTAACTGCCGGCTGGCTCTGTGTTGTGCTGTGTTTTGTTTTGTTATGTCCTGGCCGCATAGCTCAATCAATTTCTCAGTTGTTGTTTCTTTTTTTGTTTTTTTTTTGTTTTTGGTTTACTCCACTCGTTTTCCGAATTGTTGAAATGCTAATGCGCCATTTTGCATACATTTCTTTGGCGTTGGCCAGTTCAGCGTTCGCCCAGGGATTCTTGAATGTGAGTGGATGTGTAATTGTTGGTCTGCATGGGTATGACGGCAGCCATACAGTCCTAAGTTGGTTCAATATCAATAACTTGTGAGTATAAATTGAAGTTCTTGTGTGCACTTCATAATGATAATTGTTTACACATACATAAATAAATAAAATTATATAATTTTTAGAAAAGATTTTTTAAAATTATAAAACATAAACAGAAATTTCGGTATCAACAATTTAAATTTTAAAATACTCTTAACTATTTTTTTATTTATTTTTTTTTTTTTATTAAAATATTAAGACAAATGTCGTATCTATGACGAAGGAGTCCTTAAAATGAATATTTAAATAATTTTAATATACTTAAAATGTCAATTCATTAAAAAAGTCAGTTTTTGCTAGCAAAGTCTTTAACTGAGTTCATTTTAAATAGAAAAAAAATAATAATAAAAATAATTTATTTTTTCATATATTTCTATTTAAATAAATTTTCTTTCAACTTAAAAGAATTGTAAGAAATCAATATAAAATTTCTTTGATTTTATTTTTCCTTTTGCCCCAACAGTTAAACCTTTTTTACTTTTATGCAAATCACTTTAGGTTTCAGTTTTTGCTGCGACAAAGTGGAATCCAGTTGGGAGCCGGCGCCTGTCCGGAAAACTAGAAACGTTTCCGCCCCATCGATCTCATACCATGCCTCAGCCCAGCTCAAGTACGGCCTGATAATAAATGTTGCAAGCAAAAAAGTGTTACACATCAACATGAAGGCATTAATTTCCGTGTCGTCTTGGCTGGGAGAGTTCGTTGTGGGCTCGATGCCGTTTTGCCGTTTTGCGAGCGCGACATTGAAATGTAAATTGTTTATATACATGCAGCAATGGGAAATTGATTGATTGATAGAATTGGGCGGGAGTTTGATAAGTGTTGGCATTTGTAAATATTTTATTGAGAGCAGCCGGGCACCCACGTCACTCAAATCACTCACTAGTCACTGGGTCGCTGTCTGCCCGGAACGAACTCCCCCATTAGCCTTTCAAATTGAGCACTTTCACTGTGCGTCCGAATTTTCATAAAAGATTTTGCCAGGCACACGTGCATCCGGCACGTAAAGGTCGAAAGGTCCTTGGTATGCAAACGGGCAATGCCAAATTGCATGGTCAAACAAACAGAGGTTTTGAAATTTGAAATTTTTATTAGCTATTAGACCATATAATGCATGTGGAGCTGTATACATATATTATAAATGTAATTTGATTTCTTGTTTTCGCAATTTCACTTTAACTAAATCTTTAGTATGCATAGACGCAAAATAATATTTATATATGCATATTGCCGTGTTGTTGTAAATAATTATATGTGTGCATAAAAAAAATGCATAACCAATTGGCCAATACTTAAATGCTAAAGGCTAACTGAAATTCGTATAACCTACGATACTGCGGGATTGAGGGCGTGGTGGAGGCGTGGTGCAAGCGCAATGTAAACAATAAAAACAATTTTAACACAAATTGTAATAAGCGCCGGCTGTTATTTAACCACTTCATACTTGGGGCCGAATTCGTCTATATGTCAGTATAATATATAGTTCATATATATATATAGGTGTGTATATATGTTCTCAATTTCATGAATTTTTCATTCCTTTGGGCTATTTTCGACTATTAGATTATTGAATTAGTTTATAGTTTACTTTATGTAGAAAATAGCGAGCGCGCTCATATAAATGCTTTGACAATTGTTGCTGGAGTGTGCGTGCGAGTGTGTCTATGTATATGTCTGTGTGTGTATAGGCATGTATGTGTGTTTGCTGACCACTTTTAGTACATATTCAACTATATGTAGCTCGTTACCATTCAGTTTATGCTAGTGGAATACTTTTAAGAGCGTGCGCTGCGGCTGTAGTTGTATAATTATCATTATCAATATGCGCAAATTATTATCGTTTGCGTTATAATGCATATTATTGTTATTGTTAATTCCGTTGGCAGTGTTTAGACACAGGGTTCTACGTAGTTTCCCGGGAACAGACCGGTAACACCGTCCATCACACCCTCCCACCAGCCATCGTCGTTCTTCTTCAACACATACAGAACCGAGCTCTCCTGGAAGCTGAGCTCGTCATCCTTGTCGGCATAATAGTCATAAATAGCCACCACTAAAAGGAAATATATAATATAATATACTACAATATAATCGGAATATAAGTATGCTTTGGTATTTACCCTTTTCGATGTAGTTCTTGGGCACCCAGCCAGGTAGGTTCTGATCCTCCGGTACAATGGGCGCCAATTGTGGGCCCGTTGAAGTGCGTGGTCGCCCAAAGTCTTGGTGCTCATCCTCCGGCGGCGGCGGTGGCGGCAACGGCGGCGACTGCGATCCAGGGCGCGCAAAATTCAAACTGAAATGATTTCTAGGCACACAAAAGAATTAACATAAAACCTAACTTAAGTCTCAAAGGCATGCAATTTACCTATTCGGATTCCTGTGGCAAGCAGATGGCATTAAGAAGTATGATATGAGTTATATACAGGCAAACAATGAGAACATGCTATGTGTGGTTGCTTACCTATTAATATTGCGGCCCAGGGTGTGCATGCCAATGTGACTCTGCTCGGTCATCTCGTGCTGTGAGACGGTCAACGGCGATGGAGGCGCTGCTAAGGGAAAGCATGAGAATTTTCAGCAATTTCTCTTCGGAACTCAATGCAAATCGCTTAACTTACGCGGCATGCTGCTTCTGTCGTCGTAAGTTGTGGGCGGCGGCGGTGGCAGCGACTGCATCATGCCCGCCGAGGGCAGATTTACGTGCGTGGCAATCTGCTGGCTAGGCGGCATTGGCAGCGCACTGTAGCCGGCGGCCCGCTCGTTGCCGGCTGCACCGCCACCAGTGGTGGTGGTAGTGGTGGACGAGGCCGTTGACATGCGCTTGGGATGTCCAATTGGATAGTTGGGAGCATAGTGAGAGGGCACTTGCGGTGGATTAACCACTGGCGGCGTACGGTACTCCCGCGAACTCTTGCCCAGGGTGCCGGTGTTGCTGACCGATTTGCCCAGAGTGCCTGTGTTGCCGGCACGAGACATTTGTGGCGGTGTCGGTGGCTTGGTGGTGGGCGGTGGACCCACTGATGACGGCACCAGCGATTGAACAGAACCATGACTTGAGCCGCGATGCTTCTGCCGTACGACATGCTGGTTGGAGGAATTGATCCCATGCCCAATCTCGTCCAGTATGGAGTAGTCGATGGGTTTACGAACATACTTGATGGGCTTCTCGGGATTAATGGGCGCCACAATCTTGAACTGGCGCGAGCTCACCTTATTGGCCGTCAGCACACCGATTTCCCTATAAGAAAAATATATTATTAAAAACATTCAAAGGTTTTATGTTTTCAATATATTCATCTTACCGTCTGGCCACCTTCTCTTTGTGTATGTGCACCGTTTGAGCGATGTGGTTCATCTGCGACTCCATTTCGCTGAGCTGCTGCGCCTGCAAATCCAGCAGCTGCATGTAGCTGTAGGCAAGCGTGTTTATCTGATACGCGACACTGGCCAGGGACTGAGTGGTGTAGTTCTTGGTGGCCTCGAGTGCGGCCTTTTTATTGTCGGCACGGTAGTAAGTGTCCTCGCAGTAGTCGGCGACACGTTCCAGATTCGTGTAGCTGTCGCGCAGGCTCTGGCGGCCATCGGGAATTTCGGTGCGTATCAAAGATGCTAGTTCGTCCATTATGTTGTCACTGGCCATGAGCGCTTCGGTTAACATGGGTATGGATGCTGCAATGAACACAAGTAAGAGTTTAATTTCATTTCATATTCCATTTTCACGGTATAAACAAGCGGAAGTAAACATTAGTAGTAGTAGGGCGGTGACGAGCGCTGACGCTGACGTTGGCAGCGACAGAGATGTCGACAGAGACAGCGAGAGCGTGTATGTAGCTTGTAGTAATTAGAGCGTGGAAGGCCTGTCACTCAAAGTGTGGCCTGTTTGTTCACTCACTTGATTCACTACACGATTGCACTAGAAATTTGTTTTTGATTGGATTGCGTCGCTATAAATGCAATTAAATGCAGCTTCTGTTTTACATTTTACGGACGTGAAAAGAACGCAGAGCAAGTCACAGTGCTGTAAAACACACTGTTATTTGCTGAAAGTCTGGTCGCACTACGAAAAACTGGCGCTGCCAGACTGTGCACTGTTTTCGTGCAAAATGTAAACAAAGATAAAAAGATGCCACCTATGCCACAAAAAATAAAAAGAGCTGGCAGCCCCGCTTTTCTTTTCGTGAGTAATACATTTTTTTCCTCCTGTTAGAATTTAGAATTACACTCAGTTCGCAATGTCGCACCAAACGGGCATCAAAGGTAAGTAGAAGAATGAGCAAGAAATAAATATAAATAATTATATTAGTGATATCAAACGTAATAAATTCCCTCCAGCCAACGAGCAACTAGCGAAAGTATTTGCCAAGGCCAAGAACGGTAAAATACGGGTGATAAAAGTATCAATTGAAAATGGTGAGTGGAATACACACACACACATATATATGATATAAATATAAATTAAAATATTCATACCTCCGGAAATGTGACTTCCGTTTACTGATTCGTGCGCACAGAGCAGCTCAGCTGCAGCGCCACAGCTGATGTGAAAAAAGACTGGGAGCGCGACTATGATAAGCTAATGTCGCCCCT
This sequence comes from Drosophila meridionalis, assembly GCA_035045145.1. Taxonomy (NCBI): domain Eukaryota; kingdom Metazoa; phylum Arthropoda; class Insecta; order Diptera; family Drosophilidae; genus Drosophila; species Drosophila meridionalis. The sequence continues at coordinate 5,175,122 of JAWNPG010000020.1, read as the reverse complement.
CTTTGAGGAGAGTGTCCCCTGCTATATGCTGTACCGTATGGATACGAAGATACCTCTGGGCTATGGCTGGCTGCTAATCAGCTGGACTCCAGACACTGCCAGCATTCGCCAAAAGATGGTCTACGCTTCAACAAAAGCCACACTCAAGACCGAATTCGGCTCGGCGTACATCATGGAGGAGCTGCACGCCACGACTTTGGAGGAAACCACTTTGGAGGGCTACAAAAAGCACAAGCGTGAGTTTGCTGCGCCGGCGCCGCTTACTATGCGCGAGGAAGAGATGAAGGAGCTCAAAAAATCGGAGGTGCGCACCGAGATATCCACGGAGACACGCCACCAGACGCTTGGCGGCATCTCCTGTCCACTGACTGATGCAACGCGTGCAGCGGTGCAGGATATGTTGCGCGGCAACTACGACTATTTGCAGTTCCGCATTAGCCTGGAAGAGGAGCGCATACACGTATCCAATGCAGCCAACGTGGAACTGAGCGATCTGCCAAAGCAGGTGCCCGAAGACCATGCGCGTTACCATCTCTATCTGTTCAAGCACACCCACGAGGGCGACTACTTGGAGTCCTTTGTGTTCATATACTCTATGCCCGGCTACTCCTGCTCTGTGCGTGAGCGCATGATGTACTCGAGCTGCAAGGCCCCGTTCCTCGAGGAGCTGGCCTCCTTCGGCGTGGAAGTAGCCAAGAAGGTGAGAGAATTGACCCCAGCTCCAGGCATCTTTAAACTAATTTAATCTATTCACAATACAGCTGGAAATAGACAGCGGCAACGAACTCACCGAGCAATACCTGCAGGATGAGCTGCATCCCAAGAAAATATTGCATCGCCCAGCGTTTGCAAAGCCAAAGGGCCCACCGAACCGCGGGGCCAAGCGCCTGACGCGACCCTCCACCGAAGACGAAGTCTGAGATCCATCGAGTCATATTCTTCACACACAATTTTTATGTTTCTTGTTTTCCTCGCAAAGCATTTAATTTATTGCATTTAAATTCTGTGCTCCATCTTCACGTTATTCAAGTGTATCCGAGTCATATCTGTATCTTTAGTTGCACTAGGCATCAACTGGAACAACGCATAGCAGAAGCCGCCTTGGGCTTCCTCAATTGTATTGTCTGTACAACATTTCAAGGACATTATTGCAATTTATTATTTAAATAAAAGTATCTAAAGTTACATTAAGCTGGTTCACTTGACCGACTCCAACGTGACCGCCTCGCCCACGCGCTTGTCGTGCTCGGCAAACAGCTCGGGCGCGTCCTTCACGGCCTGGTTCTTGAAGGCTTGCTGGATGTCATCGTCCCGCTGCACCCGCCACTTGTACTGCCAGTAGCGCACCTCTTCCATGGATGTGCCCGACGCCTTCATCAGCAGCAGCGACGCCACACCGGCAACACCGCCCATGAAGCCACCAATGATGCCTCCAGCCGCCATGCCACGCAGGCCCAAGCTGACCTTGTAGAGGGCGCCAGTGATGGAGCCCGCTGCCAAGTACTCGTAAATTGACGACTTGCCCCGGTAAACAGATATGCCGGTTATGATGCCGCTGGTGGAAGACAAAACTCGTTAAGAATCTAGCAGGCCAAGTTATCTATAGAGACTCACAAGTAGGATGTGGTGAACAAGCCGACACGCCAGCCCCATTTGAAGCCGCCTTTCGCGAAATTCACTGTGAACTGATCCTGCAGCTTTTTCTGCAAGTTGAATCGAATTTGAAATCGAGTTATAGAATTCACTGCATGATCTCAGAGAGTTTACCTTGGCATCAAAGTGAGATTTGAACGCTGTCGCCTGATTGTTCTCCATGAAGTTTATGTAGCTGACTCGTGATTGTGTAACACCTCCATAGATGGCTCCAACGAGGAAGCCGAAGAAGCCCACCTGGTACACGGAGTTGAGCTCTGAGGATATACTGCCGAATTCACTGCAAGAGCATTGTTATTTTATCTGTCTTGAGTTCGCTTGAGTTGCTTCACTTACTCCACTGTAAACATTTGCTTCAACCGATCTAAGCCCGTTTCATCGTCTTTTCTGCTGGCTAAGAAAGATTTGTATGTGTTGCTCTCTTTGCCGACAACATCGTCACCGCTGTGGTCAATGCCCGGCAGAATGCCAGCAATTAAGAACCGACCGCCTTTTCTTATAAAACTCATGTGAAGTCCAGCGTTAAATAACAAAAAAAATACAAGAGAAGCATGCAACGGTACAAACAGCTGTTCCCGGCCGATAGTGATGTGCACGCGATATCGAAAAGGCGGTCGCAAATAGACCATGAAATGCATGGCTGGAATACCCTCTGTATTCAAAGTTGAAAAAAGGAGCTTAAGCAAACAATAATGGAAAATCATTCATGCTCAAAGCACAAATTAAAAAAAAAGTCACTTCCATAAAAGCTGTAAGCCACAGCAAATATCAGATATTATACCATATCATGTAATTACATATTGGTGTTCGAAAATAAAGATATTTAAAACTTTATAACGTCAAAAACAATGTGATACTGTTTAATGTTTGTTGTAAATAATAATAATTAATATGACAAAAAATTTTTATTTTTTATGATGGTTCACAGCGTACCGAGCCTTGTAAGTTATCGGTAGCAATAAGTCGTTATTAAACACTGCAAACTATCGATATTTCACGCAGTTCCTTCTTATGAGCCCATCACTAGTCCCAACAAAATCGCCGCATATCGCGGTTCTTGCAGACTTTTTCGTGTCAATTTCATCAATTTATTAAACGATTATAAGATTGTTAATATACCAATTTGATTTAGTTTCTTCAGTGCACAAAGTGCAAAAAACTAACAAGGCAAAATGATGTACGACAATGAAGAAGGTATGAATATGGCTCAAAAAATGCAACGCACGCCGCGCAAAAAAAAATTAACATGGCGGCGAAGCAGCTAGCGTTGTCTATAAAATTAACTAAAATATAAATATTTTTGCAGAGAATTTTGATGAGGAGAATGCAGAGGAAATCTCTCACGAGCTGTGGCAGGAGGCCTGCTGGATTGTGATCAACGCCTATTTCGATGAGAAAGGCCTTGTGCGCCAGCAGCTGGACAGCTTCGATGAGTTCATCCAAATGTCTGTGCAGCGCATTGTCGAGGACTCGCCGGCCATTGAGCTGCAGGCAGAGGCGCAGCATACATCGGGTGAAGTGGAGACGCCGCCTCGATTTTCTCTTAAATTCGAACAGATTTACTTGTCCAAGCCGACGCATTGGGAAAAGGACGGTTCACCCAGTCCCATGATGCCCAACGAGGCGCGCTTGCGCAATCTGACCTACTCAGCTCCGCTGTATGTGGATATTACAAAGACAAAGAATGTTGAGGGCATGGATCCCGTGGAGACGCAGCATCAGAAAACCTTCATTGGAAAGATTCCCATCATGTTGAGATCAACATATTGTCTGCTCTCGCAGCTAACCGATCGTGATTTGACCGAGCTTAACGAGTGCCCGCTAGATCCGGGTGGCTACTTCATTATTAACGGCTCGGAGAAGGTACTCATCGCCCAGGAGAAGATGGCCACGAATACCGTGTACGTATTCAGCATGAAGGATGGCAAGTACGCGTTCAAGACGGAGATACGCTCCTGCCTGGAGCACAGTTCGCGTCCCACCTCCACGCTCTGGGTGAACATGATGGCGCGTGGCTCGCAAAACATCAAGAAATCCGCGATTGGACAGCGCATCATTGCTATTCTGCCCTACATTAAGCAGGAGATACCCATTATGATTGTGTTTCGCGCCTTGGGCTTTGTGGCTGATCGCGATATCTTGGAGCACATTATATACGACTTCGACGACCCAGAGATGATGGAAATGGTGAAGCCCTCATTGGACGAGGCTTTCGTGGTGCAGGAGCAGAATGTCGCCCTCAATTTCATTGGCGCTCGCGGCGCACGTCCCGGTGTCACCAAGGACAAGCGTATAAAATACGCCAAGGAAATTCTGCAGAAGGAAATGCTGCCGCATGTCGGCGTCTCCGACTTCTGCGAGACAAAGAAAGCCTATTTCCTGGGCTACATGGTGCATCGCTTGCTGCTGGCCTCGCTGGGTCGTCGTGAGCTCGACGATCGTGATCACTATGGCAACAAGCGCTTGGATCTGGCTGGGCCTCTGTTGGCCTTCCTCTTCCGCGGCCTCTTTAAAAACCTGATGAAGGAGGTGCGCATGTATACACAGAAGTTCATTGATCGCGGCAAAGATTTCAATTTGGAGCTCGCCATCAAAACAAATATTATCACAGACGGTCTGCGCTACTCGCTGGCCACTGGCAACTGGGGCGACCAGAAGAAGGCACATCAGGCTCGTGCCGGCGTCTCGCAGGTGTTGAATCGCCTCACATTTGCCTCCACATTGTCCCATTTGCGACGCGTCAACTCGCCCATTGGACGCGATGGCAAGCTGGCCAAGCCACGTCAGTTGCACAACACGCTGTGGGGCATGTTGTGTCCGGCAGAGACGCCCGAGGGCGCAGCTGTGGGTCTGGTGAAGAATCTGGCACTGATGGCCTACATTTCTGTGGGCTCGCAGCCATCGCCAATTCTGGAGTTCTTGGAAGAGTGGTCAATGGAGAATCTGGAGGAAATTGCGCCCTCTGCGATTGCGGATGCTACCAAAATCTTCGTGAACGGATGTTGGGTGGGCATCCATCGAGACCCGGAGCAGCTGATGGCAACACTGCGTAAGCTGCGTCGTCAGATGGACATCATTGTCTCGGAGGTGTCCATGATTCGCGACATTCGCGATCGCGAGATTCGAATCTACACAGATGCGGGTCGTATATGTAGACCCTTGCTTATTGTGGAGAATGGAACGCTGCTGTTAAAGAAGACTCACGTGGAGATGTTGAAGGAACGAGACTACAACAACTACAGCTGGCAGGTGCTGGTTGCTTCTGGTGTCGTCGAGTACATTGATACGCTCGAGGAGGAAACGGTGATGATTGCCATGTCGCCCTACGATCTCAAGCAGGACAAAGACTACGCCTACTGTACCACCTACACCCACTGTGAGATCCATCCGGCCATGATCTTGGGCGTCTGTGCCTCCATCATACCCTTCCCCGATCACAACCAGAGTCCTCGTAACACCTACCAAAGCGCTATGGGTAAGTAGATGATAATCTCTATCAATGAACTGTACTTAAACCTTTTTCCCTTATTTCTGTATTCTAGGTAAGCAGGCTATGGGTGTTTATATAACCAACTTCCACGTTCGCATGGACACCCTGGCGCACGTGCTGTATTATCCCATGAAGCCGTTGGTTACCACGCGATCCATGGAGTATTTGCGTTTCCGTGAGCTGCCTGCTGGCATCAATTCGATTGTAGCTATTTTGTGCTACACTGGCTACAACCAGGAGGATTCTGTTATCCTGAACGCCTCCGCTGTGGAGCGTGGCTTCTTCCGGTCGGTGTTTTATCGGTCGTACAAAGATGCGGAGAACAAACGAGTCGGTGATCAGGAGGAGAACTTTGAGAAACCGCATCGTGGCACCTGCCAGGGTATGCGAAACGCTCACTATGACAAACTGGACGATGATGGCATCATTGCACCTGGCATACGTGTCTCTGGAGACGATGTCGTTATCGGCAAGACCATCACGCTGCCCGAGAACGACGATGAGCTGGACAGCAATACGAAACGATTTGCCAAGCGCGATGCCTCCACATTTTTGCGTAACTCTGAGACGGGTATCGTGGATCAGGTTATGTTGACATTGAACAGCGAGGGTTACAAGTTCTGCAAGATCCGTGTGCGCTCCGTGCGCATACCGCAGATTGGTGACAAATTTGCCTCTCGCCACGGGCAGAAGGGCACGTGTGGTATACAGTATCGACAGGAGGACATGCCGTTCACCTGCGAGGGATTGGCGCCAGATATCATCATTAATCCCCACGCTATTCCCTCTCGTATGACAATTGGCCATTTAATCGAGTGTCTGCAGGGGAAGCTGGGCTCCAATAAGGGCGAAATTGGCGATGCCACGCCCTTCAATGATGCCGTCAACGTACAGAAGATTTCTACTTTCCTGCAGGAGTACGGCTATCATCTGCGTGGCAACGAGGTCATGTACAATGGCCACACTGGACGCAAAATTAATGCTCAGGTAAGAGATTAACTCCTGGTTGTATGAACTCAGTTAAAATAAAATTGTGTCTCTATTTTAGGTGTTCCTGGGTCCAACTTACTATCAGCGCCTCAAGCACATGGTGGACGACAAAATCCATTCACGTGCCCGTGGTCCAGTGCAGATTCTAGTTCGCCAGCCTATGGAGGGTAGGGCGCGCGATGGCGGCTTGCGTTTCGGTGAGATGGAGCGTGATTGCCAAATCTCTCACGGCGCTGCTCAGTTCCTGCGCGAGCGACTGTTCGAAGTCTCCGATCCGTATCGCGTGCACATTTGCAACTTTTGCGGTCTGATTGCCATTGCCAATCTGCGCAACAATACGTTCGAGTGCAAAGGCTGCAAGAACAAGACGCAAATCTCGCAGGTGCGTCTGCCGTACGCGGCCAAGCTGCTCTTCCAGGAGCTCATGTCCATGAACATAGCGCCTCGCCTGATGGTTAGCTGAGCTCCTGCCAATCTATATTAATGTAATAAGTATAATTTCGGAGCTATTTGTACTCTTTTTAGTAAATAATGATTTTTTGCATAATTATGACCAACTCAATCCCAATGCGAATTGTATTTTGTTAACTGTCTTCTGAGTCCATCTCGCAAGTGGAGCAAATGCGTGCGCAGATTTTTAAAGATGTGAACGTGTCTGAGATTTTTAAATAGCTGAGCGAAAGTCTGCATATCTTTGATGTAAAAAAAAAAAAATACTCAAATGAGTCTCTTTGTTTTCATACAAAGTTTGTGTGTGTGTGGATTGGATTGCCCGAATAACCATAATATAAGAATTAGGATAATATTATCCTTGTAAATTTCACTTTGAATTTACCGAATTTGCAAATGATATTTAAGTATCTAACTGTTTGCCTTGCTGATTGTCTATACATCCGACATAGGCATAGACATATGTATATGTCTATATGATACTTGTCTTTCTATATCTATATGACATCTATATGTCAGTAGATACAAATAGATATTTATATATGTCTGTATTTTTCTATAAATGTGTGTATATATTTATATATGTATGTATGTATCTATAGCTATATAATTTTATATATTTATATATGTGTGTACATACATATGATATCTATATATATTTGTATCTACCTATATATATATCTATGTATATATATTGCAGTCTGTCTGACTGATTGTTGCTGCATATATCTGTTATTTAGTGTTGATGGATTTGAATGGCATCGGATTTTGAAGGGTTTTGCGAATATCATATAAATGTAGGGATATATGGAATTCCAATAAATTAGATTTAAGAAAAGGTAATGAATCCAACTTTGGATTAACTCGAGATATAATCCTATTAGCTTATATTGGATAAATTATTCACATATCTAGGATTTTCCAACATATTTAATCAAACAGCCTTCCGTGGAATGTTGACATCATTTCTCTCACAAACACTTCTGTGTTTGCTGATGTATTTTAGACCAACATATACCAAGAGTTTTCAGTGATTCACAAGATGATACTATTAAACTTCGACCACATTCAGTGAATGTTGTACCTAACTTTCGGCCTTACTTTGAACTTCTTCCCAATATCGTCCACTGGAACTATCAACTAACTTATTTGGCAAGTGTATCCGCACAGCGGCTCTGTGGTAGCTTTCCATTCATGGCATTTTGTTGCTATTTTTGCTTTCTATGAATTTGACGTAATGTTTGGCCCGCGGTCTGTGCTGGCCGATGACAAAAGGGATTAGTTCTTTGTTGTGATGCTGGAGCTTTGAGTTGGCTTTAGTTGTGGCAACCAATTGACTGACAGTTATTAATTGCCGCTTGACGTGAACCCGGTGCGAAGCACGTGAAATTGAAGTTGTCGGGGGGCGGGGGGCTTTGCGGGGGTGGCGCTGCTATCGCCGCCCATCATTCAGCGGCAGCTGCGGCCGCCTTTGTTATGGATAATTGAAATGGCATGTAAATCGTCGCACCAAAGCGTGTCTGATAAGAGCCTTTCAGTAGTATTTGAACAACTTCCGAGGCATTTATTCATAGCGGCTTATATACATAACATAAAAAACTTAAAAGCTTAACTGGCACAAGGGTGCAGCATTCGGAACCACCCTTCGCCCGCTCACTTCTCGCCGTTGCGGAAGACGCTGATCGCATAGAACTCGGGCAGTCGATAGACCTTTAGGCGCTCATGGCTGAATTGTCCATTGGCTCGGGCCTTCACAAAGAAGATGTCCTTGAGGTTCAGCTCTTTGCGTCTCTCCTGTTTCTCCACGAGTCGCTGCTGCTTGGGTCGATAGCCATCCAATTTGTCCTGCAGCAACTTGATAAAGATAATGTCCTGCTCCCCGTCGCCCTCTCGCGAGCGCGCCTGATAGAGAAATTGCCGCGTTTCTGGATAGATGAGCAGCGGCTCAATGGGCAGCACCTCGCTTGGCGAATCTGGATATGTCACGAGATTGCTGTCAAAATCGGAAATTGGAGCGCCAAGAGATTTGTAGACACTCAAGCTGAAGCAGATGAGAATTAATGCTGAGTAGGGCTGTTGAAAGAAAAGATTGATTTAGTTATGTTGGAATATATTGAGTATAATTGAAATAATTTCGAATAAAATACGATTTAGAAATGTGCGCATAATTTTGACTTGTAATTGAATATATTTTTGGAAAAATTTAAATTTAAATTTTACGTTGAATTTATAAACTTATATGCTGTTTGTGTTTGATTCTACATATTTTCACTTAAGTTAAGATTATGTCGAAAAGAAAATTAAATTGATACAGAATCGAGAATTATCAAGAAATATAAATGTATAAAAACATTTTATACATATTAATTGTTAGCCTGTGTAACTATAACTATAACTATGTAACGGTACCAAAAAAGAAGCAACAAATGGAGAAACAAACTAACAGTTTTATAAAACAATATATTAAGTATAGAAATAAGACAGACAAAATAATTATTCATTACATGAAAATATGTTACAATAAAAACAGATTACAATAAAAATTAAAAAAAAAAGTTAAATAAAAAATATATATATATATTTTTTAATTTATAAAAGTTTGTAAGTGAACTGTTTTCAGAAATATACCATATATTATTATATATGATATAAATAATACAATTTTATAACTAACTCTATTTATATAATTTAACACAGCTAAAGGCTGATTGGCTAATTGCATCACTGTGGCAAATTCTAAAATAAAAAGGCAAAACACAAAACTTTTTTGAATTTAGTTATTACTATTTTAATTACTATTTAAGGCTTCTCATATTTTCATTAGTATTAAGTACTTAACTGAATTATTATATTAACAAGTGCTTATTGTTCAAGCTACTAATTAGTTTTAGATAGTATCTGGCCATGAATAGATGAAGTTGTTTTGGTATTTAAACGAATAATCATTATATTTATTTTTTAACTATTTTTAGATCTCTTTTACGCTGCTTAATTTGAGTCCCGTTTTGCAATTACCGTTTTGAATTGATGCTGCGGCATTTTGGCTGATAAATCGCTGCACGCTGATTAGGCTTTAAGGCAAATTGGATTCTATAGTTTAAGCCGATTTACGCGCTGCCAGAAAACATATATAATAATAGACGAATGTCGCGATCGGAGGCGAGTGTGCGCGAATAGTTTGGAGGCAGTTGAGTTTAAAGCCAAGCGCGACGCGCAAATGTTAAGCAGAGACTGGCGCGCGACAAGGCCAGGTTACTTCATTTACCAAGTCCAAGTCCAAGCCGGCGACGTCGACGACGGCAACTGCCTCTGCGGCTGCGTAAGCGTCGTCAGCAGCTTCAGCGCCGTTGCGACGGCGTTCTGCGCAAAATCAATTGTAAATTGAAGGTAAATAAATAACGGCTAAGTAAAACGCTAAATGCTGTAGGCGCGTCGTCCCGTTGAGGCGTTGGGGCTGCGGAGTAGCTGTCGGTGTCTTCAAATGACAGCAGCTAATAAAAGTATTAACAATATTATTGATATTAATTGATCACTAGGTCGTTGGGGCTGAGCCAAGTCAGCGGGTTCAATGCTATCCACATGCTGCGCTTCTAGAAGCTGCCTAACACCGGCAGCAGATGCTCAACTCAACTCTCGGGCATTTACATTTATAAATAACGAGGTTTGTTTGTGTATTTTATGCTTTTACGCGCAATGATGTCAAATTTATTATTATTGCCCAGCCAAGAGATATAGGGAAAAAAACTTACGTTGAAATGTTTAATTAGCAAATATTTGCGCTTAGCTCAAGCACTGTTTGGACAATAGACAAATTGTCTTCAGCCAAATTATGATAGAAATTTCTATGCTTTGTGGTATTATTAGCCAGGCTGATTGGCTACTTTGAATTGACATTGATGAGTTTCTTCGACTGCTGACTGCAATTGAACGGGGCTCGCTGTAAGCAGAAGCGTCTATTAAATTTTAGAATTATGCATATGAATGACGGAAACTCTTACGGAACTTTGCTTTGGCCATATAAGTAGCATTTAATTGATCATTGATAATTGTCAATAAATATTTGATTATTGTTATATGACATCACAGAGCAAAGGGAGTATATTGGCTATAAGTAATCTATGGGAATTGAAGTCAGCGGAATTCGAATAAGAAATTTCAACCTAACAAGGGAATTACTGTTCAACTTCTTTAATCAAAAATTATAAATAGTCTTTCTTGAGCTCAATGCAAATATATACAGCAGCATTAATGAAAGACCTGAGTAATATTAATATTAAGTAATTAAATGTAGTTGAATTGGAAACTTAAAAGAGCACTGTTTAGTCGCCTATTATTACTTGTTTTGCTGCTTTGGGTTTACCCGTTTGCTGCGAGGTGTTAAATGCCTTAGCAATCTGTAAATATACGCAAAGTTTTCTTTAGAATGAGATAATCTGGAATAACAAACGCTTTTAGTTAATGAACAGAAACTAATATTTATTTTAAGTAATTGAAATTCCTGCCTACCACATTTTTAATTAATTAATTTTAATAAGAAAAACCGTTTTTATTGAAATACCAGACCAGAAAACGAAAGCAGAAATAAAAATAATATTTTTTAAATAAACTTTTTGAACTTTTCATTCCACAATTTTAAACGCCAAATTTATTTGACGCCCTTAAATATTTAACACAATTTGTTATTGAGTTGACCTTAAGTTTAAGTATCTACCGAATACATTTATATTTCAATACTGCCTAAGTAATTTGTAATTAATCATGCGTCCCAGGGACTACAATGGCCCAAACGCTGTGTAACTCACTTTCCAGTAGCATTGGAAAAAAAACCTGCTTAGCAGCATTGTAGACACTATATCTAATGATGTTTACGCAAGTCGAAGAGTCGTGGCTCCAAGTAAAAATCAAATCAAACTAAGCTCAAATAATTGAAGTAGCAACACAACACTCTCTTGCTCTCTTGAGACCCATCAACGGGGCACCACCAAGGCCATAAGCGAAATTTAATCGCTTTAAATGTGAAATTATTTACAAGCTAGAAAAATAGAAAAAATACATTAAAAAAAAAAAAAAATGAAACTGAAATGAGGCTGAAATTGAATTCGAAGCACATCACATAACCAAAACAGACAACAGTTGTCGCTTGATTTCATTTTTGAGCGCGCGTCGAGTACGAAATCGTGAGTTTTTAATTGCAACAACGCATCTCTCACCTGTTTGGCTTACGGCTTATGCTTTCAGCGCACTGCCAATGGCCGATCTCATTTGAGCCACTCCACGCTCTGGTATTCAATTTTCGTTTCGTTCTTAGCCCCCAGAAGCGAGCGCGATTAATGAGACATTCGTATGCAGTCGGGGAGTTGCGTGAAAGGTGAATACTTATCGCATATCGAGTCGCCTCTGGCGTTACTTAGCTTTGATTCCGATGGTGCTACCGTTTCAGCAAATGGCACGAAAAGTGAAAGCCCAGCTGTGGCGCCAGCATTAGCCATAAATTTATATACATATATGCATATGTGTGTATATATATATATGGTGGTTTATTTGTCTGGCTCTGCGATTAGCTCACAGAGTCATTGATTTGCTAGCTAAGGCGCTTAATTTGAACCGGCGATCATTGACATTTTACTTTAAAATGCAAATATACATATTTATTAAATCAAACTCAAATTAAATTAATATTACACTTATGAAACCCGCATGACACTAAACATATTTTTAGTTTCAGCTCATCTTGCTTTCATCCAGAAAGCAAATAAAACCAAGAGTTAGGCTTGCTATTGCTTTGAACACATCTTTCACTTTCGCATATGGGAATTACGCTTCGATAATGTTTTTGATCTGAGTCTATGAGTTTTTGGGGTTTTTTTTAACTTGAATGAGTTGTGGAATTTGAAAATATGAAATAATAAAATGATATCAATTATTATGATTATTAAAATAATATAAATAATATTATAAAACAATATAAATTATAAGAATATATAGTATTTATATACTATATAGGTATTTATATATTTATATCAACATTTAGTTCCATTTCAGTTTTGTGCTGATGGCGTTTATTCGCCGCTCACCTGCTGATTCGCACCATAAAAGTTCGATTGGGATTTTATTTCCTCTATGTGGTCTGTGGTTTCAAGCTTGTGTGATATTTTATGCAAGACATCTAAACAAGTGATTTACTTGGTTTTTATATCGTAAGCCATGTTCCATTAGGTGCTTTTCTAAGTAAGTATGTTCTTTGAACTGATGCTAGAATTTCATAGAAATTTTGCCCTCAGTTCACTTGTTCACGGAAACAATTATTTTATATCACATCCTTGATTCATATTGTTGGTATCGTTATATGGTATACATATAAGCGAGCTATATTACAATAATAGTATGTGCATTTTTTTATTTTTAAGAAAACTTCAAGCTTAGATCATATCCAACTAATGATGTTAAGGTAAACCTGTTGCAGTTACGTATTAACACTATTTTTTTTTAAGTAACTGACTCACTCTATTTTTAGCTCTTTTAAAGAATTTTAGCTTGAAAAGTCTAAACTGCTTTAGTTTTTTAATAACTATTGCGATTGACTAACTCTTCAAACTGAATTGAGCTCCTTCCTTGTTCGGTTATTTCAATCATATTTATTGTATATTTATCTCTAATAATTATAACACAATAACATTTTAAATTTGTTTTCCAGTCAATTAAAATGGAACAAAGAAAATTTGTATTCTTCTAATTAGATTCATATTGTGTCTTAATTTTTTATTGAATTTCATTGATTCGTTTTCAGTTCATTTGTATTTCAATTGCCAATTATATTGTATAGTATAGTTTTAGTATGCAAATAAAGTCAAATGTTGCTGCTGAATCAGAGAAAACATTTTGGCTAGGACATTAAGAATTGAATTTAGGTATGTCAAGTAATATATTATGTATCTTATAAAAGTTTAATTAAAAATACTTTAATTACTTTTATTATGCTTTGCTTTTAAAACCAGAGAAACAGTCAAAAGCCAAGAAAAGTTTACGAAGATAGTTGTGTACGGCATAGGACTTCCACCTATGTGCAGCCAGCTATAAAATGTTTATCTGTAGCTAGCCTTAATACCCAAAACTTGTGTCTGCTATGTCTTGTTCAATGTGTTTCCAGCTACGTGATGAAATAAAATTTTGCTGTAGGAGAATGTAAAAAGCCAAAAAGGTGCTTTACTATACAATAAGGCACGGGGAAGACAAGTCGGTGCTCTTTTAATTACCATAATTACATAACTGCACACACACACGCACACGCGTACAATGATAATATTGCGGTTGCCTATAAGTATGCAGCACTTTTAGTTGGTGGAAACGAAATAGCAAATGCTTGTGGAGTGGGCTAAGGGAAAAACGACAGGGAGGCAGAGAGGGAGGAGAGGGAGGCAGCACAGCCATGTGCCACCCTGTTGCTCTGCTTTTATTGTCCTTATCGCATAAACTTAAATAGTTTTTACCAGCCACTTTGCGGTTTTTAAGTTATTTTGCGTGCAGCACTCTTAAGTCGCCTACTCAAGCAAAGGGAAATAACCTATCCCACCCTTCACTCCCTCTCTCCCTCTTTCTCTCTCTCTCTCTCTCTCTCAAGCCGCTTTTCCTCACTCGTGTTTTCTTCATTGTTTGCAGCTAGGGCAAATTAAAGCTGACTTTTGAAGTGCTGTGCGAGAGCAGTAAGGAGCAGGTGTTTAGAGTTTTACGTGGGGCGCCAAAGTTCGAATGTTAAACTAGTTATTTGCCTAATTAAATCGTAGCTCCAGTTTGATATCCATCTAGCCGCAAGCTTTATTTCAAAGTTTTAATTATTTCTCATAAGATGGGGTCAACTTAAGCTACATTCAGACCTCAGCTGGCTGGCTTCACAATTTGCATGCCAACCCAGGCGATTTTACGCTTCCTTCCATACCTAGGCACTTTCAGCCTGGCTTAAATGTTTCGCAATTAATTTTCATGCAACTCGGTTATTAACCCACCTAACATATGAGGTGAGTGGGTCGATGTGCTCTACGTTGGCCTCTTTAATTTGCCCAGCGATTTGTTCAGCTTGGAGGCGTGTTGTCGGTGGGCGTGTTGGCCGTACTAAATCAAAGCCCTTGCCTATTTAATTCAAGCGTTCCTGCATTTATAATTACAAAATAACTAGTGATTAGCGCGTTAAGCTATTTGGGCTAATGGCTTGACTTTAGTTTTTAAACAATAGTGATTTATGTTTGCAATTAAATTTGAATAAATATCCATTTCAATAAATATAAATTTCTGATTAATACAAATATTTATTAATATTCCACTGTCAGTAGTTTTCCTATTTTTTTGTTATAATATTTTATTGAGAATTTAAGACCAATTTCATTAAATAATAAAATAAATTCAATTTCATTCTTTTTTTCTGTTGCACAATCTATTAATTTTTAGCATTTGCCTGACAAATTATTCGACCGGATAAAAATTTATTCGAAGCATGCAAAATTTACATAAAAACAAACGTTTAATTTTTTACGTATGCAAATTCCATTTTATAAATAATAAAATTGTGCCAAACACTTTAATTTCCCATTGAAAACGATGTCTGTGACAGAATTGAAATTCATTTCTGATTTTCTCTTAATTGTGTTATGTGTGATTGTTTATGCTTATGAGACTGAACTGTGGATAGATGTTAACTGCAGTTGGAAGTTAAATATTTTACTGTAGTTAAGTGAAATAGTGATTAAACAGAAGTGCAAAATTTAAAGTTGACTGAATGAATGTTCGCATGAAATTTATAGAAAATATAATTATATTTATGTATTTGATAAGGCTATTACTCTTAGTATGTGGGTTTCATTTCATTAAGAATCTTTTAAAATTCTTTTTGAAAATTCTATATATACTTAATACTCAACTACTACTAATACAAATACTGTTACTATTACTACTCTCTTTGGTAAGACTATTTTTAATGCAAAGTCTAGAAATTCTAATAGAAATATTTCCATTTATGACAAATTATTGTATTCTCCTGTAATAGAAATATTTCCTATTTATTTCTATCCTGTAATAGAAATATTTCCATTTATGACAAATTATTGTTTTATGTTTGGGCTTTGACATGAATGCAAATAAGTCATTTTAAAGGCATTTATTAGGAAAGCATTCGTACTTATGCACATTATTTATTTAGCAAACAATCTGAGACTAGAATTTTAACTCTATTGACCTGTCGTCCAATCGGGCCAAATGGCCAAGTTATACGTGCGTGCGTGTCTATCAAATTGGCTGTGCTGGCAATTTCAATTTCATGATTCGGCCACAATTTCCATTGTCGAGCGAGGTCCAAATGCATTTGGCTTTCATAAATAAATAAGCCCGTTAAATTGTCCATGCTCCAGAGGCTCAATGCTATTGCTGGGACATTCTGTCTCTGGATTTGCTCTGCTTTCTGCTTGTTTGTCACTTTCTGGCATTGGATTTGAATGTTACTTTGCTATGCTTATCACGTGCCCCAGTCCATCTCCATGTCCAACTCCGTACTGTGGCCATGTTACAACTGTCAGATGTTTGGTAGCCATTATCCCCACGGCTCAAGCGGCCATTTAAGCGGATTACTGAAAATGCGATTGAAAATTTCCATGAATTTTTGCTTTGCCAAATGTAAACAGAAAAAAAAAAAAATTGAAAACATTTACATCATTCGATATATAAGTAAGGTAGAGCATTAAGTTCTTTTTCTAGTTACTCGCTAGAAGATTATAATTAACTACATTGAACAGTTTCCCAGTTCTTTCAACTGGCAAGTGATTGATTTTCGGAAAACACTTTTCAATTAAATGCCAAAAGTTGTTGGCCATGGTCACTTTTTTTCTCAGCTGAGCGCAAGAGGGTATAATGTGTTAATACAAATTGTATGTAACAGGCAGAGGCAGGTGATTTGCGACCGTATTATCTATCAGTATATCAAAGAAACTGCAGCAATATTGCACTGATTCTACATGTGCGACATATCTTGTAGATCATATGAATGGAAATATCAACAAAGACTCAGAATTTGTATAACCTTTGTATATACATTTAAAGAGTAGTCAGTCTTAAGAGGTATTTTACAGTTGTCTACTCCCACGCTCCCTTAGCTCTTTGCTTGTCTGCGGCAAATGCATTTGGATTTGTGCGCGCTTTTTGCAGCTATTTCGAGTGTTTTCCTTTCCATCCGACATTTCTATCTTACATTTTTTGTAGATATTTTCCATTTTTTTTGCATTGCATTTTTCATTTACCCACCTTGTGTACCTTTTGCTTGCAAAACAAATCCTAAATCGAGTGTGGCCTAGAAATGTTTACTGCTTAGTTTTGCGAGCAGTTGCTATAAAACAATTTGATGCCAATGTCAACAGTAAAGTAGTTAGAGCAACAACAATTATGCTTAAAGCTCAGCTTTGTGCATTTTGCTTTTTGAATAGCAAATATATAACACAGGTTGGTTTGGCATTTTGCAAGGTGAATTTAAGCTTGGCTAGTAGTCTTATAAGTGCTACTCATTTTAGGCAAATTGAAAAGTACTTTAAAATTATTGTCTCTGTTTTAAGCATTTAAAATTAGCTTATTAAAGTCTACAAATATTATTTATAGATATCCAAACTAATTGATCTGATTAAATTGCTGAATTTAGCTAAATCTGTAGTGAGCGGAAATAATCAAATTATGCGGGATTTTAATAATGAACTTAGGTGCCTTTAAACGACTTATATTAAAAATGTAGAAAAAAAAATTAAATAAATGTTATGTATATATATTATGTAAATATCCTTCCTTCTTTTATGATATGTAATTACAGGTGAAGCACATTTATTACATTTTTATGTTTAGTTTTTATTTTAGTATAAATATTGTTAATTAAAAAACAACAAAATGCTATTAGCTGGCCTTGAAGTAACATAAGCTTGCTTTACCTCAGACTGTTTAGTCATGCGAGTGTATATGTATGAGTGTGTGTATGTGTATGTGTGTGTGTGTATGTGTGTGTGTATGTGTGTCTGTATGTGTGTATGAGTATGTATGTTTGTGTGTTTGCACGTGTTCAAAGTTAAAAGCGCATTGACAGGAAACACATAGAGGTCTAATGGCACTTAAACGGTAGAAAAACTATAATGTATACAAACAGAATAACGATATGAGATTGTCGCTTGGACTGGAGAGGGTGAGAGAGAAAGAGAAATAGGGAAAAGCGATAGAGTCTAGCAGTATAGAAACTTTGCAGACACGCAGCGAAAACTTTTGCAGTACCTGGAGTACAAGTAGTTAAAGATGCGTGTGCTGAGTTTTATTGATGGGCAGCCGAAACGTTCGCTGCTGGGACACGAGGCAGATATATTTACAACCTCATCCTGTGATATGTCAACTGTCAACAGCTGTCAATCCTTAATTAAATGCGTACTGCCAACTAGGTGACCAGCAGCTGTGCCTAAGCACACTTGATTTATATGAGCCAGTCAGCTGGATATCGCCTGTCACACATAGTACGCCAGGCAGGACATAGTAGCAGCAGTGCCAGACCATCGGATACTTTGTAAAAGAAGCTGTTCCATATACATCTCACCTACATTTAACTGAGATGTCCCGTCCCAATTATTGTCCCGAATAATACGCAGAAGTTGTATATTGTGTGTGGCTGTCCTATGTTAATACTGTAATTGCCTTGACATTTTTATTGCTCGTAACTAATAACTTAATTGACACATTTGATTGTATGTGTGTGTGTGGGTGTCTGTACGGTTCTCTGTGTGCGTATTTGTAATTTGTTCAATTGCTCATTTAAATGCTACAATTAAATGCCTGTGTACAAACAAATATAACATTTGCATAATTTCCCTCTCGCTCTCTCTGAATCTCGCTTTCTATTTCTCTCTGTGTCCATTGCTCTACTTTTAGTTTGAATTTAGTCTTGCGTTATGCCCAGAATGTTGAGTATATCAATAAATATGTTAACGACATCCAAGTAGAGATTGAGCGTCGCGAAAATATATTCCTCGGGGCTAATTGCATATTTGTGATTGCCGCCCATCATTAGCTGAGTGTCGTAGACCAGATAGATGGAGAAAAGCACAGCGCCAAGTGACGAATAGATCAGCGATATAATCTTGCCCTGCACGAAGATGGTCAGAATGCCAAAAATGAATAGGGCCACCAGACAAGCCACCAGAATGCCGCCCATCATTGTGAAATCGTACTTGGTCTGCAGGGCAAACACCGTCAGGGCCAAGCAAATGGCGGCTGTTATGCCAATGGCCAGCAGCACCTCCTTGGGAGCGTAGCGACTGGCCGAGACTGCGAGCAGCAGCGACTCAGCCACTGTGAACATGCCCAGGAATATGAAGTTGGTGGGCGTCTCGCGGCGCACCTTCTCGCAGCAGATCATGAACATCATGGTCACCAGCATGATGGCTACAGCCATCCAGAAGAGCCAAAGATTCTGGGCCGCAAAGTTCTTGGCCTCTTCGCTGTACACAAACACAGCCACAGCCCCAAATGTGATCACCAGCTGCCCCATTAGTATCATATACACCTTGCGTATGAATCCACGTCTTATGCTCTGATTGTCAAAGGACATACCCTTTGGCTGCGCCTCGGCGTCGGAGCCATAAGCCCCATAGCCAATAGCGACATTTCCTTCCGGTCGACTGTGATAGACAGCGTATGGATATTGCTGATTGCTTTCCTTCGACGCCATTTTCTCAATTGGCCAAAGATCTTGAGCTCAATGTACAAATGAAAAATTATGCAAAATAATTGAATTCTTTTATATATAGTTATATAGCTTGCTCGACGACTACTTGTAAATGAATTGTTTAAAAAAATTTGTAATATCTAGAAATTCGTTGAGTAGTAGATTGAAGTATCTAAGTGAATATTTATATTTGGAAATGTTTGAAAAATTATTAAAAATGATTGATTTATATAATACAATTTTAATGCTTATAAATTTCTAACAGCCGCTGAAGGAGTAATTTTGAAAGCACAGGGAATAGCCCTCGATAGGTAATCCATGTTTTTCAAAAGATTTACTATCTGGTCATATGTAGTACGCTTTAGAGTCTACGACTCTGTCTTTATCTATCTCAATCTATCTATCTCTGTATTTATTTCTATCTATTTCTATCTCTTCTGCTTTACTTAGTCTGCAAACAAAAATGATAATTCAATCAGTTCAGTTAATTGTTTATTAACTAATGTGCTTTTTAAGTGCTTGCATGCATCAACAATGCTCTCAATGCATTGTCAATTCGTTTTAGCTTGGCATATCAAACTTGACAATTGATAACTCGATGGAAAACAACAACAGGTGTGCCTTTTCCCCATATAAGTGATTTGCATATGCTTTTCTCTGCTTCGCATATAAATCTCTCTCTCTCTCTCTCTCTCTCTGTCTCTCTCTCATTTTCTCTCTCTCTTCTTCTCTCTCTCTCTCTCTCTGTCTCTCTCTGTCTCTCTCTTTTTCTGGCTCTCGCTCATATTTTGCGTTTGCGCTCTGCGTTTATTCAGCAAAAAATTCTTTTTGTGAACTCAGAGCTTTTTTTGTTGGCTTAGCAAAATGATTTTCAGTATTTTCAGCGCCTTTGTCGCTTTAAGTGGCCGAAGGTATTGAAAATTGGTCTAGGCAGGAGCTGCGTTTGGCATCTTCTGATTGCCTGGTCACAAAAATTGGCGTATTTTTTCTGGCTTGCGCACATGCGGCAGTCATAAATTTACCGATTTCAATTTGGAAAAAATATTTCTGTTTGAATTTACAATTATCTGTCAACCGAATTTTTTTTCTTGCAGATTTTGCATGCCTAATGAATAAAAGTCAGCTAAAAAAAAAAATAAAATAAAACAAAAAAAAAAATAAATAAATAAATAATTGACAGTTCGTTTTATGAAAAGTTAGTAACGAGCATAGCCTAGTTTTGATGGCGGCAAATTCAAATTTTACTGCTGAAGAAATGCACAACGTACTAAAAACTCTGTAATTAAATTGCTATAATTCAAAACTAAATTCTGTTTTTGTTAGACGGTTTGTCGACAGTTTAAAAAGTATGTTTAAATTAAATAAATTATAAACTTATGTCAGAGATTGAGAGAAGGTGAATTTAGAGTCAAAAATCTAATTTACTTTCCTTACAATAAAATAAATCTGATGTATAATTAAACTTATTTTTAAGTTATTTTAGGAAAGAAATATTGAAGCCAATTTAGAAAATATTCTATTCTATTCTGTAACAAGCGCATATTCAATAATTTATTCATATTTTAAAACAATAAACATATACATATATTGAATTTTAGTGATTTTAATTTTAGCTATTTCTATGACCCGAAAAAAATAAGTTTGCAAAGTTAACTTGTTTCTCATACACTTTTTGTGCATTTGTATGCTTACAGGGTATTAAAAATATTGTGATAGGCGAATGAATTTTCACATGCCGTCTGTCAATTGCCAGCCTTTTGTTTTGTGCCACACATCAATCAAAATGCCATTTGGGCAGGCATGCGATGCGGCCCAACTTCCGAAGCCTTACATTTTTTTTTTTTTTTCGAATGAGCCCGAAATGCTTCAGCAAGCTGGCACGGCACGTGTACCTTTTTAAAGTTAGCTTAAAGCCCGAAAAATCTCTCGCCCGTTGTCTGCAAACTATCAACAAGTTTTATTTGCGGTCGTTCCTTTTTCCGTTGTTAAGGATAAGCAATAAGAAGGTCGCCAAAGTGATGCTAAAAAGCGGATTAGGCGAGCAAATGGCTTGTAGGTAGGAAACCAAGTTTTGAGTAGCTTTTTTGTAATATTTAGAATAAATAGTTATGAGGCTATATAGACTGGGCTTATTAGTAATAGGTTTTATCACATCTATAAAAAAATGCTTTATGTGTGTGCTCTGTAGGTAAGCAACCTAGTTAAAAATAACTTTCCTTTTTGCACTAATAAGAATAAACCCTAATTCAACTATATACACTTGACTTATTAGGAAATTTCTTTTATAAGACTCCCTGTGAATGCTGCATGTGAGCCTTAACTATAGGGTAGCTAAAAATAATAGAGGCGAGGTAAGTCACGCGTTGCCCTAATCCCCGTTGCTGACACATCCAGCCAGTGAAACTGGCTGCAACAAAAGTTCCCGAGTTCAGCGTGGTCGCAAGGGTGTAGCTGCCAGTCAGTTAGGCATCTATCAAGAGCAACACCAACAGCAAAACAAAAAAAAAAACTACACTTTAAAACTTTAAATGAGTTTTTGTGCGGTGCAAAGTTTGGCCTAAAAATCGGGAGAAATCACAGCGAGGGAAACCGAGCAGATAAGAAGGAGAAAGAAAGGCAAGGCAGCCGCAGCAAATCGCTGACAATTTATCGACCAAATCGCAGGCGTTGACAGCCTGGCCAAAAATTGAAAATGGTCTTAGCCAAAGTTGTGACAAGACTTGACCAGAGCCAAGACAAACACAAATACAAATACAGAGTACACAGTACTTAAAAGAAGTATGTATATGTATTCTGCAGATTTGGCGAAAATAGAATACAAACCACACAGCTTAACAAGCACAAAAACTTGCTCGACCCAAAAGAAAAAAAAAAAAAACCACAGCACAAACAACAATGACCACATCATTATGACATACTTTTCTTCCAACCAAAAACGCGAACTCCATTGCAGTTTAATCTATGCAAATCCAAAAGAAAAACTAATTTTGTGGCTTTCAACTTCATGAAACTCAAACTCAGATGAAGCCTTTTCAGCAACGACGACGGCGACGGCGATGACAACCGCAAATGCAAACAAAGACTGCGGAGTCCACGCGAATTTTGCAGGAGTCTCTGTGTACACTGGTTGCCGAGAGGACGCGATTTTTGGCGTGGGCATTATTTTTGGTATTCTTTTGTTTTTGTATATTTTTCCATACTTGAATATGATAGCTGTGAGCGCATCATAGTTCTATTTTGATGCAGTCTGATTATACATTTCAAATTCAAAGACATCAGAGCGAAGATGTATTTGCCTACTTTTTCTTGCCTGTTTTAATAAACTTGAATTTAATTATCTTTAATTAAATTGCTTTTCATAAGAAATAGTCGAAGGCGCACTAATGAGGCATGAAATGAATAGCCCTTTGGGTACTTCCGCGGTATTTGTATTGTAATCTAAGCTTTGACCAAATAAGCAAAGTGCAAATAAATCAAGTGAGCGTGTTGTAGTCGGAAATGATCAACTAAGAGATACTCTAGTAGGTGAAGATGGTAAGGTTTGATTGGGTTTTATCACACATTTTATGGACAATTTATAGGAAATTACAAAATCTATGAATTGCTTTATGCAAACTTGATTGAAATATATCAGGCATATCTAATAAATAAAATCTCATTTAGTTTGCCAGAAACAAAAGACTTTAGATATACAAATTTAATGCTCTTTCAAAAAGTTTTTGCTTCCTTTTACCGAAGTTTATATATTCTAGTTGCTCATTAAGCTTGTTTTTTTTTTTTTAATTTTTGTTTGTCTTTCTTTGCTCCGACTGTAGCTGGCAACGAAAAAGTCATTTAAATTAAGTTGCACTGAGCGATAAACTTCAATATTGAATTCAACTTGAGTTGACATTAATTTGTCTAAATACAACCACTATTGTTTGGTAAACTCATTAAAGGTTATTCTTAAGTTTCTGCTGTGCTTTACATTAATTTGCAAAGACAGGTATTTTTTTCTCAGTGAACTATATAACAACTATCTACGAATCTGGTGCAAAATATAAAGACTTAGTATAACTAGCGAGATATAAAGATTAATAGTTGGCGGTATTTTATATTATATTTATATTTATTATTTATTAATTTATTTATTTTCTCATCAACTGAGCTATTCAGCTCAAATATTTGCTGTTCAATTTGCCGACTCATGATAGTAAGCAAAGATAGGTCACTAAAGCTGATTTGAAAATAAAATGAAGTTCTATTTGAAATTAATTGAATATAATAAAATAAAATATTTATATTTATATATTTATTTATGCAAATATTCATATTTTATTCTATATATTTATAGAAAATTAAACTAATAATATACAATTTTATTAAGTTGTATTTTATTTCATATATACATTCATATATTTTCATATATCTTTAAGTATGTAAATGATTCGATTTAACTCATTGTTAAACTTAATTCATATTTTAATTTTCATTTATAGCCAATATTTTCTGCTGACTGCATTTTATTTGCCTTAAACAGTTTGTGTGCAGCTTTCGGGAGTTAACTCATTTTACCGTCCATTGACTCGGAGTACGCAACCGTTTATGCACAGTTTGTGTTTAATGCGCTGCACTTTGGCAACGAGGTCAGATATATTATTGCTGGACAGTTGCTGCTGTTATTTCTGCTGTTGCTGTTGTGTAAATATTGTTCAAGTAAGCAAAAACATTTGTCAAGACATCGATAGACAGACAGAAAGACAGTCAGACAGACAGCATAGAAGCCACAGGCAACGGCAACGATGTTCTGAGCCATCGAACAGATTCAGTCAGTGACTCGTTCTGTGTGTGTATGTGTGTGTGTGTGTTAGGTATTTTTGTTGGCATTTGAGTTGGCTGTAGCCAGACGCAATGAAAATGCTTATTTAAAAGCATTTATTAGCTTTTAAGATCCACAAATTAAAGATTTAACCTGCCGACCAAAAGATACTTTCATTATGCAATGCGAATGCTGTGGTTATTATTGTCTGAGATACAGTGAATAAATTTGTTTAATTGAATTTCATGCGGTGTTCAGCCATGCAAAAATCTCTCGCTCTTTGAGTGACTCTGTGCATATGTGTGTGTGCGTGTGTGTGTGACCCACTTGTGCGCACTACAGTGGTTACTTTTTTGTTTCCCATTTGTGGCGAGCCGAAAAGAGTTGGCCCTGGTTGGAAGCCAGCCAACAAATTGGAAAATAAGTGTTTTCGTAATTAATTGAATTTATCCTGTCATTGCCAACTTTTCATAATAATAAATAATAATTGAGTACGCGAAATGTAATATTTATATTAGTTTTCCGGCATTGAATATTAGCAAGCAATACAGTTCGGGAATAAAAGTTAAATTGCATTCCGCAAATGAAAGTATCAAAAATGCATCGACAAAAAAAAAAAATAACAAAATGAAAATGGTTTATGTTATTTTTAAATTCCGTGTTGGGTCAAAGAGTTGTTTGTTCGGGTATTTAAGCTTGTTTTTACTGTTGTTTGACATCGCATTTGTGTTGCTAAAAATATTTATATTCCTACCCAAATATTCAGCCTGCAAATAGAGCAGTTTTGTTTAATTCCAGCAAAATGCTACAGCTGCTGCTGCTGCTCTGATTTGATAAAATGTGAAAATGCAATTCAAGTATTTCGGGTTTATTCTGTTTTATGCAAATATAATAAAAATGCTCTAGTCTGGCGATTCGTGCGTATGTTTCCATGCATATTTTATTGCATACTTTGCGGAGAGCTGTGTCAAACGACCTCGCCTGCAGCTCGTATGGATGACTGTGATGCACGCCCCCGGTCTCAGTGGGAATGCGTTTGCATTCAAAAAACGCATAATTAAAAAGTTTTATTTTCAGCACTTTTTACGCCGGTGCGTAGTGCCGATGGCCTTCCCCTTTGCCCATAAACACACGGGCGACACTATATGATAGCTCTCGGGCAAGCTTTCGGGCAGCATTCCAGCTTTGTTCATTAAATGTGGATGCAGTGCGAATGCCTTGAGGACGAAACAAAATGTTAAAGTTTTACGTTTTGAGTGTTTAAGAAATAAAGCGAGCAAACAAACGCGATATTTCTGCTATTAACTACCTTACTTTAATTACCAAGCACCCACAAAAACAAAAAAAAAAAATAAAAATGCTTCGCCAACAAAGTCACGCAAAAAACTTGGCGCTCGAATTGCTAAAGCAAACCACTTTAACGCTTTAGTCTAGAACGCTTTTCTTACGACTTTTAACTCTAGAACGTTTTTCTTTCGACTTTTAACTCTTGCTGTACCCTCTAACCAAACTTAATTAAAGATCATGCGGGCTATATGAAACAGTTTCAATGAGCCAAACTTGTTGGGAATTGTAAGTAAAGTCTTTGAAGAAAATTAGATAATATAAATTTTTGAAAATATTATATATTTGATAAGCTATTTTATTATTATTAGATTAATATTAAATTATTTTCTCCTTAAATACTACAAATATTTATTTCCTATAATCTGTGACCATCTTTGAGAACTATAGCACACCTTTCCGCATTGCTGGCATATCAATAAGCACTTCTATAGAAGTTTTGTGTTTTATCTAAAACTCTGTCATTTGTATTAAATTGCATTCTTACGCTTCACATTTCCTTAAATTATTATTTTTAATAACATTACTCAAGAGCTGATACCTTTACTTCCTACTTAGCTACGCAAATGATATTATGGTATATTCAAAAAGCAATTAATGTCAATAATTCATAGTTCCTATCCTGCGCTCATTCAATTTAAAATCTAATGGGTATTCCGGTATTGATCTGCTCTATGTAAGCTCGCACTATTTGCGTTGTTTTCATTTTCTCGTTTTGCAAATTGCTTTTAACGAAATCGTACAAAATGCGAGTTTGTATTTTCGCTGGACTTAATAGGTGCATACTACACACACACACACACACTCAGATATGGACCCACTAACATTTGCCTGCTACGCTGCGTAATCATAGTTGACGCTGTTTGTTGCTCATACGCAGCGTTGGCGAGTGGCACAGCGTCGCCTGGAGTATTTTTGCATTAATTAGGCCAACGTTTGCGCTGAAGTTGCATGCCAACATGCGACTGTTGGCGTCTGCCACTAGCCGCTTGCATGCTTTGGCTATTAAAATGCGCCAATCGAATTTTCAATTAAAATTGGGAATTTTCTGAACCGCAAACGTACGAATTTTTGGTCAAATACCATTTGCCATTTCCAATCTTTCTCTTGGGACAAAAAAAAAAGAAAGAAAAATATGAAAAAAAAAATAAAATGGAAAACTGATGCAGCTGGTTGGGCGATCTGAGTGGGAGCAGCAGGTGTCGCATAGCTGGCAACTACATCTTTCTTTTTGCTTTTTGCGTTGTTGCAATTGTATCGTATTGCATTTGGCTCAGCGGGCTGACAAAGCTGAAACAGAAATCTGCAAACTGCCAACTGCCAACTGCCAACTGGCCAACAGGCCAACTGGCCAAAATGGCAACCAGCTAGCTGCTGGCAGCTGGCAAATGGTGGCTGCGACACGCGCAGCTGCCTTCAAATTGCAAAAAGTGCCAGAAGCGCAAGAGCGAGAGCAGGCAAAACTTTTGCAAATGAGTTAGACAGATTAAGGTGCAGAGTGGGGGCGGGGCGGGCACAACTTCTGGGCAACTTCAAACTGAAGGGGCAACGGCCGGGCCTTGGGGCATTTACACAACTACTGTCATAATTATAATGAATTATGAAACAATAACTCTGCCTAATGGATCCGGCCTCGGGCCACACACTCAATACGCTTCTCCTGCCTGTTTTTGGCACTCACGCAACTAATTGACAAATGATGATAAAGTGTCTTGGTCAGTACCTAAACGACTTGACTTCATTTTATAAAATTCTCTTTTCTTCTTAATGCGGCTCGACGTGCCGCTGTCCGATGTCCGCTGTCCGATGTCCGCTGTCCGATGTTCGCTGTCCGCTGTCCGTGTTGGACACTGTTTTCACTCGCGAGTGTACTTTACGTTTTTGGCGTTCGCCTTTGCCGCATTTTACATGAAAATCTGATAAAAGCTTTGTTTCGGCCGCCGGAAACGGATGTTAGCTGCCAGGCCGAATGAACGCTGACATGACTGGCATAAAATGGACTCGAGAGTGGCATGACGAGCAGATTTACACTGAATGTGTGAATGGAAGCAACTGGTGTGTGTGCCATATCCGCTTTTAAATTCTAATACCTTTACAACATTAAATTTTTAATATTAATATGTTGTATAACATTGCAATATTTATTAAGTAGATTTATGTAATATTCATATTTTCAATTTCAATCCCTTATCAAACATTTTTTTAGAGTATTTGCATTTCGAGATTTTGAAGTTTTTCATTCATTTCTCTTTGCGTGAAAATCTGTCCGGCTTTTGACCTCTTGTTGTGAAGCGAACAAATGAACAAGTATTTTGCATGAAGGCTTCATAAATTTTTGCCCCAAATACTGACCCTTAAATTTTGACCTTTTGTTTTATGTTGTCCACGGCTTCCAATGTCACATATTTGCCGCTGAGGCTTAATGTTTAATAAGCCCTGAGCCAGAGCTCGATTTTTTTTTTATGTTTGCATAATGGCATTGTGTGTGGAATCATTTAAAATGTATATTTTATGTTTATTATGCACAGAGCATAAATATTTACAAAACACAAGGTGTAAAGACTCTGGTTGAAATATTTATGTTTGAACATTATACCAATTGCAGGCGTCTAACCATAATTTTGCAAATGAGCAAAACCGAGAGGAGTTGAATATTGGAAAAATAATATTTTCATATGTTGGGTGTTTGGAGTGACTAATATTTCAATCGGAAACCTCATATTTATTTATAAACATTTGCTATCGCAAATATCCCAAAGGAATGGCATGACCCTCCCACACTGACCATTTAAATAATGCTTCTTCTTGCTTTAAATTTCGCCCAGCAGGTATTTACTGTATACGTAAGTTTCCGTTTTTAGTCACTTTGCTGTCTAGCGACTTTTTGCTTAATTGCCGTAATGTGTTTAATTAAAATTTTGTATTTGCGTAAATTTGATACCTTTTTGGGTCTAAGCTTTTCTGTTTCACTTGTTTATGCCCTGAAAGCATTGCAACCGGGTAATCAGGGTATATTGCCAATGGTCAAATGTATATAATAGGACACTTTTACTTATACATATATACTTTTGCTCAAGGCTCAGCAGTTAAGGCTCTCTAAGAATGTCTGTCTGTCAGTCGGATATTTCATATAAATGATAAAAAGTGAAATATTTAATACCGCGTCTTTAACATTTATTTCAAATCAATTCAATGTAAATAATTTTATTGAATTCAGTATATCTTACAAGTGCTTGAAGAGCTGGCATATTTCATATAAATATTTACGTGAAGTACACATAAGTATTAAATACCTTCGTTGGTTAAGAATAAAAGATATGCACAGTAATTATGAATGTGAAATAACTAAAGAGTATTATAAATTACACAGCCTGGGCAAGCTAGCCTTTATAAGCATGTTTATGCATTTACTGGAGCAGGCCAAAGGGCTTGAAAGTGAGGGGACAAGAGATTAAGGGTATTTCGTATTAGCATACTTGCGATTAGAGAACTCTTTGTTGTTAACAATTTTCCTTTTTCTGTATTAAAGCGAGGGTCATTAAGCAGGCTTGATTGCAGAGTCCAATTTACGCTCAACTCAACTCATCCTCCCCCATTAAAATCATCAAGTTGGCCCTAAAGCTGTTTAGCCCATCAAATTCCAGCCTTCGATTGAAACCGAAATTCTTGTGAAAGCCACGTATTGAATGGCAAGTAATAGCAACAGTCTAAGGGCCTACGTATAATTGAGTCATTATGGATGGAATGCAAATCAAGTGCAATAGTCTCGGGGAAGAGTCAAGAGTCAAGAGTGCAACCCAAGCTGCTTAGGTTGGCTATACATGTGCTATTCAGAATTCTAAACATGTAAGTGTTTATTATTTGTTATTATACACAGCCAAACATGGGATGGAAACTTCAAGCAGAAATCAGTTCAACTTTCAAGGGTTTATATACCTATGTTGTTTGCCTTTGGCAATTCGTGGCCTGAAACATATTGAAAATATTTGCTGTATATATTTAACAGATAATCGGATTTCTATATTACTTTTTTTCAATTATTACGAGTCCTAAATTCTATGCAAAAGGTAACAGCGCTAAAAAATTAATCCTAATTCTTCTAATCGGTATTCATCGATTAATGATACTCTGTGATGCTATCGTGTTCAGTCCAAGAAACTTTTATTATCAAATGTGTAAAAATTGGTCGTCTGTTATATAAAAAATTGTAAAAATTTCGGTATCCAAAAGTAAAAAAAATTCGTATTCTTCCCCAAGCACCTTCATCAGAATGTCAGGGCCTATGTGTAGTATTATCATTTATCGAATACGGTAGTATTCGATATTCTTTGTCAAAGTTTCTACAGCATTTGCTCCGATTTGTTTTCCGGCTTTGAGAACGTTTTTAGCTTCATTATAGCGTCAAGTCAAGATGATATATTGCCAGACTGGCACATCCAGGTCCATGAAGATGGAAGACTAACTGTGCGCTTAGAGCTACGTCCCTACATCCAGAGACACCGTCTTTAAGTACATTTCCAGCTGATGCGCCATATGCAGTGCGTGTGTGACGGCCCCACGTGGCGCAGTTGTAGCTGCGCCAGAAGAGGGTTAAGCTGCTTAGACAAGTCGGCGCAGAATGCAAATAAGCTGCAAATGTATGGGTGGTGCTGTTGATGGTGACGTGCGTTAGCTTCCTCTTCTCGATTGGTCTCAATAGTTGCAGTAGCAACATGGGTAGGAGCACTGGGGCATGCAGCAACTGTAGCACTGACAGGGATCGTATCCCCTGCCCAACCGCGGCATTGTGTCGAGCGGCGGCATGATCATCGATTGTTGGTGTTGCTTCCTGTGTTCCGCGTCAGTAAGTCCATCAGGCCCCACTTTCGGGAGGACCGGCTTCGGGTTCTTGGGCTGAGGATTATTTGGATCCCATGGCTTGGGAAGAGCACCATCTTCTCTTAAATACTGAATAAGGTCAATACCCCTCTTTCTTCGTGCAATCTCATTTTTAATCGCATCTTTCTCCGCCTGTTTAGCCTGTTTAATTGCATTAATATCTTTTTGACGCATGCGAACTGGGATGGGCTCGGCTTTGCCTTTTCCTTTCTGTTTATTGCCCGGGAATGATTTGTCGTGTAGCCCGCCGGGGCCACCACCTCTACCGCCACCACCACCCCGCATGGGCCCGCCTTGCCCGGAGCCCCATATTCCGGGCGGCTTCGGTCGTCCGCCGGGAGTGGCCGATGGGCCATGTGGTCCGCCACCTCCATGTCCAAACATCCCATCCTCAAATACAGGCTCACCAGGCTGGCCAAATGCTGTGCCGGTGTACCGATCGCCAGCAGCACAGTCGTAGACTCGCCAATAGGGATCGATAATTTTTGGATATTTTGGAGTTAG
This sequence comes from Drosophila meridionalis, assembly GCA_035045145.1. Taxonomy (NCBI): domain Eukaryota; kingdom Metazoa; phylum Arthropoda; class Insecta; order Diptera; family Drosophilidae; genus Drosophila; species Drosophila meridionalis. The sequence continues at coordinate 5,144,291 of JAWNPG010000020.1, read as the reverse complement.
TTTGAGGTCTGCCTTGGTTGTCTGTGTCTCATGGTTGTGGGTTTTGGGCTTAACATATCTAGGCGGGCAAGCCGCTGGCGGGGTCACATCGAAGTCGAACTCCATTTCACTGTCACTGGTGTCGGTCAGCACCAACTGAGCGACGCAGCTTTCCATACGCCGACGCTTGCACTCCTTCTGCAGCGCGGCCTCGAGGCACTTCTTCTCGAAGATATCCCGGCAAACGCACATCATTAGAGGCCTGTGACAGATGCACTTGCGGAATCCTTTGTCCTTGAACTTTCTCTTGATCTGGCTCATAGCCACGCCAAGATCACTCTTGACCACCTTGAACACAATCGGCTTCATGGTCACATTTGGATTGTCGAGAGGCCGCAGAGTGATGAAGATTTCGCCATCCTTCTTGCGCAAATTGAGAATGGGTGGCTTGTTTTTCTTCTCCAACTCCTCGAGCTCCTTACATTTCTCGGCGGCTATTTTCTCGGGCGAACCTTGTAAAAAGAATTTCATAATCTTTTTAATCGGCTTTCGAACCAGTCCTGGCTGCCACCCATTTTTGCGGGCTTCTTCGCTGGCGTACCAGTTCCAGCCGTGATTGGCCGGAATGAACCTCACGCGATTTGAGCAATTCTTGTGTCCTGCAACAACTCTTCGCTTGGGCTTGGAGCTTTTCTGCTTAGGCAGAGTTTTCCGTTCGCTGGGAGCCGCCGGGTTCTTCTCAGGCTTCTTCTCAGGCTTCTTCTCAGACTTCTTCTCAACCTTCCCGCAGGTACCGGCTTGCAGTCGCTCTGCTTTCTCTTTCCTTGCGCATTCCTTTTCGAGTTGGGCGTAAGGCTTGATGTCCTTGATATTATTTAAGTCGCGAATTTCAGAGAATACGCGTGAAAGAAATGGACGAGACTCTGCGAGTTGGACACCCCCTTCAGACGCGTCCTTCTCGGACTCCGCGTATGCAAACGAATCCCTGGGCGGCTTCTCAATGGCATAGAAGTCCGCACACTTTTCGCGTACGCGGCAAAAGGCGCACAGCTTACCAGGCGTGCAGGTGCACCTACATTTCTTCGGCTTCTCTTCGGCTGGTTTTATTTCTGGTGGCGCATATAGACTACTTAAAAGCAGGTTGTCATTAGATATGTTCTCATCGCGCTTATTAGGAATCAGCATTGGCTTTAAACCGCAAGTGGGACAGGCAGCCAATGCGGGAAGCCACGTCAGATTGGTGAGGCAAACGGGACAAAAACGTTTCTCCTTCAGTTGATCGTTTTTCCTTTCGCTTAGCGTATTGTATTCCTCAGGATCTAGCGGCGGTATGCGCGTAAAGCATGGCGCCCGGATATTGCTCTCCTCGAAAGGCAACCTGCAGGAGTTGTAATGCATATTTAAAGTGCAAGGATGGCCGAAAGGGTCAGGGGGCCCTCGGCAAGGCGGCCTTGGTCTCTTGTTATGATCCAAGCTGGTCGTAATTGCGTCAACAGTATCGTTACAGTCCTGGGCCATTTCCTATACATGCGAAAACTTAGTTTAAGGCAATATGTTGGAGAATTACTGCACTTATAGTTACCTTCACTTCACAACAGATAGCATTGCCAACTGGATTATGAAGAAATTTTGGCTTAGGCGGGCCACATTTCACATTAGTATTTGCAAAGCTTTGAGTGCCAAATTTGAGATATTCGGAGTCCTCCACGCCATCCAATGCGGCTAGACAAGGGTCGTTGCACTGCTGAGACTCGCTCATTATAAATAAGATATCTTTTTCGTGAATGCTTTTGTCCTTGAATAGTTGACAAGTGCTTTCTTTCCCCCTGTAATGAATGAGCAATGATAAAATATTGAATTCAAATTCTTGACTTCCAAATGGAACCGTTTACTTACTTTTCCCCATCGACGCATTTCAGCTGCAGGGAGCATTGTAATTCCAATCTGCCAACAACTTTTCCATCACGATCAATCGTACAGGATTCCATGAGCTCTAATGGCTTCATGCTATCTCCTATTTCCTCCATGTCCTCTGGCCGAAAGCGAATAGCCCCCATGCCAACTAGAAGATCCTCAAACTTTACTGTTACGGGCACACCGCATTCCTCGAGTGTCTGTCGGACAACTGCTGGGTCTATGACGATATCAGTGCTATACTCCGGCAGGAAGTCGAGTACATTGAGGCCATTCTCTCTTATTGATATGAATGAATTGCAAAAATTGACCTCCACTAGTAGCTTTTTGAGCTCCTGAAAATCTGGATTATTTAACTCAATGCTAGTCACAAACGCATTAAAGCCAAAAGTACAATAAGCCATTTTTATGCAGATTTTTTATTATAATGCTCTTTTTTCAAATTTAATTTAAAACTGTGCGAAACAATAAAATAGTAAAAGAAATTTATTGTCAATTTACACAAAATGTCGAATTTAAGGCACAGCAAATTTTTGATGTGTAATAGTGGAACAGACTGCTATGTTACTGTGATACATCTAAAAGCTCTATGATTTTTTATTGATAGCCTACACAAGTCTCCTATCAAAAATAGAATAAGCTAAGGTATTCAGTTGACTTTTATATGCAACATTTGATCATTAAATTATATCATTAACAGTTCAACTTGCAAAAAATGAAATTAATTTGCAATCAATGATCAGCTTATATTCATTAATAAAATTTAAATCTCATTTAGTATCATATTTTCATATTTTCAAATCACAGCTTGTGTGAACCCAACTCACATATTATCATGCAAAGCATAAGATAATCAGATTTTCTTTGATTTTTCATTTCGTTTACTTTTACATTTACTTGGACTATAATTTATGTTTAGAAATTGCATTAATTACTGAGTACAAAATGAATCGCTTTGTAATCCGTTGCACTTACAAGTCTCCAACTCGATGGGAGGTGCAGTAATTTGCAAGAAAGCGCAGCGGTTTTGCTGTGAGTCTGTCAGATCATCTAGGCTAGGCGGAGTCTTTCGTTTAGAAAAGAAGCCGCTGTTCCTCAAATAACTCATGTCCATATACAATTTTTTCTTCGTAATTTCGTTTTCTTTATCTGCATGCTTGGTTTTCTTCACCAAGCGTTTGGGCATTTTTTTGGTTGTTTTGCATTTAGCATCGTATTTCCCGTTAGTAGGTTTGTTCTGTAGGCCAGGTATCGCCCGTATTCCGCCAATAATGCGCCCATCCCTTAGTCTAATTTTGGAGGCGAACAGATTCTTGATTCGCCCGCATTCATTGAGCTGTGGTGGTCTGCTCTCACATGTAACCGAACTGCTGCTTGTGCTCGCCGACGCAGTGTTTCCCACATACAGACCGCCGCCCATTTGTCCAAAGACACCATCCTCAAGCACTATCTCTCCCGGTCCGCCCAATGCTGTGCCCGTGTATCGGCCACTGGCAGCACAGTCATAGACGTACCGGTAGGGATTTTGCTGGAGGGGATATCTAGGGGGCATGCACAGATCAAGTTTGTTTACTTGAGTTGCATTGTTAACGGTCTGTGGCATCGCAGAGCTCTCGCGCGTCGGCGCTGTCACGTTGATATCGAACTCCATTTCGCTCTCACTGGTGTCCGTGAGCACCAGATGGTCCACACAGCTCTCTATGCCACGACGCTCGCACTCCTTCTCAAGAGCCCTCTCCAGTTGCTTCTTTTCACAGTTGCTGCGACAGACGCACATCATCAGCGTTTTGTGGCATGTGCACTTCCGGTAACCCTTGGCCTTAAGCTTCCTCTTGATCGCGCTCAAATCGCCAGCTAATTCGCTCTTGACTATCTTAAACACAATTGGTTTTATCTCTGTCGTCTCCGTGTTATCGACGCCCCGCAGAGTAATGAAGATTTCGCCCTGCTTCTTGCACACGTGCAGAGTGGGCAAGTTTTGTTCGTTCTCGTTCGCTGCCACGTTCAAACACCTGTTGAACGCATTGCGCTCGGGCAGGTATTGCAAAAAGAATTTCATAATCCTTTTGATGGACTTGCGAACGAAGCCCGGCTGCCAGCCGTTCTTGCGTGTCTCATCACTCGAGGTCCAAGCCCATCCGTGGTTGTGGGGCACGTTGCTGGGCAGCTGAGCACAGAACCTGTGGCCGGTTTTGGTGGGCAGTCGCCTCGGCAACGCAATTGTTGACAAGGTTTTATCAGGTTTTAATAAGGGTTTGTTTTTCAGTTTGTGCTTGGCATTCACGCTTAAGTTGTTGTCCTTTGGTTTGTCTGCCTCTGGGTCGCACTTGCGCTTAAACCCTTCTGACACCTTCGTGGTATTGATGTCGTACAGATCACGAAGCTCGGAGAACACCCGCGTCAGATGTGGAGCGCACTTCTCTAGCTTCTTATGTTCCATGCAAATGCTCTCGAGCGTATGGTCTTGTGTATCGAGACAAGGAGCGGGCTTGTCATCTTCTTTGAAAATATCAGCGCAGAGCTTACGTATTCGACAGTGGGCACAGGTTCTTCCATTCTGACAGGTGCAGCGACACCCAGGCTTTTCATCCTTTTCCTCAACCGCAGCCGCTGCAGCTGGCTTTGCACAGTAATCATCAATAGTCTCTGGCGGCTTGCCCAGAAAATCTTTTAAAATTTCGTCAGCTGTCTGCGGTTTATCCTCGAGGTGTTCCTCAATCATCGGCATAGCCTTGACTCCGCAATTGATACACGCCGCAAACTTGGGCAGCCACGACATATTGGTGAGGCAAATGGGGCAGAAGCGTGTGCCTTTTATGTTGGCATTTTGTTTATTGCTGACTTCCACAGGTAGTAGCCGTGGGCTGTGCAGATCGCTTTTGGATACCTCACTAACTGGATCGTTTAAGGAGTAACGAATATTCGGGGTACTGCGACTATCCGACAGAAAGTTGATTGTATCGGTGCTTATTCCAACTGATTTACGGGGAGATAGCTTGAAGGGATAAATATCATTCGATCCTCTTGCGACAATGTCAGCAAATCGCGCAGGTCTTGGCCCTAAGGTCTGTGAATAGAAGCGAAACCTAAGAGGCAATATAAGGAAAGTTCTGTGGATTCGTAGCAACCTTAATTCCGCAAGTGGCACCACTGGTTACTGGTCTGTTCGGGTAAGTTTCTAATGGGCGAAGAGGATCAGCGTGGGGTCCAACACTTTGATATGAATCCAAGTCGAAACGAAGATTGTCGTCATCCGGCTGCAGTATGTCTGGACAGAGATCACTGGCTTTTGGGCAATGCAGAATGTCTCCCATAAGAAACATAATGTCCTGCGGGTGAATGCTATTCTTCGCGCTTTCACTACAATCAGGATTGGCCGGCCTGAAACGGAGTATGATCGATCAAATTCAGTGATTTAAGAATCTGACAGATATATACTTACCATGATGTATCTGTACATTTCAAGTATAGACGACACAATGCCTCAAGTGTGCCAGTAACTTTGCCTGCCAGCAGGAACTTGCAGTTGCTGGCACACAAGATATCATTCATGTCCTTGTCTATGCGATCAATGAACACGGGAGGAAACTCTATTTTCCCCAGCCCGATAAGGTTGTTGTTGTACCTAACTCTCACTGGCATGCCATACTTTGCTATATTGCTCTTGACACTATCTGCATTGCCTCTAAACTCAAAGGTTGATTCGCCCTTAAAGTCCTTGACATTAATGCGACTCGATGTTATGCGGATCGAGTTGTTATTAAAGGTAACATCTACTTGCAACTTCTTGGGGTCTTCAATCTTTATCTCCGTTGTCTTTAAATAGGTGATAATAACATCGAGCATATAAGTACACACCTCATCTTCCATTTCTTAGGTGCTCATCCGAATTTATTCAAACAAATAATTTTTATATCGAACAGTGAAATCTGATCTGTGCATGTAACTCAATTGAAACACAATAAAACTGTAGTCTCTTATTACTTTATTGTCAAAATTTTTAAATCAAATGGTGGCTTGATTAAAAAAAAAAATTAAAATTACTATAAATATTTAAATATATAAAATCGGATGTAATCTACACAGCTGCTACGCCTTGGCTTTGGGGTTCCGTGGTTTCGACTTGGCGCCCTTGCTCATCATGAGCATCATGTCAACTGGTTTTTTTTTACCGCTATCCGCGTTGGCCATCCTGGCCTCTTGGGCAGCTTTTTCGCGAGCTCGATAGTAGCGCCTAGTCATTCGCACAGGAATGGGATCGCTCTTGACTGGTGGTGCTTTCTTGATGCCAGGAAATGATTTTCCACCTGGAATGCCCCAACCACCGCGCATTGGCCCGCCTGGTGTTAGCCCCCAAATAGCTGGATTTCTCGGCTTGCCACCAGGAGGCAAGCCATGTGGACCACCCCGCCTATATCCAAAGAGCCCATCCTCAAACACAATTTCATTAAGGTCGGCAAAAGCTGTGTTCCTATATCGATCCCCGCCAGCGCAGTCATAGAAGCGCCAATAGGGGGAGTACTTGGTCGGAAAGGCTCTGGGCACTGGCGCAGCTTTCGTGACTGTTTGCATACCACAATTAACGGTAGATGGCTTAGGCGCAGGCGGCTTAGCCGCGGCTGCCGGTGTGTTCACATCGAAATCGAACTCAGCCTCGCTGTCACTGCTGTCTGCCATGACTAGTTGATCCACGCAGCTCTCCATTCCTCGTCGTTTGCATTCGTTCTGAATTGCCATCTCCAGATATTTCTTTTCCATGATATCACGGCAGACACACATCATCACCGAATTGTTACAGCTGCACTCGCTGAAGCCTTTAGCCCTGAGTTTCCTTTTTATCTCGCTCAGTGCGACAGCAAGATCACTCTTAACTACCTTAAAGACGATGGGCTTCATCTGCACATGGCTATTATTATTTGGCCGCAAAGTGATGGTGATTTCGCCATTCTTTTTCGTCAAGTTAAGCACTGTGGGCCCACATTCATTCTCCGAGTCGCTTCTCAGCACAGCTTTGCATCTTTTACGTCCAGCACCTCTTGTCGAGCCATTCAAAAAGAATATCATGAGCTTCCTTATTGACTTGAGAATGGCGCCAGGTCGCCAGCCATATTTGCGTGCCTCCCTGCTAGAGGACCAAGCCCAGCCGTGGTGGTGCGAGACAGGTCTCTCCTGCTTCACGCAATGCTTGTGTGTTGTACTTTTACTCATTTTTCGCTTTCGACTCTTACCACTTACGATATTGGGTGGGGGTCTTTTCTTAGCCATCGGTTTGGCATCTTCTTCCAGGTTTGGAACATTTGTAACTGGCAGGACTTCTTTCTCCTGTTTAGCACAAGTCTCCTTGTTTGGCCGCTTTCCCAAATCGATGTCATACATTGCGCGCAGTTCAGAGAAGACGCGTGATAGAAACGGACGATCAGCTGCAGATTCTCCCCCATCTAAACAATAATCTTCGGGTTCCGTATCAGTGTCTTCTTCGGACTCCATTGGGACATCAGTTGACTTGGGCTGCATAATGTCCGGATATTGTTTGCGCAATCGACAGTTGGCGCAGAGCTTGCCGTATTTGCACGTGCAGCGACACACGGATATTGACTTTTCCTTAGATGTCTCATTGGAGGGAAGACTACACAGTTCATCCAGGGTAGGTGGGGGCTTGCCAAGGTAATCGTTTAATATTTCATCTGCTGTCAGTTGTCTGGGTTTCCGCTCTTTAACGATTGGTATCTGCTTGATTCCGCACTTGGGACAGTTGGCGTATTTCGGTAGCCATGTCATATTATTCTGGCAGTAAGGACAGCACTGCACTTCATAATTGGGCTGTGAGTTAGCTGCGCTGACTGGTCTAGGTCCAAACTGGTTGCTGCTATAGTTATTTGGAGTGTACTGGCTAGAGGACAAGTTCGACAGGGCTATGTCTATGGGACTGGGAGTCCCCGTTGAGTGTGGGTAGTAGCATGGTGTACCACACGGACTTCTCAATGCTTCCGCTGTTCGGCAGGGTGGTCTTTTCTGACCCGTGAGCTGAGTGATTGAGTCAATAATTTCACCATACTCAGTTGCTATTTTTCTTAAGTCCTCGCAAATCGAGGGGCGCATCAAATCATATTTAAAAATTTCTTCATGCTTAAATGCAGTAGGCTCAACCCTGGGATAGCGGCCCAGATCCAGATTTATAAACTCATCATCCTCTTCCAGCTGCTCTGCATCTAGGCTAGGCTTAGCAGCGTAGGGGTTACGCTGGGAGTTGCTCACAACACACATTATATCTTGGGGATTAATGCATTTGTCCAGACTATGAAAGCAACTACTCGGCTTCGTTCTGAAAAGAAAAGTTTTCGATTAGGTGTAGCAGAAGACCCTAGACTACTGCTGACTTACTTAGGCTTAGGCTCGCACTTTATAAAAATCCGACAAAGCAGCTCAAGGCTGCCAACAACTAGAGCCGACCTCCCTAAGAAGCAGGTATCCAAATGTAGAAGTTCGGGCATGTCGGTATTTATGGCGTCAATAATTTCCTGGGGAAAACTCATATGGGCGGTACCAAGAATATTGCCAGAACGCCTCACAACAATAGGTAATCCACATGTTTCTAGACTCTGGCGTAGATTTTCTGGTGTTTCAATGAATTCTGTACTTGAGCCGTCCTTAAAATCTTGTACATTAATTTGACTTGAAGTTATCTTAATTACTTTACTGTTCAAAGTGATATCTACACTTATGTTGTTCAAATCCTCATTGCTTACATACGGTGACTCAAATTGAGTTACTATAATATCGAATACAAAATTACATGACATTTTACTTGATCTCGATATGTTACTCTGGGCAATTTCTGGACTCTGAAATAACATACAAACGAAAATTTCAAATTTATTGTAAATTTTTAAAATTCAAATTTCGATAACTGTGTACACTTAAACATTACGATTATAACAATAAATAATATTTTCATTTCCGTACAATATATAAGTATATGTTTTTAAAAGCAACTATGATGAACACAAACTAGCATACAAATTATTTAACAGTATTTCAGGCGATCTAATCGTACGTTCCATAGCCTTATTATTTTTGGACCTTTTTCTGGTAGCAGTAATACCTTTGATTACCTCTCCTATTTGATTTCTATTGAGATCAGCATTTATATCCGCGTTAATAAATATATTTGACTTACTTGAAGTTTGATTTTAATGGATTCTCAAGTCCAGATATAAACGTTCACCTTTTTCTGGCTCTGCTGTATCTAATAATAATTGTTCGGGATCGGGTTGACACATTATATCTGACGTACATATTTATATGAGATTCAGTCTTAGCCGCACTGAAACGTTGCGAGAGCTTAACTGTGACTAAAGCTAGTGATTTTTAATCTTTCATTTGCATCAGACTTCCATACTCGAGCGTAGTTGGCTGAACGCCTCAAGGAAGACTTAAGCTTTGTCATCTTTTAAAAAACCTATTACTTCTTGGTAGATGCAAAGTAATTTGTTCTTTACCAAGAATTTATATTTAATTATATAATTTGGACATCCGTTAGATTTAAAGAAGAACAGGATTTAATTTAGGGTGGAATGAAACAATAATTTGTTATTAAATAGCTGAAATACTTCTCATTATATTCCATTCTGACATACACAGATATTTAACAAATTTTGTATATAATACAAAAAACTTTTCGACAAGACTTCCTCCATCCGGTCCTCAACAATAGTAACTCCATGGGGAACACCAATGCCGATTAAATTGATTATAGTTTCGAAAGCATTGTGCAGCATACGGATCGAAGCCCCTTCCTAGGCGGGGCGCCAATTCGATCGGCCATAGAGGCATCTGTAACTGAGCGCGACGCTTCCGTTGTGCAGGAGTTTTACCGTCTGGGCCAACTGTGGAATCGAACAGAGTTTTCTTTTTCATGTGCTGCCTCAAATACTGCATCATATCTATGTGTTTATTTACTGGCATTGGATCCACTTTGGTTATTTTGCTTTTGTTCCTAGGTAATTTGTCAAGACTTTTCCTTTTGCTCGCTGCTTCGCTCGCTTGTTGCTTTTTGGCTCCGGGGAACGGTATATGACTTAGTTGGCTAAATACATTTTTAGTATTCTGCGCCGTACGTCTACCCTTAAATACACCTGCCGCAGTAATACGCGTACTCAATGGATTAACACCATGCGGACCGCCGCCCAAGTGTCCAAAGAATCCGTCCTCAAACACCGTCTCTCCTGGTGCGCCGAAGGCTGTGCCCGTGAATCGACCACCGGTTGCACAGTCGTGGGCCCGCCAGTAGGGACTTTGTTTGATTGGATATTTAGGAGTAATCTGATTATTCTCAGTTATCTGGGTTGCATGGTCAACGGTCCGTCGCTGCAGAGTCGCCGGCGTCTGCGGCGCTCTGGGCGGCGGCGACACGTTTATATCGAATTCCGCTTCACTGTCACTGGTGTCTGTGAGCACGAGATCGTTCACACAAGTCTGTATACCTCTGCGGTTGCACTCCTCCCGGAGAGCGTCCTCAAGTTTCCTTTTTTCAATGTTGTTGCGACAGATGCACATCATCAGCGATTTGTGGCAAATGCACTTTCGAAATCCCTGGGCCTTCAGCCTCTTCTTAATATCGGTTAAAGTCACGGCAAAATCGCTTTTAACTATCTTAAATACAATAGAGCTCTTGTCTATTTTTCCGCTATTCATTGCTCGCAGAGTGACCAGAGTTTCGCCTCCCTTCTTACGTACATGAAGGATCGGAGGGATATGTTTCGCTTCCCGTTTGGCTTTCCATGCTTCCTTCAACATATTTTCGGCATTTTCAGCAGGCAGGTAATACAAAAAGTAGTCCATGAGCTTTTTGATGGGCCTGAGAATCGCACCTGGCCTCCAGCCATATTTGCGGGCCTCTTGGGTAGACTGCCAATCCCACCCGTGACGACGCGAGACAAGGGTCTGCTGGTTCGCACAGCACTTGTGTGTTGTCTTTCGTCGCTTTTTTGTGCACTGATTCTGATTGTCTTTGCGAGCATTGCTTGAAGTATGTAGTTTTCCATATTCCTCTGAAAAGGACTTTGCTTGATTGGACACTTTGCGTAAATTTATTTTGTGCTTTTTCTCTTTACATTGAGGATTGAGCAACAAGGCTTCTTTGGCGTCCCTTAATTTGTAGAGATCGCGCAGATCGGAAAATACTTTAACCAAATGTGGGCGAGAGTCCTCAGATTTCACAGGAATGTCGGGCGGTGGCTGCACAACGGGCACTGCAGGAGACTTGAAGATATCGGAGCACAGCTTACGTATTCGACAATGAGGACACAGTTTGTTCGGGCACGAGCACCGGCACCTGGACTGAAATTGTTGACTTACGTCTTCGTTAACTACCTTCTCACAGGGATCTAGACACATATCTGTGCTGGTTACTTTGGGCTTACCCATGTAATCATTCAATATTTGATCAGCAGTCAGTTTCTTTTCGTCGACAGGTTCGTTTCTGAACGGAATGGGTTTCACTCCGCACTTAGGACAGGAGGCAAACTTTGGTAGCCAAGACATATTATTCAGACAGAGAGGACAGAAGCGAATCGATTTTATTTGTGGGTCATTTCCATAATTGTCAGTCATGACAGATGGCGTTGGAGAACAAGAATCATCGAATTTGTCTGAGGTTAAGTCCGAACTACAACAAGCTCGTGGTATAAAGGCAGTGCTTCTGTTTCGTGGACTACAGCAGGGTTCGCCGCAACAACCTCGTAGATTTATAGTTTCAATAATGTTCTTGCAGTCCTCTACCAGTTTCTGTAAATAGAAACAGGCCTTAAGAAATCTTACAAATGCCGATGGAGTAGACTAGAACCTTAAGTGGTACAAGGGCGTCAATAACATTCTTGTTATTTATAAAAATATTCGAGTACTTCTGTTCATCTGTATTTACGTCCTGATAGCGTTGTAAGTCCAAATTCAAACGTTCATCGTAATCATTTGGTTCCCATTGGTCTATGCAAGGCTCACAGTCAGTGGGACAAAACTGCGAATTCTGTACAAGGAACATGATGTCCTGCATGTTAATGTCATTGTCTGGCATCCTTAGGGGATAGTTGACCATTAATACTCAATCTGAGCCTTATTCTATATACTTGATAAATACTCACTCATTATCGCATTTAATAACAAGACGGCAGCGAATATCAAGCACACCCACAACCCGCGAGCCGCTCACGATGTCAGCGGAGTCGACGTGGATGAGATCAGACATACCTATATCAATACGTTTGATATATTCGTTAGGAAAGTATATCTGTGCTCTTCCTACGTCAACATTTTCGTTAAATATGACAATGGGCATTCCACAGGCTCTAAGGTCTCTGCGTACCTTATTTACCGACGCATTCAATTCTGTGGCTGAACCAGCTTGGAAATCATTCACATTGATGCAGCTAGACGTTAGCCATATTTCGCTGTTAACAAATTTTGCCAGCACTTTTAATTTACTGCAATCGTCAATAAACATGTTGGGAGCACTTAATTTTGTAACGACGATATCAAAGACAAAGTTACAGATGCTCATTGTAGCTTTTGTGCAATTAGGGCTTACTCGATCCTTAAAATATGCAAATAAATCCCAAAACAGGAGAACTTAAAAGATATTAATACAATTTTTAAAATAATTTTGTTTATAAAACACAATGAATCGTGATTCGTGTGACAAAGTAAGGCATGATTTTTTTATGTTCCTCGAAATACAATCGATACATCTCTTTGAATAGTTCAAGATATAATATTAATATAATTATAATAATATAAAAATATTAATAAAATATATATTGGATATATATAAATATATATAGATATTTAACAATTCCTCTCTTTCATAAATATCAATTCATAAATATGATTGAACATGCTCAAAAGACTCTCTCTTTCCTTAATCCCAATCTGAAAATAAAATCGAACCAAACACAATTTCCAGCATTTGAAGAATACAATTTCGATATCCAGTTTATTGTAAAATGAGTGTATCTAATGTGTATCTTAATAAATAATTGAACATCAGCATTTTATTGGAATTCAGAATACTACTACTAACAGTACCAGCACGGATAGCAACACTGGGGTGCACATGGATTGTAATAGCACTGACAGGGATCATAGCCCCTGCCTAAACGCGGCATGCTTTCGAGAGGTGGTACGGACGTACCCAACAGAGCGCGTAGTTTACGTTCTCTAGCTTCACGTTTTTCTCTTCTTTGGAGCTCTTCCTTTAATAAATCCTGTTCTGTTTTCTTTGTTGATGGGTTTTTCGGGTCCCATGGTATAGGAATAGCGCCATCTTTCATTAAATAAGAGATGAGGTTGACGCCCTTCTTCCTTTTGGCAATCTCACGATCTTTTGCTTCTTTCTCAGCCTTGGCAGCATTTTTCAGTTTTTCATAATGGCGTTTGGGCATTCGTACTGGGATAGGTGGGCTTTTACCTTTTTGCTCTTTATTTTTATTTCCAGGGAATGATTTGTCCTTAAGGAGACTACCCAGTCCGCCTGGGCCTCCTCCGCCTAGTCCCCCGCCTAGTCCTCCGCCACGTCCACCTCCAGGCATTGGGCCACCATTACCGGAACCCCATATTCCTGGGAGCTTCGGTCTTCCACCCGGACCAGAAGAAGCACCGTGTGGTCCGCCGCCACCATGTCCGAAAAGTCCGTCTTCAAATACCATTTCACCCGGCGCACCAAATGCTGTGCCAGTGTAGCGATCGCCCGCAGCACAGTCATACGGTCGCCAATAGGCGCCCAACTTAGTTGGATACTTCGAAGGTACTACTGTGTCTTTCTTTACAGTCTGTGTTCCATTGTTCAGTGTGACGCGCTTTAAACGCGGAGTTGCTGAAGCCGCTGGTGGTGACACATTGAAATCGTACTCCATCTCACTATCACTGGTGTCCGTAAGCACCAGCTCGTTCACACAACTCTCCATTCCGTGACGTTTGCTCTCCTTCAGTATTGCGTTTTCGAGATACTTTTTCTCTATCGGGTCCCGGCAGACACACATCATCACCGTATTGTGGCAGGTGCACTTGGGGAAGCCCTTTGCTTTGAGCTTCCTCTTGATGGCGCTAAGAGCAACGGCTAGATCGCTCTTGACTACCCTGAACACAATCGGTTTCATCTGCACAGTTCCATTGTTGATAGGATGCAGTGTGACTATTATCTCGCCATTCTTCTTGCAGACGTGCAGAGTCGGTTTGTCCTGTTGCGCTTCTTCGTTTTCTGCCTCTGTGCAGGTATTGAAAGCACTCGCATCTGGAGAATACTTTAAGAAAAAATTCATCAGGCGCTTAACTGACTTTTTCACAAATCCTGGACGCCAACCATACTTCCATGCCTCCTCCCTTAAACCCCACGCCCAGCCACGATTACGAGCAACTGCCCCTTCTGACTTTACGCAATTCTTGTGCAGGGTGCTGAAAACTGGCTGCTTGCGTTTGACTGGTCTCTTACACTTGGCACTTTTTACAGGCTTGCTTGCTGCTGTGCTTTCATGCGAAGGTGATTTTAGGTCGGGCTTTTGTCCACAATTATTGGTACGGAGCGTGTCTTTGATCTCGTACAGATCCCTCAGCTCAGAGAACACACGTGCCAGATATGGCTTGCAGTCTTGAGAGTCTTCATCCTTCACACAAAAATCCTCAGAGGATTTTGGCGTAACCTTAGGGCACTCCATCTCATTTTTAGATTGTCTGAAAATGTCTGCACAGAGTTGACGTATGCGACAGTGGGCACAAAACTTTCCGCCCTTGCAGCTGCACCGGTTCGAGCATTCGCCTTCAGCGTCTCTTTCCCTCTCTGCTTTTTCACAAGGATCTTCACAATAATCAGGACTATTAGGCTTGCCCAAAAACTCCATTATTATTTGGTCTGAGGTCAGTTTTTTCTCCTTATGCCGTTCCTCAATGACCGGCATGGTCTTGGCACCGCACCTGGGACAGGCAGCCAGTTTGGGGAGCCAAGACATGTTGGTCAAACAGATAGGACAAAAGCGTGGGGGCTTTATAAATGGCCTATTTAAGTCACTGATTGGAGCTGGTATCAAGGCCGGATCGCAGAAATCTGGGCTATCACCTTCACGCGCTGGTATATACGAAAAACATGGACCATATGAATCAAGAAAGTATTGTTTGGGTATACTGCAAATAGCGTCCAGTTCTGGTCCTTCTGGTACCCGGCAGGGTGACTTTATGTCTTTTGGCTGACCAACACGAGTGGTAATAGAGTCAACAATCTGTTCACATTCATCTGCCATTTTCTGAAAAAAAAAAACAGATCAGTTACATAGCCGCTAAGCATTGCCAATCAGACTCACCTTGAGCTGGCAACAGGCGTTATTCCCTGTTGCGCTATGTGTGAAAATCTCTGATATTCTCTGGCCCTTGCCGGTAGGACTATGGTAGCGTTGCAAATCAAGTTTTAACATTTCATCGCCCTCATTTGCGTCCAAAGCCTCCTGGCAAGGATCACAAAAGCTTGGACATCGCTGCGACTCACTCAATACGAACATGATGTCCTGTTTATTTATCGCCTTATCCACATTGCTCACACATGCACTCTCCGCTTGGCTGTTATGCAAATAACACATATCATAAATATGAAACACACTTTAGCATAGGTTTACTTACTTAGGCAGTTCATCGCACTTAATGATGAGGCGACATTGCACTTCCATTTTACCAACATATTCGCCTTCCCTCTCAAACGAGCAAGAGCCCACATACAGTAAATCTGACATTCCTGCGTCTATCGTATCAATCGTATTTTGAGGCAACATTATTTGGCCGGTACCGATGACTTTTTTATTAAACGAGACCGTCACCGCCAGGCCACATTCCTCAAGATTCTTACGAAATTTTTTTGGCGTTGTCTTGACATTTACTTCAGCACCCGTTTTAAACTCTGTTACATTTATGCGGCTCGGTGTGAGATTCACTTTTGCATTGCCAAACGTTGCGTTAACTTGCACTGTACTGAAATCATTAATTTCGGGACTTTCCATTTGAGTAATGATCATGTCCAGCACAAAGTTAACGCTCTCCATTTTGTAGTTTGTTTGATTTCTTTTATGTTATAAAGATATATTAGT
Organism: Drosophila meridionalis; assembly: GCA_035045145.1. Classification (NCBI taxonomy): domain Eukaryota; kingdom Metazoa; phylum Arthropoda; class Insecta; order Diptera; family Drosophilidae; genus Drosophila; species Drosophila meridionalis. The sequence continues at coordinate 5,128,281 of JAWNPG010000020.1, read as the reverse complement.
TTCTGTGTCTGATCTTATTTTATTAGAACCATAAATTTTGAAGGGGTTTCTCTCGTAATGGTATTTAGTACATGAAATTTTAATTACAATTTTTTTAGTTTTTTATACATTAATTTTTAATAGACATTACTATGGCATTACATAAGAATTTTTCAAAATTTGATTTCTGAGGCTCTAGAATCATACACGTACTAAATCAAATGCTACTTTGATATACATTACATTCATGTTTTTAACGACCTGGCTAGCTATTCTAATCAAATCGAGTTATACGTCTATTTTCTAAGTTAAATGCAAACCCATATGGACGACATATATAATCAAACAACACAATTAGTATCATTAAAATATCTTATTTAATATTGTTTATAATTTGCCTTAATAATCTTCAACTTTCTCAAATTTTTAGAAATTAGCAACAACTGAAATCCATTTTTGCTGGTACTGTGCATATTCATTGCATCTGGCTCTATTAATGGACTCGTCTTGACTAAGACTTGAGTTCTTTCTTCTCCGTGAAGTCGAGATAGATTGAATTCCTAATTATGATAAGTCTTGTGAGCAATTTCCGGCCCATGTGGCATGCGATGTATAAAGGTTGGACTCTCAGTCACTTTCACCATGGCACACGTCTATGATTTTTGGGTGAGCGCATGCGAGCTGTCCGAAGATTGTTGTACTTACAACAGATTCTGCTCACAATGCTTATTTATAGACCAACTTGCTTCTGGGTTTTTTTTAGTATCTTGAAGCTCGTCAAAGGCAGAACGAAAATGTAGATAATTGTGCTCGACTGTCACCAAAAAATCCCCATTTTCATTAGTTGCCTTGCAACTTATATATTGCTTGATCGGGTAGATCGGCCTTTTTTGTGGATTTTCTTGAAAAAATGCGTGATTTAGCATTCTTTTGCCCACAATTAGTAGCGTGCAGTATGTCTTTCATGTCGACTAAGTGCCTCAGTTCAGATAACACAACTGACAATTGTGTCGTGCAAACTTTGGGGTCAATAATTCTCACACAAAAGTCCTCGGAGGATGTTGGTGTAGCGTTTGGGCATTCTCTTTCATTTTTAGCAGCTTTAAAAATATCTGCACAGAGTTGACGTATGCGACAGTGGGGACAAAATTCTCCACCCTTGCATTCGCACCTGCGTGCTGTGCATTCTTCGCCTCTCTTTCCTTCCCTCTTCTCTCTTTCCATTTTTTCACAGGGATCTTCGCATAATTCAGCCTCAGTCTTGGGCTCTCCCAAAATCTCTTGTATTATATCTTCTGATGTCAGTTTTTTCTCCTTATGCCGTTCCTCAATGACCGGCATGGCCTTGGCACCGCATCTGGGACAGGCAGCCAGTTTAGGGAGCCAAGACATGTTGGTCAGACAGATGGGACAAAAGCGAGATAGCTTTATAGGCGGCTTATTTAAGTCACTGATTGAAGCTGGTATGAGCGTTGGATCGCAGAAATCCGGACGACCGCCTTCACGTGCTGGTATATAGGAAAAACATGGCCTATCACTGGGTATAATGTTACCCTGAATATATTGATTGGGCATACTGCTAGTATCGCCCAGCACTTTTCCATCGGGTTTCCAGCAGAGTGAGTCTACGCTCTTGAGGGGACGAAATCGACTGGTAAGAGAGTCAATCATCTGTTCGCATTCTCTTGTCATTTGCTGAAAATAGATGAAATTTCAGGAGCGCTAAGGAAAACTAATCGAAGATTTACAGCATTTCAACCCATACTCACCTTGAGCTCGCAGCAGGCGTTGCTTCCTACTGGGGTACTTGTGGAAGCTGCCGTTGCCCTCTGGTTCTTGCCGACAGCGCTACGATAGCGTTGAATATCTAAATTCAGCCTTTCATCGCCTTCTTCTGCTTCCAGAACTTCCTGGCAAGGATCGCAAATGGCTGGACATCGCTGGGGATCACTCAAAACAAACAGGATGTCCTGTTTATTAATTGACTTTTCCACATTGCGCACGCATGCACTGTCTTCCTGTCTGTAATATACATAACATATATAAGATCTGCACACCTTACACAGAGCTTTACTTACTTTTCCATTTCGTCGCATTTAATGATGAGGCGACACAGCACTTCCAGCTTGCCAACATATTCGCCATCCCTATCAACTGTGCAGCTGTCTACGTACATTAGGTCAGACATTCCTGCTTCTACCATATCTATCGTGGTCTGAGGCACAACTATTTGACCGGCACCGATGACTTTATTCTTATAAGAGAGCGCTATCGCTATGCCACTGTCCTCAAGATTTTTGCGTAGTTTTTCTGCTGGTGTTACGATATCTACTCCGCACCCACTTTTGAACTCGGTTACATTTATGCGGCTCGCTGTCATACTTAATTTGGTGCCAGCGAACTTGGCGGCAACTTGCACTGTACTGAACTCTTCAATTTCGGGACTTTCCACGTGAGTGACGATCATGTCGAGCACAAAGTTAATGCTCTCCATTTTGGAATTTTTGTTGATTGCTTTTATTTTAGAAAGATCGATTAGTTTTTGATGCTGATCTTATTTTATGAAGACTGTGGTGGGGCTTGACGGATGGTTAGTAACGGGGAATTTGAGATGATTAAAATATTTTTTTTTTAAACTATTTTTATATTTAAAATTTTATTACATTAAAATTTTGTCTGCTTTCCGAAGTTCCAGCACCAAACGTGTGTTAAAACAAATGCTACTATGATGAGCATGAAGTTAATAGTAAAAGTAATAACGAACAAACTGCACTATAAAGGAGATGACTATGATTTTTTCCAGTGCTCTCGTTGGCTTGATCAAGCCACGCCCTTTAGTTCTCTTTTGTTAGCTCAAGACAAACTCATTTCAATCATTTCATTGGCATTTTTAAAAATAAAACAAAATGCATTGGATTTATTTTATGAATAAGTTAAAGTTTACTGACACTATAATCAAATCATTAATTTCTTTATCATATACATCAAATTCAACTAATTTGGCGTGGTCGCCAAATATTATTGATAACGGGCGTACTTTATCTGGCAGCCCATTTTAATTTTTGTTTTTTGTTTTTTTAAAAATAGTAGGGACAAGGATTGCAATACTGGGTGCATGGAGGGTAGCATTGGTTGGCGCACGGGTAGTAGCATTGATTGGCGCAGGGATCAATACCCTTGCCAAGCTTAGCCAAGCTGTCAAATGGAGGTGCGCAAACCTGGTTGAGAGCCTTCCGTTTGCGCTGCTCGTCAGTCAATCCATCTTCCCCTAGAACTGGACCCGTCTTCACCTTAGACTTGACTTCTGGTTTGGGCTCATTGGGGTTCCATGGTGTAGGAATTGTGCCGCTTTTCATTAAGTACTTCATTAGGTCAATACCCTTCTTCTTCTGAGCAATCGCATTTTTGATTGCATCTTTTTCGGCCTGAGCAGCTGCTTTAACAGCTTCAACGTGGCGCTTAGGCATTCGTACAGGGATGAATGGCGTAGGCTCTGGTTTCTTTCTACCGCCAGGGAAAGCTTGGCCACCTTTACCTCCTCCAATACCACCCAAACCCCCAGGCCGACCCATACCTCCAGGACCACCACGTCCACCTCCACGCACTGCGCCTCCTGGACCAGAGCCCCATATTCCTGGGAGCTTGGGTCTGCCTCCGGGAGAGAATGACTCGCCGTGCGGTCCACCGCCCTCAGTTCCAAATAGACCATCCTCAAATATAGCCTCCCCCGGCTTACCAAATGCATTTCCAGTGTACCGATCGCCCGCAGCACAGTCGTAAACACGCCAATAAGGATCGAGCGTTGTTGGATATAATGGTGGAACAATCTTATCTTTCTCATCCGTCTGCGTACTCAAAGTGAAAGTGCATGGCTTAATCGCTAGCTGGGGCTTGGCGACGGGCAATGGGGGTGTAACGTCGAAATTAAATTCCATCTCACTTTCACTAGTGTCCGTTAGAATCAAGTGATCTATGCAACTTTCCATCCTTCGCTGCTTACACTCCTTCTGCAGCGCGCGCTCCAGATGTTTCTTATCGACGGCGTCCCGGCAGACGCACATCATAACGGACTTGTGGCAGACGCATTTGGGAAAGCCCTTTTGCTTCAGCTTCTTTTTGATCTCCCTGAGTGCGACAGCCAAGTCGCTTTTGACTATCTTGAATACAATGGGCTTCATTTCCACGTATGGATTATTCACCGGACGTAGTGTTATATAAATTGCTCCATTTTTCTTTCGCATGTTGAGAATCGATGGCTGTATGTTGCTCTCTTCCTCTTCGGTAACCCGGCAGGTGTTAAATGCATTATTCTGTGCCGAGCATTGCAGGAAAAATCTCATTACGGCTCCAGCGTAGCGGCAAATGGCGCCAGGGCGCCAGCCGTATTTGCGTGCTTTCTTGGTCGACGGCCACGCCCACCCGTGGCGGCGAGACACATTGTACTCCTGCCTAAGGCAAGTCTTGTGTCCGATTTTTGGCCCATTTATGCGATGCATAAAGGTCGGACTCCCAGTCACTTTCATCATGGCAGTCATCGATGATTTCTGGGTCAGCGCATGCGAGCTGTCCCCGGATTGTCTGAATTGCAACAGATTCTGCGCGCAGTGCTTGTTTAATAGAGCAGCTTTCTTCTCGTCCCTTTTCTTATAAAGGTCTCGAAGCTCGGCAAACACTCGTTCTAGGTAAGGACTGCAGGACGCAGGTGATAGAAGGTTGGGTTCGACTATGACACAAAAGTCCTCGTTTTCGTTGGGCTCCACTTTGGGACACCCTTCACCGGCACGAGAATCGGGGTTAATAATTTTGGCGCACAAAGTGCGAATGCGACAATGGGCACAAAACTTGCCATCCTTGCAGGTACAGTGTGTGGCACATAAACCGTCCTTCTCGTCCTCTACGGGCTCTGCACAGGGATCTGTGCAAAAGTCGTCATCTTTATTCTTAGGCGCTCTCAGACACTGATCAATTATTTGATCGGCAGTCAGAGTTTTCTCTGGTGTAAGGTCGATTTTAGGCACTGCTTTCGTACAACACTTGGGGCAGGGCGAGTATTTGGGTAGACACGACATTGAAGTGAGGCAGACGGGACAGTAGCGGATGGGCTTTATGCCCATCACCTCTATGTCGCCAAGTGGCACATTTATTGTGCGATCGATGTACTTTTGTGGTGGCGGTTTCTGTTGGCCGCTCCAGTCAGTGAATACGAGCTCTTCATCAGGCTGGTGATTCACCTTCCTAATAACCGAGTCGATAACTTCTCCATATTGTCGTGTCATAGCCTTTAGCAGGGAGGTCGCTTCCAGGCTATAGTTCTCCTCGGGCGGCATTGTTGCGCGCCGATTGTCGCCACGATAGCGGCCTAGATCCATTTGGAGTCGTTCATCTCCTTCCACTGTCTCTATATTCTCTTCACACGGCTCACATACAGCATCACACGGGTCTGGCCTGCCAACTACAAACAAAATGTCCGTCTCTTTTATAGTCCTGCCTAGGTTGGCACAGCTTCTATTACAGGGCCTAGGTAAACCAACACAAGGTCAGCTGAGTATTGGGGATATAACCGAGTTTCACTTACTTCGTTGTTTCCAGTAAATTGTCACACTTAATGACTAGCCCACAAAATACCTCTATGGTGCCAGCATCCGCATCGCGCTTAAGAAGTTTACAAGTATCCTGGTGATATAGGTCGCTCATGCCGTCCTGAATACGATCGACGAAGGACTGGGGGAACATCATGGTCGCAGCTGCCACGGTCTTTCCATAGTATCGCACGGCCATTGGCAGTCCCTGCGACTCGAGACCTTGGCGAAGCATCTCGGGCGCGCATGTGACTTGCGTTTGGCGTCCTGGCTGGAAATCGGTGACATTTATGCGGCTGGACGTAATGCTAATGGGAATATTATTAAACTTTAAATTGACCAAAAGTTTTGCCGGTTCATCTATTTTGTCCATGGTAAGGTCTAAGCGCGTTACAATAATGTCGAAAAGGAAGGTCGGTGGCATCCTCGGCACAATTTGCGACATTTTTAATTTATTATTACAATAAAACACAAATAATCGAAGAAATTAAAAATACAAATAAATTCAGATTTGGCACTCCGAAACCCGTTAAAAACTCTACAACAATGAAATAGTAATTTATTATGACTTAAAATGCTGATCGGTTTGATTTCTATAGACTTCAAACACAAGCAAATTTTTTATATATAAAAGGGTAAAATAATAATGCAGTTCCACAGAAAAAGTGGAGGAAAAAGATTATTTAAATAGATTCTTAAAATATTGCTTAAATATTAAATCTTGTTTGACGTATTTGTTATTGACAATTCGTGCCAAAGAGAATCTCATTAAATAGATATTTACATTGTTTGCCTTTGCCTATTGCAATGTTTGCTAACTTGTGTGCGGAATGCACTTGATGGTTTAGGCCAACTCCACAAAGCCAAACAAAGCATTCCAAACTAAGCCGCGAACCTCATTTAGCGCCTTACATCTATCGCATGAGCTGCCTTTGATTTGCCCGTAAGCCGCTTAGCACGCAATGCGCCGCCAACACGCGCCACGCGCACCACGCGCACCACTCGCACCACACATATTTTTGTTGCTCTCGAGCCCACTAAGTATGCAAAATTATTTCACCACATGCACTTATCTAAATTAAGTTCAATTTTAATTAAATTTTGCGCATAATTCGGCGTTCATCACACGCGCCTCGCCTGGGCTTGGTTTATATATTATGTAAGCAACTAGGCGAGTGGAACTTTGCCAGCCCGAACGATGTGACTTTTTCAATTAATTATGATAATACATTTTGCGTGAATCATTGGGGAAAACGATTTTATTTCACACTATAGCGATTCAATTGTTTTTATATGAATTCATTCTGATGGATAGGGAATACATAGCAGAAGTCTTATAGTTTAATTTAATTTAGTAATTTGTTGTTTGATTTTTTTTAAGAGAATTTATTTATTTTTTTCTACTTTTATTAAAAATTCAGTATTTTTAAAGAAACATAAATCATACATCGCCAGAACGCGACCAGGCCTTAGAGATAGTAAAGACAGTAAAGAAGGCAAGTAGTTATTCTGGCAATATTTTTTTTATATCGAGAGATTTTATTATTAATTTTAAATATTTCATATAGATTAGCCCAGATGGCTTTCACTTAAATGACGTTTGTTAGAATAGATCTTTGATTGTTTGATTTCGTTCAAAAGACAAAAGCCAAAACTTTGGTAAAATTAAATATATATATATTTGCATAAAATACGATATATTACAATGATTTGGTGTTTGGGCCCCCACCGGGTTGGGACTGCGTGCTAGGGTTGGTCATGTTCTGGTCCCTCTGATGGTAGAGAAGTTTGAGCTGTATCAATACATTTTTTAGTTGTGGACGGTTCTTAATGGACGGCAGTTCCCTGTCCGCTTTTATTGATGCTCTCTGGTCTTTGGAACTGATTAGCTCCGCATACATTTTGCGAACGCGACAGTGGGAGCAAAGTTTGGTTTTCTTGCAGTTGCATCGGGCACGGCATCTAGTCGCCGTATGTTTTAACCTCCTCGTAGGCTCAAGGACAACTTCAGCAGGCTCTTCTACCGCTATGGAAGACTCACTGGCAGCTTCTTTAGGCACTTCGGGCTCTTGAGGCTCTTCAGCATAGCAGCTCACGATTTGGTCAGCTGTGGGCATTTCCACAGGCTCAGCCTCTATCAGCGGCACGGGCCTGGCCCAGCAACGAGGGCAGAAAGCATATTTGGGCATCCAGGACATGGAGTTACAGCAAATTGGGCAGTACCGTATAGGCTTAATATCCATATCGCCCACATCAGCAACAGGACACGGTATAATGCGCTCCTTTAAGTATAGTAGATCTTCGTCATCGGCGTCCTGACAACTTATATCTGGTGTCGACGAAGATAATTCTGTAATTTTGTCAAGTATCGAGTCGATGATTTGTCCGTACTCCGTGGCCATAGCCTTGAGTTGGAGGCACGCCTCCGTTCCGCTGGAGTCCTCAGATGACTGCGGCATAAATTGATTGATGCTGCGATAGCGGTCGAGATCCAGACTTAATTGAACGTCATTTTCTTGTTCTATGGGATCGGGCTCCGTTAAGTACGATTTGCTTGCTATTGTGTCGATTTCCGGATTGCGCATCAATATCATTATGTCCGTCTTGGCAATGCTCCCGTTGGCGTGTTCGCAATGTCTAAGAATTCGAAAATCCCTTAAAAATTGGGATATCAATCTACAATATTGAAATATGCTAGCTTACCCTATATTATCCTCTTGACTCTCGCATTTGATGGTCAGAAAGCACATCACATCAATAGAGCCCACTAGATTGTGCTTGCTTAGAAGCTTGCTTGTGTCTGAATAAGTCAAATAGCCCATGTTATAGTCAATCTGATCAATAAAGCTTTCGGGAAAGGTGATCCGTCCACTGCCAAGGACCACACCGCGGAATCGCACCATTATGAGAAGACCATTAGCTTTGAGATATTCACGTAGGGATGTTGGATCTGTTATGCAGTCAGTGGCTCGTTGCATATCGAACTGGTTCACGTTTATGCGGCTCGATGTGACTTTAATCGGTTTTTTATTAAAGTCGACATTCACCAAGAGTTGTTGTGGCTCATCGATTTCATGCTGACTCAGCTCTAGGCGAGTTACAATAATGTTAAATATAAAACTTACTTTCTCCATTATAGTTGAAAAACCTTAAATTTTCTATAAAATGACTGTGACTTAATAATTTTCTGTTCGTCGAGCAAATTGTTAAACGCTCAAATTGAAAAAAATGAAAAGAAAAAAAATATGTATATACTTATAAAAAATTTTGGGAATGAGAATATTAATCTAACTGGACTTGGATAGAGCAAATTATTCATGACACAAGGTTCAAAGGTTGCCTGACGAAATGCGTGTCTTATTTATGATATCGGCTTGATATAGCCAATTATGGAACTCAGCCAAATTTTAGCCCACAATTGCCCACGAGAATTGGCAAGCGATGGCTGTCAAATTGGATTAGATGTCATTGTTCAAGGGTGTTGCTCATTAAGACGGCATCCACTTAACAGGACGATGCACTTGGCGGCTTCAGAAATCCCTCGAGGACAGCGACAGCAACAACAAGCCAATCGCCAGTTTCTGGGCGTTAAATTTATCGTATCTCCTGCCTCTGATTGGCTCATAAGCGGCTTAGCACGCTGCGTTGCGCCACTCACCTTTAATGTAAAGGATTCGCAAGACTCTAAGCATACGACATTAGTTAGCCACACATCCTTATCTAAATTAAAATCATGTTAATTAACTTTTCCGCATTGCTATGGCGTCTAGCGTTGAGACTTTAAAGTGAAACTGCAAACTTAAAACTACAAGTTTTAAGCATTCAACTATTATTTACTCTTAAGATTTTTAATATACAGTACACTTCATCTTTAACAATTAGCTACTGCAATACCTCTTAGGATTCATGGCTTAAAAATATTTCCAAAATTGATCAAATTTAAATAATTATGGCTATGTCTATCTCTTTCCCCTCAATAAGTCAAATACAAGTCTATTTCATGTTTGCAAATCAATCATAGAAAATAAACCAAAAACATTTATCAGTTTGCCTTTTTGGCTTAATATGTTTGATTGGTTGTGCAAATATAAAGACTAACCAGGACATTTGATAAAAGCTTTAACTGTTGTTAGTTGACACAAGAAACATAAAATGGGTAGTAAATTGAAAAACAAATTTTAATCAGACAAGCTTTGCATAAAGAATAACAGAATAATTACACATACACACACACACTCACACATCCACTTGTATATATGTATATACATATGTGTGTGCATATTAAATAAAATAAAATGTTGCACTTTAGCTTATGTAGTTAAAAATTATTCACAGCTCGAAACAAATGAATGAACAAAGCTGCATAAATTTAATAAAAAAAGTTTTAATTTTTCTGAACATTTCAGTCATAACAAAAGAATAAAATTGAATGAATCACAGAATGGAATAAATTGTATCTAAATTATTTAAGCTCACATTCATATATATAAAGCACAGCTGTTGCCAAATATTTTTATATATTAAATATTATTCTTGTGGTATATATGCATATATATAAATGTATAATAAGCTGCTCTTCTGTAATGCTTGTATTGCTATGTGTAGCAATTGATATTCATAGCAATCAGAACTGCTCTGCACAGCAGCTAGCAGTGCATCTTCTCATAAGCTCTCTGATGTTTATCTTATCTTTTCAGTTTTCGCGCATACTTACTATAAATACACTTAAACCAATATAATATTCTGTTGCTTTTCCTACTTTTCTATTTCTATTCTTTGTCTTTTGTCTGCCTGCTCTAACATTCTCAAATTAATCTCTTCTCTCGATAAATTTATCTTTACCACAAATCGTTCCCTTTAAGTCAAAAGATTAACAATTATATATCTAGTAAAATTTACCTACGTAAATATTTCGAGCAGAGTTGTCATAAAAGCTCAACAGCTTACAACAAAGACCCTTAATCGTTACTTACCTAATCATTTGAGCTCTTTGAACATTGTCTTTAAATGAGTTTGCACTAGTTGCAAACTAGTGCAAAGTTTGCCATGTTATTTAAAGACTTCAACAAATCGTATTATTTACCCATAACATAGAAAGCAATTGGTTGCAATATTTTTGCCAATAAAATGTATCTGGCAATATATATGTAGATGCAGCGTGTCTGTTTACATCACAAGTTAAAGCAGCAGGAATACTTGTTTTTCTATATATGTAGTATGATGTAGCGTACACACACCTTCACTCTAAGCTGTTCACTCTCCACTTCGCTTTCAATAACGTCCTGTGCGAATGGCGAAGTGCAAGTCTGTGGCTGTAGCTGCGGCTTTGGCAAGCCACAAGCAGATTCTGTTGCTGGTAGACAAATGAGCAATGCCATTAAATGCGTTTGAAATATGCTGGCAAATCATTTACAGCAGCCCCGCACTGCCTGACTGCATGCCGGCCTGACTGACTGCCTGACTGCCTCTCTGCCTCTGGTTGCTGGCTGGTTTTCCAATAAATCTGTAAATGCTGAAACTGACATCGCTTAAGGCTGGGAACTAAGTGAAAATCGTTGCAAAGTTCAATCGAATTTTGGTTAGGGCTTTGCTATCCTGAAGGCAAAGCCGCGCACTTCTGTAAATATTTTCCGCCTTTAACCTTTTAGACTAGTCAATATACGAATATTGTTCGTCTAAATATATGTATATATAGTATGTGTGTGCATGTATGTGTATAGCTTTCTCAGTGCTTTTCTAGCATTTGCACGTTTTGTTTCCATCTTCTCACATGAATTAACGTGAATCCGCTTGACGACTGAAATAACTTTCTTTGCTTGTCTTATTTTATTAAAAAAAAAACTAAATATATTTTTTTAAAATTATATTAAGGTTATTTTCCAGTGTAAATTAATCCAAATAAATTTAATAATTTTAAGTACAGGTACCTTAAACATTTACATGATATAGGTTTAAAAAATACATTTATTTTTAGTTAAAAATCATTACAATTCTACTTTTCATAGCTCTTGGAACTGTGAGCTTAATATCTAGAATTTACATGAATATCTATTTATATTTTGGCATCTTCAAATCTTCTTCTTCTTCGAATCATTGAATAACAAAGACTCTCCTATGACTTAAACTATATTGTGTATTTATTGTTAATCTGTTCAACTGCAGTCCGAATTGAATTTCCGCTCTTCCAAATCCAAATTCAAATGTCACTCTCAGTAATTACAAAATAACACATTCAAACGCATTAACTAAGCTCTCCATACCTAATGAATATGTTTCCTGCAGAGTTGAAAAAATCCTTTTGAACGACATTGGATTATAGTTCTTGCCAGATCCGCAGACACTCGCATATACCACTCAGTGCCAAACATCATTCGCAGATTTGCATTCCGATTAGTCGTTTACCATTTGCCATTTTCCAGTGAGTTTTATTTGGTATACAAACTTTTTGGGTATCATTTGCTGACTGGTTTTACCCTGTTGAAAAATGCACTTACTGGGTATGATGATTTGTAAAAGTCAGGTGATAAAAAAAAGCGTGAGTGATCCATAAAATATAAAATATTTTTGTTCAGTAATATATATAAGCATTGAGTTAAATTTGCCAATTACGTTTACCAGCTTCCTCTTTTAATAAAACAAATTGTGGATTTATGATTTATGTGTTTATTCATTAAAAGTATACGAATTTTGTATATTTATATAATAATTGTTTCATACCTCCAACTTAACAAGCACTCGTTTAGTTCCGGTTTTTCACACACTTGGGCTTTCATGTGTAATAAAAATGTAATAAATAAATTTCATTTCTCTCTCTGTTACTGCCTACAGGGTATTTACCAGTCAGTTAATGTCAACACGACCATTGTTTTCATTTTTTCAGCTTCTGCGAATCGTGTTTTTCATTAACATTTTTTGCTCATTTTAATGTGTTGAGCTCTCACATTGCCTTGAGGTTATTTGTACGTTTTATTTGAATCCTGCTGCTGCCATTGCCGCAGTTGGCCTGCAAGCTTAATAAAAGTACATTTACCATTAGCCTTGGAAATTGGATATGTGCAGACAAATATGTGAAGCACATGCGTGCCAGACAAGGAGTGCACAGTAGAGCCTTTGCCTGGAAAATGTAAAAAAATTAAATATTTGCAAGCATCCAAAACAATTTAAGAAGTTCGTCAAGAATTGCATTTTCCATAAGCCCAAAAAAAAACTATGATTCATAGCAACATAGATATATATCCCACTATAATAGCTCATTCTTTGCAATGAAAGAACTCTCCCGAAAAATAAAAAATAACACACACTGTGCGATGGCCCATAAGTTCATCTATTTTTTATTTTTATCTGGCTTAGCCATATGCGCTCAAAGGCATAAATGTATATTGTGAGTCTGCATGAAGACTCGGTCCATTATGGTTGAAAAATCTTATTTTGGCTTTTGTGCGTTCGCCCTTTTTTTTTTGGCAGTCGTGCAACATACAGATGGCAGACAGTACGTCAAGGTAAGCAAATTTGGTAATAGAATATTTATTAGAATTTAAGGTTGACTAGATGCGGAGCGGGTTACATCTCGACAAAAGTATCCACAGAGCGACGTGGGCACTGCAAATAATAATAATCATAATAATAATGATAATAATAATCATAATAACAATGCCAGCAATGGCAACAATGCATCAAAGCTGAGCAAAACTCGTCGCCAAAGAACCTGTCAATGCGTATTTGTTGTAGGCTCGGTTTGATATTGAAGACCCTTGAACATATTTTAATAAACTCATATCGCATGCTGTGCAGTTAACAATGGATATACGAATGTATCCTGCGGTACTTGGGTTGAGGCTAGAAAATAGATTAGAAATACTTTGGGCCATGGATTGTGTGTGTGTGCCATTCACACATGAGATACTGACAGAGAGAGGGAAGGAATAACAATTTCTGCTTCAGATAGACTTTGAGCTTTGATGCTAAGTTGGGAGAGAAACTTCATTTAAATTTAAAGAGCAAGAAGATTTAACAAACAGTTTTAATTACTATGCCAAGTACTTACCCTAGACAGATTATGATCCAATTACTTACAGTCATCATGATTGAATAGTAAACAATGAGTTTGCTTATTAATATATTCAGTATTTATTTAAGTAATGCTCAGTAGGTTTTTAACTTAACAATAAGTTTGAAATGTACAATTGATAATAATCAATAATTGAGTTAATTAAGCGAAGGGAACAGGTTGCGGCATTTGCCAATGGGGTGATTCAAGTTCTTAAATAAATATGGATTATCATATGTATATAGACATTCACACACAGAACTAATTACTAGCTCTATTCGAGTATTTTGCTGGGAGTTCTATTTATTTCATATTGTGTTGCTTTTAGTTTTGCTTTTTTTATTTATCCGATTATACTATATATGCCTTTAAATATGCATACAATGATTGAACGCACACATTTACATCAATGCTATTTTAGACAGTAACATTTAATTATAATTTCTGGCTACATCAAAACATAATGTACACATATCGTTAGTTATATACGTATATATATATTGATAATCCATATTGAGTTTTGACTATACTTTTGCAATCATCGATAGGTGTTTAGTTATCATTATTTCTATTCCTCTTTAAGGTATATTTAAACTATTAAATGCTTTTAGCATAGTTTTTACTTACGATTAGCCTGTGCATTGGTTTAAGCAATAAAATTCATTTCTGTTGTCAGTTTCCATTAATTCATATAGTAGTATATAGTTGTTGTTGCTTAGCCGTACATATGTTTTTATAAGTTTTACTTAGCGCTTGTAGTTAGTTGTAGGGTTCTTAATAAATTCGAAAGTGGGAATCAGAAGGTACAAAAGAGCTTTTGCCATAGACACTTATGTGTCTAGTTTATACATACATGCATACATTTATTCTGAGAAAAACACACACATATTGATACTGTTTACGTTTATATATGTTTAGTAATAGTCTCTATTTGCGTATATTTTCTGCCGTCAGTTTGTAGTCAATATCATATAACATATGTTTATTTATTCTCGTAGATTTGTCTATCTTTTTTTTTAACTATATTTCGAATTACACATTTATCTTTGCTTTGATTAGCTATATTTTCTTTGGTTATCTAGCCAATATCTGGGCGAGTTCTTCAAGTGGTTATTTACATTTAGCTATTTGGTTACAAGTAATGCAATTGGCTTAAGTTGCTAAGGTGTCGGGAAGCGTCTTCCGTAAACTTATCTGAGTTTGTATGCATATGTCGGGGTCTGTTTGTGTGCTAAAGATATGTGGCCAATGCTATCAAGGTAGCACGATACTCTTCAAAATTAAGAGTCCTCTGATATGTCTCACAATGTGCACGTGGCGTGCCTTCAGACTGCACATTCAGTGAAATTTGTGCATGTGTGTGGGTGTATGTGTGTGTGTGTGTGTATGTGTGTGTGGGCTGGAATTGACAAACGTGTGCCGACACTATACCGCATTGTCATTTCCGCATCCGGCATTCTTATTGACATTTGCACTAATGGCACAGACGCTTGCCTTGTGCATTTGCCGTAACCCAGAAAAACAGAAGTCTACCCGGAGTCATGCGGTTCGTTATTTTATATATTTTAAAAGCAACATTGCAATATCTATTCGTCAGTCTGTGGCTGTGTCTGTGTCTGACTGTCGGCTGTCGGCTGTCTTCACTGTCAATGACTGTGTGCATCTGTCTGCCTGCCGGGCTGCCTGCCGATGCGAATGCTTCGCAAAGTGGAGCTCAGCTATGGGGAATATCCTTTAATATGTTGGCGCTTCGCTCGCTTTGGGGCAACACTAAAATAAATATAACATATAACTGTATATATACTGTGTAGAATATGTCAATTTTTGTGCCAATTGTGTGACCATTAAACTATTGCGCTTCGGAAGCGATGCTGTCTCAGCAGTGCCCATCTGCCTTCTACTGCTCAGGTTGATATGAAACTCGACATCTTGACAATTTTTCAGCAATTTTCAGCAGTTTTGACATTTGGCAATTTCCAGTTATCTCTCGGTGCAGGCAACTGCATGTAAAAAACGTGCCAATCATTGAATACTTTTGTGCTTTATTGCGGGTCAATTGGACCTTGGACAGCTTAAGCTTTCGATAGTAAAATTTTAATAGTCTGGCACTTATGCCGAGAAAATGCTGAAATTGCATTTAACAGTGGAACAAGAGAGCTGCTCGATTTAATACGAAGGCTATAAGTTGCTTCTGCTCAGAATAATAGTTTCAACTAAATTTCATATTCGGAATTGTGAATTTGAATTATGTTGAATGCAAACTACTAGGTCGAAAATGCCCCGAAGTTGCTTGAAAAGAAACTCCTTTCAAATACCTTCAACGAAAAGCAATTAAGAGCCAAGTCGGTACAAAGGCTACACTGCCTGTGGCTTGTAGCATAAGCTTTTTTCGAAATTGTATATACAAACAGCTGATTGTTGCGGTTTAAAGTACATAAATATTTAACAAACGAAAAAATAGACAAACAACCAAATAAAAATACAAGAAGATGGGTAAAGGAACACGCTGGCATTAATTTATGTACGCAAAGTGGACGCAAACGTGTCGAAACTTGGTGGGTTGTGCCAAAGTGGGCGGGGCCGAGTGGCAGCCGGGCCAGAAATCCCGCACAGCATTGTTTGCACTGCTCCGCTTTCAGTTTTTTACTGCACCAATTGCAGCCGAAACTCAAACAAAAACAACAGCGCAAAAAGTGCGGCGCATATATTAAGCAAACAAAAGCAAGGGAAAATAGTGACGAAAATGGCAGGAACTGGTGAGGCCTGCTGAGGCCTGGTGGGGCCTGCTGAGGCCTAGTGAGGCGCAGTGAGCAAACATTTCAGAATTGTTTTTCGCCTTTCTTTGCATGGCGTCGTTAAATGAAAAGTCGTGCGAGAAATATTTAAGCCAAGTCTATGTCAGCCTGCCGAAGACAGAACAGCGCCGGGCAGCATAAAAATTCTCAGCAAAGCTCGTAAACTTTGACCCTCGAATTTAATCTCTGCAATGACTTGATCCATTGCACTCAATTTGGCACTTGACGCAAAAGTTTTTATTCGTTAAGATGATGCTTAAATTTCAAATACTAAATAGCGACTACTTCTCAAACTATTTTTCATTTACTAACAAGTAAGAGCGCTCTAGTCAAGACTGCTTGACTAGAAGATGCGCTGAGCCCTGTGAAGCGAATGAGGCGTGGCATCAAAAATTTAAAGATTATGTAATCTCCGTATGAATTATACGAAACTTCGTTATGTAAATAGCCTTTTATTATGTTTTCTAGTTAATGTATACAAATTATATACCTAACTATAAATTAATAAAAACACAGATCTATTTAAAGAACTCTAGAGTTAAAGGGGAAGTCGAAGTGCTAGTCGGGCTTGTCTGACTAAAAAATATCCTAAAAGCAGATACGGACTGCTAAAGTCCTTGATATTTGCACATATGAAGACTTGCTTGCATTTGCTAAATTATCGTTATCTTAATGATCGTTATAATTATTAATAATATTTAAATTAAAAATATATTATATTCACATTAAATAGACATTAAAAGTATAACTTTTACATTTTCGCTTAACATACTTAACAATTATAATAATTACCAACAGACAGATGAAGAGGAGAAGCACAGCGCTGCACTGGACGACTGAACACCAAGAAATGAAGAATGTGACTAAAGCTGCGCTGCGGCAGGTTTGCCTTTTTATAGGGCAGCGACAGCTCTACGAAGTCAAGCTCAACTCTTGAGCCTTTCTCTGAGTCAGTCCTCACACTCGGTCGCCTAATGATCGAGTGTGAAGACTGACTCAGAAAGAGGCTCAAGAGTTGAGCTTGACTTGAGTGGAGCTGGCGCTGCCCTATAAAAAGGCAACTGAAGATCAGAAGAGCTGCTACTTGCATCAGCAGCAGCAAAAAGTGCTCTGATTGGTCGCCTAAGGATCGAGTGTGAAGACTGACTCAGAATGAGGCTATCGAGGCTGAATGCGCTGTCGCTGCCCTATATAAAGGCAAGCCTGCTGCAGCGCAGCTTCAGTCGTATTCTTCTTCTTCTGGTGGTCAGTCGTCAAGTGCAGCGCGGGGCTTCTCCTTTTCTTTTGTCTGAGGTAAGTATTAAAATTTTTAAGTATGTTAAGCGAAAATGTAAAAGTTATACTTTTTGTTTATTTAATGTAAATATAATATATTTTTAATTTAAATATTATTAATTATTATAACGATAACATTTTTATAGACGAATCACTTTGAATACAATTGCATGCTTGATGAGACCAGTTCCCTATAGCAATTCCTGGCCTTCTATGACACAAATGAATACCAAACCGAACAGATCAACTATTATATCTTAAGCTGCTGTCATTGCATTATATAATGTTAAAATCATCTGTTATGATATAGACTAGAATTTGATAATGATCAACTTTACTTCAGTCACCTTGGCATAATGTCTCTAATCAGCTCTTAAGTTAGGTTGTTTAATATGAACACAAAAGTTTTTAATTATAAATTATTTTAATTACGGCTCTAAAGATGTTATATTCTATGAACTTACAATGAAGTCAACTAACTAATTTGGTAGGCAAGCACTTATTAAAGGAAACATAATTTGTATTTACTAGAAGTATAATTTATTGCAATCCACTTTCAACTGCAATCAGTCTGCGTAGGATGGCTCCTCTATCTCGATTTAACTCGGGCAGCATTTAATTGAATGCTGGGATGCAATTTATTTAATTTTCAAGTGGAAAACTCTGGTTGCGAAAGTGCACGTAAAAGAGGAGAACGTGAGAGAGAGAAAGGCAGAGGCGGAAAACTTTTTAATGATGCTTATTGATTGGTTTATTGGTCAGCAAAACCAAATCAAAGTTTTGTTAACTTCGCATCTTCGAATTGGATAATTGAAGTAATGGCAAATGTTTTCGCACTGTAATTTGCGGACAATTAATTTGTCAGAGTAAGTCGTTAAATTGTCTCGGATTCACTTGTGCCAATTAATTTAGGTTTGGGAAATTCGAAATTATTAGTCGAGAACCACAGCAAATGCCAAATCCGAGCATCTGAATAATGGCTAAAGTCCGATTTAGGCCACTTTCACAGACGGCCAATTAAATTTCTGTATGCCTAATGGCCATTGAATTGAGTAAGTCAACTTAAAGCAAATGCCACATTCTAGCAAAGGTCAAGCGAAGTCTGTCCGGCTTGAAGCATGGCTGCTATTAGCCGACATGATTAATGATTGCTGCCGCAGGAGCAACAGGAAAGAAATGGCAACGCCAAAACATTTAGACAACAGTTTCATGATTTATATCAAACAAATGATTCACATTTACACACAAGCAGACAGGGGGCGTGGGGGGCGTGGGCATTGCTGAGCTGACCAGCAGCCAGCGTGGAGGCATGCTACAATTAGGGGCGCGTCAGTTCGCAGAACTCGCCGTAGACGGAGGTCTGGCCGATGTCAGAGCAGCATTAAGAGACATTTTTAACAGAAATCTTGCCGCTTAATAGGCAATTAGCCGAAATAATAAAGGAGCTCTGCGAGCAGTTTACATTTCAATGAAACTTCAATGGGAATGCAGAGTAAAAAGCGCTCAGGGAGCTGGAGCTTGCCAGGGCGTATAAATTACAATTAAGTGTAATTAATCATCCGCCGATGGCCGGCAGGTCCGGCTGGGCTGTCTGTCCTGCTACAGTTCAGTCAATGTCTTCTAGTTGGCCCGCAGGCGTTTGTAATTTATTAGCCGACGCCACGGTCAAGACATCAACATCAACATCAACGGCGTTGTCGACATCGCTGCACAAGACGCAACATGCGGTCCAGCCGCACCTTGCCCACTTGCGGGCCGCGCGGGTTGGCGCTCGACTGGTCAATCACACGGCCACTTAGCAACTTAGCAAAACAACAACACGAAGTGCAATACCAGCGCCAACAACAGCAGCAGCAAGTGCAGGGAACAACACGGCAGGTGACTTACAAACGCTTTTAATAGCTGGCCAAATGGTTGGCTTGGCCCGGGATGCACGCTCTTCTGCGCTAGTTGGTGCTAGCAAAGGCAAATCAATGAATGGATATTCATTCAGAATGACGCATAGCCAAAGGGTAGCACGGACTCTTGGGAACAATGGCAGTCACAATGCACAGGACCAGCAGCCGCAGGAGAGCAGGGGGCGGAGCGGGAGCGGGAGCGGGAGCGGGAGCAGCAGTGGGAACGGGAGAGCGACTCCATCAACAGCTCGTTCGGCTGGAAAACTTATTGCGCCAGAAGTAATTCTATAAAGAAAGCTCAGTAGCTACATATCCCTCTCTATGTCTCTCTCTCTTTCACTCTCTCTCTTTGTCACGTGATATCTTTCTAGCCTTGTCTAACCGAGCGGCCCGTTTAGTTTCCCTGTTGAAAATGATGAGGGCCTGTGTTTCGGTTGCTGCGGTTGTTGCTGCTGCAAACGCCATGTTATTTTGGTGGCAAATACAAAATGGAAATACAAAATGAGGAATACGTTGGATGCATACACATATAAATATATCTGAACTTATAAATATATCCACAAGCAATCGATTTTTTGGAGCACTTGGGCTATTTTCAGCTCGGCCAGCGAGCCAGCCCTATGGCAAGAAACTTGACTTGGGGCAGTAGATTGACAAAAATATTCGATTTCCAGCATCGAATATTTGGTAATTTGCTCTGCCTGGACAGAACTGAATTGGTTCTGGTTTGGGTTTGATTTTGAGTTTGGGTTAGGGTTAGGGTTTGGGTTTGGTTGTGGTTTCGGCTTTGGGCTCTGTTGCTTGGCTGTTTCGAATTTTGTATTTTGTAAAAATAAAGTTAATTTGATTAGTTGGGTTCATTCGCACGACACAAGCGCACACACGGGCCACAACCCGTTGGCCGGCCGGCTACTCGAAATTGATTTTTCCTCAACGGTTTAATTTGACAACATAATTTAATAATAAACTTTGGCACTTTTAGCCATTACAAAGTCCGTAAATCGGCATGCAAGCGGAACTGCGAAGCGAAGCCAGCATAAAGTTGAGTTGGGGCTCGTTGAAGCCTGAAATTCAAGCCGTAATGCTGCCAGCATTGTTAACCCCCACAGCTAGCCAGCTCAACACTCGCTTTCTTGCCCTCGTCCAGCTGCCTGTCAGCGCCATGCCCGTATCCTCTGGCGGTCCTTGTCGTCAGACTGTCGCTACAACTGTACCTGTGGCTGTGGTCACACTCGCATATTTATGGTATTTGGATGGAATTCAAATATTACTATGCCAGCAAAAATGATTATTTTAAATAGTTTACTCATACTGCAGTCAGCTTAAAAGCTATCCGTGTTGCTTTATTTTGCGGCTATCCCAGCTGACGATTGTTATTGTTTCATTTAGGACCAACAGCAACAGCAACAGCAGCGGCAGCAGCTGCGGCTGCAGCCAATAAAAATATTTATCAATTAAGGGAACACTAATGTGAGCTGAGCATAAACACCATTTGTCCGAGTAATTTATGGGAATCTGTCCAATCTAATTTATGCTCAAATTGTCACGCGCACAGCAATAAATGCAAATTATTTTATATATACAGTGCGAATTTATTTGCTAATTACAAATTAAGCGGGCTCAATTAGAATTAATATATTGATGTTGATTCAAACTGATAGGTCATCGTTATTATTGTTGCTCATTAGCATTCAAATGTGTTGATTGGGAGATTATGAAAGCGTGAGATATTTGTTTTATTACCTGATATATGATATTCAGGTAATAACAATTTGTATGTTTACATTTCAGCAGACTCTGAGCATTTAGCATTCGAGCAAATGAGTATACTATTTCAAAAGTATTTGATGTGCTAAGTGAGAATTAAAATTAAAATTAATTATTTTATATCTAAATGAGCAAGGGAAAAAGAAAGGGTAGAAGTTTATGTAAACCAATTGATATTAGTAGAAATGAACATAGTCGGTTTTTCAAACCCTTACAGTTGCTTTTTTGAAAGTTGCTTTTTTTGAAAAGTTGAAAATACTGAAAAATTAAATGCTAGCAACTAACTTGATTTAAATTAATATAAAATTGCCTATTATACCTCTATCAAAAGTTCAATTAAACTATCAAGTTTTTGTTTACATTTGAAATATTTGTAAAAATTAATTATATTTATTATTATTATATTTATGTGAATTATTGTGATATATATTAAATTTCTATTGAATATGCCTTACATAAAATGTTTTTTTTTTTTTTGTATATACAAAACAATATACATATTAAAAAAGTTACACGCTCTAGCAAACTAACTGGTTTGTGAATATATTAATTCCTAACGCAGCAACTATACAACTTTTTTATTAGTGCATAACTTAAATTGTAAGTGAATAAGGAAGACTGCATAAAATATGCTTAACAACAACTTTTACACCAAACAGCAAAAACCGCCAGAGGCGCAAGTCAGCAAAAAAACTACACAATTAAGGCTGACAGATACCCTGTAAATTATGAATCAAGCAATATTGACAGTAGCTAAGACCGGAATGCTGCAATGATTCCATGGATAAAGAGATAAATCTATAGATCTAAATAAGATTATTCAATTAAACTAGAGTATTCGCAATATCTTTAACATAAAATACTTATATTTGGCTTCTCCTTTGGCATCATGATTAACATTATTTTTGGCTCCTGTACAGGGTACAAAAATGTTTCGCTGTGCACTACTCTGCCGTGGGGGAAAGTGCGAGGCGACAACGTTGACGCGGTAATTCAATTTGGGTTTAAAATTGCAAACTATATGTCGTTGGATACCAAGGCGAGGCTCACGCACACATACTTACTAACATACATACATTCATATGTATATGAGTATCGGTTGATAACGTAAAATGGCAAGGCGCAGAGCACTTGGTGCGGGGCACAATATTCTCAGGATGCTGCCGTCCAACTCTTTGCCGTGCTCTGCTCTGCTGTGCTTGTCGCCTGTCGCTTGTCACGGCCTTTTTAATTAAAATGCATGTCAGGCAACTGTGTCTGTTGCATGTACTTGTAAATCGATTGAGTGCAGCTTAAGTTAAGTAAGCCGTGACACAGCCCTTGGCACACAGCGTGCAAGGCGTGCCGTTATCCAAATGAAAGATTAATTAATCAATGTTATTTTATGCACGGCCAACAATTAAAAGAGCAAGAGACAGAACTATTGTCGAACTTGACTTGCCTTACAATTTGTAATTTACAATTTATAGTTTACAACTTACAATTCTCGTCACTTTTGCTATACATTTCTGATTTAAGGCCGTTCGTCAAAAGTTTCTTTCAGCCCGGGCCATTCAACCGTCAGTCAATTGAAGCGAAACGCCCGGAAAACATCGAAAACTTTCCCATCAGGAGTCAACTTCGGAATTGAATTTGTTTTTCAATTAAATTGCCATAATTGAAATGGCGAAAGCCAAACACAAAACGGCACTAGAAAAAGATTCGTGAATCGAGAATCTGGCATCGAGAATCCATTCGAAATGTGCATTATGAAAATGTGCAGCAGCACTGAAAACTTTTGGCTTTAGGCGGATGTTATGAGCATTTTCTTTCCCAGATAATGGGCAAAGCTGGGCGTGGCCCGTCGGCCAGGTGGCTCAATCTGACTAAGCCGCCAGCGACTCCCCAAAGTGGGCTGGGGCGAGCTGTCAGAACTTTCTGCATTGTTATTGTTGCAGTTCGAGAAAGTTTTGGCGTCGCAACTTTGCCACTGCAACAAATGGTAAAAAAGACACAACGAGCGAAACTTTATGTGGCAAACGAAAAGTTGGTGTAACAGCTTTAAGCGCTTTAAGTTTTGCCAAATGCCAAAGATTGCGCATACGCAGAGTTGCCCTTGTCAAAAGTCAAAGTTGCTGCATTGCCAGGTCAATGGGGCAGCTGCCCTTTAACGTTCACCGCACAGTGCCTGCCACAAGGTCAAGGCATAGGTCGGCCAACTGTGCACCACGCTTATCTAGCTCGACCATGTATGCAAAATTTGTGACATCCATCAAACGCTTAGCCGAAATCCAGGCGCATAAGCAAAAATTGTGATTAAAAGTGTGTTTTTATGAAGCATCGAGTCGTGACCCGGGGCCATAAACGACGCCCGGTGCGTCCATGTATAAATTAGCGCGACCCACAACTCCGGCAATAAAACGTTTTCGGGCGACTTATACGTGGCGTATACGTAACACCCAAAAAGTAGGCAACCGAATGACACGCGCCAGCCGAATTTGTAGAAAGTCGTAAAACGAAATAAACACTTTAAGGCGCAAAGTCATAAAAACACCGAAATAAATTCAGCGCCCGGGGCTGTGAGGTGTTGGGGATGTTATGAGTGGCGGGCATTTCACGTGGGAGTGCGCTCCACTAAAGTTTCACTAACAACAAACTAGAGCTCCGGGCGACACTTCGTGCTAGTTATTGGGCACACTGTTGACAACTGTTGCTTTGCTGGGCAGGAGGAGCGGGATGTGGACGCCACGACTGTTGGGCAGCAGCTGCAAGTTTCTCAGCTCAGTTGGCGACGCTTGGCCAAATGAAATGTCAATCTGTGAATCGGGCATCCACTTAAAAAAAACGAACTCACACGCTCACTAAAAAAACCTTCCAAATGTAACTGGCAGTCGGGCATTTATCCGGCCATCAATCAATCAGTGCGTCAGGGCGCGCCTGATGGCCAACGCCGCTCGTCTCCTTGGCAATCGGCATGCAATTTATGCAAAACGTTG
Organism: Drosophila meridionalis; assembly: GCA_035045145.1. Classification (NCBI taxonomy): domain Eukaryota; kingdom Metazoa; phylum Arthropoda; class Insecta; order Diptera; family Drosophilidae; genus Drosophila; species Drosophila meridionalis. The sequence goes on along the minus strand of JAWNPG010000020.1, from coordinate 5,103,966 downwards.
ACATTTATCGGCGAGCATTTGGAGCTCTCGGCACTCGTCTTATTTGACTTTTAGCTTTGCCCAAATGGCACGACGAGCGACGTGAAGTGTAAATGTACGTAAATTGTATACAAACATTTAAAGGGTCTCAAAGGCTTTAGCAACTGCATATATACATAAGGGATATGTCAAAGGACTGCTGCTGCTGCTGCTGCCTTGTTGACTTTTCGTAGGCCGTATTTCAGGCCAGATTTTGAATTAGTTTAAGCCTTGTTTAATTCAGGAAAATATTTCTGCCATTATCTGCCTTAAAGTAAGCCTTTAGGATTTCAGCACGGACTTACGAGAAAATTGAATACTTTTTATCAAACTGATTTAAAAGCCAATAAATTATACAAAAATACAAGTGGGAGAAGTCCGGCTATAAATAAAAAAAACATTTTCCCATTTCAATGTGTTAAAGCTCTCGAATTCAATGAAAACAGTTTTCAATAGTGTCAGGCCATAAACGCAGTACAATTTTTTAAATGACACTTTAATTGGAGGTAAATGTTTATTTAACATTCATTTGTGTTATTTTTTTTTTTTTAAATCGAACACGCGCAGAATTGTAACTGAATTGTATTTGTGTTTGCACTTGCTTTTTTATTTGCATTGAAATTTTAATTGTTTGCTCTGGCTGTTGACACTGATGGCTGTGTATGTTTTGCTTTCCTTTCCTCAACTTTGCTGTGAGTCTTTGTGGCAAATAATTGAATTGCGAAAGCAATTACAAGAAATCTGTTTGTTTAAGCAGCAGCAAGTGCAGCGGTGCGTATGAGTAATGCCCAATAGGGCATCGACTGCCGTAGGGCATCGTTCGCCACACTCTGGAAGCACGACCGATTCTTTGTTCAGCGATTATGGTAATGAAGGGGCATCTGTGGTATGTTTTATGCAACACTGCGCTGATTTAGGCCTAAGTCTGTTCAGGCCAAGGGACTCATTTGGTTCTTGTTATGCACGGCACGTCGCGGACCAATTGTGTACAGACATATATAAAGATATGTATATGTGTACAGAACTATAGCTTGAAATCGGCTAATGTAATTAAAGAACACGCAACATGAAATAGGTCGACTTTCCCAAGCGAACCAAACGACAAATGATTCAATTAAAATACACAGAAAAGTCAATTCGTGATGTCCAAGGGACAAGACCAAAAAAAGAAAAGCACTCCACAAAATGCATTGGCCAAGAAAAAATTATTGGAAAATACTTTTAAAAAAATCGAAGTGACTGGAATTAAGGTGGCAAGAAAAGAATGGAAAGAATCTGCAGGCAGACTACGACACTCTGAAGGTGTCTCGATTGGCCCCAACGGCCCTTAATGTCGAAGACATAAATAAAGAGTTTGGCAAAGACAAAGAGCAAACGATATAGCAAATCCAAAGCAAAGGTGGGCGAAATGCAACCTTGTGTCGAATTCTTTAAGCTGAAATGAGCACAGCACTGCGGCTTCTAAATATAACCACAGACTATTGGCACGTGGCATTTGCTTGGAATATTTATCATGCCATTTGGCATTTGCCAGTTGCCAGTTGTTATTTGGGCGGGATGGAAAACATCAGAGTCAATGGCAATGGCAATGACAATGGCTCGACTTGAACTGCTTGCTGCCGCCTGCTTGTGTGGTGCGTGCCGAGCACAGTAGGCGCAGAGCACAATTCAAGCCTTTCGTTGACTTAGAGTCAGTTCAGTTCCTTAGGCCCGGTGCCGGAAAACTTGGCACGTGCGATCAGCATGCGCACGGCAAACAAAAGTGGAATTGATTGCGTGCCAGATGCTGAAAGGAAATGAGCCAAAAAGCTTGGGCAAACCTTGATAGAGGCTCACTGGCGGCGCAGGGCGTGGCAAAACGAATGAATGAATTCCGTCGCTGTGCGAGGCGGTATAAATAAGTATATTGTAATTAAAATGACGACAGCAGCTGCTTTTAATAAACTGCCAAAACAAATGAAAACCAAAAAAACCAAAAATAAAAAAAAATAAATAAATAAGAATAACTTAGAGTTCATGCCTAGATGATATCCTAGGCATAGTCTTAGTGCAGATATTTATTGTAGAAGATTTATTGAGGTGAAATAGTATGAAATATCAAATTACTATCAAAAATATAAAATCTGAAAATTATGTTAAAATTATTTAGAATTGTCAGTGTAAACACAAATCAATGAGGATAATGACTTCTGATCGAAGTGTTCAATATATGAGCTAATAAGCTAATAAGTGATACAAAAAGACACTTATAAACAAGAATCGAAGAACTGAATGTGAGCATCAGCTATGAGACCAGCTGAAAAGGAACATTTTATATATATAAACTCCAAAAGGACTTATTCCTGATATTCATGCTGCGCTTTACAAATTTAGAACACCGAGCACAAATTGCCTCAATTTCTTCTTTTTTTTTTTAAGTATTTTTTTTAGGTTTTAATTTTGTCTGCCAAATATTTTTTTTACATATTTTCACTAGCTAAAAATTGGGTAGCAAAAATAATTGCACAACCTTATACCCGATTGGGTAATTTGTGTTGGTAATGGGTATAAGAAGAAGACATAAGCTTGATTACGAATATTTGAGCGGATTGTCAGGGACTACACATAATTAACAGAGCAAAGAGTTGAGTTGCGGTAAGGCGACGGCTGAAGGGCGCCGCCAGGGATTTCAGCATACACAAAATACTCAAGTGAAAATGTGTCTGAAGCCTCAGACCGAAGGCAAGACAAAGCGGAGAAGAAAGAAGCAAGAAGAGAAGCGAAAGCAGCGTAATTTTTCATTATATGACTGGAGAGCAAGCAGTTGGCGTTGTTTCGGCATGAAACGCAAACTGTTTACATTTGTTTCCCTTCAGCGGCGAACGCCACTGAGCCGGCAGCCAGCGGGGCAGGGCCACATATTCATTATCTGCTGGCTGACAGGCAGACACGGGAGTGGGAGCCGCTGAGTAAGTAGTTAAGGTGTTATCGCCGTCAACAAAGCGAATCCGCATTGCGGCGCTTCAGGTGCGGCTCATTAAATCATTCGGCAATCAGGGAGCAGTGCCAGCCCCCTAAGCAACTTGGCTTTTTTATTGCACTTCAATTTGGGATCTGTCAATCACAGTCGAATGCCAATTAAAATTTGAAATCAAAGTTTTCAACAAGTTTTATATGTGTCGAATTGTTAATCAGAGTCGCATTTATTAAATGAATGTGAATATTAGTTGATGCTCAAGTGAAATGCACGTCTTAGAGTTTGACAGCGCAAATGAATGAATGCGCATAGCTAGAAGCAATAAATTTGCATAAATATAAATCAGATTGAGAAATTCGACACTAACATAAGCTGAATAGTAAACGTTGGGGATTTCAACATTTTACTCATAATGCTCACAAATCGACATAATTTTTTGAATGATTTATGTGTGCAGCTGGCAGTTTTATGGCACACTGAACGTTCGACGGGTATCACTTTGCCGCTGCTCAATGCCACATAAATTTCCAACAATAATTCAAATCCAAAGCTTTGTTTGCCATCCGTATGTGGACAGTGCGAGCGGGCGCCGAAGAGTATGCTACGTTTTGTTGCCAGTCTTGAATGAGACTGTGTCAATCCCTGTGTCTGTGTGTGTGTGGATGTGTGTCTGTGTGGGTGTGTATTGTCCGATTGTGAATTATATTTGACTAATGCCCTAAGTTGGCTTAGTCACAATAATCATAACTTCAGTTCCTTGTTGAGATGGTATAATGGTATAGTTATCCATTCGAACGCTTGGCCACATGCAAATTGTGTCGCATTGTTGTTAACGGCTATTGATTGATGCCGTAGCTTGGCTAAGTCGTAACAAAATCTTAACGGGTCAACTACTCGTACTTAGAAGCTCTTTGGTGTGTGGGGATCTTAGACCTAATCACGACTCGGTTGCTAATTAGTAAGTTGTCTCATACATTTATAAAGTGTAGCTTAGGCATACGATTAAGTATAAACGCTGTCACGTGTGACGGTTTGCTAGTAGATTGCTTAGGATACTAGGATACACTGATAATACTTACAGGCTCTTCATTTACTTGGGGATTTGGGTAATCGTGCGTTGTGCTGGGATTGTTGCGCATTGATAGATGCGAGTAGGAACCCAGTTGCTGACTCACTTTAGACAAGCTCCGTTTCCATTTGTGCGGCCTCCACTGTCTCCACGATGGTTGTTGTGGCCGCCGCGACCGAATCTCATGGAACGTATCTCGTGGTCAGAGCGCCATCATCGTCGTCGTCCACGTTCAAGTCATTGCCGGTGCAGCAGCCGCTGCACAGGAGCCAATTGGTTGCATTGCCGGTGCGGTTTGGTCAAATCGCAGACACCTGCTCCAACTCGGCGCTGGAGCGGCCCGAGTTCATGACCACGACATTCTTGGCGGCATAGTCCGTAATGAATCGATCGCTGTTGCGCGGATGTATGTTGCCCACGTCCTGGGCGCAGCACCACGGATTGCGCATGGTGAGGATGCGCTTGAACGCATCCCTGAATTCCTTGTTGAAGATTGAGTAGATGATCGGATTGAACGCAGAGTTCGAGTAGCCCAGCCAGGTGAGAATCTTGAATGTCTGGCCGCCAATGCACGTTTTGCAGAAGGCAGCCGTAATATTGACGCAGAAGAATGGCACCCAGCATATGAGGAATACGCCCATTATAACGCCCACAGTGACCGCTGCCTTATGATCGGAGACGTGATATGGTGAGCTGTGATGCAGATTGCGCACCTTGAACTTCTTCGGCTGATTCTTGGGCCGACGTATGCTCTTGTATCGTTGCTTCTCGGCCACCTCGCCGGGTCTTGTTACCGCCTTAATTGACTTCACATGTTTCTGGGCATAGCAGTAAAGCCTGAGGAGTGGAGAGTAGCAGAAATTAATTATTGAATTAATTGATCTGGATTACAGTCAATCAAATTAATTGTCAAAATTTTTGGAAAATGCTTCAGGCTATTTTTGCCTTTTATTAGTAGCCTTAAATAAAGATGAGTAGGCTCAAATTTGATTGCGACATTAAGAAAGGCTTTTTAAGTCTATTATATTAAAATTTGATTATAGGAATATGAGCTCTGCCCTTCAGCAACGATGTCTTATTGAGTCTTTCGAAAATGAAATGTTATCCGCCTTCTGTAATTGCAGTGAGCGGAAATTCGATTAGTGGCTATTCAGTTGTTGACCTGAGTTGAGTATTTCTGTCTGCCTCCTTTTGTTGTAAGTGATATGATAATTATTTACTATTCCAGCCATGCCAATTATCTGGCTGCCCCAGGGAACTCCCACTGGGCTGGCAGCCCGGCATCGACAACTGCCTCAGTCACACAGTGCGTATGCCTAATACTCGATGTAACTCTATGGCGTGTGCTCCCGTGCGTCAGAAGGCACGTGCGTTGACTGAGCAGCTCTGCTGAAGTACGGTCCGGATGGCCACATGAAAAGGATAACATGGCTACGCACAAATTATGACGATAAAAGTCTATTTACTCTGTAATTCAACCGAAATTTGATAGAACATTCCAATGACAGCCACTAGATACTTTAGTAGATGCCTTGAGCCTCGGCTCGATGAAGGAACAGCTTGTCTCCATTTGTTGCCTGGTTGCCCAGTGGCCGCAAATCTCGTTAAGCTAAACTGGCAACGTGCCTTTGGCCGTCGGCTATTTGGCTGATGAGCGGCCATATCGTAATGCTGTTGGCATCCTGTTGCCGCCTTTACTGCCATTGTCTAGCCCTTTCTGCACACGCCCTGGTTCTTGGCCTTCTGCCCGCCTTTGGCTTAGCTCAGGGATTACTTAGCTGGACACTAATGCGTGTGCTTATTTGTTTGCCTTATTTGCTTGCCTTGTCCACCCACTCCCAGTGCTCAACTCCCTGGCTTTAGCTTCTAACTCCCAGCTATCCCAATGCAACCGATCTCGTGCCTGGGCCACATCAGCATCAAGCCAAGGTCCTGGTGGCCTTTCACCATAACGAAAGTAATTTCAAAAGTGTTTGCCATTATTTTATTATTTACGTCTGACGACTTTGCGTAACACATAAAATTATTCAAATTCTTATTGTTTTGCTTCGAGCCACATTTCATTGTTGGCCAAGTCGAACTTGACCTCATTCTTAACAAGCATGCTTTATGGCTAATAAGCCTAATTAATTATATATTTTCCTATATATATTCCTATATTTTCTAAGTCAAGTTCTATTTAATTCTCTTCATATTAATGATGATTATCAAATAGTCGATAGTTGCTAAGAAGTGATTTGACGTTGAGTTCGATATGTTTGAGAGATACCAAAAATTGATCTGCTTCTCATATTTTGCTTGCTCACAGAACGTATCCTGATATAACTCAAAAGTGATTATAATTCATAAAAAGCACAAGACTATATAGGATATATAGAAGTCATATACAAAAGAGCTCTTAACTCTTCATATCTCTGCATTTATACGGCGACCGTTTTCATTTCAAAGTTTTCGCATTACATTTACTTTTGTAGCTTTTCTGTTTGTTTACATTGTCATATTTTAGCGCTGAATAATTGCACCATGGCAAGTTTTGGGCCATGTTTCATAGAACTTTATGACGGTACTTATTCGCCCATACTTACCGACAGTAGATGCCAATCATGACCACGCAGGGAAAGTAGAAGCTGATACAGCTGGAGACGACAGCATACGTGGGCGTCAGATCCAGTGCGCATGTGGGATACTTCTTGCCATTATCCTCGAAAATCAGCGGCTGGTCGGGTCGATGGATCCCCAGCGAGATGGGCACGAACGAGACGAAAGCGGCCAGCAGCCAAATAGCTGCAATGGTAATAACAGCCACCCGGCGTGTCACCCAGCGGCCGTATCTGTAATGAAAGTCACAAAATGGAAAGAGGCGCACATCAATTTGGAGCAGAGGAAGTGCTTGTGATTGTCCCCTGCGGTGGCCTGCAGTAAAATGGTTAAGCAACGGCAGCCAGAGCTGGCCATGGTGACAGCCGCAGCAGCAGAAGACAGCGGTGCCCATTATGATTGCGGCTTTGCGTGCCCGAGGCAGTTGGGGCGACACCCGATTCCCGGCAACGAGTGACAACTGTTGCGGTGCAGCGGCAAAATTCGGCTAGCCAAAGGTGCGCATGGAACATTCGTGTAATGGTCACTGCGGTCTGCCTGCATGTCATTAATTACCCGAACGGAACGGGCTGCGCCAAATCAGCCTGAGCCTAAGCCCAGCCGCAGCACAAACCATTGAACATTACGCATTCTCCAAGGAGGGATGGGGATGGGGATGTGGACAGGGTCTAGCTCTGCGATGTATGTACATATGCAAATCATCGTGTATGGATTTTTGTAGCACTTCGATTCTGACAACGGTCGCACAATTTGCATTTACAGAAACGGAAATGAGCAGGCAGAAACGCAAAGCTGATGGCATTTCAAGCCCTACTGTATGTGAGTGTATGAGTGTGAGTGTGTGTGTACACATTGGCATATGCTGCCGCATTTTGGCTTGTGTAAATGTAACCGCCGGCTGTGTGGCAGACATGGGCAGGAAATCAAACAAAATAATTCAATTTCAATTCAAAGACGCACTCAGTCGACGTGCAGACCGAAAATACTAAAGATGACAGAAGCGTCTGCAGCAGGTGGGCGGGCGGGTTTTGGTGAGTGCAAAGCGGAAAAGGAAGTTTTGGTAATTGTATTCACAAACAAATTCGATTTCATGTGGCAGCAAAATTGATTTCTATTCGAGCAGCGACGACATCACACAGCCCGCACCGGTAGCCATTTAGTGGCCCACTCTATCCCTCTCCCTTGCCCATAAGCCATAAGCATTGAGGCTTTTGAGGCACAGGAACTGGCACAGACGCTGAAGGTAAGTGCAAATATCTGACACCCGTATCACTCCGGAGACTGGGCCAGCCAAGTGCCAACTGGCGCCACACGCGTCCATTGATAGAGCAACCAATCATACCCCGAAGAGCTAATTGAAATCGTGTGACTCTGAGAGCCAAAGTCAGCCCGCATTTGCATTTAATGGGGCGCCTATATGTGTGCGTGTGTGTGTGAGTGTGTGGCACGCACTCAAGAAATTAGAGTCAGGCACGCACAATGCTAGTGTTGGTTGGGGCCGCATAGCTCGGCTAACTCCGGCGTTTATTTTGTTTGCCTCTTGTCATATGTGGTTTTATGAGCGTTTGGCGCAGTGAGTGCTTAAATGTTGCAAGCACACGATGTTGCGATTGCTGCTGTTATTGCTGTTGTTGTTCTTTGTTTTCAAGTGTTGCGGGCATGTGACAGTGTGCTTACCCAAACCCAACCAGGCCAGAAACACAATTACAAACATTCCCCAAAGCGACATTCTCGTTGGCTTTTGTCGCTTAACTGTTATACCTCTCGCTCATGCATGCATATAACACCTATTTGCCCCGACCCTCCTCTCCCTCTCCCTTACCTTCTCACTTTCCTCGTTGCGGATGACATAAAAAGTTTGCGTCGCTTTTTATTGCAGTTTAAAGTGAATTTTATGCATGATACGAGTATGCACACATATGTCTGCTCTGGCCCTGACAGTTACGATGATGACAGGCGCCACCAGATTCAACTTTATCGCATAAAACAAAAAATACAATAAAAACAAAAAATCACACAAAAATGTTCCTTAATTCCGGCATAATTTTAACTTTGTCAGCGGCTGCTTCTAATTAGATTTCCACGCGCTTTTCATTCAAATTATTTCTTTTTTCGCCAATTTTCGCTGGCAGTGCACAAATCTTGGCAGGCGCAATTAAATTAAACGCTTGCAATTATTCTAAGACGCAGCGAAAATACGACAAATTTCTCAGCGCCAGAGGTGGGCATCCTAATGAGACGCCCCAGCCCCAAACAGTTCGCGAACTTTGACACGTCGGGCAACGCCAAGAAAAACTGAAGAACGCAAATGCTGTCCCTACTTTGACATGCAAATAAATCAGATTTGCATAAAGAGCAACGCCAGCCTGCGCCAGGGCTGCTGCCTTCGTTATGTGGGGCGTAAGGCCGTCACTAATACCGCTAGACACGCAGCGTTCAGATCCAGACGCAGACACCAACATCCCTCAGCTGTTTTGTTTTCTTATTTATATCTAATTTGAGACGAAAATCAAATACTCTAGAAGACCTCCGAGAGTCAGTGCAAACATATTTTAAATATTTATATATATTTATTAGCCCCAAAAATAAGTATGTAGCGGACTCTTATTTAGATATCAATACATATATATGCAGTTTCCTAAAAATCTCTTTTCATTAACTTCAATAGTTTCCTCCCCTATTATTCCCTCCATACAAACTTTACAATCAGCTCTAAGAAAACTTAGTTTGTTCTTTCATAAGTCTCAGATCAAAGGGACAAAGGACAAGCTAAGTTTTTTCAATTTCACTGTCGTTATGCATTATTTATGACATTCTATGAAATTGTTGATCAAATGCGACCTTAACATGAAGAAATTCCACAGCTACTTTCTTTATTGCAGCACTTAGCAGCCATCTGTAAGGGTATACGAGTGTTTTGGAAAGAGAGCTGTGATGCCTGTGAGACTCACAAGAGACTGGGCGTGGCAAGTGCGTAGGAGTGCTAGGCCAAGAGCTCGACGCCTTAAGTACAGCCGCAGACACACTTGGGCCTGGAAAGCCTGACGAGTCCAGCACTGAGGAAGCCAAACTCGATTTGAATGTATTTAAATTGAGCCACAGGACACACGCAAAATTGCAGGAAAGTAGGCAATGCTTTTGTTACCTGAAAACGCTCTTCAATAGAAATTGTTCGGTATGGGATAATTTAAAATAATATTAGGTCTTATAAGCATTACCGATGAAGTGCTTTGTGCCTTAGTAATCTTTTTTTGGAACTGGAATGGTTGATTGTCGAGCTAATTTACAAGTCGACGTGAGTACAATGGGAAAATATAACAAAAATGATGCAGAGGGCAGCCAAAGAACGTCAAGTCAATTACGCTCAGCTGTCAATTATTTCGAAATGATGACTTAATTAACTTTCACTTAATATAAAAGTCTTTATGGCCTTATGAACAGAAGCCACTGTGGCAGCAGTGAATTAAAAAGTGCAAGCAAACTTTTCGCATTCAAATATTTTTGCTACCTCAATTCGCAAAATTTACGAGCACGTCAACTTTGCCCAACTCGATGGATGGAGTGTGCTCTCCAGCATCAGCTCATTATGCTCTGAAAGTGTTACCAATAAAAAAAAATTGACGTCATTTAAAAAAAAAAAAAAACAAAGCAGTTGCTGGAGCTTCAGCGGAAATTGTGTAACATTTTTAATAAACAAATAAAGCTGCTACGTGGACCTGGCAGGTGTGACAGGCGACAGTAACCTAGAAACGGGGCACATACATAAATAGAGAGATGAAGGACAGCGAGCCAAGGGGTACGCCGTGTGGCGGGCAGGGAATATTTTCCACTTTTGGCTTGCACTGAAAATAGCATCAAAGCATTTATTACGGCTATTTGCAACAGCAGCTGCTTGCACGCCACTCACAGCCAGAAGTGTCTCGCTGTCATATGTGGACAGTAGTTTGGTTCATATTTTTTTTTTCTTATTCTCTTTTTTTTACAATTTCTGCTGCCTGAAATCGCTGGCTGGCTTTGCCACGGACCAGGTCCTTCGCAGCCATTGAGGCACATAAATTTCATTTGTCGAGCTGCTGTGAATTTTTCTTTAGCTGTCAGTGACTTGGCCAGCGTCATTTTTAACACAGTCACACAAACACACACACACATATACAACAATGATACAAAACCTGTGGGACATCTGTATGTATGTGTGTTTGTGTGGTCATTCCTTTGCTCACTGTTTGCCGACATGTTGCTGACATGCCATAAATTTTGGTTTGATTTTGTCCAAAAATTGTTTGGCTTCCCGACTGAAATTGTTGGTTTCTTCATTTTTATACCCTGAGCCCATTGAAAATGGGAAATCAGGGTATAATGGTTTTGTTAAATGTATGTAACAGGCAGAAGGAGGCGTGTCAGACCCCACAAAGTATATATATTCTTGATCAGGGCGACGAGCTGAGTCGATTTAGCCCTGTCCGTCTGTCTGTCCGTCCGTCTGTCCGTCCGTCCGTCTGTCCGTCTGTCCGTCTGTCCGTATGTTTGAACGCGTCGATCTCAGAACGTAGTTGACCTAGAGACTTAAATTTTTTTTGTTGGGTCCGTGGATAGCACGCGCAGGTCAAGTTTGTTACCAAAAAACGATATCTATTTTTGTTGCTTTGTTATCGATTTTTAACCTTATCGAAAATAGGTTATAAAATTCTATCTGCCACAGCTTTAGAGCTAGACTCCTCAAATTTTGCATATAGATTCACGTGAATTTTATGCAATTTCTATTTTTTTATTTTTTGCGTACCGGCTCTTTTTACTAATTACCACCCCCCCCCCCTCCCCTCCTACTCGACCATTGAGAGTTGCAAATATAACCATGTGAATAAATTAGAATTTTTATAAAATGTAAACAATTCAATAGAATCATATGCCGAAAGTTTCATCAAATTCCGTTAAGTCAGTCCCGATTTATTAAACAAAACGTTTAGCCAATCCCACGCACGTGGCAAGCAGCGACGCGCAGCAAAAAACATTTACACATACACATACATTGAAGCGTGCAAGCGCGTCTGCTTATGCATGTGCACAGCCGCTTCTGAGCATTTTCAGCCGCTTCTGTAGTTTTGTATTTGTCATATGTCGCCCTTTACACGCATACATTGAAACAGACCACCGTTTTTATATGTACACATACACATACATTCATATACGCGCATTTCTTTAGTTTTGTATTTGTCACATATCGCCCTTGTAGTACTACTTTGCGTTTTGCCAACAAGCGCCGCAATACTGGTGTGGTGTAGTGGGTAGACGCGAAGCGCGTGAACGAGAGGTCCCGAGTTCGAAACTCGGTGACGACAGCGTAACTTTTTAAATTTTTTTTTTAAATCTATAAACATGAGGTGGTTGTGCTAGTTGAGATGACGCGCTTTAACGTTACATATATAGTAAATATATGCAGGTTCGAGTCCAGGTGCGGTGATGTTTGTTTTTCGTTTCTTTTTTTGTTAATTTGTTTATTTATTTAATTATTAATTTATTTTTGATTTACATACATTCTAGTTGAATAAAATTTCAAAATTATAATTTAATTTTGGAAAATTTAATGTTATATGCAAGCTATATAGCGTATTAAGCAATGCAAATCGGACGGGGCTCAGGGTATCTCCTAGTCGGGCACCTCCGACTAGAGTTTTCTTACTTGTTTTGGTTGCGGAATTGGCAAAAAATTTAATTAACCCACAATTGTTCGGCCACAATGAGAGGCACAAACGAATCGCTGATATAGTTGTTTCCACTCGCTGGATTGTCCTTTGTGCCTGTCACTTTCTTTGACAGTCAATTCGGATTGCAGGGCCAACAATCTCAGCTGCCACAAAGCAATCTCGCACGCAGCTTGCATAGCGCCCACAGACGACAGAGCTGACTAAATGCAGTACAAGCACCCGAACAAGACATTATGTCACACCCAGCTGGCAGAAGTTAAACTGAGGACTTGGCACAATTTCATTGCGTTTGCCCAAGCAGCGCACACAGACACTCACACACACGCACACTCGTAAATACTCGTCTACTAGTGTGTGAAATTAAATTGGAAGCAGGTGAATTTTGTGCGTCTTTAAGAAATAATGGTCCTCGAGCACTGCTAATGGGGAGCATTCTTTATTGCCAGTGCTAGAAGAAACACATTAAAATTGAGTGGCAAATTATTTCAGCGCCCAGCTTTGCTATTGTTTTCTTTTAAATTTGAAGTTCCGATATCAAAATACTTTTAGCATGAGTGAGAAATGCAGAAGAGCAAATTTTAATCAGTTTCGATTTTAAATCAGATAGCTAGATAGATAAGCTATCACTGCAGTCCTAGAATACTCCAACAGCTTTAAGCCGAATGACTTGCTGAATAAATCGAGGTAGCTACTAAGGTAATGCTTTGCCAACAAAGTCAACAAATCAGTGCCTGGTGAGGCAGCAAAAGTGCTTAGCAAACTTTTATACACAATGGCAAAAAATATACTGAATACTGGCAGTTGAGAAAAAAATATCGTTAAGCCCCAATAAATCTGTTACTAATGAAACAATTATGTGCTGCGATTAATGAGAGGCTGCGCCATAAACAAGTCGAGTGTCTGCGGAGCCACAAAGTGAACGACCAAAACGCTGGCAATGAGAAACGTGACGTGCATGACAACGTGGCGGATGAGTAATATGCATGAGACAGGATGTGCTGCTCTGCAAGTGAGTGGAGGGGAGGTGGCTGGAGGGGCAGGGGAACACTTAAATCATCTGACAGGTCTGTTTTTAATAAATCGATATTTAATCGGGCTTCCATCGGGCGCATCAATGTCACATCAATAATATTTTCCACTCAGTTGCTGACAGACAACAACAGCAATGTATAAAGCAGACTCTGCAGAGAGTCGATGCTAAACTAAACAGGGTTTGCACTCTACTCCACATACAGTCCACTCATATTTTAGTTTCCACTGACCGAGGCACTCCATGCACAATTAATTTTGGACAGGCTCATGTGAAGGACGCGCTGACAGGCAGCTGGAGCTATTGATAAATTGTATTATTCATGCATGTGACGTGTCATCAGCGTTGTCGTCACCATGATTAGTTGCGGCACTCACCTGAGCGGATCCTTGATGTGTATGTAACGGTCCATGGATATGGCGCACAGGTTCAAAATGGAGGCTGTCGAGCACATGACATCAAAGGCCACCCACGTATCACAAAACTCTGCGCCGAAGATCCAATAGCCTGCAATCAAAGAAGTAAGAGGCAAAAAATTATTGATTGAATAATTGATTGATTGGCGTGTGATTGAATAACTGTCGCACTGATTGCTTGTTTAAAATACTTAATGACTTCTTGAATAAGCCCGAGCCACTGTACAAATGCAATTGAAGTGACTATGCATGAGCTGGAGCGGAAATTGCCACGTTCCGGCCGACAGGAGTCACAGGCAAATTCTTAATTTTCTCGACAACCGAGCAGACGATGTAACGAGTGAAAAAGGACCGCAGAGCCATATAAATGTCAAAGCTCCTCAGTGAAGCCATTGCGAAAGGGTATGGTTAGCAATTGCAAGTGTTTTGCGAAGGTAGGAAACTATATTTATTAAATGCTATATACATCAATGGCAAGTTTAACAACCTAGTTTAATATATTTACGATATATATATATATATATATATATATATGAAATGATATACATATCAATAGCAAGCTTATCTATCAGGCAGTTGAACAACCCCTCAAATCTGCCTTAGTTCGTAGGGAGAAAAAGTTTTTAGTTCCTTTTTCCACATAGAATACAGGTTACACGCACTTGCCAACTGCCTCAAGTTAAAGTTGAGAACAATTTCGAAAACTCAATCAAGTCAAATTGCCCTCGGCACAGTGTATGGTATCTGTAGGTCGATCATGTTTTAACAGCTGCAACGCTCTTGCTAACATGAGTGCTTGTATTTACTTATTCATAACGCAAATTGAGTTTAAACGATTTCATAAATTAATTTCCGTTTCCTTTTTCGTTTCAGACTTCGCATTGCTGTCTGCAAAAGTATGTCTCATACGTTATTTACATTTGATTTTTGCTGGCGATACAGCGATCCCTCTTTGATAGCCCTTTTCCCTGCATTTGCATTGCAATTACAGTAAAGGACTCTGTAAAAATCCCCAACCGACGAAGTAATCTACGTGCTCTCAGCCAACAACCCGAGCGGATGTCCGGCGCTGTGTCCACTGCACGCGTCAAGGAAATCAGCGTCGCACGCAAAACGTATAAATGTTTGGCTATAATAAATTTAATATCAGATCTCAAAGCCCAACATACAATATTTATTCACTATGCGTGGGTGTGCGCTGACTTCGTGATATTTGATGATGCGCATTCATCATGCTTTTACGCCATGTCGCAGGATATGGCTCTTTAGCGCCCAGGATGTGGTGTATCAGCGAAAAGGGCTTAGCCCGTCTCAGGCGATTATCTGCCCTCACACAGTGCAGTCTATGCAATATATCGATTACGTAACGCTTTCCCTATCTATTTGTGCCATCTGCGCCCATAACGCTGACTACAGCCATAAATCCAGCGTTACTTTGTTAGATTTGAGTAACTTTTTAATTCATCTATTAATATTTTACTGCAGTTAAGTAAACGAAAATGAAAGTGAACCTTGATAAAACTATAGTTTCAGATACCATAAAATCTGCTGGCTACCAAATTGAGTAATTCTACTTTTAATAAGTACATTACACAGATGAACATCACACAGATATCAAACTAGAATTATATAAATTAAATACATATTCCTTCCACGCAGTCTGTCAAGTTGTAAAATATATTACGATTTGCACATTTATTTTGACAGTAATATTTACTTTATATCTGTATAGAAAACTGAGACAGTAAGTCCGATACAGAGCCATGTGCTTGACAATTGCATTGTTGGAGTTTTTGCATCGCTGCCGGCTGTAAGTCAAAACGAGGAATCTTCAAGTTATTCAAACTGCTTTCAGGCAGAGCCATATACATATTTATAAATACTTATTGGTTACGCCCAATCTGCCATTGGAGCATGCATATATAAGTATATATGCTCATATACATATATGTTTCTTCAGTGACTTTGCGTGTGTATTTTTTGAGCTGGCGCAGCTGTTGCCACCTCGCCGAGTCCCTGTGGCCGTGTTGTTGCTCAAATTTGTATAAATATGCTGGAGCTTGTGCGTTTATTTGCTGATTTGCCAGCCTTGGAGCATGCCAAATGTTGTTTTACTGGCACCCACACAGGTTCATGTTTGCCGGCACTTTGTCGAAAATAATTTGACTCAACAGCTCTCAATTCACATGTGTACCTCGGCATATATGCTGGCCCTTAGGCACCTCTGCTGGCACTCCAGATGCTGTTTGTCTTCAACACTCTGCAACCAGAGCGTTTTTATTTATTTTTTCACACTTTCTGCTTACGCAGCAGCAGCAGCAGGAGCAGCAGCGGGATTCGGAATCAAGCTCTGAATCCATCTCAGAGTAGCAAAGTCGTTTATTATTTTCACGCACAGGCAGACAAACGGAATGACAACCATACATCGGGCCCCATATAGGGCGCAGGTTGAAGCCTGCCTGTCGTCTCCCTGTTCCTGTCTTCTCCGTTGCCGAGGCAACGCATCACTAGACTTCAGCACATTTCCTCCAAGCTATGCCTGGCCAGCTGCTTCCCATTTCTCATTTCTTCCCTATTTGTTGGTGTTTTGCTCCCCCCATTGAATAAATACTGAACAAGCATTGATGTCAGCTGCATGCGGAACTTTTCCTCTATACAGGCAATTGTAGCTGCTGGCAAGTAAGTCTTCAAAGTGATTCTCGAATGTCGTCGATTCGACTGATATTTACTTCGAATTTGTACTTTTAATTTTCAGCTGACGCTTTCCATTCTTCCATTTAGACGATTTCAAATGGCCAACTGCAATTGCTGAGTGCTGGTTGATAAGTAAGCCTGCTAGCTGATGGCTATGTCAACGTCGAAAATTTGAGGCAAGGCAGCTCTACATGAATGGCCAATAATAATTCGTGCTGGATGTATTTATGGTAGCAGGTGCATTTTGTATGTAATGAAACTCGGCTTAGACATGAAACACATAAAGAGTTCCGGCTGAGCAGTTTCACCTTTTTGCCGAGCGAAAGTGCATTGTGCACTCAGTGGAGGACAGGCTAATGCTCAGGTTGCTTTGCGAGCACTCAGCCGACTCCAATGAGCAGCTGACACTTTAAAAGGCATTGGAGCAAGCCACATAAGGAGCCCGCTTTAAGCGCTGCCAGGCATGTCAAGTGGGCTCGTATGAGGGTGTCTGCCACCCAGCTAACTAGGGTTCCATTAGCCTCATCGAGGTTCCGCTTTTGCATGCTGTCGTATCGTTTGTTTGTGCGACAGCCTGCAGCATTTTACATAAATTTATTGTTCGACGATTTCAATTGCAAATTTTGAGCTCCACTGTCTGCGGATGATATTCAGACTTACCCAGCAAATCGTTGACGCCCGCGAATGTCATCACCAGAGAGGCCACAAACAGATCCGCAATCGCTAATGAGGCCAGAAACAGATTACCAATGCGGCGCAGGCTGCGCTCCGTGTAAATGGCCAGGCAGACGAGTATGTTGCCGGCGACCGAGAGGAATATCAGCACCGATAAAAAGATGCCTACGGCGGGATAGAGAGTGCCAGATTAAACGTATATGTATTGGACGTAAGAAACGTGAACATTCATAAACATAGCATACTTATGGGGGGTCGAGCCAATGACAAGCGTGGGCGTGGTCGTGGGCGTGGGCGTGTGAGTGAGCGTGTGTCTATACATGTATTCGTGTTTACGTGTGTGTTTGTACAGTAAGCCACATGCGTTTCTGTGCGCTAATTGAAGAGCAAATATTTTGCTGGATACTGTGAAAAGTGGACAAGTGTGCGAGCATGTGGTGGTGCGAGTGGTACGAGTGGTGCGGGTGGTGGCGATGCGTGGTGTCTGTTTCGCTTGTAACACGTTCAACGACATTTACTTTACCAACAACTACAATTGACACAAGCGAGAGCTCTTCCGGTTCCTCACCAACTATTGTATCCATTTCAGAGGCGTTAGTCCAGCTCGTTTCATTGTAGTACGATGTCAGCTGCAATGATAAAGTTCAATTTAAGTGATCAAAATGAAACCTTTAAGAGTTCTCTAAATTGCCAACAGCTGCCAGCATCAACATATTATCCTTTGTCTCCTGCAAATTCTGCACTAATTACGTGCCATTTAAGCTGCCACACAAAACATAAGGCAGCGCGAGTTTGAAGCATTACGAGAGCACGTGGCTGCGACAACTTTTAATTAACATCAAAGACTTTCAGTTGTCCTCACGCTAAGCTAATTAAATAAATAAATTGTGAATATGACACAAACTGCTGCAGAATGAAACATTTTACACTAATTAAACTCCAGACGTAAGTTTTCGCATGCGTCCAATTTTCAATTACGGCGAGTCTGCCTTGACTCCAGCCCCAGTGTGCAGGGCAGACTCTTTGACAGCCCTAGCCCTGCCTTGTGGTTTGCGGTCTGGGTTCCACATGTTATGCCCCTGCTGTTGACTCGGCCCACACAGCATCTATCAATCATTTGGTACATGCGGTTGCCCAGCAGCGAATCACTCTACCCGGGCCAAGACATAGACACTAGGCACACTAGACACTCTAAACCGCATTATTCATAATTAAAATCGGCAGCCTGGTGCCTCTGCTCCATAATGTTTTAAATGATATGTTCCTAATAGACTTATAACTATTCTAGCTGGAATATATGCATCTGTCAGAGCGAATTTGCTTAGGGGTTTGCGGCAAGTGGGCAAGTCGATTGTCTTCTCTGTGTGGCCGGCATTTGGGCAATGTATTTGCATGTTGGCATTTCAGTGGTTGGCTCATCGCCCCTCATCTCGGTCTATGCTATGCACGCATGAATTTAATTCGATTAGAAACCAAAACTGAGAAATTCAGCTACAAACGATTCGATGTCAGTCCTTTCTCGACAACACAATATGAAATACCAATCCAAAAAATATGCAATTAAAACGCCAAAAACATGGGATGGCCCGCCATGACCCGACTCGATGGCATTAATATGCATACCAGACAGGCGCATTGAGTAATGATTCTTGCTCTTTCAGCGGCAGACGTGGGCATAATAATTTTCATTAAAGGCTTACAGCTCAGACACACAGAGATTCCTGCAGGGCAGGGTGGAGTATCATAATATAACAATGAAATTGATATTCATGTAGCCCCAGAAATATACATTTAACAGAAGTTTATCCAAATATGAATTAACGTTAACTTCTTAATTGAAAAAGTTAAATTTCTTGAGACTTGCAGAGTATTCAAGGTTGTCTTCGCTCGAGCCGCTCATTTAGCGCATTGTTAGGCCCACGCGGCGTATGTGAAACATTTATTTACCACAGCAATGCTCGCGCACACAACATAAGCAACGCGAATGCAAATGAGAATGCTAAAAACCAGCCTCAAAACCGCTGACATATGCAATTAATTAATGTATACATAAAAGCGCTGCTGCTGCAAAAGTATATTTAACTTGTTGCCAGCAGAGAGGGAGAGAGTGAGAGAGAGAAAATGAGAGAGGGAGAGAGAGAGAGAGAGAAGTTCGCGGTGAATGCGCTGGGTTTGGGCACCTGTAGACGGAAAGCCAGCCAGGTGGTGGGTGGGGAGGGTTGACTCACGATTTTATTAAATTTTCAGTTTTTGTTAATACATATTTTAAGCAGCTTAAAAGTTGCTAATTAGTTAAAAATCACAGCTTTTAATACACGATTTAATGAGCTTAGTCCATAAATTGTGGGATTCAACGAAAGGCTTCTTAATTCAGTTCGATGCATAACAAACGATATTTCAGATATCCCATTTAAGGGTCAAAAGTGCCGTATTAAATTCTCAGAATACTCCAAGTAGAGATGAGAAGACTCATTGAATCAAATCAATAATGAATATTGAATCATTAAGATCCGTAGAGTCTGTCCGTCAACATGCTAAATTTAATTTGATTTGAATATTTCACAAGCTTAATTTAACTTTCTATATTAACATAGACATCGTGAGTCAACAGTGCTCTCCAGTGCTCGCCTATCACAATGTTTGAGTCAAGTGCATAATAAAATAATTAGGTTTAAGGGAGTAATTGAGCAACTCAGAGCGTAGGCTCAAAGGCATCTGAAGCGACAACTTCGTCTCTCGTTGCTCTGCATGCAAACAATATGAATTGCTTTTTCTGTGGAAGCTCGAAATTGATTACCAGACAATATATATAGCCAACTAAGTCGGCCAGCAATATAAAAGCTTTTATACATAATAATAAATGCTAATGGCTGCGATATTTAAGGATTACGCATGCATCTGCCATAACCAAAGTTAATTGGCGCACACAGCTTCAGAGATTCAATCCCTTGATCATTAAATCATCTTGTGCATTATACAGACACTAACGATTAAAAGCGAAACACATAAAATACTTTTCTGTTTCGTGGGCTGACAGAAACATATTCATTAAATGAACAAATTTTAAATGATGGCAGATATAACACCATTCTCATCACAATACCCTGGGTACAGTGCGTGCGCGAAACGGTTGTTATGAATACTTCCACAAGAAAAGGCAACTACAAACAGGTTACTTTTATGATAATTCTTTTTAAAGTATCCAATTATATTTTTATATATTGTCAGTCTTATATCTGATATTGAATCGCATCGTTTGTGCCTGCTCATCAAGCAAAAATGGGTACTTTGGTAGCTGCCTTGATACTCGTCCGTTTGTCATTGATAATGATTATTCGCAACCTTCATGATAAACACTTTTATTGGAGACTTCTTAGTTGGAATACAGAATACATTAACACATGGTTCACAACTTTCTATAAACTTAGAATTTGTAATAATTACTAGAAAATGTTATATGTAGATATATTACATATTTTAATATTAAAACAGGGTAGCTCATAGTTAAGTCTTTAATTCGCTGTTGACTTCTTTTCGTTTTACAACATGAAAAGCCCTTCAGCTATCAATCACACATTAAAAATAACTAAAGTAGCCATATTAAATACCAAAAATACTCTACAAACTGCATATGAACCTACATTTGATAGCATTGCATGTTGTTAATTAAATTTCTATTTTTAACTATTTTACAATTAAACCAATTAGCAATGGAAAGAGTTTAAGCTAAATCTGTTTTACTGACGACCGAGCATTTTGTGGGTGAATGTGTAATAGAATTAGCAAAGTTAAATTCCAGATACGAGAGCTCAAATAGCAGCTGCAGATTTAATTGGCAATAAAAAGTGAACAACAAAGTCAAAGAGCAGCGAGAGAGGGTAGCTTTAAAAGTACTTGGTTTTTTTCTACAGATATTACAAATTTTAGATTATTTAATGATTTATTCAATTACCTTATGGCTAGCAATAAATACAATTATATTAATTTTAAATTCTCAAAAAATGTTATACATATTATATAATTTTAATAGAATTTATAATTTTCACAACTAAATTGAATTTATGAATAAACAAAATCTATTGAGAGAAAATTCGTTTATATACGTTCTTTAAATATTTGAATATATGGAATAAGAACAAAGAGAGCAAGAGAGCTGCTTTTATTTGTCGCTATTACAAGGAATTTTATGAGCACATCTATACATAAAACAAATACTTATACAAATGATACTTTGAACCTTTAAAGCAAGAATCAAATATTTGTACTCTGCGCTCTACATTAATATCAAGCCATTTAATTCCACAGTAATTTCTTTTTCGTTTTAATTTTATTTTTAAATTCGTGTGCCAAATAAATTCTGCTTTTTGTTGAACTTCAGTTCCTGAGTACTTAACTGCAAGGCGCTAAAAGTCCTCTTTGTCGCTTTTCGGATAAATTATTAAACAACAATTTGAAAGAAAATAAGAATTTTTTGTATTCTTAATGCAACGTTGCCAGCTCGAGCTTCAGTCAGGCAGAATCAGTTGGCCTTCGGTGACCAATGAGAGATGTCATACATTTTTAAAGAGCACTTTCAAGTGTTTTTATGTGGCCGGTTTGTTATTAAACTGCTCCCGATAAGGCAGGCAGTACGTATACGAGATAAGCAAGAGAAAGAAAACACGCCGCAGGATGTTGCTTTGAATTAAAGTGGGCTTGTGTATGTAGGCGCTTACGTTTTGTTTGTAAAGTTAAATGGTACAATGCGTTGATTAAACGCACACCCACACACTAGCACACAAACACACACAGAATATGAACGGACACTTACACTAACACCCTCACAAATTGCCCAATGGCGGCAGCCAACCGAGCAACGCAACAAAGTCGACTACAATAATATTGCGCAAAAGGCAAGTCGCAAAACCTGTGCACCCAACAACAGTGACAAAAACAAAAACAAAAACAGAACAATAATAACAGCAACAGCAGCTGCTGAAACTGTTGCCCACGGCAGCACGCCTCCGCTGTCTGTCCGCCCAATTGCCTGTCCGCCTGGCTGCCGGCCTGGCTTTGTGCGTTTTGCGCCTCGCTTGTAGGCGAGTGTATAAGTGCAAATATGAGCGCCCGACGCGCCGGAAGTAGTGTGATTTACAGGCACGACACGACAACAACGAACGAACGAACGCGCATAATAAGCAAAACCAGCGGCGACATCAAGCTCTGTGTTGAGTTCCCATTTCGTTTCATTTGCCAGCTTAGCGGTCCAATGGAGCCTATTTACTTTAGTCGTTTTACAGTGTCATCTAAGCAGTTCCGCCACTTCAACTGCTGTTTTCTTTTTCTTGCTAGAACAAACAGCAACAGGAGTACAAAAATAGTTGCTTAGGCTTCAAAGAGCCTCTCCAAGTATTTCACTAGAATGCAAATATTTTAATGGGAAATTACTTTGAAGTCAGCCATTGAGCAATTTGCAACTGGCATAGATATATATTGAAGTAAAGTATATTAAATCTATTTGCGTAGGATTTTATCATACAAAAATACGTTCATAAAGCAAATTATGTAGACAAGTGCCAGTGCCTATGCTGTATATTGGTTAATATCTTATAAATTATAAGTCAACAAGAACGAATGCCAATATCCGGAAAGAATGTCGTATAAATCTATATGATACTAGTCAATATCCGGCGCAAGAGTCATGGCTATTGGTCTTCACAACAAACGAACATTCGAACCCTGACTGCACTGTGATGTCTACGATAACATTTATATATATGATATATTTATGTCTGTTATTGGCATATGCAATTATCGCAAACGAAAAAATTTTAGCTTTAATTGTTTACTCAATCAACTTGTCTATATAAACAATACATGACAGATTGTGAACCTTTCCAGTAACATCTAAACTAAGATTAATTTTTACTATATAGATAGATAGATATAGAGTACATAAGTACTCTAATGTTTTTAAAGTTTTTTATTGTCTTTTTCTGTATTCAGAAATGGCATAACAATTATATTATTATTATTATATTATTATTAGTCTTAATCAATATGTGTATTAAAACTATAATTTTTATCGAACCAGATATAAATAGCAACAGATTCCTGTGTTTAATCTACATCATTTTTTAATAAAATGAGTTTTTAGTTATTTAAGTCTTTTATAGCACATATACACTGATTATGTATTTTTAGCACCCATAAATTATATTCTGTATAATGTACTGACAATATCTTAGATATCAAACAATAAAGTATTTCTCTTAGCGAACAAAAGCTTTGGCAATCTAAGAATTTATATCAGTATTTGTGTACATTGTTTCTTTATATACTTATATATATCAAGTAAGCCAGAGTAATAGAAAAGGCAACTCAACACGAGGTTAAGGGTATTTTCAAGTCACGCACACCTGACCAGAGCATTGTTACTGTTTCTATTTTATTTCTTTTGTCCTTCCGCTTGACACCGCTGCAACTAAGCTCGTTATTTAACTGGCTGCTTGCAGTCGACAGTTTTATTCGAATCGACTTCTCTAAGATTACATTGGCACATTCCGAACGAAGTGCTAGATTTCCTGTGCATAAGCAATGTTTTTCAGTTGGCTGACTGCACTGCGCTTAATAGAAATCAGAATCAGCTAATAAAAGTTTGCAGCTTCTGCCCGCGATGATTTCAAGAAGTCTTTAAATGCAGTGCCTGAATAAGTCAGCTCTCATATCATGATGTGGAAGGTAATATTGTATGTATTCAATATGTATTCATTGTTAAGCCCACAGACCACAGACCGCTGGCAGCTGCTTGTAAATTGTGGCATGGTTAGCTTGCACTTTACGATCAGACCAGCCACAACAATGATTAGCATAAATTTAAATTCCCATAATAAACATGAAAATTCGTAGGAGTTTCCTGCTCAGCTCTATTTACTATACATACGAGTACAGACACACATACAATTTTACTTGCACCAAGTCTCTAGTTTGGCAACTCGTGAAATTGGGCAGAAGGAAGTGCCTATATATATATGTGTGTGTGTAAGTGTATGCACAGCGTGGTCCTGCTCGACTTGCTTATAGATATGATAATAACCGTGCTAACATGCTGATTTATGCGCTGCGCAAATATTTGTTAAGGCAGCCCAAAGTCTGCAGTCGACTTTAAAAAGTTTCTTAAACTCGAAGTCATCCCTCGGCTTGATTGCTGGCGCACAAACAACGTACATATATGTAGTATGTTGTGTGTGTGTTGACACTTTAAAACATACATTAAGTAGACTCTTAAAGTTTACCTACGATGGAATACCCTGTTTTAATCTAGAGCACAAGGTGTGACTATAGAGATGATAGACTCTTAGATTATATGTAAAAGTTAATAATTAATAATGAGATATGTTAACGTAAAGCAGTGAAAATAATTTTATAACTTGTTAATTTAATGATCAAATCCAAACTTAACTAAAGTACAATATTTTCTTGTCAAACTAGCCTTAGTCTGTTGTTCCTGTATCAGCGATTATAGTGAATGAAACATGTCTCCAATGTAGGCGAAAGGAATGCTTAATGTCAGCTTCGCGTAGAATTTGTCAAGTTGTCATAAAACATTATTGAGACATTACTGTTCTACTACATATACTACATACATATACAATACATATAAATATAAATAAGTATATAAGATATTTGAAATCAAACAGTCGACAATAACATTTATACGATATCTGGCTTTGGCTTCTCTGCTCAAACTGTTCAACTGCCTATTCTTATATTCCATTTTTTGAAAGAACGTTTCCTTACTACTCCACCCACCCATTTAAAGAATATATATATGCAGCAATAACAATTGTCGGGGCGTTCGGAGTGCCATTGTTGGAGCTGTCAATGGCTCTGTGCCAGTTGACAATTGCATACAGCTGGCAGGCCAGCTCCTTGTTTCCATGCTCTCATGCTGCAGACCGCCTCAGCCTGGTGCGAGTTGGCCCTGTTTGCATTCGTCTATGATTGTCGAGGAGCAAGCTGTGCGTGTGTACATATGTTTGGCTGGCACTGTCTGCGAGTTGTTTGTGTTCATTGTTGGCATTTGGCATAATTAAACGCAGCTGAAAGTCATGTCAACATGGATGAAACACACTCACAGCAGACACAATGTTGTAGCTGTTGTAATTACGCAAATAGACACTGCGACACTTGGGCTCTCAGGCACGCCCAAAAGTATGCAACAGCCGCTCCACATGTGTCGCCTGTCAAATTTAGCAGCTCATCATAATTGAAGCAAAGCATCTATGAAATTTTCAAAGGCCTTAACGAGCCTCTGCATAAATGCAAATGAGCATTTAATGGACACAAATGCCATGGCAAAAACACGATAAGACATTTATAGCCAGAGACTTGAGGCCAAAAAAAGAAAAGAAAAAAATAGAAAACAAGTAAGAGTGCTCTAGTCGAGACTGCTCGACTAGGGGATACCCTGAGCCCTGTGAAGAGCCAAATATCAAATCATTCTATTATTTTGTATGCATACATACAAACAACACATACACACATACATATGCACGCACGCATAAGCGCGCGCTCTGCCAACTGCGCAGTTGACGCAGCGACTGCGCTTGGGCTGCAATGTGAGCATTACTATGGGAATTTAATTGTTTAATAACTTTTCTTAGCGATGGACTAAGTGCATCAAACTTTTACAACTTATTTATGACATTCATATGTATGTATGAGCCAAAGCACAAGTCTCTAGTATTTGATTTGCGCTTTTTACAAATAGGGGACTATTGGGGGCGAATGGGGCGTGGCATCCAAAATCTAAAGATTACGTTATCTCTGTATTCATTACACGCAACTACACAGCAAATTTGAAGTCTTTAGCTCAAAAGATGTACAAACCAAGCCTTAAAAACACATTAAAATTATCGATAAATGCTCATAAAATCGAAATGGAATGAGTTATCGGAAAAATTTTATAAACTTGTGCAGCGTATGGTATTATCGAGTATTCATGTAAAATTTCAAGTCTCTACGTTGCGTACTTACAAATATCTCAGCGTTCACACGGACGGACAGACGGACAGACGGACAGACGGACAGACGGACGGACGGACGGACGGACGGACGGACAGACGGACAGGGCTATATCGACTCGTCTTGTCGCGCTGATCAAGAATATATATACTTTATGGGGTGTGGCACGCCTCCTTCTGCCTGTTACATACATTTTCACAAAACCATTATACCCTGATTTCCCATTTTCAATGGGCTCAGGGTATAAAAAATGTGTGCGCTGAATGCTTGATGGCAATTTCAATTATTAAAGCATTAATTAGATAAGTTTCGCACGCAAACTGAACATTATCTGCTCCCAGGACACGCTGTCCTGATTTTATCTCGGACTCAACCAAGTTCCGAGGTGGCAGCTATCACGCCCAACGTAATTTCGTTTGCACATATCAAATTTTTGCACTTGATAAATAATTAAAAAGGTTGTCAGCTCTCTTTTAGGGGCGAATGTCCCCATGCTTGCAAATGCAGAAAAGTTATTAAGTTTCTTCCTGGCCAATGCTCGTGCTGACCAAACATATCCCTCTGAATCGCTGCCTCTCTCTCTCCCCATCGCCCTCTGAGCTTGTGAACTTTGCAGCTGTCAACTGACCCAGTTTGCAGCTTATCTAGAGGATTTGTTATTTTATGCAGTCTCACATTGAATATGCTTTAAATCAACTGCTACCATGAGCTGAGCATGCTAATTGTTTGAGTGTTAATAATTGAGGAACGTGCTCGAACACATTTGCATATACATATATACATCTACATGTGTATGTGTGTGTATATTTGTGAGTGTTGGATAATTGCATGGCAACAAACGTGGCGATGCCAGTGTATCAAGTTCTGTGCTGCGGTTCTTCATCTGGCAGAGCTACTGTGGCAAACTGTCAATTAGCTAGGTAATTGTTTGGCTCTGTCAACGCCTCCTGCTCCCACCGCCTGCTCTGAGATGGAGCCATCGATTGGCTCGCAGATTTGCTGGCTATCAACAGCACAATAATTAGCTGCTAGAGCACTTCGGCTTGTTGCATGCCACTCGAATTGCCAAAGCAAGTTGACTTAAGCTGATTGCGATTTGCAGACTGTCAATCGACGAGTCGACTGCCGATTTCAATCTGCATTTCCTGCATTTGCTGACGTTGGTCTTGGTGTTGCTGCTTCATCACACTTTAACTGGAAGTGAAAGCCAATCGATTTTATGCCATGTGCCGTTTTTTGCACTTGCCATACAAGTGAATTTGAGTGGAAGACTTGTAAAGCGAGTGGCAGTGGCTCACTGTGCCTCAGCGCGCTAAAGGCTTGGCAAACTTCCCACAGTCCCAGAACTGCGCTCCTCCGGTCCAGCACCAAAACCCAACATCCTAGCAGCTGCAGTGAGCTTAAAGCCGAATTTGTCTGCTCTTGTCCCATTCTCTATACTTCTCCTTAGCTGAGTTCAATTTATTGTTGCGCATTCATCCAAAAAAAGACACACCTCAAGACCTACACACCCACTCAATAGGTTTCTGTTGCGGCTGCTGAATGGCAAATTATAAATATTTCTCGATTTATTTCTGTTATCAGCTTTCTAAGAATCCCCAAAGCACCCGATTTTATTGCAAATTTGTAGACCGAGTGACATGGCCAATGCCTACTCATTGTTGTATCGCAATTACATGCTCAACTTGCAGGGCTTGAGCTGCACTTATCGATCCCAACATGAATAGGCCAATGGCTGGAAGTCCACAATAAAAAAGCGTAATGAAAGTAGCAAAAAACCGGCTCACGTTTTATGGTCAATAAAACGAGAGCCTTTTCGGTTTATTGAAACCCTTGGACTGTGGCATTGAAAAATCTTTTCCTGCCATCTGACCCTCGTCAAAAGGAGACGACCTATCAGTGAAAACTGAAATGCAGACAACATAAAAATCAGAAAGTACCAGTCTCATTTGCTACACGAGGCAGACAGACATAGAGTGAGAGAAAAAGAGAGAGAGAGAGAGAGAGAGACAAGCTAAGAGACATATATATTTACACATATATAGAGTGGGAAAGGACATCATGTTCTGTGCAATTATATGGGAACATCTATACAAACGTTGCGGCTACTGTGGTTAAGCTTAATGGGTAAGTAGAGGTGTGAAAAGACCAGAGTCGCTTCCCCTAAGCGGCTAAATGGCAGTCGCACACTTTCACACCTCCGCATAGATGAACAGAATTGCAACTGGTTATGTGTATGCGTGTGTGTGTGAGTGTGTGTGTGCGTGTGTCTGTTTGCATTCCCTTTTGCGGTTTATATTTGTGACCCAATTTATGGTCTGGCTAGAATGAGCGCATTGCACCCAAACATAGTGTTCATTTGTTCTCATAATAACGCCAGGCATCTGCCAACAACACGCACACACACGCAAACACTCACACACAGGTTGCTCGTATTTAAATCCAGCTAATTAAATTCAATTGCTGCGATTTGTTCACCTTTTGTGATGATTTAATTCAATTGCGCTGTAAATATATGTTTTTGCACTTTTAGCTAACAAAATAAATTGTTGATTATGATAAGAAAAAGTCGATGCATTTATACAATACTCAACCGATTATCCGCCAGCTGTGCAGCGTGCACTATATCTGGTCTAAATTATAGATGTGCATATATTCACTAAACTAATAGGCCAACAAATTGCTGTTGAGCCTTTATTAGTGGTATGTGTTATTCCATTCACACGCTGATTGACCGGTAATCGATGCCGTTTGTCACGCCCACTAGCAGTGATACAATCCTCATCGAATTCAACAAATTATTGGCGGAAATGTTTGCGATGTTTTCAATTGATGCAAATGCCCACGGTGTATGTGTGCGTGTGTGTGTGTGTGTGTGTGTGTGTGTGTGTGTGTGGTGTGTGTTTGTGTATGTGTGATTGTGTTTTCATTGTATTGGGCCAACAACAGCCCCAGTGGCCCGTTGGCATAGCAGGCGCAAATATGGAACAATAAGCGCGACGTTATGCAATATCAACAATGTCTAATGCTATTAATATTTTATTCTTATTATTATTATTACGTTGTAGCTATGCCTAGCTGCCGAACAATGGGAAATACTGAACATTTTGTGCTCCTCCTGCCGGGCAGCGTCAAGAATGTGGGATTAATTTCAACACACAATCACAGACAAATAATAATAATGGCAACAATAGCGTCGTTGCGCGACTTGCTTGTGTGGGTGCATTTGCACATCCCAAGGCAACTGAAAAAGTCGGACGTGTGGATTAATAATTCAATTGGATTGCACAATGCGACGCGTCGCATGCGTCGCATGTACTTTAAATGCAAAGTGCCTGCCAGCGCGAGTGCTTAGAGCATAAGTGGGAAGAGCCCAACTAGCAGATATCCTAACCTAAAGGGAGTAGTCTTTGTATAATACAATATAATATATAGGTGAATGCTGAAGAATATGCCCTATACAAATTTATTCTAATATGGAAACTGTAAATAAAATTATATTATCAGATCTTTATGGATAGATACATATACATTTGTATGTACTATATTTATTAAGCTATAGAGTTATTAAGATATATATAAATCAGATCATCATCAGCATGCTCTGTGTTATGCTAACCCAGATCATCTTTATTTTATTAATTTCTGTATTCTCTATTATATTCCTTGCCAAATTATTACAAACTAATATACCCGCTACTCCGCAACTTCGATGGGCATACAATTCATATACATGCAAATTTAATATGAGCATGTTTTGTTCTTTCAAATAATTGTGAACAATGTTGCTCTGTTGCAGTACCAATTTCAATGGTAATCAACTACAAATTTCCCATCAAAAATGTATGCAAACTTTGCAATTTATCGATTAGATGTGCTTTTTAAAAGTTATGCAAATGTTTGATTGACAATTATGTGGACAACTTTGTCGGGCAAATTGACTTAAATTTCGTTATAAACAATGTTGGCGAGGTTCATAATGTTGTTAAGTGCCTTTCCACTTTCGCAATTAGCCATCTAATTAGTTAACAGTCTATTTAGACGTAAACTGTTTAACGACAATATTGCACTAATTGGTGCTCGTTCGGACAGGTGCGTAGGTGCGTAGGTGAGTCGGTGGCATTCTCTAAACACACTGCACGTCAACTTCGTTGTAGTCATTATTTACATTCGATTGAAAGTTAAGCGTGCAAACAGTTCGGTACAGAGCAAACTTTATCGTTCTGTGCCCAGGATACTGGTTGCGAATAAATACTATATAGCGCTTTCTGAATTTGTAACTGTGTACGAGGCTCGTGCTTCTATATATATGTATATATATATATATGTTGTGAAAAGTGCTCAGAATATATATATATATATATATATATATATATATATATATATATTCTGAGCACTTTTCATATCCTTTACGTGGCACGTAAATTTTTCGTTTGCCAAATAAAGGATAAAGTTTGGCGCAACCGAGCAGTTCGCCTACCATCTGTGTACCCTTTTCAAAAGTGGATTATGCATCGATATACACACATACACGCACCTATATATGTATGCACACATACATTTACCCATGTCTGAGTCGTGAAAAGTTTCGCTTGTGCGTGCTCTGCTAATGAGTCCCGCATTCATATCCATTTAGCACCTGGTAACTGAGTAATGAAATAGCAAAGACACAGACTATTTATACAACTATATATAATCGCTCCCCAGTCATATTTAATAATTATTTCAATAAACTATGTATAGTGCGAGTAACTATGGGAAATTAAATGTAATGTGTGTGGGTAGCCTTAATCTAGCTTAAACTAATGTCAGCTAGCAAATTTAATATTTGATTAATTGTAATATATTTTCTAAGCAATAACTAAGCAAACTTCAAACTTTCATCTGAGCAAAGCCCACTGGAGACGTGATAATATAAAATTTATTGAACAACATTTATTCAGCCCAAAAATATTTATTGCTTACATTTATTTATATCTTTATCAAGGATGATTACACTTTCCAGCCCAGCAACAAAAAAGTGTCATTGACAACAAAAGCTTTGTATCGAAGACCAAGTTTATTTCCTACTAATGCAGACCTCTCGAGCTCAAGAGAAGACAAACAGGTTTTCGTGCCGAACTTCTAAATGCGCTTAATCTTATCTGTTTTATTACAAGTTTGTTTAGGAAAACTAAAATACGAAATGAACAAAGTTTCGTATATTTATTTAAATGTGTGGATATGCATAATCAAATATCGGTTACCGATATAACCAAGAGGACCATTTCGAGTAGACGTATGTCTTCTTTTTGGCGATTTTCTATTCTTTGGTTATTGTTTGTCGAGTCGAGGTTAAGGGCTAGTGCAGATATTTATTACGTGTACGCTCCATAAACCGCATGCAATCAAGCTACAATGTTTGAGGATATGCGCGCGCGTAATAAAAGTGAGTTCGTAAAAGCTGATGGCGGACGGAGCATGGCTGATGGCGGAAGAGGGCTGGCCAATGGCTGACGGCTGATGGCTGCCGTAGTCGTGCAGCCGATCGAACAGTAAATTACAGAAGCATCTGAGTCAACGGCAGCGCATACCTGAATCTTTTGTCTGCCAAAGGATAATTTTACGAGCACGCCAAGGACATAAAGACCCTAAGGCAGCCCGATAAACCCATTCACAATCGATGTGCAGTGCAATGGCATAAATGCCCATTAACTCACCGTAGTGCCGTCATAGCCATTTGTCAGCAGTTGAATGTCGATTTCCAGCTCCAGATCCACTTTGGCGGTTGTCAGCTGCAGCGGCAGGTGATCCACGGCCGACGACAGTCCGCTGTGGTTGCGTCGGCTGCCAGAGCCACTGTGATTGCTGCTGCTGCCCGCCAGTAAAGTGCCGTTGCTGAGGGTTTTGTTGTTGGTGGTGCCATGATTAGATGCAGCCGCAGCCGCCATGGCGGCGGCCAGAGCTGCGATGGCCGTTGCGGCACTCACGGCATTTATCATATTGCTTTCGGGGAAGGTGGGGCTGGCTGGGGCCTAGGCTAGGTTAGGCGAGTCGGATGCGGGGGCTGGCTGGGGGAAACAATAAGCTGGCTGGTTCTTTTACAGCCGCTGCGTGTGGTGGCGTGTGCTCAAAGTGCAGTCTCAGAACGAACAATGATTCGCCAGGCGACTGTGGCATGGCATTTTGGCCGCGATTGTTGTGTCTAATTAATCCGCCCTTCGGCTGAGTGGCTCGACGTGTGCTTATTGGCTCTGTGCATGTCCCGTAGAAAATCATTGGCTGCAGCAGCTGCTGTGCTCGATTGTTCTATTCATTAGACCTTCATTGGCATTTGCTCATGTGAATTTTCCATTTGGCAGGCGGCACACACAACATGCAACACACTCACACACATGCACTTAACAATGCAAATGCAGCATAAACACTGTGTAAATCAACGTGTCCTAGGCGTATGTTGAGCTGTGCCCAGTCGTCGTCATGCCACATTTCCCAAACGGAAATTGCATATTTTCAACAGTTTTTTGCCGTGCGCCTTCGACTGCAGAGTCATTTATTATTAGCCACGACTATAACATGGCCAAGACGTGACCATTCGCCGGCAACTGTGCTTCACATTCACTCTGATTGTGTGTGTGTGTGTGTTGAATGCCAGTAAATTACATTTCAGTGGAACACTGCATGCAGCCTGAGGCTAGGCCATTGCCTGTGCCACGCCTACTTTTAATCAAGCAAATTATCAAATTGTTGCGAATTGCTGCAGAATTTTTGAGTTGAGTTTGAATTGAGTTTGTAATGGGTCACTGGATATGTTCAGTTTGCAATCGCACTTGGCTTACACTTTCGCGCGATTTTAACAGCAACTGGCGTCCACGGAGGCAACTGATCAAGAGTCACTCACGCATACGCACTAACACACACGCACACACGGACTGTTGGGGCTCTGCGTCGGCTACTGTTTCGGCTGCTGGAGGCTGCTGCCGCGCCGAACTGCGCGATTTGAAGGCTGAACGTTGACTGCCCGTTAACAGGCACGCACGAGCGACACGTTGCTCCATGCCGGACGTACGGACAGACGGGCAGGCGGGCGGAACGCAGGCGAATGCCGTGCGTTCATTTGCCAGTGGCGCTCGGTGTGCAACAAATATGAAGCGATTTCTAACGACACCAGCTGCGAAGGCTCCAACGATTCAACAGGATGTGCCAAACGGCTCGTAGCACAGGCGAAATATGTGCGCAGCGCAGAGCAGAGCGAACTTTGCCGAGCGCAAAGAGCGGCGAGAAAACGAGAATTCGAGAAAACGAGAGAGCGGCAGATAGAGAGAACTCGAACTAGAGGGAAAGAGGTAGGACTAGAGAGAGAGGCAGCACCCGCTCTTATCGGCTAAGCACCTGTTGTACCATTTCACATTTGTAGCGTTTTGTGTGCGTTTTGTGCGCGTTTCATGTGCGATTCATGTGCGATTCCTGTGCACATCTCCGCCCACAATTTGGCTTCGTTGCCGGCAGCTCTCGGCTCATTGTGACAGTGTGAAGTGCAA
This sequence comes from Drosophila meridionalis, assembly GCA_035045145.1. NCBI lineage: Eukaryota > Metazoa > Arthropoda > Insecta > Diptera > Drosophilidae > Drosophila > Drosophila meridionalis. The sequence continues at coordinate 5,070,282 of JAWNPG010000020.1, read as the reverse complement.
GTGTAATGAAACTAAATTGCGACCTCTGACAAATTGCACTTGCCCAGCAATTTTTCAATTTCATCTAACTTAGGCTAGCATTTATTTTGACACAATTCAAAAGGCATCTCTCTTTCTCTATTTCTTCTACTTATCACAAGTTAACTAAAGCCTAAAAAGAAACGAAATGGCTCAGAACCAGATGTGTTGGCGAAGCCAACTAATGTGCCTAGCCAGATCTGTGTAGATGACGGGCTGCGTCAGGTCGCAGCGGTTGGTGAACACCTGACCAGCCGAGACGACGCCGCGCAGCAGCCAGATATTGTTCTCCTGGAGCATGAGGCCGCCGCCGGAGTCGCCGCTGCAGGGTCCCGCTGCCTGCTTGTTGCTGGCACACAGTGTGTTCGGCGTGACGAGTCTGACGCCCTCGGTGGATCTCAGATTGCGCAGGCACTCGGCCTCTGTGATGATATCCGTATCCGTCATCTTTGCCACTCGCGTATTCGGGTTTCCATGCTCATCGGACCCCCAGCCAGCCACGTAGGACTTGTAGCCGGATGGCAGCTGCAGCAGGAAGTTCTCATTCCACAGGCAAATGGGCTTGATGTATTCGCCAAAGCTGCAAGGGAAAATGCAAATGAAAATCAATTTTCCAAAAGCCGCTGCCACAGCTAAAGCCCACCTCACGGGAGACGAAAGTTTGAGCAGAGCGATGTCCGCATTCGAATAGTTTTTGGGCGAGTACTCCTCGTGTACCATCAATGCAGACACCTCTCCTAACAGCCCATCCGAGACTAAGTCCAATGTGTTGCGGCCCAGCGAGACACCCACACGGCTCGGTGGCAAGTTCCGCTCAGCGAAGACGAAGCAGTGCGCCGCTGACAGCACAGTTGAGGCCGAGATAAGCGTGCCGCCACAGAAGAAGCGAAGACCGTCTGGGCCGCGTTCATAGAGGGCCGCCATCCAGGGCAGCTGGCCGCGACGGACCTGGCTGCCAAAGTGAAGAAGCGGCGATGTGACGGGCCCTTCCCGGCCACAGATTGTGGACAGCTGGCCTAGTCCGCCAGTGCTGGGAGCTGCTGTTGGCCTAGGGCGAGGTGCACCCTGCGTCGGAGCTGCTTTTCGAGGTGGTAACTGCGGCGCTGTTGGTGCCGGAGCCGGCACTTGTGGCCTACTGAATGTGGGCCTCTGGGGTTGCACCACACTTTGCCCCCAAACTGGACCCTGTGGCCGTGGAATTGTTTGCTGAACGAATTGAGGATTTTGAGTGAACAGCGGCACAGTTGTGGAGCGTAGCGAATGTGACAAAGTCAACGTGACACTGCTAGGGGGATCTGTAATGGAAATGGAATCAACTCGAGATCAACTTAGATAAGCTTTGAGTCACTCACATGGCGATGCTCTGCAAAGGACAATATCGTTGATCATCATCAAGGTCAGCTTAGGCAGCACGCCGGGAGTGGGAAAGTCTACACGATATCTGATAGGATGGCCATAGCGCAGATTGGACTTGGTTGTCTCTTCGTCATCCCACAGCGAGAGGCTGCCAACGTAATTCTGAATAAATAAGATTCTCATTAACGGATGTAGGGAAAAAAACCGGAAACCCTATTCACAATTGTTTCATCCCGCTCCAGGTTCTGCTTTCAGTCCCGATAATTATATTATACAATATTTACCTCCGACTCACACACAATAAAGAATGTGAAGCTTTGTCTTTTAGTTATAAACCTATTCATGTATAAATAAATAAATTGATTTGGTAAAACCAACACCTTTGTGGTTTTATTATTGAAGCAACAGGCAATAAGATTTATGACAGCAGAGTAAATTAAATAATACAATCTGCTGGAAAGAAACCGGTCACACAACTTCTGAAAACTAAGTCTCAGAGCAAGAGAGCTGCGTAGTATCATCTAGAAGCCTTGGTGTTACTAAATATTTTGTACTGTGCTCTATTTAATATAAAAAGCAGCGTGTGGATTACAAAATGATTTTCAATTGCATTATAATAGACAAACAATAATAGAAGTGACCACAATATAAACAATGCATTTGCGGGACACAAATCAGCAGTCTAATCTTCACGTGTGATAAGAGCATAGAGCAAATCAATATGTTTCAGAATTGAGCAGAGGGAATTCCAAAGTTAAAAAAATTAAAATTGTCTCTCACCGAATTGAGACGTCCTGGCTGCGAGAACTCCAGTCGGAGCGTGTTCTCCTGATACTGTGCGTCATGTCGTATCGAAATCCGACCCACGTATTCCTGATTATACGCCAGATACTCAAAGTATTCCGGACAGGCCACGGGCGGCACTTGCTGTGCCGTGCTGGGCCAAGGCAGAAGTAGCAGTTCAATGAAGATACCGAACAGTATCAAGAATTGTTCCATATTCCAAATGAGCCGAGACGCGGAACTAATTAAACGAGCGCAATCACGATTCAGACCTCATTAGAGCAGCGCCAAGCGATGACTATTGTGTGTGGAGCTTTGTTCCGCCAAGCAGCGGCCAGCGATCGATGAGCATCGATGATCTGGGTGAAACCCGTTTCGTTGTCGCTCTGTCTCTCTCACTTTCGCATTAATTGGACGATCTCTCTCCAGCTGACTGCCAATCGAGTTGCGTTTAGATTGATTTCAATGTATTAATTTTTTTTTTTTCATTCGTTTTTTTACTCTTTTGAACGGGTATTTATTAAAGATTAGCAATGTTTTGGATCGTAAATAAGCTAGAGCTTAGACTCAGCATTTTATTGGACAAGTAATTTCCATATATATATTCCACGCTGATGACGTTCATAGCAGAAGCTGTAGTGCTCACCGCGAATCTTCCGTTAGGGTATCGAGCGACAATTCATATAAAAGTTTGATTTATTTATAAATTATTTACAGGAAGAATGTGACTTAGAACTGAGTAGATTGGTAAATAGGTAGAGCGAAATGCAGTTCTGGCACTGTTCGGAGGCTTGGCTATTCCCACATGTTCTGCCGCAGCCAGGCGATGTGCTTGGCCACGTCGGTGTAGAGGGAGGGGCGCGTAAGATCACAGGTATTGTTTTTCTGCAGACCGAGTGAGATGACTCCGCGCAGCACCCAGATATTGTTCTCGCGCAGCATTAGTCCGCCGCCTCCATCGCTCGCGCATGGACCGGCTCCCACTCGCTTCGCACAAATCGTGTTCGGCTGCACCAGGGAGCGCACACTCTCGCGCAGACAGTCGGCCTCGCTCACAATGTTGGTGTCCGTGATCTTCGAGAACTGCGTGTTCACATTCCCGTTCTCGTCGGCTCCCCAGCCAGCCACATAGGTCTTATAGCCTGAGGGCAGCTGCAGCGGATAGTTCTCGCTCCACAGGCAAATGGGAACAATGTAATCGTTGAAGCTGGCAGGGAATTGGAATTAATTAGGTAAGCCGGCACTCGTACATCGGATCTAATATACTTACACGACTTTCTTGGCTAGTCTAACGAGCACCATGTCCGCATTCGCGCTGAATGCCTCGTATGCCTCGTGGTAGAGCAGCTGCGATACCTCTCGCAACTCTCCCTCTGAGATGATGTCGATGGTATTGCGACCCAGGGAGACGACAGCGCGGTCAGCAGGCAGATCGCGGCCAGGCAAGCGGAAGCAATGCGCCGCCGACAGCACTGTGCTTGAGGAAATGAGCGAGCCGCCACAGAAGAAGATCAGACCATTGTCCGTCCCACGCTCGAAGAGACCAACCAACCAAGGCAGCTGGCCCCGCTGCAGCTGCTCTCCCTGTAAGATGAGAGGCGTCGTAACTGCCCTCTCTCGCCCACAGACAGTCGTCAGCGTCTGATCTATCGGCACAGGCTTTGGATTCACTCTATTTGAATTAATTGGTTGTTGTATGACGGGCTGCGGCTTGGGAGCTTTGCTGGGCGCCGGTACTTGAATCTCCGGAATCGTGTAGTCCGGTTCCTTCACAACTGGAACAGATGGCCGAAGCTCCCATGGCGAAGTGTTCTGGCCACGCCTTGCGTCCAAGAAGGCAAGCGGCACCGTTGTGGACAGCAGCGAATGCCTAAGTGAGATTGCGGTCTTTGGAGGTGGATCTGCAAATAGACCCGAAAGTTAGTTCAAGCATTAGACGATGATTAAATTACGTACACTGCGATGCACTGCACAGCACCTCATTATTGAGCGTGATTCTGGTCAATTTGGGCGGATCGCTGGGTATGGGAAAGTCGACGCGATAATTAATGGGCTCGCCATTAGCTATACGGGATTTGGTAACCTCTTGGCTGTCCATTAGGGATAAGCTTCCAACATAGCTCTAATGGGATGGAAATATAAAAAGAAATATATTTAATAATGTATTACAGATATCAGCAGTTTTTTTGTATATTTAAAATTTGTTTAATGGCATTTCGTACATTTGGTGTGGCCGGGGATCCACAATTGGGTAGGTAAAAACCAAAACAGAATCTTTTTATAAACTGGTCAGAGCTTCCTACCAATACATGCATATCTAATGACATTTCTACTAGCCACCCAGAGAGTAGCAGCAGCAAGCAAACAAGCGAACCACTTTAGTCTCTGGAGCTTGCTCTTTGCGGCTATTAATAACTGTTCTCTAAGGTTTTTGCTCTCGTATTGACATAGCCAATTAGGCATGTCATTGCATGCACGCTAAAAGCAAACATTCACATTGAATGAGCTTAGAACTTGCTTTTAAATGGGTTTTACCCCGTCTATTTACTGTCGCTATTGTGAATTATGAAGTGCAATATTTCCATCAGCATTCACAAAGACATTTGCTGTGGGGTCAATGTGTGATAAGACCAGAAAAATTAGCACAAAGAGCAAGAAAACAGCAACTATAAATGCAATTCGAGCGATGCGCACTCTCGCGACTGATCTGCATCAATTGAGCAAAGCGTATAGCATATACCTACCCATTGATAAGCTCCATACTGTGAGAATTCCACGACAAGCTCATTACTCTCATATTGCGGGTCGTGTCGTACTGCAATGTGCCCTATAAACTGCTGATTGTACGATAAATACTCAAAGAACTGCGGACAAGCGATATCGGGCAAGCGCTGAGCCGATATCGGCGATATTAGTCCAAGCAATAACAGCAAAATGCCAGACAATAGCAGCGCACTCTCCATATAAATGGTTACTAGATGCTATCGATTCGGCAAAATGAAAATAGAGAGAAGAAGACTCGTAGACTACACACGCGATTCACAATGGAGCGAATGTCTATATGGAGCACTGTCGCACCTCGCGCTTCGAACATCGGCAAACGAATGATTTGTGTTTACTTCTGAGCATTAAATACTAATCACAACCAGCTACACCTCTAACAGAATCGATCTGTTTCACTCGGATTGCTCGGGCGAAACCGGATAGCCTCACATGCGCGCATCGTCTGGTAAAAACATTACTCTTTCGCGTGGAGTCTCCCAGCTTGTGAATTATATTTCCCTTTATGAGTCCGAAATATTTATAATCAATTTATTAGTACTTAGCTTACATATAAAGTGTTTATAGCTATATTGTTATCGACTTTACATACAATTAATCATATTTATACTGTCCAATTTTAAACAGGTTTAATTTATATTTAGATTCAAACCTCTCAGCTACTTCAGCTCGTGTAATAAAAATAAATATGAACTTAATCTTTATCTTATCCTTATTTTTGCTTTCATTTTTTATTTGATTTACATTTACAATTATACATAATTATTAACATCAAACATGTTAAGAGCATAAAAAAGTCATCGTGCAATTTTTTAAAGATATGCAAATTTTATTCTTTACAAATATTTTAGACAAAATAAATAGTTGAAATGCGTATTTATGTTTTATTAAGTTTTTATGTTGATATGGGACGCACATGCTGATAACCGGCTGTAACGTAAAATTACGTATAGATTTAATGTATTTATATAATACAGTTTGATAGAGATTAGCCTATGTGTTGGCTAATCCAGGTCATATGCTTGGCAAGATCGCAGTATAGGACGTACTGATTATTGTTATTACAGTGGCCAACTGTACTGCGTTCGCCTAGCGAAACGATGCCTCGGAGCAACCAGCGGTTGTTGCGTTTGATCATCAAGCCTCCGCCGGAGTCGCCGAGACACGGCCCGGAGCCATCCAGATTGCCAGCGCAGAGCGTGCGATCAAGGATCTTCTGCACCTTCCAACGGCGTGCGCATTCTCCTACAGTCGCAATCCTGGCATCGACGACGCGCGGATAGCGGGTCATTGAGTTGCCGTTCTCATCCGTGCCCCAGCCAGCAATGGAGCCGATTTCGGTCTCAGTTTCCCTCTCAGCTGCCTCCCACAGGCAAATCGGCCTGATGATATCATTGAAGCTGCAAAGCAAGTGAAAGCAATGAATTATGGGATCATTACAAAAAATAGGTTTAACCCACATGACTGGACTATCTAATGTGATCAGCGCAATATCTGCGTCGGGCTGTAGCTGCAGGCGCGAGGAATATTCTGGATGCATCACAATGCGGAAAGCGTCTCTCACTTCAGCACCATCCTCGTTGTAATTATCCAAGTCATAGCGACCCAGCGCCACCAACACGCGATCCTCTCTGATTTTGTATACACAGTGAGCGGCCGTGATGACCAAGCTGGTCGAGATGAGCGAGCCGCCGCACTTGAAAGCGAGGGAAGCTGACTCTTTGTGGTAGACAGCTGTCAGCCAGGGATACCTGCCACGTGGAAACTCCATGCCTCGCTGGATATAGGGTACGCCCGTGCCTTCCTGGCCACACACAAATGAAGGCCAGGACACACTTGGTGGGGGATTCGCACGAATGCCATTTGGAAAAAAGGACGGGGCGGGCGTCACTGGTAACCAAGATACGGGAGGAGTGCGAGAAATTGTTGGTGGTGACGGTGTGGGCCAGATCTGGCGGGGCACAGATGAAGTTATGCTAGTTATTGCCGACGACCTGGGCGTCCAATCAGCTGAGGTGGTGGGCTGTTCATTCACCAACTCGGTTAGAATACGGGAAATCGATCCTTCCGAGCCATCAAGAACTACTGTCTGAATCTGCACATCGCTCGATCCCCCCGGAAACTTGCGAATGGCAGGCGTGAGTGGCAGGCGACGAGGCGATTGTTGTCCAATTATTTGAAGCTCGAAGAAGCGATTGAAGAAACTCTCGGGATGATCTACAAAAGCAATTCCAGGAATCTCAGCGCCGTTCGCCTACTAGATCTCAGCATGGATTACTCACATTGGTTGGCTGCGCACAGTACGTTATTGTTGTAAAGCAATCGCGTGAGCTTGGGCAGCAGACCCGACGCATCCGGCCAGAGGCTAACTCGAAACTTGGCAGCCCCCAGTCTGGCTCGCACGGCGGTCTCATTGGGGTACGGCAGCAGAGCGCCAACAGCAGATTGCTGTCGAATCGTAATGGAATTGGTTGGCACAATCAGTTCAGTTCAGTTCAGTTCAGTATTTCAATCGCAATAATCTAATCAGCTTATAGACTAACTACATACATCGTGAGTGCCGCGCTGCGAGAATCGCACATCGATTCGATTATGGCCTGTTTGCAGGCCAAGTGTCACCTCGCCCTGAAAACTGCCAATGCCACTCTGGACATACTGGAAATACTGGGCGCATGAATTTTCCGGGAAGCGCTGCGCAACGGATGCCATTAGCACCATGGCCAGCAGTAGCAGCAACAGCAGCACCAGCTGCGTATCCATTGGAATGTATAGAATAGAATATACTAATTCTAGTTAAAGTCTCGTCTAAATGCACATGCGCCAGTGGACGAATATTACTGCATTCGATATAAACAGCTCAACTGCACTGAGCACTGAGCACGGAGCACTGATCACTGAGAGCTGAGACTGTGGATGTTGAGCTAATATGCTAAGCACGGTAAACTGGAAATACAGCATCGTGCTAGCGCTGATAAAGCCGAGATCTCCGATAAGGAAAAGCTTGAGAGAGCGTACAGAGTGTGAGTAAAACTGAAAACAGAGAAAAAGATACCAGACAGTAAGCACCCCTACTATGCATAAGCGTGGCTATTACGAGATAAGCAGGCAGCTCTTTGTTTATTTTGTTAACATATTTGTTGGCGCTCATCTCACAATATTCCGCTCCACCCAACCGAGATGTCGGGCGACGTCACAGTAGATGACGTATCGCGACAAATCGCAGCCATTGCCGGAGCGCTGGGCCAGCGAGACAATGCCGCGCACGAACCAGCGGTTGTTGCGGAGCACCATTAATCCACCTCCGGAGTCGCCCAGACAGGGGCCATGCCCCTGGCTGTTGCCGGCGCAGAGCGTGCGGGGCGTCAAGAAGTCCTTGGCGGTAACCATCTCACGTAGACATTGCTCCTGGGACACTGGCCTCACGTTGACTGTTGAGGGAAAGCGTGTTGGCTTGAAATTCGCATCGATTCCCCAGCCGGCGACAGCCGCCTGCTCGCTGTCATCGATGCCAAGCGAGGTGCTGCTGGTCCACATGCAAATGGGTCGCACGTAGGTTGAGTATTGCACCCGCTCGGTGAGCACCAGCAGGCCCACATCCAGATCAGGCACCAGATTGCCCACGAAGTCCGGATGCGTATGCACGGTCTGCACGGCCATCAGCGTGGCATCCTTTTCGGGATGCATGCTGATGTCGTGGCGGCCCACATAAACTCTCAGCTGAGCCGGCGTTAAGCCGTAGATGCAATGCGCCGCCGTTATCACGGTGCGTGCCGAGATCAGCGTCGTCACGCATTTGTAGGACAGCTCAATTTTATTCGGATCCACGTTTATGTCGTGATACAGCGCGGCCAGCCAGGGGAAGCGGCCCCGGGGCAGGGTTTCACCTCCAATCTGTAGGCCGACGAGACCCTCCACGCCGCACTCATACGCCGCTGGCTCGTGCCGCGTATCCACCGTGACAACTGGCTTGCGACTAGCCATCATCGGCTTCAAAAATGGATTATCATTCGATACAGACGACGTAGCCGGACTCGTTATGACGGCAGGTCTAGTTTGAGTTGGCGTGAATGAGGTTATCTTAGTGGTAAACGGATTTGATCCTGATGAAAATGACAATATCTGATTGAAGAACGATTCTGGATCTATCGACTCGTACTCCGGCACTCTCCTCGTGGGTATCGGTGGCGTCTGATGCGTTTCATATGTGGACGTTGAGGACACAGCCATGTTCAGCTCCCGCGTCGACGTTGTGAAAGAACCATCATCTAAGAAAAATAAATATTAATAATACAAATATTGAGTTATTTTTATAAATAGATATTTGCATATGATGTGTGTAGGGTATGCATATGAGCCACACTAGAACTTCGATTGTATACAGCTAATTATACATTAAAAATCATATACCATATGTCCAATAATTGCGTTTAATGATACTGCCTAGCTACGTAAATGAGACGTTAATCAATTTGATTCGATTACTCACAACCGCTGACTGTGCATAACACTTGGCCGTTCAATTCGATGCGCACTATCTTGGGCAGCTCGTCGCCGTAGCCAGTGAAGCGGACGAAGCACTCGGCGCGGCCGCCGTCGTGCATATGCTGTAGGGCGACTTCCTTACTCGGATACGGTGCCATGGAGCTTATCTTGCCTGGCTGCGGGTGCAAGCAGATAACGTCAGATACTAGCTGGCTCTACCTACATACGTACCATATTAACGCCGTGCGATACAAAGCGCAGCTTCCAACTGACGCTCTTGAGGCCATCTTGTGGCGGTGTAACGTGGCCAATCCAATGATCGCCCTGTCGCCGATACTGGAAGATGTTGCCGCAGCCATTGGGTGGCAGGCGCTGAGTCAAAGCGAAGCGTAGGCAAAGACTTAACACAGTGAGGCTCAGCGCTTGACTCACGATCCCCATTGAATGGCGTTTCAGAACTGTTGCTGATAGCGGTTGGGCGAGAACTGAGCATCTCAATTCCCCATGAAGTTGGAATTATCACAGTTCCCGCTCAACGCTTGCCAACGCTCAGCTCTCTGCGTACTGTGAAATACCCGAGCGTAAGAGCGACTGACGAAGCCAGCAGCAGGACAGGTTTTCGGGCTTTGCCCGGTAAACCCCTCGGGTGCCTGAGCTGAAATTGCCGGTTCATGGGTCAATATGAAAAATGTATTTATTATTCTAAAGCCTAAAGCATATGCTATATACGTACATATGTGTATATATAACCAGATTATACTTTGTTTATGTTTTGATACGCAATACAAAATAAAAACTGCGCTCTCTCTCTCTCCCTCGCTTTCTATCTTGACTTCAATCTCAACCGGTTCGAAAATTGCTCTCCCTCGCCCGTGCTCTCTCTGTTCATCTGTGATTCGCTCTCAACTAAGCTAGCATAAGTGCATTTAAGCGAAACGAGTTTGACGGCAGAGAGCAGCAGATGCTACCTGCATATTATCTACCTTTATGGAAATACAGTTTGACTCACTGAAAAGAATCCCCCTCTCACAGCATTTTCCAACTTAAAGAGCATTTCTCTGGCGTCAGCCAAAAACGTGGCATTGATAAAACTTTGCACTGGCGCCACAATTTTCACTTATTATACGAAAAGTTATAGATTATATCAGACGGAAGGCAACTTTTAATGCTGTAACGCAAAATGTTTGTATGTAAATATCATATTGAAAATTCTGGTACACGCAAGTGTCGGTATGTACTTGTTAAAGTAGCCGAACTTTGAACAACAATAAACGCACCCAATTCCGATGCTTAGCTGGAGGAGCAAAACTCCTGCACCTTTGGGGCTGGACGATGACATTGTTGTGGGCCGAGCTTCTTTTTTCACACCAACTTTTATAATCAGCTCAAGTTTGTTAAGCTTTTGTGGTAATTTGTTCGGATTTCTCGTAAATTTCATTCGCTTTGCCAAATATAATAAATGAAAATAAAATATGGCTCGTCTTGGCTGGCAACTTGCTGCCAAGTTTGGGGGCTAATGGCCGACAAAGTTGACGCTGCTGGCATTCGCGACAGCCGCAAGCATGGCCCGAATGCTCCTCTATAAGCACACTGAGACATCTATATCCGACCAATTTGACTGCTCCTCAAGGCGAATTGCTTCCGCAGCGAACAGCCAAACCGTCAATGCCAGTTGCAGCCATGCGCTCCGTAAATTGTGTGCACTCGAACGACTTTGATTGCCTTTGCGAGGCGTTGCCATAGGTTAATTGGAGCTATAGGCCACCACTGCAAAACTACTTTGACATAAATACCTGCCAAGGGGGCCAACGCAGGCCTTTAACACTTTAAGATCAATAAAGGTAATAAACTACCCTTTTCCTCTTTGCTATATAGAAAGAAAAGCGCTTTTTATTAGGTTAAACAAAAAAAAATTATTGAATAATAATTTATTATTCCAATTGTTCTTAATATACTTAGTATTATTAACTACTTAAAATACTTAGTAAAGCAGCACTAAACAGCACAACTGACGGCCAGGAGGTTAGAAATGCGACTGAAGAAACACCGATCCAGACTTGCCCTTTATATAGGCGGCGACACTACCTCACAAAATATAGCTCTCTCTTGACTAGACTTATGCCAAAACATTATTTAAGTCAGCTAAGTTAAGATTTGATTTTACTTTTATTATTCATATTATTATTATAATTTTAATAATTTATTGATCAATTTTTTATTGTATTTTAAGATCAATGTGAATTCTCAGTCAAGTTAAAAGACATTCATTCATTTAAAACGATTACGAATTGTGTTAAAAAAGCATAGCTGTAAATTTACCAAAATTAAAGTAAGTTTTTCCGGCCTGCTTCGAGTTGCTACAGTTCTGATTTTCCTGTATCATTGTTGCCTCCTGATAAAAACTGTTAGCTTGAATTATATGTTAATTTACATTACATTAATTAAAGTAAACCTGTTTTAAGGAACAATTATGTATTCAACTTTGAAGATTTCTATAGTAAACATACCTTATCACACATGAACATGGATTTCTATTTTGGGTATCTTTCGCAAAATAAATTGAAAAGTTATTATGAATCATTTACAATTAATTGCCAATATCAAGTACGGCGCAACACTTTGTATGTATCGCAAGTACAGAGTCCGCGATAACGAGAGAAAATGAAAACAAATGCATCGGCGCAGTTTTTCAAGATCTCCAATCGCTGGGCCTCTTTGAGTCCGGTTCGCAGGGAGCACTGCAGCTCCTCGTGCCAAGTATTTCGCATATTTTCCTCGATTATCATCGTGTGGAAGACATTGAGCAGCTGCAGGTGCCGCTGGACACGCGGACAGCGCACGAGACACAACATCTGGACATATGGCCGGAACTTGACCCAGCGCAAGAAGTCATCGGCACAGACCTCGGTGCTGGCATCTATTATCATAAGCTTGCAGTCGTAGTGGTAGATGCCTTCCAGGATGCCACGCTCCATCGGCTTTTTAAAGTCAGCGCGCACCTCATCCGTGAGCAGGAAGCTAATTTCATTGACTGGCGTCTGCATGGTCCACGGATATGCGCGGTTGGCAAAGGCGTAGGCCAAGCGCTGGCGGTGCTCATGCTCCGCACGCTGATTTTTGATTTCGTTGTCAATACGCACGATGCCACGCGAGCCGGACGGTTGGTAGTCGCCGAACGCCTTTTCATTGAGCTCTTCGGTGGCTTTATTAGCTTCAGTTTCGGCCAGCATCTCGAGCTTTTCCTCATGCTTGGCGGCCTGGCAGCAACGCAAGTCATGCGGCTGCTCATATTGCGGAAAGCCCACATTGGCCAGCATGCTGTGCCAATACAGATAATCAAATGGTATACGTGGTATAAAGAATTCGGTAGACTCGCTCTCCACATGACACCTATTTTCATCCAATATCAGTGGCCATAGCGTTTCGAAAAACGAACTATCCAACGATTTATTGTCGTCGTGGTTGTTGTCGTCCGAGTTGCTGTCTGTGTCCATGCCTTAGCCTTAAACAACGTATGAAAAAAACTTGGAATTTGTATGATTGTTATTTAGTAGTTTGAAGAATGTAGTCGTAAGTAGTGTCTATCTGACAGGCAATGCCAGAGTGCCTTGCTCTAGCATACTATTTGATAGTCAGCACGATGCGCACACTTGTTGTGCTCCCGTTCAACGAGGCGTATGAGCAACAATTTCATTTTATTATCAGCTCATAAATCAGTCGCTCACTCGCATTCTCTGGACATTTGTTTATATTTGTCTCGAATTTATGTACGCCCATGGCAATAACAGCATCAACAACAACAACAACAACAAAAACAACAACAATTTGCGTAAATTTAATGTCATTTCTGTCGTAGGTAGTCGCCGATCGTCGTCATTTTATGGGCTCGCCCATGGCTGAGCTGTCCTGATTTTATGAAGCAATGTATGCGCTGCAATATGCCCACGATTTTCATTATGTGATGAAAGCTGCGATGGGCGTGGCTACTCTAATAACACCCACGAATTTGTGTTTGTTTTGTTTGTTTTTTTTCGGGCTCATTAGCTTTAATGCCTTGGATTTTATTGCCACGCACGCACAGCGACATTTGAGGCATGCCATTTGATGCGACGTATCAAACATGCAATGTACATTACAAAAAAAAAAAAAAAAAACAACAACAACAGATAGCAGACAGATGACAGACATGGGCATGCCAATTCTGCCCTTGACAATGGGTATTAATAAAATAGCAGTTAAATAGAATACACATAAGGAAATAAACAAATACAAACAAAGAACGGAAGAGGATTTATATATATACATACATAAATTTATTATCTAACGAACGATGGATGGCTATTTATAATGAAGGCTTGAAAGCCTCTTTCGCTGATTAATCTTCGAAACTTAAAAAGCATCGTCATTAAAACAAGCCGCCAGATACCCTAACCTTTAAAACTCCCTCGAATTGCTGTTGCCGTTAATTATAGTATTTTTGGGCTTTCGGTGATGAGGTGTGTGTATCCACACGGAGATTGCGTATACGCCACATGTGTGCAATAAATTTTCATAAATCAATTGCGCGTGCTACTTTCAACGCGCCCCACTGACTCACTGACACGCCCATTGTTCGCCCACCTGATGCCCACCAGCCAAATTGAAATCAACATCAAATCCGAAACCTCTTGTACAGTGTTTTTGTTGTCGTACCTTTTTTAATACCCTGTAACACACTAATATCGGGAGATCTGTTCAGAAGAGATAGCAAGAGAAAAAAAAAATGAAAAACAAAAAGAGAATAATATAAGTGAAAAGCCTTCAATAAGCATGCATTAAATCTGATTATGCTTGACACATTAACTTTGCAGTAGGGTATATTCTAGTCGGTCACTCTAGTACGATTCGCTTGTACCAAATTTATATGCACACAATTATTTCAAGTTCGTTGCGGCAGCCAAATGTAAAGAATAAAATTTAGTGACGAATGCTTATTTTACGCTTCAGTTTTCGACAACTTACGGCAAATGTGATTTCGTTTCCAAATTCTGTTATTCATTCGCTTTCTTTCTCTTTCTCTTTCTTTTATTTTTTTTGCGTCACGGTGCGAAAATTTGATTTGTGCTCTGAAGCAGAAGCTGCCGTTTTAATTTAATTCTGTTTGGATTCTTATTGCCTTCTACATGTGCGAGGGAAGATTTATGGCAGACCGTTTTACCAACGGCTGCCGGCTGCTATCGAGGCTTGCGGAGGGATAGAGCAGCACACGCGAAGTGGCATGGGTGGGTTTCGAAATGTGTTTTTAATATTTAAGCCGAGTTTCAACGAAATAGCTGAACACCAGCTTGCTCTTGACCTTCCACACGGACTGACTGAACTAAAAGTTACGGCAAAGTTTCCCCATTTAAGCACGAAAACACATCCCCATGGCAAATTGTTTGGACCAACATGTCGGGGCGCTATTAAAATGCGACAAGAATTCCGCGACATTCGTCCGCAGGCGAAATGGGAGCTAAAACGAATAAAAATTATTTGTATATTTATTGTGTTTTATTGAAGCACTCAAAATTCAAGCTGCAAGAGAATACACAGCAGTAAAAAATGGAAAATGTGAGATACTCAAGCGGAAGAAAAACAAGGAAGGCAAACACCAAAAACACCACAACAAGAGAAAGATCCATATTGACATAAAAGCCAATCATTTTAAAATAGCTTTAAGCAGAGTCTACGACCAGGAAAAAAAAAAAAAAAGAAACATCAAAAGGTTCCTCTGCCAGTGCGGAAAATAACAAGAACACGTCCAATTTGGGGCCACTGTGGACAGTTGTGTAGCTCGGCTCCTTGCCGGCTGACTGGAAGTGTGTCCTGGCAAAGTGTATGCGTTTTTCTGCATGAGCACAAAAACCACCGCAGCGCTGACACCAGCAGCAGTCACCGCATCCGCTACAAGAAACATTTTGGTTGCAGTCAGCCACAGCCTTGTGCACTTTGAACTGTCGCAAGTGCCTCGCCGCTGGTCTCTTTACCAGCCGAGCAAGGCATTGCATATAAAATCAAAGGACGAGCTTTGCAAGTGAAATTCGCAACCCTATTAGCAATGCATGGACAAAGCGTTACGCGTTACTTGGATTGCAAACTTAAAGCTGCCCTAAGTGTGGGCTATGGCAAATCAATCAATTATCGCTGAAGCGCAAGACGCAATGATTGATGTGCCCGACGCCCAACATCAATCATCGCACAACTTAAGTGTAATGCTCTGTGGTAAGCAGATAAATCAGAATCAAGTCAAGGGAGCTCCCGTTGCAGCTGCACATACAGTTGTTCACATATATTGCGGTTTTAAGCCATAATATTTAATCAAAGAAACAAAAGTCAGACAGATGACTTCTATCAATCTATGCTGAAAATTGTAAATAAATACTGGAATTGTTTTTTGTAGTATTTGCTATTTGTCAATTCAAATGTTTGGGAATAACTAAATCTATGAAAGTAAAATTATATTATATATTTTTGTAATATTATAATTTTTTTATATTATAATTTTTTGTAATATTAATATAATGTTGACTTAGTTAATAGTTTAACACACTGTTAATATTATAACAAAAAAAATGTATATTCATTATTTTTCTATTTTTTTGTATTTTTTTTATACACTTAATAATTTAACATCATTTTAATACTATAAAAATGTATATTTTTTTAGTCTACTTTCTCTTCCTCTTTATTAATTTAATTTAATAAAAAAAACAATAAACATAAAACAATAAATAAATAAAAGACAATCAAAAGAATCTCTTAATGATGTATTATATTTTTGTTCAATTTATCTGATTATCTGCTGATTACCCTCTTCAGACATTGAACAGTTAATGAATCTAGAACCATTCAGCATAAATTTCATGCTGCATATTAAGCTCTGCTCAGCTCTTTCAGGTACTACAGGAAAACATAATATAATACAACATAATCATAATAATATAATAATATAATAAGACTGTCATACAATTCGCAGTATTTTTATAAATTTGCGCAAAATGTTTACGTTACTAAGCTGATTATTGTCGAGAGCGCAATAAATATGACTTCATACTCAAAGAAAAAGTATAAAATTGAACAACAGCAAAAAATAATCAATAAATTTATGTCACTTGGAGCTTAAAAAATAAAAAAAAATCCCAACACTTTTGCTTATAATTAGATATTAGATTTGAGAGAGATTAAAGTATTGGTTTCTAGATATGCATATTTTAAGCTAATCAAATAAATATGTATTGCATTTGCATGCCATTTGAGGAATTGCATGTCTATTGCTGCCATTTCGAACTATTATCCTGATAATCGTTTACACAAAATAAGAGAGAGAAATTTAAACTTTGTTTTTCTTACCTGCCATATTCAAAATAATTCTGCAAGGTTAAACGGCTTCAATGTGCTTGCCATATTTCTAGGTAAATATTTGATGTTTGCTCACTGGTGCATCAAAATAGCTCAGCTTTTGTAGCGTTAAATGCATTCAACTCGAGCATATGTGAGAGGTCTTATTGAAATTGTAAGGCAGTCAGCCAGCACTCAGCAGCTGTGTGGATAAACCGTTCAAGTTCAGGGCAAGCTCCTGCTGAATTTCACAAATAGGGCGGTGCTTAGTCAGTCGTAAGTACTAATGGGAGAACTAGCTATCAATTTGAGGCTGCTTTAAATGACTGGGATCTGTGAAGAGAAGAGATTCGAATTGGGTATTTAACTTACACAAAGTGCAGCCAAGTGCTTGACAGCCCGCTTACGGCTCACCTGGCGGCAATATTTTAACGCTTAGTTTGCCACGTAAAAACTATTTCGTTTCTATTTATCTGACTGACTGACTAGGAGAGCGCTCGTCCCTTTGAGCACATTGAAACTTTATTTCATACTTGCAGCCCCTTGCGGCTTAGACTTTATCGATTTCGCCTCGGTCACCTGACAATCAGTTTTCGGAAAAGCTGCCCTGGCTGGCATTTAAAGTTACAAATATTTAATCAGCTAGCAAATTGCTTCTCTCATTGCACAGATAATGACCACAAGTATTTACGATGGCAGTGCAAGGAAGCAATCAGCTTTGCCAGTTGTGTTTAAAAGTTTCATTGCAATTGCTATTCGCTTTTAAGTCAATCGGCTTTAAGCCCGTCAGCTGGCCAACTGCATTGGCCACATGCTCACGTTAAGTGCACCTCAACTGGCGAGCATTAAGTGCCACAGGCATCTTTGCTCAATGAGCTTCATTATGCTGTGTTTGTGCTTAGCTTTGACCAAGTCCACGTTTGCCAGCGCCAACCAGCCTAAGGTCCTCTCCACAGAGTGAACAAACAATTTCTGCTCGTGTCGAGTCCGACTCCATCGGGAGCAGCAATGCTCACAGCACCGCGAGCTTGTGGGGAACTGCTGCGCTCAGGCGCGGTTTTGTTAAACGAATTATAAACGTTTATAATTATGATTCACAGCAGAAATTAGATTATTTCTTTATTTGAGTTTTCAATGCACTTAGCTCGATTGATTGCATGCATGCATATGTTATTCACTTTTTCATTTATTCCCATAGAACTGCGAATTCAAACAAATACTCACGCCTTTCGATTACTGAACAAGGCAGCATGCTCAACTGACAGATGCCCTGGAATAAGAATGAATATATTTAAAATATAATATATAAAAATTATATATATAAAAAAAATAAATATATATAAAAAAATATTTTGTTCGCAAGAAGAGAGGTTGAAATGCAGAGGTTCATTTCCGTATGTTTGCCTAAATCATTAATCAATTCACATCCAGAAAATTAACAGATTATCTATAGTGCTAGACTTTTTTTTAATTTAATTTTATATTCATAGCTCAAAGAACACTAACTTAGAATTGTCTAACGGTACTTCAATATTTATTAACAAATAATTTATTAATTAACAAATTATTAAATACTTATTTATAAAATTAAATGAATTTCACTCTTGTTCACATTCATAGCTCAATACACTTTATCTTCACAGTTGCTAAATACAGGGTATACAAAAAACAAATTTCAATTGCCATTTTTTTGATATTTTTGTTTTTACCTCTTCTTTGCTGCGCTTGTTGTCAATTTGTGTGGTCGCCCTCAATACTTCTGCATTTGAATATTCGTGTGTGTGTGTGTGTCAATTTGTGATTGCGTGCGTGTGTGTGCGTGTGTGAGTGCGTGTTTGTCGCTACTCGGAAATCAATATTTAAACAGCGTATGCTCGTTTAGTCCTTGCTGTCGTTGCTTCAGCCAGCGAGCGTTTAAAAATAAAATCCAAGCTCATTCAACTCGTTCAACGACTCAATAAATGTTGCAAATGTGCTCGTTGTCGCTGTGGTTGCTTATTGCTGCTGCTTTTGTTGTTGTTGACGCTGTTGATGTTGCTGTCGCTGGGCTGGAGCTGAGCGTGCTGTACCATTTTATTTATATAGGGGCCAGGGGTATGGGGAAGCGAATAAGAACATATCCGAGCATGTCTGCGCTCTGCGCTTCACTCGAGTGTGTAACAAATTTTGTTTCAGTGCGAAGCAACAGCAACATTTCAAACGTTATTTATCTTGATTTCTCTAGCTCTGGCTACAACTCCGGCTGTTGCTGTGGCTCTGGCTCTGGCTCTGGCTCTGGCTGTTGCTCTGGGTCTTTCTCGGGCTGTGGCTCGCTCTGATGTGTGTTATTTGCTAACCGAAATGATATATACATTGCTGGCCACAGTTATCATTAATCATGCTTTGTTTCACAGACAGCCGCACACACTCACACACACAGTCGAACACACACACATCCTTTGGGGCATTTAGCCAGCATTTCGTATACTTGATATAGCATATTGTTCGTGGCCCGCTTTACCTCGTTTATCGATTAGTTAAAACTTTGCATAAACTTTCTGCATAATTCAAACCAAATTTGAACTTTCTGCACATTTCAATGTTCAAGTCTATAAAAGTACGAAGCCGTCAAGAAGGCCGTCAACAAACGTTGCCGTTAATTACTCGAAATTTCAGTTGTTCAAGTGCTTGAGCTAAATTAGTAACAACTTTTCAAAATATCGACAGCAGCAAAAGTTTTCTTACGGTAGGTTGCCCAACAACATTAGCCGTTTTATTGCTAAGAACCTAAGGGCGGATGGCAAGCGACAATCTAGACGTTATTACCGACTCGACGTGGCTTAAACTGCAATTGACGTTGGCCAAACATTTTGAAGCACACAAATGTCAAGCAGCAGCCTGTTGGGCCATAATCAAAATCTATTAACGTCAGCTCAGCTGTGCGCCACTCAGCGCAATATTGACACAAATCGACTCATAGCTCGGCTAAGTAAACCAACTGCTCGGAGCTCGCGTCGCTAAATACTCTTAAAGCCAACTGAATGTTCATAAATAATTCACTTACTTAATTTAACGCAAAGGAAGCGAGTTTAAATTATGGTTGTCAAGGGTTAAAACTTTTTGCTTAGCTTGGGATTAAATTTACAATTTTTAACCATATTGATATTCGTTGGGTATTTTAAAATGCTGTACAAATATATAAAACAAATATTTGAATTAGCTAATATTTTTTAAAAATCATATATTTAATAATGAATAAACATATATTGTCAACTTAAGTTCAGTCCGACATTTATGGCAATGATTGTTGTTACATATTTCATTAGACAGAATACGGTTCATTAATTCTTCGAAATATTGCTGGTTTTTAGCCTTCTTTCTATATTCTTACTCTAGAGTTAGTTAAGGTAGCTTTAAGTACAACCTTTGCTTGCTAGCAAGCTATCAAGTTAGTCAACTCTGCAGCTTTTATAAATATATAAATAAACTATTTATTTGTATATACATTTAAAAACATAGCATCTGTTTCACTGCCTTAGCTTTCAACTTTCCAAAAAGCCAATATTAGAATTTATGAAAAAGCCAACACTCATTTAAAAATAAATACTGACCCCTGATATTATGCTGTGTCAATATCAAGTCAATTTAAAATGCAATCACAAAAAATTATTCTAAATTTAAAATTATATAATATTCATCTGCTTATATAAACATTTTTGTATGCCTTAAATACATTCATATCTTATTCGTTGTATCTATTCATTCATAGATTTCTCTTTGCACATTTATTTTTATTTTATTGCTAAGCAAATATGAAAACGTTAAAAAAAATATATATATATATTCGTACTCATAATCATTTCTATTTTAAAGAAAATATGCATTATATAAATGCATTAGCCGCACACAATAGAGCTTCAAATCAAGCGTATTTAAAACAAACAAAAATCACATAAATATTCCAATCGATATTTAATTCTGGAGTGCATATTGTTACAACTAGTTCCAGGGCCACAGAGGACTTCCAAATGCATAAAAAAAATGTAAAACCATTTGTTTTTATGAATATAATTTGCACTCAATGGACTCTGAAATTTTAATGGAAGTGAGAAAAACAAGAAAATAAAACAATACAGCCCCAAAGCTGCCTCAATGCTCGCATAGCATAAAAATACATAAGTTAAATGTAAAATTTAGATATAAGCCCAAAGCTGGCTTTACAATACGATTCCGGTTGCAGCCCTGCCGGGGGCCGCTTTAACTGATTGTAACAATAAACCGAAAAAGTCCCAAAACAAAAAGGGTCGAAACCTGAGAGCGAAGTCGAAGCACTTGCAGCTCGGAGTTTAGTTGAGTTATCTGCTTTAAGCTGAGCCGATAACTTTATGCGCCCAATTCCATTTGATTGATGAGATTTATGCTCACTACGCCCACTCAGATTTGCAATTTATTTTTTATTTTTATTTTATTCTCATTTTTATGTAGTGGTGCCCCGAAATTCAAGGCTGTTGCTTGTTTTTGTTTTTGTTTTTTTTTTTTTACTTTTATTGTTCCGAAGTCCAAAACAAAGCGAAACAAATAAAAATCATTTAAAGCGGCTCAGCGCCAACTGTTGAAGGGCAAGTCCTTTATTCCGGCTGCCTTGCGCGTCAAGTCAAGTCTGTCTGTTGCGCCGTGCGAGAGGAAATCAAGTGGATTTATTGTCAAAAGACGTATTAAGGCTTTGTCTTTATGTCATTGTCATTTTTAATTGGCTTCATTGTGCTCCTCGATATGAAAGCGATCCGGTTCCAGGTGGAGTGGCATTAATTAGTAACTGCAGCAACGCATCTATGGGTAGTCCAAGACTTTGACATTTCGCATTTCGAGCAAACCTCATTCACGTCGAATGCCATGACAACGAAGCAGATATCTTCACTCAAATACCTATTAATACGCCGATTCGCATTGGCCCCATACAAACCTATAGATTACAAACGGAAAGCGGTACGGTACCTGTAGATGTTTACTGTGCCGAACAATGCATGCATGTGGCCTTTGACAGAACGCACACATTATTCATATCAAATCAAATTGCTTTGAATGCTCACATCTGCTTTTCAGCATCAAAAGCAGCCAACAAAGCCCAACTCAATATTATTCTAAGCAATAGCAATCGGAAATCATACATTTAACTGACAGATATCTTCGTAACTCTCAATTAATCTTCCAATTTTAAATAGCAAATGAAATAAAGGAATTTAAAAAGAAGATAGAAAATATAATCAGATTCTGTTATTAGAGGCTCTGAGTTTTTAGTGCTAGATTCGAAGGACTCAAAATCTTGTAATATTTTTTATAAGAAGTCAAACATTTATATATATATATTTCATATGATCGATTTTTATACATTTTAATTTTTTCATGCATTTAAATACATATACTAAAATAATATATTATAATATAAAGTTAAAAATAAAATTTTAGAAAATAGCCAAAATAATTGTTATACACAAACAAATATATTATATATTGATCAAATATAAAAAAATTCATTTAATAATAAACATTATTGTAATAATTATAAGGATTATGATTACCCTTAACAATGATTATAAAATATTAAAATAACGAACATTATTTTACAAATATTATATATATTCCACTTCTTACCTGTAAACTGATTAATGATACATTAGTTAATTAATCAATGTGTACAAATTGATTGTAAAGATATATTTGTATATACATATCATATAACATTTTGTGTAATGCAAGTAATTGAAGGGGACAAACCTTGGCATTGTACAAGCACAGAGCAAACACACTTCTGCAACTGCATCCCTGCACAGTCAAAGGCATAGCTGGGGAGAGAATATTGCAGCTGAAATTAATTTTCTTGCGCTCATTTGTCGACTGTCGGCGCCTTTGCCTTTGTCCTGCTGCTCCTGCTCCTTGAGCTCAAGCTGCTGTTTGCCCACGCTTAATATTACAATTTTGCATAACATTCCAACTGTTCCCTTTGCTGGCCCCTTGCTGCTTTCGCTGCTCATATTTATTGCATTGTTGCTCACGCCAGCTGGAACACAGGCTGACAGAAGAAACTCCAACTGCTTAATGCTGCAAATTGAATGACCGCACTTCATCAGCAGAAGTATGAATTGAAACTGAAATAAAATAAATCAAAGAAAAAAGAGTTTTAGAAATGCAGAGGGATTAGAGCTTGAACCTGCTCCATCCATGTGGATTACAACATTGACACCGTTAAAGCCGTAAAAGATTCAATTAATTGCATAAGCGAGCAATAAAACCTATTACTTGCCCGATACCTCAGCCAACGAGAGCCAACACTTAGCCTTATTTAGTGTTTGGGCCAACAAGACCAAACACCAATACTCGAGCAACACACGCAAACAGACACCCTTTCAGCGTGAGGTTAATAAAAGTTCTACGACATTGTGACCTAAAAAAAAAAAAAATAATAAAAAAAATATTTTAAAATAAAATGGCTACCAGTCTGTTGCTTCCGCAGTGTTGGCTTTGTTGTTGCTGCTGTCGACTCTCCAGCTGCGCCGACAGCCTGAAAGTATGCTTCAAATAGTGGCATAGTAAAATATTTACTTTGGCAACGGCTGCAACGACAAGTGGGCCACAGCCGGGCAGGGATCGAGGCAAAGGCAAAGGCAAAGGCACAAACAGAGGCAAAGGCAGAGGCAAAGCCAATGGCAAAGGCAAAGTGCGGCTGCCACTGTTGCCCACTATAAAATGAAAACCAAAAGCCGGGCAAGCTGAAAAAATTCATTAAAAGGGATAATGACTCACATAGTTTCCAGCGCTCGTTGTCTGTGTGTGTATGTGTGTCTGTGTGTGTTTGTGTATATCTATGCTAACGGATTAAGGATTTTGGTAGCATTTTTGAGCGAAATTTAATTACAAATTATGTGAAGCGGCAAAACAGTTAGACAGTGGACGATTCGGCTTTAAGTAGGCCAACCACGCTGTTAAGTGCCATTCAGCTGAATCTGTCTCTATCTGGCTAACATAGTTCACAAAGAGAGGCTTATCCCGACGTTTTTGCAAACTTGAAACTGTCCATGTTGGGGGATTCATTATTGCGTCGCTCCGTGTCCACAAAAAATGCGCCGCTAATTAACGAGGTTTTCTAATTAAAAGTCAAATATGCTTTATTTTATTTGCATATTTAATTGGCTTCGTTATTAAATTACATGACATTGACTCGACAACCCTTCACCATTGTTGTTGCGATTTAACCGCATTCCATGAGTTTGAATTTGTATTAATTTTACACAGATATTAGGAAGGGTGATTTTTTAAAATTGTAAATAATGTGCAGCAAGAATTTGTTTTTTTTTTTTTTTTCAATTGTCTTGTATTATTTTACATTAACTTTTCGCTATGTATCAAATAGCCAATTAAAGAAAAATAACTAAATTAATATCGGTTTCAACATACATATTTTTTTTACTCTTGAAACTCTGCATATTTGTGTAAGGTATTTGAAGGATTTTAGCTGCGCTGATATGAAATTCCTTTAATTTCTTTGAATTAAGTGAAGCAAGCGAAGTAGAAAAATTCAATAATAATTATATTTAAATTTATACCTGGAATAAATAATAGCAAACTAAAGGCAAGGCTTGCTTAAATAAAATTGTAGCAATAGATACTTGTAGTGAGATTTATTTAAAATAGAAAAAATATTTTTTCTTAAATCATCAATCAACTTGAAATTTTTAACTCATAACGTTAATATCAGCTATACTGAAAATATAATCAGTTAAAGATAAAGCCTCTTTATAAATACTCCAAAACTCATAATTTAAAATATAAAGACAACACTAATTATTGTCATAAAATAGAAGAATCTAATTAATTTCTGTTTATATTCTATTCAAAGATACCTGACTGTTAATGCAATTAAAAATCCATGCTTTGTTTTCTCTCTGCTTTAATTTTTCCATCAAAACACGATTCTGTGCTTGCCTCCACAAGAAATCATTCATGAAATTAAGCTCAGTTCATAACGGATGTGCTTGAGGCGCACTTCAGTCATGACTTGCCACATGCAGCATATGCAGCTGTGCAACTTGCCGCATCACTCACATCACCAGCATGCTCCAGAATAGTGCTGACTAACCAGAACAGCAGAAGCACCAGAAGCACCAGAAGCACCACGAATACCACCGCACAGCAGCTGCAGCTGCAGCTGCAACAGGAACAACAACTAAACAAAAGCAACAACAATGTTGCCTTAATCTCTCACAGTGGAGCCGAAATTAAAGTGCTCGAGAAGCTGTACGATTTTTAATCAGAGCACAAAAATTGTGCTTTTGAATATTCAAGGAGGCAACCGAACGGACAACTTAACTCAAAGCAATCAACGTTCTATAAGTCAAGCGTCGTCTCGCATCAACTGCTGCTGCTCCCGTTCCTGATTTGGCATCAGCAGCTCGTTCCGCAGCTACTCTATCGGATTTCTGTGCGCACTTCATTCAAGTGATGCACGTGCATTTTTTCGGCATTGGCGAGCGGATGCAGCGCACAAAGACTCAAGGATGCCGTTGCCATTTGGCAGCAGCCTTAAAGAGTAGACGGAAACGAAATCAATTTGCGCTTTGATGTCTGCTGCCAGCTCAACTCAATCTGCGATTGTTGTAAGCATCGAGCCCGAGGCGCATTTAGCCCGGCCAATGCGCTTAATTTGAAGTATCGCACATACGCCACGTGGGACCGGCACGCAATTAAATTATGCATCGCACTCAGAGGTGGGCGGCGGCGATAGCGCAGCGTCCGCGTATGCATATCCAATTAATCAAAGTGCAACAGCACTAATGAACCTTTAACGCTCCTGCTCAAGCTTAAGCAGCATTAAGCCGGAGCAGTCGTTAAACGTATTACCTACTGCTGCGACCGCACCAGCGCTCGGTGTCCTGCGGCTAGCTCTGCCCTTTCGCTGCCAGGTGGCAACCTCATCCACTGACGCAGCTTCCAGGCTGCCTGCTACCGGTTGCCGGCTGTTGTTATAATTAAATTTATTATGCAAAACCAACAAGTCAAGCGTGTTGTTGCTGCCTTCGCAGCTCTCGCAATCACTTTAAACTAGTCGCGCATCCGCATCCTATCACCCGCCTTTGGCATCTTCTGACCGCGCTGACGCCTCTCGCCAACGAGGTGTGCTTCAAAAATAGCTCGAATATTATCATTTTATCTAGCTCGACCGACAGCACATGCATATTTATTCGCAGCAGGCGTCCAGCTGCAAAACTAATGGGAAATACTCAAGATGCCAGGCATTGCACATGCCATGAAAAGCAGTTTCGCATAGCGCTTGGCGTCACATATGACAGGATAATGCGGAATTTACCTACATAGGCATAGGCAGCACCTACTGCTGGCCGATACTGGACACATTCCATGTATTGAAAGGCAAAAGAGCTTAAAACCAACCACAGAGTTTAAAGTTGAACTGAAGTCGGGTAGAAATATGTATTTGATTTTGTATGAACAGCATTTGCTTAATGTCGTATTAACAGATTGCAAATAGATATGGAAATTTAAATCAAAATGAATTTAATATATATTAATAACACATGAATGCAGTTTTTTAAAACAGATTGCTGATATGTAAATTAAAAAATAAATATTTTTATGATATCAAAATGAATTTAATATCTATTAATAATTATTATTACAATATGAATAAATATTAAAATATATATATATGATTTTTGTTAGTTTGCATATCTATTTTCAATCTGTTTTCAAAAACTGCATTCATATTTCCTTAACATGTTAATAACCTCGCTAAATGCAACAGTTCGATCTCAATTTTAAACTCTCTAAAATTTAGAAATTAAAGCATGCCAAACCCATGCGCTCAGCTGCATGTTTGTGGGCGTCAACGTTTACACGTAGTTACACAGCCTGTATCTATTTCACTAATTAGACTCACTTCATGTGCGTTGACACGAATGTGCGGCAAGTCGTTGCCAGCGCCTGGCTGCAAACAAATCTGAAAGTTGCAAGAGCCCTTCAGCAGCTGCAGAGGCCGGCGCAGGATCCGGCAGCCTGCTGCAAATTGTGCCACGCGTTAGCCTTATTAATTGGCAGACGGCGCTTATGGCCAGCTCAGCGGCGCGGCATATTGGTAGGCAACATCGGCTCACATTATTGTTTGCGAGAAGTTTGTTGCAACAGGCACGCAAGGTATTTACACCCAGCACTTCAAGGTTGCAGTCGAACGTGTTACGTGGAGTCTGATTATTGCTGAAAGCGCCTCGCTTAGGCTAATCAACAGTGCCGCGTTGCCGTGTTGCCTTATTGCCTCGCTATTGCCCTCTGGCAATTTCTTTTCTGTTGAGATGTTCTTTGACTGCGTTGAATTTCGTTTTTTCTCAGCTGACTCAAACTTGTTATACCCTGAACTCATGAAAAATGGAAAATCAGGGTATAATAGTTTCGTGAAAATGGAG
Source organism: Drosophila meridionalis (assembly GCA_035045145.1). Classification (NCBI taxonomy): domain Eukaryota; kingdom Metazoa; phylum Arthropoda; class Insecta; order Diptera; family Drosophilidae; genus Drosophila; species Drosophila meridionalis. The sequence goes on along the minus strand of JAWNPG010000020.1, from coordinate 5,043,058 downwards.
GTAACAGGCAGAAGGAAGCGTAATCGAGCTCATATACATTGCTGATCAGGCCGACAAGACGAGTTGATATAGTCCTATCCGTTCTTATGAACGTAGAGATCTCCCAAAGTACAAAAGCTAGAAACTTGAAATTTGACATGTTTACTCGTGTTTACCATGCGCAGTACGATCATAGCATATTTTTTCGGAGATTTCAAATTTGTTTTGTAGATTCCTGTAATGAATTCTGAGATTTTGCAATTTTTAGATTTAAAATACATGTCCCTTTCGCCCCAAAATTGGAAGAAAAAAAACGTATTTCAAATACTAGAGACTTTGTGCTTTAACAAATACACACATATGAATGCCAAGGAAGCTACTTCAGCAATGCAGTTCCCACAGTAGTGCCCAGTTATGAGAGCGTGTACTAATATGTGCGCATGTGTTCTTTGTATATATAAAAGAGCCGTAGAATGACTGAAATATTAACTCCTCACAGAGTTCAGGGTATCTCCTAGTCGAGCAGTCTCAACTAAAGCACTTTTACTTATTATTACTTGTCTTGGATTTCACTCTCAGCTTTGGCAAATTAAAATAAGTTAACAGGCCTCAAAGTAGTCCTGGGGCATCAGAGCATCTCTCCCGCTAGCCTATATCATTAAGTACTTACCAAACGGCGCAGCTGCTTTATCACTTGGCCCAACTGGCCATAAATAAGGCACGAGCACCTGAACGAGTCTCCATTATGTGCAATAAATAACGAAATATGGCGCTGATATGCGACCGGAATGTGAGTACAAGATAGATTCTAGTATCGGACGCCGCTGTTCCGCTCTTGGCGCATAATTAAGTGGATTTTAATGAGCGTCGGGCGCAGTCGGAGCCTCGGCCAAGTAAATAGAATGAGCTCAGTTGGGCTTTGATTTGTGGCCACTTGGGCTGGCTATTTAGGTTGAGCATACGCAGGGCGCCACAAGCCCCAATTCATAAATGTCACTGCGAAACCAAATGAATACATTCAGTGGAGAGCTGAGAGCTGGGTTGAGCCACTCGAGCTGGGCTACAGTTTATTACGGCTACGTGCCGGGCTAACTCAGGACATGGTCGCTGATGTCTTTCGTTCTTTTTTGGATTTACTGCGCTTGGACTGTGCCTGAGACTCCGCCGGTTTGTCCTGCTGCTCGACAATGCGCTGGAATAAGTGTGCACTGCTCTGTTCATCCAGCTGGCGATTCTTGGGCCCGCTGCCAGGAGTGGCCGAGACGAAACTCTCACCCAAATGGCGCCAGCTGCGCTCTGCTCTGGGCACGTTTAGCTTATCGAGCAGGCGGCTGGTCAGCTGCGGCAGCATTGGGTGTAGCACAATGCCGCAAAGCCGCAACGCGTCCATTGTCATGGCGATGATGGTCTGGAGGCGCTCTGCATTGGGCGAGCTGCCGCCCGCCTTCAGCTCCCAGGGCCTGGCGCACTCAAAGAAATTGTTGGCCACATGCAGTGCGGCGATGGCCGTGTCCGCCACCAAGTGGAAGTGATTGGCTTCGTAGTGCTGCTCGCAGCGACCTGTAAATGCAAATGGAAATGGAAATGGAGGACATTACTTGGCTCCTGCTTTCTGGCTGGCCGCACTCTCAAGTGCACTTCTCGCACTCTCGCTCACAGCGCAGTTATTTCGCCGGAAGTGCGCTCGCTGGCGACATCCCGGCAGCAAACTCCACTCAGCCACTTCGGAGCGGCTGCTTAAATATTAAAATGACAAACACGCTGACTTACCAGCCAGCTGGCACAGCGCCTCCTGCAGCCGCTTGCCCGCGTCCTGCTGCAGCAGCTGTGACAAGTGTTCCACATGCGGCTCCGGAAACATTTGATGTGGGTTTAGCGACTTGGCGCACGCACGCGACAACAAATTGCCCAAAGTGTCCGCCAGCTCCGAGTTTAAGATGCGCAGCGCCTTCACGTGACTGAAATCTGCAAAGGTTTAAACAATTTAGCAGCATCAGCGAAATGTTCCGCCCCCAGCAAAGGCCCTGCCCACCCGAAATTAAACTGGGCGCCTGATTGATGTTCCCTTATCGACTGCCAGCTAAGCTCCATTTAGCTTTTAACTGCCTGCAACATGGCCCGTTCCGAACAACTCGTTGTCCATTAAGGCGATTAAAGCAACAACAAATGCCGAAACGGAATAATGTTGTCGGGTACTTTCGGAAGATAAACTCATGTTAAAGCAAATACGACAAGGCAAATAAATACATATGTATGTATGCGAGTCACTAAGCGCAGCGAGGCGGGGGCCACATACAGCTGCAGCAAGTCCGCAAATACTAATAAAAACTGTTGCCACAAATCCAATTCAGTTCAGCTCGAAAAATCGCAAAAAATCGCATTTTTCAAATTTGCAACAAATATTTTAAAGGGATTTTCTGCAACTTGTACATCGATTTGGAACTGCTGCAAGAACTTAACTGATGTGTCAATATACAAGTGAAGCTAGCAGAGATGAAGACCCTAAAGGGATCAAGGTCTACTCTGTATAGATACTTTATATCTTCATACTCTATATAGATACTTTATATATTTATATACATTTTACATATGGAAATGTATTTGCTTACCAATTCTTTAAAAAATAAATAAATAAATAAAACTTTATCTTATATGTATTTTTTAATTAATCTTAGCTTATACATATCTGGGAGAAATGACCTGATTTCTATGCATATAAATATGCCTAAATACGAACACTAATATATCTTAACTAAGAGTGCAACTACTGCTATAAGGAAGCTATAACTACCATATCTTAACAGCGTTTTTAGTTATGGTCAAAATCCACATATAAATATATAAAAATGTTGCCGAAATTCTCACTCAGTTCTGGCACAATTTAAGCTTTAAGCCAACATCCAGCCGCAGATTGTTAAAAAGTATTAAGAGCAGAGCTGCCCTTTCAACCTGTATTAATGAGCGCCCAAAAAAAAAGTCGCTTTGCCGGCAACACTCAATACACCGGAATAACAGTGCATTCAGTGTACCGAGGCAAGCAGAATTTATGCCCAAAGTATTGCCATATGCAATATTTCATGAAGGCCAGGAAAAAGTTCAATCAAATGCGCCATGAAATGAGAAATATCGAAGATAATCAAAGGTTTTAAATGCCGATTCCGATGTTGATTGATTGTGATATTTCAATGGCAGTTAAATAGATGGCATGGATAGAGGGCCCACAGGCTGTCTATTGCACTCAATGACTAAATAAGTAAATGGATATCAATTAGCAGCGCGGCTGCAGTATTTACCTGTTCACCTGTTTGCCGAGAGCGACAACATTAGTTACGTTTCGCTGCCAATTAGCGCTGCTCATTATAATCGACATCATTATCAGGGCCCAGGCATCGGATTCGCACCGGCTAAATTCAGAATCTGCCAGGCAGCTGGCAACTGGCAGCAGGCAGCTGGCAGCGTTAATTAAAATACGTAAAATTTGATTTGCAGGAGACAGACGCATCCGCAGGTCGCAGCAGTGCCCGAACAATGGCGCCAATCAAAGTTGGCCAATGCATAATTTTGGGCATTGTCGGGGCAACAATATATTGTTGCTGCTGCTGCTGCTGTCAGTTGTCGCAGCCATTTGGCAACTGTTGTTACAGGTAATTAAAAGTTTGGCGCATTGGCCATGGCTGCTGTTGCATAAATTGCACCTGGCTTAGGGCCAGCTAATGCAACAATTGATTGACGTTGGCTTTTCCAATTAAAATGCATTTCTGTGCTAATTAGTTGTAGCCATAGAAAATCATTGACTCACTGCAGCCCGCCGTTCCACATTCTAAGCTCCACCTACACTCCGGCCACAGCTGCAGAAACAATGCCACTTGTTATTCAAGTATGCATAAAACTCGATGTGGTTTTACAGTACAGGGAATTGCATTTCCATGTCGAGAACTTGAGCCCAGCTCCGGAAGGTGAGCAGCTGTCGTGTGTTCCCAAAAACCAACAACAACAAATGCATATGCATGCGCATTACACCTACACTAACGAGATTGCAAAGGTGTGTGTGAGTGTATGTGTGGGTGCGTTTCCCCCTCAGTAACCTGAGGTTTGGCTGCGACCAGAATTTCTTTCTCTTTCTTTTTTCTTTTTTTTTTTTTTGGCCACGCAGCTGCAGCGACCAAGAGTGTTGCCTGCTTCTGGGCGCCCCACATCATTAATGCAATTGTATTGTCGCTGCCTGCTCAACTTTTTGCTGCCGAACCCTGCTGCTCCAAAGTCAAGTTGGCAACCAACTGAATTTGAATGCCAAAGCTCACGAGTGTGCAGTCACATGTTTAAATGCCATATATATACATATGCAACATGGCTCCTGCTGCGGAACAAATGAATGTTTCGACTAGCCGAGGGCATGGTTCTTGCCATACCCTGTATGGAGTGCATTTCGTGTAAAGTCTTCATATACTACAGCATATGAAGAATCATATTCGATTTACAGTCATCATAAATATTTCAGATAATATTTATTTTTATATATTTTCTATCTCTCTCTTTGGCAGTCATGTGAATAGATTTATGTTTATTTTTTCTGCTCTCATTTTGTGTATATTCTTCAGTTCTTTCTTGTACGTTCCATCACATTCTCTCTCCCTCTACCCCATTCATCTGTCTAAATATCGTTTTCTTCTGTTTCTGTCTTGCTCTTGCACTCTTGATTTTCCTGTTTCTACCGGTCCATCCCTCTTTCTCTCTATGCCTGTTTTTTCTTTCTTCTCTCGATGTTACTCTCTTCACCTTCCATTCACTCAATCTCTCTTCTGAATCATTTTCTCTCTTTCTCTCATTATCTGTTTTACTCTTTCTATTTTTTTTTCACAGTGTCTCTCCTGGTTTTCTGCTTTCTCTTTGTTTGCTCTTCTTTGTCTTTCACTCTTTCTCTTTAGCTGTTCTCCCTCCTTAACTCTTGCTCTTTTCTATCTCTCTTTTTCTCTCTTTTTTTCTCTTTTTCTGCCTCTCTCTCTCTCATTCTCTCATTATCTCTCACTCTCTCGCTTTCTCTCTCTCCCTTTCTTTCTCAACCCTTCCTCTTCTTATTACTTTTAGTCCAAAGTCCACCTCGTACCACGCTCTCAGGCTTCCCTTTCCATTAAAACTCTTAATATTTATCAACTTGAACATATGTATGTTCATATAATCCAATCGCGTTTTCCACAGTTTACATTACTTTAATTAGATTTTATTGCCATCCCAGAATGTGATTCTCTGATTTACTACATACAACGCAGCTGCGGCTCTTGCACACATGCTACATCAATATTACATTATAGTCTGGTATACCCATTTGATTGACGAGTATTGGAAATTTATTCAATTTGCTTAAACGAGTGTTGAATTGAATTGAATTGAGTTTTCAGTTTTCAGTCGAGGAACATTTGATTTTCTATGCATCGCATTGTGAGGGCCATGGCATGGCTGGCTGCAAGTTGCGTTCCGCCCGAATCAATTGCAGTCGCAGTCGCAATGGGAGACAGAAATTGCGAAATGCACTCACACATTGGCTGGCCCACTTTACAGGCATTTGGGCAGCAATTATGCCGACGCGGGTTAGTCTTTAATGCAGTGGGATGAACCGGGAGGCGACCCGCAACACGTGTCGCAACAGCTTTCGCAATCGCAATCGCAATCGCAATCACAATCGTAATCGTAATCGCAATCGCAATCGAACAAACTCTGTCTGCCGGGCCGGGCCGGGCCCGGGCTTTTAACTGCTTACGTGTGCAGCTGCAAATTGCAAAGCCGGCAACTCTGCTGTTGGCTGCGACGCGTTTCAGTCCTCGGGGCACATGCACAGCCAGGTGCAACAGCAGCAGTCGCCGCCGCAACAGCCGTAATTTCGACAAAGTTTTGCACATGTTGCACAAAGGCGCACGTGACTGCCGTAACAGATGGGGGTCGGTGGCCCATAGACAAATGTTGCGCCATTTGTTGGCCATAACACACAAAATACTTTCGCCGTTCGCGTTTGTTTTTCCAGTATTTCTGGCCGACTTCAGGCACTGCAAATTGCTTAAATGACTTGTCGCATGTTTTTTCCTGTCACCTGCAAAACTTCTGGCCCTTTTTTCGCTCCGGGCAACTGACAATCCTTGCCCCAATGCCGCATTCTGCGTACATGCGAGCCTTTTTTTTTTGTTTTTTTTGCAAATTACATCGCTGTCAAAGTTGCAGCCACACCCTCTGGAATTTCGGGTGGTCCCGGGGCGAGGCAACCTGATGAGTGTCGACGCCAACTATTCGAGCGCCTTTATAACGCCCATCCGCGAATGTAGTGTCCTACTGCGAGGCAGTCTGGCACTGCCTTTGGGTTCGTGAATCTGGGATATTTATATATTTCTTAAAGCTTTAGAATATCGTAGCTCTTAACTTTTCTGCTTACTTAAAATTTACTCTCTCTATTATGGAAAAGCCAGGGATACTGAGCTTCAAGCCGCCAAAAATTTTGAGATAAAATTCAGAAAGTCAAAAATAAATAAAATAAAAACTACATGATTGTCATCCGAACAGTTTATATGTAGGCGTCTAAGATCTGCATTCTGCGTACTGGAAGACTTAGAAGACACCCTCAAGACCTAACTGAGTACCTAGGTGTTTCCTTAAAACTGAAACTTAACTCAAACTTAAATATATATATATATATATGTATAAGTATATATAAATTAGTTTCAGTTCAATTCCGAAAGCCTTTACTGACATTCAATCACCTATAAAACATTCAAAGTTATTGCATCGGGAAATCATCTTTGGGAAAACTTTGTAGAGTTTTCATCAGAATGTTAGCTGAGAGACAGCACAACACGATTACTGACATCGAGCACATATCATATTTATGATATTCCCAGAGAGATGCCCATGGAGCTGGGTGAAATTTAATGCTGACAAGCGCAGTAGTCCGCAGATAGTTGTGCAAGTGCTTGATATTTAAACGGAATGACGCCTCTGGGTGCTGCGTCAGTGGAGCTTTCTTTATTTGCGCGTGTTCTTTCAATGATGCCATAAAACGTGACGGGGGGCGGGGGTGGTGGGCAGAGGGCACGTCGTGCTCTGAGGCATTCCGTCAACACTTGCCCGGACACTTTCGCCAAATGCAGTTCCAGTGTCGCAGCAGGAGCCGGACAGCTTGTCCAATGCTGAGGCGGAAGTGAGCCGGCGGCACCGATGCAGCGGCGGCCACCGCAGTGGCAGAAATTCAAAATTAAATTGTTGGTAATGAAAAGTTGCGCACTTAATGATGTTGCCTCTAATGCGAGCGATGATTGCGCCGCTCTCGACGCTCCTCCCCGCCGTAAAAAGTGCGCTCAAATGCTGTTAGCTGATGGAGGCGGATGTCGCCAATCAGCGCCGCCGGGAATAAACGAACGCAATCCGCAAAACTTATTCAAATGCGCATTGAAATGAGGGGCGGAGATGCTCGCCCCACGGCCCCACGGACCCACGGCCTCGACTGTCGCATTATGCAATCCTCAGCGACTGCGGACGGTCCCATTTCAAATCACAGAATTCGAATATCGAACAACTTATAAAGGAAAAACACCTCAAAACCGGCCTAATTGAATTCTGCATGCGCAGCGCAGCGAATTTGCTGCTTTTCTTTTGAATGCGCGCAATATTAACGCGCAGCGCGCAAAATGCAATAAAAATGCAATTAAATTAGCCGCAAGGCAACAGGCCGAACGAAAAATAACCCAAAGCCGGACCGCCCCGCCCCGCCATGCCCGGCGGAGAAATTCATCAGGGGCAAATTGAATAAAGGTGAGGTGGGGGGGCGTGGCCGAGCATAACGGAAAGGCAAAGTTGGCAATAATTGAAAATTGAAATTAAATTTAAATTCCCGACAAACAAAGCAGTCGAAAAGCCATTAAGCTGCAGACTCCGCAGCGGCCATTTATGCAAATTGAATACCGAAAAGGTTATGGAATCAATCAAATCGTATCAGGAGTGGGCGTGTCAAACAACAGGAGCTGGGGTGGCGCCACTCAAAGTGATTTTGATGACTTCTGGCTGTGCGTCGAGCCGTGTTAATTGCTTTAGCAAAATTTGTGCGTGGCTCTGACGGCTGAAAGGAGTCGGAGTTGGAGTCGAACACCTGGCCTGTTTGGTAACAAAACAATCGAGATTAGTTTATAGCCATTTGTAGGTGTTGTTGCATGCATGAGTTGCTCACCTGCAGATATTAGATTAAAGATCCTTGTCATGCCATTAAATCTCTCTTGAGCGAATATTAAAGTGCGGCGAAGGCAAATGACAAACTAATCATATTCGACAGAAACTTGCCCTAAACTTTCGACAGGCAGCCGCAAGCTCGAGACTCGAGTGGGGGCCAGCCGTAGGAATTAGCCAGCGGTGCTCTTATGCAAATGCGCAAATCTTGAGCCAAGTTCAAGATACAAAAACTTTGCCAGCAAATAAACAAAAGTCGCTTTGCTCCTGCAGCAGAGCGAAAGTTTTTTCCTCCTCTGGTATAAAATTGAAATGCAAATTCAACCGAGGTACAAGCAAAACTAACGAAATCAGCAAAGTGACGAGCTCCATGCGCAGATGGGTGGGTGGGCGATGGGAGCTGGGCAGCGCTGCTGCTGGAAGGGAGTAAACTCTTGGTGGCTTTTGGTCATTCAGCTTGACAGATTGCAGTGACTTCAACAGCCACAAGCACTAGGAGTAGGAGCAGGGTATGAGTACTTACTGCCATCGCTGTGTGCCACACCCTCGCGCAGCAGAAAGTAACGCAAGCCCTCCATTGTGTACTGCTTGGCTGCCTCGACGGGATCCACGACATTGTACTTGCTCTTAGACATCTTCTGGCCATCCACAGTCCAGTGCGAGTGCACGTGCAGCTGGCGCGGCGGCTCCAGGCCGGCGGCCAGCAGGAAAGCGGGCCAATAGATGCCGTGGAATTTCAGTATGTCCTTGCCAATGACCTGCTGCGCCGGCGGCCAATGAGCCAGATACTACAAAGGCAAAGGCAAAACAAAGTCAGCCAGAAGTCAAAGATTATCTGCTTAAGGTGCACTCACCTGTTCATTGGGATAGCCCAGGGAGCTGAGGTAGTTGATTAGAGCATCCAGCCAAACGTAGACCGTTTGCGTCTCATCATTCGGCACGGATATGGCCCAATGCACACGATTCGCTGGCCGGGAGACGGAGACGTCGGGCAGGGGTTCGCTTAGCGTATCCAGCAAAATCTTCTCAAATTTGGCTGGGCGAATGCGTGCCTCCTGCTTTACCCAGTGTCGCACATCGTCCTGAAACTGGGACAGGCGAAACATGTAGTTCGTTTCCTCAGTCCACTCGACGGGATGACCGGACTCCAAGGAATAGCGTGCGCCACTCGCTTCGTCTAGGCGCAGCTGTGAGTCGGTCAGAAAGGTCTCATCCGATACGCAGTACCAGCCGCTGTATGCCGCCGAGTAGATGTGACCGCGGGATTGCAATCTGTGCTGTGGAGAATACAAGCTAATCAATGTGGCCAAACGGATGGAAACGTGCTCTAACTAACCCAGAAATGAGATACTGCCAGTTTGTGTCGCTGCTCGGTGGTGCGTATGAAGTCATCGTACTCTATCCGCGCATCCTTGAACACTTCGCGATAACGCGAGGAAATCTCATCGCAGTACTGCCCCACGGGCACCTTGTGCGTGGCTGCCGCCTGTTGAATCTTTGTGCCGTGCTCATCCGTGCCCGTGCAGAGGCGCACTTCAGTGTCCGGGTAACGCAGGCGCTGATAGCGGCAATGTGCATCAGCTATGACCGCCGAGTAGAGATGTCCAATGTGTGGAGCTGCATGAAGGGATTGGGGTTGAGTACATTTGCTTGACTGTTATTCAATGTGCACGCGTCTCACGCTTACCTGCATTAACGTAGAATATTGGCGTTGTGACATAATGAGAGCTTCTGCAGCGAGCTCCAAGTAATTTGATGTGTCTTATTTTACTAAATAACATTTTATGACAGGCATTTAACTTGAAGCACTTTATCCGTAAATTAAAATAAATATTTGCCGGTTACTTTAGCTGGGATCAGCTGTTTAGCAATGCTGCCCATCGCTTCAACAGCTGATGTGCTGCTAAAAACTTATGGGCAACACTGTCAAATTTGTTTGAAAAGTAATGTAAGCGCAGAAATATATAATTCATATATGTAAATGAAACGGGTTAATAACATTGTATTAAATATATTGGTATATTTATAAATAATTTCGATTATCTACATAAAATTCGGCATGAATTGCTAGCAGCGCGCATCAACAAATAATTCAGTCGTTAATAACACTTCCGCAAATGGTTTTTAACATATTCTGTATCATGAACTGTTAATAAACGATAACGATTGAGTGATTAGTATGTTATGCAAAGATCCCTGTATTTCTTTGCATAACCTGGTGGCTTTTAACAGTGATAAACAAATATGAAATTTAACAGCGCTGTTAAAAATTCACCATTTGGGAATTTTTTTTCAAAATTTTAATTAACGGCTTTAATTTATTTTAAGATTTTGTAGAATTTGTCCACACCATTAATCAACAAAAACGTAATAGATAGAAAATAAATAACTTGGGTAACAAAAATATGAGACTTTAAAAGGAATATACAAACAATTGCTACATCTTGATCTTGGAACCAGACTTGGCAGATTCCTTATCCTTCAGCTGATGCCAACGCGCGATCATCCGGCGATTCCTGGCCGCCTTCTGCTTGGCTTCGACTGCGGCACAGGCGGCTTTGTAGGCCGCCTTCTTGGTCTTGTCAAAGTCCTGCTTGGCCTCCGTCAGCTGGTGGCTGAGGCTGTCCACGCGGTTCTTGGCCGCCTCCAGGAGCTGCGTCTTCTCGGCCAGCTCTTGGTGTGCGCCGTTGGCCACGTTCTCGATGTTGGCCAGATTCGCCGTGAAGGCGGCGAGCATGCGCTTCAGTTGATTCAGCTGGGCTTGCGACTCCGCGACAATTTGCGAGGCGGTGTTGGCGTTCGCCTGCGTGGTCTGCAGCGAGGCGGTGATATCCGCGACCACGGCATCCGCTTCGCACATTTCCTGCTGCAGTTGCTCCACAATCTGCTGCTTGCCGGCCAGAGCCGCCTCGGCGGCACGCGCCGACTGCGCCGCCCTCTCCGCCAGCTCCTGCTTGACCTGCGTGGCAGCTGCCTCCGCGGCGGCCATCTGCGCATCGCTGGCGGCCCGCGCCTCCTGCGCCGCCTTCTGCGCTATATTCGAGGCCTTTGTCTTGGGATCAGTTTTGTCCAGCAGACTGCCGGCCTTCTTGTTGCAGGCGTCATCCGAACATCCGCCCAAATCTTGATCGCCAAGCGCTCGCTCATTCCTCTTACCCGAGTCGTCATCATAGCTGCAGCTGCTCAGCCTCGAGATTGCCTGCAGCACCACAAGCATCAACAGGAACTCGGTGCGATAATTCATACTTCAAGCAATTCAACAGTTAAACTTATCTGAACAACTGTCGCCACAGTAACTATGTTTAGAAGGGAACGGAAAATATTTCATTTATCTATAGAGTTATGTATTCCAGCTCCATATCACAGCTGCATCGATATTAACGTGCATTTGTCAGTGAACTAGTTCACTCGGTAGTAGATACCGTATTTTGTATCGTATTGTATACGACATTCCCCAATAGACGCTCACCACTGTTAAAAGACACTGTTAAAAGACACTATTAAAGCACAGCAGGTTAGGCAAAGAGGAGTTGCATTACTTTTAATTTTAACTAACAGCTCTGTTGTGACGTCACATTTCTAGCTTTTGCTCTGTTATCCGATTTGAATTTTGGCGGGCAATTAATCGTGATGCTTACTTTAACGCCACTTTCTCTTATAGATTATTTATGTAGTTTACAAAATCAATTTTTATTCAAATCACAAACTTTTCCCACAAATGTCTGCTGATATAAAATATATACAAAAGACGGTAAATGGTCAAGGAGCAGACGATTGTTGCTCTCCGGCCCTTCGTCGATTCCTTTGCGCCTTCTGCTTGGCCTCGACCGCCGAACAGGCTGCCTTGTAAGCCGCCTTCTTGGTCTTGTCGTAGTCCTGCTTGGCCTGGTTCAGCTGGCGCAGCAAGCTGTCCACTCGATTCTTGGCCGCCTCCAGCAGCTGCGTCTTCTCGGCCAGCTCCTGCTGGGCGCCGCCCGAGACGTTCTCGATGTTGGCCAGATTCGCAATGGACGCCTGCACCAGTTGCTTCAGTTTTGCGAGTTGGTTCTTCGCCTCATTGGCCGCATCGCTGGCCGCTGCGGCATTCGCCTGCGTGTTCTGTAGGGAGTTACTTACGTCCTGGACGACAGCCTCCGCCTCGCGGTGCTCCGCCTCCAGTTGCTCCATGATCTGCTGCTTGCCCGCCAGTGCTGCCTCCGCTGCTCGGGCCGACTGCAGCGCCTTCTCTGCCAGCTGGATTTTCACCTGGGACGCCGCTGCCTCGGCGGCGGCCACCTGTGCATCATTCGCCGCCTTCGCCTCCTGCGCCGCTTTCTGTGCGATGTTCGTGGCTTTGGTTTTCGGGTCGGTCACCCCCATCGAGAGTGCGCTGGAGCAAGGCTTGGATTCACACGCTTGGCCAGCGCCACCGCCGCCTCCATCCTTCGTGCCGCCCGAGTCCTCCAGCCGCACCTGATACGCGTCGAGGTCGCGTTTGCTGTAGGCCTGGCAGCCCACGTTAGACCCTTTCTATTTAGCCCAATGGCATTCTACTGACCTTCTCGCGCGCTCCGATCTTGTAGCTCTGGGATAGACAGCCGCAGCCAAGGAGCAGGAATACGTATATATAGCGCATCCTGCTAGCCCTCTCAAGTACATTGTTTCAATTTCAGGTTTGAAGGCTACAGCTTTCGAGTACTATACACAAAAATAGGAATATTTATGTAAATGTGTGTGTATATTGACATATATGGGTATGTTATAGTCTGGAGTATGATTTCGGATAAATGTAATAATAAATAGTTATTTATGGTTTAAGGCTTAGGATTGGTATTCGTATTAAGTGAAAAATTTAGGCGACTTCTGTGGAAATCTCTTGTATTGTTTATTACTGAGAAAAAGTAATTGAATACAATTCAACAAAAAATTTATATATATTGAAAAACAATTTTATTAATTGAATATATGTTCATACATATATTCATATGTGAGTCCTTCGGTGTTCACTGCTGGCAAAGATACTCTGACTTTTACGTTTCTCTGAGAAAATCCGCAATTCGAAGAAATTTGCTTTAGCGGCGCAGAGCGACCGTAACGAAACTCTGAACGGATTCCTCTGAGGTGTTGTCTATGAGGGCCAAGCGAAATTGTATGCAAATGATGATGTAGCTAATCATGCCAAAGACAAACTGTAATTCAGACGGAAATAGTAAATTGATTAGGCAACTCGATACACTCACCTTGCCCAGAGACTCATTATTGATTACCATCAAGCCGCCAGCACTGAACCTGAAGCGCTCCTGGCTCAGTTGCGCCGAGATGCGATAGAGAGCAGTATTGAGCTGCGCGTTCTGGCGATCTGTGGCGAGGCCGTGCAGAGTAGAGCGGAACTGGCGCTGCACCAGCTCGCATCTGGTGCAGATGTAGCTGGGCAGAAAGGTGAGCAGCAGCTTGCATGATTCCTCAGTGGCACAATCTGCAGGCGGAAATGAGTTAGATCAGATCAGATCGGCAGATCGACAAATCGTCTGGCAGTGCTACCCACAGTATGTAGTGGCCATATCTACACGGTTGTAGTTGTTGACAAACATCCAATAGGGCAGGACGGAGATGTCCACAAAGTACTTTAGCAGCACGATTATCAGACTCAGGGCAAAGTTGCGCTCGATCAGGCGCACTGTGTTCCACAGCAGCCCGTGCAGTTGCCGCAGCACGAATAGGCGCTCCAGCGAGAGGCACCGCAGGGACCACACCTCGTGCCGTGTCTTGTCCAGCTCCAAGATCAGTCTGCAGCTGACCTCGGCCAGCTCCATATAGAAGACCAAGATGAGCACCACAAACACAGATAACTCGCTGAGGCGCAGCATCAGCACCACTTCGGAGTAGAAGGCGTAGACGAGCAACCGCGACATGTTTGTGACCAGATTGTTGTATGTCGTCATCAGCAGCAGCACTAGGCAGCATGTCATCAATATCGAGTTGATGATCCTGGAATAGCGACAGAGTCGTACCATGTTCACCTTCTGGCCAAACTGTACCCGGAGCACGTAGCGCATACGCTCCAGCTGCTGCTCAATCTGTTCGCTGCGATCTCGCCAGATTGACTCCATTGCCACAAATAGGTGGGCGACTGTCAGAGTTACAAAGTTCAACAGGTCGACCACTACCGAAAAATGATCATTCCAATTGTAGACGACTCCGTAGTTGAAGCTAAATCGCCAGCGCAGCACGAAGGCCAGGTAAATCAACACGATGACGGTGTAGAGCAGCTTCAGCTGCAGCAGCGGCTGGGGCGGCAGCAGCAGCAGATAGTGCTTCAAGCGCCTTATGCAGCGCAGCGAAGCTCCGTGCAGCTCGTCAGGTACATGCCACATGACTGAAGTCACTTAAAGGAGCACAGCCCACTTTAACAATGTTGCATACACAGGAAGATCCACAATCAGCGACTAATTAACTAATTGAAAGTTAATGCGCTTAACCTACACAGTTAGTAATGTTATCTCGTTGAGTTAGTTTGTATGCATATATTCATATAAATATATACACATGCATCAAGGTAATATTCTAGGAAATAAAAAATAAAACTCTGTAATGAATGACTGATACCATCAAATAAAATTTTAAATTTTCTAATGAATTCATGATATCCAATACTTCTGTCGACGGATGCATGTATATATAGTGTTTAAAACGCAAGGAAATCAATTAAAATTGTGGCTTAAAGCTCTAAAGCTCAAACAAAATTTACAGAAAAATGTACATACATGGCTAATTTGACTGTTAAATGTATGTTATCTCTGTTAAGTGTATGTTATCTCTTCTCCATTGAGTAAATGTGATAATATCAGCATCTTATAACTGATTTTTAATTACTAACAAATATTAATTTTTAACAAGCAAGAGTGCTCTAGTCGAGACTGCTCGCTAGGAGATACCCTGAGCCCTGTGAAGAGCCAAATTTCAAATCATTCTATACAACAACACAGACACAGTCGGATATAATATATACATATAAATAATTATATATAAATAAATATATATAATATATATAATATATATATAATATATATAATATATTTATATATAATATATAATATATTTATATATAATATATAAATAAATATAAATAATTGCATATATAAGGAATATTAAATATATTTTCCTACCCCATCTCTAAGTGGTTCTGCTGCTTAAATTGCAAATCTATTATTTTTATTTATTTTACTTATTTATTTTATTTATTTATCTGTATTTATTTCGTTTACTATAAAGAAAAATATACATAGGAATTTATTTTTGGCATTTGCAATGCTGTAAATCGCAATGAAACATATTAAACATATTAGTTTGATCAGAATCATTCAGTAAGAGATCTTGCGCCGATTCTTTTGCGCCTTCTGTTTGGCCTCGACGGCGGCACAGGCTGCCTTGTAGGCGGCCTTCTGGGTGTTCTCGAAATCCTGCTTGGCCTTTTGCAGCTGGCTGGCCAGGCTCTGCTGGCGGCTCTTGGCCGCCTCCAGCAGCTGAGTCTTCTCGGCCAGCTCCTGCTGGGCGCTGGTTGAGATGTTCTCCATGTTCTCCAGATTCTTGGTGAATGCCCGCATCAGTTTCTTCAGATTTTCGAGCTCGTTCCTGGCCTCGGCGGTGGCATCGCTGGTAGCGGCGGCATTCGCCTGCGAATTGTGGAGCGAGGTGTCCGCCTCCTGGACAACAGCTTCCGCTTCGCGGTTCTCCAGCTGCAGCTGCTCGAGGATTTGCTGCTTGCCGGCCAGCGCTGCCTCGGCAGCGCGTGCTGACTGCAAGGCCTTCTCGGCCAGCTCCAGTTTGACCTGTGTGGCGGCAGCTTCCGCTGCTGTTATCTGTGCATCATTCGCCGCCTTCGCCTCCTGCGCCGCTTTCTGGGCGATGTTGGAGGCCTTGGACTTGGCGTCTGTTTTGGCAATGGAAGTCTTGCACTCCTTGCTGTCCTCTCCGCCGCCCTCCTTCTTAGCAGCTTCCTCGTCCAGCTGCGCCACATTCGGAAATGTTTCCAGGCTTCGCTTGTTGTAGATCTGTCAGTTTGTGTTTTATTGTGGCTTGAATGGGAACAGAGCACTACTGACCTTCTCGTACGGCCTGTTGACATGGCTCTGGGATATACGGCCGATGTTTAGGACCACAAGTACGGAAATGTAGAGCATTGTGCTGCCCTTTCCATATTCATTAATGTGGGACACAGCTGTCAGTGGGACCAGTTTTTCAAACTGTGAAAGCTAAAAATGTTTGTTAGTACGGAAAATGCGACTCAACTCTCAAATCATGTGGTTTATTATATTGTCGTCTGTTACACAAATTGAATTCGCTTCGGGCTACTCATCCCGCCTGGATCTGTGTAGAGCAGCGCATCAGGGTCGCTTTAAGAGGCGAATGAACCACGACAACAAACTCGTCGACGACAGAGCAAGCTCTCCGGAAGCCGGGCAGAGGGATCCATCAAGCTGTGACGACGTCGGCGATAAGGCAGTGCAACCACCCAAGGCCAGGAAGATGAACCCGAAGAGCCACGGCACGGGCATTGCGATGAAAGCGGCGATAGAGGCGAAGCAGGCCAACGATGACATGGATAGTGCGGTGAAGGAGGCATCCGATCGGATCAAGCTCGAGTTCTCCGAAAAGGCGGCGGCAGCAGCCAGGGCGGCGCAAGCTGTGCTGGCGGGCAAGCACCAGGTGCTCGAGCAGCTGGAGATGGAGGTGCGCGAGGCCGAGGTCATTGTGCAAGAGGAGTCCACCGAGCTGAGCGCAGCCGAGGCCAACAGCCAGCTGGCACTCAAAGCCCATCGACAGTCCCAAGAGGAGCTGAGGCTGCTCATCGCTGGCCACAAGCTGGCCAGGGAGAACTGCGACAGCGCGGAGCAGGTCTCTGCCGCCTGCCAGCAGTCCATGGCGGACAAGACCAGCCTCCTGGAGGCAGCCCAGAAGCGCGTCTCCGTGCTGCTGCGTCAACTGAGCGAAGCCCGCAACGACTACGCCAAGACCAAGAAGGCGGCCCGCAACGCCCTCTGCGCGGCCAACGAGGCCAGGCAGCGAATCGATCGCGTCCAGCACTGAGCAGAGTGGAGCACTGTCTCTGGATTAGAATTATACCCTTAAGCATACTTGTGTATATATATATTTTCTATACTGAACAATCCGTAGAATAAGAAACAATGTAATCCCTAGATTAGCATTTTGTATTCCTTTCTATTTGCCTGTGGAAGATATCGCCATACTCCTCTATATATATACCTCAAAAACCAACACAAAAATGAAACGAACTTTGTTTAAAATAATTTATTCTGTAGTTTATTAAACTTTTTTCTTTAGGGAATAAAAATATAAAATTCCTTGACGTCGGACAAAAAGTGACCGCGTCTGAATGGCTGCCAAAAATGCTGTGGAACTTTGCCTGTACATTCGTATGCTTGCTAGCTTTCGTATGATTCCGAACCGAACTATGTAAGTTTATAGATAATGTGCTTGAATTGCTCAAACCGATTTCTGTTTTTCTTTTCCTTTTTTTTTGACAAAAATACAAATATAAAACGAGCTAAAAGTAGGCTTAATCGAATCAATACATATTACAACTAGTAGAATACAAGGGAGCTGCTTATCAAATAAGGATTACTTGTAAAAGCCGGCAATAAGAGGCTGATGTGACGCAGAAAAAATTATAATAAAATATAAACAATTTTACATATTTAAACTAGTTGTAAATTTAGAACACAATTGTTTTGTTTTTGTTTTTTAAGCGATGACAAACGAATTACACAAATTTACATGGACACAATCGATAAGAAATACATAAATTAGTCGCACGAATACGTGCGTGTTTCAAAACTCTAGTCTGAAGACGCGTTTGTTTCTCGCTTCTTTACAAGTACATTGGTGTTTTCTGTTCACAAAATAATTTCAAAGGTGATGCTTAGTTACTTCTCGTTTAGCCAATACTAACATACATATGTGTATGTGTATGTGTGTGTGTGTGGTGTGTGGTGTGTATGCATGTATGCATGTTTAAGTATATAAGTATATTAGATTAGGCCAGTGGATTATTAGTTAGTTAGTAAGTTCAATTGCAACAAACATAAATACTCAATTTGCAAGTGCGCATATATCTACATAAAATAGTTGAATCTGCTTCATTTGTTGTTTGCGTTTATCATTAGAGATTTGTTGCTTCTTATGCATTAATATTTAATTACCTAACACTTTATATGTTTTTCGTTTCTGTTTTTCATTATGTACAATCTAACACAAGCCCCTGTAAATAATCATTAAATGGTTGTCCACCGATTTGGCCATTACTGGATTGATAATCTGACCAAACAGGTAACGTTATTAGTTACATATATATTGATGTTGATCGTGTGATTTGCAACATTGTTATGCCTAGGTTAATTATGTTAATATATATAGAATCTGTCAAGCCTTAATATACTGAATTTCATATCTGGTAGCTAATACATATGTATATATAATGCATATATTTTAAACATAGTTCATATACACTTAAACCATCTTCGCCGAATACTGAAATCATCGAGTTTTCCCATGTTACTGTATGTGTTTGTAAGTGTGTATGTGTATGTGTATGTATGTGTGTGTGTGTGACAGTGTAAATATACACTCTTTAGATACATGTTAAAATATATATTGTATTTCGTACAGATTATATCAATGGGGTTGCCATTTATATGAGCACAAGTCGCGTAATATTGTTAGAATATTAGTGGTTTATATACGAATATGTATGGGATATATATTTTATATAATATCAACGTTTTAACTCTTACATGTACAACTAACTGGTTTAGCTACGTCTACTTAAAATATATGCTATCAAATGAAATGTATCACGATTGACCAAAAATAAGATCGAAATAACCGTTAACTACACATGTTGCTTGTTTGCCGTATTCTTCATTGAGTATGTCCCGGACAAGCGCGCTGCGCCGTCCACTTGTATTATATATATCAATATGTGATATTAGATCTGGCCTAGTTTAAGTACTTGCGGCAACGCTTTGAGCCGCATGAACAGGGTATTTTCTCATCTTCAAATGGGAATTTGTAGTCGTAGGTTAGCTCCTCGCCTTGCACGATGCGACGCAGGGCAAAGATGATGATGTGCTTGTGTCCAAGAATATCGACGACTTTCGAGTAGCAGTTCGGCTGTGAAAGACAGAATCATTCAAATTCGGTAATCAAATTTGCAAGTTCGACCTACTCACCTCACAGGAGTGATTGATAAACCGCGCCGCATTGCCACGCATTGTGGCATCCACCACGAGATTGTCGTCGATCTTGAACATATAGCAGCCAATGCCGCGGCTGTCATAATACCGTTCCCGCTTGTCCGTCAGCGTAGAGCGTATCAGTTCTCCGGCGTACTCGATAACCATTTCACCTGTGGACAAAGAGTTACTCAGCAATCAGCTTAGGTTGAGGGAGAGATTAAGGACATCACGTACCCGCTTCAATATCTTTAGTGCAGTAGAGACCCCGTCCATGGATGTGTGAGCGGAAGACGCCAACGTAATCCTTGTAGGTCTCCTTCAGCGTGCGGTATTTCATGGCCATGGGAAGATTGCTGCCAGTTCCGCGTCTGAAAAAAGGGAATCGTGAATTAATTTATATATTCATATATCAGTTAAGGAAGATTTGACCTACCTGGGCACCAGTTCGTTGTCGGATGGCTGCACAAACACCTGTATGGGCTGCTTGCGATGCCTGGACGCCAGCCAGCTGAACATGTCGTACTCGGACCGACTGCTATAGGGTTCGCAGCGCGCACATTCGTATGCGTTCTCCTGCAGCTCCTCCTGGTCAGAGCCGTAGTCAATGATCGCCTGACCATCTGCTCCAGTGCCGAGAATTGCTGCATTGCTCCCGGCCCCGCTCGCCGCATGTCCGGCTCCAGCAGACGTGGACACATTGCCATTGCGTTTATGATATTTGGGCGTGTACTTGACGCACTTCTCGACGCCCGGCAGCTGCTCAATGAGATACTTGAGTGCGTTCGTCTTTAGCCCTATCATCTGCACTCCACTCATATCGGCCAGCGGACCCTCTGGCAGGGGCGTGAGACCGTGAGCGCGCCGCGCCACCTGCACCGCTTCGAACACCTTCTCCCAGATCTCGGCAATGGAGCTCGACTTGTAGGTGAAGCCATCCTCGCTCTGTATCTCGTAAAGCAGATGTGGCCCGCTTATCTTCTTGGGGTCACGCATCGGCGGCGGATGCTGTGGGGCCGCCGCTGTGGGCATCACATTGGGCTGCACGGCCTCTGGCTGCTCTGTCAGATCCAGCTTGGGTTTCTTCAGCTCCAGCTCAACACCCGCCTGCAGCTTCAGCTGCAGCTCATGTGCCTCGGCCATTTCGTTGATGTAGCTAGCGGCTGCTTCCACTGCTGCCGTCTCCTCGGCGGTGGCTGTGAAGGCTTCATCGTCCGTAGCCACTGAACCTGCGCCAGTCGTGGCTAGCACATCCTCGACCATTTGCTGATACCCAGCGCTCGCTTCGACTGTAGTCGCCGTGGCTATTGAATCCGCACAATCATCGTTCGTCAGATTGTCTAGAATCTTGCTGATCTTCTCCTTCACCGCCGGCTCCTCGCTGTCGGACATCTCGTGGTCGTTGCACGCCGATGTGGCCATCTTCAAGCTGAAATCGTCATCCTCATCCTCGTCCTCGTCGGCATCATCCACTTGGCTCAGCCCCTCAGTGCCGCCGCCGTTCTTCAGACTGTCATAGTGCTCGTCCGTCTCCATGGATACCGCCTCCACGTGGAAGCCATGCTTCTCCAGCAGACAGCTCTCGTCTGATGTCAGTTGATAGCCATTAGTCACCATATCCATATGCTGTTGTTGTTGTTGTTGCTGTTGCGTAGAGTCAATGAGCATGAGATCGTTGCCTTTGGGCTTTTCCAGCTGCTGCTGCGCCTCCGCCTGCTTCTCGAAGATGTGGTCGCCGTAGATGGGCTCCTGTTCCTGCTGCTGCTGCAACTGCAGCGTGGTTATGGAATTCGTCTGCACGAGATTATCCAGTGTGGCGTTCGCCTTCAGCTCCGTCTCGTAGCCAGGAGACTTCTGCTCCAGCTGTGCGTAGCACTTGACCACTGGCTTTTGGGTGGATGCAGCCGCAACCACTGGCTCCTCTATGGGCTTGGGTGGCGTTGGCGACTGCACCACGACGTCGCAGTTCAGTGCCGCCGGCTCCTGCCGCTGTTGCATGGGCAGCACCCGATTCGTGGGCCGACTATTGATTGTTATGTTATTCTGGGGCGGCACAGTGGTGCTCGCAGCTATCGGCTGCTGTAGCTGCAGCGGATTGACCACATTCGTGGGTAAGGAGTTGCTGGCATAGTGCTGCAATCTCGTAGGATTCCCATTTATGAGTAGCTCCGCTTGCGGCTGCGCCTGCTGCTGCTGCTGCAGTTGCTGCGGCTGCTGTGGATGCTGCTCAAGCAGCTGTATAGGCTGAGCCTGCACTGTCGGCGTCATTACGAACTGTGTGGTGGCCTGTGGTTCTGATGCATTGACGATGCTGATGATGGGCTGCTGCGTGGGCAGCAGCTGTGGCACAGTCAGCTGTTGTTGCTGCTGCTGCTGCTGTTGTGGCTGCAACTGTTGCTGTTGCTGCAGCTGCTGTTGCTGGAGAGACGCGGGCAGACGTTGTTGCAGCAACGCCACCTTGGGCACCTGGTTAACCACCAGCCCCGACGACTGTTGCTGCTGCTGCTGATGGAGAGCAGCTGCTGCAGTGGGTAACTTGGGCGCCGACTTCATTAGCTTCGGCTTCACCTCCACCTTGTGAATGGGCCTGATCAGGTTGGTTTTCTTCTGCAGCGGCTTCGAGGCTATGCTGGGTGGTGCGCCGCATGTGGTGCCCGTTTGCTGCTGCACCGCTGCCTGCTTATTCTTCAGCTCGTTCGTCAGCTGCTGCCGCTGGAACTGAGACGTCAGCTTCACATTAGCATGACCCGTTAGCTGCTGCTTTGACTGCGTCTGCTGCTGCTGTGGTTGCTGCTGCTGATGATGATTCTGCTGCTGCTGGTTCTGCTGCTGTTGATGATGCTGCTGATGATGCTGCTGCTGATGTTGCTGCTGTGTAACCACGTTGGTGGGCAGCACTTTGTTCACCACTTGGGATTGCTGGGGCTGCGGCTGTACCTTGCTCAACACCGAGATGGGCGCCTTTGTTGCGTTCGTGTTGCGCTTCAGCTGGGCCACCGGCGGCACCTTCGCTGTGACCACTATTGGAGCGACATAATCCGACATGGTCTGCTGCGTAGACGTTGTGGGCGTGGTGGTCTGGAACTGAAAGCCGGCATTTTGGAGCAGCTGCGTGGTGGCGTCGTCTGTTGTCTGCGACTGGCTCTGCTGCAGCACGCTGGCCGTGTTCCAGGTCGTGTTGCTGCCCGCATCAACCGCATTGTTGAGCACCACATAGCCAGCGGGCAGATCGACAATCGGCTCGATCTTGCTGGCCTGGAACACCTGCGTCGTGGTGGCCGAGAAGCTTGCGTTCTGGCTGAGCACGCCCGGCATGGCCGTGGACACAAACTGCTGCGAGGACATCACTGTGTTTTGGACAATCGTCTCGAGGCCGTAATACATGGGCTGTGTGGCCAGTATGACCTGGGGCGTGGCTGTAGCGAACTCCAGGCCAGTGGCACCACCACCCGTTGTACCACCCAATATGAGCGGCTGCTGCGTGGTGTTGTTCTGCGTTCCATCTCCGCCACTGGTTAGCTGCAGCGTCTGCGGCTGGATCAACGTCCCGATCACCTGGGGTTGCGTCTGCAGCGACCCAGTCAGCATCTGCAGGCCCGAGTTGGCCGGAGCCGTGGTTAGCATGAGGTTGCCACTGGCATCGGTCTGCAGAAATGTTGCCCCGCCGCCCGGAGTTGTCAGGAACGTGGGCGTGGCCGTCGCCTGCTGGGGCTTGTACTCGTTAGCCGTGGGGATCGAGATGTACTGCAGCGGCTGGTTCTGACTGCCATCTCCGGTCACAAACGAGATGATGTTCTGTGTCTGCGCTTGGGGCAGCAGCAGCTGCTGCGTTTGCGGCTGCGCGTTGCTCTGGAAGAGCAGCTGTGGCTGCAGCAGATTCTGGCCGAGCAGCTGGGTGGTGCCAGCGGTGACAGTGATGGGCTGTTGCTGCTGATGCTGGTGCTGCGGCTGCTGCTGCTGTTGCTGGGGCTGCAGCTTCGCCTGAATAGGCTTCACGCCCTGCCCCGACTTGAGCTGCTTCTGCTTGGCTGCTGCCGTTGCCTGCTGCGCTGCCTTGGTGGCCACGGTCTTGAGCGGCTTGCCGGTGCCACGCAGTGGCAGCACGATTTTCTTATCGCTGTTGGTCGCCTGCAGCGTTTGGTACGTGGTCGTGGGCATAGCCGTCGGCGCAGTCGTCTGCAGCAGCTGCGGCGCAGCGCCGTTGCTCTGCGGTATCTGTATGAACTGCTGCGTTCCGTCCGGATTTGTGGACAGGGCTATCAGCTGGGGCTGCGCCTGCGCGCTAACCGTGGGCTGAGTCAGGGCAAAGCCGCCGCCCAGGTTGGCCGCCAAATTCTGCAGCGAGTTCGCGTAGAGCTGCAGCTCGTCGTTGCCATTGGACGGCGCCTGCGTGGTGTTTGGCTGGGACAGAAAGAAGCCGTTGCCCAGAGATTGCGCCTGCAGCTGCAGCGCCTGCAAGCCCTGCAGGCCCTGAACCCCGAACTGGCCCAAGGTGGCCAGGTTCTGCACCTGCGGGAAGGATGTCTGCAGGTAGTTGAGTCCGCCCGTGTTACCGAGCGCGGCAGCGGCGATCGCCTGCTTCTGCAGCTCGTTGAGGCTCTCGGCGCTGAGCTGAGTGGAGCCAGTCGTGGTTTCCGACTCCGATTCACTGGTGGACATGGGCTCACAGCTGGCCAGGTGCCGCTGGAAGGAGTCGTAGTTGCGATATGTGCACTGGCAACGCTCGCACTTCACCTGCCCTGTGAACTGGGCCGTGGACAGGTTGCCATCGCCGCCAATGATGCGGTACTCGGTGATGGAGTCGTCCACGCCATCCATTTGCATGATCTTCAGCTTGGCAGCCTCGTCCCGAGACTCGCTCTTCTCGAAGTACCGCTTCGCTGCACTCCACGTAAAGCTCTTGGTGCGCATCGCTGCGCTTCCTTCGGCGGGCAGATCGCTGCTGCCGCAGATCGACTGACGTCGCGTGATACCGGCGACGGTGGCCATTTCCTTTTTGTTGCGCTGATTGAGACTGAGGAGCACGCCCTCGGCCAGGTTCTTGGAGAGCTTGCGCCGCTTGAAGACCGCGACGCTGCTGCCGTCCATCTTGGACCAGGAGCGCGTTTGGGCCGTGGCCGTCTTCTTGAGCACTTCGTTGTTTCGCTGCTTCGCTTGATTGGAGCTGCGCGTGGCGGACAGCATGGCGTCCTCAACAGGATTGCTGGCTGGCCAGCCATTGCTCAGCTCCAGCTGTTTGCTGAGGCTGTTGGAGTTGCGGGTGTCGTCGTCGCAGATGCTCACCGAGGCAGCTGTCGCCTGGGACGTAGCCGTTGTGCCGTCCTTGGACTGCTCGCTCATGGCGAAGAGCTCGGTCTTGTCGCCCAGATCCTCGTACATAAATATGTCCAGCATGGAGATGCCGTCGAGCAGTTCATGCGGCAAGTCCTCGAATATGGCATCCTTGATCTCGGGCGGCAACAGATCCGCATTCTGCTGCGGCTCCTCCTCGGTGTTCTCATCGGGCGGCACATACGAGTTGGGGAACTCGGCCCAGTCCGCCTCTAGCAGGTCGCTGCGCGCCAGGCTGCTGTGCCAGCGCGCTATCTGCGCCAGCCCCAGCTGCACTATGGAGTAGTTCGGATTGGTGTGATCCACAGTGAAGTTTCGCCCAGCATCCAGCGTCAGCGTGGACGAGTAACTGTTCTGTATGGTGGTGCGCACCGTATATTCGACGATTTTCCAGGGCTCCTTGGAGGACCAGTAGAGCCGGCTGCACAGGAAGTTGATGGGAACAACGGCTTCGAAGGAGTCCGAGAAGCGCGGCACAATGGAGCCCAGTTGTCGCACTTCCAGCGATCCAATATGGAACTTCACCTTGGCGGGCTCAATCAGCTTCTTGCGCTTCCGGTCGAGCTCCACGTAAACGGGACGCGACACCTCGAAGTTTGTCTCGTAGGTCACGCCGTTAGATCCATTGGACTTCAGCGCATTGCGCGCATGGGCCGGGCAATACATGGACTTGTCGGTGAGGAAGGCGCAGTCGATGCTGCGCGCACACGGATAATGATAGTGCTCGCCGCAGGACTTGACATTGCAGCCGACTGTGGCGCCTCGGTTCCCGCAGACGGTGCACTTGATCATGCGGCCACGGGCTACGGCACTGTGCACGTTCTGCAGGGATCCGTCGATTTCCTCGAACACCTCGGCGGACCACATGGCACAGTTGGTGTGCACCCAGCAGTCGTGGCCGCAGTAGAGCAGGCGCGCCTCCTCGCCGGACAGGCCCTCGCCGCTCTTGCGGCAGAAGAGGCAGACGCGTGTGTCGAGGCGCGTCTTCACTGCACAGCCGCCCAGGTCATCCACATCGGCCAGCGGTATGTCCAAGAGGCCAGCACTCGGGGGCTGCGTCACTGCCTGGTGCTCGGCATAGGTGGAGGGAGACTCTTCCAGTTCCTCGTAGCCACACGATTCAAACATGTCCTCTTCGAGCGCATCTGTGCAGGCCTTTGTCTCGTTCTGGAACCAGGGAAACTGCTCGCTGAGCAGCTCCTTGTAGGCGATGTCCAGTTCATCACAGTTGCTCTGCTGTATCACCTGGCTCATGTCGTAGTTGAACTCCGCCAGCGAGACGTAGGCGTTGCTTGCGACCTTCTGCTTGATGTCCACCAGGCTGAACGAATGCGACTGACTCGACGGCTGCAGGCAGGTGCAAGGCACCGGAGTCGACGGCTTTGGGTTGGCACTAAGCTGCTCCTTGAACTCATAGACATCGTCGCTGTTCTGGCTCTCGCCATCGCTGCCCAGTCCGTTGTAGGTGAACTGCAGCGCCTTCGGCTGCAGCTTGCCTTGACTATGCGCCTTGCCGCCTGCGCCGGCGGCACAGCTGCAGCGCAGTTTCTTACGCGGACTCAGCTTGAGCAAGGCGCAAGCTTGCCTCGATTTGCTGAGCAACTTGAGCACGCTGTACAGACTCGACTTGAACTCCTCCATGACAGCCTGGCGCCACTCGTCCGCTTTATGGCGGGAGACATCGCAGCGCCTGGCACACTTCTTGCATATAAACTCAATGGACTCGGGCAGCGTGCTCAGGAGATTGTACTGCTCGTCGCTGAGGCCCTCGCACTTGGAGTGCACCCACTGGTTGCAGTCGCCGCACTCCATCATCTTCAGGTCGAAGTCGTTGTCGTCGTAGCACTTCTGGCAGATCGGGCAATAGTTGCCCTTCTTGCGCAGCTTGAAGCAGGCGGTGCACATGGGCAGGTTGCCCACGAACTTGGACACCTTGGTGGTGGCACAGGACTTGCACTTCAAGCAGTTGACGCAGATCAGGGGCCTATCGGCTCCCAGCAGGCGCTTGCTGGTGCCCAGACAGGTGCTGTGGTAGTTTTTCTGGCACTTCTGGCACTTCACCTTCGACCCGGAGGACATGTTGCACGTGTAGCAGACGGTGCAGCGCGGGCACAGCCAGTTCAGCCGTTGCGTCAGCTGATTCAGCGCCGTATTCGTTGCCGCTGAAAGGGCGCAGGCGTTGCTGGACGTATCCAGCAAGCTGTTCATCAGCGTGTCCTCAAAGGAGCTGTGCTTCAGGTTGTACTCGTCCAGCACGCAATACTGATGATAGGGCTCGCAGCAGCAGGCACAGAAGATGAGCGGATCCAGCCCAGTCGAGCCGCACAGAAAGCATAGTGCACGCTGTGCCACAGTTTCCGTCACAATCAACCCGAATCCTGTTTGACACACTTCAGCCGGATCGTAGTTCTCCCAGAAATCGATGGAAATCAACGCCTTCAGCCGATTCACCTCCTTGGCCAGCGCACGACGACTTTGAGGAGCAGCCGCCTGACTTCCAGCAGTGCTGCTCACCTCGTAGTTCCTCTGCTTCTTGCTGGCCACCAGACCGTTGCCCGCTGACGTCACAGTTGCCGTCGCATTGCGCGTGCTCACCTTGCCCTTGGACGTACCCGACGTGGCTGCCGTTTTCTTAGCCTCTGTTTGCGTACTCGACTTCCCGCTCCTCGGTTCCAGCACACTCTTAGCAACCGGTTGGGCTTCCACTGTGACTTCATTGGGCGCTGGCTTGCAGGTGGCACAATTGTCGTTCTCATCGATGATCATCTGCACGGTCTGCGGCGACTTAGGCTTCTTCACGCTGACCTCTGCTGCAGAGGTTGGCGGCGCTGTCTCTGCCGCCACCAACTCGTCTTCCTCATCGCCGAAGGTGGCCAGTGGCTGCCCTAGCACAATGGATGCACTGCGGCACACGTGTTTCACACGCGGCCCCTTTAGGTCAATGCGCTGCCGCTTTAAGTTATCCGGCGCCGCCGATGTGGAGGCTGCCTCAGCCGTCTCCATTGCACTGCTAGTGGTCGGGACGGAGTTGGCTTGGACTTGGGACGTGGCAGAGCTGCTTATGGACGTTCCAATTGCTGTTGTTGGCTGCTGTGGTTCATCCTTCGGAGTCTCCGCTGTGCTTACTTCTGTCGCTTTCTTTGCGCTGGGACTGAGCTGCTTTTCAGTTTCCTGCTCCCTTGCTTTCTCCTTCTCCTGCTTGGCCTTGCGCGTGGCTTTGTTGGGCGCAACTACTGGTTCACTGGTGCTGGACACGGGATTCAGGCCAACCGCCTCCGTGGATGCGGCTTTCGCTTCCTTAGGTTTTTTGTTATCGCTGCCAATCTTTAAGAAAAGCGGCTTTTCGAGTATTGCGGGACGCAGCAATGGAGTACTGCCAAAGGTAACATTATTCTCAGCCAGGGGATTCGACTTGATGATGTTTACTGCAGACTCCGCACTGGACTTCCACATGATGGTGGTGCCTGCGCCTGCAGACGTAGCTGAGCCAGTCGGCGCTGTAAAGCGCATGTTGGCCGTTGGCGACAGCAGCTCCGTGCACTTGTCATCCTTGGGCGCAGTCTCCTCGCGCATGTTGGCGGGCAAAATGGCACTCAAGCGGCTTCTGTGGCCCGAGGGCAGCTGGAATGCCGCCATGCACTTCTTCAGCCAGCACGCCGTGCAGCGCTCCTTGTAGAGCTTCTTGAAGTTCTTCAATTGGCTCTTGGCCGACTGTATGCTGCAGTTGCCACCTATGGGGTTAAGGGAATGTTATTTAGTTGTCTTTATAGAGAGGTTTTAAGAGATGCCTACCGTTTGTGCCCTTGCACTGCAGCTGCTGAGCGGACTGTGTGGGCGTGGCTAGCTTGGATATCTTTGTCATTCTGGAGTTGAACTTCCGGCAAACATCACAGGCAATTGCGCCGTATTTGCGCACCAGCGTCGCGTTCTTGTTGTTCACTGGTGCCAAGCAAATGGCGCAGGACGTGGTCACAGCTGCAGATACCAAACTGAATGAATAACTGTGGAAGCACTTGGACTCCATGATCCCCATACCTGAATTCGCATTATTGAGAGAGCCAAAGGATAAAGCATTCGCTGTCGAAATGGCACTTGATGACGCCGGCAATGGCGCCGCCGTGGGCAGCTTGGCGCCCACAAATGAACCACTCTTGTCCGTTTGGAACTGCAGGCGTGGCTGGCGCATCACAAAGCTGCTGTTGATCTTCGTTGTCCCGAAGCTGGGAAACGTTTCCTTCGAAAGCTTCTGGCTCAAGGCCATGGATGACGACGCAGACGACGTCGAGGCGTGCGTTTCGCTGGCAAAGTCACCCAGTCCAAAGTAGTTCTTCGGCTTTGGCTTGCTGACGACGTCGCTGGTGTTCTTCTTGCTGCTTATGCCGCCCACATCGAGCAGACGCTTGTTGGGCTTTATGATGCGGGAGGAGCGCGTGCTTCGCTTGGGCAACACGAAATGTTTATCCATGACCAGTTGCCTATCGTCGGCATCCTTCTCCTCCGCAATAGCTGTTGTTTCGGCACTCTTCTCCGGCTTCGCCTCTTCCTTTTCGTCCACTTCATCATCGTCAACGTCCTCGTCGTCTTCAATGTCATCGCTGCTTGCCGAGCTGCGAATTATAAACAACATTTTGGGTGGAGTTAAAGGAATTTATAAATAATAAGCTCATTAGTAGCAATTAATGCGATAATACACTTAATTATTAACTAATTAATGCGCTTACCCATCATCGCCGTTATCCTCAGCTGTTTTGGGCTGCGGCTCCTGCTTGCGAAACGTGACTCCGCCCGAGACGGCGTCCTCGTCTTCGATTGGGGCGCCAAAGGCTCGGGACAGACCGGAGCCAAAGAGACTTGTGGAGCTCGATTCCTGTGCGGAGGATGCCGACGCGTGCACTGAGCGAAATTTCAGGGAGTTGAGCTTGTCGATGTTGGAGTTCTTGTTGAGTATCTTGGACAGTATGGAGGGGCGCACGATAAATTCGCTGCCCCGGCAATAGTTGAGCGGCCGATTCAGGCTATCCTTCTTCATGATCGAGACGAGCGGCACTCGATTGTCCGGATTGTAGAAACGCTTCACCACCGACTTGTCATCACTGGTTTCGAGTATGTTCTTAAAGGTGACCGTTTTCTTTTGCTTTGTCGCCGTCGGGCCCCCGGGGGCAGCACTCGTGCCGGGCACCGCATTGCCGCCAGGACTGGACCCATTCACCTTGGCTGCCGCGGCAGCGACGGCGACTTCTGGGCCGGCCCCATTGCCCATGTCGATTGAAGCCTTTAGCTGCAAAAACGTAAACGACAGGTTAGTCATAAAGGTTCCACTTCGATGTCTTTTAGCCAATCAATAATGCATGCAAGTAAAAACAACTAAGGTGAGCAAATAACAACTACATGCATGCTCGTAAAAACTAAAGCAGGCGGACAAGCATGCAAAGCAAAGCAAAACAGAGCAAAGCAGGGCAAGGGATATGCGAATAGGAGAATGGGATGCAGAGACCAGGGTAGAGTGCAGGGTGCGGGGTCGGGGAGAGCAGGAAGCAAGTGCAAGTTTTGGGGGAAAAACGAGTTATTTGCAGGTACAGACAGGTAGGTAGGTAGGTAGGCAGTTGGGTACGTAGACAGGCAGGGCGGGGCGGGGCGAGGCGAGAAAACGTCATAAGAGCCAATTAAGCAGGTAAGCGAGCAGCTCACAGGCAGAGGCAATAGGCAGACGGGCTGGCGATAGGGCAACCACTAGTTAGTTAGCAAGTAAGTACAACAATCGGAGTCCGGGGCGCATAATTTAGCGCCCGACTTGACGGGGTTCTTATTTACATTGCCTGAAATGGGGCAGAATAAGCAAATAACACGCAACACACAAAAGAAGAGACACCAAACAAAAAACAACAAAAAATCACTGAGTTAAATCGGTTTTAGCTTATTTATATGTGTGTTGCATGTAGGCGTGTATGTGTGTGTGTGTGTTTCTGCTGCATTTATAAAGCGGGCGCGTATCGTGTGTGTACAGTACAACATGATCTAAAGAAATCCACTTACCATTGCAACATCTTCGCCAGCGCCTGCTGCAGTTGCTGTTGCTGCTGCTGCGGCTGCGGCTGCTGTCTCTGTCGCTTTTGCATCGACGCTGGCAAAGGGGTTCGCTAGCAGGCCAGCAGCTGTGCCTCCCCCGCCCCCAGCAGTTGCTGCCAGTGACGACCCAGGCATGCTTGACGCCGACGCCGACGTCGACGTTGACGTCGTTGCCGCTGTCGCTGTCGCCGCCAGCGCCGTCGCCGTCGCCTTTGTTGTCGTAGGAGCAGATGATGATGCAGACGATGAAGGGCAATTAAGTTGCAATTGCTGTTGCTGTTGTTGCTTGAGTTTCGACGTCGAAGGCAACATCACCTCCGCTCTGGCCAGATTCAAGTTTTTGAATTTTTTATTGCCTCCTTTGCGTGCACGCTGCAACGCACCGAGCCCGGGCCCAAAGGCGGCAGAGACAACGCCGGCTGCTGCCTTCTTGTCATTGCCGCTGTCATCCTCGTCATCGTTGTTTGTGTCCTCGGCCTCATCGGCCCCAGCGGCACTGGAGTTGTTAGGCTCGATATGGTTGCCTTGATTCTTGCACTGCCTGACCTCTGCCGGCACTGCGGCTGCCGCTGTGGCGCTCTTGTGGTGACTGCCTCCATTTACATTGCCGCCATTTGTAGTGCTGCCGCCACTGGACCCGTTGCCGGTGTTGGTGCCCCCTTCGGTGGCTGTAGCACCCGCAACTCCGCTTGACGCGCCGCTGTTGCCGCTGGTCGCCGCGCCACTTGGCGCATTATCGTCGTCATCGTTATCACAATTGTTGCCCTTCTCCCGCGACGCTGAGCCGGCGCTTTGTTCGCCCTGCTGATGCTGCTCTGTTGCCGCTGTGGTCGCTGCGTTAGCCGGCACCGCTGCATCATCCTCCAATTGCAGGACACTTATCCGTTTACGATTGATCGACTTGGATGGTTTCCCGGGGAACTTAGAGCGGCCCATAATATACGCACTTGCTGATCTTTGATTTTTCGCATTTGTATTTGCATTGGCAAATCGTTTATGTTGACCCGGCTGTATTTGCAACGCGTCGTTGGCGGCACAAACTTTCCTTGCAGCGGCTGCTGGGAACAATGCAAAAATACGAATAAAAAAAAAAATAACAACGTTCACGTGAGTCCGAAAGACCGGTATTAGCAACGCGGGACTGCAATATCAACAAAAGCAGCGGCAACAGCAAAAGCAACAAAAGCAGCAACAAGAGAAACAACGTCAGCCTATGCCTGTAACCGAATCGCGTTTGGAATGCGTCAATTTCCCCCTCGAACACTCGCAAGCACTCTCTCACACATACACGCACATACACTGACAGACACCGTGGGCTGTTGTTGCTGTGGCTACTGATTCCACTTCACTCTTCTCCCTCGGCTACTGCCCACTTCTAAAAGCGCTTTACTCGTTTCGTTAGTTCGTTCCTTTTCTCGTTTTGTTTAGCTCGTTTTCGCGCGCGTTCCTCGCTCCTTGCTTTGCAAATTACAACTACTAAAGCCGAATGGCCGAAGGTGACGTCGCTACGCGCGACAGTCGCTTCGTTTACTTCGTCGTACGTTCGCGTCAGTTCGCGCTTACGCTCTCTGCCTCTCGGCAAACACGAACACAAACCGCTCTCTCGGCTGTCGCTCTTTGACGCTCCTGCCGCTGACGCAGCTAAAGGTGCAATTGCAGCTGCCTTTGTCTCGCTGTTGTTATTGGTTCGGCTCCTGCAGACGATTGCCACGTCTTGCGTGACCACCAGCACACACACACCACCTTTTCACTCTGCTACCACTAAATATATAGTTTACAAAAATACAAAAAAAAAAGTCGTCCCAATAACAACAACGGCTGCTTCTAGCTCCTTAGCACGCGTTCGTCTTTGTCGTTCGCAGATTCCTGGCGCACCCTCCCTCCCTCCCTTTCCCAACACCTTTTTTACGCTTCTCTTTCTCTCTCTCTCTCTCGCTCTAGCTCTAGCTCTAGCCTGCGCTCGCTCTTGTGACGCGTTAATCGCACCGCCGCTCTTCCGACTCCGTCAGCGTTTCATCGACGTTTTAAGTGGTTTTTCTACTTCGGACTTGAACTTTTTTCTACTTCGCAGGATTTTCTTGTTATTCTCTGTTGTTGTTGCTTTTGCTTTGTTTCTTTTTTTTTGCTAGAAATTGAAAATCTTACTGTTGTTGTTGTTGGTGTTGTTGAAGCCCACTACCCTGTTAAGTGGTGGGTTTTCCTTTATGACTGCCTTTTTACGACAGTTTTTCTTTTCTTTATGATGTCTTATGGTGACGCGAGCAGGAAAATTCTTCTTTTTGCGCGTTTAGTTTTTCTGCGTTTTGAGTTTTTGGTCGTTGTATTTACAATTTTCCACATTGCTGTACTTTCGCGAAACGTTGCTCAACTATGTTAGCAGTTCGGCCGCGGCTGCCACATTAAAAACAACAACAACTTCATCATGATTATCATTATGATCGCTTTCATTATCATTGCAATCATCTACATCATTACATACTAACAACACACGCACACTTTTTGCGCATTTATATGCTTAATGTGTGTGTGTGTGCCTTTGTGTGTATGTGTTCGCGAATTTTTGTCTTAGCGCGATTTCTTGAATCTGGAAAAATTATTGAAAAGGGGGAAAACAAAGTAGAAATTTATTAGTTCGCTTCGTCGCAGTTGGCAAACAAGTTCAGATTTTTACTGTGTGGGTGTGCGATGACTGTATGAGTGTGTGCGTGTGAATGTGTATGAGTGAGAGAGTGAATGAATGAATGTGTGTGAGTGCACGGGTGAATGTATGTGCTGCTACTGCTGCTGTTGTTGCTGCTGTTCGCAGGAGCTGCATGTGACGCTTAACCAGGTTTGCTGCTGAACTACTTAATGGCTGATGGAACAAGAATGAGGTGAAAAACGTTCACTGCGTGTGCCTCGCGCCACTCCACCCCCACCGCTATTCCCATCCCACTCTCTCGATGACTTGTTATTGCAGTTTTCTTCTTTTCTCTCTCTACATATATTTTATTTGCTGTTTCTGCTGTTTTTAACAAGCTGCTGCTGCTGCAATTGAGTTTGCCCGAGCATTGGCTGCATGCATGAGTCAGTCCGCCAGTTCGTCAGTTGGCGGATTGGTCGTTTCGTCAGTTCGTGCTAGGCTGATTGTTTTTGTGCAAAAGGTGTTTGTATTTGCCTAGAGACACACGACACGGCACGACACCAGGCGACCCGGTAGCGGCACCAATTACCACAACAGTTACTGCTGTTTGTGGCACCACTGACTTGTCGGCCCGGCCAAAGCTGGTTAGCTGTTAGCTAGTTAATTATGCAGCTAGTCGATCATGTCAACTGTACTCCAAGTGCAGTTTTGCTTTATAGTTTGTTTTCCTCGAATACCCTTTACGCATCAAATTGCCTGAGCAGGGTATGCACCTTCAGTGAAGTAAAAACCGGCAATTTGTTAACTTGGACTCTTATAATCTTTCATTCAATTGAATAGAATACTCGAAAGATTTCATACAAAATAGATTAGTTGAGTATTACAAATAGAATCTCTACATTCAATATTGAATGCAGATTTTAAAAGATTACATATGCATACACATATTTATATATGAATATATATATATATATATATATATATACGTATTAATAATTCCAGAAATCTCAGATTTAACAGAATATACAGTAGAGTGAATATTCAGAAGAGCCAAAAAATAGCACATTTATTGATGTTTTTTTAAAATAAATAAAAATCATGTGAAATGAAAATTTACAGATCTAAAACTTTTCTTTGTCATAACTGATTAATTTTTTCATATAACAAAGTTATTTTTTTCAAACTTTTTAACTTATTCCGTTAAGCGACAGTGTATTAATAAAGTTGTTATGATTTTTTCAACAAGTTAATTTATTTGTATTATTGTTCATTCATTATTAATAGTCATATTCATTATTAAAGTCATCATTCTATTTCCACAGTACAGACTTATTACAGGGTGTCTTTGTAGTCGGTCACTGTTAAGCAAAACTCACCAGTTTTTATATTTCATAGATTTCTGGTCAGTCAGTTATTTAGTTTCCCATATGCACACAATCATACAAATGCCTGTAAGCAACTGCATCTGAGATTGCAATTGCATTTGAAGCTTGAATTTCTCGTTGTCGATTTTTCTTTTATCTGCGGCATGATGATCATGATGTAAGCATTAAGTTCGAAACGATCGACTAACGCTTAAATGTATATAAATACATTCGCTATATATGCAAATGTGCATTCACATTGCGATTACACTAATTGCAAACAGAGAATGATATGAATTAAATTTTAACCGATTTATAGAGTGCGATATACAAGTATATCTGGTTTTACATGCTAAATATATTCAATTCATATACTGAATTTATTTACAGGTGTGATTTATCGCTCTATATTTCCTGGTAATTTTGATCAGCGATCAATAGACTGGATTAGTGCCTCAGTTTGCATCATCGGATGCAACTAAATGTTACCTTAGGGCTGCATTCCGATTGATAAGTCTGATGATGTCACGATGAGTGCATGCAAATTCTTATTATTTTAATTGTGAGACGGAATCGATGGCAATCAAATACTAGGTATTTCAATCAATGTGAATATTGATTCACATATGCACATAACATGACAGATGACATAACAAACTAAAGGTTAATTTGCTCAAGCTCAAAACAATTGTCAACAATTTGCTACTCTTCGAGTCGTTCGCACACAACACGAGCGCAACAAACTACAAACTGCGCTTTAAATTGCAAATTGAATACAAAGTGACACATGAAACTTTGCAAACTAGAATTAATAACAACGCGGCGCTGACATCAATTAAGTAAATCGCTATAATTAAGTACACACACATAAACATATGTATGTGTGTATGTGTGTGTGCTACATGGCACTGGGAACTAATCAATAAAATCTCCATGGATGACAAAATGCAATTGAATGGCATTCAAAAATGCACACAAAACATGAGACGAAAGTAAGTCAAAATGTGAACAGAGAGAGAGACAGAGAGAGAGAGAGAGAGAGAGAGAGAGAGAGAGAGAGGGAGAGAAAGAAACGACTCAGAGATATCCTGTGTTTCTTACACTTGGGAGAGAAAAAACCGAAGCAAGGGATGAGATTTGGTACCATTATCATTATATCTAAAGAAAAGTGGACTCAGCTCTGCATCTTGTTAAGTCTTAAAAGGTGAATGAACTTTCTAATGATGTGTATAAACATTTAATAAAATGCAATGAATATACATGTAATTATAAGAATTTTTCAAAATTTTTAAGGGTTAAGGTTCCTAATATAATATTTCGCATGTGCGCTGATGAGACTCGACAGTCAAGCAAGTTCACAAGAAAATAACCGACTTTAAAAGTGTATAAAATAAGCAATTGATGGCAATAATTTGAATACTACAAATAAAAAAGAGTCACGCGAGGTGCGTGGCTTAAGGTGGAGACAACAAACCACATACATACATATACTATATATGCATATATACATCTACAACAATATCCAGTCGCCAATGTACGAGCGGGGCAATTCGTGCAAACGAATATTGACGACCGAAACCGAATTGACACGAAGCAGGAGCCGAGCTGAAACGATGGCGACAACAACGACGTCAAGGCGCGAGGCCGCACACACACCTTTAATTTAATTGCCATCAATTATGGTAAAAAGATTAAGAAATCAAAACAAGCGCAAAACGTACAGCAACATGAATAAGGCGAATGAGAAGCAAAACGAAACGAAACGAAACATGAAGACAGACTGTCACACAGATACTGACACGGACACGCACAGCAAAGCACACGCACACACGCTCAGACAGGTAGCCAATGGCATAGACAGAGACAGCGACATACTCAAACAGTCGCACACACAACTTGCAAATTGCGAGTAATTGAGCAGATTAAAGTCAAGCAGCGACAGCGACAGCAACAGAGGAGGGAGCAGACCAGACAGTCAGGCAAGCAGGCAGGCAGGTAGGCAACAACAACAACAACAACCACATCAACACGATGCCAACGAGATGTCGATTGAAAACCGAATCGACTGACGAACGATTAAAAACGTGAGCACGACAATCACAACAACGAACCACTAAATAGATACATACATACATCCACACATACATTTAAATGTATGCACGCAGAGCGCGACAAAATATGCACACACACATACACATTCCCACAAGTATGTTAATTTGCATGAAATTATGCAAAAATGCCCAAATTATGTGTACGTATGAAAGCATGTGCAGGCAGTAGGCAGAGCAGACAGCGGGCAGAGCAGCAAGAAAACACGAAAAATGAGACCAAAGACCAGTGTAAATAAAGAGCGCAATGGAGCCGAACAAGAGAAAGCCAAACAGGCCAAGCGAAGCAGCCGAAGATGTTGAATTAAGCAGCGCAAAGACAACAAGCAACAAATGTGTCCCATCCACAGATAAAAAGAGAGCGTCTAACGCCAAAGGAGAGGGAGTGAGCGAGAGAGCCACAGAGTGCCGAGTGCCAAAACGAAACGAAGGTGGGGGCCAATTAATGAGCGTGAGAGCAATTTTGCGGGGGTGTGAGAGAGTCCGAGACAGTGAGAGGGCATTTGTGTGTGTGTGTAAGTGAGCGTATGTGTGTGTATGAGTGAGTGCGGCATAAGCGATTGAGGAGGCCAAAAAGACGTTGAAATCAAAACACGCAGTAAAGGTGAAAGAAAATGTGCGCGCCAATATGTGGGAGCGCAGCCAGAAGCATTTTATGCATTTGTGTGTGTGAGAGAGTGTGTGTGTACGTTGTGTGAGAGTGTGTGTGTGTTCGGAGTGTATGAATGAGCGCGAAATGATGTTTGGTGCTCAATTGCCACGAATACGAACGCAACAACATCAACAGCTGCAGCAGCAGCAGCAGCAGCCAATTTTAGCTGTTGCTCTGCTGCTGCTACTGTTGTGATTTGAATTAAAGATGGGTGTTAGATATTTGGTTGGCACGAGATGAAAACGCACCACGAATCGAAAACACATATAAAACCGGATTATTAGTTTGTGGTTTGGGGCTTCTGATTTTATATTCAAATTGAAATTTGTGCCCATTAAATTGGATTTTAATATTGAGTAGAGGCACGCATCTCGTGTACATTCGTGTCACGACACCCGCTACCCGCTGCTACTTCGCTTAGATTTGTTATTGTTGTTGACGTCGGTAATTGTTGGTGGTGTTGGTGGTGTTGGTGGTGGGTTCTTTTCAAGTGGCAGCAGCTGCTGCACGTACAAAATCCAATCGAAACGAAAACTAATAATTCGCCAACGTAAATGTGCGAGATGAGCTCGAAAAGTTGTCGATAGTTGCAGTTGCCGCTGACGTGCTTAGCAGAGCGTGAAATACAAATTTGCGACGTTTCAATAGTTCAGGCATTAGCCTATGGCCCACTGCCTGTGGCTGCTGTTAACTTTTGAAAGGCAAACACTCAAACATCCACACACACACACACACGCACACTTATGCACACTCAAATGCAAATACACAATATGAGCAATTACTCATTTCGCGCGTAGTTTCGTTTAGATTCGCATTCGATTTTTTTTTTTTTTTTTTTTTTTTTGATCGACAAAAAATGCCTAAGCAAATATGGTGTCAAAAGAGAGCGAGCGTGAGAGAATGAGAGAGGGAGGGACACACACACACACACACACACGTATATTCACAGACAAACCTATACACTCTCATATACATGGCATATGCAAATAAATAAAACAAAAACACGTAAAAAATATTTCGTAATTATTCATCAAAAATTATCATCGGCGGCCACAGCAGCCGCAGCTATCAACGCGGCCGGCCACGACGCAGACAACAACAAAAACAATAACAATAACAATAATAAAACTGAGAGAGCAATAACAACAAACACGTCGTATTGTCGTAAGCACAGCGACTCGGGCCAATCGATTTGCCAGTTATTCATTTTATTGTACGTACACACACACACATACACACACAATGTACATTTGCATGTGTGTGTGTGTGTGCGAGTGTGTACATAATTTATTAAAAAGTTTTAACAGCAGCGCAATTTTAGTTATAAATACAAGCACTTGGCGGCATTGGTGAGGGAGAGATGCAAAATATGGTAGGACAAAGAGAGAGTGCGAGCGAGATAGCATTAGCATTTGATTTCAAATGAGAGCTCATAACAAAAACAATTAACTGTAGGTACTCACTAGGCACATTAAACTGTTATTTATTGATGCTGTTTTATTGCTTTGTTTGTGTTTCGCTCTCTCTCTCAGCTTACGCACACACAAACACACAAAGCTCTAGGATGAGTGTGTGTGTGTGTGTGGTGTGTTTTCCAACTTGCTTTCTATAGTATTTAATAATGCGCGTATCTTTGTAAATAACTCAACGACGTAGATACAAAAGCGTTGTATTTAGATACAAGTAACTGTATAATTTGTAGACTTTTGCTATTGGGCGTCGCGTCGCGCCTTCGCTTCAATGTTAACTAACTACAACAACTACACAAGACAATTATTATCTAGCTAACTATTTATATGTATGCAAATGAGTTGTTAGTTTAAGTGTCAAAATGCATTTGTTAGAAACGATACGATTTGATGACTACATTTGGTAAAAAGAAAAAAAGAATAATAAAACAAAAATTAAAAAAAAAAATAAAGAAAACAAAACTCGAGCGTCTGACTCATTGAGCAAAACAAATGCGCCGACAACGCCTGGATGTAGCATTATGTTGTATTTACCTTTCTCCTGTTCGCACAAAACGATATTATGATGTATCCAACTATTTTGGGTCTATGTCAGAGCATAATTCACCTTGCAGAAATTCACAAACGCTCAAACAACATTTAACATTCAGCATTCAACATTTGACGCGCACGACTTGTTCGATATTCGGTATTTTTCGTTTTTATTTTCGTTCACTTATTTGTTGGTTTTGCTTTGCTCTCGCATTCGCCTGCTTGGCGCGCTGCTCTCTCACCGACACGAGCACACAAAACAGCGCAACAACACTCACGCACACAGTTACACATTCGACCCTACTCACGCTCTTTCTTTCTCTCTCGCGCCCGCGCGTTATTTATACATATATACAGCTGCGTGTGTGTGCGTGAGAATGTCTGTATGTATTTTACGACGATGAAAAAAGCCTGCCTCTTCACAAATCAGGTTTGCAACCTTCTTATTTCACATTTTTGGGCATTTACCAATGCAATTTTGATTACAAATCACTTCATAGAGCACTTGTAAACACTTTTCACAATTAATTATCAATTTATTGCGACATTTTGACCGTTTTTAACGAAATTTCTCGAGCAGCTTCTGAACGCTCGCAGTTGCCAGATATCATCGCGTATCGATATTAAAATTTCCACCCTGCGCAGCTAACATACTATCGGTATAACGATTACTGTAATCGTAACATATGAATATCGAATTTATATGAAGGCAAATTACTTTTAGAATTTGTTGCGTAGTGCAAAAGAGTAAATAGAATGTTTTTTGGGCCAATATGGAAATATTTAGGTTCTGGTTAAAAATTACTGCACGTTAAACAGACATTTAACTCATATGGTGCTGTTACATGGAACTGCAATGTAAACATTAGCGACATCTGGCGGAAGTAAAAAGAAACAGCTGAACCGGTTATGAGTTTGGCGGCAATTCAAACGAAAGAAAATTGTTTAATATTTGTTTTATTTATTTTTGCTGACAGTTTTCCATGCCATATGAAAATCTCTCTTCCGAATTAATAATAGTCTCCTGCTGCGAGACAATCGCATTGTAATATCGCAGCTTTTTGCTTATCGAATGCCGCAGCCGCTGCTTCGTCTCCGCCAAAGAGTTCCGGAAATCATCCAAACGCGAATCAACAAAATCATTGATCGCATTCACTGCGGTGACCACGCTCTCATCGACGGGAAAGCAGGACAATGCGTTCTGGAACATTGTCCTCAGCTTCTCGACGAACTCCTCGAAGTTCGCGAACTGATTCGAGTCCAGCTTGGTCCTCAAGGTCTCCCAGTCCAGCTTCTCCTCGGCATCGTGGTCGTAGTGCAGGTTCTGGCCGTATTCGCGCCACAGGTCGCAGCAGTGGAAGGGCCAGTTGATGCAGCCGCGCTTGCGCTTGGTCAGGCACCGGAGCAGCCGATCCGAGTGGTTCTTCTCCACGAGGTAGCTCTGCCAGTGGCGCACTATGTGCGGCGCCACCTCGAACTGGATGGGTTCCGAGTCGAGCTCAAAATCCGGCACAAGTTCAGGCTCGGGCTCGGGCTGAGGCTCGGGCTGAGGCTCGGGCTCGGGCTGAGGCTCAGGCTCCGGCTGAGGCTCGGGCTCGGCCTGGGGCTGGGGCGGGGGCTCAGGCTCGGCCTGGGGCTGGGGCGGGGGCTCAGGCTTGGGCTCGGACTCGGGTTCGGGCTGAGGCTCGGCCTGGGGCTGCGGCCTGAACTCGAACTGGAGCTTGGGCTGCACCGGCTGCAGGGACTCGCCCTTGCGCTTCCTGAGCGCCGTCGGGGGATTCAGCTCCACCTCGTTGTTCAAGTCGATGCAGGAGAGGCGCGTGCAGAAGATGTTGCGCAGCTCCTTGCCGGCTGTGTTCACCTCGGTGCCCTCCAGGTTGTACAGATTGCAGTTGTCGAAGATCAGCTCGAAGTCGTCCAGCGCCTCCGCCGCCCGCCAGTAGTAGTCGTTGTTCAGGCGCCGCCGTATCGTGGCCAGGTCCATGGGATGCCGGATCACGTTGTGGTAGTCCGGTACGCAGAGGGCAATTGCATTCACCGGGTACCTGAAGTAGACACTCCAGCGGCTCTTCCACAGGAACTTCAGCACCGACTTCAGGCTCTCCAGCACGTTGGTGCGCCGGCCACGCCTACCCGGCAGCGGCATCACGGGCGGCTGCACAATCCCGTTCACCGGCTGCACGTACGGCTCGAACCGGGGCGGAATCTCCTGCATGGACGACGAATCCATCTGCCCGTCCATGAAAATTCATAAATCCCAGAGAAACCGAAACTGAACTCAAGTGGAAATCGAATGACAAAAAGAACTAGAGACTGACATCAAATGCCATGTTAACTGAGTTGGGAACTATTCCGAAATTATTTTAAATGAAAAAGAAAAATAAAAATAAAAATAATAACTTAAGTATTTATATTAACACTAAGTCGGTGAGTTAAAATAAACGTTATAGAGATTTGAAGGATTAACAACTTTAGCAACATGATTAAAAATCTCTTATTTTAAAATCGAAAATACAAAAATATTTTTAGCTTCTTAATAATATTTTTGAAACTTATAGATTTACTAAATATATTTTTACATTAAAACTTAAAAATATTTATTTATTATTTCAAATTTTTTTTTTAAAAATAATTTGGAAAAATTAATTTTTTTTAAATAAGTTTTAGTATTTGAAATTATAGCATATTTAATTTAATATTTATTTATTATTTTCATTTAATTAATATTATTTTATTTATTTTTATATATTTTAAATATATTAGTTTTTAAATGTTATTGTAAATATTTCTGTTATAATTAAAGAAAATAATTAAAATTTACTAAAACAAATATTCAATAATAACAATATTTAAAAAGTTGAGATTTTCAAAAATTTATTTTATTTATTTAAAATTAAAAAAAAAAAACTTTTGCTATGTATATAATTTTTGTGTTTATAATTAAAATTTATTAAAAAAAAAAATTATTAAAAAAAAATGCTTTTAAATTTGTAAAAAAAGAAGTTAAAAATATTTTTTATACGTTTATTAATTTAAGACTTGAAATACTTAATTCTATTCGAATATAAGGCGCGCGAATAGGTAAATGGAATACTACCTATTTTTTACTATAAAAACTGAATCGATCCAGATATTTAAAAAAAAAAACTTAATTACTGCTTAAACTTAATAAAAATGATTAATATAATCAATCATAATCACATCCAAAACAAACGACGAAAGTGTAATAAAGACAAGTAAGAGTGCTCTAGTCGGGACTGCTCGACTAGGAGATACCCTAAAGATTACGTAATCTCCGTATGCATTATGCGAAACTTCGCTATGTCAATAGCCTTTCATTATGTTTTCTAGTTAATCTATACAAATTATATATCTAACCATAAATTACTAAAAACACAACTTGGATTTAGAGGAGAAGTCGATGTGCTAGTCGGGCTTGCCTGACTCAAAAATAGCCTTAACGCAGATACGGACTGCTAAAGTCCTTGATAATTGTACATATGAAGACTTGCTTTACATTTGCTAAATGATCCTTATCTTAATGATCATAATAATAATTAATAATATTTAAATTTAAAATATATTATATTTACATTAAATAAACATTAAAAGTATAAATTTTACCTTTTCGCTTAATATATGTAACAATTATAATACTTACCAACAGACCGAAGAAGAGGAGAAGCACCGCGCTGCACTGGACGACTGACCACCAAGAGATAAAGAATGCGACTGAAGCTGCGCTGCAGCAGGCTTGCCTTTATATAGGGTAGCGACAGCTCCACTCGAAGTCAAGCTCAACTCTTGAGCCTCTTTCTGAGTCAGTCTTCACACTCGATCATTAGCCGACCAATCAGAGCACTGCTGCTGCGGATGCTGCTGCAAGAAACAGCTCTTCAGATTTTCAGGGCAGCGAGACTACCACTCGAAATCGAGCTTAACTGTTAGGCCTCTCTCTGAGTTAGTGTAAGCAAAACTCTCTATCAGAGTATTTTCTGCTGCATACATATGCAAACTAACATCTCCTCTTCATAAACTTAACTCATTTTCAGCTCTTCTCCTTTCTGGTCTATTGATTATATTTGAAACCTCTAGCTCAAACGATGTACAAACCAGACCTTAAAAACGAATTGCAATTATCGCTGAATGCTGCTTCAGCTGGAACCCCGTTCATAATTCCAGATCTGCAGCTACGCTAATTAAGGCCC
Source organism: Drosophila meridionalis (assembly GCA_035045145.1). Taxonomy (NCBI): domain Eukaryota; kingdom Metazoa; phylum Arthropoda; class Insecta; order Diptera; family Drosophilidae; genus Drosophila; species Drosophila meridionalis. The sequence goes on along the minus strand of JAWNPG010000020.1, from coordinate 4,999,297 downwards.
CGTAATCGATTCGTTAGGGGTATTCCATAGCGAAAGAGAATTCGGTTTATTATATTATTCATTTCAGCTTCTCATCGGCAAGCAACATGTTGTCTCGCAAACTGCTCCTCCTGCTGCCACTGCTGCAGCTGGCAACGGCCACGTCATCTCACGACATGGTTCGGGTGCTGCAGGGCGAGGACAATCTGCTCATCGATCTGCGGAATTATGTTGCAGCTCTGGAGCGCAAGATGAGGACCATCCGACTGTAAGTGAAGGAGTTGAGAGTGGGAAAGGGATATAGTATATATATATATATAAAAATATATAAATATATATATCCATTAATATCTATTCCTCTAGAATCCTAGAGGACGGCCTGGTCAGGCAGCAGGAGTCGCAGGCTGATCCGACGACCTACGTGGCGAATCCTGTGGTCAGCCTGCCCTTGGTGCGACGCATGCACATGGATGCGGGCAAGATATTGGCATATCTGAAGCAGGATGCGGGCGCAGGTTGAGTAGTAGAGTAGAGGTAGAAGTCCATTCAACAGTTAATTGAGTTCTAACTCCCAGCAGATCTGCAGCAGATAGCGGACTATAGTCTGGAGATCATCACTGAAGCGGATCTGGCGGAGGCTGCCCAGCGCCTGCTCCAGCTGCAGCAGTTCCATGGGCTGAGTGAGCGTGATCTGGCCCGGGGTCAGCTGGGCATGAAGTGGGTCTCCATTCTATAGATCCCCAGCTGGATGCAGTTCATTGAATATCTCCCATCTCCATTGCAGCGCCACGTTGAGCTCGCCCGACTGTGTGGCCCTGGCGCAGCATCTGCTCGGAAGGGGCGAGGATGAGCAGGCCATGAAGTGGCTGGAGCTGGCGCTGGACCAGTATGAAGGCACGCCGGAGCGCGTCTACGAGCTGCTGCAGATCGACCGCGGCAACATCTCACGTCAAGTCATCGAATTTCACGCTGCGCGGGGTTAGTGGAATGAATAAACTGTGAATCCGACTCGACTTGGGTGCGAACTGATTGCTTTGCTTGCAGAGAATTGGCTGGGCGTCCGCGCAGTGCTTGAGCAGGTGCTAGAGTTCACTCGGGACAAAGAGCGCGTTTTGCCTCTGCTGAAGATCGTGGACCAGCAGCACATGCTCCTCCAGATCTGTCGGGGCCAGGGCCAGGCGCTGGTGAGCGACTCCCTGCGCTGTCGCTACAAGGCGGAGAGCGCGCCGTTTCTCCGGCTCGCTCCGCTCAAATTCGAGCAGCTGAGCATCGATCCCTACGTGGAGCTCTGCCACGAGGCAGTCCATGCCCACGAGCAGGAGTTCATCATCCGGCAGAGCAGACCCAACCTGAAGCGTGCACTGGTGGGTGGTGGCAGCGTGAACGAGAAGAGGTTCGCCATGGATGCGGGACTCAAGTTGAGGGCCACGCCCCAAGCCCTCGCTCTGCACCAGCGCCTGGCGGACATGTCCGGCTTTGATCTGAGCAACAGCGAAAACCTGGCGGTGATCAACTATGGGATCGGGGGACACTACTCCATGCACTTGGACTGCTGGGTAAAGGAAAAGAATGTAAGTGCTAAGAGAGAGAGAGAGAGAGGGAGAGAGAGAGAGAGAGAGAGAGAAAGAGAAATAGAGTGAAAGAGAGAGAGAGAGAGAGAGAAAAGGAGAGAGAGAGAGACAGAGAGAGAGGGAGAGAGAGAGAGAGATAGAGATAGAGTGTAGGAGTATTGAATGATTAAATGATTGATTGAAGAACTCATAGACTATGAAAATGAATTTATTAATATTTAAGTCTTATCCTGTATAACTTCAATTCGCTGACTAATAATTGACTCACAGATTGAATGTATGATAAACTATATATATAATTTCTAGCAGTCTTATCGATTGATGATTGACTGATTGACAGACTGATAAACACTCTGACTAACTGACATATTCAGTGACAAAGCCACAAGCTTACAGACTGATTGACTATCGAGATTGACTGAATGATTGATAGTTAGGAAGACTGTGTGATTGACAGACTGATTGATACCTTGATGTACTGACTTACTGAGTATTGATTAGTCGACTGATTGACAAAGTCAACTAACCTCATTGAATAGCTAACTGATTACTGATTGACTGCCTGATTTATGGGCAGTGTGGTTTACTTACTGATTTACTGAATAATTGAGTGAATGATTGATTAGCTGATTGATCGACTGATTGAGTGAAGAAATTGACAGAATGAATTGATTGTTTATCTGAGTAATTGAGTTACTGACATACTTATAAATATAGATTGACCGATTTATTCACAAATTAATTGATTGACTGAATTGATAGATTGACTGAGTCATTGAGTTACTGACATACTTATCAGTACAAATTTACTGACTGATTGACTGATTTACTGTTGATTGCCTGACTGATTGACTGATTTACTGGGTAGTTGACTGGCTGGCAGACTGACATATGATTGATTTGACGGACTGATTGACTGGTTAATTGACTGACTTATTGATAGAGCGACTGATTGTCGAATTGATTAATGGAGTAATTTGTTGATTGACTGAGTAGTTCACCTGGCAGATTTATCAATACAGAATGACTGGCTAACTAGTGATTGACTAATTAATTAATTGATTGACTGAGCATCTGATTGACTACAAGACTGACTTATATCAATATGAATGGACGAGTTTAATTGACGAGTTGATTGATCGACCTACTGAAACGTTGAATGACTAACAGTCTGATCAATATAGATTGATTAAGTGAATGATTGACTGACTGACTGATACCTTAATTGCATGATAATTCTCTAGATTGACGAATTAATTGACTCGTTGATTGGCTAGTTGATTGATTGAGTTATGTAGGGACTGATTGACTAGAATCGACTGGTTCAGTGAATAATGAAAATGATTGATTGAGCTACTTAGTGCCAGATTAAATAACTAAGATTGATTACTCATAGACAGTCTTATTGATAAATCGACTGACTGACAATTGAATGATTTGATCGACATCGATTGATAAAACGAGATTGACTGACTGGAGAACAACACAGCCTGATTTGATCTACTGATAAAAAAAATTGACTTATGCTCAATCAAATAATTTAAAATTAATTAATTAATTTTTTTCTTTATCACATTTTCCAATTCAATTTTAATTCGCTAAAAGAGCTCAGGCTCACTTCCACATTAACTGCACCTTTATCCTCTGATAAGGGATAAGCATTCACTTTGTAAGCTTTTATTGTAAGTTTTCACCAGGAAATATTTAATCACCAACTTTTCAGAGCCCCATCATTGGGCACTCTGACAGCCGCTTATGAATGCCCCGTGCTTAAGTATGTAAATGCTTCTTTTTTTTGGCAGGCAGCCTATAAGGCTTACAACATCAGTAATCGCATTGCTACCATTTTGCTGTACGTAAGTAGACGGCTTAAATCGCATATTGCACGGCAGCTCCTTCCTCACGCTTTTTCTTCTCATCCTCCTCTCATCCTCCTCTGTTCCGTGCAGCTGAGCGAAGTGCAACTTGGCGGCATCACAGCCTTTCCCGCCCTGGGCCTGGGCGTGCAGCCAAGCAAGGGCTCGGCCCTGATCTGGCATAATATGGACAATGAGGCGGAGTGCGATATCCGAACGGTGCACGCCGCCTGCCCCACTCTGCTGGGCAATCGCTGGGGTAAGCTAATTAATCGAATGCGCGTATTTCCCCCATGCGAGGTCCGTTCTAAAACTAACCGAACCAGCACTGGCGACACATCAACTCAAGTCTGGCAATCTTTTATTTGCCAACTTGTAGCTGGACATTGGTTACCCCCCACCCTAGCAGCGTCCAATCGCTTCAATTTCCTGTTTATAATGAGAACTGTCTACGCGCTCAAAAAGAGATGTTTGCCATAGATTCTATTACTCAACCATTTTATTTAGTTTTGTCGATGGCGAATCAATTCCAATTTTAATTCCTCTTTCGTATACTCGTTCACAAAGTGAAAAGGGTATATTGGTTGTGTGGAATGTCTGTCTTGTCGCTCGTTCCTCTTGCTTTGATTCCGTCTTGTCGTCCCTACGTCTTGTTCTTCCGTCTTTCTGTCGTCCGGACATCCGTCAGTCTGTTTGAATGAAAACCAATTCGCCGCTATTCAAGTTGGAGACTTGGAATTTGAACCCCTTACTTGTTGATATCGTTTTTAGAATACATCCAAAGCAAAATACGAGGGGAATCATGAAATGCTATTTCTTTTTTAAATATAAATAAGGATGCTTGAGCTTTGCTATATGAGTTTTGTATACAAATTTGGTTCCGGACCTCAAATACGAATGTAGAGAAGATGCGGTGAATTGGGGATAACTATTATGCATGAACTATGATGTAAATTATTTTATCTCCTTCTCAGTTTCAGAGCTGGAACAGCTAAGTTTAGCCAAGCTTCAAAAATCTATATTGGTATAATAGTTATTGAATACAAATTCGGTTCCAAATCTCAAATAAGAATGAAGAAATGATGCGGCGAATTGGGAATGACTATAAAGCTTTAACTATATATTGTAGATATAAGTTATAAAGATAAAATATCTCAGTTCTAAAGCTGAAACAGTTAAGTTTAGTCAATCTTCTATATGAGTTTTAGAATACAAGTTCGGTTCCGAATTTCAAACATGCGGGAATAAATATATGTCATTAACTTATATAAGTATATAAACATAAATAATATAGATAGATACCTCAGTTCCAGAGCTGGAACCGTACAACCAACCAACCAATCTTCAAAATAATATATCTGAATATATAAATTAAGATATGACTAAGCCTTTTAGAGTTCCAATTCTGATCCAAATCTCAAATTAGAATCAAGCATTAACTGTATAGATATAAATTATACAATGCTAAGTTTAAATAGATCTATATCTCTTGAGTTCCTTCACAGATGGTCTATCTATTAAGCTAAACAAAGTTTTGCAATTTAGCAGCTCTAAGACCGTCAATTAGCTCACAATACTCCGGCTGCCATTCTCCCCTAGGATTATCCCCTAAAATTGGCAATTCCTTCATACTCACCTCGTCCACAACGCATCGAGTCAGCTTCGATCATTGTTGGAATGAAAAAGACTTTGACATGAAAGCATTCACATGCAGGTGTGCCCATGGCTGGTCGGTTACCTTTGGAAAAACCTACGTACATCCGTTAGCTTTTATCTCTGGCACTCACATCTAGTACTTTTCTTCTGTTCCCTGTGCAGTGGCCACCCAGTGGGTCGATGTGAACGGGCAATGGCGCACAAAGCGCTGCCTGCGAGGCCCGGCTAATGGAGGAAAGGAAAAAGCGTCGGCTTAAGTTTTGGGATAATTTATTCAATAATTTTCCATTAATTACATTTATGCACTATTTTATAGTATTCGTGTGTCTTCATATGCAATGTGGCATTATGCGACTTATTTACTTATTTTTTTTTTTTTTTGGCTTCAATTTCCATTCGCCATTTTCATTTTCATTTTCATTTCTTTTTTTTTTTTTTCATTTGAATATTTCTGAGGGGAGAGGACTTTGAACAACAATTCTCGTGATACGTATTTAAATGATATTTGCGGGGTGGAGGAACTCGGTGCCCACAGCGCTTTCGTAATATGTTTAGCAGTTCGTAGCATATATGAAAATTTGTAAAGAAAGAGGGAAAAACAACACGAAAGAATGGAAAAAATTGAAAGCTTTAATAAAAACAAACAACACAACGGTCGGGGTTGGGGGCGTTGGTTGGGGGTTGGGGATTGCTGGCTGGGGCTTGGGGCTTGGGGCTTGAGCGGGAGCGTAAGCGAAGGGCGGGGGAATCGGCTCAAGGGCTGGGTAACACCTGTAGGAATACTTGATTGCCGGCTCTCGCTCAGTGTTGATATCACGCGCTCCAAGCGCACAGCAGCAGCAGCAGCGGCAGCGGCAACGGCAGCGGCATCATCAGCCACGACGTCTGCCAGAAGGCGGTGGCCACGCTCCGTGACTCGTCATCCAGGCCTGCCGGCGGAAATGAGAAGTCGGAAATCGGCGTCAGTAATTGGCTTGAGAATTGAAAAAAAAAAGAGAACTGTTCAAGCTTACCGCCTATGAAATTGAGACTCTCATCGTTGCTGGCCGAGGCGCCCGGATGTAGCTTGATTTCTGAAACAATCGCAAGGTCAAAGGTTAGCCAATTCGCATGGGGCATTGCAGGCCGATAACGCATACGCACCGTACAGCCGCAGCGTGCCCTCGGCACGGCCCAGCGAGTTTGTGCTGACGCAGTGATAGGTGCCCACGTCGGAGGCGGAGAAGGAACGCACCACCAGCAGCATGACGCCGCGATAGCCATCGCGTTTTTCCGTGATGCCATATTTGGGCCTAGATAGCAATTCGAGAGATTGTTTGACTCTGACTCGGCTAACAGAAACATCCGCCAATTGGCTTAGCCACTCACCCATCCAAGAGCATTTCGGGCCCGGGCGAGCCGGACTCCAGGCTGGACGTCGAGATGCTGGTGAACCCGTTCGAAGTGCGAGCGCCCTTCAGCCAGTAGGAGACGGGCGACGGCGATGCCTCCACCTGACACTCGAGCTGCACGTCGGAGCCGAGTGGGGTGCCCAGCAGCTGGCTGGGTGCACGCACCATGGGCGCAACTGGGAATGACAGATGCGGCATTTGAGCATTTGAGGGGCTGATCCCACAGACATGGACATATGCAGATACTCACACTGCACGCTCAGGGAGACGCGCTTGCTGACCGCCGGCGGCACATCATTGGAGGCGATGCAGAGGTATGCGCCCATCTGACGGCGCTCCAGGCGCATCAGCCTCAGCGAGGAGCCGTTGTAGGTTTCCACTGTGCGCGAGCATTGCGATTGTGATGGGGCTTAAGCTTGCGAGGGATATACTATGTTCATGCAGGACTCACCTTTCATCAGCTCGCGGCTGCCCGGCTTACGGATGAGTATCATGTCGCCGTCCTCACGCCGCCATGTGACGCGCGGCTGCGGATTGCCCGTGGCCCTGCACGTCAGCGTCGCGTCCTCGCCCTCCTGCACGGCCAGATCCGCCGAGGAGTCTTCATTGCTGATGTCCGGAGGTACTGCGAGCAATCAACATTAAAGTAGCAAAACTTATTTCAATTCAAGAGCAACACTCGAGTAAGCACCTTGCACGTCGATGCAACCCACTTGCTTCTTCATCGGGCTCGTGTTGATCTGGCACATGTAACAGCCGCGGTCGGTCTCCCTTAGCTTGCTGATCTTCAGTTTCCAGCTAGTGTTGAATATAGAGAAGGAGCGTGAGGGCATGTGCAGAAATGAAAGATGATGTATATAAAGATATTATCAAATATAATATATAAAATAAAATAATATATAATATAATATAATAATATAAAATATGAATATGATAAGATATAAATAAAATAAAATAATGCGAAAGTGAACCCTGAACATCTTCCGATCATCGTGTTTCAGGCTGTTTGCCAAATTTAATTTAAAATTTAGGGCTGATATCCAAAATATAACAATAATCATAATTATAACCATTTCACTTGAATCTATATTAAAAAGTTCAAGTCTCTCGCTCTTATAGTTTCTGAGATTGACGCGTTCAAGCAGACGGATGGACTGGCAGATGGATGGACAGATAGACAGACAGGCAGACGGACACTGCTAATTGCCTTGATCATGAATAGATGAATATTTATATATATATATATTCGCGCTGGGGTCTGCCACGCCTCCTGCTCGCTTTCTGTCTGCGTCCTTCTGCCTGTTACACACATTTAACTGATTTCCCATTTTCAATAGGTTTAGGGTTTTTATACCCTGTTCAGCAGTTGAAAATGGACGGACTAATCAGCTCAGATAATATTGAATATCGAAATTGATAATAAATAATTGGAATATCAACTACTGTATATCCTTCACTTACGTGTGCAAATCCTGATGCATTACGCTGATCCGAGCATTGTGGGTCACGACGCGTCCTTGAAGGGCCAGCACTGTTTGATCGGATGCACGCAGCCAGCCGACCTGAGAAAACACGATCAACGCCAATTAGAAGCTGAGCACCTGGCTAAGCCGCACAGTTGACCTACTTTATTCTTGCCCAGATTGCGCACGGTGCAGGCTAGAACGGCCTCACGGCCTGCCGGATACGTGACATTGTTGATGAAGCCAATAAACTCCGGATCGGGATCCAGCTGTGAGTTCAACTCTGTGCACAGCACGTGGCATTAAATTGAATTAGAATTTGATGCTGGGGCCAATGGGCCAATTGAATGCCCCCACTCTCTACTTACCATGATGCTGACTCTGTGGATTGCCATTGGCGCATTTGGCGGCCATTATCAAAATGACAAAGAGCAGGCCTAAATGGCTCTTCATTTTGTTGCCGTTGCTGTTGTTGCTCCTCTTGTTGTTGTTGTTGTTGCTGCTGCGGCTTGTTTTTGCGCTCTGCAGCTGACGTTTGTTATTTGCAGCAGCTGTTGCTCGATTCGCTGTTGCCGCTCCTGTTCCCGTTCCCGTTCCCGTTTCCGTTCCTGTTCCTGTTGTTGCTGCTTTTGTTATTTTATGGGTATTTTTTGTAGCGAACGCCACAAATTCTATTTGCATTTGAATTTCTATTTCTATTGCTATTTGCCGCATGCGTTGTTTGTGCAAATTGCGCAAGGGGCTTTGATTTCACTGCATCTGCATCATTCCCAAGTGCTGTTGACATCTGCAAGCAAATGGGAACAAAAAAAGAACCAAAATAGCATCAGCATAAAACACCCAAAACAAAACATCAAAAATTTCTAACCAAAATTTATTTCACAAAACAACAACTGCAATTGAGTTTAGTTTAAGTGCTGCAGCAGCAGCAGCAGGAGCAGCAGCAACAACAAAGCTGCAACAATAGCAATCAAGGGCTGAACTGGGGCTGGGTTGTTTGTGGAGCTCACTGGGGCGTGTTAGGGGCTGTGGCGCTGTTAACTTGATTATGTGCGGCGCACAGTTTAACAATGTTACGTTGCCTGCTTTTAGGCGCGGCCAATATGGCCCACAGTCCGGCTGTTGGCCCGGGCTGGCTGGCTGGCTAGCTGGCTGGCGCTGCTATCTTCTTTAGCCGCTGCTCAAAGTGAACGCAAATGCAATTTTCAACACAAACACAAATTTATGGCATGGCCAGCGTGCCACGCCCATGACACGCCTCATCCGCCCAGCAATAAAAAGCTCTGGCGACGAGCGCAAAAATAAAATATAACAGGCGCAAAATAGGAGCACGAGTTGCGAGCGTTGGCAAAAGCCAAAGGTGCAAAATATGAATGTAAATATTAAAAAAGTTTCAAGACGCAAAAACTAACGAGATGTTCGTTCATTTGCCCAGCTTCCATCAGGCCACCACCGGGCACCACCAAGCACCACCAGGCACCACCGGGGAACAGCAGCCAGCGCACTGCTGCACTTTGGTGCATCTGTAATTTAATTTCTGTGTGAAATTGAGCGCTGGGCTAATACTGAATTTGCACTAAACCAGTTAGCAAGCCCGGCCGAAGCCGAAGTGCATTGAAGTCGGTTGCCGCTCCGGGGCGGGGCGGGGCCAAGGGCGGCCGCCTGGCAAACTTTTGACACGAGGTGTCAATGCGATGCCACGGGGCTAAAATGCGCGAAATGCCGTCGGTGGATGCGATGCCAAGGAAGGCAACTTTCTAGCGGCGGAAATGCGATTTGCTTATTGAATTACCTTTTGACTGCACAGAGTAGCGACAGTGCAGCTGTCACGACCAGCACCGGCTCCAGCGCCAGCCCCAGGACCAGCACCAAAGCACCGTTGGAGCACACCGCGATTGATTAAATAATATTGTTCGCCTACTCGCATAATTGAATTGCTGAACAAAGCACTGTCGAGCTTTGCGATCAATAGAAACAGCTATTTTTAAACAGCTGACCGACAGAGGACAGAGTACCGCATTGGAAAACAACCGAGAAAACTTTTATTCAAATCTCTATTTATCGATCAAAATTTGCATTTGCATGACTGAGGAAGAAGAAGAAGAAGTTGGAGTACACTCGATGACAGCTGTAGAGCTGTACAGCTAAAAGCTGATTTCAACTCTGCTGTGAGCTTATATTTTATTTACTTCGAATCTAGAACTGTCATCGAAATTAATTTTTTTTCGGATTTGTGTTAAAAACTCCTCTATTTGAGGCAAATTTTTTTTTTTTCATTCGATAGCTTTAAAATTTGAGATATGTCAATAACAAATTCAGACTTAAACAAGAAAAATCTTATAGTTAAGGAGTGACGTGTTGCTTTAGATCTACCAAGTTTTATCTTAGATCAAATTCTTAATCAATTTTATAAAGCATACAGTCTAAATCTCTCTCTCTCTCTCTCTCTCTCTCTCCCTCCCTCTATCTCTCTGAATTATCTTTTGAATGTGCTGCATATGTACTTAACTATAGTACACATTAACGAACTTAAAAACTGACGTGATGTTTGCCCTCTGAGCTGCTTTTTAAACGCTCACAAATGAAAAATGTACTTAAGGTACATAAATAAATGTATAGTGCAGAAAAAATGCATATGGGTAAATATTTATGGCTAATTCTGGTAAGGCTTCGCGCTGCTGTCTATAGAGTGCTTAAGTGCATAAGCACATAACTATGTTCGAACAATAAAGCAAAATAAAATGTTGCCTGCAGGCTGCAGCTCGTCCACAAAACTTTTATAGTGCTGCACATACATATGTATACAGATACATATAAATGTGTCTGTGTGTATGTGATTGTATGCATGTGAGAAGGAACATTTAATTTTTAATTGTGGCACATAGTCCGAGGCAATGCCATTTATGAGCGAGCTAAATTTTTGTGAAAATGCGAGTGGAATTAAAACTTGAAATGAAATTTCAACTCATCAACTTTAACAATTGTGTTTGTTTCTATAGCTATTTCGTCGCTTTTCGCCGCTGTCAGGAAAAACAAATTTGCATCCGCACTCAAGAAAGGGAATATTTAAGAATGGGCCCCGAAAAATGTGCCACAGCGCGAACATAAATAAATTTGCCGTGTAAACAGAAAATACGGCGTAAGAAAAAACCCAAAAAAAAGAGTGCGGCAAACAAATGAAAAGTAGAAAGTAGAAACTGCAAATCAGCGCAGTTGCAGCTGCAAGGTACGCCAAGAGAAAGACAGAGGCATAGAGAGAATGATAGAGAGAGAGAGAGAGATAGTGAGAGAGGTGAAGTGTAGGTGAGACAGCGTCAGAGTGAGCAAGCGATGTAGCAAAGTGGCAGCTGAGCCGCTGGTAACAAAAAGAGCAAAGGCGAACTAGCACAGCGCCAAATCCTTTTGAAGTCGCGCAGCTGGCAAGAACAACAGCAAACTGAGCAACGAAAACAGCAACAACAAAGTGGGCGTGGCGAGGGCAAGCACTTGAGCGACAAGCGTCAGCAGGACTTGTTCGCTGACAGCTGAGCCGGGTCCTGGAAAATGTCTTAAATGCCTATGCCGTGCGCCATGAGACTCGCATAGAGAGGCGGGTCAGTTACGTTGCCAGCTAACGGTAAACGGTAAAAGGCAAACGGTAAACTGTAAATGACCGACGCTCCTAAGCGACAAAGCGATTTGACTTAAAAGTGCTGAGCTCTGGCGCGAACGCCGACGGCAGCGTCAACTGAACTGAGCTGCTGTCACAGCGGCAGCAGCAATGCCAGCAAATAAGCAGCGGTCCAGGCCTTAAAGGATCAGGCTTAAGCTCATTTATTTAAATTAAAACAAACACTGCAGGGCCAAAAAGCCAAAGTCAAGTGGCGCAAGGGGGAGATCTCACAGCACAGCTCCACAAAGTCACGACTCAGTGCATGCAACTACACACATTGTGCGCTCGACTCTACAGCTGTGTGTGTGTGTGAGTGTGTGTGGGAGTGTGTCTGTGAGTGTGTGGTTATGCGTATGAGTTTATGCCTGCAAGGCATCACAGCAGCGAGCCCTCGTGTGTGTGGGCATCTCTCTCTCTGCATGTGTGTGTATGTGTGTGTGTGACTGGCATAGAACTTTGGTAACATTTCCGATTGCTAACGCTGGCTTTAGTCGCGATTCTGGCATTGTCCTTTGTCCTTTGGCTGTCAGCCCAGCCGTCTGACCGCCCACCCGCCTGCCTGACTGTCATTTGTCCAGTACACAAACAGGGCAAATTGTTTGCAATAATGCGCGTGCCAAGTGGGTGGCCTGCTCCGCCCATTAGCCAACGCCCCCAGCCGCGCCCATTAACACATTCAACGGCATTGAGATGACAACGGACGCAGGCTGCAGGTATTCCACCTGCCATTCCCCGAACGTTGCGCTGGCCATTGGTGATAATGAATTTCGCTGGCAATTGCATGGCGACAACAACAGCAACAACCGCAACAACACAAACAACACTAACGACACTAACAACAACAACAACAACAACAATAGCAACAGCACTGACAAGTGCGATAAATAACGAAGCAAAGTTTAAGCAGAAAATCACAAAATGAAAATGTTAATTGTTTGGCTCACTTTTTTTATTGCTTTGTTTGCGCCTTATACCCTGGCAAAAGTCATTTAGAGAGTATATACACTTTGTGAGAGAAAATGTGACATATTGTTAAATACAAATTGAGTATAAAGTTTCTTATTAAAAATAAATTTATATATAGAGTCGAAATATATTTTTTACAGAATTACGAAATTATTCAAAATTAGATAAAATAGTTAGATTGACTTATCTATTTATATATCTGCATAATATGACCAAGGAAACTCTCTTTGTACTGATTTCTAAAAATCGGAAATATTTTTTATTTAATGCCCAATTTTTATAAATGTCTAGAATTGGAATTTAAAAAAAAAATATTTTTTTTCTTTTAATATTTATATAAATATATAATGTTAAAAAAATTTATAAATTATAAAATATAAGTTTGTTAAAAATGTAATTTAAAATTATACATTTTTTCTTCCTGAATTTTTGATAAAAATAATTTCATTTTAACAATACTCTTATTTAATGAAATTTTAAACAATTATTTTTTAATTTTAAAAACTTGTTTTTTTTTTTGAAGTTCTGTTAAACAATTAAAAAACTGATTTGTTTTTGAACAACTTTATTTAGTGAAAACGGAAAATGAAGGTATTTCTGGACGTTGCCTCGCAGGGTATCGATTCATCGCACACTTTATACTACTTTTGTTTATTTTTTGCTGTATTTTTTTTTTTTCATGCAGAAAAGTTTTGCAGGATTGCTCAATGAGATTTTTTATTGCAGTCGGCGAAAGTTTTTATGTGGCGCCATTAGTAGCCAATTATTGGCGACTTTTTACGCCCGAACGCTCGAAGCTTAGAGTTCTCGCTGACAGAGTGGACTTACAGCATGGCAGGCTGGCGGCTGGCAGGCTAGGCTGGCTGCTTGGCAGGCTGGCTCTTTGGCAGTCTGGCAGCTGGGAAGCCAATTTATATTCGCTGTCAGCGGCTGCAAACTATTTGACTGTCTGCATTAAAAAGTTCAATAATTAGCTACTAATAACTCAATTTGCGATGCGACCGAGGAGGGAGCTGCTAATTAAAACCGCTGTCAGAGCACGGAATGTCGCTTAATTCAGTTCAGAAGAGTGCGACGTTGCATTTTAGCTAAATTAAACATTGGCGCCTCAGTTTTAATTGATTGTGAACAAACTGAAAAGCAGACGCGGCTGATAGAGCGCTGCACTGGATGAGAGACTGAGTGAGGGAAAGTTGTAAATAAACAATTTAACTAAATGCGCCGCAAAGTAGGCAAAGCTGTCGCTGTCGCTGTTGCTGTTGCTGTTGCTGCTGCCACAAAAGCCTTGAGCATTAGACGTGGCATAGAAATGATGCTTTCAAAGTGTAAATGTAAACACAGCTCTGGAACAAAAGGCCGGCAAGGAGTCGAGCACGAACAATGCGTAGAGCCAAATGAATAGCAATGCGAATGAGTGTGAGTACTGGAAATGGGTGTGGGTCCATGGAAGATGCTGGTGAGGCTGTAGGCTGTTAGCTAGCGGCGGCTGCTCGCTGCTCGCTGCTCGCTTCTCACAACTGAATGAATGAATAGCAATGGCTATGATTGTAGGTTTGTTTTTCACGGCTGCCGGCGTCGACTGCCCCTGGCCCCTGCCCCGGGCAGCAGCAAAAATAACAATGGGAGCGGCACACACACAGTGTGCTGGCACAATTGTGATAATTGCCGTTGTCTCACACCTTTTGCCAGCAGCAGCGGGTCGTGAAATGATGACAAGCAAAAGCTCTTCCGCTGCCTGTTTGTCTGCCACTCGTAGGCATTGCAAATAAACGTGTGCCCCGCTGCACCCCGCTATTTATTTTATAATTTCATTGTTTACATTTATGTTTTAGCATCCACACACACACACACACACACACACTCATACACACGCACACATACAGGCCTTGGCATCATGTGAGTGCCACGTCTATGCATGCGGCGCAAGTTTCTCAGGCTGCTCGCTGCTTGTCGCATTTTCTCTCTAGTCGAATTTTCTTTCGTTTTGGCGCTTTCTCAACTTTTTTCGCGCACAATTTGCATGCGAATTTGCCGCTGTCTGTTCGCCCCAAAACTTTGCCCCGTCTGTCGGTGCGGCTCGTCCTGCACATCTGTCTGTCCCAGCCGGTCGTCCGACCATTTGCTGTCCTCCGGCTCCATGCGCGTGCCTTTTACTGCACGACTGCCACTTGGCAGTTGGCTGTCGCCCCTCGACCCGCTCGACTGCCAGCCCCCACATCCACATCCACAGCCCCATCCAGTGTCAGCTGTAGCCCCAAACTCTGCACGGCCTGCCTGGTCTCGTGCAGTTTTTCTTTCATTTTTTATGCGCCGTTAACAACTTTTGCTCGGTTTACTTTTTCCGTGTCGAGCGGCGACGCCGGCGCTGCTTCTTTCAAACTTTAATTGTTGTTGCATGTCCTTTAGCGCACTCCTCGACGGCGTCGCCTTCGTCGTTGTCGTCGTCAGCTCCCCTTCTACTCTCTCTCCCTCTCGCGTGCATTCCCCCCATCATCATCATCGGTGTTCTCATAGCTGTTACTTTTGTTGTTGTTCATGTTGTTGTTTTTCTGGCGTAAATTGTACGCCTCACGTTTTTACGCCTGCAGCCAAAGGACACCCATCTGCATATGTGTGAAAGTGTGCGTGTGTGTGTGCGTGTGCCTCACTGTAAGTGTGCACGTGTGTATGACTGTGGCGACGGAAGTGTGAAACTGAAATTGAGCAACTAAAGGACGAAAAGACTCTGCAGGTTGCCTACTTGCCACAGCTTAACATTGGTTTTAATACTTCGAAATTAAGTTGAAAATATTTATCAATTAATGAAATATAAACAAATAAAGCAAATTAAGAAATCTATTATTAATATTTATTAAATAAAGTATTTTATTATTAATATTTATTCAATTAAATATTAATTATACATTTTAAATATTTGTTAAAAAGAAAAAAAAAATAATAAAAAAATAATACTTAATAAATAATTTCTCAACTCTTATAAATGTTTTTTTTTTTTTTCAAAGAATTTTAATATATGAAATAAATGGAAATATATATATATATATTTTTTGGAAATTAATAAGTATTTAATAAATATATACTATTTATTTTTATTATATACTATTTATCAATGTACACAATAGCTTGAAGACTTTTAAAAAATAATTTAATATATTATATAAAACAAAACCATAATGCAAGACTTTTATTTCCCATTGGTTAAGTGTTTAATTATACAATATATAGAACAGCCACGCACTAAAAATATATGTTGTAGATTGCGAGAAAATTCTATATCAATAATTCAATGAATTCACTTTAATCTATATAAATGATATATTTTTTATTTTTTACGCCTTACTTAGAAGTCTATAGTCTAAAGTTTCCGAACTCCACAACTTTTTTTCTAGATGATATCTATTTCATTTAAATTTTTTCGTGAGCTATCATTAAAAAAAATTAAATTTAAAATATTTAAATATAATTTAAAGAAAGTTCTACAACAAAAGTAAAATGATATTTTTAAGGCAAATATAATATGTATAAAATATATACAGAGATTCGCACTTGGACTAAAACAATATAGAGTACTATAATATACTTTCATCTCAAATATGCAGAATTAATTAATTCATAACCGTTTCGCATGCGTTGGCGCACTGTGCGTGGTCTGTGCGTTTGTGTTCATTGCCAACGTCTGTTACTGTTAAATGTGCGTGCGTGTAAGTATCTGTGCGAATGTGCGAGAGCTGTGTGTGTGTGTGTGTGTGTGTTTGTGTGTGCATGTGCTCGACTTTATTTGGTTTTGCGTAGCACTTGGCATTTATTTGCCCACACCGGGACATGAGGCTGCCGTCGCTCTGCCCCGCTCCCAGCAGAAGTAGCAAAAAACTTCGTTTGTCGTTTTTTTTTTTTTTTGCTTTTTTTTCGAGAAAAAAGTTGGTTTCGAAATAGCTTTAGGGAGTTTGTAAAACGCATTGTGCTGAACGCTTTTAGCAATAGCCCCATTGAACTGGGCACGCGTGTTTGTGCTGTCTTCGTCTATATATATATTTTTTTTTTCTTATATATATATATACACACATATATCTATACAGCTAGGCGAGCTGGAGTAGGTCGCTGCGATTAGATAACCCATATGGCTGGATAAAAGGCTCCATTTGTTTGACATGAGTTATCTAATAGTCGTGATTGCTCAATCAATTCGCAAATATCATTATAATTGAAAGCCACTCGTTGAGGACGATTGAGATGGGAGTGTATCCATTAGATGCTGCAGCAGCTGACACACTTGAGGAATTATGACAAGTTGTCAATGAACTCTCTGGCTCGCTGGCACTCTGGCTTTCAATTGAAGCACAGCCGGCTGCCGGTGCGGGCTCAAAGGAAAGCTGCTTTGTGCTGGAGCCAGATTGTTTGTGGCTTTAATGGTTGAAAAATTCTTAACAACTGCTGGATTGTAATTGCCGCTGCTTGCTGCATTCGTTACCATAATTGCTGTTGGCTTAATTTCAACTGCCGACTTCCGGACCGGCAACTTCAACTGGCTCGGCTTCAACTGCTTCTGCTTCTGTTTCTGTAGGTTGGCAGCTTCAGACGGCGACAACGACGAGAACAACAGCAAAACCCATTTGACTTACAATCTTGTGAATGTTACATGTGTGTGTGTGTGTGTGTATATGTGTGTGGTTTGCTCATTTGGATGCCTTTCTTGGACAGCAGCCGTTCTCTGGCTCCTTGGCTGCAAATGAACTTGCTTCAACTGCGCTTGCTTCTGTTATTTTTATTGTTGGCTTCTGGTCGACTACGAGTGTGGGCCTTGTCGTTTGGTGCCATTGAGTGCTCCATGTGCTGCACACTGCCTTCAGCTTCATGTGTGGTTCTGGCTGACTTGCTTCCACCCCCCTTCCCCTCTCCCCCTCTGTTCGTCGTTGTCTTAAAACTGCGGGCCTCGTCGTCCAGCTGCATCTTGCTGCACCTTGCATTCACATTCAACGCTCATCAACGCCACATTTACTTGCCTCGCTCCCCACCCGCTGCTGTCGGCAGTCCTTGGTCGTTGGTCCCTGGTCCTTGGTCCTTGGTCCTTGTCCATTACCGTGTCTCTCTATCCGCAAGCATTTCAGCTGCACATTTGCCTGCTCGCTTGAGCAGCAATTCAACTGTGCATTGGTCACAGCCAGCGAGCGCCGCTGGCGCCACCCTCTTTCTCATATTACCATAGCTCACCTCAATCCCCCACAGCTCCACTGCGTCCGCCTTCTGCATCCTTTTTGCATAAATGACTGCGCCTGTATATTTGGCATGACTCTTGAATTAATTTTGCAACATTTTAAATTGAGCGCAATTAATTGCAAAAATGTTTTATTTTTACCCACTTGCGCTCGTTTTACCACTCACGAACACCCACACATTGAGTGTGTGTGTGTGTGTGTGTGTGTATGTTTGGGGTTTTTGAATGGGCTGCTGTGCATTTTGTGTAGTCGCAGTCGCTGCTGTTGTTGATGTTGTTGCTTTTTGTGTGCAAGTGCGAACACGCGCATTCAAGCATATGGACGACGGCCCGGCTGAACACTATATGCATGCATACATTCACACTCACACACACACACACATATATATACAAATAAATTTACATGTGTGCGACGCTGCTTTTTGTGCCCCCATCGTTTGGACGTGTTGGCTTTTTGCATTTCTTTTCTCTTTTATGCATTGCTTTTATCGCGCTTTCCATGCGTCTCGCATACATTCACGTTCACTTACACCCCACCCTCTTACCCACACACACACACACGCTCACTCACTCACTTGCAGTACGCATAGCCTAAAAGTATGCAGCATGCATTGAAAGCCTTTTTACATGACACTCTCCCTCACTCAGCTGCTGGGCTCGTTCTTTTTTTTTTGTGCCCAGTGCATGTCGCCATTTCTGTTATTGTTTTTGTTGTTCAGTTGTTGTATTGTTGTTGTTGTTTGCGATGCTGCTGCTATTGCTGTTAATTTTTGGGACGCTTCTGTTGCATTTTTGCCATTTTGTTGCCTAGCGCATTTCATTTTGGTCTCACTTTACATCCGCCTCTGCCCCACTCTGCCGCACTCGGTCTCGCTCGCTCCGTTAGTGTGTGCGCTGGCGTACAGTGTCGCTTATTTATATCCAATTGTTCATTTGTCTTTGGTTTATGTTACGCATACGTCATGTTTGCCCATATTTTATATTTTTACATATATATATATATATATATATACATATATACACATGCATTATAGTTGCACGCTTCGCTTCAGCAACAACCGAATGCGAGTCTGTGTGCGCTCGTATATCTGGGCCTTACAATCAGAGTGGTGGACCACAAATGTAAAATATTTTTCGTTATATTTATGCGTGTTTTCAGTTTTCCTTTATAAATTAAATGTGTCAGCCTTTTGCAAGGAATTCCATATCGTTCATGCTGTGCATTGGAAATGCATTTCGGCTCTCGCCAGGCTCGCAAATATAAGCAAATGGATTAAAACTTTTGTACACGCAATTATTGCGTGTTTTTATGTGTTACACAAATAGCACAGTCGCACATTCCTGTCATTAAAATATTGTTCAAACCCTTTTGACAATTATTTATAGTTATCTCTTAATAACCAATAAATTAGTTAATTAAACCCTTGACAGAAAGTGAACTAACAAATGCTTGTGGCAAAGATGAATGAAGAATTAAATTGGTTTATATACATAAATTTATATATATATGTATATATATATAATTTTTTATGTTATTATTTTGAAATTCCAATATTTCCATAATAAATTCAATCTATCGTGGCAGACAGACAGAGACACGTACAATTTTTATATATGTGTATTTACTTAGTTCGACTGTCAGACATTTGTCAAAAAAACACTGACAGCTGTACGTATCTATCGCATCTGTCAATCCGTACGGTCGGAGCTTAATTCTGTAGGGTATATTCGCTTCGCTCCGCTTCGGTTCGTAAATCTCGTTACACATGCATACAATTTTGCACTTTCGCTTCAGTATAGAGTACAGCAACAAAAACAACAACAACAACAAAACAAAAATGAAATAAAATAACAAAATCAATGTAATTTTTCTTTTCAGTATGCAATTTTTTATTTTTGTTAGTTGAATGGGTCTTATATTTCGTTTTCGTATATTCGAAGCTTGACTCTTTTTTTTAGTTTATTTATGGGTTTTCCTTTTGTATATATGCATGAGCATGTATGTATGTATATATATTTGAATTTTTTATTTGGCTTTTACTCGAGCAGCAGCCAAAATGACAATAATAAATACAACAACAACAACAAAATCGACAATGACAACAAATTTGTCTTGCAAAAAGTTTTATTTTGTTGTTGTTTTTTTTGTTATTTATTTATTTTTTTTTTTTTTGTTTGTTTGCGCTTTTCACATTTTCTTATTGTAGCTGATAAACTTCCTACTTCGTGCCCCAATCTGCAGCAAAAGGCCATGTCCAAGTGTCTATGACTGTTTATGGCCCGTCAGTCAGTCTGTCAGTCTGTCTGTCACGCTGTCTGTCTGCATGTGTGTGTGTGTGTGTGTGTGTGTGTTAGTGTGTGTGTTTGCGTGTGTCTGTCTACATGTTTTCGTTTTTTATTATTCAGTAAATCAAATCAGTTTCCTAACAACTCAATCCAAACACTTGCAGCACGCTTCATGGACATGGTCCGAACACCTCGCATCTCACTCCTTCCTCCATCCTCCTGGCTCCGTCCTCGTCCCCACTCCCCCACTCCCCCTCTCGACTAAACTTACTCACAGGACAGTTAGCATGCTCCCGCTGCTGGGCATTGCCTCATCTTTTTTCCATCCCTCACTCACTTAGTCAGCTGCAGCATGTATCTGCGATATCTTTCTGTCCGCCAGCCTCTGCCTGTCATAGCCATGGCTCTTGTTGTAGACGTTTGTTGGTCTCTGTTGTATGTTGTTTTTGTATATTGCTCCTGTTGCTGTTGCTGCTGCTACTGCTGCTGCTGTCGCTGTTGTTATTTTTACAGTTAAGTCAATATGCAGCCGTCAAAAGCAACACTTGATACTTTTGTGTGCTACTTGCCCAAGTCCGATTTTCTTGCCAACCTCCCGCATAGCAGCTCGACTCTTTGATGACTGTCACAGTTATTGCGACTTTTTCTTCATTTTGTTTGCGAAAGTTCTCTGAACACAGACATGAACTTGGCAATAGAGCAGCATAACAAATTTATGGTCATATGAACAAAAAAAGATGCAAGCAACTAAGTACACAAACACACACACACACACATTCGCATACACTCACACAGTCAGATAAGAAGCAGTGGTTTGGCAAAGGGTGACCATAATCGACTTATGTGCATAAGCCGTCGCCCAAAAAGCTTGAACTATCAACCTAAAAAGTTAGTGAACTCCTGGTCCATAAGCGCCAACAAGATGCCGTATCAGACAGGATTGCCAGCCGGATAGTCAGTCAGTCAGTCAGTCAGTCAATCCGATGCCCCACTTGATGTGGCTTTGATGATAGAGTTTCCATTTTTTGTCTCTCTGCATTAAGCTGCAGTTACTGCAATGTAAATATCACGACTTAAATTCGTAGAAAGCCGATTGCTATCAATCAAGGTAAGCCATAAAGGTGAGCACGCCGAGTTTGAATAAGAAATGCAGACCATTTTATTTCACGTTAACTGAGCAAACTTTCGCTCGATTTAAGCTGCCTTTAAGACTATTAACAGAACTTACTAAAGTGTTGCCAGGCAATTTGTCGGCTGTGCAACAGTTTAAACTTTCACTGAAAAGTTGTTAAATCAAAACAAAAACTAAATGTGATTGCTCATGCCTGACGATTTGTTCTTTTAACGTAGTTTTTAATTAACTGAAACACACATCTCTTTGTCAATTGATAACATCTACGAGCTGTGGGAGCTGCTGTGTTTTAATTATTTTTCTGATCTTTAATTAAACAACTGAAATACATAAAATATTTATGCGCAATGAAACTCAATATGAAATTTGAAGCTTCAATTTAAGAACAGAGAGGCAGCATCATGTTTATTTGCAATTTTGCCTTAAATTAAAATAAAAATTGTTCAATAATTTTACTGTTAATATTTGCTAGAGTTTAGCTGTTGGTCATGGCCAAAGAAGTCTTATCTCTTCTAAATCTACACGGATTCCTTCAAAGAGCTGGTCTAGCTGGCTTATATTCATTAGTTGAGAGTTGTCTAATAATATCCCATAATAACTTTTTTTCTGATTATTTGCAATAATATTGCGCTCAGCTAACAATGGTCCATTGAGGACACACTGAGATGGTCATATTGATTAATTGACGACAGTCAATAGCAAAGCTCTCCTTGGACATGGCATTTGATTTAGAAAACACTAGTGCAAAGATGTTAATGACTAGCAAGGCCATTTCCCAAAAACAATTTTCCGACAATGTCTGTGCCGACGATCCACATTGCCGTAGCTGAGGCACGTAGCTGCCTGCCGTCCGGCTTGGCGTTTCGTCCTTCATCCTACGACCACCTATCGCTGCTGCCGCTCGTTCGCCTGGGTATTGTTCTGCTGGCAACCTTTTTTTACGATTTACGTGCCGTTTCCTCAGGCAGTGGTGGCTGGGGCCACTCTCAGATGTCCGTGGCTCATGCATGGCTTTTAATAATGCTCATATTTTTATGGCTCGCCCAGACGACGCGACGGGCGAAGCGTTTGGTCGGGGACGTCATCACATTTCGTGTGATTTTCTTGTTCTTTTTTTTCCATTTTCGTTTTCATTTTCAGTTTTATTTTTGTTGATTTTTTTTTTCAAGTTGTTTGCAACTTTTGTTGCTTAAATTAACAAGTTCGTCCTGCCACAGTCACAAACACGTATGCGACACGTATGGACCAATAGCAAATATTGATGTTTGTTCTGTTTAACCTAAATCCACTTTAATTGAACACGCCAAAGCCGCGAGACATTTTCAGTTATTAATGCAATGCAATTTTAATTATCAAATGCGCATTTGTGCTCCCATTTAAAGTCAATGCCAGCCATTGGCAGCGCAAAAAATTCCATAAACCCAGCAAACAAAACTTATTCAAAGCATTGGCCTGATGTGCTAATACTCTTGCTGAAAACGTTTGGTAATGAATTGAAGCTAATCTAGCTAAATATCTATGCAGTAACAAAATATCAGACTCTTGCATAGCTATACAAAAAAAGAAAATTAAATGGCAATTTATTATATTTTAAATATTTGTCATATTCTCAGCATATTTATCCAGCTGAATTTGAAAATTGCAACAAGTTCATTAAATAGTAATAAAAATACTTCATGATTGTTCAATTTTGATTATTTATGCGAGAGTTTTCCAGGTCCAACCAAAACAATTTTAAAAATCTCAAATTTATATGAATTTGTTAAATTTTTTATCAAGAAAATGTTTGATAGGTTATCGAATCCATTTTGAGTAGCATGTAAATGTTTTATAAAATTTAAGCAAACAAGACAAGGAATGAAGGATACTGAAGGACGAATGTTTATCTCAAACCTCAGACCTTAAGGAACTTATATTTTAGGTAAACGCCTACCATTTTCAGAAATTTGAAAATGGTAAATAAAGATTAATGTTTAAGCATTTCAAATAAATTTTTTGAATATTTCATATATATACACTTATAAGATATTAGGGTATCCAGGCCGCAGCATTTCAAAAAACAAATGTTGTTATTTCTAGTTATTGTCGACATTGTTATTCATGCCTTTGTACGTTTGGCGTGGATGTTTGCATGTGTGCACAAGCCTTGGGCCTGTGTGTTGTAATTCAATTTGATTAAACAAACTTTGTGTTGATCAGCTTAGTTGAGTGGAGTTCAGTTGATTATTTGAGCAGCGCCGCATCAGCGCATTACCTGCCAGGCTCATTTGCTGTTATGCTGCATATTTAATGCAACAAATTTTTATTATCCTTATGCGCTCGTGTGGCTGTGAGTGTGTGTGTGTGTGCGTGCGTCTGTGTGAGCGTGTGGCAAGGCACAAACAAAGCCAAGAAAGTTTAAATAAACTTTTAACTTGAAGGCATCAGCGCAAGTTCGGTTCGAATGTCAAGCATCAGACAGCAGACGGAAGGCGGGTGGCAGGAGGCGGGCGGTGGGCGGCAAGCAGCAGCAGCAGCGTCAGCAGCACCATCAGCAACAGCATCAGCATTCATCTAGGGAGTTGTCAGTGTCGCTCCGCTTCCGTTCCGTGCTATGCCATGCTTGGCCCCGACTTGCCCTGTGTCGTCCTGCAGCGCCATGCCAGTGTCCTGTGGCCCATTTGCCACTTGCTGCCGAAACAGAGGCGTCATCATCTTGCCCCCGCCTGGCCATTGTTGTTGTTGATGTTGTTATTGTTGTTGTTGTTGTTGTGGTTGCTGCCAAGGGTTGGCAAAAATGAAGTTTTTCTCTTGCCATGAATTGATAATGTACACATGTTCATATAGTATGGGGAGGTGCTGATACGATGCTGATATTTGCATAACCATATACACTCTAGCATCTATGTGGGTGCGTTACTGTTGCTCTGTGTGTATGTCTGTATGTGTGTGTGTGTGTTTCAGATTATTTAGCCAAAAGTTGAAAGGTATTCGGAATGCTGCAGCTAAACTAAAACCAAAACAAAAAGCAAAAAACGAACAAGAAAAAAAATCCAAAAACTTTTATTAAGTTGAAGATATTTTGTTGAAATTTATATACATTTGCCATTTGCCATTTTTCTTTGCACATTTTCCCGTTTTACCGTTTGCCCATTTCCCACATTTCGCATTGTTTTTGTTGCTGTTGCTGCGGCTGCTGCTACTTCTTTTGCCATTTTTTGCAGTTGGCCGTTAAAAAACTACAACCAAATGGCTGGGTACAACATTTGGCATTTCTTTTGCGTGCATCTCGCTTCATGGGGATTTATATTTTCAAATGGAAAGTTAAGCTTATAATAAACTGTAACGAAAAAGGAGCTGCTTATATTGTTGCGCGCCATTTTATTTTTCTTGAGTTTTTATAAGGTTTCATTGGTTGTTCGTTTCGCTGTTGTTTGAGCTAAGCCGAAATATTTGCCAGCCCATCTGGCCCCGAAAAAATATCAAAAAAGAAATGTATCTGTATTGCACAAAAGTTTTGCAACTAACAAGAATTCGCTGGCATTTCCCTAAACCAATAATTAAATCGTAAAGGTTTTCGTTTTTTGGATTTAGTCATCCCTTTATAGTCGCCACACACATAAAAACAAACTCAACTGAAAACTGCATTTTAATTCCTATGTCCACGCTGGCAATCGAACTCTTCAAATAGGCAATCAAAATGCGCATATTATTCACAAATGACACTAAACAATTATATTTTCGATTTACATATAAATTGAATAATAGAACAATTAAGAATGCTGCAGGCGCTATGGTCCGCACAGGAGATACCCCTGAACGGAAGCTTCCATGCATATTCATATAATCTATGTAGATCCAGATAAATGACAGCATATGCCATTAACTGCGTACTTTATGATGCGGCTGTGTTTCTTCTGCGCTTCTTATTATAATATATGGTATGAGTTATTGAAGACTTTGCGATATAAGTATGTATATGCATATATATATTTATATCAATATATATATTTATGTCAATCAAATTTAATTTATCGAGCTACTATTGTAAAAAATTTATCATACGTCAATATGTAAAACCCTGAGGTATTATGCACTTGAATATTTCATTTCCTGCCTTTGTAGAAGGTTCCTTACTTCATTCGTAGATAACTTTTATTTTTACTCTCTTTTAATGAATTGAGTATCATATTTACATTGAGAATACCAAAACATTCTAACCATATAAATATATATGTATATATATGAACAAAAAATAAATAAAAATGTATCTACCAAATATATCTGATCGGATACATTTATTTATAACTTTGAATTTATTTTTAATTTTATATATATGAAAAATATGAAATATTCAATAGACAATAATTAATTTTTATTTTCCAATTTATATAACTTATTACATATCTAATGCAGCTAATAAAATATAATTATTTTAATTTATTGCAATTATTTATTTCTCTTTTTTTTTTTAATTATGACTACATCAGAAGCAGTATCTGTTGCATTTTCAGTAAAATTGCTATAAATATTTAAATTATTATGATAAAACTTGTTTAGCCTCTAGCATTTATTTGGCAAATATTCTGATTTCAATTAAAGTCTTATTTAGCTTACGATTTATTTACTAAAATTGTTTTTTTTTTTTTTTAACTGCTGCTTGGTATTGTAGAATACCATGTATAACATGTTTTTATAAGAGTAATCTTTGTTTTTAGAATAAATTATAGAAAATATTTTTTCATGCGCTTCTCAATATGTTTTATATATTATATCTATATCAATATCTGTTTTCATAAAACAAATTTATATTCTAGCTTAAATTTTAAGGATAATTGGGCATGCTGCAAGCTAGACTCATCAGTTTTACGAACAACCTTTATATCATCTGCATTAAATCTAATCGAAACCTAATCTGATTTCGATCCGTTACAGACTCTCTCAAAAACTTGTTCGTACCCATAAATTATGCTTACACGTTCACAGGGTATCGAAACATAAAAAAACATCGAAATCCGATGAAACAAAATTCATTAGGAGAAATCTGAATAATATTTTAGTCCAAGCGAAAATCGATAATTAAAAGCAGGCAATAAATTACAGAATTATTATAAAGCACAAACAACACAATGTCGCGATTCCGCAAAGCGGCTGCAATGCGATAGAATGCAAGTGTCAGGGAATGGGCAAGAGTGGCGTTTGGAAAACATATTTATAAATAATTTCCATGCTAATATGCATTTTATGTAATTAGCGGTTAAAATAATAAATACACTACATAATTATCGCCCATTGGCTGACCGCATAGCACGGCAGCGATAAAAATGAACTCGCTAGAGAAAGCGGCGGCAGCAGGAGACGAGATAGGGGGAGATGGCGGAGGATGGGGGGATGGGGCACATATACTAGATACACATACATTATGTGCATATTATATCTGTAGTCCGGTACTTATCGCTACGTGTGCACCGCCAATTTATGTGCGTGTGTGCCGAATGGGCGTAGGCATTAGCATTAAGGCATTAGCACCGCAAAAACATCAACTAATTGTGCATTTTAGCGATAATAAACATAGGCAACAAGAGTTTATTATTTCAGGCTTCGCTGCGCATACGCGATGTGTCCCAACGAAAGCAGAGAGCTCAACTGTGTGACAAAAGTTTGACATCCGACGAGCGCACACACACACACACACGCACATATAAACACACTCGCACATGAACAGGGCAAAATTAATAAGCATCGCATTTATTAGCAGTCAAATAAAGAGATAAATGTCACTCATACGCACCGTATGATGCGCCCAGCAGCAGCTGCTGCCTGGCCCCAGTAAACTGTTAAAATATTTAATTTGAATGGCAACTGTATGCCATGTCGCCCAGTCGCCCAGTCAGCCAGTCGCCCAGCCAGCCAGTTAGTCAGTTAGCCACCCAGCGGAGCGCCCAGCCATCCAAGCATGCCCATACGGCATATATTTCAAGTAGTTAAGCGCATTAGCGGCACTTTTGGTTGGCTTTGTCATGGGGCGTCTGAGTGGGTGCGGCAAGAGTGGGCACTTTTTGCATATGGCAGTTATCGTACATCGCGCATACGCAGCGGGTGCCGCAGCCAATTAAAGTTCGTAAGCCCCGTCGGTGCCCATAGACCAATCTTGTTACACATTCTCCCTATCTCTCTCCCACTCTCTCTCTGGGCTAGGCCCTATTTGGCGCCTCACCTCCATCCAGAGCCAGCAGCTTGTGCATTATCCAATTCAATTGTTTAATGAACTTTTGCACGCTCTAATGACTTCATTAACAAGAATCAGAACCGAAAAACTTTCCCATCGAGTCATACGTAACTTTGTTAGCATGCTGCAAAATGTTTTCCATGCATTTTTAATTCGCACACATGGCAGGCTGCACGTGTGTGACATCAAATTGCAGTCAGTCAACGAGATGCACTAAATGCTTGCATACATTTAGCAATTTTAATAAATCATTTTGTGTTTTAGTAATGAGCCAACAACTCTCCAGTGTCGCAGCGCAGCTCAAATATTAATGTCATGTCAAACAGCAATTACAACATGTAACAACAACGGCAACAACAACAGCAACAACAACAGCCACAGCGACAGCAGCAACATGCAGCTAATAAATGTGGCATTCATTCTTTGACATACGCACTCTTGAGCAATTTGGCAAATAAATAATTATTATTTCATCAAATTTGTCATTGATAATGTTCAAATATTACCCATCTCTGTTTGGTGTGCGCTTGTGGGCGGTGGGCGGGCAGCTTTGTGTGCACTGACTCGAAACGGACTGAAAGCCATTTGAGTAATTCATTGAAGCAATAGATATCATGTAAGCCTGACGACTTTAAATTTGCAATGTTTTCGAAATTTGCATATTCGATGCATTCCATAATGCATTTAAAGTCCTTATCAACCCGGTTGCCATTGCCAAATCTTTGTAGCTATCAAATTTGCACAATGAACCTGCAATGTAACGACAACTATATCAAGCCACAACACCAGCCGAGGCAATGGCAGCGGCAGAGGCAGAGGCAGCAAATGCAGATAGCAACGCATGTTAACAATATTACTGACAATTATCAATGTACACACGCTCACACTCACACACAGACACACACACACACTCGCATACCACTCGCACGGAAGGGTGTGTATACAAATTGCATTTAATATGAAAATATTTTGGACTCCAGCTGGCCACAGCTGCAGATTGAATTAGAGGCAGTGGACGCAGAGGCGACTGTTTAATTAAATTTATATAGAGTTATCTGTTGACTTTTATTAGCTAATTTCATTTTGGTTAATGCTCATTACAAATAGTTTGCATTTGTCATAGCAACACTCATTCATTGCCCAAATTGTCAACTTGATTACTGAATATGACAAGTTGGCTTAAATTATTGCACTTATCTCTTCACCTCTGTAAGCGACCACATATTTAAAGCCAAATTCCAGGCACTGAATCAAATTAAATTAATTTATCAAATGGCACTGTGCACTCATGAAATAATATCATTGGCCAAATATTATTTGTAAATGTTGGCCGAAAAACAAATACTGAATACGACTAAATTGGTTGTAATTTATTTCATTTCCCTGTTTACTTTTACCTTTGTGTGTGATTTAATTATGATTTGAGAAGTCTATTAATTCGCCAAGTCCAATTGCATCTTTTCAAATAACTAATTATTTTCATAAAGCTATTATATAATGTATAATAAGTCTCTACGCTCTACAATGAAATGCACATCAATCTATAATTAACAATCTTAATACGTCTATATTTTAGGCAAATGAAATATTATTATTATTTATTTATTAGATAATATATAAAAAATATAAATCTAAAAATTATTAAACGTGCTAGCTACGAGGGCCATCGACGTGCGGCAAATGAAATAATTTACGTATTCATTGAATCGCTATGCTCAACGATAAAGTAGTTTGAAATCTTTAATTAACACTCTTAATGCTTGGATATTTAAGATACGACTTCAAATCTTACATTAATAATTGCTTAAATCAATTAGCTTGACTTGCCTAGTCTAATAGAAATTTAATGAAATCAACCTAAAATTGAACTTGAAAATAAATGGATTCTTTGAGTTCGAAGTACTCCAGATTTATATAGTAGTTAAGATTTCAGTACTAAAACTTTTTTTTGTCAAAAGAAAACGAAAAAATATCACATATAAACAATTTCAAGACTCGATTTATTAATTATTATTTATTTATTTATTATTTTTATTATTTTTAATTTTATTATTATTATTTAATTATTTATTATTTTTTATACTTCTTATTATTAATTATTATTATTACTTGTCTTACACAGTTTTATAGTAACTTTGAGTATGTTTAAGATACATGAAACTAATACATCTTATCATAGTTTCAAGCATATCATTAACTGCAGTTGGCTGTGGATTGGGTCAGGCAAAGAACAGACATTTCATTGATAGTATTGTAATATATTTTCTAATGTTGACTGTTTGTGTTTGTGTTAAATTATGATGTACTGGTTGCACACTTAAATAAAGTAAAATAAAAAAAATATAATAAATTTTATAATATGGGGAATTTATCCTATTGGCCTATCATTTGACTCATCTCTTTACCGTTTAAATTCTATTCACCTCTCGCCAAATTACACGTTTAGTCATTGATTAGAGTATAAAGTAATTGAATTCGAGAGTTTACAGCTTTAAATCTGTTAAACCTGAAGCAATGTCATAACTATTCATGCACACAGAGATAAAATACGAGACGTCACGTACTGCTCCACATCCATGACCAATTACATAAATATAAATATATGCATCGAATGTCTCTGCCTATTGCATAAAATTCCGCATTCTGTGAGTTTCTCTTTCGAGCATCAAGAGCGAAATAATCTGAGTGCATTGCGATGCAAATGAACCAGAAGCTAAAACAATTCAAAGGAAGCAGAAAGCAATAATTTATTAGTTTTTGTGGAACTTATCAAAATTTATGATTCATCGATTTATGCATATTATAATAATGATAATCATTTTAAAAATTAACTATGCGAATGGCACAGGTGAGCGCAACTGCTTGCCGGCTCTGTCTCATTATGCAGTATAGCAAATAATTATCCACGCACGCACACACACACACACACACACACAGATATATGTTATTTGCATAATTCATGGCTGCCATTAGTGCGTTTGTGTTAGTGATAAAGTATCGGGCGATATAGCTAGGAGTGGAATACAAATCCTTTTCACTTACCCACACCACGAAGCGCGAGACAAGCGGATTTCCGTCAATGCCAGGCACTTGAGAATTAATATCAATTTGTATTCATTTGTGAATATTACAAAAGGATTATACAAAATTAATTAAAATTTGCACAATTTACGTTCGAAGGCAACGACTATGGCATCGGCATTGGCATCGGCATCAGCATCGGCATTGGCATCGGCATCGGCATTGGCCGCGGCATCGACGTCGACGCCGACAGCGACAAAGACAACGCGAGCATCGCTAATTCTGTTGCTTGTCGCTGGGATCTGTGGGAAAAGTTTTGAACAGCTGGCGAGGCGCGAGTGTTGGCGCTTAATGGAGTTTAATCGCATTGATGAGCATCAATTAATCATGCCGCAAACGCAAATGACAACGCGCACAGGCCGATGCGCACACCCAATTGTCCTAATCCTAATCAACGCCCACTAAGCCCGCACATTACGCATACGACACGTACGCCGAGCAGAAGGAAAATCGAATAGCCAATTAAAAACTGAGCAGGCCGAGCCAACAACACTTGGCAATTACAACATAATCGAAAGCAAACACCCACTGCCACAGCCTCGAATCACTCACACGCACTCGTACCCACACTCGCACTCACACTCATACACCCACACGCGGCAAGTCAAGGAGAAACCGCACAGTTAAAGCACTCAATAAACGGCATCATTTGTGCTGGCTGTCAAGGAACTGTGAACTGAGCACTGCTCGCCGAGGACTTAAAGCCCGGCGCACCTGTCGCCAGGAGAGGCAATTGCCAGCGATTGTGACTATATACAAACGAAACAAGCCATTATCATAATGCGACGCAAAGATGCCGAAGGAGTGTGACAGCCAAAGTCGACATCGATGACGCTGCAGACATCCACCCGGGCAAGCACACACGTACATACAGTAATATATATATATATATATGTATATATGTATATAGAGAGACAGAAACACCTTTAGCGTTTCAGGTTAAGTGAAGCACGCGGTATGGCGGCAACAGTTCGTGTTCGCATAACTGAGCATAATCGACGCCTTTCGGTTATAATTAACTCATTAAACTGAAACGTCAGCCGCAGGATGTGGCAACGCTAACAGAAGGCAAACCATCAAAGCGCACATGTAATCCTACTCCTCTGTTGATGCCGCTATCGACAACGGCGACGGCAGCGACAGCGACGGCGACAGCGACTGAGCAACAGCTGCTAATAGTCGCTAAAGGTGGGAGCTAACCAAGCGTAAGCCACACATACTCGTAAATAAGAAATGAAATCAAAGTAAACATTTTGTAAATCGGGTTTTTATAACTTTTCTCGCGCCACACACACAGACACGCACACTCAGAGAGTTCTAAGGCACACGAGATGTGAAATTGCAATTAAATTAATGTCACGCATACGCCGCGTGCTCTCGCTCCATCTCCGTCTCCGTCTCTCACGCTCAAGTGAAATGGTACAGGAATTGCGGAAAAGCGGGCCACATAGCTCAGGTTTTATTGCTGAGCCACAAACAACAGTAGCAACAGCAACATCAACAACAACAACAACGACAACAACAACAATCGCAACAATTAGTGCGTGTTGGCAACCAGCAGCAGCTGCTGCTCCCGCTTGTTATATGTTGTGGGTGTGTGGACGCGGCTGAGTGTGATGGGTGTCATGCGGCTGAGGGGCGGCGGGGGCGACGGGCACGGCGGCCGCTTGTGTGTTGCATATAAATCGATGCTGATGCTGTGAAAATTTGCCAAAATAACTACAGACATACACTTGCCAAAAGCAATTAAACTGCTAAAACCACATTTTGTGCGAGAAATAATTGCAAAAATGCCAAAACATAAGGCCAAAGCCAAACAACAAGCATGCCATTGGCAAAAACAGCCCAACACAAAGCAAATACAACAAACCGGGCTATAACAAAAACAGTTGCCAATTACAATAAAGTATAGATGCGATGCGTGGCACTGATCGACATAGTCCGCAAAAAGTCAAGCCAAATAAATAGGCCGACAGAAAAAAGCAAAAGCAAAAAATAAATATATCTATATATATACACATACATATATATACATATAAATCAGCCACATATCGAGGCAGCAAAAATAAAAAAAAGAGGGAAATAAACAAAACGACAAATTCCAACAACAAATCAAATATATTATAGCACAAAAACAAACCAAAGTCAACGCCGCTTCCAATAACAATAACCCAGCCTATGCGTGGTGGCGCCCGATATGGCTGGGTGGTGCACGGTGGTTGCCTTTTGAATGCGAGCTACTGGTGCCACAATTCAGTTGCGGCGGCTTTGTTTACACTTTACAACAGGATTTTGTGGGGATTTTTCGAAAGGAAACAAAACAAAAAAAAAAATATGTATAAATGTTAGTTGTATTCAAAAACTAATGCGAATGATCGCATGCAGCTGGCAAAATGGTTGAAAAATCATATGCAATTTATCAAAAATGATTCACAGAGTGTGGAAAAAGTTGCAATTTTAATGAAGTTAATTGAAATGTGATGGCTCTTTTACGGTTCTATGCAAATCGACTTCGTCAGCAGATAAAAATTAAAAAAAAAAATACCCCCACTCAGTGTCTGTCATCCTGATTAAAAATGCATGAAAGATATGGAAACAAACTCAATGTTCTCGGTTTAATGAACAAATTCTTTTCTGAAATATTCTGTATATGATAATGCTGTGTAATATTCTGTAAAATTTCAATTGAATTTTTAAAAAAGCTTTCACTTTTTATAGACACTATAATGCCTGGTTGGAGTGGCTTTGGCCTGTAAACATATGAACTGTATTTTTTAATGCAATGCCCAAGGATTGTATTTCAAATAAGATGGTAATAGGAGTGTCAAAACCTGGCCAGGATTAAGATGGCTTAATAAAACAAAAATAAACAACGCGAATGGCGATGGAGATGTGCAGAGCAGCAAGAAACGAAAAGGATCCATTACACTTTGACAACACACAAAAGTGGGCAACAATTTATCAGGTGTGCAGTCGGTTATTGGACAGACGGACAGATAGAGAAGAGATATAACCTGAAGATGTCTCAGCTGACTGAGAAATTCCAATTGCCGCGCATGGTAGAGCACAAGAAAAATCACAGCAGCGAAGCAACAGAAGCAGCAGCAGCAACAACAACAACAACAACAACAACAACAACAGCGACAAGTACAAAAACAACGAGAATGAAAATGAAAACGACAAAACAAAATGAATGGCAATCGCGGTTCAGTCGGCGCCAGTCGCGCGAGTGAAAGACAAATTAAGATTATAAAAAAAATAATAAAAATACACAACGGGGATAGCAGAGAAAAAAATCGAATTGATTGATTGATCTATCAAAAGTATGCACATACATACATACACATATATTTATTTGGCTTTGTGCGTGCGGGTGTGCCGGAAGGTGCGTGAGAAGGGGGCGCGACTCCTGCGAGTATCTCTGCCTCCGGCGGCACGAGAGGCGCGCGCGCGCCTCGCCTTTGTGTTTTGACAGACAAACTGACAGCAAGACGCGGGCTGAGGGCAATGCCGCGGGCAGTGCCAGACAAACGGGCACAGACAAGTAGCGACCTGTGACTGACTGTCGCCGTTTATGTATTCGCGCAATTCCCGAGTCAGCCCAGCCCAGCCCAGCCACGCCCACGCCGCCGCTATGTGCCGCCCGCACCTGCCTACGCAGTGTGTCAGTGTGCGTTAGGGCCAGTGCGTTGGTATGTGCCTATGATGCGGTGATTGTATTTGTGTTTGTGTTTGTATTTGTGTGTTTGTCTGTGTCTGAGTGTGTGTGTGTGTGTGTGCGACACGTAGCACATTTTATTTTCCAAGTAATAAATCAATTTTCCGCACCACTAAAAATGAAAACGAAAAACGAATTGAAGCTGAAGCTGACGCTTCCTATCGACTGAAGTGTGCCTGTATGTGTGTGTGTGTGTGTGTGTGCGTGTTGGGGGCGATTGTAGGTAAAATTTAGCCAGGGATGAGTCGTGGATTGAGCCGGCTGGCGGGCGGTCACAGCTGCTTGGGCTGCTTCGATATATCGGGAGTGGGGGGCAACAGTCGGCGCACCTGAGGAGAGCGTAAATTAAAGTCACTAAATCAAAAAATTCCCAAAAACACAGCACAAAATGAAACGGAGCAAACGAGAAAGTTAACATTTGTTTACGTGGTTCTTGGACGGCCGCGCCAGAAACTAAGATTAGCCAACGGAATGGGGCGCGTGGACTGGGCCAAAACTTGGCACGGCTAGCGCCATGGCTCCAGTCATTTATTGGCCAAACTTGGCCAAACGGCCAAACGGGCTCCGGCAGCAAATGAGCAACTTGGCGCACAGCAAAAAGTAAGCAAAACAATTTGCTGTTTGTTTTTGTTTTTGTTATTTTTTCTCCTATTTTTTTCTCCCTTCTTTTTTTTGCTGCTGCTTTCCACCTTGACTTCTACTTTGCACACTTTTGTTGCCTTCTGTTTGGTGCGTCCAGTGCGGCAATTTGTTTCGAGTGAGCTGCGTGGGTGGGCGGCTGCTGTGGCGTCAAAGGCAGCAAAACAAATCAAGTCAACAATCAGCAGAGCACACACACACACACATACAGAGACACGCAACACATATAGACGTTAAGGTAGACACTCTGTAAAAGTTAATGTAACGGCGCATTTAATTGCACGCACGGCACGATTCCAACGCGCCAGACTGCCCACAATGTGGAGCCTCTGACCCCCCCCCCTCTGCATCAGCACAGACTGCTAGAGATTCCACACCAACTCCCCCCCCCCCTGTCGTCTTTTGGCTGCCCCGAAAAGTGGACAAGCGTAACTTTTTGCCCAGGGCACTTAGTTGGCTTTTTGGCCCCGCCGTTCCAGGTGAGACTTGCTCTCGCTCAAGTAAGTAAAAATGGCTATTAGCCAAAGCATTTTATGTGGCTCGTTTTACTTGGGCACGCCCATTGGCTCGGCGGCGGTGCAATGCCAGTTGGCCAGACAGTGGAAACTTGAACGGCTGCCGCAGGCAGCTTTTGTTGCCTAATGCGCTTTGCTATTTTTTTTCTCCTGTTCTTTTTGTTTTTTAATTATAGCGCAAGTTACCTGCGAATGAAAAGTAAAAGGGCTGCCAAGACGACAGCAATGAAGACGACGTCGACAGCAGCACGGCCGCATC
The DNA here is from genome assembly GCA_035045145.1 of Drosophila meridionalis. Classification (NCBI taxonomy): domain Eukaryota; kingdom Metazoa; phylum Arthropoda; class Insecta; order Diptera; family Drosophilidae; genus Drosophila; species Drosophila meridionalis. Next base: position 4,963,713 of record JAWNPG010000020.1, on the reverse strand, counting down.
CCCATCCGCATCCCCATCCGCATCCCCATCCGCATCCGCGTCCGCATCCTCGTCCTGTGCGAAGGAAGTGGAATCAGCCAAGACACGAAAACGCTGTAACAGACACACTTAAATGCCTTTTAGCTGCAGCAACAGCGAAAAAATCGCTGGCAACAATTTTAATTGCGTAAAGTGTGCATTCTCCGCCCCTAACTGCTATGCTCCCTCTCTCTCACTCTCTCACTTTCTGTCCCTCTCACTCTCTTCTACTGTCATTCCGTGCACTACGATTTTCGCCGTCTGTGCTGTGTCTGCGACGCCAAAGGCCAAGCTGCAACAAAATTAAATTACTCATTCGCTCAGTTGGTCAGCAACGGCAGCAACGGCAGCAACGGCAACGGCAACGCCTGCACTCGAGACTGCAACGGATTTATTGTTAATTGGAAATGAGGCATGCTCGGACTATTTGATGCGCAAAATATTTCCGCCACTCAACAAGAGACCAAAACGGCTTCTCATTTCTGCAGCGGCCAAAGAACCAGCACCAGAGAAGCCCCGAGACCAGAGAAGAGGAAAAATTGCTGACAAATAGCACGCGTAATTAGAAATTAAGTTGCCGCTGCCGTAACCGTGTTTGCGATGATTAAGAGGAATGATAATCGAAATGTGGCAAGCGAAGATTGAGGAAATCCAAATAGCTTAACATTCGAGTGCCTGCACTGCTAATCAATAATGGCTCTTGGAAATTAAATTATTTACTTTTTAGTCAGATACTAAAATTCCAGACGATTACTCTAGCCATTCGATTTAATTCAGTCTTAATTAGTTCAAATTTATTATTTCCATAGCTACTGCAGATTGTAATACGCTATTTACAAAATATTTATGCATACATATACATACATATCTATGCGTAAGAGTCGAAGTCCATTGGAACTGAAAATCATTTGCAAAACATTTCTGGCTTGCAAAGCATTCACTAATGAGACTCAATTACTATGGCAAAGCAATGCAAATGCACGAATAATTTATCGCTTTGTGAGTTCGAATTGTGGTTCGTACTTTGCGTTACTATCGTATTTTAAAATCGTTAAAGGAAAGGAGTCTCTTGCATATTGTTTACAAATGCAACCATTTATCTACGCCATTTGCCTTATTACTTTTTATTTTAACAAATGGACGCAATTTGTGTTTAAGCTGGAAGTATTTTTCAAAGAATTTTCGTATACTTAAGTATTTAACTTGACAATTTTTAGAATATATATTTCGTTATGTAATTAATTATGTATTCACATTTATTACCCTGTACCACTCGACTGGAGAGATTTGATTATGAAGGAATTTTTTTGGCAAACATAAATTCGTTTTATGTGTATAAATAAATTACAGAAGTCGGAAGTAAATTGAAATGCAATATTTTTGCACGAGCTTTGAGCAAAAGGCATTTTTGCGACTTTTATTTGCTGCCAATTGGATTTATTGGACATGTATAAAGGGCTTTATGCCCGAACTGTAATTGAAGCCTAATTTGATAATACTGAAACGCTGCATTCCGATTTTTTATTTATTTTATTTTTGTATTTTTACAAACTTTGTTTGATACTTTGCCCTTAATTTTCTGTGATGTCAATAAGAATTGAGTGACTTTTTGTCAGGTTCAGCATGAGCGGAAAAAATACTTACAGAATTGCATTATCTGCGCTCTGCCGATATGCGCTCGTTTATTCAGATAGAATTAAGGCAGACAAATTGGATGGGCACAGCGAATGTTTTTATTTACTTTTAATAAAAAACGACAGATTCGATAATAACATGCCAATTAAACCAATGAAATTCGTTTTTTGTCAATCAAATGGCTAAAATATCATTGAATGCAATTAAAATCGTAATTATAAACGTATTTATGGTAGAGCATTTCGAAATGTTAAAAATTGATGAGCTTTCGATTTCTTTTTATTTTCATATAACATTTAATGGTATGAATTATACAAGCTTATATTATTCAAAGGCTATGCATAGGAAAGTCTTTTGTTTTCTTTGTCATATATAAAATTTGTGTAAATTATGTCAATGCAAAATGTGCACGAAGTTTATTCTATAATGCGCTTGAGAATTTTTCAAAATTATTTCAAACTATTTTCTATTTTATATATTTACAAAAAATATAAAAAGACTGCCAGAAGTTTTATAACATCAGGAATATCTAGATTAAATATATTTAGGATATATTTTTAATTTAAATGATGTTTATTTATTTATTTAAAAAACAATTTGTTAAAGCATTCGTGGTTCGTTCTCATTTCAAAATAAGGGAAAGTGCTAACATTTATAGCTAGAGTCGTAATATTTGTTGTTTAGAAAACTTCACTACTTCAAAATATGTTGTCTAAATATTTAAAAGAAAAATAGAAAACTTATGTGCATAGGTAAAGTTTTGAATACAATCAATCATAATATAATAAAATGTAATTAAATTTTTATAGATTAATAATTGCATTTAATTATATATAGATATATGTATTATAAGATATAAGAAAGTTTATTAAAATAATAAAAATAAAATTGTATAAAATTTTAAAATTGTCTTCACTAAAATACACAAAAACTGCAGCCAATCAGTGCTCTATTAAAGAACAAAAACAACAATATATATGCCCTTTCAGCGTGTTTATAAAACATTGCGTTCCCTTTTGCTAACTATGTTAGTATTTTTGAGCAATTAGCCCGATAGTAGTCGATAGAATGACCAATTGCTGACTCCACACATTTTGCCTTGTGCAGCTGAGGCGAAGGGGAAGCAGCTCTGCCAGCCCCTGGCAAATGGAACTTTCGAATTTGTAAAATGTCCTTGTAATGGCGGCAATAGTGACCAGCAGTTAAATTACTTCTCGTTTATTTTAAATGGTGAAAAATATGTGCGAATGCTCGGCCAGCAGCAGCCACTGCAATATCATGCCGAACCAGCACAGTCAAACGAATACGAATCCGAATGCGAATGCGAATGCGAATGCGAATGCGAATGCGAATGGCCCGAATGGCAGTGTGAATAGCAGCACGAATTCGAGCGTCGAGACAAACGCTGGCAGCAATGAGCTAAAGCCAATGCACAAACACGAGAAAGTGTTTTGCACAATTCGCTGCGAAATTCGCGCGCTGTATTTTCAAATAATGCGAAAACTTTTCGCCTATGTTATTAGGGGGCGGGGTGTGGGCAGTGGCTGTTCCGGTTGGAGCTGGGAAGCAGCCAACCGGGAGCTTTCAATATACTATGCTTTTGTTGCTTTTCCTCCATTGTCCTGCATTTCAGCGTTTTGGTTGCGTCAAATGCAATTTCTCATATTTGCATAACTGTAGACAGCAGATAGCTCAAAATAAAGTAGAAATTTTAGTGCAGCGGCTGTGTTTGCATCCACCATAGCAACAGCAGCAACTGCAGCAACAGCAACAACAATAAAAACAAGAGTAATAACAACAACTTTAATATTGCCAGACTGTGTGCTGCGTAATTGCCAGCTCGCGCAACGCCCCCTTCGCAGCCTTAGCAACGCATGAGCGGACTAGCAGTGGCGTAATCCTTCCGCAGCGCATTGCTTTCCGGTAGTAGTTACAACAATACGGCGCACGAACTGCAGCGGTATGGCATCTAAATTCAAATCAACGGAGTTACACGCGCACACCCAAACAATGGCAGCTTTAATACATACGCACTCACACCCACACATACACACACACACATTGCAAGTCACATACTCTCAGTACGTGTAAGACAAAGCATACTTTTCAGCGCAAATAACAACGAAACAAGCGAGAAAGCTAACAACCGAACCACTGCCGCCGGATATCGAGCTCGGAACTGCGGCTATTCTATTAGGACTTACACACACACACACACAGCCATACACCATACACCCACACTCACAGCCATTTACACTCACAAATTACGACGGCAGCTAGCATACCAAATTATACGCACAAAAGCAAACAAGTGGGCCAAGCGCTGTGCTCTGCGTCCTGCGTCCTGTGTCCAGCCTTCTGCGTCCTGCGTCCTGCGTCCAGTGCCAACATCATCGATGGCCAAAGCAAACATAATTGATATCGTAATCAATTCAAAAATCCAGCAAAACTAAAAACAGCAAATGCTGTGAAAGCAACGTCGTCGTCGTCGCTCGCCCGCGTTGCCAGGATGCTGAGCACATGGCCACAAACATGGCAGCGTATGGCCACAGGCATGTCAGCAATGCGCACGTAGCCCCCGACACTTTGCCACTCCGCGTCACGCCTCACGCCCCCGCCCCGCCCCGCTTACTTGCCTATCCCAATCATATATATATGTGTTTGTGTTTGTGTGTGTGTGATGTGTGGCAGTGCGTGCCACTCAATCAACTCTGAAAAAGTCTACAAATATTAGCCCCTAATGCCATTGAGACCAGGACCAAGACGTAGCCAAAGACGGGAGCTGCTGCACACACATGCCCATGCCCATGCCCATGCCCATAAAAAACTGGAATTGTGTATAAAAATGAAGCAGCAAAAAAAGTGGCAGCTTCAAATAAAATTGTTGCGACAAAGGCTCAAACAATAACAACAACAACAACAACATCGACAACGACAGCAGGCGCGGCCGTTGAAGGAGCAGCCAGAGAAGCTGCATCGGGCACGACGATAACATTAAGACGAAGTATCGAAAAAATGTGTAGTGGCATACAAAAAGAAGCAGAGGCAACGGCAGCGGCAAAGGCAACGGCAACGACGGCGACAAGGACACAAAAGCAGAATAACAACACAATCAAGTGAGGCGCGCGCCACAGCCAGGACGTGCAGGGGCGGGAAGCGTGTCCGGGCATAAGCGGCACTGCATAACTTGGCAGTGCCAACGCCAGCAACAGCGACAGCGACGGCGACATTCTCAGCGCCAGCGAAAGCGGCACGTAATAACATTTTTCTAAAGAAAGCAAAAAGAAAAAAAAACTGAAGCGAAGCAAAAATAAAGAAAAGAAGACCGTTACACTCGCCTGCCAGGATGGCGACACAGATGAAGACGCAGACGTCAAGCGAATCCAAAGCCGTAGCTAAAGCCGAAGTGGAAGTCGAAGTCGAAGCCGAGCCGGGCCGAAGCATCGCAGTCGTGGCAAAAACGTGCGTGGTGTGTCCCGGCGCTTGTGGAATGCTGTCAGGAGACAAGTTATTGTTTTTGATTTCATTTTTCTTGCGTTTTTTGCGGCTCCTGCTCACTTTATGGCCAATCCAAGGCTGGGGCCGGAGCATGTGGATTTGACTGCGGCTGTGGCTATGGCTGCGGCTCTGGCTCTGGCTCAGGCTCTGGCTGTGGATACGAATGAGAATGTGAATGTGAATGTGAATGTGGATATGGGTATATGTGAATATGTGGAGCTGCTTATTTCCATACACAGGAATGTGTTTGCTCCCCGCACTCACGGCCCCCACCAAATTGGCTAGTTTGGCTAATCGAGGCATTTGCCAGAGGCATAAGCTGGATTTTTTTGGATTTATATTTTTATGACTAGCTGGAAAATTGCCTCCGGCTGCGTGCTTATTATTATTATTATTATTATTATTATTAGTATTATTATTATTATTATTGTCATTATTTTTATTATTTTTATTAAAAGTGCGCATAATCCAAATGGACCAATATTTCCAAAGTCAGCAACTTGGAAGTAATTCCAAATGGGCAGGTGGAGGATTAGAATTGAGTCGACCTAAGCTTTCGATTGAAGTCTTATCTGCTTATCATATTGCCATATTTAAATTTAGAGCTTGCTTTAAGCATCTGTATATATAGTTAGGCGAGTTAGTCTCTGTGCCACTTTAAGCTTGTCGACGCCGTAGGCATGCTTAGCATTTCAGCTTTCGCTGCATAGTGATAAAAATAGTAAATAGATGAATGGCTGGGTGTGCTGAGATATACATTTTGCGAATGCAAATTATTTTAAATGACTCGAAACAACAACATTTGAAAGGTCCACAATATATATTTCATAGTAGAAAATATAAATCATCCTTTAGTCAAGAAAAATAATGTGAAGAATGTGCCCAGAAGATGCTTTAAAATGTTGAAAGCTAAAGACGGAAGAAGAATAATAAAAGCTGAATTGGTATATGAAAACTTAAAGGTTAATCAAATTTAAATAGGAGAGACAGAGCTAGAAAGAATGGGAGTTAGAGTAAAATAATAAGAAAGAAGAACGAGAGTTAGAACGATCGATAGAGAATGCAAATTATACAGATAGAAAGAGATGAAGATCATTGTGATCTAAGGTGAGAGAGTAAAAGATCGGAGAGAGTCAATGTGTGCGAAAGAGAATAAGATACCGATAGAGAGCGAAAGAAAGCGAGATAGAGAAAAATAGAGAGAGAGAGAGAGAGAGAGAGAGAAAGCTTGAGATAGAGAGAGCGAAGGGAGAGAGTAAAAGAGAGAAACAGAGAGAAAGAGAGAGTGAGAGAGAGAGAGACAGAGAGAGTTAGGGGAAAGGAGTTTTAATGAGAAGAGAAAAAAGAAACCACCAAGAAAAAAATTGAAAGTGAAAAATAACTCAGCAATTGAAAGAAATCTAGATCATACATAGCGAATTAAAATGAGAGATAGAGGCAAAAAAAAAAGAAACAGAAAGAGATATAAAAGACTAGGTACATCATAGACATTTAATTTTGAATGAAAACAGAAATTGAATATGGAGAGAAAGACAAAGAGAGTGAAAGCAATAAAAAAACACAATTTATATCCTTCAATTCCATATTACTGGTCAGAAAACACACGGTCGACGGGTCTCTGCGAATTCAATCAAACTATAAAGTCAATGAAATTCGCAAGCTGCGAGCAGCGTCGAGTAATATACACTGTAATTTACAGCCATCTATAATAATCAATCATTCCGCTGGCAATATAACTTGCGCTATTTCTCTTGTCGCTTGTCTGTTGTCAGACAGAGTGGCATCATTAGGCTTGCAGCATTTCAGAATTTTGCCCGCAACTCTGGTTGTGTAGTACTCTCAAACTAACTTTGAAACTTTCTAATAAAATAGCCCTAGCGCAACTAGACGCCGAAAGGTCCATTGTGGCCAGGAGGACCAGGGCCACGATGACGATTCGGCTGAAACTCAGCCTTTCTGCAGCTAATGTCGTTGCTGGCGCCAGAAGAAACGACCAAAACCGCAACAGCAGCAGCAGCAGCACCAGCAACGGCTACACTCCTTCAAGCGCAACAGACAATGATGCCGCATTAAACCCAACCTGCAGCACCCAAACTCCAACTCCGGCCACTCACACTCACTCCCAAGTTCTACCAGTCACACGCTCGCACAGTCACTACACACGCAACAGACTTAAATGCAGTTTCAAGTTACAAGAGAGCAAAACAGAGAAAAGCTTTTTTTCTGTCGTTTCTGTTTCTCTTTTGCTTTTGCTTTATGCTCGGCGCTCAGTTGTTCGTTTCCACTTGTTTCAGTCGGCGTGCGTGCATGAGTGTGTGTGTGTGTGTGCCACTGTTTGAGTACAGCACACATACATGGCCGCAACATCCGTTACAATTTTTTACGACTACGACTCCGTCTGGCGCTGGTGCTGACGTTGATGTTGATGCTTTTGGCGGCGGCGGCAGCAGCAGCAGCAGCAGCAGCGGCAGCGGCAGCAACGGCGGCAGCAGCCACTGAGATGCTTTGTGGTTGCTCTATGGCCGCCCTAAGTATGCGTGAGTATGTCTATGTGTGCGGGGGTTGTAGATGCATGGGCATGTCGTATTCGAGGATTGAGTAAATTTTTGTGGGTTGCTTCAGTAATGATATGGAATGTGTTGGAATTTGAAGAAGTTACTAGAGATTTCTTTATTTATTTAAATGAGCAGCCACTGAGATGCCACTGCGTCTGCCCCGCGAATGTCTGTATTTGACTTTATATTTGTGTCTGCGGTTCTTGGGCAGTCAGCCAGCTCTCCAGCCCTCCAGCCCTACAGCCCTCTAGCCAGCCAACAACTTCAATTGACTGACTCGCTGGCTGTGACGGACTAACTGACTCTCTGACTGAGCAGCGTGCAGCTAAATGAGCGTGTTATCAGTATCTGCTGCTCCCCATGCAACTGTCTCTCTGTTCGAATGTCCTAAGTGTATTTCTGTCTCTGTGTATGTGTGTGAGTGTGACTGTGCGTGTAATTGTAACGGCGCTGAGGCAGCAGCCGGAAACGGCAATCGCCTTAGAGAAAACCCACCAGCAGCGTCATTGAAATTTATGCGCGTTGTACATTCGTGTAGTGATATTTGTATTGGGAATTAAAACTATGCCCTCGGGATTATAGCCTAATTTCTGGCGTTGTGCGTTTCGGCTCTTCATTTATGGCACGCTGCTTCCCCCTTCACCTTTCCTCCTAACAGCCTGTCTAACTGTCTGACTGCCTGGCTGTCAGCCTGTCTGTCTGTCTTCCTGTTGCCGTTTTTACTTTTCATTGCTCTTGTTGCCGTGTAATTAAAATAAAGGCGTGGAGTAATTGCTGAGGTCAGTGAGCAGCGGCAGCAGCAGCGGCAGCAGTCGTCGAGTACTTTGCAACGTACTCCCACATAATGCTAACTAAGCGCACAGCGCAACGCTGAAATTAACACTTTTTTCTGCCAGCTACTCGGTTTTTGTGTATTTTTTCCTCTTAATTTTTTTGTGTTTTCTTTTTCTTTTTTTTTTTGCCTGGTCAGTGTATTCCTTGGAGCTGGCCCTGAATTACCGAATTGCAGATAAAATTCTCAGTTTAACACTTTGTTAAAATGCTGCCCAAAATGCCATGCGGTGCGGCCCTTTCGCCCATAAAATGTGCCCGTTCCCCATTAAATGGGTAAGTCTAGCCTTGGGTCAAACTAGCTGGCCATTGGGTATGGCACCGCATCGACTTGGACCTGGTATTGGACTTGGCTTGGAATTGCAATTGGAATTGGAATTGAAATTGCTACCGGACCACAGTGACTCCATCCATGTTAAGCTTCTTCTTCGCTTTCGGTAAATTTCAATTTCAGCCCATCAATAGAGCATTGCATTTATACCCGAAATTTCCATGTTAATTGACCTAGCACAACGCACACAAGAGTTGCAAATTGTAAAGCCAACTTTAACAAGTCCTAATTGGCTGGCAGGATATCAAGCAAGGTGCTACTGCTTTCAATCGCTCACAAATTATGAAAAGTGATTTGTGAAGCACATATCATAACTGACTACCTTGTTTTTGTTCGGTTTTTATTACCTCAATTCTAATTGTGTTTTTGTTACTCGGACCTAAAACAGATTTGCATGTACTTCTAATTCTCATGTCTCTTCAAACATGTCTCGGAAAGTAAGTGTTTAAGCTTTTAATGCAATTCGCTGGATTAATAATCTACTTAATTGCTTTGGCATTTATAATGAGGAACATTGCTAATCTATAGGTATATTTTTAAGAAACAAAATATTATATATGCTTCTCCCATATTTAATAAAATTTTTTAGAAAAATATTAGTTTTTTGTAAATAATGAAATATATATGAATATATAAAAATATATTTGAGATGAATAATTATATTTCAATTCAATAAATTTAAATTAAATTTGTCAATTCAATTATTACAACAAGTAAGAGTGCTCTAGTCGGGACTGCTCGACTAGGAGATACCCTGAGCCCTATGAATCGAATGGGGCATGGCATCCAAAATCTAAAGATTACGTAATCACGGCATGCATTACACGAAACTTCGCTATGTCAATAGCCTTTTATTATGTTTTCTAGTTAATCTATACAAATTATATATCTAACTATAAATTACTAAAAACACAACTTAGAGTTAGAGGGGAAGTCGATGTGCTAGTCGGGCTCGCCTGACTCAAAAATAGCCTTAACGCAGATACGGACTGCTAAAGTCCTTGATAATTCTATATATGAAGACTTGCTTTGCATTTGCTAAATGATCCTTATCTTAATGATCGTTATAATAATTAATAATATTTAAATTTAAAATATATTATATTTAAATTAAATAATCATTAAAAGTATAACTTTTACATTTTCGCTTAACATACTTAACAATTATAATACTTACCAACGGACAGACGAAGAGGAGAAGCACCGCGCTGCACTGGACGACTGACCACCGAGAAATGAAGAATGCGACTGAAGCTGCGCTGCAGCAGGCTTGCCTTTATATAGGGCAGCGACAGCTCCACTCAAGCTCAAGTCAAGCTCAACTCTTGAGCCTCTTTCTGAGTCAGTCTTCACACTCGGTCGCCTAATGATCGAGTATGAAGACTGACTCAAAGAGACCCAAGAGTTGAGCTTGACTGAAGTAGAGCTGTCGCTGCCCTATATAAAGGCAAGGCTGCTGCAGGGCAGCTTCAGTCGCATTCTTCATCTTCTGGTGGTCAGTCGTCCAGAGCAGCGCGGTGCTTCTCCTCTTCTTCTGTCTGTTGGTAAGTATTAAAATTGTTAAGTATGTTAAGCGAAAATTTAAAAGTTATACTCTTCCAACACCTCCACTAATGAGTTTTTGGGAATATAAATTATATTGTTAGTATATTCGTAATATCATATTCTAAATTATTCATATCATTTAAAGTATAATCTACTATATATTATATACTTTATTATTACTGTCTCTATTACTAATTAGTAGTTTAGCATTCTGCTTTGGTTAACTAAAAATAAACTATGATCTATTCTTTATTCACTTAATCTAGATTTCTCCAACATTTCGATTTTCGACATCTCGACTAGCTTACGCACAAACTACTCTACTTTATTATTACAAACAATTAGATAATTTCGTAAATAGCTTTAATATAGTTTGCGGCAATAAACTATTCATAATATCAAAACTGAATTCTCAACTTGGTTTGTAAACTTTATAAGCCTGAGAAATTAAATGAAATTACCCTTAACAATAGATGATTAAGTGGGGCGGCATGGCCTCCTCATTGGAGCTGCTCAAATATCAGTAATAGTATGCGGTGGGTAAACTATTCGACTAATAGGATTACTGCAAGCAACATTGAGTTTACCGAAATATCATGTTACTGTATTTTAAGTTCAAATACTATCTATTGAACTGCTTGCGTTAGCAATTGAGAACGCTTTACTTGAACATGCTTGGAAGCCAACAACCGTACAATTAATCAGCTCCATTATCGTTTATGACCATGAAAGCAGCACTGAATCAGCTCAATTACAACTGGCCAAGAAAGTGACCTGTGGATGCCCAGTGGGCCAAACAGCATCTGCAGTCGACTGACTATATGCCTGGTGACTGTGTACGAATGGGGCAAGAGGTATGGGAACCGTCGCTGCTGAAGTGCCCAACTGCTAACTAAGCCAAATTGTACGCTCAAGTGCCATAAAGCCATAAAGTAATCAAAGTTGATATCAAAGTACCAAACTGCTAACTTATGCTCTCATGTATTCAATTAGGACAGATTTCAAATGGGGCTGTCCTCGTTCATTTTGAAAGAATTAAGCACTTTTGTGGGGCGCAGCTGTTAAGAAAATGCCGCAGCTCCAAAAACCAGCTGCAGCTCCTGGTCTGCAGGTCGCCCTTAACAGAACTTTCAACAACTTCCTATGCTCAAAGTTTCCACAAATTAGTTATGCAAATTATGTGAGTCGCCTCTACCTCAGCGGCAGCAGTCAACCGCCATTTACAACAACAACAATAGCAACAACACCAACAAGCACAGCGACAAGAACAACAACTCTGTTAGAAATCCGTATTTAAAACAATGAAGACTCAGTCCATCTTCCCATCTACTGGCAGCCGAATTTGGCCCCAAACTCAAAACTCAATCCTCAGCCCGATTAGGGCGCATAACAAAGCAGAATTTGTGTAAGTTCCTATTTAACATGCTTTATGCATTCCTCAATTATAAATAGATTAAAGTCCAAAATAGAGTAAAGTTAAATGTTAACTTTCCGGCCGAGCCGGACACCATTCACAAAGCAATTAACGCGCCCCAAGGAAGCAACGCCAGCGGCAAGGACGCCGGCAAGGGTCTACCGCCAGCAGCGCGGGCCAAGGGCGACGCCTCGCCCCGCCTCGCCTCGGCTAAGCAGAACTCAATTTAACTGACTGCCAACTTTCACAATCACTGCCCATCATCAATTTCAGATTTTGCTGTATGTTTTATGTAGTAGCTGAAGAAGAGGCCACGCCATTCAATCCCTCACTCATTCAGTCGGGCAGTCAGTCAGTCGGGCAGTGAGTCACTCAGTCAGTCACTCAGTCAGTCAGTCAGTCAGTCAATCAGCTAGTCGGATTGGGGAAAAAAGTGAAAACAATGCCGAAACAGCCAACTCGCAAATGGCTGTGAATGGTTGCCCTGGGATGCGACCGTCAGAGAGGCCGAAAGTGTTTGTGTGTGTGTATTTGTGTATGTGTGTGTTGATCTTGGTGTGTGTTTGCTTAAGCGTAAGTCTCGCAACGCCCCTGGCACCACCTTGCACTAAGCTTAAACCACACAACAATGGCAGCCAGATAAAACAGCGAAAGGACGAAAAAAGGGTTGGCCGTTGAGCAACGTCTGCCTGGCTGCGTCTTAAAGGATTGCTCAAGTTTTCGGTAACCAATATGTAAATGTGCGTGCTGTGATTAAGCACAATGGACCTGATCAAACCTTGCCGAGAAAACATAGACACACGAACAGACAGACAGACAGAGAGACAGACAGAGAGACTGGGGGACAGACAGGTCTTTGCTTAACCTAACCTAAACCCAAAGCCCAAACCCAATCTGAAACCTAAACCTAAACCAAAATCTAACCACAATTTGAAGAGCACAAAATGTGAAACCAAAACAAACTGAAAAACGCAGCCAAGTCGATGGCTGGACAAGGCCAACTTTACACACCTCAAGTGTTTGTTTAGGCTGCCAAAAGTCGGACCGCATAGTCAGAGAGAGGTGGGTGGAGCAGAGTGGAGCGGAGCGGAGCATTTTCCATGACCATTTGCTGTCTTGTTGTTTTTGGCCAGTGGCAACATAAATCTTGTCTTGCCAAACAAAGGCTCGCACCAGAGTTAGCGATATGCCACCTCCCCAGCCCCAGCCATCCAATAAATGGCGCTAAGACAATGCCAGTGCCGGACTCGTCTGCAACACCCGAAACTATTAGCGACGCCGTGCCCGGACCCACATCCGCCAGCAGCCTTGCAAGATGTGTGCGAATTTTTAAGGAGCACGCACATAAATTGCAACTCCGCCTGGTAAGCAACGGCGCCACAATGTGTAGGTGGGCGCCTGATGTATCACACAAACAGACACAAATGTATTTATGCTGCTGCTCAGCTTTTGGGGGGTTCGGCAAGACTCGCTTCTTACGGGCAACAGCCGCGTTCCGGCCGTAATAAAAACTAAAATCCGCACAACAATATGTGCGGGGATAATGCCATTTCCGTTTTATGTGAAATCCTCCCTCAGTAGTCCGTGTCCGTATATTCGCATATCTGTCGCCCCTTGAAGGCGCCCACAACTCGCTCACATGTGTGCGGCTTCGGCCCGAAGGTGTGCTCCGCTCGGCCTTGGCCAACCCGTTGGCTACACAGTGCCGAAATAGGAGTACGGTCGAAAACTTTTTTTCGTTATGGCACTTTTGGTATGCGGATGGCTAAGTGGATGAGGCCAGCTTTTATGGATTGGGCTGCCCGTTCAGGTTAGGCGCATTAGACACCAATGAAGAGCCCAGCCTGCATGCGGCTAAACAAAAACTTTTAAAATAGCAAAAAGAGCTGATGATAATAAAGAGAGCAGTTTATAACTATATCATGGCATATACATAGATATATAAACGTAGATATATATTAAAAATTCTAAAAACAGCTATAAGCGTTGCTTTTATTATTGTTAACGATTTGTAATAAAGAAACTATATCATATCATATATATAGATATATGTATATTACAAATTGAGAAAACAGCTAAAAGCCTTGTTTTTATCAATGTTTATGATTAGTCATTATAAAATAAATTATAATAATTTATTTTTTAATTACTTTAATTATTATTTTCTATATTTTCAAATATATTTTTCAGTTATTTTTATTCTAATAAAATATTGTAGTTTCGGAATGTAATTGTAGTCGTGATCATAAAAATAATTCAATGTAATTAAGATAATTTCTAAAGTAATTCGTTTTGAATTATATTGTTTCGTGAATAAAATCTGTATTTTTCTATTGAATTTTACTATCATAAAAATAACTCAATGTAATTAAGATAATTTCTAAAGTAATTCCTTACAAATTAAATAGTTTCGTGTATAAAATCTGTATTTTTCTATTGAATTTTACTATCATAAAAGTAATTCAATGTAATTAAGTATATTTCTAAAGTAATTCATAACAAATTCAATTGTTTTGTGTACAAAATCTGTATTTTTCTAGAGAGTTTCATTTATTATTTATTTTATTTATTAGAATTTTACTTATATTTTATTAACCAATCAATGTGCAAATAATAAATTTTAATTAATGCTTGCTAAATATATACATAAAGTGATTTATGAAATATATTAATAAATTAATGTTTATTGTTTAGTGCTTTGATTTGATAGCTTGAAATATTGGAATAATTGAAAGCCTAGAAAAAATTAACAAAATTAATTAAAAATTAATAAATAAATATTTCAAAAATTAAAATATGATTATAATTAAAAAATAAAAAACATGAAAGCATTTTCAAATTAGTTTTGATTGAAAATAATTCTAAGAAATGGAACGGCATTATTATTTCCTAGAACTACTTTCAATTAATCTGATGCTAAAATCGTTACCTGTTTTGAACTAAATTAAAATGACACAGCACATGATTTAGACAGAAAATTGTATATTGCTTTAATGTCTAAGTTGCCTGCCAAGATTCTGTTTTCTTACCTAATGTCAGAGTTATATATTCAATTTCCATAGGACTTCTATGACAGTTTCTGCGTGGGTTTATTTGCTCCGTTGCTCATTTGTTACATTGTAAACCTATGTTGTAATCAACATCAAACAGAAGCCCTGGAGTCGCTGTAATCGCTCAGCTCAGCCATAACCGAGTGCGAAATGTAAATGTGGCGCAGTTTTTGCTCAGTGTGCGAGCGACAAGATGAAACAAACGTGCATCTTCGAGTGGCAAAAAGCGCAGCTAGCGTGCGAGACGGCAGAAAATGTGGAAAACAGAAACGGAAGAAGGAATACCATAACTAAATCCATTGCCATACCCAAATCCGAAGCAAAGTCTGCGATGCAAATAGTAGAGATTATGGGGCTGCCGCTGCTGCCGCTGCTGCTGCAGCAGATGAATAAGAACAAGGCAGCCGCAGCGTTGCCTGGTTTCTATTCGCTGCTTGGGCAGCATGCGAGCTTCAGTAGGTGTTTACTGTAAGTCGCAACGTGAGTATCTGTGTGTGTGTGTGAGTGTGTGTAGCAACGTGGCTATGTGTGGCACAATAAATCTTACAAGGGTGCCGAATGGCCGGGCCCCGCACGCTGTCGAAGCCAACCATTGGAGCGGCCACCCAGCGCTGGAATAGGATTGCGACCGAGTGCCGCCAGTGAAAACCAAAACCAAATAAAACTGACATTATGCGAAAAGCGAAAGCCATAACTAAAAGTTGGGCCAACGTGGCATGATGGAGCAGCAGTAAAGTTGATACTCCGCCACAAAAAGTGGGCGGAAAAAAATGGCAAAATAGAAATGATAGCTCAGAGATATCCAGCCAGAGAGCTGAGTTGCGAAGTCAAAGCGAACTTAAAGAGGCTATGCGGGCAGGCGGAGCATGCGATCGCCCGCAAACGGAAATCGACTTTAGTCCTTACCTGACTGTGGGAGCTGGCGTAAGTTCAACTTGCTGCAAGTTATGCAAATGCCCTCAGTTGCCACCAATTCACTGCTGCTGTTGCAGTTGCTGCTCCTGCTGGTGGTGCTGATGGGGCTGGTGGTGCTGGTGGTGCTGGTGGTGCTATCAATCGAAAACAGCGACGTTGATGCTGTGTCGTGTGCTAATGACATTTGCTTTGATTGCGACCAGAACTTCAAACTGTCATTTTCACTGGCTGAGAGTTATTTCTTCTATTTGCCGTTGTTGTTGTTTTTGTTGTTGTTGTTGTGTTTGCAACTGTGGAGCATTTGTTGTTGCGTCTGTCTATTTATTTAATTTGCATGCAATTTTCAATTTTTATGCGAAATACTTTGAATTGACAGCAAACGACGCGCGCCAACACACACACACTCACACACACACACAGAGAGACACTTGGCCCATGCACAATAGAAATTGAATTGCAAAATTTGTTTGCCAGTCAATCGGCGGAGCAGACGGTGAGTCTGATAGAGAGAGTTTGTCTACTTGGAGCGGGGCAGGGGAGTGCCAGAGACAGCAGCGGCAAAGTGCGCCACGTTCATGGCAATGTCACAGCCACAGCCACAGCCACAGCCTGAAGAAATCGCACAATTTGGCGGCGAAAATGTCAAGTATTCTGAATGCCACGACCGCCGCGTCTAGTAGGACGTGAACGACTGTCACTACAATGGGCGCCAGCAACAACAAAGATGCCGGCAAATGTGCAGAGACACACACACAGACACAGACAGACAGACACAGACACTGCAATTCACATGAACTGAAAAATTAGAGTCAAGTCGAAACATATATTTAAAGCGAATGAGTCAGTCGCAAGGCTTTGGGATCTGAAATTTACGCAATTCGTACACACAATTCGGATATAAACAGAGGCGCGAAATCGAGACACGTTGTCGCTGCGTTCAACTGGATGCTGTCTATAGGTCGGCTTGGCTGTTCCGCTAATGCGACCGACTGCAACGACGAACGCTTCGAAACTGAAACACAAGTTGAAGCCTAAATGCCTGAAAGGATGCTGAACAAAGCGCAAAGCGATGCCGAAGACGACAACAAACCCGATGCTGTGCCGAATGTCACGATGCTGTTGCCGAGTCTGACGATGCTGCTACTGCTGCTGCTGCTGCTGCTGATGCTGCTGATGCTGTTGTTGTTGCTGCTGCTGCCTGTAAGAGAGTGACAAAGCGACAAAAGAGAGAGTAAGCGAGCGTGAGCGCCAGCAAGCAGCTGTTGGGATGCCGCTGCTCTCCAAGCAGCGACAAAGTCGGCGATGGCAGCGACTAACGTGCGACTTCGTTAAATTTCTGCGGCGACAGCACACAAAACGGATTCGGAAGCGGAAGTAGCAAGTAAGCGAGCGAGCGAGCGAGCGAGCGAACGAGCGCCAAAGGCGGGGAGGCGGAACGTGGGAGGCGGGCTGCTGCTGGCGCTCTAGATGATGCTGTAGCTCAAGCTGGTGTGCAATCAGAAAGTAGGCGAAGTAACACGAAGTGGCTGCCTCTAGTCGAGTGGCCATCGCCATCGCCTGCGACGCACGCGAAGCAGCATTTCTTTTCTTTCTGCTCCCAATGTGGGCAAACGGAGGTAACTAGTCTTGGGTAGCTAGTGACTGGAGGGGGAGGGAGCTGGAGTCTTGGAGTCTGGGTTGGCGGCGTGCAGCATCAATATTCACATTCGCACTTGTGCGAGTATTTTCTGATTTGCTGCAATCGCATTGCCAACAATCTCGACAATAGCAACAACAACAAGGACGTGTAGAACAAATTTTCTAACGGATGCTTAGCAAATCTTTTTTGCGCCGGATACTAACGGTGTCTTCGGCACAGCCAAACACGGCAGCTCCCCAGACCCACCTGCAGATGCGCCTGTTTCTGTATATCGATAACTAATAATGGCATTACATTTATGTTGGCCAAACACACGACAACCTCCTGTCTCCTGCCTCCTGTCTGTTTACCCTGCTTTAGCTAGAATGCTTGGCTCGTTAGTCCTTTGGCTGCAGCGTCGGACGATATTTCAGTTTTTAGTTTTCTGTTCCCCATTTCTGCTTCTCCTGCTCATCTCTGCCCTTAGCAGTTGTTGTTGTTTTTGTGTTGTCTGTTTTTGTTAGTTTCTGCAATTGCAGTCGTCCCTTGCCCACACACACACACACTCACAATACTCACACACAGACAGACAGAGACTCATACAGACACCAGCAACTAATTAGAAACACTTGCCATACGCTGCAGCTGCTATTGCCAGAGTTTTTGCACAGCTCACTTTGGACAGCTGTGTGAGCTATGAGCGGGAGGTTTAGCTGGAATGGAATGGAATGGAATGGAATGGGGGATTGGCAATTGCTTAGTTGATTTTCATTGACTGCCCTTTGGCCGTGTGGACAGATATTGTAGTTGTTCGCTGTCATTAATTGGCTGTTGGTTGTTGTTGTCATTTCCTTTTAGTGACAGCTCCAAATGATCTCACCGTGGACAGAGCTGCGCGTTTGGCTAATGCAACTGACTCCTCTGAGATTAGCCTTCTATGTGACTTTGTATGACTTTTAATTAGGTTTCAGCTCATTTTTTTGCATCTGACATTAATAATTAATATCAGGTGGCTTTGTGCAGTTGAGTGATACTGTTGGGTTTCTAATAAAAGTCGTGGCCCTACTTCATTTCCTCGCTTCACTGGCAGCTCATAATCAGCTTCCGACTTGGAAATTTCAAAGGCTTTCGCAGACTTAACGCCTTCCGGTCTCTGGTCTCTGGTCTTGTCGGACCAGCGCTTTCTTATTCACAAATATCAAAGTTCTTCAATCGAGAAGACTTCCGGTTTTTCAGCCGCATATTGCAGTTCTCGCCCATGGTGCACTGCTAGGCCACTCCGAGCGGAGTGGCCCCAAGCAAACACTGGCACGAACATAGCCACAACCACAGCCACAGCTCTATAGCCACATACACAAACACAGGCACACACAAACAGGACATTGAATTTGTTTTGGGTTTTGATTTTTCGATTTAAAATTGTCCGTTTCAATGGTCTGCCCACAGCCAGCTGGCAACGGATCCACTGGCCAACTGGTCCAGTTGCCTGGTCAAGCGACGTGATGATGCTGGGGCGATTGCTTTTTCTCAAGTTGAGGTGTTGCTTTTTACACATTTATTTCGATGCTGCACTGCCCGCTGCACATGATATTTCCATTGACAAAATATTCAAGGACTCTTCCCCTCAACTCATAGCTCTCAGTCTCAGTCTTAGTTATATGTTATAGTCTATGCAATAAAGTAATTAAGTTGTGTGCCCCTCGATCAAACCCTCACTCACACACTCTCTGCACAAATCTATCTATAAATTGTAGTATTCTGCCAATATTTGTTGTGTCAAATTAAGTAATTGGCAAATAGCAGTTCGATTCTCTACGAATTTATTTAATTTTAAATTAAATAATTTTCAGGAACTTTCGGTTATTAAAAGATTAAATTTATATGCAAAATTTATCAATTTTAAATATATGTATATATTGCTGAGCAGCAACCGGAACAATAAACGCGCTCATATTAAGATGATAAACGCTTTACGTGAACCCCAATTAAAGCTTGCGAGTAATTCGATTAATCCGCATAATCAACGCCGTGATAATCCATTCGGTGGCTGTCCAGCGGCAGGAAGAAGTAAACTGATTACGAATGTGTAATCTAATTATATAGTTTGATTGCAAAGTTCATTTCAACAGAATAGTAAAACAACTTTTCCATGTTTTCGATATAAAGTTTAACATACAAATGCAATTATTGTAATATATGCATGCAATATATATTTACATATTTAATTTAAAAGTTGGATTGGTAGAATGTCTTTCGTAAAAACAAAATCCAATTTAGTATTTTAATATATATGCATATGTATTTTTTATTAAATAAATAAATCTTTATAATACATTGCACATGGCTTATTACATATTGTCATTATACAAATACAAATAGTTTTTTTTTTTAGTTTTTGCAATTGGAAATTGGTTGTTAAAAATGTTTCTTTTTATTTTTTGAAAATAAAGCTGGAATTTTTTTTTTTCAAAATAAAGCTGCATTTCTAGCCCAATGATAAAATTGAGGACAAAGCAGTTCTTATACAAAGTTTGTCATATTTATTTTGGGCATTCATGATGTAAATTTGCAGCTTCCTTTTTTTTTGTGCCTGTCTGTCACATGCTTTCCCAAATCCATTGATTCATCCTATACTATAATTTATATTTAAATACATAAATATGTAAAATAAACTATATTTTATTTTGATGAAATTTCTATAAATTGTTTTCGTAATTTGATGTTAAAGTAATTGAGTGTTACATACGCTTCATCAGCCTTAAAAATGTTCTGCTTAATAGTTTCAAAACAAAATTTTGTATTCTTTACGAACACGATCAACTTTTATGAAAAACTAGATTATGCTGCCACTAAAGGTAGCAGAAAGCTTGTTAAATAAAATGTAAATATTAAAAAAAAAAAAAAAAAACAAGATAAAGTATAAAAATTTATATTGTATATATATATATCTTAAGAAATTTGGTTGATATTTGTTATTAATTTAAATTTTTTAGAAATTTGTAATTAATTTTAATTAATATAAATTTACTTTAGTTTTTATTAACAAATTAATTAATTTCTGTTCTTGTAAATAAATAGTTCGGCTAAAGCATACTTAAATTTCTGTCTCTAGGCCCAACAATATGACAGTAGCTTCAAAGACGGAGTTGCTTGCATTGCAAGCTCCTACTCTATAGCAGTTCATCTACATTTTAAAGATTAAATTTAAATAGTAATAGCTTTAAATAATATAATTTAATAGCTCGCAGCTCCATTGCTCTGCGACTCAATCGGTTCTCAGTAAGTAATTCAAGCTTATCTGTGATTCGGGCTCATTACAGGTGTCAGCGCCAGGTGCTTTAGCAACTGACTTTATGAAAATATTTAAGAAAGTAGAGAAAAGCAATCAGATTAGTCATCAGCTTCTTGTGAGACAGCAGTAAAACTGTTCTTAGCTCTTTCAAAATGCAAAATATTAAAAAAAATACTGCTGCTGTAACATTGCATCGACAATTACCATAATTGCTTGGCGTCCTTTAGACCCTGGCATGTTGTTCTCGTCGCCCTTTGCGTAAACCGTTTCGCGAGCCTGGAAGTTGGTCGAGGCTAAGATTGAGGTTGAACTGAAAGATGTGTTGGCAAATGGAAGAGAAATGTTGTTTTCAGTTGCAGTTGCCGTTGCCGTTGCTGTTGCTGTTGTCGATGCTCCGTTGTTGTCCTGAGCTCGTTGTTTACGCTAGTTGCACTCGTCATTGCTGGCGTTGTCGGCAGCCTTTGAGCGGTCGCTTTGACTGCCACTAACAACGCTTTATTGTTCATGCAACCCTCGTTGTTGTTGTTGTTGTTGTTGTTGCAGAAGTAGGAGCCGGTCACGCTCATTTGCGCTGTACCGGGCCATGCCGTAAAAAGCAAAGATGAAAACTTGTTTACCAGTTTCTATTGCTGCCGCCTCTGGCTTTGCTTTGCTTTTTGCCATAGTTGGTGTTATTGTTTGTTACTGCATATCCGAGACTATTTGCAGCATTATGGGCATAATGCGCACCCACACACACATACGCACACACACACACACAGACACCGACACAAATACTCAATACACACACAGAACTTACAATGCGACTGTAATACATTTAAACTTCTTAGGGCTCACTCCGCTCGAGGGCAGGCAGCCGCAAAGTTTCGAGCTAGCGAGCTTAGCAGTTGGGCTTAGTTGGGGCCAAGCGCTCTCAGCCGCATCCTCATGCAGCAGGCGGAGCTCGAGCCACAGCCATAGCCACAGTGTGCGCCAATGGACGCCAGTGAGCGGCTTTTGAAGGCAAAGGATAAATACGGATTGAAGTGAGCTGCATCGACTTCTACTGCTGCCGCTGCCACTGCTGACGTCGCTGCTGACGCCGCTGCTGACGCCGCTGCTGACGCCACTGCTGGTGCCACGGCAACTTTTGTTGCCTCTGCTTTCGCCTGCTGCTGTTGTTTACCAAGTTCTTTCTTTGCCTTTGCCGCTTTGCTGCTCTCTGGACTAGAGACGCAGCGCATTGCCTCAGTTCGCCTGGTTTGGATTCGGGACTTGTTTGTTTGTTTGTTTGTTTGCCTGCCCGGTACCCGGGCGATTCGGCGTTTGGCTGCCTTGGCCACACCCAGCCCGCTCTGCCCGTCCTGCACACAATCTGCGTTATCGAGTTGATTGATATTTTTAAATTATGTGCCGCAGTCGGCATAAATTTAAATTTTCGGCTCGCTGCTGCTGATGCTGTTAATCCAGAACGGCTCAAGGCATCGTCAGGCGCTGTCCAGGCCACTGTCGTGTCAAAATGCCAATCGAGCGTCGAGCCCTGATGCTGATAATGATGACGCTGATGATGATGATGATCCCGTTGATGTTGATTGGTATTGGGCAGCGCCAAAAGCCGCTGCGGTTGCTCTGCGCTGCCATTTTCTTGGTTACACTTTCCCCGTTGTCGATTTTAGCATAAAATTAACATTAATTTACTTGCGGTCTTTGAAGTTATTGTCGGCAGCGTCGGCTGTTGCTCACACAGCCGCTACAGCTACGGCTACAGTCTTGCTTGCTTTGTTCTTGTTTTTGAATTATGGAGCGTTTTCTGATACTGGCCTGAGATTCGGGGCCGGCCAAACAATGCGCTGCCAGCCATTACGCACCATGCATTTGGATTTCTACAACAACATTCGCGCTGGCGCCGACGCTTATCGAAGCATGGCACAAACGTTATCGGCCATTTCCATTAAGAGGCGGCCGTTTAATGAATTCTAAAGTGCTGCCAACGAGGAGGCAGACGACGACGATGGCGACGGCGACGATGACGGCGTCGTTGAAGGATGTTCGTCCGGCTTTGAAAAGATTCGATTTTGGCTTTTCAATTGTTCGCACGGCAGCGCGGCCCAAAACTAATTTGCGGGTAACGTTTTTGGGCGCCGGAAATGGCTGAAGCCATTAGGCTCGGTCTCTGGTTACGTTAAGGCCCCTGTCTCCAGCTAGAGTGCTCCCATCGAATGGCTTATGTGGAATGGATGCCGTCGCCGTTGCCAATGGCAGTGGCATTGCCCTCGCCTAGCACATGACGATTCTGGCATTTTGATAAGCCGGCGGAACAAATTTAACGCTTCGGGCTAACTGGCGGCCTGGCATTGATTAACTATTTTACCGTTAGCGTTGCGTACCCCGGCTTCAATGTTTTTCGAAACCTGATTACGTGATGGATTCGAGTCGTTATGACTGAAAGTTAATTTGCATTGTTTCCATTGCAAGCCCCATGCGGCGTATACGTGATATGCGGCAGAGTGAGAAATTGTGAAAGTCAATTGCTTAAACTTGACATAAGAGTAGCTTAAGTGCATAAGCTATGCCTAAACTGACAGGAATCTGTCACAACCATCAACCCGACTGAGCACGTCAATGTCATGAGGCGTATGCGTAATATTTGCACAACTCCATCTCCTAGCAACACATTATAGCTACGCATTATACCACAGAATGCATTGGAGCGCACATATCGAATTCGATTCATAACTCAGAGAGAGAGAGAGAGAGAGAGAGGGAGGGAGAGGAAGAGATGACTGTCATGCAGAGGAAATGTCACTTACTTATTCAAATCAACATAACAAGCCAATGCAATTAAATCAAGCTCATGCGAGCGTTGCTCACATATTAGCCAAATTAAAATGTGGTTCAAATTATGAAATGAAATATTTGAGCATAAGCAAGGCTGAAGCTGGCTCCAGAGAATGTCGAGTCAAATACTCGAGCGCATTGTTGAGATGGCTCTTGCCATCTTATTAGCAGCTGTGAATGGCAATGGGTGCCATTGGATTGGGCTGCCAAACAATGCCAAATAAACAGTTCGAAGTTGGCTAAGTCAGGGGCCAAAGGCCATTCCCGGGTGAAGGCAAACAAATGGCAGTTCAAAAGCGATTTGAAAATAATGCCAAAGACAAATAACATTACCTGTTACACACGTTCGCATTCACAGCTCACGCACACACCCACACACACACACACACACACACACTCACTCACAGACAAATATTTTGGAAGAGCCTTGGGCGATGTCGGCTTATTTATTTAATCAACACTCCACAGTTGGCTTAGTCAGGTTTTCTGGTATGCCTTTAAGCCAAATAAAGTGCGGCGCTTAATCTTTGCCACATTTTATCAATTTAATTATTTCAATTTGAGCGTAAGCAGCAACAGCAACACCAACAGCAACAGCCACGACAGCCACCGACAATTTCAGTTCCAGATGCGGCATACACCCGCACACACACACACACATACACAGACACCACAGGCACATACTATATAGACAGGCAGCCAGGATGCGGCAAGGAGGCATTCACTAGCATCCTGTCTGTCCTGCCCCGCCCTGCCCCTCTAGTATTCCTCCTGGCTAAAATGCGCGCAATCTGCGCATCAATAAACGCTTTAATCTCTACTTGCCTGCCATGTTGCTGTTGCTGCTGCTGCTGCTGCTGTTGTTGGTGCTGTTGTTGCTGTGGCTGCTGCTGACTTGTTTCGTGCTGTTGTTCCTCTTGTTGTTGTCTGGCTGTCTGGCTGGCTGGCTGGCTGGCTGGCTGACTGTTCGTGAGCTTTGACCTAAAGCGATTCAATAATCAACTGCCAACAATTTTACCGTACTTTACTTTATTTTCACGCTAAACTATCTCAAAGATGCGAGCTCAAAGATACGCTACAGCGATTTTTTGTGCGGATTGCGAGCACACCCTCAGTACCATCCACACACACTCACACACACAGCCGAGTGCTGGCTGTGCGCAGCCTTAGGCCAAAAGTTACCATACTAACTTGTTTTTAGTTTCGAGTTCGTACGACATCATTTTACTTTAAGCACTTAAATATACTTTGTGCCCACACCCCGAAAACAGCCAGCGGCCGGCGGGCGGACAGGCGGACAGACGTACAGGCGGACAGGAGGCAGGCAGGCAGCCAAACCGCCTGGCTAAGCTATTCCGTTCTATTCTATTCTGCTCTGTTCTATTTTATTCCATGTCTGTGAGGCGGCCACTCGAGCAGTCCACACTTTTTATATCGGTAAACTTTTGTTGCTCGCCGAGTTGTTTGTGTTTTTCTTTTGCAGTTTTCAGTTTGTTTTTCCGTCTCTTTCAGCAGCTCTAGCGCGCTCTCTGTCTTCCTCACTCTCCCTGCTGTTCATATACATACATCTTTATATATATGTATATAAATATCTCGCTTGTCCCCGTGTTTGCCTTTGGTTGATCTAGAGATTTCTGTGCAGCTACCTAGAACCAATGTCCCAGCGCCGCCAACTCCGCTCGGCTCCCCTGCCGCAGCTGTTTATGGCGGGGGCCATGGGAATGGGAGTTGTCCCTGTGCCTCGCCAAAGGGAGGCGTATTGAAAATGGCATAAAAATCGCATTTGAATGTAGACGCCTTCTCGACCCCTTGCTGTTGTTGTTGCTGTTGCGTATGCCGGCCAGAAGTTCCTTGGGGGAGGTTCTGGTTGAACGCGCCACTTTGGGCAGCGCGTTAAGTCAACGACGCGGCCGGTCGACCCTTTTAGAATCTGCAGCGCATATAAATTTTTGCTGGCGGGCAGCCCACACGATGTTGCTATTGCTGTTATTGTTGTCGCAGTGATTGTTGTTGCTGCTGCTGCTGCTGCTGCTGCTGTTGTTGATGCTGATGCTGGCGACATCGGCAGAGCCATTGCCATCGCCAGCGCCGTTTTCGGCCTTGTGGGGCATTAAGGCAAATCGGGTTTAATTGAAAATAAAAATTCTTAATGGTCTTTAACCCAAGATTATGGGGCTGTATTGCTTGCGCCTTTTAGTGGCCTCTTTTATTAAACGGATGAGAGTGTGTGTGTGTGTGAGTGAGTGGAGCAACCCTTTGCGCCCCAACTGCCAGGATGTGCCTTGGACTCGGCGCTGGTCAGCGCCAAGCTCCAAGCGCCAAGCGCCATTTTTATGTCGCCGGAAGTGGCGTGTAATCGTTTTTATTTTGTAATTGTTTTAGTGGCACTTCCTTTCGTGTTTTTTATGTGTCGCCCGCTTGCCGCATCTTTCGGTTTGGTCCTTTTTTCATTCTTGGCCGCTGTTGTCGTCCAACGGTTTTATTTTTGTTGTTGCGTACTTTTGGGGCAAATAGGTGGCCTCATAAATCAAATATGTCACAGCAATTTAGGTGTCAGAATTTTTATTTTTTATTTTTATAACGTTTTCTGGCCAAGACGCAGCCCATCGCTCCCAAAAGGGGCCACGGCGAAAGGCCAAACAAAATGCGTAAAACCCACAAGAAAAAAAATAATATATATATATATATATATTTACCCTGAATGGCTGGCAGTGGGTTAAGGCAAAAGGGGGGTGGGCGTTGGCCATTCGGTTAGCTGCCGGCGCAAATATTTCCAAGGGTTCGAAACGCCGCATAAGAAAAACGCTAAATTTAATGAAAAAAGTTTCATAAATATGGCAATGAATTTAATTAAAACACACAAAAAATAGAAGAGAGAAATGCGAACGGGAAAAATCGCCCAGCCTGGAAAACATGCCCGAAAATGTCGGCGCACTAATTACGCGAATTAAACGTCAATTTGCAAAAACAATTCGTTTAGCGAATCCAGTCAGAAAACAAGTCGAATCTGAATTGTGGCTAACAAGCTAAATGCCGGCGTGCTAATACTCTTTATCCTGAATATTTATTCATTATACATTTTTTGTATTATTATTTTATATAATTTATTATCTATAATTAAATAATAAAAAATTATTATTATTATTATTATTATTATTATTATTATTATTATTATTATTTTATATATTTCTATTATTATTGCTTTGGCATTCATGGGACAAAATTTATATTTAAAACTGTGTGAATATTTTTCTATATATTTCTTAAGTGCTTTAATTTTGTATTTTTTTTTCCACTATTCAAATACACCCTGTTTGAAAGACCCATAGCATAGAGTATATTTCATGGCACTTTAATTTAATATTTGCTGATATGATAAACTCAAAAGAAATATCGAAACAACTTATTTTTATTTCATTTGTTAATATATTTATTAAATATATGCCCTTTGAACATTTTTTTGCGATTTTCCCTGAATACAAAAAAAAAATATAAATAATAATATTCGCTTTTATAAGTATAAATACAGAAATACCCTGTACAACAGTAAGGTTAAAATAATTTTTGTTTAAAAACTAACTATTTATAATCATTCATTTAAATCATCATTTAAATCATTCATGTTTTGTAGGCATTGGAAAAATATATATATTATATTATTATTATTATTATTATTATTATTATTATTATTATTATTATTATTATTATTATTATTATATTATATTATATAAATACATTAATATGTATTATTTATTATAATTAATATTTTGATAATTATTATTATAAGTAACAAAATATATATATATATATATATATATATATATATATATATATTAATTTAAAGAACAGAGCTTTTTGTACTTAATTTCCCCAATTTTTTCCATTTTTATATATTACTTAAAATTTAATAAAATACCACAAAATACCTAAACAAGCCACATGTATTAGTTATGTTTCTTTAATACTAATTAATGTTAATAGAAATTAAAACTAAAGGATTATACCCTTATATCAAACTTTCAATGGATTCGTGGTATAATTAAATTAAGCACAGATAAATATAATTATATTGATGCAGTCCTTATGAAAAAATATGCGTACTGAATTTGGGAGATGGTTTCATTCCATATAATCAATTTTGACATATCGTAATATTCGCTCTATTAACTCATTTAATAGTTAAATGAAACTGAGCCTTTGATAAAAACCATCTATTAATAATTCTTATTAGCGAATAACATTTACGTAAAGTAAACATATATATGTATGTAAAATAGAGAAAATACAGAAGCTAGGTTTAATGTCTGACCATTTGATTGGCAATCCAATAAACTTTATTGGTTTGCTCGCTTGCAAAGCCAACAGATCATATTGTTTTTCATTTTCTTTTCCCTTCTTTGCGGAATGTAGATAATTTGGCTCTTTGTTTGCCTGCTGAGATATGCGCGCAAGTTATTTTTGCTGTTATTAAAATTTCTGTTTCTGATAAAAAAAAAAAAAAAAAAACGATTATCATTTATTTCATTCTATTAGTTTGTCGATGGGCAATTCGGCAATTCGCAAACTCAACAGTCACATTGATTCATTAAATTAAGTGCACAAAGTCCCTGGTGTATAAAATCTGCATAAGCTCTTTTAATTAAGAGCCATTGTTGGATTTATGTAACTCTTTAAACACCTTCTGCAATTACGCAAAACACTTAACACGCATATTTACAAATTGAAATTCAATTGCTGAGCTCTGCGGCACTCGAAAGTTAAAGCTGTTGCTGATGGTGCTGTCTGTTCCGTTGTCTGTGCTGAGGTCGTGCCTGGATCAAGTAGCAGTGAATTAAGGCGAATTATCTTTGAATATCTGGCTTGCCGTTAATGTTGTGGCAGACGCCAGAAGCACACGATGCGAACGTGAGTAACTTAAAGCAGCTAGCAGACAAAATTCAGCCGCTTCGATAGAGATTCATTAACTGAGTGCCATCAGAGCCACGTTTTGTTGTTCAGTTCTGTTGTCGAAGTTTCGTGTTCTGGTCGGGCCAAAATGTTAATGAACGCACACGGACATGGCCAGTTGGCCAGTTGCTGGGGCCAGTTGCTAGGGCCAGTCTGACTTGCTGGCAGTACATCATTGTAATTGAGTGTTCATTAGCGGGCGGGTCGAAACAATTTTGGCATATTGGTTGCGGCCAGAAAATCGGCGGTACAACGTGATTAACTTACAACCCAGTCATATGGGCCGACCCGTGCCATGCCATGCCATGCCACGCCCCCGCATCAAGCCTCATTATCGTCATCAAGCCATCATCTTTATTCGCTAATATTTGTGATGTACGCGCCAACTTTGGCCAATTTTATTGTACATTAAAGCCAACTGAAGGTCGGGGTGGGGAGCTCTCAAACGACAATGGGGCGATGGGGCGATGGGGCTGGGCTGGCTGAACGTGGAACCGTGGTTGGGTGTTGAGAAGTTTACAAATATAATTTTGTAAATGTGCGTTATGGCAATGAAAAGGACGCTAACTCTTTGGCTAAAACGTTGCCGGGTGAATGCCAAGTGGACGAGTGGCTCAAAGCAACCACGGGAGGGTTGGGGCTTGTTAAGGACCGACTGCCAAGAATAACAACAACAAATTGCTGTCGCTGTTGTTGTGCTCAAGTTTTTTGGCAGCGCGCAACATCTGACTTGGATTTGATTAATTCTGAAGTCGGTTTAACGGCTATGCCACCGACTGAAAGGGGAGGCGCCCGTGGTGGTGGTGTCGGTGGTGAAGGCACTCGACTTCCGGGCTGAGGGGGGAGGAAGCTGCTCATTCATTTTACTGTGGCTGCCGCGCTGTCTGTTGGGGTAAACTTTGATGAGCAACAAGAGGACGCCAACAGACGTTAAACCGAAAGTAGCACGAATAACAACTTTGATTATAAAATGCAACAACTGTAAATGTTATCATAGCGAATATGTACGTGCAATGCCAGATTCACCAGCGGTGCGGGCCAAGCGGACTAAACTGACAGCTGAGACATCTTGGTCCCACACTTATTCGCGGCATTGTTCTATTCGCTTAAGACTCTCTTGCTCAACTGTCAGGTCAAATTAGCGCCATCGAGATGTGGTTGCTTTGCAATCTTGTAGAAACTTGAATTACGTCTGATGAAATTCATTCCAGGTCTTCAGGTAATGGAGAGAAATACTATTCTTAGTTCTATACTTAGAACGAATATAATATGTCTATGTATAATACCTCTATAAAGACTCCTGGGTAAATCATAATTATTATCTGTATATGATAGTGTATAAGTAAAGAAGATATTATAAATATGAAGACTCTCGGATAAATCATAATTGTCGTAAGTGCGTAAAAATATCATATATTTGGAGACCTGGAAATGCTCCATCTTTAATATAAATCAATATAACTCAAAACTATGAAAAAAATATTATTCAAACATATATACATATATTTTTAAAAGAAATCTAAGCAAAATATCAAAATGAAAATTTCTTTATTAATTTTTTTTTTAATTTTTGTTATTATGATATGATATTTTTACTGTTGGAACTTTAGATTCTATAGTCAAAATTCCTAAAGTTTTGGTTTATTAACTTAATATTTATTTTATTTTTACTTACAAAAACTTTTCATTTTAAATATAAATTTATAAAAACTGCAAATCAAACATTTAAAAAAAAAAAAATACAAATTTTCAAGCTTCCATTTGAAGTCTTTTATCTAGTGAACTTAACTTGAAATGCGATAATGGCAAATGTGGTACAATTCAAATGCAAATTGCAAAAATCGCTTCTGACACCGACTTTTGCCACAAGAAGTTTGGTGATAAATCCACTTTGAGAGTCAGATAATCAAAAACAACTTTGAAACTGGCTAAAGCCCTAATGCACTATACGAATAAAGAATTATATTGCTAAGCTCGACATGAGACAGACCCTTGTGATGCTTCCGTTTCTGTTGCTGATGCTGCTGCTGTTGCTGCTGCTGATGCTGCTGCTGCTGCTGTTGCTGCTTCCTGCTGCTGTTTGGATGTCAATCCGCAGCAGCTACAAACAGTCAAGTGGGAGCACAGCTCGAGTGGCAGCTCAGCCATTGGACAGGCCACTCTGCTGATAGTTAATTTCAGTCATTCACATAGAACTGGCTGCATTTGTTGCTGTTGCAAACTTGAATTATGTGCATGTCATTGTGTAACTACACTCGCATAAAACTCATTTGCCATTGCCACCAACAGGACGACGGCCGCACAGCTCTGGATACTTGGACGCGGACCCAAACTTCTACTTCAAGTTGTTGCTGGAGTTGGAGTTGGAGTTGGTGCTCATCGTTGTCCTGGTCATCGTCATTATCATTCAACTATCTAACTGCGACAACGATCAAAAAACACCAGAATATTTCCCTTTTGCAAACAAAATAAATTAGAATTGAAATAATTCGTAGCAAACTTTGCGTTTTTCCTAGTTTTTAATAAAGCAAACGGCGCGCTCTGCAAACTTTTACCCAGCGGCAACGCTGCGTATGGGCAATATGCAAAATGCCAGCAGACCAAGTCCTCTTACCATCTATCGGTCTCCCTCTCTCTCTCTCTCTCTCTTTCTCTTGCTTCGTCTCTCTGTCTGCTGGCTCGTCAGCGCTACCCGACTGGGGCCGGATAGATTTTGCGGTTGGACTCGTAGCTAACAAACAAACAAGCATTACAAAATGAAGGAACAGCAAAGGCAAGGAAGCAGCAACAACAGCAGCGGGAAAAACAAGAACCTACGACTCGGGACAAGCGGGCAGCTGGCTTGCCATAAATAAATAAAATTTCAAGGATGCGTGCGCTTTTATCTTCGCAACTAGGTTTTGCCTTCAGTGGTTTTTATTACATTTTGCTGTGTGCACTTTTTCATATGTTGTAAATAGCTGCGCTCAAAATATAAAAAAAGAAGAAGAAGACGAAGAAAGAAGCGACATCGCTTGCCCAAAAACTTTTTGCGGCAATTTAAACTAATGATTAAACATTTTCAGTTATGTGCTTTGTGTTTGTGCTATGACATTTCAGCATGCGACGGTTTTCCATTCATGCCTTGGCCTTGGTTCCACTGTCCCTCTGTCCCACTGCCAGCAGGACATCCCTGCAGGACGTTTTTTTTTTCTGGTGTGGGCGCAGCTTCATTCATGATGGTTGTCTTGTTGTTCGGTCAGCAACCGCAATTTGAATATATAAATACATTTTAATGATGTCGCCGCTCATTAATCATAATCTATTCATTAATTTTTGACCCATCTCGGAATCAGACTCTACGTCAGCCGCCCACTCGCCCTCGCCGGCTGACATGTCAGGGAAATCTTAAACAAAAAGTGAAATGTGTACAAATGTTTAGACCTTTGTTCTACATGGAATTTAGATAGGATCTCGGTCGGAGTGGAAAGGCAACGACAAGGCAAAAACAAATAGAACACGTCATGCCAGCTAATTAACGAATATTTTTCGCCGGGCACCAGGCACCAAGCACCCGGCATCCGGCATCATGCAACCAGCAACAGCACCGGCTCTAGCGCCAACACCTGCCCAATTAGTGAAAAACGAGCATCGCGCTTTTCTTAATGGCAATGACAAATTTTGCTTGTATAAATTATGTATTAGCTGGAGACGCTAAACGCTTTTGGAGACAGCCGGCACAACCTCTCAGCACCAAATACTATTAAATATTTGAAAGATAAGTACAAGCTCAGCCGGAACGGCTAAGCAGCTGAAGCCACTGACTGGACGACGCTGCTGCTACATAGAATGCGACCCATTAGCCGTTTTTCTTCTCTACTTTTTTTTTTGGTATTAAATTCTAGCACAGTTGTTCGTTCGTTCGTTCGTTCGGTTGGTGCTTGATTTTCCTCTTCTTGCCGTTTTGTGTGTGATTTGATGGGCCCCGAGAAATCGAAGCGAGATAATTTGTCACCAGAGAGAAAATGGTGAAACATTAAATTTGCCAAATAAATGGACACTTGTTTGTCATAACGCTACAAATGCGTCCAAATACGAGTAAAAATAAAAATGAACAACCGAAAAGGACGGTGCCAATACCAATACCAATACCAATGCCAATGGCAATAGCAATGGCAATGGCAATGGCAATGGCAATGGCACTGCTAACGGCAACGGCGACAGCTCCGATGTTATCCGAGCAGAGAGAAAAAAATAAATGTTAAAAAATGAAAAACAAGACCATTTTCATTTCGTGCAATAAAATAGAAAACAACAACTAAACGGAGTGTGTGAGAAAAAAATGTTATAATAAATGGCTTACAATAGCCAACTAGTGAAATACCCTAACTGTAAATGATTTGAAAGTGTAGCAAAGGTTAGGAAAATCAAATAATGGACAACATAAAAATATATTTCTATATGTAAGCTCATCTTGACATATTTATGTAATATCTATAATTACCTATATATGAATATATATCTCATTTGTCAATATAATGATATGATATGATATGAAATTCGTATTCAATTAGTTTATTATTAATAAATAAAAAATATTATTGTACCTAAAATATTTTTTATTTGCAAAATAAAGATAGTTTTCTTAACCCTCTGAACTAATCAGAATATCCCTTATAATAAATATTTCTTTAAGTATAAAAACTTTAAAATCGATCAACATCACACGATCCTTCAAGTTATTTCTTGTTAATTACCATATGTGTAACTAAAATAACAGCTGAAAATTCCTATAAATATCTAAATACATTCTACGGCGTGGAAACGCTTAAGGATTTTCGAAAATATACAGAGCATGAAATCCAGATTAAAATTGCTTTTAATGTCCATATGCCAGAGCTAGTTGCTGCATTGAGAGAGTGAGAGAAGAGAGTATTTGCCAAAATATAAGGCGGGAGGAGCAACAAACGGCAAATGGCAATGGCAAAAAGTAAATAAATCGCTTCAAATTTTCGCATGGGTTGCGAGTCAGGGGAACGGACCAAAACTGCTGAGCACAACGCTCAACCGAGCTGAGTCCCAATCGGTGGCAGAGCGAGAGAGAAAGAGAGAGTGAGAGAGGGGGGGACTCAGGCGGAAGAGAGAAATGTAGCCTAGAAGCGTGGAGCCGTAAGTAGAAGAAAAAGCCGGCGTAACTGCAGTGAAGCAGGCACAGGGAAGTGAAAAACTGGGAAACGGGGAAAATGGGAAACTGAGAAACTGGGAGATGGGAACTTACACCAAACCCCATACGACTTGGTCCTTTATTGTTTTTGTTGAATGTTGTTTCTTTTATATTTTTTGCCTTTGTTGTTTGCTGGTTTTGTTGGTGTCGTAGGTTGTAGAGGTTCTGGTTAGGGACATTTTCTTCGTAGTATGTACCAGGTGCAATCTATCGATTCATTCTCTGGCCCCGCAACAACATCCTAGTCCTAATGCGCGTTCGCTCACTTGCTGCCGCTCATGCTGCTGCTGCTGCTGCTCGTTATTGCTGCTGCTGTCCATGTTGCTTTTGTTGTTGTTGTCGTTGTTGGTGTTGCTGTTCCCTAGTTGTTGCAGTTGAAATATTTACGATGTACGTTGGGCTATTTCACTATTTGTAACACCCCAACCCGCAGTTAAAGTCGCACTCGGAGTCTCGGAGACACACGCACAAGTGTTGCCATTTATGTTGTTGTAGTTGTTGTTGTTGCTGGCTGTGCGTCAGCTTTTTTATTGTTTTTTGGCTTGTAACGACAAAAATGAAAACAGTTGCACCAAAATATATAAAATTATCAAATATAAGCAAACCAAAAACAAAATTACAAATAAAGTGTTTAACAAAAATGTTCCGATTCAGAATGTTCGACTAGGTAATACTCTATTGACAATGCTCTCTTATCATATAATTAATCTAATTGACTGCTGAGTTCGTGTGCACAACAGAAATTGGCTCTAATTACATTAGAACTGCGAACTTGATGAACATTCTATGATAGACTCGGCGCGCCGTTCGGAGCAACAACGTAACTGCGACCAGTTTCCACAACTCAGTCCGAAGTTTGTTAAAGTTTTTATTTCTAATTTTGCAGTTAGTTTTTCATTTACAGTTGACTTTAAACTTGATGTTTATTTAAATGTTAAAGTACCAATATATTTAAATGTTAGCTCTTTTTTCGCCAGAATAGAAAAATAAAATGATTTCTGTTTTCCTTACATTATATTTATGCATATGTGATCCATACTTACATATACAAATATATATTGTATTATTAAATCACTCAGCACATCGGTTAGTTAGAGTGCTCCATTAAACGAAATATATTATAACATTGAAATTGATTGCTGCAGCCAAAACAAAACAAAACGAGACAAATTTCCATTCATAAAATTTGCTTTCTCTATTTTGTCAACGCTTAAAATACAATTAGTCTAAATGTTTGACAATGGGCAAAAAATATGGGATAAAAGCAGAAAGGAAAAAATATTTGGCGTTAAAACAGGATACAGCCGTGCAATAGATGATTTTCATGGAATAACAAAGCATTGTAAAACGATAAAGGATATATATGTGTATATACATATATAGATATATATAGATATATAGGTACATGCATTCGAATGGTTATTTTATAAGCTTGCCAAAGTAAACTATATTTGAAATTGGTTGTATCATCACGATTGCTTGCAAAGTAGAGCGAGTATGAACAATGTCCATCTTGCTGTGCGCTCGTCTGTCCGTTCTTATAAACGCAATTTACTTCGCCACTATTGGCGCTGCTGAATTTGAATATGGGAGATATTAGGTCGCGTGATACCCTTTACTTGGAAGTTTAATTAGTAATGAGCTCAAAAATGTTATACGACATATAAATGGTATTATACGATATATTTATTAGGCTTAATAACTTCGGCCTTACTCAAGCGAACAATTTTTACAATTTCGAAGCAAGTATATATTCCATTACGGAATTTCAAATCCTGAATTGAAAAAGTTTATTATAATAGACATCGTTTACATATATAAAAATAATATATTTATATAAAAAATCACACAATTTTAAGGATAGATCTCGTTTAGTCTTTATTTAGAACTTATAAACTGTATATCTTCCACAGTTAGACTTTCCATTTATACAACATGAATTCAGGAAAATATTCTACGGCTTCCTAATTATTGGCTCGATCGATAAAGATCATAAGATAGACTGCCATATCTTTAAAGCTCAACTTGAGTATTTTTAAAATAATTTTTAATTACATTATTATGTATAATTTATAACAAATTAATTGTTTATGTTATTGATTATTTTATAAATGAAAGAGTCTATACAACCCCTGTTACGTTTACTCCTCATTATAACTATGTCCCTATAGGGTATATTGTTGGACCTGCACGCGTTGCTTTCATTTATAATTTTGTTTATTTTCTCAATGCATTTTGCGCAAATAAAGAAATAAAATAGACGCAAAAAAATATAATATTTTTTGTGCAAATTTTATTTGCCCGCGCTTTTCATTATTTTTATTTGCTGTAACAAACGGCGAGAAGTAGCGGGAACAAGGCAACCGCAACGTCAGACAAGGAGACGAAGAAGGAGTGGGAGTATTTTAATAAAACCACACACACATACACACACACATACAGTCACACACTTTGTCAGGGGCAAAGAAAGCAATTGAGTTGCGTTGAAGTGGCATAAAGTAGTAACAAGTGGCGGTTGCGCTGGGCTTGGTGTAGTTGTTGGGCTGGTTTGCTTTTTAACCATTTTGTTTGGTCTATGAGTTTTCCCTTTGGACGGGCATACGCGGTGCTCAGGTGGAAGCACAGCCAAAGCTCGAGATGGTGGCAATGAATGCCGGATATCCCCAGCGCTGGGCTCTGCAAATGTAATGGGAAATGAAATGAATGAATGAGCATAAGCACTTCTTTGTTTGTACGCTCGTCTCTCGGCCCGGTCTATCTTGTATGCCTGTCCGTCCGCCTGTCTCTCCGTCTGTCCGTCTCTCCGTCTGTCTATCTGTTTGTTTGTTTGTGGCCGCAGATGCATGCAGCAAGTGCAGCGGGGTAAAACTGAGATGCTGCACTTCAAATTAAAATGCGAATGCAAGCGAAAACTTCAAAAGAAACACTAGAACAGAAAACAGGAGCGCAAACGAGATACTAATAGACAATGGCAAAGCCAAGTGCTGGATAAGAAGGGGATAGCGCGCCTGGGCGAGGGGTAGACCTGGCCAGGGCGGCACGCAAGAGGGGGCGTGTTGCCAGCAACGTATACGCTGCAATTGAAAAGCACATAAACACACTAACACACTGCGATAGCGAAAGTGTCTTTGACTGTGAATGTGTGAGTGTGAGTGTGTATGTAATACCAACCAGCCAAGGATAAAGTTAGCGACAGCAGCAGCAGCATCAGCAGCATCAACAGCATCAGTAGCAGCAGCAGCAGCAGTGCAGGACATACAAATGCACTTTGGACGTGGACGACGCGCACTAAATTCGCTTTAATTCACTTTTCATACAAAACAGCAGCAGCAGCAGCAGCAGCGGCGCCGACAGTCGAGGCAGTCGAGCCACAAGCACAAAAGCACGCGCCTTACACAGACACTAACTCTCACACGTACACACTCACACACAAGCGCGTGTTTGTTGTAATTAATTTAAAATATTATTATATGCGCGCGCGAGCGCTAAACTAAAGCTAGGAAACTAAGGCAAAGGAGCAGGCAGCGCACAGCGGCAGAGACACAGCAAAGGAATGACGAAGCATAGAGTGCGAGAGAGAGAGAAACGAAGGGGCGAGACTGTGTGCGAATGTAGCAGCACTGACAGGGCTGGGCTAAATAATTATAGCCCACGCGAGCTGCACACGAAGCGGCAGTCAAACAAGTAAAACAACAAGCAAAACCAACTATGGAATTACAAGCAGATGTGCAAGTGTGCGTATGTGAATGTGTGTATTAATGTGTGAGTGTGTCCGTTTGCCCGTGTGTTGGTGCCCTGTCTAACCTATGAAGTTAAATAGAAAACCAAGTACTCTAGTCAAGTTTTTTAATTGACGTGCGAAACGCGACTAGGGCAATGCCATCGTTCCACTAATAACTAACAACAAATTAACAACTGGCTGCAATGCACAAACGCCAGCCCAAACACAAACACAGAATTAGTTCAAAACAACAAACACTCACACACAGACACAGACAGACAGCGTATATGTACACGCTCGACATGCTAGACTGTGCGCCAAATGCCAAAAATACCGAAGACGACGAAATTGAAAAAAGTAATAAACGTAAAGCTATTACAAAATCTGATAATGGTCTACTGCTGGCAGTCGAGCGCAAATGCCGGCACATGGGCACTAACACAGGCTTAGGCTAAACAGACACAAACAGGCAAACACACAACAGAAAGAGCATGAAACGCCGAACTAAGAGAAACCCATGCGAGATATAGAGAGAGCAAGAAACAAGTTGGAATCGGAACACAACAACTTGGCAAAGGGCAGCTATGCAGGCAGCGGGAGCTGGCCACATAAAGAACCGTTACAATATGCAGCTGCAGCGCCAGCGCTACAACAACATGCGACGTCAAACATAAACATTGTGGCGCGCGTGCTGCTGCTGCCGCTGCCGCTGCCGCGACCGTTGCCCCCGTTGCTGCTGCTGCTGGCTCGAGTCGTGGCTGGCGCAATATTAATTTCACGAATGAACAACCCTTGAATAACCATACACTTCATGTCCCGTTATTATGGCATTGCTACGTGAATGAGAGAGCAGCGCCGAGAGCCACGAATGCACTGAGAGCCGATGCTCGGAAAGCTTTCAATTTGCCGAACACACACGACATAGACAACACGACAATGTTGCTTCGTTATGTTTGTTCGGCTTTGTACAGCCGACAGCTCTCTGTATGAGTGTGAGTGTGTGTGTGTGTGTGTGTGATGGCATTGGCATATCTGTGTTCTGTGCGTATGTGTCTGTGTGTTTGCCCGTGCTTTTTCATTGTGCATTTCCCAGAGGTGCATTTTTCTGAAAATCTAATTTGAGAGATTGAGATTGTTTGGTCTTTCAATGTTCTGCTCGCTCGTTCGTGTTGCGACGCTTGCAATTTTAGCCCCAGCCACAACAACAGAAACCATTCTTATATTTATGTGTGTACAGACACACACATATACATAAACACATGTATGTATGTATGTATGTATGTGCAGGCGCACACACGCTCGCACAAATGTATGCAACATATTGGGGAGTTATTACTCAGCTACCGCACATTCCGCTTGTCTGTCTGTCAGTGTTTATACACACACACACACACACACACACACACACACACACACACACACATACGCACACACTCGCTCTCACACACCGCTTACTTTAATTGGACGCGCGGGCGTTACGCTGTCGTAATTTTTTGAAAAATCTACATACTTGCCCTCAGTATTCGCATCCGCATTCGCAACAGCATCCGCGTCCGCATCCACATTCGCATCAGCATCCGCATCTCAACGATAACGATGCGACGCGTCGCAATGGCTTCAATCATTGCGCGCAGCGCTCACTGCGGTTTGACAAACATTTTTCACTGGCTGTGCAACGGCGGGACGTCGCGTCCTTCCACAACATATCAGCCATACCCATACCCATACACACTCACTCACACACACACACCCCATCCGATGCTCCGTGTATGTTTGATGAGTGTGCGAGAGTTTTATGGCTGTATTGGGAATGAGCCGTCCAGGCTGAAGTAAGCGAATAGCTCCAAGCAGGGGGGCTCGGGGCATTGGGAGCATTGGGGCTACGGCTACGGCTGAGTAGGGGCTGGGGTGATTGGGTTATGCTCTGATTTTAATTTTGAAATCATACAAGTGCAGCGCTGCAAAGTGATACATGCGGATTTATTTATTTATATACGTAAGTGCCCATTCATATAAGCATGTGTGTGTGTGTACGTGTGTGTGTGCAGATACAAATGCGTTTGTTTGTATCCCACACTCGCTCACTCACTCCCACTTCACCTATCTCCCTCTCTCTTTCGCGCTATGCATGTGTGCGCGCGATACGATAAAGCGACTTACAGGATTTGGATGATGGC
Source organism: Drosophila meridionalis (assembly GCA_035045145.1). Classification (NCBI taxonomy): domain Eukaryota; kingdom Metazoa; phylum Arthropoda; class Insecta; order Diptera; family Drosophilidae; genus Drosophila; species Drosophila meridionalis. The sequence continues at coordinate 4,924,146 of JAWNPG010000020.1, read as the reverse complement.
TGAAGGCAATGCCGCTTCTGTTTGCAATTTGATAAGCTCTCTGGCATTATTTTTACGACATTTCCTTCTGACAAGCCGCTCGCCTGAGAGTATGCAATAAAAATATCAATGTTAAGTCAATGTGTAAATCTTATTGTTTTAGCATTTTCCATTTTCCTCTTCTGCTGCTGCTTCTGTTGCCATTCGCTTTGCCAATGCTAACAATCCCTTTCAATGGCAACATCGAGTGTCCAATCAATGCACTTCAGGACCCAGCTTGAAAAACTGCTTCGCAATTGCTAAGTGGAAAAAAATACATAAAATACACAAATCACAATATCCTGTTTCATTAGTTACTATTGACATTTTCTTTCCTATTAACAACTGTAATGCCATCATCTCTATTTACCCTTAAACGTGCTGTGTGCAAAACTTGTTTAAGGCAATTTGATGGCACTTAAAGAGCTTTGTGCTCTTTCTCTGGCATTGCATTGTATCATTTTAATCAAAGCAATGGAATATGTAGTGAAACTCACTTCAAATAGTGGAATATACTTTGAGGTAGACCTCGATTATATTTATGCTAAACGAGCTTGAGTTTGGGATTGATTTTGAGATGATTGCTAATCAGGGTTCGAATTGTTTTGCTTAAACGAATCTCGTAAACTGAAGAAGCGCTAGGCTAACCAGATTATTTCTTTCATATTTTTTAATATTTAGCAAAATTAAATAGTTGCTGGAAATTAATCAGTTGTTATTTCATTCAAAATAAAAATAAAATATATATATATATGTATAAAACCAAAAAGAACATTTAACTCGAAGACAATCTGAACTGAGGAGCAACTTAGAGAGTAAAATACTCTGTATGTTCTACTAATTTTCACCCTAATGAATTTTTATCCGTTTTTTTAATCTTACTCAATTACTTTTAACAATGATATATAATTAGATGGGTATTCAGAATTTTTACCCAAATTTTTTAAAGATTCTCTAAGCATAATTTCTGACTAATTTTTATTGAATTATTTTTAATTTTAATTTTTGTTTTATTTTATTTTATTTTTTTTTTTGGCTGTTGGTAATAAATATTGTAGTTTAAAAAGTAATCAATAAATGATTAAAAGAATAAACTTTGTATTAAAAAAAAAACTTGTTTTATACCAAAAAACTATAATTTCACTGTTTTCATCGAATGGAATAAAAGAACAATTCATCATAAGCATATCAATTTTTTTATTTTTTATAAGCTTCCAAAATTTGCATACATTCAAATCAAATTTCAATTAACATGTCCCAAAAAATATAAAGCGATTTTTATTGCAATTCGAATAGGTTCGTACATAAATATATACACAGTATGTGTTACATGATCGATCAACTGCAGCAGTAGTTGAAGCATTTACAGACTAAGACTAAACAGAATATCGGATAGAGCGCTTTAACCGTAGGACTAAACGTAATCAATGTGTCGAGATGCACTAATAACTAGAACTAAGCTAATCCGAAACTGAAATGTTACATAGACAATACAAAAAGACAAAAGTTAACCTCGATTTTAGACGATATACACATAGATGCTTTAAGAAATTCTACAGAAATTAAAAGAAAATTAACTTCACCAGTCCGTAGAGCGCCCAAGCCGTTAACGAATAGACGATGGCCAGTGTGCTATAATGCAGAACCATCATGCTGAAAAATCAGAAAGAAAATAAAATATATAATATGATATATTGATGAATTAATAAACTCTATCTCTCTGTCTCTCCTCTCTTACCGCTTAATGCGCTTTATGGATTCGGGTAAGTTGTTGGGATCATCCTTCACAACGTACAGGCGCAGCCCATATAAGCTGACCCGGAATAGGTTTGTCCAGTCCAAGTCCCGCATATCGAAGGCAAATATTCGTTTGTCCCGCTCATCCAATTTATCAACCAGTCGCCGCACATTGTCATTATCAAATCGGAACTCATTTGAGCTGAAGAACTTTAAAACATTGCTGAACTTGTGTATTTTCCGATAGATTTTCATCATTCTAAGGGAAATAATGAGACTTTAATATGCGAAGTACAATACAAAACAAAAAACAAGAGTCACACAGCTACCTTGGCTTCTTGCCCATCAGAACCATAATTAAATCCATGAACATGGCGGGCAATGTGTGGTATAAAAAGCAGAGAATATGATATTGCCACATGTATGGCACGATGGTGAAGCACGGATACCAGATGGACTTGCGCATGGGTATGTCGTTGACGTGCTTGAACCCCGTTTCCATATAGTTCCGCCAGGTGACCATGTTGTCCGCATCTGGCACATAGTTATATATGGGCGGCGTTTCATATCTGTTTCAAAAACTTTTTGAGTACCGCATTGTTGAGGGCGCTGATGCCACTGCACTTACGTATTTCGTGCCACGTCCCAGGCGCTGGCCAGTAAAGCATTCACACACAAATCCACTGGCACTATGTGCGCTTTGTTGTCCATGTTCCCAGTGAAAACCCGCAGCACCCCCGAACCGATGCCCACGATGACGCCGCAGGGTCCATACATGTTGTCAATCCAGCCAGTCACTGGCTCCCGATAGCTGGTGATAACTAAAAACCGTCGAACAAAAGTCGTAATTGAGACAATGCAGCTGCCATAATTCTAAATCAAAGCTCATCTTACCAATGCCCGGTCGAAATATGGTTACGGGCAATTTCTGTGCATCCTGCTGGACCACGTTCTCTGCCAGCACTTTGGTGTAGGTATATGTATTCGGATAACCCTTTATAATTGTCGGCGTTAGCGTATTCAGCGTGTGCTCGTCCAGGCATTCAGTCAGCTTGAAGGCATTGTCTCCTGTCATTGTGCCGCTGTAGAACTTCTCCTGAATATAGCGCATATTGCAGTGGGCAAATGCTGTCGAGACATGTACGAGAGCCTGGGCAATGAAAAGATATTAATTAAGCTTAGTGCACTAAAGCAACGAATAGAATATGTAGACAAAGATGGAATAAGGATTAGTTTAAAATATGATAATAACTAGTAATGAAACGACTCTACATTATTTAATTAAGATCTTAACAGGATTAGTTATTGTAGGCCTTCAGCTGCCCTTTTCAAACCCACCTTCAAGTTGACTATCTCTTTGGCCAGCTTGATTATCTCCTTTGTGCCGTGCACATTAATTGCAATTGCCATTTTGAGCTTCTCATCGAAGCGCACTGTTGCCGCGCTGTGCAGCACGATGTTGACGTTCTCCTTGATGGTCTCGCGCTCGTTGGGGGAGATGCCCAGGCCAGGCAGCGAGCAGTCGCCGCTGATGATTGTTATCTGGCAGCGAAACTTTGGATTGATCTGTTTCATTTTGGCAAAGACCTGAACAAAAGCAAAGCAATTAGTCGAAATTTGATATGCGACAAATCAGTTAGTCAGCGCTATATCAATATATGTATGGATTGGACAAATTGTTTACCGGATCGTTGAACAAATCCTCTATGCGTGCATGGGCATCCTTGCCCTTTTTGGTGCGTATCAGCAAATATATTTGGGCCACCTCCGTCACACGCAACAGTTTCTCAATAATAACTGCGTACAAAATCAGTTCGTAAGTAATCAATAATTCGAGTCACGTTCTCGTTTGCGATTGCGTTTGCGTTCGCGTTTGCCAACTTACTTTTGCCAAAGAAGCCGGTGCCGCCAGTGAGAAAGACGCCCTTATCCTTGTAGAACATTTGCATGGGCGACTCATCTGCAAAGATCAATGCAAACAGCCATTAAACAATTAGCCAATTTGATGCGCATTATTGTGCCACTCGTGGGCCTCCTCCACTCTGGCAGTGGTGGTGGCGGTGGCAGTGGCTGCCCCACTCGCCATGCTGAATGCTTGTTTGCCACCCACTTGACGCGCGTCACGAATTTAAATGCGCGCCCCAAAAGCCACTTCAATTGCGCATAATTCACGCCGTCACACACACACACACACGCACACAGCACGTACACAGTCACATGGAGAGTAACACCCAGTCGCACGTAGAGAGCGTTTGGCATGTGGCTGCATTTTGGCCATATGTCAAAATGGCAACAACAACACTCAAAGTTAACGCCAATGCTGACATTGTTGTCGGCTGCTGCTGTGGTTGGCTGCCACTTGTGGGCCACTCATAAATATTTGCAAGTTAGCAGCTCGTCGAGCTATTCATCTATCCTACAATAGCACACACATTTGTATGCACACACACACACGCGCACAAACATAGGCACATTCCTGTGTCTTCAAGGTGCCCATGCTGCTGCTCTGGCCTAATTGCCAATCGACGACGTAAATCACTGTCACTGCACGGGTTATACAGGCTATGCACACACACTTAGACACATTGCCCACTCGATAATTGCATAATAAATGCAACATTGTTAAGGACTTAAACTGGCCCATTGGCTGCGGCGTCAAACATAACAGGCTCACTTGCACACACACACTCACACACACAATGATATTCAGACAAATACGGACACTTAGTGAAGTTGACACCTATACATCGTATAGATGAACAGCGCCCCTCTCCCCATCAGCCCGTCCCCAGGGGTCGCACTCAACCAAAAGCACTTGGCGTGCTCACTCAAATGTTTTGTTTACCTATGCTAATTGGCTTAAATGCAACTCAAGCGCACTTCTCATCGCGCCAAGCCGAAACTGAGCCGCGGCCAACGCCAAAATGCCACCACTCCAACACCCACTACCACCCCGGACACCCCGGCCACCCCCACCACCATTGTTTATGAGCGCTTCGAAATTGAGCTCTAGACCCCAACGCGTGGCCTCACTTGGAGTGTGGCATGCGGCATGCGGCATGCGGCGTGCGCATTTAAAGCTTTTGAGCGCTTTGGGGCATTTGTTCAGCGACAACGCCAGCGCCAACAACAACAACAACAATAGTAACAACAACAGCATTGCCACTTTGAGTGAATTGTCAACAATTGTGTTGGCTCTTTGGATTTGCGCGCCACCGTTGTCGACGTCGCTGCTGCTATTGCTGTTGTTGTTGCTGCTGTTGTTGCTGTTGCTCGTTGTCTCTGGCAGACAAAAAGTCTGTCACATAATTTGTCAATTTCAACAATTTTGTTTGCCACCCCCGCACACCGCATGCATTCTCCGGAAGACAAACGTAATTCTTCATGAATGCTTATTGTTTTTAAGAAACACTGAACTGCTCGCTTGTTGGCTTTGTGTTCGTACACAAATTATATGTATGTGCGAAGTATTTTGCGTATATTCGCTTTTTTTGCGGCCATGTCTGAACCTGAACCTGAACCTGACACCGACACTGACCCTGAACCTGAACCTCAACCTGACTCCACAGGTCACTCACCCTTTGTGCCAGTTATAAGCTGACAATGATCGTCCAATGATTTCGTAAATCCATTCCGCAGATTCATTAATTTTGCGTCGTCCATGTTGGCCAGATTAGGATTTTGCCAGGCTGCAAAACAAAAGAAAAAAAAAAACAAATGGAATTTAATTAAATTTAATATATAATGTAAATTTAAAATTAATCTTATTAAAATATATATAAATAAATTGGTGGAATTTTTTGGAATTGATTTCATACTGAAATGATGGACAAATTTATTTAAATTACTTGTAATACTAATTAAATGGCAAACAGTGTGATTATGTCATTTTTGGAATATTTAGAAATTCGACGTAGGGATTAAATATATGCTTAGTGAAGAGTGCGTGTCTGAATGCAGGTGAATGATTTCTGTGTAAAACCATATACTAAGCCTAAACAATTTAAGCCTCTAAAAGCTTTTTGATTACATTGAACAGAGAGATCAACAATATTCATTACGTAAAAGCTATATTTATTTAGTATTGCAATTAAATAATAATTCATACAAGTTTCAACGTTAGTATAAATCATCGACAAAAATTCTACACTTAAATGCACATGCATATTCAGTTACTTTCTTTTAAGTTCTCTACATTACTCAATTTTTTATAAAACTTCACAATTGAGCAATCTCTTTATTTTGACTTAAGTACTCATGTGATAAATGAAAAATGAACTTAGTTTCAGGAGGACATGGGTAAGCTTATATTGTAATATTTCTATATTCATATATCTCTGAAAAAAAAAAAATAACAATTCAAGTTTTAAATTAACAGAATTTGGAAAACGAAAACTTTTCTATAAGGTTGATAGGTTTAATTTTAAATTTGTTAAATTTTTTAATTTTTAAAAGAGCTAAGCTTGAAATAATTTTATAACTAGATCTACATACATTTTTTGAGTGATATGAACTCCGGCTTCATATAGTTTTGCAGTTGAACAATTTGATGTTGCTCCATTTTGAGCGGAAAGTTTGAAATCCTTTGAAGCAATTTAGGAGTTTGGATGTCTCTCTAATTAGGAAATGATTGAAATGTGAATTGAAACGTGTTAAAGCAATTACAAGACCGGCGGCGGTCTCTATGCGACTGTTTCGTGGCGACTAAAAATCAAATATAAGTGAATTTCATTACAAATTTAATTAAAACTTTACTCTGGCTTTGTGTTAGGCGAAAATGCCACAAGAGTATCGCTACACTAAAATTTTGTAATGAAGTGCCAGACGCACCTGTTGACAGAGGGTGGCAGAAACAAAAACAAAATCAAAAAAGGAAAAAAAAAAAACGAAAAATACAAAACCAAAACGAAAACCCAAATTCAGCTCGAGTACAAATTTAATAAAATTCATACTAAGCGGCAAGGTGAAAGTCAAAATAAAAGTGGATATCCTCTGTACAAAGCCCCCACAATCGCTAAACGCGGTGTTGTGGGGTTCTTTTAATTAATGCTCCATCGAGAAACAAAAACAAAACAAAAAAAACTATGTTGGTCAATCCAAAAAAAAAGCCATTGAACGCTTTAAATATGCAATTGCGAGAATAAAAATAAATTAGAATATAAATAGCGTAGAACTAGATTTGTACCTATATATAAGATATGTATTGTACTTATATAATATAATCTTTAATAGAGAAGTTTAACATAGAATACGACAATATCTAGCTGATAAATAATAATTAAGATTGAGGTATGGATCAGAGCAATTTTAATATACTACTCTATAAAACAAGTTTATACTTTCGCAAACCTGACTTTGTATTTCTACAATATATAGGCGTCACACTGAGATTGAGTAGAATAAATACATTTAAAAATCTATAGATTGATTGAAGGCTGAAATGTGAAGTGAGCTACTGCAAATAAACCCAAGCCATAATTGTTATTTTATAATCATACACAAGATAACCAAAAATTGGTTTATTCCAAATTATATGACATGGAACATTTATTTTTTAATTTTATAATTTTTTCAAACACATTAGCATTAAACAAGTTCTCACAAGTTCGAGGGCTCATATATTTATATATATATGTATGTAGTACTGCATATATGTTTTTTTTAGGAAAGATTTCATAGTTTGCTTGCATACAAAGTATGTGGAAGGAGCATTCGCTTTCGAACAAGTGAATACATCAACAGCTTTGAGCGTTGTAGTTCATAAATAAATCATACTGTTCGAACGGCGAGCAGCTTATATGTATATATATGAAAATATTACAGTATATACTTTAAGTTATTTTATAGTTTTTTTTTCTGGAAAAATATGGTCAGAGTACAAAAATCAATTTTATTTTAATTTATTGCTAAAGGCGGGGCAATTATTGCTATTAAGTCAAATTACTAAATCAAACGCAAATCGTAAAAAAAAAAACAAATGAATATCGATTAAAGGTGGAAAGATTTTGGTGTTTATCATTCAGAAATACCCGTAATAAAGCAAATGTTTCTAAATGTGTAATAATTCGAAGTCAAGATTAAATCGAAAAATATTATATGCTATAAATATCGAAGTGAAAATATTTAATTGAAATGATTTACATTAAATTTGTTCAGAATAAATAGTCAAAAATGTTTTATCTACTTATAAAAAGGGAATTTTCTATGTCTAGTTTGGTTAAAAACTTTCTCTTCAAAATATTTAAATAAATGAGATAAATACATTTGCAATCCGTTAAAACATTCGACGCTTTTGCTCAATAATTAATAGTATTATTATGCATTTTAATTGAAATAATTTGTATATTTATTTTAAATTTATTTTATATATGCTTACACAATTAAGAGCCTTAAGCATCGTTTAAAATTGAATAATGCAAAATATAAATAAATCCTATTTGCCTTGAAATGCGTTTACATTTTTACAAACATTGATTGATAATGGGATTATGCTCAGCTATAATTTTTTTTTTTTTTTTTCTATAAACATATTCTGTTTTTGGCATTTCCTTAATAGAATATTAAGCTTATCAATCATTTTACTTCATGCGTAACATTTAATTCCAATTATAGTTGCAAATTAATAAAATAACTGCTAATTACAGTGCACGAATCGAATAGATACGAATACAAACTTCGAGTTCCATGCTTAATGAAGGTCTCCGATTGTCTACTTTTAAATATAAGATTATGGAAAATATAGTTCTAGTTTAGTACACAAAACAAATATAAATAATGAATAAACATATTTAAGACTTCAGTCTTTTAGATCACCTAAAGCCAATATACTCTATTCAGTTTAATAAGCAGTATGGAAACTATTAAGATTATACGTAAGCTGAGACATTTCACGTTTTATTCTCGGAATATTAAGTTTCAATTAAATGCTTCCGTTTCTAATAGATTTCTGTATGCATTTCATCGACTGCTGCTGGGTCGCGTCGGGCGAGTAATTAGACAATCAAGTTGTAAAACCAGCCAAACAGAAACACAATACGCGGGCAATGAGTAGCTAGAGAGCTGGGCAACTGGGCAACTGGGCAACTGGGCAGCTGGCTACTGTGTAGTCTTGAATAAAATTTAATTGAAGTGCTCATGTCGATGACGTTGTGGAATTTTAATTGCGCACAAATTAAAAGCCAAAAAGTCAACACCCAAAACAACAACAGCGACTAGCAGCAAAAATATACAATGACAATTACTAATAATGAAAATTACAAATTCGATGACAACGAAATGATTTAATTACTTGATTATCGACGGCTTGCTGGCAAGTTCAATGAAAATCTACTATATGTAAATGGCGAGCATATAACAATGGCCGCGATGCCAGCCAGACTCGTGTAATAAATGTAAAGAAACACGATTCGCTGCACAAACAGACAATGCAATCGAGAGTGTGTGGGCAAAAGCAACGGGGGCGATATAAAACTGGACATTAAATAATTTGAGTGTCGAAGCCGCGCACAATTAACCCATATTTGCAATGGAAACCAGCCAACAAGCCAGGCAGGGAGCCAGCCAACCAGACACCCAGTCAGTCAGTCAGTTAGTCAGTCGGGCAGTCATTCAACTAGCGTATTGCATTTCACACCAATTGAGGGAATTTTCGCCCGCTTGGCTCGGCGCTCACTCAATCGTATGAATGACGAAAGCACTGAGAGGGGGGCGGGGTAAGCGCATAGGCAGGTAGATGGCGTACACGCTGATGCCTGGGCAGCATGCCAACCTGACTAGCTGACTGACTACTGACGAACTAACTGACTCAATGACTGACTCACTGACTCACTGGCTGGCTGGCTGGAATGAATGGCTGGCAATGTCGGCCAAAAAGCCACAGCAACTGATTGCACCACACCGGCGACCACAACGCCACCAACGCCAACATCAAAATTGGAGAACGCACTGCACGAATTCTCGGCTACTTCAGCAATGATCCGGGGCAGTCTGCAGCTAGGGGTTGGGGGTTGTTTTTGTATGCGAATTTATACATTGTTTAACTATAGGCCACAGCTGCAGGCACTGTATTCGCCTTTCTATTGTTGTTGTTATTAACTTTTTTTGTTTTTTTGTTTTTTGGTTGATGTTGTTGTCGTCGCTGCCTGCGTCTGCTGTTGCCGCCGCTGTTACCCGTTGCCTGTTGCCTGTTGTCGGCGATGCACATCGAAGCGCAGCTAATTGAAACATTTTGCACAGTGTGTCAAAACTATGCAAATAAATTTGCAATCATAAATATTTATTTAACATACAGAGAAATTTATACGAAATCAATTTGTTGTTCTATTTTACATGTATATATTATTAAAGAAACTTAGTGTGCTGTATGTTTGAAAAACTTTAGAAAAGTATTTGAATATTTAAAAAAAGAATTGTTTTCTGTCAAAACTTACTTAAGTTACAATATGAATTAAGATACATTGTTTATATGAATTAAATATGTATGTGCATTTGACTGAAATATATTTTTGTTTTAATATATCATGGGATTCAAAGTCATATTCATTACTATTCATTATTCATTATTTTTGTTTTATTTTATTTCGCATATAATCTTTTTTACATTTTTTTATTACCATCTGGTATTTATATTATTTATTTTTATTCTTTTCTGGTATTTCATATTCAAATTTTTACTTTATGAAATTTTTTTGATTTAAATTTATTTTTTGTGTGTATGGTAAAAAAAAATTCTATATTTATTGTTCATTATTTACATATCATTAAAAATATATATTTTTTATATTGTTTTATTATGCATATTAATTATTTTTTATACATATATTCATATATTATTCATATTTTTTTATTTATTAATTCTTTTTTTTTAATTTTTTTTTTTTATAAAAAGTATTAATTCTGTTTTATTTATATAATAAAAATTGTAATTTATTTTTTAAAGTAATTATTTTACTTAATTTTCCCATCACTATGATGAAATTTATAATTGAGAGAGTAAAAAAATTGTAATTTAAATTCAGTTATTAATTCAGTTCCAATTGAATTGCCACCTATGTATAATAATAATATAATTAGCATTATGGTAAATTTCCCATAATTTCAATTACATTTATTTATGTTATTGCCAGCATAATGTAAACATACAATACTTTTAAATTATGCCAACAAAAAATCATCGTTTTAATATTTGTCTATAAATGTAAAGTGATTCATATATAAATTGAACATTTTAAATGTTAACATTCATTTCAAGTTTAAGCAACCAATATTTAAACTTTTTTTATATAGAATTCCTGTAGTAAAAGGGAGTGAGCTTAATTCAGTTAGCAGGGATTAAACTCGAATTCGCGATTTAAAGTTATCCATCAGCCATTTAATTAATTTTCATTAACTACCTAGCGCTACTTCTAATGTGCACTGCTTACGGTTCCAAATCACATCGACTCTTTGAACATATCCTTTTCAAGCTTTTGTAGATTCTATGATTCCAGCCCCGATATTCAATGGTTGGCGCTGGCACAAGCCAGCAGTGTGCGACACTGTTGAAGCCACTCATCCCATTGCTATAATGCTTTTGGCACTTTTGATACTGATACTTGGCTGTGGTGCTCGTACTTTAGCGCTTGTTTACCGCCGATGCTGCGGCAACAGCAAAACTCGAAACAATGGCCCAAAACAAAAGACAAAAGTATGAACCGCAACAATAACAGCACCAACAGCAACAACAACAACAAAGGCCCTGAAAAATTGAAAGCAATGCAACAAACATTGCAGCGTCAACGACTGCGCCTCGCATATTTCAATGAACCCAAATGCGAATCGAAGAGGCAGCTCCTTGCTGCCCCGTTAACACCGTTTGCCCCCACTGCCTCTGCCCCATGCCCCCTTACTCCCTTGCCGGGTTGCCCGCACTTGCGAGGCTCATTCGCTTTGAATTTTATTTAATGCTTTTGTAATAAAGTGCAAAATGGTGAAAAAGTGCAAACAAGGGCTTTGGGAGCGGCGGCGGCGGCGGAGGCAGTGGGCAGTAAACAGTAAGCAGTGTGCAGGGAAGCCCCATTGCATAATATCAACAACATCATCATCAAACGCAACAACAAACAACAAGCAACAGCAGCAGCAGCAGCAGCAACAAGAACAAGGCAACGGCAATAAGAACGACGGCAGCAGCAGTGGCCACATTAAAAGAAGAAGAAATAATTAACAGCAACAGTTTGAAAGTCCATAAAGCGAAAATGGTTGTCGTTGCCATCAGCAGCGCAAAGCCTTCCACTTCGTCCGTCCGTCCATCCGTCCCTCCGTGCTCAGTCCCCCTCCGTGCATACTTCATCCCTCATTGGATCCACCGCATGTGGCATGGCCATACAACTTCCGACTTCCGACTGGCTGACCGTTCGCTCGCATCGGCCAACAACAACTACAATAGCCATATATATATACAGCTATATAGCCGGACCACGGTAGACTGTTTGTTGTGCTGTGTTCTGAAGCAGGGATTGGGATTGGCGTCAGGATTGGGTAAGTACAGAATCTGTGAATCTGTGCCGTGCCGCCCACAGTGCAGAGTAAGGACACAGGCGAAGTCAGTGAGAAAAATATTCGTTAAATCTATTAAAAGATAATTACGTGAAGACAAATGAACGGTGGGTTGAGCACGCGACCGGCAACAGGAACGGGACCGGCTACGGGAACGGGACCGGCAACGGGACTGGGACCGGGCCCGGGTCTGAAGCTGTTATCTCTGCGGTTGTCTGCGGTGCACACAGACATATGTACGTTGTTGTTGTTATTATTTGAGTTCGTTGATACGATAACGCTAATGGATATGGATATTGATTATAGTTTTTATGCTGCTTACTGAAGCTGTCCGCCCCAGCTGCCACACCCACTGTCCGCATAATGATCATTTCGATTATATTGATGCGTCATTTTATGAGCCGCAATGGTATTGAAATTGAGTGGCTTGTGACAGCTTCTAGTTTATGGCGGCACATTAATGGGCCACGCTTGCAACAACATATTCATGATGGCCCCTAACGCAGGGGAATCTCAATTATTACCAGCTCTAATATGTCTATGTGTGTCTGGGGGATGCTACTGACTAAGCATGCGTGCGTGAGTGTGTGAGTGTGTCTGTGTGTGCTTAGCTTTAATTAATACAGCCAAATGCGTATACGTAATTATTTGTAGATGCTATGATATTGACTTTGCTCATTTAACGTGCATAAACACTTCAATTAGAATGCGCATTAAGTGTGGTGGGAAACTTTAAAAGTCAAGTCAAATAAATACGAATACATAAACAAATTATTAACTGGAATTGCATTGAGCAAATAGCACAATAGTCAAGTGTCGTCGAAAGTGATAATGTTTACCACTAATTGCGGGAATCGTCTTTAGCGTCGTCGTTAGCAACGAGGTGTGAAAGGTTGGGGTCAGCTCATGGCGTACAACCGTGAGATCTTCTGAGATACAATATGTGTATGGTGGGTATGTATTGTTCGAATTGCATAAGCGGAGTACACTTGTATCGAACTGTAAAAGTTCTTGCCATGCTAATTGACTTGGCCAAGTTAGTTGGGGCTGGCACGTGTGAAAGCTTGGTATGCATTTTATTATCCAATTATGAGTTTCATGCAAAACAGACAAAACATTTTCAATTACAATGCTACGTGTCTCACACTCTCTCTCTCTCTCTCTCTTTCTCACTCTCTATCTCTGGTTATTCCCAATGCCAACTGACACCGCTTATCAGCTTTACATCTGTCAAGCTAAACGGGCAAAGTGTTGCGCATGCGTAAAGCGTTAAAGGGCCTGCGGAAAGAAGGGAGGGAGGGAGGGCTCAAGCTAATGACCGTTGGCGTCAACGTCACATGGTTGATATGCCTCATTGATGCCATTGCGGTTGCGGTGCCTGCCACACCTCTCGGCCCACACAAGCAAACTCACGCACATGCAGATCCGTCTATTGTGCGCACCTGAGTGTAACCAAGCTGTTGTTGTTGGCTTACTGGCTATGTTCGCATGACTATGGCTGGTAATGGGCCTGGCCGTAGCATTTATCTATCAGTTAGGCAAATATTAATAGCGAGCTTTCGCATTACCACACGCCCCAACAGAAATCATATCAAAATAATCGCCGAGCTGTCACACATCATGATTGGGGCAAAGCCTGACACGTTTTGCATGTAATACCTAATTATGAAACTGTTCAATGTTCAATGATAACTAAACGACAATTGAAATAAGACATTGAGTATACGCGGCGTTGCGCAATCAATATGCACGTATTACATTGTAATCAATTGCATACCATTTATGAGCATGTATGTGAGTGTGCATGTGTGTGTGTGTATTTCTTTTTTTTTTACCCAACTTACTCTTACTGGTGCAACCGTAAAGGCAATTTAATTATTGCCCATTATATCATTTGAATTATATGCCATGCTCATTTCGCAATGCAATTAATTTCTTATAATTTAATTTCGTTTTAATCAATTCCGCGACGTTTGAGCTGATTCAATTTTTTATGTGATTTGTGCGAGCATTTTCTAAATCAAATTCAATTGTTTCGTTGCGCCATTATTACACCAATTAATTTATTGCTAATATTTCAACATTGAAAAAAGGCCGCGCAAATAAAAAAAAACAGAGAGAAAAACAATAGAAAAAACGCCACATAAGTCGCGTACTAAAATTTTAATTACATAATTCGCGCATTATCAATGACAGCGCAAAAAAAAAGCATACATACATAAAAAAAATAATTTAAATAACACCAAAAAAACAACAACAAACACGAGCCCTCACAAAATCTATTTCCAGCAATAACATGCAATAAACATGGCCCGTTAGACTCGTAATTTATATTAATTAATAGGTTTTTTAGCGCCATATTTTCAGCCAAAAGTCAACTGACGAACAGCCAATGGAGAAAAAAAAAAAAAACAAATAAAAAAACACAAACAAATAAATAAATAATATATAAATAAATATCGAACCGCTATTAACCTGAAGCCATTTGGTTTGCAGCGTATTTATTTTTGTCGTGCTGCGCTGCTAATATTTGCTTTGTTAATATTTGTTTGCGAATAAATGTGCATAATTTAACAAAATCTCCACATGGCTACATGTTGCGGCTACTGTTTTTATAATTCACATTTTTATCAATCTTAATGCGGCTGCCACTGGTTTTCCGCAGTTCACTATATTTTGCTTTCATTTACACAAATGCAAACAACAAACAAACAAATAACAAATAAATACGATGGATAATAGCAAACCAATGCAAAAATTCCACTCCAATATCAGAAGTCACAAATATTTTATTGTATAATCAATTTAAATTAATTATTATTTATTAAATCAAAAAGCTGCAGCTCAAACTGTGTTTTACAATAATAAATTTGGCAAATGATTCAATCAATTGTTGTAAAATACTTTGTTTTAAATCAAAAACCAAACACGATACAATTTATGTAAATATTTAACAAATTTTCCGAAATACCTCACAATAGAACGCTCTTGATTAAATTAGTTTCAATTATCTTGGCTTAAGTTCAAAAAGTTATATATCTTATCTATAGCTCTAAGAATCAGCATGTTATAAATTTGTTCAAAATAAAAGAAATTCAAGTGAAAATTAGCAATATGAAAGCGAAGTTTAGCTTACATTTAATCACTTATAATGTATTTACAGGGCAGTACAGATTATCTGTAAGATTTAATTGCATAACGTTTCATATGAATCTAAAAGCCTCTCAGTGTCTTAAATAAGGGAGATAACTTTACTATCTACTCCATAACATTATAATTCAGTAGGTTGGTTGGAATTTAAAAGAATCTCAAATCAATTTGAAGAATTGAAGTAAAAAGCAGAACTAATAATATTTTCCCTCAAGCCTCAATTTAAAAATTGCTTCTCAATTTGGGAGTTGATGTGGAGTATTAACTAAAAACAATTTGTTCATTTAAGTGCATGAAAAAGTAAACAAAATCAATCAATAAAAAACATTTTTTTTATATATATAGTTCATCGTTGCAAAGTTCAAAAGAATAAAGGTATATAAATTGAATCAATTATGAAGGGCATAAGCAGACATATTATTTTAATTTATCTCGCTGCAGAAAACACGAGAAATCAAATTAAAGGAGTTTGTGAATCATTTAACGGAAACAATCATTCACAGCTATTTCGATTTGATGCCTTTGTTATTGTTGACTCTGTTGTTGAACTGTTTTTACAAGCTTGTTTCGTATTTTTTTATACTTTTTTTAATTTCCCATATTGTTTTACAGTTTCGTAATTGCATGTAGTTGGATTCTAGTGAAAGAAGCAAATTAATTATCGGAGGTCAAAGACCCAATATTGTTGTCACGTTACGACAGAAGTATAAAATATTTAATATAATTTAAATAGATAATTAAATATAATTAAAAATATTAAATATATATTCTCTAATACACGGTTATAAGACATTATTAACTAGTCATAAACCTTAACAGAAACGTATTTAAATTCAAAAATAACCCGTCAATTAGAAAATATATAAAAATGTATAATAAAACTTGTTGCTTGCTTGTTTTAATTTATTGTTAAAACAATTACGAAATGATATGTTTGACCTTTGCTAACCAAATAGCTATTTGTATGCATATCACAATATTTATCCTGACGTTAAAGCTGACAGGCTGAAACTTATGTAAACTTTTGTTTCTAGAAAGTAGGGGCTTAAGACATTGATTTTGAAACAAAGGAGAGATATTATGTACAAAGTTGCCAGCTATTGTGCACTCCATGTTTCTACCATAAATATTTGACGTTAAAATAAAATGAAATCCGCTATAGTGAAATTATTTTTTTTGCCAAGAGCATTTTCTTGATAAAAAAAATTATAATTCCTTTAAATCTTAAATTCCTATTTAAATATACAAGCCCTGCTGGCTTAGCAATGTTAGCTGTGGCGCCCGTGCGTGCCAGACAAACACCTCACCGGTGGCTGGCTTCCCGCATACCATAGAAATTCTCAGGAATGAAAATAGAATATGAGCTGAGTGGAGAAAATTATACTTTAACAATATTTATTTCTCTTTTTTCTGCTTTTAATTCTTCTTTATTTTAACACTACGGAGGTATCAAAACCAGGAACTTCAAGTTTGTTTGCTAACGCTTAGCCCAAAGCTGCTCGAAGACGACAAAACATTATGTTTTTGAAGTCCATAGCGGTCGAGAGTTAATAACTATGATAATCGTTGTTTGCTGACTTGAGTAGGCATTGATCCGAGGTGTTAAGTTTAAGAGAATATAATTTTTTGTTTTTACAATTTTGTTCCCTTACTGAATGAGCATGTGCATGACACCCAATGCAACATAATGATAACTACTTTTACTAAAACATAATATGTATATATGGGGATTATTTAAGCACTTATGAGTATCGCCTTACACGAATGAAATCCTTTGTCTTACTAATTAATATCAAAAGTCAAGCATCTACTCATATTTCAATTTAGTTTTTTTTTTTGTGTAATACAAAACCATATATATATATGTATATAAATATATACTACTTTATTTGTATGTGTGTATATGGGGAGCTGTGAAGGCGCCTGAATAGCTGAAGAAATCACGTCATAAACGTGGCGAGCACGAATTATTTACAAAGCAAGCGAAAGCCCAAAAGAGGTCCCAATAAAATAACAATAAACTATGTCACACTTTGCTGGATAGCCTGGAGGTAAGTGTGTGTGTGTGTGTGTGTGTGAATGTGTGTGTGTGTGTATGTATGCTGCTGTGTGCGACAAACCATAAAAACACAGCCACAATAAGAAGCCGCAAAAGCAAAAGCATAAACAATTGTATTACAAATGCCACTACAAATGCATAAAGCAGCAGCGCCTACAACAACAACAACAACGACAACAACAACTAACAACAAACAAGAAAAAGCTCCTCTAGACGATTATTTATTGTGAACGATTAATATTTGCTATTGTTGTTGTGGCTGATGTTTCGGTTAGTGTTGTTGCTGTCGTTGTCGCTGCTCAAAGTGCTCAGATTTCAAAACTGGCAGACACCGACTAGTTATGTGTGTCTATGTGTGTGAGCGTTTGTGTGTGTGTGTGTGTGTGTGCGTGTGTGTGTGTGTACGTGCGAACGTTTGAGTGCGAATACCAGATTGCAAGCTATGGGGGTCGATTGATGCGTGAGGATATGGAGGTGTTGTTGGGGTTGCCTACACATCAATTGAGCCCGATTGCCGGCTCAAGTGTCAACAGAGAAGCACGGATGAAAAGGCGGCTGGGCGTGGCATGAAAACTGTGGATTTGTGCTATGTACTTGTGTGTGTATGTGTGTATGTGTGTGTGTGTGTGAGTGGGTGGGTGGGTGGTTGTAGGCGGTGGCAGATGGCTTTGAGTATTTTGCGTGCTATGCTAACGCCTGGATAAATAGATGAGCTACCTCTGCAGCAACAAAACTGGCCAACTTGACTTTGGCAGAGCACGCCCGGCCTGCCACGGCGTGCCATGGCCTGGCATGAACTGGCCGTAAGGCGAAAATGTTACAGATTGTTTTCCCACACGTTGCCGCATTGCGTTTCGTCATCGTCAACTGTGCGGCATGTTTGACAGCAATGAGTGCTTGACACGTACAAAGGCTTTTGTTCGGCCAAAGTGTTCTCCTCCTCATTGTTTTTGTTGTTGTTGTTGCTGCTGTTGTTGTTGCTGTTGTTGCTCATCTGGCCGTTTATCTTGGCATTGTGCACGTTATTTAGTGTTCACTGTTCGCTGTTCCCTGTTGTTGCTCTCGTACTGCTGGAATTTTCTTTAGACGCATCTCTCTGTAGCTTTATCAATGCACGTCGAATGCTCGTTCTGTGTCTGTATGTTCACAAGATTTTTTCGAAATTCATTTGCTACGCTCGCTTAAAGGGCAATTTGTTGTTGTTACGCCCAATTCATTGAGTGTGCCACCCAATCTGGGCGGCGTTCGTCAACAACAGATCAAACAACCAATCTGGCAACAACCCCATCGGCTGTATGAACGACCGACTGACCCAGACAAAGTAGCACAAAGATGTTTTACTGCCAGACGTTGTTGCTACAATTTGCTCATTATTTTTTATCACTAGTACATCAGCGCATAGCCACACCCGCCCATCGAGGGACAACCCCACCATTCAGCCGGGCAATAGCCTTTGGACCCAAAGTAAATTGTTGCCCCTTTCTATACACATATATATATATACAGATATATATGTATATATACTTATATAGATATATATATATATATTTGTCTGTTTGTTGGCAGTCTCAGTTCTTGTACTTTTTATAGATGTTTCACTGATTTTTCCATTGTTAATTCCAATGATTGCGTTGCTTCTGCAGCACCCTCAAAGCCAACAACGAACTGCAAATAGACCAGACACATCCAACAACAACAACAACAACAACAACAACAACAACAATTGCTGGACCGTGGCAAAGTTCGAATTTCGTGTGTGGCATGCTTTGTGGCCAGAAGCATTTTGTTGCTTTCGCCATATAATTATACATTTGTGCATCCGGATACTTGATACAAAATATGAACAGATTAAGCCCGGCTGGGGACTCATATGCATTCGGGCAGCTGCCAGCTGGTTGGCTGACCGGTAACGGGATTTATGTTGCTCATTTTTATGCGGCCCACAAATTGCATGCAATGTATTTTGCTTGTTGCAAATCAAAAATTTCCATAAAATCAAATGCTTGGCACAATGTTTGCGCAGCGCATAAAATCGCACACACACATAGATAAATTTAAACGTATGTACACATATTTAATGCAGCATAAAAGTTATTACTTCATTCATTTCAAAATGCAAATAAATTTATTTGTGGCCTTTTGATTTCAGATTTTTGTTCATAACTTTTTCAAAATCGAGCAGCGTATTAAATAAATTAGAATGTTGAGCATTAATCTTCTGTTCTGCTACACTTGGCATAGCTCTAAATGGACATTCGCTTTCACGTCGAAAATGTAAATTCAATAATGCCCCATTGATTGTTGTACGTAAATAATTTTCTTCAAATGTATAAATATGAATTGAATATTATTCCGAATTAAATTTGACTTTATTTTCTCTTTTTTTTTTTGTCAGATTTATGGATGAAACAGCCTCAGTTGATTTGGCCACGTATGGAGTAATTGAATATCAATTGGCTGCAACAACAAAAATAACAGAAGCTGAAAAATAATAACAACTCACAATGTAGTTTACAATTCAGATTCGATTTAGCATTTTGTTAGACCTGTAACCAGTGAATCGTTCAAGTTGGCCATAACCATTCCAGTGGCTAGGAATGTAACGGCTTGAAGGAGATATGCTAGAATAAGCCAACTTACTGCTGTATATATAACTGACTTCAAATCTAACCAATATATATATATGCTGAAATATTATTAATTATTATTAATTAATTATATTGAATCGTGAATCAAAGAGAAGTAGAAGAGATGCATGATTCAAGATTATCACAATAGAACTATAAAGCTCTTATATCTTTGTGTGCTAATTCACATACCCATGTTGTTATAGCAATGAATTTAATAAATAAGGTTAGAATATATTTTTATATAAGTTTTTATATTATTTTCTTTTATTAATTTTTTTATTTTAATATTTATTTATTTTTTTCTTAATTTTCTTTTTTTATTTATTTATGTATTTAGTTATCTATTTATTTAGGTATTTATTTAATAACTAATTTTTTTATTTATTTATTTTTTATATAATTATTTATTTTTTATTTTTATATACATATATTTATAATGACTTATTTATTTATTTATTTTTTATTTATTTAGTTAATTAATTAATTTATTTATTTACTTGTTTATTTATTTTTGTTAGTAACTAAATCTAAACTCTTGGCTTAGGGTATATTCCCAATTGCACCCTCCGGGATAAGCAAGTCCTATTTCCACTTGATTTCTTCAAGTTATATTTTTTAATAAATACTAAAATAAAATCCAAATAAGTGCTTATCCCTAGCAGTAGCTTTAACTCAAACAAAACTCGCACACACTCAAACACGCACACACTCAAACACACACACACACACACACACATGCACACAGTCTCGTGCTACCAAGTCGAAATAGAAAATGCTTTGCGTATTTGCATAAGAAAACGAAGTTGAACCGAAATCAATGATTGCTCAAGCAATACTTGTGAGAACTACAAATGCCACGCCTCCTGCTTCAATGCAGCCGCCTGCCCTGCTGCCGCCTCCAGCTAGACATATATCCATACATATATATATCAATATATGTATATATATATTGAAACACTGGTAGCTGTTGCGTTGTAAGTGGGTTTCGGAGAATGGGCTTGGGACATGCCGCTTTCATATTATTACTTTATGGTTGCCTCCAGTTATGCATACTATAACCATAAATATGCCCGAACTCTGGGCATGCCAGCCAAGTCAAGTGGGCGTCCAGCGACAGCAACAGTAACAACCAAAGCAGCAGCAGCAGCAGCATCGGCATCAGCATCAGCAGCAGCGGCAGCGGCAGCAACAAAAGCATGTGAATAATATTTTGTGCTTGTATTAATACATCCCCATATTTATACTATAGCTCAAAACAATAAATAGTAAAAGCTGGATTATGATTAAATCGATTTCATGGAGCCGTTCCGATACTTTCTTGTTTGCGGGGTGGGCCAAGCGCTCGTCTTGCTTGTAATCCTGCGGATACATGGCTATATATATGTATGTGTATGTGTGTGTGTGTGCCCATTGGCTGCTTCCCTTTGACTGCAATGCGCCCAAAGATAGGCACCGCCCACGCACGTTTATCGATTGCACTTGCATGTTTTAACTAACGCAACAAAATATAAAAATAAAATAAAAAAAAGAAACAATAACTACAAAGAGCAAACAAAACGGCGCAAGAAACCATAAAAAATAACTGAATCGTTTGTGGATGGCCAGGCCTGGCCTGGCCTGGAGTGCTGGCTGCATGGCTGTTGGTTTAAGGGCGCTTCTATACATTTTTATATATATAAACATATATATATATATATATGTATATATGCATAAATGCAAAACAAAAATGAGTGTACTTACATACAAAACGCTTTGTGCGCAAAATAAATACAAGAATGCAACATTCAGGCTTCATAAATGAATTGCTTGGTCGCCGCCAAACCATTGGCCCATTGCGCCATTGGACCATGCCTCCAAACAACTCGCCCATTCGCCCATCGTCCGTTGCCCACTCGCCTGTGCCCAGCAATTGAATAAGAGACCGGACAAATTGAATGATTGAATCCAATCGCATGCAAATGCGATTGAAGTGCTGCAACAATTTCCGCTCTCCCTCTCTCTCTCTCTCTCTCTCTCTCTCTCCCCGTCTCTTTTTGACCCCCGCTGCCAATCTCTCTGGAGCTTTGTAGATGTCCACTTAGCTTCTGACAGATTTTTATATGAATTTCTATATTGATAAAATGGCAACTTTAATATGCTCGGACAGCGTTCGTTCGAGTATCGCAGTTAAATTTCTGTCAAGTCGAGAGAACCGCAATTAGCACTGAGCTTGTTGACATAATTGCTTGCTCAAATCATCCGAAAATCAAGTAAATTTTGTACATTTGCCAGCTGCTCTGGCCATGTATCTATGATTATTTACTCATCTGACCATGTATTTCCATTAATGCTGCTTATTATTTACTCAACTGTTTAAACAGCCCACACTCATGTTCGCTCGCTCCAGCCTTCTCACGTGACCATTGACCATACATCAAGACACTACATGCAATAAGCTCACTCGATTTTTGATTTTAATATAGACGGATGTCCTGTCCTGTCCTGTTCCTCTTTAACCAATTTCCCCCTACTCCTGCCTCTTGCTATACATATTTATATATATGCAAATATGTCTCACTGCACGCTCTTTGATTTTATGATTTAGCTGCAAACTATATATATATATATATATATATATATATATATATAAATATATGCATATGCATGCAATACGTATTTTTTTTATTTTATTGTATTTTCCACATTTTTAGCCCAGAGCACATGGTCTCTGTGTGATACGCTGCTGCGATTATTATTTATATACACTACTCTGGAGAGTAGTATCTAACCAACTCAATAAATATTGTTTGAAAACGTATATATTTAAATAAAGATATCTAGTAAATTTATATATATCACATTAATAAACCAGATATTGTGTAAACAAACTTTTATAAAAATATATAAAATATAAATATAAAAATATTAGAATCTATTTTTAATAAAAAAAAACTTATTTACATAAAAACATAAATTATTTATGTTAAACATTTTAATCTTCAAAGAAAAATTAAATTATACAAATTAATAATTATACATAAAAATTCACATATATTGTGTTTTGTAATTTTGAGTTATAAAGATTTTAATTATTAAATTTTTTTGATCAAATTATATTTTAATTTTATTTATAATTTTTATAAAAATAACAAAGAAATATCAACAAAATTAACTATTTTTTTTTCACATTTATGGTATAGAAAATTTTGAAAAATATTTAATTAATTATGGTAAGGGTATTAACTCTTCGACGTGTTGAAAATGTTTCTCAATATTTCGTTTTTGTGGCTTTTCTCTTTCGTTTGATGTATTTCTGCCAATGGCATTCAATACATATAATAACTTAAACCGACATGCCAATGAGCTATGGTTAACCATATAGAAAAACATTGTGCTCAATGTCTAATAAAGTGGGGAAAAACTGCACTTTATGGTAAAAGAAATACCTTAAGGCGATATAAAAATGTACTATAAATGAATTATATGCGCTTATGTAAATTTTTGAATTACAATAAACGTAATCAGCAATCAAATGCAATTAAGATAAACCGCGTTAAATACGAGTGCAAATCGGAAACTTATCAGAAGTCGCACAAATCTATTAATATTTACAATGGGTATGAATATCTTGATTGCTCGGAAATAATTTATGAAATTAATGAAAGTTAATTGAGCCGGAGGCCAGTTGCTAGGCAAGCTACGAAAGTAGCCCACAAATTATATCACGTATATTGACGCAAATGTTAAAACGGAAGATTTTGAAACTGGGACTGGGTCGCGATTGGTAAACGAAGCACAGGAAGAAAACTCGCGCACACGTTTCAACATCACAGAGCTGCGTAATGCATAACAAAATTTGTATAAAACGAACAAAAACAATAGCAACAATATTAATGGAAAGCCCGATCGCCACACGTTTTGGGGAACCGTTAAGAATCACCTATGTACGCACCATAACCACTCGCTATGGACATCTCACTCTGCTGAACACAACAGTTTTAAATAGTGTGTGTGTGAGCATGTATGTTTGTGTGTGTGTATGCGGGTGTCAATGGAAGGGCTTGAGATTTAATGGGCAGTTTATTTTTTTCTGTTTTTTTTTATCTTCTTTTTGTGGTGAGAACCCCGTGCAAGCACCACTCCTAGCAAACAACTTTTATTTTTTCACATATATCTGTTAGAAACCACGTACAAATGTGTACGTGTGTTGTCATGCGTTTTGATATTTTAAACAAATATTTAAAACAAATTACCAAAGCGCAAAAGAAGCACGCAAATGTATATAAAAAGCTAAGGGAGGCGAACGAACCAAGCACGGCACAGTGGGTGGAATCCAAGAGAATAAGTAGAGAGACAGAATGGGAGAGTATATAGTATATAGTATGGGAGAGTACTCCTAAGGGAAAAAAATAAGATTTTTTACAAAAACATTTTTAAAAATTTAAGAAATATTTGCTTTAAGAAAAAAAAAGGATAAATTTAAATTGAAAGGAATTATGTATATATATTTTTTAAAATAAATTTTTGTTTATCGTCGCTTAGGTATCATAACAATTATTATTTTATTTTATGTATTTTTTTTTTTTTTCATTAAAAACGAAAAAAATAAAAGCATCAATTACTCCAGCTACATCTACTATATTCTCCTGTTCATATTAGCTCGCTTTATCGTACGTATTTTTGCTTTGAAACCATTCAATAAGGCTGAATTGTCTATGAATCTAGTTCTATTCAGAATTCATGATTGCAATTAGCTTTGAAAATGTCATATCTGGCCAAAAGCACAATATGATGCAACTAGAACTCATCTTCTGTCAATTAATTTGGGAAAAAAATTAAAATCTGAGAACTTAATTAACTTGATTACATCAGATATTTTCTCATTTGTTCCCACTGTGCACTTGGCATTGCTTTGATTTATTTACGAGCTGAAAGTTGGTAGTCGCTATGGTGTTGGGTTTTAGTTAGTATCAGTGGTGCTACCAATGCATGCATACACATACACATATGTAGTTTTGGATGTGGTTTCTGTGGCTAATATGTGCACACACAGATACGCACGTCGGTTTGGGTTGGAAATTCGAAAAAAGATACAAACTTTTTGGCTAGCCAGTCGACTGTGGACATGGGACAGCTGTGCGTGCGGTGCTTTGAGGAAAGTCCGAGATGTGGGCAAAGGGGAACGGCAACGACTAACGGCTGTGAACCGACAGCATTGGCGACTGTTGCGCATAAATTGTGCAAACAAACTGAAAAACCGAATTGGTAGTGGCCCAAAGATACAGCAGAGCCAAACAGACAAATGTGAAATGCAATACATCGTATCCATGAGATACAAATAGGCAATGAGATTCAAGCAAGCGGCTAACTGACCAAAAAGTGCTTACTTAAAAAAACGCCGCTGCCATGCGTATGCCAGACGTTTCGATTCGCGAGCGGTTAGCAGTCTTAATCAGGTTGAAACTCGTCGGCCGACGCGCCTCTCAGTCAGCCAGTCAGCCAGTCGGTCAGTCAGTCAAACAGTCAGTCAGCGCGGTCAGTCAGGTGTCGGTTTGGCCACATTTCGTGGCTGCAAAATGATGTCAAGCCAGCTGTTTGGATGGAGATTGCAATTGGCTCGCCGTACGATTGAAACTCAGAAATTGTCTTGGAAATTGTTCGGTCGCGGTATTTATTGTGGTGCAACCAACTCGATCTAACGTAACGTAATCAACAGCCGGCAGGCAGGCAGGCAGTCACACCAACTGCGGTCGTAAATAATGCGCAGCGAAAACTTTTGTTTGCGGAAGCTGCCGTTCAATGGCAGGTTTCAGTGCGATTTTCAGGTTCTGCACTAAACAGACAAAACCGGCTCATTCGATCGTTCATACAAGCAATTAGCGCAGGACAATACTCTTGACTCAATGCTATTCATGCCGAATTAAAAATACACTCATATTAAATTTCCATTATTGAAATCTTTCCGTTTATCAACGGGATCCATGGCTGCATTTTTATGTCGTTGACACAAGCCAAAAGAAACAAGTCTGGGTCTGCAAATATGACTGACGGACTATCAGATACCCTCTGTATTTTACAGAATGGCCAAAGACCTGCTCTAATTCTATTCATAATTAAGTTTCATAAAGAATTAAATTTTTGTATGCTGTGCATATTCAAAGCTCGTAAGTAAATTACACTAGCCAACAAGTTTGAGTCGCAAACTATATTAAACTCAAGATTCTTAAACTAGTAATTCTATAGCAGAAACCAGGTTAGATCTATCAAGAGAGATTTTAAGATTTTCTAAGACAAATTAATATTTTTAAATAGACAGTACTCAAAATTCCGTTTCTAACCTAAAACTGTTCTGCAGTCGAATAATATCTTGTATTTTCTGCAGGTAGTCTGTCGAATATAACAAATTTATATTTAATTTATATTAAAATCAAAATTATTTATAGACATGTGCCTTTCTCCTATAACACGCATTTTAACAAGTCGAGCATACCCACTTAACCAATTTTCAATGTTTCCAGGGTACAAAAAACCTACAAAAATTGGCAACATCATGAAAAAATATATAAATACTTGTGTGTGTGCATGTGTATGTAAATGCAAACTGTATAAATGCTTCCTGAATCGAATTTAATTGTATTTGTTAGTCCATATGCGAGTGTATCTTTATCTGCGGCCGTATCTGTAGCTGTATCTGCAACTGTAATTGTAACTGTGACTATGTTCGTATATGTATCAGCACGCTTGTCCATCTATCTGTCAGGCTGCCTGGCATTTGCATCCGAGGCTGCGGCTTTCGGGTTTAATTGGCTGCGAAAATATTCCATGTGATTACTTAATGAGATCCAACTCATTTTTATTACCTGCGGACTCAACTCGGGCTCTCCAGCCAAAGTGCACAAAAGTTAAAAGGTTAACAAATTAAACACACAACAGCAATGCCGACTACAGGAGCAACAACAACAACTGTATCTAGGCACAAATATGTATTCCCTGGAGGGGGCGGGCGTGCGCATGTAGTTTATTATTCAATTATGCATTCATTAAGGTACAGAATTATTAATTCAATAAAAATAACAACATTATTGCCTCAATTTGATTTGCTGTTCGCTGAAATTACGGCATTTTTGCGTGTGTTCATTTTACTCTTCGCTAGACGGCAGATATTTTTTAATTACCTCTATAGTAATATCTGGTGACTAACCACATGACACAGCTAATGTGCATACAATTAAAAAACAATGCGAGTTAAGTTGTGATTGCAGACAACGAATTATATATATGTTAAATTGTTGAGGATTTTCTGTATTAATACATTTTAATATGCGTATTAATTAGGAGTTGATAATACAATTGAAGTAAAATAAAGTGTCCTATCAACAAATAAAATAAATATAAAAAAAATTAAATTAAACTCTTCTACTTCTGAAGCTACTTAGTTAATTCATTATAAAGCTTACTGAATTTCGGATAAATGAGAATGAGCCTCTTATTTATATGCCCTTCTTATTATTCAATCTCTATATTCTATTTATATAAAGGGCTCTGATAAATAAATCTGTTACAGCTTGAGCACATTTAATTTATAAAATTAAAAACTTATAATTTGAGAAGATTATAAGTATTTGTGGATAAGCAGAGCTAGTGAGAAACCTATTTTATTCATCTACAACGCCACACAGTAAAATTGTATAACTCGAACCCAGAAACCTTAACAAATGAGTTACTGTGGAGTAACTCTCTATGCAGATTGAGTTAAGCTGATTTATATATGAGCCTTAATATCTATAGAGTAACGCAAAAGGTATCTGCAACCCTTACACTTTAAATGATTTACATATAGAACAACCAAACTGAGCATATTAACTTTATTAAAATATGGCTGAGCAAACAGCATGAACAAGTACAGAATAGTCGACTGCAAACTTATTTCTGCTCTTTATTTAGACTTTCCATATAACTTTTGTAGCCACAATGTGAAGTATGTACGTAAAAAGTAAAGCTGCTTAAAATTAAGTCATATTAACGAATATGAATTCAAAGGAAAAGATTTACCCGTGGCCACGGCGCATTTAAAGCAGTTTGGCTTTAATAAATGAGATAAAATAATATACTTTAAAGAAGTGTAAAGCATGACATGACAATGGTAGATAAACCAAATGTGTTAAATGTGGTATAAGAAATAAAAAATCGCTTACAATTGATAAACGACATTAGATGCTGCAAAAATAAACCGTGAAGTACTGTGGATATTCTCACCGTTAAGCATGATTCCTTGACTACAGGTATGTATATATGTATGTGTATATATAACACGTAAGTTTTAGTACGATGCTCTACACGTTTGATGGCCTGTAAATCTGTGCTTTATGTACACGTTAAGTCAAGGTCTCTGGCAGCTGGCATTAGCCAGATAGGCTGAATGGTAATGACCCAATTGCTTATGCTGGCAGACACTGCGTGGAGCTGGCCAAAATGTTTATGGCCAAATGCATAATTAAGAAGCCATTACAGGCTGTAAATGGTCGCTGGCTTATTAAATACGGCAAGCAAATGCGAACCAAACTATGGTTGACAAAGGGAAAAGATAACGATAATTTTAAATATGAGAGAAACTATCGCAATTGAACGTGCTGCATGGATGGATGCATTTAACACGTTTAACCTTTCATAGGCCACAGCCAGGCAGGCATGAATAATTTAATTGTGAGTGTGCTCTTGGGCCAGAGATAGCTGGCCATCGATGGATCTGGTGTGTACAGCCCACAGCTCTTCACGTTTTAAATCGCATGCCGATCTCAAGCTCAAGCTCAAACATAGCAATAGTATTGTCAAGGTGTTCCGGTGCATTTATTGCAATTAAACATTTGCTAATGCCAAAGCTGTTGGCCACTAAAAACAAAACCACATCTAACAAGAAGGTGGCGACGCACCTGTGTGTGTGTGCCTGTGTGTGTGTGAATGTATTTACTGCAAGATTAATACTTGGCATTGCGGCATGAATCAACGTTTCGTTTAGAATTCGTTGGCGACCAGCAGAAGCCCCAAATAAACGCCAATGCGCTAACCTTGTCACTGGCAGCTACTACAGCTACTTGCAACTGCAGCAGCTACGGCTAGCGGCTGCTGCGGCTCGAGTGGTTTTCCTTGTATTTGATTTTTCAATTTTTCACTGTAGAAATAGGCGGCAAGACCAGGCGGAGTGCATGAGCGCGGTCGCACGTACATAATTAAAGTGCCAAAGAATTGGCGTAGCAAAGTCTTGCCAGTTGCCAGATAGACATAAGCATATATATCGATATATTTATATATATATATATATACTATATATGTACATATATATCGTGTGCATGCAAAATCGGCAAATGCCAAATGTTTTGATTGTTGTCTTAAACGTATGCGCAACGTTCGCACATTTATCGATTACAAATCAATTTTATACTATTGCGCATCTCACGTAGCAGCTGGGGGAGCTGCTTGGCTGCGACCTCGACTTGGACTCTGTTGGCGTTGCCCAAGCAACTGGGCTGCGGGCTGGGGGCTGTTTGCCAACTTTGTGCAACGCATTGCTGCTGCCGGATTACACTATTAACGCCAGTTGCATACAAATTGGCGCATTTCAGCGTTTCAGGT
Organism: Drosophila meridionalis; assembly: GCA_035045145.1. Taxonomy (NCBI): domain Eukaryota; kingdom Metazoa; phylum Arthropoda; class Insecta; order Diptera; family Drosophilidae; genus Drosophila; species Drosophila meridionalis. Next base: position 4,894,410 of record JAWNPG010000020.1, on the reverse strand, counting down.
GTGTGTTACCTGGGCTAACCGTAAGATACAGATACGCGGCTGCACTCGTTAGCGTTGTTAGTCGGTGTCGGTGTCGGTGGCGGTGTCGGTGTGTGTTTCTGTTACTGTTGCTGAATCTGAATCTGAATCTGCATCTGTGCCTTAGTCTGGGGGCATTGTGCGCCCATTTGCTTGCCTTTGGTGTACGGCTCGAGTCGCTGCTTGCATAAACAACAGCAGCAGCAGCAGCGGCTGCAAACGAGACAAACAAATTGAATGCTGCAAAAGGTGCACAAGGTGCGATATATAAATTACACCTCGATTAAATTGCAATGCAAATTTAAGTTGTTTTCTTTTTCGTTTTTCTTTTTTTCCAACTTCACCTTGGACAGTGGCAAACTGGAAATACATGCAATACATATGTGCTTGTGCATGCATGCGCTTATCTAAGAAGACTTTCGGCTTCTGCTTCAGTTACAGCTTAATGCTGTCAGCCACAGCTTCCTGCAATCCTCATCAGTATGACTAGCCGGCTACCCATCGAATACAGACGTGACGACAGCATAAGTAAGCAGCGCATTCGCGGGATTTGTCAAATATTTGCGCTACGCTGCGCTCATTCATAAAACCTTTGGCTAAAGCCTTGGCTCCACACTTCCACAGCTCTGACGCCAGCCACAACCTTAGCCTGTCAGTCTATGTTGCTCTCTCTCTCTCTCCCTCTCCATCTCACTCTGTCGGTCTGTGTCGCTCGCTGCTGATGCAGTTTTTTACGCCTTTTGCGAGGAAAAACAAACTTTTTCAGACGCTGGGTAAAGTTCGGCAAGTTTAATGCTGTTTGACTTTGATTCAATATTTGCATCGATTAAGCTTTTCAAGGTTTTTACTTAGCTGAAAATCAAAATGGCACACACACACACACAAATACAAGCAAACACATACAACTTGACGTATGTATGCAAGCATTTTATAGTTTTACGTGCAAAATATCAACATGCTTGAATTAATCTCAAGAGAACGGCAACTGCACAAATATGCATCAAAATATTTTCATTTTATGAATTCAATTTTATCACCATATTGCTCAAATAGACAAGTCCATTAAATTTTGGATTTCAATTCAATTTGATTCCATCAGCATCATTTTTATTAACCAAATATTCAATAAAACGCTCAAAGCTAATCAAATGAATTTTGTTTAAATAAAATGTGTAAACTAATTTTATTATTGAACACTAAAATAATTGAATCGTAAACAGCATAAAAATGTAAAAAAAAAAATTTGTATTTAAAATTTCAGTGTAAATTATGAATTATTCAATATTTATTTATCAAATATTTCTCTGTTTTTCCAATAAACAAATTATATAAATTGTAAAATAATAATAAAACCCAATCATTAAAATTTATGATTATAGTTCATAACAAAATATTTGATTGAAATTGATCATTGGAATAATTTTCTTTAATGCTGAATAATAGAATCTAAATATGTAAAATATAAGACGTGTATATATATGTCGGAGCGTACTGTATGTACGCACTGTATGTGATTGTTGTTGCGTACTGCTCGTACGCGCTGTGTGTGGCTGTGTAAGTGCATGAGTATTCAGTGTTGGGTATTTCACCTCAAAAGTAATTACAACACATTAGTAATATTGCATCATCTTCTAATTGTGTTGTGATTGGTCGCTTACATCCTGTCGCTTAGCGGGGCAACAGCGTTGTGTCGCTGTCGCCGAGTGTGGTTCGGAGCTATGCTGAGGAATAGCACTGGCGGTGTGAGGCAGTCTAGAAATACACGTGAAAGCATAAGCACCGAAACTCGCTTCGCTGCGCACGCGACTATGAATCAAGTGAACCAAGTTCCGACATCAGAAGTGGGATCGGCGCCACCCCCTACATTTAGTGAAGAACAGTGGCGTGTAATTTTGCAAATGCAAAATCAAAATATGTTGGAGTTTGTAAAGACAATGCAAGCTTCAACATCAGAACAACAAAAGCGTGAGGTCACATTGCCGAAATTTTTTGAAAACGCCGCAGGCATAGACGCTTCAAAGTGGTGTGCGACTGCAGATATAATTTTAACCGAACAGCCCCTAGAAGGAAGCAAGCTTATTATGGCATTAAGCAATGCGATGGATGGCAGTGCATCCCAATGGCTAACAGAGATCTCCTACCCTGGCATGAAGTGGAGCGAGTTTAAAGAATTGTTCCTTGTTAAGAGAAAAGATAAGTGGCAAATTGTCCGGAAAGCGCATAAATAATATAGTAATGCTAAAAGGTATCGGCGATGCCGGTATTTATAGTACTATGCAAATTCTCAGTCAGGTTACCATTAATGAAAATATGATAGAAATATTATTTCACGTTGTTCGAGATGAGGACTTGAAGAACGATGTCATCATTGGACGTGAAGTTCTTAATCAAGGTTTCAATGTTGTGCTTCCAGCAAATGAGTTCAAATTTGTAAAATCAAAATCTGTAAATATTTGTGGCGCTACTGATTCTCCAGTTAATCTTGATGAAATTGATACTGAATAGGCCGATGCTGATAAAAACAAATTAATAAATTTAATTAAAAATTATACCTCAGCATTTTCTAAAGGAATCCCAAACACACGAGTTAATACAGGTGAAATGAGAATTCGACTAATTGACCCCAACAAAACTGTGCAACGTCGGCCGTATAGGCTCAGTCCAGAAGAGAGGGAGATAGTGCGCGAGAGATTAAGAGAGTTACTTAGATGTAACATTAGCCGCCCAAGTTGTTCTCCGTATGCAAGTCCTATGCTGCTTGTAAAAAAAAGAAAAATAGATCTGATCGTTTATGTATTGACTACAGAGAATTAAACTCAAATACCGTTGCTGACAAATACCCCTTGCCGCTCATTAGTGATCAGATTGATAGGTTGCGTGGTTCGTATTACTTTACTTGTTTAGATATGGCTAGCGGTTTTCACCAAATTCCGATTCACCCCGATTCCGTTGAATATACTGCATTTGTGACTCCGGCCAATACGAATTTCTTACAATGCCTTTCGGACTCAAAAATACGCCTTCCGTTTTTCAAAGGACAGTTATGCAAGCTTTAGGCAATCTTGCATATTCATATGTAATTGTCTATATGGACGACATTATGATCGTGTCACCAACAATTGAGTTAGGGTTGGAAAGATTGAGAACAGTATTGAACGTTCTAACAAGGGCTGGATTCATCTTCAATATCTCGAAATGTTCTTTTCTGAAAACAAAGGTACAGTATTTGGGGTTCGAAGTGAAAGCAGGTGAGATTAGGCCGAACTCACAGAAGACTACTGCATTAAGTTTGTTACCACCTCCGCAGACTGTTTCCAGTTTGCGACAATTTATTGGTCTGGCTTCCTACTTTCGCAAGTTTGTACCCGATTTCGCCAAAATAATGAAGCCACTCTATTCTCTTACGACAGGAAAAGGAAGTATTGTCTGGGATGTTAAACTCGAGAATATTCAAAAAAAAATAGTAACTGTCCTTACAAACGAACCTGTTTTGGTAATTTTTGACCCACAATACCCCATAGAGTTACACACTGACGCCAGTTCCTGTGGATATGGTGCAATACTCCTACACCGTATTAATGGTAGTCCTCATGTGGTGGAATATTTTAGCAAAACAACTTCTTCCTGTGAGGCTAGATATCACTCATATGAGTTGGAAACATTTGGCTGTGGTTGCTTCTGTAAAACACTTTCGTCATTATCTGCTTGGGCGAAAGTTTGTGGTATATACCGATTGTAATTCGCTTAAGGCTTCACGGACAAAGATAGAATTAACACCAAGAGTTCATCGCTGGTGGGCCTATCTGCAATCATTCAATTTTGATATTCAATATAGAGAGGGAAAATGCATGGCTCATGCAGACTTCTTTTCCAGGAATCTAGTTCCTTCAAAGCCACAACTCGTGTTAGAAAAAATCACCGAGAAGCGAGTAAACTTAGCTGAAATTTCAAATGAGTGGCTTCTTACGGAACAGAAATTAGATCCAGAGATTGTAGAAATAGTTCGTAAGCTCAATTCCAACGAGCAACAAGACGATTTAATTAAATCCTATGATTTAAGGAAAGGTATCTTACATCGCAAGATTCAAAGAAACAGTAGAACACGTTGTCTACCGGTGGTGCCACGAACATTTAGATGGTCCGTGGTAAATCAGGTACACGAGTCAGTTATGCACCTTGGTTGGCAGAAAACTCTTGACAAGGTTTACCAATATTATTGGTTTCATAACATGAATAAATATGTTCGCAAATTTGTAAACAATTGCATAACTTGTAGGACTTCAAAGTCGCCTTCTGGGAAAATACAAGCTGAGCTTCATCCAATCGTGAAGGTGAACATCCCTTGGCACACTGTTCACATAGACATTTCCGGAAAGTTGAGCGGTAAAAGCGACCTAAAAGAATATGTCATCGTTCAGATTGATGGCTTCACGAAATTCGTACACCTTTATCACACCCTTAAAATAGACACAGAAAGCTGCGTTAGGGCCTTAAAAGCCTCAATTGCCCTATTCGGGATACCAAATCGTGTCGTAGCTGACCAGGGAAGGTGCTTTTCAAGTTCTCGATTCTCTGAATTTTGTTCGTCACAAAATATAAAACTTCATCTAATTGCAACTAGAGCAAGTCGTGCAAACGGTCAAGTTGAGCGTGTTATGAGTACGCTCAAAAATATGCTAACTGCTGTTGAATTGAGCCAAAGATCCTGGCAAGATGCACTTGGCGAGGTTCAGCTTGCATTAAATTGCACAGTTAGGCGTGCAACTGAAGCAAGCCCGTTGGAAATGTTGATAGGAAAAGAGGCTCGACCGATAGGGTTAATTCCACCAGTGGACACAGAAATCGAAATTGATTTGAACAGTGTTCGGACTCGTGCCAGTGATAAGATGAAGAGTTTGGCTGATTATGATAAACAACGCTTTGACAAAACCAAGGCCATGGTTGTAAGGCACAAAGTTGGTGATTATGTTCTGCTAAGAAACGAGGAGAGACACCAAACGAAATTAGACCCGAAATTTAAGGGCCCATTTTTGGTTACTGAAGTTCTGGAAGGGGACAGGTATATGTTAAGGTCGTTAACAAATAAACGACTTTACAAATACTGTCACGAAGACATTAGAAGAATTCCAGATGGTAAAATTCCCGATGAATTGGATATTGATAATGAAAATCAGAGCTTATCAGAGAATATAGTCAGGACTGAGAGTGTTCCGTCCAAGTGAGACGATGAATTAAGTTTATTATTTTGTTTTGTTTGTAATTTTTGTATATTGGACATTCATTTTCTGGCGCAGGTTCTGTATGTTATGGTTAAGAATAAAAGCTTAAGTTCAGTTTATATTATGAAACACAAAAGGTGTGTTTGAACTTGATATTTGGACATTACACGAGGATGTGTGAATGTCAGAATGGTTATCCGTCTGTGAGAGACGATGGTTATCCGTCTGTGAGAGACGATGGTTATCCGTCTGTGTGAGACGATGGTTATCCGTCTGTGGGAGACGATGGTTATCCGTCTGTGAGAGACGATGGTTATCCGTCTGTGAGAGACGATGGTTATCCGTCTGTGTGAGACGATGGTTATCCGTCTGTGAGAGACGATGGTTATCCGTCTGTGAGAGACGATGGTTATCCGTCTATGAGAGACGATGGTTATCCGTCTATGAGAGGCGATGGTTTTCCGTCTATGAGAGGCGATGGTTTTCCGTCTATGAGAGACGATGGTTATCCGTCTATGAGAGGCGATGGTTTTCCGTCTATGAGAGGCGATGGTTTTCCGTCTATGAGAGACGATGGTTATCCGTCTATGAGAGACGATGGTTATCAGTCTGAGAGAGACAATGGTTATCCGTCTAAGACAGACGATGAATTCAGTTACGTAAGAAATTTGAATCCAAAATTGGGAGTACTACACGAGGACGTGTCAAGGTCAGGATGGCCGTGTCGGAGCGTACTGTATGTACGCACTGTATGTGATTGTTGTTGCGTACTGCTCGTACGCGCTGTGTGTGGCTGTGTAAGTGCATGAGTATTCAGTGTTGGGTATTTCACCTCAAAAGTAATTACAACACATTAGTAATATTGCATCATCTTCTAATTGTGTTGTGATTGGTCGCTTACATCCTGTCGCTTAGCGGGGCAACAGCGTTGTGTCGCTGTCGCCGAGTGTGGTTCGGAGCTATGCTGAGGAATAGCACTGGCGGTGTGAGGCAGTCTAGAAATACACGTGAAAGCATAAGCACCGAAACTCGCTTCGCTGCGCACGCGACTATGAATCAAGTGAACCAAGTTCCGACATATATATATATATATATATATATATATATATATATATATATATATATATATATATATATATATATATATATATATATATATATATATATATTAAAAATCAGTTTATCTATACAAATATATATATATGTATATAAATAATATTTTTATACAAAATTACGTATACGCCAGTTAGCAACGTATTGACCAAATCAATCAAAGAATTTCAACAGCAAGGCGTATTTCGTATTCCCACTACACTACTCTTCGTTTACTTTATGTGATGAGAGCCATTAAAATAAATTACTTTTGGATATGGATATTTATTAGAGAAAACTTTACTTCTATATCAACAAAAAGCATTTTCAAGGTAATATAATATACAAATATTTTTATTTTAAATGCCGTACATTTCATAAATCAAACTCAAATGAAGAATATAAGTTTTCAATAAGAAAATAAAAGGTCAAACAGACATATTATAACACACAGAATAAATACAATTGTTTGTTACAGAGCAAAAACAACAATATTCGTACAACACGTCGTATGTGTAACATATTACCAAGCAATGTACTTTGTGAGTGTTTATTTAACAGAGAATTATCGATACTCATTAATAAAATACTTTTGAAGAGTATAAATTACGTTTGCTATTTGTTTTACAGCAGGTTTTGAAATAAAACATAAAATGTATTTATCTGACAACAAGTTTGCATTACAAATGATTTCATCATTGCAGTGAACTGTGAGCAAAGCTATTTTTTACTCAATATCTGATTTGCACAAAAACACATTAGTCAACAAAAAGCATTTTTATTACATTTTATTTAGTATTATTGCGTTTCGATATTTCATTTAAGGTATTTCAATTGTAATTAAATTTTGGCTTACTCTGTTGTACGAAATCCAGCGATTTGAATCTCCTAATTATTAGCTTTTCACTTGATCTATAAATTTCAAACTTGCCAAGTGAATTGGTTTTGCACGAGTCAAAACTTCCTGTATGATGTGTGTATGGGTGTGTGTATCCAAATCGTATTCGCTGCAATCGGCGCGCACTTTCGAAATTTTCACGATTTTCACGCAGAGCCCCGATGTTACACAATATAGCTGGCCTGTGGTAAAAAAAATCCAAATTCCCGAATTGGCAGCCAACGTATTTCAGGAAAATCCACTTGGAACTCTTATTTTTGGCGTTTAGCACGACAGCTCAGCGCCGAAACCACCGAAACCACCGAATCAGCGAACCGAGCTTATTTTCCAACGAATTGAACGCGTTTCAGAACTGCGCTGCCAGGCAGACGAAAACCGACTCAGCTCGAGTGCCGCTTGCAAAAGCGACAACACCTGAACAGGGGCCCAAACAGAGGCCTGAACGCGACTTGGTAACAATTGACGCTGCCGCTGCCACTGCCGCTGTCGCTGTCGCTGCGTTTGCCTCTGACGTATGGCGTCGACTGCAGCGCCAGCGCAGCCAAGCCTAGCTTTGGGGTAGCAAGCGTGCGTCTCTACTGAGATTCAACGACTCTGTCACTCGCTCTCTCTTTCTATCTCTGTCGCAGTCGCGGTCGGCGTCACCGTCACCGTCACCGTCGCGATCGCGATCGCTGTTACAGGCATAAGTCAAGTTGAGTGGTGCTGTCGACAGGCAGAGCAGCAGCAGCGAGAGTCGCCAAAACGAAACTGTTAATTAATAACCTAAGTAAACCTGCAAATGTTATTCGGCAGTTGGCTTCATGTTTATTTTCTCAAGCGTGAATTTAACGTGGCTATTTATGCCCCGAAGCAGAAATCTCTCAATTCTACACCAGAGTTGATATGTTGACTCTCATATACTGGTGGAGGTTATTTCCCATTTACCACTCTTGACTGCTTCTCTTCCACTCCAAGCTCCTCTTCGTTAAAACAATTATGAGATCTTTTAAATCCATCCATTAACTGCACGATTTAGGATACACCCGGATCTGAAGCTCCAGCCTGTTGGCCATCTTATTTATTTATGGCTGGACTTAATTTTGGTTTATCCGACAGCAGGGGGAACGCCAAGTTGAGCCTGTGGGGGGATTGAATCATCGGTGTCCATTGTCCAGTTCACATCCGTCAATTGATCCTAATTGGTATGCCTGCATTGTCCGCCCGAGACGTCGTTTGGAGTTGTTCGCTCATAAATCTACCAGTTCAGTAATTTTCCCCTTTTGTTTTTATTTTTCTTGCCAATCTGTAGACGGCAAAGTGAATATTCTACAGTACACTCACTCTTAGAACTTTAATCGCGACGCAGCCATCAATCACGTAATTGCCAGCGTGTTTGTTGCGCTGTTTGCATCTGTATCTTGCTTTTGTATCTTTTCGCACAACAAAAAGCTAAAATCTATTAAGTGAAATACATATGTACACGGAATATATAAGCAAACAAAAGGCGGAATTTGTCTAGATGCTTCACAAGCTACTGATTGTGCCCTAATGATGTATGTAAAAAGCACGCATAAAAATAGACACTCATTCTATATACGAATATAGCCGGTATGACTTGAACATTGGTTCACTTAAACAGAAGTGCTAATAACAATAATAAATATACTCTTTATAATGCAAGCTCGATCGGTGAGTTGTTCACCTCAAGACCTAGCAAATAAACCAAAATGTAACATTCTCTTATCAAACAACGAACTCTGCATTTTAAAAATAACTCTTTATGCTCTCTCTCCTCTCTTTTTAATCATCTGTCATCTATCCTTTTTCTTTTTCATCTATCATCTCACCTATATCCTGCTTCAATTATTTTGTTATCCGCTGTCATTTCTTTATCGTCTCTCTTCTATATTTTATCTTCAGTCATCTTTTCTTTACACTTTATCCTCTATCATCTGTCCTTTATCGTTTTTTCCTCTATTCCCTATCCTCTGTCCTCTGCACTCTGTCCTCTATCCTCTATCCTCTATCCTCCATCCTCTATCCTCTATTGTCCTCTCTTTATCAGCTATCCTCTATCCTTTATATCTTATCCTCTATTATTTGTCCATCACCCTTTAGTCTTTATCTGTTATCCCTTTTCCTTTACTCTATCATTTATATTTTATCCTCTATCACCTATCCTTTGTTCTCTATCCATTATCCCATATTCTTCATACTATATCCTATATGTTCTATCCTCTATCATCCACCATGCTTGCCCTCTAAAGAATCGATAGTGATACGCTTTACACGCTGAACGCGGACTTTCGCACATTTGTTTTCACATACGAAAAGCTTGGTAAATTTAATATCTAGCCTATCCATCAGGCATGGCAGTTTTTATGTTGGATAGCTAAAAAAAGTTAGGTTTAAAGCAAGGTAAAAATTGGAAGTTTCAGTCAGCTTAACTCAGCTTTATCAACTTTGATTAAAAACACCAATAATAATTCCGTACTCAATGCAAAGTACATAAGCAAATATATCAAATTAAATTCACACTTTGCCTCCGCGTTCGATTAAAGATATTTGCATGATGAAGTTGAACTATTTGAGTGATAAGTAAAGCCAAAGCACGTGTTGTGCTTCGAATTTAACTAGCTTCATTTCGCATTCCCCCATTGCCACCCAGGTTGCCTCTTGAGCTAAGCACACTTGCCTATTACCTGTAATTATGATGAATAACATTATTTTTTCGGCCAGTCATGGTGTCTGTGGAATACCAAGCTCGAGCCTAACCCAGGCAACTGAATATAGAAAACGTAAACAAACAAAATAGAGAATCGTATAAAAGTCAATGTCTAAATTAACAACATTTCTCAGAGGTAATTGCTTCTGTCGATATTGTTGCCAAATACATGCGTGTGTGTGTTAGTGTATCTAGTGGCAATACATAGATATCAGTACTACGAAATGGCAACGGCTGGTTCAATTGCCTGGAACCCTCGATATGCCATTGGCGTGATTTAACATCGACGCTTCTGTCAAGCTCTCTGATTTATTTTATGACTCAACACATCAGCCGTGCGGCGTACGACTTTAATTCCCTCCATATAAAAATACCTGTCATGATAGAACGCAAAAATTACCCGCACTTGTCCAAAGCGTCCACACACAAAATCCATTGAAATTCCGGACGAGTTCAGCATGGGCCACAGCTACAAATCGCGTAAACAACTCGACTGCATTTCGTGGCAATGCCATCTTTCACCAGGCGCTCAGAGCCCGGCTAAGCTCCGAAATGCTGTTGTGTATATCTGTATGTGTGCATGGGTATGTGTGTGGGTATTTGTGTATGAGCGTGTGCGTGCTCCTGACTGTCTGTGTGTTTGTGTGTGTGTGTGTGCGTGTGTGCGGCAGCCACCAATAAAGCCGCAAATGCGATTTTTCTAAATGCATTCGAGTATTTTATTTATTGAACAGCTTCGCGTGCGTTGCTCGTGTGCAGGTGTAAATATCTCGATAACTATTCATTTAAGCGCGTAAACAAATATATTTCAAGTGTATTCAAGCGACGGAAAAATAGTTACCGTTTGACAAATTATAAGACTAGCCCCAAGGCTAATCGAATACTAAACATAAATATTTCAATTAAACCTAAATTATTCTTGATATCAAAACATTGCAAAAGTAAATATCAAGTTTATCTTACACTCAGTTCTTGTTGAATAAATGAATGTTTAATTTCTTGCGCATTTCAAAAACGCATAGAAAAATTTGTTATTTACTTTACAATTTTAAAGCAAAGTTCAATATTAGCTTTTGGATGAAATTGGCAAACATTATGCTTATACTTGATTGCGCAAATTGCAACTTTATTGAATATTTACAATGCAATTCGAAGATAACAAAAAATAGATAAAAGAGATATATTGTATATAGTGTGGGCTAATAAGATAGTCATATCACTCTAATTGATCTGTTCATTCTTCAATATAAATGAGTCACATCATCTGCCATCATAATTTAGATATTTCAATCGAATTTTTAAGTATAACTCAAAGGCTAAGAGACGACAGTGAAAATATATACTCTTAATATATGTCAGCTTTTTATTTCATTAAACAAATTTGTTTTTACATACATATATATTTGTATATATTATAGAGTTTATTTTGCGCCTAGAGGTAGATAGCCCAATATGCTCGTCGCTTCGACTGACAGTAGACAAATAATATTTAAATTCGTTTCGGAATCTCTCAAATTTTTAAATAAAGAATGCTAATAATCTTTTAATAAAAATAAAATTTTTAAATTGATATTGTTATTGTTAATTAGATATTGTTACCAAATTATAACACATAACTTTGATTTCGATCATTTGTAATTTGTTTAACCTGTTTAAATTTATTTACTGAAGCACAGCTAATGTTTTGCTGCTGTAAGTCCATAATAAGTGCTCAAGTAGTGGATATCCGAAGAGAAGATACCCTGAAAAATAGTTTCCCTTATAGCACCTGATGATCTCTGCTTGCTATGAATATCCGCTCTAGCTAATATCAGTATGAGTAAAAACTTAGCTTATTCATATTTAGAGAGGGCTCGATCCACTTGGCTTTCGATCTTCAACTAAAATAGCTTCAATTAAAACGGCAAATGTAGTCTGTAATACCTATAACAAATACTGGGTTGATAAAGGTAAATGCCAATTAAAGGCTGTGAAACCAAATAATACGATAATTGACATGAGAACACAAGTACTAAGGAAGGAAAACGGTTACAAACCTTGGCTTTTCGATATCTCATTGGATGCCTGCAAGTTCATGCGAAAGCCCAATAATCCCGCTGTAAAAACGATATTTGAAATCTTTAAAGAGTTTTCAACAATCAATCATTCGTGTCCCTATGAAGTAAGTAAACAAAACATATATAAAGAGAAGAGTTTAATCTTAGTTTTTTATACTAACAGGCTCACCAAGGAGTGCGAGATTTTTATTTTAACATCGATACCTTCCCAATCCCATTACCAACTGGAGACTATTTACTAATTCTAACTTATATATTTTCAAAGCAACGAACTTTAGATTTTTATGCTTATTTTATGCTTTAATGTATGAATGTAGGTATGAGAAGACTTGATCTCAAGCGCCCCCACCACAGAGATCGATGCAGATTTATGTGAATATTGTTTTTTTTTTCGGAATCGGATCACTTATGTTTTGATAGCACACTTCGTGAAAAATTAATTGGTATGCTCGCAATTATTTATTTCAAACAAATGGACTGAAAAACCATTTGTTTGAAATAAATACCATTACACATCCCTGATACAATATTCAGATTATATTCCTATGCCTGCTGAGGCATGAGATGAGAAAATAATGGCATTTAATGGAATAAAATAAAATATAAAATCTTTACCTACTTCTAAATACACTTTCTAGAAATTTTGTGTACCCAATCTGTCGATATTTTTAATAAATTTATCTTCAAATTCTATATAGCTAATATCACCTTATTTACATACCTCTGTTTGATAAAGGGATCCAAAATATAAACGATCGATATCCTAATATTTGAACTTTTTATCTTAAAAGGTATAAATCTTACTAGCTATTCCATAAAACTAATATACCCCATTCCCAACTAAACATCATGGTATAAAAATTAAAGTTCTCGAAGGAATCACGATTAGAGTGAAATTAACTACCCATCGACATAGACCGATCGCTTACATTTAACTTCAAAAGTTATGTATAGAATTTATTGGAATTGTTTACTTTTATCAAGTGTGCTGCTGAAGTTAACCCCAACTTTGAATGTAATTAACTTAAGTACGTTAAGCCTTAACTAAATATACTCTCAAACTTTTCCAGCATGCGGCTACAATTAAAATGACAAATGCAGTCTGCAACTCCTATAACAAATCCTGGGTGGTTGTAACCCAATGCCGATTGAAAGCCATACAACGAAACAAAACCATTTTAAACATTGACGCGGATATTTTACACCCGGCTAAAATAATCGATGTGAGAGTACAAGTCCAGAAAAAGGGAAATGGTTACAAGCCTTGGCTGTTCGATATCACATTTGATGCCTGTAAATATTTGAGAAAGCCCAATAATCCCGCTATTAAATTTATTTATGGAATTTTTAAAGAGTTTTCAACATTTAATCATACGTGTCCATATATTGTAAGTAAAAATCAGATCTAAAGGGCTTCGTCTAATATTCGTTTTCTTCTTTTTCATTTTATATTGCCAGGGTCATCAGTGTGTAAGGGATTTTTATCCAAGCCTCGATAAGTTTCCTAACCCTTTACCAACGGGGGACTATTTACTAATTCTAAACTTTATGCTTTCAAAGCAACGCACCGCTGAAGCAAAAGTTTACTTTTCATTTGTTGAAGATGTAATATAAATACTTCGATATTTTTAATTAACTTATTTAAAATATTTGTTAAAGTGGTTATGTCTCAACTAAAAAATACAAAATATTTTTAATTTGGTCATTATAATCAAAGTGGATATTATATTTTTGTTGTATATTCATGTCGATTTCAGTGATAATATCTTATTGGTCTTGAACGAATGCGGTCTAAATTTAGGCTCATTCACAATATGATAATATTTTATTTTAAATACATAAACTCAGATAATATATACATATCGACTTCAGTATACAACAAAAAGAATAACTGAACCAAAATTATACTATTATATTTGTACGCACGCTTGAGCAGGACAATTAAAAACTATTATACAAAAATCTATTGAATCATAAGAATCAAAATTTCAAATATTCGCCTCGCATTGTATACCCTTCATTAAAATTTAGTTCGCTCTTTACAATTCTAAACGAATTCTACATAAAACCAAATACAGCAAATTGATATTGGGATTGTCCGATTTGTGGAAATTGGCAGGATTTCATGCAAGGTAGATCTGCATTTTTTTTTTTTCACTAAAACACAATTAACTTTTTATAATTAAAAATTAAATTATAGCTCTCGCCCTGGAATCGCCAAACTAGAATGAAAATACGCCAAGAACAAGGTAACATCCGTTCAATTCAGTATAGCTTATGTGTTCGATTCACAGTGAAAAGCTCTTATTAAAATTGCTTAAACCGTCGCTTTCATTTATTGTATCGGAATATTCATTCATATTATTCATAAATTATATCATACAAACTACTCCATACATTAATTATACCCCATTTCCAAAGGGTAAATGGTATAAAAATGAAATTCGCAAAGGAAACATGACTAGATCAGAAAAAAAGCTCCATAGACGTAGACCAATCGCCTACATTTGACTTTAATAGTCATGAATAGAATTTATTGTCGTTGTTTGCTTTTGTTATGTGCATTGCTGATGATGAACGCAAATTTGAATGTAATTAAATCAAAGAATCAAATACCTTAAGCTGTAATCAAAAAAAAAACATCTTATTGTTCCAGCATGGTGCTACCTTCAAAATGACGAATGCGGTCTGTAATTCCTATAACAAATCCTGGGTTCTTGTAAGTCAATGCCGATTGAAGGCTGTCCATCGAAACAAAACAATCTTAAACGTTGACATGGATTTCTTACATCCGGCGTATGTAATTGACTTGCGAATGCAAGTCCAAAAAAAAGGAAACGGTTACATGCCTTGGCTTTTCGATGTTACATTTGATGCCTGCAGGTATTTGCGAAGGCCTAACAATCCCATTGTTAAATTGATTTATGGAATCTTTAAAGAGTTTTCAACAATTAATCATACGTGTCCTTATGATGTGAGTAAGCAAAACATACCTTAAGCGGCTCGTATAATTTTCACATTTTCACATTTTTTGTTTTATTTTGTTGACAGGGTCGTCAGGGAATAAGAAATTTTTATATTATGCCCAGTAAAATTCCAATCCCATTACCAACTGGAGAATATCTATTAATTTTATCATTCATACTTTCGAAGCAACTAACCTTTGATGTTAAAGTTTTCTTCACATGTATCGAAGACTAAATGTATGTTGATTAAACTTGCCTACTAATTTCTGGATGTGCTGAATGAACTGTTTTTTGCCACTTGAAAATTGAAAATGTAGAGATAGTTGTTATTGAGTTCTGGGTGAATGTTTTAGATAAACATTCATTTGCCTAATGAAAGTCTTACGGAAAAATGTAAAAATTACAACTTGCACTATTGAATAATTAAAATTAATTAAAGGTTACATTTTGCTGTTATTTAATCAACGCTTTTTATAGACAATGCAGCCTAGGTCAAATCGAAAGCTCAGGTAAGCATTGGGATGGATGTTGTATAATATACTACATTATTTAATTTATATGCTCACAAATGACATAACTAAAAAACTTTGCTCGGCTGTTTTCAGTACATAGACAGTTTCTTGATCAGAAATAATTTTCAAATCAAATTATTCAAAACAGATATCAATATTTAATCGATCATCAAAAAAGGAAAATCTATTGATATATTCCGTGGATTCGCCACCAAAAATGTTGAAGTTTTTAAATATCCAACACTTAAGATACAATAAGTCTGCCATATGGGTAATAGTATACGACAATAAAATACATCACAGTTTAATGGACTGAAACTAAAAGATTTGAAATTCCTCGTTCACTGATATTAATGTCAACGCATCACTACATATCAATTATTCCGAAAAATAAATGCGTATTGATGCGTATCTCAGGTAATTAGTGTAAAGCATTTGCAAAGATATATTATGATTAATAGGTGGGACATTTAAAAAAGTCAGTAGCTTTGCATTATTAAAATCAAATAGATCAGCTATTAATTTACACGGAATATATTGATATGTCCTAAAAACTTATGTATAGAGTGCTTATTAAATGTTTTCTTCTTTTCAGTTTGCATCTCATATTCAATGCAAACGTTAATGTAAATACATCAGATAAATCGAGTGGGTAAACTGTAATATATGAATTATTTCATTTTTATTTCAGCATGGCGTCACCGTCAAGTTAACAAATGTTGTCTGTATATCACCCAACAAATCGTGGGTTTTAATGGGTCAATGCCGTCTTAAGGCCGTGCAACGGAACAAAACTCTCCTAAACATTAATCTGAATCTGCTATATCCGGTCAATTCCGTACAAGTACGAGTACAAATCAAGAAAAAGGGAAATGGTTACAAACCTTGGCTATTCGATATAACAGTTGATGGATGCAAATTTCTTAAAAAGCCCAATAATCCTGCTGTTAAAATGATTTTTGGTTTCTTCAAGGAATTTTCAACACTCAATCATACGTGTCCATATATCGTAAGTAAGACTAAAACCTTGAATTACTTAAATGTCAATATTTTATTTTAATCTACAGGGATATCAAGAAGTAAAAGATTTTTATCCGGACGTCAATAAATTGCTAAATCCATTTCCCACAGGCGACTATTTACTAATACTGTCATTTATACTTAAACCCAAACAAACTGTTGATTTTAATGTTTACTTTTCATTTGTCGAAGATTTAATTTAAATCCCAAGTTCTATGCTTCTGCATGACAATCGATTTTATAAGCATGTACATCCAAGCACAATCTCTATACTAGGTGGACATACAAGTCAAAGATCTTTTCAATCAATCGAAAACAAAATGTATGTCTATTCCTCTTACGAAAATATAATAACCGCCGATCCCAGGAACTTGCAGATCTACATCATTTATAGGATCACAGTTATTAATTGAATTATTGTACAAAATATAAAATAAATATTTCTTCTTCATACAACCAATTTTGATCATTTTAAAAATATGCGATCTTCGAATTGAATTAAATTCTAAAATGTAAGCGAACAAATCTTTATCAGCTTAGAGATGCCTGCCCTATAGGGCAGTCCGCTATGATTAGAAGCTTATGTCAACCTTATTTTTATCTTTATTATTATCCATTATATTTAAAAGCTGTCTTCAACAATATAGCACATTTCAATATCCTATATTTATCTATCTATCTTGACAAGAATTTTGATGAATGTTTTGGGTTATAGTTATTGCTCTCTTCGTTAGTATTAAACAGCACGCTGAAGAATGTATTAGTTATTTATTATTTTACTAATTAAGTGGACTTTCCGAACACAATTTTGTACGAATAAACATTACTATACTGACTTATCATTACTTGACAACCGCTGATACCTAAAAGTGAAATATAATATTTTATATATTTTATATTTTGTGTGAATATATGTAATGCACAATTATTTAATACATGTTGAACACTTAATTTCCCCATGGCTTATTGAAGCGCATCTAATGTATTTTGATTGTACTCCAATGTATATAAATAGGAGTGAGTCGATGATCCGCAGTATTTCAACCAAACCAAACCATACTAACGAAATCGGAATATTTGACTATGACTTCAACAGTGATAAGTAAAATCGTATGCCACAGTTTGCTTCTGTCGTGCCTTCTGCTGATGTTAAATACAAACATAAATGTAAAATCAAATCAAGTGGAAAAAATCTTAGGATCTTCAACAATAATATCTCTTTGCAGCACGGTATTGTGTTTAAAATGACAAATGCGATTTGTAAGTCTTACAATGCGTCCTGGGTGGTTTTCAACCATTGCCGACTGAAGGCCGTGCAACGAAACATCATTATATTAAACCTTAGCTTGGACTTATTGCATCCTGTTAAAGACCTCCATATGAGAGTACAGGTACAGAAGAAAGCAAACGGCTATAAACCTTGGCTTTTTGATTTCACATTTGATGCCTGTAAATATTTTCGAAAGCCAAATCATCCTGCATTCAAAATAGTTCACGGACTATTTAAGGAATCGACAACTTTTAATCATACGTGTCCATATTCTGTAAGTATAGTATATGTTGGATATATATCTTATATAAAACGTAAATTTATTTTTATTTCTCATTAAAGGGAAGGCAAATAGTTAAAGATTTGTATCCTCGCGTCGAAAATATACAAATTCCACTGCCAACAGGAGACTACTTACTAAATCTAACATTTATATTCAAAAAACAACAGACCATTGATGTAGCTGTTTACTTCACTTTTGTCGAAGACGTTTAATTATATTCGTGTTCGTTTCGATTCGTTTCATGATTTAAATAAAATTAGTTTAATTGTCCAATGTCAGTTTAAAATTCAAAAATAAAAAATTAATCGTCACAGACTAATGATTCGTATTATCCGATACACAATATCATCAGTTTAACCAAAATTTTAAAACTAATGTTCGAACAGAAAAAAGAAAGCCGATTATTACTACGATATTATGATGATATGATATTATGCTAATAATATTACACATAAAGAGCGAAAATGAGATGAGATGAAATAACACAAAATTCGATATATATATTTCGTATTTACATGAATTATATTACAATACATTGGATTATAAAACATTATATTATCTACTATCTAAAAATCAGATTTCAATCTTCTAGCTTTTTTGAGTTATCTCTTTATATTGTACAAATCAAATAGCAATAAACTAATAACATTTATGTCGTTATCTCAGACTGACAAAAATAACATTAGGCAAGGCCAATTTAATTGTGTTTAGTGTACTATTGTATGTATTGGAAAAAATTATGTCTATTATTACGTATTATGATATTAAGTATCTATATTTATTTCCTTCAGAACTATGGATACTCACATTAAACATTAGATTAGCATCAACAGATATAGCAGCAATTCCACGAAATATCCAAATATCAACGCCCCAAGACGTTGTCTTTTATGACTAATCAGGATGATCTTTTACATTTATTTAACTCTATAAAAAAATAATATAAATAAAGAAAATCCATTTCAGATTACTTTTGCACTTAAAGAAGTTAAGTTTTGAAAATTGAAATTTAGAGAATAATGTTTTTGTATAAATGTTGGCAACAGCCAGAAGGACAAGTGAGTGGCTCCATAAGGTATGTATATTTTTAATCAGAACAAGCTGGTAGTCTGTCTATCCATCCATATCCGTTCGCCTGACAAAAGCAAGAAACTTGAAATCTTAAATATATGTATATTCTTGTAGATCATTTTTTCGCCAACTTAGCCGCAAATAAATAAATGGAAATATCCGACTTACTCTGCGAATTCTTGGTAATGAATGCATATATTTGGTATATTTCAGGTTTTAATACATCAGCAGATATTTTAACAAAACCGTTATTTTCAGTCTTTCCATTTGCAAATGGAGTAAAACTTCTGTTAAGTACCAAAATAATTTACAATAGATTAGCTATACATATATGTATATTATTTTTCATAAAATAATAATAACACAAAAATGTTAACGATGTGTATAAATTCAGTCATTCACCAAAAATCATACTGATTAGTCTCAAAAGACACCGCCATGGGAATAATGTCTAGATATTTCGTGGTATTACTGCCAATTCTCTTAATGTTCAAGCTTAATGTGAGTCATTCACAGTTATGAAGGAAATAAAATTAATTTGTTAATAATATAAGAACATATTTCCAGAACGGAGTGGTCTTTAAATTGACAAATGCGGTTTGCGAGTCCAAAAACAAGTCGTGGGTTATAATAGACAACTGTCGCCTTCGTGCGTTGCACCGCAACAAAACCGTTATAAATCTGGTTTTGAATTTGCTGCAACCAGCCAATGCTATAATCGTGGACTATCAGATACAAAAAAAGGCCAACGGCTTCAAGCCTTGGGTAATAAAAGGGGCCTTTGATCTATGCAAATATATGAAACATTCGAAAGGTAAATTTGCAAAACTACTCTTTGATCAAATCGGAGACTACACAACGTTCAACCACACCTGTCCCTTTGTTGTAAGTACAATTTTAACCATAAAAATAGTTCAAAATTTATTTTCTTAATATATATATAGGGAAATCAATCTATTCAGAATTATTATCCGAGCCCTGAAAAGTTACCCATTGTTTTTCCAACTGGAGAATACGTGTTTCTTGTGAAATGGAATTTTTCTGGAAGAACCCAACTCACTACGAATATTTACTTTACATTTATAGAGAATTTATTAACTTCCTCTTAATGTTATATGTACTCTGATGGTTCAAATCACAATAAAAAATCTCAATAATCTTTAATAATTATTTTTAAATTATGGGCAATCACATTGAGCCAATGCAGTCTATATACAAGAGAAAAATGGTAAGACTATTGTGAGAAATAGGGTTTTTTTTAACTTTATTGTTAAATGGGTATATTAATGAAACGCATAAAAATATACATATAACTCTACATCAACATAGTTAAAGCTATTACATTATATTAGTAATTTTGTTTTTGCAAAAGAATTAAAAAGAAATTAGATTGGGTTGACATATTAAAAAGTACAAAAAAAATAAGCCTAATAATATAATCATAAAAAAAAACTCGAGTATTTTAAACCATTGAACAAACAAAACATCAACAAAACCGTTTTATATATTATATCATGCAGAACTTGTTATCTATTTATAAATTGTATCCCAAAAATATGTCATTTGTTTAGATTGCAAAAACGGTGCTTTTAACGTAATTGATGCAATTTCATTTTTCAAAGCTAAGAAAAAAAGTAAATATATTATTGAATACATACACAAAAAAAAAAAAAAAAAAACAGCTGATTTGAAAAAGTGCGCGTAATTTACAAATCGTTTAAAACATTTAAAATATTTTATCGATAACAGTGCGCAGTAATCGAGGAGCACGAATGAACGAGCCAGTTCTCTTGTGAACTGACTCTATTGATTACTAAAACAAAAAGAATTTGGCAATAGCATTTGGTATTGTTGCAAAGCTGCTAAAGAATTTCACTGTTATCATTGTAAGCAGCAAGCATGGATGTGATTAATAAATTCTACTCGTCCGCCGTGCAAACAGTTTCGCAGCTCTCAGGCGTGCTGCCTGGAAATAATGTTACACGGGAATATGAAGTATTGGACCAGATATGCACAGCGGGAGTGGGTGAGATGCAGAGAAATTCGCTAGCATATGCGCATTCAATCAACCAGCTAACAATATGTTAATTATTTAGGACTGATGTGGAAGGTTTACAATGGCCACAAGAAAAGCACCAAGCAGGAAGTATCTGTATTTGTTTTCGAGAAAAAAGCACTGGAACGCTGGTCCAAAGACGACCGAGAGACAATGCTCGAGACGTTGCGCCGGGGCGTCCAGCAGCTAACGAAAATTCGGCATCCACACGTACTCACCGTTCAGCATCCACTGGAGGAGAGTCGGGACTCATTGGCCTTTGCCACAGAACCGGTGTTTGCATCACTCGCCAATGTAGTTGGCGACTCGGTGCGCTCGGAGAAAAAACTCTACGATGTGGAGATACGACACGGCCTTCTGCAACTGTTTGATGGCCTGCAATTTCTGCACAACGACGCTAAGATTGTGCATCGCAATATCAGCGCCGAAACGATTGTGATCAACAAGAACCGCAGCTGGAAACTGTTTGGTTTTGACTTCTGCATAGCCAACCAGCCGGCGACAAATGGCACACCTCACTGGCCGTGCAGGGAGTACAGCACGTCACTGCATGTACTGGCGCAGCCCAGCTTAGAGTATACAGCGCCCGAGTTGGCATTGAACAGCATAAACACGCCGGACAGTGACCTCTTCTCGTTGGGTAAGCGCACCTTTTTATATGGCGTCAATTCCGATCTGTAAAAAAAATTATTTATTTATTTTTAGGTGTGCTCATATTTACTATTCACTCGGGGAAACCGTTAAAAATGTTTGGCAGCGATTACAGTAGCTTTCGGCGTTATGCCAATGAGCTGAATCAACGAAAGTATCCACCAATGAATACAATACCGAGCGAACTAACCGAGAGTGTGAAAGCCTTGCTGCATCCCAGCGCCAGTTTGAGGCCAAAGCTGCATGAACTCAAGACAATTGCTTACTTTCAGGACGTCGGCGTGAAGACTCTAAGCTATCTGGACTCCCTTTATCAGTGGGACAATCTGCAGAAATCGAAGTTCTACAAGGGTTTGCCGCAGATCATACCCACGCTGCCACATCGGGTAAACTTGCACTCGATATTGCCCTACCTGATAAAGGAGTTCGTCAACTCGCCCATGATACCATTCGTGCTGCCCAACGTTCTGCTGATTGCCGAGATGAGCAGCCAGCGCGAGTATTGCGATCACATATTGCCACACTTGAAGCCGATCTTTAAGCTAACGGATCCCATACAGATTCTTTTGATATTCATGCAAAAAATGGATTTACTTCTGAAGCTAACGCCGGCCGAGGAGGTGAAGCAGAGTGTGTTGCCGCTGCTCTATCGGTCGCTGGAATGCGACATGCCACAAATTCAGGAGCTCTGCCTGGCCGTGCTGCCTACCTTTTCCACGCTCATTGATTACAATGCCATGAAGAATGCAGTTATTCCACGTATCAAAAAGCTTTGTCTGCTCAGCAACAATGTTTCAGTTAAGGTCAACTGTCTTATATCGATTGGCAAGCTGTTGGAGAACTTGGACAAGTGGCTGGTTCTCGACGAGATTCTGCCCTTTTTGCAGCAAATACAAAGCCGCGAGCCTGCAATTATAATGGCCATAATAGGTAAGTATATTTACTTAATTTATCATCTTCGTGAGCTTATAAACTATATTCTGCAGGTATTTATAAAATTGCCATGACGAACACGAAGCTGGGCATCACCAAGGACGTAATGGCGCACAAGTGCATACCGTTCCTTGTGCCACTGAGCGTGGAGAACGGACTGACCATAGCCCAATTCAATACGATTGTAGCACTGATCAAGGAAATGCTTGGCAGAGTGGAGCAAGAGCAGCGTGAAAAACTGCAGCAATTGTCAACAATTCAAAGAGATAACAAGTGAGCTTAAAATAACAAAGTATTTCCAGATAATATGAATTAAACTTTTTAATTAGACCCAAGGATGCTTCCGAGATACTGGCCAACGAGATGGACAACGCGACGCTATCGCCTGCCGGCAGCAATGGCAATAAGAGCGATGATGATATGTTCTCCGGCTTCAGCGTGGGTCAGCCGTCGCACACTGCAACACCAAAGCCTGCAGCTCCAGCACTGGCCCCGGTCAAGACAAGGGAACAGCTCAAGTAGACGAAGATTCAATCAACGCTTATTTCTGTAAAAACTAAGTCAATACATTTGATTTTCAGAATATCGCACAATACAACATCAGAGGCAGCACCGAAAACGGACATGTTCTCCTTGATGCAGAGCAACATAAGTAGTTTGAGCACTGTCCAGAATACCCCAGCAGCAGCAGTTAATCCTCCTCAGCTCGCCCTGCCCTACAATGCCAGCGTTAACAACACCAACAATTGGCATAGTGCCAATCCGTTGGTCATGAATCATCAGCTGGCCTCGCCGCAGGCTAGCAGCAACAACAACTTCTCTTCGTTGGACGACCTAGATCCATTTGGATCCGGCGGTGCTGCTAACCAGATGGCCAAACCGAATAATACAAACAGTGCCAATATGTATACGTTGCAGCAGCCCACAGTCAACTATATCTATCCGACGGGCTACAATTCGATAAACAGCATGAACAGCATGCAATCCAACATAGGGCTTAGCAAGCCCATGGGTCTGGGTACAGCTGCCACAACGGCCACGCCCACGCCCACATTGATGCCGCAGACGACTCAGTCTGCGGATAGTAAAAATCTTAACACTTTGTCCCAACAGGACATACTCAACTTCTTGAACTAGACACATCACAATAGCTGCATGCAGCCGAGTAGCCAAAATGTTTTAAATATCCATTCCATACTATATATACATATATGTGTATTATTATAAATTATAAATGAGTGTATGTACAATTGTGTGTATGTGTTGTATGCGAGAGCTAATGTTTTTAAGAAGTTTTGAAGTTTTTTCCGACAAATATCAATTGAAAATGTGAACGTACATAATTTATTGTTAGTCTAGGCAAACAGTCAAGCAAACCTATTAATTATAGATAACATTTAGACGTGTATTGTGCAATTTGCTCCTTAGTGTAACTCAGCGTACACAAATTAGTTAAAATATATACATATATATAATCAATTCAAAATGCCAAAGCGTAATTTGTAATTATTTATTTGTATACTAGCTCTCTCCCTCTCCCCCTTTCTCTACAACAATGAAATTAATGTAATATTTTTAACAAAGCATCTTTAACATTTATACTTAATTATACATGGACATATGCAGTTGCCATTTGCCGTTTACTGGAGTAACAGAGATTCATCTGCACCTGAAAGCTGAGCAGGAAGCTTGGCAAAGCTGAAGCCAAGATCGACAGAGGCTATGTCTCGACTAGGATGAGCGTAAAGAGGCAATGCATCTTGCGTTCGACTTCCTTGTAAACCAGCGAATTGAGACCATCGGTGTGCATCCGCAGCGAGGCAGATCGGAGCAGTGCCATTCGATTTTCATTTGGTATTTCGTGTTTGTGCTTGAGCATTGTGTATTCACTGTACGCCGGATCAAAGCGACAGATTTCAATGCCGAGGACTTTCAGGCGCTCGTACAAATCATCGTCCTCGCCGCCCCAGCCATGGTACAAGTTGGACATACCGTTGATCATTTTGAACTGGGAAGTGCTTATGGCGACGACGCCGCCAAAGAGTGTGCGATATGGCAAATGGAAACGCCAGCTGTCCAGTGCTGAGCTCATGTGCCTGGGCAGAGTTGTGCATGCGTAGATCTGGCCGGAGTTCAGTGGCATCAGGTCAACATCGTGCAGTATTAGGCACGGATAACCGTAACTGTTGGCCACTTTGGCGCCAACATTGAAGAGCATGGCCCGATTGAAGGGTTTGCGGTCGCTCTGCTCCACAACGAATATGCGATAATGGATTTGCTGCAGACGCAGATAATTGTGCATATAGTTGAGGAAGGCGGCCAGCTGTTCCTGCCGATCCCGATAAGGTACAATAATCGCAGTACTGTAACGTGCGCGACATTCCTCAGGCTGGTATTCACCGCCCAATCGAATTTCTTCACCATGAAGAATTTTCTCCCGATGGAATGCATCGTAGACGAACTTGCTGTCGGCTAGTATCTCCTTGTAGCTGCAGTCGATCGCCTGCTGAGATGAGACATTCGAAGTAGTGATTGCAAGCAGCGCCTCCTCCATCCGCTCCCTATCGATGTAGTCATAGCGCAGGGCAAATCGATGAGGCAGTAGAATGTAGACGAGAACCGTGCAAGCGGCACTGAGTATAAGCAGGTCGAATATGTGAAAACTGTGCTGGCACACCCGTATAAACATTATTCACTATTCTATTATTAACGATAGTGGAACGCTACGGCTCATAGCTGTAGTTTATTAAACATTCGAATGGAAAGTGCATGTAAGAACAGCAATAATCACAGGCTTACACGGGAATACTGAGAAGCAAAATAAAATCTTCATTAACATAACAGCAAATGGGAAGCTGTTGATAACATTTCGATAACTTAAAATTACAGTTAGCATTTGAATTGAATAGGCTCCGATATTTGGAACATACAATAGAAAATAATATTATGTTTACATTTTTTTAACAATCTTTTTTCATAACAATTGTTATCTAAATAAATAAAGCAAAGTATAAGTGCTTTAGTTTATTTATCACATTTTAACATAGCATAAACAGCTCAGCTGTTTTTTAACATGAATTATTGTGAACGGCTGCAAAGGTTAGCAAAGACATTCTCATTTCCCAGCACTGTTCACGATTGAGTGTAACGGAACAATTCTTTGCATATCTTAAAAGATATTAGCGTCCAAAGAACAAAAACAAAAAAACAAAGACAAAAAAGACCCAAAAAAAACAATAAAATACAAAAACATAAAAAGAAACAATAACCAGAAAAATATAAAAAAAGAACAAAAAACAAAAGTAAAAATAAATAAAAATAGTAAAAAAAAAAAAAAAAAAAAAAAAAAAAAAAAGATTAAAAACAACAAAAGAGAAGTAAAAAAGTAAAAACAAAAAGGTAACCAACAAAATAAAAAAAAAAAAGTAAAAACAATAAAACAGAGAAAAAGAAAAACAAGAGAGAAAAAAAAAACAAAAGACAATAAACAAAAAAAAAACAATAATAAAAAAATAAATAAAAAAAATCCCAAGCGCTGCAGTGCCGTCGCCTTGCCACCCTTCCGAGGCTTAAGCCACTTGGGAATTATAAGGTTCCAGCCTTGCAAACTGAACTTAGCTGAGTGAAGCATAAGACTACCTGTTGGGTGTCCAGCCAATCCCATGCAACTGTAGATCGAGAGAGTATTCGTGCTCCAGCAACTAAAGCGCAGCCCACGAATGTGTGATTATTGTGTCTTTTAACGGTGAGCACTGCTCTATTTGGAATATTTTAAGATTGATATATGAAATTATTGTGGTTTATATTTTCGCACATAAGATTCAAGCAAACCTTATGTGTACATATATATCTAAAAATAAAATCGCAACGTGTTATCGTAAGTTTGTTCACATATTTTACTTGATAACGGCGCAGTAGATAAGATATGCACAATCAGCTTGTAGCAGTAATTCATTGTAGGTGAAGCTGTTTACACTTATCCCTCATTGCTCAACAGATACTTACAGATATGTTTAACGCATATAAATACACTGTTTACGTAGCTGTAGTATGTTGTTCTTACTTTTTTGGATTGCGCGCTGAAGAAGAGCATTCACTGCGACGTCAGTAAGACATGTATTTTGATGAAAAACGAGTTTTAAAGCTATCTCCATAACAGTTAAAAACTGCACCACGCAAGGAGAGTGCCCAGATCATTCCATATGTACAAAGGTCGAAGGCATACTCCAATGCGTCTGCTGGCAGGGATATCATCAGAATCCTGACTGGTCTGCTGGGAGCTTCGACATCAGTGACTCGGATTACTGCACCAGCGAACCGGCAAATAAAACTGTTATCTTTCACAATCTGATAAGAGAGACAATCTGGCAGTCGTCATTCTTTTTGTGTTATTTGCAGCCTGCATTCTGACTGCCATAGTTTACTGTTTAGTTGTACTTCGTCCAATTAGTCGAACTACAGCTGTATACCGTCGTCTAAAATTGAAGCGTTCAAATCATAATCGACTTGAGGAGTTTTACGATATTGACATGACTTTTCGGGACACGCATATAAAGGAAGAATATGCTTGAAAAAGTAAAATGATTCCATTTATTGCGAATTGAAAGACTGCGGATATAAATTATAACTATATTAAACTACGTAAATGCTATAAACAAATAAAACATTGTTTTCTTCTTATTTTGTTTGCCTTGTGCCACTGTTTTGTACTCTTTGATTTTTAGTGCTAAATATTGTTTTGGTATATAATCAAAAAATCACCATAAAAATACCAAAATCGGCGAACCTATCGTCTGGACGGTATTAAATATCGAACGCGAAGAACCGCCTGAGATACAATTCTTACTATTTACAACAAATGCGTTAGTTTATTAAAATTAGATAGAAAAAACTAGCAAAATGACATCAATTATTAAATTGCACACCATTTCGGGTGCCATGGATGAATCGCCGCCGTGCTACATCCTGCAAATAGACGATGTGCGAATATTGCTAGACTGCGGCTGGGACGAAAAATTTGATCCCAATTTTATAAAAGAATTAAAAAGGTAAAAGGTAATCCATTGCAAATATAAAAGTCTAACGCGGTTCTTCTTAGGCAAGTGCACACGCTGGACGCCGTGCTGCTCTCCCATCCCGATGCATATCACCTGGGCGCACTACCTTATCTCGTTGGCAAGTTGGGCCTCAACTGTCCCATTTATGCGACGATCCCTGTCTTCAAAATGGGGCAAATGTTCATGTACGATCTGTATATGTCGCACTTCAACATGTACGACTTCGATCTGTTTTCGTTGGACGATGTGGACACTGCCTTCGAGAAGATCACGCAACTGAAGTACAACCAAACGGTCTCATTGAAGGGAAAAGGCTATGGCATCTCCATAACGCCGCTCAGCGCTGGACACATGATTGGCGGCACAGTGTGGAAGATAGTGAAAGTGGGCGAAGAGGATATCATCTACGCAGTTGACTTCAATCACAAGAAGGAGCGGCATCTCACCGGCTGTGAGCTGGACAGACTGCAAAGACCATCGCTGCTCATCACCGACGCGTACAATGCACAATATCAACAGGCTAGAAGGCGGGCCCGTGATGAAAAGCTGATGACCAACATTTTGCAGACCGTGCGCAATAATGGCAATGTACTGATTGCTGTGGACACAGCGGGTCGCGTGCTGGAGTTGGCGCACATGCTCGACCAACTGTGGAGGAATAAGGAATCCGGTTTGATGGCATACTCCCTGGCGCTGCTGAACAATGTGAGCTACAACGTCATTGAGTTTGCCAAGTCACAAATCGAATGGATGAGCGATAAGCTGGCTAAAGCCTTTGAGGGCGCGCGTAACAATCCGTTTCAGTTCAAGCACATCAATCTCTGCCACACGCTAGCCGACATCTACAAGCTGCCCGCGGGTCCCAAGGTGGTGCTGGCCAGCACACCCGACATGGAGAGTGGCTTTACCCGTGACCTATTCGTGCAATGGGCCGGCAACCCAAATAATAGCATTATTTTCACAACACGCACTGGTCCAGGTTCGCTCAGCATGGATCTGGTGGAAAACTATACGCCTGGCAGACAGATTGAACTGGACTTGCGGCGACGCGTCGATCTAGAGGGCGCTGAACTGGAGGAATATCTGCGAACGCAGGGGGAAAAGCTCAATCCGCTCATCGTAAAGCCAGAGGCGGAAGAGGAGAGCAGTTCCGAGTCTGAGGATGACATTGAAATGAGCGTGATTACGGGCAAACATGATATTGTTGTGCGGTCCGAGGGGCGTCATCATTCCGGCTTCTTCAAGTCGAATAAACGCCATCATGTCATGTTCCCCTACCACGAAGAGAAGATTAGGTATGACGACTACGGCGAAGTCATCAATCTGGATGACTATCGCATCGTGGACAATAGCTTTGACTATGCGCCCACAGACGAACAAAACAAGGAGAATATCAAAAAGGAGGAGCCATACGTCGAACAGCAATCGAATAGCAATTTGGACAACGATGTTCAAATGCTGGAGAAGCCCACCAAATTGATCAGTCAACGCAAAACCATCGAGGTCAACGCCCAAATACAACGCATTGATTTCGAGGGACGATCCGATGGCGAGTCGATGCTCAAGATTCTCTCACAGCTGCGACCGCGACGCGTCATTGTTGTGCACGGCACCGCAGAGGGCACACAGATTGTGGCCAGGCACTGTGAGCAGAATGTGGGCGCCCGCGTCTTCACTCCCCAGAAAGGAGAAATAATCGATGTGACAACTGAGATTCACATCTACCAGGTGCGCCTGACGGAAGGTCTCGTCTCCCAGCTACAGTTTCAGAAAGGCAAAGATGCGGAAGTGGCCTGGATTGACGGACGTCTGGGTATGCGCCTGCAGGCCATCGATGCACCAACGCAATCCGAAGTCACTGTAGAGCAGGATGTGGCGGCGCTAGAGGACAAAACGCTCACTCTGGAGATGCTCGAGGAAGACGAAATTCCCGTTCACAACTCGGTGTTGATCAACGAACTGAAACTGTCCGACTTCAAGCAGGTGCTCATGCGCAACAACATCAACTCGGAGTTCTCCGGCGGCGTACTCTGGTGCTGCAATGGCACATTGGCGCTGCGGCGTGTCGATGTCGGCAAAGTGGCCATGGAGGGCTGCCTGTCCGAGGACTACTACAAGATACGTGAACTGCTCTACGAGCAGTACGCTATAGTATAAAGAATAAACCATGATTCCCAATTGTCTGTTTTTTCCATATATTGTTCCGTATTTAGTATTATATTGCCTAGAGAAATTGGAGCATGGGATCATCGGTGCGAGTGCGCTTCTTCTTCCACTCCTCGATTTCCTCCTCGGTGGGCGCCTTAACATCGTACATGCTGTTGTACGGACGCTTTCTATCATCAACCTCTTCGGAGATGTGTTTAGTTTTTGACGTAATCGTCTCTTTTTCCTTCATTTCCTTGTGTTTCTTTTTGTTTTTTCGCTGCTCCTTGGCCTTCTTCTTCTTCTCGCGTTTCTTGGACTTTTTCTTAGATCTCTTGGACTCCTTTACTTCCTCTTCAGATTCGGAAGACTCTCCCGTACTATGCGCAGAGTCAACATCAGACTCAGCTGCTTGATTCCCAACATCCTCTTCTGGCGGGATCTGTGGTACAGCATCAACAAGTGGAGCTGCGACGGATGCAGCACTCGATGTGGTGGCGTGCTGCTGCTGCTCTGCATAGCCTTCCGGCTCTTGCATGCCCACGCAGTATGAGTTCTTAATGAAGGATTTGCAGCATTTGTAGCCCCAACGGCCGGCATTCCAAAAGCTGCCCCATATGGTCGTATGATTGTTAATGTACACATCCTCCTCGTATATGCTGCGGGCCTTGGGCTTCTCAATGCCTTTTATAACCTTGCCACTACGCGAATACTCCACGTACTCCTCGGTCTGGGCGAGAAGCAACGACTTTGGCGGGGCCTGCAGATGCTCTTCGCCTCCGTACTTTTCCACAATGTCCGTTTTGGTCTGCAAGGAAAACAATGTTAGTTTTGATTTGATGAAGTCGAGTTCTGTTTCACTTACACTTGACTTGAACTGCTCCTTTTTCTGTTCGTATTCCTTTTGCAGCAGCTCCAGCTTTGTGGGTTCGGCCAGCAAGTGCACATCAACGCCCTTGCCATGCGCCTCCCAGGCAAACAACTGGGCAGTGGCCTGCGCTGTGGTGTCGCCAGAGAAACGCACGAAATTCTCTCCAGCAAATTCCGCTCTGAAAATTAAATACAATCATTAGTTTATACCATTGAAAAAGCAAAGACAGATTCACTTACTCCTCAGCAGGCACCGCTGGGTTAGGATTATCGCGCATAGAGCGTGTCTTGGGATCATAGTAAGCTGAATTCGGGTCCAAGTTTCGCAGATATTTTGCTGTATCCTCTCGAATACGCAAGTTGCGCACTGTAATTCGCTGCTTAGAATCCACTTTTGTGCCAGGCATGTCCACCTCGTCCACGTACTTGTCTTCATTGCCCTCATCGCCAGAGATTTCAGCATCAGGATCTGTTAAAAATTAAAGTGTTTATTTGGGAACAGCTGCAATTTAGCCAAAGGTTTCTAACCATTCTTTAGCTTCTCTGCCTTTAGCTGTCGTTTTGCTTCCTCTACTTTTTCAAACTCCTCAATAATTTCACGATGGTTAGCTGGGTCATAGGAGCTCCAGCGATCTCGCTTCTCATCGTAGTTGATCGAGGCATCGGTCACAATATGCTCGTCGTGCACCACAATCGATTCGGCGTATTTGGCCTGCACCTTGCGCGGCCTTTCCAAGCAATCTTTCTTCTTATGCGTCATGGCACCACAATTTTCACAGGCTCCTTTGCGAAACTTAGTCACCAGTTTGGTCGTATCCAGACCCTTGGGTGCTCTGTTGTCCAGTTGGCCACGCTCATCCTCATGCTGCGGGCGCTGATGTTTCAATGTTGGCCCCTGAGAGCCATAGTACCAGGGTGCATTGGAAATGTATTGCGGTATATGTGGATTTATGTCACGACCCTCCTCGTCAACAGCGGCTGGTGCAGTACCCGCTTTTCGGGCTTCTTCGAGCTCCTTTGCCTTGCGCCAATCTTCGCGTGACTTCTTCTTGGGCTCGTCATCCACATCCTGATCATCTTTGTTGTGAATTATTTGGGAAACAGGTGTACGAACAGCGCCCGAACTCATATTGAGCGTGTTTGTAATTATTGATTGTTAATCCGTATATTAAGCAATCAAAAAATATTGTTTTGATGTTGCTGGTACAATGGAAATGAGCGAAACGTACACGAAAAGAGTAAATGAGCTGATATATCGATAATTGTACACCAGTTCCAAGAGCGGACGATAACAACTACATGCCATTCACAATTAACGCGGACACATAAATAGCAAATAAGCTACCGTCGAGTGACTGGCAACACTGACGGCGTCTCATTCGTGTAAAAATTATACTACAGTGCGGACGCGTCTAAATTCTAAAACTACTAAGTTTCACTTTAGTTGTTACAATCATTCCACGCATAAACAAATAAACTACGTGCCTTGTGCGATTTTCTATACTTTAACCACATCCGGAAAATCAATTAAATAAAAATGGTAATATAAATAACAAAAATAGTGTTGCGGCCCATCGCAATCTGCTTGGCCAAAGCTGTTTGACATATATTATTGCGCGTGCCTTGCCAATAGCGAGCTGAAATATTAATGCTACCACCGAGAGCGTAGTGTGAATATTGGAAATTGTCACCGACGTTCGCAATTGGTGTGCGGTGATATTTAAATTATGAAAACTTTAATCATTGTTATTGTGTGGCGGGGCGGCAAAACGTTCAAACTTAACCTCAAACTTTTACTCCGATGTCGATTTTGCCGCCACCATTTTGTGTGGCGCATTTCATATTCCGTTTAGCTTTATGTTCTTTGTGTGCGTGTTATTTGAGTTTTACTAATTCTGTGTGCAATTCTGTTCTACAGGCTGGTGGCAAAGCGGGCAAAGACTCTGGTAAAGCCAAAGCGAAAGCGGTTTCTCGCTCGGCGCGCGCGGGCCTTCAGGTGAGTTACTGTTGTTGTCTGTACTAAATAAATTTTGGCGCCTTTTTACCAGCTCACACACACACATACATATATGTGCACACGCATTGTAAACAGGGTGCGTTTGCCAAGTACCGTATATGCGTGTGTTTGTGTTGGTGCGCTGAGAGCTGAGAAATAAATAGCTTGTGCTACTTTGGGGGTAGCAAAACATAAACAAGAGATGAACTTTTCACCTAATGCGATTTTTATGTTCCTTAATACCCAATAGTTTCCCGTTGGTCGTATTCATCGCCATCTCAAGAGCCGCACCACATCGCACGGACGAGTTGGTGCAACCGCTGCCGTCTACTCTGCAGCCATTTTGGAATACCTAACTGCCGAGGTAATATTTTCGCGCCAAACGGATTTGTATTTCGCTTTCCTTTTCCTATTGGCAATGTAACGGGCTAACCTATTTGGACTAATATACTGTGTGCGTGTGTGCGTGTGCATTAGTAAATGTTGACAACGGCATTTGTTTACATATGCTAAATTGCTAACAGTGCCATGTTAGCTAACAGTCTTATTGGATCTGATTGGTCTTGTGTGATCTTGCATTAATTGATTGATGTTGTTGTTGTTGCAGGTGCTGGAATTGGCAGGAAATGCATCGAAAGATCTGAAAGTGAAGCGTATCACACCGCGCCACTTGCAGTTGGCCATTCGTGGAGATGAAGAGCTCGACAGTCTGATTAAAGCAACCATTGCCGGTGGCGGCGTCATTCCGCACATACACAAGTCGCTTATTGGTAAGAAGGAGGACTCCGTGCAGGATCCGCAGCGAAAGGGCAATGTCATTCTGTCGCAGGCCTATTAATATATACATATATATTCTACTTTTTGACCATTTCGGAATGCTAAAATTCACATCTATGTTTAAAAATCAATTACAAAACTTAATGACGCGTTGTAACAATTCTGTGCGAAGCTGCAAGGCCTGAGCACAATTTCTAATTTACAACAATTTCTAACTAAAACTAAAACTTCTGTCATCAATAGACAACGTAAACAAACATTCAACACACACACACAATCACCCACTTACACTCACTCTCACACCCACACACTCACACTCAAATGTAAACTTAATTGTCAAGTAAAATGCAATGTTAAAGAGAAACGAGGATTAAGCGAATGCAAAACTTAATTTAGAGCAAAGTAAATTACACAAATAAATTTAATGAAACTTTAAATACAAAATAAAAACATCGAAATGCCCAAATTGTTATTGGAACATTTATTAGACAATTATTTGTTGAAATAAACTTTGTGCACAAAATATTGTAGTAAAATTATATTATTTCGAGTAACTGGGCATCCATGAGACATGGCACATGGCACATGGCACAAGGATCAGGGTTAACCCAGCAAATGGGGCACTGCATTCTGCACGTCGTCGCAGCGCTCCTTGAGGTCCTCGGCATCCAGTTCCAGGCAGGCGCCCCACTCGATCAGCGTGATGCGATGGTCTTTGTTGGAGTCGCACGACTCCAGGAATGGTGCGATGCAGTGCTCCAGGCTGACCAGCGGTGCGCGTATGGGGAACAGCTCGTGGCGGGAGACGGAGCGGTCGGTGTCGCCATCCAGATCGCACCATTTCCACACGGCTGCGTTGGCCCAACGACGCGAGTTGTTCGTCTCGGCCTCCAGCTCCATTTGCATGTAGTGCTCGGTCAGTTCATCGCGCTCGGCCAGATCGCGCATCACGTTGAACAGCCAGTCGCGCATGCGACGCGGGAAGTCCTTCAGATCCTCGCCATCGCACACCCGCGACTCGTGGCAGGCGCCGTAGTAGTCGATATGGAGATGCGAATTGTCCGGATGACGGCAGCCGGGATCCTTGATGTCGCACCAGCAGCGCTGCTGGTAGACAGCGCAATCGGATGGCCAGGTCTCGTTCTTGTTGGTGCACACATGGCGGCGCGTATCCGACTCGTCGGGGCAGTCGGGTATGCAGATGCACTCGGGCTTGCCATCGTTCAGCTGGCAAATGCGACCGGCACCGCAGTGCATGGTCTCGCACGGATCAACTTCGACCACCGGATTCAATAGATTATGCTGCACGTCCGCCAATTTCTGGGCCAGCTCATTCTCACGCTCCACATCCTTGTTCTAGGACCAAAGAAAAGTTTTAATACAAAAAGATTCTAGAATCGAACTGAAGTCAAGCAATGCACACCTTGGCCTTCTCCTCCAGCAGCATCAGGAACTCTTCATCGTCCTCATCGAACTCGGCTATATCCTCCAGATCGAGATTGTCAACAGACTCCTCGGCGCGCGCCTGCGACAGCGTCAACGCCAGCAGCCCCAAGCAGAGCAGCAGCCAAACGGAACGCATCTTGCCACGAGTTTCACTCAGAACTAAAGCAATTCAAGCATATTGGGAATATGAATATATATATATTATTATTCATATCTATATATTTCTATCTAATCTGTTCTGCGACGGGTCATAAGGTTCAGCGATTATGCTGAGCCTTTAATGCCAAACGCAGCTGAAATTCATTTTGGAATTCAGCGCCAATAAGAAAATTCTGAAATTTCTGTGACTGTACTGCGGCTGCTGCTGCTGTAACGGTACGTGTTGTAACGGTAAGCAACCCCCTTTTTGCATTGGCGTGGCTTCGAAGACGTTTTATTACATGTATATGTGTATGTGACTGTGTGTGTGTGTTTGTGTGTGTGAAAAGGTCAAACAGGAGGAAGCAACGGAATGTGGTGGAAACAAAAGACTTTCATTGTTAGGAATTGTGAAGAATTATAAAGGAAAGCAAAAAAAAAAGTAACTATAAATTATGTGCTATTAATATAAGTACTTCCAGAACAAAATTTTTATATTTTTTTTTTTGCGAAACTTTCTCTTAGGGAACTATTGTAGTAATGTGAACAAGGAGAAATTCGTTCACTGTATAGTTTCCAATTGTTAGAGCATTAACTGTATAGACAATTCTTTTTTAGAAAACTCAACTCATATAGAAACTTGTTCTGTGGTATAAGACAAACTGAACAAAATATAAAAATTAGTAAATATTTAGAAATTACCTAAGGTAAATTTTTAAAAGCTTTAAGCGCAAATCAAACAAGACAAATAAAAAATGAAAAATATTAAAAAATTAATGAAGATAATTGAAAATCTTAGAAAATATTAATCAATTGTTGAAGATAATTTAAAAGCAATGTATTAATATTTTCCAATTTGTACTTTCAAAACTCAATAAGAAGTCTAGAAAGAAAATTCTTCATTAGATATTATAAACCTAGCATAACACTATACTATACTATAGTATAGCTTTTTAAACAAAATCTTCTTTCTTTAATAATTCCTTAAAATTATATTTTAGGAAATTTTTAACTTATATTGGTAACTTTCAATAATTTCCAATTTCGAAAAAACTTTACAAACTCATTGTTTTTATAAATAAAATCAATTTCAAGATTGTTAAGTATAAAAAAGAGTTAAATAAATAAAGCATAAAATTAAAGCAAATTCTGAACTTATTTACAAAGAAAGAAAATTCAACCACATGCTTGCCAAAAACTAAAACTCAATTTAACTCTAATATGAACATCTTTTAATTCATAGTCCAGCAACTCTAAGCAAACTTTCGCAAAAGTCGAACAGGAATTGCTCAGAATTCATACTAAAAACATTTTTGAGGGCATGTTGAACACATGTTTCAGCGTTCAAAGCATTTGAAAATTATTTATGAACGCAGTACTGAAATCATTTCTATATACGAAATGGCTATATGCAAATCTCGCTAGATCTCCCTCTCCCACTCTGTGTAGCTTATAGTATATGTTAGTTCTGATTAGACTTGACCTCAATGCTGAAGTAACGAAAAAATTATGGGTCAATAGTTTTGTGCTGAAGCAATATTTTAATCTGTCAACTAAACTTTATATAACTGTAATATATATATATATTGATATATATGTGTTTTATATACATGTGGGTTCAGAACGACAATGACAAATGTGGAGCTTGCTCTGTGGCTTATCTCTGGCCGGAGCTTCCGTTTTGGTACTCGAGATTTGCTTAATCGCCGCCTTTTGAGCAAAGCAAAACGCGTAATGGTTGAATCTTTGAAATGTGCCACAAACAATTCCTATATACACAGTCAATTCAAAGCTATACACACAGATACATATCTACACACACACACACACACATACACACACACACACTTGAGCATGTTTAGATGCATCTGCAACAGTTTTCCAGGAATATTTCAGTTGATGCTGCATGCTTAAGTGGGTGGGTGCGAGAGAGAGGGAGAAGTATGTGTATCCGTGTATATGTATCCATGTGAGTGTGTGTAAAACGATGCAGTTTAATTATAACGAAAACCGACAAAGAATGACGTGATGCATCGCATATATCCGCAGATATTGCGGTGCTTGTGTGGAATCCAGCAATCCATGTTCATTGTAATCAGAAGCTACACTGAGCGAAATTAAACTAGGCCAACTAAACGAAGACACTTTCGAGTTAACTCTGGAGTAATTGAGCCCTCCTCATGCCACAAGTGCTCAATTGGGTGGGAAATCAATGCAAATTTCTCCCAGTGTAGCAATTGAATTGAATCTGTGGAACTGCACTTAGATTGCGACACTTCTATGGAGCGCTCTAACCTTGGAAATGGTTAACAACTAAAAAATTTCAAACAATTCAATGCAATCAATGCCAATATTTTGCCAGAGAATTGAGTTCAATTAACTTTTACTTTGAACCTGAGTATCAGAATACAATTTCCAGCTGAGGCACGCAGTAAGCCAACATCACTCGAATTTCAAAACTTTGGATCAATCACACATATGAGTGGTTCACAATTTCGTTTACAACTGTTTCATTATTTTTATTTTTTTTTTTAAATATATTTCTATATATACTTACAATATAAATATGTTGGAATTCCTGTACGACTTTCGTATGTCCGAATGCGTCGACGGCAGACGAATGACTGTTGATGGGGGCTGATGTTGGACTACGAGGCGATTACGGATCGCGCATTAAGTGTCCACATATCACTAAGCTGGCCAAACTTGTTGGCTGCCAACATGTTCGGCGCAATAAGAACACAGATTTTTCTTGCTCAAATATGATTTTGGTTTTATTCAGAGTCAACGACAAAACATAAACAAATACACTCCATATGGAAGCACGCTATATACAGTGCTGCAAGACGTTCGTAATACAAATCAAATACAATATAATGGCTTACCTTCACCGATCTACAGAGATTTTGTGCTCGAGCTGTGTTGTCTCTCTATATCCAGCAGTGCTTAAGGGGAGTTTTTTGTTTGGAAAGAAACAGTTTTGTGATTCTTTTAGAAATGCTGCATAAAGTGTTAGGCTTTGTTTTTATTTATATGAATAGTGGTACTTAAGCAGTCCTACGAACTAGGTAAATACTATTATTTAAAAATGTGTTCATCTAAAATTGTGCCCAACTAACTTACCTTAAGGCATGATCGAAGCTCTTGCAAACAGGCTCTACGTATATAGTAAAACATATATGTATATATATAGATACTATATAAATATATATACACACACACTTACATTTAGCTACATATAAAAATTGTATTGTTAATTTAATTAGGTGCTGTTTAAGCAGTTCGATTTCTGTGTGTACTTAGTTTGCTTCCGTTAAACGAGACTTACTTAAACGAATTCAGCTATGTCTCAGCTCAAATAAACATTAAGATATACATAGTGTGGTTTCAAGAATTTATTTATTTAAAAATAAATGTATATATATAGATTGATATTTAATTTTCATATTGGTATTGTAATATAATAGTTAGAGCTAAATTAAGTGGGCAAATTAGGGACTACGCTCTCTTAGTTGATCCATACATAATTTAATGCATATCTCATACATATCATAGATTTAAACAGAAAATAAATATATATGTCAATTCAAGCCTTTGGCGAGCGCTACAGAAAAAAACTTAGATATATCAATACATATGAAAATATACATATATAGTAAGTAGTTGTAACATCTGAATTTTATATAAACTAAAGCTAAACTTAGAGTTCGTGTCGTGGTTGAATGCTCAACAATAACAAATCGTCTGTTCAAATTCTTTGCGTTTCTCTTGTTAATGTTTAAGGTTTGAATAGAGCACAATTCAATAACCGTATAATGCATATATACATCTATATGTGCAAGATCTGAAAAGTGTGGGAATTAGTCGCTCTGCAGCAACAGTAAAATGAGTTTCAGTGTAAGGAAACCGTTTACAACTTAATACAACTGTGAATAGAGTGTATATCAGACAGTCATATACCAATACGAATATATATATTCATTACTATATGTATATATATATACGTTTACGTTTATAAAAATTGACAATAAATTTGATATCAACTCGTTTAGAATTATTCATTTAATATGTCTATCGTAATAATTAACTGTTCTATTATATATTTTAGATTAATCGCAGCCGTGCGTTGCTGAACAGCCTTTCGATTTAATTTGATTTGATTTTCATTTACTATTACTGGACGTATCTTGCTTGTCATTTAACATTATCCTCGATGGCCGACAACGGGTAATGCGGGCATTAAGGCGTCTAGTGGCTAATATACTATAAGATACGAGAGCTACGCGAACTAGCTCTATAAGCTCTGGCTAAAGTTTGAATAAGGTTTAAATTCGTTTACAAAAATACATGTTTGCGATTCATATGTAGTTGCTGAGCCACGCACGGGCGATCAATTTGATTTCCGTTTTACATGCTGAGTTACAATTAAGGTATAGATTATAATGATATTTTAAAGTAGGTAGAGAGAGAGAGAGAGAGTAGATAATATATAGATAAAGAGAGAGCACTAATTGATTAACTTCTAAATTTGAGTTTACAATTTTGTATTCGCCGATCGCGAATGTATTTCATCTGTTTTGTTTTTAGAAAAATAAAGCATGGCAAGTTAACACTAAATTAAATGAAACGCATGAATGGCTACAACTCACAGTTGTATCCAGCAAAGATCTTAATTATTAGTTTCATCAGATATTTGTCTTATTAATAAGCGAAATAGATCGCTATAAGATATAAACATATATGAATATAAATTGTTCAATAAATAGCATTAGAACTTAGTTTTAAGATTTAAAAACATTAGTTAGTTGTTGTCGTATGCTCAGTTATATACATATATACGTATATATAGCAAGATATATATTTAGAGAGTGAGAGAGAGAGACAACTCAGTTAATATATATATATTTAGAGATATCCTGTTTTAAGTTACTAAGCGAGTGTGTGTCCTAGCTTACAACAAGCCTAATTGTATCTGTATTTGTATCTTGTATTCTGAGCTTTGTGTTACACTTAAGGCACACACAAAAAGGTATCTAAATTAAAGAGAATTATAGAGATTAGTGAAATGACATAACTTATCAGAGTGGGGCACAATTGGAGTCAGTATTTGGTACCTTAAGTTTTGCTTTTATTACCGCATACTAGGTATAAACGTACCATAACAATGACAACGCAATGGTGGACAGATTCGTGATTGTCTCGCGCTTTACTCACCCGAACTAACGACGATATTTGCTGTTCGCGCTCCCGCCGGTGGCTACCGTTCCGTTAGAAACGTTCTTAGGCACAGGACCCGAGGCAGGACCATTGCCACAGGGCGGTGGTGCTGCAGCATTGTACGGCGCATAGCCTGGTGCAGATGGCTGCTGGTTATCTGTAAAAAGGAAAGACTTGATACTTAAGCGCGGGATTGGAGAGCAACCATGCTACTTACGATAGCTGCTGGGTGGTGCAGAGGCATAGGGATTCATGCGGTTGCCATTCATGTTGTGTTTGGTTGGACCACCGCCATAGTTTTGCTGATAGCCACTGCCAAAGTTTGGAGGCGGCTGCTGCTGCTGTGGTGGCGGTGGCTGATGCGGTGGTGGACCCTGAGACACCGGCATAGAACCAGGCACGGGTGGAGCCCCAGACGGCGGCATATTCCAGTTACCGACCGCTGGTGGCGGTGGACCATTGCGATGATGGTTCACGGGCGGCACGCCAGGTGTAGGCGGCTGCATGTTTGGTGGACCACCCCATTGATTGCCATGCCATTGCGGAGCGCCGGGTGGTGGTGGCGGTGGCGCATTCCAACCATTCTGAGCGGGTGGATAACCGTTCCATCCATTCATTTGCGGCGGCGGCGGTTGCTGATAATACGGCTGCATGGGCGGTGGTGGCCCCCAATAGTTGTAGTTTGGTGGCGGAGCAGTCATTGGTGGTGGAGGTGGTTGATGTTGATACGGCGGCATTTGCTGCGGTGGAGGTACTTGGGGACGGTACCCAGTGGGGGGCATGTTGGTCTTAGGTGGCGGCTGCTGTTGAGGCGGCATCTTATTGCCATTGGCTGCAGGGTTCTGGACAAGCCTGTCTTTCTTTTCCAAATTGTAAATCGACTTCTTGACGTCCACCAACACATACTTAATAGAGTGCTGCCGCTGAACTGTGTTGATTTAAATTGATTGTCATCAAGCGCATATGTTAATTGACTTTATTACACTTACGTATGGCCTTGTCTACGGCGTCGTAGTCGTCGAATTCGATGAAGGCAAAGCCACGACGCTTGCCGGTGGTCTTGTCTGTGAGCAATTTCACCGACACCACATTGCCGAACTGTAGGAAATATTCGCGCAAGCAATCTTCGTCGTGGTTGTCCTTCAGGCCGCCAACAAAGAGTTTCTTAACCGAAATGTTTGTCTCTCGTGTCTCGCGCTCTGGACGCGGCAAGGCGCGTTTTGCCTCCACGGTTCTAGCACACGATTGAGAGATAAAAATAGATAACAAATAATGAGATTAAGTCAATTGCCTGCAATCATACGCATTTCGTTGCATTCGAAACATACTTGCCGTCTATGATATGGGGGCGATTCTCTTGCGCCGTATCTACCATGGCGGACTTTGTATAGGTAATAAAGCCGAAGCCACGTGAGCGTTTAGTGGCGGCATCTCTCATTACAACAACATCCACCACCTTGCCCCATTGGGAGTAGAAAACTTTGAGGCTCTCTTCTGTGGTGTAGGGTGCCAGGCCGCCAATGAACAGCTTGCGCAAGTGCTCCAATTCACAAATGTCCTGCGGGACATGTTCAAAATGTGTTTGTATGAATTAATGTGTTTATTGGCTTGCGAGCATATTTTTTATGTACCACAGCGTGCGATTCCATGGAGTGAGTGAGTGGTAACGCCGAACTTGAACTGATACTTACATCCTCATCTTTGATTTCAAATATTTCGGGAGTAGCTTCCTCTGAGGAATCTTCTAACTTAATTGGCTGCGCTTTGTTTGCCATATTTGGCTCAGTTTTAATTACAGTTTGTAAAAAAAAAGAAGTGCCGCTGCTCTTTAGACACGCACGCCGAGAAAAAGTTAAGGATGTGCAAAATGTATCGCTTAACGTAACTATCGATAAGAAGTGTGTGTCACCGATATCTTATTATGAACTGTTGGTTGTACCCAGCCCTAGTTTGTTTGTTGATTTTGATTACGTTCGTTTTGTCAAAATTGTAGTATTCTCAAACAAAATATTATATTCATTTGGATTTTCAAAAAACTTGCAAATACCACCAATGCAGTGAGCTGAGGTGAGTGAACTAAGACGCTTGTAGTGTAGATTCAAGTTAAAAAAGCAACTGTTGCCATAGATATTCATAACCAACCAGTCAGTTCTGCGTTCTTTGGCTTTTTTATAGCTGAAAAAAGTTAAAACTTGCCAATCCGATGCAATGTAGATTAATATTTTAAACTAAGTCTTGATAAAAGTAAAGCTTGTTTTATTTTTGCTTGTTATCAGTTAAATAAACTTAAAATATGAATTTGCTTAAATGTAAACTGAATTAAAGCTGATTTAATATTAACACGAATTAATAAGCCTTGGCGGAGGCACTAAACGGCTGCGTCGGTGCTGCTGCTGCTGCTGCTGCTGTTCCGGCCGCTGTTGGTCAGGAGGCACATGGGTTTGGTGTTGTTCTTGTTGTTGGTGGTGGTCCGCGATGTCAGCATAATTACCATTCGCACTGTGCACGTTATTTATGAGCCTATCCTTGGCCAGCGGCGTAGGCAACAGGGGCGGCAGTGCCGCCGGTGCCCCATAGTAGCTGCTGCCTAGCATGGCCGCCGCCGCCGCCGCTGTGCTGTTAGCCGGCGCCGCCGTCGCGTAACTCGTTTGTCCCATGATGGTGCTCATAAAACCATTGGCCACGACAAAGTTCCTGCAAATTGATTGTATCTGATATTACATAAAAATGAGCACAATTGAACCCAAACTCAGATCCAGACCCAAAGCCGGACCCCGTTAGACCCTGGCATTGTCTAATTGGCCCGTAAATGTCGTTAAATTAATTTCGTGTTAATTTTATGTGAGTACATCAATTAAACTTGTGACATTTCTTTGAATTACTTCCGTTGCAAAATGTTCAGGCTCACCCCTTTATACGCTCGCCCACTCACTCACCCCCTCACCCCTCCACACTCCCGCCCTTAGGACTCGAATTGCCTCACCTGTAGTGCTGATCAATTTGCGCCTTCTCAATGCGCTTGTCCTTGGCGCGTCGATTTTGAAACCATATTTTGATTTGTGTTTCAGTCAAGCACAACGTCTCCGCCAGCTCGAAACGTCGACTTCTCGATATATACTCGTTCCGATGGAACTCCACCTCCAGGCGCAGCGTTTGCTCCGTGCTAAATGTGGTGCGCTGTCGCCGCTGTCGCCCCTCCTTGCGTCGCCGTCGAGCCACTGTCAAACAGAGAGCAGATAATCAAATTGTTAAGGACTACATCATAATCCACAGCAAGGATATACACGTATTTAAGTGGGCCACACGCACATAGATACATATATACGGAACGAGGCGCTAGGGCGAAATTAATCTTACATTAATAAACCATCAAATTGCCCTCAATCTCAAGCTCTATGTATCCTTGCGTGTGCACAAGTTAAACAAATAATTAACCATGCTGATGGGCCCATTCCATTCCAAGTTTTGATCGCGTTTGTAGCGCACATTAAAATGCATTTTACACGTGTTCCTCGACTGTCCATCAGGGGCATTCCCCCCGGCCATGCCTACATCGCCTCTTAATAGCATCATAGCATTTTATACATTTTCAGCAATCTGAGCCGGGAATTTTTGAACA
Organism: Drosophila meridionalis; assembly: GCA_035045145.1. Classification (NCBI taxonomy): domain Eukaryota; kingdom Metazoa; phylum Arthropoda; class Insecta; order Diptera; family Drosophilidae; genus Drosophila; species Drosophila meridionalis. The sequence goes on along the minus strand of JAWNPG010000020.1, from coordinate 4,850,392 downwards.
ATGCCAACAGCTGTCTCCCATCCTCCCATTGTCAAATTTGTACACATTATAATACCCTAACTTGTAGCATACTCAGAGTTCAGTGTTGTTAAATTATAAAATAATTTGCTAGACAATAAATGTTGTTCATATTAATTAATATTAATAATTATTTGTTATATAAAAAATAAATGAATATATAATCGAAATATTTTTTAAAATAACGGCAGATTTCTAAGACTTATTCAAATAGAATATGCATAAATTTTCAACTTTTTATATTACTCAATTTATATTTCAATTGCATTCCACAATTTTAAAAACTATTCTGTTCCAATTGTTAGAGTATTTGCGCTTCGATATGCTGCAGCACTTGTTTATTATTTGTTTGCATTTCGCTGTAACGGTATCGGCAGCCATGCGCAAATTATGCTGCAGCCACGCGCACTTTCACAGAATGCGGTCTCTATTTCTCTTGTCTGTCCGAGTACATGTCGACTAATTGTTGTTTTTTCTGCTCCGCCTCCGCCCGATTGCGCGCCGTCTCTTTCCCACCCACTTGGGCTTGCGAAGCTGTGTAAAGTTTTCATTTGTGGGCAATTCGTGTGGTGTGCGAGCGAGCGAGCGAGAAGGCGAGCTAATCCCTAGTTTTCGCCTGATTACCCTTTGGCTGACTAACTCACAAAAGACTTAAGCTCTGCTTGCGGCTTAAGTATGTGTGTGTGTGGCGAGATGTATATGTATATATGTACATATATATTTTTTTAAATCACGTGTGAAATTCGATACGACAAGTGTCCTTTGAGCTGGCGCAAGTGTCTCTCAATGGTTTGTTTGTTGCGTGTGTTTTTTAGGTTTCCTGTTAAGCTCAATTACAATGTTAATTTTTTAGATATTTGTACTTTCTCTTCTTATTTTTTTTTTGTTGTAGCTAACTCAGCGTAAGATATGCCTATTGGGGTGCCAAATAAGTGTCTGTAAGCCTGATGTGGCTTGAATATCATCTCCCCTTATCAATCTTGCCTGCGTTCTCAATTCCAACATCATTTTCGTATGCCCATTGAATATGAGTAGGGCGGGTATAAAGGTTTTGCAGACATGCATGTAACAGATAAAGGGAAGCAGATAATTGCCCGACTTAATACAGGATCAAGATGATCTATGAAGCTGTCTAGAGAATGTGCTGAGTTTTCTAAAACTATGTATTAAGATATTGTAAACATATGTGTATATAACGAGATTTGCATATTATTATATCTCTCTCTTCTCTCAATCAATCTTTCACTTTCCTATATAATAACTCGCATGTGATTGGAATATATTAATATATGATGACAATAAACATTAGATCATAAGTATATGAAGATTCAAGGATATGTCCTAGTCGAATATTCTCACATGTAGCACTCGTTTGTATCCTTTGCCTTTTCCTCTTGCTTGCAACGACCTTTAAGCGAGATTACCGCAAGTAAATGCGAATTTTTACAGCTGAATGCGTTTTAATATTTTGTTAATTTGCATTTTTTTTCCTTTTTTTTTTTTTTTTTTTTTGCTCGTTCTTCATCTTAACATTTCCCCTTTGCTCACTCTATTGGCTTTCTTTCGCAACTTGCTTGTTCGCTTTACAGTTTCCTTTGGTTTTTTGCTTTAAGGGGTTGCGGCAAGTGCAAGGATATTTAATAGCCTGGCTATTGGTATTTATTGCAGAAGTTTTTTTCCAGTTCCTGCGGAACTAATTTTTTCATGCATTTCATATTTTTTTGGTTTGTGAATAAACTTTTACACCTGCATGGGAAGGCGTGTGAAAAATCTGAAAATTTTGCTTAAAATTGGTTTCCGCAATTGGTGGCGATGAAAGAAGAGTAAAGATGATAGAAGATGGTTTCACACACTTACATACATGCATATGTAAATAGAGCAGACCATGGGGAATTGCAATATCCAACTCACTCTCGTCATCTCGCTCTAACTTACACAATTCTAACTATCTAATTCTTTCGCCTTGCATTTGTCACACATATATATGCATAAATATGCACATAAGCACATAGACAAATGCATTAAAGAGGGGAAGATGTATAATCGCATAGTTTCGTTATTGAGAATGTTTGAAATACTCTTATATTGAATCACATTCCAGGTCGGTTACCAATGCCTGTTCCTCTGCGCCTGCTGCGCCGCGCCAGAACGCAAATAGCGGCAGCCTTTCAGGTCAGATTTCTAGCGAACAAAGATGTGTCCAATATTGAGGTAAGCTCTATATACCAATATTATATCTATAATATCTATAGCTAACAATCTGTTAACTCAGCTACCACCGGAACCCACGACGTGCTGCATGTCAGGATGTGCCAATTGCGTTTGGGTGGAATACGCACAGGCCGTGGCCAAGATCCTCGGCGACAACGATGAGCGCGCACGTGAAATAGTTTTGGCCAAGATCAAGGATCCCAATTTACGCATGTTTCTGGAAATTGAACTGCGCAACTTAAAACAAACGCGCGAAAGCAGGCCAGAGGAACCTCAGAAATGAACCCAACTAGTCCAAGGAATAGCTCAAAATTGTTTAAGTAGTAAAAATTAGTTTGTTGAAATACAATTTTAAAAATTACAAATGTGTTTTGTTATGATATTCGATTTTAAAATAGCCCTATCAAATTTACATGAAGAAGCGACTTTCAATATATAATATATACTATATGCTATGATATATGTATATATATACTGTCACGTTGCAGTCGTATCAAGTATCAAGTCTCTTGAGTATAGAAACGAATATCCCTCTTTACTATTTGAGCGAGTGCACACAGCTCTCAAAACGCAGAATACGTGGACCAACTTTCATTGCATAGACTAAGAATTTTAAGATCTGAAATCAGACCTATTCAATTTTTAAGAGTTTTTTGTAAAGTAAATAAGTTTAGCATGCAATAATTTTAGTTTGATCACGATTACTTCAGCTTAAAAATATATATTTTTTAAAAAATTATGGTTTTGATCTGATGTAAGTTTTTGCAGGAAAAGGGCTTACGAAAGCTTGGGTTTATAATATTTAATTATTTGATATTCAAATAAAATAGCTTTGGACTTCAGAATATTTAGAATATTTGTTATATTTTATTATTTGTATTAAATTAATAAGATTTCTACAAAAAAATACTTTAACTTTAACCATTTTCCTAAATTTATTGATGATTGAAACTATTCCATCCATATCAAGCGAAAATCCTTTTAGTTTTTGTTTATCATCCATATTTTATTGATAGTTTCTGAGCTTAAATTTTGGAATTGTTTCTTATGCAACGTGTACTACAGGACGATTTACTTATTGATCATGGTAAATACTTGAAATGGGGACTTAGCTTTAATTTAAATTACAATACCATTGTTTTGAAGTCAACTTCTCAAGATAATTTCCTATTATTAATGGATTGATAATAATTCTCTTTCACAAAAAAAGTTTGTACAGTCTAATTTCTTTAGACCTTGTACTTTCTTTAATCCTCAAGGTATGTTTCGGAAATTAACTCAAAATATGTATATTAATATATTTATGGGAAGAAGAATATTAAAATTATATGGCGTATGGTGAACGAGAAATAAATATTTCAAACTGAAAGTTTCTAGATCGACGAAGCAGTTAATTGTCCTTATCAGAAATATATATATATGAGTATTCTTTATGGGCTAGACCAATTCTCGATCCCACATTTCAAATCAGATTATATACAATGGGTTATCTATTTAACTTTTAACTATCCACTCTATAAACTCTCTATATAATACTTACAAAATGCTGAAAATCCAGCGTTGATTTGAGCATCAGCCGAAAAGGCCGGATAGGGCAGAAGGGTCGGTGAGGTAGGATTTGGAATGGGTCTGTATCCGTTATATTCCGGCGGAGGGGCGATTAGCTCGTAAGAGGGAAAACTGATCAATGAGGCGCGCTCGTCACTTATCGAAATGTCTGGAGAGGATGCGCTGCCGCCGTCGCTCTGGTAGGGCGTCTCATGGTGAGTGCCAACGTCGATGTCATCACTCTCACTGTTTTGGGTTCGCGTCTCGAGATGACCGTAAAGCCGTTCGAAGAATTGGCGCGGAGATGAGGGACGCGGCGGCACAGGCAACACTGTCATCTGTGCGGGTGTCGGCGTGGAGTTCGAAGACTTAATAACATTCTCCACGGCGAGTGGCGTTGATTGGGTTTGCTGCAGCATGTTGTGCGCCCGATTTGAAACGCTTTTTGGGAGCAGAGGCTATAAACTTATCACTCGAATAATCGACGTGCGACTGAAACTGAAACTTGGCGTTACTTCCGACTTCGTGGCTGACCACTAGCGGGCGGCCTGGTCGAGCGTTAGCGCTTATCCTGCGCGCGTCACAAATTATGCGACGCATCAGCAATCAACAAGAAGGTGCTTAAAATTGTCATTAATAAAAAGTATTACTGGCGCCACACCTGAGGGGGCGCTGCGCTGATTGGTTGAAACGGCTTTGCTACCCTTAGGCCACTTCCGCCTCAAAGTGTTCCTGGCGGGGGTAGCTAAAAAGGATAAGCGCCGCCCATACCTGCAGTCGTAGCAGCTTGCTTCTTGTCAAGTATATACTCTACGGCTGATGGCTGCTTGCTATATAACTCTACAACTCTAATGACATTATTTGAGTAGTCTATTTAAATCGGAATATCAATGTATTGCCAGTGCAAATGTAAGGTCATTTAAATTAAAAAATCGACAAAAAAAAAATATAAATGTATTCATCATTGGCATTGGCGAGTAATTTTATTTAAATACCGCTTGAACTATCAATATATCGTACCAACATATGTTGCTCACATACGACAACTATCGATATAACAGTCGGGCATCGGCATTCACTGACAGCGTTACAATACATTTTGGCTGCTCAATAAAATAACATTTTAATTTGAACAATTTAGCAACTCAAATATGTCTTACCAATTATATCGCAATACCACGCTTGGCAATACACTACAAGAGAGCTTGGACGAATTGATTCAAGTGAGTACCGCAAGCACGACAAAGAGAAACTGCACCAGCTCGAAGCAGCAGCAGCTGCGTCGCAGACACAGCCGCATTCTTGTCAAATGATGATTTACTGACATTTTTACATTCAGCAAAATCATATATGTAAAATAAAGATATTGCGTGGTTCAATTTGTATGAATGAATACGAATGGTTATGTGAAACTCATTTATAATCATATTTCATCACATTTGCAGTACGGACAAATAACGCCTGCATTGGCCTTCAAGGTTCTGCTGCAGTTTGACAAGAGCATCAACAACGCCCTCAACCAGAGGGTCAAGGCCCGAGTTACTTTCAAAGCGGGCAAACTGAACACTTATCGATTCTGTGACAACGTGTGGACCCTGATGCTCAACGATGTGGAATTTCGGGAGGTGCACGAGTTTGTTAAAGTTGACAAGGTCAAGATTGTGGCCTGCGATGGGAAAAGCGGTGATTTCAATTAACAACTAAGTGAAGCAAACAAAGGATACAAATTTCAACGCATTCTACTTAATAAGTTTCTAATTAATAAGTCAGTTGGCTAATGTTCGCTGTAACTGCAGCAATTCGGGGAAGTAAACTGTTAACACACATATTATACAAATATGAGATGGATTGTTTTGATATCTCTTCAAATATGTACAATTAACTGTTCTGACCTATGTCAGACCTCTTAAGATGCCTTAAATCACATGTGTGAACAATTTACACCTCAATTCTTGTTATTGTATTTATGCCCAAAAACAAAAAACAAAAAAAAACGGTTAAAAATGACTATATAAATTGAAAATAGCTGTTTAACTGACGGATTTCCTCATGCATTTATAAATTCCATCAGCAGCGTCCGATTTATTTGTAGTAAATAAATAGCAACACGCATATTTACGCAGTTCTCTTCATTTTCAAATTTGACAATTGTCGATAATAAGTAATCGATTTCATTTCGATTAATGATTTAGCATAATGTTTAATTGCAGTTTCATTTGAGTATGTAACAGGCAAAATCGATAACAGCTGTTAGCTTATGTCAAATCAAATTTTTACATTAACTTAATATAAAAGTACTGCAAATTGTATGCAATGCATTATGTAAAATTTAAAAACATCTATTAACGCCTTAAAAGTTGTTAATGTTTATATCGATATTTTTTGTATCGTACAAACTTTGTTTGGCATATCGATATACTGCCATAAAGCCAACATCTCTCGATTCACTGTACAAAACGCAACAACAGCGCGTCGCGTTCGCACGGGGACCGCTTTATAAAAATTTTGAGATATTTTGAAACGATCGAAGTTATTACCTTTACAATTCTGAGTTATTATTATTATTCATTTTGAATTTGTTCGCGGCAAATCAAACAAGAGCTAAGCGCGAATGCATATCATAAGCAAAATCGCGAAATGCAGAAAAGATTTAACTGCGACAAGTGAATTAAAGTGTAAAAACCTATGAAAATACGTTGTCAGTTTGCAATTAAATTTGCTAAATAAATTGTTTTTTTAAAAAGGTAAAAACATAGTTTGCGCTCGTAAAATCAAATCACTTGCCACTTGGCTTGAAGGTGTGCGTACATCCATATGCATAAGAGTGTTTGTGTGTGTCCGTATGTGTGTGTGTGTGTGTATGAATGTAGGTGTTGTATATGGAATCATTCGCTGTTGTTGTTGCTTCTGCTGTTGGGCTGACTGAGCGCAAAGAAAATGAAAAAGTGAACGCGTAAAATAGAAAAAAGTGCACTCATCTCCAACAACAGCGCGTGTTTATTTTGTGTTTGATTTGATCCCAAAGAAACCAAGTTGCAATAACAGTCAATCAATAGATGTTGCTCTTGCTGTTGTTGCTTGTGGCTTTTGCTGCAAAGCCCTTGAAGTGTTGTAGAAAATAAATTACAAACACACACCGAGCATGCCGAAAACAGAAGACGGAAAACAAAACGCAAACACAAGCAGAGTTATTTTTGTTGTTGCCTTTTGCTATGTATTTGCAGCTAACTGAAACTGAATGATTAAGCCACATACAAAGCGTGAAAACAAACAATATAATAATTTGTACACATACATCTACATATGCATGTGTACTGCGCAGCACTAGAATTAAATTCTCCATTTTTTGTTTTTGTTTACAGTGCGCTTTATGGCATTCGTTTGTTTTTGTTTGCGCTTTGCTTTTGCGTTACCGTTCAGTCTTTAATGAGTCCAATTGGACTTTCCTTAGTGAGAATTAAACGAAATTAATACCAAAAAAATAAAAATTGAAGTTCAAATTAATAACGGAAAATAATTGCAATAAATTTTATTGAAATCTAAAAAGGTCGATCCAGATACACCGCCAAAATTGATTTCCGTCGCATCAAAATCTTTACCTCAAAACTGGATTATAATAAATCCGTTGATATTGGAACGCAGCAGGAAAACAACTCTGGGGTAACCAACAAAATGGTCAAACGGTAGGTACACACACACGCCCAGTCGAATATCTAGTACTTGTATTATTGTCTTACGATATGTGTATATTTCTCGCTCTGGGTTCATTAACCCATTTGGTAATTGGCTAAGAAATTAGAGTTCGAGTCGTAGAAGTATTTTGAGATTATTTTTAGAGTGGAATTGGATGCAATGAGCAGAGTCTATTGAACTTGATAAAAATGAATTATAACGCAATTTATTATTGTTAATTGTTTTTATCAGCGACAGAGACATGGGAATGGGGAAAGGGGAAAGGGGGGTAGAGGGAGACGGACTCACATGTGGGGTGGCTTTTAACTGCGTCGCTGCCTGCATTTGAATGTTGTTTTCTGTTTCCTTTTATGTGAGCATATTTAGTGCTCCAACAACAACCCCCAGTGCTCACAAAAAAAAAAAAAAAAAATCACCCCCTCGACTGCAGCCACCACCAGCACATAACATCCAACATCCAACACCCAACAGCAGTGTTGACAAGCGGCGTCGCATAAATTTGTTGTGTGCGTTTGCCCAAAATCAAAATGTAAAAGCACAACAACAACAACACGAGCACGTAGCAGCGGCAATAACAACGATGAAAAGCCCAACGCGGCATTTTCCCAACGCATGCGCCTCGACGTCATAGCAAAAACAACAACAAGTACAACCACAGCCGCTTCTTTTCTGTTTTGTCGGCAATTCGGTTTTCTACATGATTTTCATTTTGTTTTTTCTTTCGTTCATCTGTTGGGCATTCCAGAATAGCAGAACACACTGACAACGCTCTGTCTCCACCTCTGCCTGCATAAATAACTGCATACGCTGCGCTCTCTTTCTTGCTCTTACTCTAGCTCGTGTTCACGTTCTATCTTTATGAATTTTGTTTTTGTGTTTTGTTTTTGCCTTTGCTTTGTCTCCTACAGTCTCATGCTGTTATTTTCGACGTTGGCGGTGCTTTTCCTTTGCCTCTGACAATATTTAACATTACTTTGTGGCGATGTTGTTGCTGTGGTCCTCGAGTCTTGGCAGGTTCTTTCAGTTGCATTTTTTACAGTTTCTTTTTCGGTTGTCGCGCCCCCTCACACACTAATGCACACACACACACGGATAGCATTTTGTTCTTTTTACCTGCTGTGGTTCGCCTTTTGTTTTGACTAGATTCTGCCTGCCCCGCTGTTCATTTATCGATATTTATCAGATTCAGTTTTATCGTCGAAGCTGTCTCACTCCTGTGTTCACTTCCTGTTGCTGTTGCATGTGTGCCTGCTGCCGACCTGTTCGCCTGGTTGTTGTTATTGCTGCTGCTGCTGTGCTTGTTCTTGCTTGCCGATCGCCTCTCTTTGCTTACAAATCTTTAGCCTTGCAGGCTTACATGCTTATACACATCTGTATACATACAGGCAACTGTATGTGTGTGTGTGTTGGTGTTTCTGCAGATCTCGCTGCCTGCCTGCGCTGTTTTGTATATTGTGTTTATTAAATTTTCTTTTCTTCATACATACATATTCACATATATGTACATATGTGTATGGCGTGCATGCAGTTGCCCATACGGCAGGCAACGTTGCCCTGCTTGAAAATTTATTTGTCTGCACGCCATTATCCATTATGTATGTATGTATGTATATACATGCATGCATTTCTGTATGTATGCATTAATGTTTGTTTGTATATTGTACGTCTGTCAGTGTTGGGGAGTGTCTGCGTAGTCAATGGATAGGCTTGCTTGCCCCCTCTTCCTCTCTCTATCTCTCTCTGGCTCTCTCCCTCCCTCTGTTGCCGCTGTTTGTTCTTTTTTATTTCATTTTGGCGATTAAAATTAAATTTTAATTCCGTTGTTGTTGTCTGACTGCTGTTGCTGTTGCTCTGTCTGCTCCTCTCTTTTATTGAGCATTGCTTTGTTTCACGACTTCCTTGTTGCCTGGCAGCCAATCTATGTGCATACATACATATGTATGTATACATGTGTAAGTTTGTATGTGTGTGTGTATTACTGTCCCCTTCGCTCAAACGTTCACCTTAAGAGTTCATGCTGTACGCCTGTTGCGCTTAGTAACATTCTTCTCATTTGTTAAGTGCAAATTTATTTATGAAATAACCCTAACACGCACTTACCACGCTCACACACACACACACACACACACACACACACTCTCATGCACATAATTAACCGCTTTTATTCATGTTCATGATTCATGTCACTGTTTGAGCACCGAAGTGTGGCTTTTGTCAAAGCGTGGGAGAGACTATAATCACACACATGCATACATATGCATGTATGTATGTATGCCTATGCATATGTATACATGGACGTGTATTCAACAAGATTTTCACACTAATTTGTTTTGTGGCGTATTTGTGTGCATTCACATTTATCCAACACACTTGCTAATTTACTCGGTAAATAGAAATATATCTAAATTAGAAAATATAATTGAAAAAAATATAATACATATGTATGATAATATATCTTATAATTTAGATAACCTAGCGGATTCTTACAAAATATAACGGCATAAATTCTTTAAAAAGTTTAAATCAATTCTAGAATTTTAAAAATTTTAACTTACAAGTTTTGTTCATTTTGTAATAATAAAATAATTTTTGTATGCTGATTAATAATTTTTATCTCGTTTAGAATTTACGTTATTCTAAAACATATACAATAATCAGTGTTCCGAAATCGTCTACAAAATGGTTTCCTTTGTCTAATAATAAATATGTTTATATATAAATGTATGAAAAATTATCTCTCTGTATACACACACACACAAACAAACAGAGATTGCAAAGCCGCAGGAGACATTCAACTTACTTTAATCTACGCGTCGCTGTCATAAAGACCAAAGCAAACTCAAACTCGAAAGATTTGTAAAAATTAAAATTATTAAATACTATTATCGGCTATTCATCTGTAAGCCTTAAACTAATATAAGTAAAAATATATGTATGTACATACATATGTATGTATGTATATTTGCACATCAAGTTATATTCGAGCTTAGCGCTAATTACAGGATATCTTCTGGTCGTGCTCAGTTGCCTCAAAGTGGTGAAACAATTTGTTCTGGACCACAAATTGATAGACAAACAGCGTCAGCAAATTTAATGCGTGGCAGACAAAATGAGGTACAAAAGCTGATAAGAGAACAGCAGCAGCAGCCGCAGCAGCAGATAAAGAGAGGGAAAGAGTGGGAGAGAGAGGGGTGCATACGAAAGAGGCAGTGAAATAAAAAACTAAATTTGAAAATAAAAAGCAACAACTGAATAGAATTCAAGTTAAAAGACACGTGACCTGATTTTGAGGCTGCCTGCACGTGGACCCTAGTTACGACTGATGTAGTGTGTGTGTAGGAGAGTGTATATATGTGTGTGTGTGTGTGTGTCTATGACTGTGATAAGCAATGTGAACAGGAAACGTCAGCAGAAGGAGGAACAGGAGGAGGCAGCTTTTCATCAGCTTTTGCAACAGCTGCAAATGCAAAAGTTGGAAAATCTTAATTAAATCAAACAACATTCGGTTTTTGGCTTGTCCACTGTTCACAAAAGTTAAGCCTTGTCTAACCGCCTACCATGCGCCGTCCCCCTGGCTGTCAAAGTTCATTGTCAGGGCAGCTGGAATATTGGATACTGACCGAGCGACGGTTCAAAGTTCATGTGCTGCATCTTTTATCAGCGCACATCTCAGTCAGAGATTGTTGCTGGAGCTGTCGCTGTTGCTGTTTCTGTTTCTGTTGTTGCTGGGCGCCAATTGGCTTTGCGTGCATTGCCATTTGAACCCAAAGTTTGAGATAAGCCAAAAAGATTTTCACAGCAGCTGCGGGCGAGCTTTTTGACCCAAATAGGGCAAGGAGCTGATTTTGGTGCCTTTGAGCTGCTTGCCAAGTGAAAGTTTGTTGGTCAAATTATTGTTGCTGCTGCTGTTGTTGTTGTTGTTGTTGTTGTTGTTAAGCCACTTACAACAATTTACGACAAATTTGCATCAGGTCGGTAATTTGTTCGTTAGTGCATGTGAGTGTGTGTGTGTGTGTGTGTGTGAAAAATGAAAGTGAAAATAGAAATGAAAATGATTTTAATAGGCGATTGGATAGTTCAATTTAAAGTTATGCTGCAGCCAGATTAACCCAAATTAGAGAGCTTAAAATGTGAGCGTGTGCGTGTACGTGTGTGTGTGTGCATCTGTATTGGGGGTGGCTAAATGAAACTAGTATGCTCAAGATATAACTAATAATAATTAGAGTACTAAGAATACTGCACTCGATTGTTAGTGTAGCTGTTTATTAAGTATATAATTTAATTAGCAAAGAAAGGAAGCAAATCAGGAATTATCGCAACTGTAAGATGACTTTTGCCGAATAGAAATGAATTGACTCCAATCTCAATCCAAAGCTAAGATAATCAACATAAGGCTGAAAAGATGGCATTCATTAGATTTTAAAGCAAACAAATTAAATTAAAAATAATAGACTTAATGGCAATAAAGGCATTTAACCTATCATAGTTAAGATGTGTTTACAGATGTGCTATAGAGTTGAGGACAATAAGCTGCAATAAATGAATAATTAATAAATAGTAAAATATGATATATACGAGATAGATTTGATTTTAGATGTAGCAAATATTCAGATTAGAGACTATTCCTTTTTTTTCGGCAATCTCATAACGTATATATACACATGTGCTGGGCCATGCGTAATAGGCGAGTCGTTTGTCCATACATCTATCTGTTCTCGTTGATCTCGGCCCCTAAATGAGCTATGACGGAAATCTTTATATAATACGCCCTGATTAAGTTTGTTTCATGAAATCGATTAAAATCGTTATCAAAGTTTGGGTTTTTTTTAGTAAATTTTGAATGGCGCATATAACATATTTTAATTTTTAAATATATTATTAGATTTATATATCAAATTTGATAACTAATTTGTTATATAAATCTTTTTAGAGCAACAATTCTTAAAAATATTCAGCTGCTACTCCAGTTTGGAGCACTTCCATTTCCTTATATTGTACTTTATTTGAATATTGTAGAAATTGTATATATTATGGGCTGTCATATCTCTACTTTAATACTCCTTTTAGGAATTTATTATGCAGATACAAGATATATGTATTATATACATTTTTTTTGCAACTTCCCTAGTATTAATAGCAAATATTAAATAAAATATTTTAAGTATTTTTTTTTACCAAAGTAATATACGCTTGTTGGATATGAGTAGGGCTGAGCACCTGCAGGATATGCGCGTCGCAAAGTTGCAGCTGCAATAAAAAACTTGCACACATCCTGTCTTGCATGAAGAAGAAGAAGACGAAGAAGAAGTAGAAGAAAATGTCGTTGTCATTAATATGGGAAACTTTACCAGCATACAGACGTCGCGACTTGTCTGAGCGAATTGGGTTTGGGGCACAGCACGAGGGGTTGGGAACAAGGCGTAAGGGGCAGGGGGCAAGGGGCGGCTGTGCCTGCAACTTTTGTGCCGCATTTGACCTTAATTCGCTGGTGGCACATTGCGCCTTAAATGCATACGCACAGCCGTTATATTCTTTAAGAAGTCGCAGCTTTTGTTGCAAGTGTTTCCGGTTTCTGCCTACTGCTGTCCGAGCGTCTCGCGTCTCCCTGTGGCCACTTGCAGCAGCGCTGGCAGCGTGAAGCGCCAAGCGCCTTTTGTGCTCTGCTAGTTTGCTCGAATACAAAGCGCCCGCAGGAAAGTGAAAGAGCGTACCACAGACGAGCAGAAGGATGCGGACGGCAACTTGGCGGCTGCAGGATGTGCAATGTGTGGCATTGCCCGCAAAGCTTCACTGTATGCATGGGTGTGTGTGTGTGTGGGTGTGCTTATACTTGGGTCATTGCCCTCACTTCACTGTTCGCTGTTTGTCTTTGTCTCAAATATATTCTCTATAAATTTGCTCTAAACTTATTTGCTTTCTTCTTCTTCTTCTTTGCAGGTAAGTTCCGCCTGAAAACTTCTAAACGCTATTGGAAACTTTGAAATGGTCTTCATTACGCCTTCGTTACAATGAAACGTTTTGCTGAAACCCACAGAAAACTTGCGAAGCTTTAACTGGGTTTGGCTTTTAATACTCGCTCAAATAATTAAATAAAAGTATATGCACCTATGTCTGCCTATATTTTTGTTTACTTGAAGGAAGATTTTGAAGCTAGAAAATAATATGAAGCTACAATAATATCTAGAGATTGGAACACGGAAACACTAAACTCCACTATGGGCGTGTGTCTAGAACGCGTATTATGTAGTCGGTTACGCCCGGCTTCAGTCGTGTTACATGTGTTTCTTTGCGGTTTTGAAAACTCATTTGAAATAATTACGTTGCAGTGCTCAATTTATTGTTGTTTTTTTGCAAGTTTTAAATTTTGTTGTTTAAACAATTACTTTCCCACACACACGTAAAAACAAGGAAAAAACTTATACGAAGCAGTCAACATATTCAGAAATGACAAAGCGCCAAAATGGGGAAATTCCTAGCCTACAAATAGAGACAAGAGACAAAAGTACACACACACACGATATACACACACATGTATATAGAAACATATATTGTTTTTTCTATGTCAGTTATAAATATGTATGCTCAAACAATGTTGAGTACATTTGGCTTGTTGGCGGCGCTGTGGGCTGTACTTTGGACCGGCCATAGGTGTGAGAGTAGGTGCAACTGGCTGTGTGGGGGGTATTCGAGCAAGAGCTCTTGGAGCAACTCAAATAACTCAAATTGGCCTTGTGTACGTTGGCTGGGTCTCCTTGTACAGTTAGTTGACCGAATTCGAAATATTGAATCATGGGAAACTAAAAGATAATGCTAACTTGCGTGCAACACAATGCTTAGATCTAAATAACAACCGTACGGAAAAGTGTGTATAGCTTGTAATTGAATTATTTAACAGTTTTAGTTTAATGTTAAAAGTCAGTCAAATTTACACGATATTTATTTATAATTAATATTGAAAAATAAAAAGTTGTTCACGTATTGATCATGCTTAATCACTCATAATGCAAATTATTATTCAGGCGAATAGGAGTTTGTGCTTGCTGAATTGTTTATATGCAATATTTATGATAATTTCAAAAGTTGTTTATGTCGTTCAGGTTTTAAATATGACTTTCTTTAAAAAAATGTTCTGTTTATCAAACGAATATGTTCTATGCTATTTCCTAGTTTGTCAGCTCTTTGCTATTTTAATAGGAAATCATGTTTTTCTCCTAATCGCTTAAACTACTTATTTCAACTGATTTCTGTATGACGTAAAGCACGTGATTAGCAATTAGTACAGAACTCAGAAGTGAAAAACTTTTTTTAATTGGGGCTTACTTAGTATGCTTGTTCATAAAATGCAGAAAGGTATATGGGTTTTGTGAAGATATTGTACTTGGGACTTGGAAGTTTGGAATCTTATATGTGGGAAAATATAATAGTTTCATAATCACATATAAATAAAAATCTATATGAGTATATTTAGTAATTATTCATATTCATAAACTTGATGCGAGTATAGCAACTGCGATGCACAAATTGCTTTAAATAAAAGCTTTTTATCATGTTTTTTTTCGCTTATAAACAGTTTGCATACCTGGATAAAAACGTTTTTATATGAAAACTTTGACTAAATCATGGACCTTATATAGTCTTTAGTATTTGAATGTTATAAGCTTAGTCAAGCGGATGTTATCTCCCACATATACAAGCAGAGATTCCTGTTTTTCTGCTGTTGATAATTAGAAATACAGAGGAAGCTGCTTACGTCGTTTGTGAGATAGAGAAAGAGGGAGAGAGAGAGAGAGAGAGAGATGGGGATTTCGCTTCAACCCGTTGCAGATTATTCGCTAACTTTGTTCTGGTTATTATCGTCAACTTGGTTGGCTGTGTTAACCTCATTTGTTGACCCAATTAATCTGTTTACTTGCATAATTTCCACGTTAGTTGGCGTGTAATTGCGTGTGTGTGAGTGTGTGTGTGTATGTGTTGTATCTGTGTAATATGCGCGTTACATTTCGCGCTGTTTTTAAAGAGCAAACAAAGTTGATGAGCAGCAAAGGCACGCCTTTGGTTTTTGGCCGCGCTTCGCTGTGTGTAAGGTCCCTAAGTGGGGGGACTTTGATATGTAACAGCAGACAGGCGCACATACACTCCATACACACACACACACACACACATACATCACTTGATAACTATCATTGTTGCGTTTATTGGGTGTTATTGCTGTGGTTGGCTGTTGACCCACATTTTTGCCAATATGCTGCACAGTTTATGCTGCTTAACAAGCCATTCCCAGCCCAGCGCATTCGAACTCAAAAGGTACTCATTTCATTTCATTTCATTTATTTATTTATTTATGCTTTTGCTATTGCAATGCCTCAGCACAAAAGTGGAGCAACTACAAAGGATTGCATTTATTATTTATTTCACTCATACATATGTCTGTATCTGAACCAAAAGTGAAGGAATATAAAATGTATCTTTATGTTAGCTACACTTATTTCTTTATTTGCTTGATGGTTAGAGAACCCCCATAAAGGGGCGGCCAACTCCAAAGCGTACTATACTTTCGAAATTCTCTACAATTAAGAATTGTAGGCTCTTCAATATGGCCTATGTTTTCCACACTTTTCTAATTTTTATATCACATTCTTGACATTATTTGCTGACTGCAGCTTAGATAAAAGTAATCAACCATGAAAATACCTTGAAAATCAAAGATTATTTATTTGACATTTGCTCAGATAACGAAGTTTTCCATTTTACTCAGCATGTTCTGCCTTAACTAAAATATAAACAAATGTATCTCTTTCAATGTAAAGATAAATTTCTCATCTTACAGATACATTCATTGCTAAATACAAACAAAGTGAAGGGTAAAAAGGAAATTAAGTTGTCAGATTGCTTAGATTGCTCGATTGACCTCGTTTGCAAGAGTTCTCCATAGAGCATTACATATGTGCATTGAGGTATTATTGATTACCTGTTTGTGGTGACCTTTGCGAAAATGACGCCTATACAAAGCTCACGTTGGATGCTGCACGCTGGAGGTGCGGCAGATAGTCGCGTCATCGTTGAGAGTTATTTTTTCCACTCTTAATGTAATGCGAAATGCACAATGAAAAAAAAAAAAAAAAAAAAAACAAACACATCATCTAATTGCCTCAATTAACTAACAAATTGTTGAGGCAGATCAGTAATTAAAACATGAAAATGCTTTTATTTTAAGTAATGCAACAGAGAAAGAGAGAGAGGAGAAAAACGAACAATGAAACCTGATTGTATATTCCAATTACCAACCAAATGAGTAAAAGTTTTAATTTGTATGAAAAAAAAAAACCAAGCGATAGGCAAATATCAGAATAAACAAAGTAAAAATTTAAATATTTATTATTAAATTAAATAATGACATCATTTAAATATTAATAAAGTGGAAATATTTGCATAATAATTTATAAAAAATTATAAGAGAATCTGTTATAATGCACTAGATAAAATTTATGTGAAATTAAATGTACGATTCATTTCATTTGATTTGATTGTTTTTTTTTTTTTCTTTGAGTGGTTAATTTACTATGAAACACAGTTGACTGAATTGTTGCAGTATATACATATAAATATATGCGTTCTTGTTGTTTTGTTTGGTGTATGTTTCCTGTATTATTTATTTTAGTTTCAAGCCTCTCACTCTGGCATAATTCCTGACTAATGGAAAATCATAATTTAAAAAGTAATATATATTGTAATTTATAAGCTTTAGTTCCTATAATTGCACGGTTTTAATCTGATATATTCTGTATTTAACTAAGTTGTCTTTTGTTTATTAAAACTATTGTTTATCGTTAGCTACAATCTTTTCTCTTGTTAAAATTTAATCGAAACAAGTTTAGCTAAGAACTGAAGAGCAGTTCTTTCAGACAATAAACGAACAGTTGGAGCATTCTGTGTGCTGAGTACGGCGGAAACTGTTTAAAAGTGTGGAAGATTAAATATCTTTATAAGTGTATTTATACATCAATGTATGTGCATATATTTATACAAATTCCTGGATGGTTAATGAACTATTTAAAATTAAGTGCAATTCTAAAAATACAACAAAAGTTATAAATACTTTATTACTGTAAACTATTGCTGATGAAGTGTAGAGTTGCAACTGACGTTTTTATTGATAGTTTTTAGCTGCATTACAACGATTAAATCATTGGAATTGAAAGAAAAGAAATGAAAATTAAATTAAAGGCCAGCAACGCATGCGTCATTGGTGCAAAGAAACTGGTTTTTCTTTGGCTGCGCGATGAGGCAATGCTGGCCGTTAAGCTTTCAGGTGTGCCAAGCTCCACATTCACTCTTACAACTACAGAGACAGCGAGAGGAGACAGAGAGAGAGAGAGAGAGAGAGCGTAAGATAGAGAGTAAGAGAGCAACAAATAGTGTGTCGCTCACTCTGGTGCTGGCTGCATGAAAGTGATGCCGCCGTAATCGTCGCTTGGCCTTTGTCTTTGGCTTTGTCGTTGGCTTTTTGCACTGATTATGGCAATTGGCGCTGCAAACAATGCGAAATGAAAAGCTCGACGCAATAGCAAAAGTAATGCAAAGAAATGCAACTTGTTTTGCTCTGTTTGTTTGCCATTGTTGTTGTTGTTGCTGTTGCTGTTCGTTGTAGTTGCTGTTGCTATCGCCTTGAGACTGTCTGCTGCTGCTGCTGTGAGTTCAGCGTCTGATTATTGACAACGTCAAACAAGAGCGTCGCCAAAGTGTTGTTGACACGGCCGCCACGCTCTGCGCCTGTCCTCCAATTGTATCCATAAATCCATGCAAGCAAAGGTGCAGTCGCTGCCTCAGTCGCAGTCGCAGTCGCAGTCGCAGTCGATGCCAACGTCTCTGCTCGCTGTGTGCACTGCACTTGTCAACTGAGTTTGCGGCTTCAAAGCCGATTGGCTACTTCTCATGGAAGCTGTGTGTGTGGCGGCCAGCTCCATACCTAGCTGACCATATGTGTGGTGCTTCCAGCATTTGCAATACAAATCCCAAACATGAGAAAATGTAATTGCTTTTGTTTTTGTGCTTTATCTTTGACGTTTTTCAATGCCCATGACAATTAGATATGAATTATCTGCACGCTCTGACGATTTGAGAATTCATTGAACAGTGGAGATACGAACAGATAGTTATATGTTTGATTATTGGGCGTCGACGGACGGAATGCGACTTTGAAATGCGCCCATGTCTGTTTGACAAGTGTGTCATAGATTTAATTAGATTTGTTTCATTTGTTCGCGTAATCTCCGAAAATAAACAATTCATAGTATTTGACGCTCTTCGACTCATGTATGTTACATATGCGTTCATTTGTTGTGAATCCGCCGATAAGTTCAGAGATATGAGAAAATTAATGGTCTGCAGTTCGAGGAAACTCGGAGCTTAGCAAATATCGCAGTTTTTAACAAATGGAATACTTATGCATATACAATGCTGAAACGTGATTCATATTTTCCTGATTCGGATACTGAATATCAAATCAAAAATGAAAATGTTTGATTAGGAATAGCATTAAGATACTTTGGCATTATGCGCATATTCAAATTAATCATTGAGATGCTTCTTTTTATTACAATTCTAAATATGTATATATAAATGCAAAAGAGAAAACTATTCCAAATGAGGTTTTACGGGTAAGACACCCAGCATATTTATAACGAGATCTTCTGCTATGGTCCTAAAACAAAAAATAAAATATTACTTCCTTATCAATATTTAAGAAATTGAAGATTAGTTATCAATGAATTATCTATAATCAAATACAAGAATATATATTCCTATTCGGATAAGAGAAACGCAAGAAACCCGAACATAACTAAATTAAGCTAACTCGTCGCCCTAATCAAGATATACTTCATGGTGTCTGCCACGCCTTATTTCGACTGTCACATACATTTGCACAAAAGCATTATAAAAAGTTATACCGTCATCTATATATATTTATATATATTAATAAATACGTGTAGATTTGATTAGCCACAATAAATAATTATTTATGGTTTGTGTACAGCTAAAAAAAGGTTTTGTGATGTTAAATTTGCGATTGTTATCGATCTTGGTAATTTCCATTGATGAGAATCGCGTAGCACAGCGGAAGCATGGACTAAAACTAAATAGTACTTAACCAAATTCCAATGCAAATACTCACGATAAGAAAAGTCTCTTCCGTTATGTTTGTGAATAAAGTTTCTAACAGCCAAAAGCTCCCTTGGATATTACTTTTAGTTTCTGACGTACTTGGGGGTAACGAAACGTTTGTGTAGCTTTGCGTCAATATCCGTTCCAAATTCGACGCCGGCCAACAAAAGAAAACAAAATTGAAAGTGCGCCATGGTAAATTTCAATAATGCTTCTCTAACAGTACCGTTAGGGTGCGCCCAGGTCCACCCAAAAAAGAAAGAAAAACAGGAACGAAAGAAACAAAAATGCTTGTGTACGCTCTTGATAACCTTTGGCACTCGTTCAACGTAATCGCATCAACAATTTCTTGGCATTTCGTAAGTCAGCCGTCAGCCTTGGTAAACTAGAACGGAACTGGAGCTTTAAGAATGTGAAACGGTTCTTGCATTAGCAAAATTGAAAATGCAGCAAGAGCAGCGAGTGCGACAAGAATAGCAGGCGAAAATATCATTCGAATCTATTAAATGAGACAGCGGTCTGTCGAAATGAGTGCGACGGGGACGGCAGCAGCAATGCGATTTAAATATTTTAAATATGGCAGCGGGTGGGTAGTCAGTGGTTGGCGTCGCCAGAGGGCGCCACTTCAAAGTACCATCTGAGAACAATTAAGTTTATGACTGCCTAAGCGAGCGCCACCTTTTGACATTTGCATTTAAGTTTGAAATGGGGGCGGCCGTTGGGCAAGTGTCAACTATTCTTTTTCTTGTTATTACTGGGTCACTTTACGTTTTTGGAGTTCTGGCTGCTGAGAAATGTTTTAGTAAATTGCAAAATTGCTTGCGGGAAGCGTCTTAGACTCGGCTAGAAACTCAACCCCTTTCTGTCCAGATGCAGGACAACATAAATGCCACAGAACACGTAATGCTAATGCTAATGCTAATGCTATGCAGCAGATAGGGCAGAGGCAGGCCAGAATGTCGTCGGTCGGGTTAGCTTGGCTGCTTGGAGTGTGCCGCGCATGGAGACAGGCTTGCAGCCCGTGAAGCTCAGTGACATAATCGGCACAGTTGCCCTGGAAACAACTGTTTTGCAATTTGGAATTGTTGTTTCTCTGTCTGCGGCTGTGCCTCTGAGAATTGTTGCTAAATTAACCACGTTTGTTTTTCCACAGAATAACAAGCAATTTTTGGCACAAAGCAACACAAATGTAAATGTGTGTAGAATAAATCTCAGAAATAACGTCAATAGTGGAACTCCTTTACTCTATAAGGGACCTTATTTATACTAATCTGTGATTAAATTCTTTTTTTTTTTCATAGCGTTTAGTAGGAAAAAGGGTAATTTTCTATTTATTTGTAAAGCCATAAAAGCATTTAGTGGACAAATTGGGAAATATTGTAGTTATCTCTGAAATAGGCGAGTCTCTTTACTGCAGCTCTTTTATTTATGTATTCTTTGAAATTTAAATTCTTAAAATATATTTTTACTGTACGGCGTAAAGGTCTTAAAATCCTTTCTTTTTTGTATAAAGTTGATGTCTTAATCTAGTTTGAAACCAATTGCCGTAGAATCAATATTGAAATTTGGATTGAGAATATATGAAAATTAAAAGTAAATTTTAAATATAAAGTTTAGTTGTTAACAAATTTAGCTTAGGTATGTGAAAAAAAAAGAAGTTCAAATAAGCGTTTACTTGATTTTAATCTATCACATTTATAATAATTTATGGCCTTTATATGACGTAAAGTTATTAAATATCTCGATATAAGTTTAGCAATATAAAATAAACTTTCCATATTATAATAAATTATATCCGAATTTGAGTTTCTTTACTGCAAAAGTTTTAAAATTCTATTGAACATTTTTGGGTATTACGTGAAAACAATTTATTGGCAAAAAGAAAAGTTAAAATTTTCACAAATAAACGGAAATTGTTAAGCTAATTTTTGCAGTAAATTTCGAGTTGGCAATCACAACTTTGATTTGCTTAACTTTTCGGAATATTTAAGCTTATTACGTACGAAATCTTGGGTCGGTTCGTGACTGACCCAGGATTGCTTTTTGAGTATGGTGACCTTTGACATTTGTGAACTTTGACATTTGGACGTTTTACGGCTGGGATCTGGCTTAGTTTAACTTGATTGATATGTTGTCTACATGAAGCAAATGTCATCAAATGCGCTAAGTGTCAGTGAACGAAAAACATGTCTATATGTACATATACATTTATATGTACATATGTGTATATAAGTAAATACATATATTATGTGTATATAAGAGATATATAAACTTCTTGCCATGCGGGTGTCCAGGCGTTTGAGTTGGGAATTCACTGAACAACAGCGGGGCATGTACATATTTTATGGGTTTATATCAATTCAGCATTAATTGGCGCACGAATTTGTGAATTTTGTTGCTGTTGTTGTTGTTGTTGGGCTTGTATAGAAAATGTATTTCATATTTTTTGTTGCTTTCCTGCATATTTATGGCTTTCGCTGGCCCGCGAGCGTAATCAGCAACAGCAACTGAAGTGGTGCTGACTTGGATTTGGTTGCAGCAACGGCGCATGTAGATGTGAATGTAGCTAGAGCTGGAGCTGGAGCTGGAGTTGGGTTGGGGTTGGAGAGGCATGCTTGAGTGACGAGCACCGAGGCTGGCTGCTTGGGTTGCCTTGTTGTTTGCCTGGGTTTGGGTTAGATTGCTGCTGGGCTATGCAGATTGCCGGCTGCAATTTTTAATGCATAATCAGCAGCAAAGGCAACAAAAGCAACAAACTTCTGCTACGTGACGAATTACGTGCAAAATAGCTAGCAAACAAAAAGCCAATGCGGCATCTATACAGAGGTTTGCATTCTGCGGCAGTCAAGTGTGCTCAAGTCTGAAGGCTCAAAAGAAACGTTGAAGCAAACGTCATTAGAAAAGTCCAGAATATGCGCTTTCTGCTCAGTGCAATAACGATATAGCAAATGTAGATTTAAATGTATTCAATAAAGAATTTATATTAGGATTGTATAAAAATAACTTTAGATAATAATAAAAACAAAAGAAATTAAGATAAATAATAATGCAGAATGTTAAAGATTTAATATTTGAGATAATCAAAGAAACGTGCCAAGCATAAATCTTTGAAATCTAATGATTATCATAAAGATGATAAAGTAGTTTGAATTATTCTTAAACTACTTTTGTTTTTATTGTCTGTTATCATCTAACTTTTTTATAGCATTAACTTTTTGTGATCTTTGATGAGTAACTATAATAGTATTATGTCAATTTCGGTTTACTGTCCCTTTTAGTTTTGTTCAATATTCAGAATTGTGGACATGCGAGTCAAACACCTTTCTAATGCGTAGATTCTAAAAGCTGTATTTCTAGCTGATGCCGAAAGTCACGTAGGCCAGCCAGTGGATGTTATGCCAAATGTTATTGTACCCGCTATATCTCCGGATATAGCATTCTCTCTTTTTTGCCAGTCTCTCTTTCTCTCTCTCTCTCGCTGTCGCTCTCTCTCTGTCTCTCCCCCTCTCTCGTTCTCTCTCTCTCTCTCTCTCTCTCTCTCTCTCTCTCTC
Organism: Drosophila meridionalis; assembly: GCA_035045145.1. Classification (NCBI taxonomy): domain Eukaryota; kingdom Metazoa; phylum Arthropoda; class Insecta; order Diptera; family Drosophilidae; genus Drosophila; species Drosophila meridionalis. The sequence goes on along the minus strand of JAWNPG010000020.1, from coordinate 4,827,209 downwards.
TCTCTCTCTCTCTCTCTCTCTCTCTCTCTCTCTCTCTCTCTCTCTCTCTCTGTCTATATATATATTTGTTGGCACGCATGCGCTGCGCATAATTTTTAATCAAATCGCAATTTTGGTCAGAAGATCAACAATCTTTGCTGCAATGCAAGGCTGAAATCGGTTGGGTTCGGTTTGTTGAGTGTTCCTGGCCAAGGAGCTGGATATCTGCCCGGCTGGCTGGCTCGCTGGCTTTCAGGTGAAATTGTGTGCAGCGTAACATATTATTAAATTGGCTTGATTATGGGCATGGACAGAGCAGCGGCAGCGGCAGCGGCAGCAGCAACACCAGTCACAGTCAGCCTAGGCGGCGGTGGGCGTGTGCTCTGGGCACGAAATTGAAAGAAAAAAAAAAAACAATTTTTAGTTGGCTCGAGCATTTCCTGTCGTGCCGTGCTGCTGCTGCTGTTGCTGTAGCTGTTGCTGTAGTTGCCCTGGCCGTTCCACTCTAAGCAATTAAAGTGTGTAAACATGGCTGAGTAAGCCACATTGACTGTCGGACTGGCAGACGTTTGGTCATAAATCTTCCAGTTCAGCCCAAAATAGAGCCGCTGCTTGCTCAGCTTTTGGGGCATCTCTCTGTCTAGAGTGCAGTGTAGTGATAAAGACCTAAAATAGTCGGCAACAACTGCAACGCAGCAATCAATAAAAGTATATAAAAAAGAAAAGAAAATAAAATAAAATGTCTTGAGCGCATTTGTGATTGATCTACACGTCGCCGAGTAGAGTCACAAACACACACGCACACACGCACTCACACTTACACACACACACACACGCACTCACACTTACACACACACACACACACACACATGCCTGGAGTAGACTCGCATTCCCCCAAAGTTCCCCCATGGGCGCCAAAGTGGGTCAACACTTGGTTCTTTACGCCTCGACGAGCCAACTCAATTCCATATATCGATAATGGCTGTTTTGATAAAGTTTCCATGCCCGTTCTACTTTCGACTGCCAGCATAATATATATTCCAAAGTCTATAAATATGTTTTTTTTCTGCCTTGTTTTCTTTTCATAGAACTCTTTGCATAAGATTCGGAGATTTACATCTAGATTCTTGACATTTTCCAAATTTCAGGTTGCCTAACCTGGCCCGATAGTTGCTTCTTCTTGCCATTATATCATAATGGTTTCTAGTCACGCATCTAAAACGACAATTTCATAAATTTTGTTTTGCTTTTCGCTTTTCTTGTGCAACTTGTGCTGCATTTATAATTGATGTTCGCTCATTTTCTTTCTGTTAAAGTTAATGTGCAACAATTATGTCACCTGCTTGGTTTTTTTTTGTTCTTGTTTTTTTGGTTTTAAAGCATCTACAAACTTCAATTTCCGTTTGGGGCCGAGAGAAAATGACTTAATTAAGTGAATTTAACTAGGGAGCAAAGCAAACGAAAAGTGACCAACACCCACGCAATAAATTACCAAATGGCTCATGAACTCAATGTCGGTTGTTTGTTTTTTCTTGCCACGATACCCATTAAAAATGCGTAGATAGGGTATATTGGGTTTGCCATCATATTATCTAATATTGAAACAGTTTAATTATATTTGAAAACAATGTTTGATATTTTATGTAATCGTATGTATGAACAGATACAAACTTCAATTTACCGCATCTCTTAGTCTAAAGTACTTATTTATTTATGGCTTTTAATTTTACTCTGTGAGGTTTTTGTGTGGGCATTAACTAGCTAATGAGTTTAACAACCCGTTGGCATTAATATAATAATGAAAATGTAGAATGTTATATATATTGTTGCTATTCAAAATCCCGACTATTCTCTTTTAATAAAAATAAGTTTCTATATTACTTAATATAGATATACTAGATTCATTTCAACTAGGTAGGAAACTTCTCTTTTATAATTTCAAATCATATTTGTTGTCCTGTGATTTCTTGTTTGTATTGATTGCCTAGGCTAGTTCCCTATAAGCTATACGAATGCCACACGTTCCCTAGTTCTGATTCCAAATAAAATCTAAATGATTGATGTACGAACTTAAGTAGTGCATGTGTATGTGAAGTCCATAGTGCGTAGACGTCTTAAAGCTTTAAGCAATTCTATTTGGTAGTTCAGAGTCCGAGTCCATGTTGCTAACTAAATTCATTATCACTTTATTTACGATAGATATCATAAATTAATCTATTTCCTCTTTACAAAATTAAACATATCGTGGCCTAATGAATTGGTTTACGTTTCAATCAATGAAAAATGCCTTAAGAAATATTGTCTACAATGGAATACAGACATTAGATATATGTGTGGGTATATATATATATGTATATATGCATGCATGTATGTGTATATGTAATACTTTGCCTTATCTGAGCTGTTGTTAATTAAAATGCCATCGATTTTCGTAGCATTATATGATGGCATATGTCCATTATTAGATGACAGCATATGTTAATTAATGAAATAAATACTTTCTAGCGCACATACAAATGCCACAACTACTGCAATTGTCTATGGCTGCTGATACCCTATCAAATTGAATATATCACTTCTATTATAAGAGTAGAAAAATAGTTGGAAAATTATATATTTATACTTGTTTACGATCTGCCCAATTAGCAATATATACAAATTATGTATAAATATTATGGCATGAATCAGTTATTGATAGCTTATTATATTACAAATTTTCAATGTCTATTGAAATAAAACTTGATATTTTTCTACTTCAGTCAGTGTTTATTTCTGAGCTACATAGAACGGATCGTCTAACGTGTTTATATTTGTAGAACCTATTAATATATCGTCTTGCTAATTTCATAAGATCTTACTTATAAAATTATTGTATTTATATATCATTACCTTGTCCAATGAAGAGTATTCAATGTGTGTTATTCAGACGACATTGTTTTTACTTTATATAAGTCATATTATCATTATCATTCGAACTCATTTGTTCTATGAACGTTTTCCTCCTTATTCAAATGCGGGTATATCTAGTTGTAAAGGATTCAGCAAGTATACCAGCATTTAATTAACATATGTTCGCATTCACTATTCTTCATTGGGGTTCGTTACGTAAAGGCTTAGCCAGTCAATACGTTCGTAATCACGCGCAGCGCATCCGTTGCCATTGGTCTATGGCCCAGTCCAACCCAACCCTGCCCGGCCCAGCCCAGCCCAGCTTAGTTCCAGACCCCAAGTGGCATTTGTTTATTAAAATTGCGACGTCGTTGGCTATAAAAGATGATATTTGCATATTCATGTTTTCATCGAAAACAAAACAAAAGTGCAGTTGCGGTTCGATTGGCGTTGAGCACTTGAAGCTCGCGCAATTTCAGCTGGTTGCCCATTAGTTCACTTCAATATGGCTTTAACTCTTCCGCATTACGACAGCAAGAAATTGTGACAGTCATTGGCCCAAAAATATTTGTGTACCAAAACAATGGCGAAACGTTGACAAAGCCTGCGCCAGGCAATGCTCCACAATGAAAAGCGAAACTATTACCACAGCAAATGTTTTGGGTAGGTAAAGCTCCATGCGACTAGCTTCGATTCAATTTGCGCTTTCTGGGTTTATTTTTAGTCCAAAACGAGCAACAAAACTGCGAAAATTGTCAGCCAGCAAAAGAAAATGGAAAAATAGATAAACAGTGACCAAAATCTAGCTAAGCCCAACGAAAATAAAAATAATGCCAGGAACAGAATAATGATACAATAACGAATATTAAATGCACTTAAAAAATATAAAATAATATTAATATAGAATAAAATGATTATGTAATATAAAAATTAAAAAATAATAAAAAATAAAATAAAATATAAAATAAAATCATTTTTTTTTTCAAATATTATAAACATTTTAATATAATAAATTTATTTTTAAAACAAATTTGGAATAAAAAATGTAATTAATTAAAATTTAAAGTTTAGAAGAAGGTTTCACAACTATCAAACTTATTTTTGATAATTTTACATATTTTTGTTGTGATTGCAAATGCAATACGCCGTGCTTAAGTTAGGGTATCAAATCTAACGTAGCAACAGGCCGAGCGTGCACAAGAGCAGTCTTCAGTGTAGCAGAGGAGCGAGTCATGCTTGGCTAGCTGCTTGGGCTGCTTGTTGTGGTTGTTGTTGTTGTTGTTGTTGGTTTCTTTTTTGCTCTTTGTATAATTTTAGCCCGGCTTAAATGCTGTTGTGTAGCTGCTGGAGTACTTGCAAATTTGTTGTTTGCCCCAAAACGGCGGAGAAAATAGTTTGAAACGTGCTGCAGCATAGCCAAACGAACGAAACACAAACAAGTCAAACCAAAAAAGCTTCTGAAGACCAAAAACCGGCAAAGAAAAAACAAAGAGTCGCTTGCTGTTACTGTTGCTGCTGTTGCTGTTGCTTATTTAACATAAACAAATGTTGTGCAAAAAGATATTGACAGATAAATATATAGAAATTTATATATGTATGTGGACGTAACTTTGACTAAAACCTGCGTCGCTTATGTAACAAGCAACACCAAAATGACAATAAAACAACTGTTTTGTCTGTTGGCCAGTCGGATGAAAAGTTGTTTAGAAATTGACATGGACATTTGCATAAACCAAATTAGTAAGCCGTTGCTAACAAGTCTCGCAGCTCAGGGCAAAGGGCGTGCCAAATGGGCGTTCAAGACGGGCTGATAATGCTGTTGTTTATCTATATATACACACATGTATGTGTATGTGCTGGTATCTTGAAAATGATCTTTGCATATGTGTATGTGTATGTGCATGTTGTTTATCTGTTTGTGCATCTGCATCTTTAAGCATCTTAATCCGCATTTGGCCTGCAAAGTTCTAGCTGTTTCTTTGAAAACAATCTTGGGGCCTGTGAGTTTTTTTCGCATTATTTTTGGATTTCAGCTGCGCATATTTTATGCTCTGCAATTTGTTACTCCCTCCACGCTTTCTGCTCGATTTTCGCTGGAAGAACGAGTTTTTTGCGCTGTCTCTTTGGCTGGCTATTCGCGTTTGTATCTGCACGCTGAGAATTTCATTCTTGAAACGCAAACAGCTGTGGCAAAGGCCGCCAGATACACACACACAGATACAGATACATTTGCAAATACACGGATAGAAATACACACAGCTGCTACACCTTTGGCATATGAATGAAGCGGTCTGAAGTGCCATCAGCCAAACGGAGCACAGCCACAAATTTGGCCATAAAATATGGTAACGAAACACCTGCCATGCCATGCCATGCATCAGGGCATCATTGGGCACCTGCGAAAGGTGTCGCACTCTCTCTCTCTCTGTCTCTCTCTCTCTCTCTCTCTCTCTGTCTCTCTCTCTCTCTCTCTCTGTCTCTCTCTCTCTCTCTCTCTGTCTCTCTCTCTCTCTCTCTCTCTCTCGCTCTGTTGTTGTCTTTGTCTATTTGAGTTGCCCTACGATGCCATTGTTCCCTTTGCTCATTGTTTAATCTTTCATTTGCACTTTTGCTGACAAGCGGCGAACTTGCAGGTTGCACATTTCAGCCATTCGGCAGACATTTGACATGCTCACAATCAGCTCGAATTTCAGCTACCCAAGCAAACACCAAATACACATGTATTGGTGTGTATGTATTTATTTTGATTTAAAATAAACTATAAGCCATGGAGGCCGCTCTCAGTTGACTGAAACTGAATATCACATTTACCTGTCTGAAGCGTTTTCGGAGTCTTGCTCTTGCATTTGCCCTGGATGTAAAATATTGAATTAACTGAGATTTTGAATGATATAAAATCTTTTATATGTCCAACTACTGTCTGAAATTCTGAAAGTATATCAAATTGCATAATTAAATGATGTTTTCAAAATACTTTGTCTATAGTCTCATAATAAGCCAAATAAAACAGATCTCCAATCATAAATTTTCGTAAATCTAAATATATCTTTCTAAGAACTATAAAATATTTAAACAGAAAATCATTTAACCCCCAGATGTCCTCAACATAGCTTTGTCAATTCAAAAGAGCATAAAATGTGTGACAAAAGGCTTAAAGAAATAGATTGTGTTCCATCAATTAGCCTAGGCAAATGCTGTCGGATCAGCAGAAAGGATAAACATAGATTCAGAGATGGAAGAGCTTACACAAATAGCCGAGGTGTGAATGTAGTCGGAGTCATGCTGGATGGACAGCACGTCGTTTATTTAAATTTATTCTTAGTTGACTGTTGCTGACAGCTTGACCTTTGGCAGGGCTAAAATACTAAACCAAATTAGCTAAAAGCCCTTCGTAAGGTCAATTAGAGGTAGTCATTAGCATCCAAATACTCAGCTGTGCGCGTAATCAAATGAATATATAAGCCATAATAATCTATTTAATTTGCATAAAAGGCATACATGTATATAAATAATGTATATATTGTATATAGTATATGTAGTGCTGTAGCAGCTATATGGTGTGTGCCTGCACTCGTGACATTAGAATCAGGCCAAGTGAAGCACGACCGCGTTCCGGCAGTGCACTGCAAACTGGCCTGATTTTTTTTTTTTTTGTATCCTTTGTCCTGTTCCTGACATTAGCTCAGAGAAGGGGCCACAATGCACTTGTTAGCTTGGCATGCAATGAATGGTCTGCCTTTTGGAGCTGAAAAGGTGAATTTATTGTAATGCGATTGCCGCGCCATTTGCGTTGCATGTGGCAATACACGAAAAGCAAAGGCGAAGGAAAAAGAAAAAAATAAAAAAATATCGATTGCGGCATGTTGTCAGGCAATAGCGAAGCACGCGCGTGTGTTTGGCAGTCTAACGTAGGTATATATATAATATACATTTGTACGCCTTTCGTACCCACACACACACTCGCACACACAGGCTTGGTTCAAAATTGATTTCCCTTCAAATGACGCTAGTGGCAGCTAAACAGATACAGATACAGATACAGATACATATACAGGCACAGCTCACACAGATATAGATACACCGCCAAGCGACGTTTCGGTATCTAACTGTGCGCCGCCGTATCTCATGGATACGCGCGTTCGTCTGCGTGTTAAATTCTACTACTTACTACACGGTTATATCGCAACATATATACTATATATCCAGAGTTTAAAAAAAGAAACAAACAAATGAAATGTATGCAAAATGCCTTTACTCTTTCGTTGTTAGTTTGAAAATCGATAAGCACTGTGGCGATACAAACAGCTGATTATATATATATGTCTATGTGTGTGTGTGTGGTCTGTGTTGGGCTAACAAGAAACGCAAATAGTTTTTTTTTTTCGATTTTGTAAGTGGAAATTCTGTTAAAGCTTTTAAGTATTGAGATTTATAGCTGTGGCCCTTTTTTTGGGGCCCGTCTCCTCCTCCCGTCCTCCGATTCAATTGACAATTGTGCCATTTGGACAGCTGCTATGAAGCTCACACTGTTGAACTCTATACGCATATTTTGGGCAATTGTTTTGTTGTCGTTGACAAAATATTTACTTTAATTTAAGTAGTTTAAATAGATGCAAACGTCAAAGCGACAAAAAAACTTTTTGATGCTGATGTTAGCGCGCTCTGTTTTAGAGAGATTTTTGCTTGTTAATTTAATTAAATGCATACCATATGACTGCTAGCTGTGCTTGCAGCTGCACAATTAAAAGTACTGCATACTTAATTAATTGAGTTACCTGCAAACCTTTTTCAATTAAAACTAGCTAGCAGAAAATATAATGCAATAAAACATTTTAAAACGATTGCTTAAAATATGTATTTTAAATGATATTTGTAAATTTTATATGAGAAGGGTATATACTAGACTATAGATACGACTACCTATCAAGTCTACCCTATTTATTATTCCCTTTCAAATAGATTTGGTAATCTAATACGATACAAATGAGAAAGGGTTTTTTGATTTAATATATTATACAGAAATGAACAATTAAAATTGAGTAGTTACAAATGTTTTCAATTCCTATTACTGATATAATATACAAAATTTATTATTGATTTAGTTAATGTCAACTTGAGTGATAAATATATATGATTTAAATAACATAACATTATTGTTAGATAAAAGGCTAACACTTTTAACCTGATATCTAAATTTCCTTGCAACTATGATAGATACATGTAAATAATGTGCTCATATGTATGCATTTTGGCCAAGTTGTGTGAAGTAAACAAGTCTCCAGGCAGAGTTCTGTTAGCTAACAGCGCTGCAGTTGGTAGTTAACAGTTGACTTTTTGCAGAAATTGAGGCGCTGTTAATGAGATTTTCCATTTGATTTATGGCCTCTGGCTGAGTGAGTCAACGTTATGTTTGGTTTAAGCTGCAGATCAGACTGTACATACATATGGTATATATATATGTATATACATATCTATATATATGTATATATAGAGACATATATATCCATCTGCTTAAATGTACGCGTGTGCATCTAAACAACGCTGTAGCGCTAATTTGATGCCCAGCAACATGTCGACAGACATAGAGCGTTTCTATTTACCTTGCACACGCCACAGTCTGTGTGGCCCGCCCCGCCCCCGCACACGCTCTTTATGCGCACAATTTCTGTCTGCGCTGCACAATTTCAAGTGCCTGCCCGCCTCATCTCGCCTCTCGCCCCTCGCCTCTTGACCCGCTGCTTGCCAGCAGGCAAAAAGGGGAGCAAGTTTAAATGCAACGAGCAAAAATCAATGCAACCCCAAAGCATTTCGTCAGTCAGTCGCCCAGGCCACCCCCTGGCCCAGTCTCGTCCAGTTTAAACCGGGGTAAAATTCATTTGCCCGTTGCCAGTTGCCAGTTGCCGGTTGCCGGCTGCCACGTGGACTGGTTGCTGCAATTGGGTGGGGCGTGCGCCTTGTTTGTGTAGGCGTCAACCGGCGCCGAGTTGCTTTATTAGATTGCTGTAAATAAGTATATGACGTGCCCCAAAAAAAGAGCGAGCTATCCGGTTCTCAGGCTAATGAGATACAGAGTTATCTATTCTATCGCCTTTTCATTACTGACGGTTTGGCCCCAAAAGCGCATAGCTCTAGATATTAGTGTGCATTGGACAGGTAACATGAGGTGTTGCAGTACAGAAATTTCTATGACTTCAGCTGACAGAGTCAGTGTCAAATTCAAATGCTTATAAGTTGAACAAAGGGCGAACTGCAGAATGCTTTGCAATGCACTCTAAACATTACCAAAGAAAAGAGAGAGAGAGAGAGAGAAAAGAGCGAGAAAGCTAGAGATGCCTTGCCCCATTTGAAATTCTCCAACTAACAACGAGGCAAATGCTTGGAAATGAGCAATTCCTTTGGCATTTGTATTTCTTCTTTGAAATTGTTTTGGCTTAACTTACGAACTTACAATGCTGAAACAGAAAAAAAGTTTCTTTTATTTTATTACTTTTATTGTGTTTGTATTCCCCTTCAGAGCCCGAAGCCAAATGGCGCCGCCGCGTATTATATCATATGATTTGAGGTCAACCTCAGCAGTTACCTAACTATTTTATGCATTCAATGTTTCTTAAACATCTTAACTCAAACATCATTTGATCTAATTTAAACTTTATATTCTTTTACAGCACCGACGGAACAGAATCTCCCATACTGGCTGAAGACGCTGGCGATGGGCACGATAAACCCCGATTGCGATACGGTGAATTAGTTATACTGGGGTAAGTGCGCTGATTTAAATGTATTCTTGAGGGGCACTGTTAATGAGATTTAACATTTAAGTACTAAAGGAGGCCTGGACCTAAAGTGATTAAATTTTGTTTCTATTCAAAATATTTTATATTTAACTTTTTCAACATATAACAAAATCCCTTGTGGCATTGGCAGGTCTTATCGTTTTAGAGATTAAAGAGATTTGGCTTATTTTCATATGGGCTAGTTTAGTTTCAGCTTAAAACTTATGAGGGTTGAAAAATAAACGAATTTCTTCGCTTAAAGTTCTACTCTTTAATCTGTTTTCCAGGCTACATTTATGTATGCTAGAAATAGAACTCGAAAATAATCCCACATAAACGTTGCATATACAAAATAATATTATATACATTTATGCTTAGCTTGGGTCTGAAATTATTAGGCAACTGGTTTGCTGGCAGGTGGCATTGACTGACAGATTAACAAAATAAAAAACAAAATTAAAAAATATAATAAAAAACAATAATAATAATTATAATAAAAAAACTATTGTCTTTTAATTTTATTATTATTATTGTTCTTTTTTTTTTTTAATTTTCCCATGCTCTTGCCCCAGTGTGCGTTGCCCTGTCTTCCAGCTGTGTACAGTGTTGCCTGACCTGTGCAAGTCAACCGTGCTGGGGCGTCTATAGAACAAAAGGCTTAACTCTTGCTCTGTAACGCTGTAAGCCGCAACCAGTTTGGTTTTGGTCAGTCAGTCGGCCGGTTGGCTGGAGAGTCAGTCAGCCAGTTAGCCACATAAATTAGATTCACGCTGCAGCCGGCAGCGGGCTGAGATTGATGATTTCGGCCGGCAGCTGCGTCGGCCGCTTGTACATCTTGATGGCGGTCCAGTTGTCTGTCTGCCTCCCTCTCTCTAGCTCTCTGCCCGTCTGTCTGTTTGTCTGACCAGAACGCTTGACATTGCGCTGATTGCCCGGCGCGCACGCGTTAGCTGACTCACATGTGAGTCAAATGTGCTTGCGCCTGAGTCATTGTCATTAGCACTAGCTCATCGCAGTGTAAGTGCTGCAGTGCATCTTCCTCGGCACAACACAGCTCAAGGCTCAACAGAGGCTGGTCTACAACTGCTCAAATGCTTTTCATTTGACTCCCCTCGCTGCTGGGCTGAGAGACAGCGGAATGGATTGTTCACCATTTGCTGTCCATTCTAATGTCTTCTTCTCGCTGCAAAATGATATATGATATAAAGACAATTGTGAAGGCATTCCGTATATAGTATTCAAGAGCAGTCAAGGCATTAGTCTCATGCTTGTACCAAGTCTTAATTGTTCCCGTCAAATTTGAACAAAACAACTTTTATTTCTGTTTGGTTTTTATTTCTTTCTTTCAGTTTGTTGTATTTGTTGTCGTCATCGTCCCACTGTTGTCTCGCTTTGCTAATGCGTTAAATATCATTTACAACTTCTTAAACGTGCCCATTAATATATCATAACATCACAAGCATTAGTGTCCGAATAATTACGGGTCTCAAATGTCAACATTTCCCACTATGTTTAGACCTTGTTTATTTTGTTCGAATTATATTTGTTGTTTTTTTCACTTTGATTTTCCAAGAACTTCATATTTATACATCCCATGTTGGATATTCTATTCCATAGAAATTGCTAAGCAATTAGTGTTTTTTTTTATGTTTTTTTTTTTTTTTTATACAATCTATATGCCGTGTGTGTAAAGGTTTGGGTTCATCGGCACGTTTTCAAAATGCTTGTTAATAAAATCGTATACAACATTATTATTGCTATTTTATGTGGGCTGTCAGCTCATTAAATTGTCAAAAGTTAGGTAGAAATGGAACTTTTTTATGTAGGTATTTATGAGTTCTGTTGGCTTATGTATTAGATAAAAACGAATTAAAAATTAAAAACGATATCGAAAAAATAAAATAGAAGCCATCTATAGTTAATATCTTAAACTTATCAATAGATACTACAAGTTTTATGTTTTTCTTATAATAATATATAAAAATAGCTCGATTTGCCATAATTGTATTAGTGGACAGCTTTAACCAATAAAATCTATTTTAAAATAAAAATGTTCTTATGAAAAAGTTCTCGTTAGCGAGTGTGCACTGTGTATTAAAACAACTCTTCGATCTAGCCCCTTGATAGGCAGCGTGCGTGTCTTTTAGGTAATCTAAGAATGATCTGTCTGCGATCGACAGCCGCAAATGTTATTAAGAGGTCTTTTATAGCGCAAACCATTTGACAACCTAAATACTGATGCTTCATCTGTATGTATGTATAGAGACCCATAGAATTCCAGTAATGATCTGGCAATTAACTTATTGACTCGCCAATGTACTCTATTATACGAAATTCCCTTATTTATTTCAACGCATTATCCGTGTCTAAGGCAAGGGCTGGGGCTGGGTCTGAATTGATTGTGTAAACACATTGCCGACCGACGCAGAACTTGACCTATAAACTGAATGAAACAAATTGTGCTGTGTTTCGTAATAGGCATGGTTCCAAAACAGAGGCTGGGCCCGTCTATCTAACGCTGCATGCATCATGCACGGCCTTTATCATAAATCAGCCAAAGAACTTCAAACTCATAAAGTCAACATTTTTTTTCGCTTCTTTGCAGCTACAATGGCTACTTGCCGCAGGGCGATCGCGGTCGTCGGCGCTCCAAATTCGTGCTGCACAAACGCACGGAGCCGAGCGGCGTCAAGCGATCCAAACACTATATCGTACAATCACCACAGACATCGAAGGCTATACTGGACGCCAACCAGCACTCCATATCGTATACACTGTCGCGCAGTCAGGCCGTTATTGTTGAGTACAAGGAGGACACAGAAACGGATATGTTTCAGGTGAGTGAATGATCAATAAATTGAAGTAGAAATTTATTTATGAAGAATTACCAATACCATTGAAGTTTTGTACTCTATAGGATATTTCTCTTAAAGTCAATTTTTCACTCTTTATTATTATGAGTATTAGATGAAAATTACAAAAGCGTATAGGTTAATTACAGAACATTTTATACTTAGATATGAATACATAGAGATATATTATATAGTCAATTTTATGAATCACATTTTGAAACATAGGTATGTACATACATATATGAGAAATCGGAAAGGTGTTAAACTTGACTTACGTTTTAATTGCGCTAACATGAAAGATAAAGGCTTACTGGAAATATACAATAACTGGAAATATACAATAAAATATACATGTGCTATAAAACCCAAAAATCAAATTAAAATCAAGAAACCGACTTTAAGAACAATTCGGCTTTACAAGCATACATACATGCATACATGTATATAACGAGTTCAATATCTGTCGAACATTTTAATTTTAATATAAATAGCTAAAACACTTCCAATTATTAGTTAACCATAACTTCAGTGAACTGTTCAATAATTTGCGTTCGTTTTGACATTGCGTATAAGGATAAATCTATTTATAATTTATATTGATTGCCGTTTCGGGTTCGGCTCGGCATGGCAACGCGTCCAATTTCATTTGCACTTCCTTACGAGTTTCAAGTGAAATACCAATATTGCATGATTTGGCATTTATTTGAACATTGATAGATGGATCAACGACAGTCGAGTGTTGCATTAAGTATGCGCGAGTGTGTGTACGTGTATGTGTGAATGTGTGTGTAGCTACATGCTAGGTCAATCAATGAGGGCCTAATCAGCGATTGCTTTGACTAATCAAACCAACTATGCTCAACTATTTTTAGGTGGGTCGTTCGTCAGAATCGCCCATTGATTTTGTTGTAATGGACACGCTGCCCGGTGATAAGAAGGATGCGAAGGTAATGCAGAGCACGATTTCTCGTTTCGCGTGCCGCATTTTGGTTAATCGATGTGAGCCCGCCAAGGCAAAAATATTTGCCGCCGGATTTGATTCGAGCAGAAATATATTCTTGGGCGTAAGCAAATTCAAACTAAACTAATGCAATTCCCTTGCTAATGAACCCCTTTTTTTATTGCAGGAAAAAGCTACCAAATGGCAAGATAACGTGGAAATCGACGGTCTGACCACAAATGGTGTCTTAATAATGCACCCCAAAGGCTCGTTCTGTGGCGGCAACGCCAAGTGCGGCCTATGGCGCGAGTGCTCCGTGGGTGGCGATGTCTTCAGCCTGCGCGAATCGCGTTCGGCACAACAAAAGGGTCAGCCTGTACGTTATATATAATGATAATAGAAAGAAAAGAATTGTATCTAATATATATGCTCTCATTTACACAGATCTATGATGAATGCAACATTTTGCAGGATGGCACACTCATTGATCTCTGCGGCGCAACGCTGCTTTGGCGTTCCGCCGAGGGCTTGCAGCATTCACCGGTAATAAAGATGAATGAATATGAAAACCATGATTTTTATTGACTTTAATAACTAACTCGTCGTATTTACAGACCAAACACGATTTGGAAAAGCTTATCGATGCCATTAACGCCGGTCGTCCACAGTGCCCGGTGGGCCTTAATACTTTGGTTATACCACGTAAAGTAAATATCAGTGATCAGGTTAATCAGCCTTATGTGTACTTAAACTGCGGCCATGTGCAAGGTAAGCGCATCCAATCTTTAATAGTAAATTTTGTATTAAATATCATCAATTTCTTGTCCAACAGGTCATCATGACTGGGGTCAGGATGAGAATACCGGTGCTCGCCGTTGTCCTATGTGCCTAGAATTGGGGCCAGTTGTTACCTTATGTATGGGCCTCGAGCCGGCCTTCTATGTGGATGTGGGTGCACCCACATTCGCGTTCAATCCATGTGGACACATGGCGACTGAGAAAACTGTCAAGTACGTACAATGCACATCTGAAATTAGAATTTAAGAAAACATGATTAAGAATCATCATCTTTTGTTTCTCCAGGTACTGGGCAAATGTGGAAATACCGCACGGCACCAATGGCTTTCAGGCAGTTTGTCCATTCTGTGCGACACCACTGGATGGCGCGACTGGCTACATTAAATTAATTTTCCAGGATAATTTAGATTAAAGTTGTACATGAATATGCACATCTTTATAGTAGATATGTATTTGTAGTAATTGAACAATGTCGAAGTTTGAAGCAGGCATTAAAACTAGGCTTTATTTATTATAATTAATTAATTATATATGTATTAATACGAAACAAATTCAAGAAAATATAAGTTAAAACGAAAGTAAAATGCATATATATGTATTTTGCAAAACTTAATTGCTTTAATTGCTCTAATACAAATGTTTAGTAATTATTTAAAACGCAATCAATTACAATATCCATTTTATGCAACAGACCCCAAATTGCATGTCACATATACAAACATCCACATATTATTTAATAATATTTTGCTTCCTACATAAATATTTGCCTGTTGTATAAATGATTTCCAAAGCGATGATGAAATTTGAATTAACAATTTTAATGTGCATTCAAAAGTTTAACTCATTTTTCTTGTTTAAGCTAGTATCTGCCCAAGCTGGGCATATGTAATTCTGGGTTGAATCGAAACATAATTTCAACAGAAACAATCGCAACAAATATGGAATCCCATTTGTCACAGGCAATCAAACAATTAATTTATGTATTTTTTTACCAAATCTAGAGCATAAAAAAAACTATTACAAATACCATTTCACAAATAAAAAAAAAATAAAAAAAAAACAATTGAAAACAAATTCTAAAAATATGTACAGTTTAAAATGTTTGCCGCGATTTAGACAATGTTGCGTACTTTCCCAAAAAATCAGAAAATATTGGGGAAATATCCAGAGAACGTCTCAGCCATTAATACAAACAAATTTTCTGCCTAAACACATTATAAATTATTATGTTACTTACTATTTACATTACATGAAATAATTATTTGTATTATTATTTTGTATTCAAAGAAAAAACAAAAAAAAAAGAAGAAAAAAAAACAAAGGTTCAACAAAAAAACACACTGTGTTCAAGAAATATTGCGGACGCGATAATGTTAACAAATACCACAATATTGCAAACAAAATTCAATAAATATAATAAACTGTAAAATAAAAATCTAGCGATACACATACAAATACAACGCGTGTATATTTTGATTAAAGCGTGCATTGCATACAAATTTGAATTGTAGTTTGAATTTAGCGCGTTGAGATTTTGCCAGGGCTGCAGCGATTATTGCTTAGAAATTGTAGTCGGAATTTTCGTCGATTACTGTAATGTTAACTACGGTCACCCTATTGCAGCATTGAGTAATGTTAGCAAAGCGATCTGTTAACTTAACAGTAGTGGTACTTTATCAAAAAATGGAGCGCGCGCGTTAATTTTGTATGAAAATGAAACAGTTTATCTATCTTAAAGCCAGTAGATGTAATAAATATGCTAATTACTAATAACTAATATATTACATATATGAATTTTTAAACTAGTGTTAAAGTTTATTTATTTTTCTGGTGCTGCTCCACGATTGAGTGCTAGTATGAAAATGAAACAGTTTATCTTTCTTAAAGAAGTAGACGTAATAAAATGTGCAGTGGCGGCTGCTAATTTAACGGAGAGCTAAAGTTAATGCTAGCAATACTTACCTTTTTTTATTTGTGGTGTCCAGGTTAAATTAAAAATCACAATGTTCCCGCGCCTGTTGTGTATAACTCCAGAATTCCCCAACTGATTCAGCAACCAACTCTTATTTATTATTTATGTCGGGACGGCGCGAACGCCATTCCCGGCTACCAAAAATTACACGCACGAGTTATTCACATTAGGAATAATCGCAGAGGTCAACTCAGCCGAAAGTGCAATGACCAAGCCTCACTCCGGAGGAACCGCCTTCGTGATCACGGTTAACCTCTACGCCAGGTAAGTATGCTTTCCTCAGCTCTTACTCTGACACACCATGTTCGCTTTGCTAGAACCGTTTGAGAATTATTAGTATATATTTAGCAAAATACATCTCCTCAAAGTATGCAACTCTTTTTGCATGTATGTTGGTCATTTGAGGTGGTGAGTTTTTGAGCGTAAATACTCATTTGCTCAGCGAAATTTTAATAAATAGTTTTATATCTAGAATATTATTTTAATCAAAAAATAAAATAATAATATTGAAAACAAATTTCTTTGTAAAATAATAAGCATTAAAGTCTTGTCATAAAAAAGATAAAATTTTTTTTTTATTGTATGGATAAATAGTTAAATAAATAGGAAAAAATAATAGGAAATTGTAAAGAAATTTGATAAATTTCACTCATCGATAATTTGAAAATAAAATGCAGTTGTCTGTGTTTTTCGAAAGTTTATTTCACTTTTTGCTCAGCTTACAATCTAACTCTTGCAATCATTTCCACACATGAATCCGGTGGTCGTCATCAAAAGTGCATCGAGCTGTCGTCTTTCGCTCCAGTTAGTACTTGAAGTACTTGGTGTAGTAGTCACGGAAGAAAGTGTAGTCGAATTGACCGTAGTTGGTGTAGCCCTTGTACTTGTAGTACGGCTCCATTGTGTCAACGTGGTAGATGGGAACATCCTTGAAGTACATGTTGGGCACGTAGAACTCGTACTCGTCGATCTCGCGATCGAAGGGATATCCGAATGGCATATCATCAATGTAGCGGGCGCCGGATCCAATGCCGCAAGAGTAGGTGTAGTCGAAGGTGGAGAACTGTTCGTGTTTAGTGGGTGCGTTGTATGGCATAACCATGAAGAACATTTGCATGGGCATGCCCTTCTTCCAGCCCATGGGCAAGATGAGGCGATCTGGGAAGCCGCAGTGGGGCTCGCTGATGTCCAGAGGGAAGTCGTATTTGCCATCGAAGGCCATCATCACGTAGTAGTAGAGTTCGCTGTAGGTGGTGCGGTCCTTGACGGTCCAGTAGAAGTCGTTGGACTTGCGGGTGATCATGTTGGTGCCAGCCTTCAGTTCGTAGTAGAACTCATCGATTTCCATGAAGTTCATGCGGTTCTCTGTGAGCGAAATCATGCGGCCGAACTCATCGTACTTGGGTCCAATGAAGGCACGCAGAACAACCTTCTCGGGCTTGTCGGACTCAACAGTGTAGGTGTAGGTGAAGGGCTTGTGGTTGAGACGCATCTGGCGAGCGTACAGAGACTTGTCCCAGACTAGCTTGCCCTCATGGAAGACCACCTTGTCGGTCATCAAGTTGGTCACATCAAAGTCAACCACATCGAAGTAGGTGACCAGCTCGCTGACCTCCACATTCTTTAGACTGACGCCGGGCATCATCAACTCCTCCTTGGTGTATTTGGGCATATAGTGCATGAACTTGAAGTAGACCTGGGCGATCGACTTGTAGAACATGTAGAACATAGGATCGCGCATCATTGTCTCGAAGTTGAGCATCACGTTGGGGTAGACCTCCATCTGGTAGTAGTCGACATCGGCGAAGTACATATGGGCGAACATGTACCAGAACTGGTAGAACATCTTGTCCATGCTGTCAACATTGCCCTGCATAAGGCTGCCAATGTACTCAATGGAATCGGGTTTGCGCAGATCGATCATGTGTCCATCGGCGGTCTTGTAATAGCCCATGTCGATAATGTTGTGCACGCGCTTCATGAAGCCGGTGATCTTGTCGAGCATCTCGAAGTTGCCGTAGGTCTCCAATTCGTAGTAGTTCTTGCGGAAGCTGTAGCCAATGCCGTTGTAGTAGATCAGTTGAGGATCGTAGCCCATCTCGATCTGGCTGTACCAGGAGAACTCGGGAATGGCGCCATAGCCATGAGACAGACGCTCCATGTAGTAGCGGGTGAGCAGTTGGTGGACGGTGTACAGCCACATCTCACCACGACGATCGTTCTTCAGGCCGAAGGTGTTGCCATCCAGGAAGAAGGAGTAGTCCAAGTTAAGGTAGTACCAATATGCGTTCCAGCCCAAATCCTCGGTGAAATAGGACAGTTTGGACTCCTCGTTGTACACGTTAAGATCGCGACTGTAGTCGGCTGGCATCCACCAGACCTTCAGATCCTTCATCATTTGCTGCCATTTGGTGTCCTGGTTGAACTCGTAGATGTTCTCACGGAGGATGAACTTGTCCTCACTGTAGAAGCGCTCGCCCAAGCCCATCAGTTTCCACCACTGCCACATCTTCCAGTCCTTCATGTACATGTAGTCGCTGCTCTGGTACATGTTGGTGTTCTTGTACTCGTTGTAGTAGACATCCATATACTCCTTCTCGTACATGTTCATCTTGGTCCACATGTCATAGTCGAATTTCTCGGCCTCGTGAACGAATTTGCTGTTTAAGAAGGACTCGGGGAAGATCTCGTAGATGGTGGGCAGTATCAAGCCATGGAGGTCCGGACGGTGGATGACGGCCAGGGTCAGAGCATAAACAAACATGCCTTCATTGACATGCATGCGCGCCCAGCACACGTTGTGCATGAAGGTCTCGAAGTCCTTGGCATAGTAGAAGAAGTTGAACAGACCGCGTGCCTGCTTGGCGTGAGCCTTGACCAGCTGGCCGAAGAATTCGCCCTTGGGCAGCAGAGCATGCGCCTTGTGAGCCTCGTAGAACGTCATCATGTACTTGTCATAGTGCTGTTCCACGGATTCAATTGAACGAGGTTAAGGAACGGCCAATGGGGAGGATAATTGATTTGATTTACTTACAGTGTAGTAGGACTGTTCGAAGTAGAACTTATTGCACTTCTTGATGTACTCTTCGGACATCAAGGGGTTTTTCACCTGGTAGAGCATCTCAAGCAAAAACACCTCTTTGCGCAGGTAGTCTTTGTCAGCGATCTTCACCTCGTGGGTCTGATGGAAACTGGCCGCAGCGGCCAGACCCAAACAGGCCAGCAATGCAATAGTGATTTTCATGTTGAAATGTCGTAGGTACTCCAGCTCCTGGTCCTGCACCTGCTCAACTGCTCCGGATTAGATACACAACTGGGATCCAATGCCTAAAGACTGTTGCTTTTTCGGCACCCAGCCCATGGCTTATATAGCCAAAAAGTCTGAGCGCTGACGCAGCTTTCCAAATCTGGCGGAATTGTTGTGGGTGAAGGTTCACAGTGTCACCTGAGTGTATCGCAGGTGCTTCTAGCATCTGCTGCGCATCTGGCGCATCTTATCAATCGCCCAGTTGCCATGCGATAACTGCAAGAAATCCGAATAAAGCAACAACAAACAAGTCTGGCGTCTGTTATATATATGGAATAAAATTGAATGCAAGTTTCTTTGTTTTTGTTTTTATTTTCAAGTTTATTTCTAGAATATGTTTTGTAGCAGTTTTGAATTAAACTTTGTTGAAGCTGCTTATTGACATCAATGTTTCAATTGTCTACCACTTAGTTTTTGTTTTAAGGGCTCGCCTCTATTGAAGCAGGTTTCTCAAGTGATTCTTGATTTTTGATTTTTTGATTTTTTGATTTTTGACTTTTGATTCCACTTACAATGGATTTACATAATGTATATTATTGTCTGAGGCTTAATAACGTTAAAAATGGAGTAGTTCTTGCATGCAGATTATCTATTAATTAGTTATGTTTCGAGACTTCAATGCAAGATTATGAAAGTTTGCTTTTATTTTGAAATATGATTTTTGTTTTATTTTGTATGTTTTTTTTTTTGTTTGCAGAAAAATGTTGCTATCTAAGTTTACTTAAGTACAGAATGAGCTGTGTAATTTATAATCGACATGAAAAATTTTCTATAAACATACATATATATGTGTGTATATATATATGAATATATACATATATGTATATTGTATAGAAGTGTTTGTATGTATTTGGATTATTCATTGCAAGTCATAAGTATGTATTTTGATATTACATTCATGTAGATTAATTCAATATTATACGAAAATGTATTTATAAATTGAGTTCTTTTTATTTATTTATTTTTTCTTCTTCTTCTGTTTTCTGTGTTTTTGTTGGACTTTTTTGTGCGCTTAGCAGCAAAATAATCTATACAAATATTCAATTGCCTTTCAAACTCAATCGAGCCCCAGGTCGTAAGCCTATTCCTCTGTATATATATATACGTAAATCTCAAATGTTGTTATCAAAATCTCTAATAATTTGATGGCTTTGTTGCTCTGCTTTCGCTATTCACTTCAATTTCCATGCAAAATAGTTGAAAATAATGTTACAAAAATTGGGTATTAAGAAAACCAAATAACGAAAACTTAAAATACTTTTAATGTACTGTCTGTACTAAAAAGTTTTTTGTTTTTATATTTTCTCGAGAACTAGAAGTATTTAGTATATATCTTTAGTATATACAATTCATATATATTTATATATATAGTATAGATTTTTTTCCATTGTTTTGTGTATAACAATCCCATGCCCAAACTATTCGTACAGCTACCAAAAAGGTATTTAGTACAAACATTACTTAATTGCAAGTTTTATATTGTCTAATATTCCATTTTGATACACGTAGCCAACAATCATCGAGTGATTTGTTGACAATTAACATTTAATATCCGACATTTGTTTATTGTCCCGAAGTTAAGATGATCTTTACATAATGCATTAGTTTTTATAATCGCAACGAACCGAAGTTATGTATACATTTATTCATAAAAAACATTAATTAGTCAAAGAGTTTTAAAAAGTTACAAGAAAAACATTCGATAACAAAAATTGGAGTCCCTCCAATGGACTCCCATCATTATTCAATACTCCCGAATATTGTCAATAATATTATTACATGAAGCACCACAGTAGTCAGTAGCAATAAAAATAAACATCATTCCATAACATAGTATTATAATTATATGTAAGTATTGTGTTTTCGTTTAGTAATACATTTAAAATGTGTAAAGTTGTATATGTTTTTTGTTTTTGTTTTGTTGTTGAGATTAATACATGATTTACTTTTATTGTCATATCTCTCGTGTTAGCAAACTCTTAACATTATTAATTCCTTATTGTACAATAATAATCGAGCCTAAATGTCGGCCCAATAAATTGTTTTGCGCACATTTATTGTCATTTATTGTCATAGTGTCGCGTTTTTATTGTCGGTTTACATTTACATAGAACCGTCTTATATATATATATATATATATATATATATATATATGTACATATATATATATATATATATATATATATATATATATATATATATATATATATATATATATATATATATATATATATATATATATATTTCTCTCTATATATAGATTTATGCGTGTGTGTGTATAAGTAGTAGTTGTTTCTAGAAAAATTACAAGTTTTACTGTAAATGTAAGTGTATAAGTAAGTTTCGTATTCCCATTGCAGACACGTAAAAAAGTAGAGTTCCATATACGTAAATATACAAAGAGTTCCCTCTGCGCCTCCATCCGTTCAATCCTAAGCACGATCTACTGGCCTTACTGTATGTACCTCTGCGATTACTACTTGTATATCTACAGCTACATTTGGTGCAGTAAGTATGCACCACTGTCATTTACACACGCCCACGCACAATAGTTTTCAACAGTTTTGCACCTTAAATATTATGATGAAGATATGTTTCTTTCTCAGATGATATTAGCCTGGTTGCTATTATTGTGAATGAATTGAAAATGTTCCAACATCCTTGGCAAACAATAAGTTTTTGGCGCTTAAAATTGAAGTTGATATTGAAATAGTTGATGAAATTATAAATTCGTTAAGAAAATTGTTTAAGAAAGACTTTCAATATGGTTCAGGATATGTAGACAGAGTATGCTAGATATGCTCAAAGCAACCGCTTTGTCTGACCAAGATCTTGGAACATGCCTAAGCAGAAAATTTACTGACAATCTGACTGTCAAGCCAGCAAAGAATTTGTCAGTCCGGAACTTGTTACAACCAGGCTAAAAACTGTTAACATCATGTAAAAGAACAATTGATTCCGACCGAGCTGAAGTCTCGCAGGTGCGGTGCTTGCGCCGGCATCCACCACGTTTATTTTCCAGCCCAGATTGTTGTGGGTGAAGCACTGAAATAAGGAATGACAGCCATAAGTATATAGAGACACAGGAATGTAAGCGAATGTACCTGATAATATAGTACGGCAGGCGCATCCATTGGCACCGTCCAGTTCATATAGCCTGGCTCCCCATCGTCACATTTGAAGACCAGTGTACTCTTGAACTGGTCAAAGTTATCGAATTCAGCTGAACGATCGACAGTTCGGTGCTCCCATTCGCAATAGCGACCCACTGTTAATTGAAATAGTCTCGACTTAGGAAAATATGAAGAATTATTAGGGGGCTTACTTACCGCCCGTGGGTATCGCATTGCCGTCTTCGTCGTACTCAACGCCCGCATATGCCTTCTGTTTGCGCGCCTCTAGTCCAGTCTTTTGGCCCAGACCACCCTCCGGTGAGTCTGTGATGTAAAATGGATGATATCTATTGAAGATCAAAACGCAAAACGGATATTATTCAAAGCCCGAAATTGAATCATAAATGGAACTTGCCTGGCTGGCTGTGCGGGATCGTTGCCGCCTTCGATGGTAAACTCATAGGTCAGGCCACGCTCCACAGTTATCTCCGGAATTAGCAGATCATTGATATACCAGGCAATACCCCAGGAAGGTATGCCCGTAAGCGCTGTATAGCCACGCTTGCCCCCTGTGGCTCCAATGCTAGCGCGGAACTTCTGCTCCCCTTTGATCGTGCGCGTGGGCCAGGGCTTGGGGCCGCTCTCGTCCTTGATGTCATACAGCGAGCTCTTGCAGGAGTGATCATTCTGCAAGGAGAGTTGAATCAGAGTTAAGCTAATTAAGTCTTCTGCTATTCACTTCTCACTCACCCGCTTTGAGAAGTTGATACGTATGTCGTCGGGATTGTGATCGCTGGTGGTGTGCGAGTGCGCGTTGGCTTCCTTGCGGGCATTGAGTGGTCCCACGGCTGCTATGATGGACACCTCGCGGTCAATGGGAATGGGCATGTCGTAGATGGCTTCATTGGTTTGCAGCAGGCGCTTGTACCGGATACTGGTGACGCCGCCTTTGCGATCGCCACTTACTGTATATTCGAAACGTGAGTCAACTTGCCCAAAGGGATCAGTATACTCTACATACCCACAACCACGTTGTTGCGTGCTCCGAGTCGCTCATCCGGACAGACTCCACGGTGGCCGTCGCACTGCGACAAATCCGAGATGAAA
Organism: Drosophila meridionalis; assembly: GCA_035045145.1. Lineage (NCBI taxonomy): Eukaryota > Metazoa > Arthropoda > Insecta > Diptera > Drosophilidae > Drosophila > Drosophila meridionalis. The sequence goes on along the minus strand of JAWNPG010000020.1, from coordinate 4,803,479 downwards.
TAGTCCTCGGCGCGGAACACACGAGCGATCGTATCGTAGAAAGCCACCACAACATCGGACTGGGCCATTTGTGCGCGCCCATTGGCGCCGGACAGACCAAAGGCCATATACTGATCCTCGTTGATGCGACCGAACAGCTCGATCTGCACATATTCGCCTTGGAGCTCCCACTTAACCTGCAGCTTGTTGGGCAGAATCTCACGGCAATTGGAGTAGACGGGTCGCGGAGTTGTCGTTGTCTGAAATCAGCAGAAATGAGAGATAAGTTTAACACATTCCTAACCAGGACTGGCAGCATGCATCGGGGTCAGAGCTAGTACTTACGGGTGAATACCACCATGATGGCTAATGCGGCGCGAATGGGTTAGAGAGATATACAATTATGAGTTGTGTGGGAACGAGCATATGATTAAATACAGGTGTGTGTTAGTGTGCGAATGTGCGATTAGTTATATATATGTATATATACATATATGTGTTATATATATGTAAATGTGTTTTCAATTTCATTTGCTGCTTGATGTCTATTTGGCACCTACCGTAATTTTCGTCTGACCCAGTGCGGGTGGCACATCCAAGTCCTTGGGTATGAAGACATGTCCAAAGTTGTGTCTGTACTCCACGCACCACACTGCCAGCCAGTCAATATCGTACACGGTCAAGCTGCCGGGCAGCTGAATCTCGATATCCTCGCCCTGGTAGCCACGCAACGGGTCCAATGAGCCCACCTCATTGGGAACCTAAAGTATAAAATATTGAATAAGCTATTTAGTATGGATTATATTGAACAATTCTCGCACCTGTTTATAAGATATAATATTTATAAGATAATATAAGACACATAAGTTTCTTCTCAAGCCTTTAGTACATACCTTAATGCCCATTATATTCGGTTCGCTGCCATTGCCCACCCAGAAATAGGCATCGGGTCCGGCGCCGTCATAGTGCAGATTGGGACTGTGAAATGAACGATATAACGATTATACCAAGCTGATAATAATTCAGTTAAGATTAAGCTCACATATAAAATGTCTTGGCGTCCAAAACGCTTATGTTGCTGGAGCGAAGTCCGTGCGCCAAACGTCTGAATTCTGGCAGCACTCGTGGCTTGGGCACATCTAAGCCAGGTGGTATGAAGACCTCTCCAAAATCGACCTGAAATGCAGAGAGAAAACAAAATTAAATAAATAAATGCAATGAATAGTGTATTTGTAAGGTCGAATTCATTTCAGTTATTCCCTTGCTGTTGTTGTATACCAAAATATTTGTATATAAAAGCCTTATATATATACATTGCATCGGGTTTGTGAGGGCCCCCAAAAAATAGGTATGCGCGCGCAGAACTCCATAAAACCACACAAATACACACAAGCGAACAAACCCCCAATCTGAGCAGCTTGTGCTTGTGTATATGTGTGTGTGTCTCAGCCCCCAAGAACTTTTTGGCTGTCAGTCAATGGAAGCGGAGAAACAGAGAGCGTGCGTAACACAAATACAGCCAAAGGCGCACACACACAGACACACGTATACGTATAGGTGTACGTACACGTATTTAAAACAGTAACAACTCGACACCCTGTATAGCTCCTCTCTGTATTGGTGCGTGTATGTGCCAGAGTGTTTGCTAGTGTGTGTGTGTGTGTTTTTATGTGTATGTATATGCAACCACTTGAGTTAATCAAAAATGTCTGCTGTAATTTATTTTACTATGGCGGCCATCTTTGCCTGCCACAGCTCCACCCGGTCACATAGGACGCCAACCTCAACTCCACACCCCAACGCTCCAACCTCCAATCCCCAACATCAACCCCAACTTCAATCTGATTAAACAGGAAAGTGTTGCTGAAAGAGTTCTGATAGCGTTTGCAGTTTCATTTTAAAATTTAAATGCATTTTTATTTGCCGAGCTTAAACGAAAGTAAATTCCAGCTCAGCTCAAAAGAGAATTTCATTTTGTGTGTGTGTGTGTATCCCGGCACGTGGATTGGGGTGCGGTCGGACTCTTGGCTTTCGGATGCGCATTTGTCTATGCAAAAATGTAATTACAAATCTAAAAAGTCTAATGAAAACAAACTTTCCACTTGGCTAACAAAACTGACCCACATTCAGAGAAGCAGCCAAAAATAAAATAAAATAAAGTAAAAATAAAAAGCAGGAGTAAATCGATGCCTGCAACTTTGGTCTGAAAAAGCGTAGTGCACACAGAAAACGGGATAAGGATGAAGGGGTGGAGGGATGGGGAGGAAAACCTTTATCCAGCTGCAGTTAAATTACAAAAATGTAATTACAAAATGTTCTTGGTCCTCACTAACAACACACATAAATCTATTCGGATGGCGCGTGCCGTTTCGAGCATCCAAGAAAAGCGGCAAAATGGAAGGACTTACCGTAAAGCGTCTGCACCATACCGAGAGCCATCGAATGTCCTTAATCCTTTTGCCCATGGGTAAACGCAGTATGATGTCCGTATTGTTGTGCGCCTGCAGAACGGGCGGATCACTGCGGGCCGCCATGAAAAGAGAAAGAAACAGTAGATAGTCAATAGAGTGTGAGCTTTGTTCGAAGTGCACCAATAAAGTCCTTCACAATCCACCTAAGAAGCACTTCGCATATACCCCATCCATTTACGTCCATACATACATCTGTCCATCTCTATTCAGTGTGAACTGAGCTTAAGCAGCGCTTATTAAAAGTGCGCAGCTATCAGCACAATGTACTGTCTGCCTGTGTGTCCGTCTATCCGTCTGTCCATATGTCCGCGTGTCCGCGTGTCCTCATGTCCACATGCCTCTCCGGCTGCCCACTGCCACTGAATGCAGTCCTGTGGCCTCAAGGCTGGACTTTGATCCAATAATGGACAACAGAGCCCGCCTCCAATTTGCACTGTCAATATTGACGAGTGCTTGTAGTTGCAGTGCCATTAAAATTAAAGCAAAACCAGCCGGAAAATTCCACAATGTCAACCATGTATATGGGCTGTCTATGGTTTTGCAGTAAACCCTTCCTCCCCCTCTCTCTCTTTTACTTTCTCTCTCTTTCTCGCTGCCTATCTCTGTCGCTGTCGCTCGCGCCATCTTTCTCAGTAATTTGATGCAAGCCAATGCACAGCCAATTAATACATGCAATATCGAAATGCAAGTATTTTATAACATTTTTCTGCCTTGCCCAATTAAATCCACAAAGCAGCAGTTATTAAAATTTCAAATAATTTTTACATTTTTTAAAATTTTCAATTTTTTTTTCGCAGATTTCTCTTTATTTGCACACAAACCAGACCTGGTAAATTGGAGGTTTTTTAATATTTTAATATATTGTAAAATATGCCCTCAGCAAATATTGAACTTAAAAGGGAATTTATTAATTCCTGATTCCCTGTCATATATCCGAAAAGTTGAATGAATTATTGAAAAACATCAAGTTTTTTTAATGTGATGCATATGTACGAGTACATATATTCTACGTTTTTAAACATATGCTTATATGGGCGGTGCCTTAAATGCCATTGAGCTGATTACAGAGTATCATCGCATTGACACTGTTTTTTCCCTTGCAGTAAATGTGCTGGCTATGATGAAGATTTATGGTCAATTCAACGATGCGAGCCATGTCACAGTCTGCCCGCTCCACATCCACGCTCTGTGTTCGCCTGCACATAGAACTTTATAGCAGTTACACATGTACCATCTGTATGTACACATCTATGCGCTCAAACTGAATATGAAACCAACTATGAAACTTGCAAAACTTAATTACATGGCAGACTATTAAAAAGTTATAGAAGTAAATAACTTTAAGAACTACCTGGATGTGGTCATTTGTGTGTTTTCAATTAGGCAGCTGAACTATTCGACCATTTGCTGCATATATTTGACTAATATTGAAGTATTGATATATAACTAACATAAAATCAAAACATTTTTTAAATACCACATAGAATGAGTAACCTGTGCATAATTGTATGAAGGACGGCGTACTAAGAGTTATACTTGCTGGTGTTACATCTAAATAGTCGATTGAATTTATCTAACCTGTTATTCTCTACTTTTAAACTGTAAGCCCTACATACTTAAATCACATACTTAAACAAGTAAGAGTACTCTAGTCGAGACTGAGCCCTGTGAAGCGAATGGGGCGTGACATCTAAAATCTAAAGATTACGTAACCTCCGCATGCATTACACGAAACTTCGCTATGTAAATAGCCTTTTAATAAGTTTTCTAGTTAATACACTAACAAATTATATACCTAACTATATATTACTAAAAAATAGCCTTAACGGACTTCTAACGTTTCATATTTGTACATATGAAGACTTGCTTTGCATTTGCTAAATGATCGTTATAATAATTAATAATATTTAAATTTAAAATATATTATATTTACATTAAATAAACATTAAAAGTATAACTTTTACATTTTCGCTTAACATACTTAACAATTTTTTAGTTATTAATAATTAATAATATTTAAATTTAAAATATTTTATATGTATTTACATTATATAAACATAAATCGTATAACTTTCACATTTTCGCTTAACATACTTAACTATTTTAGTACTTACCAACAGACAGAAGAAGAGGAGAAGCACCGTGCTGCACTGGACGACTGACCACCAGAAGATAGAGAATGCGACTGAAGCTGCGCTGCAGCAGACTTGCCTTTATATAGGGCAGCGACAGCTCAAGTCAAGCTGAACTCTTGAGCCTCTTTCTGAGTCACTCTTCACACTCGCTCGCCTAATGATAGATGGTGAAGACTCAGAAAGAGGCTCAAGAGTTGAGCTTGACTTGAGTGGAGTTGTCGCTGCCCTATATAAAGGCAAGCCTGCTGCACCGCAGCTCTAGTCGCATTCTTCTTCTTCTGGTGGTCAGTCGTCCAGTCGTCCAGTGCAGCACGGTGCTTCTCTTCTTCTTCTGTCTGTTGGTAAGTATTAATATTGTTAAGTATATTAAGCGAAAATGTAAAAGTTGTACTTTTAATGCTTATTTAATGTAAATATAATATATTTTAAATTTAAATATTATTAATTATTATAACGATCATTAAGATAATATGTACAAATATCAAGGACTTTAGCAGTCCGTATTTGCGTTAAGGCTATTATTTATTCACGCAAGAGCGACTAACATTTCGACTTCCCCTCTAACTCTGAGTTGTTTAAATATAGTTCTGTTTTTAGTAAGAATAATAATATTAGTTCATAAGAACTTTCAATTTATGTTAAAAATACACCAAATTAGCTTAGATAGAGCCTTCAAGCTTTATGAGAAATAAGAGAAAATTCAACCAAAATTTATAAATTAGTTAAATTAGATTTAAATTAGTTTCCAGAAATATATTTATGAATCATATAAATTGGTCGATAATACCTACATCTGCGTATGACAGGATGCCTCAACAAGCATCCAGACTGCTTGTATAATTCGCACTATAATTTCATTACAATTACAAATATATAAAAAATAAAAATTAAAATAATATATAAACCCAATTAAACAATAGTTTTAAAGCTCTGTTCTCTGATCACCCTCCCCAACTTAGTTATTGTATACAAGGAAAATACAGCATATATAAAATGCAATTGAATTTTTGTGCTTCCGCTGATTATTATATTCATATACGCAATCCGTCAGTGTGCAAAGTTCAACTCAAGTTCAGCGAGAGAACATAACAAGTGAGGGCACTGACAACGGAAGTCAGTTAGTCAGTCAGTCAACTCGTCAGTTTGGGCGTTGTGTAACAAGTGTCAGACAGGCCGCAATCGACATTAAACATTGGACACGGCTAAGCACTTAATTTACACCCTCGACAGGACATTCGGGCTGAGGGCTTGGTGTTCCGTTGAGTTGCGTTGACCTTTAATGAGCCCAAAATAAATTGAATGGTTCTGTGTCAACAGCGCGGCGAATGTGTGTGCTTGCCTGTGTCTGTGTCTGTGTTGCTGTGAGATAGATTCATTTTGATTTCGTCCGGCTGTCAGGCAGCCTCGGATTCAGCCTCCCCTGGGCTGCTATTTGCCTTTGACTTCGGTTTTCGCATTGCAAATATGCCTGTTTGTATCGTACTTTATTTGAGTTAAGGGCCTCCTTTTGCTACTGCTACTGATGCTGCTGCTGTGTGCGGGCTCAAGATTCAGATACATTGATGCACTCAGCACACAAATCCATAAGGATTTATCGATTTTCTTATTATTATTTGTTCTCGATGGTGCTACAGAGACACACGCACTCACTCAAAGAGAGAGATAGAGAGAGGGACACGAACTTTTGCCCAATTAGTTTGAAAGCCTGTGACAGTGGCCTGTGTCCTGCATTCTGTGCTCTGTGTCCTGTGCCCTGTGCCCTGCAGGCAGCCAGCAGCAGCCTTATTTGTTTGTCTAGAAACCAAAACCAAAGAGCAGAGCTATTGCAAAGCGAGCCCCGAGTTCAGTGTGTCAATCACTAGTTATTGACTTCGCTTCGCTCACAATTTACGTTGAATATTTCGACTTGTTGCTCTGGCATATTTTTGCCTTTTGCTTTTTGGAATTCTTTTGGCTTGTGCCTTTCCCTGGCTGCCTGACATTTCACATTTGCTTGCGTTGCAGAAACGCACAGCTATCGCGTCTGGCCCACAACATCGAGGCACTGAAATGAGCCAACTCAGCAGGCAAACAGCAAACGGCAATCGACAAACAAGCCCGTGGCCAGCCCCCATTCAGCATAGCTCAATCATCTGCTCCCAAAACAACGTCAGGCTTATATACGTATATACGAGTGAGTTTTTATAGATCTATATATATACAGAGATACACCCATCTATTTTACAAATTATTATGAATGCTTAATTTTCGACGGTGTTGCTGCACCCCATCAGCACCAGCACCACCAGCACCACCACCAGCCAGATGCGTCTCGGGCAACGACCACTCAATTAAATTTGTCTGCAAATATAAAATGTGTCGTGAGGGCGGAATGCGTGGAATGCTTTATTGGTCACGCCTCTTGCTGGATACTCTCTACCCCCGTAGCTACTTGGGATTATATTTCCTGTTCGATAACATTATTATGAAGTAAGAAATGTTTGCATAATAAGCTCGTTATTGTGTATATAAATATATTTTCTTCTCATTTGTCATTCTTTGATGTCACGAGTGATAAATCACATATATATATGTATATAATATATACTATATAGTACAATATATATAGTACAACGACGGTTGACGCAACAACAACATCTTAGAGTATCAAACCCTTTCACAACTTTCTCAAAGGAAACCTTAAGCAGCTCGGTCGCATAATATTGAATTTTCTATTCATAATAGTTCTTCCTCTAGTGCTTCGCAGTTTACTTTTCTAGCTAATTGTTAAATATTTCACAATTGGATAAATTGAAACAATTTCTCAATTTAAGTCTGTCAATTAGTGTGCCATGAATTAATAAGAATTTAGTGCTCGAACTTAGTTTCCTATAAGAACTAATCCATTTATGGATCTTGATGATATCTCCACACTAATGAGGATTTGATAATAATAATGTTTTCCCTAAAATCACCTCCTATTATATTTTATAGCATACTTTTCCAATCAAGCTCTATACCAATCAAATGCTGCTATTAAATTATATTTGAAATGCACAAGACTTCAAATTGAAAATATTTTCATAGCTTATGTATAGTGTATTGCTTATTTTTCAATTTTTTCGTTCAGGCATCTTTAAGGTCCCTTGAATATCAGTTGCAGGATAGCAAATGGCGTTGCCACTTTGAAAGGTGCCAAGGCGAAAAAGTGCCAGCAACAGGCGTAACTACTTGAGGCATTTGCCCGCTCTGTAGCCGTCGCCATCCGTTGTTTCCAGGGCTGAATACAACGCTTTTTTTCGCAGCTGATTAATTAAGTTAAAGGCATTAAAAGCGAACATCAGCCGTTGGCAGAAACAGCAAAAAGCATTTTCGCGCGTTGCCGCTGCTTTGTCAACGTTGATTAACATTAACACAATGAATGATGGGCCTTGGCTGCTGGATGGTCGGATAACATCCCGGTGCGGCTCCGGCCGCACCATCGAACACTTTTGCATTGACAGGCCCTGACAATGGGCATAAAAACTAAAAACTTCGTTTTGCCACTTTGCATGCAACACACTTTAATGAGATCAGCATAAATCAGTATCAGCTTCAGCAACAGCATCGAGAGCTGTCGGGTGGAGAGGAGGGTGGAATTGCATTGGCCATTGTACAATTTGCTGGAAATGCAAATGAGCAAATGAGCAACAGCCAACGGGCGTCGCCATCGTCATCCTCATCGTCCTGGCAATGGGGCGTTAATCAGAAGCGCGTCACAGCCGCTTTCATGCTTCTCAAAAAAATTCTAATTTAATTACTTATGCTCGATGCATCCATTGTGACACCCACCCACACAGAGAAAGAGAGAGACACACATTTGATTATAAAGGGAAGTGAGCAGTGCCGTCAGCAGCGTTTCAACTAAACGCTGTGTTATATAATTAGAGCTGATTGGCAGGCGTTCCCGTCCAGACCCAAGTTATAGTCGAAGCTGAAGTCTCTTAGCTCTAGTTTTTAGCTAAGAAGTCAGCTAACATTATAAAGCACTGACAGCTTGCAGTAAAGGAGCTTCGTCAATTGAGTTTACCTTTCCCTCTCTCTCTCTCTCTCTCTGTCTCCCTCTCTTTCTCTATGTTTATATATATTGAAATATGCATACATCTATAAATACAAATAAGCTTCTAAATGATTACACACAATAAATGCGCGCAATTAGTTCGCCCAAATGTATGCTACGGTTAGCACTTAGTAACGGCGCCACATAATACAGCAATCATTTGCGCCCACCTGCCACCCCACACACACACACACACACACAAGCACATTCACACTCACACACTCATACATTAAAGAAGGTGCATCTGGCATGTGGCATGGGTAATGTGTGTGTCTGAAAGCGTAAAAGCGTGCAATCGCTGCCGCGGCGCGTCTCGTTCCGGCCAGGAACTACGGTGCCACCCCATATTTATGCACAGATACACACACACATACACTCGCACATACACTCACACACACTCACACAGTAGTGCTGTCGCGATATGCTTTTGAGGCAGTGTCGTGAGGATGAGGCATGCCAATGTTATACATTGAACTAATAAAGCTCGGCACGTGGCATCAACAATGAAACGCATTAAAGTCGATTACAATATGAAGCTGGCGACGGGTGTGGGCCGCAGGGTTTATACTTTCAGTTGGCTAGAGTGGGGAAGAGATGGGGTTCATATACACATCATCAAGCAGGAACACAAACCGCGTGACAATCGCAAGGGCTGAAGGAAGGTCTAAGCCGGATGTAAAAAGCGCTTCAAAGGCGGCAAAAGAAAACAAAATGCCGAAATCATTTTTTCATGGATAAATACAGAACTTAATTTAATATATTTGAAAATATGTCAAATAAAAATCAAAATATTGGAAATCTGTCAAATTGTCTAGCTCAAACGGTTCGACTGCAGTACGAGAATCGGCTTAAAAAATGTTTCTAGTTAAAGCTTAGCGTAGAATTATTTCGAAAAATTTTCAATTTTTATATAAATTTATAAAAAAATAAAATAAATAAGAATGTGATATTTTGTGTACTTTTAGTACAAAAGGTACAGCTTCAAATTTTGGAATGTGTTGTGAATAAATCTTGGCACAATATGATTTTAATGGACAAGTTAAATATAACAATTAATAATAATAATTTTTGCAAATGTACAATGTTCTCCCATAAACTCCTCCGCTCTATCTATATTATTTGCTTGTAGTATCTAAAAATATATTTGTTTACTATTTTCTTTAATGGTTTTATTTTCCACGAATACGTTTGCTTAGACATAATATTTTGCTGCTAAAGAGGTGTCCCCACAAAAGGACAAAATAACGCACTAAGTTGAGCCCTTCACCTGAAATACGTGAGCTACAAGTAGGAGTGTTCCAGTAGGGACGTGTCGCAACACAAAAATAACTTGGCTCACATACCGAGCTGCTGTTCCAGCATTCGTCGTTGTATACGTACATATGTGTGTATGTTTACACGCACAAGCGTAAATAAGCTCCTTGATAGCTTCTAATCTTACATTGCAGGTGTCCTTGTGAAAGTTTATCACACAAAACGTTTGTGAATATGTCACAAAACTCAAAACTTTAAATAATATAATTTAATTTGAATTAAATTAAATTGGATAATATTATTATTATATATATGATTCATGTATATTTTGGAATACCTATATAATCAAATTTGATTAGTTTACCTCTAAGTTGAAGTCTTCGAGAAGAAAAGAAGCTTAACTCAGTGCAAATTGTTCTATTGAAATATTTAAAGAGCAATTTTAAAATTTGGAATATTAAAATTGTGTTACGTTCTCGCAGAGAAATAAATAAATTGACAGAATATTCAAGTTTCTATAATTTTTGGGGTCAGACACGCTTCCTCCTGGCGGTTGCACATGCTTGGTTTGCGATGTTCAATGGGTTCAGGGTATAAAAGGATTTTTGCACATACGCATGCAAATATGTCTGTATGTACGTATGCATTGTCTGTGCACAATGATTGTTATTTTATGGCAGTTTAACATGAGTTTCTCTCTGAAAGGAGAGCGATGCTAAGGTATGCCAGCTTTAAATGCTGCTGGGGCACATGACTGAATGTCAGTGACAAGTGTTGGTACTTTACCTTTACCTTGGCATGGGATAAACGGACGATTATTTTCACAATGAACATAAGAATGCTATCCAAATGATAATGATTAAAAATACTGCGTCGCCGCTAAGTGCCCAATGCTTAAGCGGGCATCAAATGGCGTCAAATTGTGTGCGCTGCGTCAGTATACGGCTCGGAGCAAGCTCAGCAGCTCTGCAGCTCAGGAGCTCAGCGCGACTTAGTGCAGTTCAAGTAGCCGGCAATTCTGGCATTCGCTAAGTAGGATGAACAAGGGCAGCGGCAGGTGAGGGAGGCGCTGAGAAGAAAGCAAGGTAAGTAAAATTCGCACTAGTGTGGCGTAACCTTGTGCCTGCCTGGCAGGACTTCAAGTAAATACAAACAGAATGCGGCTAAAATGTACTCGCTCTTTTCTTACTTTCGCTCTTCGCTAGCTCACGCGCTCACTCGCTCCCACGCACACAGACTCAAACACACAGAGGCTGTCTCGCTCGGGCCTGCAGTTGCGGCAGCGGCAGCGGCAGCGGCTTTCATTGTTTGGTGTTGTTGTGGGCTGTTGCCAATGCCACAAGCTTTCGTGCACACATACACAGGCTCGCCAAATACAATACATACATATGACCGCAGATCTAATGTAAAGAAATAAATGAGTTTTTCGCATTAGGAGGCAACGAAGCGACAACAGCAACAACAACAACAACAACAACCATAAAGCATAAAGCGAACGGAACGAAGGCGACTTCGCAAATGGCAGCCAAGATGAAAAATGTTTTTTAATTTTTAAAAGTGGTTTCATTGTCAGGCGTGCGTAACGTAAAATCTGCAAGGATATATAACACGCACACACACCCAGCCACATACACACACACTCACACACACACTCACACACACATGCATCTGCAGACGCTGAGTGTTAGGAAATGGCCCGTTGCGCTCGAGTGGCCGCCGTCAGAAATGTCGCCCATTGCTGGAACTTCCCAAAAACTTCACCAAATTTCAATGCATTACAAAAACGTGAGCAATACATACGAGCCGGTGTATTCCTCCGGATAGGGTATTATATAGCCCTCGGGCGATGGTCTAGCCGTTTTGCCCACCCAGAAGAAGGCATCCGGTCCAGTGCCATCGTAGGCAAAGGATTTCACAAATAGCGTTGACTCGTCCACGGCGTAAATGGCGCCCTGCAAAAAATAAAATAACCAAATTCTAATTCCTGTCCTGGAAGCCATGCTGTCAGTTCCATCTACCTTAATGCCATGCGCAAAGTTCGTAAACTGTCCAATGTAGCGGCCATAGTAGGGTTCCGGTGGTGCTCGTCCTGCTCCTAGAGAGGCCAAGATATGAATGATCAAAAAATAGTTTTAGTTGGCAACTTTGACAAATAAAAAACAACTAAAATTAAGAAACTTTGATGTTGCAGTTTTTTGCATATAAACACTCACACAGGCACAACTATTCACTCAGGTACAGATTCAAACACTCAGCTATAGTTACATCTATTCAAAGCAATGAAGCTGTAGTTGGTAATTCATAATCCTCAGGCTCTTGAAATACGCCAGGCGCAAACAAAAAGCGTTAGCTGCTTTGCAAATTAATCTGCTTTCCAAAACTTTGCCACACAAAATGTGCACGTTGCAGAAAGTTTCAGTTTCTGCTACAGTTCCTGTTTCAGACTCAGACTCAGATTCAGTTGGAAATACAATTCATATTTCACTACATCCATTTCATGTCCTGCCCTGCCTGCTGTCTGCTGTCTGCTCTGTTCTTACCTACAAAAGACTATTATTTGCTTAAAATAAAGCAGCTACTCCTTGTGAGAACAGCTATGAAAATGATGCTGATGATGCTGATGATGTTGCTGATGACGGCAGACCTCGACTCTGTTTGCAAAACTCTTGACAGGTCCATTGGGAGTTGTTGCTACCCTGCTGTGAGTTTGCCATGAAATTGATTGAAAGCCATGAAATATATTGAAATTCAATGCTAATGTTGAAAGGGGGAATTGTGTCGGGAATTATATCCAAATATTGCATCTGCAGGCAAACCTCATTTATAAATTTATAATTGTGCGTAATGCGATATGCAGAACTAATTCAAACTAAAACTCGCATTCAACTACACCTTTAGGGCTTAGCTCAAGTAATAAGGATAATAAGGACTTGCTACAAGTTTACTCTGCGTACTTGCTACAAGTTGATGCTGCGGCAACGTTATTTATGTTCAAACAACTACATTTCTATGAATTACAGAAGTACAAGGCAGATATAATGTAAAAATAAAAACCATCTGCACGTTGACAGACAAACACTCTTTGGCATTCCACATAGTTCGCGGAATATGCAAATTGCTGGCAAGGATATGCGGTATTCGTAGTGCCACGTTGCCAGGGCTTCTTTCAAGTGACTACAACTTACACAGCTTAAAATGCTTCCCGGCAACAGGGACAAGGGGTACCTGAACAAATGAAATCCAGGGTATTCCCCAGAATGTCTCAATTGTATCGACGACAATAGCGACGATGGTAGTCAAGACAACGCCAAAGCAACGGCAATAGCAATAGCAATGGCAATGGCAATAGCGATAGGAAAACCCATTCAAATGGCAATCGCAACAATTTAAACTACGACGATGAGGACGATGGGGACGGCGTGCGCTCAGCGTAATATGCATTAAATCTACTAATGCGTGCATTAATCTCTGACGATTTGGACCGGCCCGCAAACATGCAGCACGTGTCTCCATGAAATATACGTGCTCGAGGATATTTATACAATGTGATGACGAGCACGTTGACGTTGATGTTGATGTTGATGTTGGGCCCGTCTTCATGTCTACACTCGCTCTCAATGAAGCACTCATAAAGGGCTGGCGGCCGGCGACTGGCATCTCTAGCCTAAGGCTTGGCCCGCACAACTGTTGTTGTTGTTGTTAATAATGTTGGGCAGCCGTTGGGAACGGATGGATGACGGATGTCTGTCTGTCTGACTATCTGACTGCGGCTGTCTGTTGATAGATATTTCATCATTGCAATTGATGTTGATAAGATGTTGCGCAGCTGATATGATGGTATAGGAGTGTGGACGTTGCCAGGCAAGAAATGTGTTTTTATATTTGGTTGCTTGACTGTGAGCCAGATTTCATAAAAAAAATTTAAAGGGAAACTTAATATCAGCCAGGAACACTTTCACTTTAGGGTAAAACATTTGGGCTGCTATAACAATAATCACATTTAAGCCCGGAGCAACTCCTGCATAGCCCAATTGCAACAAATCTTTCAACATTTGCATCTATCATCAGACAGCTTAAGCTCTATAAATTAACTGGTTGCCAAGGGTATTACGTTGCTCATAGGGGGAGTAACCAGCGCACGCATAGCTCCGTCTGCCTGCCTGCAACAATAATCAAAGCTAGTCAAAGGGTTGGCATTCCCGAAAACCCTGGCCACACCCACACATCCCTCATCCACCGCACGGCAAGCAAGTATGTCACTTTGTCGACATCGTCATCGACCTCCTGCAGTTGTCATCCAAAGCAAACATGACAACGACGACAACAAAGATAACGAATTATTGGGAATAGCCAAAACCCGTAACCACAGGTAACCAGCAAGAGCAGGATTTAGCCAAAGCTAAGCCGATTTAAAGAAACCTTATCTACAATGGTCGACCAGCTTGGGGAAACCAGGAATCAGGAAAGCTATAGATAGGTACTTTAATTCTGAAATAACTAGAAACAGTATTTATTCGTATATTTCGGGACGGCGCGAACGCCATTCCCGGCTACCAAAAATTACACGCACGAGTTATTCACATTAGGAATAATCGCAGAGGTCAACTCAGCCGAAAGTGCAATGACCAAGCCTCACTCCGGAGGAACCGCCTTCGTGATCACGGTTAACCTCTACGCCAGGTAAGTATGCTTTGTTCAGCTCTGTGTAGAGGTTCCTATTGCTGGGCTGCTAGAAATGTTTGGGAATTACAGCACAGCACTGACATAATCTAAAAAGTAGGCAATATTTTCATTGACTTCCGCAGTGTTTGCATCCGCATAGATATCCTGAGTAAGTTACATTATTAAAAGACACCATGTTAAGTAACAGCTCTCTTATGACGTCACAGCTAATTTATGTAAAAATTTGCTGTGCGCGTGTGTGGAATGTTGATGATATTGCCAACTATAAATTATAAATTAATCAAACGAAAAATTAAATATACCTCTTAATACTATTTTGTTTGGTACATTTAAACTTTGGAAAATAAAATTCGTATTTAAGGCCTGGTTTAAGTTTAATCAATAGACCAGAAAGAAGAAGAGCTGAAAAAGAGTTAAGGTTCTGAAGAGGAGATGTTAGTTTGCATATGTATGCAGCAGAGGCAGCAGAAAATACTATGATTGGTCGCTAACCGATAGAGAGTTTAGCTTACGCTAACTCAGAGAGAGGCTTAACAGTTGAGCCCGATCTCGAGTGGTAGTCTCGCTGCCCTATATAAAGGCAGCTGAAGATCAGAAGCGCTGCTTCTTGCAGCAGCAGGAGCAGCAGAAAGTGCTCTGATTGGTCGCCTAATGATCGAGTGTAAAGACTGACTCAGAAAGAGGCTCAAGAGTTGAGCTTGACTTGAGTGGAGCTGTCGCTGCCCTATATAAAGGCAAGCCTGTTGCAGCGCAGCTTCAGTCTCATTCTTCATATTCTGGTGGTCAGTCGTCTTGTGCAGCACGGTGCTTCTCCTCTTCTTCTATCTGCTGGTAAGTATTAATATTGTTAAGTATATTAAGGAAAAATGTAAAAGTTATACGTTTTATGATTGTTTTATGTAAATATAATGTTTTTTAAATTTAAATTTTATTAATTATTAATAATTAAAAAATTGTTATGGATGTTAATCGAAAATGTAAAAGTTATACTTTTAATGTTTATTAATGTAAATTATTAATTAATAATAATAATAATTATTATTATGCAAATACAAAGCAAGTCTTCATATGTACAAATATCAAAGACTTTAGCAGTCCGTATTTGCATTAAGGCTATTTTTTAGTCAGGCAACTTGCATTTCGACTTTTCCTCTAACTCTGGGTTGTTTAAATATAGCTGTGTTTTTAGTATTTTATAGTCAGGTATATAATTTGTATATATTAACTAGAAAATATAATAAAAGGCTATTCACATAGCGAAGTTTCGTGTAATGCATACGGAGAATACGTAGTCTTTAGATTTTGGCTCGCTTCACAGGGTTCAGGGTATCTCCTAGTCAAGCAGTCTCGACTAGAGCACTCTTACTTGTTTTTGTTTTTTTTTTTTTTACTTTTTTTTTACTTTTTACTTTTTTTTCTTCTTACCTTATTTTTGCCTTTTGTTTTTTTATGAATTTTTTAATATTTTTTACTTTTTTTCTGTTTTTTTTTTATTTTTTTTACTTTATTTTTTTTTACATTATTTTTGCTTTTTGTTTTTTTTTTTTATTATTTTTTCTGTTTTTTTTTTTGTTTTTTTTTTTTTTTTTTTTTGTTCTTTTAACGGTAATAATATCTATTAAATTTCTCTCAAAAGAAAATAAGTTACTGTTCGCACACACACACTTGGCTGCGCTCACTGTTAAAAGACACCAGGTTATGCAAAGAATTGTCGCGTTACTTTTAATGTTAAGCAACAGCTCTCTTGTGACGGCACACTGTTAAAAAAAAAACAGGGGTCTTTGCATAACCTACTAATCACTCAATCGTGAGTAAGTTATAATTTAGAATATTTATTGCAATTTCCTCGCTGAAAGCCGACGGCGACGGATAATGAGGTTATAAATGCCACGTCGAGAACTGCTTCCTATAATCTTTATGGTACGGTATTTATTCTATTTATTTACCCATAGCTACATCAAAGGAACAAATGATAATTAAATTCGCACTAATCTGCCCGTAATTTATTTTATCACATGCCCATCTTCGACTTTGACGTCGTCATCAGCATTATCGTGAAGAGGGGATCTGCACGAAGCAGAACGCACGACGCACCACGCACACGAAATTCCAAATCAAATTTTCATTTACTTCCCAAATAGACTCTCGGAAAACAGGTTACCCCACCAGCTCCGCACCACCGCCTGCACCACTGCCCCAGCCAAAATGCCTGACAAGCCGGCGGGTTCATTGGTTGGTCGCCCAACATCATTAAAGCTCGAAAATATTCCTCCCCCACGCGTGTTGTTGTCTATGCTGTACTGCCCTTCCGTCACGGGGGATGCGTGCCAAGCGTGACTGTGTGCGTGTGTGTGTGTCGATGTGTGTACAAGTATTTGTGTTTTGTGCATGTGTATGGATGGCAAATCGAATAAAATTTAGCTGACTCAATAAAAATCAAAAAGCGTTAATGCTAACGATATGACTTTAACCTGAAACCGAGTAAATTGTTGCTTGTGTCAAAGCCAAAAAAGGGGGTCGCACGTCCTCATCGTCTCTAACATCTCCGTCGTCCCTGGCGAGGTCGACAACGGCATGAGTTTAGCCGGAAAGGCAGCAGGATATGGCAACTGGAAGCAATATTGCACCGTAATCTGACAGCGACAATTTTCGGACTCCTTTCTTTGGGCACGGGCTTAAAGGCGTGCCACAGCAGCGAATCGCTTAAATAAATGATGATAAATAAGAAAGCGCGTAAAAGGCGAGGATGAAGGAAAACAGCTAATGAAGAGAACCAAATGAAATCGCTGGAATGGCAGTGGGAGGGCTCTGGATTGCCTTCGACTTGAGGCTGCATCTCCGCGGCCGCTATTGATCGATGAATCGACTGGCTCAACTGTAGCCATGGGAAAGACTTGCAGTATTTATTTATATTACAATCACTAAAGAATTGGTTTGATTCAAATGAATGATTTAGTTTTGAGCTGTTTCCCGAAATGTATATAAGATAAATTCATATATGATAATTCATATAATATATATATATATATATATATATATATTGTTAGTTTATTATACGAATGCTGTATTAATAATAGACTCCAATTTCGATACCGATAAGAAGCGACAAAAACAAGTCCGAGACAGCTATTGTATAAGCGCAAATCGATCAACATTTTTGTATAGCTTATTTTGGATAAGATGTAGAAATGATTACAGAATAATCGATATCTAAGGAACCGTATTAGTTGATTAAATATTCCACATTCTACACTTAGATCTAATATCTACCATCTTACTAATTCCAATGCATTCACATATGTCGGGACGGCGCGAACGCCATTCCCGGCTACCAAAAATTACACGCACGAGTTATTCACATTAGGAATAATCGCAGAGGTCAACTCAGCCGAAAGTGCAATGACCAAGCCTCACTCCGGAGGAACCGCCTTCGTGATCACGGTTAACCTCTACGCCAGGTAAGTATGCTTAACTCAGCTCTGGACTGGGGTTTCCATGTTAAAATTTGTAAAACTGTTTGAGAATTATATTAGAGTTCGCACTTAAACTCCCTTAAATATGCTATACATTGAACTCTGTGAGTTCTAAGCAAAAGTGAACTCAGGTAGGCGAATGTAAAGATACACAGGATATTTTGGGTATTTACAAAAATACATTTATTATGAGTGCGGGATTAGTGACGAACCTTCGTGGAAAATATTTTTGTGGAATTGGTATCGAACCTTTGAGAAATATATTTTTGGAATTATCCTAACTATATTTTTATATTTCGCAGGTTCCATCTACTAATAATAATCTAACACGTTTGACTTATATTAAATTCAAAATACACCTTTGTTATGAAGTTGCTTTTCATATGTAGTTTTCTTTTCCGGCTAGCCTAGTTTTATTTCTGATCCGATTACTAATTTCGTATATCTCTTACCATGGGAGAATTCCACTTCACAGTGTAACAAAATTTTATCTTTGGTCTCAAACATATCATTTGTGTCTTTCCGGATTCGAGCTTGAATTGTTTCTTGGTAAGCCAACACTCGTGGGAGATTTGTAAGCTACACGCCAATCGGCCATTCCCCCCCAGTGTTTGAGAAAGGGGCGGGACTGCTCAGTGGAAAGTCAGCGTAGCTCGCATTTGTATTTATTTCAATTTTATGACTTCATGTTGCCTAAAAACCAAACCACAAACGAAATGAAACTCAAATATGTACACAAAGTTTCCCAGCGGTCGACGGGGAGTCCGCTCTAGGTCTGAGAGTCAGGAGTTGGGAGTTGGGAGTTGGGAGTTGGCAGTTGGAAGCTGAAACTTGTGTAGCAGAAAGCTGTACAATTCCTAAATCCAGAGAACAGATTAGAAATTTTGCGCGGCAATATCACACAAAGTGGAAAAGAGAGGGAGAGAGGGAGAGAGAGAGAGAGCGGGAAATGCTTGGGGTTTGGGCACAGCTGAGCCGGGCTCTGGTGAGATGAGGGCAGGGGCGTGGCGCATTAACACCCACACAAAAGTTGCGCAGACATCGCTGTCTCGGTTCTGCACGCAGCCTGTTTCGGTGGTGGTTTCGTATGCAACCACAGGCACCGGCATGTAGCCTTCACGGCTACCAGAAGCAACACTCGCAACAAGAACAACATCAACAACAACAACAAGAACAACCCGAAAAACCGTCAGGG
The DNA here is from genome assembly GCA_035045145.1 of Drosophila meridionalis. NCBI lineage: Eukaryota > Metazoa > Arthropoda > Insecta > Diptera > Drosophilidae > Drosophila > Drosophila meridionalis. The sequence continues at coordinate 4,784,211 of JAWNPG010000020.1, read as the reverse complement.
ATTGCTTCTTGCCTGGCAGCGCACGCTTCAGCTAATTTAATCTCTGCAAATTGCTCGACAATCTGCGCGGCATTAGAACTACACACGTGAAAAGTGATACATGCCCAGACCCACAGCATCCACCCAGACCGTCCCAGGCCCCAAGTATCCTCACTGGCCCACGCTGAGTGAGTGGCTGGTGCGAATTAGATTACATTGGATGCTTAGTTTTATGGCCATCATTTGTGGAACGCCGTTGACTGCAAATACCCGATAAGCCTGTCAGCGCACTCTCAATGCCAGCATCAAAGCCCGACCTTATCAAAAATATAACAATTTTGTATATGCCATTCATGGAACCCAACAACGGGCTATTTAAATCAATTGGCAACGCAGACTATTGAGTCGGAGCTGCCCAGAAATAGCCAAGGCAACCTGTTTTAACTGATACAATTAATCCCAAACAGCTAGCACAATAAGTCCAATTTCAATTGTCCGCCTACAACAATAGAATCACCTTTGCCATCTAATTAGTGCTCAATATGTTGTAGATACATATTGTAATTAACTAATAATTTCAAAGACTAGCGCAACCGCAGCCGGAGGTAATGGTTGCTACAGGTTACAGCAATTTCATGAATGGAAATATAGTTTAATATGTTCATTGATGTGGTGCTCAAAGGCAGAGTTTCTTGAGTGATTCGGCAATTCAAGCAGCCAATACAAAGGGTTATTCAATACGATTTTATCACAGCCGATATTATTTGGATTATTATTGTGAATATGTTGACGCTGTTGCAGCTAGAATATTGCATATTCATCTAAATATTATTGGCATTGTTTCTATACGTGTGTCAGAAATATTATCTCAGCCTAAAGATATGCAGTTTATTTTGGAATTTAATTAAAGTGGGAATCGAAGTTACTTTAAGCAGCTTATACATCTTCAGTATTAATCTAACTTTTGAATATATTTTTTAATCAAGAGGAATAGAATATATAAAATGTTAATGTTTAGCGGAAATAATATATAATATAATATATATATATATATATATATATATATATATATATATATATATATATATATATATATATATATATATATATATATATATATATATATATATATATATATATAAAATATATCATATATAAAACAATAAATATTATATGTATTATACATATTATATGTTCATATATTATTGGGGGTTTGTTTTTACTCATCCGCTAAACCCTGTAAATTTTATGATTCGTATATGTTTTCTTATAAATTAAACTGCATTATCTACTCCAGCTTGGGAGTTGTTATAGATGTGTAAGCCGTTTGTTGAGCTGCCAGCCCTGAGTGCATTCACTTGACTAGGTGAACAACTCGAGCAATCTCAATATAATTTTAAAATTTGAAAGTCTAAGGCAGTTAGGCAGACACTCAACATTTATCGATCTATAGACACTTGAAACTATTTCAGCTAAGCTCATGACAAGCCGGTATTCCATATTGTCATTGTAGACACTGAGCACGCCTTCTGCTTTATATATGTATGTATATATATGCACTTATATATACATGTATACATCTCAAGTGTTTTGTGAGCTTGGCTACGTAATGCTTCATACGCACTTTCATTTTTTGCGAATTTTTGCAGCATGTTAATTAGCCGCCAAGATGAACAACTGCATGCCAATGCAAGCCACGGCAACTGCGGACTGCGACTGCGCTTTTCATATATATACTTTTTTAAATAGTTTCGAGCTTGTGTTTATATGTATATATATATATATATATATATATATATATATATATAATTTTTCGCCCTCTCTCTCTCTCTCTCTCGCTCTTTTTTTCTCTCTCTTTTTAAAAAGACTTGTATTACGTAAGCGGCATATGGGCTGACTGACCCAGCTGCCGAGTCACTTCTGTTTGTGCGCCGCTCGCCAGCCGCAACCAGCTCTTGCTGTCTTACTTTTGGGCCAAGTTTTCAGTATGTGTATGTGTGTGTGTGTGCTTGTGGGAATTGTGTGCCAAGTATGAGTAGACAATCGTCAACCAGTTTTCCATATCACTCCATTGGCTTACTGGCAGTACTCGCACTTTGTTGTCTCTGAAAAGGAAACGCCTGCCAGCCAGCAGCTTATTCGCATCGATATGAATGATTTAGTTTGTTGCGGTTCATTGGCCTCTCTAATGTCTTATCGCAGTGATTAGCATAATGCGAACGTGAATGCGAATGCGAATGCTAAGAATTATTTTTAACCATTAATAATACAGCTAAAATATATTGGGCCAAACCATCGAAAACGTTTGGCAAATCGAATTCCAGACTGATTAAATGAGGCTCATTTAACGATTAAACATGTAGAAGATCTTAAGAGCTTAAAGAAATCACACAAAACCAATTAATAAAATTAATTTTAATACGATAAATCCAAATTAAGGGAACAGATTGTCTATTTTAGTGTACAATTGTTATCACATTTGTTACGAAAGATAAAACCTATGCAATGACTTTTTACATCTGGCATCTGACATCTTACATCATACATCCAATTGTCGCTACGGGTTTACATAGCTCGAAATACCCATGCATAGTGATATATCTTTCAGGTCTAAGGAATTACAGCCGTATTTCAACTCTTTTGTAGCTCTTTTATGCATGCGACAAACCTCAAAACTAACCTCAGCATTGATGAAATTGACAGTATGAAAAGGCATAATGAACAAGCCAAGACCTCGACAAGACGAACTAATATAGTGGCATTACTGAGAAGACAAAATATTGTGAAAGTGGATCTCTCGAAATAAAATCCTTAAGTGACAAGCATTATATACATAAAGTTCCAGAGGCAGACTAAGGTTACAACACATACATCATTCAGATCATAAAAAAAAAGTTAAATTAGTAAATTAATTCATGTATGCACACATAGTTAATCGTTTTGGCAATTTTCTAATCGAATCGGAGTCAGCTTTTCATATTTACATTGATAGAGTTGAAATACCCCACACAAAAGGGCATCGAAGCGACCAATAGCGTGACCAGGCCAACGATGTCAACGGTTCAATGAACCAAAATTGCCTTCACCTGAGTCTCCGTTGGCTGTTGGCTAATTATGATAATTTACTAGCCAAAGCCCATGTATTACCTGTGTTCCGAAACAATGCCTATTCTTTGAGTTCCACATTAGCATTAACAATCTTTACTCATAAATGCTAAATGCACGTTAAAATGGAAATCTTGTCACAAAGAGACAATGTGATAATTTATCATATATATAGATATATATATATATATATATATATATATATATATATAGCTCGTAAGCTCAGCGAGCATGCAATATGTTTTGATTTTGTGAGATGAAATCCGTTCGTTAAACCAAACTATAAATAATTTAAACTGACTTTTACTTAATTATTTTTTTTTTATTTACATCCATTCATTAAGTTAGCTCAAGCCTAGTAACGTTTTTTAATTGGCTTTGTGATCTGTGCAGTGAGAGGAAAAAAGTAAAAGCGTTTGAATCGGGCGCTAATAACTAAATAATACTTGTTTTTGGTTCGAAACATCTTATCAGGCTTCAATAAAGAGAAGAAGTAACGTTGCCCAAAGCAAATATAATCTTTTGAGTTATTGAACGAGTATTACAGAGCCTACTTTTACTATTTTGAGTTAATAGTCTTTCAGTTCAATATGATTTACAATGATTCACATTGATTTCACACATCTAAAATTATATACTAAATACTACCTAATTATTATTATTTAGTTAAGCTAGTTCAGATATTCGTTGAGCATTTCGCGTGATATTATTTGGAAAACGATTCTTTTGTATATTTATAAAAGTGTTCTCAGGCCTTAGTTATTTAGAGATACTCAAAAATTAATGAATATTTGTGGATTTCAATTGAGTTGCGCTTTAATAATAATACACTGGTCAACAAAACTTAGTTATAAAACAATTTGTATTTTTTTTTTTAGGTATTTGATTTGCGAAATTCGAGTTTTATTAGACTATTTTAAAGATTTTAGGATTCCTTTGGGATACTTTAATACCCATAGCTATTTTTCTTTTTTTTTCTAAAAACCTCTAATAGGGTTTCTGAAACTAATTATATTTTGAAGATCCCCAAACCCTTATAGCTACTCTCTTTTCAGCAAGTCTTTTTTGAATTTTAGAGAAATTTCAGAGCCTAATAAAGATTTTTAATAGGTTTTTTGAACGGAAGACATAGTAAGAAATCCTATTATAGTTGAGTATTACAGTACTCGAAAGTACTCTAAAAACGCATTAGTTTTCCTTCAAGCTTAGATAACTCACAAACCTGACTTGATTTAGTTACTCCATTTACAAGATTAAGTACACTGCGAGAAAAGAATAATTACAAAACTGAAATTCTCAATTAAAAAATATTATGCTATCTTTACGAAGTGAAAGGACTGTTCTCTATAACTTGAAACTATCTGACTCTTCTGTTTTGTTGACCTGTGTAATAGCTATAAACACACAAACATACACCATAAAAGAAGCTGTTAAAAATACTTTATAATAGTTAGCTATGGAAATGACGCATCATTATTTTTATAAAGCGCGAACAGAGTTGAAATTGTTGAGAATTTGGGTGTTCATAATTTTGTGGAGCTAACACTCGACAGATGCTTCAATTGCACTTGGGCAATTTTGAAGAGCTGCAGACCCTGAGCCGATGAATAATTGTTTTATGTTGTCAATGTCTAAATTATGTTCAACAATTGAATGTGGAGACTCCTCAGATATTGTCTAGGCTCTCATCGAATCTGCCAGCTCAAAATATTAAATGTTTCTCAACTAAGCGATTAAAATCCCCTTCCCTTCTTCATAATCCCTGACTACGTGTACTTAAAACTTACATTCAGTTATTAAAACACCCCATATGAATAGAACGTGTTACTCACCTTGACAGACCTGGCAATTAAGCAGCAGTGCAACGGCTACAACAACAACAAATGAAGAGAGCTGAGACCAGATGCTGTTTAATCCTTGAGTTGCCGTTGCGTGTGTTGTTATCCTGGCTCTAGTCATGGCTGCAATTGTTGTTGCTGTTGCGGCTGCTGCTGCTGCTGCTGCTATTGTTTCTGTTTGTTCCTGACGACGCGTTTTTATCCACACTGAAGGCGTTTCCATGCCGAAGCTTTGTTTTTTTTTATTTGATAATATTTCCTTATTTTCCAATGCGGGCAAAAATTTAAAAATAAATATTCCGACGAACTTGGGAGCTGCTGCTGCTGCTGTTGTTGTTGTTGTTGTTGTTGGACATGCGCTTGCGTGGGCGTAGTTTTAGATAGAAATATTTTTGGCAGGTGTTATTGGGCTCAGATTTCAGGTGGGCTTTGCTTTAATTTAAATCAAATTCCGTTTCTGCGCTCTCTCTTGCTCTCTCTCTCTCTCTCTCTCTCTCTCTCCTTCTCCCTCTCTCTCTCTCTCTCTCTAGCCCTCTCTCTCTCCTCTCTCTCTCCCTCTCTCTCTCTGTCTTGGTGGGTGTTGAGATATATTCGAGTTGGCGGCAAATAATTTGATTTATTTTCCTGTGCAATTCAAGGTCTTAAATAGTCTTCAAATTGATTAAATTTATTTGATTTTATGCTTGGCTACAATTGTAAGTTTGTTTTACAAAATGTTGCAGATTTTTATTGTCATTCGTTTATTAGTTATTTATTTAGTTAATTTTACTAACTACATTGTATTAATTGATATTGATTAAGTTTTGCGGTCGCTTATTAAATTTCTTATAGAAATTTGTCTAAATTATTGCACAGATTTCACTTTGTTTATGTTTTTCTTTTGATTATTAAACTAACTTTTCAATTATATATGATTTATTTTTTATATTCCTTTAGTGATGTTTATTTAAAGCATATGTATAAAAAAAAAGAAAATGTTTTTAATTGGGCTATGCCCATTGCAACGGAACGTTTAAAACGTGCGATTTTTTATTTTGTTTCGTACATTTCACAGTTTCTAAATTGTTAAATTTGCAATCGAATAAACGAAAGTATTTATTTTTTAATTTTAAACAAAATGGCTGTTGTTTTAGTGGTTATTCGGTTGTAATTGCTTTAAAACTTCAAATTTGTGTGCGTGGGAAAGAATGAAACGGAAAAAAGCGTTTTGAACGCCGCGGCTCGCAAAACGCGCGTCAGGAACAAGCTTCGGCCTCAGACTGAGTGCCGCGTAAATTCCAATAGGCGAAACTGCTTTGTTGTAGCTTTTGGTATTTTTTATGGATTTTTATGTGCTTAGTAATTTTCTACACTCGGAGAAAACGGGCCAGATTCATTAGACTGCAAATCTGCTGACTGTTTAATTAAGTACTTCAATAGTTTTTAAATGTTATATTCATTGATGGCAGCCTATAATAAGAAAAACAAATATTTACACACAATTTATTAAATTCACAACATTTGGCTTGTTGGTCACACTGGAAATGAGTAGTTGGCTAATATCAAACATAGATGGCGCTTCCAAATGTCGTTAGGTTCAAAAGTTAACAATTAACATTTTCTACAATTTTTGCAACTCAACAGTTCCATTAAAAAAAAAAATAGCTTTGTATGTAAAATAAATAAACCACACAGTGTGGTAGTGTGTGTGGAATCTTGTTTGTGGTTTGATGTTTGCCTCCCTTGTGGTTACTTTCATAACTTTACATATTTGCGTTTGCGGTTTGCAGCCTTTGTAATGACATTGGTAGTAGGTTTATTTGTAAATAGTTATAAGAAGTAGAGTTTCTGATAGCGCAATGTGATTCAACTGATAAAAAACCTTCAGCAGGAGCAGCCAGAAATGCGGCACAGCCTTGTGACAGCACGGACCGGAGATATAAGATATGTACATACATATATATATATATACATAATGGAAGCCGGGCTGGACCACAGCAATGGCGCCTCTGTCGGCACATCCGGCGAAATACCGAAATGGAAAAAAAAACATTTTTACTATGACCCCAAAGAATTGGGCGCGTAAATCCTGTGAGCTTTCCAGCTCTCAGCTCCACCAAGGCCATACAGGGTGCCACTACATAGTGGAAGCGGCAAAATTGAGCATGCGCTCAAAACAGTATATGTAACAAATACGCATATATATACATAAAAATACATGTATATGTATGTAGGTGACTGTATATACCGGCATTTAATATACATATATCCACATAAACAAAAGTGCAATCATTCGTTTAACGTCACTGCTTTAAGCTGACTGATAAATAATAACTAACATGCAGATGCAAGTGAAAAGGCTGAAATTATTATTATTTATTTATTTTTTAACTCAATAACTGCGAAACAAAATTAAATAAAACAGTTTTTTATTAAACCAAAATAACATGCGAGCTAAATGATACGTGAGAGTGCTATAACAATTAGCTTCTTGCCAACCCTGGCCAGCACTGGCGCAGTCAGTCTATTCACAATTTTAAAAAAAACTTAGTGTAACCGTTCGCTCGTTACAAGTATCGATGCTATAGAATAAATCCATCCATAAATCTTTGCTCAAATTAGCTAACTATGTATTTATACTTAAAATGTAAATATAGATGTAAATTATTATTCATATTTATGTTTATATAATATATCATTTAAATTATTGAAACATTTATTGTTATCAAGAATCGATAACACCATGTCTCTGTTATGACTTGACATTAAAATTATATATAAATTATTGATTCCAAAGTCAACTTTGTGAAACATTTCATATTAAAAAAAAAGGAAATAAAATTGACAAGCATCTGCTGTTTACATTACACTAATTTTTAGTTATTACTATTGTTACATATATGTATACTAAAAAATAATATTATTCTAAGTCTGATTAACAGTGAACTTTCTTTTAAAAACAGTTCGGTGCCTGTTAGCTTTTCGATGCCAAAAACATATGTGATACGAATGCCAATCGACTTAATCGATAACATTCTGTTAGTGAATTTGCCAAGAGCGGACGTGTTTCTGTAGCGTTTTTAAAATTTACAAAATTATTTGTATTAGGAAGAAATACAGATTATAGTAAACTGTAAACAAAAGAAAAAAAAACAATGAACTAATGTAAAGACACACCGCGAGTACCTAATCGGCGTTTTTCCCACGTGGAACCCAACTTTTTCATTTTCGTTCATTTTATGATGTGTGCCTGTATGTAGCAGCTTTGGGCGGCGAGTAAGTACCACCAACCAACCAACCAGCCAGCTAACCGACCGACCGACAGCCGAGAAGCAAACGCATCACAGGCAAAAAACAACCAACGCCTCGACGAAAGTTTCTTTGTGTGTGTGTGTGTGCCTGGCTATGTACATGACTTGTCTATGTACATGATTTGTGGATATGTGTGCGTGTGTGTCTGTGTGACAGAAAAAACAAATTCAATCGAAAACAATATAGCAAGCTTTGCCTCACAGTTCCATGAATTGACCAAATTGTACATGCAAAATTAAAACAAACGTTTATCTTTTTCTTTTAATTATAGAGAAAATTACCGTGAAATTTTAGCAGTACTTATTTCTATATTTTGAACGTATATATGTGCGTGCTCGTTTTTCGTCCACTTAAATGTCGATGTGCGTTAACATTTGCATTTCGTTAATTATACATGCAAATAGTTTATAATTCAACAAAAAATCTAACGCGGCTACGTAAAAAGAAAAAAAAAAGAACGCATCAATTTTCCAAAACAATAAGTCCTGAGTCTGCACTTCGACAGCTCGCAAAATTATAAACAAAGCGAAACAAATTCGAGAAAGAGTTGAATTATCATTTAAGCCTGCGTACTACGACAAATTGCAGCCACAGACCTCAAATAAATAATTGAGAAGGCATTGTGGAACGCTACTCTAAACAAGAAATAAACGCACGTCGCTTTGGTTTGCGCCCTTGAGGGGCTCTGCAACGGCAACGACAACGGCAACGGCAACGGCAATAGCAACAACAACGAGAACAACAACAACAACAACAAGAACGTGCCTGTAGAAAGCAGCAGCAACAACAGAAAAAGGAGCAAAAGCAACTGCGGTAGGCGGCAACAAAGACGTGAACGGTGGTGCGAAACAGTAGCGATAAACATAGCGCAGGAAGCGGTAAGTAAATACAGCTTTCTATTAAACGAATTTAGAAACTAGTGTAATGTATGCTGGTCTCAATCATAACTTATTGTAATGTGCTAGAAAATCCTATCGCTAATCAGAACCAAACTCCAATCAGACACCCACACACTGAGGCCGCAACTGGTTCTTGTTTACAAACAAAGGCAAGTGCGAAACTTCGACCAAACGGGTTTCCATTTCGGTTTTTCTTTGCTGGCAGACACGCAGTGAAAATATTATAGTAACAGCGACAGAAACAGGTTCTCTAGTGAAGAAATATTTGTGAGATGCCTGCGAAAGCCAGTTCAGTGGCCATTTGTGCCAGTTATTGCCCACATCCTCTGCTGAAGATGGGGACTTGAACTTCCCACGCCAAACGGCTTTTGCTTTTGCTGGCATTTTTACAGTGGCTGCTGTTTGACAAGTCGCTGACTAAGAGCGCCACCTGTTGTTGTTCTCAGTGTGTCATCATAACGGTTAGCTCTCTTCTATATTAATGAATTTTTGTTTTGTTTTGTGTAGTGACAGTATTTTTTTCAATGGTGTGTGATATATTTTGATAAAAGCAGCCGATAAGTGAGTGCGTGTGTGTGTGTGTGTGTGTGGCTTGTCTACTTCACACGCCCATACGTGACATCATGCTAATGCATGAGCTCAATTAACTGCAAATATTAAAAGAGTAAATGCTAGCTCTCTGTTGTTTATATACTATATTTAAAAATATTTGCATTCCATGCTATTTCGGATTCCAATTCAGTTTGCAAAATTAGAATTGATTGATAGAAACGTTTCACTGCAATTGAAAACAATTGAATTGAAGGAATTCGATTAATCTTGTTGTCTCTTGGTCTTTGGTTAACCTGTGAAAGCGATAGGCAGGCACAGTGGTCACTCGCCAATTGGCGGAAGACTGCAAATTGGAAATATCTAATTTACTAATTATAAGAAATTAATTTAGTTAAAAAAGAAAACACACAATGTGATTAAAAGGAAAATGCTTTTCAAAATTGCTAGCAATGCCAATCATCACATTTCGAAGACTCCAGAGCTTTTTCATTTGATTTACATTTTGTGTTTCTTTCTTTATTTGTCGTTATTTGCCTCTTCTAGTTGTAAGTTTGTTTGTATTTTTAGTAATTTGCATGCGCTTTTTTGCTTAAATTTCGCACGATCATTCACCACATTCGATGACCTATGGCTTTTATTTTAATGCTTTTCATTATTTCCCATTTCATCTTACTAACAATAAAATTTTGTACATTTTGTTCTGCTCCACGGCGCAAACGATATTTGTGGTTGTCCCCACATGATCGTGTGCTCCTCTCTTCCTCTTTTTCTCTCTCTCTCTCTATCATTTGGCCTGCGTAACACATGCATACGCGCACACAATGAAACATACTATTGGTGTGTGTGTGGGTTACGCATGCTGCTGTTTAGATCCTACGAAGGTCCTCCTATGTTCATGCCAACGGGAGGGGGTGGGAAGGGAAACAGACCACAGTCAACACACCAGCAGAACCACAACCACCAGACCCAGCACCACCAGACGTCACACGGTCACTCACATTCGCACCACCATCATCAAAACCAGTCGCAGCAACAGGCGCCACAACAGCAGCAACAAGCGCGCATCTCCCATCTGCATCAGCAACAGGAGCAGCAACAGCAGGCGGCACACGCAGTTTTCGTACCGCAGCAGAGCGGCGTCTCGAACCTCGGTAATCTTCATCATCACCACCACCCCCTACCGCAACAGCAGGTGCTGCAGCAGCAGCAACAGCAGCACCAACAGCAACAGCAGCAGCAGCAGCATCTTCAGCAGCAGCAACAACAGCAACATCATATACAGCAACAGCCGATTATCTTCTATCCCAGTCAACAGCCGGCGCCATTGCCATATGTGAACCACGCGCAGCATTCGTCCAGCAGCAGCAGTAATGGTAGCAGCGGTGGCGCCGCTCTTCAACTGAGTGGCGCCGCCAGCAATAGTTCGCTGGGACATGCCCATGGCCATAACCATCACAGCCATGGTCATGGTCACGCGCATGCGAATGGCGTCCTTACGCCAACCAGCAGCAACACAAGCTTGGTGTGCGCCCTCAGCAATTCGACGCTGCCGCCGCACTTTACGCCATCAGCTGGTCTGATCGCGCCCCCTGGCACCAATGGAGCTGGGGCCGGCACCCCCTATATTTCAAGAGCCTACTTGTCCTTCAATCATCCCGGACAACTGATTGGCGCTCAGCCAATGGCGTTCGCCTCGAACGGAGGCTATGCAGCACCATCTCAACCAAAGCAACAGCTGCCGTCTGGACAGCAGCACGGCGTGAGCGCTGGGCCCGCCGCAAGTGCGGGCCAACAGCAGGCTATAGCTTACTATCACACGGCGTTGCCGCCGGCGCCGCTAAATGCCAACAACAGCAACAACAATGCGGGGGGCGGCGGAGGTGGCAATGGCGCTCATCGTAGTAATATGCGTGGCGGGCAGCGCTCGACGCCACCCCAGCAGCCCAGCTTTTTCGCCGCAGCCCAGCTTTTGCATGCAGTACCCTCAGCAGCGCCTCAGCCGCGTCCCACATTGGTCAACAACGCCACGGCGACAGCTGTTACGCCCATTCTGAATCCGCGCAGCACGCCCCTTAATGGAACAGCGGCTTTTCATATTCCGCCGGCTTACTGCAACAACATACCGATGGTACCGCCGCCAAACTTGACGACAGCTCCAATGTTGGCGGCCGCAGGCATTGCTGCGGCTCCGACGGCTACACCAACTGGACTGCACACGTATCCACCACATTTACAGAGCGCAAGTGCCACAGCTGTGGGTGCTGTTACGGGCGTGGCTGGGGCATTCTCGTCGACCTCGCTGACAACGGCCTCCCAGCTGGCTGGGGGCGACAAGGTGAAAGAGCGCAAGCATGCCATACCCATCATACATCCCGACACCAAGGAGAATGTGATGGACCCCAATTCATCGGTTTTCATAAAAAAAGACTCCAACTGCACACTCACATCCAGCACGGGAAGCGACAGCAGCCTTCCCCAATACCAATTATCTGGCGTATCAGATTCGGGCTCCACAACGGCCCTAGTTCCCGGCGTCATGGTGGATCATCAAATGCAAACGGAGAAAGCAGTACAACCGGTGGACACCAGTCATTCAGCTGCAGCTGCGGAGCTCCCACTGACAGATGAAGACAAAGTCAGCGTCATTGTCAAGGACATACTGGCCCACTCGGGCAATCCGGACGAACACCTCAGCTTCTGGCAGTTCAATGACGGTAAGATATAGTTTAAAATAAATTGAAGGATATAGAATGTTTGTAGGGTGCATGATGATTCCCTTGAGCATTTTAAATACTTAAAGCTCCAATTTCCATATATAGATCATTCGATTCTTGAAATTGGTAGTAAATCGCTAACTTCAAATTGAATGATCATTAGAAAGCAGAAATTCAAGATGGATCAACCAATCGAATTGTGAATATACAATACGTGCTCGTCTAGTGTAACTTAGCTTAGCAATGCTTGTCCATGTTAGTCAAAGCATGGTGTAAAATAAGCTTTGAGTAGATTACCAAATGTACAATGTCTTGTGTACTAATTTTCCAATGCTATCTATATTTGTAGTGGACAATACCTCAGAGAACGCAACGGAGCCAGCTTGCGGCAACATGAACGCCAACTTCGATGACTTGGCACCTGCATCAGCTGGCAGCTCAAACGCCCCCGTGCTGTTCAAGGAATCGGTGACGACTAAGAAACAGCGCCCTAAGTCGGCGAACAAGCAAAGTTAGTGTGTATGCCATTAAGTGTTGAGCATTTGTTTAATTGTGGAAACATTTTACAGATACAGCCACGCCCACATCTATAGCCAATGCTGTGGCCGAGGCAGCAACCAGCAGTAACAAGAGCATTAGCATTCTAACAAGTATCAAGCATTCTACAGCGCCGCCACAACAACAGGCGCATCAGCAACCGCTCTTGCAGAATCCACCGAAAGCAATGAGCCTCAGTTTGGGATCTGATGCGCCTCCAGCTAGCCCCACAAAGACGATGAAACCAAGAACAGCAGCTATCCAGTACACCCAGCAGTCACAAGCGAAAGGTGAAGTGCCGCCTTTGCCTTCGACTTCTTCATCAGCTGCTTCGACGCCCACGCACCAGCAGAAGTCGCAACAGCCACAACAGCCGAAGCAAGTTGGTAACGTCCCAGGAGCAGCTGGAGGACAGGGCACTCGAAGACCGCCAAGCCCAAGTCCTGCGCGACCAGCTGCATACAGTCCGGCGACATCTGCTACGGTTTTGCCCCCGAATATGAGCCGGAAGAGTCAGCGAAAGGCGCAGAAGCGCAAGGAGCAGGAGAAGAAAAAGCAAAAAGCGTCTGCTAACATCACGAACACTACAACGGCCAGCGGCGGAGCCGGCGGCGGCGGCGGCGGCGGCGGTAGTAACGTGTCCAACAATAATAACAATATTAATAACCGAAGTGGCGCTACAAGCAGCTCCAAGAGCAACAGCAGCAATAACAACAATGCTGCAGCTGGCGCCCCCACTATCATCACATACGTGACAACAACTAAAGCGACAGCCGCAGTCGTGTCCGCAGTGCAGGACAAAGCGGCGCCCATGATGACTGATAAGCTTAGTGCAACTAGTAATAATTCTAGCTTAAGTTCTAGCGTAAGAGAAAAGAAACCCAAAGATCAGCAGCATTCGAGCAACAACAACTACGATGCGGCTGCCTGTGAGAACAGACGTAAGTTAACAAAGTCAAATTATTGCACACTAAACTTGAGCTAATTCCCCATACATTGTTATTTCAGTAGACTACAAGGATGATCAGAGCCAACAGCTAGACAAGCACATGGCCAACGAGGACATTGTGGCCAAGTTTCTTCAAAAGAGTTACGACGATGCACCCAGTCCAGCAGATACGCAGTTGGAGTTTCTTAACAGCAGCAGTTCCATGTGTGACGATACGGACATGATGAGTGGCCCTGTTCCTGCCGATAAGTTAACTGAGAGTAGTGCTGACGGTAATAATGCCGACAAGTGCGCGGACAGCAACGTGGGCGAATTAAAGTTTGGCGACTTTAATGAGGAAGCGCCCGCCGATAATTCCAGTTTCATATGCAGCTCGACCTGGTCCAGTTCACAGCCAATCGATGCAACTAGCTCGCAAAGTACAATGTCTGAAGACAATGTGGATTGTGCGCCCAAGAGCAGTATCCCAAAGATTGAACCGCCCACTAAAAAGAGCTCGCCCATGCATCAGACGGGCAAAGTATCTGGCTCAATTCAGAAGGCAACATCTGGTAAAATATCTGTGGCATCTTCAAAGGGCGAGAGTGTCAGTAAATTCATAAGATACAACATTGATGAGCTGCGCGAACTGTCGAAGCTCAGTGATTCGCGGAAACCCCCGCTGGTGCCCTGTCAGAAGGGCGATTGTATTGCACAGTTGTTTGTTTCACGCCAAGCGCAGCAGCAACAGCAGCAGCACCACCACGGACACGCTCCGCATGGACAGCAGTATCAGCACCCGCACGAATCGATGGAGTATGGGACAGGTAAACGCGGACGTGGCCATGGCCATGGGCCGAATAAGAAACATCATGAGGGCCATCAGCCAATGGGCGGTAACTCGAGCGGTAATAGTTCTGGAGCTGGCGGAATGGGTAACTCGAATCAGCGGCATATGGATATAATACGTGTGCAGCTATCTCTAAAGGAGGAGATCAAGTTGTCAGAGTGCGAGAATGCCTGGCAGCCGGAAACGCTGCGTCGTATGTCTATGTTCGGCACAACGGAGGTAGACCAAGATGATGATATGGATGTGGTACTAAAGAAAGTTCGAGGCATACTCAACAAGTTGACCCCTGATAACTTTGAGGTGTTGCTCAAAGCAATGTCCAGCATCAATATGGATACCCAACGCAAGATGACAAATGTGGGTGACGCATTCTCACTTGCAATATTCTTTAAATAACTGAGATATTTCTTTCTTTACAGGTTATGCTGCTTATATTTGAGAAGACCATCAGTGAGCCCAATTTCGCGCCCACATACGCACGCTTCTGCAAGGTGCTGTTCCATGAGATAAAGGCAGAGAACAAATCTCTGTTTACCAGTTCGTTAATCACACGCATTCAGCACGAGTTCGAGTCGAACGTGAATGACGCAAATGCCAAAGCCAAGAAGCTGCAGCCCACCCAAGATCGCATCAATGCGTGCCAAGATACGGCCAAGAAGACGGAACTGCGGGCTGAAATGGAGGACCTTGAATATCAGTTCAGGCGTCGTGCCTGGGGTACTGTGCGCTTCATAGGCGAACTTTTCAAGCTGCAATCTCTGACCAGCGATCGCGTGCTGCACTGCGTCGAATCGCTGCTGGAACATGGCTGTGAGGAGAAGCTGGAGTACATGTGTAAGTTGTTGACAACAGTTGGCCACCTGCTCGAAGCAGGTCCGCCCGAGCAATACCAGAGCGGTGCACGCATCGAAAAGATCTTTCGCCGAATTCAGGACATTGTGCAGCGCTCGCGCGGCGGCAACAGTGGCAGCCGGCAGCATCAGTTTAATATTAAAATCAGCAGCCGTGTGCGATTCATGATGCAGGACGTACTTGATTTACGCTCCCGCAGCTGGGATCAACCGGTGACAACTCACGCGACCTCGGGCAGTCGACAGCGTCACAAACAGCACGACGAACCGAAGACACAGCAGCAACAGCACAGCGCTCGAGGCAGTCATTTGCCACAGCAACAGCAACAACAATCAAACTACCAGTATCAACAGCAGAAGCAACACCATCATCACCATGGCTACAATGACAGCGGCAATTACTTTATGCAAAAGCTGCCCAAGGCCCAACAGCATGAGAACCAATCTCTTAGCATAGATCCCAATAAGCTGCGCTTCAGCAACAGCAACAACGATGACGCGGTGACCGCCAAGCTGGGCAATTCCTCACATTATCAATGGCGAAACGCTAGCAATCGTCCGGTTAGTGGTGCGCCAGCGCCACAGCCCAGTTTACTAAAGCGCTTGCCGTCAACGAGCTCCTTCACCTATCCGCCTTATCAACAGCAAACGGCGGCACAGGTGGGCGTGCCTGCGGCAGCTAACAGAAATCAGAATGCAGAGACGGCCACATCGAAGATAGAATTTGATAGAAAACAGTGTCAGGAGCTGATCACAAAGCTCGTCGAAGAGGTGCTCAGCACCCGCGAGTGGCAACCAGAAGTGCTATTTATTTGGCGTAATTCAAACGCCAAGCAGCAGGCGGCAGCGGCCATCATTCACTATATCCTGATGGATTATGTTCATCGTGCGGAGGTCAAGCGACAGCAGCGTTTGGCATGCGCCAATGCTGTTTCATACCTAATGCAGCAGGAGGCTTTTGGCAAAGCCGCCTTTTCCATGGCGTACAACCGTTTCGGCGAGGAGTTTCCCGATCTGCTGGTGGACGTACCTAACGGCTGGACCTATGTATTTGAGTTCCTTGGACCCATTATGCATGAGGGCGTCCTCCAGCTGAAGGATATTTGGCAGCAGCGCTGGCTGGAGGATCCGCAGTTAACCGAACGTTTTGTACGCGCCTTTGTCAGCTACTTTGTGCAAGAATTTGGCGCCGGCTACACACACAAGCTATGGCATATAGATAACAAGCTGGATCGAGGCCAGCTGTTCTGGAGCGATGCTCGCATGTATCGTGACTTTTTGCAGTCGAATAGCTTTCAATTTCTGGAGCCCAATAGCACAGCAACAGTTGGTATACAGCGGCAAAAGGTTAACCGCACCCAGGCGGAGCATGTGGAACGGATTAGCTATCTACTGCGGCTGTCTAGCGACACCGCCATTGACTATATAAATACCAACGTGCATATAAATGCGAATTTTGTGCGCCATCTTACCAAATTCCTTTGCTGCGATTACGCACTAAGCCATGCATCAACCAAAAACAATAACAACTATAACACCAGCAAGAATAAGCAGCAATTGCAACTGAATGTGGACAGCTTCAGGAAGGATTGCACTCCACTATTGCGCCTCTGCATTGATGCGCAGGAGACGCACGAGATCGCGTGCATTGAGGAAACGGTGGATGCACTGCAGGAACACTTTAGTCTCGAGCTGGACGATGAGTTGGCTGCGGGTGAGGCAATCTGTAGCGCTTGGAGTGTGCTCTACGATTGTGAAGTAATATCCCGAGACACGTTCGAGAAGTGGTTCAAGCAGGAATTTGAGCATTACCCTCGGGAACTGATGGACAAATTGCGTGCTTTCATTGAAGAAATGTAATAGCCCCACAACCAATGCAGGAACAACAACTACAACAAAAACAACAACAACATCGAAGCAAATGGCAGGCAAAAAATAAACAAAACCCATATTGATATGTATATGACAATTGAAACAGCGCCTTTGGGCCTTTCAATCATACACCATGCGCGGTCGTATATACATACACATCTATAATTCAAAACACATACAAGCAGAAACAGAAAACACTTAAAAATTGCAATTAAAACAAACAAACTAATGATAAACTTAAAATATAAACGATTGCAATAAACAAAAAGCATAAATAAACAAAAACGCAAATGGAATCTCGGCGACAAAAAGTATTCTCAAAAATGAAATATATAGATATATATATACTTATAAGACAGGGTACATACATAAATATGTACATATATGTATACTCACATGTATCTATATATGTATATATAAAATCTTTGATTTTTTATTTATTTGAAATGAACACTGGACAGTATTTAATTAACCCATATTTCCTTCAAGCAAAAATCAAAAGTCCTTCAGCGGATCTGTCTGATTAGCGAACTATTCTTTTGTTTAAACTAAACAAATGGCAATTTTTTACCTTTCAGTACAAAAATTTATGAATTTGCATTGTTTCCTTAAGTTTATGTTTACTTATTAAACAACTATTTATTACGAAATTTGATTTACGTGATTTTTTTCATGCAAAAGGCTCAAATCCGAAAGCAGACCACGTTTTTTTTTCTCCTGAAGAAGCAAAAAATAATAATAATAATAAGCATAAAAAAAAAATATATATATATATATATATATAAGAATAAGAAATTTCGAGGCTTAGACTCAAAATAAATACATGTATACAAAATTATATAATTACTTAATATGTATGTTATATATTTAACAATATAAGTTTAGATAAAAATAAAAAAGACATGTAAAGTATGTATGTATTTAGTATGCATGACAAAAACAAAAATTATCCAAAGATAAAATTTAAAATTAGTTGTAAAAAGAAAGAAAAAAAAATACATAAAATATAATTTAAAAAGAAAAAAAGAGAAAAAAAATAGAAATTCAAACCAAATTGAAAACTATATTTATATATTCACAGCATAAAAAAAGAGAAGAAAAAAAAATTAAAAGCAAAAACCAAGAGCTCTAAGCCGCCTTGAATTAGTTATTTTTATAAGTATAAAAAAAAGAAAGAAGAAAAAATTAATTTAAAAAATTAATACTTCAATAGCAAAAGATTTTCACAGCTCAATTTTTTTTTTTTTATGTTTATATTTTAATTTTTGATTTAAACACTGAAAGTGGTAATGAATGAAAAGAAAAATGGCTTGCGGCTAATGCAAAATGCAAGTGAAATCAAATAAAATAAATCAATACAAAAGTAAACAAAAAAATAAAATTATTTAGCATGAAATACAAAAAAGAACGTAAACAAATTGAAAGAAACAAAAATATTAGTTAAGGAATTGTCGAAACGCTTCTGCACCGAAAAGCGAATAGTTTAAAGCAAAGCTAAGTAAATTTGAGAACTTCTAGCATTCGTAGCATATTTGCAAGCATTTCAAATGTGTAGCCAAATTCTGGGATAAATTGAGAAAACAAAACTGTGAGCATTTTAGCAAGGAAGCAAAAACAAAATGAAAGATAACAATTTCAATCTAAAACTAAATAAAAACGTTAACGAAATAATAGAAACAAATTTAAAATAATAAAAACCTTAAGCAAGGAGCCGCGAAGGGAACCTCTATAAACTGGTATCAATTATAAACAAAACATAAAAATAAATGAAAACAAAAAGAAAAAGAAAAAATAACTTTGCAAGTCGTTTCAATGTGGGGCCACCCAAGAGGACAACCACAACCACAATCTCATCTCACCCACATTTACATAGCGCACACACACACACACACAGTCAAAGATTCATGGTGTTGGCAGCATTTAAGTTCCATATCGCATCTAACATAAGAGATTTAGCGTAAGGCTTAGCTAAGGCACGAGCGTAAGCAAATTTAAGACATAGTCAAGAGAAACAGTTCCGATTTCTAATCTCTTTACGATCTCTCAGATACTTGGTACTAGGTCATCATGGAACGACGTGGACGCATCCCAGTGGCCAAGTTTCGGACGCAGGAGGCCAAGACGCGCAGTCGGAGTCGTGTGAAGGAACCCGATTACAATGAACAGGATCCGGAGCATGACATGTTTACGTTGCTGGAGGATAACATTGCTCTTAAGGAAGAGAACAAGGCGCTTAAGCTTGAAATTGAATCGCGTAAATGATCCAGTCCCACTTATCCAAAACATTTCTTAATAAACTCAACTAATTCTATATCTGCAGACAAAACCACGCAGGAGGAGCAGCAAGCGCAACACGAAAAGCTATGCGCTCAGTTGGAACTGCTGCAGCAACACCAGATGAAATTTGAGTCCGACATCAAGGATCTCACTGCCAAGTTCAATAAAACCCTCAACGAGCGCAATGCGCTCGACAAGCTTCACAAAATGAAGGTCGATCAAATAAACAAGTGAGTCAAGCCTTAAACAACTGATCCATATCTGAATGAAATTTCTAACTTCTCTGATGTCCACTCGCAGTCTCTCAACCGAACTGGATCACATGCGCGAAAAGCAGATGGGGCACCAGAGTGCTGCCTCAGTCGTCGGCTCTGTGGAGCTCAGGCGCAAGCTGCTGAAGATCCTGCAACAGGACAGCGGCGACGTTGCCAACGATTTGGATAGTCTGGTCGATGTTGATGCAAATCAGGATGCGACCATTACCAATGGCCAGGTGGAGCGTCTGGTGTCTGAATTCGTGACGCTCAAGCATGCCACCAACGCCGTAGAACTGCAGCTATATGAAGCCAATGAGAAGATAGCGGAACTAGTGGAGCACGTGAGTAGACCAAGAGATCCAAGCAGTCGATCAAACTAACGTTTCACTTGCTTCACCTACTTAGCAACACCTACTCGAGGAGGAGAACGAAACGCTGCGCACCGAGAACGGAAATTTGACCAAGGTGGCCAAACTCTTGACGGACAACATGAAGGAGAGCGTGGAGACCAGTCAGAAGTAAGCGAATCTTGAAAATATCTACTAAGTGATAATCCAACGGAAATTTTTGCAGAATGGAGGCAGCCTTGATAAGATTGAAACAGCGGAATGATGAGCTGACTGCCAATCTGCGCGATCTGCCCGATGGACAGCCAGAGGCAACGCCTTCGCCTACAACTTTGCAATCGCAGGCGGAGTTCGAACAGATCACGGATCAGGTACAGCATCAGGCGCGCGAGCACAACGAACGGATCGTGGAAATGGTAAGCGAAGAGTATTTAATTGCATACAAATTCTCTTTGGTGATGGTTGACCTCTCTATCTATCTATCGATCTATCCTTCTATCCACCCAACTATTCAAAAGCAAACACGTAGCGTGTTTGACATATTCAAGCCGTTGTCGAGCATATTTAAGAGCAACTGAACTCTGGCACAAATGGCACCACTAAAGGCAACTTTTAGTCCTAACTAATTTTAATAATATTTATTCTAATAATACGACATATGCATGGAATGTTTCCAACTGGGATTAAGTTGTTACCTTCCAAATTACTGGTGCCGGGATCCGACCAAACGTAAGCGCAACTCGCTTGCATTATGCTTTAGCCATAATTCTGCCTCGCTCTCCCTGTCTGTACTACTATACTATATATATTTATCTATCTATATATATATATATTGCTGTCTCTGCACTAACACGCAACGAACGCGTCGAAACTAATGTTTGTTCTACTAATTTTCGTTACCTTTGGCCCCGCTCTGCCGTCCCCGCCCCGCTCTCATTTACGTAGAAAACCCTTATGGATGCGGCTATTGCAAAAACTACTAACGAAGAACTAAAAAAATTACAACTTAAGTTGGAAATACTCGAGGAGCAGCTGCATCAGGCATTAACACGCGCCGACCTGGCCGAGGAGCAATTGGTGCGCTACCAGCAAGCAGAGCAACACGCAACATCAACAAGAGTTGCAGCACCTCCGCCAGCACCAGCACCAGCACCGCCACCACCACCACCGCCCCCACCTATGCCCGCCAAAGTGCTTTATAGCGCAGCTACCGCTGCTGCTGCTGCTGAGGATGGGGCAGCTGGCAGCTTCAGCCAGCACATAGCTGCGCATAATTTGCACAAAGGCGTCGGTGATAAGATTATCGACAATGTCAAGCAACAGGTGCAGGGACAGGCGGCAACAGGTATGTCATACACCTATCAACGTACCCATAATCCAGTGGCCCACTTCATGCAGTTGGAGCTCTTTCTCTGTATGTGTGGGTCACTTTTACCACTCAATGTCAACAACTTCGACAAAGGATAGGTCGTGCTCTGAAGAGAACTTTTACTTTTTGCCTGGAATTTCTTTTGCCACAAACCCTTTTACGTTGCCTTTCTGTGTGTGCGTTGGCACGACTTTTTATGGGCTCGCAAATTTTATGTGTGTGTGTCTGTCCGTCTCCTGTGCGTATACGCAATCTGCCACATACACATCACGTATACGTACGTCAGTTTTTTTGTGAGTTCTTAGTTTGGTTCACTCCTCATATTGGCAACTTCGTAATAAGATTTAAATCTTATGAAGTTTGCATTTCTTCCGTTTTACCTTTTTCCGTTTTTGCTTCAAGTTGAGTTGAATAGCAAAAAACGAATTAGAAATGTTTGTTGGGCTTCAAATATCGCAAGTAATGCTTGCTCTCAGTGGCTGCTAGAAACTTACAGATTTTAGATAATAAACTCTCAGCTTATTAAATATCAAATATTTAATGTTTATTTACTACTAGATCTGCCATGAATTTAAAATTGAATTGTTTCACTTTAAAAATGATTTTAGCTACAATCTAATGAATTGCTATTCGATTCGTAGTTATTGAGAGATTAATATGATATAGTTAGATACGATAGATATACTAATATAATCATAAATCTATTTATGTATAGATATATAAATGAAGATATTGAAGATTTATGTTTACAAATATGATATTTTAATAAGTTCTACTAATATCTGAATATGAAATTTTTAAAATAATTGATTTAAACTTTAGCAGATTTAAGGAATCAAGTATTATTCACCTATTAATATGAAATTAAATTGTTTCACTTTAAACCTGATAAAACATACCTTAGCTTCTATCGTATCTATCCCTCAAGTAACTAGATCATGGTTTTATAAATTCTACCATTTTTTCAGTATATTCGCATGGTTTCCCTTTCCAAAGACCTATTATCTGCCATAGTTGATAGGCTGGCAGCAACTGCGCCTAATCCATATTCAACGCATTTTCATGCAAATCCCGTCCTCGTCGCCAACTTGTTGCTGTCAGTTGTCGGTTGTCAGTTGTCAGTTGTCAGTTTTGTTCCACGCAATCTGTCCTGCCCATTTATGTTTATAATTGATTTTGCGGGTTTTTTCACTGTCAGTGCTGCTGCTGCTGCTGTTGCTGTTGATTTTGCCCAGGGGCTGGCGCAGGTACGTTGTTGCCAGCAGCCAGGCTCACTGGTGCCCACTTTCGCTGCGACTTGATGCAACAGGAGCAGTTTCTTAATTAAGTTTTCCACGACAAACCGCAGTTTGCCTGCACACACACACACACAGCAACACTCCTCTATGTGGGTGTGTGTGTGTGTGTGTGTTTGGCTGTCGTATGCCTGTAAAAATCTAATTAGCGACGGCTTTACACTCCAGGGCAAGGACGTAGAGCGAGCGGCCGGAAGCTGAATTTCTTTTTAGCCATAATACATTTTGTAATCAATGTGAAACCGCCATATTTTACGCTGTATATCTGTGTGGGTATACAAAGGTGTGTGTGCGTGTGTGTGTGTGTATTTGTTGTTTTTGCTCATTTTCCTATTGTACTTGTAGGACATCTTTGGCATTTAATTTCCGCTTTTATGCCTTGAAACAATTGTTTGATATTGATTTCAGTTTAGCTTTAAATTTGAGCTTGAGCTGAGGCCGTCCATAGCCTCTGATGAGATTTGTTTATAAATTTATTTGAAGACTATACTCAGTTCAGTTCAGTTTGCTTTAATCAAAGCCTTACTAGTTAGGTAACTTGTTTTCAACTCAATTTTGCTGGAAGCCAATAACCCAAATTAAATTTCCAACATCAATTATTATTATCAGGAATTACTCAGAATTAATCAAGCTAAACTCGATTTGAAAACTTTTTTTTTTAATATTTCTTCCTATCATTCTTTAACTTTTAAATACAAAAGTGAGCCTCGTATCATTTATTGCATTTGCGTAAAAGAACTGTTGAGATTTATTCCAATTAAAGGATTATTTTTAAAGCATTTCTAGTTTCTTGTCTATGTTACTTTGAACAGATAAAGTGCCATAATTTTGATATGCACTTTCTCTCAGCTTATTACTGCATTCATAATGCTTTAAAAGCATTATATGTTTTTTACAACAATACTATGCGGCTTTATTCCTCAAATTGTGTATCGGAGGCACGATGCATAGCAACCACAACATCAACAGGCGTACGGCATGTAAACAGCATCAAAATGAAATCAACTAGTTGTGGAGTAAAAAGGGTTTTATATCACACACACAACTAAACACACGCACTTATATCTGTATGAAAAAAACCTAAAGTTCTCTCTTTTCGGGCATGCCTGACTATGAGATATGCTGAGTCCTGTGCAAAACTGGGCTATTATTGCTATCATAAGCATATGAGAAATATTGAATATTCAATAAATTTTTTTTGAATCGGATTTTCGTTGAAATAATATATTTTTGGATAGAAGTCACAACATCCAAATTGCGTATTTTGCATTGAATGAGTAATTGCAATATATTTTTTTTTTAATAGAGAAATATTTCAAATCTTTGCATTCCAAGCAGAAATCTATTTAAGTTGAAAGTTGAGATATGAAATGATCGATAATCAGGAAATAGAGAGTGTTATCGAACAAATTAGAAGATTGGTATGCGGGACTATATACGATTTCAAATTTCAGATGATGTAGCTTATCATATCAATTATAATTACCGTTGCATACATTTCCACAACAACAATATGCCCTGATTTTCGATTTTCCATAGATTCAGGGTATACAAATATAATGCAACCATGTCGTATATAATAGAAAAAAATGTGCAAATGTCTGGCAGTAAAAGGTTGAAAGGCTGTCCGTGTGTGTGTGTTTGCGTGAGGGAGTGTGTGTGTGCGTGTGTTGGCATAAGAACAGATGCGTATGTCTATATCTAGTTGAAAATACTTTTAGTAAATATGCATTTATAAACGCAAACTATCGACCCATAATAAATAAAAAGACTTTAGTTGCATTCCAGGCAAAAAGAAAAATAAATAAAAGACATGAGAAACGTTTCAATTTCGGACATTGTCTGGTAAATTGGAGAATTAATTTAGTATATGCTAAGCTAAGCTAGGGCGCTATATGACAACATTCATATAAACACCTGCATAAGGTGCGAGCTGCGAGCTGCGAGCTGCGAGCTGCTGACACATCAGAGGAACTTAAGCTCTCATGTCCATAACAGTAATAGCGCCAACTAATGTTGCATAGCTCAGTGACGACAACAAACACACTCGCTGATTGACTTACGCGCTTACTCAATTACAGCAGCCACTCTCACACTGTCGCACTAAGCACATCCGTTTCCGGTTGCTGGAACTGCCATTGTCATTGCCGTTACCGTTACCGTTGCTTTTTGGCGCGCGCACAACACGGCGTATGCGTAACGAGCATACATTGAAATCAATCAGGATGCATATTGTGCGCGCCGCGAACTATTAAGAGACGTCGCTTCAGCCGTAACAATCTATGTATATGCTGCGTGGGCTATGCCAAGCCAAAGCCTGTCCGACACACACACCGTACGATGGTTGGGAAAAACGCGCGCGCGTCACTTGAAGCTCATGAAGCGTGTGAGCTGGCAGCCCAGTGAGCAGCAAGTTTACAGCTAGCCAGCGTGCTGGCATTCGTGTCCTGGCGCTCGTTCTCGTCATGGGCAGCTACGGCAGCAGCAGCAGCAGCAGCACCGCTCACAGCCTCGTCATCGCACTCGGCACAAAAACAAATGAAGCGAACTGAGCGAACAAGTTTCCGACAATATTGTTGTCGCTTGCCAGCGAAGCCAACCTGTACTTGTTTCAGTGTGTGTGTGGGTGTATGCCCCATCCTGCTGTAGATTGCCATGGCAATGCCTGAGCTTGAAGCATCAGCAATGGCGTATGCCTTTTGTCAGTCACTTGTCTTTTTTCAGATCATTATTGCAGGCTCTCGTCTCTCTCTCTCTCTCTCTCTCTCTCTTTGGTTCCAAGGAGCAGCACTTAGGCCAATTTCCGCTAGTGTAAATTAATTGACTTTGAAATAGAACCAGCCCAGCATATAATACGTAGAATTTCCGGTTCCAAACGTTACGTAACACACATCATGCATATGTGTATATGTTAGTGTTATGCTTGGGACTTGAATTGATTTAAATTTGTTCTGCTCTGCCGTGCGCTGAAGCCAGAAGCTAGGGAGCTGCTGGCTGCACGCTATTAGCTGGCTTCCTGGGCCGAGTACGTGGCTACTGCCCTGGCAACATCCACTCGGATGGGGCACAGAGAGAGAGAGAGAGAGCAGAGCATTGAGAGCAAAAGGAAGCGTGTTGCCAATGGCTTGTGGTCGTCGTCTATGCGACAGCTTCAGCTTCAGTTCCAGCTTTGGTTTTGGCTTTAAACAACCGCCAGGCGTTTACATGTTTCAGTCACAGTTTACTGCGCTTTATGTTATCCAACGCTCGACGGTCGCCAGCGTATCAAATTCGATGAAGGCAAGGACTATGCTGCCATTTATTATTTTACGAGAAAACTGAACAACAGACGGACCGACGATACCGCATTCCAAGCCCAGCCAAGCCAACTCAACTCAACTGAAAGTCTGCCACCTTCGAGTCACATTGTTGTTTCCGCTGTTATTGTTGCTGTCGTGCTATGGCTTATTATTTTTATTATTTGTGCGTTTTATATTTCCGTGTTTTATTGCGCCACTTTTCTTATAAGCAGACACACACACGCACACAGACCCCTCTGCACACACACACACACACACAACTAGAGACCATACATTTCCATTGACTACGCTTTGGGCACAACGAGTCTTATACGCAACGCGAGCCACTTCATTTGTTGTCGCTGACAGGTGTTGAATGCGTGGGCTTAGTTCAGACCCCTTTTTCTCGTCTTTTCTCTTTTGTCACTGCCAATTGGCAGTCAGTCGTGATTTATATTTATTTGCCACAGCATCAAAATCCGCAATTTAAAATCCTTAGTTCGCCCGCTGGCTGCGCTAAAGGTAGGTGCCATCTTTTCGCTTGGGCAAAGGTTATTATCAGTCTAATAAGCTAACCGC
This sequence comes from Drosophila meridionalis, assembly GCA_035045145.1. Lineage (NCBI taxonomy): Eukaryota > Metazoa > Arthropoda > Insecta > Diptera > Drosophilidae > Drosophila > Drosophila meridionalis. Next base: position 4,757,393 of record JAWNPG010000020.1, on the reverse strand, counting down.
ATGTCTATAAGCCAACTTAACATCAGCAAGCGCAATCACAATTTTCCAGTATGCACTAATTTCTTATTTATCTTGCAGGTCTTGACGCTATAGTGCGCGAATTTAAATCTGGGCGCGTGACTCTGCGCCGCAACCGTCGCAAAACCAACACGAGCGAAGCTCTGAAGGAGATGTTCCAAGTACTCGAGATAAGTCAGAAGCAGAATCGCAATTCGAAGATTTGTGTGGATCTGAATACAACATTATAAGACTCCCTCTCTCTCTCTCTATCTCTTTTACTTTGGTCTCAAATCTTAAGGCTACACCACGCTTTAACAACGAAACATTCCGTGCATTTGAATATTTATTATTTATTAGTTTCTCCTATTTAATTCATTAATTGTGCCTTTCCTTTGGAAGAAAACAAAAAGCCATTCTCTGCCCTTATATCAAAGTGCCCATTTTTCCTATTACCTAACATGTATTTAATTTTTGATTTTTTAATGTGTTCACGTACTAATAATTATTATTATTTATGCTCAATTTACAATTCAACCCAACGAAATATTTTGAATAAACTTTATAACCAAATATAACGAGTTAAAAAATGATTTTCTTTAATTTTTGTGGTCCCATCTGCAAAATAACTATTTAAATGCTTTTCAGGCTTAATTGTACTTTATTATTACTTAATCTTTGGCCGATGCACAGATCGAAAATTACATAAAACTACACAAAGTTCTTCCTACAGCTACTTGTAAGTGTATATATCAAAAACATTTATGTATATCTTATAACAATATTAAAAAGTTATTTGTTCATTTTAAAAGTACACGAGTAAAGTTTACGTATTTCAATTTGTGTGTATGGCTACTGTAAAATATGCGTGTAAATATATTTTCTTTATTAGTTTATAAAAATTTGGCTAATTTTTAACAACGTGCTCAAAGATTTTGTATTGCATGCACTGAACTTGGACATTCAACGCATTTCGTGCTTCAAATTGACATAATTGACAAACTTTTTGTTACAGATTGTGTGGCACTTGTTTGCATAGAAACTCAAAAGTTAGTTGTTTTAACTCTGATTAGAATATAAAATTAAATAGATACGCTTAAAGTATTCAAACAATAATGAACAAGTTTTGATTTTGTATAGCAGCATACAAACTTGCGGAAGACAAGCAGCATTTGTGTGCGTATTGCATTTTGTTCGAAAACAAATTAAGAGAGACATCGATTTCTCTTTTACATAAATAAACTATCAACTTGGATAGAAATGATGACATGTTCAACATAATATCATTGCAACATTTAACATTAAATATAATTAGGCTTGATTCTTACAATGCGCGTTAAAACATTTATCTTAAAGTTAGTGCGATCGTTTTGTTAAGACACTGATGCCATTTAGTATTTGGTAGTCGGTCATGTGAGGCTATTGTTGTGTGTTGATTTTGCTCGATTCTTGCTATATAGTAACACAGGAATATTTGGCACTCGATGCTTTCTCGTTGACAACGGATTTGTTTTTCCTTTTATTTTCGTTTCTTTATGGCGCAGCACTGGAAGCAACAGTTGCGAATCTCCTCATCGTTTGTCTATGGAATGTGTTTACTGTGACGCGAGGGTTTCGGCGGTGGAGTCGGAGGACGTGGTTTGCTTGCATCATTTATGCTAGGCAAACCGAAATTCGTCGCCTCCACGTACTCGTACGTGGCGTTTGTAATACTGGTCTTTGTCATAGTAGTCGTGCTAATGCTGATGCTGCTGTTGGTGCTGGTGTTGCTGCTCAGTACATTTAGCATTGTGTAACCGTTGGGATTCCAGTCCAGGCTATGGGTGAGGCTGCTAAAGTCCGTGGAGTCACGTGTCTTGGCGGGCAAGGGGGGTGGTCGTATATCCTCCTCCGACGTGGAATCGGTCGTTTCTGTCAAGTTTCAACGAAATAATGAGCAATTCAAAAGCAATTTCTACTCGGCACTTACCAACTGAATTGCGATTGCTGCTCTCGGAGAGGGATCGTATGTCCGCAAAGTTTTTAATGCTTGCTGAAGGCGTTGGAATGCTGACTGGCCGTGAGAGACGGCGTTCCTTATCCTTTTCAGAACGCAGTGGTCGTTTGGGCGTCAACTATTAGAATACAGTGCTGACATCAGAAACGTTCAGTATGAAGCCTTTATTAACGTCACTTACCTCTTCTGTGAGTACGCGCGGATCGGGTGTTTTCGGTCCGCTTAAAGAGCTATTCGAAGCAGTTGCCAGTGAATTGACAGAGGTGTTGATTTCCTTCTCAGGCGTTGAAGTTATGGTCGTCAGTGGCGGCATATACCACTGGCAATTGGCAACCGGCAGACTTAATACATCACGATCCTGCAGGATTGAATTGTTATTTAATTGAAAAAGCATATCAAGAAAGAGTTTAGTTACCTTTTTCATAGAACGCCGCTTGGAGGGCTTCTCCTTGTTCTTGTTGCCCTTGGTGCTGGGCGTGTGTCCCAGGCTTGGTCTAAGTGAGCGTGGACAGTAAGCAACAAACGTAATGTAAACAAAAGTAAAACAAATAAACCAAACATGCATCAAAATAAAATAAAGCCAAAAGAACATAACTTAAAGTCTCAAACTAAAATCGGCGAGCAATATTAGAGTGTGTTAAAGAGAAGTATTAAAGTTAGTATTAGTTTAGGGAGATTGATCTTAATTATAACTCACCTGGTGTTGAAGCTTAAGCTGGCCAGAGTGGACTTGATGGAGCTTGTGGGCGGGCGCGGCAGGAAGGTTGACTTTGACAGGCCGCTGCTGCAATTGTATCGAAGATTAGCATTGATTCACCATTATTAGCATTAGCTTTTGCAACTTACTCTGACGAGCCCATGCTAGTCTCGGACAGTCGATTGTTGCTACCATCAAAAATGGCGGGCAGAAATGAGTTTGTGCGTCGCATTATCACCGAATCTCGTTCGATTTGCAAGTCACACGATTTGCGTCCATAGCGCGATTCCACATGATGCTGCATATCCGCGAAGCAGCCTTCCAAATGATCCTGCAGCGCCTTTAAGCTCTCCGGCGCCTTTTGACGATGCAATCGAATAGCTAAAGATTAAGAGAATAATTGGATAAGATGCAACTAAACACAGATATATATTAAGCAAACATACCACAATGCAGCAGCGGTATTTGCATTGCAATCAATTCTTTTAACTCCTCAACCAGATCTTTGTCCTCCGGATGTTGTGCCAAATACTCGTCTGTTAGGAATGCTTCCTCGTATTTGGCGAAGCCGCCCATAACGGCAGGATCCACAATGCCATTTAGCTTCATGCTCAGCGGGTTTATGTGGAGACTGTGGTCGTTTTGATGCAGTATGACCAGTTGTCGGATATCCTTGTTGGTGTCCTTCATAATCTCCACGGCGCGCTTAAGTGGTGAAATCTTAAACGTATGTGAATCAACAACCGGGAACCAGCGCAAGATTCCAGGCAATGGATACTGTGTAATGAGCTCAGTGCGCTCCAGCCAAAGATTGCGCACATCGTCCATGTTTCCACCGCCAGAGCTGTCGCGGAATGGACGCGAAAATTGAAACTTTTGCACATTGTTGAATGTAAAGTACTTGACAATCTCATTGGAGATGATCTTGTCATTGAACTTGGAGAAGGCAGCGTCCATGATCGGCTCCACCTTATTGACCTGTATGTACTGGCCATCGCTGTTGGTTATATCCTCTCCAGGAGCCTCCAGCGTTTGCATAAGCTCCGCCTGCGGATGCTGCACCAGCATACGTGAGCAAAAGTCGCTGTGGCGTTCGTACTCTTTCCCCCGGAAGATATACACTTTGTTCTGCAGCAGACGTGGAAAGCCGAGGCCATAGAAGCACACACGGAAGTACTCGGAGGTGTGGCGCAGCTCCTTTACTATTTTCTCAAAGAACTGAGCCATACGCTTCAGCAGCTCCGCCAGCTTAATGTAATCGTAGACCTCCTCCTCGTACTGTTGGGCCAGTATTTTGCACATGGTAATTGCGCACTCCCATTGCTTGCCCCTATCGAAGTAGTCCATGATCTCGAAGTAGAGGGCCTCCTTTAGCTCGCGGTGGGTACGACAACTACCATGGCGATAGCTACGCAATTGGGGCGATAGCTCTGTATCGGTCCAGTGGAGTAGATCCATATGCAGCTTAAGCGTAAACGCCGCCTCCGTGTAGTTCTCGAACTCCATGTGCAGGGCGCAGAGTTTGTAAACGTAGCGTATGTACATCTCCTTGAGATCCACCTCCGAGTAAAACTGCAGCAGCGAGAACGTGCATGCCATGCGATTCTCCTTGCTCTCGTCCTGGATGATGCAGCGATACTCGAGCAGCTTGTCCATCAGCTTGGTCACCATGTTCACGAAGCTGGTGCCGTCCACATTGAGCGTGCTGTGGGCTGTACAGTACTCCAGCATGATCTTCTTGAACAGTTCCTTATACTCCACATCGCCCTTGCCTGGGAGAAAAGATCAGAAAGACAAGGAATTATAAGGGATCTCAGAAATATATATGCAAGCACAGCACTTACCAGCGCCTATCAGAATGTCCAGCTTTTCGATCATTGCGGTCTTGAATTCGGAAAAGTTACCCTTGTAGTGGGCATTGTTCTGCTTGGTGTCACCGTAGCTTTCCACCTCAAAGCGTGAGCTGTAATACTCGCACTGCATCATATCAAAGAAAATGGGTATAGTCTCGCGTCGGAGGTCCGTTTCGGGTATCATGCTCATCTCCAGTATGGGCTCTACCAGTTGCGGCACAAATTTGGGCTTGTGCTTGCCCAGCTGGAACCACATCTTGCGTATCTCCTTGGCCGTATCCTTACGTATGTCCCGATATCGTGCAAAAACTATCTGTCGCTTGTTGTCATTAAAATCGTTCAGCTGCAGCGGCGATTGCACCAGGAACGCGATCGAGCATTGGAAAAAGTTTGACCAGATTTGCTTGTCAAACACCGGGCACAGAAAGTAGTCCGTGATGACCATGCTCAATTGCTGCAAGGCGCCGAGTATGACCGTATTCTGGTGCATGATCATGTCCATCCAGTCGCGCGGAAACACAGCCTTCTGATGCGGCGAGACCAGCTCCTCGAAGACGAGCAAGATCTCGATGACAAAGTCCTTCAATTCACCATGCTGATGCAGATCGTTGACAAAGTACTTGTAGTGCTGCGCGTCCAGGCGCTGCAGTATGCCTAGCATAATGGCAAAGAACTGGCCCACCACGCCAGTATCCCGATCCAGAGAATGGGCCGCCTTCATCACCGGACGCAGCAGTATAATCATAATGTCGCGCACGTCATTGTGCGTGGGTCCGACATCTGATCGATAGAGCAACTTCAGAATGTTGTTCATTATGTTGATGCACTCAGCGATCTAACGATAGAAGTTTACATATTAGTTTACAATTTTTCATTTTTATGAATATAGCTGAAAATATATACTGGAAATAATTGTATCAAAAAGCTCTCAGCTGTTGGCCTGGCTATGCTTCACATAAGAAATTAAATTTAAATTAGTTCATTAAAATAAAAAATAACACAAAAACGTTTTTAAATTAAGTTAAAGGGAAACACTGAAGGCTGCATTAACGTAAACAAACTTGGCGTACACCAATACACGAGCGGTGCACTAGTATTTGTGAGCTTTCAAGACACCCAAATTGCAGCGACACACGAGACTCTGGCTGTGTGTGTGCGTGTGTGTGTAAAAGCTCGCACACTGGTACAATAAAAAAGCTTACAAATTAAAAGCCATCGAGTGTAAAGTGCGCAAATCACCGGCAATGCAAAATGGCATAAAAGAAGCTAAACATAACTTAAGCTAGAATAAAACGATATAAATTGATAGATAGGGCAGCTGATGCTCTGTCTTGGACGTGCGTTACATAGGCCTGATTTGTATTTGGTGTGCAATTTGATTGATTGAAATTCAATTTTTTTTTTGTTTTTTTTTTTTGTCTTTATTTTTTACCTTTTTATTGGCAGTCGTTTCACGAGTGTGCAGGTGGGATTTTTTTTGTCCGAGCACTTTAGCGGCTTTCGAAAGATTCTTTTCTTGCTGCCAGATATCGGTTTTCGAGTCACCCTATTTGTATAACACAAGTTATGATAGTGAACCAACAACAAGAAGAAGAACAACGGCAACAATAGCAACAACCGAAAGCCACGATTTGGTTTCGGCACACGCATATGGTAGAGACATGGGAGATACATGGAGAAACATTTAATTGATCATGATTTAAGTGTAATTCAAAGTGATACGAATAAAATCATAAAGCCAAAGAATATTACAGACAAATGAGGTGTGACAAAGAGAGTAGAGAGAATTAGAGAGCGATATACATATAGTAAAGAGACGGGCGTTTCAGATGTGCATACATACATTCGCATTATATACGGTGCGTGTGCATGTGCATATGTGGGGGTGTGTGTGAAATCTTTACACATACAATTATGTATCAAAGCTACTAGAACCATTGTGACCTAGTAAGGTGCGTAATGGAATAGGTGCGGTATATGGAATATGTATATGTATGTATGTATGTATGTATGTGTGTATGTGTGTGTATGTATTTATGCATATGTATGTATGTATGTGCGGTGCTTTAATAAATTGCCATACGTAATTACAATTTATTACATTACTGACATCAGAACTTGTATGAGCCCTCAGCTAACATCTAAACCAAACAGATATCTTGCACGATTGTGATGATGTACGTCTAAGAACATATAGTGCCTAACGAGAAACGACGTCGATGATCGAGATATCTTCCCGCTAAGACACAAAAATCGAGCGCTAACTAAGTAATACTACACATATATGGGTATGAATGGATGTAACTAGTATGTGGTACATAGTACAAATACTAACGAACTTATGGCTAAGATAAAACACATATACATCTATAGATAGTTCAGATATGAAGTGTTTTTGCATTGCTGTGCGGCTACTTAACAGAGTGCTTAAGACTAGGACACTTGACAACAAACACATAACAGTCAAAAAACATTAAACTCTATTTGATGCAGTCATAAACAAAAACATACTTAAATAAAAAACCAGAACATATATATGTATCTTCGGCAGTCCGAAATTGGAATACTCTTGCAGAGACATATATTGAGTAAATTATAAAATAATGAATATTTGTAAGATGTGTTGTAAAATTTAGCAAATCTGATTTAAAATATTAAATTATTATTAAATATAAAATTTGATTATTTTGTTTGATGATTAAATCATATAACTCTCTGCAAGTGTATAAGGAACACATATGGATGCAACATGCTAAAGACTAAACTAACATATCATATCAAAAGCTACAGATACATACATAATATATATATGCTTAAACATTTACAGATATCTAAGTTGAAACTAAGCAAAATTAATACAGCTCACATGCCAAATTGGGCGACTTAATGATCTGATGCATCAGATGGTAATTTAGCATCAAGCTAAATTAAGGAAGTAGCAAAGCTCTTCGTAAAGTAAGCTTATTTTATATGCATTAAGAATGACAAAGGCAATTGAGTAAATTAGGTGTCTTTGAAAATGTTTTTTTTTTTTAAGATCAGTTTAATTGCATAATTGAACGAATTAGCGCTGAGCATTTACAGTTAATTACAATTGGTTACTTTTGATCATTTGGCTTGAGCATGTGGTGGGTTATGTTTTAATTTTGAGTTTCAGTATCGTATTTGAGAGACCATTTCTTGAACATATATTATAACGATGCATTCGATTAAAAACAATATGCAATTTCCGGTGATTAATTAGCGGTACAAGCAATGCATTGACGGTCATAGAACATACCTCCTCCTTGCTTTCGAGATGATCTTTGATGTGCTTGCAGAACACCGGCAACAGGATAGCACGGCAGTTAGGCGAACTGAACAGCTTCGTTTCCACAAAGTCCTTGATGCAGCCCATTTTGGACTGGGTGAGACGACGTGGCGGGAACTTCTCCAAGATATCCACTATGGAAATGCTGCAGGTATATAACAAGTACACATATATTTACAAATATTTTCACATGATCTATTATAAACACATTCTGTACGCACCTGAGATGCACTTGATCGAACACCTCCATCAAATCGGTGGCTATGATGTGCAAATTCTTTAGCAGCGCTCCCTCCGACTTGAGCAGATTGCTGGGGCAGCCGATCATATCGATGAACATTTTGAGCAGCTCCTGCAGACGCGCAGCAAAGTCTGCATAATCGTTATTGCAATTCATCGCCGCATAGAGAACACGTGACCTTATGACAAACTTCATCACATAGTGCAGATAGCGCGTGGTCTTATAAAGACGCCGCACTGCGATGCTCTCCTCGTGCTCAATGCCATCGGCAGATTTCTCGCTCGGTGTAATGGCATCTCTTATATTGCGCTGCAGCACATCCATTAGCTTCCTACAAAACACGGAATAAAATCTGTATAATTACAGCTGTCGCCCAATATGATGGCCGCACTTACGTATAGGCCAGTGTAGCGGAGAAACTCTCGTTGATATACACATCGAGCACGGTTAAAAAGTGTTGGTACTTTAGATCTGACACCGTCTCAATGAGATGAATTATGCTCATAAAGACCAACTGATCGTATTTCTCGGGATTATCGTTCTCCACCAGGATGTTAAACAAGGCATCGAGTATATCTTGCAAAAACTTGACTACCTCCTCGCCAGGTACGGTGGATAAGGCGTTTAGCGATTGCTCCAACCTCTCCTTGTGCGCTGACCAATGCAGCAATCCCAAGAGGCTTACTGTAATACAGAGAGTAAAATAATAATTAATGGAATATGTTATTATTGAAATGTTATTTGCAAAATGGTATATGCTTACCGCTCTGCGTTAGCTTAGTGCTGCAAAGATTGACATCAATGGTAAATTGATCCTTGGGCAGGAGACTTAGACCAGTTGTTGATGGCTTGGTGCCCATCAGCTCAGCTGTGGTGGCTGGCAGCTCCATGTAACTGTTGGCCACTGTTTTGTCGTACCTCTTGTGATCAATCTTGTAGACAGCAAGCACATGCTGACCCTGCGGTATGGTAGTGCCATTGGCCTGCATGAGACGCACATACGACAGGCCGAATGGCTTCTCGGAGCGATCCTTTTGTTCGTTGCTGCTGCGATGCTTGAGGGTGAAGCGCAAATGACATTGCTTGAACTCTTCGGTTGGCACGTGTATCTTGAACGTCTCCTGCCACTTGGGCTTGTCGTCGTGGTAGTACACCACCGACTTGTACTCATCGATGGGCGGATGGCCGGAGCCAATGCTCATAACGCCAGGCACCAGGTGTCCCTGTTCGTTGGCTACGCACACGGTCACCTCCACGTTCTTCTCCGATGTTTTGGCGATTCGTGCAAACTCGCCGCTGCAAATGGTCAAATAGAGATCGTTGCGCACGTCGCCCGGCAGTATGACCTCCGGGAAACCCATTTTGCGCGCCACGGGCACATTGGTGTGCACGAGACGTGGAAAATCCTCCTTGATCTGCTTAATGTCGCCGCGCAACACCTCGAAAGTTACAGCCATTTTAGATTCGATTTTGCCAATGTCTTTGTTGCTAATCAGTTTGCGTAGCGTGCCATCCAGTGTGTCTTTCTCGCACATGATGAACGGCAGGTCGAGATTGCCCCGGAATTCCTCCGGTTTGCTTATGATAGGCGTTAGATCCTTGCAGGCGACACCGAAGGGCCGACGCATCATGTACTCACTGGTGCTGCCAGAGGATCCATTCGAATTGACCGACAGCTGCGAATGTTTTCTGCTGGCCGCCGTAAGCATACTATTTGCTATGGTTATGCTGGTGCGTTTCGAGTCCATCGAGTCCTTCATCTCCATGGAGCCAATGCGTATGGCATAGCACACCAGATACATTTTTGAGATGCTCAGGTCGTTGCGGCTGAGATCGGTAAACAATACGCGATGATTATCGAACTGATCGATGTCCCTCGCGATTCCCGTCCGCGACCACTTCACCACATAGTTTTCGCTGATGGGTTTGTGTGTGTCGCCATTGAAGAGCGTAAATAGCAGATCCGAGTCCTCTTGGAATTTGCATACAAACGCGTTCACGTGCAGCAGTATGTTGTGTGAGTATTTGTTGTGGGCGCGCATCGTCTCGCGGTCACTGGACAAGCGCTGTGTATGGAATATATAGATAAAACTTAGATGGCTTCAAGTATATATAATTAATTATCAGCTTACATTAGCCTTTTCTATTCGCTGCACGGCATGCACATGGTTCTCGTACAGCTCGGTGCTGCAGATGCAGTTGGTGTCCAGTATATCGCCGCTCTCGTCGCGCACGACCATGTCCAGACCCAGCAGTCTGTTGCCGGTGTCGATCTGTGCCGTTGCCTGCAGCTTCACCTTGCGCATCTCGTCGAGCGGCAGATTTCCGGAAATCAAGGCAGCTCTATTATTATTCAGTTCATTCATTTTGCGTCGAATCTTCTGAAAGTCTGGATTTGTGGTCTGCAGGCGAGTTTCAAATTTAGTGAGGTTTAATTTCGGTTACAATCAGAGTAATTTTCAACTTACCAAAAAGTATCTCTTGGCAATAATGCCCCACTCCAGCATCACTTTGGTGATCTCCTCGACGATGTCCGTGCGCTGTATGCAGTACTCGCCATTGACAATGATGAAGTCACACAGATGCACATAGCTCTTGGGAAAGATGCCGCGTGTTTGCTTCTCCCTGCAGCGGAAACAGAAACAAAACAAAGATAATATTAAAATGTGGCCTGCATATGGTGGCTACACCAACAAAAAGTTATGCCTTGATGATTTTATGTACAAATATATTATATGGGCTTATATAGAAGTGTATATCCATGCCGAATTCCCAAATTAATTGGGCTACTACAAAAGTTTTATTTTATATTATTTTTAAATTGGATTTATTTATTATTTTATTTTTTTTTTGTAAGAGATAATGAAGTTTCAGAGTAGTATATTTATTGTAATTTATTATAAAATGAACATTAAACCTTTGAATAGAGCTGACATTGTAAAATAAAAAAGTCGTATATCCAACTTTACAGGCTATTGGAACTTTAGATAATGCTAAAACTCAACTGGAGATACTTTAAGAGTAGATCTCGCAGTTTCTATATTTGATTAAATATATATTATTATTAATATTATCTTCCGTAAGAGTAAACCTCGCATACTCAGATTTTGAAAAGTAGCTCTCATATCATCCATATTTATTTGCTTATATGTTATAAACTCTTTATGTAGATCTAGCCCCATACTTAGCAACTGTTAAAGTTACCCTCGCATATATATTATACATGTATTTATATATGCATATATATATAGTCAACGTTCTTTGTATGCATAAATATGAGTTATGTTCTTAACTGCAGAATGACACAATTCATCGTCAACGCTGATGAATTGCCCAACTCAAACCGAACCCCCGACTGGAGCTGCGCGGCTGCGTGGCTGCGTCTGCGTTCGCGTTCGCGTCTGTGGCTGCCATTGTTTGGGATGCCCTCGGGGCAGAGGAAGTGCGCGCAAAGTGTGACACTCGCAAATGAAATGGAATGCTTCAATTTGGCTCAATTCAGCATTTGACATGCGGGGTGGCCGCCTTAATTGCCAGAGGCAAATGCAGAGAACTCGGTAGCCCATCAATCAGTAGGCCTCCGAGCATATTTAACCGATAGTTAAGCGACTCTTTGTCGTTGCTGGCACTGTGTGTGACAAATGATTCCATTGAACTTCGGCTGCCAGGTATTGGATTTGATGTGACCTTCGCTATTGGGCATCGACTGCCTCAATTGATTGGCCATTGGCAGGCGGCTGAGAATTTACTCGATTTCGTATTGCTTATCGTTTGAAAATCGTGAGAAAATGCACAATTAAAATTGATATTTCCACATAAATAAACAATCGCTCGCAAACAAAAACAAATACGAATTTCGGACCCAAGAGGTTATCACACGACGCATTGAATTTCTTTTTAAATGCCTCACACTCACAGCACCAGTTTTTTTTATCGCTCAACATTCTTAAGTGTAGCAGCTACAGTGGAAACCTGCGTAAACGAACAGCAACAAGCATGGGAAAACTTAAACCAAAATTAATTTCCCAATTGATCTTTGGGCATTATGTCATTAATGGATATTTACTTTAGTAATTGCTAGAAGTGATCTAAATTGACTTTCATGGGCTTCACTGTACTTTCAACAGTGCTTGCTTAGTATCATTTCTTGTACTTCACTCGCTCGCCTCGTCTGGCTGAGGGTCTGGGTTACGGGTCAGCAGAAATATGGAAAAGGTCAGCCACACAATCATGATATTGCTGCTGTTGTTGTAGATTCGTATGGCTACTGTATCTCAACGGTTGTTTTCTTCGCTCGCTTTCAACGATAAGGCACATCGGAGCTGACTCAAGCGATCGTCCAATCGCAGACACCATAGATAAATAACAATAAAAACACTCTACGAACCTCTCCCACCCATTCGAAAAAGAAAACAGAAAATGGAAAAACACAGTAAACCAATATTTAAGAAAACCCATCACAGCAAAAGGGTCAATCCAATCGGATACATACTATATCTGAAAGATATTTTAGAAATTCCTATTTCAGTTTCTGCCACATGGCCGCATCTGTTTTCGCCTGGAATAGGGTTAAACTAGGAATGCATCTTGTTTGTTTGCTTTGTATATTAGGCAACTTGGCACAGATTCCAACAGACTGATTCAGTAAACAATAAACCAAATGGGCAACATCTTGGCCAACAGCTGGTTACCTGATTAATGCATGTGAATAATTATGGTCCCATTTCCGTTCTCTGTTCTGGGTTTTGTTATAAATATTGTTGTTGTTTTGAATACAAATATGAAGAGAATTTTTAGAGGGAGAGATAGGGAGATAGAGACTGCAATGTGCAGTAGCAAAAGTCAGAGCAGATTTTAAAAACTCCGTCACGCATTAAATACATTTGAAATAAGAATGCAATCACTGCGTAATACTTGTTCTTAAATTGTTCTGTTAAATATATAGTTCTTTTCATATGATATATAAAGCATTTTTATCTGAAAATTAAAAAAAAAAACCTTCAAGTTGAAAGTTGCTGATTCAATTTTCAATTTGTAAAGTTTCTACGATCCCAGACAATACAGTGAAATAATGTTAGTATTTATATGTTAATAGAGTATATACATATGTATTATTATGTTTCAAGTCTGTATCTTTATGTTCCTTAATCAAATTTCGTTTTAGTTCACACAATTGTAATTGTGGAAATTGTGAGAAACTTCAAATTGAAGCTATGAATCATCAGAATTATTTAAGAACAGAACATTTTGTATGTAATAATCTGAACCTTGTGTGTTGTGAATGAAAGTTTTTACTAGAACAAAAGCAGATATTGACAAATTTATTTAATTTTTAAATTGTATGGAATTGTAAAACATAAACAATTACTTTACTTTATTATACAATGTTTCATTTTTATTTATTTTGTAGTAATTATTAGAATTTTCATATTATTTTTAAATGTTTTCTGTTCTGCTCACTTTTCTCCGCACAATATCAAATATTGAAATCGAACATTTAATAAATGACAATACAAATGCATGTAAGAGCTGTTATCGTTGCCAAGTTAATCTCGAGTGTTTTAGTATATAGAACGAATATTTAGTTAAGATAAGGAGTCCCAATAAAGAATCATGTAATTGCCGCACATTTGGCACTGACATTATTGAAGAGTTTCCTCTGTTTGTATTGCTGTAGACGCAGACATCATTAACTCTACAGATTGCTTCCTCAATTACAACTGTATAAATAATTTTATCTCTGCCGTTATACACAGAGGTAACACGCAGAATAGGGTTTAAAGACACGTGCGAATATTCATTAGACTGATGTGAGCATAGTGAAAGTGCTGATGCGTATGTTCGATTGAAGAAAATCAATTTACATAATCAGTTTACGTACTTTTGCTTGTAGCCGTAATACCAGTGTGTGGTCTCCTTCAGTATTATGACAGCATCGCCCACATCCAAATTTAAACGGTGCGGCTTCCTCTCCTGGTCAAAATTGCATTTGGCTGAAATGAAAATAAAATAAAGGGAAATCGTAAATTAAATAAATTTATTAATATAAATTGTAATCTAGTTTTTTGTACACCGAAATCACCTGTTGCGATGTTCAACAGCAATGCGAAACTGAGCAGCGAACTGGCAAATTCAAGCTCAGTTGAATTAAAGCTTAGCCGAAAGCACCGAGCTGTCATTAGGTACATCTCTCGATGGGGCATTTTTGGGGCGAGGGTTATCAATTACCTAGTTAACACAAATACTACTATGCCTTCTCTATATACTGTATATGTGTGTGTTCCCTCAGATGGAAATCGGAAACTGTGCCCGGCGGATGGGCTCGCTGATAGCGATGCCCCGTTCTACGTGAGATTTATCTAACTATACGCTTCCTATTAAGCCAAAGCCAACGCTGATAAACTTCTAGTTAAATGACGCACTTTATATCACAGCTCAGAGAGAAATGAAGACGCAATCGCTGCAACATGGTGGAGTGGGAGGCGAAAGGAGACGACAGATCGAGACAAAGCCGCATTCGCAGTCTGACGTGCAGCCAAGTCGCTGGCGACATCGTCATCACTTCCTCGCCCGATAATGAAAGCAGCACACAAACATAAATATGAATGTATATATATATAATATATATAAACGCATTTATGTGGATACAATTATGCTGCAGCTGAAGGCACAGCCAACAGCAACAACAACAACAGCAACCAACAACAACGCTGCCGCCCGGGTGGTGCTGGTGATGGCTTTGTCGCCGTTGCCACCGTCTCGGTCCAATGACCGACGTGCGGTCCCTGCGGCTGATGAACAAGCATAACCAGCGAGAACGACCTCCACAACACATAAAAGTACAACAACAACAACAACAATACGCGGCAACAATTTGCAAAGGTATCTCTTTCTATACCCTGTAAGCATTAGATACAAGAGTGTTTTATTTCTATGTAAGTGCATGCAACAAGTACGTAGAGCATATACAAGCTGGATATTGCACCTTAAAGGTAACTCGATGTTTAAATAATGCACAACTCTAGCGTATTTCTCTTTTTGAATGCATTCTGTCTTTAAAATTTATTAAAACTCAATAAATTTGCACAACACACAACAGGGTATCTGCTAATCGCGCACTCCTCCGCATGTTTGTAACATAAAGAAAGGGGGAAACATGCATTACTCATTATATATTGCATATACATATGTATATTCGTAATTGAAACAACAAATTTGTAGAGCCAGCCATATCTATCAATCTGAGTAACTTTAATTGCTACAGAATTTCATATCAATTATATTTTATTTAAGTAGAAAACATTTCTTTTCGGATTACATGTATCCAACATTATATTAATATATTAATATGAAAATATATATATATTAGTATGTAGATAAACAACAGCTCTAGATAAAATCATGGTATTTCCTAGTCGGTCACTTCCTTACTGTACACTCTCACTTACATATTTGCTTTACTTCGCATTTGTTGGGGAGTGAGAAAGATTTCATTATCTGCCCAATTGCATGGAAAGTTAAGCCCGGAGTGGGTCAATTGCAAAAACCAGTCGAGCTTAGCGAGTTTCATGCGAACCATTTTTTTTTTTTTGTGTTTTGTTTTGTTTTTAGTCTAGTCTTCCGTGCATAGCACGAAAGTGCAAATGCGATGTAATGCGCATTTAGCAAAAGTAATGCAAAAGTAACGCTTTAGTGAAACAATGAGGAAGTTTATGGTATTTCAACTCTCTGCGTATTAAATTACAATGAACTAAGTGATTATACTTCAAAATACAAAATAAAAGTTCTTAAACATCAGTGCATACAGCAGTCTGTCGATTTCCGAGAAATGACGGGTGAGTCATGGAGATGTTGATGACGACGACGCCGACGACTCGGATGCCGGTCAAGCAATCAGTCATCGGGCGTGGCACACACCTTGCTCCATAACACTGACTATGAAGGGGCACATTAAATTAAACTCATTTCCCTGGTGATGCACGCGATAAGGCAGGAGCGATTGAAACTATAGCTCAATGCATGCAACCAATAACTATCTGGAAATTGTTGGCTAACGGAAACAATCGTGAATAATGAAATGCAGCCGCTGGGCTATAAATAAACGAGGCAACTGGCCAAGTCACGGCTGATTGGTGTGAGAAGAAAGGGTACGTTGCATACACACACTCGCACATAACCAACTAGCCAGGTAAAAGCCAGGTAGACGACAAGGAGCACCATTCCAATCCACACTTTATGGCTAGCCAGACTGTGGACAAATTGTGCGGCAGCGGCAACAATGGCTAGAATTGTATAGGAGACATTGTTGGCGAACGGATGCAATTCTGCCCCGCCACCCACAACCGCTCTGCCTTTGGCTAAGGCTAAGGCGGGGCAGCACGTGCACATTGTGTGCCTGGCCGAGCGTCGAGAGGCAGCAGTGCGAATGCAAATGCAAACAGAACTCTGTTTGAGCTGCTGCCAACGTTGGCTAGTAAACGAAGCACAACAATCATCATAATAATAACAATAACAACAAATTGCCCACAAGTAAAAGCTACGACGCTTCGTCATCTTCTCGCTGACAGACCCCATATAAACACAAACACACATCCATGCAAACACACACACACACACACACAAGTAAACCAATACACACAATCGTGACTGGACGCCTCAACGACAACAGCGACAGCGACAGCGGCTTGGCTTAGCTCATTTGGATATTCAGGTTTATATGGCACGCCGTTTGCTAGTTTATATACATATATACACCTATATACACACATATATATGAATAAGTATATAAGCAGATAAGCACAAGCAGAATAGCACACCTCAAGCCCGAGTGATAGTGCGCGACTGCTTCCGACGCCCAGAAATCATAATTGTGATTGTTTATTGAACTATTCTCCATTTTAAGAATAATCCTTTTATAAGTAAATCTTATATTCGAACTATAATACAATTTTATGAACTGGTTCTAAATTAGTTTGAGTTTATAGTTAAGCCAAAATTACATTGGGTATACTGTAATTTGCAATTAGTTTGCTAACTTATGGTAGCAACAAATTAAATTATATTTAAAAACAACTTTCTGCACTTTAAACCCTGAAAGTTAAAAAAAAAATCATTTAATTTAATCACAAACGGAACTGCAAACTTTGATTTTCAGTTTTATTTTCAATATTTATTCAAAGAAAACATTTTTAATAAATTTCTTTTTATGATGTGGTGTTTCTTCTTTTTTCTTTTTAGCACGTTACGGTTTCAAATCTATTTTTCCTAGATCAAACTTAGACTATATATATGCGCTGACAAAATATGTGAATATTTATTTTCTACAGTCTCCATTACTAGTACTATAATTTAATAAATATAAAGTAAAATTAAAATAAAATTTCATACACATCGAATTACATTGCAATATTTATAAAATTTCAATCTCTTCGGCTCATCATGTTCTTTAAAATGATTTGCATTACGACATCTTGAATCCAGGTTTCTTTGTCAAACCCGTCTGCTCATCACTAGTTTTCTTTCTGTTGCAATTTGTATTCGTTAATATATTTATTCATTTATTCTGTAAATATTCATTTATTCTGTCATCTCTAATTCAGTTTGTTCTCGTTAAATCACTTGTTCTCATATAACTGCTCATCTCTAGTTGAACGTATTCTCAACACTCGTTTGCTCATCTCTAATTCTGTTTTGTTTTACGTTTAGTTGTTGTTGTTTCTGATGTGGCGCATTAAGTCAGCGTGTTCTCTAAGTTCATTCCTTCTTGGCGCTCCGTTTTGTAAGTTGTGTGCTCAGCTAAGGCTAAAAAACTATACATACATACATACATACATATGTATACATATGCATGTGTGAGCGTGCGTATAAATGAGTTAAGTTTTGAGGGTCAATTATAATGGATCTCAAACGGTTAAGTCGCCGCTTGTCTGGCTAATAATAGCCGCTTTTTCGTACATTCACACATACATACATACACGTGAACACACAGTATATTAGACAACAACAGTATATTAGATTGTTTCGGGTAGCTCTCTCAGTTCTAAGCGAATCGCTTTTTATGGGCTTGTCGAACAGAAATTGCATTGAGTTCTCTTCTATCATTATTTTTTCGTTTCTGTTATTTTGCAAAAGTTATTAAACAAACCAAATAGACTCACAGTGAGACAGTAAGACAAAAGAGAAAAGAACAAACCCTATTTGCAGATAAGATTTTATGGGCAGTTGACAGTTATAGTTAATGGCGCCGCACTCGTAAAACCCACAAAAATTACTCGAAAAATTAGACACGGCAAAGAAAGAGAAATAAAAATTGTTGATAATACTAACGACTCATAAAAACTGACAATGTGAAAATGTAAACAAAACTTGACCCATTTAGGTCAAAAATATAGAGTACGTACTTCTGGGTATTAAGGGTTCCAGTTTTATAGCTATAGTAACAATGTTAGTTCAATGTACTCAATGTTATGGCATTTTCCGGTAGTACAATCTGAAATGCTTACATCAGGCCCTAATGGCAAACATTTCTAAGCTTATTTTTACAATTTTCAGTGTTAATATATAACAAAAATACTTGATATTTATAATAAACTTTGTGAATAAAGAAATGCGTAATTAAATATATTTATATAGACGAGGAGCGCCCATAATAACTTATCAGTTAATAGTTCTGAGAATTGCATTTATTTATATCTTAACATTTAAAATTGTAGCAATATCACTCAATAGTTTGTTCCATTGAAATGCAAATAACAAACGATAGATACTACATATATACATATGTATATACATACATATATCATCTGTGAGTCATGTACATAGTCTTGAGCTGAGGAACATGGACTTTGACCGCGCGATCGTAACACTAGAAGTTCAATAAAACGAAACCGATTTCAACTGACTTTTTCAAGAAATTTATCCATGACTCAGCCAATTTGGACTCAAAACCCGCCTGCAACGGGCGCCCCATTACTTTCCATTTAGATGTAATTCGCAACAGAAAACAGCCAACCGAAGACACAATTTATGCTTAATTACAAACAATTTTGCTTTCCACGCTTGGAAAATGTCAATTTACAACAAAAAGATGCGACAATCTTTTGACATTGGCAATTTATAGAGCAATAAAAGCGTCTAGCAGGAGGGGTCAGAGTAATGGTAATGTCTACAATTCAATTTCAATTTGAATTACGAAATGGAAAGCGCAGATTGGCTTTCGACTGATATTGGAGAGTTGATGGGGAAGTGGAGCGGGAAGTAGATATCTTTAAGTAGTTTGCACAATTCTCTAGAGTGCATGAAAACGGATGGAGCTGCAGAGCAGGCCTATTTATACTCGTTCAGTACTTGGACAGAGTATATTGGTTGCGTGCAATTAAATCTACTGAACTTTATATTCATAATGTCTATACATATTCGTGCATACTCAGTCGTCATATAGTGTTCAAATAGTGAACGAGTATTCTGCAGTCGGTTAATAAGTTCTTCGAGTCGCTGATGATGCTGCTGCAGTTGATAGTTTCAAGCGTTCAGATGAATGGGCGGAGGGGGATGAAAAACGATTTGACAACAGCTTTTGATTCAGTAACATGAGAGATATCTCAACTGTATATACTGTATATGTACTAATGTACTACACTAAAGTTTGCTGTATCATGTTAAAAGATTTTGCTGCTGGACTAAAATGGGAAGCACTTTCAATTATGCAAATGAAAAAGCATTTCATGCGCCACAAAAATTAACGACCAAGAAAATTTTAATTAAATAGAAAAACCAAATTCGAAAGCCAACAACGGCAGAGCAACTCATCAATTCGACTCTAGCTCAACACAACTCAACCCTTCTCCCCCTCTTTCCCTGGCTGGTCTCACTTTTCTATTCAGAGCCTCATTAAGTTTTACGTTTGCTTTGCTCTTGTATGCTTTGTTTTTGTTGTTGTTGTTTTTGCTATTCAAATTTAGAAGTAGAATGCTTGGCTACCTACTCCGCTGTGCTCTCCCTCTTACTAAAGAAAGTGGCGCATAAAGCGCTGAGTCAAGTGTAAAGAGGAAAAGGAGCAGGTAGGAAACCAAGGGAGTGTGAGCGAGTGAGCAGGAGCTAACTCAGTGCCGCAGGTGCAGCAGACGCCCGACTAATGCCAATGAACAGTGAAGTAGCAGCCCAAATGCCTGACAGCGACTGCATGTCACAAATCATCACATAGATAGAGAGAGAGAGAGAGCGAGAGGCGACGATAGAGAGTAGTGCTAGAGTAGGAGAGCCGCGGAGTGCAAGTGTGTAATGTATGTGCATGTGCTCACGCATTGGTCAGTGAGGGCGGCAAAAGGGAGTAGCATACACTCTCCTGCTAAGTTGAAGTTTTTTATTTAAAAACATCAAATGACAAATGAACAAAATAAATGAATAAATACAAACAAAAGCTTAAGAATTTTTTCTATTATTTGCTCAAATGTGGGACAGCGAATCGCATTTTTATCGCATTTCGAAATGCGTTGCATTGTTGTTGTTGTTGTTGCTGTTGCTATTGCTATTACTGCTCAACACACAAACATATACTAACCATACATACACACATATAAAAACACATATTTGCTGAGTGTTTAAAGTATAAGACGCAAGCGTTAAAACATACATATAAACCGCCGATAAGAAAACAACAAACTATTGGAGATAAGCGAAGAGCTTGTGATGTGTTTATGGACACATTTTCATGGTTAGCAAATGCAGTGAGGATAAGTTAGGCAAGGCATTACAAATTACTGCTTCTTTTTTTTTGCACATTTATAGTTTTTCTTTTGTACATGTGTATGCATGTACACACATACCTATGTATGAAGCGATAAATGAAACTAAGCTCAATGCCGTCTGTAATCTAACTTTATATCTTTATAGCATTTCGCTCCTAAAGGCCGCAAAATTTGATTAAATTTATGACTGCCACGCCCACTGGCAGACAACTTTGGGCGCGTACAGTTATTAATATGATTTCGACAGTGCAGGTAGAAAGAGACAGGGCCAAGCACGTGTAAATATGCAGAGCAAATAATGTGAGTGCTTTGAATGAACAGCTATAACTCGATTGCGAGACGCTGAATTGTGCGAGTGATGAGTAAGTTCACACACACACACCCACACATACATTCACACATAAATATGTATGCTCTACACCTATCTATTGAACATCGAAAAGGTCAACAAACAAAAGAGCCGACAATTATTACAGAAACATAAAATTCACACGTATGTATACACAGGTCGATGAGAGCATTTCAAAGATATTACTATTGCCATTTCATGGTCATTGCCATACACTAGAATTTGTTGTGCCTGAATAATGGATGGTTGTTCTCTAACACTCACACATCTGTATGTGTTTGTGTGTGAGTGAGTGCAGCCAGGCGATAGAAAACAGGTTACAGCTACACGAGTGCTCAACACAGAGGCAGAATCTGTGTTTTTATGCCTGTGTCGAAAAGTGAAGCGTAGAAATGCGATGGAGGCTGGCAAGAAATGGGATGAGATTGAAAGAAAAACGAAATTAATGTGAGCGAAGAGGAAGAGAAAAGTCTGCGTCTGCTGCATGTTGACAGCGACCACATGGCCGGCGAATGCAGGGGAGTGGTGCAGCGATAACAACAACAACAACAACAAACTACCGTAGCATCGCAGCAGGGGAACCAGAGTCAGAGACTCGCACTTGAACCGCAAGGTAAGAAGAGTGAGAGAGCGTAAGTTGTTGCTGTTGTTGTTGCTGTATGCTGCTTCATCTTCTGTTGCTGCTTTTTTTGGAAATGAACAACACGCATCTCACCCACACAGCATGAGGTGTTTGTTGTTCTAGGAAAAGGTAGGCACTAAATTAAGCACATTGTTTAAACAATTTTGTTGCAGCGTTGAAATTTTAAAAGAAAACAATGTTGTGCTTGTTAAAATGCGATCGACAACAACAAAAACTAAACATAAAAATATTTTTGATTTTTTTTCACGTTTTTTTTACTTATTAACACTTACCAATGCCAAATGACTGCTTAGCATTGCAGTCGCTCCACACAGTCATTGTGAATACTTGTTGTTGTTATTACTATTATTGTTAACTTTTACCACACTAACAAACACTCGCACACACACATATGTATATACTTTCGTTTGCGAAAAATAAAATGAAAAGAAAACGCGTCGCGAAATATGAGTATAGAAAACAAAAACAATAAATGTTAACTTATGAATGCGAGCAACACGTAGTTGAATCTGATTTAGATGTTCAGAGCCGACAGTGGCACTTTGTTGTATTCGTTTATTATTTATTGCACAATTCTATTGCTTTTTTAAGATTTAATTGAATAATATGTGTTATTTGCACTGCTTTATTAGCCGCTTCTCATTTTGGGAGTTGCCCGAACATAATCTCTGCTTACGCTCCCGCACTCGCACGCACACACACACGAGCGGGCATATTTCCACTTCGCTGTTTCGTTCACAATTAATTAATTAACCGGAATGAGCCCCGCGCGGAGCAATGATACTACTCATTTCAACTGTTGCTCGGCTTCTACTGGGCCAATGTGACCAGCTGCGAGAAACGATGAAAATACCTTAGCAGTATGAATACAAAAAAATAAAGTATTTATATATAAAAAAAAATTTAACCATAAATTGACATTTGTTTTCTACAATTTGGAATGATACAAGGCCATTTAAGCAAATTTAAAGTAAGCATACATATTAAACGCTCGTTTTAGCGTAATTTAATATTTTTAAGTCGTTGCCATACCAGGGCTGCATAGCCTACATATTTTTGCGTTGCAAACACCTTCGACGGTGCCTGCAAACAAACGGTCGCATTGTTTTCCGCCAGACAAGACATCGTGAAAAATATCCGGCGCGCCATTTCTGTGTTTGTGTTTCCAAAATAACTCCAAGCGGACTAAATATAAGAAATTTGTATTATTGTTACGCCATCGTCCGGTTCATATTGCGCTTGTGTGCCGCACCCACATACCAACACAATAACGCACTCACACATACACACACATATATAAACATATATTTATTTGCGCAACCCGAGCTCGTGTTTCACTCCTTTGTGAAATCAATTTGCGATTAGTGTTCAGTGTATGTGTGTGTGTACCAATAACTAGCCGGCAGATTCATCAAGATGTTTGGCGGCGCTAAACCCACATTTGGCACCGGTGCCGGTGGAACGGGCTTCGGCACATTCAGCAACAGCGCAGCTGCAACGCCCTTTGGCCAGTCTGCGTTTGGGAAGCCAGCGACGCCAGCGTTTGGTGGCACGCCCGCCTTTGGCGCCCAGCCGACGCAGCCCTCAATGTTTGGCACCACGCCGGCGACTAATCAACAAACCGGCGGCTTGTTTGGTGGCTCAACAACGACCAGTGCATTTGGCGGCACAACCACAGCGCCCACATCATTTGGAGGTTAGAGACGAATCGGAAAGCCGATTTAATACCCTATAAATAAGCTCCGTGATTTACTCAAGAACTATGTTACACTCCAAGACAGACGTCAAATATAAGCATTTATATTTGTGCTAATAAATAGATAATTTTATGCAATTGCAAATATATATGTGTATATAACAATTTGAATATACATATATATAATATAGTTTATACTGCAATATAATTATATAACTTTCCTTTATATGTAGGGGAAGAAACTAGTTGTCATCAGGCACTGAGACAATACTGATCACCTATTAATCCTTATATTAATTCGCCTTCTCCATTCCAGCATTTTCACAGGCTCCGCAGGCATCCAACATATTTGGCTCCACACAAGCAGCTCCGAACACCTCGCTATTTGGACAGGGCACGACCAGTGCCTTTGGTGCCGCAAAGCCCGCCACACTGGGGCTGAGCAGCTTTGGACAGACTCCGGCAGCACAGCCACTGTTTGGCCAGCAGACGACAGCAGCGAGCACCTCGGGCTTTGGCGGCTTTGGTCAGACAGCGCCGACTACAACGAACGTGTTTGGCAGTGGCGCTGCGTCGGCTTTTGGACAACCTCAGACAGTAGCTGTGGGGGCCGCGGGAGGTGTCAATCCGGGTTCCTCCGTGGCCAAGTACCAACCCACCATTGGCACGGACACGCTAATGAAAGGTGGCCAGGCGAACAATGTGAATACCAAACAACACTGCATCACTGCAATGAAAGAGTATGAGATGAAGTCACTGGAAGAGCTTCGCTTTGAAGACTATTTGAGCTCACGCAAGGGACCACAGGCGGGCAGTACGCCGGGTGCATTCGGCTTTGGGAGTCCTGCTGCCGCTACGCAGCCGGCAACCACCGGACTCTTCGGCTCACCGGCTCAGCAACAGCCCACCACGGGCCTGTTCGGGCAGACGGGCACGGAAAACAAGAGCCTGTTCAACACCTCGGCCTTTGGGCAGCCAGCAGCAACTAGCGCCTTTGGTGCACCCGCACAGCAGAACAATTTCATGCAGAAACCGTTTGGGGCCACCACAACCACCGGCTTTGGCGCAACCACTACGGACGCTTCGAATCCGTTCGGCGCCAAGCCCGTGGGCTTTGGCCAAACTGGCAGCAGCATGTTCGGCCAGGCGGCCGCAACGAGCGCAGCACCAGCATTTGGACAGACATCGACTGGCTTTGGTGGCTTCGGCAGCACCGCTGGCGCAACCACTCAGGCAACGCCGCTATTTGGAGCAGGAGCCGCTAATGATCCCAATAAGCCTGCCTTTGGCCTGGGCGCTTCGGTTTCGCAGGCCAACACTGGCTTCGGTGGCTTCGGTGCGCCGGCAACCAGCACGGCTGGCGGCGGTCTCTTTGGTTCCAAGCCGGCCACAAGCTTCGCAGCGCCTGCCTTCGGTGCCAGCTCCACAGCAAACACGGGCTTCGGGAACTTCTCGCTGAGCAACACGAATGCAGGCACTGGAGGCGGCCTATTCAACTCTAATCTCAACAAGCCAGCAACCTCAGCATTTGGTGGCTTCGGATCCACCTCGTCGGCGCCACTTAATTTTAATGCCGGCAATACAGGCGGCTCTCTGTTCAGCAATACTGCCAAGCCTGGTGGTCTCTTTGGCGGCACCTCCACCCTGGGCGCCGGCACTGGCTCAGCTGCCGGTGGCGGCGGTCTCTTTGGCACTACTAATCAAGTTGGCGGATTCGGGTCATCATTAGGCGGTGGCTTTGGCACTCTTGGCGGCGGCGGTAATACGGGTCTGTCTGGCTTAGGCGGTATGGGTGCTAACTCTGCTATTGTGACAGTGCCTATACACCAGCAGATTCTATCCAAGGTGACGTCGCCGTACGGTGATACGCCAATTTTCAAGGATCTGAAGCGGAACGATGAAGTGGACGCCACACGTGCCACAAATCCAGCCGCTCAACAGGCGATGCTGGACCTGACCAGTAATCAGTACAAGGTGACCAATAAGGACAGTCCGTCAGGTATTCGTGTGAAGGCTCTGGGCCACTCCAATAACCGCAAGTCCATGTTCGATGGCCTTGAAGAGTTTGACGCCAGCGTGGAGGGCTTTAATCTCAAGCCCAATGTTAAGCGGTTGGTGATAAAGCCCAAAGCGACGACCGTAGGCGAGGTCCACAGTTCTCCCCTTAGCAATAGCAACAACAACAGCAACGGCAGCACTGCCGTAGTGGGTATTGTGCGTCCGCAACGTGAGTCCTTCAATGGTGTCATACCCAACGAGCCGACCCAAACCGGCAATGGGAACAACTCTCCAGCGGCAAACAGAGCGGATCAGGACAGCAGCCGCCGCGAGTCGTGGCTGCATCCCAATAACTTGGCAAAGGTCCGCCAGCACAATTTACAGTCGGCCATAGATCAGGCACCTTTAAATAGCACCCTCACGGAGTTGGTGCCGCGCAAGCCCCTGGAAACCTACAAGAACGCCGCGCCAACACGTCTCTCGGTCTCCACCATACCGGAGAATCCCTTTGAGGATCAGGCCAGCAGCATTGTGAGACGCGACACTTTCAACTCGGAGCAGGGAAATGATACAACGCTGTCCATACGCTCCTTGGATTCGGAGCAACGTTTGGCCATTGAGCCAACTTCAGAAGGCGATGTAAACCCTGACGCTGACTATGAGCCACATCCAACGGGCATCGTGCTCCGCCGTGTGGGCTACTATACCATACCCTCACTGGAGGATCTCAAGTCGTATCTGGCCGAGGATGGATCCTGCGTGGTGCCCAATTTCACAGTTGGCCGCGAGGGCTACGGCAACGTGTACTTTGGCAAAGAGATCGACGTGGCCGGGCTCAATCTGGATGAGATTGGTGAGTACTGCACAGATTTGTTTACGACTGAAGTACTTTAATGATCTTCATTCCCCACTCCCACAGTGCACTTCCGCAACAAGGAGGTCATTATATACCCGGATGATGACAATAAACCGCCCATTGGCAACGGCTTGAATCGTGAGGCTCAGGTTACATTGGACCAGGTGTGGCCATTGGACAAGACCAAACATGAGGCCATTAAGGATCCGCAGCGTTTGCTCGAAATGGACTGGGAGGCCAAATTGCGTCGAGTCTGTGATAAGAATGCAACACGTTTCATTGAGTATAGGCCAGAGACTGGCAGCTGGGTGTTCCGCGTCAAGCACTTCTCCAAGTACGGTCTGAACGACAGCGATGAGGATGACGAACTGCCCACGGATCCGAAAAAAGCCAAGACAACTGGCATGGATGCCCAGCGCATGGCTGCCACGTCCAGCGATAAAATGACGTTGACATCGCTGCAGAAGGCCCAACGGATCTCGGAAGAGGCCGCACGCAGCATTGATGCAAAATCATTGGCTGCAGGCGTTGCCAGCGGATTTCGGCCCATGGATAACTCGGCGGAGTTCCTAATGATGGACAAGACGCGTAAGTAGCTAGACCACATTTTGCCTTATCGACAACCACTCAATTCGTATCCTTATCCTTATTTGGACCTCCTCAGAGTTCTTTCAGGTCGGCAGTGGTCCGGATTTCGCCATGTTTGATGCTCCACGTACTGTGACTAGCCCAACGGCTGCTCTGGCACAGGATATAGTTGGCAAAGAACCGCACAAGATTCAATTGATGAAGTCATCGTTGTTCGTAGAAGATCAAGGCAGCGACGATGAGTTAGGTACGCGTATCTCATTCTATAATCAAATTCCAAAGAGAAAATATTAGATGAACTTTCTCAATATGGTTAATGATTATTATGTTATCTTATGTTGTTTTGTATCTCAACAGATTCACGGACAAAATTTAATCAATCCCAGATGAAACGCCCACACAGCTTGTTCAGCAAGGACACACATTTGTGGAAGGATGCGGCTGTATCGGAGAGCTCCAGTGATTACGGTCGTCAATCACCAGTCTTAGCCGTCTCCTCATCCGCCTCTGTTACCAGTATAGTCCGCGACGTGCAATCGGAGGAGGTAAATGTAGACATATATCTCACTTTTAAATCTAATTTATTTATTATCCTTGCAGGCTTCATCGGTGGCAGCTGAAAGTATTAAGCCTGCTCAACAGACGACTCCAGCTACTTCTTTGGCTGGGCTCAAACCATTCGATTTCATTATAAAACCCAAACTGGCACCCATTAAGGTTTTCGGCTCGACGGTGCCCTTGTCACGTTCCATTGCATATGGCCTCTACGATCACTGGATTGCAGATCTGGGCTTTTACAAAGGACGTGGCTTCAAGCTTAGCTTTGGACCACAAAATACTCTCATGGTTCCAAACACCTTTAACAACCTACGCAGCGTTCACGAGAGTAAGTGCACCATTATTATTTAGTTTTATGTTAGGAAACTCTCTCAATGATGTCTATCTATTTTGTCTTCAGCGAATGCCAAGATGTTGCCCGCCGCGCTTGTGTTTCAGCCACGAGCCTCAAACGATTTCTCATCGAATCTGCTGCAGCGTGTACAGTTCAACACAGTGGATCTATATCCACATTTTGCTGAAAGCATTGTGCCACATTTAATGGTCGAACTGCAAGATTGTAGCTCCAATAGGGTGGAAGGCAGCGACTGTCCTTGGTTGCAGTCCAGCAATGGAACACAACTGATTGCCAAGCATCTGGCCGAAGCCATTAAGCTGAACAATACCAGCAGCATGGCTGACTATGGTGTCTCCGTGTGGTCGCTTCTCTTCGCACTGTGGGGCGAGCACGAGGAGCTCATTGGACATGATATCAACTCACACTACGTGGTCATGTGTCGGCGCAATCTGCTTTCGGAATGGCTGGAAAATACGTTGGTTAGCAAAGACCTGCTATCGAAGAAGGTCAGCAGCAATAGCTACCTCGAGCACATGATAGAATTGTTGAGCTGCCATCGTGTAACCGAAGCTTGCGAGTTGGCTTTCAAGTACGATGATGCGAACTTGGCTTTAATCTTGGCACAGCTTAGCTCTGGTGCTGTGGTGCGTCTACTCATGGAAGAGCAACTCTTTGCCTGGCAGCAAAGCAAATCCGATAAATATATTAGTCTGGAGCGCATCAAAATGTTCATGTTGGCCGCAGGCGTGCCATTGATGATGTCCTCGCATGGCCCGATAAACCTGCTCGAGGATGGTAACTGGCTAAACGTATTGGCACTGCAGCTCTGGTACTTTACTGCACCCACGTCGACCATAACTGATGCCGTGCTGGAGTACGACAAGGCCTTCCAGGCCGAAGAACTCTACGCGGATGAGCCAAAGCCCAGTTACAAAGGCACTCCCTACAAGAGCAAGAATCCTGTGTATGATCTACGCTACCACCTGCTGCAGCTCTTCTCAAAGCGCAAGCATTCCCTGGAACAAACATTGAACCCAATCACACATACCTCAGATCCGATGGACTTCCGTCTCAGGTAAGCCCGTTGGAAAGTACCGCAATCACTAAACAGTTGAGTAATCATTTTTATATCATTTGTAGCTGGATGCTGCTGCAAACGTTGAAAGCATTGGGATATCGACATTGCAACCCCTTGACAGAGGCGCAGCTTCACGTGGACTTTGCCAGCCAGCTGGAGAATGAGGGGTTGTGGCAGTGGTCCATATTTGTGCAATTGCATATCAAGGATCGCAATCAGCGCGAGCGCGCTGTGCAGCACACACTGCAACAGCATGTCACCATCGACGCCCATGTGGCTCTGAGCGAAGAGGAGCAGTTTGTCATTGAACAGCTGGGTGTACCCGAGTGCTGGGTGGACTATGCCAAGGCGTTGAAGGCGGGTGCTCAGGGTCAGCGACACATGCAAGCAAAGTATTTATTGAAGGCCAAGCACTGGGTGCTAGCCCACGAAATCATCTACCAATATATTGCACCAGATGCCGTCATAAACAGTAATTTTCCAATATATTTAAAACATAATATTTTATATATTAATCAAAACTTTTACTATAGGTAATTTGCAGTATTTGTACAATCTGTTGAGCCAGTTTGAGTGTGCAGACAGCACCAACGTCAAGGTGCCAAACTGGACAAATCAGGGTCAGATATTCCTGGATTACATTGACATCAACGAAAAGTTCAAGCACATCCACAACGTCAATAGCGTAGGGGATATACAGGCGCGTTGGGAAAATCTGAAGCCGCAGCTCAGTGAGATTTGCTCTCGTATCAGTCTTCTGCCATGTCCCACATCCAAGCACCGTCTCTGTCAGAGCGAAATAGCAAAGAGCCTGAGCTGCTTGGTGAACGGCATGTGCATAGTCTGTCCTGAACTGGAGCCCTGCGTTGTACTGAAAATGGCTTTAGAACGCTTGCCCATGCCCCAAGAGTTTTCCACCAAAGAGCTGAACAATCTGCTCGACGAGCTGTTGTACAAGATACAGAACCAGCGACCATTCACAGAATCAGAACCGGCGCCACTCCGCACCACCGAGCGCATAATGATACAAAGCTAAATAATAAGGAATGATTCATAGACAACTAGGCAGGGAAAAAGTGAAAACAGACGATATATACTTTAGCCAACCAACCACTTCAATTAGAGTTATAAATATACATAGATATATATATATAGATTTACATATAAAAATGTGCATGCAGTTAACTGTTATGACAAAACAATCATAAGTCATTATTTAAAAGAAAAAGAAAAACTTGTAAAATAAGCAACGTTTCGTTACAAACATCAACTTTGAATGCAACCACTTGGTTTTCGTTAATTTGTTCATCATTTAAAATTGCTGAAATGTCTGTAATTATTAACTACGTATTCTTGATAAACAATAAAATTGATATTTGTTTTAGTCGGTTAAAGTTTAAAGTGAATTATGTATTTTTCGGTAAAAATTAAAATTGACAACTGCTTTGATAAGCAAAAAAAAAAAGAATTATTTATTGCAAACGAAACGGTTTCATTGATGGTCGATAACTGACAACTGGTTCGATTAAAATTACTCTGACTCGATTTCTTAGATCTAGTATATATTAAATAAAAACGGTACGATGATCATCGATATCGGCTGAGATTAAGCTTTTGAAAGCCCCGATTAGATGTGGATCGCACCTGTTTCTGCCGTTGGTGGGCGGCGAGATCTTTAGCTGTTTAATCAGTCGACGGTGGACTTTTGATAGAAGTGCAACGTTTGTAATCAGCGAAGCGTTACAAGTATTTGAGTTGGAATAAATAAACATACGCTCAACGAATTACTAATTAGGTTGCAATCTGTTGCTTAGAATTCTGCTGCTGAACATGACGGAATCCAATCCAAGTTCCTGGTGTGGACGCGGGGACAAACCACGGGAGTTTGCCAAGCACGAGCCCATCATATGCTATGACAAGCCTGCGGCCTCTGTTGTTTCTAAAGAGGAATACGATGTACAATTTAAGTAAATTATATTTTGCGAACAAAAATAAAAGGAATTATCGCGTTCTTTGCAGAATAAGCGCTTCCTGGCGTTGACTGGCGAGCTCGTGGAGACATTGGTGGTGCCCAAGCGTGAGGCACGCACCTGGACCATGCAAGCAGGTGATCTGTGCCGCATAACAGTGCACGAGGGCTCCCAAGTGGGGGATGTCAACTTCTGGAACTTGGACAATCGCCAGGAACGCTTCTATTCGGGCAAGACGCGCCAGCTGCACGCAGCCCATCTGAAGGTGTACGACAGACTGTGGAGCTGCCTGCCCTACCTGCGGCCCATGGCCACCTTTGTGTTTGACACCCTGGCCAAGTACGGCATCGATGAGGACGGCGGCGCATTGCACGACGTTATCGGCACACGCTGTGACGACTACACCTACAAGCTGATCACCGGACAGGAGCGTGTGGGCAGCTGTCACAGCTCCCTGGTCAAAGCCGTGGTAGAGGAGCGCGGCATGACCGAGCAGGACGTGCACGATGTGTGGAACATATTCATGTGCACTGGCTTCACCAAGGACACCCAGCAATACTTCTGCAAGCCCAGCCCCGCCCAAAAGGGTGACTTCATTGAGTTCATTGCCGACATGAATCTATTGGTTGCACTCAGTGCCTGTCCCCAAGGCGATGTCTCCATTCCAGTGGGTGCCCAGGTGCCCGACGAGAAATGCCATCCATTAAAAGTTGAGATATTTCGCAAAAAGTAATTGAAAACCAATGTAAATACATACATATGTGCTTTTCATTGGAAATGTAATGGAGTAAATCAAATAACACTTCAGTAAACAGTAAACAGAATAATCGAAATAAAGCGTTATTATATTGAATAGTATTTCCTAGAAACATCTCATTGACTTTATTATTTATAAAGAATTCCACGACGGATTCGTAGTCCAAGCTATATGCATCCTCACAAGGGATATTTTAGGGTATTAAAATTGTTATATTTATGTATGTGTATACATAGCATATCATTTTTAGTTAAAGATTTGCCTAGCACGATTACTAGACTCTTATTTCATCACAGAAAACAGAAATTGCAACTTTACAATTTTCATTATCTATACATTTAATTTGCGATTTATATCATAAAATGTAATGTGTGGTATCTTTATGTAATTCTTATTATATTTTTGATTAGTTTAAACAGGTATTTATTTATTAAAACTCAAATTCAAATTGAAACAGAAGTTTGTACCATGAAATTCAAGTAAATGCTTTGCTTAATCATGTCTCATTACAGCATATCTGGTATTTTACTTTTGGTATTTTTTGCAATTAATTAACATTGTCTGGTCGCACTAAATACCGACTAGTTCGTATCTGTATTATTCTGCAATCGCTTTGTCAATGTTGGAAGAGTATATTAAAGCCGCTCTATAATGAATGATATTCGCGGCGAGGACAATCTTGAGAAACTCCGCAATTATATACTCAATCCAGATATATCCATTCATGATCCGCTGCCCGATGTGGTGCAGCGCAAATTCAATGAAATGCGCCTGTTGCACATTCCCAAATGCCCGGGAAGTACAAAACTAATTCCACGTAGAGATTTGGTTACCGGGGAAATACTCGAGTTCGTCGAGGTGGACGTGGAAGATGTGGGCGCCAATGCCAATAACTCGATGTCCATGCAGCGGGAGCCGGGTCTGTTGGAAGAAATAACGCGAGGGTCGCCCATGAACTATCCCTTCTGGCCAGGCGGTTTTGATGTCAAAGAACAGAAGTTTGACATTGCTAAGCTCAAAGTGGATAGCTTTGAACTGGGCGAGAAGTTGCTAACAGTCCCGCCGGGTTTTGCCAGTGGTCATGACTTCTCGTTGGACAACACACAAGTTAAGGAGCCGGCTGTTACCACCACCAGCAACGTGGATTTGCTAGAGAACTTGGAGGAAGACCTCGACGTGCAGCAGTGGCTGCAAATGACACGAAGCGAAAGCGAAGCCACCGCCACAACTGCGCCACAGAGAGACCTCAAATTCCCAGTAGAATTCAAAGACGTTGATGATGATATTATGAACGCGGACCTGAAGCCCGTACTGAATATATCGACCACAACGAAAACCTTCAGCAGCGACTGGGCAGAAATGGTAGACATCAGCCAGCCCATCACCAACTTCAAGGAGCAAATACCCTGCCCAGCCATGGAGTTTCCCTTCGAGCTCGATGTATTCCAAAAGCAGGCTATCCTCAAGCTGGAGCAACGTCAATATGTGTTTGTCGCGGCGCACACATCTGCCGGAAAGACTGTGGTGGCCGAGTATGCCATTGCGCTGTCCAAGCGGGATCTGACGCGTACCATTTACACGTCGCCCATCAAGGCGCTATCCAATCAGAAGTACCGCGATTTCCGCAAGACCTTTAAGGATGTGGGCCTCATCACAGGGGATCTGCAAATCGAGCCAACCGCCTCGTGCCTTATTATGACCACCGAGATCTTGCGCTCGATGCTGTACTGTGGCAGCGATATAACGCGTGATCTGGAATATGTCATTTTCGATGAGGTCCACTATATCAACAATCCGGAGCGTGGTCACGTCTGGGAGGAAGTGATCATACTGCTGCCAGACCATGTCAATATTATCATGCTTAGCGCCACAGTGCCCAACACCATGGAGCTGGCAGATTGGGTGGGCAGCACAAAGAAGCGCAAGGTGTATGTCATAAGTACACTGAAGCGTCCAGTGCCATTGATGCATTATCTTTACACTGGCGCCGGCGGCAAGAGTCGCGACGATATCTTCCTGCTCGTCGATGCCCAGGGTAAATTTCTGCAGGGCAACTACGAGAAGGCTGTGGAGCGCAAGAAGGAAATGCAAAGCAAGTCGAAGGGAGGCGGGGGCAAAAACTATGTGGGCAGCAAGCAGGATCAGTGCACCTGGATTGGTCTGATTGATTTTCTCAAGCGCAACAACAAGATGCCCGTTGTGGCCTTCACGTTGTCTCGCAACCGCTGCGACACCAATGTGGCTGCCCTGCAATCCGTGGATCTGAATACGGCAGCAGAGAAGGGCTCAGTGCAGAAGTTCTTCCTGCAATGCCTGGCGAAGCTGAAGCCACCAGATCGCACTATACCGCAGGTGCTGGCACTGAAGGACGCGCTGGAGCGTGGCATTGGTGTCCATCATAGTGGCATTCTGCCCATCCTCAAGGAGATCGTCGAGATGCTCTTCCAGAACGGGCTCGTCAAGCTGCTCTTTGCCACCGAAACCTTTGCAATGGGCGTGAATATGCCCGCCCGCACAGTAATCTTTGACTCGCACAAGAAGTTCGATGGCATTGAGGTACGTAATCTGAAGCCGGG
Source organism: Drosophila meridionalis (assembly GCA_035045145.1). Lineage (NCBI taxonomy): Eukaryota > Metazoa > Arthropoda > Insecta > Diptera > Drosophilidae > Drosophila > Drosophila meridionalis. The sequence continues at coordinate 4,723,147 of JAWNPG010000020.1, read as the reverse complement.
TGAATACATACAAATGGCCGGACGCGCTGGACGACGTGGCCACGATGAAAATGGTACCGTCATCCTGCTGTGCAAGTCTCAGGTGCCGCCGTCTATGGAACTGCGACCCATGATTCTGGGCTTGCCCGAGAAGCTACAGTCGCAATTCATTCTACGATACGCCGTAATACTGACATGTCTGCGCATTGAGAGCATCAAGGTGGAGGACATAATGCAGTTCAGCTTTAAGGAGTTCAATCAGAAATTGCAGTTACCCACGCAGCAGAAGCTGCTGCAGCTGGCCGAGGCCAAGTTTGCCACGCTGCCCAACCTGGGCGAGCACCTTCAGCCTCTGATCTATTTCTACGACAAGTCCGTGGAGTACTGGAAGGAGAAGCATCGCATTATGGTTAGTGACGATCTAGCAAATGGTTAATGGCTAATAAACTGAGAATCTTTGTGTCTTCCTTCACAGAAATTCATGTTGACCCAGGCGAAAATCCAAAAGGAAATGAAAGTGGGGCGCGTCATTGTCATCACCCAAGGCAAGCACTACAATAAGCTGGCCGTGTTGCTGCATGTGAGGACCGTGCTGGGCAAGGATACCGTCTACAAGGTGCTAGTGCTGGACCATCAATTCAAGAACAACGACAGCGACATCCTCAATCGTGGTGAGCTTTACTACAAGATTCTCTCGTTGACGCCGCAGCACAAATTCTTCCATCCGGAGGGCATTGGAGGTCATACTGTCTTGGACATCAAGGCCATTGATATCTTAACGATTACAAAGTCAACAATTAAAGTGGATGCCGATGTCATCATACGCAATTGGGAGCAAAGACAAATGGAGCGCTTCAAGGATGCGCCGCCTAGCGCGACAGTCGTCAAGGCAGTCACGGAGCTGCATCAACTGAACGAAGCGTACAACGCCAATCCGGACAGTATTAAGTACATCAACATGTCCAAGGAGATAAACGTAAATGCAGAAACCGAAGTAGCTATGCTTAACTATGTGGATCATCTCGCACGCCAGGTGGGCGACGTGCTGCCGCACACTAATATTGCCGGCTTCGAGCAGGAGTTCGCCAAGGTGTACGAGCGCCGAGTGCTGGAGATTCACATTGAGGAGCTGCGCTTCAAGAATTCAGCAAAGAACCTAACCCTATACCCGGATTACTGCAACAAGCTGCAGGTGCTGCGCGCCCTCAATTATATCGATGAGATGAACGAGGTGACACTCAAGGGCAAGGTGGCTTGCGAAATGGGCCAGAACGAGCTGCTCATTACCGAGCTAATACTCTGCAATATGTTTAATGATCTGGAGCCGGCGGAAATAGCTGCGCTATTGTCGGGCTTGGTGTTTCAGGCCAAAATTCAAGGCGAACCTGTTATCCCAGAGCCACTCAAGGCATGTGTTGCCGCCTTCGAGCAAATCAATGACACCATCTTGGCCGAGGAACAGCGCTGTCAAGCGGCTATTGAAGCAGAAAATAATCTAAATTTCGGACTGCTCGAGGTTGTCTACGAGTGGGCCAAAAACAAGGTGAGATTTAGCTAAACTGATTAAAAGTTGTTTACCAACTCGCAATTCACACTTCGCAGCCTTTCGCCGAGATCATGAAGTTAACCGAAGTGCAGGAAGGCATCATTGTGAGATGTATTCAGCAGTTGGACGAAACACTTCGCGACGTTAAGACAGCAGCCATTCGAATCGGTAATCCCGGCTTGCAGTCTAAAATGGAAGAGGCCTCGGCGGCCATAAAGCGTGATATTGTATTCACAGCCAGTTTGTACACGGAACTCTAAAAGAAAGAGAACGGAATAATAGCATAAAACACGAGTGTTTGTTTTGTCTAAAACTACAAATTATGATCATGTCAATTATTACAACTCCAAAGGATACTTATAAAAATGTAAAAATATATGTGTAAAATAATTATGCGGCTGACGACAGTCGCAGCCCGATTTCATCGCGTCTCGGGTTTGAACTTTGGTGGCACCATCATGCCGGTCATGTGCTTTTGTTTTTTTGCCTTCTTCGATTTGCCAGCGCCCGATTGGAAATCGTGCCAGCTGTTCACACGACTCTGACGAGACTCCTCGAAATTTTGCTGCCACTCACGGTCTGCTTTGACGCGCTCCTCCTCCTCGATTTCAGTTTCGCGCTTGCGCTTGCGCTCCTCCTGGTCGCGCTGGTCAAGCTTTTGGCGTCGCCGTTCCATGTCGGCAAAAAGCTTCATTACCATGACATAAATGGCATGCTTATATTTGACAGGATCGTCTTCAGGTATTAACTCGAAGGATCTTCCTTCTTTTTTGAGTTTTTTACGTTTTTCGGCAATCTGAAATACGTTCGTTTACATATATTAGATTTGGGAATAATGTGAAAGTAAGTGGGTCTACCATATGATCTGTGCGGCCCTTGGCTTCCTCGTACACATCCAAACACTTTTTGCGTGTGAGGTCATTTTCCAATATCTTCCAGGAACGAGCAACAATGTCGAATGCCATTTGGGCGCGCTCCTGGTTATCATGGTTCTTGTCTGGATGTACCAGTATGGAGAGGGTGCGATAACGTTTTTTTATCTCGGCCACCTCGGCGTCGGGCTCAATCTGCAGCACCTCGAAAGGATTAAGATTGAAGTATGTGGAACCTGGACGAAGTAAACGATCAATTTGTTGAGTAGGAGTTAGTACTGAATCGCGTTTTTCAATTTCTTTCACCTGCGAAAATAGTCACAAAATCGTTTATTTATGTGTATAATAAAATTGTTTTTTTTTTTTTTTTTGTTGCTTTTTGATTAGCCTTTGCCATAGCCGTTTGCTTTTGCGTTGGCGTTGGGTTTGGCGCTGGCACGGCATTGAATAGCATCAGGCAACTTACTTCGGTATAGAAGTCCTCGAACGATTCTTTCGAAGTGCCAGGTTGATCTCTCAACGTCGAAGAGGACATTTTGTGTTTTTTGTTTCAGTTGTGTTCTATTTTTTGCTTCTTATTATTTTTCGTTTGCTTTTTGTTGAGAAAACGCACAACGCACAGCCAGTGTTGACAAATTGTGTTTAAATTTCAGTGCTGTATACTGCTGCAAAAAATTTCAATATTAATGTCACTTTATACATATGCGAAGCAATTATCACTATTATTATTAAGTGCTACGAGCATAAATATTTTTACGACATTGAAAATATATGTATATATTCACATATATGCATGAAAACATAATTACACATACAATTTATCACACCCGTTTATGAACACTAAACAGCTGTTTCTGTTAAAATTTCCCTAAGCTGGAGGATGGCTTGTGTAAACATTAAATAACTGTTCCCTGCACACGCTGATTCCATAGACTCGCAAAGTGTGGCGAGAAACATATCAAGATTCTTCAAATTATTTATTCTAGTTTAAATGATATTTCAACTAAATCGGCTGTGTACAATACTCTATAATCGTGCTTCATCATTATATCATACACAAATAAACAGAATGAGCACGTGTCAGAATCCATGCGGATCATCGGATATCGTTTGGATGGATTTAGAAATGACTGGCCTGGACGTAGATAAAGATCAGATATTAGAAGTTTCATGTATTATAACGGACAAACTTTTGAATATTAAATCTGAAGGACCCTGCTTTGCCATAAAGCATGCAGAGCATGTTTATGAGACTATGAACGAATGGTGCATAAAGCATCACAACGAATCCGGTCTGATTGACAGGTGTAGGAACTCAGATGTGACGCCCGATCAGGCGGAAAATCTGATCCTTACGTATTTGAAGGCAAACATACCAGAGCGAAAGTGCCCACTGGCTGGCAACTCCGTTTATATGGACCGTTTGTTTATAAGGAAATATTACCCACTTTTAAATGAGTATTTGCACTATCGTATCATAGATGTTTCTACTATTAAGGAGCTAGCAACTCGATGGAGTCCGCAGGTAGTTCAAAATGCTCCACGCAAAAAGCTCGTTCACCGCAGCCTCGAGGACATTAAGGAGAGCATAGCAGAATTGAAATACTATAAGGAGCATTTATTCAAATAATTTTATGTTATAATAAATCTATGAACTTTAAGACAAAGATAAACAAAAAAAATCTGTTTAGTTAGTACGAAAATGAAAGCAAAAGCAAAACTCTATAATTAGAAATAAAAATACGACAACAATAAAAAACTCGGCTTCTCAATAAACCCCATTTATATTATTGTGGGCGGGCGAGAAATTATTTGCCTCTTGTCGTCTTCTCGAGGATCGGCTGACCGCGTTGCTCTCGCTACCCGTCACCTTCTCAGCTTCAATGCGTCCAGACAAAAAGCTCGCCACGCGTTCCTTTAAAGAGGATCAGTTGAGAAACATGCAATTCAATGAATATCAAGTTTATTTACCAGATAGCCATTCGAGAGTACCTGCAGGTTGCCGTAGAAGGCGATCATGCGTTTCATTAGAGATTCGGCCTCCTCCTTGGATATGTTCTTGACCTTGTCCAAGCGAGTTATGGTTATTATGCGATTGTTTATGCAAATTATCTGATGTACAACCTCGTGGGTGGTATGTGCCAAATTTCTAAAAACACAATTATCCGTTAGTCCCGTCTAAAAAACTACCATTACCAGATGTCCACTCACTTGGGTAAGTTATTCGCCACATTCGCGCTATAGTTAACAAAGTGTACGACGCGTCTGGCCGATTCCCGAGTCAGCAGCACAATCAACTGCTCCAGCGTGACAGGCCTAGCCTGATTCTCCGGTTCGTCAGCACTCAGATATCCCCACAGTTCCTTTGCCTTTTGCATGGCCAGCTTCGGATCAGTGGCAATCTATAAAAAATGTAAGTATATATGTATATGTATATGGAATTGTGTTTGGATTAAGATTCACTTATCAGTTAAGTACACAGCTTACAATTTCGTTCGACTTTCGTTTTAAAGGCTTTTTTATGGTGTAACTTTGTTTCGTTTTAAATTTTCACTAATTTATTACTTGTTAAAGATCAAGTCTATAGTTATGAATATTATACTGAATAATTAAATATTGTCTGCCTAATTGGCACTGCATTGGTATACCAATACATTTTTCACACACTGTACTAACGCTTCGCTCGTGTTGCACGATAGTAACACGATAATTAAGTAGCTGTAAATTCGATATAATTTTTCCACTTACCAATTCGGCCGCATAGATAAGCACATGGATCGCTTCTTTGCTTTGTTTCTTAAGGGCTCGCGCCTCAGCGAAAGTCCTTTGCGTTAATCTCCGTGTGAGCTTGCGTGAGAATCGTTGACCGTGATGAATCGCTTTAATCGCGCCTCTCTCGTTCGACGCGGCGGCCGTTGGCTCGTTATCATCGTCTTGAGGCGCTGCAGTGCGGTTAAACAATTTTTAAATATAATTCTAGGTACTTTTATTTATTTTTTTCTTTTATATTTTTTTTGGTAGCGTTGAACCACAGCCTTATCGCTCGGCTTATTTGCGGTTGTCGCTTAGGCAATCGACAAAAAGAGAATCAAATAGACTCGCACTCATATGAAGCACCGATTGATAACCTCCAGTAGTCCACATATATATATATATATATTTTTTTTACATGAGACGACCCATTTTAAAAATAAGCCATGAGCAGCATGGCATTATCATCATCTACTCACCATCTGTCTGATCCTGGTCGGTGGGGATGGGCACTAGGTACTTGTCGACGAACTTGTCGCCTGCTGTAAAGGCTCCATCGATACGATCTGCTGCATAGGTTGTCAGAGAACTTTCGAGCACCGCATTGCCAATTTGTTTAACGGAATCCGCACGCTTGAGCACAGGGCGCACCAGATGATCCGACATGTACTCCTTGGTATTCCAATACATCTTTAAGCACAAAATAATTGCCTAGTGAGCGAATCTCGAGTCACATTGACATTGAGGATGTCGCAGCTGGACTTACCATTTCGGGTGGCAGATAGACAAGCGGTATACGCTGCTCCAATATATCTAGGCTTTTGCACATCACATTGTCCAGCCGCTTGATGGGCATCTCGAAAAGCTTAACAGCCGGCTGGACAGTCTCGTAGGCAGCACTAATTGTGGCCTCCGCCGTCTCAAAGTACCAGCTGAAGAGGCGGTTGTTGTTCTTGACTTTGTCGTAGATGTGTTCAACACGCTTAACGCTCGACTCCACCAAGGGAATCGATGTGATGCGATCTATGGCCTCCATATGTAGTCCAGTGACCATGGCTGCAGCTCTTCAAGGAATTTAACACTTAAGCTTAAGCACTTTGGTAGATATTACTTAAAGAGACTACTTACCTTTTTAGTTATAAGCAAGAATATAAATTTAATGTCCGACAATAGCGATTCCTTTTTGAAATACTCGTTTAGTTCTTTACAACTGGAAGAGCGCACTTCCCTTTTAAACGGGCTACGAATTGAGACTGCGCCAAATTTGCATTGAGCGCTTCATAGACATTCTGGATGACGGGTGGCTCGTCATGCACAGAGTGACCTTTACCGCCTAGTGATAAGCACGGCGCGATCCGCATAGAGAAGTGTGTACCTAGACTCTACACTTATCAACAACATGCCATTTGTAGAAAGTTAAATAAGTTCCAAAGTGCAATCGAAACGGATTCCAATAATCCCAATAAAACTAGGGACTCCATTAATGCAAGCATGAATCACCTAGATTGCACAAATATTCGTTTATCTGAATCCATATTAAAAACTAAAATGATACTAGCGCTTAAAGTCCAATTTGAAGGGATTTCTCACTGTGTGTGTTAGTCATGATTGGCGGAGGCGTTCGGGTCGTGCGACAATTGGATTATTGCAGATAGCAGCTGTCTGTTTACATTAGAAGCAGCAGACAGCGTTAATTTTAGCACGATTGTATTGTATTCCCACAGACGTGCATAGGATGGGTTGTATTTGTTGCTAAGTTGCGATTTCTGTAATCAGCCAGACAGTTTTATTACTTCATAAAGCGGCTAAATGTAAATATAATCAGAGAATATGTCTGCAGCTTGTCTGTTTTGTCAGAAGAAGTTGAAATTTGATCTTTGGACACAATCTTGCAATTTGAAATGTAACTGAATCTGTAAATAAATCGATTAGAACTAGTTCAAAAATGCGCCAAGTGCTGGAAAATATAAGATTGTCAATATAGTGCTGGTAAACGCACGCACAGTATTTAGTAAATTTGTTTGTTGCGTGTTTCTTTGCTGAATTTGTGTTTAATTTTATTTGTTTAGTGGTCGTGTTTAACTAATATAATGTTTAAAGAAAACTAAATGTCAACTAGTTGTTTTAAAATGTACAAATACTTAGGTTTTATCTGCCTTTTAGGCCTTTCAAGCTTAGGTTCGTACAGCGACTTCAGTCACAGCCACACCCAAGCCTCAAAGCGAGGCTTAAATGTGATTCATGAAGAATTTAGTAATAGTGTTACCGCCACATTCTTAATTACAGCACAAGCACAATACAATCAACTGGAGCAGCGCAACTGCATTATACCGAAAATACTGCAGGGATCATGGTTTTCATGGGAAGTGGGTTTGCCCACCCAAACGATTATCGACGCTACATCAATGTCGAGGCGTGGCTACTGCATCAATTACCAACGACATCACGGCGATGAGTACTCATTTGTGTTTAAGGAGCGATCCGTAAACTGCTATCATTGCGTCCGTACAATAATACGTACGCTGAACATCTTCGAGAAGTTTGAGGGACCGTGTGTCGGTTTGCCACCTGGACAGGAACCCACAGTGGAGAATGTTTGCAAGGGCATTAAGGATGATCAGCAGCTGATAACACTCTTCAATGAAAACTTTGTACCAATTAATTGTCGCTCTTCGCTCGAGGGTGTTTGGCATTTTACTTATCAGGCAAGTTTCTCATTAATTGATCAATTAAATATAATTAATAATAATTCATTAATTAATTATGTTCTCAGAATCGATTCCGCTTTACGGGCGTCTGCAACAAGCCAGATGCACGCATCCAATCCTGCCAGACTGCTGGCACACAATTTCTTATCCAGAACCAAAAGTTCAACATCACTTATCAGAAGTGTGAGGGCATGGAGGGCACGTTTACCGGAACCGTGGAGTTCAGTTGTCTCGGCGATTGGTTTGTGGGAAAGAATCATTATTTCGCTGTTGCCAATACAAAGGAATCGCGTAAGGATGAAAAGTACCGTTGCTTCCTCAAGAATCGAGATGATGATCTTTATGTGGGTGTCTCCATCACGGCTGAATGCAATACTCTTAAGACACCAGAAAACTCGCCCGAGCGTCTTAAACTGACACCAGTGAAGGCTGAATTCGTTGAGCCTGGATGCACACTGCCTCAGAATTTCTCTGGCGAATGGGTGAACACGGCCAACATTGATGCCGATGTGTCCATCAGTGAGACACACATCAATGAGACATATTATCCTGATAGAGCTCGATACCGTAAGACGATTTACGTGTGTCGCGAACGTCGTGGCAATCGTGTTATGATGGCGCGTCTCACTGTCGATGGTTGCCAAAAGGATTACGTATGTTTTGACTTTATGCCCAGACACCACAATATCATACGTTATCGCAAGGGCTTAGCTGTCATTAAAGATGATTTTAGTACAGTCTGCTCCTGGGTACAATTTCCAAATTCGGAGGCCTGGAAATATGACTTATTCTTAGCAAGAAACCCGGTTCCTGTCCGTTGTCCAGTTGCTGGAAAGTTTAATTTCACGCAAAGAGGCGAGCATCCATTTAAAACAAGGTTTGTTTATAATTAAACAACATTTAGAGATATGTGACTTACTCGACAAATATTTCAGAATCCTTGGTGGCGTTACACTGAGTCCCCGTCCCGACATCCACTGCAAACAGAATATATCCGATTTGTCAGTCTGTGACACAGACCAAAAGGAGTTGGCTGTCGACGAGAACTATTGCTTGTCTGTGGATCATTTGGGACGACCTGTTGATATTTATAGTGATCCCGATTATCGTATGAAATGCATTGGCTTTTGGAAGGAAAATCTTAAATCCTACCTAATTACTTACGATGACTTGGATCCGTTATCCAAATACCGTTGTTGGGTGTATCAACGTGCCGATCTAAATCGCGTCCTCATGTCCCAGGCAGTGGGCGCATTTTGCAAATTAAACCAAGACGTTACCTCATGGAATCACTCCGAAGGCGCTGCAGTCGCCATTGATGCCGTTGAGTACGAGCGTGAACGCGACAGTTGTCCTATGTATTTCGATGATGGATTGAATCCTTGGAAACCATCAGATGCTTCAAACATTGTCTTCGAATGGGACTTTTACAAGGCTGGCGCAAATCAATTGACTTTCCCAAGTGTCGCCATGGCCATTGTCGGAATTTATATGGTAGCTATATGGTAGCTAAGTAGAATAAGTTTTACAGTACCGTCCAACCATTTTTGAACATAGAAACCTCTTTTTAGTAATATGTAATGTGCCTTCGATATTCAATCAAATTATCGACATTCTTAAACAAATTTACAACATATCGATCTAGTTTATAAGAAAAAAGTAATAGAATGCTGTTCGAAAAGCTCGGCATCATTTCAACATTCCGTCCACAAACGAATCTCAATGTTTTTTACAAACAAATAAAGCAGTTCAATGCACTTTTAAATGTTGAAGATATTTTTTATTTCAATCCGGCGGTATATTAAACAATTTTTACAACAATAATAATACATTTAAAATGATCAAATATTTTTCAAACGAACGTATGAATGTTGGGCGGAACCGATAACTCATTCGATAGTTTTCCCCATCGATAAACAGTAGGCATCAAACATTTCAGTGCTGTAAAGCAGTCCAAATGTCGGTAGTTGCCTGTTCGAGCCAATAACAAGTGTTTCTATATTTTCTTCGAAACTTTAATTTTGTAATACAAAAATACAACATGTTGTCTTCTGTACTTCTGCGTGGTGCAGCTCGCGGTAATGGTGAGTATGGCACTCAATTTCAAATGCATTTTGATTTTAGCCCACAAATGTTCTTATTATATAACGGCATCGTACGACACACCGACAGCTGCATCACTTATTAAATCCGTGCGTATCTCGCCATTGAAGGCTTACTCCACAATTGTGGCAAACACGCAACGTCAAGCTGGATTCAAGCCTCTGGCGTTGGCTAAACAAATTTCGGTATTTATACAAAAAAAAAAAATCTTCTGAAATTTTCATTTTATCATCTAATCTAACTTTTCAGCCCGTCGTGGTGCGTGAAATTTCAGTGAGCGCTCCAAGAATGGCTTCAGCAACTGGCAGTCACACTCGTTTATGGACTATTGAACGCGTGTTGTCTACCAGCCTGTTGGCAGTTATTCCAGCTGCTTTCATTGCTCCTTCGCAAGTCTTGGATGCCCTTTTAGCTATATCGGTAGTTATTCACACCCATTGGTAAGATGCATAAGCTGATAACAGTTTGTTATACAATTTAACTAACCAAATCCAATTTATAGGGGTGTTGAGGCTATGGTGGTTGATTACCTGCGTCCATCAGTTGTTGGTAATATTGTGCCCAAAGTCGCTCACATTGCACTGATCATAATGTCAGTTGCCGCGTTGGGAGGCCTCTTTTATTACATCAAGAACGACATCGGTCTGGCCAATGGAATCAAGCGCTTCTGGGCTATCAAGGGCAAGGACTCCAACCAGTGAATGGATATTCTACTTGTTTATTGTGTATACCCAGTCTTAGTCATTAGCGTAAATTAAAATAACTTGTAACGAAACAAAGGGCTCACGTACACAACAAACTTGTATTTAAAACTTTTACTTAACACGAAACAACACTAATTAGTTTGGTAAAGGCAACAAAATATAAAAAACGTGCACCATCTGTTACGCAGTGAATAAATATTCAATTGATAGTATATCAGATCAACCAGAGCTGGGTCATGATTGGGCCTCCACATTATTAGCATAGAATATTCTCAGCGCATCCCATTGTTTGGTGTGCAGTAAGATATGTGGACGACATTGACGCATGTGCTCGACGGCTTGATCTGGGGTCCAACCGTTTTTCTAAAAATAAATGCACACGATAAGACAAAGGCTTTGATGCGTCATCAGACGCCAGACTCATCTTTATAAAACGTACCAGCATGAGGTAGCATCCCACTAAGGTGGCGCTTCGTGTTCGCCCCGCCTTGCAATGCACATAAACCGAACCAATATTTTCGGCATATTGCGTGGAGTCTATTTTCGATATGCGCTTCGAGAGTGGCAAAAAGCGATTTATGAACTCTACGCCACGGTAGAGTTTTTCCTGATTGGGCGATTCGAATATGTCTGTGGTTGCCAGTTGTAAAAACTCAATGCCAAGAGCCTTCCATTTGGGTAGGTCGTTGGAAAACGCGGTAAGTTCGTAGTCTTCATTCATTGACACGACAGCTTTCATGTTTTCCTTTTCGATTAACTGTGGGTCGCAAACAATATTTTATGAGAAATCGTTTATGTTTAGGAGTCTACACAGGTTAAATTTGTTATAAATGAATAACAAAAGTATCCAAAAACTACACTTTTAATAAATTAATTTGTCTTAAACCACATAACTTACGTCATTTGCTTGGCTTCTAAAGGGCAGCGCTCCCAGTATAACATTTTCGTCAATGCGATCGTACCAATTCCTTGCCGTTGCCTTTTCCATTAACACATTGTAGAGCAGCGTTGGATAAAAGGAGACACGTGCAAGCATTGCCGCCTTGAATTGATACACAGGTGGGTGGGGAGAGGTTAAGGATTAGTAATCGACGCTCTACGATTTCGGGCCTAGCGTATGGGCAGCAACAGCTGGAAACTTTCACCAGCTCACGACGATAAGCATGAATAACTTAATGCGTGACAGTCTGAGTCGGTTGGAGCGCGGCTTGGAACTGGTTTTATTGGCGTTGTTGAACGCAGTGCCAGTACCTAATACCTTGCAGCCGCCGCCGTAACTTACACTCATTTCCATGCTTTTGTGTAGCGTCTGTGGTTCAAAAGATCAATGAGTCACAGCCAAACAATGCTTCCTTGTATATTAATTAGTATATTCATAAATTATCACTCTTATTTTCGTGCTGCCGCTCAAGTCATTTGCATTATGAAATGGGACAACAATAAAAGGCTAGATTATCTTTCCCCGACTTTCTAACACTGGAAACATCGTAGAGGTGTGCATACCGGTATATCAGTTGAAGTTGTAAAAGACAACAGACAGGGTCAGCTATCGCGATGAAAATACTAACTAATAAAATTAAATTTACCTCACAATTTCTTCAATTTATTCTTACAGTATATTTGCAAATTTCTAATGGTTAAATAAATTGCATTTAATTGGTGTGTATTATTTATATTACATGTTCAGGCAAACAATTAGTTTCAAAAACATTTCACAATTTAAAATTTCACTTCTAATAAAATGAACTGTGACACTTCACTGCTTTGACATACAATTTCTGCTCATCTCTGTCAATGCAGCGTTGGTAACACTAGACAGCAATTATTGTTGCAACAAATGAAAGGTTCTTTAATCTTACGTGTGAAAATAATTAGAGCTGTCAAAAGAGAAATAACACAACACATAAAGTTGCTGCACTGTTAAAAAATGCGCCAGCAATAAAACGGACTGGAAGCACTAACCCAACCAAACGGTGAAAAAACAATCAGTGTGTGCACAAAAAAAAGTAAATAACACACGTCAGACCTAAGAAACAAGAAAAATATTACCGAAATTTTAAGTATATTTAACATTTATCTTTTACTGAAAACGTAGAGACACGTTCCTCACGATGAGACTGCCAAGATTGATGACCATTTTCCTGCTCCTGTTAGTCCAGTGCAGCCAGCTGTTGCGGGCGGAGTTGCAGGGCCCACTCTCCGATATCGCCAGCGCGACAGCAATGGCTGAGCCCACGGATTCCCAAAGTCAGCCCAATGCCGAAGGCAATGAGATAACGACAGCCGAAAAAGATGCTAAAGCCCCTCCCACTGACCCATCATCGTCAGCGACAGCACCTGGGAGCAATGACCGCAAAGCGTCCAAACTTAAGGACACCGAATTTGCGCCGCGCACAAAAGTAATGCCAGCTGCATTATTTGAGCGCCTATGGAATGACAGTCTAATGAAGCAGCAAAAGCTAAAAGCTCAGATCGAATCCATTGAAGCGAGAATACCGTCCGCTAAAATTGCCGATATGACTCCCGAGCAGATGGAAGGTAAGCGAATCGAATAATTGAAGTACTTGTGTGGCTTAACATTTTAATTACAGCTCAAGGTCTTTACGAAAACGCCATGGAAATGCTGGCCAAGCCGCGCAGTGATAAACGCGTCGCATTAACACTGCTTCGCAAGGCAGCTGCTTTCAATCATCTCAAGGCCCGCGCAGAATTGGCCTGGTCCGTGCTCTTGGGTCATTGGATGCCATTTGATTTTCACCATGCCGCGGATGAATTCGAGACCTTGGCAAACGAAGGAGTTGCTGAGGCTCATTTAGGTCTCGGTTTTCTATATTCCGCGGGAGTAGGTGGCAAGAATGTCAGTCAACCGCTGGCTTTGCTGCATTACACGCTTGCTGCTTTAGGAGACAATACGCTTGCCCAGATGGCCATGGGGTATCGCTATTTGTATGGCATCAATGTGCCAACTAGCTGTGAGAAGTCGTTGATTCAATACAAGCGTGTGGCCAAGAAGGTAGCCTCAAAGATAACGTTCGCTAATGGACCAATTGTGCATCGAGTCCGACTTCTGGATGAACTAGAGAATCCAGGCAGCCATGAAACTGAAATTGTGGACTACTATCAATTGCTCGCTGACAAAGGCGATGTGCAATCGCAGGTGGGCTTAGGCCAGTTGTACTACCAAGGAGGCAAGGCTATCCAACAGGATCACCAAAAGGCATTGGAGTATTTCACGCTTGCCGCCAACGCAGGCAATGCCATAGGCTTTGCATTTCTGGGCAAGCTCTACCTGGAGGGTAGTGAGCAAATAAAGGCGGACAATGAAACGGCTTTTAAGGTGATAAACACAATATATATTTGCGTTTTTTATAATTACTGCTTGACTGATTGTTTAATAATAATTGTAATTACAGTACTTCTCAAAGGCCTCTGAGATGGGTGATCCTGTGGGTCAGAGCGGCCTGGGGCTGATGTACTTGAAAGGTCTGGGTGTGCCCAAAGATTCCATCAAGGCTTTGTCGTACTTTACACAAGCTGCGGATCAGGGCTGGGTTGACGGACAATTGCAACTTGGCACCATGTACTTTAGTAAGTTATTTAAATATTTTTATACATTTAATATGATATTTGTAATATTTGAATTTACTATAATTCAATTGTAGCTGGCAATGGCGTGAAGACAGACTATAAACTCGCGCTTAAGTACTTCAATTTGGCCACACAGTCTGGACATGTTTTGGCGTACTATAATTTGGGCATTATGCATGCTTACGGCATGGGCATGCTACGATCCTGCCCAGCTGCTGTTGAGGTAGGTTGACAGATCTTACATAGCTTTATGAATTATAACTCTAATTAAATATTTGTAACCCGTAGTTCTTCAAAAACGTCGCAGAGCGTGGCCGTTGGAGCAGTAGACTGATGCACGCCTACAGTGATTACAAGCAGAATCGCATTGATGAGGCCTACATGCAGTATTCCCTAATGGCTGAAGTTGGCTATGAGGTGGCGCAGAGCAATGCTGCTTTCCTGTTGGATCGCGAGGAGGTGCATGTTTTCAATGATCGTCATGAAGATTTGATTCGTGCGTTCTATTATTGGAAACGAGCTGCTGGCCAGGGCTACTCAGCGGCTCAAGTGAAGTTAGGCGATTACTACTACTACGGCTGGGGTACTAAAACAGATTTTGAAACTGCAGCAGCTCTTTACAGGTGCGTAGTTAAGAAGTTAACCAATGTCTGTCTTTACAATATTTTTTCTTATTTTATTTACTGTGCAGGAAAGCTTCGGATCAGCAATACAACGCACAAGCCATGTTTAATTTGGGCTACATGCACGAACAAGGCTTGGGCATGAAGAAGGATTGGCATTTAGCCAAAAGGCTGTATGATTTAGCAGCAGAAACAAATTCGGATGCCAAAGTACCTGTGGCCATTGCGTTGTTCAAGCTTCAGATGCTAGCCAAGATTGAGTCAATAAAACAGGTAAGAACTGCATGCATTCCACTTGTTGTGTTCAATCCTAATCGATGTCGTTCAGTCGCCATACAGATTCATCTTTTATATGGATGAAAACATAGCTGCCAATTGGGATTTATATATGATTACCATACTAACTCTGCTGCTCGGAATAATAATGTACACCCGACGACCATTCCAACAGCCAGATCAACCTGCACAACCTGCCCAGCCATTAGCTAATGATATAGCAGCTGTTCCCGTAAATGCTGCACAAGCAGTTCCATTAGCACCAGTTGCAGCCACAGCGACAGCGGCAGTTTCTTCTTCTGGAGCAGCAGCAGTGACAGAAATAGCATCCACATCCATAACTACAACGACTGCAACCACGTCTAGCAGCGAATCGTCCACTCCAACAGCTACGACAAGCAGCTCATCTGCAGGGACAAGCGCCAGCAGCAGCAGCAGCAATACACTCGATCCCACTGATTAGGCTTAACAAATTGTTTAATCATCCTAGTTTAATTAGTGACCATGTAAATATTTATCATCTATTTTTTATTATTTCTGAATGGAATTTTTAGATATTTAAAGTCAGAAATATCTTACTCAAAAAATATATATGTGTTGTACTGATAAAACTGCTTATTCATGCGATGCGATTCCTAACGATAAATCTCGATGATATTTTCTTTCTGTTTAATATATTTCCTTCTTTAATGTTGCAAGATTACAAGTAAATTTAATTTGCGAATTTTTAGTCTAGGCATAGTAGTTAAGATTAGCTTTCTTCTTGGACTGCACCTCCATGATAGCGTCCATAAAGTCCTCGTGTGTCACTGATGTGGCCGAGCGGCGCAGAGCTATCATGCCCGCCTCAACACAAACTGCCTTGCATTGAGCGCCATTGAAATCATCTGTGGAGCGAGATAGTTCCTCGAAATTCACATCGTTGCTGACATTCATTTTACGCGAATGAATTTGCATGATGCGCGCACGCGCTTCTTCATTCGGATGTGGAAATTCGATCTTACGATCCAATCGGCCAGAACGCAAAAGGGCGGGATCGAGAATATCGACTCGATTCGTAGCAGCAATGACCTTAATATCTGCAGTTGAGCTAAAACCGTCCAACTGATTTAGCAGCTCCAACATGGTACGCTGAACCTCACGATCACCGGCTTTCTCTGAATCAAAACGCTTTGTACCAATGGCGTCCAACTCATCAATAAAAATGATAGCTGGTGCCTTCTCCTTGGCCAGCGCAAAGGCATCCCGAACCAGCTTTGCGCCATCACCAATGAACATTTGAACCAACTGAGGGCCAGCTAGCTTGAGGAAAGTGGACTTGGTTTGGGCAGCACAAGCACGAGCAAGCAGTGTCTTGCCAGTTCCAGGTGGTCCATACAATAAGACACCTATGAATAAAATTATGAGTATAGCTTAATCACATATATTGATGCGTAATTACAGACCTTTTGGTGGATGGATTCCAAGATTCTTGAACTTTTCCTTGTGCGTCATTGGAAGCACCACGGCTTCGATGAGCTCCTGGATCTGCTTATCCAGGCCACCAATGTCCGAATACTGCTCTGTGGGACGCTCATCAACTTCCATAGCCTTGACACGAGCATCGTATTCAGCTGGCAGAGTTTCAAGAATCAAATAAGAATCCTTATTGACGCCAACTAAATCGCCGGGTTTGAGTTTTTCAGCATCGACCAGGCCAATGACTGGCAAGAAATACGCCTGACGCGTTGACGTTTTTATAACAGCACATTTGCCTTTACGTTGGTTGTCCAGCACGGTAACAGAGCCATCATCCTCCTCTTCCTGCGGATCCACATCTAGCAACTCGATGACATTGGACACCAGATATGGCAAAGTTTTATTAACCTAAAATACATACATATATACAATAACTTTATGTTGCACATTAGTTTGCATACTTTACATACCTTTATCTTTTCTGTATTGTCTTTAATTTTCTCATTTTGCGCTTGAATTTCGTGTGTGATCCGCATTACCTCGCTCTTCATTATTTTAATTTCGTTGTCCATCAGTCGAGTCCTGCTCACAATCTCATCAGTGGACATTCGCAGCACATCTTCGCCCAGCGACTCCTCGCCATCCTCCCATATTGATTTGTCCTCAAGTGTTTGAGCCATTTTTATTTAACTAGTTTTGATAATAAACTCGGTTAAATAAAATTTTTCCTGTGGCTAGTTGGTTTCTTCGCTTTGCGTTTTTAGTCGATGACTTGTAAAAATTTCGTGTATTTTTTCCAGCCTTTACCGAGTTTGACAGCTAAATGTGTTGTACAATCATCAAAAGTTATCGGTGCCTGAATTGTCCCAATGCGACTGAAGTATCGATAGTTGGCCGTTTTACAGTACTGTAAGGGCTTGAAGAGAACGCTTTTTTTCTTGTAAAATTTTTTTAGCAAACTATAAATCACAAACATATATTTTCATTGCCATGTCCGAAAATAATGGTAAGTTTTATAGCTATTCCACTAACTATTTTTATTCGTGCATATGGATCTTAGACACTTTCTAGTGTGCCCAAGGTTTAGCTCGAATCAGCCAATATAAAAAGAAGTTTAAGTCAAATACAATATATTTGCTTGTTCTTGTTGTGTTTTATAGAGGCGTCGATTGAAGCGAACTGCTTCAGAGGCGGATTTACTTTGAAGGCATCACGCCTCGGCGGAGCTGTGCTGCGACCACCTGTGCTTAGTGACAGTTCGGTAATAAGCTCGGCTCATAGCAATACCAACAGCAGCAACAATAACTCTACATTAGCCGGCGGAAACGAGAAGACTGACGAAGATGGTATTGTCGGGAATCCGTTTTTACGCGAGCAGAGGGAAGAAGAAGAGGATGCGGCTGCCCAAGTGGTGGAGTCCACAGAGGATATTGATAAGGATGACGACGAAATCGATGAGCGGCCGGATCCGCTCTCAATGCTGCGAAACAACGGCATTGAACGTTCCACCATATTTGCTTCGGCTAAAACAACTTTGCCGCGTGTCCAGACAAGTGGATTTATTTTTGGCCAGAACGTGCACGAGCGAGTCGTAGGGGTATGTGTTACATGCAAAAAGTTGCAAATATATATGTATATATATAAAACTATCTGTATATATTGAATGTATTGCAGGAAAACGTGAGCACAGAATCGAATGCGGAAACTGCATCATCTGGAACAGCGGAAGCTACCTCATCGCAGCTGCTATTTTCTAGCGTCATTCAGAAGGCTGCTAAATCGACAGACAACAATAGGGAGACTTCTGAAGCAAAAAGCCTCAATGATGTGGCCCGCGAATACGAGGAGAGCCGCGCACAGAAACGGAAATACGAAGAGGTTGAGACCTTTACCGGCGAGGAGAACGAAATCAACATTGCCGATGTTAGCTGCAAGCTATTTGCATTTGTCAACAGCAATTGGGAGGAGCGCGGACGCGGCAGTCTGCGTCTAAACGATGCCAAGGACGAACGTAATTGCTCGCGCGTCGTCTTTCGCACATCGGGCAACTTACGATTGTTAGTTAATACGAAAGTCTGGGCGGCAATGGTGGCCGAGCGCGCCAGCCAGAAATCGCTACGTCTAACTGCCATGGACAACACGGGCACCGTAAAGATCTTTTTGGCGATGGGCCGACCCGCAGACATTGCACAGGTGCACAAAGCGCTTAGTGAGCGCATTGCCAAGCGCAAGCTGACGCATCCAGAAGAGTGTGCGGTGGTGGAAGCCAAAAATGGGATTTCATCTGAAGCCTGTGCTGTCATCGTACAGCCCGAATCAACAACCAACGATGATGACGAGGATGAAGCTGTGGGTGGTGTAGCTGACTTAAGGCCAACCTCTGGTACCGCCACGGCCATTGCCGAAGCGGACAGTAACGAGCCCAGCCCAAAAAAGGCGCTCATGCAGGCGGACAGTAGCGTGGATGTGATCGTGCCAGTGGCAGATAGTGATGCCGAAGCAGAGTCCAAGGTGTTGACCGAAGAGGAGGAAGGGGCTTAAAAACATCTGGTCTACGTTTTCGCCTTTTTTTTTTATTTTGTTCAAAAAAAAAACAAGCAGAACCACAACAAACTAAAAAAAAACAAATTGTGAGTTATTATAAATTAATTATAATAATTTATTAATAATTATTATTATTAAAGTAAAATAAATGAAGTTCCGAATCGAAAACCCGGGCGCAGCGTCTACAAAAGACATTTATCAATTACAATATTTCGTGTTTATTTCGCTGGGCACCCTCTATAGTCTCATCTATTAAAAAACCATTAATTTTGTTTAAACTTTAGTCACTAATACTAATTCGCTTAAGGAATACTTTTTACAAGTTTTTGCGCTTGCACTAGAAATATGTTTGTAGAAAAAATAGGCTCATTATCGTATGCACACATTAATATATATGAATATATATCTATACATATATATATATTTATAGATATATCGTATCAACTAAATGGAAACTGCAACAACATTGAATCCCAGACTGCGTTATACTTTATACTAGTTTTAACAATTACAACAAATATGTTTATCGCATACGGACACAAAAGGCGTTGGCTTTGGCTTTAAACAATCGCTTAATGCTGCTGGTGCTGCTGATGTTTGGCCTGGCCAATTGATTAATTACAATTATAATTATAATAATTATTTCAGTAAGCATTCGTTTCAACAAAGTATTTTTAACTTGATCGCCCCACTCGATCTGAGCGCCTATGTACAGGGAGGTAAAAGTGGCGTCAGTTCTAGCTGATTGTGCTGCAACTGGAGACGGTCACGTTGAGCGGATTGTTGGCGCCGCTTACGGCAATGGATGATCTAAAAGTGAAATGGAATAACCAATAAATTAGTATATTGTGAAAGCGCGTAAATCGAGCATCGCTTTACACTGACCGATTGTGGCGCATGTGACTCTTGACTAGATCGCTGTTGACCAGCGCCGCCATCAGGCTCAGTTCGCCGGCCATCACGGTGGCACAAACGATTTGTGCCAGCTTGCGGGCATTGTCGCCGGGGTGGGTGGCATGGGCGCCACGCACGCCCAGCAGATCGAGGCAGGCACCCTGTCCGGGCAGTCCAGTGCCGCCGCCAACGGTGCCCACTTCCAGCGAGGGCATGGTGCAGGTCATATAAAGGTCTTCACTGTTCTCGTTCCAGCACTCCATGGCCGTGGAGCAATTACTGGATGTCACATTCTGTGCGGGATCCTGGCCGGTGGCTAAGAACACGGCGGTCACCATGTTGGCCGCATGTGCATTGTTGCCACCAATGCTGCCCGCCATAGCACTGCCACCCATGTTCTTCAGCTTGTTGCACTCCACTAGCGTCTTGGCGTCCGTTTTCAAAACTGAACGTAGTGTAGCCGCCGATATGGTGCACTCGGTAACTACACGCTTGCCACGTCCCTTGATCCAATTGATCGCCGCGGGTTTCTTGTCGCAGCAAAAGTTGCCGCTCAACGAAATGATCTGCATGTCGGGGAACTGTCGCTTGATGCAACGCAGCGCCATCTCCGCACCCTTGGACACCATATTCATGCCCATGGCATCGCCCGTCAGAGCTACGAAACGTATATAGAGCTGTGGTCCGTCCATAGCTATGTGGCATTCCTTCAAACGACCGAATCGAGACGTCGAATCGAACTCTGTCTTGACCAATTTGTAGTTTTCCTCGCTCTCGATCCACTTCTTGGCCTCGGAGGCACGGGCGACACTGGGGAAACGCACACATGGGGCACGGGTCATGCCGACATCTTCCACCACAGAGCGAACGCCGCGCACAGAAAGCGCTTTGCAGCCACGATTCGTGGATGCCACTAAAGCACCCTCCGTCGTCGCCATTGGGACATAGTAGCTTTCGCCATCCAACAGCAATGGACCTGCATAGCCAACAGGTATTGGCACATAGCCCAGGACATTCTCGCAACAGGCATTCATCACTTTGCGATAGTCGAAATGTTCATAGGGCAGCACATCCAGCCGTGACATTGGCAACTTAGCGCGTTCAGCTATTAACTGGCGTCGAATGCGAATGCCGCGTTCTGCATCATCCAGCACTGACTCAATCTTGTAAAGCGGACAGTGCGGTCCACCCGCTTTAACAATGGCAATGATTTCCTCATCACTTAAAACACTGGCGCCGCCAACGCCATCGGCTTCATCCGTGGAATTTAAGAGCTTCAGGCATTCCTGCAGTGGACGTGGTGGGCGGGCTGGTGGTGTCAACCGTTGTCGCACGGCTACCACGTCAGTCTGTGTGGCTGCATTTGTCGAAGTGTGCTCCTCAATGCTGAACAGAGGCGTGTGCCTTGGACTCTCCTTCGGCTCTTCCTCCAGTGGAGTGGTCTGTGACGCCTTCGCTGTGGTCGGCTGACGCAGCTGATTCGGCAGAGTATCTCGATGGTCAAAGAAGATCAGCTTGATGACAAGGGCAATCAAGACAATGAAGATGACTATATGATCTGCGCTCATTGTTAGCCATCTGCAAAAATAAGAGGGAGTCAGTCAAGATATGGTTAATATATACAGTCGTATTCCGATGCAGCTACATACTTGAAAATAATATCGGTTATTTCGTTCGATTCCGTGCGATTGTTGTTGACATTCAGATTTAGAGGAGGGGAGAGTGTCTTTTCCACAGCATCGTAGTCGCTGTTGCTGAACACCACCCGACTGTAGATGTGAACAATCATCAGGCCAGTGGTCATGATGAGCTTGACGCGTTGCAGCACGGGATTCGCCTTCTGCTCCTCCTCGGTAAGAGACTTCAACAGCAACGAGCCTTTGGCGCGCTCTCTTACGGCGGAAATGTCGACGCCATTGCGCGATAGATCAAATATAAGCGACAGGCAGGCGGGGTAGAAGGTCATGAAGACCACATAGTTGACAATCACCGACAGTACAGCGAACATACATAGCACCTCAAGGCGTTGCACACCCGACAGGGTGCCCACACCCACCAGCAGCACCTCCACGATGGTGTCTAATGAAATGGTTGGGCCCAGCAGCTCCAGGCCCCGTGCTATATTCTGTGTGACCTCTGCCTGGCTGCTGCCCGAGAGCGCCAACTGTGCCAATCGACCCGAGTTCGATAAATCGATAACCAGAAGCAGCACGAAAAGCGCATCTCTATGCAAACAATTACAAACAGTTAATAAATTAGATTAAATCACCTGCATTTACTCACTTTAGATCCGATATATCGCTGCCCAGAAACTTGATAATGGCTGTGGTGAATATGAAACTGGAAAAGAACGTAAAGAGACCGGCAATACCTGGAAAGAGAAACAAACATACAATGATCAGGAGAGCGCACTTGTATTTGAGTTCGATCTGGGTTCGACAACTCGCATTAGAAGCAAAGGTCGTTTCACTTAGAGACTGCGTGAGAAATACTACCTAAAATAAAAAATAAAAGTAAAAAAAAAAAAAAAACAGCTAAAATCTTGCCCAAACATATCTCAAAATAGTGGCCGTCCAGATAGACAAAGCATATTCTTCAGACAGAAGCTAATCGCTTGTATCAACACACGCGCCCATAAAATCTAACAGCCATGACGCAATCCCCAATCCATGTGGGCCAGACGCACTCACCTAGCACATATTTGGAGCCGAGCCGATGCAGACTGCAGAACTGATAGTAACAGTAGAGCACCGCTGTGCAGCGCACAATGGTCATTAGGATCACATCGGCGGCATTGTATTCGGCCTCGAGGCCATCGCAGGATTGGCCCCAGCCGTGGCAGGGTCGGTGCCGGCTGGACGTCGCCGATGACGATGCGCTGGCAATTATGGGCGGCTGCGTTCCACTGGCTGCAGATGCGGCTCCGCCACTGTTGGCTGCAGCAGCAGCAGCTGCTGCTGTCGTTGCACTAGCGCTGCTAAGACCATTGGTGGGCTCCAGGGTGCTGCCCTTGTCCAAAGTCAGCATGCATGCTGTGATGGTAAGTAGGGCGACAATCACCTCCCAGGGATGTGATGCACAAAACTCGCCATGGGCGCGAAACAAACGTCCAATCATCTTTGCTGCAGCTGCCTGCAGTAAGCTCGTCCAGGTCTCTGGAGTTGACTTGGCCGACACCACGCTGCTCAATGGTCCAAACACTCCGGCAGCTGGCACTACTGCGCAACTGCGTCCAAGCGCTGTAATCAAAAGACAAAAAGGCATCCCAGATTAGTCGAATTGCTGTAACACAGAGTAAGTCAAGGACTAGAGGACACAGGGCAATCAACTTGCCTGCGCCGCATAATCGTTATGCTAGTCGACGGAGAGAAACAAATTAAAAACAAAAACTAAAACAACAAATTTGGTATCGATTGCTATTGACACATTTGGGCGTCCGCCCGGGCCGTTCGTTGAATTTCTTCTCAACGCGATAACAAAGAACGCAAAGCCGATTGGTGGAACAGAATATATATACATAAATGTATACATACGTATGTATATGTAGTATATAATTTCGCTGGATTCCCAGCCATTATATACCCTAGAAAAAATTGGAACTTGATGTCAAGCATGTTAGTGTCCAACAGTTGTCATGTTAAGTTGCTGTTAGCAACAGACACGGTATGTAACTGAACACGAGCAATCTCTGTTATTTGAAAGATTGGGAAGTTAATGTAATATTTACTTTATGAAAAAGCAAATATGACTCGCTGTCAACAACAAAATTATCATGTATGTTAATCAAATTAAACCGTTGATTCGCCTTTTGCTCATTAAAAAAACTGACTACAAATCGAAATGGACATAAAGTTGTCGTTCGTATATTAATATAAATGTTATTAATTGCAAACAGATCAACTCTTGCATTGTTATATTTACTTTTATTTTATTTTTATTGAATTTGAAAAACACAATTTGGAATTTTTAGCCGAATTTTGCTTTCAGTGAAGCTTAAGCTAAACGAAATTTAGTGGAACTGTTCGTTTTTTCATATTTGTATATCAATTAACTAAATTACAGTGCTTTACATAACATTCCTGCGCTTAACATGCCCCGCCCCTGTTCGCAATGGACGACTGGGTATGCGACAAAAAACTTGATGCTCTGGTTATTACACTAAGCTGCTTTAATAGCGTCCTTGGGCAAGCATTGTGCGTATAGTTCGCCAATATACGACTGCGTATATATGTATGTATGCGTACGCATGTATGTGGGCTGCTGCCTTTGGTTTTACCTTTCGCCTACCGTCTGCCCACTGATTGATGGCATAAGCCAGAGCGGCGCCTCCAGCGCGATCAGCATATCCGCATGCTTACGCCTGGCATTGCCAACCGTACGACTGCAGCTGCTCGACTTAATGAAGCCACCAATGCGATTTGCTCGGCACTTGGCACTTGGCACTTGGCTCTGGATACAAATCTCACTGAACGATCGCACGCAACGTGCTCGGCATAGACAAGCATCCTCTCCAGCAGGCGCCATAAATATTCAAAAGTCTGTCTGTGCCTACGTCAGTCTCTAAGTTTGAGTTATGCGATGCTGGACTCTGATTCAAGTACCGTTGCTTATCGTGCCAGCCATAAAATATATATTCTACTTGAAATAAAGGAACGAGCCATGTTTCTGGGTTGTGTAATCCGAAGCCTCTGGCCATAAACTATGACTACTGCAGTTGTACTGCCATTCCCTGAGAGCTGTTTGTATATCCATGTAAAAAAAATGTATATATATAACATATGTACATATATTGTATATACAGTGCATTTTGGGCATAGTATGGGTGTTCACTCACTGGCACTGGCTCTGGGGGGCGATAGAGTTGTGGCGATCGTTAAAATTGTTGGGCATAAACAATGATCTCATTCTCATGGGTTTGCTCTGGCTAAAATGGAAATCAATGTAATTGTCGGATGCTATTTCCAGCCACTACGAGGAATACAAAATTTTATGGCAAAAGTCAACCATAACAGAACGTCTCAAAGGCCATGGATGAAAGAGTAGATCAAGATCATGATTACACAAAGCTACAATCTGAGTGCAGCATATGTACGCTTACTAGGGAATGGTTTTATGGCTATGACACCTCGAACCGAGCCAAGCCAAAACATTTCATTTCTAACCTACAGAACAGCCTTATGTAGCCTTTAGATTAGTCTGAGTACAAATATAACAAGTATGTATATATTGTATGTATACAACATATCAAAATTTAAATATCATGCGCCAAGAACAGAAAAAGCTCAAACCTATTCTAACTAAATATATTCATCCATGATAATACCAACTAAGATATATACAATGTGCCTATTATCATTTAATATATTAGACTTTCAAGTTATGAATTATACATTTTTAAAGCCACGAGGACTTCTGACAAAATCTTTGAATTAAAATGGGAATTAATTTATGCGCATATTTCGTATATGCACGAGTATATACAATTCACCAATCCTTTGTTGAATTGTATTCTTGACCTGAGTTAAAAACACAAGTTGTTGGCAATAAAAATGATTAGTTGAACATTAAATCTTATAAATCCACTAAATAATTTTGCTATTAGAGCTAACATTTTTAACCAACTTTTGTTAATTATGTATGCAATAAAAATTAAGTATTTTATCTAGGAATTAAAAGTTTTCAGTTGTATTTACTTGTCTCAAAATGTGTATATACAATCTTCAGTGGTAATGATTTGAATTTTTTTTAAATCTCTACATCATACGGGCCCTGCCCTTCACTACAACTTTTGATTTTGTTTTCTCGGGGAATTTACATTTTAAAAAGAATTCGCGAAGCTTTAACAAATAGGCTCGATGGCCACATATGTATGTACGTATAGTTTCTCCACGTACGTCAAACAGATCAAATATTTACATATCGTCAAATGATTCGTATCTTTCGCTTTGTACTCAAAGCCTTCGCCTCGCTCGGCTAAGTGAAGTGAGGTAATGTCAAATCTTATAAGTCAAGATTATGTTTATTATGTCATAAATTTACATATTATTGATGGATATATTATGAGTATATATATAGATTTACGAAATATATTGAAAACTTTCTTAACCCGAATTAGGCTTAGATGGAGATGAGAGATATAAATATATGTTGACCCTATGACCTCAACTAGCCTTACTTAACTACTTTTTGCAATATGAGGAACAATAATTTCAGTTTCCTGCCTTGATACTCATCGCATATAATTGAACTGATAATTATGATGATTGTTACGAAGACGTCATTATTGTCGAACAGAGGGGCATAGTTTGCAATTGTGGAACAGATGAGCGAATAAAACAAACATTTAAAATTGTTGCTCAGCTGTTTTGCTGCTCAAAGTGCATCAAGTTGTTGTTCAAGCCCTTGACAAGAAGTGAATGATAATTGCAAAATAGTTTTCAAAAAAGTAATTACCATTCCCAAGCGAATGTTTATTTTGGGAAAATGAAAAAAGCCAACAGCTATAACCATAACAATAACAACAGCAATAGAAACAGCAGCAAGAATTGTTTGACGAAGGTGCCGCTGGGCTGGATAAACCATTGAATGGCGAAAAGTTAAATTTAGCGATGAAATTGTGGCAACTGGAGAATCTCAAATAGTGTTGTGAACCGTGCTAATGTTCTTGCTGCCTGTGTGTGTGTGTGTGTGTGTGTGTGTGTGTTTGTGTGGCTTGCATTGTTTTGCATGCTTTTTCGTTTACATTTGAAAAGCACTCGCCAAACGGAAATGGCGCTCGACCTCAACCTTACCAAAGTAGCCCCCGGCAGGCAGCTGTGTGTGAGAGAGAAAGGGACAGAATACAAGGCTGCATGTTAGAAAGAGAGCGAACGTAAATGAGAGAAACTCACACAACAAAAGCAGAGTCTGGTCGAAAAAAAGAAGAAAAAACTTAACAGAAACAATGAGCCGCAAGCAACGAAAAATAACAGACCCACAGACCAGAGACCAATTGGGCCATTGTTTTTTGTACAACGGCGTATACATACATATGTATGTACGTACATCCATACATACGTGTGTGTAATAGGCACAATTTGGTTTCTTTAACAAAAAATTCTGAGAAAATTTCAGGCAACGTTTATGTGTCGCATTTAACAGGCTTTCCCCGCGTCAATTGTGCCAATTGCTGGTAGCCAGGCCAATTAAGATGCAACAAGTGCTCCAAGTGCTCCAAGTGCTACCAGGAAAACATAAAGTGAATCATCTTGAAATATTGGCAAAAAGTTTCCATTCCTATTCATATTGTTTTTGTCAAAAATGATTTATATGATTAACATAAGACTGTTAATTGTGGACAATAAAATTAGTTTTGAATCATCACTTGGCCAAAATAATAATTAATATGAAATATAAATATAAATCAAAGCAAATAATATATAGAGATAATTAAATTGTATGTTATATAACTTTATTTATATTCATTTACGTACATACATATATTCTATTTGAAATTGAATGTTTTCAATTTTATTTACATTTATTTTTTTTTCAACTAATGATTGGCTCAGGGTTTTCCCAACCGTTGGAAAGTTCCAAAATGTCGGTGCAAAGTCCAATGCGAATTTGTAGCAATTAACGCCTCAAATAATTTGTTCTTATTTATATCTTGAATTTGTTTTCATTCATATTTTAGAATTCCGTTTTCTCTGAAAAAGTCTACCCGCTGCTTGAGTTAAAGAGTGCTAATTCTACACTGAGAAATTTCTATTCGATTTTTCAAATTGTTGATATATTAGAATCATGCGCCCAATCAAACATCTTCTATTTAAACAATGACCTAAGCAAAATCCAAAATAATATTTTGTTTACATTTATTGTATCGCAACAAAGTGAATGCTTTAAGTGAAAGACATGAGCGTGCATTCATTAAAAATACTTTATATTTATTTATATAAATTTTCATTTTAATTTAAGGAATGTGTAGCACTCAAAAATACATATTTCTATTGACAGAAGGTATTTTTTGCGTTATTGTAGGGTGCGATGGACGTCAGGCAGCTATTGGATATATATTTTATATATTAGAATTATATTTTAAAGTACGAGCTACGGGTAATTTTGTATATGATACGAAACACAATTTCCTACTGTTAAAGTTGGGACAAAGCCATAATAAAATTTTTAGATGGATTCCTAAATCACTTTTAACATAAGATCAATTTTCAGTCAAATAATTTTAGTTAAATATTAAATTTCGGTTATTAAAAATAATTTATATATTTTAATCTTGTAGATAGATAATCTACCAAATTTCATTACATAACAAACATAAATCTTAACAACAACAAAAAGAAAGAAAAAATAGAAAAAACAAGTTATTTTCAATTTGAATATAGATTCACATCAATAATTAAATTACGTAGTATCTATCCAGATAAGCAAGAGCTTTATCGAAACCATTTTATTGTTACGCCAGCAATAAGAAAACCATTAACAAAAAGTGATTAAATTATATTCCTGCTAATAACAATTTTCGTGGTCGTAAAGAAAAATCAAAGAATTTATTTCTGTGTGCATTTTCTCTGAAAAATATTGTTTTTATGAAATCTTAGCATTTGGTAAACATAAATTTGGAATTTAATTTCTGATTGCTCAAATAAAAAGCGCCACAAACTAGGTGCAGATATTTGACAAACTTTAGTTAAAGTGGCTAAGAACAATATATTGTAGAATGATTCATTATAAAGTTATTTCAACAGATTATAGGGAGTTACTAAATACGTAGAGTGCTCTAGTGTGCGAGTGCCCGAGTAAAAGATACACTGAAAGTCGAGTAGAGATAGTACTATTCTATTATACACCCATCAACAAGAAGTATACTTAAATTTCATATTTAGCTGGAAATAAAGAGTAAATCTATATTCATCACAATATATGTATATTATAAACAAGAAAATGATTCAACTTAAAGTCAAAGCCCAACAAAAAAAAATCAGTAATAAGGAATGGAGATGATTTATCGATAAACATTGTTATGACATCTTTGCATTTATGCGGACAGACATGATTATATCGACTCAGCTCATCGTCCTGATCTACAATAAAAGGTCTTTATGATGTATACTACGCTTTCTCCAGTGCTTTACATACATTTTCACAAAAATATTTTACCCTGAATTCAATATTCAATTAAATAGCGTAATGAAAATACGCACGTAAATTTAGTTGAATTAAATGTTGTTTTTCTATTGAGTTTTTTATTTACAGTTTTTTGTTGTCATTTACTGCCGCTTTTAATTAAGGATGCATTTAAGCCCATCAGACATAATCGACACCGGCATAATCGTAGTCGATGCAGAGTGCATTGTGTTGTAACATAAATTCAATACGTAATACAATTTAATTTGATATTTAATACGAAATACTTGTATTCAAATAAATCGCATCACAATTTAATTACCGAAATAATTGCACAATTAATTGCGCGTAACATTAGAAGTAGCGAAAGAAAAATAATGGATCTGTGCAACAACAGAAAACGGCTAAATTGTCAGCACTGACAGAGGTGCTAAAGTTCGCATTGGATAAACGACGTCAAGAAATTAGTCACGCTGTGGCATGGTATAATTTTGTATACCCAGAATAAATTTAAAGTGCCTTAAAGAGGGTATATTGCCGTTCTGAAATTTATGTAATAGGTAAAGGTAAAATCGTTTGTGCCAATAAGAGTTAGGCTAGGCTAGAAATTAACGTTAATGTGGAATCTACTACGCCTAGGCTATTTTGAACTGTTTCTCTATTTATCAATAATATAATAATTTAAATAATTTAGAATTTGTTAGGCATGGTTTAAAATATATTAAACTAGTTTACTTGACCTTCTAAAGTCTAGATATGTGGATGTCTACCCCATACTGTCGTAACTGTTTTTTAAGTAAGTTCTTATGCATAAGTTTGTATATGTAATTGTGTTTTTGTTTATATGTGGATGTATTCATGCATACAAATAAGAGATATCTTCTAGCCGCATACTCTTTCTTTCTTACATACCAGAAGTTTAATAATATATTTTTATTAATTTGTCGTTCGCTTCGATAAGGCGACAGTTTTTTGTATTCCTATCGCTCAAATGGGAAAATTCATACACAACACAATATCAAACAAATTATAACACGAATTGAGCTTGAGGGAAATTAGCGCCATGATGAATTATTGTCATTGATAGAAGTTTATATATATATGTATAAATTTTTTGGTAAAGGGTGCTGCCATGCAGTTCGGTACAATATTGTATATATATATTTATACACATGTATATATGTGATAATATTGCTAGCATTTTGTCAATGTTGATTGTGATATGAAAGTTGTTCTATTTCTAGCTGAGAATTTGCCCTATTTTTTTTTTCTTTTTTAGATCAATGGTATACAAATAGTTCAAATAGTTAGATAATAAACAATGTCAATGCCACCTATAGCATGTGCATGCACAGACTAACGTGTCTATGGGCGAATTAGAGAGTATGTACACAGTATTCAAGATAAGCTAACAAACTTAGCTGGCATTCAACTGTATAAACTCGATGCTCGGCTATTGATTACTGAAAGTCGCTTCTTTTTAGCTTTCCCCCAACCAATCATGTCAACAGTTACGCACTCTTCCAATTAACATGGTCGACAGCTAGTTGGCCAGATAAAAAATCTAACTAATTAATGCCACTTAGTCTGCCACAACTGCAATATCACAAAAAATAAAAAAAATAAAAATACAAAAACAAAAATGAAACTGGTTCAAATCACTCAGTGCATTAAACATGATTGAAAAGAAGATTAACGTGTGGACAATAAACGAAACGTTTCACAAGCTACAAAAAAGTTATTACCGAAAGAAACCCATTCGTATACCCCGTAGTTGTTGCATGATCCAAAGCGGTCATTATGGACTCTGGGCAATTGCAATTTAATATTGAGATAAAGATTATTCAAGAATATGAGGATGCTCAGTGTTAATTAGTCAAGCATTAGGCAAAGAATCAAGATACGATATATATAAATTTCATTTTGCTCCAATTCTGACACCAGTACGTACAGATAGGGTTTTTATCTGGTTCAGCTCAGCTTAGGTTCCATTTAATACTAAAAGTTGCTAACACCTATGCGAATCGCTCGAAGGGACGGATAATACTTCAAGATACCTCAACAATCTTTGTGAAGAAATCTCTATTATTTATTACATATTTTGATCATCAGCAATTGCTGGACTATTCAATAAATATTTCTACATATAGACAATATT
This sequence comes from Drosophila meridionalis, assembly GCA_035045145.1. Lineage (NCBI taxonomy): Eukaryota > Metazoa > Arthropoda > Insecta > Diptera > Drosophilidae > Drosophila > Drosophila meridionalis. The sequence goes on along the minus strand of JAWNPG010000020.1, from coordinate 4,691,823 downwards.
ATGAAATTCATTACACATATAAACTGGGTATCTTAAAGTCGAGCAGTTTAATTTAGGGCTTTTTTGCTTCGTTTTTTCGGGTATTTTTCAACTTCTTTTGCCGCGAATGTCTGTGTAATTTACAAGTTTCTGAAAAAAAGTAAAAGTTGTCGTTAATACCAGCAACAGCAGCACCAACAACACACAAAATAAATAAATTCAATAAAAACAGTTTTACTTTCTACCACAAATGCGAATACCGCTAATTTGTATGCAATCAAAGCCAGGAAAAACTTTAAGCGCCAAAAAAAGCGGCCAAAGACCAAAATCAAAGCCCCCATACATACACACACGCACATGCACACGTTATAATTTGCATATAAATATATGTATATGTTGTAAGATGTACATATGTATGTATACATATGTATATATGTATATATGCAAATTTTACATATCGTTAAAACTTTAGATCAAAAGATTTGTGCGGCAGTGAGCCAAAAAGTTTTACAAGGCAAACAATTTCCAATTAAAAGACATCAAGTTGTGAACCTCTTTTTTTATGCTGGCCAAAACAGAACAATGAGCTAAAACGAGCTGAATGTCGCGCACGATAAAACGCCAAACGACGGACAACCGACAACGGACGGCACGTGTGCTTAAAGCCTTCAAAATGAAGGGAGAGAAGCATTTGGTAAATATCGTTTCGGCCATGTTAATGGGGGCCAGTTTGGGGCGTAAATGAAGATGTTGCCTTCACCAGCATCATCATCATCGCCATCAAGTTTATGATTCAAGTCGAAGTTGGTCCAACTGAACGTATTTGACATTGACCCAAATGCAACAACCATTTATTGATTTCATTTGATTTTATTTGTTCAGATTCAGATCGCTGAAGACCGAACAAAACACAAACAAAAAAAAAAGCGCTTACATTAATGATTATCCAAGAAACAGGAACTACAAAATAATATGAATTCAGAAAGTTTTTGGCAACGGCCACAAAAGATGATGCAAATTTAAAGTGAATCAAATTTAAATAGATCATATCAATATTTTAATATTAATGCAGATAGATAGTAAGAGAGTGAAAAACAAAAACAAAATAAAGTTATGTGGAACAAACTCTAGTTATCTAAACTAGAAATAAACTTAAATGATTTCGTATATATAGATAAATATGCAAAATGACATAACTTAACGCATCTCAAGAATCTTAAGGATCTAGGGCTATCATTACAATAAAAAGAAATCTTCAGTCTCCTAAAAATAACCATATTTATGACATATCATAAGTAAGACCCACAAGACTCCAGCCTGTCTGTCACATTGGATTCTCTTTATTTCAATCAACATAAGTTGCAAATAACCACATACATAACTAGCTAATATGGACTTTGTATAGAGTATGGTCAAGTGCAGCTTACAAGTTCGATTGCCTACAAATCGCTGCAGCGAACTTGAAAATTTTGTTTAGTTAATGGAAATATCAATTTCATTCAGCTGTAAAATTCCATGCAATTCGAGCATAGTCAATTTAGCTTCCGAGTCTAAACGTCTGTGAATTCAGTCTGAACGGGTCTTCGGATAATTGGCTGCCAACGCCGCTTAATTGCCCATTAACACGGCTCGGGACATGAATATGTATGCACATTTATGTGTAAATGCAAGTGTATAAAAATCTTTGTTAACAATTTAAGCAAGCGGAGGCTATAATTAGCAAAAACCATAATTGAAATGCGCTCGCCCAAGGTTTATGCGGCACGGCACGCGTGGCCAACTGATCCACGGCACGCCTTGAGGCTTTGAAAAACGCCATGCGATGCTATACGATGCGATTCACATCGACTTCTGGCGCCGATATGCAATCACGCTAAGTAATGCCAAAGCTGCCTTCATGCTCGGTTGGCTCGGTTTGGTTTGGCGCACCAAAGCTCTTCACAAAGCTTGCAAAACACTTTAAACATCCTTCTAATCGCAAATGGTTACCCATCGAATCATCAGCTAACTACCTCCACATACCACACACGCACACACACACGCACACACACGTACACAATCAAAGCATGCACACATCATCATCATGCTCATCATTGCCCTATCATTGTAATCATCATTAATGTTGCCATGGCTCGTAAAATCGTTGAGTTTTCGGTCTGCTGTCAGCTTCAGTTTTGCAAATTCCAATTTTAATTTTGCATGAAAAATATAAGAACAACAAATAGAAAAGTAGTCGTATGTAATACTCTGTAATCATATCAAATTCTCATTTTCTGATTTTAGAAATTGTTGACCGATTTCAAATATATATATTCTAAGTCAGGGTTCTATATACAACAGTTGGTTTATCTATGTATGTGTCTCAGCATTCGTAGTTCAAATTTGTTTCAAATCAATATTAATGTTTTAATTTCATGAAATCCATTAAAATAGTTAAGTTAAGTAGGCATATATTGAATTTTAAGAATCTACAATTTTATTACTTCAATTACTTATCGATTAAAAATTTCTTCTTTTTTCTCGAAAGCGATTATCGAAAAAAAAATATCTTTTGTGGCCTATATATTTGCTACGTGTTTTTGTTTTCAATAAATAACATTTTGTTTACATTTGAACAAAAAACCTTAACAAATAAACATTTTAATATATTTATTGATTGAAATCCCCAATTGGCTCGTTTGCTAGGTAGTAGGGTATACAAAGGAGCATCGCCAACGCCGTTCAGTCACTGATGTTTGCCGGATGCAATTTCAAATTTCAATCACATTCATATTACACGGCTGCATGGCTACCCCGGATTAGGTGGAGAGCAAAGCTCAGCCCTTGCCCGGCCCAACTCCTGCTTAATACAAATTGATTCGTGTGGGCAAAATTGAATGGCTGCTGGGATTAGGGTATGGCATGGACTGATATCAAAGTGTTAACTAAGGAGCGAACGCACAAAAACAGGAACAATTGGAAAACAAACAACAAATCGCGGAAATTCTAGAATAAACTGTACTATAGCCAAACGGCGCTAGGGAAATTTATATGAGTCATGTTATTTGGCGAATTATAGCGCATAGCGAATCTTTCCAAGAATTGAGAAAAGCTTTAAAAAACAATGTTCCCATCGATTCTTTGAGAGATTGCACAGACACATTACGAATTGGCACGCAAACAACTAGGTATGTATGTATGTACATGAAATATACACAGTATGCATATATACATATACATACACGTGCTATATAGTATATTGTTTGCTTTCGCGCTAAAAAAAAGCTTCCTCAAACACTTTTTTTTTGGCTAACCCAATATTAGATCATTGCCGAGATGGCTAAGTATCAGTATGTATGCTAAAATATCTTAAACAAATTGATCTGCTGCAATATCAATTGGCATCCGGTATATGTACCTACATACATATGTATGTGTGTTAAATTTTGTAATACTATTTTGTTTATTTCTAACTACAAAACAGTTCCGATATTAGTTTAGCTAAGCACAAGAGTTTCTTCAGAACATAGATATTTTTGTATCTATATCAATTTTCTTTTAAACTATATATAGTTTTAATTGATAGATATGTTCATATATGTATATTAAATATATTTTATATGATTATAAATGTCAATTTATAAATGTAAATGCTTGCTCACATTTTTGTAAAATTTTATTTAAATATAATTCTTCAGATACCTTAGTAACTAGTTGCAGATACATTTGTATCTTTTAGATATCCTTGGCAATAAAACGCAAAATGTTTGTATATTAATAAGGTCAAACACAAGAAGAGTGTAATATATTGCTAAATATTTGTGCTATGTATTGATTCATTTATTTCTCCTTTTTTTTGCCATGCACTTGGTAGCTTATTGGCATTATTATGACAAGGCCTAACAATAATTGCTGGTTGACTTTGAAGTTTGATTATAAAGCCCATGTGAGGGTCAAAATACTAGTACATCTATAAATACAAATATAGTGTATGTGTATTTATCTATATATACATATGTCTGCATTTCCAGACCAACAACAACAACAAGAATAAAATCTTTGTACATCAAATTCCACATCGAGTGTAGTTCAAACATTGTGCGTTTGTGCAATATTTGCGAGACCTTTTGGTAGAAAGGCCGCCCCGTCGAGATCAGAACAAACAAATAAAAACATACAATCTGAACATGGATAGAAAAAGACACGATAGAATTATGCATAGAGAGAGAGAGAGAGAGAGAGAGAGAGAGAGAGAGCCACAAGATAATTATATGGAGAGGCAGCCTCATCAGCAGCCCTCTATTTTTTTTTCCATCTTGTGAGTATTTCAATATTTGTGCCGCTCATTGCATTAACTTGGCAGACTGCGACAACTAAGTACAGTGGTACAAAACTAAACGTGTTATGAAGTAAAACAAAAGAAGAGGTTCGATTTAATAATGTAAAATTAATGAGCAACACATTTAATTCATAAAATTTTAATATAATTTTGTTTTTCATATGCTCATTGCCCCACTGTGCACTGTGCAGCGACGGCTGTTTGGCCAATGCAAATAACAACATGAACCGCTGTGACGGTGGCAATAAAACATGAGGCAAAAGCATGTGACATAGACAACTTGGCAGCCCCACTAGCAGACACGATGAATGGGAAGTGGGAGCCACAGTGACTGCTCCTCAGTGGTGCGTGGCCCAGTCTGGTGGTGCAAGTAAAAGCCACTTGAGCTGCAAACTTGATTATGCCATATGCCAATACAAAAATCTAAAACGCGCTCGTTTTCAGTTGCATTTATTGTAGTTGTTGTTGCTGTTTTTTTTTGGGTGCGGAATGTTGCGTTGTCGTTCGTGTGGTAGTTTTTGATGTCGTACCAAAACCCATTAAGAGTCATCAGCATGCATGGCGGTCATCAGCTATTTGGAGTGCCAATTGCATGGCGTATAAAACGCATTGAGGTTGAGGCAACCAAACAAATACCTGCCCATCTACAGTTGAAGACACCTGGTGAACCCTGAACATGAAAAAAAATTGAAAGCAACTGGTTTTCCAATGCGTACGACCGACCTCTTTCCTACGCAGATGGAGCAGCAGCAGCAGGAAAAGCTGCCACGAGGCGCGGTTATCTTTAATCGGAGATTTGCATAAGTTGCTCAGCAGACGTTGCGGCTCTAATAATCATAAAATTGAATATGTTTATGGCTAAAACGTGTGTTGTTGTGCCTGTGTGTGTGCTGTTGTTTAGGCCTGGCACTGTCGTGTTTATATTTGCATTACAAAGGCATCTTGAGTGCTGCCTCTTTGTAGCAATGGCTTTGCCATTGAACTGATTTGATCGAACAACAATTTAATTGCAATATTTTTTATGGCCACCCAGCAATGGATAGACTGGAAAAAAATGAAGATATCTTCAATCTATACAATTCAAGCAAAGACTGTTTGCTTTTCTTAAAGAAAGTTCTTTAAAATAAGTCTTCAATCGAATCGACTTCAACCCGGAAGTACTCATACAAACGATTTTAGGTTCAGGAAAATAACTTTTATCTAATCAGATCACAGATTTATTAGATTGAAATGAGTCTCAAATAACAAGAGTATCCGACATTGAGTATTTATTTAAATTTTCAGGGAGATTCCAGAACTGAAGAGCTCAAGAAATTTGTACTCCAGTTCCTTTATCATGAAAGTCAACAGATATTTTTTTTGTCACTTTTAATTTGTAGCTTTAAAATATTGCGACTGGCCTTCGCCTTGGTCTTAGTTAACTGCTGAAATAGGAAGTTGCCTGGGTATTACCTTTTTGCGTTGAAAGATTTGTTGTCTGATGGGAATCGATTCAATTAGCACATACAGTTTGACTCAGCTACATGATTATGATAATGGAATGGATGACGATGATGATGTTGCTGTTGCTGCTGCTGCTGCTGCTGATGATGATGATGATGTGAATGAAGATTATGAAATTGCAGCTTGAGTTTGAAATTCGCGCGCACGCGTTTTGAATGCGGGCTTTGCTAATCGCGCAATCAACTGGCACGCATAGCGCGCATATCAAATACAACAACATGACAAATGGAAACAGACACACACACACACAGATATTTATAAATATATATATATATATATATCTTTGTGTATATACATATATACAAAAGCAGTTGTTACTGACAGCGTGAGCTGTGCGCTCTGCGGTTTTGGCAGGTGGTTGAGGAGAAAGTTACCAACATTGAAACAACTTTTTTTGTTTAGTGTGTTGCTATTGTTGTTGTTGTTGCTCAAGCTTAAAGCAGCCCAAAAAAATCAAAAGCTAAACACTCACATAAAAAATGCAGCCTAGCTATACACACGTACATACATATATATTATATATATAATAAAAAAAAAAAACAGCTGAAGAAGCAGCAACAAAATACGTAAAGAAATTAAGTAAAACGAGGGAAGCGGCGTAAGCGATTATGAAATCGCCGCCAATGGAATTCGAATCAATGTAAATACATACACAGCTATGCACATGTGTATGTGTGTGTGTGAGCGTGTGTGTGTGCCTGTGCGTGTAGTTATGAGGCATGCGGCTTGACTTTGGCCAAGTCTCCGGCTGAAAACCTCTTTCGCAATATATACGCGTCAAGCATCGAATTGAGGCCTGGGCCTGGCACAGACAACTCCTCAACTTGGACTGGATTGGCCTGTAATTGAATCACACTTACACGCACGCTCACAGACACACACACACACCCTTATGTATGTTCAGTTGGTTGGCCACATAACGCACCCAGAGAGTAGGAAGCAACAACGCACTTGACAGAGTTGTTGCCGTTGTTGGAGTAGCTCTTGCTGCAGTTGCTCTTGCAGTTGTTGTTGTTGCTGTTGCAGTTGCAGTTGCAGATGCCGTTGCCGTTACAGTTGATGCCGCCATCGTCTGTATGGAATTTTTCACTTTTGCTTTTAATAGCCAGTGTAACAGAAAACAAAACAACAAAAAAAAAACAAGAGCAGTCAACATTCAGCGGACAACGAATGGCAGGTTGCACTTTTGGAATGTATTTCCTTCATTTATACCCTGTATGAAGTGCAGTTGGCTCCTAAAATTCGTATTTATATAGTAAGGGGAATTTCCAGAAAACAATTGAAAGTAATTTTCAGAAGCAATTTAAATATCTTACAGCATCATAATTATTAAATAAATATAGTAAATATTTCAAAAAAATATTTATAATTTCAATAAAAAAAAGAATTCCTTAATTTTTTTCTAAAACATATAAAAATAAAAGACTTAATAATCCTACGAATTTCAATAACTAATTTAGATTTTTTAAAATATTATAAAACTCAGTAATCCTACGAATTTGAATTCACAATTAAGATATCTTAAGCGTCGCATGGAAGGAAAAATATCAACTAAATATATCACTTTTATAAAAACTTGTTGGATTTTTAAAGGTGTTCTAAAGAAGAAACAAATTTTTTAATTTATGAAGTACTGATATATTCTTAAGATCTTATTATCAATTCACAATCCACAGTTCAGTGTATAGGGTATTTGCTGGTTAATCATGAAACAACAAAAAACCTCTCACTTGTACAATATATTTTATTTTTATTTATTTATTTTTCATATTTGTTTTGTTTCTGCTTTTTTTTGGATATTTGAAATTGCCGCACTTCACATAACTGTAAACTAAATGCGGAGCAGGCAGGCAGGCAAGCGGGAGGTCTGGCAGTTCCGCCCGTCTACGCCAGATGTCGCACGTTTCATTTTGGCGAACGCATTGCCTACTTGGGCCATGGTGCCTTAGCAGGGGCCGGGCCAAGGAAATATCAACTGCGCTGACATTGATTTTGAAAAAGCGGCAAAGACTTTCGTACAGACGTTCGACAGTTGCAGGAAATGGGAAAAGTTAAGAGCGCAACAGGATACAACATGCCTCTCAGCCTCCGTCTCTCCTCTCTCTCTCTCTCTCTCTCCCGTGCATCGAAATAATTTTCGTTGATGGCAGACAATAGAAATGTGCGTCGTCCTCGAGTGCCTGGCCTCAAGTGTGGCCAGGAAATGCACTTACAAACGGCAATAGGCAGCAATAGGGACGCAGAACGCACAGTATGCGTTGCACATGTTGCGCCCGCAACAAAATGTGGCAGACGGGCGCCACGATAAGTGGCGCAAGCAATTGAATGGAATTGGATTGGACAGTTGCATAATAGTTTGCTGCTCGCCCAAAGATTAGGCAATTGATAAGATTCCACTGCAATGCGATAGTACGCACAATAGCTGATAGATCTGTAGCTTAACATATGCTAAATAGAACTAACCTTGCTTTTGTCCTCTTCGATACAGATTCTTCTTTCTGTTGCTGGGTGGCTGAGGGCTTCGCTGTATTTTAGTCGCCAGGCACAAAACAAATGCAAATGAAGCCGCTAGTTTCGCTTTCGAGTTGAATCACTGGTGCTTGCCTGTTGGCAAAACACACACACGCCGCAAACTAGCTACCAACTAGTTAAAAGTTTTATTGCCAGTTTTGATTGTGGAGCACGTCTTTTCTTCGTATTTAAAGCACAAAATCTATTGAGTTATGCGTATAAGTTTTGTTTATTTGAAGACTTTGCAAACAAATCCACATAATGGTTCGAGTGTGTGTGAGATTTGTTTAATAAATTTTTAACATTTATATAACAATCACACAATCATTAACATGCTATTGCTCGTGCAGACAATTTCGTTTTCTACTTTGTTTAAACAATCAGAGTGTTACTTTTCTTTTCGTTTTTATATTTTTTTTTCGATGCTAGTGCTTTTTGTTGTTATCACGAGATTTAATTGTTGTAATATAATTGCACGGGTTTGCACTGGTTGCGCTGGAAGAACTTGCGGTTAAGCTGCGTTTGAGCTATCTGACGTGTTATATCCTTTATCGTTCACGTTTATAAATGTTTGGAAAAGCGAATTTTATTTTTTCCGTGCACCACGACTTTCACGCTCAGCTGTTCTTATTGAACTGAACTCCCCACGCAATGCCTCAACAGCTGTTCGCTCTGTTAACCATGAACAGGTTAACAGCAGCAATTATATTAACATTTTCTGTTTATAACAGTGCATCGAAAATTTATGTTGTTCACTAGACTAATGCATACAATATTATCATTTCGTTAAATATACGATGAAGAAATATATATAATCCCTAAAGAGTTTTGATTATTCAACGCTTGATAAATAATTTCATCTTTTAAAAGCTGGGCGTTGCCACATCACTGCATAGTAGTTGTTTTGTTAGTGCTGCCACTTTAGTGGTTCATGTCTTTGCTATTTTGAGTGGAGGATTGCAATACGATAGTTTTAACATCACAATAATTTTGAAACATAAGTTTTCTGATCTGGTCTGCATAAAAAAATTTATAAAATTATTCATTTATTAATTTTAAGGCTTATTTCAATGTCAATCCGATATTTTACTTTTATAGTATTGCGTTCAGAAGTAGTCGATGTTGGCATTATATCGATAGTTTAGGTGTCTCTAATTGTGATTTGCAATTTCACTTTGCCTACTTCGTACGCGCATATTTTTTATACAAAATTAAATTAAATATTCAGAATATAGCTTAGCTCAGGATATAGCAACAATGTCGAATCCACAAGCGACAGTTACTGCATATTTGGCAGCACAAAAGAAGACAACAAACAAAGATCTCGCTGCCGAATGGACTCTAATTGAGGAGCTGCACAATGAAAAGTGAGCGTTTTTCATTTCTTTCTTTTTTTTTTGTTAGTCAGATTTTTATGTTTTTGCAGGTTGTGGAACGAGCTGACGATCAAGCTTGTAACATTTGTGCGCCATGAATCCTTGCAGGACGAGAGCGCTCTTCTACAGCTGTATCAAAATTTTATCTCCACCTTCGAAACAAAGTAAGTGGAACCGCATTGGTCCAGGCCTGGTAAATGTGATATTAACATCTAACATTTAATTGCAGAATAAATCCTTATGGTCTGATTCAAATACTTGAGGTGGTTGTTGATAACATCAGTGACAAAAAGGAGGCAATTGAATTTTTGGAAAAAATGAAGGACAAAGTTAAAATATGTGATGAAGCTGTCTGGTATCTGCAAGTCATGCAGGGCAACTTATATCTTAGCAATCTGAACGATCTGAATGCCACCAAGAAAATCATTGAAGAACTGCGCGACGTCCTCGAGGAAGCAGGCAACGTTACGCCCGTGCATGGCAAATACTACATGCTGGCCTCCCAATATTACCGTCGTGTGGGCAAGCACAGCGAATATTATCGTTGTGGCTTGCAGTTCTTGGGCTGCTCGCTGGACGACTACCCTCGTGATCAATGGGCGCAGCAGGCTTTCTTCTTGGGACTGGCCGCATTGTTGGGCGATGGCGTCTATAACATTGGCGAGCTGTTGGCGCATCCCATCTTAGAGTCACTTAAAGATACGGAGAACGAATGGCTGGTTGAGCTTCTGAAGGCATTTAACAGTGGCGACATTAACAAGTGAGTGAGAAAATGATTAAATAATTTATAAATATTAAATACTTGTTGATTTCAACTAGATTCAATGACATGAAAAAGATTTGGTCCAAAATTCCCGATTTGGCTGCACAGGAGGTTAAACTACGCCAAAAGATTTCACTGCTCTGCCTCATGGAGATGACTTTCAAACGTTCGGCCATTGAGCGTGCCATTTCCTTTGCAGACATCGCTAAAGAAACTAAACTGCCGCCCAAAGAGGTTGAGTTTCTGATCATGAAGGCTCTGGCTCTCGATCTTGTGCGCGGCGAGATCGATCAGGTGGCTGGCGTCGTTAACATGTCCTGGGTGCAGCCACGTGTTTTGGATCGCACGCAAATTGTTGGCATGGCCAGCACACTGGACACATGGATGGGTGCGATCACAAATATGGAAAAACTTATGGAGAATCGTGCTGCAGAAATTCTCACAAATTGATCATTTTTCCTTGATTTTCATTTACCTTTATGCTTTTTGTATTAAACCAATATACATAATGCAAAACCTAACAATTGTTTTTTTAATGTCAAGATTCTTCATCATATATGATGCCAACATAAGATTGTAAGAGAAAACGAATAGAAGAAAAATGCTAAAGATATACAAATTTCCAATTAAACAAACGAAATCTTGAGATATAGAAGTAAGGGAATTTCGCTTTATTCCTGCAATATAATTGGCTTATCTTAGTGGACACCAATTGCTTCCACATAGCCCATACAAGTTTCTGGATTGAATATGAATAAGTTTCGATGGGGAGCTTCCATTTTGGTCACCACCTTAATAATCTCCTGTGCCACGACGCCCCCAACAACAGCGACTGCTGGCGATATCTGCGCAAAAAGTAAGCCAAGTGTTTCGCTGGTCAATGCAGAGTTCGGCACAAGCTCGTCTCGGATTTTCTCCAGCAAAGCAATGTCCGCTTCTCTTGTCTTATAGTTGGGATCGCGCTTATGCGCGCTGCGAAAGTTTTGCAGAACGCGCAGCAGTATGATGCCTGGTCCGTCGCGCTTTAACTTGCGTTGATAGTTGGGTGCATTGATATTAAAGTCGAGCCAATGGGAATAAGCTGGATACTCGACTTCGCGTTGGACTGGGGTTGATACCGTTTCATATTTAACCTTCTCATTCGGCTTCGATATAACCTTGTACTTGAAAACGTTTCTAAAAAAGAGAGAGTACACAATTAAATTATCTCTTTATATGCATATTCCAGATCACTTACTCTACGTATCTATGTTTCTGTAGGCCAGCATAATGGAAACCAAACATGCCCCAAACATCAGTGGCAAAAAATTTAACGCCCAACTCTCGGCAGATCGAATCTATGCGGAGCAGTTCCTCGTTGCTTGCACCGTTTATTACCACGACATCAAACTGACCAAAAAAGTCCGCATTCTTTTCACTCAATGGCTGGGTGTCCGCGGATATGTCCACCATAGGGTTAAGAGCTCGAGCGCGCGTTAAAGATGCTTCGGCCCGGTTGTTACCCAGTGATTCACGTGCCGCCAGAAATTGTGAGCAAAAATCTTCTTCAGTCACCAATTTGTCATCGTGCAGTTTTACTAAGTTCACACCGGATAAAATGATATTCTTAGTTATTTCTGCACCTAGTCCATTCAGCCCAGAGATCAGTATATTGGCTGTGCGCAGTCTATAAAATTGAGTTTTTTTTTACATTTGTTATTTTTTACAAAAAGAAAAAAAAATGGAGACAACCGGCTAACCGGCAAACTTACCTTTTTTGGGATTCCAAACCCCAAAGTCGAATTTGTCTATCATATAGTTCATTTTCTGCGTCAGTGAGCTCAACGCCAGTCTCTCTAACACTTTCCTCAACGTCCATTTTCATATTTATTAAATTTGATAAAATGTTGCAAAAAGATGAACGCCAATAATGCTAGAGAAGAAATAATATTCCGGAACTATCGATTAATTGACGCTACACATCGTAGAAAAGCTATCGTGAAGTTCTTCCACAAAAGATCGCCCATTAGAATTTTTACTTAAATTGTATTATTCAGATGAAAGCGGCTATCCATTAGATTATCAAATAAATACTGAAATTTAAAAATTTTTATAATAAATTCGCTGGAATATTCGTGTAGCTTCGATACAATTAGTATGTCATAGATGTTCAATACATCGATTAGAGCATATAACATTTTTGTCCGATTCAAAATATTTTGGTTTTAGTATTTTTTTTTGGCGCAAATAGTTTTTCTTTTAAAGGTATTAAAGGAAAAATTCATTTAGGTAAATTTTATAATATTGATTTGCTTACTTTTCTGGTTTAAATTTAAGTTAAGGGCAAATTTTAAAAGCATTATATAATATGTACATAAATAAATCAATTTCATCTTGGTTGTTATACGCACTCATTTTTGTTGTGTGATCATAACTAATATTCTGAATTCAGCTTCAAAAACGCATAACTATATGAGTACAAATAATACATATTTGTTAGTAATGAAAAGACAGAATTAATAGTACATAGTACAAGAATTTAGATTAGATTATCAAATGCTTCACACATTTTATATATCATTTAAAAATGTTATTGATTTATTTTCTATTTGTAATAACAAATATATCGACAGTACACCAACTGTGCAACCCTGTGGTGCAATATTTATCAACACTGATTAACAACCACATTAACCCACGCAGCAGAAGCAACAACAACAAAATTACGCGATAAACAAAACGAAGCCGATTTCCTAGCAATTAAACACAATGAGTGTTGTATCCACAACACCAGCATCACAAGATGCCTGCTATATATCCCTCCTCGGACTCGCCGAATACTTTCGTACCTCACAGCCGCCAAACATAAAAAAATGCATACAATGTTTACAGGCGCTCTTCACTTTTCAGCCGCCTTCAAAGGTAAGTGTACCACAAGTGAAAGTCAATGGCAAAAACAACAAGTATCCAAATCAACGGAATAACACTTCTCCCATTTAGGTGGAGGCGCGTACACACCTGCAAATGGGTCAAGTTCTTATGGCTTACACATGCAACATGGATTTGGCGCGTCGGCATTTAGAACAGGCATGGAGTATCGCGGAGCCACTTATGAATTTTGACGATGTCAAGTTCGATACTGCCTCATTGCTCGCCCAGCTGCATCTAAAATCGGAACAGAGCTCACATGCCAAGGCGATGCTGCGGCGTGCCGTCGAATTATCACAAAACAATGTCTTTTGGCATTGTAAGCTGCTACTTCAACTGTCCCAGATCCATGCGAGTGATCGTGAATATTCGCTGGCCAGTGATTTATTGGCAGTGGGTGCTGAATCGGCCGAGGAGGCGGGCGCCACATACCTAAAAGTGTTGTTTTTGCTTTCACGGGCCATGATCCTAATGATTGAACGGAAAACGAATGATGTGCTGGCGCTGCTCAATTCAGCGGGTCAAATCATCGACAATAATATACCTAATCCACATCAAAAGGAGTATCTGAAAGTGTTCTTCCTGGTGTTGCAAGTGTGCTACTATCTGGCCCTCGGCCAGGTCAAGACAGTGAAGCCCAGTTTAAAGCAACTGCAAATGTCCATTCAAACAATTATGGCACCCAATTGGCCAAGTGACGAATCGATCTTTGGTGGAAATCAGCTGGAGATGTTCGTGTGGCTGCCCAAGGAGCAACTTTACGTACTAGTCTATCTTGTCACTGTTTCGCATTCAATGATGGCCGGCTACATGGACAAAGCACAAAAGTACACGGAAAAGGCGCTAACACAAATCGAAAAACTGAAACAGCAGGAGGACAAATCCATATTATCCGTGTTTAAGGTCATTCTGTTGGAGCACATCGTGATGTGTCGAATGGTCATGGGTAACCGGGAGTTGGCCATACGAGAGATAGCCGCTGCACGCGATGTATGCCTCGCTGTGCCACACCGCAACCTGCTCAAGCGCCATTCGGCGCAGCTGCATTGCCTTATTGGCTTGTATTCCATGTCGACGAGTTTTTTTGAGCACGCAGAACGGCAGTTTTTGGTCTGTGTGAACGAGACGACCGAACGGGATCTTAAGCTCTTCGCAAATCTCAATCTGGCCATCATTTATCTGCGCACAAAACGGGAAACTGACCTCAAACAAATACTCGACGCCGTGTCCACGGAAAACACGCACACGTATAGCAGTCAAGCCCTAATGGGTGGATTCTACTATGTACAGGGATTGCACGCCTTCCACAAAAACAGCTTTCATGAGGCCAAGTGAGTAGAGAATGGAATACTTTTCACAGTTCATAATACAAAGAATTAACTTATAATTTTTACAGACGCTTTCTGCGTGAAACGTTAAAAATGGCCAATGCGGAGGATTTGAATCGGTTGACGAGCTGCTCCCTGGTGCTGCTGTCACATGTCTTCCTTAGCATAGGCAACTCCAAGGAGAGCATGAATATGGTGACGCCGGCCATGCAATTGGCAAGCAAAATACCTGATATCCATGTGCAACTATGGGGCTCGGCGATACTTAAGGATCTGCACCGCATGTCCAAAGATGCGCAGCACGAGAAGGAGGCGTATGCCAACCATGTGAAATACTCAGAAAACCTGATTGCTGATCAGCGCAAATGCGTCCAGAGTGCGCACCACGAGCTGATCAATTGGTTTCAAGGCAATCCGCCTGTCACCAGCAACTCATCACTCAATCCTTCCGTCGCTGTAACCACGACGGAGACGTCCACATCAGCGCTTCAACCGCCGCAGCAGCCGGCGGCGCAGTTCGGACAGTTCTATTAGACGACCAAGTGCATATATCGAATCATAAGCATTTTAATAAATACTGTTGTAAGCTAAAAATTAAACACTAAGAAATGCTATGAAACATTTTGAATGGAGTTGGAAAACAGTCGAAATATCGATAACTTAGCAATTGCACTGTTACAAGATCGATAATAGCTTTAGCACAAGTTTGGGAAAACCAATATTCCTTTAGCGTATATTGAACAGATTAGAAGTTTGAATAATCGTCTAGCTTAAGCGATGGGCGATCCCCAATAGCTACCGTAAGCTATTGACAATTGTCACGTCAATCGATCGATAGCTAGAACAATCGAGAAAACGTTAAGTGATTACCTCTAGGCACCTTTAAGTTGTCTTTTTAATTTCGCCTACTATACATCAATATAGTAAGACAATATTTATTAAACTTATGCACTATATACCCTTTGAGTGAATTATCGATAGTAACAATCGACACCTCAACCTGAAGATAGGAGCCATTAGGCCGCCTGCTAAACGTTCGTCTTTACCAGCTCTAGTCTATAAAAGAACCCCCCAGCTTATTTATAAATCCCTTTCGGGAACTAGTCTACAGTAAATCGGTTGCATCCGACTCATCCTCGTCAGCCTCTTCCAGTGTCGCCGCGTTTCCGTTCTCCTTGTTGCTCAGCAGCGTGAAGTGGACCAGACGCTTGTCGTCCTGCTCGTGCATCGTCAGATGTGAGCGCATGTCGTTCATCGTTTTGAACTCCTCGCTGCACACCGGACAAATGTAGATTTTGTCGCCCTGATGCGTTCGCTGATGCATCTGACAGTCGCCACGTTGCGTAAAGCTTTTCGAGCAGAAGGGACAAACGTAGGGACGTTCGCCCGTGTGTGTACGTCGATGATTCTTGAGCACATTAAGCGCAGTGAAGCGCATCGGACACAGATCGCAGGCATACGGCCTTTCGCCTGTGTGCTTGCGCTTGTGCTTAGCCAGGGAACAGCTTGTCGTAAATCTGGTGGAGCAGACGTCGCACTGGTACGGCTTGACGCCAGTATGGGTGCGCCCATGAGAGGTTAGCTCCGCTTTGGTCACAAAGGAATGATCGCACAGCGTACACTTGAAGCGCTTTATGTCCGAGTGTCGCATCTTGTGCTGGCGCAGATTCGCGTTCTGTGTGAAGCCTTTGCCGCAGACATTGCACACAAATGGCTTCTCGCCGGTATGAATGCGCATGTGATCCCGTAAAGTAGATAGCATAGTGAAAACTGCAAGGGGAAGAAGGAGAGAAGGGTTATCCATAGTACTCGACATTTCCTCATTTGTTTGGCCCACTTACCCTTCTGGCACACATTGCACTGATTGCGTAGATTCCGCTTGTGCGTCTGCACCATGTGCCTGCCCAACTGCTCCATCGACTCACAGCGCAAGCCGCACTCCTGGCATATGAACGCTCCATGTGTCGCTTGATGCTCGGTTAGATGATCGAGCGAGACGAACACTCGCTCGCATTCGTTGCACTTGAAGTTCCGATGGGTGCAGCTGTTCTGCCTCCGATGTATAATGAGGGATTTCTCCAACGCAAATCCAGCATTGCAGCGATCACAATGAAACTTCGCCTTCAGCTCATCTGCGTCGGCGGCGGGTGTGGGCTTTGATTTCTTAGCATCCATCTGCTCTTCAGGCTGGTTGCGCTTGGACGTTGACTGTGACTCCTGCTGCTGGGGCAATTGCTTATCTTTCGACGCTGGCTCTCGTGAGATATATGTATCACCAATACCATTGCTGACAAGCCGATATTTGTATTCCTTCTGCTTGGCACTAGTCTCCGTAGACTGTTCGAGCAGCTCGCCCGTTTTCTTATTGTACACCATTTCCGTTTCAAACTTTATATTGTCTTTCTCCACATGCAGTATTATATTTTCGGCACTAGCCTTGGACGGCGTCTCTTCTGCTTCTTGCTCCTCAGTAAATTCGTAATCATACTCTTCTTCCTCCTGACCTTCCTGCTCCTCATCTTCCTCCATTGCAGGCGTTGCCTGCTGCTTTGATTGCTCGTCAATGCTTGTGTTCTGCTCCGCATCTGTTTTTGTTACCTCATCCGTCTGCGCCTCACTGCTGACTGTATCAACTGCATTCGTTTGCGCTGAGCTGTCTGCTGTAGAGACTGCAATCTTGGGAGCAGATGGAGGCGGTTGGTCGGATTCCTCGGGCAGCGCATTGGGCAGCAACTGTCGCAGCGTACGATTGGAACTCTCACATTTCAGTTTAAACGAGTAGCAATGATTTATTTCGCTGATGCAACTCAGACAAACCCTGGCTGGCAAATTATCTTCGCGTCGCGGCTGTCAACAAGAGAAACAGATATTGAGCTTGGGACGTCTATTGTCGGTCTCGACATACCTTAGTGCGCGTGAATTCGCGCAGCATGTCCACCAAACAGCTGCCAGGGCCGCCATCGTAGATGGACAGAAATGGACCCGAGAGACTTAGGCAAGTGCGACAAATCTTCTCCACATCCATTTTGCAGGAAAATCTCAAGAAAAAGCCACAAACAACAACTAAACGAAATGTCGTTGCCAGACTGGTTGACTCTAGAATTATAAAGTGCTGCCATTTGTAAACATTATTTAACTGTTCACTTGTTTCCATGCCTCTGCATGTCATGCAAAATACAAGAGAAATACGATATTAATTAAGTTACTTACCAGATCACATAGACAAACGAGTTTTTTTAAAATCAGACTTTGAGCATCCTTAAATAGTTATTATTAAACCTCATTGTATATTTATTTCGTGTGAGCTGGTTGAATGCAGTCTACGTAGTTACCAGATCGTGCAAACAGTGCTACCCATCGAAAATGAAGCACTGCATAATGAAATTCAGCCGGTTGGTCTTATTTATCAGCTTGATGCGTAAATAAATAATTATTATGAACGATATAAAGCGTTTGAAGGAACAACAGCGCGATAAACATCCAGGCTTCGACGGCTATTTGGATTGCATGACCCGAGCGCTCTTTACGGGCTTGGCATCGTTTTGTTTGGGTAGACATTTCATGTGTTGTCAAAACAATTGCATAATATTTATTATATTTCTAGGATTTGCAGGCACATATTTTGTTCAAAAGGCAGTTCAAAGGAAAATACGCTATCCAGCTAAGTACAACATATTGCTTTCCTCATTGGTAGCAACAGGCGTGGCGTACCAAACGACTACGACACGCACCAAATCTTGTCAAGCTGCTTGGATGGCATTTGAGGACAAACACACGGTGCTCAAAGAGGAAACCTACTAACTAGTGATCAACCAAAATTTATAATAGTATAGTTTAAGTCATGAAGTGCCTGAATGTGTTGCTACGCGTGTCCCAACTGCGTCCCGCAATACTTCAGATACCAGCGCGCTTTCGATACACCCAACATCAAGGAGTTAAGGGAATACGTAATCGCAAGAGTTTCTACGACGCTCAAATACAGACGGGGGTGCACGAGCAAACTGAGTCGCCTTCCGCGAATTCAGGGGACATGCGTTTCTTAGACGATCGGTGAGTTACGATCATTTTTATCATTCAATTCCATATTAAAGTATGCTCTTACAGCGCATATGATGAAGTCGCAGGAGGAGCTATGCGCATCAACCGTGATGTGGCCACGGCCCAGCACGTTTTCATCCTGCAGCCGTATGTGAAGTGGGCCGCCAAGCGCACCACTCCCGCCGATGTAACGCCTGATGATCAACTTGCTGAGGCGACAGCGCTGATCCACTCGTTGCCCAACTGGCAGGTAGCCCGATCCCTCAAGGTGCCATTGGAAAGTCTGGAGCGGAAGACGCTCTTCGGCAGTGGCAAAATAGCCGAGATTAAGGAACTGCTTACGCAACTGCGTCAGGAACGGCAAGTGAACAGCCTGTTTGTCAGCAAGGGAACGCTTTCATTTGCCCAAAGACAATTTCTAGAGGACGAGTTTAAACTTCCTGTGCTGGATCGCTACTCGGTAGTCATACAGATACTACGTCTGCACGCGACCAGTGCTGAGGCCCGACTGCAGGTGGCCATGGCAGAGTTACCTTATATATGGGCGCAGGCCAAGGATGCCAGCGTCACACAGACTCGACGTCAGGGCTACTCTCTAAGTGATCAGCAAAAGGAAATACTGCGTACCCGAGAGCGGAAACTGCGTGCAGAATTGGATGCAGTTCGTCGGCAGCGACGGCTGCTGCGCAAGAAGCGCAAACAGCTGAACTGTCCAACTGCAGCAGTTGTTGGCTATACGAATGCGGGGAAGACGTCGCTGATAAAGGCGCTCACGATGGAGGATGCACTCCAGCCGCGCAATCAGCTGTTCGCTACACTTGATGTAACAGCGCATGCTGGCTACTTGCCCTGCAATCTGCAGGTCATCTATATGGACACTGTGGGCTTTATGTCCGATTTGCCGACAGGATTGTTTGAGTGTTTCGTGGCCACCTTAGAGGATGCCATGCTCGCGGTAACTATACGATTTTCTTGGTATGTGTTTAGTGAATGATGCATTTTTCTTTTAGGATATTATCATACATGTCCAGGATCTGTCGCATCCCTGTCATGCGGCACAGCGGGCCCATGTGGAGGACACATTGCGCTCCTTGGCTTTCAGCGTATCCGATGGAAATTCAAATAACGGCGAATTGCCTCCAATCATTAATGTTTTTAACAAATGCGATTTAATTAAACCGAACGCTCAAGTAATGTCCCAGCAGAACGATGCGAATGCTGCTCACCTAACCTCGGCACGAACGCACGCTGGCCTGCAGACGCTGCTCAAGGATGTGGAGCAGCAAATTTTGAATGTGACCGGGCGACGTAAGCTGCAGGTGCGCGTGCCCAGTGGCGGACCGGAGATGGCCTGGCTTTACAAATATGCTGCTGTCGTGGACACCAAAGCGGATGAGCAGAACGCGGAGAAGATTCTCATGCGTGTGGTTATTAGCCAATGCACCCTGGACCAGTTCATGCGCGAATTTTGCTAGCAGATAAAAACGATTCCTCTCTTGCCCTTGCTTTAAATACACATAAATAGATATGTAATTTCAGTTTTCTTTTTAATTTTATTTGTTTGTTAATGTTTTGCAAAGGGCGCAACGGGCACCAATTTAATATTTGATTTTTGCTATTAATGTAGTGTATAAATTAGTGTATTGGTGTTCGATTTCTATAGTATACATATACATACATATATATAAAATTAGCTACAAAACACTTATACCACAAAAATATATTGTTTTTTAAAAATGTTTAAACAAAGAACAAAATATTGCACTTTTTGTTGCTCGACTTGTGTTTGTGCTGCGGTAGCTCACGTTTGTTTTGTTTATTTTGTATTCCTTTTTTGTTTCAGGAAATTCCTACGCGTTATAAAAATATTGAGAATATATCAAACTATATACATACACACACATATATATATATATATGCCTTCTCTACAAAGTCTCTATGTACTAGAATTCATTTGATTATTAAAATTTCAAGTGCATTTCAATTGGCACTTTCATACTTAATGACACAAAATACCTTTGGGAATTGAATATTCTAAAAACAGGAAAATTACAAAAACCCTTTCCTATAATAAATAACGGACATGGCTAAAAAATAAAATAACAAAAGAAATTGTTCTTGAGTAATGTCAAAAAACGGTTATAAAAACTATATAACCAACTGTTAAATCTGCGGCAGACACCATTAACATATTAATGTTATGTTAATTTAAATTTTAAAATTATTTTAATCTGTCCGATGCTAGACAGTCGCATCATTATTATGTTAGTTAGGACTAAAGCGAACATTACAATCGCTGTTTTTGTTGTGCTAAGAGTATAACTAAATTTTAGTGCGTTGTAATAACACATACATGTTCTGTTAGCCGTATTAAATCACATGTTAAATAACAAACAGTTCGTGCTCTTGCTAAAATTGTAAACAAACTTAAGCTCATATATTAAAACTTAACTTAATTGACTTGCTATTTGTTTTAAGTTTAAAAACAAACACAAAAACTGGCATAACTGTGCATAAGACGCATTTGTTAAACATTTGTTTGCTTAAAATAGAAAACCCGGCCATTGGACTTATGCGTATTTGTAATTAACTAAAAACTATAAAAATGAAACATATAACATAACATTAACATGAAATAAATTCAGTTACAAAGATGTACGAGGAATGCTAAGAAGTCTAAAAATTAGTTAAATAGTCGCTAAAATAAGGGGAAAGTTAGGAACTAATGCATTAACTTTGAATGGATCTCAGTGTTAACATATGTGTTCTCTGTCGTTGGGATCTCTAGCTTTATAAAATAATGTAAACCATGACTTCCAATGTAAAGAGTAAAGCATTTCTTTTTTTTTGTATGGCAACAAATTAAAGTTAAGAATTATTAAACTATAATTAAATGCTTAGGTACTAAAACAAAATACCCTCGTATACACAAATGCCATATACCCATATATTGTACACACACACACACTCACTCACACACACACACACACACACACACACACGCACACAGACTATGCCGCTGAGCAGAGGGTCGCCAGGAGCCACAGTAGCAATTGCCAAATGGGAGCGACGACTACAACGACAAAGAGTATGCAGATGATGCGACAATTCTTGAGCAGGCTGACAATGAATTGAGTGAATTGCGATATTGTACTATGATGATCCGGGGTCGGGGACATTGTTGTAGGCAGCGGAGTGGAGGCAGTCGCCAGCCGCTTGCCATTTGTCAGTTATAATTTGGCCATATGCGACTGCGCCTGCTCGTTGGCAGCCATCGAGTATTGGGTGAATGGCATTAGCTGGCAGTACTCCAGCAGCTGCAGCTCCAGTTGTCGAAGGCATTTCATCGGGGTTGGCGCAGCAATGCTCATCAGGCCCGTCTCCCGGGATTTGTGCAGATAACCGGACTGTATCAGTGCATAGATGGCGATATTCAGGTTGTCCAAGGCCAGACAATAGGGATGCACATGTGAGGCGGTGCCGCCTGGTTGCTGCAGCAGCTGTTCCACATGCTGTTGCACGCGCACTAATAGATCCTTCGAGTTGAATTCACCAGACATCTTGAAAGAATGAAATATATAGTTAACATAGTTCAACTTGTCTATTCCACATTCCACTCACCTGTCGCAGCGTGACCGCTAGCTGGTAGTAAAGACAGAGAAATGGAGCCAGTGCTGCCAGTATGACCCTGGTACACTCGTTGTCCTGCACACTAATCCTGCCCGTGTGCTCATTTAGCTGCAGGGCTTGCTCCTCAATCAGCAGATGCAAATGCGTCTCAAACTCGGCCGCCTCGCGGTTCGATTCGATGATGAACTCATGCTGGAACAGTGCATCCATGCTGCTCACATGATTGTGCAGTGCAGCCAACGTATTCTGGTACGTGGTCAAGTTGTCCAGCTGCTGCTGACGTCGCTGCTCCTTGAGCGCCGCAAGCAGCATGTAGGCAGGCCGTGCCAGCCAAAACATACACGGATTTATGTAGAGCTGCAGCGCCAGCATCGGCACAGCCACCGCCATCGTCTGTGGACACAAGGCGTGCGCCTTCAGTCGCCGCACATCGATCTGTGCCGCCAGCTGGTCGGCAGCCAGTGGAGTAAACTGAAGTTTGGCTACACGAAACTGCAGAATGTTGCTATGGATCTCGACGGCATCGATCACGTCCGCCTTGATGCTGTTCGTGCTGGTGCTGACGTGGGCGCCGAGCTTCTCAAATATTCGCTTCAAATGTAGAATGCCTCGGGACAGCTCATCCAGATTGACGCTGCATTTTCCATACAGCTTGCTGGCATAATACAGACTTAGCAAATTAAATGTGGTGATGACAATGCGTCGCTGCTGCTGGTAGATAATCTCATTGGCCAGCTGCTTGACCAGCTCGATCTCCTGTCGATTGAGCTTCTGCAGAGATCCGCCCAGTCCCGAGCGCTGCATCCGCTGCGTGCTGTCGTGGCCAAAGAACTCGCGCACTGAAATTGGCGCTCCGAAGTCCAGAAACATTTTGCCAAATCGCTCGTCGATGATTTTCAGAGCCTTGAAGAATCCCTTGGTGGACTCCTTGGGCTTGGGCACGCCCAGCAGCTCATAGACAAACAGCTGCTCCTCCAGCACACGTTCGTAGGCCACGCTGACTGGCACAATCATCACATCCGGCACCTCGCCCGTAAAGTAGGGCAACAAGGCCATCGACAACAGACCCACCTTGGGCACCAAAGCCTTGAAGTTTCTGGATCGTGTACCCTCTATAAAGAACTCAACGCCAATGTGGTAATTGGCGACCAGAGCGTACATATACTCGCGAAAGATGTCCCAGTAAAGCTCGTCGTTGGAGAAGCTACGACGCATGAAGAAGGCGCCCGTCTTGCGCAGCATGGTGCCCATGCCGAACATGGAGTGAAAGTCTGTCGAGGATTAAGAGAGTAGATTAGTAATGGGTTTTTAATGGATATCCGATTTGAACTCACCCATGCCGGCTGCTATGCCTGGTATTTCAATGTCATAGTAATAGCATATGTAGCTCATCAGGATGAAGTCCATATAGCTGCGATGGCTGGGCAGATACAGCACCGGACAGTTGCCCATATCCTTGCGCACATTGGCCATGCTGGCCGAATTGACATAGAAACCATCACAGATGCGCTTACCAATGGCCGTAATCGCAATGCCGCACCAGCGTATTATGGCCATGTTTCGATCCAGCCCAATCTCATCGATAATCGCGCGCGCCTGCTGCTCCAGCTGTTTTATCGGCTGTTCCGTCTGCCGCGCATAGTGTTCCAGCAGTGAGCGTAGCTTCTCGCTGCGTAGCACATGCTGTTTGAGTTTCTGGGGATTTAAGTAGCGTTCAAACTCGTAGGCCACCTGGGGCTTGAACTCCCGGGTCATAGATGCCTCTTTGCCCGGAGCTATAATATTCTCAAATTGTCGCATATATGCGGCGGCTGTCGCCTCAGCCGATGCCGGTGCCGATGCCGTTGCGGATGAGTCATCGCTAGACGCGGCCGTTGCTCTGTTTACCTGGCTGGCGGTTGACTTCATTTCCATGGAACGCTTGACTTTTAACTGTAAAATGTTAAATGTGTGTATATATAAATATATATGGTATATATGTAATCTCTCTCTGTATTTATTTCGAGTATAATTTCAAGACGTTCCACTGTGTTTACGAGGGTATGGTTTGCCTGCAGTGACCGCCGGTACACACAGCTGGCGCACGCCCTCGCTTTACTACTTATTCTTATCGGGCAGGTTCGATTCTAGATAGGCATTCGCCTGCCTCACCGGCTTTTTGGGCAATCAGGTGGCAATCGAGTACGAGTGTTATGCATCACCATCAAGTTTCTAGTAAGCATATAATAACACTATCACGTGCGACTGAAACGGCAATAATAATGATAACGGTATTTGTTATCATTGGAAAGACGAATAATACCGTATGCCCCAATGCGATATACCCGTACAATGTTTATATTAGGCAGGTACGCAGCCCGTATGCTCGATAATAAAACAAATGTTAGGAATCAGGGATATATGTGAACATATATAATAGCATATAATAAGTTTTTTTTTTTTTTTTTTTTTTTTTTTAACGTTGAAAAGGTCAGTAATAATTAACCTACGTATTTTATATTATTTGAATTTTAGAAAATTAATATAATATACAAGTATTTTTTAATTACAGAACCTTTTCTAATGATTGTAATACTAATCGATACAAATTCAAACATATTCTTTTTAATTTATTACAACAATAAAATCGTCTGTAGGTAACACTCATAACATTGTTTTGATTGTTTACAGTTAGACAATATTGCCTTTGTATATAAGAAAAACTTTATCACATTTGTCATTTTAAACGAAAACTTTCTAATTAAACAAGTTTTGGAGAATTAGTTATTTTTGCCATTATACACTAAAACTTGGCAAGCAAAATTATAAATAAATATATTTACATTCAACTTTTTAAGCTAAAGCTCTTATATAACGCATATGCAAATATCTATCAAATGACGTCTTTAACTTGAATGCGTATATATCAAATTGCACATATGGTGAGCTGCGTACCAGCCTAGCAGTAGGCAGGATTATGCATATGGCGTTATTTGTTGTAATGCAAGTCGATGAAAGAAAACACTTAATTCAACTGAACACGGCTCATAAGAAAGTAATCAATCTTTATTATTCAATATTAAAACACACAATTAGCACGCCTTTACAACTACGATTTATGCATAAATAAATTATATTTATATATTTTCGAAATTAACTGCGTACCAGCCTACACACTGCAGTCGCTTGCAATTGGAAATTAGGAATTTCAACGCGGGATACTTTGTTTACCAAGTGACTTACGAAACACACGGAACAATGCAAGCGGCGATTGTTTTTTTTTTTTCTTTTCTTTTTGTCTTGTCTATTTTCGTATGCGACAAGTAAACAAAAAGCACAAACACACGCTGAGCAAACAAATTGCAGTTAATCATAAACAGCACGCGTCGAGTCAAGTGATTTCGTAGATCTAGCTAGACAAGTGCACTTTAGGTGCAGTTCCTTGAATGATAAATTATTCGAATATGCGATTTAAACAGTTGCTGCGTTTCTCAGCTAAACGCACACACATGCAATCGGATGCACACACACCTACACACATCTGCACTTCATATACTATATAATGGAAAACAAAAAAGTCAGAGGGGCAATTACAGCCGATGTTTTGCTTTAATGTTATTTTGCACAGTTTTAAGCTTTGGATTTAAACGAATTTGCATCAAAATGAGCTGACTTTCTATTTTGGAAATCGTTTTGTTTAAACATACAATGATAATTCGATACAGGTACTGTGACAGCGAATCGACGACGCTTTGGCAGCGCGACGGCAAAGCAACTACCACTCCACATCTGCGGCGACAGCGGCAACGACAGCGACGGGTCGATATTTATTTTTGTTGCTATTGGTGCTGGTGGTGTGTAACGTGCTGGAAGGTTGTCACGCACGACACCGCCTATCGATATGCATGTCATGCAGCGACGAGCCAATAAAAATGTTATAACAATAAATAGCTGAATATAAATTGAATTATTTATTAATATTTATATTGAACATAAATATATCTGTAATTTGTTAGCTCACGCAACTGAATATGCTGACTTAGTGTTTTTTAGACATACTTTAAATAAATAACAATCGTTACGTTGTAGACCCCCTAGTCTCAACGACTGTTATGCCGTTTAAAAACGCAGCTTTTCATGATGGGCTTGACTGTGCTTTTAAGCTTTCATTGTGGTGGCAACGTTGGCAGCAGACCTCTTGTTTAATTGTAAATCATCTGTTCACTTTCAAGTTGCCGTGTTTCGTGCAAAATTATAGATAAAATTAAAACATGTGTTTTAAATAAAGGTGCTGATAACGCTACCATCGCGCGATAACCGATCGCTATTTAGCTTATCTATCATATGCAATCGTAAAAGTGTAGACTCCTACGTCCAACGGCTGTCGTTCCATTTAAAATCACAGCTTTTCAAACAAGTTTCGGCAGTGGTCATTTAAATTTCGTTGAGGTGGCAACACCAGTTGCAAAAACATTTCAATACATATCTAATTGGATATCTGGCACTTACAAGTCGCCGTATTTCGAGTAAAAAGAGATAAAAAGTATAGATAAAAAGACAAAAATTGAAGATGGCATTTGGGGCCGTACTACTGGAGGCGCTGATAACGCTGATACACATCATAACCGATCGGATCTTGGAATTTGCTCTGGGCTGGTATCTGGGTCCCCACAAGCGTGTCGCAACATTTTCCACAGTGGATCAACAGGTCATATTGACTAAGAGCGCCGTCGAGTTGGCAACAGCGATACGCACGGGCAAGCTGAAAAGTTACGACATCGTCAAAGCTTATTGCGAACGCATCGATATCGTAAATCGTGAACTGAACGCCGTTGTCGATGGCCCGTTCAGAGCGGAAGCGCTGGATCAGGCGCGCGCCATCGATGAACGTTTGGCGTCGGGTCAGTATAGCGACGAGGAGCTGATGGCGTTGCCCTTCCTGGGTGTGCCCTTTACCACCAAGGACAGCACGGCGGTGGCTGGCAAGCGGCACACACTGGGCCTGCTGGCACGCAAGGATATGAGATCTAAAGAGGATGCGGAGTGCGTGCGTCTGATGAAGAAGAGTGGCGCCATTATCATTGCCACGTCCAATGTGCCGGAGGTGAACAAATGGATTGAGTCACGTAATATGCTCATTGGCTGCACCAACAATCCCTACGATTTGAGGCGTTCCGTGGGTGGCTCCTCGGGCGGCGAAGGAGCTCTGATCACCGCGTGCTGCACTGGCTTTGGACTGGGCACCGACATCGGCGGCTCCATACGCATTCCTGCCTTCAATTGTGGCATCTTTGGCCACAAGCCCACCTCGGGCGCCATCAACATGGCCGGCTGCACCTTCCGCACCGGCAAGGAGCAGAACACGATGGTCTGCGCCGGTCCCATGACACGATTCGCCACCGATCTGCGGCCCATTATGAAGGTGCTCGTGGAGCCATCGCTGCAGAGTGTGCTCCAGCTGGATAAAGTGGTGGATGTCAAGCAATTGCGTTACTTCTATGTGCCAAGTCTGGGCATGCGTCAGTGCAATCCCATCAATCGCGAGATGGAGCGCGTCATGTACAATGTGCGCAAGCATCTGGAGCAGCTGACTGGTCAAGACGTGCATCTAGCGAAGCTTCCGGAAACGAAGCTGACAGGCAAAATGTGGCGCTATTGGATGACCCAAGAACCGGCCAGCTTCAATCAGCTCCTGGGCAACGGCGTCCAACTGAATCCGTTTGTGGAGCTGTTCAAAAAGCTGTTGGGTCAGAGCGAGTACAGCATGGCGGCCATTTACTCGCTGATCGATAGCCTGCTGCCCAAGGAGAACGAGAAGCTCATACGCTCAGCCACGAAAAAGTGCAAGGCAGCGCTCCAGGAGCTGCTGGGAGAGAATGGAGTGCTGATTTTCCACAGCTCTCCGCGTACAGCCCCATTCCATTACTATCCATTGTTCAAGTTTCTGGACTTTAGCTACTTTAGCCTGTTCAATGTGCTCGGACTGCCGGCGACACAAGTGCCCATGGGTCTGGATAGTCAGGGCATTCCACTGGGCATTCAGGTGGTTTCCAATCACAATAACGATCGCCTCTGTTTGGCTGTGGCCGAGGAGTTGGAGCGTGCATTTGGCGGCTGGGTGGCACCGTGCCCATTGAAGACGAAATAAATTGTTGGTGGACATCTTTTTTTATACTCATCCAGGTGGTGGGGATCTCTAAGGCTGTTTTTATGAGCAATAATCCAATTAAACAATATGCTTTTAAATAAACCCTTTGTTTAAATATGGCGGCAATGGAGTTACCTTACAGCTTAATTTATTGCATTTATCTGGCAGCACCATGAAACTATTGGAACTGTCTGGCAGTTTATGCACTGTCAATGGGCCACACTTTTGCGTTGTCTGTGTGTGCGGGCAATATTCGAAACTGTCTTCTTGAGAAAAATTGTGAAATAAGATGCGCAACTAATTTAAAGGAGTGAATACATGTATGTGAACAAAATGGATATTTATGCTATCAAGCAAGAGCCCGACGAAAGGTAAGTGCAATCATATATATATGTAAGTAGCTAATTGAAGCGTACGTAAGAAAGTTGGTGACATTTTTCGAACTTTGACCAAGCAGGTGATAAATGAGCGCTTAAGCCCCACAAGCAGCAACAGCACAGCGCTGTCCACAATTAATTTGCAGTGTCGGCGCTCCTCTACGCACACGCACGCATACACAGACAGTTTCGTTGCAAATGTGCGTGTGGCACTCAGGTTGAATGTAACCTAACCTCACATTGGCTTTGGCCATAAATTACGTGCAACGAGCATCTTCCGTTTGTCTCATTTGCTGCTGTTTGTCGCTGCTACCGTGCCCCCTGTTTCATCTATTGTCTTGTTGCTGACCAAGCGACAAATATGCCTTTAATATTTTCGCATAGCACAAGTCAAGAATGGACACGTGCAATTGTGTAAAGTGTTTTTGTGATCGTTGTTGTTGCTCTTATTGTAATTTGCTGGTATGCTTATGTTATGTCTCTCTCTCTCTCTCTCTGCATTTGTGCGTGTGTGTGTGTGTTTGCGTATTTGTTTTGTATGCTCTGCTCCATTCTTTTGGCTGTTTCTGTTTCTGAAATATTAACGACGCCCTTTTGCTGTTTTTGTCTCTGTGCATAACTTTTGCTTTTGGAGTGTTTTGCCTGCATTTTATGTGCGCCTCCAAACACACACACACACGCATATTTTACATTTACATAAGTGTGTGTGGCGTGCAAATAATGCGTAGTAAGCAAATCAAACTTAAATTGACTTTTAGTGATGTGCAAATGCAGTTCAATTAGTGATGGGTCGAATATCTACATAGGTATTTTAAAGTAATTTAATGATAATATTAGCCTAACTATCGGCAATTTAGCCATGAATTGAAAGTCGCTTGAAGCTCAGACAGACGCTCCCTTTCATCTGCCCTTGCCGCAGGGCAGTGTGAATGGAAAATTATGAAAATTGCCCAGCCGCGACGGACTTTGTGCGGCATTGTGTGCGCGCCTTTGACAAATCCCAAATCCAGCCACTAAACAGTCATGTTTCATTGCCATCGACTCTACAAGAAAAAAAAACCCCACATTTGCCTGTGAGCCAAACAAAACGACAAAAAACGACGAAAAGGAAAAATAGTTGAGAGTTCTTTATTTTTTAGCGCAACTGCTGCGACTGCTGCCGCTGGCCCCAAACTGTTGTAAAAACGTCTACATTGTTGAAATTCCTTTTGCGAAATTGCCACGTGACACAAAGGCGTCTGGAGCACATACATACATACATATATAGAGCGAACGCCTTTTATTAGCCTAGCCGAGGCCCGACCCCGGCCGAACTAACCGACACAATAGGCCCGAAAATGACGTTGCAACAATTAATGTGAACATTTTCACAGTCGTCGGCGTCGTCGTCGTCGTTGTCGTGATTTATAACGTGCATAAAATTTGCGGTCCTGGCGAAGCACCTAAATTGGTGGGGAGACCAAAAATTAGTCAGTTTACTGTTTCCTATTTGCCTGGTGTCTGTGTGCAGAGGGGGAGCGTTTGGGGGCGTTGTCAACGGCTTTATAATTTATCGATAGTTGCGTACGTGTATGCACCCGAAACACCCTGTGCGCCTGCTGTCTGCATATTTGAAAACTATTTTCATTGCGTGATAATTTATGTGACATACAAATTACACAATCGTTGGCCAGTTATGCAAATTAATTACAAAAATTTACGGCTCTTAACTAGACGCTGCCCCGCTCAAATTCTGCTGCTATATGTATATATGTATCATATATACATATGTACATGTAAGCGTAGTGTTCCTGTTTTTCCGTTCAATTTCCTAGCAAATCTCACTTTATGTATTTTTAAGAAAATTTCGCTCGCGTCTGTGCTTCGACATTTTGCAGTTTGTGCAGTTGCTTTTTTCAATTTACAATAAAATTCAATAAGGTGTTGGCTTAATGGAAATTGACTGACAGCAGCTGCCAGATGTGTACGTGCGCATGTGTGTGTGTGTGCGTGTGTGTATGTTTGTGTAGATCTAAGGCCAGGTATTAGCTTCCTGTTTTGTTGTTTGCTCTGGCCATAAAATGCATTTGGGAGCCAAAAATCTGCTTGATTAAAATCTTGGGAAAAGGCATGAAAAACTTTGTTGGAAAAGCACTTAAAGTATTGCAACTCTATAAATATTTAAAATACATTTATGAAAATATATAAAAACTACTTGAAATATTTCTCAACAATTTTTAGTTTTTACATTGAAATATATGTGAATTGTTGACACTTGTGCATTATTTTCATATGTAGAGATGCACACTTGAAGCAACTTCATTAGACTTATGAAGCCGCATGCTCATTACAGTTAAACACTTGGCTAACAAGTATCCGCACTGTTGAACATAAAATACACACATATATAATGTATGCGCCCATTATGCATAACCTTGCGCTGAGTACAGATTTTAATGTTAAAAACTAACAGAAATCTACAAAATGAATTGCAGGTGCAAATGGAATAAAATGTGGGGTGGGGCAGGGCAGGGCGGGGTGGGGTGGCTGTGGCGTGGCAGGGATCAGCAGCCATACAACAACTACGGCTTGTTGCAGTTTGACGCTGGGTTCTTTCCACTGTTGCACAATCAGCAAAAGTCAGCGAGCTATGAACAAAAGTTAAACAAAAAAAAAACAAAGTGCAAAGTCGGTTGGTTGGGGGCGTGGCACGGCTGACACAGGGCGTTGCAGTTGTTGTCGCACGCAGTGCGCGTTAAAAGCCGACGCCATTTTAAAGTTAAAACATTTGCGTAATTAGCAGCAGGAAAAGGTAAAAACAAGACAAGTCAACAAGCCTGGCCAAAGACGACGGCCAAAAACTACTTTAAGTGCCAGCACAAATTGCGCACCAAAAAGTTAATTAAATTGTTAGCAGTTCGCGATTTTTTTGCCCACTTTACGGCTCACCGATTTATCGTTTCGGGTCGTGTTGGCCGTGTTGGCTTTTGGCCAACTGCATGTTTGCTAGCCGAAAACCTCCAAGCTGACAATTAACAAATGTCAACGGTGCAAAACTTGTGCCAAAGATGCGGGTGGCGCTACGATGGAAGCTTCCTCTTATGACACTAGTTTTGCACTCCAGCTTCGCTCTGTGTCTGCTCACAATTTGAACTAGTTTTCCATTAACTTTTTACACGAGTTTTACATGTGCTGCTGAAGTGGTTTTTACTCTGCTTAACTTTGCTTTTTACTAGATGATAGGGTGAAGCTGCACCATTTGGCAAATAAATCAAAGAGTTTTTTTTGTTGTACTTTCAAAACAAATTGATATGCCCTATTAGAATCGTTGGCAGGTTTATGACAACTTGAAGAAGAAGGTGATACCAGAAGAACGACTGGGCTGATGATGTCAAAGAAAGATGTTTATACTATAATTGTTAATCGTAGAGTTTTAGGAGTATTCAGTGGTTTTAGGGTATCATAATGACTTGTTAGTTTGTAAGGATACAATATTTTCTAAATTGGTTAAAATGAGAATAATACTGATAAAGATATCGAGATAATATCCTCGTGTTATTACTATCGTAGCACACCAATGGCATTTAGAAGTGGAGAGCAATGATAGCACCGATAGTTATTTAAGGACAATCGATTATTTAAAAGACATTAATTGTGACGATAGTTATTTCGTATCCATCAATAGTGACGATCCTTATAACAGTGATCACAAATGCACTTTTTAAAAAAAATTTTCGATGTCAATCTATCATACAGCGGTTTTAAAGTTTCATACATAAATGAAACCCTTAATAAAATGTCATATAGTCTTATAAAAAAAAATTGTGATACAAAATATTTAAAAACAATCTATAGTGACGATAGTTTTTGAAGATCCATCTTTAGTCAACGAGAGTATGAGTATGAGGATGAGGAGTTTACAGTTTTAGAAGTAAAAGCAAAGAGAAGAAAACACAATAAGAAAATTTTATATCAGTTCCTTGATTTTTCCAGAATATATAATATTAATAATTGATAAATACATATATAAGCTTTAACTGACGAATCCATGAAAGCAACAAAATTAACATTATTTTGTTTCATTAACTTTTTGACAACAGCCATGACTTGACTTTTTGCTGATGGGTGATTGGGTTTACTTTAGTTTAAAGTATTCATCTTTCAGAGATTAAAAGGTTGTTCATTAAATACGTGCGCCCTGTCGACATCATTTAACACTGCCAGCTCGCCGGTCGCGCCATATTGTGCGTAAAGTGCAGAGATAAGCGTGTTGCCACCTCCTCATTGTCACTGCTCGCTGCTCGCTGCTCGCAACAGCTCAACATTCATCAGTCATCAGTGAGGTCGACTGCGACACGGTTCCCATTAAGTATTATCAATTGCGAATCGTCAATCGTTGTTGCTGTTGCTGTTGTCCTCATCATCGACATCCGAGCCATGGCATGTTGGTTGTTTCGCCTGCCGCATATCGCATTATATCTGCATTGTCACCTTGTTGGCCATTTCACGTGGAACGCCCCCATGTGTGGTGCGACGTTAACAGCAGCTTCTCTGGATTTGAGATTGGCCTGCCCTTAGCTGACTTCATGTTTGTGGCCACAGCAAGACGATTTTGTTTTATTTGTGGTCTCGTTATACTTTGCCTTGTTCTCTTTTGCAGCTTAGTCTTATTCAATTAGTGGCTTTTACAGTGGCTGCAAGGAGTCCACTTATTGGTTACATATTTGTTGGAAATTCTTCAAAAATTTATTCTCTTTACTTATTTAGCTGTCAAATTGAATAGGTCTTTCTCTATCTACTCCAAGGTTGGCTTTTAATATTTAACAAGCATTTAATTTGTTAGTGTACTATTTAAGGGAAAAAATATGAGCTCTGTTGTCACCTGCTCGAGCTTAGCAACATATTAAAATGACTGTCACTGCTTGACAATAACATGATAACATG
Organism: Drosophila meridionalis; assembly: GCA_035045145.1. Taxonomy (NCBI): domain Eukaryota; kingdom Metazoa; phylum Arthropoda; class Insecta; order Diptera; family Drosophilidae; genus Drosophila; species Drosophila meridionalis. The sequence goes on along the minus strand of JAWNPG010000020.1, from coordinate 4,658,043 downwards.
ACATTTTGTAGTCATGTTAATGTCAAGCATTGACAAACACTTTTATATGTTATTTTCACGTTTATTTAATTGTTTAACTATATTTTGGCAAGCAGCTAAAAATGGATTGGAAATAATAGTAATAATAATCCCTAACTTAGCAGCTACTGTACTTGACAGCTTCTTTTTACTGTATCTTCATGCTAAAATTTATCAGAAATATTTACCAGCTTTTGGTTATTTGCTTGGCTAGATTATTATATCTTAAGCGTCTTCAAATTACATTTGTGTTAGGATTTAAAATTAAAATAATTTAATTATGTTAAATTTGTTTCAGTTGCCGTTAAAGATAGTAAAAAACTTGTTAAATAAAAAATTTAAAAAAAAAAATGTAAATTTAATAAATGAATAAAATGAGAGGTATAATTTAGTTTTTCTGCAAAACAAATCAAAATCTAATCTAATGCTTCACATCTTAACTAAATGAAAATATTTTTGCCCATTGTCTTTGCCGCTTCACACAAATCTCTCTCGAGTCGTGCACCTTTAAAATCGGCTATGCCCAAAAGCAGACAACGAAAATGTTGATGAAGAGAAGCAAAAAAGAAAACAGGCAAAAAAGGAAGCAGCAACACATTTATCCCAACGTGCTCATTTAAGTGGAATCACTTAATGGTTTTATACGCTTATCATTATCATCCCAGCAACAACTGCGCTCCGCCAGCTCCTGCTCCTGCTCCTGCTCCTGCTCATCCTCTGCCGCTGTCCCAATGCCATTTTGGGCAGCCTTCCGTGTCCGGAGAGCGCTAGCCACGCACAATGACAAAGCGTATAACAGCGGATAGCACCACCCGCTGTCATTGAGTCCACGAATCCACGAATGCACGAGTCCTCGCGTCGTTGATTCAATCAAATTTCGAAGTGTGGAGCATTTTTATCTGGCGGATGTTTGGCTCGCTGTCAGCGCAAAATGTTGGCGTCCAGTCATTGTTTTAACGCGCATGTTTGTCAGGCACACACACAAAACAACAACAACAACAACAACAACACATAGACAACACACATACAACAACAACAATACATATACACACATCTTCGCTGTTAAATGCATAATTTTTAGTGGAAATTGCGGCACGAAATGTTTCACTTTTTGACTGCGTGACGCTCGTTTAAGGTGTGTGTGTGTGTGTGTGTGTGTGTGTGAATACTGTGTATGTTGTGTGTGCTGTGTGTGCTTAGGGGGTTGCTTGGGTGTGCCTCCGTTGCCAGCCAAAGGTCGTTTGTACAGCCCACAAATAAGGAAGTAATATGTCGCTACTGCATGGCCATCAAAGCCAGACGCGTTGAATACTTCACGGGGCTTGTAAATGACAAAAGCTGCTCCCGCTGCAAGCACCCCCATAGGGTGGCCAACCCTCTACCTTCCTACCCCGCCCCTTTCCCGTCGCCCTTTGCACTGTGTGAGAACTGAATGCTCTTTTTTCTGTCACATGGCGCGTTCCATTGTCAACGATTTGACTACACTGCAAAATACAGGGTATAAGCATTATGCGAAGGGTAGTTGACAGTTGACATCATAATTGAAATTGAAAAATACATAATTTCCAATAATCATGCTAATGCTAATCTGTTCAGGTTCTTGAAGAACAATCTCAAAGAGACAAGAATTAGACAGTTGAATAATGGAAATGTTTCACTTTTAATACGAATTTCTTATAAAATATATAACTAGCTTATGCAGGGTATTTAGTTGCTTATTACTCCCACAAATCAATGTCTGTTCCAAGCTTTGTTTCCCGTTCCATTTTTTGTGGCTTTCTTTCTACCCCGCTGTCAGAAACATCGAACCGCATTTGTATTGAAAGATTAATGATGCACAATTGGTCGCATCATCCTGATGTCTCTGGCTATTGTTATGCGAATTTTTGCTGCTGCTGTTGTTTTTGTTGTTGTTTTTGATGATTTGCTCAAATTTATGATCCTAAAGAGATTGTCACATTTTAAGTTTCAAGGAAGATCACAAGCAATATATATATATATATATACTAGGTTGGGGGCGCCGGCAAATCATTTCATTAACTTAATGTACCAGAATGTGACTTGTCGGTTGTCAACTTTGTGTCGCTAGGTTGAAGGATGTGAGTGTGTGTGTGGTCCTGGCAGGACGTTGTTCACTTTAGTTTAATGCCAAGTGCCGACTGCCGGCGACGACAAGTCAGTTAGTGCAGCAAAACTTTAGCAACTTTGGCGCTGCTACAAGGCACTGATTTTATTTACAGGCTAACAACAAGGATACTTGTGACGACAGGGCAAGTCAAGTCGAGTCGAGTCAATGCGAGCTGCAAGGGTGTAAAGAAGAACGCCACCCCTTGGGGCAGCTTCCACTGGATGCAGCGCAGCTGTCAGTCACACTTACTTGACATTTAACTGGTGTCATTTCCACTACACAGGCCAAAGGCAACACTAGGCGACAGTAAGCGGCAAGCATGATAACAATGCATGCGTCTTTGCTGCCATTTACTAGATCACAGTGGTTAAGGAGCTGCCCCTAATGTGTGCAAAAGGAAACATATTACAATATTAGATTACATACGAGAAAATTGTATTACAAATATATTTCTTGAAATTAGAGAGAAAATACGAGATTATGAATTTCTGCTCATGCTCAGTCTAATACATGAGAATCGCTTAGCAGGGAGATATATTAGTATATATAAAATTTTTTTTTTTAAAGCTCAAATATTCATTTGCTTAAGTATAAGTTGACAGAATCTCTTTGCCTTCTCTTCATTAAACATTATCAAGTGACCAATTGGAAAATTGTATTACAAATATATTTCTTGAAAATAGAGAGAAAATACGAGAGTATAAATCTATGCTCACGCTCAATCAAATGCATGAGAATCGCACAGTAAGACATATTGGTAGATTTTTCTTTTTTATACAGCTCAAATATTCATTTGCTTAAGTAGAAGCAGCAAGAATCTCTTTGCCATCTCTTTACTAAACATTATCAAGTGGCCCGGCAGCAAGGAAGCAGAAGCAAACAATTAAACATCTACACACAGCATGGCGTTTGCCAAACCACAAACTACAAACACACACCCACACACACATACACACATACAAACATACACCCAACCCATCAAATGGGGCCTTAACCTCCTTCCAAGTATGCTGGCTACTTCATCATGGCCAGCAACTGCATTAGAGATTCATCCATTTATTCACACCACAAGTCAGAATGGGAGCAGAAAAAGTAGTAGAAGCTGGCGAAGAAGGAGCGAAGGAAACAGGACATTTAGCAAAGAGGACAATTCGGACCCGAGGCGTAAACTTATTCCGAACAGACATTCATTCCTTTATTTTTTTTTTGGCCATATACAATAAGCCGCGGCACTTTTCATTAGCAGCCACACTTTGGCGACAGCTGTGGGACAGGGTCAGGCAGTGCACTGAGAGAAAAAGTTGTGTTGAAGACAAATTGTCAATAGTTGGAAATTCTATTTTTTTGGCGTAATATAAAAACCTGAGGACAGAAGCAAAAGAAATTTGGTTCTTATCGAATATAATCTAATTTTCAGTATATAAACTTTTATTTAAGTGTATGCAATATAAAAATATTTAAAATTTCGAATTTTACAAAATTTGAAATTTAGTCTTTAATTAATAAATGCTTTGACTGTAATTCAGTAAATATATCCTAAGGAAGCTTCTAACAAAAATTCAAAATTTATTTTCAGTATAAACTACTTACATTTTTCTCTTAGTGTACGTATTGTGTTATATCTATAAACTGTCTTGGCCTTGCCGGGCTTTACTTCTTACTTTTTGTGGTGCCTTTGTTGCAGTTATTAACCCTTAACCGCACATAACATTTATTACCCACATTGTTCCTCACTCACACTAATGCACACTCACAGATATATATTCTATATGTATATACACACACACACACACACACACAAACAGCGCCAAACAAGTCGCCTGCGTTAAGCTGACAATGACATTTTGCCCCTTTCTTCTTCTTCCAGTTGATTGTGTGCTGCGAGGACGACTTTTGTCTGTGGTTTATCGCTTTTAATTTGTCGTCGCGTCTTTGGGGCTCGTTAAGTCGCCCTTTTTCCACTTTTTCCAATGGTTTTTCTTTGCTTCTTGGTTTGCTTCTCGCTGAGTGAATTTTCGTGGCGATAATTGGCTCTGTGCACAAGGCCAAGAAAATTAGAGATTTGTTGCTCGGTAATTCGTTACAACATGTTGAATGCCGAGAGCTTTGCTCTGCGTCTTCTCTTCCTTCCTCCTTCCACTCGTTCCCGAACCAATGCAAGTTTATTGGTTTTCCACAATGCACGTTCTGCTCTTCGTTCGGCAGTTTGTATGAAAGCAGAGTATTTTGCAGCTGTTAAAGTCAGAGTATTGAAAGCTTACTTATATTTATTTATTAAATTTTTTTAATGGTTTTTGTATGCTGGTTTTGGGCGATCCCATATAGTATACATATTCTTAAACAGAGCAACGAACTGAGTAGTTTTAGCGTTATCCATCAGACCATCCGTCCGTCTTTGTAAACGCCTCGATCTCAGGTCCTATAAAAGCTAGATTTGAAATTTTAGGTCCCTGTATATAACTCAGAATAAATTTATTTTCTAAAAAATCGATAACTATTACCGTTTAAATATTATCGATGGAAAAACTTTTCAAAACACCTTTTTTCCAAGCAAAAATTGATTCTGAATTCAAAGTTGTAAATTTTCTTTTTAAAATGCATTAGAAAATGTTTGACTTATGAGTTTGCTCGAATCCATGAGATTTTAAAGTCGAAATTATTTTTGTAGTCAAAAAATATGAAAATGCAATTTGACAAGAAAATTGAAAGAAAATTGATTTATAACAGTACAACAAAAGTACAACAATAAACCTCATTAGTTCAGCACGTCGTTTCGTTAGGTCAGAAAGAGAAGCTTTTAGAAATGTCCGAGTTGGAGAATAATCTGGTGCAGCTGCGCGCCCGTTTGCAGGAGCGCGGCGTGAAATTGTGGGAGTCGCCGTATTATGTGGAAAATGTGGGCAGCAGCGACTCGGCTGTGGAGATGCTCGCCCAGGAGTTGAGTCGTGAGATGCACATATCGGCAGCTAGTTGTAAAACCTCACTGCTGGAACTGCAGCAGCGCGCACTGCGCAAATTGAGCGCCCGTCGCGAGTTCAGTGAGACGGGACTGGCCACCTTCCACGTGCGCTGCGTGGACAGCCACGGGGGCACCGTTCGCATGCTGCAGGTGAAGTGCCAGCTGGCCGAAACGGGCGGCATGCTGCAGCGTAAAATCGCAAATGAACTGCAGCTGAGCGAGGCGGATCACGTGAAGTGCATATCGGCGGGCAGAATGGTGGCGCCACAGGCGACGTTGCAAGCGCAAGGATTGAAGAACAATCAGCAGCTGCTCGTGATTGTGGGTCAGGCAGATGCCCAGGGCGAGGCGCTGTACGAGCGCATACGGCAAATACAACGGGATGTTGAACTGGTTATCGATTCGGATCATCACTTCGTCGATCTGGAGGATCAGGATGGCAACGCCATGTTTCTGCCACCGCACGAGAATCGTGCCCTGCTCCTGGGCATGGCGCTGTGCGAGAAGGCGCGCTCCGCCATGCGCCGGGAGCATTACGATGAGGCGCTGCTGCTCTTCCTGGAGGCGGACGAGAAGTTCAACAATTGTGACTCCAAGTTTCTGGAATGCGTGGACAACTATGCGCTGCTCAACCTGGACATTGTGTGGTGCTATTTGTGCCTGAAGAACATAACCCAGCTGCCGGATGCACAGCGTCGGCTCGATGTCTGCGAGCGCATTCTGCAGCGCAGCTATGGCCCGAACTTCAGTCGCCTGTATGCCCTGAAGGGTCCGAGCTGTCCGGAACGGGCGATTATTGTGCGGCTGCAGCTGCTCCAGGGCGTCATCCTTTTCCACTCGAATCGGCACGATGAGGCGCGGGCGCGCCTGCAGACGGCAGCTACGGCTCTGGGCGAGCTGAAGGTGAACACCGAACAGTTGGCGCTGCTGATGGAAATGGGCTTCGATGCGTCGGCAGCGCGTCTGGCGCTGCGCTCCAGCAATGGTAATGTGGAGCGAGCGGTGCAGTTTATCCAACAGCGAAGGCTCAGCGTGCAGCAGGCGCGTCTCAACTCGGACTCGGAGCGCGTGCTGAGCCGTCGCCTCGCCCAGATGCAGGTGGGCAGCGACGATCGCGATTGGGTGCATCCACGCAGCGTGTGCCGCCTAATGGAACTGGGCTACGAGCGCTCGCTCGTTGTGGAGGCACTGCGTCGCAGTGGCAACGACATAACCAAGAGCCTGGAACTGCTCCAATCTCACTCGGAAGAGCTGCGTCGCAATCTGCCCGCCACCCAGACAGCCGATGAGCAAATGCTTTTCACTCTACGCGAGCTCGGCTTTAAGCTGTCCGCGGCTCGTGCCGCTCTCGAAACCACTCGCAACAATCTGGAGAAGTCCATTGACTTTCTGCTCAAGAGCTTTGCCACCGAGCAGGAGCTGAACAGTGTCATAGAGCACATGGCCACCTTGACCGCTCAGGCAGTTGTCACCGATGACTCCGCCTCTCCCTCTGCCTCTGCCTCTGCACCTTCCACCTCAACCACGCCGCGGGCTGCGCTGACACCCAGCAAGTTTGCTCTGGTCACGTCAGTGCTGAGCAAGGCAAAAACCGAAATCGAATCCTATAGCGCCTATAAGCGCTTCAACGAGGACATTCCCGATATCGATCAAGACTATTTGGACTTGCCTTTGGAACAGGAGGAACAAATACTTAACGAGTACAGACAGCTATTGGATTCTCTGAAATGATTGCATTGTATCGAACTTTTTTTTAACTTCTGTCAATATTTAAATTTTATTCTTTCAGTATTTAATCAGTTTGAAATTGCGCTTGGTTTGCCCTTCAAATATGTGTATTTCCTTATGTCTAGTATTTAAAATACATATATATTTTTGGACGGTCTAGAGCGACTCTGTTTGTTGTCCAAATTAAGATTGAATAGGGTTCGGCCACGCCTCCTTTTGACATTTACTTACATTTACATCCTATAATCCCATTTTCAATAGATACGTGTTCCGTTGGTAAGCAGATTAAACATATTAGAAATGTAATTGTTCTTTATATGCTACACTCCTCTGCAATGTCTATCCATTGCGCCAAGTCATCATTTACAATAGCCACATGACGTATCTTATGCACAGAGCTAGACACCTTGCAGTCCCTAAACAATGCCAACGTTATGCATTCATGGAAATTCGGTAGTTGAACTTAATCTTAACTGAACCATTCTGTGATTGGTCTTTGATGTGAACTACATCCATATATTGTCGTCTAATACACGACGGGCCCTTATCTTTTCAATTAACGGCACAAACCTACGTCGACCAATTCGAAAAACCACAAAATTCAATTACGCCGACAAAGTGCAAATAATATACTCGAATCCATAATGTATAACCACGCCCACGCCGCCCACTTGCCCTTAAGTCTGTGTCTATTGTCCAGCTTTAAACAATAGCTTTCTGTTTAATAATGTCAACACTCTGCTCTGATGGGAAATTGTGGCTTAAGACAAATCTCGTTTCCATATACGAGTAAACGCATAAAGGTATTAAGAATTAGTTAAACATTATGAATTAGGGAACCAACAAAAGTGAAGTATTTTTCAACAAATATATCTGAGAAATCTTTGAATATATTTGAAGCGAGTTGAAGAAATAATAAATAAACTAACATATAAAAAAGTAAAACATAAATTAAATGGCAAGCTTCCTTATATACCCTGGATATCATTAGCGTTTATCTACAAAATTAGAAGTTTTACAATTTAGGTGTTTTTAAAAAAATTGTTTTTTCTAACATATCTTTATTATCATTAGCCTTTAGTTTTGACTAAGTAATCAAACATTAGCTCAGTTATTGAATAGAAATAAAAACAAGTATCTAGTTGTTGTGGTTTACAAGATCAAGATCGCTTTTATGGAATAGAATAATCTATCTAGTTTTTATCAAATATGTATCGTATTAGCATTTAGTTTGATTACAAAATAAAGCATTAGCTCTGTTATTAAACAGTTATGAACACAAGTCACTATATTTTGTGCTTTACGAGATCTAGATCGCCTTTGTAGAGTTCCACGTACTCCGACGGACAGAGCTAGATTAACTCAGCTCGTTGTCATGCCTCCTTCTGCCTGTTACATAAATTTTAAAGGACTATTCTATCCCTATCCCATATAAAATAAACTCTATAAAATTCGTTGATGCTATTTGTTCTACTTCCATTCTGCTGTCAGATTTGAGCATTAGCTTTTAGCATACATGAAGGTGCCTAACTTGTTGTACCTTTTACAGTTCTAGCCAACAATTACTCATAAATTTACTATAGTTTGGCTTTTACCCTCACACACACACACACACAGACTGTATATTCGCTTGCGCTGCAAAGTATGCTATGCAATTTGTTGTTAGTTTACTCATGTGCATAAATTTGTCAGTTTTGGCTGTGGCTGAGTGCGTGTGTATGTGTGTGTGTGTGCTGTTGACTTTTGTGAAAATTAATAATTTTTCAACAAACTACAACTCCAAACAGCTATGCCACGCCCCCTACACCCTGCCCCCTGCCCTCTCGCAAAGCAACTTCTGCACTTGATGGCCAAATAATTTGTCGTCTGTGTGTTTGTTTCCGAATCGTTAAGTCTCAAATAAACTTGGTTGGCATTGTTGTTGTTTGCTGTTTGTTGCTTGTTGCTGTTAGGTAGATTTGTCATGCCATGCCGCACATTTTTTTGAGTGGCTGACATTTCACTTGACTGAGCCACGACTTCGACCCAAACAACAAAAAATTGGCGCACATTTCTTTCGAATTGGGATTAAATCGTGCGTGTGGCCCGGCAGAAAAAAAATCAATTTGTTTGAGTGTTCATTTCCATGCAGCGCGCGTTAAACGCTTTAAATTGGACATTTATAATGGATATACAGTAGGTATAAATATGTGTAGTTTTTGTTCTTCTATATAATAGGTAGCTGCACGAGTGCACATCCAAATGCACGCTGCATATTTTTTCAGCTGCTGCCGCCTTTTGAGCCAACAAATTATGCAGCTACAAATAGACAGAAAAAGAAAATACCACAAAAAGAATGTCAAAATGTTGGCAACGCGCTGCAGTTGAAGTGCATGGCAAGGGGGTAGGGAGGGGGGGAGGGGCTGCTGGCCGGGGGCGTGCCTGTCTTATTTAGTAGCGAAAATGAGCAGCGGCAGCGCTTAGAGTCCTGTGACCAAGGACTTGTCGCGAAAAAAAGGGTTGCTCGAGTGAGCTGGCGGCGAGGGTGCTGTGGAGCCAGCTGCGCAGGGTTTGGGCATTTGGCTTGGGCTGCATTCACTGGCTGATTTCCGTCATTTGTTGCTGTTGCTGTTGCTGCAACTGCCAGAGCCACAGCGACAGGCGCAGGCACAGTTACTGCCACTGCAGCTGCTGCTGCTGCTGCTGTTGTCATCAACAGTGAGCAACATTATCATTGTAGTTGCAAGTGCCGCAATACCCTGTAAAGATTGACGATTGTTTACAAATGGGTATTATGAACGCATGTAAGTGAATGTTGGGATTGACAACAAAAGGTGTAAAAATCCGTAAAATATATACATATATGACGAGCTGTTTACTTCAATAATATACAAATAAACGAATACTCTAAAGTAAATCGAATTCTACACATTAATCTATAATATCTATAATAATAGATCCTAAAGTGTATATAGAACTTTAGAACTTTATTCTCAGTGAAACATTTTATTTTGCAAAGGCAACAAATCATGAATGATAAAATAATTAATTAATTAAAATAATAAAACATTATACATGTAACGTAATATACTATATATATACCATAGAATTCTTTAGATCTGTATAGAATCATTACTTTCTGTCTCCAGAAGATAATACATATTCTAGTTATCTAATACTTATGTAAGTGAATCTATGACAATATAACTTTAATACTAGCTTAAATACTCGACTTTTGCTCTATCTAAGAGCTAAAAAGCTGAAAAGTTCAAAATTGATATATTAAGGTCTAATCACTGAGTATCTATTCGTTTGGCATGCCTCATTCTAAACACATTTCCCTTTGTTATTGTTGTTGTGTGTCCTCATTATCGTTTGCTGCTTGCCGTGCTCTTCTCATGTCTTTTGGCATTTACATTCCATTTTAATATTTTTTTCTCCATTTTTTTTTTCGTATTTCTTCTTCTTTTTTATCAAGTGGCAGGCTGAAGAACTTTAATGGCTTTGAAATGCACTTGGAAGTGAGCAGGAAAAAGATTTTTTCGCTTCTTAATTTATTATACAAAGTGAGAAAAAAAAAAACCTCTTACAAAAATCACAAATGAGAATGTCTAAATTAATGTGGAAAATATTTTTACTTTAGGCTTGAACACAAAATCGTCTCCAACAGGCATTTAAAGTCGTTCAAAAATCCATTTTGAAAATTTAAAATTTTTCGTCTTCCTTTCACACTTTTCTGCCTTTATCTCTCTAATTTTATTCCTTTGCCTCGTACTTACTTTTACTTTTATTTAAATATCTTCAAGTAGAGCTTCGTTCACTTGAATCTTCTTCCTTCTGCGTTTTATTATGATTTGGTATTAAATTTTAAGCTGTGCAAACTTTGCTTGGGTCAACTTTTGTTCAACTTTTTCTTAAGTTTTCTGCAGTTAATTAAAAGAAGATTTCCCTTCATATATTTATCTATATTTTTTATTTTATTCTTTATTTTCTTTTTTTGTGGCTGCATAAATTACAAATTAGCCGAGTCAAAATCAGCTTTCACACAGTCAGCCGCAACTTAACCCCCATACAATGTCCGTTCCCGTTCCGTTCGGACGACGCTTTGTGCTTAGAAAGTGAAAATAATGTAAATGATAAAATTATTTAATGATGCGGAAGTGCGTTGATAAGCGAACGACAAATAATACCAACAAATGATGCTGCTGATGCCACCGATGCTGCTGCGGCGGCTGCTCCTGCAAAGCTTGGCATTTGCTTACCCTAACTGTGGGTATTTCGATTTTCTATCTGACTGAAGTATATGCATTATCTCCTCAGTCTGGAAAATGCCCAACAATCTGAACACATATTAATCTGCCTATCGATAACAGAGTAATCGATAAAATGTTTATTGTTTCAAAATTCTTTGAATATTTTGTCTTTCAATATTAATTTGCATGTATTTAGTTGTGATTTTCTTACAGTTAAACTGTGAAATTAAGCTACATAAAAAAAACGATAAAAGAGTATAATTCGTATATTTAGAATATTTAATACTATCGATAATTTGTCAAAAAAATCCAATAAATATATTTTTAGTTAATATGCAAAATAGAGTGATTATGCTTCTCGAATATACTAAACTAAATTCAAATAGTCAAGATATATTATTGATTTTAGAAATAATATAAAAAATTCTGCAATAATTATTTTGCTCTTCTTTATATATGTCAAATCCTAACGAACAATAGTTTCTTAGCTTTGTAGAGAGAGATAAGGAATTTGTTAGAGTATTTCATGCATCGTCATGCATTACGGATAAAAATATAATTCCAGCCAACTTTGTTATAATATCAAGTTAGATAAAAAAAACTGAAGAAACTTCGTATTTAAACTTGTGCTTATTCCTGAATAAATATAGAAAAGTATAGAAATAATACCCAACAGCTGCGCCTACGCCTGCAGGGGCATGCAGCACATTTCGCTTCCCACTTATTTAAGTAAATCTATGAGGCTATATCCAAAGTTTCGCCGCTTTCTAATGAGCGAGACTCATGTGGCCGGGAACTTTATGTGCTCGTAAAACAGTTGCCAAAGAGCCGACTACCGACTGTCGACTGCCGACTGTCGAGTTCTCCATTCGAAATTGAGGGCATAACTTTGCAGCAATTTACATACTCATTATGGCACTCGCTCAGCGGCTGAGCGACGAAAAAAATGTCAAATTAAAATTGCAGCACAAAAAATAAATACAGTTTAATTAAAAGAACACAAATTTGTCGACTGTACATTTCACTAGATATATATATATATATATATATATATATATATATAGATGTATATGCCTTATATATAGCAATCAACAATTTGTCACATTAAATAGTCTTCTCCACTTAGCTTACTCGTAATTTTATTTGTTCGCCAAAAGAGTTGTTGAAATGTTCAATTACAAAAAAAAAAAAATGTTGCATATGTCAATGGCTGTGAGCGTGTGTGCGTGTGCGTGGGTGTGGGAGAGGGTGACTTTATTGTTGATGTCTGAGGGGTTGCGCATTTCTGTGTCAACTACAACAGGACTTCATTGCAGGCATATTATTTGTATATATATACATATTCATTTTCACTGATCTTATTTTAATTACATTTTAATTACACTTTTACTTTTATATTATACTCTTTAACAATCTGGCAACGCTGCGCAAATTCATATTAAGTTGCCTGTGCTGAGCTTAAATACATTTTGATTCTACTTTTGCAAAATAAATTTTGTTTAATTGAACATATTTTAAATTACAGTTTATGCAAACACAGAAAATATGTTTTCTAGTTAATGTATACAAATTATATACCTAACTATAAATAAATTACTGAAAACACAAGCTATATTTAAACAATTTAGAGTTAGAGGGGAAGTCGAAGTACTAGTCGGGCTTGCCTGACTACAAAATAGACTTAACACACATGCGAACTGCTAAGGCCCATGATATTTGTACATATGAAGAATTACTTTACATTTGCTAACTGATCGCTATAATAATTAATAATATTTAAGTCTATAACATATTATATATTTACATTAAATAAACAATAAAAGTATAACTATTACATTTTCGCTTAATATACTTAACTATTTTAATACATACCACCAGACAGAAGAAGAGGAGAAGCTCCGTGCTGCACTAGACGACTGATCACCAAGAGATAAGGAATGCGACTGAAGCTGCGCTGCAGCAGGCTTGCCTTTATATAGGGCAGCGACAGCTTCACTCAAGTCAAGCTCAGATCAGTCTTCACACTCGACAATTAGGCGACCAATCAGAGCACTTTCTGCTGCTGCTGCTGCTGCTGCAAGAAGCAGCTCTTCTGATCTTCAGCTGCAGCGAGACTACCAATCGAAGTCGAGCTAAACTGTGAATCCTCTCTCTGAGTTAGCGTAAGCTAAACACTCTTAAGTTTAGCGACCAATCAGAGTATTTTCTGCTGCCGACTGACCAGAAGATGAAGAATGCGACTGAAGCTGCGCTGCAGCACACTGGCCTTTATATAGGGCAGCGACAGCTCCACTCAAGTCCAGCTCAACTCTTGAGCCTCATTCTGAGTCAGTCTTCACACTCGATCATTAGGCGACCAATCAGAGCACTTTCTGCTGCTGCTGCTGCTGCAAGAAGCAGCGCCTCTGATCTTCAGCTGCCTTTATATAGGGCAGCGAGACTACCATTCAAAGTCGATCTCAACTGTTATGCCTCTCTCTGAGTTAGCGTAAGCTAAACTGATAGAGATATCAGTAATCGACCAGAGTTTTTTTCTGCTGCCTCCGCCGCATTGATATGCAAACTCACATCTCCTCTTCAGGGCCTCAACTCTTTTTCAGCTCTTCTTCTTTCTGGTCTATTGATTAAATTTGAAACCTCTAGCTCAAGCGATATACAAATCAGTCCTTAAAAACAATCAACAAACAAATTAGAGTCTAACTAAGGCAGACGCTCTTATATATTTTCTCATTAAAGTCTCTGCTTAATTATTACATTCTTAATTGGATCAAGTCCATTTGAGATGAGCTTTACCATTTTGTATTCACTGAAAAAACGAAATACATTTTCTTACTTTATAAATTTATCGCATTTGTTGCCTCAAGGAGCATTATCAACTAAGCTTTATCTAAACCCATATTTTTACTCATAATATAGTTCTCTCCTCCATTTGATAACGCTTAAAAGCGTGCTATAATTTTGAAACATTTCACATGCAAATCCAAACGAAGCAAAGTTTTTATTTAACTTTTGACGCTGCTCTATTAGTTGGTTCTGATTGTGAACCCCAGTTCATGCATACTTGAAGCTTAGAACACTCTGGTGCTCATAATTGTTGCCAGCAGCTGTTGGGGCTCGTTGTCCAGTCGCAGTTTGCGGTCGTGTTGCTGCAATCGTTTGTGCCACAGCATGTTGTTGCTGTATTATGTTGCACTTACATAAAATGCGCAAATGATGCGTTCCGAATGGCCAAGCCAGGGTCAGGTGCTGAGGCAGCTGAGGGGCCAGAGAGACGAACACCAAAAACTGTCGCAGTCACAAATTTTGCGTCTGGCAAACAAAACAAGTTCGAGGCGCCCACAACTACAACAACTACAACAACAACAACAATTGGTTGTAAAGTACAAGAGGCAACATTTGCTAATGACAAACATAGCAGCAGAAGGGTTGCAGCGGGGTTGGGGGCGATTTGTGGCACGTCCAGCCGGAACAATGATGACGTCGGAGGCTGTGAATTTAAACATGCCACCTCCCAATGGGGCAGCAATTTTATTATTATGCAGCAGGCGTTTGCGAGAGCAAAAAAAAAAAACTTAAAAAAAGTGGGAAATATAAAATACCCTACAATAAAAGTGACGAGAAATAGCTAATAATCCAATTACTGTAATTACTTTAAAAGAACTAGACTAAAATCGTCAGCTGCTGATTAAGTGAACTAGTTCGCCTTTTCTAGGAAGAAAACTTAGTTATTAAAATTAAACTATATTCATGCTAATGAGTTTTTAATTTATGGGAATTGCACTTATGCTTACCTATAAAAGTTAACCTGAATTCAAGTTGATGAGCTGTAGTAAGGCTGAACTAGTTCACTTTTTGCTTCAATAATTCAATATATATTTTAGTTCCACCTTAATTACTTATCAAGAATTATACAGATAATAGCTGTAAGCACTTCAAGTTTCCTCTACCTCTAAGTCCATTGCAAATTCAAAATGTTACAATTATCGAGTGAGCACTGTACTCCACTAAATACTCTCGTTACGTACTTGATATAAAAACCGGTAATACCCTTTCAGTCAGGGTGTGAGATGGTCTTGCAAAAACTATAGGTAGAGTCGCATAAATACGCCCAGGACATATGGCGCACATAAATATTGCACGGTATTTTTATGGTATTTTTTATGATTATGGTATATAGTATTTTTTGTGGGTAACTTTTAATTGCACTGAAAGTGTGGATAAAAAATTAACTTGTGCTTTTCATGCATTTTTAATAGCCGAACGCCCAGTCTGTCAGACAAACCGCTGACCGCACACGCACACGCACACACACAAATAGTATGTGTGTGTGAGAGAGAGAGAGAGAGAGAGAGAGAGAGAGAGAGAGAGAGATAGAGAGTGTGAGAGTATCTGGCATTTCAGCCTTTGGGCGACACTTGGCGCGTTCAGCTATGATTTGTGGCATATTTATGTAAATTTGTGGTTTTTTCTGTTCAACATTCTCCAAGCCGCAAACCAGAAAGCAAAAAGAGGATCTATATGTATGTATGTCTAGGTTTAAATATGTATATGCATGTACATATATTTCGTAGAACGGAAGCCGGAAGCATTTAAGCTTTCAGCTAAGCAGCAGGTGCTGCGGCCAAGCAATTAGTGAGAGCCTGGTTTATTATTATGAGCAGCTGTTGAGCAAGGCAGACAAAGAATTTCACATATTATTCCTTTTTTTTTTTAATTCAGTATTTGTTATTCATAGCCACCGAAATATTAGAGTTTTATATCATATTTTTATGAATATGTTAAAAAGGTAAAATTTACTTTTATGTAACATTTAAAAACTTAATATCGATAACAACTTACAATAAGTTTTCTATCGACAAACACCACTTAAAAATCATTGGAATGTGACTGTTTCAGTCTTATAAAAATCAAATATTTGCAGCGAATTATACCTAAAAGTGTAACCCAATGTTAAAGCTTCTTGTTTCATTGAACTATCGATTATACAGATATCGTTAATGTCAAAAATTATTGTTTTTAATGATATAATTTTTGATAATTGTAAAAATGATTTTTTTTTATATAATTATCGGTAAAATAAATGAAATTTAAACATTTATAAATATTGTCGATGAATCAATGCATAATTGCAGCTAAAGATATCGAAATCGATTAAAAAAGGTAGATAAAAACTTGTGTTATTGCTTTAAATGTTTATCATCGATCAGTTTAATGATTAATTCAAATAATTTATCGATTCTCAGCGATAAATTGCAGTTCGCTAAACAACACTGGTAATAATAAATCTCTTATCTCTTATTATAATAGTCTCTTATTTACGACTTTAGCTAAGAAATAGCTCAAAGCCAAGCTCTCTAGCTCAAAAACTGAAAACTCAAATGAAAATATTATTTTTGAAACTTTTTTTTTAGATTTTTGATAAGACCGCGAATCACGTTACATATTTACTAAAGCATTTCAATTGCAATGGAAATCAGTTATCTATGTTTCGCATTTGTTTGCTACTTAATATCAATCACAAATCAAACTTCAATCATATAGGAATGCACTTGCTACATGTGTAGACACTTTGTTGCCCATTAGTCAGAAATCATTTGCTACACGCGGCTAATCAATTTGCAGCGTGTCACGCGCCTCCCCTTTTTATGCCACTGGCTAAATTTTTGGAAACGAAGACAAGGCAACACATGCCCAAAAGGCTTGACCACACATCCAACACACACACACAACCAACACACACACACGCGCACATAATAGCTAGGCATTTGCGTTGACAATGTCGTTGATGCGGCTGACCCGCTGTCCACCTCTTCATCTGTCCAGCTGTCTGTCTGTCCAGCTGTCCTTTGGTCCTGTTGGTGGCTGGCTGGCAGCTCGTTCTGCTTCTGGTGGCATGCTGCCATTGAGGACAGGTGTGCATGATTTATGACATTTACATATCAGCGCACTGATGAAGCGCGTTGATGCGCTGACAACGACAGATGCTCGAGGATACTTCCCATACACGGAAACATATACTATATATAGATACATGTGTATATACGTATGTCCATCGGAAAAGTGGCAACAGCAAGTGATTTGCAAATTTGTGCACTGATTGGATGATATATTACGCTAGTTCTTAGCTAGATGGGGCAATACCTGCTCTGTTTTCATTTCGAAAGTTGCGACTCTTGAGTTTGCGAACTTTTTGATATGAATATTGAATGAGCTGAAGTTGACGAAACTTTTAGCGTACAAGTATATGAAAGGTTACACGGTTTACGAAAAGACTTAATGCAATCTTCTTTGGTCTTAATATTATGCATTGCCCTTCTACGTGATTCACAGAAATATGAATACAACTAAGTTGCGAGCAAAATTCATGAAGAAAGTTACAAACGTATGTTATATAGGATATAGGATCTTTCTTCTATATATGTATCAATTTTTTTCTCTGATTCTCTTCTTTACTTCACTGTCTCTCTCTCTCTCTCTCTCTCTCTCTCTCTCTCTCTCTCTCTCTCTCTTTCTGAATTTCTCAGTTGTTTGTTTTTCTCTCTGCCTGTTGTTTTTTAAATTTTTTTCTATTTCTCTTCCTCTTGCTCTTTCTTTTCTTTTTACTTTTTACGTTTCTCCTTTTCACTCACTTTTTTCCTTTTTGTTTCTCTCTTTCTTTTCGTTTTTCTTTCAGTATTTTCTCTTTTCCCTTATTTTAATTCTCTTTCCGACTTCTTTCTTCTCCATATCATTCGAACTTTCCCGTAAATTTAACAATATTTTTCTCCTTTCTTATGTCCTTCCTATTTCTTTCTTCTGCCCAAATTCCTCTCTCTCTCTGTACTTTTTTTGTGTGGCTCCATCTTTTACTCTCCACCTTTCAGTTAATCGCCCTTCTATAAGTTTCTCAAAGTTTAGACTTACTTTGAATATAGTAAACTTTTAACTCCATTAAATTATAAGTTATATATAATTTAATCTGTCTTTATGATATAACATCTTCTAGAAACTGAACCATTATCGAAAGCAATCTTCAATTTGCATAATTTAATGTTATATCAACTGTAATTTTCTGCTGTTAATCTTTGATTAGGTCTTAGGTCGATTACAAATTGCTTGTTTAATTTAAGGTATATGTTACCTTCCACTCTTGATGCTTATTAGGAAACACCCAATGCAGATATCCAATGTCCGTTCGTCCGTCTGCCTGTCTGTATGTCTGTTTGTCTGTTTGCCTGGCAGACGACAGCGCCCAAATCCAGTTGGCAACACATGTGTCTGATATCTGTTGCAGTTGAGGTCACAGCCTCTAAGCCTTGGCTAATTGTTATATGCGCCCATCACAAACACTGAACAGCAACGTTGACAGCAACAATGAGCACAACAGCAACAGCAACAACATAAATAGCAACAACAACAACAACAACAACAATGGCAACAACATATGCGAAGGACATGCAAATAAATGACTGCGAAAGCCATGTCACTTGCATAAAAATAAAACATGTTCTGTTAGCCAAGGCTTAAAAGCTGCTAAAGAGAATTTAAAAAAAAAAAAGAATTAAACAAAATTATACATATTATAATTAACTTTGTACGTTGAAAAGTAACTATTTATTATTTTTGACAAATAAATAATTTAAAAAAAAAGAAGAAATTAAAGTAAAAAAATATTTAAATATTAATTGTTATAATAAAAATTGCTAGGTCTATTTAGATAGAAATAAAAAAACAAAAGAAAAAAAGTGAAATAATAGCATTGTGGTTGAGCATAACCGACTGCATCATACTCGTTCAACAGCTATTACAAAATAGTCCATATTTGATTTGAATCAATCTATATGTATATGTTTCATTCTAAATCCGTAGAATATTTTAGATTTTGCCTGGTTTGCCACGCCCCCCCCAAAAAGTCATAGATACGTATACGTGTACAGTGTTGCTATTACCGCTTTTTTAACCGTCATATATGGCTTTTTAAAAAGAATTCGAAAACAACGAAGAGTGGGAAATCTAGCTTATCAAAATTCTTTAAATTATATTATTAAGGTATTTTTTTAATTTTTCGTAATTTTTAGGCTATTTTGACTTAAATTTGAGTTTTATATGTTTTACATTACACATTAAATACATAAAGAAAAAATACCAATTAATGTGTTATACGCTCATGATTTTCCTCTTTTTTTATAATTTATCAAGCTAAATATAAAAAAAAAATACAACACCGCATATGTATTCTATACATATTAAGTCGAGCATTATCCTACGGAACATATTAAAAAAATTCTGGCTAATTATAGCTCTAGTATTTGCGGAAATGGCACGCCCTCAGTTACCATAGTCGCAAAAAATCTTAAATTATCTTAAATACATATTCCCAAAATGTCAGTAAAGTGTTTTGCATTTTATTCACCCATTGCACAAAACCAATATACCCTTTTTCACACACAACCATTGAGTTCACTCCTTCCACTTTGCAGCCCTGGTTTTGGTGTAATGGCACGTGATTTAAGGTTATGGCAGTTTAATTAATAGACTAATAGCCGGAACTTTGGCTGGTTAAAGCTCACAGCTGTGAGTGCCTCTACGCCTTTTCCTCCGTCTCACTCTGCCAACAGCTGCGCCCTTGTGCTGCCTGCCAGCTCAATCAGCCCCCTTCTTCCTCCCCTTCTCCTCCTCTGCCTTTGCTTCCTGTTCTTGGTGCTGTTCAATGGAAAAGTGACCCGAAATTAACGTTGCGATTGCCAGACAAATTCTGGCGCGCCAAAAATTTGGCAGCCAATTAAAAGAGCCAATATTCTATATATTATATATCGTAGGAACAGATTTCACTAATTACTTTTATGACCCAATTTGTTTGGCAGAGATTTCGGTGCGCTCTTTGTTATAAATTTTACCTTGGCTACGGCCATAAAACGTGCCCCATTCCCATTCCCAGTGCGTTTCTGCATGCTCAAAGCCGTTCCACATTCACCCATTCCAACGGCTAATCGAAGACGGGCGTTCCAAATTTATTGCTGTCAGCTAGGAGACAGTTATAGTACAGAGAAAGAGTGAGAGAGAGAGAGAGACAGTGAGTGTAGAAGGAAGAGTGGTGTAGGGGCGTGCCTCGTCTGCTCCTTTGACCTGTCTGCCTCCCTCGCACCCGCCTCCGTTTCAACTGTAACTTTTGCATTTGTTGTGGTTGTTGTTGTTGTTGGGACTCTTGTCTTTTTTATTTCTGAGTCTTATTTAATGCTCCAGGCACAGCAAACAAGTTTCTTGTGTTCCGTTTTCCCGTTTCTTCGCTGCCTGTTGGCAACAATGCTAAAGCAAGCAACAAAGAGAGAGAGAGAGAGAGGAAGAGAACGGGAACAAACAGCCGCCGTCAGCTGCTTTGCTGCAGAACTTGTTGGGGCTGCGCTTGTTGCTTATTTTTTATAAATAAAATAATTATAATAAGAAATTAAAAAATTCGCAACATGCTAAGTAGCCTCTGGTGTTACGTGTTGCAATCAATCGAGCTCTGTTGAAAATTTTGCTTTGATTTACGCGAAAAATATGTATTTTCATTTATATTTTAAAAAATAATTATTTTCATTTAAATTTCAAATATTTAAAAAACTTGATTTTCAAATTGCGCATTTATCCTCAGCAAAAAAAATTTCCCTGATTCCAAATATCAAACAAATTTCCCGCAACCAACGTATAAGCGCCCAACATCTTATACAATATCAATATAAGTTCCATACGATGCTATGCTCATTTTTATCCACACCACAAACAACAACAAAATGCTTAAAGAACGGAAGCAAGCGATTGTATGGCAGTGCAAGCGAGCTCGCAATATAGACGCCAACACTTTTATGGAGCTGTCTCACACTGCTTTATCCGAATAGGCGAATTCGCCGCATACAATAAGCAAAACAAACTACTGCTCTCCAGCGCAATGAGCGAATCGCAGCGAATGTTTATTTCTTGCACACAACAACAACATTTGGGTGGGTGGTTGGAGCGGAAGAGTACGACTTGAATGAGTAGCATTTCGCAATGGTCGCTCCGCATAGCGATCCCAACACTGAGAAGAAAAGAGAGAGCGACTTAATATCTTGTGCTCTTGTTTTGGTTTTTATGTTTGCCGCACGAAATCATATTCTTTTCAGAGAGAGAAAGAGTGAGGGAGAGAGAGCTTGTCAAGCGAATTGAATGCCATGCTTTCCGGCAGCGCTAGTTGTCAGTTTGGTTCCGACCGTTACAACGTGAAGTTCAGCGTGCGGTGATTTTTGTGCGTCGCATCGTCGTCGTCGCCGTCGTTGTTTACAGTTGTTTTGCTACACAGCGCGTCGTCGTTAACGTCGTTTCTTTTTTGTGGTCGTACCACATAAAGCTCTGCTACTTGAGGAAAAGTGCCGTTAAAGGCTCGAAAGGCGGCAAATTAAAAGCAAACAAAATTCTATTTTGTTTGCATTTTTTGGGGCGAGAGAGATTAAAGTAATTCCTCAAATTTGTCATTAAGTTTTCAAGTGCAACAAATTGTTGCTTTTCTTGCTGTCAATTTGTTTATAATAATTGCAAAGAGCTAGAGAAAAAGTGTTCTTTTAATTAAACTGCGATTGCGCTCGACGTTTTGCATGAGCAAAATGAAATTACGTGTTAAATTGCAATAGCAACAAAAACAGAAACAAAAGCTTCACTTGTGATGCATGCAAATTAATTTATAATAAATAAATGTTTCCATATAATTATAAAAACCCTGCACAAACAAGAATGTTTATACTAAAAAATATATAAAATTAGTTATTTCAAATAATTATAAGTTAAACAAAGGAAATAAGGATAAACCATGAATATAAACATAAAAAACTATAAACATTTTTCCGTTACTTTGAATTTTCAATGTCATAAATTGAAAGAGTTGTGCTCTTGTTTTTTTTTACCGATAAGAAATCTTTGAAGAAGAGAGAGACAGAGAGAGAGAGAGACAGTTGTTCGCAGCATACGATTCTTAGAATTCCTTTTTAGAGACTTTTGTATATTGTAATTGAATATGCAGGGCTGCCACAAAAATTCTACGAAAAAAAGAAGAGGAAAACATGTGATAAATTATCCGAGAAACTTGGAGAATGTGCTGCATAAGATATTACAAAAGTTGTATAAGTAACGGTGCCAGAGCAACTGTAGCTTACATTCCAAATCTAGATAACTTTTCAAGTTCATACGAAAATTGGATTAAGAAAATGAAATGCAAATAAAACTCATGAGTGCGCTGCTTGGTGCGTAGCTTGAATAAATTTTATTCAAAAATTCAAATAAATCAAGCTGTGTATGTGTGTGCGTGCGTGCGTGTGTATGTCAGCGAGACTTTGAAACGCATTAATAAATTAAACAATTATTTTGCGCTCTTGTTGTTTTAAAGTCAACAAACGCGTCAGCTTATCCGAAACTGAGCTTCAACACAAAGGCAGCAACAGCAGCAGAAGAAATGCGAGCAAAAACAAAGCGCGCTAAATGTGAGAACAAAGCGTTATAAAAGACGCGGGCGGTTGTTCGTCACTGTTGCTCTCGCTGCTTAAGCTTATCCACAGGCCTATTGTTTTTGTACAACTGCACACATCGGAAATGATTACGTGGGTTATGTGGAAGGGAGGGATGGCGGTTAGCGGCATCTGAGTCTTCGTCTTCGTCTTCGTCTTCGTGTTCGTCATCGACTCATGTTGCATATGGGTCTCATGTGTGCTGCACACACAGCAGCCGCCTGAGACGGTTGGAATTTTACCCCAACCGCTTGCCAAGCGGCGAAAATGATTGCGCGCTCTTTCGCTCTCTCTCGCGCTGAGTGCGCTCCAAGTGTGGTTGTCCTGGTGAGAGCGAGTTTGTCGGCGAACTTGGAACTTTGGCGCTGCTCTTCGCTTTGTTCAGCGCTTCAGCGCTCCTGTGATTTCAGTTGACAAAAGTTCCTTGCGCTGTACGGACCTTTAGTTCTTGACGCTTATCGTAATCGCTGTCGTAATATCGTCACGCGCCGTTACTTTAGTCGAGCCGTCTGTGTGTACGTGTGAGTGTGTGTGAGTGAAAGAGTGACTCAAGTATATACATAAGTGGGGAGACAGAGAGACGCGTAAGCTGCTGCTGTTGCCGCTGTCGCTGGTTTTTATTTTTTGGTAGTTTAGTGGAAGGCACCACACACACATACACATACACAATTGTATGCGGCGAATTCAATGACGTCGCAAATATATTGCTTTGCGACTTTTGCTTTGCTGCTTTTGTGTGTCTTTAGTGTTTTTATGTACGAAAATCGATAAAATTTATGTAAATAAAACAAAATACAGCTTCTATTAAAATATCAATATACATAATATTATACGGCCAAGAATCTTGCTATATAAAATTTCAATTCTGTTTATCAAAACGCAATAACAGCCAGAGCAACCGCATACAAAGGCAATTTTTTTTTATCACAACACACGCACATCAATATGTGCACACCAATACAATCACAGTGCGTCGCTGTATGTGTTAAAAAAGCCGGCAATGTCAAGCGAATGCGACGTAAAGAGTAACGCCAGAATCAAAAGTCAGCAGCAACAAACATACAAACGAAAGTAAAAGCAAAAAAGAAAAAAAAAGAGAAAAAAAAAGAAGAAACAGAGGCAGAAAAGCAGTAGAGCAACAGCAGCAGCAGCAACAGCAGCAAACTAAGAAATTAAAACAAAACTAGTTGATGATTGCTTTAACAGGGAGAGGGAGAGAAAGAGAAAGGGATAGAAGTGGAAACCGCAAGTGAAGAAAGAGAAGAGGATAAGAAAACATGTGCTTGGCCTACGGTTAACCATATGAAAGGGATATTTGCGGGGAAATAAGTTATTTTTTTTGTATTAAACTAAGCGCAGTTATGTAAACTAGCATTGAATTAAGAATTAAGAAAAAAAATATTATATTTATATTGATGATAGTATAAGCTCTTTTCGTTTATTATTAAAATAAAACCTTTCTTAGATTTCGGACTAATAAATTAGTAAACAAATTTAGCATTATTTGTAATAAAGTATATATTTCTTGATTATTCAGTTGAGCAAATCATATCGGGGTTATCGAGAAGGAAGATGTGCATAACCTAAATAAATTCAGTGAGCAAATATAAAAAAAAAATAAAAAGGTTTACCGAAAAAAAAGAAAGAAAAAATCAAATACTAAAGAAAACATTAAAGGTGAAAAAAATTAACACGCAAAAAAACAAAGAAATAAGTTAAGTGTTTTGTGCCGCGATACGGAAGTATATCAAAAGCCATCAAAATTTACCACTATATCGGCTACAACAACAACGACGGAAGCAGCAGCAGCAGCAACAACAGCAACAGAATGCTCTTCGAGAATCCAGCCGTTGCGGCCAAGCTGCCTTTTCCATATAATGTGCCGCCGCCTCTGCAAGCGGCGGCCGCTGCTGCCGCAGCTGTGCCAAATTTAAGGTAAGAGCCCAAAGAAAGAGATAGCAATAGCAAGATTGGCTAGAACTCGGTCTCAAGGCCATTTAAGCGTTAATGCGCTTTGTGGTTTGCCATCTCGCATTTTTTTTTATTGTTTCTCTTTTCGTCTCTCCCCAATTTCCCTCAGTGGCATATTTATGAAAATTGCTTTGCTTGCCGCCTGATTTTAAATTTTTCATCAGGCACTCAGCTACGGGAGGGACCGCTCCGCTCATGCTTCACAATATTAACCTATCATTTTTATAAGTTATTTGTGCAAATTGGGTTCATTTGTTTATATTCTTATATTCTTATATTTTTTCCTGGCGACCAGTGTTGCCAGATTTTGAGCCATGAAAATAGCAAAATCGCCTCTCAAAAATAGCTGGAAATAGCTAAAAAAAAATAAAAAATTCAATTTTCAATTTCAATTTCAATTTATTTCACTCTTTGTTATAATTACAGTTTTTTGTGAATGGTATCTTACAATAATTAAAGAGTTTAGACTAGGAACTGGGCCTTTTCTGCTTAGATATTTACTTAGAAATATGACATGGTATATAATATGACTTAATTATTTGGGGGGAAAAAAAAAATAAAAAATAGCTTACAAAATAACTGAACTCTTTATGCATTATGCATTAACTTAATATTGCATTTGCAGTATATGTTATATACCCGCGTGTTGTCCGATTTGTCCTCTCTTATCCAAGCTTTAAATTCTGTGATTTTTGTCCACATATCACGAAATTTTTGCTTATCTCTTTTTTCCATTTCTTAATACACCCTTTCAGACAACTAATTTCGAGATGCGCGCAATTAGTGATGGTGTAAATTCACCACTATTGATGATATAAGTACAATAAAGTAGTGGTGGTAGTATCGCACAGATCATTACGTACAATTTTGGAGTTAATCGAACGTTTTTTTTTTTCTTTCTTTAAGTACTAATATAAGATTAACAATATTCTTTTGTAAAATAGCTAGATTTATAGCTAATAGCATTTTCAAAATTTTCGTAGCATTTAGTATTTTAAAATAGCTAGAAATGCTATTAAATAGCTAAAATGGCAACACTGATGGTGACAGTGGTGCGAGAGTGCACAAAGTTTCAGGGAATAAGGGGAATTTGGGACAAAAAGGGAAAAACAATAAGTCAGGGAATTTGTTTTTTAAACATTGTCAAAATGTCATATCATTTTCTAATTTTATATATATTATATGTATTCGCCAACTGATTATGACACATACACAGACTTTAGAACTTTTTCGATGTAGGCAACTCTTATTTTCGCTTCAATTTTCAATAAAATACACATCATTGAGATGAGATTATTAGCATATTTCTTGATATTTTCTTGAAAAATTATTAAAAATTATAAGAAATCTGTATCTAATATACATATATGTGTATATCTGTATATGAAGTTTAAAAAATATTTTTTGGAATATTTTATTTTAATATTAATTTTTTTTTTTTTTTTTTTTTTTTTTGTAATATTTATAACTAGTTTTAATTTCAATGTAATTTGTTTTGCAAATCACTGTGCTTGAGCAACTTAGACTAACGAGCTCTGTAAAAGCACTCGTAGGCGGATTTGGCGGGATTATGAATGCACGGCACTTGCTGCAACTTGACGTTTATAATGGGCCATTTAGGTCGAAGTGAGAGTGCAAACAATGCGGGGACTTGGTGAGCCTGAAGCTGGCATTCGAGTTTAAGCTGACTTGCTTTATATACCTTTTTTATACCATATAAATATTTGTATATATATATATACATATATGAACAAATCGGATGACGACCGTCTGGCGCCAGGCAATTAAAAGAGTTTAAAGTTTTGCGTTTATTTGTCAATTAGTTTCCTTAATTTTTGTTTTTGTTTCTTTATTTATAATGATAATTTTGCATGTGGCATTTCACACTGTGCGATTGAGAACGGAATGTGTCAGGACAGAAATTAGCATTAAATCTATGTTAATAATATTATGAGCAACACATACATATATTGCAATAGTTCCTTCATACATGCGAGTCGTGATGCTCTGCCCAATTGTGCGTGGCACAGACAAAATAATTAAAAAGTATAATTAAGCTAATTACGCTCGCATTTAATGCCATTGCGGCACAATTAAGCAGCCCACAGCATCCTCCAATCCCCAGAGTATTCTCTGTTCATATACTCAAGAATTTTACATGCCAACAGAAATACGCCGTACATTAGGCATTATTATACTCTGTACTTATTGATTGGGGTATAATCGACCAGATTTAAGTATCGCAATTGATAAAAAAGTGTTGGCTTTGCAAAGTCTATATGTTTATATGTAGAATCAAAGCTTCTGATTTGGTCATAGGGTATCTTTCAACATATCAGTGCCAATTGTGTGCATATTACAGCGACCACTGCATAACACTGACACTGACATAATGAAGAAAATGAGAAAGAAAAATTAAAAGCCAAAACAACGAACAAAAAAAACGACTGTAAACAAAAATATAAAAATAAAAATAAAATATAAGAATGAGAAAAAAGCAACAACAAAAATAAAAGCAAGCGAAACGAACGATGAATGGTTCCCAGTTTTACCCTCTTCTGTCCCCAGCCAACCCAATACCCTGCAATTTGTTTGACTTGTCAGTGTCGGAGCTCTCTAAAATGCGGCGACCAACGACGTCTGTTTACTTAGCCCAAAGTCGCCGACGTCTTTCAATATTCTAGGTTTTTTCTTTCTCTTTCTCTCTTTCTCCCTCTGTTTGTTGCTTTGTTTGTTGCAGTTCCCAATAGCAGCCGGCTATTGCGTATGCTTTTTCGTATTTATAAATGAAACACGCCTTTCTTGTCATTTATTACTGTCACTTTAAATCCAATCAGCGCTTTGTCTATGTTCGGCGTCCATTCCAAAAAGATGAAGAAAAAGAGAAATAAGAGAAAAATACATAATACTTCATATCCGCCGCCAAGTGTCGTGCTGATAATTTTCATTTAAATAAGAAAAACAATGTTGCGTTAAAAATAAATTGGTATTTATTCAAGGCAAGCCCCAGAAGAATAAGAATAATATTGGCGAGCTTTATGACAGCGAGCTGCCAGGGCCAGATTGTTGGCCAAGCAGAGATAACTTGAAGTCTAGGATTTACCACAAGCTTGGTTTCCTTAAGACAGTCAAAGAGGACTAATTAGTATAAAGCTTTAATGAGATTTTTTATTGCATACTGAGGCTGAGATGAGAGAGAGAGCAGCATGTTTATCTCATTATTAACTCATTGAATATGGAAAATCAGGGTATATTGATTTTGTGAAAATGTATGTAACAGGAGAAGGGTATATAGTACATATATTCTGGATCATAATATAGAGATCGTACTTATAATATTATTTGTGTGTATATGTTTATATAAATGTGTTCTTTACTTTATGTGTATAAATGAAATATATTGTGATTGTAAAATTGGGTCTTCAATGTCTTCTAGTCGAGCAGCACCGACTAGAACACTCATAGTTATTAAGTTGAGCTTTAAGCTAAACATGCTGTAGTTGAAAAGAGCTTTCACTTAAGTTAAGTGTTCGTTTCTAAATTTCAAACTGTCTTATATACAATCAATAGTTAAAAGCTTAAAAGCTCTGTCAACATCTCAAGTCTACAAAACACAAAACTTGCTTTGATATAACTTTAATTGACAGTCCAAAGCCATGATCATCTTCAATACTAGAATACTTATAGTTAAATGGCGTTGAAAAGCTCTTGAGCATGTAAGCTGCTTAAAATGCAAAGCAAGATTTCAGCTCAAGTGCACATATTACAGTTTAATTAAATTTTCAAGCATGTGACGCAAAGGAGTGCAACAAATCAAATCAAGACTTCCGCATCAATTAACATCCCAGAACTCTAGACGAATTCATCCGCTTAAACAATTTCGCTGTAATCATTTATGCGATGTCTGCTGTGTGTGTGGGGACAATAATAATAATAATATATTACGCATATTAATCAAGGTGCTATCAACTCCCCTTCCTTCTGCTCTGCCGCATCGTATAAATTATTATACGATTTCAAGTTAACGCACGTGCTGTTAAAGCCTGCTCTTATGTAAATACTAGACTATAAACTTGACTTGAAAACCAATTTGCAAATTGATATAGACTCTTCGTTTATTTTGGGGTATATTTAGACCAGACACGAGGTAGTCAAATTATTTTAGTTTTAGCTAGATAAAATTAGCCACATTTTCGCCAGGTGCTCAAAAGATTTTTATGAAAATTCAAAAAATAATGTGTCAAGTGCCCAGAGCAATGAGACGAGAGGTAGGCATCAGCCTCATGCTAATTATACCCACTAAGAATTTAAAATGATTATGAAAAAGGGTATATTACTTATATGATGCCTGTTGTTAATTCCAGTTTCCATTAACAGACATTTCTACTGTCCCTCTTTCACTAACATTGTAATATTCTGCTATTAACAGCACTATCCGCTGTTAATAACTTAAGTTTAATCGTAGTTTAAGAACTAATTGAAGTTGGGAGTCTGTTACAAGTTCAGCTTCCATGGTGGAGCAAATAAGGCCATAGAAAATGGGAAATAACTTATAAAAGTCATCTACATCTAACCCTAAATCGTCTCCACTCCAAACATCTGTTACTTATAGAAGTAACTGATCTGGGAATTAAGAAATGCTAG
Organism: Drosophila meridionalis; assembly: GCA_035045145.1. NCBI lineage: Eukaryota > Metazoa > Arthropoda > Insecta > Diptera > Drosophilidae > Drosophila > Drosophila meridionalis. The sequence continues at coordinate 4,628,871 of JAWNPG010000020.1, read as the reverse complement.
ACATATCAAACTTTAACTATAAGCTATTAATTTTTATTTATCTTATTCAACTTATTTCACATGATTCCTAATTTGTAATAAATTAAAATTTAAAAAATACTATAAATATATAAACAATTATTTAAGTATTTATTTTTTATATATAAATTGTGAAATTAAATGTCTTTTAAGTATTGCTTGATTGACCTGTTTGGGGGTTAAGGTATCTTCTAGTCTGTCACTCATGATTGGAGTACCGTTACTTTTTGTTAGCACGTGCGACGAAACTTGTCGTAATTAAGCTGCTACCACTAAGTTTTGCTCATGTCAAAATTTCTTTTGGTTTTTATTTCGTATTTTTTTTTGTTCACTTGTTAATACGCGCACTTTTTGTCGGATTTACATTGAAATGCTGTGTGATTATTCATAAGGCATTGTAACTGTGTGTGTGTGTGTGTGTGTGTGTGTATGTTTGTGAATATGTGCGCTAGAGGGTGTTTGAGTGACAGCTACAGGGGCAAATACTTATGAAAGGTAGCCGAAACACCTACTTGCAAGTACTTATAAATTCTGTTATATATAAATAAATATATATATACATACATATATATAGTAAAGTAGTATGTATGTATATACTACATGCTTTTGCTTGTGGCTTGTCTTTGAAAGAACTTTACTGAGATTTGCATTGAATTTTTTGTTTGGTTTTTTTTTTTTTTTTTGGATTAACTTTTTGTCTTGTGTATTTTTGTGGCTGTACCAAGCTATTTACCTGGATGTGAAAGGTGTCATTGGGCTTTTTGGTATTCTTTTTAGCTGCTTTTGGCTTAAGACATAATTTGTGAATAATTTAATATTTTTGTTTGCTTGTCTCGAATGCTCTTATGTTAATTCATACCAAATGGGTGCCATATAAAAGGTTCGTGTTAGTTTTAATATGAGCTTATCTTGATGTTAAATTAGATTAAATGATGCAAGTTTAAACATAAGCCGTTTAATTTAAACTTAACCTTTCATGATTTATGCAGCTGTGCTCGGGAGCCAGGGTAATTTGCTTAAATTAGTATTGCTTGGTTCTTAAAGTTATTAAATTCGTTTTAATTTATATATATTTTTAACTATGTCTAATTAAATAAAAAAAAAATTGTAAATCAAAATTACTTTTTTTATTCTTAATAAAAATAAATAAATATATTTTAAAAATGTATAAAATAATGTTCGATTGTTAAATAGAATAGAATTGCCGTCTGTTATATGATAAAAACTTAAATATCATGAAAGTTTATTCTATCCCTTGCTATAACTGTACGATTTTGTCTGTTTTGTTCCCTAAATAGCCGCATCTAATTGACCAGCCGCTAAATTATTTTTTCTTTCTTATACATATTTTCATTGCTTATTTTTATGGACACTCGTCTTTCATATGGCATGACATGCAATATTTTGTGTGGTAAAAGTTGACTCAAAAGCAGCTTTAAAGTTCCTTGACTTCGATGTGCTGATATATAATACCCATCTACCTACCTGTTCACGGTCATATATATAAGAACATGCGTTCAGTTACATACGTGCCTCAAGTGTTTTTCCTTTTTGATTTATTTGTTGTACTCGTTTGAACTGTATTGAAGTTAAGTTTTAGTCTATTCCCATTTCTGGTCACATATGCAACAACATTCTCCATGTGTGTGTGGGTTTTGTCATAATTTTCTGTTTGAGTTACAAATTTCAAGGGGCTTTCGACTCTTCAACTCCAAAAGTTTTGAGCCACTCTCAGGCATATATATACATATATAGATATACACATGTGTGTACGTAAATACTTTCAGCTATTTGCCTAGACATTTTTTAGATAAAATTGTAAAAGTTTTTCCTTTTAACTACTGTCAAAGCTTCCTCTCATCATCGTGTGGGCGTACTTCAATTATTTGCACGAAATGCAACAGTTGCAGCGCTCTAGAGTGAGTGAGTGAGTGGGTGGAGAGGGGGCCAGGGGGAGAGACGCATTGTGGGCGTTTGCGTATTTTGTGCACTTTAATTGAAATGCCAAAGCGCACTGAAGCTGCAGCACTTGTGGCAAGCAATATATGGAGTGTGGTTGCAGCCAATGGAGCAAGGCAGAAACAGACTGAGACGGATGGATCCTCCAAACAGAATTCATTACAAATATGTTGTTGTTGTTGGCATACTGTATATTGTGATAGCTCAATGCTGGGCCTTCAAGCATTGAGTGATAAAACAATTGACCGATTGTAAAACCCCCTCTTATCGAATTTCAATATTGAGCCTAATTAGGTGCATGTGATTCAATTGATTGGCATAAAGTGAACTTTGCTTATCGTCAATCAAATGAAATTAATAAATGGCAAAGTAATCAAATGCGTAACAAACAATTGAAATAGCTTAGAGAAAACTATTTTTATATCTTTTGTAATTATACCAAGGAAGTTTTGTATAAAAACTTAAAAGCCTTAAGAAGTCTTTTTACATATAATTAAGAGTTTTGCCTTGGGAATGCGTGTGTCTTTCAGTATTTTCAAATTGAATTGTCTTCATAGATATCAAGAGTTTGTTTTTGAACAATGGACTCGCATCTAGCTGGAGAAATAACATAAATTGTGGCCATTCCTGCACAACTTTTTACAGGTAGTTGCTCTTGTAGCTAATTTTGAATAATTGCCCCACATTATGCTATTATCCCAGCATTCAGCTGCTAGAGAGGTAATCCCTGCCCCTGCCCCTCACGCTGCCTACTTTACAAAAGCGAGCACGCCCCCACACAGGGCGCCAAGTCAAGCAAGGCCAAGTCGAGCTACTTCGCAATCGAGCAGCTGCTGGTCGCACTTTAATTGGCATATCAGAGCATGGCAGCACTTATTTTTTTCTGCCTCTCTTTTTATACCCTGAGCCCATTGAAAATGGGAAATCAGGGTATAATGGTTTTGTTAAATGTATGTAACAGGCAGAAGGAGGCGTGCCAGACCCCACAAAGTATATATATTCTTGATCAGGCCGACGAGCTGAGTCGATTTAGCCCTGTCCGTCTGTCTGTCTGTCCGTCCGTCCGTCCGTCCGTCCGTCCGTCCGTCCGTCCGTCCGTCCGTATGCTTGAACGCGTCGATTGAAGCATCTAGACAAGCTAGAGACTTGAAATTTTTTTTGTTGGGTCCGTGGATAGCACGCGCAGGTCAAGTTTGTTACCAAAAAACGATATCTATTTTTGTTGTAATGTTATCGATTTTAATGCTTATCGAAAATACGTTTTTAAGGCATAGTTTGTGTATCGTTTGAGCTAGAAACTTCAAATTTGCTGGGTAATTGCGTTGAATGAATACGGAGATTACGTAATCATTAGATTTTTTATGCTACGCCCCATTCGCCCACAATAGCCCCCTATTTGTAAAAAGCGCAAATCAAATACTAGAGACTTGTGCTTTGGCACATGCACACATATGAATGTCATAAATAAGTTGTGAAAGTTTGATGCACTTGGTCCATCGCTAAGAAAAGTTATTAAACAATTAAGTTTCCATAGTAATGCCCACATTGCAGCCCAAGCGCAGTCGCTGCGTCAACTGCGCAGTTGGCAGAGCGCGCGCTTATGCCTGCGTGCATATGTGTGTGTATGTGTTGTTTGTATGTATGCATAACAAAAGCGTAGAATGATTTGATATTTGGCTCTTCACAGGGCTCAGGGTATCCCCTAGTCGAGCAGTCTCGACTAGAGCCCTCTTACTTGTTTTTATTAGTTTGTTAGGCCAACAATTGGCGAGCAGCTTTCTAGCGGCAACAATGAGCGAAACGAGGGAGCCAGCAGCAACAACAACAATAGATGGACAATAACAGCACGTAAAATTTACAACAATTGTAGTTGAGAGGTTAATGAACTAAATGCGCAATGGGCCAAGCCAAACTTATTTACAAACGGAGCCGCACAAAAAGTTTAGACCACAAAAAAATAAAAAATTAAATGCCGACCACAATTAATGAGACGCTCATTACTCGCAAGTTTCTTGAGAGGATTGCGCGGTGCAACTGTCCAGGGGGAGATAGAAGAAGAGAGATAGAGTGAGAAAGATCTGGAGCTCCAATGCCCCCAATGGCTTCATTTGGCAGCTATGCGTGGGCCAACATCAATTGGTCGCATTTAAGTTGGTTTTACTTTTCTTTTTATCTCTTTTTCGTACACTTTTAATTGCGGCCCATCAATCAATTGAGTTAATAAGAAAGTATCCAAAAATTGCTGGTCTACTTTTATTTTTAGTTATTTTTCTGACCAGTCCCAAAATTGTATTTGATTAATTAACACATGTTTTATTGCGGCTTGCGAAGGGGCGCAAAAATATTTGTAAATGAATTCAAAATCTTTCATACATGAGAATATCTTGCAAATTTGTTTTGGCACATAAAAGATATTTGTCGCTAGATCTGCGCTAATATTGCTCAAAACATTTAACAAAATTGACAACGACAAGCGGCCAGAAAAAAAAAATATATATATAAATATATACACATATCTATAGTTCGGCATACAAGTATCGAGTATATCTTTGATACGACTGACCTAGTTTAAGTACTCTCAAAATATATATTTGAGGTCTAGATATAATAGCTACAATACATGGAGAAGCTCTTCGGAAAACGAACAAGAAATTATGCATCTGTATCTATATTAAGAAATGTATCTTCTTTAAAGTATATTATTTATATTTATTGTAAATGATATAGTATCTGTCATCTGTATCTATTTCAAGAACTGTATTTCCTTGAAGATATATTATATATACTTATTGTAAGTGTTATATCTACCAACTGTATCTATATCCCCCTTTTAAATATATTTTTTATTTTATTTATTTTTTTTATTAAATATACTTTTCTTAAATCAAGTGAATTCATCTAGTCGATGTTTCTTACCATATATTTTCTCTCACTATATATTCAATATTTAAATATTCGGTGCTAAAGTGTAAACTTTTTCGCTACATTGAAGTGGACTTGTAATTGCTTTTTAATTTCTTTTTTTCATATTTATTGGCATTGCTTGCGCGGCGATAAAATTCTTAAAAATTGTCGCGCTCGATGTATTTCCGTTGGTATATATACTATAGAATTGTGAGTGCGTAAATCAAATATAATTTTTATGTTCTTGAGCAGTGCAATTTTCAAAATTCATATAACAAAATGATTGATTGATACATAAATATATATATATGTGAGTGACGAGTATCTAAATGTTCTCTTTGTTGCTTTGCATTTACGTATGAAATGGGTTTGCACTATAATTGGACTTGAATTCGCATTCACTGAAGTAAAGAGTATGTAAGAATCTGAAGCCAAATGCGACACAAATAACAAAATAAACAATGTGGAAAATGGAGAATGATAACGTGAGCGACTGAGGGAAGCCATAGTCTGTGCTATTGAAATTCAATTGGATAAACAAACAAAGGAATATTTCGTTTCCAAAATGAAACAACTCTAGATTTGAGCGAAGTCTTCGTTTATATGGTAATCAAATACGCACAAATAAACAAAAACTTTGATTAACGGCAAGTGCGATGTTTATGGGATGTTTGTAAACAATGATGATCCACCAAAAATTTGATTGATTTAGATGATTTTGCTGGTTTATGAGCTAAAGTTACGTTTAAATATACAAAACCGGGAAATAGTATATATATATTATAAGTAGATTTAAAGCAGATATACATTAATTTTTTCTATTATAAATATTTTTTTTTACATAATTTTAAAATTATATATTCTTACTCAGTTCAATTTTTCTCAGTTAGGGTATTCCTTGTAAATGTTTTCGGTATGTCTCCCTCTTACCGAGAGCCAATTACAGCGCTCGACTTTACTTTGCGGCACATCATGGTACAGAGAGTAAGCAAATGGAACTGTGACAAAACAATTTCATTTAATTAATGTCAAGTGCAAAGCTGTGTATACTTACATATATATATGTATATACTTGCATTTGTAACTGTATAATGTATATGCCTGTGATATATATACGATATGTAGAGCCAACAGTTTCATTAGGCGCGCACACTCACTCATACGAACACAATTACAATTGTCTATTTATCATAACTCTGGCTCTCGAAAGAGAGGCTGACTGTCAGGAATTTATATTATCGATAGGCTATAAATTGAAGACAATGAAATCAATTGATTGGCATTTCTGAGGCGTACCGCCTCACCCTCTCAATCATTGTATTGCAGCTGTGTGTGAGTGTGTGTATGTCTGTTGTCTGGCACATGCAATACTTTGACCCCATTCGTAGCTTATATAAAACCCGCTTTATAAATCGCACGATACAACTGTGATTACGCGTTAAATATCTCAATTTGTTCTCAGTGCAGAACCAGACCGGTTTCCTAGTTAGCAATTAGAAGTAGAAGTATGTATATGAATAAAAATCTCTTCAAATGCAATACAATTATTTTTTAAACACACACACACTGAGTGCTCAAACAGCACTCTTGCTTATATTTATAAATGATACATTTCATGGGTTTTTTCTTCCTTGATAAATATTTCGTTCCCAAACTCCCAAACTGATAATGATCACTTCATATATACTTATGTATTAATAAATAAGCGAAAACGGTTCAGTAATTAACCTTTACTTTTATGTTATTTGAATTCAGTAATTTAATAATTTATTATTTACTTATTTAATTTCAGTTAGATTTATTGACATTCAAATTATTTACTTATTTAATTTCAGTTAGATTTGTTGACATTCAAAAATCAAATTTTTTTTGCTGGGTATATGTGTAAATCTTTGCATATTTATATATATCTATATATATCTATATATATAGATATATATATATATATATATATATATATATATATATATATATATATATATATATATATATATATATATATATATATATATATATATATATATATATATATATATATATATATATATATATATATATATATATATATATATAATATATAGATATATATAAATCATTGCATTTCATTAAATGCGCTTTTATATTGTTGGCAGCTTTTTTTGCCTTTATGATTTGTCACCTACGCCATTTGGCTTCAGTTTTTGGCTTAGGTTAGTGCTAAAACTTGTGCAAAATGTTTGCCAACTAGCTACATTTTATGGCATTTAATTTTGTCATAAGCGTAAATAGTTTTTGTTTGTATGTGTGTGTGCATCTGTATCTGTATCTGTATCTGTATCTAAAAATGTATCTCGCCTGAAGGTTGAGTGCGCCCAGCTTGACGTCTTTGATGCCCGCCGACTGATACATAAATGCAATTATTTTGATGGTAATTTCTCAAAAATTTAAGCCATTTGCATTTTAATTGACAAATATGATTTAAGCCGTCCGCAAAGTATGAAATGCAGTTGAGTCATTGCTGGTGTAGTAATAATGCTTCTATATTCTGAAGAAATTAAATTTCCATTTATGTGAATAATGTTTGCACAAACATGTTTGTTTTATTGGCCTTTATAATTCCAAATTATTTATAATTTAAATAAATAAAGTAAAATATTTAATTTACACCTACTGACAGATAAAATGAAAATTTTGTTGTTAATCGAATTTGCATATTGGTGTTCCATGTTTCAGTTTTATTGATTTATTTCCGGCATGTGCAGTTTAGTGTTCATCAATTCCCTGTATTTGTCAAATATTAAAATTCTGTTTTTTCTGTTGGGACATGTAGATCCTTGGTTGTCAGTTTAATCGCTCTTATCCTAACATCTTCATTCCAAATTCAGTCGGAAGTGCTGTCAACTTTTTATTTTGCTCTTGACATGTGTACATCAAATGTTTTTTCGCTTATAGAGCTGACCAATTTCGTACACGTAGATCCTCCATTGTCAGCTTAATCATGGCCAGCTTTCGTAGCAATCCACTTTTCTTCAAATAGACCACGACGACACAAAAGTTTGTCGAGAAGCATTGAGTAACTGTGAGTGCTTAAGTACATTTCGTATCCACTTGAAAGCAAACACAGCAGCACAACTGAAATACTAGATAACAAAAATTGTCTATCAATAGCAGCAAATGTGGACAGAAATTGACTTTTCTAGTTTTCTCTGTTTTTTTTTTTTTATTTTTTTTTTTTTGTTATTTGTAGGCCACAGAAAAACAGCTTCGCTTGATTGGCTGGCATGTCAAATGCAATGAACTCTGAGCACATTTCTCATTTTATAGATAAGTTGTAATCAAGTATCACGAACTTGGGCGTAAGGCGACCCAAAGTCGCCACGTTCTCGATGGGCGGCGGTATAAAGACTTCACGTCTAGCATTATATACAAATTGAGTATCTAAACATCCGTAAAAATTCGATAAACATGCAATGGCCCAAGCCCAAGTCGAAGTCAACAAATGCAACTGGGAGACCGCAAGGAATTGTTGCCAACTAAAATATGATATGCTAAATATATACAACTATATACATACATACATGTACACATATCTATAGAAATGTATCTCGTGGATAAATAGAATTTAGCTGGCGATTGCCAACTGGCTGCCAGGGCGTTTTGCATGACAGTCGCATGGCTTATAAACCACTACAACTACAATATATGCCCATAGTAATCGAATATGAACAGTTTTGCTGCGCCCGTGCACTTAGCTGTTTTTATACCTATATTTTACAGCGTAGATATTTTCTTGGAAGTCCGTTCGTGCTAAGTATTAGATCCATTATGATTGATTCAGGCTTAGCTTTCTATTCTGTCTTATAAAATTGTGTCGCAACAGTTGCTGCGCTTAATTAGACTACAGAACTTGGTAACCAGTTCATGAGAATCGCGACGAGGGGCGTTTTCATTGTGTATTGTCTTGCATATTAGAATTGAGTACGTTCATATTACGTAATGAATGCCTAGAGCATTAATTAGCAACGGTAATATGTATTATATAACATATATAAATGAATGTATGATGAGAATCTCAGAGATATAGTTAAGTGGAAAATTGAATAAGGGGGTTTTCGTCTTATCTGCCAAGCAATAAGATAAAGATAAGATAAAAATCTTTAGATTTTTTATTTTTAAAATTTTTTAAATTCTTACTTATTTTATATATATTGGAGTTAAAGAATACTCAATTCCTAAATTTGCAATGTCTTTTGAATATACAAAATTTCGTAAATATGTTTAAAAAATTTTAAAAATAAAAAATCTAACGAATTTACAAATTACTATTCATTTTATACACTTTTATACATATATTTATATATAAATGCAAGTCAGCGAGCTATTCATAAGTATTAGAAACTTTTTTTTGAAGTTCCTCAATGCTGTCACAAATTCTATGCAAATAGTTTGCAGCTTTTTACACTTAAACTTTACCTGAAAATGGTAGTCGTAACGCCAAGGAGGTGGGGAGTGGCGCACAAGTAGTATAACCCGAATTCGTAAACTGACAAATGCGCATTTGAAGGGGGAAGTTTTCTGAAAAGTTTGCTGTTCAAGTCGAGACCACAATCGTTGTGTACCCACATTATCTGTATTTTCGTATTATCTGCTGTATTTTATTTACATATATGGTTTGTATTTTGTATGAAATGTCTTATATTATTTGTAGTTTTTGTGGTGGCCTGCAACGACCGGATGCATAAATAAGTGACAACCGGCCGTTGGCAATGTTGCTTTTTGTATGTTTCCGGCGTTAGTCCATACAAAAATAAAAAAAAAAATATAAATAAAACTCGCTCAGCTTTTAGTTTGATTTTTCTGTACAATCGTCCGATTTTTGTTCGCTTTTTATTTTTTGCTGTTGGTCAATTCGTAGATTTACGAAGGTTTTATGTAAATCACTTAAATTGACCCTGAACTTCTCTGAGCATGTGTGCGTTTATGTTTGCTATTTAATGGCGTAAGGTCAATTCGAGAGAACTGCAGAGAAGGGCACCAGCTAACTAATAACTAGCTGTTATATTTTTAGTGGAAATGGCAAATCAAATATTTAGCTACCAACATTTGCTTTGACTTGTTATTTTGTTTAAGATTTTTCATTAGAAGTATAAATTTTGCTGTTCATTTTTCGTCACTGCAATTAAAATTAAAAAAAAAATTATTAATAATAAAAAAAATAATAATTAATAAATAATAATGAAAAAATTAAAAAGAAAAAATAAATAAATAAAAATAAAGCTGTATGTAATGTATGTAATAAATTTAAAAAAAATAAATAAATAAAAAAAAAACTAAATAAAAAAATAAACAAATTCAAATAAAAAATAAACAAATTAAAATTTAAAAAACAATCAAATTAAAATAAAAAACATAAACAAATTAAAATAAAAAACATAAACAAATTCAAATAAAAAAAAATAAATAAAAAATAAAAAAAAATAAATAAAAAATAAAAAAAAATAAATAAAAAATAAAAAAATAAATAAAAAATAAAAAATAAAAAAATAAATAAATAAAAAAATAAATAACAAAATAAAAAATAAATAAGTCAAAAAATAAATAAATAAAAATATAACAGTAAAAATAAATAAATAAAAATATAGCAGTAAAAATAAATAAAAAAAAAAACCAAAACAAATAAAAACACATAAACAAATGAAAATAAATAAATAAAAAATAAAATAAAAAATATATAAATAAATAAAGAAATTATAAAAAATAAATAAATTTAAAAAATAAATTAAAAAAAAAAATTAAAAAAAAATTATAAAAAAAATTATAAAAAAAAATTATAAAAAAAAATTATAAAAAAAATTATAAAAAAAAATTATAAAAAAAAATTATAAAAAAAATTATAAAAAAAAATATTAAAAAAAAAATATAAAAAAAAATTAAAATAAAATGAATTAAAAACAATAGTTAAAAAAAAAAGGAATCAATATTGTTCAAGTCAATATAAAGGGTAAATACTTAAACTTTTTGATTTTTTTTTATCTAGAATTCTTAAAAAATATTTGCTGTCAAAAAATTTGCCATTTGGCTTAATTCGTGATTTTGATTGTTTTGCCATAAGCCAGAGCTGGTTTCGCAGTGTTTCGATTAGGTAAAGTCCATATTGGGGTTCCGTTGCTAATCATAATTGAAATCTTCTTAAGCATTATGCAATACGATTGCCATTGCCCATAGCTCGCGGCACTACAAATCAAAGCATAGCAAAAATTTGTTTGGATTACGTTTTTGTGTACGCGCACTTGAAGTCAAACGGTCTCTGGGGCCACTGCCCCCATTCGACTACCTCGCCCCTCTATATTTGCCATGCTCCATAAAACACAATGCACACCAAGAGCCGTAAATAAACGTAAAAAACTGGTTTTTTGTTTTGCAGCCTACACTGGTCGGCATAAATATTTTGACGAAATTTTTTTTTGCTTTCGATGCTGGCAATGCTGAGATCCGCTAAGTAATAGTGACCAAATTATGACTTAAAACAAAGATACTATCAATAGCTCTATGCGTGTCAATTTTTATGTCGTTAGCCTTTTGCATTGTCATTTTGCTGATAAGAATGCATGCAAATATCGAATTTCAGCGCGGCATAATTATTTTGACGAAATCATTGACAAAATGTGTCTTCACTTTTGGGCGCGTGCCAACCAAAAAATTTGTATATTCAACTTTAATTATCGTTAAAAAACGTAAAAAAAATAAAAAATTATTAAAATGTTTTGGTAGTTATTAAAAACAATAGGCAAAACGGCGGAGCTAAGTTTGCAGACAAGATCAGCAATGGTAGCAAAGTTTACCGCTGAAAAAAAAATAACAGGCATTGCAAGTGAATATTAGATATCTCGTGAAACTGTGCACTATCAAATTAATAAGTTTAAAAAACATAAAGTTTTAAAAACATAAAAAGATTAGGTGCCAAACGTAAAACGTATGATGTTGAAGAGCGAGTCCTTCTACGTGAATTTAAAAGAAAATGTTCTTCTGAAGCCTCAAATGCTGCAGATCTTTTCAATTTGACAGCCGAGACTCCAATCAATGAGCGAATCGTCAGACGAAACTTAAAAGAAGAAGAATTCGGCATTTCATAGCCAAGGACATGCCGTTTATATCAAAGCAAAGTAAGCCTAAAAGGCTAGCCTTCGCAAAGGAACATCTTTTAAAGCCAAAAGAGTTCTGACGAAGTGTTTTGTGGACAGATGAGAGCTCCTTTAAGTATAATTCATCCGAAAAGAAGGTGCAGGCAAAAGAGACGTCCCATTTGCCAAAAAGTGAGCCATGGTTGAGGGTCTGTTATGTTCTGGGGATGTGTTACATTCTATGGGTTGGCTGACTTCATTCCTGTCACCGGATCGATGAAACAGGGCTAATAATTGAGAGTGTTGAATGATAACACATTCCTTTCCGAAGATAATCTTACAGTAGAGTCATTTATTCTGCAACAGGATAATGCCCCATGCCATAAGAGCAGGATGATCACGAAATTTTTGAAGGATGTTGGCGTCAATACTCTTGACTGACCACCACAATGTCCAGACTTAAATGTCATTAAAAACATGTGGTCCTTCATTAAAAGAAACTAATTTGCTTCTTTGCATAAAAGCAAAGAAGAAACAATTTATGAGACAACTTCCCTTTGGAACGAGGTGTCCTCGGATATCATTGAAGCTTTAATGAACTCAGTTCCAAGACGGCTGCAAAAAGTCATTAAAGCTAAAGGGGACTACACGTTCTATTAATCGAAATAATATTTTGAAGACTTTTCTTGTTTAAGTTGCTATTTTATTAATAATCATCACTCGTCAAAATACTTATGCCAACGGCTGAAAATCAATTTAATTCATATTTTTGTCTGTTTCCATGAAATACTTTTTGTTTAATTATTTTTGAGTTGGTATAGCCGAGATGTAAAAAAAGAAAAAAAAATTTTTAAGTTCTATAAAGTCAGTAAAAAGTTATAAGCAAAAACACATCACTATAATTTCGTCAAAATATTTATGCCGACCAGTGTATAAGACAATAGAATTTGACTTGATTGTCTTTTGTGGTTTTTTAAGTACTTTTTCTAGTATATACGTATATATGAGTGTATATGTATTTGTGCATAAATAAATTGCATTGCGCGTCGCGTGGTTTTTGGGTGTGAATCGAATTTGTAAATCGCATTCATGTGAAATGCTTCATTGGCACCCAGCGCACTATATACTCTTATACATATATACATATTTCTGTATTTTGTGCTGATAAATATGGCATAAATCAAAATGGATTTTTGGCCAAGTTGCTGCAGCTGAAGCAAATGTTGCATCAATGCAATGCAAAATGCAATTAGTTCGGGTCCAATTCATAAAATTGCATAAATATTTGACAATTCGGTGGCAGCTGCTTTTGGTCATCGATTTAGCATTTCCCTGGGGCGTGCCCGTGCCTCTACTTCCCACTCAATTGCATCCACATTTTCCTGCTAATGGGCAGACGTTTAAAATTTCACTCATACAATATGAGCTACAAAATGTCTCGAGGCAGTATCCAATTAAACTACTAAACCGCAATAGTAGCAGCAGCAGCAGCAGCAACAGCAGCGGCCAACTCAACAAGTTTCACTTTCACATAATTGCTAAATAATTAGCCCCAGCACCCAAATGCAGCCTCAGTTTTTGTTGCACAGTGTAGTCCAGCAACAGCTGCCAGTTGCCAGTTGCCAGCTGCCAACTCGCTGGCATCCAGGACTGTTATGCTGCAAACAAGTTTGCCAGCAGTGTGTGCGTGTGTGTGTTTGTTGGCTAGTCTTGTGTGTGAAAGTGAAAAATGTATTCGGTACACACTCCACAGTAAACAATGGCTAACACACGAAACCCCAAAGACACGCTAACTGCTTAGCTTATTGGGCCAAAGACTTCAGCAGAGAGAGAAAGAGACAGAGAGAACAGCTAACTGGTTTATTGAGATCAAATAAATGCTATGATGTGTTATGGAATGACAAACCATTTAGCAAATTTTGTAATATGATAGCTAGATAGATAGATTTGGTGTGCTTCTATTCGTTTCTCAAAATGCCATCTATTGATTTAAAAAAAAACTACAAAATTTGGGTATAATTATGGAATGATAAAGCCGTACTTTAATCATGCGATATTCTGTTCTTCTATATGATTCTCAAAACATAAACAGCTATAATTCGAATGAACAGGTATTTTCTTTTTATAGTTTACCCATTTAATAGGAACTGGATTATATAAATTCTGTATAAATTGAATAGAGAAACCATTAAGGGAAATTGGAAATCGAAACGTATTTAATATCAATCAGAAAAAAATTGAATCGAAAACTAAAAAATGAGACGAGTGCCTGGAATATGTTTAGATATAACAGAAAAAATGCTAACAGAGGCCGTAGTCAACTAGTTATATGTGGAACTACTTAACAATCACATAAAATGTACTCACCTAGTATTTACATAAATTTAAACTTGAAGAGATTATTCTTGTTTCTCTGTGCTTCTTCTTCTCCTTTTTGCCTTCATTTATTTAGCTTAACTGCCTTCAACAATAGACATTTACTTAATTCTGTTTGCGCTCGCAATTACTTTTCCTTCTTGGAGACCATCAAATTTGATGGCTCCCCAATGGGAGCCCATGAGAATCGTCTCTTCTTCTTCTTGGTCAGCGGGGTTGTACACTGCGCTGGCTTTAATTAGAGCTAGCTGCTGTCTCGCACTCGAAACAGCCTATGTCTCTCGTTCCCTCATTCACTCGCTGTCTCGCTCTCTTTCCTCCTGCCTATCTCTTTCAGCCCATTATCATTTCATTAACATAAAAAGTCCAGCCTCCCTCGCTGTCAATGTGTGTGTGTATATTTAAATGAAAACACGTGTTGCGGCTATAAACAAAGAAATTGGTAACTGTCGGTCGAAAAACTCGCTAAAAACTCAGCTAGCGTGAAAAATAAAGCGGCCAACAATTTTCTTGATTTTTCGTATTTTTTTTTTGTGGGCTAAATAAAAGTGGAAACTCGATTGTGTTTGATGCATGAGTTTGGCTGCTTTTGCTGTACACTGAAAGAAGGAGTTGCTAGGTTTACTCATTACTTTCATATAATATAATAATTATAAAATTTCTGGAATATATTTCACTTCCAAATAAAAACAAAATCAACAAATTTTTTATATAACATCTTAATATATTTTTTTAAATAGTCGATTAAACCTCTAACACGAAATGTGTCTCACGCAGTTAATGAGCTCATAAAGATTTTATATTCTTGACAAGTTTCTATGGCAAAGCCGATAAAGTCAGACAGAATTGTCTATTGCAAAGTGACGCTGGTGTTCTCAAAGTTAGTTTGATATTGCTGTTTTATAAAATAAGAATTAATTTGTAATATTTGGAGAAGTATTATTATTTACAATATTTATAAAAATGAAAGGAATCTTTGAGGGATATCCAATATATGGCATTCGTTGAGTTTTCTTTGCTTTTGCTTGGTTGTTAGACGTCTGTCTAACCATCAGAGCAGCATGGAGTTGCATAATATCACTCACTTTAGATCTTAAAAACAAACTTGTTCTGTTTTTTAAATGTTTTTACAATATTTATCCATTCAAAACTTTTGAGTAATGAGTTCAAATTATTGTAAAATACACGTCGATTTAAGCAGAATGTCTAATATCCGCTATACTATACACATATAGATTTCTTTTCCATGTTTCAATCTTTATCTACGCTGCGGGCTTTATTTTTTATAAAAAAAATTCATTTTTATGTGAAATTACGTGACGCCAAAGCTGCCAAAGCTGTCAGCGAAGCCGCGTGCTTGACAATTTCCGACATATCGACAGCTGCATCGGCGCTGACCCTCACCCCCAGCAGCCCTCCCAGCACTTACCCCCACCTGCCGTCAGGTATAAGTCCTGGCACACTTCTCTCTTGTATTAGCCGTAGAAGTGTGAATAAGGAGTAATCCGCGTAAATGCGTGTGGTTGGTCGAACAGATAAAATAGAAAATAGGAAAGGAAAAGTATAGAGCGGCCAGACATTCGTATATAGCTTATAACTGACGGTTTGAAACAACAACAACAACAACAATAATAACAGAAGCAGCTGTGGCTGGCTCTGGCCTGTGTGTCTGTTGATTTTCATTTTCAGCGCATTGGGCGTCGGCCACGCCCACTGTACAGCTCTACTCTGGTTTTTCGCATTGATTGCGTTACAATTTCAGGTTTCTGGCTTTTCAGTTCTCTCGCATTCGAACTTCTACTTTTATATATGTATGCATATAGGTTTGTTTTTTTTACCGGCTGCCACAAAACGTGTCCGTTGGGTTTGTTGTTGCCGTTGCTGTTGTTGTCTGCCACAGCGCTGGAGTTGATTTTTATCTATATCTCCGGTCGTTGGTTCAAGCATTATACGACTAAAGTTGGCTCTGGTTTTGGTTTGGTTTGGTTTGGGCTGGCTTGGCTTGGCTTGTCTGTGCTTTTGGCCTGGCTTAAATGCTGTTGCTGTTGCTGTTCGCCTGCCTTGGCTGCCTCTCTGCCTGTCCGACTGTCTGGCAACCAGGTTGGGCGTCACTTAACCGGTTTCTGCTCGTGGCTCTCATTTCGTTTCGTTTTCATTTCGATTTACGAGCGCAAAAATTAAAAACCAAATGTGAATAGAGCAACGACAAACAAAAATAATAATAATAAAACTGCTCTCAATTGCCATTGTTGTTGTTAACCTCCCAGTCAGAGATCTTGAAAGGTTTTAACTTGTGGT
Source organism: Drosophila meridionalis (assembly GCA_035045145.1). Taxonomy (NCBI): domain Eukaryota; kingdom Metazoa; phylum Arthropoda; class Insecta; order Diptera; family Drosophilidae; genus Drosophila; species Drosophila meridionalis. The sequence goes on along the minus strand of JAWNPG010000020.1, from coordinate 4,612,216 downwards.
TAGGTGTGATTGAAAGTTAGATCTTATACATATATAAATGCACATATAAATATATATAAATGCATATATAGCTAAATGTATTTATATATATGTATATATATATATATATATATATTTTAATGATACCACCTTTCATTGTGCATATTGTTTTTAATTGAAAAAGAAATCAGTTTTAATTTTTATCACAACAGTTCATAAAATGGCTCTATTAAGTTTTAATGGGGCTGAAAAAAAGTTAAATTGAAAAAAAAAAAAAGAAAAACCAACTGCAAATCTGTGAATCGCTTCATTTTCATTATACAGTTAACTTTATATAAGTATATGTATGTGTATATATATTTAAAATAAAAATGGTCCATAAAGTGGACTCGCTGTAAATGGCTTTTGTTTATTTGTCATGCACTGTCTTTATTTGGCTGAAAATAATGTTGAATTAAATAAATTATTGCTATAGTCTGCGTATATACATCTGCATAAAGCCGACTTTCATTTCCTGAAAAGTTGACGCACTAATGCGTGGGAGTTTTATATTTATATTTTTTTTTTTATGAGGCCAACAGTTAACGGTAGCCAGTAAGCTGTCTGGAGTTCTTTATTGTTGTTGAAAAAATATATATAAACACTGCATTCAGTAAGTCTATAAAAAAAAGTATAACCATTTTCAGGAGAATTTTTTCAATTTAAATTTCATTTTATTTTTATTTTTTACAAATACTTACGTAATATAAGTTGCTTTAATTTGAAGTTCTCATTTTTGCATATGGTATAAATGTGTTTAAGTTCCTATTAAGTTTACTACAGGACTTATTGACATCCCAAGTTTTCTTGACAGATCGAGAAAGACGGAAACAGAGCGAAAGAAAGAGAACAAGATCAAAAGAAAACGGGCTATATATGTAAAAATATACTTGAAGGGAACGAAAAGTGTTGATAAACATATATAGAAAATATAGATAGTGAAATGAGAAATAAGGAAAAACAGATGCAGAAAAAATGAAATGAAATCACCCATTATTATTAAATCATATATCTTTCACATTTCTTAAGCTGATGTTTGTCATAAACTCATTATCTTAGACTAAAATCTTGTAAAAATGTTGCCCTCAGCTGTGTTCTCGTTTGCTTACCAATTTCTGACCTTTTCATGCCAAGTTTTTGGTGTTTTTTTAGGTGCTGTCATGTCTTGAAAAATATTGTTTATGTTTTTTCTTAACTGATGCCAAAGAGACCTTCGTGATGACACACCCCTACAAAAACGATACACGAAACTCAGCCTTCAACTAAAATCGAAAAGAGGTTGACTCACGTAAAATTTCATGTGTGAAATATTCAAATTAAAATAAAACATCGTGTTAAAAATGTATCTTAGTATAAAATAATATTTTCGCAATTTATTATTGGATAATTCTCATGTTATTTTGTGCATTGCTTTGATTGTTTTGACTTTTGTTTTTGGTGTTTGATGCATCATTTAGTGGGTCAGCATTTGAAAGCATTAGCGGCAAGATGTCAGATAACAATAATTTATGGCTTAAATAGATAAATTGTTCAGATTTGTTATTTAACTAATTTGGACAAAGCGCTGAATGGGTTAATTTAGTTGAAAAAGTAGTTCAATCAACTGTTACTTCTGAGTGGCTGCAAATGAAATCCCCTCATAATTAATAATGAAAATGGTTTCGAGTGGAAAAATCACAATTCGTCGTGACTTGACTGAATGCGCAAAAGAGCAAACGAATTGCTATTTTTTTTATTTTTATTTCGAAAACCCACGCACTAAGCCCGCAGCAGCAAAGGCAGCTTTACAAAAGAGAATGCAAAAAGGGGTTCAGTCTGCTTTTGACAGCTACATGAAAATTGATTTTCACAGGGCAAATGCCGAAGGGGCGTATAAGTAACATTTTGTATGCGAGAAAGTGCGACAAAATCAATCGGAACGTGAAAAATATATGTATGTATATATATGCAGCAGACTTTTGGCATTCGCTTTGAGGCGACTTTGCTGTGGAGGAGACTGGGACGCGACGTTATTCCATCAATATGCAAAGCGACTTTGACGTAAGGTCTTATATATACTTTATAAAAGCATAATGTATACGACGCCTGCTGTTGCTGTTCTTGTTGTTGTAATTTTGTGCTTACACTCGACTCGAGGCCAACGGCAACAAATCTCACCTGAGTTGCCATAAAAATTGAGGCTGTGCCTGCCTGCAGTCAAATTAGAAAACTGTGCCACAGCCCACAAAAATTATGAGGCACATTGGGACCCACAGCCTCTGCTGCTGCCGCTGCCGCCGTGTCTCTGCCACACAGCATGAAATTAGAAACAGACTTTTTGGCGACTCGTTATTGTTGTTGCTGTTGTTGCTGTGGCCTGCTTTTTGCATAACACAAAATCAATTACAATTTTAATTAAATATGCAAAGCTCAGCAAAATGTGGAAGAAGCTGAAGAAGAAAAAGGCAAAAGATCAAGCAGCAGAAGGGCAACACAACAGAACTCAATCAGCTAAATGTCCCAGGCGGTTTTCTAAGTGTTGGGGTAATAGCCGCAGCAGCAGCAGCAGCAGTTACAATAAAAAAGCAGCTCAGGAAGGGTCGAGGCCATAAAAAAGCAGACATATTGATGCCCTTTTTGGTCAAAGGGAATCGGCTGTTGAAATGAGTTTATCTACTTTGGATGTAAGGAATAATTGTGGTACATATTAAAGGATTTGCGTTAAAATAAATTGACGGCAATATATAAATGAAATATGCATGGAAAAGAACTGTAGTAAGAAATAGCTGTATCTTAAAGCTAAATGTATTGAAAGACTTAGAGTATAACAAATATATAAATTCGTCCACAATGAGGTAAGCGTGCATCACTTATGCAATTCTCTATGCAATTCTTAAGAGTTCTTCACTTATGCGTAATGTAAACAAAAATTATGCAAAATTTACGAATTTATAAAGCTTTTAGGTGCGCATTGCTTAATTGAATTGCAGTGTCTGACTGAGAGAGAGGGAGGGGGAGGGAGATATTGTTGCTTTCTCATATACGTCAATTACAATTTAGCAACTATTGAGGCTCTGGGCCAACATCTCGGCCAGAGGATCTATGCAACATTGATGAGCGAACTTGAGAAACCAAGCCAAATGGAAGTGCGGTTCGCAATGCAGTTGAGAAATACGGCAGCTGCTGCCAGTTGCTGCTGCATTTGGTCAATTTGCATTTGCATAACGTTTGATTGGTATCCGCAATTTGAGGCACTTAGCTCGTTTGCTTGCTACCATTGGCCATTTTGACAGTTGGCAGGCAGCGTTTGACGCAACTGGCACAAGAGTCAAATGAATCAAATGAGCCCAGCCGAGTAGTCGACTTCGGGCTCGAGTTCTTCGTTTAAATGTTCAGACAGTTAATTTGGCAAAGTGCGTTGCCTTCGTTGCCTGTATCGAAACGCTTAATTAATTTTCGTGTTTATTTTCTTGCTCTCGTTGCAGGTATGTTACGCCCACTAGGCAGGCTCCCTGCTCCTCAGCGACAGCTGAAATGTTGCCAATATCGATTAAGGTCACATTGCGTATACGCAATGTGATGCCAATGACGACGCGTGGCACAAACACGTTTGTAAATAATCTACGCTTATTGCCTACGACTTATGATATGGCCAAGAGCCAGAAGAGAGGGAGGCACAGGGGTTTGAACATCATATTTCTTATTTGACTTTTTGACAGTTTTTATGGATGTTACTCAGTTTTAGAAAGGTCTCTGAGGAACATTTATTTAATATTTTAAAAAATTTGAATTATATTTTATATGTGAGTTTTATTTACAAAAAAAGAAATCATTAACAAGTATAATTGAAGAAATAATTAGATAAAAATCTAATGATCAGGTGTTGTTTTTATATTTCACTTTAGAGACATTGAATGAGAAAATACAAGTGAAGTCAAATTAAACCTAAAATTTGTAAAAATCTTTAATCTTCCAGAAGAGGCATCTCTCATATTGTCTTGAATATTTCTCAAACTAATGCTAATGACTTTTCATGGTACTTTGAACTCTGATATCATAAATTATGAGGCATGCGACAAAATTCCCAAGCCGAAATTTGGGGTCCCATTCATTAATAAACTTGATTCATTTCGTACTATGTAGGTCATCTCATTAACTTAAATACATATATATCCACTTCAAACGGCGTTTTACTTTGAAAAATGTTAAGTTTTTTGTTCGTTTCGAACTCCCACGAAAATTGTTGTTGTATTTTTGCCGCTGGGCAAAGGCGACTAAAGTGTTAAATTTTGTTATCGTAGGCGATAAAAGTAGTCAGAGTGGCGCCTAAGCTGTGTGGACGTTGCTGAAAGCTGTGCCTTAAACGAGATTTTAATCTTTAATCAAAATTAATACACTCAAATTTAGTTTGTAATAAAATGTCAACAGGAAATTAGAGCTGAAGTCAGGTTGATAGTGGACAAAATGAAAGTAGAGTAGTTTGGTTTAAGGCTGAGATAAGCTTTAAGAGAATATAATATAAGAATATAAGTAGGAAAAGAATGCAAACACATCAGAGCTGTCTCTGCCAGCCGTGTTCCTTCAACTGGAATACTTTTCTTTGCATTCGATTAATTTTTGTTTGTTTTACAGTAGAATAAGCGCCAAATGTATTTAAATAAAAGCATAGAACAGAAGCACAGTGTACAGGAAATCTCGCAGTCGAGCTACTTCAGCTAGAGCACTCTTATTTGCATTCGATTACTTTTTCGAGCATGTTTTTTTTCCGCATGACCTTTTCGCGTTTGTTGGACCCCATGAAAAGCGCATATTAACGGCTTGGCAAACAGAAAAAAAGAAAGAAAATAAAACGCCTACACAAAGACGGCTCATTAAGGCGGCTCGTCTCGTGGCCACAAAGGTGGGCTGCCTTTTGCATGCGGTCCAATATGTGTGCCTTATGAATATGTTTTATTTTTCATATTTATTTTATTTATTTTTTTTGTTTTTGTTTTTTCCTTTTATTTCGTCTTGCTGCAATTGCTCAGCGGGCAAATATTTACTCAGTCGGACGGTTGGGATGAGAACCGTTGACAGCTGATGGCCATCATCATCATCAGCGTCTCTTCACAAATTTACAGAAATATATTTTATGTAGATATATATCTTTAAGCCGTTTGGCAAACAATTTAAGGTGTAAACTGTTGAGGCATCTGTCCACACGCTCTGTAGCGATCATTATTGCTTGGATAAACTAACCGACTCGCGCTGCCGCATATATCATTAAAAAGCAAAAGTCAAACGAATAAAAAAGTCAGCGCCTATATCATTTGATATTTATGTTTGACTAAGCCAAACGCCCCATCAATGCGTTAATATATCACTTTGACGGGTTTAACCAATGAATATTTATGCTCAAACAGAAGTGATAATTAAACTTAAGCCTCAAATGACAAAAATGATGGGTTATAAACTAGTGGATCGACTAAATTTGAATTTTAGTTTTTTACAGCTAAAGTATCATGGTATTTCTATATAATAAAAAATATAGTAATAATAATAATATATAATATTAATAATACTAAAATATATAAATATAAAATTATGAATAATCAATCATTTTAAGGAAACTCTAAAATTCTCATATCAGAATTGATATAATAGGAATATTCCCTCACCTATTCTTTCTTATCCTATGCTATCTTCAAACTATGTCCGTTAAATATTTCAAAAGATAAATTTCGGCTTCCATTTTGGATCAAATTTTAGTTTCCTCTTGAATTATAAGTATTTAATACTTAAAGACTTGAAAGTTTTTCCACACATTCTCTATTCTATAGTTATTTATGAGTTTGTCCTTTTTGGCATGTTCGATGACCATTTGAACTTTATGCTCATGCCCATGCAGATCTCTCAGCTCTTTCCCACGCTGCATGCAACACATATTCGAATCTGTGTCACGACAGCAAAATTGTTGCTTCCCAAACTGCCGTAATACTTGAGAGAGCTGTGTGCTGCACTTGCAACCGACACGAGTGGTAGCTGGCGGCGTCAGACACCGCCTATATGCGACTGCATTTTTGTTTTTGGACTGAGGCAACAAACATCGCAGAGCAGCAATTTTTCATTGTTGTTAAGTGCTTTGAAATGGATTTTTACTTAGTTGCGCCAAGCTCTCGAGAGCTGAAGTTGGGTCTGCGGTCTGATTTGCTTGGGCTTCTGCTGCTGCTGCTGCTGCTGTTGCCTGTTTGATTCTCGAGGTCGCTTTGACGCCCACACGTCACATGCCACTGCTCTGTCGGCGCTCTAAGTTTACTTTAATGAGTTTTTATACATTTTTTCTTTTGCTTTTCGATTTTATTTTTCTAGTATCTGCGTTGCAGTTGCAAACAGAAAATAAAAATCAAAACTTTTCGCTTTCACTGTGGCTCGCGTGTGCAGCGCTTGACGCCTTTCAATTTCGATATGGATTTTACACTTTGCAAGGACACTCCAAATTGGTGTAGTCTACCAACCTTCGAGGGTACAAAAAAAGGCTAGAACTGACATATGTATGTAATGCGAACGATTCGCTGTCGTAAAGAATCAAGAAAAGGTAATAAAAGCCAACAAATAACTATAGTTTGTTGATTTAACATACTTAATGCGCATAAAAAAGTATCCTGAGAGTGGAGTGAGAGGTGACCCCAACAATAAACAGGCCATAAAATGTTAGTACGTTGTGCGCTGTCGACCTGCTTTGAGGCTTTGCCTTCCTCTGTTTTTTTATATGTTATACAAATGCCAAAGAAGCAAATAAGAATGTTAATATCTTGAGTCTATGTGTGGATTAAATGCTCTGCCAATAGAAGAGTTAGCTGGCAAATTGAAAATTAAAGATGAAATATGTATAGTGGCGCCACCTGGCGTCCGTATTAATCTATTCAAGTCTGCTTGTATATATACTTATATAGATATTTAATATAAATTATATAAAAATATATAAATTGTGATTTTTTATAGATATATATTTACTTAAATTTTTCATAATATTCTAACTTCTATCACAGATGCTATATTGAACAAATGTAAATAATATTTTTTCTTTGCACATTCCAATGTATATACTCTATATAGCATAGTTAGTAGCATAGTTCAGATTCCTTTAGTCTGCTCACCTATAAGTCAACCACTAAGGCTGCACGTCAACAAAGGTTTATATATTCCTAGGAAGCCATTAAATGTAAGCACGTAGTAAGTAATATTCAATAATAAGAGGTTTAAATGTGAGGTTGCCTTTGCTGGTAAATAACGCAAAAAGGAATTTGTTTTTTGTTGTTTTATTTATTTTTTTTTTATTTATGCAGAGCATTTCATCTATTGATGGTGGTAACCTTTTGTCAGTTATTTCTCCAGCGGCTGGGACACTGAAAGGGCGTTGCTCTGGGGCATTGATTGATTTCCCGTTGACACGTTTTTATGTGATTTTTCTTGCGTGAAATATGTTTACTTAAAACACGGACAAACATACCGATTTGAGGGCCTGCTTGGGGGAACCTTAACGTAAAGCAATTAATGTGATTGTTGGCCAAATGGGTCAAATGTTTAACCTTCAAACTGCTGACAGCAGCGTATCCCTCAACTGACTACTTATCTATGCCAATAATTCAACATAAAAGTCAAGAGTCCCGATGCCATAAAAGGCCCAACAAAAAAAAATAACAAAAATAAGAAGAGTAGAGAAAGCAAAAGTGTGGGAGCCAGAAGGAAGCAAACTAAAATCAACGTCAGGCACAGACGAGCCCATTAATTTTTATTACGCACAAAAAAAAAAGAACGTCGAAAATGGGCTGAGAGAAAGAAAGATGGGAGCTATAAGAAAAATTTGAATAAAAATTAGCAGGCATACATTTAGGCGCGGCGCGGCCATAAATCCCATAAATATACCAAGCGGCAACTGTTACGAATAAATATATCTCCAAGGTAATCCAAGCAGAGGCACCCTGTAAATGTCTATGTGTATACGTTATATAGACATATACATTTCTGTAGATGTATGTACATGTGTGTGTGTTTAGAAATTGCGTGTGTTCTGTCATCGCCAATGGGAGCGCAGCTTGGTACTCTTGCTCAGGGCATATCCTGGGGTAGCCCCAAATGTTGATGTAGTTTGTAAAGTTCTCTGTTTGCACTCTCTTTTATAAATAACTAATTTTACAGTGAATGCATATTTACATAAGAAAATTGAATTGGAATCTATATTCGGAATGATTGTTTTGTTTTGTCTTGTTTGCCAGTTGCAATCGATTTCTAATGGCTTAAAGTTTCTGTATATTGCTGTCTATAGCAAAAGGCAATTGTGTGAATGTATTTATTTGCCGATTATGGTTGTTGAAGTTAAAGAGAACTAAGCTAACTGTAACAGAGAACTCGGACAACATTTTCTGTCAGAGTTAACGAACCATGCTTTAGAGTTTATATTTCTTTGGGACTCTACTGATGAAGACACCATAATATATAAAAGTCTTTTCTTTAAAAGTCACTTCACTTACTATTATACTATATTTTAGCAATATATATATTCATTTATAAATATTTTATTATTATTTTTGTATTATTATGTTTTTATTATTTTAATTCCCAAGAGTATTTCTACTTCTACTTTCTCTCGGCTCCCAGTTAGTCCTGTGGGGATTTTTCTTTTATGTATTTCTGGCTATTTAAGGGGCGCTTCTGCAGACAAACAAATAAATTGGCGACTACTTTTGTGTGACAGGTCCAGACTTTTTGGCGTCGGTTATTTTGCCTGTTTTGTTCATATTTAGAGAATATATAGAACACAACATCAACATCATAAAATGAAACTTTAGCTGCAGTTATGGTCGTTTGCTGGAACTCGTAGTTTTTAGTTTTTGATTTCTTGGGGTAGCTTATCCCACATTGTCTTTCATTTTTATGCTTATTTCCTTTTTATGCCTTTTATTTATTGCTTGCGACAGAAGTTTTGGCCTAAGCCTACGCTGAGAACTTCAGCTTTTGTTCTTGATACTGACGTCAGCTGCTCCAGGCAGCCTGGGATGGATATCTTTATGGGATGTGTTGGCACTCGGGGGGGATATCTTTTTGTGGAAACATTTGCCACTTGAGACACAAACAAAAGCCTTGCGAGGCAGCCGAGCCTGGTTTACCTGCGTGCCATAAGTACATCGGGTATTATGTGGTACTTATTGTAGGCTGCTTAGAGGGGATTTGCGTTACGTCGCCTCACTGTGCTCCCCCACATACCTGCTAATTAAAACTTATGGTTTTTCGGTGAGTATAAGAGCATCTCTGGAAAATGCCAGGGAACACGGCCGCAGCATAAACGTAAATAACCTGCGTTTATTTTTATGCCAATTTTACCTGGGATTCTTTAGCATAATAATACTTGGTAGGAAATGGCGTTGCGTTCGACTGCTGATGTTGCCATTTTGTTGGCATTTCCACTTGATTGATTCCGTTATAAAATAACCCTCAAACCTCCAGATAAATACAAATGGGCATCTAAATTTTATTTCGGTAAATTGCGCCATTTGCATTTGGCTAAAATATGAGGCTATTGCTACGTTTTCTTTTCGGGTTAAAATTACATTACTAATACGCCACGTTGCCAGATACCTGTTTTACATGCTAACCAAAAAAACGCGTGCACTGTGAGAAAAACTATAGAAGAAACAATTTTAGAACGGATTAAATACTTATATTAATCTAACTTATTTGAAATAATAGTTTAAAAAAGTAAAATATAAAAAAAAATAAAAATCTTTAATTGTTCAAAAATATTCAATAATAATACAAATTAATAACAATAACAATAAATTACATACAATTAAAAATAATAAAAATTAAATATAAAATCGATAAAATTTAGAAAAAAAAAATATAATAATAAAAATTAAAAATATTCTATCATGAATATGAAATAATAATTTTGATATTTTACATATCTATTATTATTATATTATTCTTACATTATATTTTTTTAATAAAATACATTATATTTTTAAATGAAGATAAGTTTACTTAACGATATTTATTGCTATATTTTTGGTTTATTGGCTTTTATTCTTAAGTATGTAACTCTTATGTTTCTCTTCGTGCAGTGCACGGGAGACCTTGTTGCCTTAACACTCCACCCTGGGCGTCATGCTTCGTTGCGCTGCTGCCTCACTTCCTGCGTGTGTATTCTATATGTATGTGTGCAAACGTTTCCTGCGTACATGTGCTTTCTCATTTTATACACAAGCACACGCACAGATACACACACACACACACACACACACACACTAATACACATGCATTGGCTGTATCGGCGTGTATTTGTATTTCTTTTCCATTTTGTTGAACTATGTGTTGTGCATTTAAATTTGAATGCCTGACGGCCTTTTAACACAGTCTCCAAGCTCGAATTTCGGTCGGTGAGCCTAAAATCCCTCCCGCATGTTTTGTGTATTGACTCGGAGTTAGCCTTAAAGCCTCGTCTCACCTGACTGGGAAAGAATTTCTATTTTATTTTTTTGTTTTTGTATTTATCTTTTCTTGTAGCGACATTTTTTGACAACACTCGCAGTGCAGTTTATGGCGTTAAGTGGGTGGGCGTGGTGTGTGTTATTGTGGGTGTTTATTTTCATTTCATTTAATTTGGCAGTTTGTTTGGCATCTTGTCAGGCATTTTATATATGCTAATTTCGCATGCATGACACAAATTGTTTCGACTGAAAATTGAAGTTTATTGAGACTCATATTTCTAAAGCTCTACAGGACTGAACAAAATATGTGTCCATCTGCCATCTTCTGCAATATCTTTACTTAAAATATTTTAGAGTTTAGCAAGACAAAAATATTTTGCAGAAAATAATATATGGCCATTTTTCAAAGATGATGAAACCGTCAATTGGCTTCAAAGTCTTCAAACAGCTGTATGCTGTAAGATTCCTAAATGTTTTTTTTTTTTTAACAAAATATGTAGCTTCAGAATTTATATTCTACTTGTTGATTATAATTAACGTTTCATGCTACCGTTTGATCACTTCCCATTCACATTGTTTTTCAACCTTGACCTCGTAAACTAATTGGATTTTCATATGTTTATTTATATATTTTTTCAAATATTTACTGGTGCCAAACCCCAAAAAAGCTCAACAATCAATTAGCGAAATACAATTTATATATATGTATTTTTCTATTAATTTTTTGTTTTGTTTTTAACGGAATTTATGGATTGGTTTTTGTGCCAAACTGAAACCCACTTGAAAACTTGGATGGCGGCATTTCTCTTACATATTTGCTGCTGTTGGTATTTTTTGTTGTTTTTTGTTGGTATCAACTTGCACAGCAACAACAACAATAACTTGTTTAAAATTCCAAAGTTGTTTTTCAGTGTTTTTTTGTTTTTTGTTGATTTTATTTTATGTTGCGTCCAGCACATTTCATGTTAATTGTTTTGTGTCGCTGTTGCCAAAAAAAACAAGGAAAAAATTTGATTGATTTTTATCTTTTATTAGTTTTTTCAATATCAAGTTCAGCTCACATAAATAAATATTTGATTTTGTTTTAGTTTAAATAACCTGCAAATTGATTTTGAAATGACAAAACTATTAAAAGCAAAAACAATAGCAATATACCACACCACCCATCCGTCAGCTAATCAAGAGTTCTACAATGTTGGTTAGCTTTGTCATGCTAATTTCTCGTGCAATATTTAATTAGTTTCCGAAGCGCCAACCAATAAAGATTCTTCACTCGATTGCTGAATACTCTAGTCTCTGACAATGCTTTGTGAAAAAAGAAATTATTTTAATGGCATGCATATCAATTCGATCTAAGTTTTCTAGTTTAATAGATTGTTGCTGCATTTAATCTAAAAAATACCATTTACTTTTTTTTATTTAGTTCGACCTGAGTTCGACTCGTTATCATATTCCTTCATAAAATATAAAGAGATTTTAATATAATAAATATACTGGGAATATGATATCAATAAAGCTCTTTTAGTTTAATTAGCTTTGAAATTAGTATTCGTTTAAGAGGAAATTTAGTCATATTTATATATTATTTAAGCTCAGTTCTCTTATGTTTATCCTAGCTTGCTTTTGCTCTCTAAAAGTTCTTACAATTCTTTTTGCATTTTTAATACGTTTTTTGTTAATGTGCCATATTTATAGTTCTAAGATCAATACTTTCCTGATAATTTTTTATACCCTAAGCCCATTGAAAATGAGAAATCAGGGTATAATGGTTTTGTTAAATGTATGTAACAGACAGAAGGAGGCGTGGCTGACCCCACAAATTATATATATTATTGATCAGGGCGACTAGCTAAGTTGATTTAGTCCTAACTCAGAGAGAGTTTTAACAGTTGAGTTCGAGTGGTAGTCTCGCTGCCCTATATAAAGGCAGCTGAAGATCATAAGAGCTGCTTCTTGCAGCAGCAGCAGCAGCAGTAGAAAGTGCTCTGATTGGTCGCCAAATGATCGAGTATGAAGACTGACTCAGAAAGAGGCACAAGAGTTGAGCTCGACTTCGATTGGTAGTTTCGCTGCACCTGAAGATCAGAAGAGCTGCTTCTTGCAGCAGCAGCAGTAGAAAGTGCTCTGATTGGTCGCCTGATGATCGGGGGTGAAGACTGACTCAGAATGAGGATCAAGAGTTGACCTTGACTTGAGTGAAGCTGTTGCTGCCCTATATAAAGGCAAGCCTGCTGCAGCGCAGCTTCAGTCGTATTCTTCATTTCTTGGTGGTCAGTCGTCCAGTGCAGCGCGGTGCTTCACCTCTTCTTCTGTCTGTTGGTATGTATTAAAATAGTTAAGTATGTTAAGCGAAAATGTAAAACTTAATGTTTATTTAATGTAAATGTAATATATTTAAAATTAAAATATTATTAATTATTTAACGATGATTAAGATGACTTTAGTAGTCCGTATTTAAGGCTATTTTTTTGCCAGGCAAGTACGACTAGCACTTCGATTTCCCCTCTAACTTTGAGTTGTTTATTTATAGTTATTCATTTATAGTTAGGTATATAATACATATAAATTAAACTAGAAAACATAATAAAAGGCTATTTACATACCGAAGTTTTTTGTAATCTCCGGATTACGTAATCTTTAGATTTTTGATGCCACGACCTATTCGTTTCACAGAGCTCAGGGTATCTCTTAGTCGAGCAGTCTCGACTAGAGCACTCTTACGTGTTTAGTTTGCAGTTTCATAATAAAAGTTTTAAAACTTTTATGGGGGTTTTCATTCGTTTTGCTTTGTCTCACCATGTTTATTATTTTCATATTTTTATGTAACTTATTAAGACTCTTCGAGTAATTTAATGTCTAATCAGTTTTCCTTTGGCTTGAAATCTTGAAATGCAGCCTTGCTTGCTCGTTGAATGCTGTTCGATAAATTCCAATGTGTTGCCGGCCACTAATATCATTTGCTAGTTAACAATTTGCAGTTGTTGGCGTTGTTTTTGCTTTGGCTGATTGGCAACCGCCAAAGTGCCATAAAAATAGATAGAATAAAATGCTCAATAGCTTAAATTTCGGTTTGGCACTTTGGCATTTGCTGCAATTGGGAAAATAAACATTTTTGCAACAGCCTCTCGATTAAAGTTGTTTGATTTGAATAAACTTCAATGTGGGCGTTGTCACTTTGGCAATTTGCGACTGGCAACTTGCAACTTGCAACTTGCAACATGCAATTTGGTTTCTTAATTCAGACTATGCCTAATCCCAAATGCTTCTTATACTAAGCCGCTTTTGATTGTGTGGCTGTAGCTGATGAGCTTTTGGCTGACAGTTAGGAATTTAGCGCCTACGCTCTTGCCACATTTCGTTGCAATGTAATTCGAGTGGAAATTTCGTTGAGACAATGGCATCCCACACCTTCAACTACTCAAAAAATTTCGCTTGCCGCTCTGTGGTTTCACAGTTTCTCAATTGCCGCCAGCTGTGAATTGTTTTTTGCCAACAATTTCTTCTACTATTTTTTTTTGTCTTGAAATTGTAGCGTGTAATCTGAGGCATGTATTAAGTTTCACTTTTATTTAATTTTTTTCTCCAGCAGCTGCCGTCGCAGATTTGGAAGGAAATAGCTTTGGCTCGGCTAGTTCATTGTTTTATTTCTTTAGTTAACTTTTGGTGCTGCGTAGCTATGGGCTGACAGGTTTCTGTCGTGTTATAAGTATCGCATTGCTATTTGGCGTTAATTTGTGTTGCATGTCAGCCACGTGAGATTTATATATATAGAAATGGTCTAGAGAATTCACTTACACACGACTTAAATAGAAAGTCAACGAGCTATATTAATTTGAATGATAAGCACAAAAGTTTACACACACATCATACATAATTGAAAGGGAAACCCAGGCAGGCGATAGCGAAAGTGAAAATCGTGTTTAATTGTGTATGAAAGGACGTCGTCATATTCGTTTTTCTTTTTCTCACATTTCCCATTCTGTTTGTACTTCATCAATAATTTTAATAAATTTTTAATATGTTTACAAATTGTAGGTATTTGTGGATGGGTCTTAAACATCATGATTATCAATTTCAAGGGGTGTAACCCCCCTCTAAGCAATTAAGCACTTTATAGTTGACCACCACCTTCAATTGGAGCGAATGAATGAAAACCACTGATTTACCTTTGACTGCCAGTTCAATTATCTAACCGCAACACCCATTTATCACACAGACTGTGTGGTCTGAGTGTGTGGTGAGTGTGTGTGCCTTCATAATACGAAACAATTATGAATGCCTCGCACGCACACCAATCAAATCGACATGTTACCAGCGTTAACTGCTCTCCCACCTCATGAAAAAAAAAAAAAAAATCAGAAACATTTCAAACACAGACAGCTATAACAATCGGTAGTACCATAAATACTTGCTATTTGTGATCGGACCGTTGCGATAAATAGACGAAAATGTGACACGCGCCCACGTAATTAGAACATTACCAACATTTAGCCCAAAACGTAACTATAAATTATGCCTGTACGCTTTTGGGCAAGTTTTCTGCTACTGCTTCTTCTTATTTGAAAAAGTTTCCGTTTCTAATTACCTGTAAACGAAATATAGCGGGCATGTTGTCTTTAATTTACTTTTCCCCTTAACGGAAACATATGAAACGAATACTTAAGTAAAATTTTCTATACAAATATAAAATTTTGTATATGTGTGTTCTACTATCTATTGAGTAAAATTTTTAAATAATTAACTTTATATTATAGAGCATTAATCTGAACTTCACTATATATATACGATATATATGTATGTATGCTGCAAAAAAGATATAATATGGTTTCAAGAATCTATATAGAGTGAGGGAGTAAGAAATCTTTTTTAAGATATAAATAACATATTTATAGGGTATCTTAAAGTTAACAACTCTTAATCATATATTTTCGAGCTGTCAGCTATATTATATTCATTGCGTTAAATATATATTTTTTGACAACGCATTTGACAGGTCTCAAAGTGAGTTGCGTGCCAGGCGGAACAGCGGGCCATAGACAGACATGAAAAAAAAGATATCTTTACCAATTTTGGACTTCAATTACGCATTGAAATAATTATTATTTATTGTTTACACCTGAATGTTTGTTGTTGATTTGATTTTTTTTCCTTAAATTTTTAATGTTTGATCTGTGGACTTGTTAGAACTGTAGGCCGTGGCTTATCTCTATTGTTCGCCTTGACTTTAGAGTGTGGAACGCAACACATTCGAGTGTTGAGCACTCGACTGAAATTTTGGACTGCACTTTAATTGCTCGCTCAAGTGTGTAAATTAAGTGTGTGCTCAGACACTCGGCGTATTACAAAGATAATACTATTGAAGCAGCTAGAAATGCAGATTTAATTGCTTAGTTTCACTGCTGAAGCTATAGAAGGTCGCACTTAACTTTGTTGAAATCTTGGCTCATTTTCTTATTAAATGTTGTTTTGAATAGTTTCCTAAAGTTTTCAAGTCCATGGTTGCAGTAACTTTTAAGAAAGTTTTGCAGAAGTGTTCAACTTTTAAATAATATATTCGAGTAACTATTTTGTAGATATGTTTAAGGCTGTTCATAGCGATTTCTAAATATAAACTTATAATGTTTGAAAGCACAATATTTACGGAAAAGATAGTGGAAATAATACATTTTTAAATATATAAAAATGACTTTAAGGACCTCCGCATTTATCAGTGATTTAGGTTAATTAAACGGCTAAAGATACAACATTCTGTGTCATGCCAATTAGTCCTGCACTCAGTAGCGCTAAATGGCTTGTAGAAGTATTACCAACAGTCGAAAGTTAAGTATATATTTGTGTCAGTTTGCAATTCTATGTTTAATCCAATTCCAATTTAAGCCCACATTCTTTACTTTATATATATATTATATGTATGTATAATCTGCTCTGATGGACATTGACAATTTAATTGATATTGGCTGTCGGGTCAGCCACTCTGCATTCAAGTTCGAATAGGAAATGTATTTGCTGCCATGGTTAAAATAAAATGTTAATTATATTACGTTTCAAAAAACAATTACAAGGTACTGAAAAAAGAACATTAGCACATTTAAATATTCAAATGAATCTAGTTTAGCTTAATTGTTGTTGTTGTTGTTGCTGGCCAGTTGGAAGTTAATCGCTTTTGATTATTTCATAATACATTTTTGTTGTTTCAATTAAAAACCAAATGTCACTAAATTGCTTAATTTATGCATCATTATTCATATTAGCAGCTACCACAGTCGACTTAGTGACGGTTTTGATTATGAAAAATATTAAAAAAAAAAACTATATATAAACGAATCATAAAATTTGGAACAAATTAGTTCGACTCGTGTCGCATTATTAATATTATGTGATTATGTTGAGGAAGGTTTCACATTTGCTTAACAAGCATGAAAGATATGTTAAATATTATAAATTTTGCATCATTTGATCATTATATTTGTAAAGAATTGGTTAAGATATTTAAGTAAATGTTTGTAGATTATTGATTCCATATTTTATATTTTAATGTTATATCTTAATCTTATTGATTATTAAATTTATTAACTAGGCCTTACTGGGGCTATTCAATTGTAAAGCCAACGACAATTCCTCATAATACTTTACGTCGTATCGCTATACACCTGTAAGCCATGTTGTTTTCGCCAACTCAGCTAAAACCAAGTTACTTGTAGCGGCAGTATGTATACGACTGCGATATACTCGTTCATAGTGTGGAATGTGGTATATGTAATGAGTTTTGAAACAACTTCAGTCTTCTTATTGATATTGATATTTAAATATGTGAGAACTCTGAGGTTTATCAAAAACTAATATGCCTTTTTTGTACCTAATGAAGGTGCAAATATAGTAACCCAGATTTCAGGTTTTTTTTTCAAACATTTAGTTTTAACGGCTCGTTAATTGATTCTGAGTGCAGCTGCTGTTCACGCCCACAATGTCGCCAGTTTGCAGGCGGCAGCTGTTGATGATAGTTGCTGTGTTTAGGACGCCAAACTCACACATACACACACACACTAATAGACTCTCAGACACACAAATACATAAATATGTATAAATCCATAAATATTGACAGTGAGTTATGGTGCCAAACTGCGCAGCCATTTGGTTTATATGGTATAGATTTACCAAGCTATATAGTTCGGTTTCAGTCTGGCTAGAGGTAGAGATAGAGGACTGGTCTGTGTTTGGGCCCAAATGATGCAGAATATATAATTAATGAGCTGCGCTAACTAGTTGACGTTTTAATTGAAAGCGATGCATGTGAAAATCGTAAGTTGATTCTTTTCGATATGCAATTAGGATTATAAATTTCTGAATCGATACGCCCGCATCTTTTTTTTGTATGTGTGTAAAACAGGTAGCTAGTTATATATAATATATCTCATATATATTAAGCATATTTAGTCTGGTTTTTGGATTGAATATTATCTCGATTTAATTATGCAGTTGTTGTGTTTTAATCTTTATCTACTTTTATAGATAGCATATCTTAAGCCAGTTTTTATACCGTTTTTACCGGCTTTTTGGAATTTTTAATATTAAAAACAAACGAGCTTTAATTTAAGCGAGCTCGTCAGATGCTTAAGTAGTCTGCTAACTAAAGCAGTTCGCTTCAGTTGCCTCTAAAAAGGCACATAAACATAACTTTTCGCAAGGTGAATATAGGGAGTAAGCGAACAAAAACCATTTAATTAATGAGTTTTTATGAGATTAAAGTATAAATTCTTTTTTTTTTTTATAAAACAAATGATATAGATGCATACATAATATAATATTATATAAGAAAATTTTTGCAATAACTTGTTGAAATATAATTAATTTTATGATTGCAAATTCCATTTGAAATGTATTCTTAATGAGCTTATAAGCTAATTTGTTTTTTGAATTTCTCTCTAATTTCAGGTAAGAGTATGCTCATAAAATTGAAACTAAATCAATCGTGGTTGTAAAAAGGTAACAAGATATTTCTATGATATATATTGTATACCCTGTATTCGAATCAACAAATGGCTGATAATTATATTTAAAAGTCTGTTAAGAAGACCAATTAGAAAGTCATGTGATTAAATAATATATTCAGTCTTTTATCGATAAATCGGGCGTCGTTACAATCGATATGTTATCGGTATTTTAAATATTATTTCTTTGTCACTAATGTATAACATTGTCAGACCTCAAACTAACATTGTTATTATCGATATGGTATCGATATTTTGTATGTTACTACAATTATCGATTTATTTTTTATATTTCAATATATAATTCTGTTGGAATGATCCACTTTCGAAAACATATTACCATAAGCACAGGTTGTCCAAAGCTTTTTGTGCTTATTTCCTTAAACAATTTCTTGCTCTTTAGCCAACCATAAACTTTATTGCTGTACAATTAATCTGGTTTCCAAAATACACTTAACTTAAAACTATGACACACTTGAGTTTGCACCCTCGAAAAGTAAAAGTGTCAAAATATTTGTGATCAGAAACAAAAATCGACACATCATTTTGATTCCCGTGTCTGTGTTGTGCGTCACAAGGTTAGCCGGTTTGACATAGCTAAAAAAAAAAGATATGGGAACTACTTGCGCTGATTTTTATGGCCCAATATGGCGGACAGTAATCGAGTCGTATGCATATTTATAAGTCCAGCAAGAAGTTACCGTTGCCAGCTAGCTCTGTTATTTGCTTTAATTTTATAATCCATTTAAATCTTTGTCCAGTGATATCTGTTTTTATGACTTCTTTTAAGCCAGTGCATATGAATCACGAGTTTTGGGAGCAAACAAATCGATTTGAAGAGATTGTCAATCAAACAAACATCGCCAAGTAAATGCGTAGGTTTTATTTTTTCATTTAGGCTAAGTTGCCGCTGATGAGTTTTGAAGGTTGCCATTGTGCGTCGTCACTTCATAAAACTTGTTACATTTGCGAGATACATTCTCCTAAATAGGACAACCATTTGTCAAATAAACCAGCTGCCAAGCCATTCTAATTAATATTCAGGCGAGCAAAAAAGAACTACAGAAAATAGACTAAATACTGTAGTAGGAAATAGTTCATCAATTTATACCCTATTTAAAAGCACATAGTGTATATAGCTTAAAATTATTTTCTTAAATAGACATTATATTAAAGAATAATTATTGGCATAGAGCTATAGATAAATAAATGTAAATTCTATATGCTCCATGTAGAACCAGCCAGATATGAGCGAGGTAAAAAAATTAAGTTCTTAGACTCTGTTAGTTTGAACAGGATATTTATGTAGCCAAACATACAGACTTATCTGTATCTATCCAGATTTTAATTTTTTTATTTGAATTAAGTTAAATTTAACCCCTATGATCGAGCATTCATATTCCAACTATTCAGAGATGCCTTCAATTTACACGCGTTAATAATTTCACAGCTCGTATCTTCCTCGTATTTTCGATTTATATTTTACATAGCATAAACATATAAATAATTGAAAAACATTTATCAAACTCCACTCGAAACTTGGGCGCCATCCGATATAAAAAATTGTTCGTTTCGTTTTGATACGCTTTCTTTCAACTCTCTGACAGCTGCAGCTGCCCCAAACACTTGAAAGTGTTCCGTAAAAAGAATATTTATAAGAATTAAATGCATTGAATTGAACATTTTTGTGTGTCCAGTATGTATGTGTGTGTGTGTCTCGCTGTCACAACAATTCTCATAACCATTATTAATCATATTTTTTCCGTATTAATTGGAAGATATTTCCCGGAAAACAGTTGTTCACCACAATTTGATTCAGCGTGCGATTACAGAGCAAAGAGTAAACCATCATTGTGATCATCATCAGCTATTTTGATTGGCATCAGTGCAGTCATGATGGAGAATTTCAAATGTGTGTGCTTGTGTGGCATCTTGTGCACTTTTGCTTTCAATTTACAATTGGTTTTTATTTCTCTGTGCTGTATCTCGCTCATATTTATATTTTCTCTCTCTCTCTCTCTCTCTCTCTCACAAACACTCTGTCTGTCTGTTTGAATGCTTTCTTTATATCGATTCAATTGGTCTGGTCTGGACTCGCTCTGGGCGGTCATGTTGCAGCATTACAACAACTGTAAAGTCTTTAATTTCTCCAACATTTTTGGAATATTTTCGTTCCGGAGCGTGTTTACATCGCCATCATCCGCATATATATAAATATATATACATATATATGATGATGCTGGCGTTGATTTTTATGTAAGCATGCGGAAGCCTTACGATATTTAATTGAGCAATCAATGCGGCAGTTAATGAGTGTATGACTACAGATTGATATAGTTTTTCAAATGTGGGGCATTTCAGTGTGCAGTTGTTAAAAGAAAGTGTTGCATATATCAGATTGAACTCGAATGAATATAGAGCACAGGCTTGTCATATATTAATGAAGAAGTAAGTTTTCAGATATGAGCTCATGCTTAATGTAAGGACTAGTGTATAAGTATAAACATTTTTGAATACTGAACATTATTTATTTACACAAACATATTAAATACTTCAATCTATTCATATACTCAATCGGATGATAAATTCAATAGAAATATGCATAATACAATATTGTTAGTATCTAAATGCTGTAATCAATTTGAAGCTTTTCTTGGATATATTTATCAATCTAATATGGTATTTCACTTGCAACATTTGCCAAACTGTTTCGGGTATTAAAATTGTATTAATTGATAAAGGACCCAAAATCCCATGACTTACGCCGCATTACGTATGCATTCAAAATAAGTTTTGCTAACCAATTTGTTATGCTCCCACACAGCCAACACCCGGTAAATAGCTCGTTTCAATTGCATGCACTCTGACTTTTGCGTTTAATTCATGCTCAAATGTAACAAACACCCACGCACCCAACTTCAATTAAAGTCTCTGTGAATGTGTGTGCTTGCACATATACTCGTACATGTGTGTGTGTGTGTGTGGATGTTCTCTTCAAACTGTTTGTAAGCCGCTTAATTGCATAAATGAAGGAACAGGATTGCGTCTGCAGTTTATGTGAAACCTTGGCTAGGTCTGTCTGTCTATGATAGGATATACGTATATGTACAAATAATTATCTATGCATATATACATATCTATAAATAAATGTATAGTTAGTCTAGCTTGTGTATGACCTTTAGCTGTTTGTTTGTCTGTCTGACAAAGAAATGTATTTTAAGGAAATTTCTTAAATAACCCAAGCGCTAAAATTAGAGGAAAAACAATTCTCAAGCTGCTTTGCATAATTCAAGTTTCACGGACAAAAGTTGAAGCTAGAAATTTGTTTAGAATTTATGAACACTAATTAAATATACATAAAAATATTCCAATTATTGAATATACAATTTTAATTCATTTAAATTTTATATTTATTAACTTAAAAATGGGGAAAGTGTATTTAAAATTCAACAATGGCAATATTAAATATATTTGCTGTTGATTTATTAAGCGTCAAAAGTTTTGAGTGCGCCGCTGAGAGGGGAAAGTGGTTTTGTTTGGTGGGAGGGGCGTCTGTTGACATTTGACAGCTCTTCGGACAACAATGAACTAATTTAAGCAGCGTATTCTCATACATCAACAAGATGTTTTTGCTGTTGAGGAAAGTGGGCGCTACTTTTAAATAAGACTCCCTTTCCCAAGATTTTCCTTTGGACACATTAAGCTGATCGTCTGTATGCTAAAAACATATTGAAAAGCGAAGAAAAATTAAAGCACATATGCTTCCGGCAAAGCATGAAAAACAAACTACATAAAAAATAGAAAATTCAAATTAACTCAAAAAAAAAAAAAAAAAAAAAAAAACTCAGAATCATTCCAAACAGTCAACAGCTGCTGCCCGCAATCAATTTCCATGGTTAACCCGCAAACGACATGGGCATCTTAAAAGTGCGGGAGCTTGCACACAACTAATGACATGTGTATATAAATCTTAGAAAAAAGCTGAGTGTGTTTGTGTGTGTGTGTGTGTTTTGGAACATGTACCAAAATCTGCTCACCCTCCCCCTCTCTCTTCTCTCATAGTGTTGGTGGTCGCCAACGCAAAATATGAAAAAGACGAACGAAATTTTAGTCGTATATGAAACCAAATAAAATACAAATTAAAAATGCGCTTCGCAGGGCTTAACATAGTTTTAGAAAACTGCATAAATCGTGCGCATAGCAAAAAAAAAACAAAAATGAATCAAAATCTGAAGGTATGGCAGGTGTTGCAGCCTTGGCCTCTGATCGCTTGGGGCCCTATATATTTTTTTATGGCTTGGCGAAAATGGTAGTAGGTTTGTGGTCAGTGAAGCGCACTGCCAAATGCAGTTAGTGGCTGCCGCAGTATATGCCATAAAAATCCAACTGCAATTGGCGCCAAATGTTGCAGCTTCAGCGCTCAGTTGCCGCCGCTGGTGCTTCGGTTGCCACTGTTGCATGGGCTGGCCCGGCAGTTGGCCCCACACGTCAGTCACTGGGGATGCATTTGTCATCAGTTGGGGTTTTTCCAGAGGCGCTAAAAAATGCTGTACGCATAACTTGGCCTTAAACCAAGCAGCACAAAAAAAAAAAAAAAACAGAATTTTTATAAAATATTTCCTGCACTCTTTTTTTCAAGAATTTAGTTGTTGAGAATGCTCTACAGTTATGTGATGCTCCGCTTTGGTTCATATGCGTCCAAGAGAGAGCAATAAAGTGCATTGGCAACATGCTCGCGTTGCCAACTTCATCATCAGGTGCTTATGCCGAGAACTTGAGTTACGACCGTAACCTTGCATGCCCTTAGGAGCTTTACATTTATTTATCCTGCCAGCTGTTGAGGTTAGTTTGCTTGAAAACGAGAAACTGTTGAGGCAGTTAAAGTTGAAGTAATAATAATGTTATAAGACCACATTTATATTGCTACAAACTAAGCCCTATTATAATTCGAGATTGATCCTTTGTTATATTAACATTTGCATACGTTACTGCTCTATATAATTAGACACAGAGTATATCTATGTCTAATAAATTGATCTTAATTATACTCATTCAAAAGCCATCCTTTGAACACCTTGCGTCGTTCCGTTCTTAATTAACTTTGACCTAGTATGCATATAATTATAATAGCTCTCAGCAGATGCATCATGCATATTTCCATTGTTCTAGACGTGAATGCAAACAACAGCAAGAGCAACAACAACCATTAGCATCAACAACACAGACTAATTAGATGGCGTCTGGTCTTTAGCTCAACTTAAGTCAGCCACAAGTTAATTAATTTATTTTCAACCAGCCACAGCTTCAACTTTTTGCCCCAAGAAATAATTAGCAGCGTTTCCAATATTTTCTTTTTCTTTTTCATCTTGTGGCTGGCACTCATTAGCGTAATCTTTCAATCAAGTTACCTAAAATACCAACACTTTATATATATGTCAGTATGTACATACTTATGTATATAGAAGATTTTATTTGTCAGATCTCGACACTAACGCCCCAACGGCAGCCGCACCAAAAACAACAACGGATACCTGTCACGAGCAAAATTGTAGCATAATTTATGTTAATTTTATGCGCACTTTTATTGGTATTTTTAAACAACATTAGGGCTGGCTTTATCGACGAGCGAGCTATATTAAATATGCATGCTATGAATATATCAAGTTAATTGGGTTAATTGGCACCGTTCGAGACGGTGTTGCCCCAAAACTGACCACATAATAGATTTAACCACTGGATTTTGGTTGGTATTTATTTTTTTGTCATTAGTTTTCAATACGTTTTAACGTCAATCTCAATTAATATTATGTATATATATGTATGAATATATATATAAATTAATAGCGCCTGAGTAATTAGTTGAAGTTTGTTCAATATTGATTTAAAATAGTTTTTCAAAAAGTAAGGAATGCATGTGAGTGCTGGAATGGAATGATTGAACGGAATATAAAAACATTTTATTTTTAATTATTTGACTCTCTAAACAAAATTATAATTATAATAGAGGAATCTATAAGTAATAATGAACCATAGCAGTAATAGCTTGTTTTGCCTTAAAAATTTGTCTTCGAGCATACATCATGAGAAAGAATCGTATCTTAAAAACTAATATGGTATTAATTAATAATAAAAGAGATAAGTGACGGTTTATGTTGTTCTATATATCGATAGTTGTGATCATTGATGATACAACTCTTTCATATCTTAGCTTATCGACAATATATTGATAAATATATTGTTCATGCCTCAACGAACTATAAATAACCCATAGTAGCTAAACCTTTCGCTAAGATAATTTGCTTATCTGCTCCATATTGAATATGAAACCGTTAATCAAATGCAAGACATTTATCAATTGCAATAATTTTGCATATTTGACAAACCAAATCTAATTACTCACATCGAAAGATGCCTTTCTCTTGGAATTTACTACAATAAATTATATTGAATTCTGTTTCTTTTTTGGTCTGTGAAATAGAACGAAAACAAATTAAAGTAAAGCAACGTTAGTCCACGAAAGCTAAATGCGAAATTAGCATAATTTGTACATTTATTTTCGGCTCACTATAACGAAACGTGTGGCGAGCGCCTGAAATGAAGTAGCCGATGATATTTGGCTACATAAAAGCAACACAATTTCGAATCAAATCAACATTTGCCATATAAATGATGTTATGTGTGTGTGTGTGTGTGTGTGTGTCATGTGCGACTAATTTGCCTAACAATGGACATCAGCAAGCTATAATTCGCTTTGTATTTAGGCGATAAGTTTTAACAAGAAGCTAAAGTCCGCCGTCGAATGATAAATGTCTAAAATGTGTCCCCCATTTGCGGCTAAACATTGTCTCGGCCAATTGGTTCACACAGTTTATCATGTTTAGAAAAAAAAAACAAGATCTGACCATCTATCAAGTTTTTTTTATAATATCAACAAAACCAGGTGCTGACATTGCGCAATGCGCTTTGTTTACTGCACTTTCTTTTTCCTTTTCTTCTTCTTCTTCATCTGGTGGCTTTGTTGTTTTTGTTCAATATTATGCTGCATTAACTCTTTCTCGCGGCTTCCGTGTGTGATTTGTGAGTTTATTATCTCTAGATTGCTGGCAATTTGAAGTCAACTGCCATTCGGCAGTTGCAAGTGCCTCGTAATAATGTTAATGTTCAATTTTGCCACTACAACTATTTGAATGACTTGACTTTTTGCGTTCATTTTATAGTTGTCTATAATAACAACAGCAATAACATTTATTGCACTGCCGTAACTCTCTGGTCGGGTCGGGTCGAGTCGCGCTGGGGCTAAGCAATTACCGGAACTATTTTACATACTCCATTACGAAATTGAGTGCGAAAACAATTTCAAGCTGCCTTTTGTTGGTATAATATTTAAGCCTAATATTGAATATATTTTAAATATTTAAATGGCATAAACTGTATTATGAAATCCTAAAATAGGCAGTAACACATCTTGTTTTCTTTAATACAATGTAAAATTTAATTTTATATATTGCCTTTTTTGGAGGTGGGCATATTATAAAAATGATTTTTTTTCCTGGATAAAGTTACCTTTTTAAGCTCAAATCTCTTCCTCTTAGTCATGCCAAAAATAAAAGTAAAAAAATACGTTTACAAGTTTGCTCAACTGAAGCATGCTCTGTTCTTAGTAGAAGAAGCTTAGAAATATTTTAAACAGACATTTCTGGAAATTGCAGATGACTTGATAATATTTAACTATTTAAGCATTTGAGTCTTTTTATACCCTGAGCCCATTGAAAATGGGAAATCAGGGTATAATGGTTTTGTTAAATGTATGTAACAGGCAGAAGGAGGCGTGTCAGACCCCACAAAGTATATATATTCTTGATCAGAGTGACGAGCTGAGTCGATTTAGCCCTGTCCGTCTGTCCGTCCGTCCGTCTGTCTGTATGTTTGAACGCGTCGATTGAAGCATCTAGACAAGCTAGAGACTTGAATTTTTTTTGTTGGGTCCGTGGATAGCACGCGCAGGTCAAGTTTGTTACCAAAAAACGATATCTATTTTTGTTGTATTGTTATCGATTTTAAACATTATCGAAAACAGGTTATAAAATTATATCTCCCACACCTTTAAAGCTAGACCCCTCAAATTTTGCATATAGATTTATGTGAATTTTATGCAATTTCTATTTTTTTTATTTTTTGGATACCGGCTCTTTTTACTAATTAACCCCCCCTCCCCCCTCGGACGGGGCTCAGGGTATCTCCTAGTCGGACACCTCCGACTAGAGTTTTCTTACTTGTTGTATTTGTGCTATGGGTAGTCTGATATTTGAAGGGTATCAATTTGATTCAGCTTCATACATATACATATATCCTTCAAATATTGAATAATAGATATTCATGTTATTCATATATTATTTATTTCTCCACTTAACAAAAAACAATCCTAAAATCAGTGAAACAATTGGCAATTGGACAGTTAATAAAAATACAAACTAATATACCTTTTAAAATGTTTAAATAGAGTATGAATATTATTCAAAGCTTTTAATTTACGGTGCATGGCCAAAAAGAAAAAAGTGTACGTATTTTTATAAATTCATGACGCTTTATTGATGGCACGATGACGTTTTGTCACAGCCAACAGAGTCGCCTCTTTGTAATATCAAATAAATAAGGTAACGAAAAGCGAACATCGCAAGGCTTAAACTGGCTATGACTGGTCAGGTGTATTTATTTATTTATTTGTTATTTTTGTTTTGTCTTTATTTTCTGTACGAAAAGCAACAAATTATAGCTACTCCGCATGCCGCGAGGCTCAATAAATTACAGGCCAGTAAAAAAATTGAAGATTTGCTTTACTTATACATATATATGGCACAGTATGTTTGTATGTATGTCATTTATATGTCGTGTATATGAGTCATATATTGCGAATTTCGCTTTTTGATTTTGAATTTTTTGGCCATTTGTTTTGGTTGTGCTCTTCGCTCGAAAAGTGGGAGGTTAATGTACCTGAGCAATACGTAACCCGAAGTATGGATCGCTATTGTTTATTGCTTTTACTTGTATTATTATGTGGGTTAATTATTATTTTGAACCCGGCAAAGTTTGTATGTATACATATATAGTATAGTTATTAATTTTTGTAAAAGCCTTCGTGCTGTTGCTGACCCGAAATATATTTCTATGGCAAAAGCCATTAGGCAAATTGCGCGAAGCTGTGCTCACTGCAGTAAATACATATATATCCTGCAGGATTCCTCCAAAGCAATATGAAAAACATTTTCTCATAATTAATGACTGCAAAGAGCTGAAAGACTTGCAGAACAATGACAGTTGCAGTCGCCTGTAAAATGTTGCCGGATATATTTAAAACGCCCCGCTGGCTCGAAAAGGCCGAAAAGAAAGCAAAACTGAACAGCCTGACTGACTCTTTCGGCTCTATACCAGCTTTCTCTCTGTTACTAAATTAGATAACAACTAGTGCAGGAAGTTGAAAAAAAAAGAATGCCTGAAAAGTAAATAGCGAATGCCAAACTGACATTATGGAAAATGTCTTGACTGTTTGTTTGCCGTTGAAAGGCTTACGTTTTTAAGATAGGCATGGCCGCCTCTTTCTCTTCCACTTTCTCTCTCTCTCTCTCTCTCTCTCTCTCTCTCTCTCTTTCTCTCTCTTTCTCTCTGCAGAGTTTTCGTGCTGTCCATTTAATTTGAAGGCCTCGTCTCATTGTTATGTCAGCAGCACAAAATAAACGACTTCCGTTTTATTTCTGCTCTGCGTGACTTCTCCTTCCCTTGAGTCGTGCGTAAGGATTCGCATTCTGTGTTGAAATGTTCTTGGTCAGTTTTGCGGAATAATAATCAGCAATCAAGAAGCAATGCATTTTTCAGGATATGCAACAGCATGAATATAAAGCAGTATTTTGAAAAGACATATACTACATATTATTTTATTATTTCGGTGCGTTATGAAATGCAGCAGCAACCGATGCAATTGTATTGAAGGCCAGCAATAGCTGGATTTATATATATATATATGAATATTAATATATATATATATAAAAAAAAAACAATACAAAATTTAAATAAAATAAATCGACTGAAGAGTTAAGTATTATGTCAGAAGTTTTTTTTCGAAATTATTATTTACAAATTATTAATTAAAATTGAAATTAAAACGATTTCGACTGTCAGCAGCGACATTTTATTTTATTTTTATGGTTTATAATTGAATTCCGCATTTTAATTTAATAAAAATATAAAATATTTATAAACCTATATAGGCGCCTATATTATGAACGTATTTTAAATCTAATTTTAGAATTAACATTTTAGATTTTTGTTTTGTTAAATTTGAATTCGAACTGCATGCAAATTGTTATCAATACAGACACATAATTCATAAAATTATTGCATAAATCAAAGCTCTAAATGTTTCAATTACGAATGCGCCGACAACTAAACGCCTCAGTGAATTCAGCTGATTTTTGCTGGCTAACAATTTACTGCATTTTTGGGGGCATGGCATTCCATTAAACATTTATGAGCTGTGTGAACCCATGCATTATTTATGTTATCTCCAAAGAAAAAAAAATGATTGCAACATTTTGATCAAACATTTTACAGTTTTCATAAATTATAGCATTGAAAATGCATTTGGTCAAAACGAAAAATGAGAAAACCAAAAAAAAAGAGACGTAGATTACATAATGTTGCACGTACGTTTTGTTGTTGTTGCTGTCAGTGTTGCACGCTTGCCATATTGGGCGACAACATGGCTGCAGCTGCTGCTGTTGTAACAACAACAACACCAACAACAATAACAGTAACTGCAACAGTTGCAAGCAGCGATTTAATGTGCGATTTGGTCCCATCTGTTCCGCATTTACCCAGAGATTGACAATTTTTGCTTCAACAACAAAACAAGCTGCTGGCTGCCTCTGGCAAATCGTTTTTATGCTTTTAAGGAAATTACACACAAAAAGAAGAAGAAGGCGGAATTTGTTGTTGCTGTTCGGTTGCAGTTGAGTACTATAAAACTGTTACGCAGCGTGACATTCTTATAAAGTCTATATCTATGCCGACTTACTTGAGCAGAACTTGAAATTATTCAAGAGATCTGAGTAATATACAATAGCTAAGTCAAGTCAGTTAGCTCACTTCCGTTAATATTAGACATGCTAGTTATAAGTATTGCAAATGTGTTTTGAGCTATAGGTTTTTAGAAAATTTTTATTTGTTTATTTTAAATTGTTCTAAAATTATTGAATATGATTTTAAACAAGACGGATATGATTTATAATATAATAAATTTTCTTGAACTATCTCAATACATGTGTAAGGGTATTTCACATTCGACAGCTGCTTAATGTTGCAACACGCTTGTTATTTATTTGTTTTTAATTTTTTATTATTTTGCTTTTCTAACTGTCTGCTGAGTGACACATATACATTGTTGCTGTTGCTGTTGTTGTTGTTGGATTGCTAATAAACTTTAGTGCAATATTAGCTGTGGCAACAAATTGCGCCTGCCACAGCTCTCTCTGGCCGCTGCCACCGCCGCTCATCCAACGTTAGAGCTGCCTTTGTACAATGTGTTGCATGATAATAAAAATGTTTGCCAAATGGCGCGCACAACATTTATACAATGGCTCTGAGGCCTTTTGCGTTTGGGGGGTTCTGTTTGTTGGCTATTTGGCTTTAGCTGCGAGCGGGTAGAAAGGGAAGGCGGCTTGGGGGTGTGGCAGCGCCTATTGTTGCTGTTGTTGCCACTGGCACTGACTTGGTATTGTTTGCTTTGCAATCATCAGCTGCCACCCAGCTCAGCGAACTGTTTCTTTTGGTGGTGCTACTGCTGCTGCTGCTTCTTCTTCTTCTGCCGCACAATGGGGAATATGCATGTTTCCAATTATGGCGCTCAAAAGCCAGCAAACAGTAACAACAACAACTATGGAACAATAGAAGCTGATAATGTTGATGACGATGGTGATGATGATGATGATGATGGTGATTGTAATGATGTAGCTGAATGTTGACTACAAAGCGGTCGCAGCTACTTTTCAATCCAAATGTAGATTTCCACACATCAAGAATGAAAATGTGTATAAACAAAAGCTTTACAAAAATAATAATAAAAGAAAAAACATAAAATTTGCAGCTTGTTGCGGTTGCTTAATGCATTTTTCCACTTGCCAAACGCATTGTAAATATTTTTCTCTTTTAGACGCATTTTTTGAGGTTTTCATTTGTATTGAAATGCATTTGACATACAAACAAGTAAGAGTGCTCTAGTCGAGACTGCTCGACTAGGGGATACCCTGAGCCCTGTGAAGAGCCAAATATCAAATCATTCTACGATTTTGTATGCATACATACAAACAACACATACACACATACATATGCACGCACGCATAAGCGCGCCAACTCCGCAGTTGACACAGAGACTGCGCTTGGGCTGCAATGTGGGCATTACTATGGAAACTTAATTGTTTAATAACTTTTCTTAGCGATGGACTAAGTGCATCAAACTTTCACAATTTATTTATGACATTTATATGTGTGTATGTGCCAAAGCACAAGTCTCTAGTATTTGATTTGCGCTTTTTACAAATAGGGGGCTATTGAGGGCGAATGGGGCGAGGCATCCAAAATCCAAAGATAACGTTATCTCCGTATTCATTACACGCAACTACACAGCAAATTTGAAGTCTCTAGCTCAAACGATGTACAAACCACGCCTTGAAAACACATTAAAATTATCGATAAATGCTCATAAAATCGAAATGGAATGAGTTATCGGAAAAATTTTATAAACTTGTGCAGCGTATGGTATTATCGAGTATTCATGTAAAATTTCAAGTCTCTACGTTGCGTACTTAAAAATATCTCAGCGTTCACACGGACGGACGGACGGACGGACGGACGGACGGACGGACGGACGGACAGACAGACAGACGGACAGACGGACAGGGCTATATCGACTCGTCTTGTCGCGCTGATCAAGAATATATATACTTTATGGGGTGTGGCACGCCTCCTTCTGCCTGTTACATACATTTTCACAAAACCATTATACCCTGATTTCCCATTTTCAATGGGCTCAGGGTATAAAAACGGTTGAGAAAAATGCTCTCTACTTGAGAATGAGATTGTAAAACCTTTGGATTTTAATATTTTATATGTCAAACTAAATAATTACTAAAGTAAGCTGAAAATCTATGATGTGTTTAATAAATGATTTGATTTTAATGCACTCAAAGTTAGTTTGGACAATTTTGGATTTATGTTTAAAAGATATGCGTTTTTTAAGGCTATCAAAAAGAAAAAATATATATATATATAGATTTTTTTTTTATTTTTTCTGATAATTCTAGATTAAATTGCCGAAGACGAAACGGAATTGCATATTGAAAAATAAACTTGTAATATTTTCAGTTTAAGCTTGATCTAAAATATCCCGTTTTGATTGCTGTATCATACAAGATTTTTTTTTTTTTTTTACCATGACTGCTTGTTAAATCGGCTGGCAGTTTACTTTGTAAAAGTCAAAATAATCCATTCATATTGAAGGTAAAAAATAACACGATGCACGTCAGCGTTATTCGACATATACTACATGCATAACTTTATCGGCGCCATTCATCATGATTCAGAATGTTAAACAAACAGCGGATTTCCATCGAATTGCATTTAAGTCAACGTGCATATGCATATCTCTATAATATTTATTTATCTACATATATGCGTATATATATGTATATTGTTTTGGGTTATTCAACTTCAAGTTCGATTTACTTAGCGTCTGAATGTCATGCGTGCGACTTTAAACAAAATGATATATATGAAAAGATAAATGAATATATGTGTTATATATATGCCAACTCTTGTTGTCATAAATCCTTTGGCAAATAGCGAGTGCATGACCTTGTCAAAAATATATATAAATATAAATGAAATTGAAATGTAATAAATAAATTGCAATAAACATGTTTTAGAGAACAGCTGCTGGAAGTTGTGCTTCGTCCTCAACTGGATGACTTTTCAAAAAATACGTATATACACAAATATATATAGATATGTAAGACATGCCTCAAGCCTTAATTTGTTGTTGTTTTTGTCGCTTGACGTGGCCAACGAAATTTGTATCTTACGGATGCTCAGCACGTTTTCAATTGGAGCCCAAGAAACAAACCCTTTTGGCATGCATTATAGCAAACAATTTTATGGCGAATTAAATGCAATTAAGTGCACACACACACGCTCACACACACGTACAGTAGTTGTTGTGCCGGATTGATGGTGCCATGAACATTTTAAGTGCACTCGAAAAAAAAAACCAAATGTCAAATTGCCATCGAATACGCCTCTGGCTGGAAATGAATGCACGAATTTGCAACGCAATTAATTTTTATTGTTGACAAAAATTCTCCCTAAGAGTCATTTAACACCTCATTCGACACATCTGCGAATGTGTTATGATAAATGCAGCAGACAGTAATCGATATATGAATATACAAATGTATATGTATGTTTATGTGAATGTTCATCTTTATAGTAATTAATTGTACATATGTCAATGCCTTGTGGTTATACCGCATCTTTATAGATGTAATTATGAAAGGTACCCTGAGTACCCTAAGTAGTGAGAAGGGTAAGTTTTATTGACTTAAATATAGATATAATATAAATATGTAATCATCGATAAGCATAAGAACTACATAGTTGTTTGCTCTATTTATTTCCTGTTTAGTACAAGTTTTTTAAATGTATCTTCCATGAATATATTACATTTGTTTTGTAAAATAATATTATTACAGGATAACTAAACTAGAGTGTTACACCTTTGTTTGCTTTAATTGAATTGACAAAATTTTCACGCCTGCTGTGGCCACAATTCTTAAATGTGTGTCATAATATATAATCTCAATAGAAATGAAAACTCAATTTCTCATGCGATGCGTCGTCCGAAAGGTTAAGCAGGCTCTTAACTGGGTCGGCTCAGAGAGTCTCCACAGCTGCCACTTCTGCAACCTTGAGAAGTGAAATCTAAAGGGGGCGCACACACACGATTTCCGCAAGTGGCTTTTGCCAACTTGTTATGAAAACCTGTTAAGGGCAGGCCGAGCGGGGCCATATGTATAAAACTCTGGGCCAGAAAGGAACCACGCACAAAGCTTTTTCCTCTTTTTTCTCTCTTGTATTTCTACTTCTTTTTGTTAAAAGGAAACGACTCGAACAGGCTGCCAGTTGGCCAGCACCGGCACATGCAAAGCAAACGTGTGCTGTTGCTTACCTGTTTCACACATACAGACACAGACACATCGACACACACACAGACACATCGACACACACACACACACACACACACACACACACACACACACTCAGTAGCTACGCTTCTGATTCAGTCCAGTCATGGCAGTCGACAGCCTGCGAAGTTCACTAGCTGAGTTCAAGGTGAAGCGACCAGAGTTTCTTCATGTATACCCTGTATACATAAATATATATATTTACGTCGCTCCACTCATGGGAGCTCTGGCTGGGGTCTGCTCTTGCCATAGTGTCATTTGCTGCTTCTTCGGCTTCTCTTCTTCAGCGTCATCGTCTGCTAGGCATCCTTTTGGTCTGTATGTCTGTCTGCGCTTCTTTTACGTTTATTATACCCTGAGCCCATTGAAAATGGGAAATCAGGGTATAATGGTTTTGTGAAAATGTATGTAACAGGCAGAAGGAGGCGTGCCACACCCCATAAAGTATATATATTCTTGATCAGCGCGACAAGACGAGTCGATATAGCCCTGTCCGTCTGTCCGTCTGTCCGTCTGTCCGTCTGTCCGTCTGTCCGTCCGTCCGTCCGTCCGTCCGTCCGTCCGTCCGTCCGTCCGTCCGTCCGTCCGTGTGAACGCTGAGATATTTTTAAGTACGCAACGTAGAGACTTGAAATTTTACATGAATACTCGATAATACCATACGCTGCACAAGTTTATAAAATTTTTCCGATAACTCATTCCATTTCGATTTTATGAGCATTTATCGATAATTTTAATGTGTTTTTAAGGCTTGGTTTGTACATCTTTTGAGCTAAAGACTTCAAATTTGCTGTGTAGTTGCGTGTAATGAATACGGAGATAACGTTATCTTTAGATTTTGGATGCCACGCCCCATTCGCCCCCAATAGCCCTCTATTTGTAAAAAGCGCAAATCAAATACTAGAGACTTGTGCTTTGGCACATACACACATATGAATGTCATAAACAAGTTGTGAAAGTTTGATGCACTTAGTCCATCGCTAAGAAAAGTTATTAAACAATTAAATTCCCATAGTAATGCCCACATTGCAGTCGAAGCGCAGTCGCTGCGTCAACTGCGCAGTTGGCAGAGCGCGCGCTTATGCGTGCGTGTATATGTATGTGTGTATGTGTTGTTTGTATGTATGCATACAAAATCGTGGAATGATTTGATATTTGGCTCTTCACAGGGCTCAGGGTATACCCTAGTCGAGCAGTCTCGACTAGAGCACTCTTACTTGTTTTTTTACTCCACTACAGCCTGCTCTCATTTGTTTGAGCACTGTCTTTAGTTCCCGCTCTTTGAACACATAATTACATGCTGCCAGCATATAACTATATATTTCTGTATGTATGTGTGTGTGTAATTTCCAATGCAAATGCTTCAGCAGTGAAAAATTACTGCAAGAGTTATGCGTAAAGTCCGCAAATATGCAAAAATAAAATAAAGGAAAAGAAAAGCAAAGGCAGACTACAAAACGTAAGTCGCAATTATAGACAAATTGCAAATGTCAAAGCAGGCAGTTGCATTGAATAGATATAAAAAGAGAGATATAAAAAATCAGTCAGTTATGCTATTGAATAGGAAGTACTTAAAGTCAATAGACTGAAAATCTAGTTCATTTAATTATAGATTTTATATGACATTTTTGAGAGCTCGGGAATGTATTTCTGAAAAGTTTTATCTAAAACATATTTTAGGGGTCAAAAGTGACTTCAAATAAAATCTAGCATTAAATAAATACCTGTAGTATTTCAATGAACAACACAACTGTGAAATATACATACTTTGTCAATATTTACAGCTTTGTAGAATTAATATTCTAAAAACTATAAATACTGAATTCGTATTCAACAAACTGTAAATATTGACAAAATATATACAAATATTTCATAATTGAGTTGCTCAGTTATAAATGTGGTTTGTGCTGTTATCACTGTGAAAAATATACTTAGCTTAATTACTGAAAGCATTTATACCTCTCACAATACTGATTGACTAACAAAGAATCCGTTTTGCAACACTAGTTTCAAGTTCCAGTCAGGCTTTCTCAGAATTCGCCTTCGCACAGTTCATAGCATATGTGTCACGGATCAGTATATATATCATCTGTATTTCAACTGGCTCGTCTCTTCGCTTGAAATAGAAATATATATAGCGCAGTTGTCCTCATTCATTCATAGCGCATTCAATTCGGCTGAATTATGAAAGAGATGAATAATTGCCCAGATTGAAACTTGGGATTTGGTGGTTCAATGAGATCATCCACAAATTGCTCTCAATGCTAGGCAAAGGGTATCACCAGATTCGCATAATAAATGAATATATATATGAGCCATAAATCACATACTCTGTTGCCTCTCGCTGAGGTTCCCCATGCTCCATGTCCCAAGCCAAGGGGTCTGCGTGGCAGGTAAAAAACGTATGTGGACAAGGCCGGAAAGCTGCGTCAGCGAAGCGCCAAGCGTCAAGCGTTGTGGTGCGCATCAAAGCGTATGAAACATAGCTGAAGGCGTTTGGCTGGGGGCGTGGCATGTCGCAGGTATTGAAGTGCAGAAAGCGAAACGCTGTCAAGAGTTCACTTGAGTTTGTCAACTGTGTTAAAATATTATGCTAGCCCCTTAAATTCGTCAGACTGTATTTATGTAGTGTATTCAAAAGTCGGCTGCTTTTTTATACAAATCAAGTTTGTCTGCAGAAGCGCTCACAATAATCAAACAATTTGCTATTGCTCAGAGCGTGCAAACATTTTAAAGGCGGGCAGGGCACGAGGCGTGGTCTGCTATGTTGCACAAGCGTAATTAAATTTCAATTAATGATTTCAACGAGCTGTTGTTGCTGACGCTGCTGCTGCTTTCAGTGTAACAATATTAATTAAAAGTGTTGAAGACTCATAAAAATTAAAAAGTGTTGCAGAAGCAACAACAACAACAGCAGCAGAGACAACCGCAAAACGGTGTTGATTGTTTTTGTTGCTATTTATTTAACTGAGCTATAACAACAATAACAATAAGTTCGTTGCCTCCAGTCCAAAAGCGCGAGTTGCAGCTACAAAAATATAGCAGCTCTTGATTTTACCAAACCAAAACAGTTTTTCTTGCTGCTGTTGCTGTGAAAGGTATGAAAAACTTATTCCCATTGGATGATGCTGAAAATGAAAGTTAATTGCAGCGAAAAATACTTTTTATGAGGCAGCCGATACCAATTAAAATATGATACAATTAATACAACACTATCTATATAAAGGACATTATAAATGTACTGTTATATTAAAAATTATCATGAAAATATTTTTAACAAATTTTTTAATTTACAGAAATTTCTTAAATTGAACATTCATTTGCAATAAATGATTTAATTCGTATAAATTGCAGGTTGTTTTAAATTTACCACAAAAAAGTTCGATTTTCATTTAATTTCAAAACAAAAACAACGAAAATAAGCAAATAAATTTCCATAAATAGCATTAGAGAAATTAAGGCATGCTAGCTATAAATATTAAACATTGCAAATTATTGATGTCTGTCTGAAATAAATATTCCACATTCTCAAATTCCAAAGTTCAATTTGCTTCTAATAAATTTTCATATCGTATTTCAACATAATTTTCGGCCCCTTTCAAGCTGTGGAAATGATGCCATTTCATAGCATAGAAATGTAATTTATTTCAGTAATTTTTGCTTAGCATTCGATGCAGCCCATAGCAATGCTTTTGGCATTCTCTAAATCGCCCGGACGTATTTTTGGCATGTTTGCAAATATTTACGAATTTTAACACGTTTTGTTTACGTTCAAAAATTTGACACAAGTAGCCGGAGGCAAAAATTTTGATTTGAATTTGGATTTTGAACCGAATTTGGTTTGGTTTTTAAAAGCGAGCAATTCGGAAAAGCAATTAAATATAAAAGGTCAAAGATTGATATTGATTCTTTTCTGAAAATTCTTATATAAAATCAGAATCAAAATTTGACATATACTTGTATATACTTGTATATACTAAATGATCTACTCTACTCATTATTCCTTGTGCTGTGCACATTTTAAATTCTACCAGTTTTCACTAATGAGAAACTGTTTGCATATTTCAGCTTGTGCAGCTCGGAGAGGGAATATGGTTTCCCACCAGCACATCTCTGGCTTCCCCTTAGCTTCGTTGAGCCCCAAACAGATTCTATGACCATGTTTATATATATATATATATGTTTATAATGTGGAGCGCATTCTCATATTTCTCATTACTTCCTAATTGGGGGACAGCTTAGCTCTTATCTAAGGCGCAATTTTATGGAAACACACAGCAATTGGATACCCTATCTTGAGGTCATTACCAAGTTGTTGCTGAAAATTTTGTACTATGATTTTGGGAAATGCGCTTTGGCATCAGTTTGGCCATTAAACAGAACCGTTTAAATATTTAAAACCATCTCTATTGAATTTTCTTAATTTTCGATCTCTGCAACAATGCAACAAAAATTTTAATTAACTACTAATGCTTTGTGTCAACCAGCTGACAGCAATTCAATTAATTGTTCTGGTCAGGGTATTATTAGTATCGTCATTTCTATGACAGCGCAGTTCTTGTTGGTTTCATTATACTAGTTATGAAATGTTCTTTCTATGTAGACATATCTAATCATTAGCGTGGGCACATGCCTACCAGAATCTAAGCTGTGAAAGTAACAATAATAGCA
The DNA here is from genome assembly GCA_035045145.1 of Drosophila meridionalis. Taxonomy (NCBI): domain Eukaryota; kingdom Metazoa; phylum Arthropoda; class Insecta; order Diptera; family Drosophilidae; genus Drosophila; species Drosophila meridionalis. Next base: position 4,573,807 of record JAWNPG010000020.1, on the reverse strand, counting down.
ACAACGATAAGAAATACCCTTTTTGGCCCCCCATATAAGCCCGGTCATGTGTGTACAACTGTCTATGTGTGTATGTGTGTATGTATTTTGGGGTTCTTTTGTGCCATCATGAAAAGCAATTTCATGTTATGAATCCTTTTTTCTGGCCAAGGCGAAGCAGCATTTCTGTATTTATTGTATAATAAAATATTATATTTACAGTAAACGAAAAAGCGGCCGTCTCGTGTATGTAACCCTTCTGCTTTGTATGCGTGTGTGTGTATGTGTTTGTGTGTGCCACACTAATAGCTAAAAAGTTGCTCAGCTACCGTAACCCTCCTGCTTGCGCTAGCCAGCATTGCTCGTCCTGCGACATGAGAATGTGCCCGCGTCTCCTTTCTCGCTTAAAGGCTTTGCCATGCCCCGCCTGCGGTTAAGGCTCGCCAAGTTTTTGTACTCGAGCTGCCATTTCGCTGTTTCTCTAGGCGAGCAACAACAACAACAACAGCAGCAGCGGCGGCAATTCGTTACGCCTCACATATCGCACGCCCGCAAAAAACACATACACACACTGAAGCACACTAACACATAGTTATACAACCTACATATCCGGCGCCCACAAAAATTAAATGGATATGGCTAGTACGATAAAAAGAACGCCTGATAGATACTCTATACTTTATGGTAAGAGTATTCAGATCAGTTTTTTCTTTTATCAACTATTTTTAATCAATATTCTTAATAATATTAACATAAGTCAGTTTGCATTCATAAATTTTAATATGCATAAATATTTGTTCTTCCAATTTACTTAATTCTACAATTGAATACTTTTAAGATTTGGCTAGACTTTAAATTACCTAAGATAACAAACATAACATTTAGTAGCAAAACATGCCTTTGATATCCCAGTTCAAATTGTTGTTATCTCATACAGGGTATTTAAGATTCGTCTTTTTTTTTCCAGCCTTGTCAAAATACATGTGAAACTATTTTCTGCGTATTTGTATGATTTCGGCATACGTATTAAGTTGCATAAAAAGACAGCGAAATAGCGTGGCCCGAAAGTAGACTACACATACACACACAGACACTCGCAGGATTTTCTTGGCTGTGTGCATGTGTGTGTGTGTGTGTCTATGTGCGATAAGTCCAATTCCTATTACGATTTCGATTATTTGTTATTTGTTACTGTGCTCTGTAATATGTTTGTTGTTGCTGTAGCTGTCCATGCTGCCGCTATTGTTGTTGCTGTTATTATGGCTAGTCATGTGCGGCGCATTTTTTTCTCGCACTGTAACTGACAACATTCGTATTGTTCGCTTTGCCCAAACCGCCAGCTGCATGAAATTTTATACTTGCCAAAAAGTTCCTGCGCATCACTTCTCTCTTTTCTTATGTTGTGTGAGAGTGGGCGGGTGGGCGGTGCGAGTGTGTGTTTGTGTGTGGGTATGGCTGTCAAAGTTGATGCAGCAAAGATTCTTGTGCTTTAAAATATAACTTGTTGCTAAGTTGAAATAAAATTTGTGCAATTGAATCTTATTGCGATACGATGTGATGAGTATAAATTATAGATTCTGATTTCCAGTTTTTTTTTGTTACTAATTTGAATTTCTTAAACTTTAAAGTATATTATAGTTCTGTACTTTTTTTTTAAGAGAGTTCCCTCTTACATTTTATTACAAATGAAATGTTTACATTTTAATTAAGTATGTATTTTAAAGTATATATTTATTTTAAAGTGAACTCTCCGTTATGTTTTTAGCTTTCACTTTAATTTGATTCCTTTTTCACTCTAAGCTGACATTTCTAAGCTCCAATCTGCATATTCTATATCGATTAAAGTCAAACTTTATACAAATTTACATACAAATTGAGTCAATTTGTATTTCTTGTTGTTTGCTGCTTGTCTCTTAACTTTGAAGTAGAAAAGAAAGAAGGAAATTTATAAAACAAATTTGTTGACAAGTTAAAACAATTCGTAGAATATATTTATTTTATCCTATTTTGTTGTTTCTGCTATTCCATTTCAAATGTGTCACAAATTTCGTTCATATTATATTTGAAATTAATGGACGTTAACCTGATATTTTCTAACCATTCGATTTATTGGCAAAGACACGTGGTGTATATAAAAACTTGGAGGGTATTGACATATCTTGTGGATAGTTGTCAACGACAATTCTGTCGAGAGTTGGGTGTAAAATAGGAAGTTTCCATTTTAATAGCCCGTATATATGTTCGTTTAATGTTGGTTAAGCCACGAGCCATTTAAAAATTGATGAGAGCTCTTAACGACGGCAATTTAACGCATATGTCTCGGATGCAACGTGCTTTCGACTGGCCATAAATGGCATAATTAACGCATATTAAATTATATCCATAAAACAGCGAAGTTTGTCCTCGTTGAACTGCACAAAATCGATGAAAGCAAATTATGTATGCATATACACCTACCTATAGATCGAGGGTGCTGCTCACTGTGCACATTGTGTTTACGAACTACCAAAGATAGGCTTGACAGCACACAAAAATGTGTCGAAAGTTGTAAAAATGCAGAGAAAAGATTCGATTCTGGAAAAGGAAAATCGTTTTTAAAATGCAAACAAGAAATTAAATATTAAAAAATGGAAAATATGCGTAATGAAAGTATACTTTTAAAATATAATAAAAAGAATATTTATTTAATTTTTAATTATGATAAAAATTAATACATGGATACACGGATGAAAATCCGAAAATATATTAAAATTGTTATTTTTTTTTTTTTTAAATTAAAAAATCAATAGTTTTTGCGCAGTGCAGGAAGTGTAAACACAAGTCAATCCTATAAAAAGCAAAAGAAAACTCTGTTCAGCATTTTTAAACGATTTTAATTTTCATGCGCAATTATATATATTTCATTTGCATTTTTATTTTTTAAATGGATCAAATATATACTATATAGATATATATATATATATTTACATATATAAAAAGATTGCCATTAATATTCTTCGACGCATATCTGTATTTTTCATATATGCTTGCAACTTCGTGTAAGATTGACGGCAAGCGCAGATAAATATATTTTGCATCGAGCCGGCGATTTATGTGGGGCGCGCTCTCAAGGTTAACTGCAACTAGCAAAACGAACTGAAATAACAAAGCGAATGCATTGCAATTAAAATGCAGTTTATGGCTGCTATAATAATAATGACAACAACAACAATTTGCAGCAGCAACAAAAGCCGCGTAACCAGTCAACCTCAGAGCCAGGCAAAAGAAACAACAAAATAACTAAAGCCCCACAAGTATTGTCAGTAACAATTCGTCATTCATGGATTTATTCAAATATACAGAGCTATATGTTGTATACAGATAAATATACATATATATGTATATAGTTCACTCTGTGTCAGATTTGTGCACAAAGTGCGCTGGAATGAAGAACTGACAACGAAAAAATGGTCAGGGCTTATATGGCAAAAGCTGAAAGCTGACAGGGTTGTCAAATAGCGCAAAAAGCTTTAAAAAAAAAAATTGTGAAAAGAAAAGTGCGTTTTTTCTGTGCGAAATTCTTATGGTCTTTCGAGCCGCTTAACTTTGTGAAAGCTAAAGAGATTTACAGAGGCGAAACCATTGTTTATAAGGATTATATGGTGAAACTCATTGTTAACCCAATTTGGTACACAAATCTGAAATTTTCCATATAAAGCTTATATTTAATTAATAAACACTTTCAGTCAAACGGAAATTATTAAATGAGATATGTATTTTGTAATTTACATACTTTAATTTTATTAGAACTGAAAAAGTTATCAATACTAAAGCAGATATTTAAGATGGTATCTGAAACTTTTCGTCGGAGGAGTCTTACATTATTATTTGTGCCAAACTATTTTAATTTTTCTGGAATTCCACTCTAGATTTGATTATTGGATAAATATTCTATGAAATTGTGATGAAAAGTTTTTAGTGGGAATTTAATATAATTTCATTTTCTTTATAAACATTTAACAACTTCAACATAAATTCACTTGGATGCCCTGAGCTGATTTTTTCTCGAGAAAACATTTTAACTAGCAATTCATATGTGGTATGTACTCCCTAGAGTCAATTGACTCTTTGTCCCTCAACGCCTGAAATCGATTAAAGGCGTGGCATGCATTTTTAATGCCGTAACAATTGTCGGATAAAAAATGCTTGAATGTTATGCATCAATTGAAAAGTGTGCAGAGGGAAAAAATTACATTTCCACAATTGAAAAGTCACACAAATGGATTAACATACATATACAATATATACAAATAATTTTCTTTTTTTTTTTAATTTAAAGTTATTAAATAAATAAATACGCTATTTATACTAATTTAATATTTTTTATTCGATTTAATTGCAGGTAAGCGACAACTCTGGTTGAGTGTTTGCATTGGGCGCAGCTAAAAGTCGTAAATAAGTATTAGAACTACATTATATCATATATTCTATAAATAACATATATTAATATATATACCAATCGATATGTATGCATTTAACCCTATCTTATTTATAATATCGAAACTCTTTTAAATACAATAATATGGATTATAACAACAGCTCCTCTTCATACACCCGCAACATTTGTAATTTGTATTTACTGTAGTTTTATTTATTTAACTTTTCAACAAATATATTATAACCAAAAAAAAAAAAAAGAAAGAAAGCAACACTAACCATGTGTATACCCTAACCGCAACCAGAACAAAACGTCTCCCGTCCCGCCCTCACACCGAACTAACCAATTTTTGCTTTTATCTAGTGCAACAAATCGCGGCAGCTGTGGGGGTAGAAGCAAAGATTCTATTATATATTGTACATTTGCATAAACAATTTATGGCAGGAAATTAAAAATGCTTTTTGTTTGACAATTTGCCAAACATTTTGTATCCGCATTTAGGCAACAAGATTCGCAACATTTGCGCCAAATTAAAATGTAAATGCTAAAACTGATGCCAGATAGACTATTCATTTATTCATTTGTTCATTTATTTCATTTCATTTTTTTTGTTTTTTTGACACTTCTTATCAATCAGCTTATTTAAATCTAATTCACTAATTATATTTTTTGGGTTTTAATTAGCTTACTCAAAGCAAAATGCGTAATGATATATTCCTGGAGCTCATATGAATATATTTTTCTCTATTCATGACTTTTCACTTGGCTGATTTTCCTTCGTAATATGCGAAAATTCATGAGTGCAATTTACGCTCCTAATTATGAGCATGCCGCAGGCATTTTCCGCCTCATGCTTTCAACTCTCTTTCTGTCTCTATCTTTCTGTCTGTCTCTCTCTCTCTCTCTCTCTCTCTCTCATTCATGCTCTTTCACTCATTAGCCTTTTCAGTCTAGAGCTCGAGAGATGGTGCTTGTTGACATTTTGGTGTCACGGATTTATTTGGTCGTCGAGCTTTAGCTAGCTAACAGGGTTTTTAGCCTGCGATGCGAATAATTAGGGTAGAAGATGCACAAGAGTTTGTCAGCTGAAAAAGGTGCCAAAATGTGTTGAAGCCTTAAAGAGCTGTCAGCAGCAAAAGCGTTGCGAATTTAAGTTGAAAGTGGCTTGAATCTGTGTCACTTAACATGAGAGTAGAATCATCAGTGAGTCTAGAAAAGCAGTTTGTATAGAGCAATAAATATTTATTTATGTGGAAAAGATCTTAGTACAACATAGATAGAATTTCTTGTGTATGCTTTAAAGAGATATTTTAGCTAAGGTGTGAATTGAGAATTGAACATTATTCAGTGGAGTTAAGCGCAGCTGTTGTTAATTATGAAAGCTATTCAAGTCAGGGAGAATTTTAATAGAGGTTGTATTTAATATTATAATATTGTAGACCACATAATACTGAGTTATTGTTAGCTTTCTAATCTTGTTTCTCTGTATGTCAAACCACACAGCTGCTTAATTTATTAGGTATTATTTAAAAGAACAATGAACATTATTATAAATAATTTTTACTTGAATTTTTCATGATTCATATCGAAACAATTCAAAAATGTATTAGCACTGCAATTGAAAAGCTAAATTAAATAATTTGTATGTGATTACAATCATTAGCTAGTTGACAGTTCACTTTTCTCTCTGCGGTTTTAGCTTCTCATAATTGGCCACTAATGAATTGAAACTGACGTAAAATCGAGTTATTTCACGCATACGTCCCATATCCATCCCACACTGGTGTGGACATCATATATACATTTATACAAATTTATACTGAAATAAACGCAAACTAATACACAATCTATATATGTCTATATTATAATTCGTACAACATTTGTCATCGCTAATGTTGTACTTTTTTCTAGCTATTTATTATATATGTGTGTTACTGTGGTCCTTGTTGTTGTTGTTGTTGTTGTTGGTGTTGTCTCTAAATGTAAATTATAAGCAGCTCATTTTAATAATATGTATTGCCTATTCGTGTTATAGGGGCTGTAGTCCTATATCTATATGCATATATCGTATCTCAATGTAGTCTAGTTTTAGCTGTTGGTTTTAACCCTAGCTCCACTCTTGCCCCGCAAAGTATGCAAGCGTGAAATGAAACAAATATAAATTGCATTTGGCAAATTATGTATATATATTATGCAAAATTTATGGCATAATTTATGTGCATAAATAAACAAATACAAACACGAGCGAAGGAAAGGCTTAATTATTAAGCCTGCATTTTTGCGTAGTTTACATTTGTTTATTAATACAAAAAAAAAATTAAAATAAAATATATATGTATAACCACTTTTATGTTTGATCAGAGTGAGAGTGCGTATACACATACATACACTTTGCTATATGTAAATGGTTTGGTTTTGTAATTAATTAAATTTAATTGTTCTCTGCTAGCCACAAACGTGTTTGCATTTTACATCAACATTTTTAACAACTTAAATTATATTTTTATTTTTTTATTTACTTATATATTTATAGCTTAACATGTAGTTGTCCCTGTTTTTGTGTACACACTGTACAGGTTGTATTGCTTGTATGTGTGATTGTGTATAATTTCGAATAGGAAATTGGTAATATATGGACGCTGGTCGAAGTGGAGTTGGAATTCAATTATCAAAATACTATTTATAAATTTATGTAACCATCTATCAATTACTCCACTAGACGAATGTCTGCTCCTCTTAACCATTGTAAATATGTCATAACTAAAAATTCTGAACATCTCTTAACAAAGTTTCAAAAACTTGCGCATTTTTGTAAATATAATGCCAATAATAGAGCGAAATATGTATAGCAAGAATAATAACACAAATATTCGTTTTCATTCAATCGAAAAGCATTCAAAACAAGTGGTCGGCCATACAATATGTAAATCCATTTTATATTCTTCCTTTACACACACACACACACATACATACTCTACTATGCATTGCAAAATGTGCAACCAGAATGTAGTTCGCATCTATAGACAGAAATAACATGTGCTCCTATCTCTCACACCATAACCAACAATAAAAAAAAGTAAATTGCAAATATTTTTGCCAATCCAAAACCAAATATCAACTACCTCCAAACTTCCCAAACAAAAAAAAAAAAAAAGATAAAGTATAAACCGACAATAAAATCTACATAGAGAGCAATTGAAAATTTTTTATACCAGTGGCGACATTTTCTTTTCTGGTTTTTTTTGTATATTGCAGGTTTCAGACACCAATAAAAGCGTTTGCCTGCCTGACAGCCACAAGGTAAGCTCTAAAGCTGCTGCACCGAACACAATTATCAAATACCTTTTAATTATATACATAAACTACATCTAACTACATTAAAACATCATATTTTTGTTCATTAGCTAGTTGCATTTATATATATATATCTATAAATATATATGTGTACATGTCGTTCGATTAGACTTGATTTGGTATCTAAACTCCATTGGCTAGTGTTCAAATGTTTTTTCAAATATTGTTAAATTGTTATTTCTATTAGATGAAAGTAATAAAATAACTGAATTTATTCAAAGTATATTTACAATGTGTAGTAAATAAATATAGTTACATGGTTTAATATTGTCAATATTTTTGATATTTTAAATTTGAATTTGAAATTTTGTGTATTTTTTTGTTATTACTTGTTCTTACTTGAATTGTTGTATGATTCGTCTTGAATTTAATTGCTAATCCTATTTTAGTTCATTGATTTTCTGCATTTCTTGTCAGAAAATTTGTCAGGAACATAAATATTTGTATTTTTTGTTTGTTATTTCACTGCCAAATTCCAAGCATTTTCCATTAGGCTGTAATGTTTTAATCTTACGTTTTTTCAGATACTATTTGTTGAGTCATTTTACTTATAGGCTTGGCTTTTATCACTTAGAGTCAATATACATATAAAAGTAATTTCATTCATTTTGAATATTTGATTCTTTGTTCCATACATTTTAGTTACTTTAACAAACTTAATTCCAACTTTAATCCTTAAATTCATTGGAATTTTCTCATTGACAATGCAAGATATATTATAATTACAACATTCATGTTTAAATCACAGAGTAATTGCGCCTGTAATTGTTGATTGAATAGTGCAAATGGGCCAATTACATAATTGTATACTGACCACATGCTGTGCTTTTGAGCACAAATACTTCAAATTCCAGATTGCCATTACAACTATGGAATTGTCTGTGCAGTTTGTGGCCAAAAGGCGAAAACACAGGCCAGAGACGAAGGATTGCTCGTCTGGTCATTTGGGCAAGAGATCAGTTGTGTCTAGTGTCTGGGCGGGATAGCAATTATTGAGTGCGGTAGTTGTTTCTGTTTGTTATTATAATTTTACAGCCATATACACACAAAACATACCAACATGCAACAGGTCAGGCTGTGAGTTAGGATCTGAAGGTATTAGAACTCGTTTGACAATGTTTCAATCCGAAAAGACGTTTTAATGTTTCATAAATGCGTGCTACGTGTTTATGGACAACGGTGCGCGTGTGTGTGTTCGACTGTGTCCTGAGCAAACACTTGATTATTTGTTGTTATTTGTTGCTGCTAATGTTGGACGGGCGTCACGTTTCGGTTGTTAAATTTCAAAGGTGTTGTTCAGAGGGCCATTGAAGTGCATTTAATGGCCGTACTAATGTATTGTATTATTGTTGTTATATGTAGTATGCGCTGCGTATTCTAAATGATAAAAGCGACAACATGAATCATCCGAGTTGGTAAGGAAAAAACTGACTTAAACTGAACTCCAACTGCGGCATATTGAACTGGGAAATGAACGTTGCAGTTTTATTGCTGCTGCAGCTGCCAAATATCGATTATCCTTTCAGTCGATTCAATGTGCGACAAAATGAACGGAAATATATAGAAGTAGCCTCTGGGCAAGTAATTTTTTCAATATATTTGCTATATTTTGCTTTCATGGAGCAGAACTTTTGAGCTGACTTCTAAATGGTCAGCAGATTTTTGCCTTCAGCTCATGCTCACAGTAAACTCAGTTTTTAAATACATATAGAGAAAAAAATATGGCAAATCATTTGATTCCTTGATAGTCTCTAGGATAATCCTAATATATTATTGTTAAGCGGATTTCCTTTGAAATGTTGAATTTATCCGATTAAAGCTATATGCATTTATAGGAGCCCCGTGGCTATGCGAAGGCTATAGTTTTATCAACAAGCCAATTACGCGCATGGACATATATAATTGAATAATCGCAATCGTAATCGGCGATAACGACAAACAGTTTAGCGCACATATAGCACATAATAAAAAAACATGATGGGGGGCGCCATAACAACGCCAATAGCATTCAGCAAAGGCGTCTACTCACATGCAGAAATAGCGATAGAGCGAGACAGACTGTCAGACATGCAGCTAGCGTAGACTGCACACAAGTCACAACACACACAGACACACACTCACATATTCGCACACTCGTTGTGGCATGCGCAATATTTTATCCGCTAATGTGTAATTATAAACTAATTTTGTTGTTTGTTATTCAAAATGCGGTAACAACAGAACAGAGAAAGGAAGGTGAAACTAACATACGCCTGCTCGCTGGCTGCCTGTTGTTGTTCGAGTTGTGGGTGTGCGTTATAAATTGTGTGCATTGCCATGCATGTCATGCAATGGCTTAGCAGGGACACAAACCGAGCAAGCAGAATTGGTCGAATGGTCGCTCGATGCGTGCAGCTGCCACATTTGCCACATGTTCAGCAATTGAAAAACAAGCAGGAATTGCCGGCGATCAGCTGGCTGTAAGTGCTGTTGTTATTGTTGCTGTTTAAGGTGCTAAAATGTCGGGCTTAACAAAGTGTTGTAAAACACGCAAACAACTGCCGCAGCACTGAGCACTGAGCACTGCAAACTGAAAGCTGACATCCACAATTGTGCAATTTAATTGCTTTGCAATTCATATCATGTTGTTGCAGCAGCTGCTGCACCAAAAAAGTAGACTACACGAAATTCACAGCGATTTCGGAACAATAGTCCCGACCAGGTGTACAAAACAACAGACAAGAAGAGGTGACCAGCGTGGCAACTAACATTGCACAAATTCCAAACAATGCTTTCAACAGAATTTCAATAAAAAAACACACATTTTTATATGGCGAAAAGGGAATATAAAGAGCAAAACTGAAAAGGTCTTTATGTGATAATAGTATTTAATTTAAAATCTAACTCATATGTCAAAAATTCGATTTTTCTTAAAGTTAGTTTATTTTCGGAAATAACAATTTCTGCTTGATATATTTTGTATATTATATAATACTCATATAATAGTAGGCTTAAGCAAGCACAGATTAAATATTTCTTCTGATTATTAATAGTTGAAAAATATTTAACTTCACTTTTAACTGGCAACTTCAGAGATTTATTACCTAAAATACAAGCTATTAAAATTCTGATCTATTTAAAAATGAAAAATAATTAAATCATATAATCTAAAGCAATGTATGTATTATAAATGATATAGATGAATAAATTTTTAGAAAATTTGATTAATAAAATTTAGTGAAATAATTGTCAGAGACATTTCAATTTTAATTAAAAAGCCAAATTTCAGACTTGATTCACACAACAAATAATCCACATTCATTTCGAACAGCCAAGATCCCAGTGTGAATTCAATTAAATTGTGCCTTTCATGGCGAAATGCTAGCGAAAGTGTTTGAAATTTGTTGGCGACCAACCTACAGTTGTTGACATATATAACAAAAGTCGACACATGCTTCGACTGTTCCAATTATTGTCACCCCGTTTGGCCTACAATTAAAAGCCTCTACCCAGTTTTTTTGCCATTTTTTTGTTCGTTTTCCAATTTATGTTTTTTTTGGGCCTTTGAATTTTCCGGCAGGGCAGCGCGCACTCATGGATTTCCCACAGGCTGTGTGTGTTTTTCTTTTCCTGCCGAAAAGGATCTTTTTTTTTTGAGTCTGTTAAACAACTTCCGGTCCGCGTTGAATTTCAGTTCAATGGCAGCTTTAATTACGCGTCAGCTCAAATACAGTTCTTGATTTAACCTTCTTTCGTTTGTCTTTGCAATTTCTTTTTTTTTTTCGTATGTTTTTGTTTCTTTTTGTCAATTTGTTTACAATTTCATCGCGGTTCTCTATGTTGTTTAACTGTTCATATTTACGCACTTGACTGCATTCCAGATTTGGGTGTTGAAAATACCAGTGACTAAAACATAATTTTGATATAGATAGCAAAAATAAAAGCGGAGTAGCTCGTAAATATACAATATAATTAATTTAGAAAAGTTATACAAAAGGAAAACTCTTCAAATGAATTTCTCTATACACAAGGGCACGCAAACTTCGTCTTGGATACGAAGACATTTTGGGGCTTGCCTTCCACTCAACCAAAAACTGGAAAATTACAAAAATATATTACGCTCTGTTTAATACAGCAAATCTGCTTCTTGTTTTCCCGTCTTTTCCTGCTTCTTCTTTCTCTTTTTCTTTAGCAATTTCCCAACGGATGAAGTTGGTTTTCACATTTAAGTTAACTTTTATAAATGAGTATGGCCGCAAAGCTTTTGTTTTGCGTGACCTTAACGTTGGAAATCTTAATATGAGGCTAAGCACATGCCGTTTCTTGCAAATAGCTTGGCATAAGATCTATTAATCAATATGAGCTGGAGTTCCATTAGATTCCGCCTATGCCCTTTGGCCATTCACAATCGTCAGCCACTTAATTTCCTACACAGCGCTAACAATTGTCGATTGGCAATTGCCAATGGGGCAACGCTGCGTATACTTCATTTCCTTGCACGAACGCAGCAAACGAACGAACGAACAGAATTTGGATGCCCAAGTCCCTGTGGGGGCAAATATCCAAACGTCCATTTTTGGCAATTACAAACACATTGAATTTTCAATTCTGATGCTTGACATGAATTCGAAAATGCTGCCAACAACAATAGCATCAACAACAACACGCGATACTGTGATTTCAAGCGAGGCAATCGAAAAGCGAAGGGCACATTTGACATTTATGACTCATACGCCGTGTGTGCCGTGCCGATTAGAGATGGACTGATGATGGAATACAGGCACGAGAGAGTTGGGTTCTATTAGGTTGGATTCATTTGAAATCATTTTTGATTTGATTCGAACTAAATTATGTATGTTGTATGCTGGGTCAAGGATCCTATTTAATTGTTATGAACTGTGGTGATATTAATAGTCCCTGTTGACATTCAACTTTTAATCAAGTTAATATCCTATAAGATAACTCTAAATTCTATTTAAGCAAATTATAGTCAGGATTTAACTTTGTTCATGTACTATTCGGGCTATCACGCACGAGCTTGGCATTTGCTCAGCACTAATGTCCATTCGATTGACTGAGCCAACTGCTATGGGTCTCTTGCTGTCGATGATGATGCTGATGATGTTGATGATGATGATGATTTATGCATTTGTAGCGCCTTTAGCGATAAGTGTTTTATGCAAATTCCTGTAACGCGCTTTCAATTTATAAGCTCTGCTGTTGTTATTATACTGACTGAAAAATATGCAAATGGGCGCCTCATAATTTTGTGCCAGGGAAATTACCAAAAGTGAACTAACTAATGTACAATGTAGGTGTGTGTGTATGTGTATATGTATGCATATATATGTATATGTGCTGTTGTATCACGCTTTTCTCACCTTTTTGGGTTAAGTTAGGGCGTGGCTGTGCGCCCAGCGGGTGTTGTGCCATGCGAGTTGGGCCACAAACTTTTGCGCTCACAACTTGTGCTGCAAAAGTTTAAAGCACTGCAGCAGCAGCAGTAACAACAACACCAATTGAGAGAAGGCCAACTTCAGTTTTGGCCAAAGTTTACAGCGCACACATGACCCATTAATAAGCGCCATGGCATTTGCTGCAACTGCAGCGGGCTTTTTGTCTGCTTGATGGTTTTTGGTCATTTCATTTTTTGTTGGCCCACCCGCAGCGCTTGGCCAGTAGCCCCCCACCGCTCTCTTAAAACATTCCCTGCCTTTCGACCAACTGGCGCTCTCTGCCCACTGCACGCGTTGTCAACATAAATTTTGGTCATGATTTTAGTGCTGCTGCCGCTGCTGCCTCTGCTGCTGGTTCTGCTGCTTTTGGTGGCAAAGCTTACACTTCCTACCAATTTAAATGCGTTTATCTATTTGAAAATGTTCAAGCAGCCGCACAATTCACTGCACATAGAACAAAAGGGATTTGCGGAGTTAGGACTGAGAGACCATTGCCCCAGGATCTCAACCGACTGGCTGACTTCAGCTAAAGCTTCTTATAATTAATGCGCTTATAACAAATCAATAATTTAGACCTTATTGAAGCTACGAAATTAAGCACGGAATTATGATTGCGTTTCTGCTAAATTGAAAGCTGGTTAAAAATAGAAAATATACATAAAAGATATATTTGTTAAATTAAGACAAATCATCATCAGCATAACTTGTTCTAAGACCCAAATATTCCTGAAAAATGAGTTGGCTAATTAGCCCTAATATAAAGGTAATTGAATGCTTCCTGCCATTGCTCTATTTCCGCACCAGCACCAGCATACTACTTTCCCATATCAATGAACACAGCATGGTATATAAGCTCAATTTTCCACATGACCTAAAAGCATTTGAAATCAATGCGCATTATCTGATTGGAAACTATAGATGAAGGTCAGCGTGTACATTTGTGCAGTCACGCTGTCAATCAGGCATCACCCCCACCGAGCAAGTGCAGATAACGTACCTAATAGATGCTTGTTATAGATACCAGATAGTACGAGTATATGCTCGTGATATAAATTACACGCAGACGCTGAACATCAATGATAATGAGTCAAAAAGCGGAAACTATGAATAAATTTGCATAATACCACGATACACTCATACACACATACATACGCACACACACATTCACACATCAGAGCTACTTGCTATGCAGGCGACGTAGAGCTGTGGCATCCACAATTTGTGTGGCTAGGTCAAATGTTTGCGGCTGAAAGCCTGATGTCTGTGACTATGTGTGGTTGAAGGATGTGGCATCAAGCGCAATTACTTACCATTGATAAGGCGTTATTGCAACGGCTTAGCTTTAAGTTATATAGATGTACTGTATTTACGATAACGAATATTGCGTTCATAACAGGCTTTAACCATAAGCCAATGGGTTTTCATATTTATATATTTAAAGCTCAGTCCATTTGACGTCAGTCAGGCGACAGAAATTCAATTAAACTTTTGTTAAACTTCCACCCACGCAGCAGCAAACACATACATGGCTTGTGTAACCATTACCCTCTTTGTTTCACACACACTCTCTCTCTCTCTCTCTCTCGGTTTTTATCTCCCTCTCTTTTTCTATGTATGCGTTCTGTCAACATTCCCCATGCACAGCTTGCAATCCGGAGCGCCGTGCTATTCAAATAGTTACGTTTAACCATTTTGAAATTCTGCTAGCCAGGTGGCCCTCAGCTCTCGTGTTCGCCTAAAGCAACCACATGAATTTTATATAAATATTTAATGTGCATTAATTGCGAAGTCTTCAAATTGTAACTAAAGTCAACTTTTGCCTTTTTCCTATGTATTATGAATTATAAAGACGAAAGCTTAATTTAGCTAATTGATGTAACATTTTTAGATTAATTAGTATATAAATAAAATTTTGTTTTATGCAAGCATATGTCGGACTTGCAAATTCCTTCAATTAACATATGTATGAAAAACTATATTAAGTTATCTTAAAGCTGCATAGAGAGCATCAGTCAAGCACGCTGGACTGTGACATTTGTGTTAATATTTAAGATAAATGCTTAAAGTTCTGTGCGAAATGAAAGCTTGATGCTTAATGAATGGTGGCCCCGTGGCTAAGCTAAGAGAAGCAGATGGCAGCAGATGCTGCTTTTCAAGTTAATTAAGTTGGGAAAATTAACTGTGTTTCTGGCCTGAGAACTTTAACTAAGTGAGGCTAGCTTTAAATGTGCGTCAAATGGTTTGCGCCTCAGGTCGGTTTACATTAGTGGGTGTGGTCGTTAGAATTTTAATTTTAGCTAATTGAAAAATATATGCAAACAGAATTGAAAAAACGTTAAAAAGCCAAACTTCCAATTGCCAATTCAAAAGAGCAAAAAACAAAAATAAAACAACAGTGAGTAGATAAAAATATATATGCCATTTCTTTTAACGAATAAAGGATACTCTGGACAAGAGACATAAAAGCTAAAGACTTTTATTAGTTTGAAGTAACTAATGAAAATACCCAAATAAGTCCAAGCAACAGAAATTGCTAATTATAATAACTTTCGTAAATGGACTTATAAATACTTGGACAAAAGAATTCCAAACTTTTTGGACAACCTGTCAATATGCACATTTGCAGGGTATTTAAAGGTCACATAATATTTAACTAGCCACACAAAATAGACAAATGAACACACACAAACTCAAAAACTCTCAAAGGCTGAATGCTGCCGGAATAGCACACACACAGGCACGCACACTCACACAAAAGAGATGGAAACAACAACAACAGCGCCTAATAAGCACATGTTATTCTCTATTTTTTTTTTACCAAGAGGTATATACAGATATGCTTGAAGTGCATATATATGTATATATATATATTTTTAGCTTGCTTTATAAAGAGTATGGTATCGGTTGCAGGATGTGTGAATGGCTTGCGGTTTTGTGTTTGGAAAAAAAAAGAAATATGATATACCACAAAATACTCTACAAAAAAAGCGAAAACTTAAAAACTCGAAATAATAGACGTATACAAAAAGTCTTTATATGAAAAAAAAAAAAACTATTTGACGAGAGAAAAACAAAAATTAAAAGAAAAAACAATTTACTCTTTTTTTGCTCATAAAATATGTATCAAGGCCTTTTTTTAATTATAGGGCAAATTTCGTTTCAAAGTATCTAGAACATGTTACATTGCATAGTTTGATTTACGTCATGCCTTATGCCAATTTTAGTTACAGGGTATCGAACATCAGACAGTGCCCATCATTGTACCGCAACAAAGAACAGCAAAAGGCTGTCAGTTGTACAATTGCTAGAGCTCTGTGTCTGCTGTGCTCTGTTGCCTGCTTATCGGCTGTGTCAGCCCGCCCCCAACTTTGCCATTTTCACAAAATACTTTTAGGCGTAAAAATGCTCGACCATGTTGCGAAAACATTGTTGGTGTTTTTATCCCAGCCAGCTTTTTTAAGCGGTTCATTGCACTTGACCACGCCCATTTTGCAAAACGCAAATTGCAATGCGCCAGACTTTTATTACACGGAAATGACTTTGGCGAGGATTTGCGTGGGTTTTGCTTGCACAGCGGCACAGGCCCGGACTAGACGGTCCAACCCAGCGGAGCCTCGCCCCAGACATAGAAAAGGAAATAGAAATACTTGGGATGTATATATGTTTATGTATATATATAGGCCCGAGTTTTATAGACGCTACAATTGTCGCATGTTCAAAGGTAATAAAACGACTTTTGAGTTTGGCGAATCCGAAAAGCCAAAAATTTCCGATTATGACAGCTCATAAAAATGCTTGGACTAGAACTTTTCGCTGGTTCGTTGATATAGACATTTATTTATGACGCTGGTTATTGTTTTGACTTTTTTTTGCATTTTCGTAGCTTGATAAAGTCGTAAAAATTCAATTATGCGCTTGTAGGCGTGACAGCGCTGTAAACACAATAAGATCCATCATAAAATAAGAAAAGAAGAAGAATGTTATATAAATAACGTAGGCATTATTAAGGGAGGTGCTCCTAAGTGTGTCACCATTTTGATGTGCCACATCCTTTCGGCTTTGACACACATGCAAATTACATGCATGCATAAATGCCTTAGCAAAGGATGTGAGTGCAAGACTTTTACTAGAATGCAGATGCATACTTTAATATGTACATACTATGGAGAGCAACAATACAAAGATGTTTCCGGCAAAGTGAAATGAAAAAAGTTGAAGAAATAATAAAAAAAAAGCAGATTTTGACACAAGTAATGAAGTAGCGAAATGTTAAAGCCGAAAAAGTAAAAAAGATAACATTAGGAATGCTGACATCTTGTAAAAAAAAAAAAAAAAAAAAAAAAATATGTTTTCTACATTTAGATTCTTTACTGTATCTGTACATGAACACTAAACAGGAAGCGACATGCACACTATATACGCGTTCACCAACACTGCTTACTCACGAAAAAGTTTGGCAAATATTTTGAAATATAAAATCGATAAATATATTTCCAAACATTTTTGAAGTATACGATAACAAAGGGCATAGAGCGTACGACTATAACCTACATTTTGAATGAGAAAATTTTGTATAATCCAGTTTCTTGCCCAAGCTCATCTATAAGAACTCCAAAAGAGCATGTATAACAACTTGGCATAACTTATATTCCCTACACACACATTCTTGAGACATTATTGCAGACATATACAGACACACACACACAGGCTACCCTCATTTCCTCTTGCATACAAAGAAAGAAGGCAAGCAATCTGAAGTTTCAGTTACGCCAGCTCCATTTCAAGCTTCGCTTGCCAGTGTCTACAGTTATTAACCCCTTTTGAGCTCTCCTCATATGTAGCGCCCTCCCGGCTCGCGCCACTCACTTTTTCACTTGATGAACTATAAGCTTTTAGCTACTTATGTATGCATGTGTTTGTTAGTGTGTGTGCGAGGGTGTGCGTGTGTGTGTGTGGCTCTGTTTGTGCATGCAAAAATTGTAGCATACTTTTATGCTGAGCTAAAGGACCGCCTTCGAGCGTTGCCTTAAGAGCTAAGCCAAGCTAAAGGCCGCACTTGTTTGCATTTGTATGGCTTTTAAGGCGGAACATAATTGACTAATGCCGGTTTAACGTTACAAGATACACACACATACAGGCGCACAGACACACACACTCGCGCACTTAGGCAACGATAAAGCTGATTGACAAGCCTTACGATTTTGACATGACCCAGAATTGAGGTTGATGCTTACCAAAGCCAACAGCAGAACAACATTGATACCAATCGAAACTACACACACACACACAGTGACAGACAGGCACACACTCAGTGCGAAAAAGCAGTCAATTTAGTTAACTTCCTGACTGATTTCGCACTGTGGGCAAAACAATTTAAAGCCAGATGAATATGCTATGGCTATAATTGCAGCAACTGTTTACATTAACAATGTTATAATATTTGATAAAATTTATAATTTGAGCAGGTAAATTTGAGATCTCTACTGAGATAATCTCTAAGTAAATAATATATCCGTGGTAATGTCCGAAACTGCACAAAAGTATTGATGAATGTCGATACGTCTATTTCATATAGAATTGCATTGATGTACCTTTAAAATAAAACTACAGTTTTTGTTCTTAATGAAGAATATAAACTTAACATTTTAGGTTCACAGCTCCACAGTTCATATATCCATCTAAATGGAACAGACTTTTGTTAGAATTTCTATCAAGTTGCTCACATTTCTGACATGTCAATAGAGAGTGAGAGAGTGAGAGAGCGAGAGAGAAGGACAAAACGCCCAGCAAATGACGATCAAATCCCAAATATGTCAAGTCCCTGCTTCTATCCCCTCATAATTGTGGCTGGTGCTGCTGCTGCTGCTCTCAAATGACATGTTTGATAAATTGCTTGATTAATGGACGCGTGTGTGATGCGTAAATACAGTTTAAGGACTTTTGCAGTCAACTTTTAGGCAGGCAAGCGCTTACAGTATCAATGAGCAAACATAAAGCCTCGGGCCTGACAGGACATTACAGACAGCAAACAGCAGCAGGATGCAGTAATGCTTCATATATGCGTTCGTCACATTAAAAATAATATATACATATATAAATTTTTTTTTTGCTCACTCCACGCTGCTTTACTTATTTAACCAATGTCCTGCCACATCCACGCAGCAGCCTCCAACGAAACGTCAGTTGCGCAGCATTCTTCATAAATCAAAACGAGCGCCGCCCACACATACACACACATTTCCGGGGCGCTCATTAAAAAATGAGCGCCACTTGGCAAAGGAACAAAAATTGCATGTCCTCGCTTTAATATGCATATGCATGTGCAAGTGGGTTGTTGCGCAGAAAGGATGTGGACTTGTTGCAAGTCCTGTGGCAAACTCCACTCGAAAAAAAAGTAAAAACTGAAAACGAAAAAACTAACACGTCATAAATCTTGCACAAGTATCCTTAAGCGTTTCTTTTTGCCACAAAAACTCATCGCATGACAGTAAAATGAAGAAAACGAATTACTTGAGCTAGCCGAAACTATTATACTCTTTAAGCTAACTTCTTTGCTATGATGGCATAAAGCTTTTACTATATATATAGAAATACATAAATCATCCGAATACATTAAATCAAATATAAACTAGAATTCTTTTGTTTAACTAGGGTATCCAAAAATCTGTCATAACTTTAAGTAACTGAATTTGAAGTCTGCGGCTGTCTTTACTATAAATTTTTTTTTTTAATATTTTTCTGTTTTTAATTTCATAGTCGTAGCATACAAAGGCCTTCAAAAAGTTGAACGCGCAGCACATACAGATGTAAATATGCAACACTCTGTTTATCTGTTTGCTTAACTACATTCTCTCTGACACATGCAACGAGACGAGAAATATTATGCTAGCGCAGACAGCGTGTGCTTATGTTATCTCGCCCTATCGCCATCTATCTCTGAACGCATATGTTGCCTTGAAAGTTTGTTTCTTTTTATTATTTATTTTTTGGTGAAAAAGAAGGAAACTGTTGTCATTAGAAATCAAATTTTGTGAGCTCGAGAGCTACTCGAGTCGGGCTGAAGAACTCACTACGTGCGTTGCCTTTAGTGCATGTGCTCTTGATGGAAACTTGTATGTGACTAGCAGTGTTGAATAATGCTGTAAAAGTTTGTTCAAGTATTTCCAGCAAGAGCTCTTTAATTTGACTTCTCAGCTGAGCTACGCGTAATCAGTCAAATCGTGAGCGCAACAGTTGTGTATTCCAGTGCAACTAGTTCAAAAGCCCATTTAAACTTTTTAAATTAGCGCAGCTGACGATGGAAAATATGCCAGTGTTGCACAACACACACGCGTATAAAGATATAAATAATCTAGCAGCGCGAGTCTCGGATCATAAAAAGTGCTGATATTGTTAGCAGAAACAATAAAAAAGAGAACAACCCCAACTAGTTGTTAACCATTAAATCTACACTCCTTAGTCTACCCTCAACCTGCCCCTCTGTCCCCCTTCGCCGTTTGCCGTTCGCCTTTCGCTGATGACACTTAAACTTCCGCCATTCATTTACCGCTGCTCTGTTTTCTCCAGCTCCCCCCTTTCTTATGTACTTAGTCAGCAGCAGTGAATTATCTGCCCTCTGTTTATTTTGCTCTGAACAACAAATCCAGCGAGCGAGCATCGTGCCACTCTCTCTACCCCACCACTCAAATGCAATTTGCTGCATAATCGAGTAAAACTTGGCCCGTAAGCTGTTTATGAAAACTCCGTAGAATATAAAACACTTGAATTCTCTAGCCTGATGAGAGCTGTAGCCGTTGTTATTTATATCTCTAATTCATGTTATTGCTGGTTTTACCTCATTAGCCTTCTCATTATACGAAAATATATATATTGGTATTATCCCTCCATTATAATCGCATTTTTTCTTTGCTTCTCGTTCTCTTTTGTCTCTTGCAGGTTAGTATCTATTGATAAGCCGTTTCCAACTGCCGTGAATGTAGGGTAAGCACTTGAAAACATTAAATAAATGGATTACACGTAAAATGATTTCAAACAGAGCAAAAAAAAATGAGAATACGAAATCCTTGGATTTATATAAGCACATTAGTAGACTCGCATATGCTACCTCTCTCACTCTAATCTCGACAGCTAGTTATCTTTACCCTGTTTTACTCATGTTTAATGCTCACACGCTTAAGCTCTTTAAGGACCAAAAACCTGTTTCAAGTTGTGCCAACGGCGACCAAAGAAGCCGCACCACAAAAAAGTATTTGGCCACGTGTCGTATACGTAATGCATTAAAGATTATTTTTCATTTAATTTTCATAATGGTCTGTGGCAAAAGTTGTGTCAGTGCCAAGCAGTTTTCTTTTCATATTTATATATCTGTATATAAGTATATATGCCTTTTTATTTTACTTCTGTTTTTTTTTTCACCTTAATGCATTAAAATTTATCAAATCAACCAAAATTATTTTTGTATTCTTAATTTGCTCTCATTTACCAAAAAAACAATGTTTGCTTTAATATTATGTCAGTGCTTTTAAATTTGATGAACTTTATGCCAAATAAAAGTCTCATTAAATTTTCGATGAGCGCCACTTGAAATATAACTTGATTTTTTTTTCGCTTTCCTCTGCCAATTAATTTATACTTTTTTTGGCAGCTCTTGCGGTTCTGTAATTGGCATATAAACGAGTTCTCCAGCTTCAAGGCATGAGATGAAAGTAAAAACTCGCGCTCCCGAGTTTGGCTTTAGTTCAAGTGTTTTACCTGGATCGTTAGGGCGGTTCCTTTCACGTCAGTTAACAAAAATATTATATGAAAATATATGTATTTTGTATATAAGTATATCAGTATCACAAATGAAAATAGACTTCTCCTCTTCTATATATTTAGCTGCTATATCGAAACAATTAAATATCGCTTGGCATTAGTAATTAAGCAATTAAACCTGAAACCGTCAACTGTCAATAAAACAATTCGATTTCCATGTCACAAAAACAGACGAAAAATAGTTCTTTTGCTGAAATTGCTTAATTTTTGTCCTGTTCGTGCTTTACACACACTCGCGCCATGCAATTCAAGTAAATAAAAGCGACCCATTGAGTGGGAGAGGAAAAATATGAGAAAAAAACATGAATGCAACAGAAATAAAACTATGCGAGAAAAATGCCAGAAAATGGCAAAAAATGTTTGTGGAGTATTTTTCGTTTACCCAAAGAGGAGAAGAACCAAAAGCAAAATCAAATAGACTCGCACGAACCGAAGCTGGGGACACTTTAAATGAAACAGACTTGGACACATGGCATATGCAAGCTGCACTGTTTGCCTGGTGGGAGAGTTGGGTGGTTGGGCGGTTGAGTGGTTGGGTGGTTGCTGTGCTGCTGGCCAAAAGTGAATGTCATTGTTAAAAGTTGTTGGCTCGAGTTGAACGGCTTGAGGTCGAGCGATTACAGCTTGGCATGGCAAAAATCATATTGCTAGTGCAATGAATTATAATGTACAGCACTTCAATTTGTATTGTGGCAGATTGCATTCCCTGGCTACTCCAGATCCCTTATCCCCTCATGTCCGTGTGCATTTGCATGCTACTTCCTGTGTGTGGCTGTGTGTATGTGTGTATAAACCCCATGTGAGGAAGCAGCAGCTAAACGATATTCTGCTTAAATTGCCACATTGCATTTTGTTCCACAGATATTGATTGAACAGTTAAATATTTTAGTAGAAACTTTTCAATGGGTCCTGCAATGAGATAAAGTTTCAAGAATTTCTGGTATGAAATAGTTGGTCTAGAGTATTTTGTGATGAAAAAAGTTGAATATTCAACAAAATACCTGAATTAAAAGTGTTTCTTTGTTGTTCATTTGCATCAGTTCTAAGAACTACTTATTTATGAATACATCATCAGACGCATGCCGAAAATTTTGTGCGAATTTCACATAAGTAGTTAAAACTATAATGCAAAAAGGTTATTTCCTCTAAAGCTGAAAGATGAATACATTTTTTGCAATGTTTTTAAAAATTTCCCACATTTTGAATAAGTTGAAAATACTCAGAATTATTAATTAGAAAATAGATTTTAAGCTGATTTGCTGTGCTTAAAACTTATTCATAGTATTTGTTATAATTAGTTTAAACAGCTTAATTAGCAAATTCAGACAATGGGGTTTCGTTTTGTTTTTCTGCACTAGTGTAACTAATTGATGTAGTTCCACATATTGAACCTATAATAAATTTAATTTAAATATTGACTATAATACAATTCAATGTAATTCAATTTTCACATTTACACCAATTGTCAATTATAATTTATAAATAATCTTAGCCTCATTAAAATGCCTCTATGTATAATTTCTCAAAAATTTTCACGAAATTCTTTAAATATATATTTGATTAATCAACGCAAATTGGAGGCCCAATAGCTATAAATGGCAGCTGTCATTAAATACGCCGCGGTGCACGTGGCGTATGCGCATTTTATTTGCGCAACCTCATTAACGGCATTACGAAAATACAAAGGCAACTCAAGGACGAACATTAACTTAATTAAATAACGTATACGACAGGCGCAATGCTGCAGTGTTGATTGGGCAATAGAATAGCTAAGCCGCGCTAAAGGCGTTGCCAGATTGCGCCTTAAAGTCAACTTTTTAATGGGCGATACTTGAAGCCAACAATGCCAATTAAAATGCCGGGGATGGTTAGGGAGAAAGCGGAGAACGAGTTATTCAATCAACTTTCACACTCACACACACCAATGCTTGCTAATTTATTTAGCAATTGGCACGTAAAGGGTTAATTGTCTGCCAGTCAGCACAAAAGTGCTTGGCCCTAAGCATATACACTATACATATAGCATATCGATTGTGCATAACTAGCACATGCTTAACGCACTTGCTATCAAACAGTCCAAAAAACAGAGAAGAGGAAAAACACCCTTAAGAGCCACCTGCTTCAATTTCCCTCTTCTTGGTGCTGTCTACAGTGCTTCACACTTTAGTTCAACGCCTTTTCCGCAACGCCTCTTGCATGTTTGTTTGTTTGTTTTGGTCTGCTGCTGCCGGCTGCGCGCTGCGGGCTCAGCGCTCATTAGGACGGGCCGAAAGTGAACCCCAGTAAAATAATAAATAAGAAAGAAAAAACTAGACCTTTTTGTGCGCCTGGCAAGTGTCAAGTCTGCCTTTTGGATTATTTAAATATAAATTAAAAATCACTCATACGCACCATTGCCACATATTGAAGTAGCCGCAACAAAAGCAGCAGCTGTCGCCGACACTTGCCAACTGCGGGCTATCACAATACATGTTTTATGGACTAAGTGAAGAACATAGATTTAAATATATAAACTTATATATATATATATAGATATATATCTTTATAAATAAATCAATTAAACAAACAAGCGCACAGTTTCATCGCTTCGAAACCTGCCAGGCCAAAACCAATTTTCTAACTATTTGCAACCAGCTTGAAACAATAAATTTTATTGCCGGCAGACTCGAGGTAAAAGTCTCTATCGTATGTGTGTGTGTGTGTGTCTGTGTCCATATTGACTTTTAATTTGTCTGTGTAAAAGGTAACTGTTGTCCACAGCTGCCACAAGGTAACTTATGCTTGTTGCTGCTACATCGAGCTCTCTTATTTTATTACGCCCGCTGGACAACAAACTGGACGCCAATTGGCAATTAGTTGTCGTTTCTAGCTACTCGATTTCTTTAACCATTTCTCAGGTAACTGCCTGTCATTTCATCCATTGGCAATTGACTTAATTAGTCAATCATTTAGCAATAAAAATTAATCTGTGAAGATTGCTTAACGATTTTTTGTATAAGTTAGGCAACGGATTATTATGTAGCAATTGGTTCAGCTCAGATTTGTTATTCTATTAATAATAAATATATTTATAAATTTTCCGCCTGAAATATACTTTCTCTAACCAAGTTCTTCAATGTTATTAACTGCTGAAAAGATGACTTGTTAAAATTTGCTTATGCAAACAATCGATGAATATATTTATGGATTATTAAATTTCCTGGAAGTTCGATTTAATGCATTTTGTAATCCTTCCATTCTCGCGAATTTACCTTATTTTCTCATCTTGACCTGAGATTGCTGTAAATTGAAGCTTCAGCTTCCTGTGAATTAACCTTTGAGATATATCCTTAATCAGTTTCATTTATGTTTCCCAGTTACCCTTTGGCTTTTCCAGTTTTGTATAATTTCGTAGCTGCACTAATGTTTCACAGAAATTCTTGCAATTGACATTTAGACATTTCTGTGAATTTCTCTCTGAGCTCTTGCTCCCGTTCTCATCTGATATGTGAATCGTATTATTTTCTCATTTTACAATTTTGCTTGCCAAGCTTGACACTGACCTTTTCAACTTTTCATTTATATTAACCAATATCCGCTTTGACTTTGCTGCTTGCTCATACAAAAAATGAGTTCAATCATTTTCAGCTTTATAAGTATTTTCTGTCAAACGTTCGATATCAAAGTGGTATTCCAGTTTTTTTATAGCTTTTTGATGCTGAGCAACAAACGTTTGCCAATTGGCAAACAAAATCCACATAAATCAGATTGAAAGCCAAAGAAAACTATTTTTTCATTTCGATTTTTTTGTTTTCTTGATTTTTTTTCTTGAAAATGAACCTGCAACCCCTGCAATACGCTTGGCGCTCTTAAAACTTGTTCCCTTGGCCGCTTTACGAAATTGCCAGCGTCAAAGTCTGATTCTTACCCTCCCTCTGAAATTTCTCTGTCTCTCTCTCTCTCTCTCTCTCTCTCTCTCTCTGTGTCTCTCCCTCTCTCTTTCTCTCTCTCTCTCTAACACCCTCTACTTGTCGCTCTAACCTGAGTTTTGTATACCTGTTCTGGTCTCTGGCACAAACACGTAATCAAATAATCCAATTTGTTTGCACAAAAACTGAAACTTTTTCGTCGTCGTATGGCTTCAGTTGACGTCGCTCCAGCTAGTTCTCCAGCCAACCAGCCAGCCAGCCAGTTCGCTTCTTGAAAACCAAACCCCACCCCGCCCTCACCTTTGTCTCACTAATTGTTTGAGTGTCTGCGTGGATTTTACCAAGTTTTACATTGAAATTAGGCCCAAGTGCTTTTCTAAACTGTAAACTTACATTTGATATTTCTTTTGTTTTCATTAATTTAATAGTAAATTTATTGCCTAATTTAAGCTTTGCCTTTAAGCTCTTTGAGTTCTCTGACCACTGTGTTGCCATAGTGTTCACCGTAATATTTCATTTTTCGCTTGCTGTGAGCACTAAAACATCACCTGCTGTGTCACCTTTCAAGGGCTGCGAATGGACGCCATGCTGCCGTTTTGGTCAACAGTCATCCGCATTTTGGTTTCAGCCATGCTGCTACTTTTTTGACTGTTTGCCAAGCATTCACACGCGCTACGCACGGAAGCATGTGCAGACACAGACACGCACACACACGCACACACTCACTCATATATAGATAGTCCTTTGCTAGCATTTTGTGTAACTTGTGCTGGAATGTGTCTCATTGGTTGCGATGCCCTGTAATTTGCTAATGACCATGTATCGGGTAGCACTGGCTTACAGGCTGCATATATGTATATGTTGATCTGATATACTATATAAATATATATAATGCAGATGAATATATATATAGGTATATATTTAGTATACACCTGTTCACATCTAAGACAGGCATTAATTTGAATATTTACAGGGTATTAGCCTGTGAGGCGTTTAGTCTTCTTCTCCTCTATTTGCGGCAGGTCAACAAACATGCTGCAGGTTTTATTTCGTTGCTGCATTCTGATGCTGCTGCTGCTGTTGCTGCTATTCCAGGATCTCTTTTGGTCGATGGCATTGACAGTTTTACTCTTTGAGCTTGTTTTTGCCAGGCTCAAGGCAGCAGTCAAAGGCTCTTAAACAATGTAATTCCTATGCCTATTACTAGCTCTTGAGCAATGTAATTCCTATGAGAGCTAGACAGCGAGTGGTAATAAAGCTGATGTAAGTGCATCCAAAGCCGACAATGCGCTCGCAAGTAATGTGCACCTTTTGCGGCTGCAGTGCGTGCGCCGGAAGCCATTGCGGGTTAAGCACGCACCAGCGGCAGGAAGCACCGCTGACAGTCTGGGAAGGAAGTCAGCTGGGCGACGCTGGGTACGATGTGGCAGCTAACGGAAGCGCGCGACGCGACACTTTATGACAGGTTGTGACTGGAGCTGGCAAGCCCCAAACCAAAGCCAACAAATAAAAAAAAATAAAGAAAGAAGACCTTAGCTACTTGCCTGAGCTGCGCGCAGTGGGGCAACAAAGGGTTAAAGGGCTGCTTCAGCCTGTCAGGCATTAGGAATGCATTGTCTGCGTGCAGTTCATTTCGCAGCGCGCTCAGTGTTCGTTCTACAGTATCTAAATCAAGTCTTTTGTAGTGGGCGTGGCAGGGGCGGAGTGATGAAGGTAGCACATTTGAAGGGCTTCCAAGTGGAGGGCTGTGTGTATGTGTGTATCTTCTTCTACAGGCCTGATAGCTAAACTACCCCGTTTGGCCCTCAACGTCTTGGCCAACAAATTAGCGCGTGTATTCGTTATTTACATTTTCTTTTTTTTTTTTTTTGTATTTTTTGTTGCCTGTCTGCCTCTGCATTTCAGTTTGGTTTGCAGCGCACAGCCGGCAACAGTGACGGGTTTTTCCACGCGCTGCCACAAAAACGTTCTTGCCACTTGCCACTTGCCGCAGTTGCAACATTTACAACAATACGAAAGTACAATTTATGTGCTGCCAAGTGCAAATTTTGCTGCCGAAACTTGCACGCAAATTGAGTTTGTTTCACAACTAACTTTGTGGCTGTACGCGTGTGTGTTCGTGTGTGTGTGTGCTCGTGTGGGTGTGCCCAGTGTGAGTGCCAACTTGACTTGTCTTGACAACAGCAAACAGCTGACAAAACATGAACTACTTAGAATCCATGCTGTGGTAAGCAAAATTTCATAAACTGATTTGATCTTCTTTCACCTTCAACAAGCAAATCCAATTAAATGTTTACAAGTGAGCATTCCTTAGTCTGATTATAAATGCTTTTAGTCAAATTTATTCAACTTGCATTATTATCTATTAAAATCTAAGAATAAGTTGAGTTTTCTCAAAGTCGCAAGTTGCAGAAGAAGTTTTTGTAAAAACTCTCATGTGCAATTAAATGTTGTAAAAAGGTTTTAGAGTGCAATGAAATCTTGTTTGATAAAACTCTTATTATTGTAAATTAGATTTTATTTCAATATGAACTTTTTAGGCTAGAAAACAGGCCTAGTCGAAAATGATTTTAATATATGTATATATATATATATATATATAATATAGTCTATATATATATATATATATATATAGACTATATTATATAATATATACAATTTATTTAGCTTGTTATTGTCTTTATAAAGTTAAGTATATCTTAATTAAGTTGAATCTTCCTGTTCATATACTTTAAATATCCTTATATTATGTCGGGTTTCGTTTTATATTCAATTTATTTACTCATAAATAATATATAATAATAATTTAAAAGTTCGTCTTTCACTAAATCTTATTCAATGCAGAACATAAATGAAAATATAAGCTTTAATGAAATTTCCTTAATTCTAAACTAATTATATGAAGTATTAATCCAAACTTCTCTATACAAAATAAATTGAATTTGTTTACTAGTTATTTGTTTAATGTCCGCGTACATTTTAAGTAAGTTCGTAGATGACAAAACTGTACAAAATTCCATAGAAGCACTTAGTGCACCCATAAAAGTTTCCTCATAAATAGCACCCATGGGCCAGTCGCCCGCACTGTATCTGCCCAGGGCAACTGTCCAACTTCAGAGCTTAGAGAAACTCCATTATGACAATTTTCGAGTGCCTAACACGGCTTTACGGGCTGTAGGCGCCTGGAGCACCTACGCAAAATTTATATATAAAAATAATTTCAAAACTTTTGCGACTTTAAAATAATTCATATGCAATTTGTTGCACGTGCCTCCCATCGCCGCTGTCCTCAAAAGCTGTGCAACATTCTAATCTAAATGCAGATGACATTTAGGTACATATATATTTATATATACTTTCATCTACATAAAAATATTTTCAACAAGTATTTAGCTCTAAGCTCAAGGGAGGAGATACTATGTGAGGGCAGGAAAAATGTGTTGCCTACATTTCTGGGCTGCCAAAAAACACAGCAAAGGAAGGAAAAATGGATTTTGTTTTTGTATTGTTTTTTGCTGTTCGTTTGCTTTGGCAAATATTTGCGCTCGTCATTTCGCTTTGGCCACGTTCCGATTGGGGTTGGGTCTAGGCTCTCTTAAATGATGTGGAAAGGAATCACAATAATGGCAGCCGTGCGACCCAAAAAGTATTTACAGCAATTTGGCCGCAGAGATCGACGTGCACACACACACACACATATATACACAGCCACCCACAGTGGGCCAATTAAAGCTTAATGCGCGGCAGTGCCAAGTCGTTAATGTGCCACGTGCAACGTGCAACACGCCGCCATCTTTAATTAATGCGCCATGCGCCTACAAGTTTGTAGCATGCAATATGCATGCAACAAAGTGTCGACAAAACAGAGTGACAGAGTGAGTGACTGCAGGAAAGAGACGCAAACAACCTGGGCTTGTGGGCGTTATCTGCTCTATACCCTGTACATTCGAGCAGTGCGCAGAAAATAGGGTATATGAAAAACATTTATTTTGTATGCTCTTTAATAACCGCAACTTGGACTACAATTGCATAGATAGCTCATTAAATATTTAAGCTTGTTGCTTTTTGAACAATTTACAGGGTATTCGCTAGTCGTTTACACCCACTATCATTCCTATCTGCTGCTTGTTAGCATCAGACGTTGCACGGTCTTTTGTCTACTGCTATTAAATATGTTACTCTTTGTGTGTATGAGTGTGTCTGTGTGAGAGTGACTGTATGTGTGTGTGTAAGAGTCTATGTGGATGCGTACATGTGTAATTTATATAGGTCTCGCGCCGAAAAAAAAAACTGCCTACAAATTACACAGAATCTCATAATTTGCGGCTGGCTGACGGTGCCTGTGTGTGAGTGTGTTTGCATGATTCTGGATGAGTATGTGGGTGTGTGTGTGTGAGTCCTGCCTAAGTGACAGTTCTTATGAAGCAAAATGAAAATGCAAAAGGTGTTGTAATAAAACTTTTTAAGTGATGCCTGATAAGTAGCTTGTTGACAGCAAGACGAAAGTTAGCAAATAGTTCAATATTTAATGTGAATGTTTAAGCGATCGTTGCTAAACTCTTCGCCTTTTATTCAAAATTTCTATGAACTAGGAACACTCTTATAGAAATTACATTCATCGTCTTACGCAACATATAATTTGAGCATGTTTGGGAATGGGCATGCTCCTAAGTTCCATGTTGATGCTCGACTATAAATATGTAAATGTTAATTTTTCTGTTTATTTAATTTATATTTTTCAAATTTGAATTTTTTGTTTACAAATTATGAAATGTCTTAAATATTATATTAAATTTAGGTTTCGCTTAAACTAAATATAGTGAATGTTGACAAGAATATGATAACATTAAATCAAATATTAAATATTAAGTACGTCAAACTAAAATAATACATAATAATATAACATATATGTATAATATATGCAAAGGAAAACGACTATAGTATAGCAAGACATGACAAAATTATTAATTAAATTAATCAAGTCCAAATGATTTAAAAGAGTTTTTCATTTGCAAAAATCTATTAAAGTCTGTTGTTTTCAAATTATTATTTTACCAGATTGAAAACTTGAAAATCTATACAGTTACTTAATTAAGTGCAGCAAGAATTTTTTTTTTATTTTCTACGATATGCTATATACACACACAGAAAATGCGAAGCAAAAACTACTTTTGCAAGGATTTTTGGTTTTTATTTTGTTCACAAGCTCTTTTCTAGTTGTTTTTGTTGTTTGCTATTTTGCTATGCCTGTAACTAGCATGAAAAGCATTTTACACATGGTAGCATTTTTTAATTTTGCAGCGCAGCTTTTAGAAATACACACAGCCACACACACACATAGACACACACACACATACACACACATACAAATGCACTTACTAATTAGAAATAAAAATGCGCGCTGCACATTTGCTCATTACGCTGTTGTAGTTGTTGCTCTTTTTAGCATGCCATATGCCACATGCCACATGCCACATGCCGTATGGCACATTGAATGCCCAGCTGCCTCTATGAAGCTGGCCCCATATCGTAGGGCGGTTTCGCCTGGGTCTCAAAATAATAAACTCCCTCGCGCTGCGCCAGCTGCTCCATTGATAGCTCGCCCAAATCTCCGCCCATGTGGAGCCTGCTGCCCGTCGGCTGCGGGCAGCGTTTGTGGCGTGTCAACTGCTGCCATTCGCTTGGCTGACAGCCTCTGGCCTCGAAGGCCGTCGCCTCCAGGCTCTCCTTGAAGAGAGCAAATGCACGCCAGTGGCTGCATTCGTGCCAGAAGCAGCCCGGCTGCTGGCTGCCCCAGTTGGCGTAGAAGTCGGCATGGCCCAGCGGACGATCGAATCCGTAGCTACCCACGCTCGTGTGCAGCACCTCAATATAGCTGGCATCGTTCCTGCTGAGACGCTCCTTCTCCTGCGCGTAGCGGAAGAAGGGCAGGGCCGGATCCAAAGCGCGTATCACACGCACATGACCTGTCTGCACGTGCTTTGCGGCCAGCCCGGCAATATGGGCGCCCATGCTGAAGCCAATCAGCTGCAGATCCTCAAACTGCATGCCCGCCTCCACGTGCAGAAAGTCCAGAAACTTGGCTAATACCTGACCCACGGGTTTCACCCTGTAGCTGGCCGTTATATAATCAGCAATGGCGCCACGTCCCCAGTCCACGGTAAAAATATTGTAACTGCCATCGCTGAGGTTCAGATAAGCTGGCACCAGGTAGCTATAGA
This sequence comes from Drosophila meridionalis, assembly GCA_035045145.1. Classification (NCBI taxonomy): domain Eukaryota; kingdom Metazoa; phylum Arthropoda; class Insecta; order Diptera; family Drosophilidae; genus Drosophila; species Drosophila meridionalis. The sequence continues at coordinate 4,541,679 of JAWNPG010000020.1, read as the reverse complement.
CATTGGCATGTGCATTGCCAAGCCAGCCGTGGATGATGATGCTGAGAAAGCGAGAAGTTAGTTTAGTTCATGTTAAAATGAGATAATTGGCCAAAAAATTGGTTATATCAATTGGGACTGACTTATCGGAATTGAATGAACAGTATATAATTCTATTGAATATTTACATATTCTAAAAATGTCAAGTTATTCACATGTCTAAAATTATAAGGCGTAACAAAAATGGAAATTGTATTAAATTTACATGAATCTATATGAAAAAAAAATAAAACAAGTGATATAATTTTTAAACTTGATTTCGATCAAATCTTAAATCGATAAATAAAATTAGCTATCGTTTTTTGTAAACAAGCTTGACCTGTGTGACGTATATACACGGGCCTACAAACAAAATTTCAAGCCTCTAGCTCTGTTAGGTTCTGAGATCGACGCGTTCAGCTCGTCGCCCTAATCACTAATATATACACTGTATGGGGACTGCCACGCCTCCTTCTGCTTGTTAGATATATTTTCACAAAACCATTATACCCTGATTTCCCATTTTTAAAAGGTTCAAAGCATAAAAATTAAGATTCAAATAACATAAAGAAACTGAAGTCTGTCTTTGCAATAGTTAACAAATGAACCCAACTAATATCAAGGTGTTAACTAAGTAAAAATGATATGTAAATGCAACTACAATCACCACTACAATCATAGAGCAGATATATCTTGGCATGAATCATTTATATCTTACCGCGTGGGCTGGAAGGGATTGAAGCGTGATTGTCGCAGCGAGGCGGCATCGTAGAGCCCCACGGTTTGCGTGGTCAGCCGCACGGGTGTCTCCTTGCCGGCATTTTCATTGACATTCAGGCCAAAGGCAGCACTCAGCTTGTTGCCAACGACCTGCTGCAGCAGTCGATTAGCATTCGATGGCCCACTCGAGACACGCCCATTGCTCGAATGGAGTTGGAAGTATGTCTGTCGCTCGGCATTGTATAATAAATTGTAGTCCTGCAATCGTAATAGTTGCTCATCGCCAGCCATTGGGCCAGTCGAATTTCTGTCATTGCTATCGTCGTCGAAATTATGTCTTTCCGATATTGGCAGCACAGCGGGTGTCATTAAGTTCATACTGCCGATGTCCTGGTTAGATGTGCCTACGATATGCATGCCTGCATGCCTGCCCTGGGTCTGTTCGTTTCCATTTAGCTGCAGTCTTTCAGCTGCTGCTTTCGCCCTCATCATGGCACTTTCCACTTCATTTGTCACTTTTACTCGCACTGCGGGTCCTTGGGCGGCCGCCGTCTCCTCCGCCACCCGCAATTGATTGTTGCCTGCATCGACCTGTTCTGCTGCTCTGTAATCAGCATACGAGTAGTTGGATTCCTCAATCCACCCCTCGTATACATTTCTAAATCTGCCCAGAGATTTGGCCTCCTGCAGCCTTGCAACTACTGCAGTCTGCCACAAACAAGCTGGCAACAAAATGAAAGTGCATTAGACGAAACTGGAGCAATGTTATATATGTTGTTTATGTATATACACACACACACAATGAGAGCACTCCCGAGTTGATCAATGATAATCACCTGACTGACAAATGAACAACAGCCCAAGCAAAAGCATTTTGTCTGTTCTTTTGCCTAGTTCTTAAGATACTTTTTGTGTAGCTTACGAACTCATTATTTTGGATACTTTTCGAGACACGTTTTTAAGAACTACCGAACTACGCGGACGAACTCGCATTAACAACTGGCTGGAAACTTTTTCTCCATCTCTGCGACTCTCAGTCATAATTTGCTTAAAGTATTTTTTTCTTTTTCGGCTCTCTTTACCTAAAGAAAAAAAAGAAGCTATTAATGTGCAAGAGTATACATTTTTCAGTTGAGTTGTTAGTTGAGTTTTGATACTCTTCAAAAAATTACTTTAACATAAAATATATTATACAAACTCCATGTCTCCCTCTTTCTCTAACTAGTAATCTCTATAGATGAACAGAAACAAATGTATAGTTTGCAATTATGTATATATAATATGTTCCAATCCAAGTGTATTTAAGCTTCGGCTTGTAAAAATTATTAACATACTTGTTATGCTTAACAAGCGGATATTATTGAAGACTTCGGCCGAAAGAAAAGAGATAAATAAATAATACGAAATACCGTTTGCTCTTGCCTCTACCCACTTCATTAACCGTTAATCTGTTGAGTCAATAAAAGTTCAGCCCCAACATGCGATGTGCCACTGACCAAGTTTCGCTTCTTTTGGCCTTAGTACTTAACACTTACTTTTCTTTTTTGGCCACATTTTGGGATAGGTCAATGCACCAAGACGTCTGGTGAAGCTTTCTAGACCAGTTGTGGACGTTTTTGGTTGGCATTGAAAATACATTTTAAAATATTTATGAAATTCATTTCGTAATTAAATTAACTTCTTAAGTGAAATCAATTTATGAAGTTTTTCCATTAAGAAATTAAAATCAAGACTAAGTTTTTAGTCAATCATGATTAGTTATATACATTTAATTTAATTTATTTTAGCTAAAAATTTTAATTTAAAGTAAATCTAAAATTAAAGTAATAATTCCTTTGAAAATTATGCTGTAATAAAGCAAATTTATTATCAGAAAATATGAAAATCTTATTAAAAAATATTTAGATGTATATATGTATGTATATATGTCACCTCCCTTCAGTCATTCATAATTTCCTATATACACGTTTTATATACCATTTCGAATTTTATGCCGCACCGTTTATGAGAAACGTATTCTAATCAATCTTAATATATTCTCTCTGATTATGTTGCAGGTAAGTTCACACATGCCACAAGCAAACATGACGACATGCGATGCGGCACGTCGAGGTGGAAGAGGGAAAATAATATCAAAAGCTGAAAGCTGAACCGGTCGCCATTTTAAGGACGTGCATTTCCTGCGGCTGAATCGTATTGTTTAGGGTGGAAAACCAACTAAACGGAACCCAACGCGTTGGAGGACAAGAAAACAATGTGCATTTTTTATTATCGCTGATCGCATAACATACAAAAAACGTGACGAAAACAAAAAGAAAATGTGTGTAAAAAAAAAAACACGATAACAGACACGAGTGCGTGCCGTCCAAAGCCCGAACACAGGTAACGAAGCATAAAAGTAACCGAATATCGCGCAAAAAATCAAACTCCCTAAGTTCTTCCCCCTTTTTTTTACTCTGCCTTATCTCTGCGAGAAGGAGCAAGCGCAATCCTTGAAATGAGTTTCTCAAGTGCACACTTGACAATTTTGCTGCATAGATAACAGCATTTATTGAAAATGTTGCAGGGGCAACATTATAATTTTACATAAAAAAAAGATGGGCAAGAAGAAGAGCAGCCCTCTCCATATGAGCTGGTTGCAGATGATGATGGCTCAGCAGAATGCGATAGGCTGCAAGTTCAATGTACAATGTTTGCGAGGCATTCCAGCTAGAGATGAGCGAAACAATGCTTCAGATTTATAGAAACAGAAAATACTGCATATAAATAAACTATTTTACAAAAACAACATAACAGATGATAACTTTATTAGACTATTAGAGAGCTTCAGTATTTTTAAATGAAATGAAATTTTCACACAAATTCATAATATCCAGATGAGATTTAATGTACTTGAATGGCATTAAGATCTATAGTATGGTATCTATGGTATCTTATATAAGATCAATTTCTAGACAGTTTAATATAAAATATAATTATATCTATCAATATCACATACCCAATTCATATTCTTAATATAGACCATTTTAGTGGAAGACTCCACATACATACAAATAGATATTATATACATCAAATTTATATTCAATAATCTATCTTAATTTGACCACTGTAAGCATATGAGTTACAGAAGTTATTTCAAATAAACGCAATCAAGTTCAATCGTGACACGAAAGGAAACACGATATGAAACCAGAACCGATTCGAGGATTGCTGCTGTAGCTATAGATGTTGTTCTGTTGCTGTAGCTGTTGCTGCTTGCCAGCAGCAATTGTTATTGCAATTGTTGTAAGGCAACACTCAGACAGGATTTGCGACAAACAATGCGCGTTTGCCATAATCGATTAAAAAGCGGCTGTAAAGGAACAACCGGCAACAGCAGCAGCAGCAGGAGACACGCGACTGTCGCAGGAGACTGGGCTCGAGGGCTTTAAGCTGAAACTGAGAGCTGGGGGTCAGCGTTCGCTTTGTTTGCTCTCTGCTTATGCTTCGTATAGCTGCAAGCTCAAAAATGTCACTCGAGTGACTTTTATTACATTGTGCTAAGCCCCCTTCCTGACTCACACACACACATACACACACTCAGAGAGTGAGACCCCTTTCCATGTCTATGACGATGCCACGGCCTAGTCACATACAGCGTGGAGTATTTGCCCGCAAAATACTTGAGTCGAGGCTTGGTGTCAGCATTTAGCAGACGAGAGCCTTAACAGATTATGGAACGTAGGAGGGAGGTCTGGGTGTCGGGTTTCGGGTCTTCCACTATGCGACTGAAGCATTTCTCGAGCACCTCTTCACTTTTGCATCCTGCGACTTTGAACAGGATGCGCTTATGCTCGCACTGCGACTACTTATCTTAGCGCTTAGGGCTGACTCAGCCATTGCACTTGCACACTTTGTTGTTCTTAGTGCTAGATATGTAAACAATAAGCCCCATAAATGATTGAGGCCAAAATCTGTGGCAGAATTTGCTTACACATGCTATCAAGCTTCGAGTCATTAATACTGTTTGCGAATGTGTTGAATTTTAGTTCGGTAGGATATGAATTTTCTAATGAGAATGATATCTTAGTATCACTTTGAAAACTAATAGGTAAATAATGCATTGAAATGAACTGAATTTCAATTTGTAGAGGTTTTTTGGAAACAATTTATATTAAAATCCTCTCTCCGGTAAGATAAATATATTTCAGCATCGAAATTTAAACATCTAAATAATATAATAAATTAAAAATTAAGAGTCCTGTATGTAGAAAAGGTCAGATTCAGCTATATAAAAGTTGGAATTTAAAAATTGGAAAAGGTCTGTGTTTCACTGCGAAACTTGATTTAAAATTTAAATTATATAAATATAATATATGAATAAAATATATTTGCATTTATATTAAAAATGAATACAATACTAATTAATTGCATATATATTGAAAATTAATGCAATTTAATAATATGTATTTACATTTAAATATTCATGTTATTTAACATTTAGACATAACATGTTGCTGCCAAGACTGTACACTTCTTGCTGTACTGCTTTACAGAAGTTGAACTGCTTGACACTTCTTTTAAAGCAGTTAAAACAGTTGCAAGCTTTCTGTGTTTGAAAAGCTCAGGACAACTTTCACTTTACATTTCCTTAAAGCTCTCCAATAGTAACATTCAGAGAGCTTTGCATGCTGTTACGTCTACATTAATTTGACATTGTTGCAAGCTTTTGCATTTGTCTCGCTCGACTGACCCACTTCAATATCAGCCAAAGTAGCCAAATTATGTTTTCGGGCAGCTTTTGTGCAGGCCGAAAACTTTTGCTTTTCCACGGGCGCAGCCCTTTCAAAGGACCGTGGCTCGTTAGGGACTGGCAAGTGTTTGGGCATGTATCCTTGGGCCATATTAAATTCAATTAGGCGACGTCAGACGTTGAGTTGAGGCGACAAAATCCACCCAGAAGAGACCGAAAACTTTTGAAACGAGTTACCACACATATTGTTCGTATTTTACAATTGGCAGCCAACAATTTATAAATAAGTAATAGTTAATAGGATCCAGGGGACAGTTGACAAGTGTTTTCCTTAGTCTATTGCCAGGCAAGACTAGGTTCCATATGTGTGTCTCTCTGTGTCTGTCTATCTGTCTGTGTGTGTGCGTGTGTTTCTTCCTGTTTGTTGAGCCGCCGTAGAGCTTAGCACAGAGCACATCCTGCGGCTGTTTTGCATGTAAATGAGCTGCTGCTTCAGCTGCTCTATGCATTTCCGTTTACACGCACCCACACACATACATATACAGAGACGCTTACAGCTTATTTGCTTTTGCAGTTTGAGCAACTTGACGGCCACGCCCACGCAACTTTTGTCGCACCTCTTAATTAACGAAATTACCTGCAGCTCTCAAAAATCCCGCCCGTCGTCTCCTCAACCATGTCGCTATTGTGACAGCTCCCATTCTGCTTTTCCTTATACTAAATGCTGCCATTTGGGACTCTCTCTCTCTCTCTCTCTCTCTCTCTCTCTCTCTCTCTCTATCTCTCTTTCTCTTGCACTCTGTCTTTGAGTGGCAAGTGGCTGTGCAGTGCTCCCACTCCTGTTGCGGTTGTCCTTTTTATGCACTTTCAAGCACTTAATAAGCTGGCAAAACCACCGACAATTTGCATGAGGAGTGGGACTCGAGCTGGATGTAATGCGGACACACCTGCACTTACAGTAACCCTTGAGCTTGCCATCTATTTACACCCACATCACACACATGCACACACACACACCTTCACAAAGATTGACGTCATGTCTGCCATTCTGCCATCCATTCCATCATATGTGTCATATGTGCATTAGCATTCTGCCGCATGTTTGTGCGTGTGCCAGCACCGTCTACAACAGTTAGCATTTTCTTATGCGATATACATAGACATACATATGTATATATTTAGGTCAACGTAATTTCCTCACGTTTTTCTGTCTCTCCCTCGTTTTACATTCTTAACAACGTCTGCTGGCGCCTTCGATTCTATCACTTGAACAGTTGTCGTTCCTATTAATCAGCAAATGTTTGGAGGAAGCCACAGAAATAGAGTCGATTGGCTGAGCTATTCAATTTGAAAGTGATCGATTTTAAATAGAGCATAATTGTTGTAGAGTGCAAAGAGTTTGGTGACTATATAAGAAAACTAAATAGAGTATATGAAGAAAAGTTAAAAAAGTATATATTTATCAATATGTTTTTTTTATTTCAAAAGTTATTATAGATATAAATTAAAATCTAAATATACATAGTGAATATCTGAAGATTATAGTTCATTCTTTTCATTATTATTTTCATTTGCAAATATAAAATTTACATGATTTACCAAATAATACGTTTTCTATCTACATGTATGTATATATTGATATACATATACAAACATTTAATATATATATATATATATATATATTTTATATTCTATTACTTTACCAGAATTATTTCTAATCAACAATTAAACGAAATCAAAAAAGGCTCTAGGTTTTGTCATTAGCAGATTTTGATATGAAATAGTAGTTTGACAAAATTTTTTTGTAGGATATATATTATATTTTTGAAGTTATCTCCAGTTGTGCTTTAAGATGTGTTTGAAGATCAACTTGCTATTGAAAATATCTGTCTGAAAAATCTTTAGGGTAAAGCTTTCTGTATTTTGAAGTTTAATAAATTGAATAATTTTTCTACGAAAGCGTTGATTTTCAAGTACTTCATGAAAAAAAATACATTTTAAACTGTTTGACAGACTGTGATAAGCGTTCAGTTTAGAGTAAAAAATATTTCGAATTTTAATATAACAATTTATTAATTAGTGATCATATTAAACTTATCTAGGAGAAAAATATTATTTATTTTAACATTGATTTGATGTTCAAATTGTATGGAAGTGTTTCAGAGGGGACATTTAAGCAATGTTATAAATTATAGCCAAATACATCAGATAAAATTAGGGATTTCAAATTTGCTTTATATTTAAGATCTTATTTGGTTTTCATTAAATATCCTCTCTCTTTGATCAACTGCAAAGTTCTTAAATCTGGGAGTTCATTTGAACTAGTTCAAGCACTTTAGAAACTATCTGGTGCATATTGCGTTACAAAACTAAAGTAATTCGTTTCGCATCTAATGTGTTTAAAACAAATATCAAATTGCAATTTGTGATTAGAGTCGACTTTCCACAACCGCCACTTCCCATTCTTTTCTAGAGAAAACCAAAACCACAAAATTGCGTATAATGAAAACCACTTTGCAGTAATGCATATTAAATTGCATTTGCCCCAAACCGCCGGCTGAAGCTTGCAACCCACACAGCTGCGACATGCAAAGCCGCAAGCAGCGCACACACATACACACCGTATCACACACACGCACACTCACACACACACATGTAATACCATGCGGGAAGCTTGTTGAAACAATTAGGCTACCTCAAGCACAGTTAACCGTTGTCAATTTGATAAGTACAACAAACGCTTAACCAATTTCGAAGTATTTAACAACGGTACACACACACAGACACACACACACCAACGCACATCCTTTTGATGCTTGTGCATTATCAAAAACTGTAGCATGAACTGTGTTTCGCTCTTCTACCCCTCACACACACAAACACATACACACATACACATACATCAATATGAACTTCATCATCAGCACGCGTGCGATTGCATTTAGGGGAAGCAACCCTTAAGCCGATGCTGCATTAAATCTCGTTTCTGCCAGATCTTCTGACTGTTGTTGTTGTTGCCGAAAATCTCTTTTGTCATTTGCGCTCTTGGAATATGCCTTCCATGCTCATCCTTCTTCTTTACTTTTTTTATTTGGGCTATATGCGCCTTGCCCTCACGCCCTTAATGCGCTGCTGCGTCGCATATACCATATATGTATATATTTTGGATTTTAGGGGTTGCTTTTTTCTTGCTTTTCTTACTTTCCACTGCTATTTTTTGTTTTTTTTTTTTTTTGGCACTGCAGTCGCAGCAGCCCAGGACCGGGCTGCTGGACAGGACATCGCGAACGTACCCGGCTCCGGCCAGCGCCTGGCAACACTTTTTTGGCAATGGAAAGTGGGAGCACCCAAGCTGCACCCTTGGCTGTGGGTGTGGTCACGCCCAAAAGAGCTTCGAAATTTACGCTCCTTAAGTGGGTGATTTAGGTTTTTGAGAACTAACGACTAAATATTTATATGATTTTCAGTTGCTTTTGTTACATTTTCAAATCAAATTTGTAATTTTTATTCAATTTGTTGGGTTCGCATGGCTTTTGTCTATATTTAAGCACGCGCGCTCTTTTCCCTGTCTCGCTCTCGTTCTATCACTCACTCTCTCGCTCTCTCTCTCTCTCTCTCTCTCTCTCTCTATCTACCCACATCTCTCTTTTACTCTTATCAACTGAGCAGCACTGAGCTGCTCTCTGCAATTGTCTCTATCTCTGTCTCGCTGTATGTCTCTGTGTTAGTGTATTGCTCAGGCCTAGTTGCTGCTTTTGCAGCATCCTGCTTATCCGTTAGGCGTTCTATCAAGTACACACACACACACAAATACACACACATAGATAGATACACACACACTCATATGCCTCGCTCTGCGTATGCTTGTGCGTGTGGACGCCGTCGCTTTTAGCTCAGCTTTGAATTAAAAATGGAAAATTGATTTTTCCGGTCTCTCCCTATATACACACACGCATACAGGTACACCCGCACACACACACACACACACACACACATGCACGCATATTTGACGCAACGGTGTTGGTGAGTGTGTTTTGAATTTCTCTTCTGTATATGCCGCCTACTCGACTCGATTAGATAGATTCGATGTTCCCCCGCAGATTTTCTTCTGGTTGCTAACGACGCTCAACAATGTTAATGCCCCGGCTCAGCAGTACCAATTGTTTAATGTACAATACTGCTGTGACAGGACAATATCACTGGCAAGCGCCACAATAGACGCGCTGATTGATAGCTCCAAACCAATCCAATCCAATCCCATTCAATCGAATCCAATCAGATGGGCCTCTCTTTGGTTGAGGCGGCAGCATTTACTTTGCATTATACTGAAGCTCACTCGCTGTGGCTTTTCCTTTTGTTGATTTGCTGAGATTTAATTTTTGATAGTATTTCCAATTTATATATTTTCCGGATAGTCCGTCAGCGAGCCGGTCGAGAAATTGCACGTACGAATACCCAAAGTTGACTGAAAGGCAGCCAAAGGAAGCCAACGACCACGCACCAAAAATTTTTTCGAGGGTTGCGCGCGCATTCCCAATTGCAAAAAAAAAAAAACAAGGAAAAAAACAGAAACTCTCCCCCGAAATAGAGCGAATGACATGGTTGTTGTTGTTGTTGTAGTTGATGGCAACAAAGGGTAGTTTTCGGCCAGGCCAGCCAAAGCTTTCTCTTTCTCTCTCCGACCATCGGTCTCTCTCTCTCTCTCTCTCATGCTGTCTCTCTCTCACTCTCTCTCGTTTTTTGCTTGTTGTAGTTTTGCCGCTTGTAAATTTGTGCATAGATGATTTTCTCGCTGTGTATCTTCTGTGTTGGGGGTTGCTTTTCCAGTCATTTGGTTACGTTACGTTTGTCATTTCCAAGCCGCATACAGCACCCTCTACCCTTATCCCTGTCCCTCTCGCTCACACACGCACACCCCCTGCAACAGCCCTCTCTTTGTGCTACATGATATATAGACATTTTCCAAGCGGCTTCGTTAGTTGTCGTCGTTGTTGTTGTTGTTGTTGAATTTATGCGTTGTTCTTCGACGTGCACTTTGCAAGCACTGCAAGTGCCAGGCAGCAGCAGCAACAGCCCCCGATTCCGTTCCAACCCCCCTCAGCATAAAAATCAAATGTAAAAACAATAAAGTTGTTCCATATGCTGCCTCCAAAACGTGCTCGACCCACCACTCACTCCTCGCACACTCGCTGGCTGCTTCGGTCTTCATTTCGCCTGGCATTTTACTCAATGAAAATGTGCAGCTAACCCTCCGCGCTCCGCCCTCCGCCCTCCGCTCTCCACCCTCTGCCCCTGCTCTGTGCCGTCGCTTGCACTTTGGTATCTTCATAACTTTTAGCGCCGCATTTTTGCCTGATTTTAATGCGCATTGTGGCTAAAGACTGTGCGATTTTGATTGGAATTGAGAGCAGTAGAGGACTGAAATGAAACACTTGGGGGGGGCGATAGAATAGTAAATGGGCGCAGGTGGAGCTACGGGCAGGTGGAGAAACACCTTTGCCTGCAAGCAATTTGTTTGCAAGTATTTCAGGCATGCTGTTGTTGTTGGGCGCCAGCTTAGTCGTCATTTAAAATGCAGTTGCAATTTGTCGGCCTTAACTGATTGCAGCTCATGCGGGCGTATAATGTGACGAGATAATCACCATTCGGCTTCGAACTGTCAGCAAGCGAAACTGAGAGAATGTAAAGGGTTGTGGTGAAGAACCAGATAGAGAAAGAGAGACAGAAAGAGAGAAAGAGAGATTGAGCTATTTTATGATTATGAAAATAATAGGGTTGTCTAAATTGCTGACCAATTTACTGAATGTGATTGAAGTGCCTCGACTTCTGAAGGATATTTGATCACATTGTAAAAGACAGTTTAAATATGATTACAGGTCATTATATATAGTCTTATATTTCAATTAAATTAGATTTTGTTAAAGAAAAAAAAAGATAATTTAAATAATTAAAGTATTATTTTCAACGAAGCTTTCTATATGCTGATAAAGGCTTAAACACTCTCTTCCCCATAAATCTGTGATGCTATGCAGATTAAGGGGAGATAATGGAACATTAAGAAGCTCTGCTGCATCCTAATAAATAAATTAATAAAAAAATAATAAAATTAAAAATTCTCAGAACCTGAAATATTTTATTTAAATATAGTAGAAAATAGTTTTCCAGATTATTTAATTTTATTTTTAAAAAAATGCTATTAAATCTTGCCTTTGGTCCACTCATTGCTTCATTTGAGCTTCGAAGTTATTGGCGCATGCCAATTATTTTGGACACGAGTGTATATTATCTAAGTATATCTATAAACTCCATAGTTAACTCTTTTAATGGACCACAAAAATGTGGCCAATCTGTGCCAGCGAACCCTCCCCTCTCCCTCTCTCTCCTCTCTCGCGCTCACTCTCTCTCTCTCTCTGTCTTATTCTCCCCCTGCTCATTACGGAACAAAGTAATTTTTGACGAAGCTGTCGTTTTTTGTGCGAGTTGTTTCTTTATTTCTTCTGCTTCTTCTTTTTTGTTTTCGTGTCTGCAGACATATTTTTTGTTTGTTTTTGACACAAACATAAATAAAGGCTAACCTGAACTTTTACATAACGCATACGACGCGTGGTGCGCCCACAGGCAACAACTTGTCATTTCCATTTTCCGCTCCTGCTGACGCTGTTGCTATTGCCGATGCCGTCCGTTCTGCATGTCCTTGTTGCTGTTGCCCTTTTTTGTTTTTCCACCTTTTTTTGTTTATTTGTTTGCCGGCAAAGTGGAAATATGATTTTTCCGCATAACTGAGTTTTCGCTCTGCCATTTGCCCAACGCAGTTACCAACTCGCCAAAGTTGATGATTTATGCTTGAATGTGTCGCATATTTGACGCAATTAAAACGTTTATTGGCAGCACCTACATATCTCCCGGCACTTGTAAGTGCGCCTAATCGAATTAGAATTTGGGCGGCGCTGGGACCCCTGGCTGATGTCATCAGTCTGGAAACAATTCTATTTGTAGTGTCCGCTGAGCGTCATCACCTATTCTTTACATACAAATGTATATATATTTATTTCCTGTGTCCCATAAATATTTTAATGCCACACACACACACAGCCAGACACACATACACACGCATTTTCTGGGTCAGTAGCAACGGCAGCCCTAGAAATGCCTGAGCGACCCCCTCTGCCTGCGCACGACACGCCCATTGCCGAAAAGGTAGCAGAAGACATCGAACCGAGTTCAATAACCGAAATAGACGGAATTTGGCCGAAAATCATATGCAGCTGCCGTTGCCTTAGCTGCCTGCTGCTGGCTTATTGAATTAGTTCGCAATATATTTTAATAAATTAAATTTCCTTTGGCAATATTTCCTCATCCGGAATTCTCTCGCACTCTCTCTCTCTCTCTCTATCTCTGTCTCTTTCTCTCGCTCTCTAAAATCAATAACGCACATAACGCATTTGTGCTGCGCTGTCAGCGTCGCTGCCTCGATTTGTTGGTAATTAACACACACCCACACACATACACACACACACACATACTTCCACATATGCGCGAAATCTGTCTCTTGTTAGTGAGCACAAACTTAAAAAATGGTCCTAGCCATAGATATTTTTGAGGGATATTTTGGCGCTTTTCCCATGTGCGTGTGTGTGTGTGGATAGTCACTGCGCAGCTGCATTGGAAGCAAATGCCGACAGTTAGAAAGCCGACAGCATAGAAAGTACAGCCAAATTCACATTTGAACGATGCGCGCGCAGCAATTCCTAACAGAAATTTAAATATTGCACTGCTTGTTGTGCTTTCAATGAACTGCTTGCACAGTCTAGTTTACTGTGCACTGCTTGCTAGACATGCATGCATTAGAGTTTCACAGTTTGCCATGCCTCTACTAGAGTTTCATGTGCTTTGCACTGCTTGCATATCAGTTCGCAGTGCTTGCTTAACCCCGGCAAACAGTTTGAACAACACTGCGTCAGCAATTTCCGGTCTTGTGGTGTGGGTTTGGGCAAAAGGCACATCTCGAATTACCTTTAAGCTACATATCCTGTTGGAAAAAAAATAATAATAACAAGTACATAAAAAAAACACAGAAAAATACAATGTCAAATTTATTAGCGGTTTTTGCTTTATATAGGTTCAGATAGAAAGCACTGCTTAAATTTTTCCATTGCATTTTTTTTTTAAGTTTATGACATCAAATTTTGTCATCATATGAAGGTACCGAATCACTTCCTCGATATGATTTTCACTTGTTAATTAACGAAACATTCCACTACTTATAACTTTTGGCTGACTTGCAGTAAACATAGTTTACTTCTTCTTCTTTTGCTTACTGTCTTTGGCTGTGAATGATGTACGCACAAATTTCATTTAAATTAGTTAGTTGGGGATTCGGCGTATTTTTGGTTCGTAAATGTGTTTATAGAGCAACCATGGCACACAGTGCGCCTATGCCAATAGCCGCATGGATAGCCAGGACTTTGGCACTGATTCCCGTCTTGTCACACTTGTCGCCTGGAGGACCTATGTACATATATTACGTATATATATATTCCAAAATGTCCATTAGATTTTCATTATCAAAGTGCAGTTTAATAAAATTTGCAACGCCTCCAGATCGACAAATGTGAGCCAAAACGTGAACTGTGAACTCAGCTGAAAGCATAAGAACAGTGCATACCATAAGTATGCCCCCAGCTGGAATATTCCCAGTTTTTTTTTTTTCTTGTTGTGCTATACTGGAAGCGCTGTATTTCTCTCGAATCTTTATATACTTACAATATTCAGGTCCATCGACATCACCTTGTATAGCTGCTATGAGACCTGGTGGGTTCTGATACTTCTGGTTAATTACCATCCACTAAAAACACACATGACACGCTCAGTATAGTCTAAAGGGGGGAAATCAGCTAGCTGTACTTACCTTTCGTATAGGAACTTTGTAGCCTTTCCGCGTTTCGATGAATTCACATGCGGCACCACCATTAACATACCAAATGTCATCACGCGTTACGGCCAAACGCATTATTGCAAGCAATTCTAAAGTAAATCCGATGACAGTAATAACAATTACAGGAATCGCCTGTAACAGAAGATATATATAGATTTATTTTTAATGGGATAAGAACTGATTTAAAAAGAATTGCAACAGTAAACCTATATCATTCTTAATATGCGGCAATGATTATTAAGAGATTGCCTAATTTGAAAATATTAATATATAAAAAATATTATGGAATGGAATAAATTCATATTTAAAGACAAATTCTTTTGGAACAGAAAATTGTTGAAATTAAAACTGAAATATTCTACTTTTGTTAACTAGAATATTCAATATATACATTTCCTGGCAAGCTTCCCTAGACAACAATCCTTTCTTAAAATTTTAAAATTATAATTAATTCAATTCTTATTTGAATAATGCATCAGCATGCATCAAAACACTTCAAGTGCTTGCTCTACTCGAACATCTCACTTCACACATACAAAAACTAAACAACACTGCAACACACCTGTGCACAGACTTTGCAACACTGCACCGCAACGAGCAATATCCTCGTTACGTGCCTTGCCTGCTCGCCTGCTTGTCAGCTTGGCTGCCTACCTGACAACCCTCGTTCGCTTCCTTCGGCAGCCGACAGTCTGCTCACTGTATGGGCAACCCCGGCCACAATAAATGACAGCTGTCTTTGCTTTAGACAAATCTCTCTCTCCCGCTCACATTCTCTTTCGTGTGTACTGTGTATGCGTGTGTGTGCGTGTACGTTTTCGAATGCCGCTGCGCACGCTCATTCTTTGCTCGAGCACTCGCTACTCGCTCGCACGCATCCTGCGACGCATTCAGAATTTGGCAGTCGCGCCGCGCAGACGTTCAGTGAAGGGAGCAAATTTATAAATAATAAAAGACTTAATAGAATTAAAGCAAATGCGAGTTCTGTTTATTAGTATATACATAGTTTTGCTACTACTGGAAAATTATTTGTCTGATTACAAGTATACACACACATATATACACGTATATAAACACATCTATATGCTCTTCGTGCCGTCCGGACATTTGCATTAATTTATGTGCCCCCCACTTGAATGCAAATAACTAAGCAAGAACAAGAAAACATAGAAAACAAATAAAACCACGCGCCGCCCATTGCCATTGGCAACAAAAACAAAACGCGAAAAAAGCAAGAACAAACTATCAAAAAGAGGAGTTAGAAAACGAAGCGCAAAATCAAACGCGAAACGTCAAAAAGAAAATCGCGAAAAGAAAGCAAATAAAAAAATATATAAACTTACTAAAATAAAAAGTAATAGTTAAAATAAAAAATAAATAAAAATAAATCAGAAAACTAATACAAGAAAACTTAAAAATAAAACCAAAAGAAAATCAAACGCGAAACGTCAAAAACAATTAAAAAATCGCAGCGTGCCGGAACATTTGACAATTTTTTTTTTTTTTGCTGCCTTTGAACGGCCTTCAACATTCAGCTGAAGCAGGAAATGCACGCTCTTAAGGAGGGCGCCACCATGCTGCACCATCAGCCGCCGCCGCCGCTGCCTCTGCCGCTGGCGCAGTCGCTGCCGGCATCGCAGTCGCCACACGACGAGTTATTGAGCGCCGCTGACAAATATTTCTTTAATGCCCACAGCAATCCGATTGATAATGCTGCCGCAGCAGCTGCAGCCGCCGCTGCCGGCCTGATCGATCCGCATCACAATCGCGATCTGCACAATGCGCTGGTCGCCTCCATAGCCAACAGCAATGTGGCTGCCATCAATGGCGGCCTGACCACGGCCGCGGTGCTGAAGAGCGCTGCCGCTGCCCAGGCGGCACAGGTGCAGCAGACCCAGCAGCAGAGCGCTGCCGGACAACAGGCAGGTCAGCAGCAGCAACAGCAGCCCACGGCTGGGCAGGATCAGGCCAGTGCCCAGAACAATGGCAACCAACAGCAGCAGCAGCAGCAGGCAGCTGCACAACAACAGCAGCAGCAGCAGCAACAGCAGGCGGCTGCTCAGCAGGCCGCGCTGGCCCTGCTGAAGGTGGATAATGTGAATGCAGTCGCTGTGCAAAATGGCAGCGCTGCCAATTTGAGCATCAAGAGCAGCTCCTCGGGCCGCTCCACTCCCAGCAACAGTGGCGGCAGCCTCTCAGATCCGGCTCCAGGCAAGCTGTTTGTGGGCGGGCTCAGCTGGCAGACATCGTCGGAGAAGCTCAAGGAGTATTTCAATATGTTTGGCACCGTCACAGATGTGCTCATCATGAAGGATCCGGTCACACAGGTAAGCCACATGTAGTCTATGCCCAATGTCTTAGCCGGCTATTTCTCTATTTCAATTTCTTCCTCTCTCTCCCACTCTCTCTCTCTCTCTCACTGTCAATCTATCTGTCTCTTTGGGGATTATTGCTTCTATTCTTTTTTGCCCTTCTTTTTGTTTGCGTTTCTCGTTTTGCTCTGTGTGCAGTTTTTGACAGTTTTACAGCTACGTTTACGCTCCGTTTCATTTCGCTAGTCCGTCTGCGCTCTCTCCTTTTGTCACCTTGTTCGCAATGTGTCACTGTGCGCAGCTGCAGTCTCAAGAACAACAGACTCAACCACAACTACAACAACGATAATGTGTGATTTACTGCTGTCACTTCTCTTGCTTTGGCCCTTTGTCTGCGTTTGGGTCTGTGCTCTTCTTCCTTGCGCTTGCTCTTGTTCTTTATTTTTGCATTTTTCATCACTTATTGGTTTCTGTCTGGTTTAGAATTACAGTTTTTCGTTACGTGCCAAACAAAAGACACAAAATGCGACCACCAGGCAGCAGCAGCAAAACAAACAGGATAGCAGGGCATATTATAATCACCAGCAAATCAGGTTTCACACTAAAATCTTCCGATGAACGTACAAATTATGCGTTAACAATTTAAATATTATATAATTAAATTACAGCCCCTTCATACAACTTACATTATTTATGAATTATTGCGGCACTAATTTTTTAGCCATTACTGTAGAGGCAGAGTGCTGTTAAGCCAATGTTAGTGTTAGTCGTGCTCAACAGTCGCTTCCTGGCCCATGAGGCACAGCGGAAATTGCATTTTAAGCAAGCGTATTAAGGCAATTTGTTTGCTTGATAAGCGCATCAGCTCTCAAATACAATCATATATACTACATACATACATACAAATATAGTTGTTTATAGCTGATGTTGTTGTTGTCAGACAGTTGCAGCGGACAGCGCGCGCGCTCGCGCTTTGGTAGCCCATTAAAAATAGCAGCTGCCGTCGACGAGTCCTTTGCGCGCAGCTGTTTTTGCCTTCTCCCCAGCAATTTTTATTGCTGTGGCACAGGACAATGGCAACGCGAGCCGAGCCGAGCCGAACCTGGCTGAGCTGCCTTAGGGTAGTTTGGCCTGCTGCGCGCAATTGCGCAATTACGGCAAAAAGAACTCGAAGGGAACTCGAGCATTCGAAGTCGAATTCGAAGTGGAACAGTTTTATTTGCAAAAGCAGTCGTTCCTAACGGGGGTTGTCCATGTTGCAGATAGTCAAGAGAAACGCAAGCAAACCTTATGCCCTTTTATATAATAAATATAATCTACAAAAACTACACAAACACACACACACACACACACACACATTCAGTATACACCTTTTGTTGTGCTCCAACAAACAAAAGACAAAAAAAAAAAAAAACAAAGAAAACTGGTTTGCCAACTGCTCACAGTATGTCTGTGTGAATGAGTGTATGTGTGTATGTGTATGTCTCCTGTGTCCTGTTTATAGGTGAACAAAGATCCAAGTACAACTAGTTTTTAAGTATAGGAATCAAAGTCTTTAGCTAGCGTATGTTATGTAGTTGAATATATGTAAGCCAAACAGCAAAATGTACCTAAAACATAAATATATAAATATAATATATAATTGAAATGAAAAAAAATAAATATCTATATGTAAATACATATATACACATATATACTTGAAAAGTGAACAAATTATGGAGAGAAGAAGCCGCCAGCGGCATTTGGATCTGGAGCTTTGACGCACGCGCATCTGTTGTGCCGGAGGCCAATACGACAACCCCACTCTACGCCGTAGTTAAAGGAGTCGGGCATATCGAATCTACAAGTGTCGTTAATGACGTCTTAGGTACATGTTGAAAACAATCCCAAAAACAAAATTCAAAAGATCGCAAAACTGTAACTGTATAATAAACACGTTTAGCGTAAAACTCAGCTGGCGCATCGTAATCTCTCTCTCTCTTTCTTCCTCTCTCTATTATTACTCTCGTATCTGTCGTATAACTCTCAGCAAAACTTAAATACCTTTTTATCGTATAATTGTATTCTAATTAAATGTAATCGTACTCGTACTCGTATTGTGTACTTGGTTATGCTTAGCGTTTCTTACCCAAATAACTATAATAAAAGTACCAAAAACAAAAACAAGCAACAAATTAACTACTATACATCTATATAAAAATATATGATATGATTCATATGTTATATATATATATTCATGATAGGCAAGCGATAAAAAATAAACAAAAAATCAACCTTAAAACTAACTATGAGTATTTGACATATAACTAGATATAGAGAAAATATAGCTGCAGCAATACTTTCGTTACCCTGTACCAAAGTGAAAAACAAATACGAAACTCCTCCCCCTACCTCATTAGCAGTAAGATGTGATACTACATATATTATAATATTAATTAGCTCTAGCCTAGTTTTACACCAGTAATTAATTTTTAAATACATTTTTTGCTTTATTATTCTTCATTTATTTTGGCATATATCCCTTGAATATTACCTGCGTAGTTTATTTATCCCAACTATACAAATTATATATTATATATCAATAAATTAGTTGACTTCTTATTGATGGAAGGGCAAACAGCTCGACATTTGTAAAGCTTATGGGAGTTTTTAATTTATTTTAGAAATGTTTCTTTTGTAACTACTATTTAAAGACTAAAATTTAATTTATATTACCCCCTATATTTAACTAGATATTATATAATTGCCAAAATAGTGAGCATTTTGTATGCTACATCGAACTAATAGGGTACCCTGCTGGGGGAGGTATTATATCATAAGTAGTATATCATCTTGAAAATATTGTACGAAACGAAAAGAACTTCGGCAAACCGAGGCAAACATTTTTCTTGCAGATGAAATATATAATTCCTTCATGTTTATCCGTAATATACCAATATAATCCTATATATATTCATGATAGCTAATCCTGTCTGCAAGGTTATACGATAATTAAATTCGCCCTAGTCTTAAGTCAATTACTGTATTCCAAATTGTAAAATTTTTCTGTATTTGTAAAAGATTGTAAAATGAAAAAATTTAGCTATAAGAAAGAAAAGAATATAATATATAGAATTAGAGTATTATTAATTTTAAGTAAATATGTTTCTTTGTAAACTAACAAGCAATTGTATGGGAAAAGCCCAAAAGCTATTCGTATATATCGTACTTAGGAGTATCTATATAAAAATTCATCACATAAGTATTCTCTCTATAATCGTACTGGAATAGTAAATACGTTTGCTCCGTTTTTACACTCTTTCTCTCTCTCTCTCTATCTATCTATCTCTTTAACTGACACTCTATATGCTGCATAAAAGAATTATCACACACAATGCATATATATAATATTATATATATATAAATATCTTAAGCCTCATATGTAACTTTGTATTATTGTTAAAAATATTATTTGGAAAAGTGAAGAGGTGCAAAAACAAGCTGTTGATATATCTACAATATATATTTGTGTATATACTTAGAGTGGGTTTATCATTGATGGCAAATTACAAATCGATTAATTCTATTGAACGGATCTGAAAAGTATTTAGTACAAGTTTTAGTTATTAGTTGAGCATAATTACATAATTTTAATGTGTTTTACTTGGACAATTTCGTTGTTAATCTATATTTTAATTATAATTTTTTATTTAAACATCTAGCGTAACGGGAAAGGGGTATTTGAAAAATGCAATGAGTAGTTTAAGCGCCTCAATTAAAATTAAAGAGTACTCGAATTTTAAGAGTATGCGCTATAAAATAGAAGTGTACCGTGTACTGCTTACTGCCAGCACTCTAATATGGACGCCACTGTCATGCAATCTGTATGCATTGCTCTTCTATTACTTATAAGACTATTCGTAGTAGTAAGAGTGTGTAATGGGCGGTGCGTAGCTCTTATATTGGAATAAATGAATATAACTGCATACAGCTAACAAATATAAGAGTTTGCTGAGTAACTACACAGTAAAAAATATAATTGAGAAGCGCACTTAAAGTACTTATTGCATTACTCTGAATCGAGATTAGAACTTAACTTTTATATAATTGTTATAATTTGTTATTTATTTATTTATTTATATATATTTTGTTTTGGTTCAGTTTTTGGTGGCATCAACTGAATTCGACGAGCCCGTTGACGCATTGATATTTAACTTTGTTGAACTTTTTGCTAACGTTCCGTAGGACATTTACAAACTATTAACTTGCAAATTAGCTGATCACTTTGCAAATTTAGATTTATATATACTCTATATACATATACGTATTTCGTAAATGCTGTCTAACCTGCAAAAGTCTGAACTAACATTTACTAAACTCCGTCTCACTCTTGTGTTTCTCCCTCTCTCTTTCTCTCGTTCTCCGTTGTGAATCGTCACACTTACAGCGCAGCCGCGGCTTTGGCTTCATCACATTCCAAGAACCGTGCACCGTGGACAAGGTGCTCAAGGTGCCCATTCACACGCTCGATGGCAAGAAGATCGATCCGAAGCACGCCACGCCCAAGAATCGCCCACGTCAAGCTAATAAAACCAAAAAGATATTCGTGGGCGGCGTCTCGCAGGACACCTCCGCCGAGGAGGTAAAGGCCTATTTCAGTCAATTCGGTGCCGTCGAGGAGACGGTCATGCTGATGGATCAGCAGACGAAACGCCATCGCGGCTTCGGCTTTGTCACCTTCGAGAACGAGGACGTGGTGGATCGCGTCTGCGAGATACACTTCCACACCATCAAGAACAAGAAGGTCGAATGCAAGAAGGCCCAACCCAAAGAGGCTGTCACACCCGCCGCCCAGCTGCTCCAGAAGCGCATCATGCTGGGCACTCTGGGCGTGCAGCTGCCCACCGCGCCTGGCCAACTGTTGGGCGCACGCAGCGCCGCAGGCGTGGCCGCCGCCATGAATCCATTGGCCATGCTCCAGACACCCACACAGCTGTTGCAATCGCCGGCCGCAGCGGCAGCCGCACAGCAAGCGGCACTCATATCACAGAATCCGTTTCAAGTACAAAACGCAGCCGCCGCCGCCACCATGGCCGCCAACCAGAGCAACTTTGGCAAGCTGCTTGCCACATATCCCCAGACAGCGCTGCACAGCGTCAGGTGAGAGAGAGACATTGACACACACATATATGGCAAATATGCTTAAGTGCCCCATCTTTCTTCCCATCTCTAGATATGCTCCCTATACCATACCCGCCAGCGCCGCCACTGCCAACGCCGCATTGATGCAGGCCCACCAGGCCCAGAACGTGGCTGCTATGTCCGCCCACCAGCAGCAGCAGTCACACAATGCAGCGCACGCACACGCCGCTGCCGCCGCCGCCGCCGGCCTGCACCAGCAGCACTCGCACCATCACCAGCAGCAGCAACAGCAGCAGCAACAACAACAGCATCACCACAATGCCGCAGCCGTGGCAGCAGCCGCCGCCGCCTCCAACAATGCTGCCACACAGGCCCACTCGGCAGCAGCTGCCGCCGCCTTGGCCGCAAATGCGGCAAATGGAGCGGGCGCCAATGCGCATTCCCTGGCAGCCGCACAGCAGGCAGCCCTTGTTGCCGGCAATCCGTTGAATGCGGCTGCAGCAGCAGCCGCTGCGGCTGCCAATCCGGCTGCCGCCTATCCCAATTATGCGCTGGCCAACGTGGACATGTCCAGTTTCCAAGGTGTTGACTGGAGCAGCATGTACGGCATGGGCATGTATGTCTAAGCAGCGCTGCTCTATCAACCTTTCTGTCTCTTAATCTCTCTATATATCCCCCCTCTTCTCTCTCTCTGTCTATCAATATCTATGTAATTTGCATACAACTGCATTCACACACACACACACACACACACGTGCGACAACTACACAAATCTCATGACCACAAAATTTGTTTTACCTTTTGGTTTAACTTAGTTCTTAGTGCCACACACACACACACACACACACTCACACAATTGAAAGCATATTAAGTATTATATTTAAGGCTCTAGCTCCCGCGCTACCGCCGCACGCGTTTTATAATAATAACAAGAAGAAAGAAAAAACAAAAAGATAAGCAATAAAAATACAAAAAGGAGCAGCTCGCGAGGCAAAGGCAAGAGATAAACAACAAACAAAAACAAAGAACATATTCATATAAAATTAAAAAAAAATTAAACCAAAAATTACGAAAAAACAAAACAAAAAAAAAAAACAATTTAAAAAACCACCGATTGTGATTGCGTTTAATTGTAGCAGTTTATATAATTTTTAGTGCATAAAAGATATAACATAAAAACATATTTATAAATGAAAAATTAAAACTTTATTTATATATAATAAAAAAGCTCATTGAAAAAAGCGAAACGAAAGCGAAAGCGAGAAAAGAAAAATATAAATTTTGCTCAAGCCTCGTAATATAAAGTAATAAAAAACCTATAACTGTATAAACACACCTAAAAATCGAACTATATAAAACTCAAAATGAAACTGAAGAAGGAAAGAAACATAAAACACTACACAACATACTTAGTTATTTAGTATTTTGAGCTCGAATTTAATTCACCCAGCATAGCAGTTAAACAGAGAACGAGACAAGAGAACCGAAGAAACATCACACCCACACACATACACACACAAATACACACAGACACACACACACACACTTGCTCTCTACTTCTGTACTTCATCATAATAAAACTGGCAACTGACATAAAGCTGCATTATTTTCATTTCCTTAACTTTGTTGTACTGTGTTAGCAGCTCGAGACCACAGTCTCAGCTGCAAGCACACTCTATATACATATACACATATATAGCGTACATTCTCATCTGTAGAATACCCGCTCTTCTCCCCCCGTCAACATATAGTTTAGTCGTCTTGCTTGGTTCACTCTAAAATATCTACATTTCAGACGTAAGAATCTGCACTAAATACATCATTATTGCTCTCTCTCCCCCTCTCTACTTATTTTTTGTAATTTGCTTTATATTTTTTTATATTTTACATATTTGAATTAAATTTTGTTCTACTCATGCGCATTAATTAACAACAGAGTTAAAAAATTTAAACTAGTAGCTATTGTATTAATGAAAAATAAAAGAAACTCCCTTTACTCTTAGTTTTAGTTCTATTTGTAATTGTTTAGCTGTAGCGTTTGCATTTCAGTTTTGCATTAAAACAAATACATATACACTACACTACACTACACTACACACACTTCATTATTAAAGAAATGAAACAAAATAAGATGTATACTCGATAAAGAGAAGGACGAAAAACAAAAACTTAATTTGATTCGCATGCATGTTTCAACCTTAATTTTAATTAATTAATTTACTTAGCTATCATTTGAAAGTAATCATTTGCGTATGTATATATAGTTTTTATATATATGTGTACACACACACACACACCCACACACAGCATATAATTATAAAACAAAAACAATTTGAAGTAATTTTTGTGTTTAATAAAACTGGTTTACAACAAACAAACAAAAAAAAAACAACAACTTTGCTAATGAAACAAGCAAAAAAAGAGAATTTGTGTTTTTTTTACTATTATTTACTAGATTTTGTATATATAGTTGATTGATCATACTTTTGTATATTTTTAACTTTTGTTAAACTTTTGTAAATGTTGTGCTCTCTCTCTCTCTTTTACCCACTTTCTTTATCTCTCTCTTTCCTCTCTATCTTGTGTCCAGGTGGGGATTTTTCGTATATATATTTTGTGTTCTTTTTCTTTTGTACTTATATATATGTTAATGTATGTGTATGCGTATCTGACTGCATTTTGAAGGTGAGTACTTTGGACACACATAACTATATCTTATATTATATTCATTATTTTCCAAGTATTTGTACAGCATCCCAAGAAAATAGAAATGCCTTTGTCCTCGTCTCACGTTTCGCATACCAAAGATAATTTTTATACAATATTTTGCTGGGCTGAATAATATTAGACTCGTAATGCTCCACTTACTTAGTACAAACATACACATATACACACACACACACATACACACACACCTACAACTACACTCAACTAATTTAGTCACTTATATTCCCATTTATTTATTTTTTATGCTTAAGAACTTAACACACATTCCACTAAAACGTTATTTGGTGCCATTCAATGCAAAATTATTTATCTAAAGCCAAAAATCCAATAAAAAGAAAAAAACATAAAATATACCTAGATCTCAGCATTCATTATACACAGCCCTGAGAATTTACAGAACTCTGCTAACTTATTTTTTTTATAAAAAATTTCATTGTTATGTATACATAAAAAAAATAAAAAAATTACAATTTACTTATATATATTTTTAATAAACATAAAACATTTATGATTGCATTTCTTTTTTTTTTATTTCTATGATTTGTTTTTAGCGCAAGAAGTCAAAAAATGCTTTAGCCCTAGTTTATATACATATTCTTTGTAAGATCGAAGCCCTAGTCGAATTGCGTTTGTGGAAATGCTTTGATTTGTATTTAATCTATTTTTCTACATGTCTTCAAACATTTATCGAGTTGAATGCTTCCACAACATTTTCCATATTCTAATAGTTTCAAAATTCAAAGTGATATAAATCGCCAAAACCAAACAAAAATTAAATTTGTTTTGTACTCGATAATCCGTAGAAATGAAACCAAAAAAAAAATTCGAAAAGATCTGTATAAAAACCAAATGAAATGTTTTGATATATAAAATAAATTGTGTAATCCCAAGTAGTAGCTTGCGAATTTTGATCTATGTACTAAGTAAAACAACATATATAGCGCTCTTTATATATATTGGTAAATATATGCATATAATTTTTGATAAAAACCACAAAAGAAAACCATAGACATATAGTTGGATTGTTCAGTTTTATTTTTCAATTAAATATTATCTCATATTAGTTTTGTGGTAACGACATTTTGCAGTAACACATCTATAACTCTGAATATCGTCGATTTTTCGATCAAATTTGCTGTAATATATGAGACACACAAACACACACACACAGTACAGTCACACAAACACATACTATAAGTTAGTTGTGTATTTTTTCATAGTTGTAGGCTAAACTTATATAGTACTACATACATACATACATTTTTAGCCGTATAGAACAAATATATATATCGATATATATATGTATATTCATATATATAAAGCATGATGGAACATGTTGAAGTAGTCAATTGCGTAAAACTCTATATACAAACTATATACTCTCCCCCTCTATATACTATATACATATATACAAAGTCTTAACGAGAATGCAAGATCAACAATTTGCAATCCATATCATCTTCTCACAGTATACTATAAAAATGAAAACTAAAACAAGAATTTTCCCATTTAGATGGCATTATATACCATTATATACAGATACATACATACACACACATACATACATACATGCATACATACATCATATGACAATAAGATCAACTGTGTTTCAAAGCATTCAAGTGTCAGTATTCGTAAACCAAATTACCTAAACAAAACAACTCTTAACGTTAGTCAATCGGATTTTAGCTATCGTACTATATAAATAATATATTATCTAATTGGATAATGTTGATGTTCTCTCATTATACTCGATATATATACAACAACAAAAAGAAGAAGATAATGAATATATACACAGACACATATAGAACTAAAGTCGAGTGACAACAAGCTCTTTATAGATATTTACATGCATACAGCGATATTTAGGAAGACCGTGATATATTCAATTAGAGAAACCTTTATATGTATACATATATCTATATATATGTATATGTATATATATATATTATATGTGTATATCTATTATATGTATAAGACAGCGTCTCAAAATGTGGCAAATTACTTACTACTAAGTGGTACTTCGACAATGGAGTTCAAACATTTCATGACCCTAGGCTGAGCTGTTGTGAGGCTACAAAACGCATATCACTTTGAAAAGCGAGCTACGAAACAGTTCTTAGAAAACTTTTACACTCAAAACCAGGGGAAATATTTCGTAGAAAATGGGAAAGTGTCTTGATTTTTAGAAGTAAATCGTTTTTGAAAACTAAATTTAGAGCGATTTGTATAAAATGGAAACCAAAACGTAGTTGATTTTTTGACCAATGAGGACCAAACCAAAAACAAAAGAAATTTTAGCAAAATTCGATCAGAAATCAGGTGATTAAAATCATATATATATATGAAACCCGAATCAAAGAACCCGAAATTAAAAATCTAAAATTTAGTTAATTTACAATTTAGTTGGACATTCTTTTGGCTTCTTGTCTATTGTTTTTAGCCCTATTATAATTTCCTTATAAGCTATACACTCACACACACATACACACAACAATAATACTCTACGAAAAGCTAGTCAATTGATGTGCATAGCCACAAATCAATAATCTCTAGAGTAGAGCAATAAGTAAGTATAAAACCCAAAGCAAAAGAAACCAAATTAAGTTTAAATAAAAAACTAATAAAAAACGTACACAATAAAGAATAAAAGCAATTATTTTCCTGGGAAAATATAAAACTCAACTAAAAACAATTATTCTATTTAAAAGAAATCAAATTTAACATATTTAATTTATTGTATTGCTAAAAGAAACAGCAGCAAAAAGAAATGACATTGAAAAAAATTAGTTTTAAGCTTAAATATTTAAGTCATTGAAAAAGGTGTTGAATAATTTAAAAGCAATGCAGCTGACTAATTTAGCTATTATATACAGTTTACATAACAAATGCTATTTATTTATTTGTTTTCATTATATATATATATACCTATATATGATGAACTATATATTATTGTATTTAAAGCTGGATGATATGCTATTTATGCTTATTTCAAAAAGAAAACGAAATCAAAGACAACAGTAAAACGTTTAAATAATACATACATATATATATATATATTAATATGAAATTAAGTGTTAAGAAAGAAGAGAAAATTAAATGAAAACTTATTAAATTTTTAAGCAGAAACGTAATGAAAATCAAATCAAAAAGAAATAACAGAACGTTTTCTTATATAAAATGGAACATAACACTTTGAACAGCTCGTCACATATCAATATAATGAGCTATATTTTGGAAAAAAGAAAAGAAAACAAAAACAAATCGAAGATACAAAATAGTAAAGGATTTCTTTCAAAGCAAAAGGTGAGTAAAGCCACAAAACATTTTTCGAACTGGTTAAGAAAACCATATAAAGATTTAAAAAATATATATATATATATATTATACTATATATACTATATATATACATATAACTTAGACTCGTCTTCCAGCAACTTAATTGACAACAAAAAGAAACGCAAAACTAAAATTCAGTAATATTTTCGTTTTCAAACGTAGTTTCAGTTTGGCTCACTATATAAATATCTATATTATATATATAGTGTATGGGAACTGTATAATCTGTTTTTCATTTGTATTTTCCTTGTAACTTTTGGCTTTACTTTAAATTTGAGAACGAGTTCAAAGTTTCGAGTATGTCGGCTCGTAGAGTAACCAACAGCTGATGGTAGTTATTTCCTTTGACGAACTTGTTAGACGTAAATATCAGTACAATTTTTGCAACGAGGAATTTTAAATGAACGTAAAATTAAACGTATATAAAGTGGGTTGGATTAAGAAATTTGTTAACGAAAGAACCCCAATTTGAACACCTTTATAAACCATATATGATTTGCTATAAGTGTATCTAACTAGCTTAGAAACCATCTGGACAAAAGAAACAGAAAGAGATTAACTCACTAACTGTTGTACATTTGTTTCTCAAAAAAGAAAAACTTAATACTAGTAAGCGATAAGTGCATTATATTAAAAAAAGAGAAAAAGATTAAAAAAAAAAAAAATCAATTACAAAAGATGATAAAAGTTGTAATGCTAAGTTGTCACGTATATCTTCTAGGCCATAAGCAACAACCCATATATAAGTATGTATACAAAAGAAGTTGGATTGACTTTAGTTCTCAACATGTAGCTAAACATATATATGGCATATATGCTCCCATATATATATATATATATTTACATTATATATATTGTAACAATTTGCAGCCAACATATATTTGGTAATGTTTAAGCAATTATTATTTATTTGGTAATTAGCGTAAATCAGGACAAATCTATATACAACATGAGTGTCCTGTCGCTCTATACTCGTTTAGAAAATTAAAGAAAAACACAGACAACAATCCCCATATATAACTCTTTCCACACATATATATATACAAAATGAAAACTGTAAACTCTGTATTTAATTCTTAGCTACAAACAAAATGATCGGAACAGACCCTGAACAACAAATATTTCAACATTTGAAAACGAAATAAACGAAAAATGTGTTGGCAAAAATAACACAAAAAAAAAAAAAAAATGAAATTTAAAAACAAAAATTTGCATTTGATTTCAGAGAGAAGGAGAAAAACCAAACAAATATTCAAATATTAAAACTTAATTGAGCTAATTAATTAATGTAATTTGTCGTAATTAGTTTGCACGCATTTTTGCTGTACAATGCACTCGAGAAACAAAATATGTATCTACAATAACTACATAAATATATAAACATACATATATGCTCTACATACATGAAATGTGTATGAGAACCCAAGAGGTGTGTAGCTCGTAAGCCTAGCTGATTAACTGCATAATAATTACGATTAAACTAGTTACAACAATTAGCTGATAGTTGAACCACCGTCATATTAGACTTTGTATAATGTATATCGTATACAGTGTACAGTGTACAGTGTACACTAACTAAAATGTACGCCTCGTTTACTGATCATATTGTATTGCCACGTCCAATTTCAACATTTTAACATATTTTTGTAGTTTCTTTGTTAACTTTCTCTCTCTTTCTCCTTCTACATACACTCTTTATAGTATTTTTTAAAGTATTTTTTGTTTTCTATTTGAAGTAATACTGTAATATTAGTTTGATTTGTATATAACACACTCACACTCACACACGCCCTAAAACACATTCCGAAGAAAGCATGTCTCGCAAACAAAATATTTATCTGGGTAATACATATGTATGTATCTATACCCAGGAACGCGAAGCCATCTGTGCTATGAACAAACTTATTATAGATGAAAATCGTATAATGAAAACAACTATGTAAGTGGACAATACATCTCAACAACAGCAAAAACACGCAGTTAAGCAATATACAATTATATATATATATATATATATATATATATATATATATATATATATATATATATATATATATATATCATTTTTATGCGTGTAGTTATTTTGAAGATGCAAAGAATAAAAAAAAAGAAATACTAAAGTTTGTGTTGCAAGTTGTGCTTAAAATGAAATAACAATAAATATTTATATATTCTATACATACATATATACATATATACATATATACATACATATATATATATATATATATATATATATATATATAAAATCTCAAGCTGTTATATAATAATTATCTGATTATTAAGTACCAGAACTTCTTTAAATGCTGTTTCTAACGTTTTAGCTTCTTATGCAATAACCACATATATACATACTTATATTAATTATATATACATACATATATATAAAGTATACTTAGTAATAGTGTTGATTAGCGCCTAATTAGTATGCACACATACACCACACACACACAGACATTCTTTGGTATTTAGTTGCGTACTAGAAATACATAAAAAAAAACCAACAAAAACTCATCTAATTGTCACTGCGTAACAGTAATTATATAAATAATTAATATTATATATACACATACATAGATATATATATACATATATACCAATAAATGTTTCACATAAAAATATATATATACATACAGTTATTATTGTAGTCCTTATCGAATTATTTCATGCATTTTCTCTCCAACACCCAGTAAATATTTCATTTAATTACATTTTTCTTTACATTTCGCATTTCGTACCTCGTATATGGTATTTGTATATTAGTTTTGTATAGAGAAAAAAATATATACATGATTTTCGTTTTTTAGTCGAGCACTCAAAAATATTTTTTGAAATATTTCTATCTAAATGTGTAAATTGTCAATCTTTATAGATGCGCGCTTTTAACATTATTTTAGAGTTCGTAATATAGGCGTAGATACGACAGCAATTTATATTTTTATTAAAGTCGAAGTAAATCCTTTTATAATACTAGTAGACAATAAATTTTCCGCACATTGTCCGGATCAAGGTATGGATTGAGAGACCAGCGAAAGCAGGCAAATAATCTTTGATGTTCTATGATTAAAGTTAAAATCAGATTTACTAGCTGTCCGATATTGAGAAAAATTAAATTTTTTTCCTTGGAAGTACTTATATTTATATATGTATACATATATATTTGCCAAAAGTATTTACACCGATTTACAATTGTCGGATGTCGAGCTATCAGCTGTCTCACCCCGACATAGCCTGACAAAGGGATTTAATAAGGGCAAATAGAATCTCTAGTGGCGAGTCACAACTCGCCACTCTTAATAGAACTAAGTGGATTATACGACAGCCAAGATTAAACTACACAAAGACTTACCCCCCAATGATGCTTTACGGCAGTAGACGAGAACACAATGCTTGGATTCTCCAACCAGGGAACGGACGGCTCTACAAATGATGCATTGTCAGGTGTCCAAAGATATCCTCGTAAGATTTATAGAAACACTTACCAACAAATACACTGCTGCTTCGAACTAAGCCATATTTACCAGAATTTAACTAAAACATATTGGTATAGAGAAATTGTTATCTATCAATAACTGCATCAGTACAGCATCTATATGTTCACCTTTGGTAGATTATTGAGGAGTCCACGTAGCGGAACGTTTGCACATGCCAAACGAAAAGCCATCATTACACTTACGTTAACTCTTAACTAATTTAAAATAAAAACCGAACTGCCTTATAAGTAGGTACATACGCTTCAATCTAGAAAAGTTCCGAAACAACTGAATACTGAATTTAAACTAAGCTGATGACAGCGCCTAAGCCTGATGTCGGTGAACTTTTCGGCCACAGGTTGCTATATATGTTCCATTTTTTGATTTTCCAAATATACATATATCAAGTGTTATATGTATATCATTTTAATGGAAAGTTATTTGAATGTCATTTATTATAATCAACTCAAATTAGAAGGTTTCGTTGATTAAAGATTGCAAGGACATGCAGTTTACTATCAACATGACATCGACTCATTGGCAAAAATTTCTGGAAAATATTTAATGTATATACGAATTATAGAAATTAGCCTCGGAAGTACGCACACTTGTTGTATACTCAACAATTTAAATTTATTTAGAAATAAATTAAATTTTTTATAAAACTCTTATACAAGATTACATTTATAGAGAACGCGTACGGCATGCGACGAGTTTGCGTTTCCACGCCTTGAATTGGCTTTAGCTTCATCCATCTGCCGCTCTGCTATATATATGCGTATAGTAAGTATGATTGAATCTTTAGTTTCGTTTTAACACCAGAATTTTTCGTCGCGCTAAGCTGACGGCTGGAGCAGGCTATCAACTAATTGTATCCTTATCTGGGCAGCGAGCAGATTTCGCACGAATTCAACTCGCCGCGATTGATGAAGGTGCAGTGGCTGCAGGTCCAGGTGTTGGCATCCAGATCCATTGCATCAGCGCCAGCAGCACCAGTGCTAGCTGCTGCACCACTGGGATAGCTGGTCGTGCCACTAATTAAAAAAAAAATAAAATAAAAACATTATCACTTTGTTAAGAAACTGTAATTTTGTGTTTTGCAGTTACCCGCTGCCAGTGGAGCTGGCCTGGACCAGCGATTCGAGCAGCTTCCAGACTTCCTCGGTCTTGAAATCGGCCGCCTGGTTGGGATTCTTGGCGCGCACCGCCTCGAACAGCGGTCCCATATGCTGGCGCAACGGCAACATGTCCATCTTGTACAAATAGACCAGCAAATGGAAGTCCGAGATGGCCTCGAGAAAGTCTTCTTCAGCCCAGGCGGACAAATAGCTGCTCAACGCATTGAAGTCCTGCAGATGGCCATCGATGTAGCGATTCTCGATGGGGAAAGGCTGGCGTTTGTCATACTCAGTGAATGTGAATTGCGGCTGCAGCGGTGTCGAGGCGGGCACATCGACCAGCAGATATTCCACGGGCAGCGGACGGGCCAGACGTTGCACCTCGTTGCCATACTGATCCTTCTCCTGCAACCAAAAAAGCAAACACAAAATGTTTTTGTAAGAAGTCAAGCGAAACACTGAATAAAGTTACTATCCAATTAAATTAATTGAGTTCAAGGGTGGGGCCGGTGCACCTTATGCATGCAACAGACTCCTATTCCCTGCTGGCCTGCCTCAACGAACTTCGTCCAGCAGAGGAAGTGACACATATAAAGCTTTTTCCACCTGTCTGCTGTGCTCGGCACCAAGCCGAACTCGTGTGCGTGAGAGACCAATGTCGGCGGAAGTAACATATTTCAAGGTCGCCAGGTCAAGTGCAATTACAGAGCTTTAACATCATCACCAAAAGCTCTCAGGGTAAGCCAAAGCACAAGCACTTTGTTAAACTCTCTTTAATGTAAAAGTGTACTAAGAGCAAAGTTTTTGGTGAAGAGAAAACTATCTGCCTTAAGAGACGCTCTTTTACGTCAGTTTCTCTTAGCCGGCTACACTTAAACTTTATTCGCATGCAACAGTTTGTTTCATAGCTGATGAACAAAGCAAAAAAAAATAAATAAATATAATAAAATCAAATATCCGGCGGATAATATTTGATGACTTTTAAATTGTGAGTAATAGGTATGTGAGTAGTTTTGCATGGCTTACGTACGAAAAAAAAAAAATAAAAACAAGATAGAAAATTCTAAGAGATACTCTGTGTTCCGAATCGTGTTACAGGCAGTTTATTTGTTTTCATGAAAGCAGAAAAATGAAATGTACGAATTTTCAACTAAAAAAATTCTTTAGCAATTATTTAAAATCACATGTGTTAAAAAAAATACATCAAATAATAATAGTCGCCATCCATGACCATGATTTATGAGGTCTGCCACGCCACCTTCTGCCTGTTTAGTGTTCATTTACAACGCACTGCTTTTATCCGAATAATACTAAGCTGCTGCAAACGCATTGCGCTTGACATTGCGCTTGAGCGTTGAAAGTTGTTTTTATAAAATTTAGTTAACACTTATTTAATTGAAATCGTAAAATATTATTACATTAACATTTCCACTGCAACATCGCGCAAAACTTTTGGCAGTTACCAGGAAACCAGACACGGGTTAGGCAAACTTTTCTGGAATTAACGCATTAGTTTCATGCATTTCATGCCAAAAATCAAGCTTAACTCATGCTGCAGCATGAGTGCCAAAGTTTTTCCTTCGCGCCAAAAAAAAAAAAAAAATATTTTAAAGGTCATGTTTCAATATGAATTTAGACTTGTTTCTCTTTTTTTATTTATTTTTTATTTGAATACTTGCCGTTAAGGCAAACAATTATATATTTAAATATGTATATAAAATAAATTTTAATGACTGAAACTGAAACTCAATATAGTTTTAAGCCAGATTAAAAAAAAAAATTCAAAGCAAGCAAATATGTAAATCTCAGCAAAAAAATATTTCATATATATATACAATGGTGGCAACAAATATTTTGACAAAAACTTTAACCACTTGCTTATGCATACTGAGAGAAGATACCATATACATTGAATTTTAAAAAGAAAGATTATATTAATAGCTCTTAGAGAGCAAAAGGATGCAATGATAACGTTACACATTTATTTTATATAATTATTTACATGGCATATTATCATTTTTGGTGTTGTCACATTTAATATTTATTTAACGAAGTGAGAGAATACGTTTATATTGGTGATAGTAACAAAAGTAAATCATCCTTTGACATGAAAATGAGCTTTTGACATATACATATATGTAGAAATAATAATTCACGTTCTCATTTCATATTCATTCATTCATCTAGCTCACATCGGTTTACTCCCACATCTATATAACATTGATCACACATACACTTTTTTTTACAAAAATTTTCTATCAATGTATCATACAGTGGTTTTAAAGTTCCACACTGAAATGAAACCTTAATAAAAATGTTATTTAGTCATATAAAAATAAAAAAAAAGAAGAAATGTTTGACTACCGGTTGCAAACGGCACCAAAGTGAAATAACTATTTATAGCAGTCTGAATTTTAAAGCCTGAATTTCAAATTGAATAAAGCTGCACTAAATGCTGCATCTCAGCTACCATTAAACAGCAAATACACCATTTACAGACCAATAAACGTCACAGTCTTTCTATATGGAATGCAATATTCAAATTTCAAATATCAAAAGCTACGAAGATGGCCTGGAGCATTCCCTTCGTTAATGAGTATATTAAACGTGATTTCCGTGTGGCAGGGGCAAATGTGTGCTTCACTTGCATCTTGCAGTACTGCTGCAGACAGGAACACGAAGACGGAAATGCCCACTCACTTGCGGTTTCTTACCAAGAATACATAGGCTTGAGCGGAACACCTCTGCTGCTGACTGTTACATTCGCTTGAGTTAACTCACTTCCAAATATATGAGGGGGTGGGGTTTGCGTCTCAAAATACAGTGCTGACCTAACTGTTCAATTCTCAGTCACAAGTTGCACTTCAGTCCTTATTCACTTTGGGTCCAAGTTATAGCAATTATTACTATTTTCTTTATCAACATTGACTTCTGTTAAGACAAGAGACTTTTTGAGTTGCAATTAAATGTGCTCTGTTGTGCTTCAGACGCACATCATGTGGCCTATATTTTGCCAGCGCCGTTAGGACGTGAGTCTGTGCACCCAGCCACGCCCATGGTTTCCCAATTGGAGCGGACTTTTTCGACCAAGCAGCGCAATAAACGCCCCGTGCCAGAGTCCAGCATTTACATATGCGTACCATGACAGAGAAGGAATATGATCTTCTTTGCCTCTTTTGTTATGTTTTCAATTATTTCCAGAATAAATAAAATTTTCTTGTGCCAAGTGAAATGTGATTAAATAAATCCGAATCACAACCAAATTTTGCCACTTTCCTCTCATTGAGGTATTTTATCCGATTATCCACTCTGTGAAAAACTACACAGTCCTTGCAACTTGTGTTTGAAAATCCCATAATTAGCTCAGCACTCCACTTGCAACCGCAGACCTCAACCGACTCCCCCATTTGGAGGTGAGTGAACTAGCTGCAGAGTGGCAAGCGTATGTAACAGTCAGAAGCAAATGGAATTGGTTAGAGTCTCTACCAACAGGTGAGTAGACAGTGCCTTCTGAGTGCGTATGTGTGCACCTGTTCACTTGCCTGTCAGATATTACGCCTAAAAGATGCAACGTTAAATTGCACACAACATTGCATAAATAAGTGCACCTTGCTTGAAGTATTGCAGTTCATAGAAACAAATGTATATTTGAACACGCATATGCATGAACAGAAGACACGCTTAGTAGCTCACCTTTGCATAAGCTCCTAATTTCATGCACACTGTCGTACACTAAAGGTCCATTTAATCCTAACTCAGTTGGAATTTCTGCTAATCAAAACCCTGTTTTCTGCACAGCAAAAAGAAAAGAAGTAAGAACGTTGCAGTCGGGTACTACCGACTGAAGAATACTCAATCACGTTTCGCATCCAATTAATACATATATAAAATTTTTGTCAAATGAATAGGTCAGCAACTTATTGAAAATGGGAAATCAGGGTATATTGGTTTTGTGAACAGGTATGTAACAGGCGGGAGGAGGTGTCCCACACCCCATAAAGTAGATATATTCTTGATCAGCGTGACAAAAAATGCGTCCGAAAGTGTGAGCTTTGAGATATTCTAAGGTACGCAACCTAGAGATTTGAAATTTTACATGAACACTAGTGTATACCATACGCTGAACGAGTTTATAAATTTTTTTTTTTTTTTTTCGATAATATCCGTAGATATTTACCAACGCAAGTATACATTTCAAATTTCAACTCTCTAGCACTTAAAGTGCACTCAGTACAGTGCACAAAGCCAATATACTCAGTTCATTTCATGAATAAGTATAACAAAGAACACAAGAGATAGAATCCAGTCGGCAAAATGAAAAATGTCTGCCATAAACACAAGAAACACAAGTACACAGTCGGACACCAGACATTGATCCAGAATTGAGTAATCAAACAGTAAATTGAGCGCAAAGCATAAATTCAATGGGCCGGAGCGAGACAACCAATGAGAGTGGGCGTGTAAGCGTGCATGCGTGTGTGTGTGTGTGTATATGTATGTGTGTTAGCGTGTAGGAAGACAGAAAAATGCGGGTCCTGTTGACAATGAACTTGAACCTAAAGCACAGCTAGCATATTTAAGAAGCATTCTGCCCCAGCGAAATTTAAGAGAGCCACAGGTTGGCTGGCTCTAAAAGCATTGCGTTCTGTTTATATTGCCGAGCCTTTCAGTGAAAGTAGAACAACAACAACAACAACAACACCAACAATAGAAACAACAAAAAGAGACGTGAAATTCAGCTTTGTGCCGTTTGAATTGCAAATTCGGATCAGCCAACGCATCAGCAAGCTAGGCACCCGAAACAACTACAGCAGCAGTGACAGTTTCTCACTGTCATGGTCAGTGCAGCGCCCAAATACCAGCACCCACATGCCACCCACATACACGGGGCGGTTTACGCCAGCAGGTTGCAAATTAGTAATGCATCCCTTAGAGCGTGACGCTTCGAGCAGCAGCAACAACAACAGCGACTACAAAAAATAGACGAGCAGCAACAATTCGAGCAAGAGGAGGAACGGAAAGTATTCTCTACTTCCCGGAAGACGAAAAAGTGCAAAAATCCAACAATAAAGTAAACATAATACTCAAAGCATTAATGTCCTGCAAGTGAAAGTGTGAACAAAGCGATTTGTACTAGGAAGTCAAAGGCAAGAATGAGAGCGTTTCAGTTCAAACTGGTCGACTAACAAATAGCCTGAATGCAACAAAGAGCTCATATTCCAACCATTTTATGTTTTCTTCAAGCATATATAGCAAACAACACATGCATACGTACATACGCACACACGAATGCAAGCCCTCTGCTAACGGCGCAGTTGACGCAGCGACTGCGCTTGAGCTTTCTTTATGGGAACTTATTTATTGAATAACTTTGCTTGTACATGGACTTTTTTGGTCAAACTTTCAGAACTTAGTAGAATAAATATTAGCTTCATTCAATCCGGAATATCTTGCAACACTGGTGCAGACACAACCACAAATATGGCCATGTCAACTCGCCTGTGGTTTCTTACCAAGAACACAAAAGCCTGAGCCGAACATGTCTGCTTCTGACTATTACATTCTCTTGCAACTCTGCAGTTAGTTGACCTTTCCAAATTTGGAAATGGGTTGAGGTCTGCGGTTGCAAGTGGAGTGCTGAGCTAATTATGGGACTTTCAATCACAAGTTGCAAGGACTATACCTTTTGTAGCTTATCACAGAGTGGACCGTGAGCATTAATCGGATAAAATAATAATAATGAGAGGAAAGTGGCAAAACCTGCAAAATTTGGTTGTGATTCGGATTTATTTAATCACATTTCACTTGGCACAAGCTTCAGAAAATTTAAATAACTCTTGATATGAATGAAAAAATAGCATAAAGGGCAAAGAAGAGCAAAATATATTCGAGCATATTCCTTCATGGGACGCATATGTAAATGCTGGACTCTGGCACGGGGCGTGTATTGCGCTGCTTGGTCAAAAAAGTCCGCTCCAATTGGGAAATGATGGGCGTGGCTGGGCGCACAGACTCACGTCCCAAACGCCGCTGGCAAAATATATGCCATATGATGGCCAGCTGCCAGCTGCGCATCGGAAGTGCAACAGAGAATTTCTTGTGCCTACATTGGTGATTGCGAGTGTGAGCTAGCTTGATAAGATATGGCTGAATGCTTAGAAGGCAACTGAGCGTTAAGTGGGCGTAACTCTTTGAGCCGTAGTCCGGTCAAAGGACTCAAGCTGATAGAGCAAGTAAATTCGTTGCCTGATGTAGGTGAGAGTGGGCTGAAGACCAAACAGACAAAAAAAAAGCAAAAATATATTCGAGCTTAAATAAAATCGACTAAATTTCTATTCTCTAAAAAGGACGTACAGAGTTGAATAATATTTATAATTTGTCCTGTTGACGAATATTTATGCTTTATAATCTGCCACGCCTCCTTCCACGCTGTTCTATTTAAGTTCAAGTTATAACAATAACATTCATTGACACCTGTTGGCACACAGCATTTATTGCACATGCGTACTGTAATATCGTTTCCCAATCAGCTCAATAAACGCCCCTTGCCACTGTCCTCTTTGCCTCTTTTGCTATTTTTTCATTAATTTCCAGAGTTGATAAAATTTTCTGAGGCTTGTGTCAAGTGAAATGTGATTTAATAAATACAAATAAAATTTTACATCTTTTTTCTTTCAGTTAAGTATTCTAACCGATTAATGCTCACGGTCCACCCTATAATGAGCTACGCCAGAACTGAAGTACAGACTGAAAATCCCATAATTAGCTCAGCACTCCATTTGCAACCGCAGACCTCAATCCATTTCCACATTTGCAACTCAGTTAACTAGCTGCAGAATTTCAAGCAAATGTAACAGTCAGAAGCAAACAGAATTGGTTAGAAGCTACAGGTGATTTGACATCTGAGTACGTCTGTCTGCACCAATTCTCTTGCATGCCCAATATTACGTATTCATATTATGCCCCTTAAAGACGCAACTTCAAATAAAATTCTATTTTGCTTGAAGTACATGCATATGCATGCATCTCATGCACTCAGCAATATAGTAGACCTAAATTTAATCTAACGCAAATTTTTTGCATGAAGCAATAAAAAAGCAAGTAAGAGTATGCTAGTCGAGACTGCACGACTAGGAGCCCTGAAAAAGCTGATATTTCAATCATTCTCAGCTTCTTTTATACGTACGTAGTAATCGACACACGCACACACACACATTTACGCACGGATATGCACGCGCTGCGCTTACTGCGCAGTTGACGCATCGACAGCGCTTGGGCAGGGACTTAGGGCTTTGCAATAGGAACTTATTTATCTTAATCATCTTAATCAAACTTTTTAGGATTTGGGTAGATAAAAATCTTAAAATTTCAAAATCTATTAATTCATTATATAAACGAAGACAGTAAATCTCTAGCGATATACGGTATACATGTCACTCTTAAGACAGTAAGAAAACTTTATTCGGATATGCCCGAATAGGAGATCCTCCGAACCCTGTGCGAGCTGCCTTTTTAGTTCACTTCAAGAGCGCCATCTATCAAATACAGAACTATAATAATGTAAACAAAAATAAATCGTAATAATGGTTCTTAGAATATGCTGACGGACGGACCGTCAGCTTGTCACCATGATCAAGAATATATATATATATATATAAAGTATATAAGTATATACTTTATGTATACTTTTTACGCTTCTTTCTGCCTGTTACACACATTTAATCCCACTGCATCGTCCACGCCTTCTTATACATATATTTTCACAAAACTATTATTCCCTGATTTCCCAATTTCAATGGGTTTTTGGCTTAAAGTATCTGTCATAAACACAATAAACACACAACATGCCCACTGTACACAGCCGGACACAAGATAATTCCGAAATTACGAACTGGCCGAATTGCCGGAGTGCGTGCGTTATGTGTGTTTGCGTGCTTGTGTGTATGTGCATGCTTGTTAGCGTATGTGTGCGTGCGTGTAGGCAGAAAATGCAGCTCCCGTTGACATTGACGTTGAACCTGATGCATAGCTAACAGCAGCAGCATTTAAGAGAGCGAGAGCAGAGCGAAAGCTCAATCGGTTAGTAAGCTACAGGTTGAATGGTGGTATAAATATGCATTGTGATTTACATGCATTGCACTCGTAAAAGAAACTTCGGAAGCTAAGCATGTTTGCATCGGATGCCAGCCCATGAAGCGGTGCAACAGGACTCTGCAGTGGAGCTATAGCAACAACGACAACAACAACAACAACAACAACAACAACAACAATAAAACCAACAACAAAGGACGTGAAGCTTTGTGTCGTTTGAATAGGCTGTTCGTCTGAAAACATGCTCAGCCAACGCTTCAGCCAGGTTGGCACCCTAAACAACAACAGCAGCAATGACAATGTTTTGGACAGTGGTTGCGTCCTCAACTGTGGCTCCAGCTTCTGCCAGGAATTCCACTGCTATGGACAGTGCAGTACCCAAATTTCAGCACCCACATACCAGGCCGCCCCGTGTCTACGCCAGCAGCTTGCAAATTAGTAATGCATCTCTTAGAGCCCGACGCTTCGAACAGCAACAACAACAACAGCGACTACAAAAAATAGACGAGGAGCAACAACTCGAGCAAGAGGAGGAACGGCAAACTCAAAGCGAAGACGAAAAAGCGATAAAGTCAAACAATAAAGTAAAGATTAGTGGGAATAAAATTCTTAAAGCTTTAACGTCCTGCAAGTGCAAGTGCAAGTGCATACAAAGCGATGTGAACTAAGAAACTAAGCGAAATAAAGACGCGAAACAACAACAATAAAGAGTGGAATAAATAAAGGTTAAAAAGTAACTGAAACGGCGTAAGTGATGCGTGAAGCCTACGAAAAATAATTTAATAACAAATTAAAATTTTATCTCTAAAATAATTTTTTGCGTGAAACCCTTTCACATTCTTGGGTTGTTAAATACGACGGGCTTCAGCATGAGGTAAGCTTCATTTTTGCCATGAAAAACTTATGTCTTGATTCCAGGAAAGTTTGCTTAAAATTTTTTCTATTTTCCTGGTAGCTGAGAATGGAGTTTTTTGCGCGATTCACGTTTCAGGGGAAATGAAAATGCAGAAATATTTTCGATGTTTAAATATTTTTTCTTTTAGCTCACAAATACAATTAACTAAATTTTAGAAATTTGATAACAACATTTAAATCACGGTTTAAGCCCAATGTATTCGCAACAGCAAAAAAATAAAATTAAATAAAAAAACTAAATCAGTGAATTACAACAACAGCAACAAAATAGCGCGAGGTTTCAAATGTGAATGCAATAAAATGCCAAATGGACATGGACAATTCTGTTTAAAGTCCTTAACCACACAAACAGCTTCGAGCAGTAATACAATATATTGACACACGAAAAATATTGTAATACAAAAAATTGTTTATGACTTAATTAAATTTGATTATACTCTCGACTCATTTAAATTTGGAAATCAGGATATGATGGTTTCGTTCAAATGTATGTAACAGCCAGAAGGACGCGTGGCAGACTCTTGCTAGAAACAACAAGCTAAGTCCGTCTGTCCCTCTATGCATCCGTCCGTGCGTTTGTCCGTATGTATGAACGCGTCGTTTTCAGAATCTATAAGAGCCGAAACTTTAGCCCAAGTGCCGTCGCTGCGTTAACTTCGCAGCGAGCAGAGGGGGCTTGCAAACGTGCGTATGTATGAATGTGGGAGTGTGTGTGTGCACGCATTGTTTGCTATTAATGCGCCAAAAATTCCGTGGAATGATTGGAATTTGAGCTCCTCGCAGGGTGAAGGGTATGTCAAAGTCGAGCAGTCGCCGCTAGCGCACTCTAACTTGTTGATTTATGGCAAACAACGGAACAGCGACCGCAGAGACCACACAAACAGAAAAACAGATTTGTATTTGCTGGCGAATCCTCATTGTTAGTCAAAATGTCAAGTGCAGCGCTCATCAACGTTAATTTTGAGGGATGTTTAACTTGTTAAACGGGACTTATCTGTGGGCCGCAAATTAAAAGCTCGCTATATTTTAATTCAACAAAATGTTATGTTTTTCAGCTGAACGAAATCCAGCTAGACAGAAGTTCATATCACTTGACGGAACTCCCTTGTCTATTATTGTACCCCATTTGAACAGTTTTCGTAGTAGTGCAATTAAAATGTCATCGTGGATTCTAAGTGACCGCCACAAAGAAGAGGTTTCTAATTGATAAATATTAATTAACTAATCAAAGCTCTTTAACTAATATTTCTGTATAATCAAAGCTCACACGCAAATGTCACCATTCGTATAATCGAGCAAAAAGTGTATGTGAGTGCAGATAGATCTGACATATGCAGCTCCGCGCAAAGCGCACACGTACACACGCACACACGCGCAAACATGGACACACACACGCGCTCACAAACACCACCCACGCACCTGCGAGTCGACAGAAATTCCCAATAACCCGACCATGGCAATGACAATGACAATGAAACTAAATCCAAATTGAAACTAAAACAAAAAACGCACACAGACCTGGACATAAGCTGCATACCGATTTCTATTTGCAGAGCCGCGTTTCATTCATTCATTTAGCTCTTTAGCTATGCACAACTGTTGCAATGCCTAGATAAACCATGAGAGCAAACTAACGGCAGTTTTATTAAAGTGATTAAATATATATTCGAATGCCATAATTCCTCTGAGGCAGTCAAGTTCAAGTCTTTAGCTGGACATTGCTGAAACCCAATATACTCGCTTTAATTTATGAACAAGTCCAGTTTAGTAAGGGCACAGCTTTTAAAAGATTAAGCTAGGAAACATGAAAAAGTCTATGAATAATTCAAGGTACAAATTGAGGAATTGAGAAAGCATTTAAAAAGGCGTGTGGCTCTGCATAAACACACACACACACACACACACACACACACACACGCACGCACACACACACGCACGCCCACATTGATGTGCGTCGCCCTCCTAACGGAATTTCACATGCGTGAAAAACGCATTTTGTGCTTGATATGAACCACGAACTACAATTTTTATTATTATTTATTTATTTTTTTTTTTTTGACTTTGTTTTATTGGTAATAATGCGCAACCTTTCGTTTCGTGGGAGACCTTGTGGGCGGGCGGCAGCAACTCTGCGTGCCAACTAACTAATTAAAGTTCGAGTCGAGTTTTATTAACTAGCAGTCATAGTGCGACATAGCATAAATAGTTTCAAAAATGAATGAGCACACCAAGAAGGACGTTTGCACAGCTAAAATCTGAGAGCGTCAAAAAAAAAAAAGTAATTAGCGTATAGTTTGTCCGATGCTAAAACTGTGTTTTACTTTAAACTAAATATATAAACATACGGCAGCAAGTTTAAAACAAATATGCAAAATGACATTTAGGTAGTATTAACAACATCTGCAGGTGATTCGCTGATACTACAGTTGATACTAAACCTAAATATCTGACTGCAAATACAGGTTGCATGCTTCAAATGTGTAATATAGGCAGTTGCATATTGGCCAGTTGTCGATTGGCCATCTGCCTGCTCGGCATACGAAATGAAACGCAGTTTAAGCCTGTTTATAAACAATTTAAAGCCGTATTAATGAAATGCGTTTCAATTAACCGCGCAGTTGCTTAAGCGCCGAAGCTAATTGAACCAATTAAAAGTTCAAATGTCACGGTTTAAATGCAAGACATGTCATATATGTAATATGTTGAGTTTTTACTCCCTACTTTAATAGTTTTATCACCGTTAATGCAAAGCTAAGTATATCAGAATCCTGCGAAAAGGCTGGGCAATTGCTAAGCGTAAACAATAAGCCTATATTATCTCTGCTTGCAACACGCATTCACACGCCTACACTCACTAGTTAATATCTTGT
This sequence comes from Drosophila meridionalis, assembly GCA_035045145.1. Classification (NCBI taxonomy): domain Eukaryota; kingdom Metazoa; phylum Arthropoda; class Insecta; order Diptera; family Drosophilidae; genus Drosophila; species Drosophila meridionalis. Next base: position 4,497,305 of record JAWNPG010000020.1, on the reverse strand, counting down.
AGTAATATATATTACAGATCTGCATGAATACATTCATTTCTAACAGCATAGTACTAGTAGTATTATATATATGCATAAGTATAAGTTTGTGTATATGTACATATATGTATATGTATATGTATATGTATATGTATATGTATATGTATATGTATATGTATATGTATATGTATATGTATATGTATATGTATATGTATATGCATATTTATATGTACATTAATATGCATATGTATATGTATAGGTGTGTGTGCGTGTTTATTTAAGCAATAATATCTGACGGCAGATGACAGACTACAAATTCATTGTTAACTTTCAGCACACAGGTTGACAAGCTAATATTGTTTGACTTCATGTTTTCGGCCGTCTTTGTATCTCAGGGTATATTTGTCTCTCTCTCTCTCTCTCTCTCTCTCTCTCTCTCTACAGCTACTCTTTGTCAATATTTCTCTTTGTCGCATTTGCTCTAGCTCTCTTGCTCTTGCCAATTAGCTATAACTGATATTATGAGTGAGTGTGTGTACATCAGCGTGGGTGTGAATGAGAGTGTGTGTGAGTGTTGGGAGTGTGTCCGCATCAAAGCGCTAATTATCATTAATTAGACAGCGCAAAGCTCAATAGACATCCGATAAATGTATCTCGTACGAAGAGAAATCAAAGTATATCCAAATTAAAATCACGGAGACGAATTAAAGCAAAATAGAAAACTCCATCCAAGCGATTCGACCAACTAAATGTAGTAAATAAACTACAAACTGCTGCTGCTGCCCACATTTGCTTTGCCCTTGGTTTTCTCAATTGTAGTTTCATTTGAGTATAATTGAAGACGACACTAAAGCATTCCAATGAACATTACGACCAGAGCTTTGACTGTCAGCCATTCATAAAGCATAAGTCCTTTACCAAATGTCATTACAATAGAAAAGGCAGAACAAACCCCTGTCCCTGTATTTATCATATTTTATTGTTTTAAATATGATGTTGAATCAGCATATTTTAGCTCTCTGAAAATGAAAACCGTAAAGCAAATTCTCACAAGCAGCACAATAAATATAAATAATATAACTCGAGAAGAAGGTATCCGACTAAGAGAAGCGCTGAAAGCTGTTTTGTATGATGCTTTTAAATATAGATTATTTGTTCTATCGAGCATAAACTGAAAAACATTTTTGTTTTCGCACCTTCGCAATCAGTTAGTACATCTGTCAAAAATAGAAGCAGAAGAGAACTTGACATCTCCAGGAATTAAACCAACTTGGCACCTAACATTTCCAAAAAAAAAAAAAAAAAAAAAAAAAAAATAAATAAAATAAATAAGACAAGAAAACTCTACTCATTGCTATCTACCTGTGAGATAACCTGGAATTTTCAAATCCCAAGCTAGAATAGGTTGTGAGAGCGACGCGTTCATTTAGACGGGCAGACGGAGAGACGAATGCACGCACGGTCAGGTCTAAAGTGACTCAGTCCGTCGTCCTCATCAAGAATATATATACTTTATGGTGTCTGCTACACTTCTTTTTGGTATATGTAACAGGCTGTTACGAGCTTAACCAACCAAATCAATATGTTAACTATTCCCAAACAACAGGCGCTCTAGTCATATCCTTAATCTGCCGTTATGCCATATGTTACAATAGGAAGACTTAATCTAAAAGCAATGAAGATATTTATATTCATATATTAATTTATTTCTTAATATTTCCATGCTCATTGGAGGTAACTGTACACTACTTTTAATTAGGGTATCTAATAGTCGGACACATTCAACTATCATTGCTTTATTGCAGTCCAACTGATTGGACAATTCATAGAAATGTCAGTAGAATGACAGCAGTAAATTAAATTAAGTGAGAATGACAAAATCAAACCACACTGCTTCCGTTACTCTCTAAAGAGGGAAACAGGGACACAGGCGATAGCGATTGTGAAAGAATTAAGAGTCTCTGAATCTTCATTATGAGGAATAATTTGAATAGAATTTACACGAATATAAAAGGTTCACTCTTTTTAGTAGGTGTGAAATGAGTGAAATAAATATTAAAGCATAGAATACTTAACCAAATAGATCCAGTTTCTTGCAGAATCAGCTAGCTATTTAGCTTAATACCCATTCTGAATCAAATAAGCAAAATTGGTTGAAGAAGAAGCACGCCTGATATTTGACTTTCTAGAAAAAGTAGAAGGGCTTTTTAAAGACATATTTCTGGATTTCTTCTATACCTGTTTATAACTAAGGACTATCAACTCAATGTTAAGAATGAAACAGAATTTATAATTGATTTTTTTATATCAAAAATCCACTCAATCCAAAGTTAGAAATAACCTTTAAGTCAATTTGGCTTTAGACTTTTGCAATGCATTGTAAATAAATAAAATACCAAATACCGCCTTACATAAGGCGGCTTACATACAGGCTAAAGTTCAGATATATATATATATATATATATATATATATATATATATATATATATATATATATATATATATATATATATATATATATATATATATATATTAATGCACAATTTATTGTTTTCTTTCTCTCTTCCTCTCTCTCTTTTTATATTTAGTGAATCCATGAAAATACCAAGAAAACTGGTGAATCTCCTCACCTGCAACATATGCAAATCTACTTACGAACTGAACAATCTGGACAGGCTCCCGAATGAACTGCGCTGCCTGCATATCTTTTGCTCCGGCTGTGTGAAGCAGCTGCCCGGGATCAGGACCATCACTTGTCCGACATGTTACGTGCAGACGCCGTTGCCGAGCTGCGGACATTTGCCGTCGCATGAGGGTTTGATGTTTTTACTACAACAATTGCCGGCACTCAATCTGGGCAGGACCATGTTAAGACAGCAAAGCGACCATCAATTGCATATGTATTCCGACCACATATGCCGCACGCCCTGGCCCGACTGGATAAATGAGGCCAATTTGGTACGTTTTATACGGGGCAATAGCGACCATTGCCTGCTTCATGATCAGCCCAGCCGGTTTTGGTGCCACAACTGCCAGCTTCAGCTGTGTTTCAGTTGCCCCGCGGCCGAGCACAGACATCACGAATTGTCGGATTATTTGGAGTCGAGCGACCTAATACGTCAGATGATCGAGAACGAGCTAAATATGATAGAGGGAGAAATTAAGGATGCCACGGCCATAGCATCGGCGGACATGGACCTACTGCGCCGTATTTACGATGCTTGTAGAACGACACAGCAGCAACTGCAAAACGAAATGCAGCACCATCTACCAACGCTTCGGCTCTACACCATGCACGACTGGTTTCTGCGCGCTAGACTCTCACAGGAGCGTGATGAGAACAACCCGGATGAGCTAACTGCATCCCAATTATTGCGCATACTTAAAGAGGTGTGCAACCAACATGCCAGGCTCCGAAAGTTTATGGTCACCAACTATAAGGAGTGGCGGCTACGTGCGATCATCCAAGAGACAGGTGAACGGCTGGTCGACTTTGGCCTACTGCATCGCCGACTGTTGTCGATACGTCAGTTACCAGAAGAGAACTCGATAATTACATCTGACCCTACACCATTACTTCTTCTAACCAACTACTGCATCTATTTGCACTGGTGGAACACAAATAAGACGTTAGAACGAAATATAATTCCTTATGAGCAGCATGATAGGACAGACAAAGATGAGAAGCAGAAGGATGACAAACAGAAAGATGAGGAGCAGAAGCAGAAGAATGAAGAACTTAATGAGAAGGAGCATTCTGATGATGATGATGCTGAGGAAGATAAGAAGCAGCAGAATAAAGCGGAGGAAGATAAAAACCAGAAAAAAAATAAGCTGAAGACCAAGGTTGTGCGTCGTCCACCCTTTCGACGCAACCAATTCAATTTCAATGGCCTCAGCACGATTTGGGAGGAAGAAAGCAGCTACAGCAGCAGCGACAAGACAGGCCCAAACCAACGGGACAGCAGGCAAAAGAGCCCGGATAGCGATCTGGACCATTCGAAGATTATACAGATAAATACTTCCAATAGCTACAAGCCACAGCAGCAGCCGAACATCGAAACCCCCTTTGACTTTGACTTGCCCAGCACATCAGCTGAGGCTGCAGCAGCAGCAGCCGCTGCAGCAAAGGGCACTCAGGGAGACATCTTGCCGATTCTTCCTATTTATCCGATGACCCCAGAACAACTCAATCGTACACCTTCATCTCTGCGCTATTCCGTTTACTTTCTAAATATAGAAATGAATGGCAAATGGATAGGCCGCATCCTAATTGAAGTATTCGATGATGTGGCCCCGCGAATGGCGGAGAACTTTCGTTCGCTCATCATGCACGAGCACGGCTTTGGGTTCAAGGGCTGCACCGTATTCCAGGCCTGGCCCCATGAGAGCGTCACCACGGGCGACTTTGAGCTACAAAATGGTCATGGCGGCTATTCAGCACTCAAGGACCGTTTCTTCATGCCCGATAAGACCGGATTGCAGCCCCAGCGCGGCTCGGTTGGTATGCGTCGAGGCCTGAAGCTTTACGACAATAACGGATTTGTGGGCAGCCAGTTCCGCATGTTGATTACTGAGAAGCGCACCTTCACGGCTATATTTGGGCACATTATTGATGGTTTGGATGTCTTGGACAGAATGGGAAACTCTGGCGATGCTTATGGAAACCCCATGGTAAATATTTCTATCAGTACTTGTGGATTGTACCGACTCGGCACACAGTAAATTAGGTGTGTGGTAGCTTTGACAGTTGAACCTAAAGGCAACTTATTTGATTATATGCAGCACTAATACAAAACATAGCATTTCATTTTCAATGTTACTTTCAAATATTTGATGTTGTTAAAGAAAATGAAAAACAGAAATGAATATATAATTTTCATGCGATATAAATGTATTTATTGAATCTGAATGTATTAAGGATTCTGATAGAATTAATTCGAATAACGATCATAACTATATTTTCTGCAATAGATCAGACAAGTAAATATTAAATGGATTAAGAAAACTATAAATATCTTATTAAAAAAGCAAGAAAAGAAACAAAACGAAAAATTTAAGAATAACCATAAAAAAACTGTTTAAGACAGTGAAACTAAGGTATTCAAATACTCCGCTATTGACCTAAATCAAAGCAACATAAGCCATCCATTTTCGAGCAAAAATACTACGAATTTATATATTCAAGCTAAATTCTTCATATTGCAGGTTCATTAACATAATTTGAGTTACTTAGACATTTGTTTTCGAAATTATTTAGCAATCAATTAACAGTATATTATTTCAATAGTAGGATAGTTAGAACGAACCACAAAAAATGAACGAAAAGTTCAATACACATTTGTTTAATATATCAAATGTGATCAAAGTTGATAATTCAAAACAGTGGTTAATGCAGAATGAGAATTACTGCATAGGAATACAGAAAAAATGAAAGCGGAGTTCACAGTATAATTCCACAGGTCAGTTGATAGTTAAAATAATTTACAGTCAGTTAAATCAGTTAAAGTCAATTTCAAAGGTTGTTTCCTTTCGAGGAAATATTAATAACGCTTGGAATAAAAAATATATTAGCAGAATATCTAAATGTTGAATGACTATATTTATGTAGTTAATTGTCCAATAATATTTGTATTATGTGTAATATATGTATTTAAGTGTTTCATAATATTTGCAAATGGAAGATGAAATATCGGTGAATTCCAAGGAGAAATTCTAAACAATAATAAAAAGTACAAAGTTCAATTACCTGGCTAAACAGCAGCTGACTTTGTGAAGTAAAATGCACCCAAATGATAATTAAAACAGTAAAAAGAAAAGATTAAAAGTTGGCAAGCGACTCTATATAAAGGGAAACCGAAAACATTTTCCAATATATGTTATTCCAGAACATATATTAGAAAACTCTATACCAACTCTAGATCAAAAGAAACATTTAACATTTTATTTATATTTACAATTCTTAAAAAAATCTCAATCTCCAATTTTAATTTTTATAAGCATTTTACACAAAAACCTAAAAAGCATTAAAAATTGTATACTTGCAACACAAAACTTTTCGAATCTTTTTTTTTTTAAAGAAATTTTAAAGAAGTAGTAGATGGGTCTTACCCGACTCATTTCCAATAATCTATTTACGGTGATTTTCAGAAAATAACGAAAAAATACACTTTGAATACACATCTAAGAACTGGAATACATATTTTGAGAAAATGTTTGATGTATACACATCTTGTAGTCCTTTTGGAAAATATTCATATATATTTACATAAAATATTAATGAATCTTAAAGATAAAAATAAACACTACTTTACAAATTGTGAACATAATAATCAATAAATGTGCTATACATTAATATATTCATATTTTAAATGTGGTAATATATCAAAAACCGTTTACTGCAATGAAACTTCATTGAAAATATTTAATGTATTGGACACTACGAAATTACCTGCGCAGACGAATCGCAAATTGAAAACGAAACCAAATTGAAACTAAAATTAATTTCTAAGTAAGAAAAAATATGTAAATGTAAATTGAAAACAAAACGAAATTGAAACTAAAATTAATTTCTAAGTATAAAAAAATACGTAAATGTATTTCTTAAAGCTACATAATCTATAAAAGTCTCCATTCTAATATTGGTTGTAAACAATTTATGGAAAGGTTACGAATCTATACGAATTTCTTCAAATATATATATGTTGCGATTATCCTAAATGTTGAAAAAAAAAAAAAAAACAATAAAAAATTCCATTAGAAAAAAAATATGTAACGACTTAACACAGTGAAACAACGGATTTCATGTACTACGATAAATGTCTGAAAAAAGTTTATATAACTAAGTCAATGCAACCATGGAATCATTCAACGATTCATCCATGTTACAATTTAATTCAGAGCAAAAATAATTTGCAAGAAATTACTAATTTATATTGTAATTCATTAAGTGTTTTTTAGTTCTTTAGAAATTTGTTTAAGCAATTATTTGGAAAAGTTAATTGAGTTAAGTTTTACTTTCGACAAAATCAGAAAAAGAACATTATATAAAGTGTAGGATAGTTTGAACGAACTAAAAGAGTAAACTGATACGAAAAGCTCAATACACATTTGTCTTAGATGTCAAATGTATATAACGATGGCTAGTGCAGAATGTGATATATGATTAAAAATGAAAGCGGAAAATGAAAAGTATTATTCATAATGAAGTTGACAATTAAAATGATTTAAATCACTTAAACTCAATCTTTCAAAGGTTGCCTCCATTCTCGAGCAATTATATTAGCAAAATATCCAAGTGTTTAATAACTGTAATATGTATTTAATGTCCAATAATATTTGTATTTACATATGTGTTTAAATGTCTAATAACATTCCTTTGCAAATGGAAGATGAAATTTTGGTGAATTCCTCACAAAATCTCTGAACAATAATAAAAACTACAGATTTCAATTAGCTTGCTAAACTACAGCTCACAATGTGAAAAATAAATAACAAAAATACATCTAAATGATAATTAGAGCACGGTGTAGAAAGAAAAGAATAAAAGATGGCAAGCGGCACTATACACATATATATGTGCCAAAAGAAAAGGAAAAACAAACATGTTCCAATATATGTTATTCCAACAAAGATGTTATCAATCTATCAAAAGAAACTTTACAAAAATTGTTTTTATTTACAGTTCCTTAAATTAAATTCCTTAAATGATTGGGCCAAACATTTTTATAAGCATTTTACAGAAAAATTCAAAAGGCATACAACTTTTCGAATCTTTTTTTTTAAATAAATTTTAAAGAAGTAGGTCGGTCGTACCGGTCGTACTCTGAACAGAATACACTTCTAAGAATTGGAATACATATTTTGAGAAAATGTTTGAATGTGTATACATATAGATGGAAAATATTCACATATATTTACATAAAATATTAAAAGAATACAAATTTCTATTTCGGAGAAAAATAAATACTATTTTACAAATTCTGAATATACACGTAATATTTAATGTATGTAGCAGATTTATATCTTGATTACATGGAATCGATAGTTGAATGTCTTTATAAAAAAAAATGGTAATAATAATAATAAAAAAAAAAATCAAATCGTACTCAAATATCTTCGAAAACTTTTAATGTTATGAAAGAAAATGACACAATTTAAAATAGTGAAAAAGTATTAGGGGTACGCCCATACACACAATGAAAACAAAACGAAATTGAAACTTAAATGAATATCACAGTTTTAAACCCCATATAATGAATGTCTTTGAAGATTCGACTTTAATAATTTGTTGTAAACGCTTTGCTTGTAGAAAAACAGATCGCAATATTTAATCGCATAAAGAAAAATAAGTATTTGTGAAGAATATCCTGAATGTCGTAATAAAAGTAAAAATATCTTATTGAAAAAATACCCAATATAATATATCAAAAAATTCAAGTTTAAAAGTAATCATACAAAACTGTTAAGACAGTAAAAGAAAGATATTCAAGGATTGCAGAAATGCCATAGAAAATTATATTTAACTAAACCGAAGCAACAATGTAATACAGTACAACAATACTTCGGAAGATAAGATTATTGCTTAGAAGTAAATTTTTACGAAGTTATTTAAATACTCAAGATAACTTTCTATTCTTTAACAGTTTTTGTTTAGTTCTCCTCAGTTTTATAGTTTAAAATTTATATTATATAAAATATTCGAAAAGTAATTTAAGACATATAAAAAATAGTATATTATTTCAATTGTAGGATAGTTGGAACGAATCAACAGATTGCAAATTCAAAAAGGGTGTCTCATGCAAAATGAAAATGATTGCATGGAAATACAGAATAAGATATTTGAATAAATGAAAGCGGAACTTGAACAGTAATTTATAATTAAGTTGATAATTAAAATTATTTACACTTACTTAATTTAACTTACTTGAAATAAACATTTTCTTCTTCCTTGAGCAATTACGAACACTTAAAATACGAATACATAATCAAATATATATCTGAATGTTAAAAAATCGTTGCACACGAAACACAAAATATTGGTATAATCCTAAGAGAATCTCCGAACACGTAAAACTCACTTTATGGAGAAAAAAAAAATAAAAAGAATTTTTTTTTGAAAATATCCAATTGCGGATGGCAAAGCCGTAAAGAGTTGATTGGAAGTTGGCAAGCGCACTATATAAATGTGCCAAACAATTAATACACATGTATACGCAGATAATCCCAAAATGTTTGAATTCTAAATGTCTACAGTTGAATATATTCAATAAAGTTATTCCAAAAATTACTGCAAAATTCGTTTTATTCCAAATTCAACTTAGCAAATTAAATTCGTATTTGAAACACTTATAAATACCATCGCTGGAAGCATTCGACTCAATCCAAAACAGTCTAGTGCTGACTAAACAATTTTTGTTAGAATGAATCACAATTGATGGCAAAGTTATTATAAATTATATCTTATAAATATTACATACCTTATAGAAAACATCCGGAACATATTGTTTGTCGGTCGATTCACGAACATAGCCAAGTTCGGGTGCATCCTTGGTAGGTATTAGACAATTATCACGAACCAGAGCCATGCATTGAGCGGACACAGCATAGCCCTCCATGTGCACCTGCTTAGTCTGATCACCTGACAACGCCATAGAGTACAATAATATATATAAATACATAAATACACATACTCATACAAACTCACCAGTTACACAAATTGTGACAAACTTGGAACCAAACGTGCCATTTGTAGCATATTTACATGGATTCGGATGACGATTCTGCAGCTCACCCGCTGATATGCACTCCTGTGCGGTCAGAAAATGTGTTTCAATGCCGCGTATTTGTTTTACAGTGCCAGCACTTGCATCTTCCGTAATAAGATCGGTAAAGATCCAGCCAATCTATCAATTAAATATTTTTTTTTATCAAGAAATGCATATTTGAAATTCATTGATAACTCACCTTTTTCAGTCCTAGGGCTTTGGCTACGGCATCCACATCATCGGCACCCTCATCTGGACAGATGTTGATTGAATCGCGTGACGATTCCTGGGGCGGTTCATAGATAGCCGCCACTTTGGCCCGTATGCCCAGTGGCACATCCGTATGCTGTTCATAGGTGCCATACAAGAACCCCATGCGCTGATGGCCCGTTGTGCGCCAATAATTTAAGAAGCGCTCTACAATTTTGGTATTCTCGAACATAACATTGTCCACATGACGATAGGTTTGACGGTTGAGTGTTATAGCCGACGGCTGGCATTTGGAGCAAATTCCCTTGGGCCATGGTGGATGCTCCCGACAGCCGGGCTTAATGCGACAATTGATGTCATCGAATACAAAGTACTTTCCGTGATCCATGCCAGAAGTTTGCTTGCGTATATACGAATGGAAGGACAAGTGCTTGATATTATGCTCCTTCAGATAGTTCTCGTCATATGGTTCCAGCGGGGAGCAATGAACGCAACGACCATTGGCATTGTGATGACAGCTATGCAAATCATGTAAGAAATAAAATATCATTTAGTATTCTTTTGGAAAACAAGCTTAGATGTAGGGATATATAATAAAATGTTAGCACTTTAGCTTTGATTCAATTTACAATATAAACTGAATGGTAAACAATTGGTAAAGCAAAATGACAGTATTGCCAAGAAATTACTACTTTTTGTTTTTGATTAACTTGATTTAGTTAAGATATGCGATTATAATAGAGTTTTCCTCAAATCCAGCTATAATTCTATATTGGGTAGCCAATCCATACTTATTATAAACACCTCCTGATCAACTTACAGCTTACTATCGCGTTCACGCTTGATGGTGCCATTGGATTTGAACAGCTGCTGATCCACCTCATCCTCGATCACTTCAATTGCTGGACGTGCGCTGTTGGTAAGTCTCTCATTGGAGATTTTAGCAGCGCTATTGAACGACAAATTGTCAATTGCTGTGGTGCTCGTGCGCTACAAAAGAGAATATATGATTAATAATATGAAATATAGCAAATAGTATTATAAACAAAATCTCACTCGTGAAGAAGTGCCCGCAATTTGTTTTAGGTAGACCATGTCGCCATGCTTGAGAGTACTGCCCACCAGTTGACTACCGCTTGCGTGTAGCTCTGTGGCGAAGTTTCGCTCCATGAAGAGACCAAATCCATCGACCTTGAGCACATTTTGTACGCTGTCATAGAGCTGTTTAAGATTTGATTTTGGCGAGATCTCGATGCGTTTGATGCCCTCCGCAGACTGCACGCGTATTAGCTGTAATTCAAGCAGCGCACAAGTAATGGATTAGTTTCTATATGCATCAAATATTCAAAGGCATCGATCACACCGATTGTTTACATAACGTAAAGAGACGGTGTCGCACAAAGGCATAAACGAAATTTCGTTTCTTGTAGATGAAGTGCTCGAGCAGCAAAGGGGCGCTGGCCATGGTGATGTTGCTGTTGTGTTGGCCTGCTGCTGCTGTTGGTGTTGTTGTTAAGCGTAGCTTGAGCTACTTTGGTTTAGCCTGAAAGGCCTGTTACTTAGCGTATTGAACTGTTCGACATGAAACCGCGCATTTAACTGCAACAGGGAAACGAATTCGCACCAAATATCGTTTTTTTGGCATTACAGACAAAATGTAAATAAATGTGTTAAGATTGTGCCAAAAAGAGAAAAGGTTCCCACTGCCATGGCCACAAAAATAAGCGAGTGCATTCATACACGCGTTGCCTCCTCTCTCCATCCCATCTATCGGCCCGTGGCTTTGGCTGTAAAATCTACAAGTCATTGTACCTTTGTTTGTGTGTCTGTCCGGCGTCCTGTCTGCTGTCTGGCGTCGCCGTGGCAACGAATTTGCACTGACCGTACTCATCAACCGACTGCCAATTATGCACTGCACTAACCGCAGAATCGTTGCAGAATTAATACAATGATTTGTTAAAAAAAAGCCAAGTTTTTTAGCGACAGCGACAACAGAGTGTTTGCGAAAATGTTATATGCCGGCGTTTTGAAATGACCAGAGAGCACAGCACGGCATCAGCATTATGCTCTTCGAGTATACAGTGCTATAGTGCTCAGTACTAGCTTATCGCATATTTATTGCTTTATATCACTAAAATTGGCAATTTACTTACAATTTTATCAGACATTACTTCAAAAAAAATTGCACTTGGAAGCAAAGCAGCACTTGTGTAGACAGTAGAGACTAAGTGTGACCATGCATATCGATGCAACACATAGACTAGACATCAGAACGAAATTGGTCAGCGCTCGGAATTTGAGTCGGAGCTCCCAGTCAATTTCGTATTTGTTTTGTATGGTTAGTGCCACTGTTAAAAGACACCCTCAATCGTGGGTTAGTGCTAAGAGTCAATATGATAAAATACCGAATGCTGTTAACTGTATAGCAGCGCTGTTAAGAACGTGGCGGTCAAGCGATATACCCTGTTAACATCCCATGCTGGCAAATGCGAATAACGTAAATTTAAAACATTAATATTTACATTATTATACCTTGAGCCCATGAAAATAAGAAATCAAGGTATTTTGGTTTTATAAAAAGTATGTATAAAAAGTATGTATTTAAAATACGCAACGTAGAGACTTGGAACTTTACATGAATACTCGCACTAACCATACAACACATAGACCACTGTTAAAAGACACTTAACAAGAATGTCACGGCAGTCAACGAACATCACTCAATCGCCATGGAGTCTGCGAGCAATAACAGCTTAAAAACGGTATTCATGAATGAAAAGTAGTAGTAAAAGTAGTAACCCTTATATTGTCCGATTCTTGAATCTATATAGAACTTGTAATTAGAAGCGTTGCAAGTTTTATTTTGGCTTCTGGCTGCAAGACAGATAACAGTGTCAAAATTGTAGGATTTTCATACAAAATTTAAACGCGCGCCAACTTTTGACATGTCTGTGACGTTTCACTGTTAAAATAACAGGGGTATTTGCGTAACCTGGTAGTCCCTCAATCGTGACAGTAACCGAGCCGAGCAAATACAAAGTTGTCTGGGACCCCCGCTACAAATTCCGAGCTCTGCGCAATTTTGTACCGATGTCCAGTCTATGTGTTGTATGGTTAGTGGTTAGTGCTAAGAGTCAATATGATAAAATAGCGAATGCTGTTAACTGTATAGCAGCGCTGTTAAGAACGTGGCGGTTGAACGATATACCCTGTTAACATCCCAATGTTGGCAAATTCGAATAACGTAAATTTAAAATTTGAATATTTACATTATTATTCCCTGACCCCATTGAAAGTAGGTAATCGAGGTAAAATGGTTTTATAAAAAGTATGTATTTAAAAAACACAACGTAGAGACTTGAAACTTTACATGAATACTCGTTAATACCACTAACCATACAACACATGGACTGGATATTGGATTCCGATTCCAGAGGGAGCATTAAAGACCTTTTATTATTAATTAAGTGTTTTCTATTGTTACGAAACTTATTCATTAAATTATTTATATTATTATCAACAATTTTCTCTGTTAGTCTATAATAATTATACCCTGAGCCCATTGAAAATGGAAAATCGGGGTATAATGGTTTTGTATGTAACAGGCAGAAGGAGGCGTGGCAACCCCACAAAGTATATATATTCTTGTCCGTCTGTCCGTCCGTCCGTCTGTCCGTCTGTCCGTCTGTTTGAACGCGTCGATTGAAGCATCTAGACAAGCTAGAGACTTGAATTTTTTGTTGTTAGGTCCGTGCACTAACCAAATAACACATAGACTGGACGACCGGTACAAAATTGCGCAGAGCTCGGAATTTGTGTCGGGGGCAGTGTTCCCATTTTGGCTTATTTTAAGCTAGATCTGGCTTATTTCGAAATGAAATAGCTTAGAAAGTGGTTGAAATGCTTATAGCTTGAAATCTAGCTTATTGCAAATATCATAAAGCTTATTTTTTTAGTGGTTGTAAAGTATTTTAATGGTAATTTTAAGGGGCAAATCATACTAAATTAGTATTTTTCGGTGAATTTTGGTATCTTATGCAATTTTCTGCATAAATTAGAGTGTAATATTATTTGGTCACACTACAGTAATATTAGGCGCTTTAAATATATGTGAAAAATGCCAAAATTTATTGATAAACAGAATTTTCGAGAACCGTGGATAAATTTTGATGAATTTAAGGAGTGGCATCACAAAGTCCCAACAGACTCCACAAAATCATATTGTTGCTTTTGTAAGGCAATAATTGGGGCTAAATTATGCGAATTGCGGCAGCAAGTTGCTACCAAAAACATGTCACGTGCCTGCAAGGCAATATGAAAACAAACAAAATTAATTTTGTTCCAAAGTCGTTTAAAACAGAGGAAACTGATGATATAATTTCATTTATATATTAATATATTAATAATATTAAAATTTCTATTAAAAATTATACATTATACAAGTGGTTTTATAGTTAGCTTTTTTTTAAGAATTTTTTTTTCAATTTTAGCTTATTCTAGCTTATTTTTTTCTTCAATCTATCTTATGGTGGCTCTGAAAATCTGGCACCACTGCCGATGTCAAGTCTATGTGTTGTATGGTTAGTGCCACTGTTAAAAGACACCCTCAATCGTGGGTTAGTGCTGTCAGGCAGCAACACAATTGAGAGACTAGGAGGTTATGCAAATACCCCTGTTATTTTAACAGCGAAACGTCATAATTATGTCAAATGTTGGCGCGCGTTTAAATTTTGTATGAAAATCCAGCAATTTTGACACTGTTATCTGTCTTGCAGCCAGAAGCCAAAATAAAACTAGCAACGCTTCTAATTACAAGTTCTATATAGATTCAAGAATCGGAAAATATAAGGGTTTTACTACTTTTCATTCATGAAAACCGTTTTTAAGCTGTTATTGTTCACATAGTCCATCAGGATTGAGTGATGTCCGTTGACTGCCATGACATTCTCCTTGAGTAACTTAAAGATTCTTTTGCAAAGTTTAAATGTACAAGCCAAAATAGTATTAAGAGATAGATTTAATTTTCGTTTGTTTAATTAATAGTTTTATTATGTGAATGAATACACTTGACTATGTTGGGGTTTAGTCGAATACTCATGAATGAATACACTTGACTATGTTGGGGTTTAGTACTGTACTGATCTTTATTTTTCTGAGGCTGGGTATATATACCCACGATTGAGAGACTAGGAGGTTATGCAAATACCCCTGTCATTTTAACAGTGAAACGTCACAGACAT
Organism: Drosophila meridionalis; assembly: GCA_035045145.1. Classification (NCBI taxonomy): domain Eukaryota; kingdom Metazoa; phylum Arthropoda; class Insecta; order Diptera; family Drosophilidae; genus Drosophila; species Drosophila meridionalis. The sequence goes on along the minus strand of JAWNPG010000020.1, from coordinate 4,482,109 downwards.
GTCAAATGTTGGCGCGCGTTTAAATTTTGTATGAAAATCCAGCAATTTTGACACTGTTATCTGTCTTGCAGCCAGAAGTCAAAATAAAACTAGCAACGCTTCTAATTACAAGTTCTATGTAGATTCAAGAATCGGACAATACAAGGGTTTTACTACTTTTCATTCATGAATACCGTTTTTAAGCTGTTATTGCTCACAGACTCCATGGCGATTGAGTGATGTTCGTTGACTGCCGTGACATTCTTGTTGGGTAACTTAAATTTTATTTTCCAAATTTTAAATGTACTAAACAAAATAGTATTAAAAGGTATATTTAATTTTTCGGTTGATTAATTGATAATTTATAGTTGGTAATATCATCAAAATTCCACACACGCGCATACTAAATTTTAACATGAGTTATCTGTGACGTCACAGAGAGCTGTTAGTTAACATTAAAAGTAACGGAACAATTCTTAGCATAAAATACATACATATGTACATAAGTGCAGGAACCACGATTGAGGGACTACCAGGTTACGCAAATACCCCTGTTATTTTAACAGTGAAACGTCACAGACATGTGAAAAGTTGGCGCGCGTTTAAATTTTGTATGAAAATCCAGCAATTTTGACACTGTTATCTGTCTTGCAGCCAGAAGCCAAAATAAAACTTGCAACGCTTCCAATTACAAGTTCTATATAGATTCAAGAATCGGACAATATAAAGGTTACTACATATGTATATTAATAAAACCGATATACCTTATTATTGTCAATGCCTGGGCCCATAACCTATTGAATTATGTAGCAGGTAGTTAATAATATTATATTAAATAATAAGGCGGTGGCTTTATGTTCAAATATATATATTGTTCTTTAATGAATTCTTTTCAACTGTACGCTCTCGTCGCTTAAAGTGAACTGAACTGAGGAGACATAAAGCAGATGAAGTATTGTGTGTGTACACTATGACGATATTCGACTAGTCCCGTTACCTTTCATCTATTTGCATTATCTTCTGTTCTTAATGTTGCTTTTGCTATTTCGCAACACTTAATCTATTTAATTTTCTAATAATGAAATACATTCTGCTTCTAAAAAATAACTTTTTAGCTTTAAGGTCTATATTTACATACATTTGATGCTTCATTTATATGTGTGTTTAAATTATTTTCGGTTATAAGCAAACTGTCGCCGTTTAAACAACGAAATATATTGCCTAAGCTTGTTATCTTAATCATCGTTTCCTGGGTTGGTTTGCAAAGCCCTCCTTCGCTGAGTTGGTCCACCCAAGTAAATAATGAGTCTTTATCATCCTCATTATGGGAATCAGACATTTGCAAACGGTGGCAAATATATCCAGCCAAATTTTCCAAAGCATCGTATTCCAATTCTGGCAAGTCTTCTTCGTCGTCCGCTGGCTCAGGCTCTGTTGCGCATGAAAAGTGAGATAGTATGATTCCTGCAGAGAGAATATTACTTTAAAGAAGGTTATTAAATTATAAAAATAAATTGTATATTACCTGTCATGGAAGGACTTTCTGGCTCCAAATCAAGTGTGTCGTCTCCGAACTTAACGCGAGGGTTGTTCGTTAACTTGGCTGTTAACTTGAATTTGCTCCCTGCTGTCTCCCCTTGGCGCAGAACTCCAGCCATTCTTTTCGTAGCTTCTTATTTATAGGAAGAGAGAAGATTATTTATATACAATGAGCCCATTGAAAATGGGATATCGGGGTATAATGGTTTTGTTAAATGTATGTAACAGGCAGAAGGAGGCGTGTCAGACCCCACAAAGTATATATATTCTTGATCAGGGCGACGAGCTGAGTCGATTTAGCCCTGTCCGTCCTTCGGCACATACACACATATGAATGTTACAAAAAAGTTGTAAAAGTTGGATGCACTTAGTCCATCGCTAAGAAAAGTTATTAAACAAGTAAGAACGTTGCCTTAGGACGAAACCTAAAGCGTGAAACTCGTTTCCCAGAGGGGTATCTGGTATTTTAAATTTAATAATTTATCTCAAATTTTGCATTTATGTAGATTCATGTGAATTTTCTGCAATTTCAATTTTTGCAAATATAACTATGTGAATGAATTAGCATTTTTATAAAATGTAAAAAATTCAATAGAATCATATGCTGAAAGTTTCATCAAGTTCCGTTAAGTCAGTCGCAATCTATTAAATAAAACGTTTGGCCAATTATGACACGCACGCGTTAAGCACGTTTGCTTATGCATGGTCACAAATAAATTCAGCGCCATTCATTTTAGCATATTCTTCAATCAAAATTGTTATTGAGTTGTGCTTGCATTTTCAGCCGCTTCTTTAGTTTTGTATTTGTCAAATATCGCCCTTTATACGCATACATTCAACCGACCACCGTTTTTGTATGTACACATATAAATAATATGCGCGCATTTCAGCTTTTTCTAAGAATCACAATTGCGATTGATTTATGTTTATATTGTGTTTGCATTAACAGCAGCTTCTATAGTTTTGTATTTGTCAAAAGTCGCCCTTGTAGTGAAGTAGTTTCGGATTTGCCAACAGGCAATGCAAAACTGATGTGGCGCAGCAGGTAGATGAAAAGCGTGTAAGCAAAAGGGTCCGCGTTCGAGACGCGGCGGCGACGGCATGAAAATAGTTGCGCAGCTGTTCGTGCCTACATACATACATACCTGATGGGACCTATCGTCAATTTTTTTGTGTGTGAATAATTTTGTTCGGACTAAGTCGATTACACAAATATCGGTATTTGATATTTACATTTTTTGTCAGGGTCACACACACAAAAAGAAAATAACATAACTGACCTAGGCTATACGAAAAATGATAATTTTAGCAGATAAATTATTTGCAGAACTTCAACATTAAATCGAATTACATATATTTCTCAGAAATGCCGTTTGTCGTCTTAGCAATTCTTATTAAGCTTATTTATATAGGTGGTACAGGCATATGAATTTTGTAGCTGGGCGTTACAAATTTTGTTGCCAATTTGCCACGCCCCCAGTAGGCGTAGACATATCATATTTGGCAAGTTCCTAGAAGGAGTCTAGGGTAACGTAACTGCAAAGTTTGGATGCTTACACTCCAAAAATGTGAAAGTTACAGGGTATTTTTTCGATATACCACGCCCCCGAAGGCGCGTAAGATTTATTTTTAGGGAATCATTAGAGGAGGCCCCCAGTAACACAAACATCCAATTTGGAATCGTCTAGCTCTAAAACTGTAGGAGCTATAAGCTTTTTGCGATTTGCCACGCCCCCTGAAGGCGTAGGTATGTCCGCCATATCTTTTTGATCTTGGGTTGCTTATCCGAGTATATATATAAAATTTCAAGTTTCTGGCATCAATAGTGCTCAAAATATAGCTGATCTTGTAAAATCACTATATATTCAGATCCAGTGGGCGTAGACATCTTTTTATGAATCTTTATAGAATCGTAGCGTTAAGTTACGTGCCAAATTTCAGCATTCTAGCTTTAAAACTGTAGAAGTTACAGTTTTCCCGATTTGCCACGCCCCCAATGGGCGTAGATATATCCGCCATATCTTTTTGAACTTGGGTGGTCCACGCAAGTATACATTCCAAATTTCAACTCTCTAGCTCTTCAACTAATATGATTTCTATGATTTCTATTAACCATTTTCCGATTTGCCACGCCCCTAGTGGGCGTATCGGGAAAATCTTGACACTTTATAATTCGAGGGTATACACGAGTATATGTTCCAAATTTCAAGTCTCTAGCTTCAATAGCGTAGAAAAATATTGCATTCATACGGACAGACGGACAGACGGACATTTCACAAAACCAATACACCTAATTCTGTTTTTACACGAATTATTTTTACACGAATTTGAAATAACACGAGTAAATACGAAAAAATATTTCTATTTTTACACGACATAATTTGAAATAACACGAATACAAAAAAAACAAAATTACTTTTTTTACATGAATTATTGGATTTAACACGTTTTTCTTAAAATAACTACAACAATATTTTTTTTATATTATTTAGTCTAATTTTAACTTATTTTTTGAGGTCTAGAACCAATCTATTATTTTTGTACTTGGCCAGTATCTTTTTTTACACGATTTTTTTTTACACGAATTTCTCGGGAACCATTCTATCGTGTAAAAACAGAATTAGGTGTATACTCTTTTTCTCTTTGGGAAACGAGTATAACAATTAATAATCCCATAGTAATGCCCATATTGCAACCCAAGTGCAGTCGCTGCATCAACTGCGCAGTTGGCAGAGCGCGCGCTTATGCGTGCATGCATATGTATGTATGTGTGTGTTGTTTGTATGTATGCATAAAAAAAAGCGTAGAATGATTTGATATTTGGCTCTTCACAGGGTTCAGGGTATCTCCTAGTCGAGCAGTCTCGGCTAGAGCACACTTACATGTTATTTATTTATTTCATTGTTACCAAGAATTAATTCTAAATAACAATTTTTAAGTCAGAGCGACAAAGGCCTTCAGGCAATTATTACTTATACTTTTATACTTTTCATTGTTTGCAAAATAGGTTTTAAAAGAAATACCTAAGGAACTCAAATAAAATTAAATTTAATAAAAAAAATTAATATATTATAAGTTTAATCAGTTTTTGCTCAAAATTGGTTGTTTTTATGTTTCTTCGATTAGTTATATATCAGTGTACTTTAAATACCTTTGTTTCAATATCTTTAACATTATTATTTGCAACGTTTTTGTTTTGTTTCTTTTTTACTATTACAATTAGATTTTTTAGTTTTCTAATTTAACATTAACTTCAGAGTGTTTTTATTTGTGAGACAACAAATTCTTTTATTTGTTGCAGAAATGAATGCATTACTCGAATCAATTCAATTATTCTATTCTTAATACATTCAGATTCAAGAAATACATTTATATTTTGCATGACAATTATATATTTATTTCTGTTTTAATATTTTTTTTTATACACTGAAAGTTGGCAGTTGGCAGAGCGCGCGCTTATGCGTGCGTGCATATGTATGCGTGTATGTGTTGTTTATATGTATGCATACCAAATCGTAGAATGATTTAATATTTGGCTCTTCACAGGGCTCAGGGTATCCCCTAGTCGAGCAGTCTCGACTAGAGTCCTCTTACTTGTTATTTTTCACAAAGTGAGCTGCCGTTTAGTAAACTAATTGAATTTTGTAATTTTCTCTTAGGAATAAAAGTTATTAGACATTTAAACAAATATGTATGTAAATACAAATATTAGTGGACAATTAAATACATTAATACAGTTATTAATTTTGCTAATACTTTTGCTATTTCAAATGTTTCAACTGAACTATGAATTATACTGTTCGTATTCCGCTTTTATTTTCTTCCGTATGCTGTATGCATTAATTTTCATTCTGCAAGAGCCACAGTTTTGAATTATAAATTTGGAGCACATTGGATATACACTGTACCACTTAAGTCGTTGTCCACCAAATGCTTTATTTGGCGCTTGTCGCGAATGGAAAGTGAAGGTGGATGGTCAGATCTGGTAGTATTTTTGATACGCCCCTCGTATTTAAAACGGCCAATTACTGTTTGGACGGTTGACTTGGCTTTAGACATTAGTTTAGCTATCTCTGCATACGACTTTTGCTCCTTTGTGTGGAGCTGCAAGATCCGCCCACGTTCTTCTAAAGTTATTTCTTTACGGGCCATTTTTATGACGAAATTTGCAAATTATGTCCAACACAAGTAATTCACACCAAGTATCATTAATTTTGAAGACATTGCACACATGTTTCGAAAATCCACGTTATTTCTAAAGAGAACATTGGCGCCAGACAGCGCAGAGCAAGCAAGAGTACGGTGACTTTTGTGGAGTCAAAAATGTGAATATTTTTAGTTTTTTAGTTATAATATTAGACTATAATAAAATGTTACTATTATTCAAATGCAATTGTCTAGTTAATAGATCACTTTATCAACCGCAATCAAAACTTTTTTTATATATAAAATTGACGAAGTTACAGCGTGTTGGGTGAAAACGAACAGGGGGTACGGTGAATTAAGTGGTACAGTGTATTAATCAAATGTATGTTGAACTTTTCGTTCAGTTTATTTTATGATTCCACCTAACTATCGTATTATTACTTATTTTTATGTATTTATTTTATTGTTAACAAGAATTAATTCTAATTCTATTAACAATTTTTAAGTCAGAGCAACAAAGGCCTTCAGGCAATTATTACTTATACTTTTATACTTTTCATTGTTTGCAAAATAGGTTTTAAAAGAAATACGTAAGGAACTCAAATAAAATTAAATTTAATAAAAAACAAGTAAGAACGTTGCCTTAGGGCGAGACCTAAGGTGTGATACTCGTTTCCCACAGGGGCATCTGGTATTTTAAATTCAATAATTTATCTCAAATTTTGCATTTATGTAGATTCATGTGAATTTTATGCAATTTCAATTTTTGCAAATATAACTATGTGAATGAATTAGCATTTTTATAAAATGTAAAAAATTCAATAGAATCATATGCTGAAAGTTTCATCAAGTTCCGTTAAGTCAGTCGCAATCTATTAAACAAAACGTTTGGCTAATTATGACACGCACGCGTTAAGCAGCGACAGCAAAATATATTTACATTTACACATATGTACATACATTGAAACGTGCAAGCGCGTTAGCTTATGTATGGTCACAAATAAATTCAGCGCCATTCATTCTAGCATATTCTTCAATCAAAATTGTTATTGAGTTGTGCTTGCATTTTCAGCCGCTTCTTTAGTTTTGTATTTGTCAAATATCGCCCTTTATACGCATACATTCAACCGACCACCGTTTTTGTATGTACACATATAAATAATATGCGCGCATTTCAGCTTTTTCTAAGAATCACAATTGCGATTGATTTATGTTTATATTGTGTTTGCATTAAGAGCAGCTTCTATAGTTTTGTATTTGTCAAAAGTCGCCCTTGTAGTGAAGTAGTTTCGGATTTGCCAACAGGCAATGCAAAACTGATGTGGCGCAGCAGGTAGATGAAAAGCGTGTAAGCAAAAGGGTCCGCGTTCGAGACGCGGCGGCGACGGCATGAAAATAGTTGCGCAGCTGTTCGTGCCTACATACATACATACCTGATGGGACCTATCGTCAATTTTTTTGTGTATGAATAATTTTGTTCGGACTAAGTCGATTACACAAATATCGGTATTTGATATTTACATTTTTTGTCAGGGTCACACACACAAAAACAAAATGACATAACTGACCTAGGCTATACGAAAAATGATAATTTTAGCAGATAAATTATTTGCAGAACTTCAACATTAAATCGAATTACATATATTTCTCAGAAATGCCGTTTGTCGTCTTAGCAATTCTTATTAAGCTTATTTATATAGGTGGCACAGGCATATGAATTTTGCAGCTGGGCGTTACAAATTTTGTTGCCAATTTGCCACGCCCCCAGTAGGCGTAGACATATCATATTTGGCAAGTTTCTAGAAGGAGTCTAGGGTAACGTAACTGCAAAGTTTGGATGCTTACACTCAAAAAATGTGAAAGTTACAGGGTATTTTTTCGATATACCACGCCCCCGAAGGCGCGTAAGATTTATTTTTAGGGAATCATTAGAGGAGGCCCCCAGTAACACAAACATCCAATTTGGAATCGTCTAGCTCTAAAACTGTAGGAGCTATAAGCTTTTTGCGATTTGCCACGCCCCCTGAAGGCGTAGGTATGTCCGCCATATCTTTTTGATCTTGGGTTGCTTATCCGAGTATATATATCAAATATATCAACAGACGGACGGACGGACATTTCACAAAACCAATATACTCTTTTTATACTCGTTTCCCAAAGGGAAAAAGAGTATATTGGTTTTGTGAAATGTCCGTCTGTCCGTCTGTCCGTATGAATGCAATATTTTTCTACGCTATTGAAGCTAGAGACTTGAAATTTGGAACATATACTCGTGTATACCCTCGAATTATAAAGTGTCAAGATTTTCCCGATACGCCCACTAGGGGCGTGGCAAATCGGAAAATGGTTGCGCCCATAGTCAAGAAATCATATTAGTTGAAGAGCTAGAGAGTTGAAATTTGGAATGTATACTTGCGTTGACCACCCAAGTTCAAAAAGATATGGCGGATATATCTACGCCCATTGGGGGCGTGGCAAATCGGGAAAACTGTAACTTCTACAGTTTTAAAGCTAGAATGCTGAAATTTGGCACGTATCTTAACGCTTCGATTCTATAAAGATTGATAAATTTTTTGTCCACGCCCACTGGGGGCGTGGCAAATCGGATCTGAATATAGAGTGATTTTACAAATTCAGCTATATTTTGAGCACTATTGATGCTAGAGACTTGAAATTTGATATATATACTCGGATAAGCAAGCCAAGACCAAAAAGATATGGCGGGCATACCTACGCCTACGGAAAAAGCTTATAGCTCCTACAGTTTTAGAGCTAGACGATTCCAAATTGGATGTTTGTGTTACTGGGGGCCCCCTCTATTGATTCCAAAAAAATAAATCTTACGCCCCTTCGGGGGCGTGGTATATCGAAAAAATACCCTGTAACTTTCACATTTTTGGAGTGTAAGCATCCAAACTTTGCAGTTACGTTACCCTAGACTCCTTCTAGGAACTTGCTAAATATGATATGTCTACGCCTACTGGGGGCGTGGCAAATTGGCAACAAAATTTGTAACGCCCAGCTGCAAAATTCATATGCCTGTGCCACCTATATAAATAAGCTTAATAAGAATTGCTAAGACGACAAACGGCATTTCTGAGAAATATATGTAATTCGATTTAATGTTGAAGTTCTGCAAATAATTTATCTGCTAAAATTATCATTTTTTTTCGTATAGCCTAGGTCAGTTATGTTATTTTCTTTTTGTGTGTGTGACCCTAACAAAAAATGTAAATATCAAATACCGATATTTGTGTAATCGACTTAGTCCGAACAAAATTATTTACACACAAAAAAAATGACGATAGGTCCCATCAGGTATGTGTGTATGTAGGCACGAACAGCTGCGCAACTATTTTCATGCCGTCGCCGCCGCGTCTCGAACGCGGACCCTTTTGCTTACACGCTTTTCATCTACCTGCTGCGCCACATCAGTTTTGCATTGCCTGTTGGCAAATCCGAAACTACTTCACTACAAGGGCGACTTTTGACAAATACAAAACTATAGAAGCTGCTGTTAATGCAAACACAATATAAACATAAATCAATCGCAATTGTGATTCTTAGAAAAAGCTGAAATGCGCGCATATTATTTATATGTGTACATACAAAAACGGTGGTCGGTTGAATGTATGCGTATAAAGGGCGATATTTGACAAATACAAAACTAAAGAAGCGGCTGAAAATGCAAGCACAACTCAATAACAATTTTGATTGAAGAATATGCTAGAATGAATGGCGCTGAATTTATTTGTGACCATACATAAGCTAACGCGCTTGCACGTTTCAATGTATGTACATATGTGTAAATGTAAATATATTTTGCTGTCGCTGCTTAACGCGTGCGTGTCATAATTAGCCAAACGTTTTGTTTAATAGATTGCGACTGACTTAACGGAACTTGATGAAACTTTCAGCATATGATTCTATTGAATTTTTTACATTTTATAAAAATGCCAATTCATTCACATAGTTATATTTGCAAAAATTGAAATTGCATAAAATTCACATGAATCTACATAAATGCAAAATTTGAGATAAATTATTAAATTTAAAATACCAGATGCCCCTATGGGAAACGAATATCACGCTTTAGGTTTCGCCTTAAGGCAACGTTCTTACTTGTTCCCTTTGGGAAACGAGTATAAAAATTAATATATTATAAGTTTAATCAGTTTTTGCTCAAAATTGGTTGTTTTTATGTTTCTTCGATTAGTTATATATCAGTGTACTTTACATACCTTTGTTTCAATATCTTTAACATTATTATTTGCAACGTTTTTGTTTTGTTTCTTTTTTACTATTACAATAAGATTTTTTAGTTTTCTAATTTAACATTTACTTTTACTTTTACTTTCTTTTATTTGTTGCAGAAATGAATGCATTACTCGAATCAATTCAATTATTCTATTCTTAATACATTCAGATTCAAGAAATACATTTATATTTTGCATTTTTAATTTTTTAAGTAACATTGAAAATGAAATGCTAAGTTAAGTAGGTATTAGTGCTGCATATAATCGAATAAGTTTCCTTTAGGTTCAACTGTCAAAGCTACCACACGCCTAATTTGCTGGCTGGTGGTTTCGATGTTCGGCTGCTGCAGTGGCTTGTAGTTATTGGAAGTATTTCCCTGTAGTATCTTCAACTGGTCCAGTTCTCTATCCGGGTACTTTAGCTTGCTGTCCCTTTGGTTTGCGCCTGTCTTGCTGCTGGTGCTGTAGTTGCTTTCTTCCTCCTAAACTGTGATGAGGCCATTGAAATTGAACTGGTTGCGTGGAAAAGGTGGAAATCGCACAACCTTAGGCTTCAGCTTCTTTTCCTTCTGGTCTTTATCCTCCTGCACTCAATTCTGCTTCTTCTTATCTTCCTTAGAGCATCATGATCATCAGCATGCTCCTTCTCCTTAGGTTCTTCATTCTTCTGCTTCTGCTTCTTATCTTTCTGCTTGTCATCATCTTCTTCTCATCTCTGTCTGTCCTATCATGTTGCTCATAAGGAGTTCTATCTCGTTCTAACATCTTATGTATGTTCAACTAGTGCAAATAGAGGCAGAAGTTGGTTAGAAGCAGTAATGGTGTAGGGTCAGGTGTAATTATCGGGTTCACTTCTGGTATCTGACATTTCGACAGTAGTAGTAGTAGGTCAAAGTCTACCAGCCGTTCACCCGATTCGCGCTGCAGTGCGATCTTAGCGCGCATTAACCAATCGCGCATGGTGCAGAGACGAAGCGTTGGCAGATGGTGGAGCATTTCGTTTTGCAGTTTCTTTTGCGTCGTTTCACAAGCATCGCAAAGACGGCAAAGAAGAGTCATTTCCGTCGATGCTATGACCGTGGTACCCTTAATATCTGCCTCAATCAGATTTAGCTTGTCGTCGATTATATGTAGTATTAGGTCGCTCGACTCTAAATATTCCATGGGGTAAATGAAACGCAGCAGAAGCTGGCACCAAAGCTGGCTGGGCTGATCATGAAGCAGGCAACGGTCGCTATTGCCCCGTATAAAACGTACCAAATTGGCCTCATTTATCCAGTTGGGCCAGGTCGTGCGGCATATGTGGTCGGAATACAGTTGCAATTGATGTTCGCTCTGCTGTCTTAACATGGCCCTACCCAGATTGAGTGCCGGCAATCGTTGTAGTAAAAAAATCAAAAAATGTCCGTAGCTTGGCAACGGCGTGTGATCGTAACACTCCGGACAACTGATGGTTCTGCTACCGGGCAGCTTTTTGACACAGCCGGAGCTAAAGGTATGGCGGCAGCGCAGTTCACTCGGGAGCCTGGCGAGATTTGCAGAGGTTTCAGGTAAGCAGCTCCACCTGTTTTTTTGGTATTCTCATGGATTCGCTAAATGTAAAGAGAAAGAGATCGAGAGGGACAGAGAAAGAGGGAGAGAGATAGAGATAGAGATAGAGAGGGAGAGAGAGCGAGACGGAGAGAGAGAGAGAGGGAGAGAGAAAGAGAGGGAGAGAGAAAAAGAGGGAGAGACAGAGAAAGAGTAAGAGAAAGAGAGGGAGAAAGAGAGAGAGATAGAGGTAGAGTAAGGGAGAGGTAAAGTGAGAAATGAAGAGAGAGAGTGAAAGAGCGAGATAGAGAGGGAGACAGAGAGGAAAAGAGGAAGAAATAGAGACAGGGGGAGGAGGGAGAGGGAAAGAGAGAAAGAGAGAGAGAGAGAGAGAGGGAAGGGAGAGAGAGTGAGAGACAAGGGAGGGAGAGAGAGAGGGGGCGGGGGAGGGTGATATAGAGAGAGGGGGGAGGCAGAGAGAGAGGGGGGGGTGGAGGGAGAGGGAGAGAGAGAGAGAGGGGTGGGGGAGGGAGAGTGAGAGAGGGGAGGAAAAGAGGGAGAGATAGTGGAGGTAGAGAGATAGAGAGAAGGGAGAGAGAGAGAGTGAGAGAGGGGAGGGAGAGCGAGAGACAGAGAGGGGAGGGAAAGAGAGAGAGAGAAGGGAGGGAGAGAGGGAGAGAAAGAGGAGTGAGAAAGAGAGGGTATGGAGAGAGAGACATCCAGAGGAGGGAGAGCGAGAGAGAGAGGGGAGGCAGAGATAGAGAAAGAGGGGAGGGTGAGAGAGACAGAAGGGCGACAGAAAGAGGGGTGGGGGAGGGAGAGAGAGAGAGGAGCGAGAGATAGAGGGAGAGCGGAAGGAGAGAGAGAGGGGAAGGAGAGAGTGAAAGACAGGGGAGGGATAGAGGGAGAAAATGGGGAGGAAGAGGGAGACAAAGAGGGAAGGGAGAAAGAGATGCGAGGGAGAGAGACCGAGAGAGGGCAGGGAGTGAGAGAGAGAGAACTGTTTTAGAGAGGTAGAGAGAGGAGAAGGAACGAGAGAGAGAGAGAGAGAGAGAGAGAGAGAGAGGGCAGGGAAAGTGAGAGAGAGAGAGGAGAGGGAGACAGAGTGAGAGTGGGGATGGAAAGAGAAAGAGATAAGGGAGGGAGAGAGAAGGAGAGATGGGAGGGGTAGAGACAGAGAGGAGAGCGAGAGAAAGAGAAAAAGAAAAAGAGGGAGAGGGAGAGGGAGAGGGAGAGAGAGAGAGAGAGACAGAAAGAGAGGGAGAGAGAGAAAAAGATAGATAGTGTGATAGAGAGGGAGGGAGGGAGAGAGAAAGCAAAATATTGTGCATTATTATATATTTTTCTGAACTTTAGCATTAACAATGGGAATGAAAACAAGTAAGAAAACTCTAGTCGGAGGTGCCCGACTACGAGATCCCCTGAGCCCCGTCCGATTTGCATTGTTTAATACGCTATATAGCTTGCATATACATACAAAAACGGTGGTCTGATTAAATGCATGCGTGTAAAGGGCGATATATGACAAATATAAAACTACAGAAGCGGCTGAAAATGCAAACACAATTCAAACACAGATTTGGCGCTTGCACGTTTCAGTGTATGTGTATTTTCAATGGGCTCAGGGTATAACAAGTAAGAGTGCTCTAGTCGAGACTGCTCGACTAGGAGATACCCTGAGCCCATTAAAGAGCCAAATATCAAATCATTCTACGCTTTTTTAAGCATACATACAAACAACACATACATACATACATATGCATGCACACCTTAGCGCGTGCTCTGTCAACTGCGCAGTTGACGAATCGACTGCGCTTGCGCATTAATGTGCGTATTGCTATGGAAACTTAATCGTTCAATAAGTTTTCTTAGCGTTGAACGTTGTTCATCAAACTTTCACACATATTAATGACATTCATATGTGTGTATTTGCCAAAGCACATGATTCTAGTATTTGATTTGCACTTTTTACAAATAGGGGCTATTGGGGGCGAATGGGGCGTGGCATCCAAAATCTAAAGATCATCTCCGTATTCATTATACGTAACTACAGAGCAAATTTAAAGTCTCAAGCCCAAACGATGTACAAACGACTCCTTAAAAAACACATTAAAACTATCGATAAATGCTCATAAAATCGAAATGGAATGAGTTATCAAAATTTTTTTGAAATTTTTTTTAACTAGAATGTATGTCGTTAAAAATAAATTACATACCTTTAACAAAACCATTATACCCTTATTTCCCATTTTCAATGGGCTCAGGGTATAAAAAGACATATATACCTGCCCACAAATTTGCCTAGACGCACTCCCCATTAACACTGTTACCTCATAAAAATACCTCGGACTTACTCTAGACTCTAAACTAAACTGGCGAAAACACATCCAAAACATTAAAGGTACTATGAACACGAGACACAAAAAAATAAGATTTGTTAATCAACTACAAGTCAAAACGTTCTACTACATTCCAAAGTCACACTTAAAAAACATTAATTAAGCCTATATAGAGATACGGGTGCTGCATTTGGGAACAGCGACTCCTTATCACATAAAAAAAACTCAAATCCACTGAACACCGCATTACAAGACGTTTCATCGGTTTTTTTTTTTGCCAGAAATTATGATATCATGAAAGACCTTAAGCTTAAATATGTTATCAACATTATTCAAGACTCGTCAATCAAACAGAACTCAAAGCACTCATCTCAATACTCTTGATACTTCTAATCCTTCCATATACAGACTTAAACAAGTAAGAACGTTGCCTAAGGGCGAAACCTAATGCATGATACTCGAATCATATGCTGAAAGTTTCATCAAGCTCCGTTAAATCAGCCCCAATCTATTAAACAAAACGTTTGGCCAATTGTCACACGCACGTATTAAGCAGCGACATCAAAATACATTTACATTTACACAGACATTGAAACGTGCAAGCGCGTTTTCTACGCATGGGTACAAATAAATTCAACGCCATTCATTCTATCATATTCTTCAACCAACATTATTATTGAGTTGTGTTTGCATTTTCAGCCGCTTCTTTAGTTTTTATACTCGTTTCCCAAAGGGAAAAAGAGTATATTAGTTTTGTGAAATGTCCGTCTTGCTGTCCGTCCGTCTGTCTGTCTGTCCGTATGAATGCAATATTTTTCTACGCTATTGAAGCTAGAGACTTGAAATTTGGAACATATACTCGTGTATACCCTCGAATTATAAAGTGTCAAGATTTTCCGGATACGCCCACTAGGGGCGAGGCAAATCGGAAAATGGTTGCGCCCATAGTCAAGAAATCATATTAGTTGAAGAGCTAGAGAGTTGAAATTTGGAATGTATACTTATGTTGACCACCCAAGTTCAAAAAAGATATGGCGGATATATCTACGCCCATTGGGGGCGTGGCAAATCGGGAAAACTGTAACTTCTACGGTCTTAAAGCTAGAATGCTGAAATTTGACACGTAACTTAACGCTACGATTCTATAAAGATTCATAAAAAGATTTGATGTCTACGCCCACTGGATCTGAATATATAGTGATTTTACAAGATCAGCTATATTTTGAGCACTATTGATGCCAGAGACTTGAAATTTTATATATATACTCGGATAAGCAACCCAAGATCAAAAAAATATGGCGGATATACCTACGCCTTCAGGGGGCGTGGCAAATCGCAAAACATTAGAGCTCCTACAGTTTTAGATCTAGACGCTTCGAAATTGGATGTTTGTGTTACTGGGGGCCTCCTCTATTGATTCCCCAAAAATAAATCTTACGCCCCTTTGGGGGCGTGGTATATCGAAAAAATACCCTGTAACTTTCACATTTTTGGAGTGTAAGCATCCAAACTTTGCAGTTACGTTACCCTAGACTCCTTCTAGGAACTTGCCAAATATGATATGCCTACGCCTACTGGGGGCGTGGCAAATTGGCAGCAAAATTTGTGACGCCCAGCTACAATATTCATATGCCTGTGCCACCTGTGCCTGTGCCACCTGTGCCTGTGCCACCTATATAAATAAGCTTAATAAGAATTGCTAAGACGACAAACGGCATTTCTGAGAAATATATGTAATTCGATTTAATGTTGAAGTTCTGCAAATAATTTATCTGCTAATTATTAAATTTAAAATGCCAGATGCCCCTGTGGGAAACGAGTATCACGCTTTAGGTTTCGCCCTAAGGCAACGTTCTTACTTGTTTATTTGTCAAATATCACCCTTTAAACGTATACATGTAAACAGACCAACGTTTTTGTATGTACACATATACATACATACGTTCATATGCGTGCATTTCAGCATTTTCTAAGAATCACAATTGCGATTGATTAATGTTTATATTGTGTTTGCATTAACAGCAGATTCTATAGTTTTGTATTTGTCAAAAGTCGCCCTTGTAGTGAAGTAGTTTCGGATTTGCCAACAGACAATGCAAAACTGATGTGGCGCAGCAGGTAGATGCAAAGCGCGTAAGCAAAAGGGTCCGAGTTCGAGACGCGACGGCGTCTTAATAAATAGGAAGTGGCTTTGATAGTTAAGGTGTGCTTTAACAATACATATGTAGTAGATGTAGGTTCAAATTTAGCGGCAGCGACTTTTGTTTTTCTCTTTATTTTGTTTATTTAATTATTTATTTAATTATATAATTATTTTTGATTGACATACAAATCTCCTAGTCAGACACCTCTGACTAGAGCTTTCTTATTTATACATTATACTTATACATTGAGTATAACATAATGCAAAACTTTCGCAAGCGTTTTGCACACACAGATAAATGTATGTATATACATATGCACATGTAAGCAAGCGAATGTAAGTGTAAGTAACGTGTACATCATCACAACAAATTCATATTCAATTCTTGTGCTCTGCTGTTCGTGCCTACATACATACATACATACATGATGGGTCCTATCGTCAATTTTTCAGTGTGGAATAATTTTGTTCGGACTAAGTCGATATTTGTGTAATCGATATTTGATATTTACATTTTTTGTCTGGGTCACACACACAAAAAGAAAATAACATAACTGACCTAAGCTATACGAAAAATGATAATTTTAGCAGATAAATTATTTGCAGAACTTCAACATTCAAATCGAATTGCATATATTTCTTAATATTTCTCAGAAATGCCGTTTGTCGTCTTAGCAATTGTTATTAAGGTTATTTATATAGGTGGCACAGGCATATGAATTTTGCAGCTGGGCGTTACAAATTGTGTTGCCAATTTGCCACGCCTACAGTAGGCGTAGACATATTTATAGTTCATATTTAGCAAGTTCCTAGAAGGAGTCGAGGATAACGTAACTGTAAAGTTTGGATGCTTACACTCCAAAAATGTGAAAGTTACAGGGTATTTTTTCGATATACCACGCCCCCGAAGGGGCGTAAGATTTATTTTTTTTGGAATCAATAGAGGAGGCCCCCAGTAACACAAACATCTAATTTTGATTCGTCTAGCTCTAAAACTGTAGGAGCTATAAGCTTTTTGCGATTTTCCACGCCCCCTGAAGGTGTAGGTATGTCCGCCATGTCTTTTTGATCTTGGGTTGCTTATCCGAGTATATATATCAAATTTCAAGTCTCTAGCATCAATAGGGCTCAAAATATAGCTGAATTTGTAAAAACACTATATATTCAGATCCGATTTGCCACGCCCCCAGTGGGCGTGGTCATAAAATTTTTTATCAATCTTTATAGAATCGAAGCGTTAAGTCACGTGCCAAATTTCAGCATTCTAGCTTTAAAACTGTAGAAGTCACAGTTTTCCCGATTTGCCACGCCCCCAATGGGCGTAGATATATCCGCCATATCTTTTTGAACTTGGGTGGTCAACGCAAGTATACATTCCAAATTTCAACTCTCTAGCTCTTCAACTAATATGATTTCTTGACTATGGGCGCAACCATTTTCCGATTTGCCACGCCCCTAGTGGGCGTATCGGGAAAATCTTGACACTTTATAATTCGAGGGTATACACGAGTATATGTTCCAAATTTCAAGTCTCTAGCTTCAATAGCGTAGAAAAATATTGCATTCATACGGACAGACGGACAGACGGACGGATGGACAGACGGACAGCAAGACGGACATTTCACAAAACCAATATACTATTTTCCCTTTGGGAAACTAGTATAAAAAGCACAAATTGAACACCTACCAAATCACACGCTTTCATTAAGAATTCCACGTACTCATCCATAATTCACGTTCTCAATTCATAATCATTCATTCATCTAGCTCACATCAGTTTTCTCTCATATCTTTATAATATTTATCACACATCACTTTAAAAAACAAATTTTCTATGTCAATCTATCATTCAGTGGTTGTAAAGTTTTACATAGATATAAAACCCCTAATAAAATGTTATAGTTCTATAAAAAAAAAAAAAGTTTTATTAAATTCCGTTAAGTCAGTCCCAATCATATGCGTGCATTTCAGCATTTTCTAAGAATCACAATTGCGATTGATTAATGTTTATATTGTGTTTGCATTAACAGCAGATTCTATAGTTTTGTATTTGTCAAAAGTCGCCCTTGTAGTGAAGTAGTTTCGGATTTGCCAACAGACAATGCAAAACTGATGTGGCGCAGCAGGTAGATGCAAAGCGCGTAAGCAAAAGGGTCCGAGTTCGAGACGCGACGGCGTCTTAATAAATAGGAAGTGGCTTTGATAGTTAAGGTGTGCTTTAACAATACATATGTAGTAGATGTAGGTTCAAATTTAGCGGCAGCGACTTTTGTTTTTCTCTTTATTTTGTTTATTTAATTATTTATTTAATTATATAATTATTTTTGATTGGCATACAAATCTCCTAGTCAGACACCTCTGACTAGAGCTTTCTTATTTATACATTATACTTATACATTGAGTATAACATAATGCAAAACTTTCGCAAGCGTTTTGCACACACAGATAAATGTATGTATATACATATGCACATGTAAGCAAGCGAATGTAAGTGTAAGTAACGTGTACATCATCACAACAAATTCATATTCAATTCTTGTGCTCTGCTGTTCGTGCCTACATACATACATACATACATGATGGGTCCTATCGTCAATTTTTCAGTGTGGAATAATTTTGTTCGGACTAAGTCGATATTTGTGTAATCGATATTTGATATTTACATTTTTTGTCAGGGTCACACACACAAAAAGAAAATAACATAACTGACCTAGGCTATACGAAAAATGATAATTTTAGCAGATAAATTATTTGCAGAACTTCAACATTCAAATCGAATTGCATATATTTCTTAATATTTCTCAGAAATGCTGTTTGTCGTCTTAGCAATTGTTATTAAGGTTATTTATATAGGTGGCACAGGCATATGAATTTTGCAGCTGGGCGTTACAAATTGTGTTGCCAATTTGCCACGCCTACAGTAGGCGTAGACATATTTATAGTTCATATTTAGCAAGTTCCTAGAAGGAGTCGAGGATAACGTAACTGTAAAGTTTGGATGCTTACACTCCAAAAATGTGAAAGTTACAGGGTATTTTTTCGATATACCACGCCCCCGAAGGGGCGTAAGATTTATTTTTTTGGAATCAATAGAGGAGGCCCCCAGTAACACAAACATCTAATTTTGATTCGTCTAGCTCTAAAACTGTAGGAGCTATAAGCTTTTTGCGATTTTCCACGCCCCCTGAAGGTGTAGGTATGTCCGCCATGTCTTTTTGATCTTGGGTTGCTTATCCGAGTATATATATCAAATTTCAAGTCTCTAGCATCAATAGGGCTCAAAATATAGCTGAATTTGTAAAAACACTATATATTCAGATCCGATTTGCCACGCCCCCAGTGGGCGTGGTCATAAAATTTTTTATCAATCTTTATAGAATCGAAGCGTTAAGTCACGTGCCAAATTTCAGCATTCTAGCTTTAAAACTGTAGAAGTCACAGTTTTCCCGATTTGCCACGCCCCCAATGGGCGTAGATATATCCGCCATATCTTTTTGAACTTGGGTGGTCAACGCAAGTATACATTCCAAATTTCAACTCTCTAGCTCTTCAACTAATATGATTTCTTGACTATGGGCGCAACCATTTTCCGATTTGCCACGCCCCTAGTGGGCGTATCGGGAAAATCTTGACACTTTATAATTCGAGGGTATACACGAGTATATGTTCCAAATTTCAAGTCTCTAGCTTCAATAGCGTAGAAAAATATTGCATTCATACGGACAGACGGACAGACGGACGGATGGACAGACGGACAGCAAGACGGACATTTCACAAAACCAATATACTATTTTCCCTTTGGGAAACTAGTATAAAAAGCACAAATTGAACACCTACCAAATCACACGCTTTCATTAAGAATTCCACGTACTCATCCATAATTCACGTTCTCAATTCATAATCATTCATTCATCTAGCTCACATCAGTTTTCTCTCATATCTTTATAATATTTATCACACATCACTTTAAAAAACAAATTTTCTATGTCAATCTATCATTCAGTGGTTGTAAAGTTTTACATAGATATAAAACCCCTAATAAAATGTTATAGTTCTATAAAAAAAAAAAAAAGTTTTATTAAATTCCGTTAAGTCAGTCCCAATCATATGCGTGCATTTCAGCATTTTCTAAGAATCACAATTGCGATTGATTAATGTTTATATTGTGTTTGCATTAACAGCAGATTCTATAGTTTTGTATTTGTCAAAAGTCGCCCTTGTAGTGAAGTAGTTTCGGATTTGCCAACAGACAATGCAAAACTGATGTGGCGCAGCAGGTAGATGCAAAGCGCGTAAGCAAAAGGGTCCGAGTTCGAGACGCGACGGCGTCTTAATAAATAGGAAGTGGCTTTGATAGTTAAGGTGTGCTTTAACAATACATATGTAGTAGATGTAGGTTCAAATTTAGCGGCAGCGACTTTTGTTTTTCTCTTTATTTTGTTTATTTAATTATTTATTTAATTATATAATTATTTTTGATTGACATACAAATCTCCTAGTCAGACACCTCTGACTAGAGCTTTCTTATTTATACATTATACTTATACATTGAGTATAACATAATGCAAAACTTTCGCAAGCGTTTTGCACACACAGATAAATGTATGTATATACATATGCACATGTAAGCAAGCGAATGTAAGTGTAAGTAACGTGTACATCATCACAACAAATTCATATTCAATTCTTGTGCTCTGCTGTTCGTGCCTACATACATACATACATACATGATGGGTCCTATCGTCAATTTTTCAGTGTGGAATAATTTTGTTCGGACTAAGTCGATATTTGTGTAATCGATATTTGATATTTACATTTTTTGTTTGGGTCACACACACAAAAAGAAAATAACATAACTGACCTAAGCTATACGAAAAATGATAATTTTAGCAGATAAATTATTTGCAGAACTTCAACATTCAAATCGAATTGCATATATTTCTTAATATTTCTCAGAAATGCCGTTTGTCGTCTTAGCAATTGTTATTAAGGTTATTTATATAGGTGGCACAGGCATATGAATTTTGCAGCTGGGCGTTACAAATTGTGTTGCCAATTTGCCACGCCTACAGTAGGCGTAGACATATTTATAGTTCATATTTAGCAAGTTCCTAGAAGGAGTCGAGGATAACGTAACTGTAAAGTTTGGATGCTTACACTCCAAAAATGTGAAAGTTACAGGGTATTTTTTCGATATACCACGCCCCCGAAGGGGCGTAAGATTTATTTTTTTGGAATCAATAGAGGAGGCCCCCAGTAACACAAACATCTAATTTTGATTCGTCTAGCTCTAAAACTGTAGGAGCTATAAGCTTTTTGCGATTTTCCACGCCCCCTGAAGGTGTAGGTATGTCCGCCATGTCTTTTTGATCTTGGGTTGCTTATCCGAGTATATATATCAAATTTCAAGTCTCTAGCATCAATAGGGCTCAAAATATAGCTGAATTTGTAAAAACACTATATATTAAGATCCGATTTGCCACGCCCCCAGTGGGCGTGGTCATAAAATTTTTTATCAATCTTTATAGAATCGAAGCGTTAAGTCACGTGCCAAATTTCAGCATTCTAGCTTTAAAACTGTAGAAGTCACAGTTTTCCCGATTTGCCACGCCCCCAATGGGCGTAGATATATCCGCCATATCTTTTTGAACTTGGGTGGTCAACGCAAGTATACATTCCAAATTTCAACTCTCTAGCTCTTCAACTAATATGATTTCTTGACTATGGGCGCAACCATTTTCCGATTTGCCACGCCCCTAGTGGGCGTATCGGGAAAATCTTGACACTTTATAATTCGAGGGTATACACGAGTATATGTTCCAAATTTCAAGTCTCTAGCTTCAATAGCGTAGAAAAATATTGCATTCATACGGACAGACGGACAGACGGACGGATGGACAGACGGACAGCAAGACGGACATTTCACAAAACCAATATACTATTTTCCCTTTGGGAAACTAGTATAAAAAGCACAAATTGAACACCTACCAAATCACACGCTTTCATTAAGAATTCCACGTACTCATCCATAATTCACGTTCTCAATTCATAATCATTCATTCATCTAGCTCACATCAGTTTTCTCTCATATCTTTATAATATTTATCACACATCACTTTAAAAAACAAATTTTCTATGTCAATCTATCATTCAGTGGTTGTAAAGTTTTACATAGATATAAAACCCCTAATAAAATGTTATAGTTCTATAAAAAAAAAAAAGTTTTATTAAATTCCGTTAAGTCAGTCCCAATCATATGCGTGCATTTCAGCATTTTCTAAGAATCACAATTGCGATTGATTAATGTTTATATTGTGTTTGCATTAACAGCAGATTCTATAGTTTTGTATTTGTCAAAAGTCGCCCTTGTAGTGAAGTAGTTTCGGATTTGCCAACAGACAATGCAAAACTGATGTGGCGCAGCAGGTAGATGCAAAGCGCGTAAGCAAAAGGGTCCGAGTTCGAGACGCGACGGCGTCTTAATAAATAGGAAGTGGCTTTGATAGTTAAGGTGTGCTTTAACAATACATATGTAGTAGATGTAGGTTCAAATTTAGCGGCAGCGACTTTTGTTTTTCTCTTTATTTTGTTTATTTAATTATTTATTTAATTATATAATTATTTTTGATTGACATACAAATCTCCTAGTCAGACACCTCTGACTAGAGCTTTCTTATTTATACATTATACTTATACATTGAGTATAACATAATGCAAAACTTTCGCAAGCGTTTTGCACACACAGATAAATGTATGTATATACATATGCACATGTAAGCAAGCGAATGTAAGTGTAAGTAACGTGTACATCATCACAACAAATTCATATTCAATTCTTGTGCTCTGCTGTTCGTGCCTACATACATACATACATACATGATGGGTCCTATCGTCAATTTTTCAGTGTGGAATAATTTTGTTCGGACTAAGTCGATATTTGTGTAATCGATATTTGATATTTACATTTTTTGTTTGGGTCACACACACAAAAAGAAAATAACATAACTGACCTAAGCTATACGAAAAATGATAATTTTAGCAGATAAATTATTTGCAGAACTTCAACATTCAAATCGAATTGCATATATTTCTTAATATTTCTCAGAAATGCCGTTTGTCGTCTTAGCAATTGTTATTAAGGTTATTTATATAGGTGGCACAGGCATATGAATTTTGCAGCTGGGCGTTACAAATTGTGTTGCCAATTTGCCACGCCTACAGTAGGCGTAGACATATTTATAGTTCATATTTAGCAAGTTCCTAGAAGGAGTCGAGGATAACGTAACTGTAAAGTTTGGATGCTTACACTCCAAAAATGTGAAAGTTACAGGGTATTTTTTCGATATACCACGCCCCCGAAGGGGCGTAAGATTTATTTTTTTGGAATCAATAGAGGAGGCCCCCAGTAACACAAACATCTAATTTTGATTCGTCTAGCTCTAAAACTGTAGGAGCTATAAGCTTTTTGCGATTTTCCACGCCCCCTGAAGGTGTAGGTATGTCCGCCATGTCTTTTTGATCTTGGGTTGCTTATCCGAGTATATATATCAAATTTCAAGTCTCTAGCATCAATAGGGCTCAAAATATAGCTGAATTTGTAAAAACACTATATATTAAGATCCGATTTGCCACGCCCCCAGTGGGCGTGGTCATAAAATTTTTTATCAATCTTTATAGAATCGAAGCGTTAAGTCACGTGCCAAATTTCAGCATTCTAGCTTTAAAACTGTAGAAGTCACAGTTTTCCCGATTTGCCACGCCCCCAATGGGCGTAGATATATCCGCCATATCTTTTTGAACTTGGGTGGTCAACGCAAGTATACATTCCAAATTTCAACTCTCTAGCTCTTCAACTAATATGATTTCTTGACTATGGGCGCAACCATTTTCCGATTTGCCACGCCCCTAGTGGGCGTATCGGGAAAATCTTGACACTTTATAATTCGAGGGTATACACGAGTATATGTTCCAAATTTCAAGTCTCTAGCTTCAATAGCGTAGAAAAATATTGCATTCATACGGACAGACGGACAGACGGACGGATGGACAGACGGACAGCAAGACGGACATTTCACAAAACCAATATACTATTTTCCCTTTGGGAAACTAGTATAAAAAGCACAAATTGAACACCTACCAAATCACACGCTTTCATTAAGAATTCCACGTACTCATCCATAATTCACGTTCTCAATTCATAATCATTCATTCATCTAGCTCACATCAGTTTTCTCTCATATCTTTATAATATTTATCACACATCACTTTAAAAAACAAATTTTCTATGTCAATCTATCATTCAGTGGTTGTAAAGTTTTACATAGATATAAAACCCCTAATAAAATGTTATAGTTCTATAAAAAAAAAAAAGTTTTATTAAATTCCGTTAAGTCAGTCCCAATCATATGCGTGCATTTCAGCATTTTCTAAGAATCACAATTGCGATTGATTAATGTTTATATTGTGTTTGCATTAACAGCAGATTCTATAGTTTTGTATTTGTCAAAAGTCGCCCTTGTAGTGAAGTAGTTTCGGATTTGCCAACAGACAATGCAAAACTGATGTGGCGCAGCAGGTAGATGCAAAGCGCGTAAGCAAAAGGGTCCGAGTTCGAGACGCGACGGCGTCTTAATAAATAGGAAGTGGCTTTGATAGTTAAGGTGTGCTTTAACAATACATATGTAGTAGATGTAGGTTCAAATTTAGCGGCAGCGACTTTTGTTTTTCTCTTTATTTTGTTTATTTAATTATTTATTTAATTATATAATTATTTTTGATTGACATACAAATCTCCTAGTCAGACACCTCTGACTAGAGCTTTCTTATTTATACATTATACTTATACATTGAGTATAACATAATGCAAAACTTTCGCAAGCGTTTTGCACACACAGATAAATGTATGTATATACATATGCACATGTAAGCAAGCGAATGTAAGTGTAAGTAACGTGTACATCATCACAACAAATTCATATTCAATTCTTGTGCTCTGCTGTTCGTGCCTACATACATACATACATACATGATGGGTCCTATCGTCAATTTTTCAGTGTGGAATAATTTTGTTCGGACTAAGTCGATATTTGTGTAATCGATATTTGATATTTACATTTTTTGTCAGGGTCACACACACAAAAAGAAAATAACATAACTGACCTAGGCTATACGAAAAATGATAATTTTAGCAGATAAATTATTTGCAGAACTTCAACATTCAAATCGAATTGCATATATTTCTTAATATTTCTCAGAAATGCCGTTTGTCGTCTTAGCAATTGTTATTAAGGTTATTTATATAGGTGGCACAGGCATATGAATTTTGCAGCTGGGCGTTACAAATTGTGTTGCCAATTTGCCACGCCTACAGTAGGCGTAGACATATCATATTTAGCAAGTTCCTAGAAGGAGTCGAGGATAACGTAACTGTAAAGTTTGGATGCTTACACTCCAAAAATGTGAAAGTTACAGGGTATTTTTTCGATATACCACGCCCCCGAAGGGGCGTAAGATTTATTTTTTTGGAATCAATAGAGGAGGCCCCCAGTAACACAAACATCTAATTTTGATTCGTCTAGCTCTAAAACTGTAGGAGCTATAAGCTTTTTGCGATTTTCCACGCCCCCTGAAGGTGTAGGTATGTCCGCCATGTCTTTTTGATCTTGGGTTGCTTATCCGAGTATATATATCAAATTTCAAGTCTCTAGCATCAATAGGGCTCAAAATATAGCTGAATTTGTAAAAACACTATATATTCAGATCCGATTTGCCACGCCCCCAGTGGGCGTGGTCATAAAATTTTTTATCAATCTTTATAGAATCGAAGCGTTAAGTCACGTGCCAAATTTCAGCATTCTAGCTTTAAAACTGTAGAAGTCACAGTTTTCCCGATTTGCCACGCCCCCAATGGGCGTAGATATATCCGCCATATCTTTTTGAACTTGGGTGGTCAACGCAAGTATACATTCCAAATTTCAACTCTCTAGCTCTTCAACTAATATGATTTCTTGACTATGGGCGCAACCATTTTCCGATTTGCCACGCCCCTAGTGGGCGTATCGGGAAAATCTTGACACTTTATAATTCGAGGGTATACACGAGTATATGTTCCAAATTTCAAGTCTCTAGCTTCAATAGCGTAGAAAAATATTGCATTCATACGGACAGACGGACAGACGGACGGATGGACAGACGGACAGCAAGACGGACATTTCACAAAACCAATATACTATTTTCCCTTTGGGAAACTAGTATAAAAAGCACAAATTGAACACCTACCAAATCACACGCTTTCATTAAGAATTCCACGTACTCATCCATAATTCACGTTCTCAATTCATAATCATTCATTCATCTAGCTCACATCAGTTTTCTCTCATATCTTTATAATATTTATCACACATCACTTTAAAAAACAAATTTTCTATGTCAATCTATCATTCAGTGGTTGTAAAGTTTTACATAGATATAAAACCCCTAATAAAATGTTATAGTTCTATAAAAAAAAAAAAGTTTTATTAAATTCCGTTAAGTCAGTCCCAATCATATGCGTGCATTTCAGCATTTTCTAAGAATCACAATTGCGATTGATTAATGTTTATATTGTGTTTGCATTAACAGCAGATTCTATAGTTTTGTATTTGTCAAAAGTCGCCCTTGTAGTGAAGTAGTTTCGGATTTGCCAACAGACAATGCAAAACTGATGTGGCGCAGCAGGTAGATGCAAAGCGCGTAAGCAAAAGGGTCCGAGTTCGAGACGCGACGGCGTCTTAATAAATAGGAAGTGGCTTTGATAGTTAAGGTGTGCTTTAACAATACATATGTAGTAGATGTAGGTTCAAATTTAGCGGCAGCGACTTTTGTTTTTCTCTTTATTTTGTTTATTTAATTATTTATTTAATTATATAATTATTTTTGATTGGCATACAAATCTCCTAGTCAGACACCTCTGACTAGAGCTTTCTTATTTATACATTATACTTATACATTGAGTATAACATAATGCAAAACTTTCGCAAGCGTTTTGCACACACAGATAAATGTATGTATATACATATGCACATGTAAGCAAGCGAATGTAAGTGTAAGTAACGTGTACATCATCACAACAAATTCATATTCAATTCTTGTGCTCTGCTGTTCGTGCCTACATACATACATACATACATGATGGGTCCTATCGTCAATTTTTCAGTGTGGAATAATTTTGTTCGGACTAAGTCGATATTTGTGTAATCGATATTTGATATTTACATTTTTTGTCAGGGTCACACACACAAAAAGAAAATAACATAACTGACCTAGGCTATACGAAAAATGATAATTTTAGCAGATAAATTATTTGCAGAACTTCAACATTCAAATCGAATTGCATATATTTCTTAATATTTCTCAGAAATGCCGTTTGTCGTCTTAGCAATTGTTATTAAGGTTATTTATATAGGTGGCACAGGCATATGAATTTTGCAGCTGGGCGTTACAAATTGTGTTGCCAATTTGCCACGCCTACAGTAGGCGTAGACATATCATATTTAGCAAGTTCCTAGAAGGAGTCGAGGATAACGTAACTGTAAAGTTTGGATGCTTACACTCCAAAAATGTGAAAGTTACAGGGTATTTTTTCGATATACCACGCCCCCGAAGGGGCGTAAGATTTATTTTTTTGGAATCAATAGAGGAGGCCCCCAGTAACACAAACATCTAATTTTGATTCGTCTAGCTCTAAAACTGTAGGAGCTATAAGCTTTTTGCGATTTTCCACGCCCCCTGAAGGTGTAGGTATGTCCGCCATGTCTTTTTGATCTTGGGTTGCTTATCCGAGTATATATATCAAATTTCAAGTCTCTAGCATCAATAGGGCTCAAAATATAGCTGAATTTGTAAAAACACTATATATTCAGATCCGATTTGCCACGCCCCCAGTGGGCGTGGTCATAAAATTTTTTATCAATCTTTATAGAATCGAAGCGTTAAGTCACGTGCCAAATTTCAGCATTCTAGCTTTAAAACTGTAGAAGTCACAGTTTTCCCGATTTGCCACGCCCCCAATGGGCGTAGATATATCCGCCATATCTTTTTGAACTTGGGTGGTCAACGCAAGTATACATTCCAAATTTCAACTCTCTAGCTCTTCAACTAATATGATTTCTTGACTATGGGCGCAACCATTTTCCGATTTGCCACGCCCCTAGTGGGCGTATCGGGAAAATCTTGACACTTTATAATTCGAGGGTATACACGAGTATATGTTCCAAATTTCAAGTCTCTAGCTTCAATAGCGTAGAAAAATATTGCATTCATACGGACAGACGGACAGACGGACGGATGGACAGACGGACAGCAAGACGGACATTTCACAAAACCAATATACTATTTTCCCTTTGGGAAACTAGTATAAAAAGCACAAATTGAACACCTACCAAATCACACGCTTTCATTAAGAATTCCACGTACTCATCCATAATTCACGTTCTCAATTCATAATCATTCATTCATCTAGCTCACATCAGTTTTCTCTCATATCTTTATAATATTTATCACACATCACTTTAAAAAACAAATTTTCTATGTCAATCTATCATTCAGTGGTTGTAAAGTTTTACATAGATATAAAACCCCTAATAAAATGTTATAGTTCTATAAAAAAAAAAAGTTTTATTAAATTCCGTTAAGTCAGTCCCAATCATATGCGTGCATTTCAGCATTTTCTAAGAATCACAATTGCGATTGATTAATGTTTATATTGTGTTTGCATTAACAGCAGATTCTATAGTTTTGTATTTGTCAAAAGTCGCCCTTGTAGTGAAGTAGTTTCGGATTTGCCAACAGACAATGCAAAACTGATGTGGCGCAGCAGGTAGATGCAAAGCGCGTAAGCAAAAGGGTCCGAGTTCGAGACGCGACGGCGTCTTAATAAATAGGAAGTGGCTTTGATAGTTAAGGTGTGCTTTAACAATACATATGTAGTAGATGTAGGTTCAAATTTAGCGGCAGCGACTTTTGTTTTTCTCTTTATTTTGTTTATTTAATTATTTATTTAATTATATAATTATTTTTGATTGACATACAAATCTCCTAGTCAGACACCTCTGACTAGAGCTTTCTTATTTATACATTATACTTATACATTGAGTATAACATAATGCAAAACTTTCGCAAGCGTTTTGCACACACAGATAAATGTATGTATATACATATGCACATGTAAGCAAGCGAATGTAAGTGTAAGTAACGTGTACATCATCACAACAAATTCATATTCAATTCTTGTGCTCTGCTGTTCGTGCCTACATACATACATACATACATGATGGGTCCTATCGTCAATTTTTCAGTGTGGAATAATTTTGTTCGGACTAAGTCGATATTTGTGTAATCGATATTTGATATTTACATTTTTTGTCAGGGTCACACACACAAAAACAAAATAACATAACTGACCTAGGCTATACGAAAAATGATAATTTTAGCAGATAAATTATTTGCAGAACTTCAACATTCAAATCGAATTGCATATATTTCTTAATATTTCTCAGAAATGCTGTTTGTCGTCTTAGCAATTGTTATTAAGGTTATTTATATAGGTGGCACAGGCATATGAATTTTGCAGCTGGGCGTTACAAATTGTGTTGCCAATTTGCCACGCCTACAGTAGGCGTAGACATATTTATAGTTCATATTTAGCAAGTTCCTAGAAGGAGTCGAGGATAACGTAACTGTAAAGTTTGGATGCTTACACTCCAAAAATGTGAAAGTTACAGGGTATTTTTTCGATATACCACGCCCCCGAAGGGGCGTAAGATTTATTTTTTTGGAATCAATAGAGGAGGCCCCCAGTAACACAAACATCTAATTTTGATTCGTCTAGCTCTAAAACTGTAGGAGCTATAAGCTTTTTGCGATTTTCCACGCCCCCTGAAGGTGTAGGTATGTCCGCCATGTCTTTTTGATCTTGGGTTGCTTATCCGAGTATATATATCAAATTTCAAGTCTCTAGCATCAATAGGGCTCAAAATATAGCTGAATTTGTAAAATCACTATATATTCAGATCCGATTTGCCACGCCCCCAGTGGGCGTGGTCATAAAATTTTTTATCAATCTTTATAGAATCGAAGCGTTAAGTCACGTGCCAAATTTCAGCATTCTAGCTTTAAAACTGTAGAAGTTACAGTTTTCCCGATTTGAACTTGGTCAAATGCTGAAAGTTGCATCAAATTCCGTTAAGTCAGTCCCAATCTATTAAACAAAACGTTTGGCCAATTAACAAACGCACGTGGCAAGCAGCGACGCGCAGCAAAAAACATTTACACATACACATACATTGAAACATGCAAGCGCGTCTGCTTATGCCTGTGTACAAATAAATTCAAAGCTATTTATTCTAGCATATTCTTCAACCAAATCTGTGTTTGAATTGTGTTTGCATTTTCAGCCGCTTCTTTAGTTTTGTATTTGTCATATATCGCCCTTTACACGCATACATTGAAACAGACCACCGTTTTTGTATGTACACATACTCATACGTTCATATGCGCGCATTTCAGCATATTTTAAGAATTAGAATTGCGATTGATCTGCTTCTTTAGTTTTGTATTTGTCACATATCGCCCTTGTAGTACTACTTTGGGTTTTGCCAACGAGCAACGCAATACTGGCGTGGTGCAGTGGATAGACGCAAAGCACGTAAGCAAAAGGTCCCGAGTCGAATCTCAGTGACGACAGCGTAACTTTTTAGATTTTTTTTTTTTAATTTATAAACATGAGGTGGTTGTGCTAGTTGAGATGATGCGCTCTATCGTTACATATGTAGTAAATAGATGCAGGTTCGAGTCCAGGTGCGGAGATGTTTGTTTTTCTTCTTTTTTTGTTGATTTGTTTATTTATTGAATTAATTATTTATTTTTGATTTTCATACATTCTAGTTGAATAAAATTTCAAAATTATAATTTAATTTTGGAAACTTTAATGTTATATGCAAGCTATGGAGCGTATTAAACAATCCAAGTCGGACGGGGCTCAGGGTATCTCCTAGTCGGGCACCTCCGACTAGAGTTTTCTTACTTGTTTTGTAATTGTCAAAAATCGCCCCTGCAGTGAACTAGTTGTGGATTTGCTAATAGACAATGCAATACTGATGTGGCACAGCAAGTAGACGCAAAGCGTGTAAACAAAAGGGTTCGGACTCGGTTCGACACCCAGTAACGCCGCACAGTGGGGCCTTTGCTCATTTTGCGTTGCAAAAATCATAACTCTTGATCCAAGCAAGATAATTCAAAAATTTAAAAAGTATTTGAAAAAGAATTCATCAAGCTTTAAAAGGGCGCTGCGTCAACAGGGTGCTTCACAGTTTTGTGTAAAACATGAAAAATGTGATTTTTAGGCAAAAAGGCAAGTTTTTGTATGAAAACGTTTTTTTTTCTTTTGATGAAAATAATGTTTGTTTGACTATTAATCTTAAAGATGACTAGATAAACGATAAAAATAAAAAATTCCTAAAAAAAAAATTATTTTTTCTGATAGTACTCATCCACAGAAGGGGAATAAATATCTAATAAACTTAAACTCTCAGGGTTGCTTTTATCTGTTTATTTTAGTTTTTTCAATAACAAGTGTGTTCAGTCACGAACATAAACTATACAAGGATTGGAATAGTAATAATCGTCAATCTCTTGTATATAATTAAGAGCAGAAACCAGAGACAGCAACTACTACTTGTCACCTTTTCTGGCCCCCGCAGAATGTTCAGGCATGAACATAAAAATATACATAAATATGTAAACATGCCTTCTACGTACTTAACGACTAGCATGCATGCGATAGATAGAGAAAGGCCTCATGTGTGGAATCTAAAAATAGCCTGATGAACGCTGACCCTTACAACGTCAGCGATAGGTTAAGAATAGATAATAGACGAACGCTGAGCCCTACAACCTCAGCGATAATATAAGAATGCAATAGACCAATGCTGAGCCTTACACACTCAGCAATAGACACATTAGATTTAAGAGTTGAAATTATGCATGAGTCTGCGTATATAAACGCAGCCTCAAAAGAATAAACTTCAGTACAATACAGACTAAACAACATCACAGTCCGTGTACTCATTCATGAGTATTCGACTAAGCCCCAACATAGTCAGTGTATTCTTTCAAAGTGTTTGTTGACAATATTTGACATTAGGTAGAAACAAAAAGGGACAACAACCGCAATTGTAATGACCAAAATGCAAAAAAAAAAAAAACTCAGATCCTTCAATAAACGTTTTGCCGTCGGCAAATCTACGTACTGCATGCAGCTGCGCGTTAATTTGACCTTTTTAGTGCATTTTATGCCGATTTTGTGTTAGTTTTTTACTGTAGACAACCAAACGGGCAGATTCGGGCAGCTTTTATGAATATTGAGAAAAAAAATTTGACAAATATCTGTATATAAGCCGAAGTGGGGAAACTCGAGGGAACTCAGAAGATGGAGTCAGAAAAATTAGCAAATTTTTGAGGTTAACTAGAATGAGTCCAGCTCCTAAATTATTGATCATAATAACATACTTTTTCTTTTATTATGTTAAAAATATACCAATTTTTCCAACGATTCCAAAACATCAACAATTGGTGCAATATTTTTCTTGCAATTCATTTGAAAAGTGGAAAATTTTTTACAAAATTGTTCTGTTTGGTTAAAGTTTGCAAATTGACCCCACTTTGAAGGCTGATAACTATAATAAAAATACATATATTTTCAAAAAATGTTCTTCATCTAAGGGTAATTTCTAATCATTTGAAACAAAGAAATCAAAATTCGGCGTTAGTCACTTTACTTATTTTTGCCACGCTCTGCCGGCAGAGGCCCTACTGTGCGACGGCGTGATTTTTTATAGCCCATTGAAAATGGAAAATCTGGATATATTGGTTTTGTGCAAATGTATTTAACAGGCAGAAGGAGTATATATATACAAAAATAATTTGTGTTACTATTACTTATGAGCTTGAGAACATAACGAAATGCAATAAGCAAAACATAAACGAAAATCTCCGTCAAATAACGGATCTTTTTCTTGCAGTTTTCATTTGTCCGATTTGGCGTTGAAGCTCAAAATCGGACTTGTTGCTCGTTTATTTTTAAATAAAAAAAATGTTGCCGTTTGAAATTACAAATTTTTTGTTTTGTTTTGGGAGGCTTATACATTATAGATTTAAGAAAAAATGTGAAAACGATAAAAAATTAACTTACTGCTAAAGAAAAAACACTTTGAAAAAAAATAAATAGTCTTGTCCGATTTGGCGTTGGAGCCACTGTATAAATTATTAATTTAATTATGCTTTATTTTATAATAATTTTATAATTTTAATTTATTATTGCTAGCCCTAGCTAGCAGGTCAGCTGTATTGGCGAAGGTCGATGGCAGGAGATTCTGCTTCTTCCAGTCGGTCTCGTGAATACGAGCGGGCTTCAAAATGAAGGCATGGCCGCCCAAGTGACCGGGCTCGAGTGTAGCATGCTCGTGGTAGCTCTCATCACCAACAGTCACCCATTTGATGTTGTTGTCTTGTAGTCGCGGGCAACCTCTGACACATTCCCCCATTCACCAGTACGCTGGTTCTTGATCATGTTTATCTCATTGTTTTCGGAGTCGGTGTTGGAGATGTTGCTGGCACGGTGGACGACAATTTTCTGGTGGACGATTTTTCCGTATTCTGGACCGGATACATTATAATCTATTTACAATCTAACTTCGGCTAGGGGTACTCTATAATAAAGTCTTTAAAGTTAACAATTATATTACTTGAGTGCTATATAACAATATGTGTAGATTCGACGCTAATATAAGTAAAGTGTTCATTTAATATTTCGCTTACGAGATACGAGTTCAGTATGGTTGGATTAACAATGTTTATTTTTGCCAAGGAGACTGCCAAAATTAAATATTGGAGTGTGTTAATTTATTGATTCATGTTTTGAGATTGTCCTTATGGACTACCCTCCCTTTTATGAGCACCGTCGCACAGTAGGGCCTCTGCCAGCAGAGCGTGGCAAAAATAAGTAAAGTGACTAACACCGATTGGATTTCTTGGTGTCAAACGATTGGAAATTTCCCCCAGATGAAGAATCCAAAAGATTTTTGAAATTAGATGAATTTTAAGCATAGTTATGAGCCTTCAAAGTGGGGTAAATTTGCAAAATTTAACCAAAGAGAGAAATTTTGTAAAAAATGTTCCACTTTTCAATTGAGTTGCAAGAAAAATATTGCACCAATTGTTGATGTTTTGGAATCGTTGGAAAAATTGGTATATTTTTAACATAATAAAAGAAAAAGTATGTTATTATGATCAATAATTTAGGAGCTAGACTACTTCTAGTTAACCTCAAAAATTTGGTCATTTTTTTGCGTAAAGTGGACTCTATCTTCTGAGTCCACCCGAGTCCACTCGAGTCCACCGAAGGGGCTTATATACAGTTATTCGTCAATGTTTTTTACACAATATTCATAAAAGATCGGCTGCCCGAAGGCGCCCGTTTGGCTTTCTACAGTAAAAAACTAAAACAAAATCAGCATAAAATGCGCTAAAAATTCACTAAAAAAGGTCAAATTGACGCGTAGCTGCCTGCAGTAGGTAGATTTGCCGACGGCAAAACGTTTATTGAAGGGTCTGGGTTTTTTTTGGCATTTTGGTCGTTACAATTGCGGTTGTTGTCCCTTTTTGGTTCTACCTAATGCCAAATATTGTCAACAAACACTTGTTATTGAAAAAAACTAAAATAAACAGATAAAAGCAATCCTGAGAATTTAAGTTTATTAGATATTTATTCCCCTTCTGTGAATGAGTACTATCAGAAAAATTTAATTTTTTTTTTAAGAATTTTAATATTTCTATCGTTAATCTTGTCATCTTTAAGATTAATAATTAACAAAAAAATATTTTCAACAAAAGAAAAAAAACTTTTTCATACAAAAACATGCCTTTTTGCCTAAAAATCACATTTTCCATGTTTGACACCAAACTGTGAAGCATTCTGTTGACGCAGCACCCTGTGCGTAGACTCATTTTAAAGCTTGAAGAATTCTCTGTCAAATGCTTAAATTTTGGAATTACCTTACTTGGATCAAGAGTTATGATTTTTGCAACGCAAAATGAGCAAAGGCCCCACTGTGCGTCGTGCCCATGTCGGCCTGAACGACTTCTTCTTCATAGAGGGTGGTTATATTATTTCCTAACCTTCTATTGCGTTTATCCATTACTTTCTCACCAACCTGGTATGATTTAGACTGTCTGTTTTTGTTGTGGTATTCAAGTATGTCGGATTGAGACTTTTGAAGCTTAATTCCCACTTCTGTCAGTAGTTCGATTGGCCTACAATAGATTATTTCGGTAGGTGACTTCTTAGTGACTGAATGGATAGTATTGTTATAATGAATATTTGACAGGAGTATGAGCTCAACAGTATCTTGTATATGCCTATCTATCTTTAAGCATCAGGCGATTTCTATCAACGTGCTGTGGAATCTTTCTACTTGCCCATTAGAGATACTGTGCAATGGTGGAGCGTTGCTGACCGAAATTCCAAAGTGATTTTCTAAAAGAGATTTTATTGCCTGTGAGTTGAGAGATCTCTCGTTATCACAATATAATGTGCGAGCATTTGGGAAGAAGTTTATAAGTTGTAAAAGAGTTGGTTTCACATCTACGCGTGAGGAGATTGGCTGGACTATTGCGTATTTTGAGAATTTGTCAATGCAAGTCAAAAAATATTTCCCATCCGTAGAAAAAATATCGATATGTAATATTTTCCCTGGTGTATAAGGGATTGGGGTTTTGGCGATTTCATGTTTTTATACCCTGAGCCCATTGAAAATGGGAAATCAGGGTATAATGGTTTTGTTAAATGTATGTAACAGGCAGAAGGAGGCGTGTCAGACCCCACAAAGTATATATATTCTTGATCAGGGCGACGAGCTGAGTCGATTTAGCCCTGTCCGTCTGTCTGTCCGTTCGTCTGTCCGTCCGTCCGTCTGTCCGTCTGTCCGTATGTTTGAACGCGTCGATCTCAGAACGTAGTTGACCTAGAGACTTGAATTTTTTTTGTTGGGTCCGTGGATAGCACGCGCAGGTCAAGTTTGTTACCAAAAAACGATATCTATTTTCGTTGTTTTGTTATCGATTTTAAACCTAATCGAAAACAGGTTATAAAATTCTATCTCGCACACCTTTAGAGCTAGACCCCTCAAATTTTGCATATAAATTCATGTGAATTTTATGCAATTTCTATTTTTTTATTTTTTGGATACCGGCTCTTTTTACTAATTACCCCCCCCCCCCCTGCCATCAAACACCCATTGAGAGTCTGTTGCAAATATAACCATGTGAATAAATTAGCATTTTTGTAAAATGTAAAAAATTCAATAGAATCATATGCTGAAAGTTTCATCAAATTCTGTTAAGTCAGTCCCGATTTATTAAACAAAACGTTTGGCCAATTAATACACGCACGTGGTAAGCAGCGACGCGCAGCAAAAAACATTTACACATACACATATGTACATTGAAACGTGCAAGTGCCTCTGCTATGCATGTGCACCAATACATTCAAGGTCATTCATTCTAGCATATTCTTCAACCAAATCTGTGTTTGAATTGTGTGTGCATTTTCAGCCGCTTCCGTAGTTTTGTATTTGTCATATATCGCCCTTTACACGCATACATTGAAACAGACCACCGTTTTTGTATGTACAAGTTAAGTATCTTCACCCCGCAGCTGCGGTGTTCCCGTGTAGTTGCAGATCACGTGTCCCACGCAGTTGCAGGTTATGTGCTCCCACGCAGTTGCAGATTAGGTGCTCCCACGCAGTTGCAGATTATGTGGTCCAAGGTTCTTGGACGTGCTAATATTAGGATGATTACGTTGGGGGACTTGACTTCGTCTCCTTTGCTGATTACTGTCCTTGTGGTACAGTAATGTGTTAAGAATAGAACAATATAACGGCAGTGTGCCGGAGTGCAATTCGAAGCGACTTGAGCTTACTTTATTCAAAATCGAACTAAAGCTAAAGACAAGTGCAAGCATAAGTCTACCCAAGAAAGCTCAATGCATCGCGCCCTCGTACCACAGTCGGCATGCCGACTCGGCATTCTAAGTGACGCAGCGCTCAGCATAAGAGTGTCATGCGATCGCAGCTGATTGTTGCGTTGTCAGCATTGTTTACGTAATTTAACTTAGTTGCTATGAAAGTCGTGTGTTAATTGTGTTAACTGCCCCCCCCTCACGTTTATGACCGTCCTCGGTCATATTGAAGTTGTCGATCACACTTTGTATTTTTATTGATGCTCGTCTCTTCCTTAGTGCTTGAAAAAGGATGAGTGCGGCGATGAGACCCACGTTTAGTATTGTCCCGACATCGAACCAGAATTTGGGCGATCCCGCATTATCGATGTCATTTGCTCGTTTACAAATTCGGTCCCGTTGATGACAGCTACTCGTTCAAACGTTACTAAGTGGGTTCCTTTTGCGATTACTTCTGGGTTGTCGTCTGTGCGTATGCGGGCAGTCGCCTTGTTGATGGTGATAACGCCATGATCGACGGGCATTATTTCCTTTAGGTGACTAGGTTGAGTATGACACAGGACTCGCGTCGTGATCGTTCGCAAGAGCTGTTGTGTGTGGTCTGGATGCACTCAGTGACCGCAAAGGTGTCCTTTTCGCATTCGCTAGTGGGTTCTCGTCGAGACGTAGTGCAGTGTGATTGTGAGATACGGGATAGATGGCGATTTCCTTACATCTGGCTTCGACCCTTGGAAAGGCTATTAGTATGTGAATAATATCATCGGACTGAAGGACCCTAATCTTTGATGCTTCTATTAGACTGACTATT
The DNA here is from genome assembly GCA_035045145.1 of Drosophila meridionalis. Lineage (NCBI taxonomy): Eukaryota > Metazoa > Arthropoda > Insecta > Diptera > Drosophilidae > Drosophila > Drosophila meridionalis. Next base: position 4,444,314 of record JAWNPG010000020.1, on the reverse strand, counting down.
GGTGTTTTCTGCTTGACAAGTGAATTCAAATCTTCGTGGTTCAATATTGTGGGATTTACTATACCATATTTTGCCAAGGTTATTGTGAGGATTAAATTTTGACTTTCGATCGTTAGCATTCTGTTCCTGGCCAAGAGCGCCTCATACAAGTGTGGAGTGTTAGTTAATTTGCTTTTTGAGCTTTTATTATTTGGTTTATTGTATCGGTTAGTTTGTTTATCTGCTTCTGCGTCTCGGAATTTATTTCTATCCGTCTGGAGTTTGACTCGATTAGCTGGGCTTCTGTTACCTTGATTTTTAAGAAATCAGAGGCGTCTGGGGTACCCGCCACTACCTTCAGGGCTGTGCCTAGGAAGTCTAAACTCCTTGCTATTCTATGGTGTATTTTAAGGACGGACGGTAGTGTTTTTAGGTGATCAGACTCAGCATCTAGCAGTTTGCGCATATGTGATTGTGGAAAGAAATCGGACAATTTTTCTGTATCTTCAATTATGCTGGCGAATTCAGAAAGGTTACTAGTGCGCCTTAAGTAGTCACGGTGCACGAATACCAATACTTCACCGTCTATTACTGGGACGTAGTTGGCATGCGAGAAATCGGTGATCCGACCATTTGCTACTGCAAGGATGATAAGCGTCACGAAGGTGAACCTGTAATTTGGATTGAGTGGCGGAATTATGGTGTTTTGTCTTGGAGACCTTAATCCCTAACTAAATATAAGGTAAAACTATTTTAAGTTGTCCTTGTGGACCACCCTCCCCTTAATTAAGACTGACGTTCCTAGGTCAGCTTGTATTTTTTGCTTTGTGCAGAGGGGGGTTAGCTTATTTCCTAACCTTTTGTTGTTCTTGAGGAATACTTCCTCTCCTACCTCAAATACGCGGTTTTGCCTGTTTGCGTTACATCTTTCTATGGTGTCTTGTTGGGCTTTTGCCAGTTTTGAAGTAATACCTGAACTGCGCTTTTCGGATCCCGAGTGAAGAATTTCAATTGGTTTTTCGCAAGTAACCGAATGTAGCGTTTTGTTGTATTCTACCGTCGCTCTCAGGATTAATTCAACTGTGTCCTCGATTTTTTTGTCGATCTTTAGGCACCTAGCGATTTCAACTAAGGTACTGTGGAAACGTTCCACTTGGCCATTTGATGAACTGTGCAGAGGGGGAGCGTTTACAATATCAATGTCGTATTGAGTTTTCAGCATTGATGTTATAGTCTCTGAGTTGAAGGCAGGTTCATTGTCGCAATATATTGTTTTAATGTTAGGGAACATATTCACAACTTGCAACAAGGGACCCTTGATGTCGACAATCGTTCTTGACATTATTGGTTGTACCAAGGCGAACTTGGAAAACTTGTCGACGCAAGTCAGAAATTGCTTTTTGTCGGTTGAGAATATGTCTATGTGCAACATCTCGCCTGTGTATTGAGGAATGGGCGTTACGCCAAGTTGTTGTTTCTTGGGATGCCTGTCGTATTTTGCTTGCGTGCAAACTTTGCAGTTTGAGACTACTTCCTTGGCTAAATTGCTCATGTTTGGAAAGTAGTAGTCGCGCAAGATCTGTTTGACATTCTCTTGGGCTGCTCTGTGCGCTCTGTTGTGCTCGATATTTACTATTTCCAACTGATCACTTTTATCCGTTATATCTTGTGTGATGTTTTTACAAAACCGGAATTTAGTGGAAGGAAAATGAGCGATTAACTCGTGTTGGAAGCTTGCTAATGTGGGGAGGTTACAATGGATAGCGTTTACGACCTCCGTATTTACAACTTTTTTAAGAGTTTCTAAGATGCTGTTCTTATCGGTAAAGTTGATCAAGTGGCGGGTTTTGTTGCGGAACAAGGTTAAGATGCGTTTCAATGGGAAACGTGCTTCTTCGAGAATGATTTGGTTTCTGAAGCAATTTAAGGGTTTGTCCGTGGCCTCGACCGTGTAAGTCAGTGAAAGTTCGCTGTGAACAGTTGCAGCGTCTGATTGAGGCTCATTTTGTAGGGCATTGAGATTTTGTCTGGACAATGCATCTGCTACAAAATTTTCTTTGCCAGGTTTATAGAAAACTTTGGCGTTGTGTTGGTCAATGTAGGCTTTCCACCTTTTTATCTTTGCGTTGGTGTTTTTGTCTGCTACTGCGAAAGTGAGAGGCTGGTGGTCGGTGAAAATGTTAATTTCTCTGGAGCCATATAGATAGTTTTGCAATTTACCTAAAGCCCATACGATAGCCAGCAACTCCCTTTCGTTGGTTGCGTAGTTCGATTCTGCACTTTTTAGGGTACGAGAAATCATGGTAATTGGTCTGCCTTCTTGAGATAAGACAGCACCAATTCCGTTTGCTGAGGCATCGGTGGTTAGGTCAAAGGCCTTTTTAAAGTCTGGGTACATCAGGATTACGTCTTCTGACGCCAAGATGTTGCGCAGGCGTTGAAATGCGTCGCGCTGAGTTTCATTAAACTCGACTGCTATTTTCTTTGACCTATGCTTACTCACAGAACCATTCTCACCTTTTAGAATATCGGTTATTGGACGAGCTATGGATGCAAAATCTTTTATGAAGACCCTGTAATAGCTTGCCAGACCCAGGAATGATCTGACACTGTAGACGCTTTTGGGTTCGGGGTACTCTTGAATGGCCCTGACTTTCTTTGGGTCGGACTTGGTGCCGTCTTTGCTTACGATGAAACCTAGATACTCTACGCTTTCTTTAAAAAAGTTGGTTTTCTCTTGGCTTACCCTCATGTTGGCTTCGATTAAGCACTTGAGTACCGTGTCAATGTGACTGACATGGTCTACTTCGTTTTTTGAGAAAACTATGACATCGTCTACATAGACGTAACAAATTTTCCCAATATGTTCCCTTAGAACATCATCGATTGCCCTTTGGAAGATGCTGCCAGCATTCTTAAGACCAAATGGCAGTCGGCAGAATTCGTATTTGCCACCGCAAACAGAGAATGATGTTTTTTCGCGGTCATGTTCCGCGAGGTATATCTGGTGATACCCTGACTTTAGATCAAGGGTAGTGAAGTATTTAGCATTTCCCAGGTTCGCTAGAATCATGGGGATGCTGGGCATTGGGTAACGATCAGGTATAGTCTTTTCGTTCAGTTTCCTGAAATCGATGACTAATCTTTTGTTTGTGTTGCCATAGGCGTCTGTGCCTTTTTTGTCAACAACCCACGTTGGGCTGTTGTAGGGTGACCTTGACGGTCTGATGATGCCGTCTTTTAATAGTTGTTTGACTTCATTGTTTATGAAATCGGAGACGCCCATTAGATTTGGGTAACTTCTGGCATATATTGGTTCGTTGTCCACCGTGCGGATTGTGGCGGAGACAGAGGTGTTAAAGGGGAGTGCTTCTTCTGCTGTTGAAAAGGCCTTTTTCCTCTTAAGTATCATGTTCTTGAACTCCTTTTTGACGGAGGTAGGAACTACGATGTCATTTACATCGGTAAAATTTACATCAGTACATTTCTGGTATTGAATTTCTTCAGAAATGCCCTGATACTTTATTAGATTCTGTGTAAGGTCCAACTGTACTCCGGCTTGTGTTAACAAGTCGAATCCAATGATGGCATCGAACGAACTATGTGTGTCTAATAGGAAAAAAGGGGAAGTGCGATTAAAAATGTTTATTAAGCATTTCTCCTTTATCTCAGTGGACCCGTGGATTGAATTCACTGAGAATGGTTTGGCGACCGGCAATATGGTTTTCAGCTCCTTTACGGGCTTAATATAACTTTTTGCCGCGCCAGTATCAATTAACATTTTTAATGTCCTCCCAGCCAACCGTCGTTCAATGAACGGCAACCGGGAGTGTTCCCTAAAAAATGGACAGAGTCGGATTGAGCGTACTCTTCCTCGCTGTCAATTTCTTCGACGGCGACTTTTGCAGCTTTTTCGTATGCTATTTTTTGTTCCTCGGAATCTGTTTGAAGAATGTTGTAGAGACGTTGCCGTCTCGGACCTGTTTGTCGCTCTGAGGAGTTTCTCCTCTTATGAGCGTTTGACTCATTTGTTTGGTTTTGATTATATTCAGTACGTTGTCTGAATTTGGAAGAAGAGTCTACTTCCATTGGCTGTGGGGCTTGCTCTTGGCTTTCTTTGTTTGATTGCCCCTTTGGAGTGCTTTTCTTATGTCTGAAATGGGGATTTCTATCCTGACCGTGGTCTTCCTTGTTGTATTTATTCGGTTTCCCGTACTGTCTGAGTTTGCTGTTCTCAGCTGTTTGGGATCGTTCCTCAACAGCTTTAGCGTAGGAGTTTGCAAACATGCTCCTCTCTATGCTGGCTTCTGCTTCTATGGCGAGAGCTAGTGCAGAGGGCAAGTCCTTGGGTTGCGCTGGGAACACGACGGCTCTGAGTTGTTTCCTCAGGCCTGAGGTGAACGTGTGTAAGGCGTCGGCTCTAACTTCAGCGTTAAGCAAATCAGCGCCTTCTTGTTCATGCGACATAACAATCTTATTTGTTACCAGAGTCAATCTCTTTTCGACCTCATCGTAGTACTGCATAAGTGTCATATCACCCTGTCTGACCATGTCTAAGTTTTGCCTCAGTAGGCGCAAGGATGTTCGGTCGGCATAGGTGCAATCTAATCTAGCCAGTATGGCGTCGAAATTTAGCACCGTGTTGTATGAGACAAGTAAAGCTCCCGCCGGCCCTGTGACCTTGTTCCTAAGAATGGCTACAGCTTGGTAATGTTCGCTACTACCGTTAAAGGGCTTAAAGAGTTCATACGCATTTATTGCTGCTTGTCTCCAAGCAACATATTGGTCTTGTGTACCAGAAAAGTCTGGTACGGATTTGATTATGTCGAGTTTTATGTCACATTTTACACCTGAAACAACGGTTACTTTTTTGTAGGCAACGACCGTTGGCGTTTGCACTTGTAACTTTTGTATTTCTTGAGTTATCGAATTTATCTGGGACTGTTGTTGTGCCAGTGCCGATTTAACGGCATTGTCAATGAGAGCCTGAATTTGGGTAGGATCCATGTTGTTGCCTATCTGGTCTTCCGGACACCAACCAACCTGCTCTTCGTCTAAACTATCTTCGCTGTTGTATTCGGTTTTAATTTCCCTATAGGCGTTCACCCAGCTCATTGGTTGACCTCAACACCTGTACGAAATTATTTCGCCGGAACAGAGTGCGATTTTTCCTTTTTATTTAGTGATTACTTTGGACTTATTTATTAAGTGTAGAATCTGTACAATCATAATTATACCTTAACAACACAGTTAAATAAAAGTTTAATTTGGACCAAACCTCGATTATAGTACGAGGAATTCAATTTTTTGAGACAGTCGCGAAGATTTGATGAGTTGTGTCGCGGATAGACAACAAAACACAAGTGAAGTGAGACAAGATTGCACGTGTTGCCCATCTGGGCAAAACATTACCCCTCACCCTGCGCGCAGTCGCACAAGAGGGGCAATAAAATCAGACTAACAAATAATCTTGAACAATTTCTGCAAAGTAATAAAAATGAATAACATGGTTTTTTCTAACTCTCAGCTTAGTAATAAGCCGATTGATTACGAAAAAATGCGCCAAGTTGCAGGAAAATCACCTTTGGAGATTAGAGGTGAACTTACCAACAGCAATCGCGACTCCCAGAATCTCAGCACAACAACCACAACAACTACTCCAACTGCAGCAATCAGCAGTGCGATCCCTAGCGGAAGCATGGATAATCATGTAGCCACTCTAATGCTCAGCGAAGCTGTTACAAACCTGTCGGCAGCCCAAAAAAAATTAAAAATGAAGAGGAAGAAGCCATTATCTCCCACTACTAGCTTTAAGAGGCACAGAGAAGTTGCCTTGGTCTCAGCTTCATCGAACATGGTAAGCACATGCAACAGATTTAGCTTGCTAGACATGGACGTGGATGTCAACAGCGAAAGCCATGTCGAAAGCTCAATAAATACAAATGCAGACCCTAGTATTGCCTCTGCAGTTGATCAACATTACACTCCTGATGTTAATGATACAGCCAGCAATCAACAACAACAAGCTCCTATAAACAACAACCAGCGTATAGCTTCTGCAAAGCCACCTCAAATAGTTATAAGCATCACTGATCTTAATGATCTTCTTGCAATAATCAAGGAAGTCACTAGCCTTGACAACGTGTCAATCAAAGTTAATCAAGGAGAAACTGCCAGAATATTTCCAAAAGACAGTGACACTTACAGAGTCATTGTTAGCCATTTTGATAGCGTTGGTATTGAGTTCCACACATACCAGCTTAAGGAAGAGAAACCGTATAGAATAGTGGTAAGGGGACTGCACCATAGCACTTTGAACCAGGAAATAATTGCCGATTTTAAAAAATATGGTTTTGATGCTCTGCAAGTTCATAACCCAAGATCAAGGTCTAACAGGGATGAAAAGCTAAATATATTCTTCATTAATATAAAACAGTGCGCAAAAATTAATGACATATATGATGTAAAGACACTTTGCCGGCAAAAGGTGAGAGTAGAAAGGATACGGAAAACATCTGAAATCGCCCAATGCAAGCGATGCCAAGAATATGGTCACACAGCCAAGTACTGCCGTCGTCATCCCAACTGTGCTCGATGTGGAGAGGACCACTTTACTAAGCAGTGTGTACGTTCCCAAGATGTATCACCTACCTGTTTGCACTGTGGAGGAAACCATATGGCAAGTTACAAAGGATGCCAATGGTACCAGGATTACCATCGACGAATAACGGGCTCTTTACTAAATAAAAATGTGGCAAGGCAGCAACAAGTAAAACGTAAGCAGCAACAGCAACATCAACCAACTCCACAGCAACCGCAACAGACCCCTAATACTCCCAGAGTCCCAGCCGGAGGATTATCATACGCCTCAATAGTAAAAAATGGAAACACACCTGCTCAACGTCGCATCCATAATATTCAAGCTCAAGCCCAGTTGTCTAAACCTAGAGTTAATACTTTGCAGGAACGAGATCCACTGGACGTTCAGTCCCTACTGGAACAACAACAACAGCAATTTTTAAAATGGCAACAACAACTGCAACTACAGCAGCAGCAGCAATTTCTCTTGTGGCTTCAGGAGCAGCAACGAGAACAACAACAACAAAACAAGAAAAACAATGAGCGGCTAGAACGGCTCGAAAAAATGGTCTACGAAATGGCCAACATGCTAAAACAGTGGACTGGAGATACATCAACTCGCCAGCTACACAACAACGCCCCAACTTACAATGACCAACCTTAAGATTCTTATCTGGAATGTCAATGGCATTGCAGGAAAAGCCAGAGAAGTGGAGCTATTCGCGCACAACAACAACGTCGACATACTCCTATTAAATGAGATCAGACTTAAGAGAGGGGATATAGTCAAAATATACGGATATACTTTTTATCCAGCTTACAAGCCATCAAGTCACAACTATGGCATGGGAGGGGCGGCGATATTCGTGAGAAATTCTCTCCGCCATTTTCCACAAAGGGTTATTGAAACTCCAACCATACAATTGTCTTCAATAAAAGTTGCCACAGGAATGGGAAACATGGAATTTTGCGCCATATATTGTCCACCAAGGAATATAATTGAGGAAAGACACTTCAGCAATATCATAGCTTCTTGCGGCCAAAGGTATCTAATTGGTGGTGACTGGAATGCGAGACACTGGCTGTGGGGAGATTCATATAACTCACCCAGGGGCAGAGAATTAGCCGAAGCCATTACAGCCAGAGGAGCTAAGATTCTAGCAACAGGAACTCCAACTAGATACCCATATGTTTCCAGTCATACACCCACTTGCATTGATTTTGCATTATACCATGGGATACAGGACTCTCAAGCTAATATCTGTCAATGCTGGGACTTAGATTCTGACCATTTAGCACTTGTTGTTAATTTGCAAACCCATGGTTCTTATATTAGATCAAGCTCCCGGTTAATTAGCAACCGTACTGACATCATGGCCTTCAAACAACACCTAGATGATGCTTTTCAATTAAACTCGAATCTGGACTCTGGAGAAGACATCGAGAATGCAGTTGATTTTCTTTCAGAAAACATATATAGAGCTGCAGCTGCTGCAACGCATTCTAATCCTGACCCACGCCCCATTAGTTATGGCATAGTTCTCACAAGGGAAGCTAAAGAGCTTATTAGAGCAAAAAGGCGCCTTCGGAGAAGAGCAATTCGATCTCAGGATCCTTGGGACCGAATTCTGTGGAACCGTGCAGCAAAACAGCTACGTATCCTTTTAAGGGAACTCAGAAGTGATTTCTTCGAGCAAAAACTAGCTTCCATGGACTACACTATCGATGCAAACTACTCCCTATGGAAGTGCACAAAATCACTCAAACGACAACCTTTCAGACAGGTTCCAGTCCGATGTTCTAGTGGCGAGCTTGCTAAAAGCGAAAGGGAACAGGCTAACGCCTTCGGATCTCACTTAGAGGCTCGCTTTACTTCTTTTGAGTTTGCCACAATAGAGCAGATCAGGGAGACCCATGATAGTTTGCAGAGTCCTCTGCAGATGTCCCTGCCTATTAAGCCTATACGATTTGAAGAAGTGACTGAAGCGATCCGACTGTTGCCGAAAAATAAAGCTCCTGGAATCGATAGGATTTGTAATGCTACACTGAAGGTCTTGCCTAAAAGAGCGCTCCTCTATATAGTTTTAATTTTTAATGCTATAATTAGACTCCAAGTTTTTCCAAAGCAATGGAAACTAGCTGCGATTACAATGATTCATAAGCCGGGCAAACCTGAATATGATCCAGAGTCCTATCGTCCAATTAGCCTTCTGCCCTGTCTGTCTAAACTATGGGAAAGGACCATTGCCAATCGGATAACTGACATCACAAGACAATGCAATATCTTGCCGGACCACCAATTCGGATTTCGAGAAGGACATGGCACTGTGGAACAGGTTCACAGATTGGTGAAACACATCCTGCAGGCTTTTGACGACTTGGAGTACTCCAACGCTGTCTTTATTGACATGCAGCAAGCGTTCGACAAGGTGTGGCACGATGGGCTACTCTGCAAAATAAAAAACCTCCTACCTGCACCGTACTATGGCCTATTTAGGTCTTATTTGGAAAACCGTGAGTTTAAGGTCAAAGTAAGGGATACATACTCGTCCACTTATTCTATGAGAGCAGGAGTACCGCAGGGCAGTGTTCTTGGTCCACTGCTGTATTCCTTGTATACCGCAGATATACCCAGCCCTACCTCTCAACATATGGATGATCCCTCTAAAGCCATTATTGCGACATATGCAGATGATATCGCAGTCATCTACAACTCTAAAAGTCACGTTGAAGCGAGCACTGGAATACAAGGGTATCTTGATACTCTGGCAGCTTGGTGCAAACGGTGGAATTTGAAAGTCAACCCGGCCAAAACAATAAATCCATGTTTCACCCTAAAAAGAATTATAATGCATACACCTTCAATCCAACTGGAGGGAGTAACACTACAGCAACCAGCACAGGCAAAATATCTTGGCATCACACTGGACAAGCGCCTAACATTTGGACCGCATCTAAAAACTGCGGTTAAAAAATGTCGCCACAGACTGCAACAACTGAAATGGCTCAACAATAAGAGGAGCAAGTTGCCGCTGAGATGCAAAAGAGCTGTCTACGTGCACTGTATTCTGCCGATATGGCTCTATGGAGTGCAGATCTGGGGGATTGCAGCCAAATCCAACTACAAACGGATACAGGTTTTGCAGAATCGAGTGCTAAGACAAATAACTAACTGCCCTTGGTATGTACGCGGTACTACACTCCATAGAGACCTCAAACTACTTACAATAGAAGAGCAAATTGGAAGACATACAAGCAGGTACAGCGAAAGATTACTGAGACACCGCAGCCTACTCGCCAGAGGTCTCCTTCCTGCCAGACCTCTAAGAAGACTCAAACGGCAAGGTTTTGCCAAGACGATTCAAAGTCAGTGATACAACCTTCATTATTTAGTGATAGCTTGCTTAATGCAAAGTATTGTTATATTATTATTTTTTTTTTTTTTTTTTTTTTTTTTTTTGTTATATTATTGATTTGGTAATGTTAGAGTTTTGATAGGCATGTAATTGTTTTAAGCCCAAAGTAAAAGTAGTAAAAGTATGCAATGATTTTTATTTTTACTTTGGGTGGCCGTATGCAATGATTTTATTCCTACTTTTGGAAAGGTATGCAATGGTTTTTATTTTTTACTTAAGTATGCAATGATTTTATTTCTACTTGGGAAAAGTATGCAATGGTTTTTATTTTTTACTTAAGTATGCAATGATTTTATTTCTACTTGGGAAAAGTATGCAATGGTTTTTATCTTGGCAAAATATGTATTTTTTCACAACTTAAATTCTTTGTGTTTTCAACTTACTTTTTGTTATTTGGATTCACTTGACAAACTTACATGTTTTAATTTTGTTGCCTATGAAATTTAGTGGATATTAGTACGTTGGGCGCCAGTTAAGTATCTTCACCCCGCAGCTGCGGTGTTCCCGTGTAGTTGCAGATCACGTGTCCCACGCAGTTGCAGGTTATGTGCTCCCACGCAGTTGCAGATTAGGTGCTCCCACGCAGTTGCAGATTATGTGGTCCAAGGTTCTTGGACGTGCTAATATTAGGATGATTACGTTGGGGGACTTGACTTCGTCTCCTTTGCTGATTACTGTCCTTGTGGTACAGTAATGTGTTAAGAATAGAACAATATAACGGCAGTGTGCCGGAGTGCAATTCGAAGCGACTTGAGCTTACTTTATTCAAAATCGAACTAAAGCTAAAGACAAGTGCAAGCATAAGTCTACCCAAGAAAGCTCAATGCATCGCGCCCTCGTACCACAGTCGGCATGCCGACTCGGCATTCTAAGTGACGCAGCGCTCAGCATAAGAGTGTCATGCGATCGCAGCTGATTGTTGCGTTGTCAGCATTGTTTACGTAATTTAACTTAGTTGCTATGAAAGTCGTGTGTTAATTGTGTTAACTTACACATACTCATACGTTCATATGCGCGCATTTCAGCATATTCTAAGAATCACAATTGCGATTGATCTGCTTCTTTAGCTTCTTTAGTTTTGTATTTGTCACATATCGCCCTTGTAGTACTACTTTGGGTTTTGCCAACGAGCAACGCAATTCTGGCGTGGCGCAATGGGTAGACGCAAAGCACGTAAGCAAAAGGTCCCGAGTTCGAATCTCAGTGACGACAGCGTAACTTTTAAAATTTTTTTTTAAATTTATAAACAGGAGGTGGTTGTGCTAGTTGAGATGATGCGCTCTATCGTTACATATGTAGTAAATAGATGCAGGTTTTAGTCCAGGTGCGGTGATGTTTGTTTTTCTTCTTCTTTTTTTGTTGATTTGTTTATTTATTGAATTAATTATTTATTTTTGATTTACATACATTTTAGTTGAATAAAATTTCAAAATTACAATTTAATTTTGGAAAATTTAATGTTATATGCAAGCTATGGAGCGTATTAAGCAATCCAAGTCGGACGGGGCTCAGGGTATCTCCTAGTCGGGCACCTCCGACTAGAGTTTTCTTACTTGTTTTGTAATTGTCAAAAGTCGCCCCTGCAGTGAACTAGTTGTGGATTTGCTAATAGACAATGCAATACTGATGTGGCACAGCAAGTAGACGCAAAGCGTGTAAACAAAAGGGTTCGGACTCGGTTCGACACCCAGTAACGCCGCACAGTGGGGCCTTTGCTCATTTTGCGTTGCAAAAATCATAACTCTTGATCCAAGCAAGATAATTCAAAAATTTAAAAAGTATTTGAAAAAGAATTCATCAAGCTTTAAAAGGGCGCTGCGTCAACAGGGTGCTTCACAGTTTTGTGTAAAACATGAAAAATGTGATTTTTAGGCAAAAAGGCAAGTTTTTGTATGAAAACGTTTTTTTTCTTTTGATGAAAATAATGTTTGTTTGACTATTAATCTTAAAGATGACTAGATAAACGATAAAAATAAAAAATTCCTAAAAAAAAAAATTATTTTTTCTGATAGTACTCATCCACAGAAGGGGAATAAATATCTAATAAACTTAAACTCTCAGGGTTGCTTTTATCTGTTTATTTTAGTTTTTTCAATAACAAGTGTGTTCAGTCACGAACATAAACTATACAAGGATTGGAATAGTAATAATCGTCAATGTCTTGTATATAATTAAGAGCAGAAACCAGAGACAGCAACTACTACTTGTCACCTTTTCTGGCCCCCGCAGAATGTTCAGGCATGAACATAAAAATATACATAAATATGTAAACATGCCTTCTACGTACTTAACGACTAGCATGCATGCGATAGATAGAGAAAGGCCTCATGTGTGGAATCTAAAAATAGCCTGATGAACGCTGACCCTTACAACGTCAGCGATAGGTTAAGAATAGATAATAGACGAACGCTGAGCCCTACAACCTCAGCGATAATATAAGAATGCAATAGACCAATGCTGAGCCTTACACACTCAGCAATAGACACATTAGATTTAAGAGTTGAAATTATGCATGAGTCTGCGTATATAAACGCAGCCTCAAAAGAATAAACTTCAGTACAATACAGACTAAACAACATCACAGTCCGTGTACTCATTCATGAGTATTCGACTAAGCCCCAACATAGTCAGTGTATTCTTTCAAAGTGTTTGTTGACAATATTTGACATTAGGTAGAAACAAAAAGGGACAACAACCGCAATTGTAATGACCAAAATGCAAAAAAAAAAAAAAACTCAGATCCTTCAATAAACGTTTTGCCGTCGGCAAATCTACGTACTGCATGCAGCTGCGCGTTAATTTGACCTTTTTAGTGCATTTTATGCCGATTTTGTGTTAGTTTTTTACTGTAGACAACCAAACGGGCAGATTCGGGCAGCTTTTATGAATATTGAGAAAAAAAATTTGACAAATATCTGTATATAAGCCGAAGTGGGGAAACTCGAGGGAACTCAGAAGATGGAGTCAGAAAAATTAGCAAATTTTTGAGGTTAACTAGAATGAGTCCAGCTCCTAAATTATTGATCATAATAACATACTTTTTCTTTTATTATGTTAAAAATATACCAATTTTTCCAACGATTCCAAAACATCAACAATTGGTGCAATATTTTTCTTGCAATTCATTTGAAAAGTGGAAAATTTTTTACAAAATTGTTCTGTTTGGTTAAAGTTTGCAAATTGACCCCACTTTGAAGGCTGATAACTATAATAAAAATACATATATTTTCAAAAAATGTTCTTCATCTAAGGGTAATTTCTAATCATTTGAAACAAAGAAATCAAAATTCGGCGTTAGTCACTTTACTTATTTTTGCCACGCTCTGCCGGCAGAGGCCCTACTGTGCGACGGCGTGATTTTTTATAGCCCATTGAAAATGGAAAATCTGGATATATTGGTTTTGTGCAAATGTATTTAACAGGCAGAAGGAGTATATATATACAAAAATAATTTGTGTTACTATTACTTATGAGCTTGAGAACATAACGAAATGCAATAAGCAAAACATAAACGAAAATCTCCGTCAAATAACGGATCTTTTTCTTGCAGTTTTCATTTGTCCGATTTGGCGTTGAAGCTCAAAATCGGACTTGTTGCTCGTTTATTTTTAAATAAAAAAAATGTTGCCGTTTGAAATTACAAATTTTTTGTTTTGTTTTGGGAGGCTTATACATTATAGATTTAAGAAAAAATGTGAAAACGATAAAAAATTAACTTACTGCTAAAGAAAAAACACTTTGAAAAAAAATAAATAGTCTTGTCCGATTTGGCGTTGGAGCCACTGTATAAATTATTAATTTAATTATGCTTTATTTTATAATAATTTTATAATTTTAATTTATTATTGCTAGCCCTAGCTAGCAGGTCAGCTGTATTGGCGAAGGTCGATGGCAGGAGATTCTGCTTCTTCCAGTCGGTCTCGTGAATACGAGCGGGCTTCAAAATGAAGGCATGGCCGCCCAAGTGACCGGGCTCGAGTGTAGCATGCTCGTGGTAGCTCTCATCACCAACAGTCACCCATTTGATGTTGTTGTCTTGTAGTCGCGGGCAACCTCTGACACATTCCCCCATTCACCAGTACGCTGGTTCTTGATCATGTTTATCTCATTGTTTTCGGAGTCGGTGTTGGAGATGTTGCTGGCACGGTGGACGACAATTTTCTGGTGGACGATTTTTCCGTATTCTGGACCGGATACATTATAATCTATTTACAATCTAACTTCGGCTAGGGGTACTCTATAATAAAGTCTTTAAAGTTAACATTTATATTACTTGAGTGCTATATAACAATATGTGTAGATTCGACGCTAATATAAGTAAAGTGTTCATTTAATATTTCGCTTACGAGATACGAGTTCAGTATGGTTGGATTAACAATGTTTATTTTTGCCAAGGAGACTGCCAAAATTAAATATTGGAGTGTGTTAATTTATTGATTCATGTTTTGAGATTGTCCTTATGGACTACCCTCCCTTTTATGAGCACCGTCGCACAGTAGGGCCTCTGCCAGCAGAGCGTGGCAAAAATAAGTAAAGTGACTAACACCGATTGGATTTCTTGGTGTCAAACGATTGGAAATTTCCCCCAGATGAAGAATCCAAAAGATTTTTGAAATTAGATGAATTTTAAGCATAGTTATGAGCCTTCAAAGTGGGGTAAATTTGCAAAATTTAACCAAAGAGAGAAATTTTGTAAAAAATGTTCCACTTTTCAATTGAGTTGCAAGAAAAATATTGCACCAATTGTTGATGTTTTGGAATCGTTGGAAAAATTGGTATATTTTTAACATAATAAAAGAAAAAGTATGTTATTATGATCAATAATTTAGGAGCTAGACTACTTCTAGTTAACCTCAAAAATTTGGTCATTTTTTTGCGTAAAGTGGACTCTATCTTCTGAGTCCACCCGAGTCCACTCGAGTCCACCGAAGGGGCTTATATACAGTTATTCGTCAATGTTTTTTACACAATATTCATAAAAGATCGGCTGCCCGAAGGCGCCCGTTTGGCTTTCTACAGTAAAAAACTAAAACAAAATCAGCATAAAATGCGCTAAAAATTCACTAAAAAAGGTCAAATTGACGCGTAGCTGCCTGCAGTAGGTAGATTTGCCGACGGCAAAACGTTTATTGAAGGGTCTGGGTTTTTTTGGCATTTTGGTCGTTACAATTGCGGTTGTTGTCCCTTTTTGTTTCTACCTAATGCCAAATATTGTCAACAAACACTTGTTATTGAAAAAAACTAAAATAAACAGATAAAAGCAATCCTGAGAATTTAAGTTTATTAGATATTTATTCCCCTTCTGTGAATGAGTACTATCAGAAAAATTTAATTTTTTTTTAAGAATTTTAATATTTCTATCGTTAATCTTGTCATCTTTAAGATTAATAATTAACAAAAAAATATTTTCAACAAAAGAAAAAAAACTTTTTCATACAAAAACATGCCTTTTTGCCTAAAAATCACATTTTCCATGTTTGACACCAAACTGTGAAGCATTCTGTTGACGCAGCACCCTGTGCGTAGACTCATTTTAAAGCTTGAAGAATTCTCTGTCAAATGCTTAAATTTTGGAATTACCTTACTTGGATCAAGAGTTATGATTTTTGCAACGCAAAATGAGCAAAGGCCCCACTGTGCGTCGTGCCCATGTCGGCCTGAACGACTTCTTCTTCATAGAGGGTGGTTATATTATTTCCTAACCTTCTATTGCGTTTATCCATTACTTTCTCACCAACCTGGTATGATTTAGACTGTCTGTTTTTGTTGTGGTATTCAAGTATGTCGGATTGAGACTTTTGAAGCTTAATTCCCACTTCTGTCAGTAGTTCGATTGGCCTACAATAGATTATTTCGGTAGGTGACTTCTTAGTGACTGAATGGATAGAATTGTTATAATGAATATTTGACAGGAGTATGAGCTCAACAGTATCTTGTATATGCCTATCTATCTTTAAGCATCAGGCGATTTCTATCAACGTGCTGTGGAATCTTTCTACTTGCCCATTAGAGATACTGTGCAATGGTGGAGCGTTGCTGACCGAAATTCCAAAGTGATTTTCTAAAAGAGATTTTATTGCCTGTGAGTTGAGAGATCTCTCGTTATCACAATATAATGTGCGAGCATTTGGGAAGAAGTTTATAAGTTGTAAAAGAGTTGGTTTCACATCTACGCGTGAGGAGATTGGCTGGACTATTGCGTATTTTGAGAATTTGTCAATGCAAGTCAAAAAATATTTCCCATCCGTAGAAAAAATATCGATATGTAATATTTTCCCTGGTGTATAAGGGATTGGGGTTTTGGCGATTTCATGTTTTTATACCCTGAGCCCATTGAAAATGGGAAATCAGGGTATAATGGTTTTGTTAAATGTATGTAACAGGCAGAAGGAGGCGTGTCAGACCCCACAAAGTATATATATTCTTGATCAGGGCGACGAGCTGAGTCGATTTAGCCCTGTCCGTCTGTCTGTCCGTTCGTCTGTCCGTCCGTCCGTCTGTCCGTCTGTCCGTATGTTTGAACGCGTCGATCTCAGAACGTAGTTGACCTAGAGACTTGAATTTTTTTTTGTTGGGTCCGTGGATAGCACGCGCAGGTCAAGTTTGTTACCAAAAAACGATATCTATTTTCGTTGTTTTGTTATCGATTTTAAACCTAATCGAAAACAGGTTATAAAATTCTATCTCGCACACCTTTAGAGCTAGACCCCTCAAATTTTGCATATAAATTCATGTGAATTTTATGCAATTTCTATTTTTTTATTTTTTGGATACCGGCTCTTTTTACTAATTACCCCCCCCCCCCCCCCTGCCATCAAACACCCATTGAGAGTCTGTTGCAAATATAACCATGTGAATAAATTAGCATTTTTGTAAAATGTAAAAAATTCAATAGAATCATATGCTGAAAGTTTCATCAAATTCTGTTAAGTCAGTCCCGATTTATTAAACAAAACGTTTGGCCAATTAATACACGCACGTGGTAAGCAGCGACGCGCAGCAAAAAACATTTACACATACACATATGTACATTGAAACGTGCAAGTGCCTCTGCTATGCATGTGCACCAATACATTCAAGGTCATTCATTCTAGCATATTCTTCAACCAAATCTGTGTTTGAATTGTGTGTGCATTTTCAGCCGCTTCCGTAGTTTTGTATTTGTCATATATCGCCCTTTACACGCATACATTGAAACAGACCACCGTTTTTGTATGTACACATACTCATACGTTCATATGCGCGCATTTCAGCATATTCTAAGAATCACAATTGCGATTGATCTGCTTCTTTAGCTTCTTTAGTTTTGTATTTGTCACATATCGCCCTTGTAGTACTACTTTGGGTTTTGCCAACGAGCAACGCAATTCTGGCGTGGCGCAATGGGTAGACGCAAAGCACGTAAGCAAAAGGTCCCGAGTTCGAATCTCAGTGACGACAGCGTAACTTTTAAAATTTTTTTTTAAATTTATAAACAGGAGGTGGTTGTGCTAGTTGAGATGATGCGCTCTATCGTTACATATGTAGTAAATAGATGCAGGTTTTAGTCCAGGTGCGGTGATGTTTGTTTTTCTTCTTCTTTTTTTGTTGATTTGTTTATTTATTGAATTAATTATTTATTTTTGATTTACATACATTTTAGTTGAATAAAATTTCAAAATTACAATTTAATTTTGGAAAATTTAATGTTATATGCAAGCTATGGAGCGTATTAAGCAATCCAAGTCGGACGGGGCTCAGGGTATCTCCTAGTCGGGCACCTCCGACTAGAGTTTTCTTACTTGTTTTTGGATGCCTTTCATACTTGGCTCTTTGACAAATTCTACAGTTTGTGACAATTTCGTTGACCAATTTAGTCATTTTTGGGAAAAAATATTCTTTTAAAATCTGTTTAGTATTTTCTTGCGCTGCTCTGTGGGCCCTATTATGTTCTTGGAATACGATTTCCATTTGTTCATCTTTATTGACAACATCTTGTACGAAATTTTTACAATACCAAAAGGTTGTTGATGGGAATTGTTGAATAAGTTGGTATTGTATTCTGGCTAATATGTGTAAATTGCACTTGATGGCGTTAACGACATTGCAGTTAACCTTGTCTTTCAGGGTATCAAACAATTCTGAAAAATCTCGAAATTCTATAGAGTGTCGAGTTTTCTCTCTAAAAAGGATGAAAGATCGGCTTGATGGAATATCTGCCTGCTGTATGATGATCTGGTTTTTATAACAGTTAATAGGCTTACCAGATGTTTGAATGGTGTAAGTTAATGACTCCTCACTATGGATTGTGGAACAAATAGAACTTCTGCCGTCTTCTGCTACGTTGGAATTCGCATCGTTTTCCAGCGCATTTAGGTGTTGGCGAGACAGGGCATCAGCCACATGATTTTCTTTGCCGGGTTTGTAAAATATATTGGCATTGTGTTCATCGATAAAGGCTTTCCAGCGTTTTATCTTTGCGTTCGTGTTTCGCTCTGACACCGCAAATGTAAGCGGTTGGTGGTCAGTAAAGATATTTAAGCTTCGAACGCCGTAAAGATAATTTCTCAAATTTTTCAATGACCAAACGATAGCCAATAACTCCCTTTCGTTCGTGGCGAAATTGACTTCGGGACCCCTAAGTGTCCTGGAGATCATTGTAATTGGTTTTCCTTCTTGAGACAGGACGGCCCCTATGCCTGATGCCGATGCATCGGTAGTGAGATCAAAAGGTTTTGAAAAATCGGGGTATCTTAAGAGGACGTCTTCAGATGCCAATATTGATTTAAGTTTTTCGAATGCCTTTGTTTGTTGTTCATTAACTCCCGTTTTCTCCCTTGAGAAGCTCTGTTATGGGTTTCGCAATTGTGGCAAAATCCCGCACGAAACACCTATAATAGCTAATAATAAAAGAACGAACGCCAAATAGGGTTTCTGGAAGTTTATATTGGGTGATTGTTTGTATTTTTTCAGGTTCGGTAGTTATGCCGCCTTTTGAGACGATAAAACCCAGGTATTCAACAATGGTCTTAAAGAAATGAGATTTTTCCTCCGACACTCGCACGTTTGCATCACCTAATCGCTGTAAAACCCAGTCTACGTGCTTTAAATGGTCTTCCTTTGTTTCCGAAAAAATGATTACATCGTCAACATAGACGTGGCAAAATTTCCCGATTTGTTCTCTGAGAACATCATCGATTGCTCTCTGGAATATGCTGGGGGCGTTTTTCAGCCCAAAAGGTAATCTACAGAATCTTTTTCTTCTTTTTCTTTTTCGGAGAGGTTTATCTGATGGAAGCCAGATTTCAGATCAAGGGTTGTGAAGTAACTTGATTTACCCAAGTTGGATAAAATCATAGTCACATTTGGAATTGGGTACTTATCATCTATTGTCATAAGGTTAAGCTTTCGAAAGTCAATCACTAGACGTTTCTTTGTGTTTCCTGACTCGTCACTTCCTTTTTTGTCAACAACCCAAATTGGGTTGTTGTAAGGTGACCTCGAGGGTCGTATAATTCCGTCAGATAGAAGTTGTTCAACTTCTGAATTGACAAACTCTGCCACACCCATTGGACAGGGTACAATTTTGAAAAAACGGCATCACTACTTGTGGTACGAATTGTAGCCACAATGTTTGTATTATACGGGAGACTTTGTTTCGGATTGGCAAATGCGTTAGCTCGTTTGTCAATCATTTTTATACCCTGAGCCCATTGAAAATGGGAAATCAGGGTATAATGGTTTTGTGAAAATGTATGTAACAGGCAGAAGGAGGCGTGCCACACCCCATAAAGTATATATATTCTTGATCAGCGCGACAAGACGAGTCGATATAGCCCTGTCCGCCTGTCCGACCGTCCGTCCGTCCGTCCGTCCGTCTGAACGCTGAGATATTTTTAAGTACGCAACGTAGAGACTTGAAATTTTACATGAATACTCGCTGCACAAGTTTATAAATTTTTTTCGATAACTCATTCCATTCGCCCCCAATAGCCCCCTATTTGTAAAAAGCGCAAATGAAATACTAGAGACTTGTGCTTTGGCAAATATATACATATGAATGCCATTAATAAGTTGTGGAAGTTTGATGCACTTAGTCCATCGCTAAGAAAAGTTATTAAACAATTAAGTTCCCATAGTAATGCCCACATTGCAGCCCAAGCGCAGTCTCTGCGTCATGCATAAAAGATGCGTAGAATGATTTGATATTTGGCTCTTCACAGTGCTCAGGGTATCCCCTAGTCGAGCAGTCTCGACTAGAGCACTCTTACTTGTTTTAAATTCTTTCCTAATGGCAATTGGCACTTCTGCATCATTGATCTTAAGGAAATTCACGTTCTTGCACTTAAGAAATTGGAGCCGCTCAACTCCGTAGTTAAACTTGATCTGCTTTTTAGCGAGATCTATGTGGGCGTTGACTTGTGCTAACAAATCGAGGCCGATAATGCCTTGAAATGTTTTTAGGCCTGGTAAGATAAAGAAGTCGGACTTTACTCCGAACAGATTGATTTTACACTTTTTATACCCTGAGCCCATTGAAAATGGGAAATCAGGGTATAATGGTTTTGTGAAAATGTATGTAACAGGCTGAAGGAGGCGTGCCACACCCCATAAAGTATATATATTCTTAATCAGCGCGACAAGACGAGTTGATATAGCCCTGTCCGTCTGTCCGTCGGTCCGTCTGTCCGTCCGTCCGTGTGAACGCTGAGATATTTTTAAGTACGCAACGTAGAGACTTGAAATTTTACATGAATACTCGATAATACCATACGCTGCACAAGTTTATAAAATTTTTCCGATAACTCATTCCATTTCGATTTTATGAGCATTTATCGATAATTTTAATGTGTTTTTAAGGCGTGGTTTGTACATCGTTTGAGCTAGAGTCTTCAAATTTACTGTGTAGTTGCGTTTAATGAATACGGAGATAACGTAATCTTTAGATTTTGGATACCACGCCCCATTCGCGCCCAATAGCCCCCTATTTGTAAAAAGCGCAAATCAAATACTAGAGACTTCTGCTTTGGCACATACACACATATGAATGCCATTAATAAGTTGTGAATGTTTGATGCACTTGGTCCATCGCTAAGAAAAGTTATTAAACAATTAAGTTCCCATAGTAATGTCCACATGTGCAGCCCAAGCGCAGTCGCTGCGTCAACTGCGCAGTTGGCAGAGCGCGCGCTTATGCGTGCGTGCTTATGTATGTGTGTATGTGTTGTTTGTATGTATGCATACCAAATCGTAGAATGATTTAATATTTGGCTCTTCACAGGGCTCAGGGTATCCCCCAGTCGAGCAGTCTCGACTAGAGCACTCTTACTTGTTATTAATTATATTACATCCGTGTATGGACTCAACTTTAAATGGGGACTCCACCGGTATGACATCCCTTAGAAAGAGGCCGGGCACTATGCAGTTTTTAGAGGCACCCGTGTCTACTAATAGTCGAATGGTTTTGCCTGCGTAGCTTCTTTCGATGAAGGGCAGCAAGGAGTGTTCCCTAAAAAATTAATGCTGTCAAGATTCTGTGCATCGTCTTCACACTGGGCCGTCTCTATTTCTGCGCATGTATGATAGCATTCATTGCTTTCCTCAGCTGAGGGTAACATACTTTGTGAGATATGATTGACCCGTTGCTGTTTTGGTCCCGTGAATTTGCCTGTGCCATTACTTGGCCGTTTAAATGTTTGACCTTGATTTTCAGATTGATTATTGTACTGATTGAAATCACCTGATGAGCGTTGATAATTACGGTTAACTTGTGATCCGTTATAAGGAGCGTTAGTTACTGCCTGCGGTTTATATTGGGTGTTTTGCCTAAATCTGGAAGAGGAGTCGACTTTCGTTGGTTCGACGGGTTGCTGGTTTTTAAACCGACCGCTATTTACTCCGTTCCCTTGACTTTTACTGTAAAATGGATTTTTACTCGAAATTTCTGGCTGTCCCCGATTTGGGTTAGTTTGATGGGCTCTTGACTAAAATGTTATATGAAGAGAACATCGCTTAGGGCCTTTCTTGTTCCTGATATGAACACGCAGAGCGCATCCGCTCGGTATTTTTCGTTCATTGCTACCGCTACACATTGATCGTAACTCATAATTACTTTGTTAGTTATTAGGGCCAATTTTTGTTCAACTTGTTCGTAATATTCCAATAGTGACATATTCCCTTGCCGCAACGTAGATAGATCACGCTCGAGTAAGTAGATAGGCCTTTTATCTGAATTAGTGAATTCTAACCTATCAATAATGGCTTGAAAATTCAAAACTGTATTGAATGATGCTAGAACTGTATCTGCCGATCCCTTAACTTTATTTCTTATAATAGCCACCGCCTGATAGTGCTTTGAGCTAGCTTTTCAGTAAGCGTTGCTATTTTTTCTTCGAATTCTTGTTTTTGTAATGCGAGGGCGCTGGCAACGGCGCCGCGTACCACGGATTCTAACTGTTTTACATCCATTTCTATGCCTTGTTTAACCCAACAATCGTTTACCCCTTCACAAGAGACAGTGCGTTTGTCTGCTTTAAGTCTGTCAAAAAAATCACACAGAGATTCTACTATGGGGTCGTTCATAAGAAATTTTCAAATCACACAATTTTACTTTAGGTTTTTTTTTATACCCTGAGCCCATTGAAAATGGGAAATCAGGGTATAATGGTTTTGTTAAATGTATGTAACAGGCAGAAGGAGGCGTGTCAGACCCCACAAAGTATATATTCTTGATCAGGGCGACGAGCTGAGTCGATTTAGCCCTGTCCGTCTGTCTGTCTGTCCGTCTGTCCGTCTGTCCGTCTGTCCGTCCGTCCGTATGTTTGAACGCGTCGATCTCAGAACGTAGTTGACCTAGAGACTTGAATTTTTTTTGCTGGGTCCGTGGATAGCACGCGCAGGTCAAGTTTGTTACCAAAAAACGATATCTATTTTGGTTGTTTTGTTATCGATTTTAAACCTTATCGAAAACAGGTTATAAAATTCTATCTGCCACACCTTTAGAGCTAGACCCCTCAAATTTTGCATATAGATTCACGTGAATTTTATGCAATTTCTATTTTTTATTTTTTGCGTACCGGCTCTTTTTACTAATTAGCCCCCCCCCCCTCAGCCATCAACACCCATTGAGAGTCTGTTGCAAATATAACCATGTGAATAAATTAGCATTTTTATAAAATGTAAAAAATTCAATAGAATCATATGCTGAAAGTTTCATCAAAATCCGTTAAGTCAGTCCCGATTTATTAAACAAAACGTTTGGCCAATATTCACACGCACGTGGCAAGCAGCGACGCGCAGCAAAAAACATTTACACATACACATACATTGAAGCGTGCAAGCGCGTCTGCTTATGCATTTGCACAGCCGCTTCTGTAGTTTTGTATTTGTCATATATCGCCCTTTACACGCATACATTGAAACAGACCACCGTTTTTGTATGTACACATACTCATACGTTCATATGCGCGCATTTCAGCATATTCTAAGAATTACAACTGCGATTGATCTGCTTCTTTAGTTTTGTATTTGTAACATATCGCATTGTAGTACTACTTTGCGTTTTGCCAACAATCAACGGAATACTGGTGTGGCGTAGTGGATAGACACAAAGCGCGTAAACGAAAGGTCCCGGGTTCGAAACTCAGTGACAACAGCGTAACTTTTTTATTTTTATACCCTGAGCCCATTGAAAATGGGAAATCAGGGTATAATGGTTTTGTTAAATGTATGTAACAGGCAGAAGGAGGCGTGTCAGACCCCACAAAGTATATATATTCTTGATCAGGGCGACGAGCTGAGTCGATTTAGCCCTGTCCGTCTGTCTGTCTGTCCGTCTGTCCGTCTGTCCGTCTGTCCGTCCGTCCGTATGTTTGAACGCGTCGATCTCAGAACGTAGTTGACCTAGAGACTTGAATTTTTTTTGCTGGGTCCGTGGATAGCACGCGCAGGTCAAGTTTGTTACCAAAAAACGATATCTATTTTGGTTGTTTTGTTATCGATTTTAAACCTTATCGAAAACAGGTTATAAAATTCTATCTGCCACACCTTTAGAGCTAGACCCCTCAAATTTTGCATATAGATTCACGTGAATTTTATGCAATTTCTATTTTTTTATTTTTTGCGTACCGGCTCTTTTTACTAATTACCCCCCCCCCCCCTCAGCCATCAACACCCATTGAGAGTCTGTTGCAAATATAACCATGTGAATAAATTAGCATTTTTATAAAATGTAAAAAATTCAATAGAATCATATGCTGAAAGTTTCATCAAAATCCGTTAAGTCAGTCCCGATTTATTAAACAAAACGTTTGGCCAATATTCACACGCACGTGGCAAGCAGCGACGCGCAGCAAAAAACATTTACACATACACATACATTGAAGCGTGCAAGCGCGTCTGCTTATGCATTTGCACAGCCGCTTCTGTAGTTTTGTATTTGTCATATATCGCCCTTTACACGCATACATTGAAACAGACCACCGTTTTTGTATGTACACATACTCATACGTTCATATGCGCGCATTTCAGCATATTCTAAGAATTACAACTGCGATTGATCTGCTTCTTTAGTTTTGTATTTGTAACATATCGCATTGTAGTACTACTTTGCGTTTTGCCAACAATCAACGGAATACTGGTGTGGCGTAGTGGATAGACACAAAGCGCGTAAACGAAAGGTCCCGGGTTCGAAACTCAGTGACAACAGCGTAACTTTTTTATTTTTTTTTTTAAATCTATAAACATAAGGTGGTCGTGCTAGTTGAGATGACGCGCTTTAATGTTACACATGTAGTAAATAGATGCAGGTTCGAGCCCAGGTGCGGTGATGTTTGCTTTCTTTTCATTTTTTTGTTTATTTATTTAATTATTCATTTATTTTTGATTTACATACATTCTAGTTGAATAAAATTTCAAAATTATAATTTAATTTTGCAAAATGTAATGTTATATGCAAGCTACATAGCGTATTAAACAATGCAAATGGGACGGGGCTCAGGGTATCTCCTAGTCGGGCACCTCCGACTAGAGTTTTCTACTCGCCAGAGGTCTCCTTCCTGCCAGACCTCTAAGAAAACTCAAACGGCAAGGTTTTGCCAAGACGATTCAAAGTCAGTGATACAACCTTCATTGAATTCCTCGTACTATAATCGAGGTTTGGTCCAAATTAAACTTTTATTTAACTGTGTTGTTAAGGTATAATTATGATTGTACAGATTCTACACTTAATAAATAAGTCCAAAGTAAGTAACCCAGTTGCTGGAGTAAAAAATAGTAGTGCATACTTTTGGGCTCACAACTCATCTAAGCTGAGTTTAAGTTTCCAGGTCTACAAGCTTAATTGAAGCTTCAAGATTAAGTTAGCAACTAAATAGGTTCTGATTTGCCCACTACAGGCTCCTCGCCTTGTTAGTTGGAGCAAAATGGAGGGAAATCTGCAGGACGAACTGCAGGCTTTTGCGCGCCGTTCTGCTTTGCCGCGATCACCGCAGCAACAACAGGTGGCGCCGCAGCAGCTGAATGTTTCGGACGCAAATCAGTCTCCAAGAGTGGTGTGCCAAGCACAAAAATCTTTAAAGAGCACGATAGAAGAGATAGGAGCTGACCTTCATGGCCTATCAGCTCTATTTGGTGGCCAGCGGCATATAAATACCCTAATAAGAGAGGAGCTCGCTAAGCTAGTCGAGCTCCATAGTGTGGCTGATGCGTTCTGCAATCGCGCAGTTAAAAACTGTGAAGTGCAGACAACGCCGATTAAAAAGAAGGCTCTTGGGCACGCTATCGCCCTAGCAGGCAACAATACGCCGAAGCGTTCGAGGGAAGTTGCTTCTGAAGGGAGGACAACTCCCTCCAAAAAGTCAAAGCCCAACAAGCCAACTGCAGTGGGCGCAAAGGAGACAACGGCTGTACGGGCGGCACCTGCAAATCCCAGCCAGGCAGGTCGACAGACGAAGACGGACAGCTGGACAGTGGTTAAGGGGCGCAAACCACTGCAAAAACGCAGCAGGCCAGATGCAATAGCCATCTCTGGAGTAGACGGGTGCAGCTATGCGGACATGCTCCGTGTAGTAAAAAGCGACCCAATTCTCAAGCATCTGAGCGGCGACGCACAGTAGGGCCTCTGCCGGCAGAGCGTGGCAAAAATAAGTAAAGTGACTAACGCCGAATTTTAATTTCTTGGTGTCAAATGATTGGAAATTACCCCTAGATTAAGAATCCAAAAGATTTTTGAAAATAGAAAGCATAGTTATGAGCCTTCAAATTTTCAAAATTCAACCAAAGAGAGAAATTTTGTAAAAAATGTTCCACTTTTCAATTGAGTTGCAAGAAAAATATTGCACCAATTGTTAATGTTTTGGTATCGTTGGAAAAATTGGTATATTTTTAACATAATAAAAGAAAAAGTATGTTATTATGATCAATAATTTAGGAGCTAGACTAATTCTAGTTAACCTCAAAAATTTGCTCATTTTTTGGCGTAAAGTGGACTTTATCTTCTGAGTCCACCCGAGTCCACCGAAGCGGCTTATATACAGTTATTTGTCAATATGTTTTACACAATATTTATAAAAGATCGGCTGTCCGAAGGCGCCCGTTTGGTTTTCTACAGTAAAAAACTAAAAGAAAATCGGCATAAAATGCGCTAAAAATGAACTAAACAAGTAA
The DNA here is from genome assembly GCA_035045145.1 of Drosophila meridionalis. Taxonomy (NCBI): domain Eukaryota; kingdom Metazoa; phylum Arthropoda; class Insecta; order Diptera; family Drosophilidae; genus Drosophila; species Drosophila meridionalis. The sequence goes on along the minus strand of JAWNPG010000020.1, from coordinate 4,417,696 downwards.
GAGTGTTCTAGTCGAGACTGCTCGACTAGGGGATACCCTGAGCCCTGTGAAGAGCCAAATATCAAATCATTCTACGATTTTGTATGCATACATACAAACAACACATACACACATACATATGCACGCACGCATACGCGCGCGCTCTGCCAACTGCGCAGTTGACGCAGCGACTGCGCTTGGGCTGCACATGTGGGCATTCCTATGGGAATTTAATTGCTTAATAACTTTTCTTAGCGATGGACTAAGTGCATCAAACTTTTACAACTTATTAATGGCATTCATATGTGTGTATGTGCCAAAGCAGAAGTCTCTAGTATTTGATTTGCGCCTTTTACAAATAGGGGGCTATTGGGGGCGAATGGGGCGTGGCATCCGAAATCTAAAGATAACGTTATCTCCGTATTCATTACACGCAACTACACAGCAAATTTGAAGTCTTTAGCTCAAAAGATGTACAAACCAAGCCTTATATATACTTTATTATATACTATATACTTTATGGGGTGTGTCACGCCTCCTTCTGCCTGTTACATACATTTTCACAAAACCATTATACCCTGATTTCCCATTTTCAATGGGCTCAGGGTATAAAAAGGTCAAATTGACGCGTAGCTGCATGCAGTAGGTAGATTTGCCGTCGGAAAAAAGTTTATTGAAGGGTCTGGGTTTTTTTTTGATTTTGGTCGTTACAATTGCGGTTGTTGTCCCTTTTTATACCCTGAGCCCATTGAAAATGGGAAATCAGGGTATAATGGTTTTGTGAAAATGTATGTAACAGGCAGAAGGAGGCGTGACACACCCCATAAAGTATATATATTCTTGATCAGCGCGACAAGACGAGTTGATATAGCCCTGTCCGTCCGTCCGTGTGAACGCTGAGATATTTTTAAGTACGCAACGTAGAGACTTGAAATTTTACATGAATCCTCGATAATACCATACGCTGCACAAGTTTATAAAATTTTTCCGATAACTCATTCCATTTCGATTTTATGAGCATTTATCGATAATTTTAATGTGTTTTTAAGGCGTGGTTTGTACATCGTTTGAGCTAGAGACTTCAAATTTGCTGTGTAGTTGTAATGAATACGGAGATTACGTGATCTTTAGATTTTGGATGCCATGCCCCATTCGCCCGCAATAGCCCCCTATTTGTAAAAAAGCGCAAATCAAATACTAGAGACTTGTGCTTTGGTACACACACACATATGAATGTTATAAATAAGTTGTGAAAGTTTGATACACTTAGTCCATCGCTGAGAAAAGTTATAAAACAATTAATTTCTTATAGTAATGCCCACATTGCAGCCCAAGCGCAGTCGCTGCGTCAACTACGCAGTTGGCAGAGCGTGCGCGTATGCGTGCGTGCATATGTATGTGTGTATGTATTGTTTGTATGTGTGCATACAAAATCGAAGAATTATTTCATATTTGGCTCTTCACAGGGCTCAGGGTATCCCCTAGCGAGCAGTCTCGACTAGAGCACTCTTACTTGTTGTTTCTACCTAATGCCAAATATTGTCAAGAAACACTTGTTATTGAAAAAGCTAAAATAAGCAGATAAAATCAACCCTGAGAATTTAAGTTTATCATATATTTATTCCCCTTCTGTGAATGAGTACTATCAGAAAAATTTAATTTTTTTTTTAAGAATTTTAATATTTCTATCGTTAATCTTGTCATCTTTAAGATTAATAATTAAACAAAAATTATTTTCAACAAAAGAAAAAAAACTTTTTCATACAAAAACATGGCTTTTTTGCCTAAAAATCACGTTTTCCATGTTTGACACAAAACTGTGAAGCATTCTGTTGACGCAGCAGATGTGCGTAGATTCATTTTAAAGCTTGAAGAATTCTCAGTCAAATGCTTTTTGAATTTTGGAATTACCTTACTTGGATCAAGAGTTATGATTTTTGCAACGCAAAATGAGCAAAGGCCCTACTGTGCGACGTTCAGGGAATCAGAAAAACTGCAAAGGGGGACTTACTGCTGCAATTGAGTAGGAAGTCTGAGCATAGCACAGAGGTAGTCCACGTAGCTGTGGGAAAGGCTTTAGGCGTACGAGCTGTAGTGAAAACGCTAACCGAATCGGCGCAAGTAGAGATACGCGATTTAGATGAGCTGGCAAGCAAAGAGGAGATTATAAGGCGATCAAGGAGGCGTTGAAGGATAGCTCACTCTCCATTGACGCCATTAAATCGCTTCGGCCAGCTTTTGGTAGGCAACAACGAGCCACGAGCTGTCCAAGATTAGAGTGGGTTGGGTAGTGTGCCGTATCCGAGCAGTGGATCAGCCTAAACGCTGCTTCAAATTCCTGGACTACGGCCATATTGCAGCCAACTGCGAAAGCAACTGCGTTTTAAAAGGAACCTGTTTCAGGTGCGGTGAGCCAGGTCACAGCGCAAAATCGTGCGCCAAGCCACCAAAGTGTAGCCTCTGCGCTCGAAAGGGCAAAAGGAGGGCGATCATGCATCAGCCAGCTTCAAGTGCCCATCATACCGCAAAGCTGTCCGAAAGATGAAATGTTAAGATTTCTTCAATTAAACCTTAACCATTGTATCTGCTCAAGATCTACTAGAGCAGACTATAAGAGAAAAGTTCATAGATATAGCCTTCCTTAGTGAGCCCCACTATTGCAAGACCAGCTGTCCCAGGACATGGGCCACAGACGCAAATGGCAAGGCGGCTCTGTGGATATGCGGCAACCCAGTGAATGTGCTAACAAACGTCAAGTCATTTAACGGATTTGTTCGTGCGCGATATGGCGCTCTATGGGTATGCAGCTGCTACCTGGAACCCAGCATGCACATCGACGAGTTCACAACAATGCTTGAAGAGCTCGTCGAAGATGCAAGGGGCCGGAAGGTCGTTATAGCCGGGGATTTCAACGCATGGGCGTTGGAATGGGGCAGCCATAGTACGAATGCCAGGGGTCGTATCCTGTTGGAGATCTTCGCGACGCTGGATGTGGCTCTGCTCAACTCTGGGTACGAACACACCTTCAGACGAGCCGGATACAGGTCGTTAATCGACATCAGCTTTGTTAGTTCGTCCATTTTTCGGGACACAAAGTGGAAATTGTGCGACAGCTATACGGGCAGTGATCACTCCGCACTGCTGTTCACAATCGGAGAGCCACCAGTCAAGGCGCCCACTTTGTGGAGGGAGACCTATCGACTGGATACTTCTGATCACTCAGCCTTCTATGAGGCTATCCAGTCGTTAAGCACGTCCGGCAATGCTGAGGCCAGAGCTTGCCAAATGGTAGCCCAAATACAGAGTGCCTGCAACAGTAGCATGCACCTGCGGAAGCAGTTTATGTGCCAGCAAGCGCCTGTGTATTGGTGGAATGAGGAAATAGCTGAACTTCGACGTACATATATGCATACGGGCGAGAAGACACTATCAACGGGCCCGCGGTAGACCATTATATGTAGAAAGGCAGTTAGCTTACCAGGTCGCAAGTAGACAACTTAAGAAGGCCATCCAGACAAGTAAACGAGAATACTTTCTGGACTTATGCGACTCAGCTGAATTTGACCCTTGGGGCCGGGCATATAGAATAGTGGTAAAACGGCTATATGCCAACAAACAGGTGCAGCCCACGGATCGGCTAGAGCTTAAGTCTATCGTGGAAACGCTCTTTCCTGAACGTCTAAGCTTCATCCATGGTCCTGGCCCAGCGCCAGCTAACCATGACCCGATTGGCTCGCACCCCGCTTTAGTTAGGGACGACGAGATTTTAGGAGCAGCTAGAAGCCTTAGATCAAACTCTGCCCCTGGCCCTGATGGAATACCAAACCGTGCGTTGACTCTAGCCCTCTCTTTGCAACCAGGAAAGTTCACTGAGCTATACAGAGCGTGCCTAGCTCAGGAGACGTTCGCAGCAATCTGGAAGACCCAGAACTAAGTACTGCTACCCAAGGCTGGCATACCCCCGGAGGAGCCTTCATCGTATAGACCAATTTGTCTCCTTGGGAAAGGTGTTTGAGAAGCTAATTGGCTCTAGACTGGAGGCAGCAATCGACAGCGCCGGTGGCCTGTCGCCACACCAATTTGGCTTCCGGAAGGCGCGGTCAACAATAGATGCTCTTAGGAAAGTTGTTGACCTCGCCACTTCTGCCATCCAAGGCATTAGATGGTAGCATGGAGCGAAGTAGTACTGGATGTAAAAAATTCATTCAACACTGCTAGCTGGGATATGATACTAGATGCACTAGCACAATATAATATCCCTATATATCTAAAGGAGATTATGAAAAGCTAGTTCAGAGGAAGAACACTAGTATACAACACGAGTGAGGGTATCCAAACTCATACAGTGTCAGCTGGAGTCCCCCAAGGATCTGTGTTGAGGCCTCTCCTATGGAATACTATGTACGACGGAGTACAGCGCTTGGAGCTTCAAGCAGGTACGCACACCATTGGCTTCGCTGATGATGTAGCCGTCGTTGCCATAGGAAAGGAGCTTAAGGATACAGAGGATATGTGCAGCGCAAGTATCAGTTGCATCCGAGGTTGGCTGGCAAGAGCTGGACTCGAGCTAGCGGCACACAAAACTGAGGCCGTTTTACTCAGCAGCCGCAAGACAGTCGAAACGGCCCACATAAGGATTGGGAGCGTCACCATTGCGTCAAAGAGCGCTATAAAATATCTTGGCGTCATGATAGGCACAAGACTGTCCTTCCGCGAGCACCTGGAACATGTGCATAAAAAAGCAGCTGATTCGTGTAAAGCCCTCTCCCAAATCATGCTGAACACGCGGGGCCCTAAGCAGCAACGGCGACTTCTTCTGATGAGCGTCGTTAGGTCCGTCATCCTCTATGCCGCATCAATCTGGGCAAGAGCGATGGCGACTTCTAGCTATAGCCGAGGAATTTGCGCCACATACAGACTGAGCGCAATCCGAATGAGCTGCGCCTTCAGAACCGTATCTGATGACGCGGCGCTCGTCATAGCCGGCATGACGCCACTGGAGGACTTGGTCGCCGAAGCTGTGGAGCGGAGCACAAACGAGCTTGTGCGACGAGACACGGCCAGGTCAAACAGCATCGCACGATGGTAAACAAGGTGGAGCAGATCGACTAAGGGGCGTTGGACCCACACGCTCATCCCGGAGCTGGAATCGTGGGTCAACCGAAAGCATGGCGAGATCAATTTCTATCTCTCGCAGATCCTCTCTGGTCATGGGTGCTTCAGGAGCTATCTGAAGCGGTTCGGCCATGAGGAAAACGCCCTGTGTGAGTGTGGGCGTTTCCACGAGGAAAGGCGGCATCTGGAGGAAGCTATAGGCCACTCCATTGGGGTGGAGAATCTCGTAAGCACCATGCTCGAGTCGGAGGCAGCTTGGAATCAAATAAGCTCCTTCGCGGCAACAATCATGGTGGAGCTCCGCAGATTGGAGCGACTCAGAAGAAGGGCTGTCCCTGTTTAAGGTAGTGCAAAGCACCTGCGAAGCAATGCTCTTCGGCAGTCCCGCAGGCAACGTGCACTATCCTGAACCAAAACATAACTAAATTGATAAATAATTGTAATCTTTGTAAATAAATGGAATATAAAACAAGTAAGAAAACTCTAGTCGGAGGTGCCCGACTAGGAGATCTCCTGAGCCCCGTCCGATTTGCATTGTTTAATACGCCATATAGTTTGCATACAACATTAAATTTTCCAAAATTAAATTATATTTTTGAAGTTTTATTCAACTAGAATGCATATAAATAAATAATAAAAAGATAATTAAATAAATAAACAAATTATAAAAAACAAGTAAGAACGTTGCATGAGGTCGAAACCTAATGCGTGATACTAGTTTCATATAGGAGCATCTGGTATATTCAATTTAATAATATATCTCAAATTTTGCATTTATGTAGATTCATGTGAATTTTATGCAATTTAAATTTTTGTTACATTTTGGATACCGGCTTTTTTAACTAATTACCTACCCCCTCATATACTGCCAATTGAAGGTCTGTTGCAAATATAACTATGTGAATGAGTTGGCATTTTTATAAAATGTAAAAAATTCAATAGAATCCGCGACAGCAAAATATATATACATTTACACATATGTACATACATTGAAACGTGCAAGCGCGTTTGCTTATGCATGGTCACAAATAAATTCAGCTCCATTCATTCTAGCATATTCTTCAACCAAAATTGTTATTAAGTTGTGTTTGCATTTTCAGCCGCTTCTTTAGTTTTGTATTTGTCAAATATCGCCCTTTATACGCATGCATTCAAACCGACCACCGTTTTTGTATGTACACATATAAATACATACGTTCATATGCGCGCATTTCAGCATTTTCTAAGAATCACAATTGCGATTGATTTATGTTTATATTGTGTTTGCATTAACAGCAGCTTCTATAGTTTTGTATTTGTCAAACGTCGCCCTTGTAGTGAGGTAGTTTCGGATTAGAGGTGGAGAACTATCGATAATTGGCTCCATCGATATTCGACAATTGTTTTTTTTTTTCGACCATCGAGAGTGACGATAGTGTTAAACGATACTATCGACCGTGCAGGCGATAGTGTAGCCCAACAAAATAATTTATTTTTAATAGATATAGTAAATTTATGTTTTATTTCAGCCAAAAGTTTTGATTAACAAATAAAAGTATATTTACATTTTATTCTTTAAGGCGTGTTCGCCTCTCTGAAATTATTTGCCCCGCCTTGCTGAATGTTCTTTCGGATTCCGCGGACGTAGCGGGAACGCACAGATATTTGTAGAACAGGCTTGCAATATTTGGAAAGTCAATTTGATACACCTGCAAAAAGTATATATTTAGTTATATAGAACTTATAATTGGTTTTTAGGTATACCTTCATCCATAGCAGAGGGTCCGTATTTTGAGTTGCAATGGCCCTCTCCAGATATTGCCTCTGCTCTTGAACTGTCAACTTTGTTCATGGATCGCTCACCCAAAAAATCGAACAACGTGTTTTCGGATCTTTTATCCGGTGCTTCTGGCAGAGTAGTTGTAGACTCTTTGACAGAGAAATTTGCCAGCTCATTTTCTAAAAAAGTGACTGCTTCTTCAGTGTTTGAGCTGTGTTGAAAACCATTTTTTTTTTGAAGCGTGGATCGAATATATGGATAGGCGTTTCCTTATCGACTCCTTTAATATATATAAAGTCCATAGCCATGGGTATAATTTGCGATATGGTTACGTACTTTCCACCAGAAATGTTCTCACTTGCTTGCTGAAAGAAGGCCAATAGTTTTTCGATATCTTTTAGCACAAATATTTCCTCAGCAGTAAATAGCTGCGGTGCCTGTCTTGTTGATAATAAGACTTTGGCAATGGCATCGTTCGTTTTTAAAATTCGCTCAATAATGAAATAGAAACTATTCCATCTGGTGGGTGCTTCCTGCAACAAAGTATATGGCGAACCTTCTTGAGCTAATTTAAATTTTTGTCATTCGCTATAGTGCTTTGTTTAAAAAATCGAACAGTTGATTTGCATTTAGTAAATAAATCTTGAAGTACGACGTCATTAACTTTTAAAGCATCTTGCACAACCAAATTAATCGTATGCGCAAAGCATGGCAGATTGCAAATTTGTAATATTTCACATGCTTTGAGCATGGAGCTGGCATTATCTGTTACAATGCAAACCGTTTTATTAAGGATGTTCCAATCAATAAATATTTCTCGCAATGTATCTGCAATGTTTTGTGAACAGTGATTAGTTGTGCTTAACAGTTTTTTTGTAGTCAAGGATGCTGTTTTTAATTCGTGTTTATAAACAAAATGAGCGGTCACAGTCAAAAAATTAGCATTGGCAGCTGATGTCCACAAATCACACGTAATTGCTATATCCGAAACATTTTGCAGTATTACTGATAACTTGCCAGATATTTCGTTGAAATAATTAAACATAAGCACATCTCGTAAGTGTGTCTTGAAAGTTTATATCGAGGATGCAAAACCTGACAATATCGTAGAAACCCTTCATTTTCTACAATATTGTAGAGTTGCACATCTTTGGCAGCCATCTCAGTTAACGCTCTATCAATGTCGATCTTTCTTTTCGTAGTCGACTCGTACAAGACAGCTCTTTTAAAATAGGACGCTACAGAGTGATCTGCAACTACTGTTTGTAGTGTCGCTCCTCTCATCACGTATAGCTGGGGTGTCTGGATTTTTTTCGTCCAAGCCTGGATGAAACCTCTTCAAGTGGTCGTGCAAGTTTTACGTATTATCGCTTGTCTTATATTCCTTGCCGCAGTTCAGACATTTCGCAAATTTTTTGTCATCGGACCTCTTGAAATACTTCCACACATTGGAAATTTTATTTCTTTTCTTAGTTCTGTGCAGATTTTTTTCAGAGCTTTTTTCTGAGTCTGTGCTGCTACAACCGCAGTCCGCTTTGTTCTGCTTGTCGTCACTTGAGCCGGACACTCGACGTTTACTTTAAATTCGACTCAATTTAGATATTATCAAGCTCTGATTATATATAAGACATTAAACATACCCATTTTTAAAAAGCGATCCATGTGCCTGACGATGCTTATGTTGCGCAAGAGAGGGAAAACTTTTTTAGCGATGTAAGACGCGCACTATCGACAATAGTATCGATAGTAAATGGGCCCCTATCGAAGGGGTCTGCTACTATCGAATGAGGTTCGATAGTGCCGAAATATCGATACCCCCGATAGTGATATCGATAGTTCTCCACCTCTATTTCGGATTTGCCAACAGGCAATGCAAAACTGATGTGGCGCAGCAGGTAGATGAAAAGCGTGTAAGCAAAAGGGTCCGCGTTCGAGACGCGGCGGCGACGGCATGAAAATAGTTGCGCAGCTGTTCGTGTCTACAAGATAAATTAGTTTCCAAGTTGACTCTCGCTTAGGCTGAGAGAATAAAAGAACTTTTAATTTACGGCTAGTGCCGGAGTAATGAATTTTATCGTAACGCTTTCTCGTGAATACAAATCAGAACTAAAACTAAAGTGTGGGACAGCGAATCGGCGTGCCGATTTGATCGACAATGATGCTGACACACGCACACAAATGTAAGGGGTCAGCTTACTGTTGCTGTCCGCTGTGGTCAGGGCGCTGAATTAGTACAGTTTCGTCAGCACCATGTCACAAGCGTCGGCAAGTGAGAGAGAAATATGCTTATGCTATGTTTGTGTTAACTACTCCCCCCTTAAGATTTTGACCGTCCTCGTTCAAACTAAAATTTTCAATCCCCCCCTGGATCTCGTGCGAGGCTCGTCTTCTCCTCCAGCCTAAGTAGATGAGTGTGGAGCCACTGATGATGACGCTGATCCCGGTGACAATGATAGGCCAGATTTTGGGTGACCCGGCAGATTGGACCTCTTCTTGGAGCTCTTGGATGACGCGTAGGTTGTGGTGATTCACCTGGGCCGGGCTTTCGTTTGTGATCAGAACGCCGTCGACTACTGGGTGACAGTCTCCAAGTGGCTGGGTTGTGTGCGGCAGAGTGCCACGGATCCCGAATGTAGTCCACGGGCGCAAGTGTCGTGTACCGCCAGCTTGCAGCAGGGCGCATATGTTGTTGCTGCGCAGCTAGTGACCGCCAGTACCTCGTTGTCACACTCCGCTACGGTGTCGTCGTCCAGCTGTAGCACGATGTGTTCGTGCGAGACCGGGAAAGTGCTGACCTTCTTACATATAGACTTAATCCTGGGATAATCTATGACTATGTGTATTATATTATCGGACTGTAGTACCCTTATGTTGGAAGCTTCCATCAGACAGACAATGGGGACAGATGTGGGGTGCTTAGTTAATATTGACTCCAAATCTTGATTATCAAATATTGTGGGATTTATTATGTTTGACCTCGCCAGCGTTACTGTGAGCATTAAATTTTGAATCTCTGTTATAAGCATCCTGTTCCTAGCTAGAAGAGCTTCGTACAAGTGGGGCGTGTCAATTTCGTGTTTCTTTACGCTGATTAATTCTAGATGTTTTTTCTCTTTTTTTTTATTTTTTTTTTTTATTTACTTCAAGTTGTCCTTGTGGACCACCCTCCCCTTAATGAGAACAGACGTTCCTAGGTCTGCCTGCACCTTTTCCTCTGAGCATAAGGGGGTAAGTTTGTTTCCCAACCTTTTGTTGCTCTTCACTAAAACCGTCTCTCCGACTTCAAACACCCTATTCTGTCTAGTCGGGTTGCACCTGCTCATGTTGTTCTTTTGTGCGTGTTCAAGTTTTCGCTTTATATTTTCCGCGATTTCCTCTGAGACTGAGTACATGACCTCGATTGGGCTCATGTCAGTTGTTGAATGTATTGTCCGGTTGTATTCTGTTGTCGCTCTTAGGATGAGCTCAACGGTATCGTCAATTTTTTTGTCTAGCTTCATGCATCTGGCTATTTCCGCCAAGGAAATGCAAGTTAAAAACATTTTCTTGTCGGTGGAGAAGATGTCGATGTGCAACATTTCGTCGACGAATGAGGGGATCGGGGTTAAACCTAACTCCTGTTTTTTCGGGTGTCGGTTATACTTTGCCTGGGCGCAAACTCTACAATTCGCTACCACCTCATTAGCTATTTTTGTCATTTTAGGGAAGAAGTAATCCCTAAGAATGTGTTTGATGTTTTCCTGCACTGCCCTGTGAGCTCGATTGTGCTCGGCCTCAACTATTTCTCTTTGTTCCGACTTGTCTGTAATGTCTGAGACAAAATTCTTGCAGTATAAGAATTTTGTGATTGGGAATGACTTGACCAACTCATGTTGGACTGCCGCCAACGTTGGCAAATCGCAGTGAAGAGCGTTAACCGCGCTCGGGTTCACGACGTCTTTGATGTCATTTATGACTCCGTCTTTTTCTGTGAAGTGGATGATGTGGCGGTTTTTCTCGCCGAAAAGTATGAACTTACGATATCTTGGGAACTGGGCCTGTTCTAGCACTATCTGGTTTCTAAAGCAATTTAAGGGTTTTTCCGTCGTTTCGACCGTGTAGGTCAGGGACAGCTCACTGTGAATTGTGGCTGCATCGGACATGGCCTCTTCCTGAAGAGCATTGATGTTCTGTCTTGAAAGGGCGTCTGCAACGAAGTTTTCCTGGCATGTAGTGTATCTTAGCGTTATGGCCGTCTATGTACGCTTTCCATCTCTTAATTTTTGCGTTGGGGTTCCTATCTGAAACAGCGAAGGTAAGAGGCTGGTGGTCAGTATAGATGTTGATGTCTCGAGCTCCGTACAAGTAGTGCTGTAGTTTACCTAACGCCCACACGATGGCCAACAGCTCTCTTTCGTTTGTAGCGTAGTTGGTCTCGCAATCTTTTAGAGTCCTCGAGATCATTGAAATGGGCTTTCCTTCTTGGGATAATACTGCCCCTATGCCGTATGAGCTGGCATCCGTCGTCAGGTCAAATGGTTTTTTAAAGTCCGGGTACCTCAGGATGACATCCTCCGACGCCAAGATATCTCTTAGTTTCTGGAACGCGTGCCTCTGCGCGTCGTCGAAATTTACGATGGTTTTCCGTGAGAGATGCTTGCTGACGTATCCGTTTTCGCCTTTCATTATCGCCGTCAGCGGTCTCGCTATGGCAGCAAAATCTTTTATGAAGCATCTGTAATAACTGGCCAGTCCCAGAATCGTAGAGGTTCTTTGGTTCTGGGAATTCTTTTATTGCTTTAACCTTTTCGGGGTCGGATTTTGCTCCTCCCATGGTAACCCATAATCCCAAGTACTCAACGCTTTGTTTAAAGAACTGCGTTTTTTCCTTTGAGACTTTCATGTTAGCGCGGCATAAGCTTTTGAGAACCCAGTCTATGTGCCTGACATGGTCCTTTTCGTTTTCGGAAAAAATTATGACGTCGTCTACGTACACATAGCACGACTTTCCGATTTGTTCTCGTAGGACGTCGTCGATTGCCCGCTGAAAGATACTGCCCGCATTCTTCAGGACAAAGGGCAACCTACAAAATTCATACTTTCCTCCATTTACGGAGAACGATGTTTTTTCTCTGTCCTGCTCTGCTAAATATATCTGATGGTACCCGGATTTTAGATCCAAGGTCGTGAAGTACTTAGCTTTGCCTAAGTTGGCCAAGATCATTGAGATGTTCGGCATCGGGTATTTGTCTGCGATGGTCTTTTCGTTCAGTTTCCTGAAATCGATGACGAGTCGCTTTTTTCTAATACCCACTTCATCGTATCCCTTTTTATCAACGACCCATGTCGGGCTGTTATATGGGGATTTTGATGGCCTTATGATGCCGTTGTCTAGGAGATCCCTGATCTCTTTAGTGACGAAGTCGGCCACTCCCATTGGATGTGGGTACAATTTGGAGTAGATGGGCTGGTCGTCTTCTGTGCGTATCGTCGCTATGACCGAAGTGTTGAACGGCAGTGCCTCGTTAGAGGTCGAAAATGCCTTGATGTTCTTCAGAATCATTTTTTTAAAATCTTCTTTTACCATCTCGGGTACCACGATATCGTTGACGTTAGTGAAATTAACGTTGTCACAGAAGTGATGCTGTAACTTTTCGTTAGTTTGCCCATAATTAATTGTACCTTTCTCAATGTCCAACGTTGCTCCTACTTGCGTTAGCAGGTCGAAGCCTATTATGGCGTTGAACGGCTGAAGTGATTTCAGTAGGTAAAATTGAGCTGTTGTTCCAAAAATGTTTACTGTACACTTTTGGCTGATTTTGTTAGATCCATGAACGGAGCTAACTGTGAAGGGGGTGTCGACGGGTTTTATGTTTTTCAACTCCTTTATGGGTTGAATGTAATTCTTCGCCGCCCCTGTATCGATTAGGATTCTTACTGTTCTCCCAGCCAACTGCCGCTCGATGAACGGTAGCCGGGAGTGACCCCTAAAAAATTGACCAGGTCGTTGTCTCCTGGGGAGTCGGAGTCGTCTAATATTTCGCCAACAGCTTCGGCTGCAGCTTCATCGTACTTGTTATGCTGAACCACTCGGTTCAGTCTTTGTCGCCTGGGCCCAGTGTGTCGTTCTGATGAATTGGGTCTCTTCGCGGCTTGTCCATTGTCGGACTGTTGTGCGGGTCTGTCCCTCCAGTTTGTTGGCTGACGGACCTTGGACATTGATGGGTCTACATCCATCGGCTCCGACTGCTGGGGCGGTTTCGGCTGTTGCTGCGCGTGATCGCCGCTTTGAGGTTGTTTCCCTTGTTTTTTTACGAAGTGTGGGCTCTTCTCTTGGTTAGGGTTATTATTCCTACCGTGTTTGTCCTGTCTGGTTTGACTTTTGTTGTGCTCATACGAATGAGCTTTTTCTTCCATCACTCTCGCGTATGACGCAGCGAAGTTGCTGCGCTCAATGCTAGCTTCGGCTTCTCGGGCTAGGGCCAAAGCGGCGGGCAAGTCGCCGGGTTGGGCTGGGAAGACGATGGCCTTGAGGGATCTCTTTAAACCCGAAATGAATGCGTGAAGGGCATCTGCCCTGACCTCGTTGTTTAATAAGGTCGCCATGGCGGCTTCGTGTGTCATGATGATTTTGTTGGTTACCAACGTTAGCTTGCGTTCCACGTCGTCGTAGTACTGCATGAGAGAAGAATCGCCCTGTCTGACCATTTCCAGGTTTTGGCGGAGGAGCCTTAGCGAGGTCTTGTCCGCGTACGTGCAATCCAGCCTGGCAATGATCGCGTCAAAATTAAGAACCGTGTTGTGGGACGTAAGCAGGGCTCTTGCGTTTCCCCTAATCTTATTTCTAATTATGGTCACAGCTTGGTAATGAACGCTGCTAGTAGAGTGGGACCTAAATAGCTCGTAACTGACTGCCGCCAGGCAACATAGTCTTCTTGAGTCCCGTCGAAGTCGGGCATTGACTTTACCACGTCTAGCGAGATTGGGCATTGGACTGTGGGGTCGACCACTATCCTTTGGTATACTTGAATTTCTGGGGCTGCGACTCGCAAGGTAGAAACTTGCTGTCTTAAAGCGTCGAGCTGCGCATCGAACGCCTGCTTCTGGGCCAGCAACGCTGCCTGCACTATCCGATCGACACCTGCGGCGTCCATGGTTGGCTGAGGGGGAAGTTGAGGGGCAAAACCTACAACGCTATTGTCAAAATCTTCGAGGTTATCGTCAGATGGGAGAGGGCTGGCCTCTTCGCCGCTAACAATCTCTCTTTTCACTTCTCTATACGGGCCTGCGAAACTCATTAGCAACCTACACAGAATCACGAAATGACATTCGGCTTGTATTTCATTTACTTTTGTTTATTTATTTATTTATTTATTTATTTTTATTTATTTTTTTTTTTGAACACGGATAAATGCTTGTTAAAGAATGGACACAGTACGCTTGTCGAGTTAATATTAAAAAATTAAAAAGAAAAAAAAAGATTTTCTATATTTTTTTTTTTTTTTTTTTTTTTTTTTGATCTGGAGTGAATTAACTGAGCACGCCACTTACATGTTTATTTGAAGGGGCGCTTGACTGTTCCTGGTGTTTGTGGCTTTCTGCTGACGTCGTCGTAGTCTTCTGAGTGGATTGCTTGCTTTAATTTGCTACGCTGCCGTAATCGGTCCGACTACGTGACAAACGCTGCCAACACCGGTCCGGTGCTGTGACAAAATGAGTTTTTTGCTTTCGCACTTTGGTGCGGAAATTTGCTTTTTGATTTTTAGTTTCGCACCGTTGGTGTATGCACTTGATAGTTAGCTTAGTGCCGCACCTTTGGTGTGTGCCTTTGATAATTATTCTGTTTTGAACCTCTGGTTTATGTACTTGATAGTTAGTGTGGTGTCGAACCTTTGGTGAGTGCACTTGATAAATATTTTGGTTTTAAACCTTTGGTGTATGCACTTGCTTGAGCTTTGTGAAAGTTTTGGTTATTCGCTGAGAGCTTTTTATACCCTGAACCCATTGAAAATGGGAAATCAGGGTATAATGGTTTTGTGAAAATGTATGTAACAGGCAAAAGGAGGCGTGCCACACCCCATAAAGTATATATATTCTTGATCAGCGCGACAAGACGAGTTGATATAGCCCTGTCCGTCCGTCCGTGTGAACGCTGAGATATTTTTAAGTACGCAACGTAGAGACTTGAAATTTTACATGAATACTCGATAATACCATACGCTGCACAAGTTTATAAAATTTTTCCGATAACTCATTCCATTTCGATTTTATGAGCATTTATCGATAATTTTAATGTGTTTTTAAGGCGTGGTTTGTACATCGTTCGAGCTAGAGACTTCAAATTTGCTGTGTAGTTGCGTGTAATGAATACGGATATTACGTAATCTTTAGATTTTGGATGCCACGCCCCATTCCCCCTCAATAGCCCCCTATTTGTAAAAAGCGCAAATCAAATACTAGAGACTTGTGCTTTGGCATATACACACATATTAATGCCATTAATAAGTTGTGAAAGTTTGATGAACATAGTCCATCGTTAAGAAAACTTATTTAACAATTAAGTTCCCATAGAAATGCCTACATTGCAGCCCAACCGCAGTCTCTGCGTCAACTGCGCAGTTGGCAGAGCGCGCGCTTATGCATGCGTATATATATATATACATATATATGTATGTATATGCACGCGGAAGTTAAAATATATATTCTATTTCAAGTTGAAATAGGTAAAATTCTTCGTATTCGCGTGAAAAATGAAAATAATTTTAGATGACGGCATATAATAAAGAATTTGCAAATATAATGTTGTGCATCTATTATGTATTTTTGGGAAATGCCCTTAAAGCAGTTGCATCAACACCAGAATATGCAAATTATGCCTTTTTTATGACCTTTAGCATGCTTCCAAAAAGGTCAGCAGGTAGCCAAAAAAATTTCCATTCACGCCCGTTAAGTTCCGTTTTTTATTTACTATTTCTGTTATAAAGTACCTGCATACTTCTCATGTTAATATTCATTGACAATCTCAGTACCCTTACAACAGGTACATACATTTATGGCAATGTGTGATTTTTTGCCAAACGGATGAACAGTTTAGGTTTTTTGGGACTGATATTTTACCTAAAATTGTTGACCAATTTGGGGTATTTAACCTTAATTTTCATTCGCTTCCTCTTTAGTAATTATTAAACTGTGAACAAGTGAACAACGTGTAAATTGTAATCCGTGAAGAGAAGTGTATAGTGTGTGTGATAGTTAGTTGTCTGCCGTGTACATTGTGCAAAGTTCTTTTCCGTTATAATTTGACCTGTTGCGATCATTTCGTGTTTAACAATTACTACTGGTACTGAATGTAAGTGGATATTCTAAATAACTTATTTCTTACCTAATTTGTTGACACAGTCTTTTTCAAGACTTCTTAGTACAAACATTTAGTTATATTATACTTATATTAATTTTTTTATAGTTAGAGCTATATTTACTATATATTTAATTACATATTAATTACATATATATATATATATATATATATATATATATATATATACATATATATACATATATACTTTACTATACTTTCTGTCTCATAACTATACTTTATTACTTTTTATTATATTTTTATTATTTTTTATATATATTATAATTATTTATTATTGTTTCTAATAATGCCACGAGTTAAGAAACCTTCAGCTGCAATCAGATCTCAGAGGCAAAGAGTTAGGAATCAATTGAATAGGTCAAATCCAGATACTTTAGATAGGCAAAGGGAATATAACACACTTTCTCAAAGAGAACGTAGGGAAAATATCGAATATAGTCAAGCCGAGCAGATAAACAATAGTGAGCGTCGTCAGGCTCGTAGGAACAATTTAAGAGTTCGAACTCAAGAGCAAATTGCCAACACTTCGCGTCGAGTGAGATGCCGGCAAGATCCTGTATATAGGGCTACAGAGCAAGAGCAAAATACTGCCCAGCACGTTAGCCGCCGAACTGATCCTCTTGTTAGAGAACAGGAGCAAATTGCCGACACTTCGCGTCGACAGAGACGTAGGCAAGATCCTGTATATAGGGCTACAGAGCAAGAGCAAAATACTGCCCAGCATGTTAGCTGCCGAACTGATCCTCTTGTTAGGGAACAGGAGCAAATTGCCGACACTTCGCGTCGACAGAGACGTAGGCAAGATCCTGTATATAGAGCGACAGAGCAGGAACAAAATACATCCCAGCATGTTAGCCGCCGAACTGATCCTCTTGTTAGGGAACAGGAGCAAATTGCCGACACTTCGCGTCGACAGAGACGTAGGCAAGATCCTGTATATAGGGCTACAGAGCAAGAGCAAAATACTGCACAGCACGTTAGCCGCCGAACTGATCCTCTTGTTAGGGAACAGGAGCAAATTGCCAACACTTCGCGTCGAGTGAGACGCCGGCAAGATCCTGTATATAGGGCTACAGAGCAAGAGCAAAATACTGCCCAGCACGTTAGCCGCCGAACTGATCCTCTTGTTAGGGAACAGGAGCAAATTGCCGACACTTCGCGTCGACAGAGACGTAGGCAAGATCCTGCTTATAGAGCGACAGAGCAGGAACAAAATACATCCCAGCATGTTAGCCGCCGAACTGATCCTCTTGTTAGGGAACAGGAGCAAATTGCCGACAGTTCGCGTCGACAGAGACGTAGGCAAGATCCTGTGTATAGGGCTACAGAGCAAGAGCAAAATACTGCCCAGCACGTTAGCCGCCGAACTGATCCTCTTGTTAGGGAACAGGAGCAAATTGCCGACACTTCGCGTCGACAGAGACGTAGGCAAGATCCTGCTTATAGAGCGACAGAGCAGGAACAAAATACATCCCAGCATGTTAGCCGCCGAACTGATCCTCTTGTTAGGGAACAGGAGCAAATTGCCGACACTTCGCGTCGACAGAGACGTAGGCAAGATCCTGCATATAGAGCGACAGAGCAGGAACAAAATACTGCACAGCACTCACAAAATAGGCAAAGTTTTGATCGAAGACTTTTAGAAAGGACAAGGGACAGACTGTTGAGGTCTCGGGCTAGGGATAACACTATTCGTCGACGTATAGAACAGGCTCGAAATACAAGTGCAAGGCGAAGTGCGCGTTTGCAAGCCCGCCAAGAGGCATTTGATGCTAATAGAAGTTTGTCTCAACGGGTTACACAATATAGGCATATCAATGAAAATAGAATAGATGAGAATCGTCGAAATGCTGCCCGTAATAGACAGGTACGGGCAGAAACTCTTCCAGAGAATAGGGAAGTTCAAAGAATAGTCAGTAGTTTAACTGAAAGTATAAATAATTTTAACATAGTTGTTAAGCAGGGTCCAGATCAGGTTTGCATATGCTGTAAAGGTTTATGGTTTCCACATCAAATTGTCAAAATTGCTCGAGATTTTGTGGAAAGTAAGTGTAGTGTGGAAGACAGTGAAGATATTTAAAGTTTATCTTCAGTTTTCCCCGCCACCAATAATAAATACATTTTTTGCAAAACATGTAGTGCGAGTATTAAATTGGGTAAAAAACCAAAGTCAGCAATTTCAAATGGTCTAGATTTTCCACAGCTCCCTGAATGCTTAAAGGGCTTAACGCCATTAGAAGAAAGACTTATTTCTCCCCGCCTTCCCTTCATGATAATCAAGTCATTAGGATATGGTCGTCAAACTGCAATCAAAGGAGCTGTAGTTAATGTGCCCATTCCGATTGGCAATGTGGTAACATCCCTTCCAAGGGCGTTTCATGAAGCAGAGGTTATTCAGATACACCTTAAGCGAAGAATGGAATACAACCATGATTTCATGGCAGAAACTATTAGGCCGTCTAAAATTGTAGGAGCTATTAGGTATTTGGTCAATACAGAGCTTTACAGGAAACATCAAATTACTGTCAACGAACAGTGGATGTCTTCCTTTTCGTCCGATAATGTACCATTTGTTGCATCAACGGATGATAGAGATTTAGTTTCGCAACTTTTAGAGCAAACAAACCAAGCTGGTATACAAGGGCAAAATGATATTCAAGAGGAAATCTTAAATCCGGGAGGCCAAGAAACGTTGTTAGAAAATGTTCCTGTTGAAAATATTGCCATGCAGAGAATAGTTATCGCTCCTGGGGAAGGCCAACGACCTTTAGATATGATTCAGGATAGTGATGCTGAGGAGCTATCCTTCCCAACAATATTTGCTGGTATTAAAAGAAAATGTAAGGAAACTTTTACAACAATTGTCAGGTCTGAGCTTAGAAACTTTGATAGGAGAGGCTGTAGAAGTGATAAATTATTTCTTAACTACAAAAAGTTAGAAATGATAAATATTAGGAATAATACCTCCATTTGCTTACGTAAGCATAGCTCCAATGGAAGTATTTCTGCTGCAAATGCTCTTAATGAGGACCATTTAAATAATTTAATTCGTCACGATGATGGCTATAGGGTTTTAAAGGGTATCAGGACATCTCCTGCACATTGGGAAGCAGAAAAAAAGAAAGTTATGGCGATGATTAGGCAGTTTGGTTTACCGACTTTTTTCATAACTTTTTCAGCAGCTGAAACCAGATGGCCAGAGCTCTTAGTTTTATTGTCTAAAAATGTAGACAGTTTAATAATTTCAGAAGAGCAAGCATCCAATTTAAGTTTTGATGATAAGGCTCGCCTCATTAGATCTGACCCTGTTACTTGCGCAAGATATTTTGATTTTCGTTATAGGCAGATTTTAAAGTTAATGAAAATGGAAGGTGGTATTTTTGGCTGCCATCACGTTATTAGGTTTTATTGGCGAGTTGAGTTTCAGCAGAGAGGCTCCCCCCACATTCATGGAATGTTTTGGCTGAAAGATGCCCCAAAGCTTGACTTGTCTAATGAGACAAGCATTCTTTCAGTAAAAACCTTTGTTGATCAGTTTATTACAACTGAAGTGAATAACCCAGATGTTGCTCCATATCTGGAGTACCAACTACATAATCACGGGCATTCATGTAGACGAGAGATTAGAGCACAGAAAATATGTAGATTTGGAATTCCATATCCACCAATGCCCCAAACTGAAATTCTTTTTCCCTTGGAGGAAGGTGTTCCGAATTTAGATGTGCATCGCAGAAATTATGAAAAGATCCAGTGCATATTAGAGTATCCATTTGATCGTGCAACTATTGATATTCTTTGCGATTTCAACAGTTTCCTGTCCCATGATCAGCTTAACCTCTCTTATGAATCTTATATAAGTGCTTTAAGGTCGACTTTAAAAAAGCCAAAAGTATTTTTAAAGCGGTCATTTGCGGCTATTAAGCTTAACGCATATAACACTCACTTACTTCTTTTACAGCGAGCAAATATTGATATTCAGTTTATTTTAGACCCCTATGCATGTTGTAGCTACGTTGTAAATTATATTAACAAGTCCCAGAGAGGCATTTCAAAATTGATGCGAGAAGCAGTGAGTGAGATCAGTAGGGGAAATGTAACTATTAAACAAAAGTTACAACACATAGGTCATAAGTTTATTTCGGGTACAGAAATATCTGCCCAAGAAGCTGTTTACTGCTGTTTGGGTATGCATTTATCCGAAAGCAGTAATGCAGAAGTTTATATTAATACTTCACTACCAGAACATCGGGTTAGGATACTTAAGTCTAGACAACAGCTGCAAAATTTGCCCGATGATTCAACCGATATATTTCTATTGGGTCTTATAGAGCATTATGTTCAACGACCTGATGCACTAGAAAATGTATGCTTAGCTGATTTTGCGGCTTTTTATACATTTAGTAAACAACAAACAAGAACTCGACGAAATGGAGATGATTTCAATAACGTTGATACACCCAGTAGTTCGCAAATAAGGAATTTCCCACTACGCGATGGCAGCGGCGTCGTTAGAAGAAGAAAAAGTCCGAGTATAATTAGATATAGAAGATTTAATATAAATACTGATAGGTGTAACTATTTTAGAGAAGTCGTAATGCTATATTTCCCATGGAGAAATGAGCACACAGAACTAGTTTTGAGGGATTGTGAAACATTTTGTAGTCTAAATCAGGAAACAATTAATAACAATCGTCGAAAGTATAATTGTTTAGATGATAGCGAGCTACAAGATGCTCTTGACAATGTAGCACAGGACGAAAATGAGGAGAGTGTTGAAAATGAAATAGTAGACGAGAGATTTAGAGTCTTGGGATTGCCTGAGATTAATCCCCAATTAAATGTTCTAAACATCAATGAAAGTGATGAAAGTACAGAGTTAGGAGATAATACTGTACGAGTAATCAAACTTCCACCTTTAGTTTCGCCTGAAACACTGGCCGATATTGTTAGGTCACTTAATTTAAAGCAAAAGACGTATTTTAATCATGTTTTACACAATGCTAAGAACCATTTTGTATTTCATGAATTTGTTGGAGGTGGTGCAGGTGTCGGAAAAAGTCGTCTGATTTTAGCTATTTATCAGTCATTGTCCTTCATGTACAATAGCAAGCCAGGAAGTCACCCAACAGTCAAGATTTTACTGTGTGCCCCTACAGGTAAAGCTGCATTTGGAATAGGCGGATCAACCCTGCATTCTATGTTTTCCCTCCCAGTAAATCAATCTGGTTCGAGTTTAAGACCCTTAAGTCACGATTTAGTGAACACTTTACATTCAAGGTTGATCGATCTCAAAATTATTATTATTGACGAAATTTCAATGGTGGGGTCTAAAATGTTTTCCCAGTTAGACTCACGATTAAGGCAGATTTTTAAAAACACTTCTCCATTTGGCGGTATTTCAATAATAGTTTTCGGAGACTTACGACAACTTTCACCAGTAGGTGATCGTTGGATTTTCGAATCCAATTCTAATGATCCCTATAGTTCAATTTATGCTTCATCCCTATGGGACCTTTTCAAATATTTTGAACTTACAGAAATTATGCGACAGCGGGAAGACCATTCCTTTGCTATGGCACTGAATAATATGGCATCGGGAACCATGACAACCGATGATATTAGTTTAGTTCGCTCTCGTATATGTCAGCCATCAGAGGTGCCCGATGATGCGATTCATCTATTTAACACTAATGCGGCGACAGATAGTTTCAATATTACGAAACTAAATATGATTCCAACTACTTCATTTTTTTCTACCGCTGTTGATTTTGTGAAAGCAAATCATTTAACTACTGAAAATAGGCAAAGAATATTAGAAGCCGTTAGTAGTTTTAGGTGCTCGGAAACACAAGGTTTGTGTATGTCCCTTCTGTTGAAAACCACTGCAAAGTATATGATAACGGTCAATATAGATACTGCAGATGGTTTAGTTAACGGAGCAACAGGCATGTTAATGCAAATAGATTTGGATTTATCCAATACTCCAAATACGTTATGGATGAAATTTTCGGACGAGAATATAGGAATACTTGCTCGATCAAAATGCACACATCATACTGAAAACTATTCAGAAAACAGTTAAAAGTTTTCAGTATCGACGAAACGAGCAAGTTTCTATTGACCGCAAGCAGTTTCCAGTTGTACCTGCAGAAGGAATAACAATACATAAAAGTCAGGGAGCTACATATCGCAAAGTGGTCGTCCACACTTGTCCTCGAATGCAGCGCGCTGCAATATACGTTGCATGTAGTAGAGCAACAGCTGCATCAGGGTTATTTATAGTAGGAGATTTTGCGCCTCCGAAAACCCCTAGAAATGAGGATAAGGTCTAAAATGAAATTTTGCAATTGCGAACTGTGAAGCTACTTCGATCACATTATGATCATTTGCTTAACAGTTCCACCCTTGACATATTCTTCCATAATACTGAGAGCATTCATTGTCATATTCAAGACATTCGGTCAGACATGCTAATGCTTAAATCGTCAGTTTTATGTTTCGTGGAGACCTCCACATATGCAAACGAAAATGTTGATATTTCAGGATTTAGTATTATAGTTCGCCTTGATTGCAATATAGTACCGAATAGTGTACGAACCAAAAGGGGTATTATTATTTATGTTAGGAATGAAATTTTAAATAACATTTCTAATTGCGTAAGCGGTAGAAAAATATGTGGGACAGCAGTTTTTGAGTATGCACTATTTCGTTATAAGTCGTTAAGCTTTATTGTAGCTTACAAAAGTCCGTCTTATTCATTAACACTTTTTAAAACAGATTTTGAGGAACTCTTTTTACAACACTCATTTTTGACTGGTAACTGTGTTATTGTTGGAGATTTCAATTTATGTTTGAGCAGGCTTGAAACATCGAGAAGCTTTTATAATAATTTGATAAGTAAAAGCTTTACAAGCTTGTTAGATTTGAAAACGTCTACAACCAATTGTGATTCACATATAGATTGGGCGTTTTCAAATCTATCCAGTGAGGACATTTCCGCTAAAACATTTGAAACTATTTATAGTTATCACAGTGGTATTTCCGTAAGTGTTCAGGATAGGGATTGATAGTGTGAATATATAAATAATAATTTAGTTTTTAGATATTGTAGAAAATAATTATTAATGTTAAGGAGTATTTAATAATTAAATATTGTATTTTTTAATATATATTAATAAATTAAAGTATTAAGAATAAAAAATTCCTAGGGTTCAGGGTATTTTCTAGTCGAGCACTCTCGACTAGAGTTTTTTTTACTTGTTTTCCTGTCGAGTCTTCCAGAAAGTTACGAAAATTTCGTTGTCGCCATAGAGACGCGCGACAGTCTGCCGCCCTTCAACGCTCTGTGCATGAAAGTGAGGGAAGAGAGCCAGCGGAGGAAGAACGCAGAAGAAAGGAACGAATGCGTAAAAGCATTTTGTGCAACACACAAGCCAGCCGCGCAGAGAGCAAAAAAGCAGGGAAACAAAAATATGATATGTTTCAAGTGTGGCGAGCGCGGGCATATGAAGGCTGAGTGTAAGAAAGAGAGCGCTAATGAGAAAAAGGCGAATAGAAGAGAGAACAAGCAGTGCAGTTTATTAAATGCGTTGAGCGCAGATCATTTGAAAAAGAGTATGTGGTGTTTGGATAGTGGCGCAACAAACCATATGTGTTGTGATAAAAAGTTATTCACAAAGTTTGTTAAACACACAGAAATGATTAGTCTGGCTGACTCTGGTTTCCTGAAAGCAGAAGGAAAAGGAGAAGTAAAGCTGGAGACAGAATTATGCACGTCGCTGTTAAAAGATGTTCTCTATGTGCCGAAAATGAGCGGAAACTTTTTCTCAGTGAGCAGCGCTGTAAAACATAATTGCTTTGTAACTTTTGGGCAAGAGTATGCAAAAGTAATGCAAAAAGGTTTTTGCATGGTAAAAGCAAACGAGGTGGAAGACTTGTATATGTTTCAAGGAAAGCAAAATAGCTGCTATGCTGCAGCTAAGGCAGATGGTGTGCTGTGGCATAAACGGTATGGCCATTTGAATGTCAACAGCTTGAAAGACCTGATCAAGAAAGGAATGGTGCGTGGTATTGAAAACATGGTTTTCAAGGAGAACATGAATTGTAAAATTTGCATGCTAAGCAAAATTCATGTGCAGCCATTTCCTGACGCAACTGCCAATAGAGCGCGAGGCATATTGGAGTTGGTTCATGCTGATGTGTGCGGGCCTTTTAGCACACAGTCTTTGGCTGGATCGAGGTATTTCTTAACCTTTATTGACGACAAGTCAAGGCGGATCTTCGTATATTTCCTTCGGAGGAAGGATGAAGTCTTCAAGAAGTTCGTCGAGTTCAAAACGTTAGTTGAACGGCAAACAGGAAAGTGTCTCAAATGTATCCGGAGCGACAATGGAGGTGAATTCGTCAATAAGCCGTTTGATGAATTCCTGAAGAGTCAAGGGATCAAGAGGCAGCTGACAGTAGCATACACTCCTCAGCAAAATGGCGTGGCTGAGAGGGCAAACCGCACTCTGGTAGACATGTCAAGGTGTATGTTGCTGCAATCAGGATTGGGCGAATCTATGTGGGCTGAAACAGTCAACGCAGCCGTATATGTACGGAATCGATCGCCAACCAGTGCTTTAGGCAGTATGACGCCTATGGAAGCGTGGACTGGTAAGAAACCTTTTGTTGGCCATCTAAAAGTTTTTGGTTCAATTGCAGTAGCTTTGGACAAGGGTCCAAGGAAGAGCAAACTGCAAGCAAAGGGCAAAGAATACCGCATGATTGGGTATTCGGTAGCAAGCAAAGGCTATCGTTTGTACGACCCAGTATCTCGTCAGGTGATTGAGAGGCGAGATGTTCTTTTCAATGAGAACGGAGATGACAACTATTCATCTGTAACTGAGCTGCCAACGTCTAAAGTTACAAAGCAGCCTGGTAACGAGAGTGATGGCTCTGGCAGCAGCGATCGGGACAGCAGCGAGGGACGCAGCAGCGAGGGACGCAGCAGCAATCGGGACAGCAGCGTTAGAGGCAGCAGCGATCGGGATAGCAGCGTTAGAGGCAGCAGCGATCGGGATAGCAGCGTTAGAGGCAGCAGCGATCGGGACAGCTGCGTTGGAGGCAGCAGCGATCGGGATAGCAGCGTTAGAGGCAGCAGCGATCGGGACAGCAGCGTTGGAGGCAGTAGCAAGAGGCGCAGCAGCAAGGGACGCAGCAGCAACGGAGATAGCAAGAACAAAGGAAGCGAGGACGCAACTGTGAAAGTTGAGCATGACACAGTTCCCCGCATTGGTCCAGGCAGACCAAGGCTGATTCGAACTGGCAAGCCAGGCCGGCCTCGAAAGCAGCACAACGTTCTTGGGGCTCTGGTTGCTACCAACGTGAAGGTGCCATCATCCTATGAGGAGGCGTTGAGGAGTGTTCATGCATCAGATTTGTGTGATGCGATGAAACGGGAATATGAAGCACTTATGGCGATATTTATATATATTTTGATATATTTTGTTCGTCAAGTAGTAGACGAAGGTCAAATTAACCTAAAGTATGCTTGTACAACAGACATGATTGCAGATATCATGACTAAGAATCTTTGTAAGAACAAGCATGTTAAATTTACTGAAATGTTAAGTTTAAAATGAATTATGTTAATTTGAATTTGTAACCATGATCGCATTGAGGAAGGGTGTTGAAAATGTCATCTTTAGCAATGCGATATGTATCGATAAGTACGAGTACCATATCTATGTCATAGGTACCATATCTAAGTTAGTCACAAATAAACCATTGTTGTGAAAGCACACAGGCGCGGTTTTTTATCTTTCAATTTAAATATAACTTCCGTCCATTTTGGGTAGAAAAAGGTTTTCTATCCAACAGAACAAGCTTGCATTTTTTTACCATTTCTACATCGTTATCATTAGGTGCCGATAATTTTTTTAAATTATTAATATGTGGAATAACTAGATGTAATGTTGGATAGTTACTACCCTCAAGCTTCTTTGACTAATCTTCAAAAGGAGCCAGAAGGTTTGCCAATGCGCTTACATCGCTTAAATTGATATTCTGAATTCTGAAAATTTCTTTTTTTTTTTCAATTAATGTGTTGGATAATTCCATCCAGTTTAACTCGATGGATTTGAATAGGTGGAATATCGTATTCCAACGTGTTGGGCAGTAACTCTTTAAGGTGCTTTTTATACTCGTTTCCCAAAGGGAAAAAGAGTATATTGGTTTTGTGAAATGTCCGTCTTGCTGTCCGTCCGTCTGTCCGTATGAATGCAATATTTTTCTACGCTATTGAAGCTAGAGACTTGAAATTTGGAACATATACTCGTGTGTACCCTCGAATTATAAAGTGTCAAGATTTTCCGGATACGCCCACTAGGGGCGTGGCAAATCGGAAAATGGTTGCGCCCATAGTTAATAGAAATCATATTAGTTGAAGAGGTAGAGAGTTGAAATTTGGAATGTATACTTGCGTTGACCACCCAAGCTCAAAAAGATATGGCGGATATATCTACGCCCATTAGGGGCGTGGCAAATCGGGAAAACTGTAACTTCTACAGTTTTAAAGCTAGAATGCTGAAATTTGGCACGTAACTTAACGCTACGATTCTATAAAGATTCTACGCCCACTGGGGGCGTGGCAAATCGGATCTGAATATATAGTGATTTTACAAGATCAGCTATATTTTGAGCACTATTGATGCTAGAGACTTGAAATTTGATATATATACTCGGATAAGCAACCCAAGATCAAAAAGATATGGCGGACATACCTACGCCTTCAGGGGGCGTGGCAATCGCAAAAAGCTTATAGCTCCTACAGTTTTAGAGCTAGACGATTCAAAATTGGATGTTTGTGTTACTGGGGGCCTCCTCTATTGATTCCCCAAAAATAAATCTTACGCTCCTTTGGGGGCGTGGTATATCGAAAAAATACCCTGTAACTTTCACATTTTTGGAGTGTAAGCATCCAAACTTTGCAGTTACGTTACCCTCGACTCCTTCTAGGAACTTGCCAAATATGATATGTCTACGCCTACTGGGGGCGTGGCAAATTGGCTGCAAAATTTGTAACGCCTAGCTGCAAAATTCATTTGCCTGTGCCACCTATATTGTTGAGGATCCATTTACCATTATTTAGCACATTTTTCATTATTTAGCATCTTTTTGATTTTTTTAGTATACATGCAACTTTAATTCTTATCGGCGAATGAACAGCTGTATCAAGATCAATTATCGGTTAAGTCGATACACTATGTTAGTATTGAGTATTGAGTATTGACCAATTGGCTGATATAGTTCAAATAAAATAAAGATATGTTTAATTATTCATCATAAAATTTGGTCCTTCGAGCCGGAGCCGTTGGGCATTGCTACTGAGTACTCACTTAGGAGTTTTGGAAAACGGCGCGCACTATTGAAAAAGTGGCGTGTTTTGTCTTGTCGTGTTTTTGCTGCAGGCGACGCAGCATTTGCACATTCTTGGAATTACGTATCGATATTTGGCATCATACGTAATAAACGGCGCGCACTATTGGAAAAGTGGCGTGTTTTGTCTTGTCGTGTTTTTGCTGCTGGCGACGCAGCATTTGCACATTCTTGGAATTACGTATCGATATTTGGCATCATACGTAATTACTACGCACTATTGGAAAAGTGCTACTGACTACTTTGGACAACAACTTGAATTGACTGCGGGCAACGCAGCAAGCTGCAATGGAAAATCTACGT
The DNA here is from genome assembly GCA_035045145.1 of Drosophila meridionalis. Lineage (NCBI taxonomy): Eukaryota > Metazoa > Arthropoda > Insecta > Diptera > Drosophilidae > Drosophila > Drosophila meridionalis. The sequence goes on along the minus strand of JAWNPG010000020.1, from coordinate 4,389,767 downwards.
ACTTTACTGGGAGCCAGAAGTAGATTGAAGGCAACGATTACGCGTATTTCTGTATACGCGGAACACCCGCCTGATGGCTGCACATTCTACGATATTGATACCAAATTGGACAAGCTGGTTCAGGTTTGGAAGCAGTTTGTCGATCTTGGCGACGAACTTTATAAATATGAAGATGTGCAGGGATATGTGGACCCAGCAAGTGACAACGATGTATACGAGGAGCGCGTTGATCGAGCTTATGCCCTTCTTAAGGCACTACACACTGAGTACAAACCCCGCAAACTGGAAGAGGCCAATACTACATCTAATGTGCTCGGGGAAAGGGATGAATCGACCATCCAATGTATTATACAACAAATGCAGCAACAATCTCAGACGCAAATGGAGACTATGGAACGCATAATGCAACGACTGCTACCGCAGCAGGTGGATGACGAGTCATCGTCAGGCTCACAGCAAGTCGCAGGACCATCAACGAAGGATTGGGAACTGCCGCGGATTCATATCGCACCATTCGATGGAGACTATAAGGAATGGACAAACGGATCGAGATTGTTGGCTGATTTACTTACTCATCGCAAAGGTTGATGACACCACACGTCGTGAATGGTATGAGAAGAGTCAAGACATGGCTAATCCGTCGATAACGCAGTTGCTCAAGTTCCTGGATTCACGTTGTGATCGGCTGGAGCTTAGCCAATCTACAACTCAGACGAGCAGCAAGCCTAAACAGGACAGAGGTACCAGGAACGCGCATGCGCTACTCGCTACTTCAGAGCGCTGTGATAAGTGCAACAAGGAACACGCATTGATGACATGTACACAGTTCTTGGACCTATCTATTCAGCAACGATATGACTTTGCCAAGTCCAAACATATGTGTTTTAATTGTTTGAGACTTGGTCATGGAGTGAGCACTTGTACATCGAAGTCATCCTGTAAGTATTGCAAGCGCCGACATCACTCACTTTTGCATTTCGATCAAAGCATCACTAGGGACAAGGGTGAGCCACAGCAGCACCAGAAGGATGAGTCAAATGAGGCACCAGGTGCTAGCACAGTAGTAGCACTGACGAACGCCATGAACATTGCGTTGTTTGCCGCATATTACTGGACTGCGGTTCGGAGTTGTCCTACGTTTCGGAACGCTGTATCCAGACATTGGGTCTGGCCCGTTCACACTCTCGCATTTCCATATCTGGAATCTCATCAATCAAGGCAGAAACGACAAGAGGGCTTTGTTCACTACACATCAAGTCGCGAATGTCAGATGCATCGCTTGAGGTCAAGGCGCACGTGCTTGGAAACATTACTTGGACACTGATGAGAGAAACTATAGACGCAGCAGACCTCTCTATATTTAGCGGCCACACCCTAGCAGATGCCGCATTCCATACCAACGCATCAATCGACATTCTGATTGGTAACGATCACATTTGGACGGTTCTTACTGGAGATAAGTTGTGTAATGCCCAGGGGAACACAATCGCCATCGATTCCATATTTGGATGGATCATCACATCAGTGGGAGGAGCAACTACAACTACAACTACGTCACTCTTAGCTACCATGGACATCAACACATTGTTGCAACGGTTTTGGGAACTGGAGGAAGTTCCATCGTTCACGTCTGCAAATATAGAAGATGATGTAGTGGAGACTCATTTCGTCCAAACACACTACCGTAATGCTGAAGGGAGATACATAGTCGAGCTACCGTTCAAGCAGGACAACCCAGAGTTCGCAGACACCTTTCATAGAGCCAAGTCTCGCTTCTTGGAAGTTGAACGTCGTTTAATGAAGGATGCAGCTTTGCGATCAAGGTATGTACAATTCATGAGGGAGTGGAGTGAAGGAGGTGGATGTAGAAGAAGACGCCACTTCGAAGAAGATTTTCTACATACCGCACCATCCGGTGCTAGGTGCAAAGCTGCGTGTGGTATTTGATGGCTCATATCAAGACCAAGATGGCCGGTCTCTTAACGATGCACTTCATATTGGTCCATGTATACAACGCAATCTGTTCAACGTATGCATGAGGTTTCGAATGCACAAGTTTGTATTTTCGGTTGATATTGTAAAGATGTTTAGACAGATTCTGGTTGCAGCTAAACATCAGGATTTCCAACGAATATTATGGAGAGAAGATCCGTCAGCACCACTGCAGCACTTCAGACTCTGCACAGTTACATACGGGACTACGTCTGCGCCATTCCTGGCAGTCCGGGTGTTAGAGCAACTCGCCAATGACCACGAGCATGAATTTCCTAGAGCAGCTAAGATATTGCTTAAGGATTTCTACGTGGATGATGTATTAACAGGAGCCATGACAGAGGAAGAACTCATTGACATTCAAACTGAGTTAGTTGCACTCATGTCACGTTCACAGTTGGAATTGTGAAAATGGATCTCAAATAGCACACGATTGAGCACCGTGCAAGGTGATAGAGTCAACAGGTCAGCAACAACAGCAAAGGTACTTGGACGGCCCTGGGATCCTGGAGAAGACAACCTTGCATACAACATTGTACTCATCAAGGACTCGAATACGCCTCCAGCAACATGGAATCTAGGACGCGTAATCGAGGTGTACCCAGGAGAGGATGGATTAGTACGGGCAGTTAAGCTCAAGGTCGTTTCTGGAGAGATTATACGACCCATCACGAAGATTGCAGCCCTACCACATTCTGAAACAGAGTTTCAGGGGGGCCGGGAAGTTGAGGAATCATTTCTCATTATTTAGCACATTTTTCATTATTTAGCATATTTTTGATTTTTTTAGTATATATGCAACTTTAATTGTTATCGGCGAATGAACAGCTGTATCAAGATCAATTATCGGTTAAGTCGATACACTATGTTAGTATTGAGTAAGCAAACGAACGGACAAGTTGAGTGTACCAGCAATTGGCTGATATAGTTCAAATAAAATAAAGATATGTTTAATTCATCATTAATTCATCATATATAAATAAGCTTAATAAGAATTGCTAAGACGACAAACGGCATTTCTGAGAAATATATGTAATTCGATTTAATGTTGAAGTTCTGCAAATAATTTATCTGCTAAAATTATCATTTTTCGTATAGCCTAGGTCAGTTATGTTATTTTCTTTTTGTGTGTGTGACCCTGACAAAAAATGTAAATATCAAATTTGTACACAAAATTATTCACACACAAAAAAATTAACGATAAGTCCCATCAGGTATGTACATATGTATGTAGGCACGAACAGCTGCGCAACTATTTTCATGCCGTCGCCGCCGCGTCTTGAACGCGATCCCTTTTGCTTACACGCTTTTCATTTACCTACTGCGCCACATCAGTTTTGCATTGCCAGTTGGCAAATCCGAAACTACTTCACTACAAGGGCGACTTTTGACAAATACAAAACTATAGAAGCTGCTGTTAACGCAAACACAATATAAACACAACTCAATCACAATTGTGATTCTTAGAAAATGCTGAAATGCGCGCATATGAACGTATATATTTATATGTGTACATACAAAAACGGAGGTCGGTTTGAATGTATGCGTATATAGGGTGATATTTGACAAATACAAAACTAAAGAAGCGGCTGAAAACGTAAACACAGCTCAATAACAATTTTGGTTGAAGAATATGCTAGAATGAATGGCGTTGAATTTATTGATGACCATGCATAAGCAAATGCGCTTGCAAGTTTTAATGTACATACATACATATGTACAGTGGTTCACAGATTATTTCAACCAGCACTTTAAAAAAATTTGTTGGGCTATAAAATCTAAACTATTGGCAATATCGGAGATGCCCGCTAGGAGTTACCCTGAGCCCCGTCCGATTTGCCTTGTTTAATACGCTATATAGCTTGCATATAATATTAAATTTTCCAAAATTAAATTATAGTTTTGAAATTTTATTCAACTAGAATGTATGTAAATCATAATAAATAAATAATTTAATAAATAAACAAATCAACAAAAACAAGTAAGAGTGCTCTAGTCGAGACTGCTCGACTAGGGGATACCCTGAGCCCTGTGAGGAGCCAAATATCAAATCATTCTTCGATTTTGTATGCATACATACAAACAACACTTACACACATACATATGCACGCACGCATAAGCGCGAGCTCTGCCAACTGCGCAGTTGACGCAGCGACTGGGCTGCAGCGCTTGGGCTGCAATGTGGGCATTACTATGGGAATTTAATTGTTTAATAACTTTTCTTAGCGATGGACTAAGTGCATAAAACTTTCACAACTTATTAATGGCATTCATATGTATGTATGTGCCAAAGCACAAGTCTCTAATATTTGATTTGCGCTTTTTACAAATAGGGGGCTATTGTAGGCGAATGGGGCGTGGCATCCAAAATCTAAAGATAACGTCATTTCCGTATTCATTACACGCAACTACATAGCAAATTTGAAGTCTCTAGCTCAAACGATGTACAAACCACGCCTTAAAAACACATTAAAATTATCGATAAATGCTCATAAAATCGAAATGGAATGAGTTATCGGAAAAATTTTATAAACTTGTGCAGCGTATGGTATTATCGAGTATTCATGTAAAATTTCAAGTCTCTACGTTGCGTACTTAAAAATATCTCAGCGTTCACACGGACGGACAGACGGACGGACGGACGGACGGACGGACGAACGGACGGACAGACGGACAGGGCTATATCGACTCGTCTTGTCGCGCTGATCAAGAATATATATACTTTATGGGGTGTGGCACGCCTCCTTCTGCCTGTTACATACATTTTCACAAAACCATTATACCCTGATTTCCCATTTTCAATGGGCTCAGGGTATAAAAAGAAGAAGAAAAACAAACATCACCGAAACTGGGCTCGAACCTGCATCTATTTACTACATATGTAACGTTAAGGGCGCATCATCTCAACTAGCACAACAACCTCATCTTTATAAATTAAAAAAAAAAATTAAAAAAGTTACTTTGTCGTCACTGAGTTTCGAACTCGGGACCTTTCGTTCACGAATTTTGCGCCTACCCACTACGCCACACCATTATTGCGTTGCTTGTTGGCAAAACGCAAAGTAGTACTACAAGGCGATATGTGACAAATACAAAACTAAAGAAGCAGATCAATCGCAATTGTAATTCTTAGAATATGCTGAAATGCGCGCATATGAATGTATGTGTATTTGTATATACAAAAACGGTGGTCTGTTTGAATGTATGCGTGTTAAGGGCGATATATGACAAATACAAAACTATAGAAGCGGCTGAAAATGCTCAGAAGCGGCTCTGCACATGCATAGCAGAGGCACTTGCACGTTTCAATGTATGTGTATGTGTAAATGTTTTTTGCTGCGCGTCGCTGCTTGCCACATGCGTGTGATAATTGGCTAAACGTTTTGTTTAATAAATCGGGACTGACTTAACGGATTCTATTGAATTTTTTACATTTTATAAAAATGCTAATTTATTCACATGGGTAGATTAGCAACAGACTCTCAATAGGTCGAGTAGGAGAGGGGGGGGGGGGGGGGGTAATTAGAAAAAAAAGAGCCGGTATCCAAAAAAAAAATAATAAATAATAAATAAAAAAAAATAGAAATTGCATGAAATTCACATAAATCTATATGCAAAATTTGAGGGGTCTAGCTCTAAGGGTGTGGCAGATATAATCTTATAACCTGTTTTCGATAAGGTTTAAAATCGATAACAAAACAACAAAAATAGATATCGTTTTTTGGTAACAAACTTGACCTGCGCGTGTTATCCACGGACCCAACAAAAAAAAAAATTCAAGTCTCTAGCTTGTCTAGATGCTTCAATCGACGCGTTCAAACATACGGACAGACGGACGGACAGACGGACAGGGCTAAATCGACTCAGCTCGTCGCCCTGATCAAGAATATATATACTTTGTGGGGTCTGACACGCCTCCTTCTGCCTGTTACATACATTTAACAAAACCATTATATCCTGATTTCCCATTTTCTGCAATTCTAATGCAAAATCATTCACGCAATTAAAAGCCAGTGGTAGGCGCACGCCAATGCTCATGTACTACGAACACACATATTCGCTTACAAATGTTCCACAGGCAGCAAGAGCGACTATAAAAACATATTCGTTAAGCGCACCAACGCTTTCATACCCTTCATACAAATAATAGTAAAAGTCTCAACATTTTGCATGAGCCATGGTAAACCCATTCATCAATGTGGTATACCTGCTCAGTAGGGAAGAAATACGAGCTCTTGAAGAACAAATTTTACAATTTTCGGGAGCTGCTGCTTGTGCGAACACATTATGCACACACATGCACACATACAAAACTTCCTCAGCCATCCCATACTCAGGCCACAAGATCTAGCAACTGTAAATTCTACAGGCAGCAAGTTTCACATATGAGCACATGAATACACACATATGTAGTAAGGGACTGTAAGAATGTGTGCATGCTTGTCGTGAAATCATATTGTTAAGCGGACCAACGCTTTCATACCCTGCGTAAAAAAAAGCATGAAAGAGCGAACATTTTGCATGAGCATGGCAAACGCTTTCAGAATTCGGCATACTCTTTACTCAGCAGCAACGAAATGGAATCGCATGACAGCAAATTTCAATTTTTGTCTGTTGTTGTTCGGTCGATGTGTTGAAGCAGAATGATTCTGCTTTGCGCATTTTTTTTTTCAGGAGCCCCAGTAACCGAGCCGAGCAAATACGAAGTTGTCTGGAAGCCCTGATACAAATTCCGAGCTCTGCGCAATTTTGTTCCGATGTCCAGTCTATGTGTTGTATGGTTAGTGATATAGCATTAAATTTTCCAAAATTAATTATAATTTTGAAATTGTATTCAACTAGAATGTATGAAAATCAAAAATAAATAAATAATTAAATAAATAAACATATTAACAAAGAAACAAGTAAGAACGTTGCCTTAAGGCGAAACCTAAAGCGTGATATTCGTTTCCCATAGGGGCATCTGGTATTTTAAATTTAATAATTTATCTCAAATTTTGCATTTATGTAGATTCATGTGAATTTTATGCAATTTCAATTTTTGCAAATATAACTATGTGAATGAATTAGCAGTTTTATAAAATGTAAAAAATTCAATAGAATCATATGCTGAAAGTTTCATCAAGTTCCGTTAAGTCAGTCGCAATCTATTAAACAAAACGTTTAGCTAATTATGGCACGCACGCGTTAAGCAGCGACAGCAAAATATATTTACATTTACACATATGTACATACATTGAAACGTGCAAGCGCGTTAGCTTATGTATGGTCACAAATAAATTCAGCGCCATTCATTCTAGCATATTCTTCAACCAAAATTGTTATTGAGTTGTGTTTGCATTTTCAGCCGCTTCTTTAGTTTTGTATTTGTCAAATATCGCCGTTTATACGCATACATTCAAACCGACCACCGTTTTTGTATGTACACATATAAATACATACGTTCATATGCGCGCATTTCAGCATTTTCTAAGAATCACAATTGCGATTGATTTATGTTTATATTGTGTTTGCATTAACAGCAGCTTCTATAGTTTTGTATTTGTCAAAAGTCGCCCTTGTAGTGAAGTAGTTTCTGATTTGCCAACAGGCAATGCAAAACTGATGTGGCGCAGCAGGTAGATGAAAAGCGTGTAAGCAAAAGGATCCGCGTTCGAGACGCGGCGGCGACGGCATGAAAATAGTTGCGCAGCTGTTCGTGCCTACATACATACATACATGATGGGTCCTATCGTCAATTTTTTTGTGTGGAATAATTTTGTTCGGAGTAAGTCGATTACACAAATATCGGTATTTGATATTTACATTTTTTGTTAGGGTCACACACACAAAAAGAAAGTAACATAACTGACCTAGGCTACACGAAAAATGATAATTTTAGCAGATAAATTATTTGCAGAACTTCAACATTAAATCGAATTACATATATTTCTCAGAAATGCCGTTTGTCGTCTTAGCAATTCTTATTAAGCTTATTTATATAGGTGGCACAGGCATATGAATTTTGCAGCTGGGCGTTACAAATTTTGTTGCCAATTTGCCACGCCCCCAGTAGGCGTATACATATCATATTTGGCAAGTTCCTAGAAGGAGTCGAGGGTAACGTAACTGCAAAGTTTGGATGCTTACACTCCAAAAATGTGAAAGTTACAGGGTATTTTTTCGATATACCACGCCCCCAAAGCGGCGAAACATTTATTTTTAGGTAATCATTAGAGGAGGCCCCCAGTAACACAAGCATCCAATTTTGAATCGTCTAGCTCTAAAACTGTAGGAGCTATAAGCTTTTTGCGATTTGCCACGCCCCCTGAAGGCGTAGGTATGTCCGCCATATCTTTTTGATCTTGGGTTGCTTATCCGAGTATATATATCAAATTTCAAGTCTCTAGCATCAATAGTGCTCAAAATATAGCTGATCTTGTAAAATCACTATATATTCAGATCCGATTTGCCACGCCCCCAGTGGGCGTAGACATAAAATGTTTTTAAGAATCTTTATAGAATCGTAGCGTTAAGTTACGTGCCAAATTTCAGCATTCTAGCTTTAAAACTGTAGAAGTTACAGTTTTCCCGATTTGCCACGCCCCCAATGGGCGTAGATATATCCGCCATATCTTTTTAAGCTTGGGTGGTCAACGCAAGTATACATTCCAAATTTCAACTCTCTAGCTCTTCAACTAATATGATTTCTTGACTATGGGCGCAAGCATTTTCCGATTTGCCACGCCCCTAGTGGGCGTATCCGGAAAATCTTGACACTTTATAATTCGAGGGTATACACGAGTATATGTTCCAAATTTCAAGTCTCTAGCTGCAATAGCGTAGAAAAATATTGCATTCATACGGACAGACGGACGGACAGCAAGACGGACATTGCACAAAACCAATATACTCTTTTTCCCTTTGGGAAACGAGTATAAAAACTCAAGTCTCGAGCTTGTCTAGATGCTTCAATCGACGCGTTCAAACATACGGACGGACGGACAGGGCTAAATCGACTCAGCTCGTAGCCCTGATCAAGAATATATATACTTTGTGGGGTCTGACACACCTCCTTCTGCCTGTTACATACATTTAACAAAACCATTATACCCTGATTTCCCATTTTCAATGGGCTCAGGGTATAAAAAGAAGAGAAACAAACATCATCGCACCTGGACTCGAACCTGCATCTATTTACATACATATGTAACTTAAAAGCTCATCATCTCAATTAGCACAACCACTCATGTTTATAGATAAAAAAAAAAAATTAAAAAATTAAAAAGTTATGCTGTCGTCGCTGAGTTTCCAACTCGGGACCCTTGGTTTATGCACTTTGCGTCTATCCACTACGCCACACCAGTATTGAATTGCCTGTTGGCAAAACGCAAAGTATTACTACAAGGGCGATATGTGACAAATACAAAACTAAAGAAGCATTCTTAGAATATGCTGAAATGCGCGCATATAACGGAATTTGATGAAACTTTCGGCATATGATTCTATTGAATTTTTGTCAAATATCGCCCTTTACACGCATCACTAATCATACAACACATAGACTGGCCATTCAGAACAAAATTATTTCACATACAAAAAGTTGACTATTAGACCCGTCACAACTTCGTTTTGGCTCGGCTCAGTCTCATAGCGTTCGCAACAAAAATAGCTCGAGGCAGAATCATTCTGCTTCGAGCAATCGGTCGAGCAGCAACTCACGAGAACTGTGTTGTATGGTTAGTGCACGCATACATGCAAACAGACCAACGTTGTTGTATGTACACATACACATACATTCATATACACGCATTTCAGCATTTTTTAAGAATCACAATTGCGATTGATTAATGTTTATATTGTGTTTGCATTAACAGCAGCTTCTATAGTTTTGTATTTGTCAAAAGTCGCCCTTGTAGTGAAGTAGTTTCTGATTTGCCAACAGGCAATGCAAAACTGATGTGGCGCAGCAGGTAGATGCAAAGCGCGTAAGCAAAGGGTCCGAGCTATAGACGCGACGGCGACGGCATGAAAATAGTTTTTTTCTTCTTTTTTTTTCTTTTTTTTCCCTTAATAAATAGGAAGTGGCTTTGCTAGTTGAGATCATGTGCTTTGTCGATACATATGTAGTAGATGTAGGTTCAAATCCAGCGGCAGTGACTTTTGTTTTTCTTCTCTTTATTTTGTTTATTTAATTATTTATTAAATTATATAATAATTTTTGATTAACATACAAATCTCCTAGTCAGACACCCCTGACTAGAGCTTTCTTATTTATACATTATACTTATACATTAAGTATAACATAATGCAAGACGTGATGTGCGTTTCGCACATAGGCAGATAAATGCATATACATATGCACATGTAAGCAAGCGAATGTAAGTGTAAGTAACTGTATATTATCACAACAAATTCAAATTCAATTCTTGTACGCTGCTGTTCGTGCCTTCATACATACATACATACATGATGGGTTCTGTCGTCAATTTTTCTGTATGGAATAATTTTGTTTTGAATGACGAGTCAATGTGTAATCGATAAAAGAAATATATTGGGTCGCCCACTAAGTTGTTTCGTTTTTTTTATTGCAATTCAAACATGATTTTTTTTATTTTATAAAACATTTTATGATATTATGTATTCTCCATTTTGATCTAATACCTTTTGCCATCTTTCGGGGAAAAAATTGATTCCTCGCTCATACGATTTTGTATCCTTGCTGGCAAAAAACTGGTTTAAGTGGTTTTTGACGTCCTGATTTGAAGTGAAGGTTGTACCACTCAAAAAATTTTGCAGGGACCGGAACAAATAGTAGTCCGAAGGTGCTGAGTCTGGAGAATATGGTGGGTGTGGCAGCACATCCCATTCAAGCTGCAATAGGTTTTAGCGAGTTATCAAACTTGTATGGGGTCTCGCCTCTTCCTTATTGACCAATTCTGGTGTCTTTTCTTTGAGTTTCATGTGCTTGTGAACGGTCGAGTTTGACAAATTTACTCTTTCTGCAATCTCTCGAGTTGTTATTCGACGATTGACATAGATCAACGACTATATTTTGTCCACATCAGCTTCAAGAGGCCGTCCAGGACGTGGTGCATCCTCAAGATTGAAATTGCCGGAACGAAATTTTGCAAACCAATTTTGGCATTGGCGTTTGGTCAATACAGCTTCTCCGAACAAATCTCATAATATTCGCCTTGCTTGAACAGCATTTTTGCTCTTTTGTTAGTACAACAGTAAAATATGCCGAAACTGTTGTTTTTGATCTTCCATCTTCAATAGGGCACCAAATTTAAACTATTTCACAAAATCAAACAAAATTTTTTACGAATAAGCGTTACTACATTAGCTGTTAAAATTTATAACAGTTAAGCGGTTAAGTGCGAAGTTGGCTACGAAAAAATTCAATAAGATCAGCTGATTGCATGAAACGAAATGACTTAGTGGACGACCCAATAGTATAGTCACACACACAAAAAGGAAAATAACATAACTGACCTAAGCTATACGAAAAATGATAATTTTAGCAGATAAATTGTTTGCAGAACTTCAACATCAAATCGAATTACTTATATTTCTTACTATTTCTTAGAAATGCCGTTTGTTGTCTTAGCAATTCTTATTAAGCTTATTTATATAGGTGGCACAGGCATATGAATTTCGCAGCTGGGCGTTACAAATTTTGTTGCCAATTTGCCACGCCCCCCGTTGGCGTAGATATATCATATTTGGCAAGTTTCTAGAAGGAGTTGAGGGTAACGTAACTGTAAAACTTGGATGCTTACACTCCAAAAATGTGCAAGTATTTCGACATACCAAGCCCCCAAAGAGGCGTATTATTTATTTTTGGGTAATCGATAGGGGAGGCCTCCAGTAACACAAACATCCAAATTTGAAGCGTCTAGCTCTAAAACAGTGGGAGCTATAAGGTTTTGCGATTTGCCACGCCCCCCGAAGGCGTAGGTATATCCGCCATATCTTTTTGATCTTGGGTTGCTTATCCGAGTATATATATATCAAATTTCAAGTCTCTAGCATCAAAATTGCTCAAAATATAGCTGAACTTGTAAAATCACTATATATTCAGATCCGATTTGCCACGCCCCAGTGGACGTGGACATAAAGTCTTTTTATAAATGTTTTTAAAATCGTAGCGTTAAGTTACGAGCCAAATTTCAGCATTGTAGCTTTAAAACTGTAGAAGTTACAGTTTTCCCGAATTGCCACGCCCCCAATGGGCGTAGGTATATCCGCCATATCTTTTTGAACTTGGGTGCAAGGCAAGTATACATTCCAAATTTCAGCTCTCTAGCTCTTCAACTAATATGATTTCTTGACTATGGGCACAAGTATTTTCCGATTTGCCACGCCCCTAGTGGACGTATCGGCGTATCGACACTTTATAATTAGAGGGTATACACGAGTATATGTTCCAAATTTCAAGTCTCTAGCTTCAATATCGTAGAAAAATATTGCATTTATAAGGACAGACGGACGGACAGCAAGACGGACATTTCACAAAACCAATATACTCTTTTTTTCTTTGGGAAACGAGTATAAAAATTCTCACCACACATAGTATGTCTCTAAGAAACCCACTTTTACAACTCATTTACCCCCATCCTGTCCCAGTAAACTTTCAATTTTACACCAATGCAATTTCCAACCGATTTGGTGGTGGAGCCATATTGGTCTACAAATTCATAGAACATAAGACACTAACTCAACCTATACACATAGAAACGCTGGAAATCGAAATTATGTCTAATAGGAAAATTAACATTATTTCTGTATATATCCCTCCCACCAAAACATTTTCACTTAATGACTTAACCGACCACTTTATACCACACGTTAAGAACACCAACCAAATTATCCTAGCCAATTTCAACAGCAAACATCACAGCTGGGGATCAGCCCAAGATAACCGGAGAGGACGTACCCTATCAAAGTTTTCCAAAACGCCAATCTCACTATACTGAATGACGGACACCAACACACTTCTCCACTCACAACACCTTCACACATATTGACATCTCGGTATGTTCCCCTCAATTAACTCCCTTCACTAATTGGAAACTAATCAATGACCTTCATGGCAGCGATCATTTTCCAATTTTATTATCCTTGTTCCCACAGCCCCAATCAGACAACTTCACCCGTCCCTTCCTCAAAATAAAAGAAGCCAACTGGCCATTATTCACCAAACTAACTAACGACCTAAATTAACTTATACCTAGAACCCTTAACATCAATAAAGAAGCTTCAATAATTAATAAAATAATCCTATAATCCGATCACCATAGTATACCCCAAACAATCCCTCAAAGCCACTACAAAAACACCCACTGGTGGAATAAAACATTGACTAAACTTAGGGCCAACAAATTTATATCTTGGCAACATTTCAAACGCAATAGCACCACCGAAAATCTTCTCAAAATATCTTTGGCTTACCAACCCACGCTGTGAGTAGAGGCACAGCACGATCAACTTGGTGATCAAAACAAAAAAACGTCCAACGGGTCAAGCCAAAGAATAAAGAGATGCTGTTAACAAAAACTCTAGAGAAACAATCAGAGATATATGACAGCATCTTGCAGGCCATAGCTAATAAGGATGAGTTTGCAGTTGTGGATAAGTTGGCAGCAGAATTCACTGCCAATCACTCACTGCTGAAGAAAATCGGTGTCATCAACCATCACTATTTTACAGACAAAATATATGATTGGATTATGGAATCAATCAGGAGCTACAAGAAGGCCCTGATGAAGGTCGAAGTTGCCGACCACACTATGGATACCGACAAACCATCTACAAGCAAAAATTGGTAAATGAGACATCCAGAGAAGAAAATACTCAACAGGAAATATTTTTTTCACATAGAAGTATGAGCTTAAAAGATAAGTGGATTAAGCTTATTGACGAAAAAGCTCTAAGAGTAAGGCAGTACATCAAAGAAGTGTGTGCCAACGTAAAGTCAAGCAACCAGGAAGAAATCTTTGAACAAAAAGATAAGCTAAACTTCCTATTGAACAAGATATGGAAAGTCCGCCTACGACAGCGACTATATACAATAGAAGAACTGCAATTCTTCGTCGACAGGCTGTCAGAAGAATAAGTGACTTGCAGAACATAGAAGAACACCTTCCGCAGTTCCAAGATCCAAAGCCCCAGAAACCAAAACTTCCTCATTTCTATGGAAGTCCCAAAAAATGGCCAGAGCTCTTCGAGATATTCTCAAACATGATTCACAAGAGGAAGGATATCAGCGACAAAACAAAGTTGATGTACCTAAAAATATGTATCAAGGGAGACGAAACAAGCCATTTCTCAATTGCAGTTGGCAACTACAATGCAGCGTGGGACTATTTGTGCAAGCGCTGTGCAAAAAGGTGCCAACTATTGGATATCTCCATTAACCAGCCAATGAACAAGGAACTGAAGACCAATTTTGAAGGCAGTATCCGCAAGTTCGAGAGCACCTCCATTAATAGGGACGCCGTCATCGCTGATCAGAAGCTATCAAGCCATAAAACCGCCACTAAAAAAGAAAATAGTGGTCTGGAACCAGTGCCAGAAAAACGGAACAGCGAGTGGCATTTCATCCCTCCGACAAGCCCTCACATGGGAGGATTAGGAGAAGATAAATTGTCAGTGGAAAAAATATCAAAAACAAATATTGATGAAGTAAAAACATCAATTAACAAGATCTGTGGATTGCCAACTTCGACAATGCATCAACCGCAAGAGCAGGAGGAAACGGAAGATGAGGACGAGAGTGTACTTTTTGTCACATCTTCGATATCGACATCAACAGATATCCAATTGGAAGATCAGTCGATTGACGACACTTCCATTGATAGCAGCCCGAAGGATGTCCAGAAAACTTCTGCCGCAACTGAAACCGCAACTGCAACTAGAAGTACAGCTAGAGATAAAAATGATGATATTGTCTCAAATTCAGCAAACACCGCTTCAGCGACCACAGCAGAGGCTTTGAAACAACAAATTGATTCGGAAACCACTAAGGCTGCAAATATATTAACGACAATTAAATCGGCGGTCGAAAACTTTACTATCATCAAAAAGTGGACGGCCACCATATGGAGGCCTTGGCATCGGCAGCAATGATGCAAGCGGCCCCCGCCTCAGCACACTCAACAATTGACGACATCTACAAAGGGTGTACACATTTTAAAGAGAATCGACTTCACTTGGAATGGGAACCGCCACCAGCCCAGAAGACCAAGGAAGCAGCTGAGTACTCGACCATATCTGGCCATTACATTTTCCGGGCCCCGCAGAATGTTCAGGCACGAACATAAACTATACAAGGAATGGAATAGTAATAATTGTCATTGTCTTGAATATAATTAAGAGCAGAAACCAGAGACAGCGATTACTGACTGTCACCTTTCTGGCCCCGGCAGAATGTTCAGGAATGAACATAGAAATATATATAAATATGTAAACATGAAGAAAGGCCACATGTGTGGAATCTTAAAATAGCCTGATGAACGCTGACCCTTACAACCTCAGCGATAGGATAAGAATAGATAATAGACGAACGCTGAGCCCTACAACCTCAGCGATAGTATAAGAATACAATAGACCAATGCTGAGCCTTACACACTCAGCAATAGACACATTAGATTTAAGAGTTGAAATTATGCATGAGTCTGCGTATATAAACGCAGCCTCAAAAGAATAAATTTCAGTACTGTACTGACTAAACACCACCACAGTCCGCGTAGTCATTCATGAGTATTCGACTAAACCCCAACATAGTCAGTGTATTCATTCAGCCTCTTCCGGAGGCTACCATAGACTTCACATCCAAAATAGAACCCAACACCCCCTCCGACAAAATCTGGACTAAAATCCGACGGCTCTGCGGGCTTAACCCAACCAAAGCCATACATTGCATTACAGACACAACCAACAACTCACTATCAACAGACGCAAACCACATAGCCCTCTTGTTTGCCCAACATTGGTTCGACTGCTTCAATGACCGAAATTTGAGCAATAGCTTCATTACCAACAAACATGCAGACAAAACTATCAGCTACACACCCAGTCCTAGAGCGCAAGCAATAGAATCTGACATCACACTAATTGAAGTACTAGCAAGAGCTAAATGTCAAATCCATTCTATGCTTTTTTTATGCATACATACAAACATCACATACACACAAACATACAAACACGCATAAGCGCGCGCTCTGACAACTGCGCAGTTGACACAGCGACTGCGCTTGGGCTGCAATGTGGGCATTACTATGGGAACTTAATTGCTTAATAACTTTTCTTAGCGATGGACTAACTGCTTCAAACTTTCACAACTTATTAGTGGCATATGTATGTATATATTTTCCAAAACACAAGTATCTAGTATTTTATTTACAAATAGAGGGCTATTGGGGGCGAGTGGGGCGTGGCATCCAAAATCTAAAGACTACGTTATCTCCGTATTCATTACACGCAACTACACAACAAATTTGAGTCTCTAGCTCAAACGATGTAGAAACCACGCCTTAAAAACACATTAAAATGTTCGATAAATGCTCATAAAATTGAATGAGTTATCGGAAAAATTTTATAAACTTGTGCAGCGTATGGTATTATCGAGTATTCATGTAAAATTTCAAGTCTCTACGTTGAGTACTTAAAAATATCTCAGCGTTCACACGGACGGGCGGACGGACGGGCGGACGGACGGATGGACGGACGGACAGACGGACACGCTGATCAAGAATATATATACTTTATGGGGTGTGGCACGCCTCCTTCTGCCTGTTACATTAATTTTCACAAAACCATTACACCCTGATTTCCCATTTTCAATGGGCTCAGGGTATAAATATACCTCTTACGCCCTAAAAGCCAGAATTACAGACCTCTTGAACAATATATATTCAACAACACCATCTCACTATCCTAAAAAAGCCTTGTCATTCCTATAATAAAAACCAAATCCAACAAAACTCTCATAACCAGCTATAGACCCATCTCCCTTAACTGCTGCATAACCAAAACCTTAGAAGAAATAATAGCCAAGCGCCTCTGGTGGTTGGTACATCCATCCCAACCAAACAGGCTTAAAATACGGTGCAAACCACCTGATAACAAAGTCGTTAAGAAGCAAGAAGCACGCCTCTATCATTGCCCTTGACTTCTCAAGGGCCTTCGGCAGAGTCGGCCACCCAATAATAGACCAATTAAATCGCGGGAAAGTTGGACCTAAAATAATACAATTTATACGAAATTTCATCGCAAATCGGAAAATTGTAGTTAAAATAAAAAATGTCAAGAGTAACCATTACCCTCTCCCCCAGGGATCGCCAATATCCGTCATCTTTTTCCTAATCGCCTACAAAATACATAATCAGCGTACAAAAAGAAATCCATTTCACCGCCTACGCCGACGACTTTTACCTTATCATCCCTCTCAGCAAACAAAACAAGTAAGAGTGCTCTAGTCGAGACTGCTCGACTAGGGGATACCCTGAGCCCTGTGAAGAGCCAAATATCAAATAATTCTACGATTTTGTATGCACACATACAAACAACACATACACCCATACATATGCACGCACGCATAAGCGCGCGCTCTGCCAACTGCGCAGTTGACGCAGCGACTGCGCTTGGGCTGCAATGTGGGCATTACTATAGAAACTTAATTGTTTAATAACTTTTCTTAGCGATGGACTAAGTGCATCAAACTTTCACAACTTATTTATGGCATTCATATGTGTGTATGTGCCAAAGCACAAATCTCTAGTATTTGATTTGCGATTTGTTTTTACAAATAGGGGGCTATTGGGGGCGAATGGGGCGTGGCATCCAAAATCTAAAGATAACGTTATCTCCGTATTCATTACACGCAACTACACAGCAAATTTGAAGTCTTTAGCTCAAAAGATGTACAAACCAAGCCTTAAAAACACATTAAAATTATCGATAAATGCTAATAAAATCGAAATGGAATGAGTTATCGGAAAAATTTTATAAACTTGTGCAGCGTATGGTATTATCGAGTATTCATGTAAAATTTCAAGTCTCTACGTTGCGTACTTAAAAATATCTCACCGTTCACACGGACGGACGGACGGACGGACGGACGGACGGACAGACGGACAGACGGACAGACGGACATGGCTATATCGACTCGTCTTGTCGCGCTGATCAAGAATATATATACTTTATGGGGTGTGGCACGCCTCCTTCTGCCTGTTACATACATTTTCACAAAACCATTATACCCTGATTTCCCATTTTCAATGGGCTCAGGGTATAAAAATCAATCCTACAACCTTGACCATATTCAGGTTCATATTCAGGAGCATCACTATCAGTAGAAAAGTGTCAACACGTTCATGTTTACTGCAAGCAAAACTGCATCTGCAGCATATCATATTATGCCCCCATCCATCAGTCACCAATTAGGACTCACCATTAACAATAAATATAGATAGGACGCGCACATCAAACAAATTCTGCCTGCCTTAAACAACAAACTTAACATCATTAAATGTCTAGCAAGCCCTAAGCTAAACTGCAATACATATACTATATTAAATTTAACAAAATCTACAGTAATTCCGAAAATCGACTACGCACTTCTCATCTACGGGTATGCTCCCAAATCAACCCTCAATAAACTCAAAACCTTATTTAATGCCGCAATCCGCATATCACTTGGGGCACTACGCTCAACACCTTGTAGTGTTTAACATTCAATTCTTGACATTCAGTAACTGTTCACAGTTTGTTTTAATATAGACCCTGATAGGTCTTTGCAGTTGAAGCTTTATTTCTCGAATGATTCTTACAGCTAAAAGGCCGCGTGACTACGCTGCCAGTGACGCCGGCAGAATAGCGGTCAGCTTATGTATTACTGTGTATATATGTATATCTAGCATTCAATATATGAACATACTACAACCTATCGCTAACCTACTTTTCGAAGCAAACATACCTACAATAGAGCAAAAAGATACCTGATCACAGCCAAAGCTTACAAAACACTACAACATAGCTCAAATTCACCGCTCCACAGATACACTAAACAGAAGGACAGCCAAAAAAGTAAACAATTGACGTCAACAATAGAAAAAACCATAGAATTATGTAAAGAACACAACATTCCCAACCTTCCCCTCCCAAGCAAAACCACCACACCCCAATGGCTATTACCCCCCTCTGCCATCAATGCCACACTACACAGACGGAGCAAGTCCAACACACCACCAACAACTCAAAGAGAAATACAACAATCATAAATTCATATACACAGACGTCTCTCTACAAAACAACACAGCCACTTTTGCGATAACGACCGAAAACGAAATCATGAAAAGATGCATCCTTCCCCATTATTAATCCATCCTACCAGCTGAAACCATAGCCATTCTCGATGCAATAAACCTCATTAAAAACAGACTTGGATATTATATAATTTGCTCCGATTCCCTCGCATCCATAAAATCCATCCGCACTATTAACAACAATAACTTTTATCCCACAACTATTAGAACCCTGCTTACCCAATCTGACTCAAAAATAAAATTCCTTTGGATCCCTAGCCACTGCGGCATTGAAGGGAACGAGTTAGCCGACAGTGCACCCAAAGATACATTCTATATGCCCCTTCACTATACGCCTAACTTTAACACTACAGACAAACAAACTCCTCAAAAACGAACTATCAAAAAAACTAAAACTGAACATAGAGCTCTGCAACCGATGGTACCAGAGATTAAATACAAACCTATACAACAAGTCAAACTACCTAAAAAATATGGACCAAAAAAGCATCACACGCAGCGATCAAATAAAATGTCTAAGGCTAAGACTAGGTCACACAAGAATGACACAACAGCACTATAGCAAACCTGACAACACTTTTCCTTGCCCCAACTGTCACACAACCACAAACATTAATATAAAACACATTCTCTGCGACTGCCCCGCAACCTGTAACCTGCATACCCAAATCTTCCTAAACACCTGCCCCTTATCAATCCTAGCAAACCCAACCGAGATTAACATCCATAAGATAATTGAGTTTCTTAAAAAATCTAAAACATACCCCCTCCTATGAAAAAGATTAAATAACAAGTAAGAGTACTCTGGTCGAGACTGCTCGACTAGGAGATACCCTGAGCACTGTGAAGAGCCAAATATCAAATCATTCTACGCTCTTTTTAAGCATGCATAAAAACAAAATATACACACACATATACACGCACGCATAGGCGCGTGCAATGTAGGAACGTAATTGTTGCATAAGTTTTCTTAGCGCTAGAGTTTTTTCATCAAAGTTTCACAACTTATTATTGGCATTTATATGTGTATATTTGCCAAAGCACAAGTCTCTAATATTTAATTTGGGATTTTTACAAATAGGTGGCCATTCGGAGCGAATGGGGCGTGGTATCCAAAATCTAAAGATTACGTAATCTCCGTATTCATTACATGCAACTACACAGCAAATTTGAAGTCTCTAGCTCAAACGATGTACAAACTACGCCTTAAAAACGTATTTATCGTATCGTATAAAATCGATGACATTACAACAAAAATACTTATCATTCATACGAAGTAAACTTGACCTGCGCGTCTCAAGCTTGCCTACAAGCTAAAATCGACGCGTTCAAACAAACGGACAGACGGACAGAGCTAAATCGATTCAGCTTGTCGCCCTGATCAGGAATATATGTACTTTGTGAGGTCTGCCACGCCTCCTTCTGCCTGTTACATACATATAACAAAACCATTGTACCCTGATTTCCCATTTCCAATGGGCTCAGTGTATAAAAATAAATTGAAATGTCAATACGTAAATATAACAATAATGTTATTATAGGGAAAACAAAATCTGTACATATTACTTTAAAAATATAACTTATAATTACAATAAACTACACCATCCAGCCGAAGGCCCCTGCTGCCAGTGCTTAGGCTTAAGTTAGCAGTTTCGACTAGAGCACTCTTACTTGTTTGTTGTTGTAGTTCACAGATTTAGTGTTTTTTTTTTTTGCTGTTGCGAATGGATTGGGCTTAAACCGTGATTTAAATGTTAAAAAAATAATATAACAAATTTAAATATTGTTTTCGAACTTCAAAAATTTAGTTAATAAATCTGTTTGTGAAAAATATTTGAATATCGAATATATTTTTGCGTTTTCATTTCCGCGCAAAAATCTCTATTCTGGAAATAGAACAAATTTTAAGTACACTTTACTGGAATCAAGACACCAGTTTTTCATGGTAAAAATTAAGCTTACCTCATGCTGAAGCACGTCGTATTTAACTACCCAAGAATGTGACAAGGTTTTCCTTCATACAAAAAATTATTTTAATGATCCAATTTTAATTTGTTTTTAAATTAATTATTTGACGTGGGCTTGCCAATTTATCTTAAATGAGTTTTGTTGGTATTTTCATGGATTCACTAAATATAAAAAGAGAGAGAGGAAGAGAGAAAGAGAACAATATATTGTGCATTAATATATGATGAATAATTAAACATATCTTTATTTTATTTGAACTATATCAGCCAATTGCTGTTACACTCAACTTGTCCGTTCGTTTGCTTACTCAATACTAACATAATTGTATCGACTTAACCGATAATTGATCTTGATACAGCTGTTCATTTGCCGATAACAATTAAGGTTGCTTATATACTACCAAAATCAAAAAAATATGCTAAATAATAAAAATGTGCTAAATAATGACAAATGGTTCCTCAACATCCCGGCCCCCCCTGAAACTCTGTTTCAGAATGTGGTAAGGCTGCAATCTTCGTGATGGGTCGTATAATCTCTCCAGAAACGACCTTGAGCTTAACTGCCCGTACTAATCCATCCTCTCCTGGGTACACCTCGATTACGCGTCCTAGATTCCATGTTGCTGGAGGCGTATTCGAATCCTTGATGAGTACAATGTTTTCAAGGGATATGTTAGGCATCTTAGTAGTCCATTTTGGTCGTTGCTGCAATGATGTTAAATATTCCTGTTGCCAACGTTTCCAAAATCCTTGAAGCATTGCCTGAATATGTTGCCAATATCCCAAGCGATTGGTTGGTACCTCTGCGTAGCTCCCATCTGGAACTGCGGTGTACGTTCGTCCGATCAAAAAATGCGCTGGTGATAAGTACCCGATTTCTGTGTCCGAAGTTGCGCATAATGGGCGGGAGTTCACAACTGCTTCTATCTGTGTAAGCAATGTGCGCATCTGCTCAAAGGTAATCACTGTGTTTCCGATCACTCGTCGCAAGTGTAGCTTCACGGAACGCACAGCAGACTCCCATTTTCCGCCCCAATGTGGAGTATATGGTGGAATGAAATTCCACTTGATACTCTGCTCCGCCAGTTTCCTTGCTACCACCTCATTATGTTCGCGTGAAGTGTGCAATTGCAACATCTCGTCTAATGTGCGCTTAGCACCGACGAAGTTACGTCCATTGTCGCTATACATTTCGGCAGGCTTTCCACGGCGGGCCATAAAGCGTCTGAGGGCTGCCAGAAAGGTATCTGTGCTTAGGTCTGTTGCCAATTCCAGATGAAGTGCTGATGTCACCATACAAACAAAGAGACAAATGTAGCCCTTCTCCTTACGCGGGTTGCGTCCCCTGTGCACCTTTAGCGAGATAGGTCCAGCGTAATCGACTCCAGTGTGTTCAAATGTAAATGCCGGTCGCACACGAGAAGCAGGTAAGTTTACCATAAGCTGTTGTGCAGTGTGATGACGCTGCTTGAAACAGTTTAGGCATCCATGCGTGATTCGTCGGATGAGATTGCGGGATCCAAGTACCCAGTACTTCTGACGAATTATGGCAAACATTGCTGAAACTCCAGGATGAAGGTTGAACTGATGCTCATGCTTCAGTAACAGCTCAACTAGTCGATTGTGGTTAGGCAGTACAATCGGGTGTTTGGCATCTCTAGGAAGGTAGGAGTTCTCTAAGCGTCCACCAACTCGAATAAGGCCATCCTGGTCAACAAATGGAGCTAGCTTGCTTAACTTGGAACGGTGCTGTAGCGGTTGTCTCTTCAACAAGCGCTGCCGATCAACATCAAATGCGTTTTGTGCTTGTCCAAGACAAAACTTTCTTGCTACGTCAATTTCATGGAACGACAAGGCTGCCGAGTGAAGTGACTTCCTTGATCGGACGCGGTGTACAAAGCGCCGGACGTATGCGATGATTCGAATCAGTCGCAGCCATGATGATACTCTAGTGAGCAAAAGGTCAAAGGGGGACGCTGCCATTTCCTTCCTTGCCGTCAAAATATTGGCCTTGAATTCTGCTTCTGCTGCTGGCGGCACGATAGAGCAGCAGAATTTTGATTGTCGTAGCACCTCTAAACACTCCTGGGCCTCATGTAGCCAGGACGGTCCCTTCCACCATAAGTCAAATTTAAGAAGGTCACCGGCAAGCATCCCTCGGGATGCGCAATCCGCAGGATTTTCCTTGGTACTCACATGCCTCCAAGCGTCCCGTGGGATTGTTTCAAGTATCTCTGCAGTGCGATTGGCTACGAACATCTTCAATTTACCGGGTTGATTGGACAGCCAGGACAACACGATTGTAGAATCGCACCATGCATATACCTTTACTTCCTTCTTGCCCAGACTAGCTTGGATTGCCTTAACAAGTCTAGTCAGTAGTAGAGCTCCACATAGTTCGAGGCGTGGTAGCGTTGTTAGTTTTAAAGGTGCAACTCGAGTTTTAGCAGCAACAAAATATACTCCTATAGAGCCGTCACTATACTCAACTCTGCTGTAGACGACTGCCGAGTAAGCCTTAAGCGAAGCGTCTGAGAATGCATGTAACTCGATGTGATCCCTGTGACTGTCTATGAAGCGAGGTATCTTGAGCTGTTGTAGCGACGAAATATCCTTGCGATACATCTGCCAAGCTTGCGCCTGTTTCATTGGGAGTTCCGAGTCCCAATTCAAATCTAGCAACCACAGTTCTTGCAGTAGAATCTTGAACTGGACTACGACTGGCGCCAGAATGCCAAGAGGATCGAAAATGCGTGCTACATCGGATAGCACTTGTCGTTTTGTACAGCTTGCAGTCTCCAATAATATAATGTTGTATGCAAGATTGTCTTCTCTAGGATCCCAGTGCAGTCCAAGTACCTTTGCTGTTGCTGTTGACATGCTGACTCTATTACCTTGCACGGTGCTCAATCGTGTGCTATTTGAGATCCATTTTCCCAATTCCAACTGTGCACGTGACATGAGTGCAACTAACTCAGCTTGAATGTCAATGAGTTCTTCCTCTGTCATGGCTCCTGTTAATACATCATCCACGTAGAAATCCTCAAGTAATATCCTAGCGGCTCTAGGAAACTCATGCTCGTGGTCCTTGGCGAGTTGCTCTAACACCCGGACTGCCAGGAATGGCGCAGACGCAGTCCCGTATGTAACTGTGCAGAGTCTGAAGTGCTGCAATGGTGCTGACGGATCTTCTCTCCATAAAATTCGTTGGAAATCCTGATGTTTAGCTGCAACCAGAATCTGTCTAAACATCTTTACAATATCAGCCGAAAATACAAACTTGTGCATTCGAAACCTCATGCATACGCTGAACAGATTGCGTTGTATACATGGTCCAATATGAAGAGCATCGTTAAGAGACCGGCCATCTTGGTCTTGATATGAGCCATCAAATACCACACGCAGCTTTGCACCTAACACCGGATGGTGCGGCATGTAGAAAACCTTCTTCGGAGTGGCGGCTTCTTCTACATCCACCTCCTTCACTCCACTCCCTCATGAATTGTACATACCTTGATCGCAAAGCTGCATCCTTCATTAAACGACGTTCAACTGCCAAGAAGCGAGACTTGGCTCTATGAAAGGTGTCTGCGAACTCTGGGTTGTCCTGCTTGAACGGTAGCTCGACTATGTATCTCCCTTCAGCATTACGGTAGTGTGTTTGGACGAAATGAGTCTCCACTACATCATCTTCTATATTTGCAGACGTGAACGATGGAACTTCCTCCAGTTCCCAAAACCGTTGCAACAATGTGTTGATGTCCATGGTAGCTAAGAGTGACGTAGTTGTAGTTGTAGTTGCTCCTCCCACTGTTGTGATGATCCATCCAAATATGGAATCGATGGCGATTGTGTTGCCCTGGGCATTACGCAACTTATCTCCAGTAAGAACCGTCCAAATGTGATCGTTACCAATCAGAATGTCGATTGATGCGTTGGTATTGAATGCGGCATCTGCTAGGGTGTGGCCGCTAAATATAGAGAGGTCTGCTGCGTCTATAGTTTCTCTCATCAGTGTCGAAGTAATGTTTCCAAGCACGTGCGCCTTGACCTCAAGCGATGCATCTGACACTCGCGACTTGATGTGTAGTGAACAAAGCCGTCTTGTCGTTTCTGCCTTGATTGATGAGATTCCAGATATGGAAATGCGAGAGTGTGAACGGGCCAGACCCAGTGTCTGGATACAGCGTTCCGAGACGTAGGACAACTCCGAGCCGCAGTCCAGTAATATGCGGCAAACAACGTCTTGTCCTCGAGAATTACGCATATACACCTGCGCCGTTGGCAGTGTACTTCTCATATTGGCACCCTTGCCACATTTCGCAATGTTCATGGCGTTCGTCAGGGCTACTACTGTGCTAGCACCTGGTGCCTCATTTGACTCATCCTTCTGGTGCTGCTGTGGCTCACCCTTGTCTCTAGTGCTGCTTTGATCGAAATGCAAAAGTGAGTGATGTCGGCGCTTGCAA
The DNA here is from genome assembly GCA_035045145.1 of Drosophila meridionalis. Lineage (NCBI taxonomy): Eukaryota > Metazoa > Arthropoda > Insecta > Diptera > Drosophilidae > Drosophila > Drosophila meridionalis. The sequence goes on along the minus strand of JAWNPG010000020.1, from coordinate 4,364,027 downwards.
TACTTACAGGATGACTTCGATGTACAAGTGCTCACTCCATGACCAAGTCGCAAACAATTAAAACACATGTGTTTGGATTTTACAAAGTCATATCGTTGCTGAATAGATAGGTCCAAGAACTGGGTGCATGTCATCAATGCGTGTTCCTTGTTGCACTTAGCACAGCGCTCTGAAGTAGCGAGTAGCGCATGCGCGTTCCTGGTACCTCTGTCCTGTCCAGGAACTTGAGCAACTGCGTTATCGACGGATTAACCATGTCTTGACTCTTCTCATACCATTCACGACGTGTGGTATCGTCAACCTTTGCGATGAGTAAGTAAATCAGCCAACAATCTCGATCCGTTTGTCCAGAAGCGTCTAATGCCCGAATTACAGTACCAGCTTCGTTTGTTAACGATCGAAGCGCTGCTGGGTTGTGATCCGCAACCTTGAGCAATCCAGTAAATGTATCCAACAACAAGTTGACCAAATAGCGAGGCTTTTCGTAACGCTCAACTAATGAATTCCAAGCTATTTCATAGTTGGCATCAGCTAAGGGCAGATGCTGGATAAGTTTTGCAGCTTTTCCCTTTAAACAAGACTTCAAGTGATGATACTTCTGAATGTTTGTCAACGTCGTCTTGCTGTGAACGGCACTGTCAAATAGACCCTTAAACGCGTGCCATTCCTTATAGTCTCCATCGAATGGTGCGATATGAATTCGCGGCAGTTCCCAATCCTTCGTTGATGGTCCTGCGACTTGCTGTGAGCCTGACGATGACTCGTTATCCACCTGCTGCGGTAGCAGTCGTTGCATTATGCGATCCATAGTCTCCATTTGCGTCTGCTGCATTTGTTGTATTTGCGCCTGAGATTGTTGTTGCATTTGCGTTTGAGACTGCTGCATTTGTTGTAAAATACATTGGATGGTCGATTCATCCCTTTCCCCGAGCACATTATATGTAGTATTGGCCTCTTCCAGTTTGCGGGGTTTGTACTCAGTGTGTAGTGCCTTAAGAAGGGCCCAAGCTCGTTCAAAGCGCTCCTCGTATGCATTATTGTCACTTGCTGGATCCACATATCCCTGCACATCTTCATATTTATAAAGTTCGTCGCCAAGATTGACAAACTGCTTCCAAGCCTGAACCAGCATGTCCAATTTGGCATCAATATCGTAGAATGTGCAGCCATCAGGCGGATGTTCTGCGTATCCAGAAATGCGCGTAATCGTTGCCTTCAATCTACTTCTGGTTCCCAATAAAGTACGTAGATTTTCCATTGCAGCTTGCTGCGTTGCCCGCAGTCAATTCAAGTTGTTGTCCAAAGTAGTCAGTAGCACTTTTCCAATAGTGCGTACTAGTAATTACGTCTGATGCCAAATATCAGTACGTAATTCCAAGAATGTGCAAATGCTGCGTCGCCAGTAGGGTTGTCGGATATTTTTAAAATATCGTATCGATGATATTTTTGCTTTTGAAAAAATATCGATACGATATTAATATATATCGTTAAAAATATCGATATATCGATATTTTAGATATTTTTCCCTCAAAATAAATTTAAATTTACACAATAACATAACAATTAATTTTCTTAATACGGATTTTCTTTACACGCATTTTCTTAATACGGAATTTGTCATTTTGCATATTCAAAGGCATGTTTAACTCCAGTATTTGGAGTTTAAAGATTTCAAAAAAACCCGTTCTGTTATATGTGTATCCGTCATACGACTTCGCGAGTCACAGACAACACATTTAATTGCAGAAGCAAGTCGCTCCGAAGGCACTGAACTACCAGGGGTTGTAAGGTATCGTAAGGCAAGCTTCGAGAGTCCTGGCATAGCTGCCTTATACGAACTCCAAAACATTATTGGGTTACTTTCCCACGAAGTTTGGGGCAAGCTGAGATACATCTTTAGCTCCCTATTTTCCGAACCGTCTACTTTCACAATTGACCTATTGTGTTCCATTTTTAAGATCCAAGTAATTCGATTTCATCATTTTTACATCCGCGCCCGCTGCACTCATTCTTGAAGTGACCAACGCAAAAATATCAAAAAATATCACAAAAAATATCGATATTCGATATTTGGGGAAAAAAAATATCTCGATATAAATATATTTTTTTTTAAAAAAATATCCGATATATCGATATTTAGATATATTTTTGACAACCCTAGTCGCCAGCAGCAAAAACACGACAAGACAAAACACGCACTTTTCCAATAGTGCGCGGCGTTTATTACGTATGATGCCAAATATCGATACGTAATTCCAAGAATGTGTAAATGCTGCGTCGCCAGCAGCAAAAACACGACAAGACAAAACACGTCACTTTTCCAATAGTGCGCGCCGTTTATTACGTATGATGCCAAATATCGATACGTAATTCCAAGAATGTGCAAATGCTGCGTCGCCAGCAGCAAGAACACGACAAGACAAAACACGGCACCTTTCCAATAGTGTGCGCTGTTTTCCAAAATCCAAAGTGAGTATTCAGTAGCAATGCCCAACGGCTCCGGCTCGAAGGACCAAATTTTATGATGAATAATTAAACATATCTTTATTTTATTTGAACTATATCAGCCAATTGCTGTTACACTCAACTTGTCCATTCGTTTGCTTACTCAATACTAACATAATTGTATCGACTTAACCGATAATTGATCTTGATACAGCTGTTCATTTGCCGATAACAATTAAGGTTGCTTATATACTACCAAAATCAAAAAAATATGCTAAATAATAAAAATGTGCTAAATAATGACAAATGGTTCCTCAACAATATATATTTTTCTGAACTTTAGCCTTAAAATAAAAAATCTATTTTTTTTATACCCTGAGTCCATTGAAAATGGGAAATCAGGGTATAATGGTTTTGTTAAATGTATGTAACAGGCAGAAGGAGGCGTGTCAGACCCCACAAAATATATATATTCTTGATCAGGGTGATGAGCTGAGTCGATTTAGCCCTGTCCGTTTGTCTGTCCGTCCGTCTGTCCGTATGTTTGAACGCGTCGATTTTAGCTTGTAGGCAAGCTAGAGACTTGAATTTTTATACTAGTTTCCCAAAGGGAAAATAGTATATTGGTTTTGTGCAATGTCCGTCTTGCTGTCCGTCCGTCTGTCCGTATGAATGCAATATTTTTCTACGCTATTGCAGCTAGAGACTTGAAATTTGGAACATATACTCGTGTATACCCTCGAATTATAAAGTGTCAAGATTTTCCGGATACGCCCACTAGGGGCGTGTCAAATCGGAAAATGGTTGCGCCCATAGTTAATAGAAATCATATTAGTTGAAGAGCTAGAGAGTTGAAACTTGGAATATATACTTGCGTTGATCACCCAAGTTCAAAAAGATATAGCGGATATATCTACGCCCATTGGGGGCGTGGCAAATCGGGAAAACTGTAACTTCTACAGTTTTAAAGCTACAATGTTGAAATTTGGCACGTAACTTAACGCTACGATTCTATAAAGATTCATAAAAAGATTTGATGTCTACGCCCACTGGGAGCGTGGCAAATCGGATCTGAATATATAGTGATTTTACAAGATCAGCTATATTTTGACCACTATTGATGCCAGAGACTTGAAATTTTATATATATACTCGGATAAGCAACCCAAGTTCAAAAAGATATGGCGGACATACCTACGCCTTCAGGGGGCGTGGCAAATCGGAAAAAGCTTATAGCTCCTACAGTTTTAGAGCTAGACGCTTCAAAATTGGATATTTGTGTTACTGGGGGCCTCCTCTATTGATTCTTACGTCCCTTTGGGGTCGTGGTATATCGAAAAAATACCCTGTAACTTTTACATTTTTTAAGTGTAAGCATCCAAACTGTACAGCTACATTACCCTCGACTCCTTCTAGGAACTTGCCAAATATGATATGTCTACGCCTACTGGGGGCGTGGTAAATTGGCAACAAAATTTGTAACGCCCAGCTGCAAAATTCATATACCTGTGCCACCTATATAAATAAGCTTAATAAGAATTGCTAAGACGACAAACGGCATTTCTGAGAAATATTAAGTAATATATGCAATTCGATTTGAATGTCGAAGTTCTGCAAATAATTTATCTGCTAAAATTATCATTTTTCGTATAGCCTAGGTCAGTTATGTTATTTTCTTTTTGTGTGTCTGACCCTAACAAAAAATGTAAATATCAAATACCGATATTTGTGTAATCGACTTAGTCCGAACAAAATTATTCCACACAAAAAAATTGACGATAGGACCCCTCATGTATGTACATATGTATGTAGGCTCAGCAACTATTTTCATGTCGTAATTAGTTAAAAAAGCCGGTATCCAAAATGTAGCAAAAATTTAAATTGCTTAAAATTCACATGAATCTACATAAATTTGAGATATATTATTTAATTGATGCTCCTATGGGAAACTACTATCACGCATTAGGCTTCGCCCTCATGCAACGTTCTTACTTTTTATACTCGTTTCCCAAAGGGAAAAGGAGTATATTGGTTTTGTGACATGTCCGTCTGTCCGTCTGTTCGTCTGTCCGTATGAATGCAATATTTTTCTACGCTATTGAAGCTAGAGACTTGAAATTTGGAACATATACTCGTGGATACCCTCGAATTATAAAGTGTCAAGATTTTCCGGATACGCCCACTAGGGGCGTGTCAAATCGGAAAATGGTTGCGCCCATAGTTAATAGAAATCGTATTAGTTGAAGAGCTAGAGAGTTGAAATTTGGAATGTACACTTGCGTTGACCACCTAAGTTCAAAAATATATGGCGGATATATCTACGCCCATTGGGGGCGTGGCAAATCGGGAAAACTGTAACTTCTACAGTTTTAAAGCTACAATGCTGAAATTTGGCACGTATCTTAACGCTTCGATTCTATAATATTAATAAAAAAAAATTGTATGTCCACGCCCACTGGGGGCGTGGCAAATCGGATCTGAATATAGCTATATTTTGAGCACTATTGAAGCTAGAGACTTGAAATTTGGAACATATACTCGTGGATACCCTCGAATTATAAAGTGTCAAGATTTTCCGGATACGCCCACTAGGGGCGTGTCAAATCGGAAAATGGTTGCGCACATAGTTAATAGAAATCATATTAGTTGAAGAGCTAGAGAGTTGAAATTTGGAATGTATACTTGCGTTGACCACCTAAGTTCAAAAAGATATGGCGGACATACCTACGCCTTCAGGGGGCGTGGCAAATCGGAAAAAGCTTATAGCTCCTACAGTTTTAGAGCTAGACGATTCCAAATTGGATGTTTGTGTTACTGGGGGTCCCCTCTATTGATTCCGCAAAAATAAATCTTACGCCCCTTTGGGGGCGTGGTATATGGAAAAAATACCCTGTAACTTTCACATTTTTGGACTGTAAGCATCCAAACTTTGCAGTTACGTTACCCTAGACTTCTAGGAACTTGCCAAATATGATATGTCTACGCCTACTGGGGGCGTGGCAAATTGGCAACAAAATTTGTAACGCCCAGCTGCAAAATTCATATGCCTGTGCCACCTATATAAATAAGCTTAATAAGAATTGCTAAGACGACAAACAGCATTTCTGAGAAATATATGTAATTCGATTTAATGTTGAAGTTCTGCAAATAATTTATCTGCTAAAATTATCATTTTTCGTGTAGCCTAGGTCAGTTATGTTATTTTCTTTTTGTGTGTGTGACCCTAACAAAAAATGTAAATATCAAATACCGATATTTGTGTAATCGACTTAGTCCGAACAAAATTATTTCACACAAAAAAATTGACGATAGGTCCCATGAGGTATGTATGTATGTAGGCACGAACAGCTGCGCAACTATTTTTATGCCGTCGCCGCCGCGTCTCGAACGCGGACCCTTTTGCTTACACGCTTTTCATCTATCTGCTGCGCCACATAAGTTTTGCATTGTCTGTTGGCAAATCAGAAACTACTTCACTACAAGGGCGACTTTTGACAAATACAAAACTATAGAAGCTGCTGTTAATGCAAACACAATATAAACATAAATCAATCGCAATTGTGATTCTTAGAAAATGCTGAAATGCGCGCATATGAACGTATGTATTTATATGTGTACATACAAAAACGGTGGTCGGTTGAATGTATGCGTATAAAGGGCGATATTTGACAAATACAAAACTAAAGAAGCGGCTGAAAATGCAAGCACAACTCAATAACAATGTTCAAGCATGAACACAGATCTCGCCATGTGGTGACAACATAAAAATAGATTACAAAACGTAAACGACCCTTAAGATAATGTAAACCAAACATTACAAAATTCAGTACGTGTGATCCTCTTTCATGCTTGTAAGAGACGCCTGAAATAAGATAAGACTAAAATAGAACTCAAGTGTTTGCATAGGACAGTTGTTAGAATGTAAGAAATGTCAATGTAATTGAGAGATGCTCCTCTCTTACTCCTCAAACTAGGTATTTAAGGAGGAAGATTTAAAGAATAAAGACAGTTCAATTTTTGTGCTCAAACTATAACGTTGTACCATTATTTACAGTTGAATGTGTCCGCCTATTAGATACCCTATTAAATAGTAGTGTACAGTTAACTTCAATGAGCATGGAAATATTAAAAAACAAATTAATATATGAATATAAATATTTCCATTGCTTTTAGGTTGTCTTTCTACTGTGACATATAACGGCAGACTAAGGATATGACTAGAGCGCCTGTTGATTGGGAATAGTTAACATATTGGTTTGGTTGGTTAAGCTCGCAACAGCCTGTTACATATACCATCACTTAGTAGTAATTAGCGCCGTGTTAACACTGTCACATTGATAGGGAGAAATCGGGGTCAATGGTTTTCTTCAAGTGTATGTAACACACAAAAAGAAGTGTAGCAGACACCATAAAGTATATAAAGAAAGTATATATTCATGATGAGGACGACGGACTAAGTCACTTTAGACCCGACCGTGCATTCGTCTCTCCGTCTGCCCGTCTAAATAAACGCGTCGCTCTCACAACCTATTCTAGCGCGAGATTTGAAATGTCCAGGGTATCTCATAGGTAGATAGCCCTGAGTAAAGTTTCTTGTCTTATTAATTATATTTTTCTTTCTTTTTTTTTGCAAATGTTAGGTGCCGAGTTGGTTTAACTCCTGGAGATGTCAAGTTCATGTCTGCTTCTATTTTTGACAGATGTACTAACTGATTGCGAAGGTGCGAAAACAAAAATCTTTTTCAGTTTATGCTCGATAGAACAAATAATTAATATTTGTTCGGCGCAGCAGCTAATAATTGCTCTTAAATAAGCTTCTCTTAAGCCATCTGCTCTTTATCACATTCTCATTCGCTCATAGTGCAGTTAGGCACAAAAAGAAACTGTAACACACATACATATGTAAATTTATGCTGCTCAGTCACTTGCTTATCATTTTGTATTCTATTCTTTAAGTTCGAAATTCACCTTCAAGCGAGCAACACCTACATCTCTCTATTGTAAACTGTATTAACTTTGCCTACACGATCATCGCGGACTAGGCATTAAACTAATAAATAATAAGCTAAATTAAATCGTGGTTTTATTATTTTGCCTTCGTAAATGATTGGAGCCAGAGTTGCCGAAAAAGCTCGGCAGCTTCCAACATTTTGGTGACCCCGACGTGATATATACACTCCGTGGTGTTTCGTTTAGTGTATCAAGTTAGTACTCAACTTCGTCCAAGTACAACGGTGTGAATCATAAACATTTGTGCAAAATAGTGCATTCAAATTAATAACACATCGCGTTGTACGACGAAACAGTGTAAAACATTAACATTTGTGCAAAATAGTGCATTCAAATTAGCAATAAACTTCGTCGTACACGACAGTGCAAAGCGTTAAAATTTGTGCAAAATAGTGCATTCAAATTAATAACAAATCTCGTCGTGTAAAACATTAACATTTATGCTCAAGTTATATATTAATTTGTGTATATAATAGTGCATGGCATTGTGCGTATATTATCTTGAGTTTTTCTTATTCCTCTTTAATCGTCTGTTTCGTTCGTCGCGTTTGGCGCCTGCTGTGCATCGTCTGCATATAGGGCCCGCTAAGCCGAAAAAGCTGTGTCAATCATAGAAGACACACATACAGACATATATAAAAGCTCAGATAAGCTTGCGGTCGCGCTTGCGTTATGCTTATCTTTATCATCTTCTTGTTCGTCGGTTGTTCGTCGCGGTTTTTGGCGCTTCTTTGTGCAGCGTTTGCATAGAAGGCCCGCTAATCCGAAAATAGCTGTGTCGATCACACACATACAAACACACGCATTTACAGTGAAAGAGTGAACCTGCATATTAGATCAGCTAAACTCGAAGTGCATTAGAGAGTATATTAGCTTGTGCATTAATTTTGTAACCAAACGTGTTTTTTCGCTAGTAAACAAACTTAAATGAATAACTCAGAGTCGAATGTTGATCAAGTGCCTGAATCTCAGGTTACTTTCTTAAAACTCAAAACAAATGCGCTTTTCGATAGACTTGAAAGGTTATATGCCGATATGAACATTGACAAATTAAGTCACATGGACTCGTGTGATTTACGTGTGCTTTTGGATTCGCTAACCAAGTTAGAGTCAAACTTTGATTCAGTCCATACTAGCCTAGAAGAATCTAACTTTAAGTCCATATCTAGTGATTTACCTGCGCGGTTTGAATCAACCTTGTTAAAGTTTAAAGCCTTGCTTCAACGTGAACTAAGAAATCGGTCGGATCAACAACTTTCGTCGACGCTTAATACAAGTGGTTCAAATGCTCATCCAACACTCGTCATGGCTAATCGATCGCGTTTGCCGCAGCTAGAGCTGCCAAAATTTAGTGGAGTCTACACTGAGTGGGAAAACTTTTATTTTATGTTCAAGACGATAATAGACGCTGATCCGGATCTCAGTCCTATTGAGAAGTTCCAGCATCTTCGATCCTGCTTAAGTGGCTCTGCGTTGGATACCATCAGCTCATTGGAAATCAACAAAGCCAACTATCTCGTCGCTCTGGATATTCTTCAACGTCGATTTGATAATAAGCGTTTTATTGTACAGGCACACATCAGAGCAATCTTCCGGCTTGAGAAAGTTGATGCATCTGTAGGCAGGCTGAGGCAGTTGGTGGATAAAGTTACGTCTCACATTCGTGCTATGGATTCTTTAGCATCGAGGGAAGAAGTTGCTGACTGTGTCATCGTGCAAACAGTGTTGCAAAAGCTGGACAAGGCTACTCAGGCTAAATGGGAGGAAGGCTCATCTACTAATGAGTTGCCATCTTGGTCGAGATTGTCAGAATTCTTGCAAGGACGGTGTCGAGTCCTTGAAAATGTGGATCAAGTCTTGCAGGATGGTCAGGTTGGCAAGTCAGGAAAGATCGTGAGTACTCCTTTAAGAAAAGCATTTGTTGCTTCGAAGACCCCCATTCTTTGTGTCTTTTGTGACGATCCAAGTCACGCGCTATTCCAATGTAAGCGTTTTGAGCAATTGTCCCCAATGGCAAGGCATAAGGAGGCCAAGAGGCTCGCCCTTTGCCTCAATTGCCCAAGAAAAGGACATCAGCTGAAGGATTGCAAATCTGGTTCCTGCCGTACCTGCCAGTTGAAGCACCATACTTTATTGCATTACAATCAGTCTTCAACAGTTTCATCGAACGTAGTCCCTCAACTTAATCAACAAGCAAATGCAATACATCCCACTGCCATGGTTGCAATGTCACCTTCTCTTCCTCAAGTCCACATATCTCCTAACTCGTCTGATGTGGTGCTTCTAGCCACTGCTATAATCCTTGTCAAGAACCGAGCTGGCACATTCGTTCCGTGTCGTGCACTCTTGGACTCAGGATCTCAACTTCACTTCATCACCAGTCGGTTTGCAAATCAGCTTCAGCTTCGAAAATGTAAATCACTGACTGCAGTGTCTGGCATTGGAGATGCCAGCTTCTCAACTGAAGGATATTCAGTCAATCTCGTTCTGAAATCGCGGATTTCTGATTATTCTGCCTCCATCACTGCCATCGTCGCCCAGACTATTACTGACAACCAACCTGGCATCTCAATTTCTACTAACACTTGGAATATACCCTCAAACCTACAGCTAGCTGATCCTTTGTTCCATAAGTCACAACGGATTGATCTTCTCATCGGAGCTGGTCTCTTCTTCGAGCTGATGTGTGTTGGGCAAATTCAGTTGGCACCTGGATTACCAGTTGTGCAGAAAACGCAGCTCGGCTGGATCATTTCAGGTGGCGGGCAACATGCCCCCAAACTCTGTTCGTTTATCGCAACCCAAAGAAATTCGGATCACGCCAATCACAGCACTCGGCTTGATGAGTTGGTGCGTCAGTTTTGGGAAGTGGAACACGTTTTCGAGCCTATTGCCAAGGTAACCACAGAAGAACTTAATTGCGAGCAGCATTTCATTACAAACTATCGTCGATTACCTTCTGGGGAATATTCAGTCTGTTTGCCAAAAAAGCAAGGTGTTGAATCTTTGGGCGATTCCTATTTGCAGGCCAAGCGTCGATTGTTGAATTTAGAGCGTAAGTTTGCTCGAAATCAAACTTTAAAGGAGAAATACTCAGCATTTATAAAGGAGTATATTGATCTCAATCATATGCCTTTGGTTCCTAGCGAAGAGATTAATGAATGCAAATATTTCTTACCTCATCATTGCGTATACAAAGAAGAGAGTTCGACAACAAAGCTAAGAGTTGTCTTTGATGGCTCGGCCGCTACCACATCTGGTTTCTCATTAAACGATTTGATTATGTCAGGACCGACTATTCAAGCTACCTTGTTTCACACACTCGTTCGTTTTCGTACATTTTCGATTGCACTTACTGGTGATATTGGTAAAATGTATAGGTGTGTGAAGGTCGCGGAGCCTTCGCATTTTATGGCGAAACTCATCAGACGATGCTATCGAAGTCTTCAAATTGAATACTGTCACTTATGGGACCAAACCCGCTTCATTTTTGGCCATTCGTGCAATGCATCAACTAGCAATGGATGAGTCGTCGGCATACCCATTAGGATCCAAAACGGTTTTGCGAGATTTCTACGTTGATGACCTGATCTCAGGAGGCAATTCAGTTGAAGAAGTTCGCGACATAATGCAACAAACCACAGGTCTTCTTGCTCGAGGAAACTTTAAGTTGAGAAAATGGTGTTCCAATTCAAGAGACGCACTTCGCGGAGTTCCAGAAACTGAACAGGAAAGTTTTCTCAAACTCGATGACGGCAGCGACGTAACAAAGGCACCTGGATTGTCAGCGGACGATCTTCGTCAAGGATCACACATATTGTGTCGTCTTGTTCAAAGAACTCAGCTGCATCGAGAATTCTCTGCACTACGAAATGGAAAGAATGTTCATTCGTCAAGCGCCATTCTTTCGCTCTCTCCGTTTATGGATGACTTTGGTCTACTTCGAGTTGGTGGCCGCTTGCGGTACTCTACTCTCGGCTTCGATGCGCGCCACCCAATTATCTTGCCCAAAGAACATCCCTTGACCTTCTCTATAGTATCTCATCTTCATCTGGCGCATCATCATGCAGGACCGCAGGCCTTGCTTGGAGTAATTCGACTCCAGTTTTGGCCCATAGGCGGCATGAAAACTATCTGCCGAGCATTGCGAAAATGTGTCATATGCTGTAGATCCCGGCCTCGTCTAGTGGAGCATATAATGTCGGACTTGCCTAAGGATCGTATACATTCTTCACCGGCATTTACTGTCACTGGAATCGACTACTGTGGACCATTTTACTACAAACCCGATGGACGAAACCGAACTTCAATAAAAGGCTACATCTGCGTATTCGTCTGCTTCGCAACTAAGGCTGTATGGTTGGAGCTCGCAAAGGATCTGTCGACCGCAGCTTTCTTGGGCGCCCTCAAGCGTTTCATCAGTACGCGCGGCATTCCAAGATGCATTTGGTCTGACAACGCTACTAACTTTGTGGGTGCACGGAACGAGCTAGCGGATCTGAAACGTTTATTGTTGAGCCAGGAACATCGCACTGAAGTTCAGAACTACAGCATCAACAACAGTTTTGATTGGAAGTTCATACCTCCTCGCTCGCCACATTTCGGTGGCCTATGGGAAGCAGCAGTGAAGACCGCAAAGAGTCATCTATACCGCGCTATGGGATCATCACTTCTCGGCTTCGATGAACTTCGCACCTTGGTATGCCAAATTCAGGCTATAATCAATTCTCGTCCTCTTGTTCCACTTTCAGAAAATCCCGATGATCTTGGAGTTCTCACTCCAGGACATTTTTTGATTGGTCGACCACTCATCGATTTTCCCGAGCCAGACGTAACTGGGCTCGACCACAATCGCCTCGGTCAATGGCAACGCATTGCTTACATACAGAAATTGTTCTGGAAGCGCTGGAGTGAGGAGTACCTTACTATTCTTCAACAGCGTGCAAAATGGGTCACCTCGCAGCCTCCGATCAAGATCAATAATGTCGTATGTGTGAAGGATGAAAACTTGCCGCCGTTGAAATGGCCATTAGCTCGAGTCGTTGAGACCATCGCTGGAGCTGATGGTGCTGTGAGAGTCGCTGTTCTGCGCACACCCACTGGAACTACACGTCGAGCTGTCAATAAGCTGTGCGTCCTTCCGGTTGATGATCCTGTTAAAAGACTTGCTCTTAAATAAGCTTCTCTTAAGCCATCTGCTCTTTATCACATTCTCATTCGCTCATAGTGCAGTTAGGCACAAAAAGAAACTGTAACACACATACATATGTAAATTTATGCTGCTCAGTCACTTGCTTATCATTTTGTATTCTATTCTTTAAGTTCGAAATTCACCTTCAAGCGAGCAACACCTACATCTCTCTATTGTAAACTGTATTAACTTTGCCTACACGATCATCGCGGACTAGGCATTAAACTAATAAATAATAAGCTAAATTAAATCGTGGTTTTATTATTTTGCCTTCGTAAATGATTGGAGCCAGAGTTGCCGAAAAAGCTCGGCAGCTTCCAACAATATTTAAAAGCATCAAACAAAACTGCTTTCAGCTTTCTTAGTCGGATTCCCTCGTCTCGAGTTATATTTTTATACCCTGAGCCCATTGAAAATGGGAAATCAAAGTATAATGGTTTTGTGAAAATGTATGTAACAGGCAGAAGGAGGCGTGCCACACTTCATAAAGTATATATATTCTTGATCAACGCGACAAGATGAGTCGATATAGCCCTGTCCGTCTGTCCGTCCGTCCGTCCGTGTGAACGCAGAGATATTTTTAAGTACGCAACGTAGAGACTTGAAATTTTACATGAATACTCGATAATACCATACGCTGCACAAGTTTATAAATTTTTCCGATAACTCATTCCATTTCGATTTTATGAGCCTTTATCAATAATTTTAACGTGTTTTTACGGCGTGGTTTCTACATCTTTTGAGCTATAGACTTCAAATTTGCTGTGTAGTTGCGTGTAATTAATACGGAGATAACGTTATGATAGATTTTATGTGCCATGCCCCATTCGCCCCTAATAGCTCCCATTTATAAAAAGCGCAAATCAAATACTAGAGACTTCTGCTTTGGCAAATACATACATATGAATATCATAAATAAGTTGTGAAAGTTTGATGCACTTAGTCCATAGCTAAGAAAAGTTATTGAACGATTAAGTTTCCATAGTAATGCCCACATTGCAGCCCAAGCGCAGTCGCTGCGTCAACTGCGCAGTTGGCAGAGCGCGCGCTTATGCGTGCGTACATATGTATGTGTGTATGTGTTGTTTGTATGCATGTATAAACGATGCGTAGAATGATTTGATATTTGGCTCTTCACAGGGCTCAGGGTATCCCCTAGTTGAGCAGTCTCGACTAGAGCACTCTTACTTGTTATACTCTGAGTCCATTGAAAATGGGAAATCAGGGTATAAGGTTTTGTTAAATGTATGCAACACGCGCAGGTCACGTTTGTTACCAAAAAACGATATCTATTTTTGTTGTTTTGTTATCGATTTTAAACCTTATCGAAAACAGGTTATAAAATTATATCTCCCACACATTTAGAGCTAGACCCCTCAAATTTTACATATAGATTCATGTGAATTTTAAATGTATGTAACAGGCAGAAGGAGGCGTGTGAGACCCCACAAAGTATATATATTCTTGATCTGGGTCGATTTAGCCCTCTCCATCTGTCTGTCCGTCTGTCCGTATGTTGAACCGCGTCGATTGAAGCATCTAGACAAGCTAGAGACTTGAATTTTTCCCAAAGGGAAAAAGAGTATATTGGTTTTGTGAAATGTCCGTCTTGCTGTCCATCCGTCGGTCCGTCTGTCCGTATGAATGCAATATTTTTCTACTCTATTGAAGCTAGAGACTTGATATTTGGAACATATACTCGTGTATACCCTCGAATTATAAAGTGTCAAGATTTTTCCGATACGCCTACTAGGGGCGTGTCAAATCGGAAAATGGTTGCGCCCATAGTTAAGAAATCATATTAGTGGAAGAGCTAGAGAGTTGAAATTTGGAATGTATACTTGCGTTGACCACCCAAGTTCAAAAAGATATGGCGGATATATCTACGCCCATTGGGGGCGTGGCATATCGAGAAAACTGTATCTACTGCAGTTTTAAAGCTAGAATGCTGAAACGCTACGATTCTATAAAGATTCATAAAAAGATGTTATGTCTACGCCCTCTCGGAGCGTGGCAAATCGGATCTGAATATATAGTGATTTTACAAGATCAGCTATATTTTGAGCATTATTGATGCCAGAGACTTGAAATTTGATATATATACTCGGATAAGCATCCCAAGATCAAAAAGATATGGCGGACATACCTACGCCTTCAGGGGGCGTGGCAAATCGCAAAAAGCTCATAGCTCCTACAGTTTTAGAGCTAGACGATTCAAAATTGGATGCTTGTGTTACTGGGGGCCTCCTCTAATGATTACCTAAAAATCTTACGTCCCTTTGGGGTCGTGGTATATCGAAAAAATACCCTGTAACTTTTACATTTTTTGAGTGTAAGCATCCAAACTTTACAGTTACATTACCCTCGACTCATTCTAGGAACTTGCCAAATATGATATGTCTACGCCTACTGGGGGCGTGGCAAAATTTGTAACGCCTAGCTGCAAAATTCATATGCCTGTGCCACCTATATAAATAAGCTTAATAAGAAATGCTAAGACGACAAACGGCATTTCTGAGAAATATTATGAAATATATGCAATTCGATTTGAATGTTGAAGTTCTGCAAATAATTTATCTGCTAAAATTATCATTTTTCGTATAGCCTAGGTCAGTTATGTTATTTTCTTTTTGTGTGTGTGACCATACAATCAAAAAATTTAAATATCAAATATCGATTACACATAGACTCATTCAGAACAAAATTATTCCACACAAAAAAATTGACGATTTTTCTTACACGCTTTTCATCTGCATTGCCTGTTGGCAAATCCGAAACTACTTCACTGCAAGGGCGACTTTTGACAAATACAAAACTATAGAAGCTGCTGTTAATGGAAACATAATATAAACATAAATCAATTGCAATTGTGATTCTTGTGCTAAAATGCGCGCATATGAACATATGTATTTATATGTGTACATACAAAAACGGTGACCGGTTGAATGTATGCGTATAAAGGGCGATATTTGACAAATACAAAACTAAAGAAGCGGCTGAAAATGCAAACACAACTCAATAACAATTTTGGTTGAAGAATATGCTAGAATGAATGGCGCTGAATTTATTTGTGACCATGCATAAGAAAATGCGCTTGCACGTTTCAATGTACATACATACATATGTGTGTGTAAATGTAAATGTATTTTGCTGTCGCTGCTTAACATGTGCGTGTCATAATTGGCCAAACGTTTTGTTTAATAGTTTGGGACTCACTTAATGAAACTTGATAAAACTTTCAGCATATGATTCTATTGAATTTTATAAAAATGCTAATTCATTCACATAGTTATATTTTCTAAAATTGGAAAATTTAATGTTATGTGCAAGCTATATAGCGTATTAAACAATGTAAATCGGACAGGGCTCAGGGTATTTCCTAGTCGGGCACCTGCGACTAGAGTTTTCTTACTTGTTTTCAGAGCTGTTAATTTTTCCATTTGAATGGAAATGCAAAATGGGTTTTCAAAAGGTAAAACCCATTTTGAATGCTTGTTTTATATCGCTTGATATAAAACGCAGGCTATCGAGTATTGTATATACTTATGTATGTATATGACATGTTCATACTTGAACAAATCAGTTTATTTTTGTGTGGCCTCTGCTGTCACCGTTCCATTGTTTTCAATAAATCAACAAGATAGAGTGCCCAAGTGTCGACTGCTCGACTATGAAATACCCTGAACCTTGCGAAGAGCTCAAATTCCAATCATTCCATCTGTTGTGCATTCACAGCAAACAATACGTATACTCACACACACACACACACACACACAAACACCCAGGCATGCATACGCACGCTTGCAAGATCTTTGCTCGCTGCGAAGTTAACGTAGCGACGGCGTTTGGGCTGCAGTTTGGGCTTTTATAGATTCTGAAAACGACGCGCTCATACGCGCTCATACGGACAAACACACGGACAAAAACACATGGACAGGGCTAAATAGACTTAGCTTGTTGTTTCTATAAAGAGTATACGCTCTTTATACGCTTCCTTCTGCCTGTTACATACATTCGAACGAAACCATCATATACTGATTTTCACATTTAAATGAGTCGAGGATATAATCAAATCTAATTAAGTTTAAAAATGCTTTGTAGTACAATATTTTTCGTGTGTCAATATATTGTATTACTGTTAGGAACTTTAAATAGAATTGCCCTTTTCCATTTGGCATTTTATGACATTCGCATTTGAAACCTCGCGCTCTGTCGTTGTTGTTGTTGTTGTTGTTGTAGTTCACAAATTTAATATATTTTGCTGTTGCGAATTCATTGGACTTAAACGGTGATTTAAATGCTGTTTTAAAATTTTTAAAATTTATTTAATAAATGTGTTTGTGAGTTAGGTTTTAGGTAAACTTTTCTAAAATCAAGACATCTCTTTTTCATGGCAAAAATGAAGCTTACCTCATGCTGAAGCATTTCGTATTTAACTATCCAAGAGGTTTTCCTACGTGCAAAAAATTATTTTAAAGATCAAATTTTAATTTGTTTTTAAATTAATTATTTGGCGTAGACTTGAAAATGTATATTTAATGAATATTATCTACTGCGTTTAAATAACTTAATAACTTTTATTTATTTCACTCTTTATTGTAGTTGTTTCGCTTCATTATTTCGCTTGGTTTCTTAGTTCAAACCGCTTTGTATGCACTTGCACTTGATTATTTTATTCTCACTAATCTTCTTTAATTTATTGTTTGATTTTTGAACATTTTCCGGAATGGTATGTTGGTGCTATATTTAGGCGCTGCACTGGCGATGTTGACGTTGTTGCTGTTGTTATAGCTCCACCGCTAAATCCTGTTGCATCGGTTCGTAGCTTGACATCCGATGCAAACATGCGTAGCGTTCGAAGTTTCTTTGAGAAGTGCAAAGGGTTCAAATCGCAATGCATGCTCTTACCGTTATTCAACCTGTAGCTTGCTAACCGATTAAGCTTTCGCTCTGCTCTTGCTCTGCTCTTGCTCTGCTCTCGCTCTCTTAAATGCTTTGCATCAGGGTCAAGGTCAATGTCAGCAAGAGCTGCATTGTTTTGCCCGCCTACACGCACTCACACATGCGCACACACACAGCCACTCTCATTGGTTATCTCTCTGTCATTCAGGTAATTTATGCCATTTGGTCAATTTACTATGTTTGATTAGGCAATTCCGCAATTTTCTTGTGTCCGGCCGTGTGCATGCTGTGTGTTTCTTGTATTCATGACACTACTAACAATGCATTAAAATTTTGAAATCAGGAAAAAGTTTTGTGAAAATGTAAAACCATATATATTCTTGATCAGGACGATAACCGGAGTTGATAGAGCCATGTCCGTCTGTCCGTCTTGCCGAGATCTAGTAAGCCACAAAAGCTAGATGTCAACTCGCCCACACGTATAAGAAGCTTATCATAATTGTATACCCATTGAAAATGGGAAATCAGGGTATAATGGCTTTGATAAATGTGTGCAACAGACAGAAGGAGGCGGGTCAATTGAGCCCTGTCTGTCTGTCGGTCCGTCCGTCAGCATATTCGAAGAACCACAATAAGGATTGCTATGTGTTTACATTATTATAGTTTTGTATTTGATAAATGAAGCCCATGAAGTGAACTAAAAAGATAGATCGGACAGGGTTCTTAATTGTTCCTTTCTTAATTCTTTTCTTAATTGTTATAGGTCATTCCGCGATAATTACACTTATTTTTTAAGAGTGGCAGGAATACCGTACACCGCTAGAGACCTAGTGTGTTGGTTTATATGATAAATTCATAGATTCTGAAATTTTAAGATATTTCAATGAACATGTTCCCATAGCAAAGCCATTGTCGCTGCCCAAGTGCAGTCGATGCGTGAACTGCGCAGTAAACGCGGCGCATGCATATCCGTGCGTGCGTATGTGTGTGTGCATGTGTTGTTTGCTATGTACGTATAAAAGAAGCTTTGAATTGGAATGCCAGTTCTCTTCAGGACTCCTAGTTGAGCAGATCCGACTACAATACTTTTATTTGCTTTTTTTTGCTGTGCTTGCAACTGCGTTAGATTGTATGGAACTCTAATATATTGCTGGTTGAGTTATTAAAGGTGTCTTATATTATGCATATGTATGTACATCGAGCAGAATGCAATTTCATTTGACATTGCATCTTTTGGGTGCTAGATAAGAATGCGTAATATTGGGCATGAGGGAAGAGTAGACCATGAGCATTGATCTGATTGTATACCTAACTGAAAGGAAGGTGGCAAAACCCGCAATATTTGGTTGTTATTCGGATTTATTGAATCACATTTCACTTGGCACAAGCTTCAGAAAATTTGATTAACTCTTGATATGAATACAAAAATATCAAAAGGGGCAATGAGGAGCATATTCCTTCTCTGTCATGGGACGCATATGTAACCGCTGGCTGGCTCACGTCCCAAACGGCGCTGGCAAAATATAGGCCACATGATGGTCAGCTGCCTACTACCAGCTGCCAGCTGCGCGCCTGAAGTGCAACAGCAGATTTAATTGCAACTCAAAAAAGTCTTGTGTCAACAGAAGTCAATGTTGATAAAGAAAACCCAAAATGAATAAGGACTGAAATGCAACTTGTAATTCAGAATGGCAGTTAGGTCAGCACTGTATTTTGAGACGCAAGCGTCACCCCCTCACATATTTGGAAGTCAGTTAACTCAAACGAACTGTTAACAGCAGCAGAGATGTTCTGCTCAAGCCAATGTATTCTTGGTAAGAAACCGCAGGTGAGTGAGCATTTCCGTCTTCGTGCTTCTGTCTGCAGCAGTACTGCAAGATATTCCGGTTTGGAAATGCAGTGAAGCAAACATTTGCCCATGCCACACGGAAATCACCTTTAATATACTCATTAACGAAGGGAATGCTCCAGTCCATCTTCGTAGCATTATATAATTGAAATTTGAATATTGCATTCCATACAGGAAGACTGACGTTTATTAGCCTGTAAATGGTGGCTTTGCTGTTTAAAGGTAGTTGAGACGAGACATCTGGTGCGGCTTTCTTTAATTTGGTAAAGTTGGCATAAGCTTTAAAATTCAGGGTGCTATAAATAGTTATTTCACTTTCATGCCATTTGCAACAGGCAATCACAGTTCCAGTCTCAGTCCAATATATCACATATATATGTATGTACCAAAACCCATTTATGTCAAAGGAGGATTAATTATACCCTGAGCCCATTGAAAATGGGAAATCAGGGTATAATGTTTTTGTTAAATGTATATAACAGGCAGAAGGAGGTGGGTCAGACCCCACAAAGTATACACTGTACCACTTAAGTCACCGTACCCCCTGTTCGTTTTCACACAACAAGATGTAACTTCGTCAATTTTACATATAAAAAAAAGTTTTGATGGCGGTTGATAAAGTGATCTATTAACTACACAATAGAATTTTAATAATAGTGACATTTTATTTTTGTCTAATATTATAACTAAAAAACCAAAAATATTCACATTTTCGACTCCACAAAAGTCACCGTACTCTTACTTGCTCTGCGCTGTCTGGCGCCAATGTTCTCTTTAGAACTAACGGGGATTTTCGAAACATGTGTGCAATGTCTTCAAAATTAATGATACTTGGTGTGAATTACTTGTGTTGGACATAATTTACAAATTTCGTCATAAAAATGGCCCGCAAAGAGATAACTGTAGAAGAACGTGGGCGGATCTTGCAGCTCCACACAAAGGAGCAAAAGTCGTATGCAGAGATAGCTAAACTAATGTCTAGAGCCAAGTCAACCATCCAAACAGTAATTGGCCGTTTTAAATACGAGGGGCCTATCAAAAATACTACCAGATCTGGCCAACCACCTTCACTTTCCAGTTGCGACGGACGGACGGACGGACGGACAGACGGACAGGGCTATATCGACTCGTCTTGTCGCGCTGATCAAGAATATATATACTTTATGGGGTGTGGCACGCCTCCTTCTGCCTGTTACATACATTTTCACAAAACCATTATACCCTGATTTCCCATTTTCAATGGGCTCAGGGTATAAAAATTGTAGAAGGTCTATACCTATAATAAAGTTATACTTTCTTCCCTTTAGTGGGGCTAACTTCCAGCGGACTCTAGCGTTGTTTGGTAAATTAAATTCTCTAGGTGCTGTTGTATGAATTTCATACTCTATTATGTCCTTACTATTAATCGTGCTATATGATATGGGTTTATTCAGCTTAATCTTTGTGTGCCCATTAATTTGATTGTTAACTAGACTTAAACTTGCTCCTGTATCTATTAATGCTATACATCTATGTTTATCGATGTTTAGTTCTAATAATGGTAGGCATTCCGAGGCTGCTTCATAAAAAAAACTGTATTATTAACCTCTGCCTGGTCGTAGTCATTTCTTGTTTCTTGGTAACTGTTTGTAACTTGTTTTGTTTCTAGGTTTTCTATTTCCATGGGTTCTAAATTCCTTGACCTATACTGTTTTGACTGTTGTGAATTTGTTTGCTGATGATTTTGGTTAGGGTGTCTCTGTCCTGAATTGTGTTGAGTATAATCTTGTCTGTACTGACCTGAGTTGTTTCTGTACCATTGTTGCTGATTGTTTTGTTGGTAATTTTGTTGATTTTTGTTGTGACCACTTTGTGGTTGATAATAGGATTGCTTGTTATTGTTATAATTTTGTTGATAATATTGTTGCTTCTTGTTATAATTTTGTTGTTGGATATTTTCGTTTTTGTAGTTATGATTTTTCTTGCTAGACTCAGCCTCAGCGTTATACCTATTGGGTTTACTTTTCTTATATTGAAATCTAATACAACTATTTTCGTATCTACGTAACATCATTATTTTTAGAATCTAATTTAAATTTCTTTCTTCATATATTTTATCAAGTAAAGTGCCTTGAGTCATTTCTTTAGCTGCATTTACTAGTAAACTTTCTACGTTTTGATGGTAAACTTTTAATTCGTCTGTTTTATACTTAATATTTTGTAGTTCTGCTACAAGTTCGCTTACTGTGTCTACTTTTAATTCATAAATTTTACGGTAAATTTGATGGGGTTCCGTGTCCGGTCGATACCTCAGCTTTAGGGCTGACTTGATTAGCTCCCAGTTGTCTGGTGCCGGTATATTGATAACTACATTCTTCGCCTGTCCTTGGATTGTCTTGTTGAAGATTGTTTAATTGATAAGCTTGATGTAGCTCCTCTAGTTGCCGCTCCTTGTTGATCAACTGCTCATATAATTGCTGCGGTGACATTTGTGGGTTATCTTGTGCCATCCTGCTTTTGTCGTAATATACTGCTCTTTTTTGTTTTCTGGTTGCCAGCGTTGAGATGTACTTTTTAAAAGTTGTCAACTTATTTGTAGTTTGACCTCTTTTTTCGATTTATTAAACTTGTCAACTTATTATACCCTGAGCCCATTGAAAATGGGAAATCAGGGTATAATGGTTTTGTGAAAATGTATGTAACAGGCAGAAGGAGGCGTGCCACACCCCATAAAGTATATATATTCTTGATCAGCGCGACAAGACGAGTCGATATAGCCCTGTCCGTCTGTCCGTCTGTCCGTCCGTCCGTCCGTCCGTCCGTCCGTCCGTCCGTCCGTCCGTGTGAACGCTGAGATATTTTTAAGTACGCAACGTAGAGACTTGAAATTTTACATGAATACTCGATAATACCATACGCTGCACAAGTTTATAAAATTTTTTCGATAACTCCTTCCATTTCGATTTTATGAGCATTTATCGATAATTTTAATGTGTTTTTAGGGCTTGGTTTGTACATCTTTTGAGCTAAAGACTTCAAATTTCCTGTGTAGTTGCGTGTAATGAATACGGAGATAACGTTATCTTTAGATTTTGGATGCCACGCCCCATTCGCCCCCAATAGCTCCCATTTGTAAAAAGCTCAAATCAAATACTACAGACTTGTGCTTTGGCACATATACACATATGGATGCCATTAATAAGTTGTGAAAGTTTGATGCAGTTAGTCCATCGCTAAGAAAAGTTATTAAGCAATTAATTTTCCATAGTAATGCCCACATTGCAGCCCAAGCGCAGTCGCTGCGTCAACTACGCAGTAGGCAGAGCACGCGCTTATGCTTGCGTGCATATGTGTGTGTGTGTATGTGTTGTTTATATGCATGCATAAAAGATGCGTAGAATGATTTGATGTTTGGCTCTTTACAGGGCTCAGGGTATCCCCTAGTCGAGCAGTCTCGACTAGAGCACTCTTACTTGTTTTAAGTTTGACTTTTTTTTTTCGATTTATAAAACTTGTCAACTTATTTTTAGTTTGACTTTTTATTTTATAATGATCGATTTATAAATTTGTCGACTGATTTTTAGTTCGAATTTATCACAGAATCATTTTTAAAAAAAGGATCCTACCGGCTTCGCCAATTTTGTTTTGAGTTCTTTATTTTTTAAATTAAATAACATGGCTCAACCTCTTCAGTTAAGTGTCAAATTAGAACTGTCTTTATTCATTTCAAAGTCAAAGTTACAATGTTGCTGCTTATTCTGGCGTCATAGCTGTTTCTTTTTATACCCTGAGCCCATTGAAAATGGGAAATCAGGGTATAATGGTTTTGTGAAAATGTATGTAACAGGCAGAAGGAGGCGTGCCACACCCCATAAAGTATATATATTCTTGATCAGCGCGACAAGACGAGTCGATATAGCCCTGTCCGTCTGTCCGTCTGTCCGTCCGTCCGTCCGTCCGTCCGTCCGTGTGAACGCTGAGATATTTTTAAGTACGCAACGTAGAGACTTGAAATTTTACATGAATACTCGATAATACCATACGCTGCACAAGTTTATAAAATTTTTCCGATAACTCATTCCATTTCGATTTTATGAGCATTTATCGATAATTTTAATGTGTTTTTAAGGCGTGGTTTGTACATCTTTTGAGCTAGAGACTTCAAATTTGCTGTGTAGTTGCGTGTAATGAATACGGAGATAACGTTATCTTTAGATTTGGAATGCCACGCCCCATTCGCCCCCAATAGCCCCCTATTTGTAAAAAGCGCAAATCAAATACTAGAGAATTGTGCTTTGGCACATACACACATATGAATGTCATAAATAAGTTGTGAAAGTTTGATGCACTTAGTCCATCGCTAAGAAAAGTTATTAAACAATTAAGTTCCCATAGTAATGCCCACATTGCAGCCCAAACGCAGTCGCTGCGTCAACTGCGCAGTTGGCAGAGCGCGCGCTATGCTTGCGTGCATATGTATGTGTGTATGTGTTGTTTGTATGTATGCATACAAAATCGTAGAATGATTTGATATTTGGCTCTTCACAGGGCTCAGGGTATCCCCTAGTCGAGCAATCTCGACTAGAGCACTCTTACTTGTTAATTTTAGTTTCAACATGTTGCTAGACTATTCTGGCGTTAGCTTAGTAAATATTTCATTGTAATTTTTAATTTCATAATGTTGCTGGTTCTTTCATCATCCCAAACATGCAACATTTATGTATGGACTTTGTCTTTTAGTGATGACAAATCGCTTAAAAATATGCTTATATCGATTACCTTAAATGCATATATAACTCGCGCAGGTCAAGTTTGTTACCAAAAAACGATATCTATTTTTGTTGTTTTGTTATCAATTTTAAACCTTATCGAAAACAGGTTATAAAATTATATCTCCCACACCTTTAGAGCTAGACTCAAATTTTGCATATAGATTCATGTGAATTTTATGCAATTTCTATTTATTTTTTGGATACCGGCTTTTTTTTACTAATTAACCCACCCCCTTCCACCCCTTCGCCAACACTGCACAAGTTTATAAATTTTTTCCGATAACTCATTCCATTTCGATGTTATGAGCATTTATCGATAATTTTAATGTGTTTTTAAGGCGTGGTTTGTACATCGTTTGAGCTGAAGATTTAAAATTCGCTGTGTAGTTGCGTGGGATGAATACGGAGATAACGTAATTCTTAAATTTTGGATGGCTCGCCCCATTCGCCTCCAATAACCCCCTATTTGTAAAAAACACAAATCAGATACTAGAGACTTGTGGTTCTGCAAATACACACATATGAATGTCATTAAAATGTTTGAAAGTTTGATGAACAACGTTCATCGCTAAGAAAACATATTGAACGATTAAGTTTCCATAGCAATGCCCACATTGCAGACCAAGCGCAGTCGCTGCGTCAATTGCGCAGTTAGAACAGCGCGCGAGTTACCGTCCCGGCACCCTTCGACATGCCCCCCGCTAAGCCAGCACGCGTTGCCCAGTAAGCAACTTTGCAACTATGTTGCAAGACCAAACACTAGCAACATAAGCCGACGACGCAAATGCGAGGCGCCAGCAGATCAACGGTTCGTCGTTCAACATAGCCGACGACGCAAAAGCGAGGCGCTATCAGACCAACGGTTCGCCGTCCGAGAATTGACACAAAAGCACTTCACGGAATTCAGGCAGCAGCAACACAGACTGCATTAGCGATAAGAGATGGCAAAGCAGAGCCTTGCAGTTTAGTTCGTTTCTGACTACTCGAATGAGTGGACGTATTAATAAACAAGTACGAAAACTCCATTCGGAGGTGTCCGACTAGTCCTGAGTCCCGTCCGATTTGCATTGTTTAATACGCTATAAGCTTGCATATAACATTCAATTTTCCAAAATTAAATTATAATTTTGAAATTTTATTCAACTAGAATGTATGTAAATCAGAAATAAATAATAAATGAAATAAATAAATAAATTAACAAAAAAAAAAAAAACAAGTAAGAAAACTCTAGTCGGAGGTGCCCGACTAGGAGATACCCTGAGCCCCGTCCGATTTGCATTTTTTAATTATCGATAAATGCTCATAACATCGAAATGGAATGAGATATCGGAAAAATTTATAAACTTGTGCAGTGTATGGTATTAACGAGTGTTCATGTAAAATTTCAAGTCTATACGTTTCGTACTTAAAAATATCTCACCGTTCACTCGGACGGACGAACGAACAGACGGATATCGACTCGTCTTGTCGCGCTGATCAAGAATATATATACTTTATGGGGTGTGGCACGCCTGTTACGTACATTTTCACAAAACGATTATACCCTGATTTCCCATTTACAATGGGCTCAGGGTATAAAAAGCAAGTAAAAGTATTGTAGTCGGGACTGCTCAACTAGGAGTCCTGAAGAGAACTGGCATTCCAATCATTCAAAGCTTTATGCACACACACATACGCACGCACGGATATGCATGCGCCGCGTTTACTGCGCAGTTCACGCATCGACTGCACTTGGGCAGCGACAATGGCTTTGCTATGGGAACATGTTCATTGAAATATCTTAAAATTTCAGAATCTATGAATTTATCATATAAACCAACACACTAGGTCTCTAGCGGTATACGGTATTTTTGCCACTCTTAAAAAATAAGTGAAATTATCGCGGAATGAGCTATAACAAGTAAGAAAACTTTAGTCGGACGTGCCCGTCTAGGAGGTCCCTCGAACCCTGTCCGATCTATCTTTTTAGTTCACTTCATGGGCTTCATTTATCAAATACACAACTATAATAATGCCGTCTAATACTATCGATGGTTTGGAAAACATCATTGAATATCGATGGTGGACGCCATCGATGATTGTTTTTCGTGTTACAGGCAGTTGTTTTCATGAAAGCAGAAAAAAAAATGTACAAATTTTCAACTAAAACAAGTAAGAAAACTCTAGTCGGAGGTGCCCGACTAGGAGATACCCTGAGCCCCGTCCGATTTGCATTTTTTAGTACGCTCCATAGCTTGCATATAACATTAAATTTTCCAAAATTAAATTATATTTTTGAAATTTTATTCAACTAGAATATATGTCAATCAAAAATAAATAAATAATTAAATAAAGAAATAAATAATCAAAAAAAAAAAGAAAAACAATCATCACTGCACCTGGACTCGAACCTGCATCTATTTACTACACATGTAATGTTAAAGCGCATCATCTCAACTAGCACAACCACCTCATCGTTATAAATTTAAAATATAAATTTAAAAAGTTACGTTGTTGTCACTGAATTAAGAACTCGCGGCCTTTCGTTTATGCGCTTTGCGTCTACCCACTACGCCTTACCAGTATGCATTGCTCATTGGCTAAACGCAAAGTACTACTACATGGCGATATGTGGCAAATACAAAACTAAAGAAGCTAAAGAAGCAGATCAATCGCAATTGTAATTCTTAGAATATGCTGAAATGCGCGCATATGAACGTATGAGTATGTGTACATTCAAAAACAGTGGTCTGTTTCAATGTATGCGTGTATAGGGCGATATATGACAAATACAAATGCAATTCAAACACAGAGTTGATTGAAGAATATGCTAGAATTGAATTTATTTGTGCACATGCATAAGCAGACGCGCTTGCTCGTTTCAATGTGTGTATGTAAGAATATATGTAAAGGTTTTAGCTGCGCGTCGCTGCTTGCCACGTGCAGCTAAACGTTTTGTTTAATAAATCGGGACTGACTTAACAGAATTTGATGAAGCTTTCAGCATATGATTCTATTGAATTGTTTACATTTTATAAAAATGCTAATTTATTTACATGGTTATATTTGCAACAGACTCTCCATGAGTGGTGATGGCGAAGGGGGGGGGGGGGGTTAATTAGTAAATAGAGCCGGTATCCAAAAAATAAAAAAGTAGAAATTGCATAAAATTCACATGAATCTATATGCAAAATTTGATGGGTCTAGCTCTAAAGGTGTGGGAGATATAATTTTATAACCTATTTTCAATAAGGTTTAAAATCGATAACAAAACAACAAAAATAGATATCGTTTTTTGGTAACAAACTTGACTTGCGCGTGCTATCCACGGACCCAACAAATAAAAATTCAAGTCTCTAGCTTGTCTAGATGCTTCAATCGACGCGTTCAAACATACGGACAGACGGACGGACGGACGGACGGACAGACGGACAGACAGACAGACGGACAGGGCTAAATCGAGTCAGCTCGTCGCCCTGATCAAGAATATATATACTTTGTGGGGTCTGACACGCCTCCTTCTGCCTGTTACATACATTTAACAAAACCATTATACCCTGATTTCCCATTTTCAATGGGCTCAGGGTATAAAAATAGAATTTCGGATTTTTTTTTTTTAATTTGGGCCATGCATTTACTTCCGCTCCTACACAGGTAATTTATCAAACTTTTTTTTTTATTATATTTTAAATTAAATATATTAATTAAGAGTTTAATTTAATGTCAAATCTGGCTCCATATGTTATCTGAAAAAGAAACTTAGTTAAAATATACAAATTATTAATATTATTTTTAAGATATACCTGGGAAAAACAAATTTTAAGTAACTAGTCATTTTCTTCCTCCAATTCAATAAAAATTGATCCAAAACTGTTTTCGTTTTCTTCTTCTTCTTCTTTGTCATCAGTTTGCTTATGTTCGCCTCCAAACGATTGCGAAACTTCATAATATGGTGTTTCTAAAAGTGCAATTACTTCGCTGGGCAGATTCTTTTTCTTGTTTTTTCTGTCACGCTGTTTTAAAGTTATGCTAGAGAGTACTGGGTCATAAGAATCTAAAGCTCTATTAAAAACGTCCGTTATATTCTCTAATCGTCTACATTTCCTGGCATGCGATAGTCTGTCTTTCTTAAACAATTTATTTCTTGCTTCAGAGGCATTCTCTCCATTAATCGATTACATTTTGTCAGTTTAAGTTTAACAAACTTAACAAAGTTCTTGGATTTTTGTTTAATTAAGTGAGGCTGCTCGCCCGAAGTATTTTCTACATTTAAAGTTTCCAAAATATAGTTAAGAATTGAGCTTTCTTGGCGATTGTTGCTGCTCCAAACTGTGAGCAATCCGGAATTGCCAAATCATATTCAACTGCAACATGCCATTTTTCGCGAAAAGGGGCAAAAAGGAGCAAAAAGTCTTTATTATATTTGATTTAGTAAAGTTTGGTTAACAACGTGTATATTCAACATTTTGTCACCTTTTGTTACTTTTTTAGTTAAGTTCCACGAAACACAAATACAGTTTTTTGTTAAGGCCTAAAAATACAAATAACAACACATTGGACAATTGCACAATAACTCACATGTACTACAAAACGTATATTTACATGTTATACTACTTACCTCCTTTAACATTTTCCATTATTAAACTTTTTGATAATTATTAAATCTTTTGTTTTATTCACTTGGCAAGTTGAGAATAATTTCCCGTGCTTTTTTGGTTAGCCATGCAACTCTGCATCAGCCGAATTTGACGAAGTGTAAAACCAAAAAGCGTATTCCTCAAAATTATATAAAAATTATTTTTACGCTATCTGGAGTGTGCTTAATAAGAAAATAAAAAAAAAATTTAAGATAAAAAAAAATTCAAATTTTTGCCAAAAAATCAGACTTTTTACCCATAGTGCACTGGTAACTTTGACGTTCCCCCACCTAAACGGATCCCCACACCAGTAACTCGCGCTTATGCGTGCGTGCATATGTGTGTGTGCATGTGTCGTTTGCTATGTACGTATAAAAGAAGCTTTAAATTGGAATGCCAGTTCTCTTCAGGACTCCTAGTTGAGCAGATCCGACTACATTACTTTTATTTGCTTTTTTTTTGCTGTGCTTGCAACTGCGTTAGATTGTATGGAACTCTAATATATTGCTGGTTGAGTTATTAAAGGTGTCTTATATTATGCATATGTATGTACATCAAGCAGAATGCAATTTCATTCGACATTGCATCTTTTAGGTACTAGATAAGAATGCGTAATATTGGGCATGAGGGAAGAGTAGACCATGAGCATTGATCTGATAGTATACCTAACTGAAAGGAAGGTGGCAAAGCCTGCAATATTTGGTTTTTATTCGGATTTATTGAATCACATTTCACTTGGCACAAGCTTCAGAAAATTTTATTAACTCTCGATATGAATACAAAACAAGTACGAAAACTCTAGTCGGAGGTGCCCGACTAGGAGATACACTGAGCCCCGACCGATTTGCATTGTTAAATACGCTATAAGCTTGCATATAACATTCAATTTTCCAAAATTAAATTATAATTTTGAAATTTTATTCAACTAGAATGAATGTAAATTAAAAATAAATAATAAATCAAATAAATAAATAAATTAACATAAAAAAAAAATACAAAGAAAAACAAACATCACCGCACCTGGACTCGAACCTGCATCTATATACTATATATGTAACATTAAAGCGCATCATCTCAACTAGCGCAGCGACTTCATGTTCATAAATTAAAGAAAAACAAGTAAGAACGTTGCATGAGGGCGAACCTAATGCGTGATACTAGTTTCCCATAGGAGCATCTGGTATATTCAATTTAATAATATATCTCAAGTTTTGCATTTATGTAGATTCATGTGAATTTTATGCAATTTAAATTTTTGTGTCATTTTGGATAACGGCTTTTTTAACTAATTACGACATGAAAATAGTTGCTGAGCTGTTCGTGCCTACATACATACATACATGATGGGTCCTATCGTCAATTTTCTTGTGTGGAATAATTTTGTTGGGAATAAGTCGATATTTGTGTAATCGATATTTGATATTTACATTTTTTGTCAGGGTCACACACACAAAAAAAAAATAACATAACTGACCTAGGCTATACGAAAAATGGTAATTTTAGCAGATAAATTATTTGCAGAACTTCAACATTAAATCGAATTACATATATTTCTTACTATTTCTTAGAAATGCCGTTTGTCGTCTTAGCAATTCTTATTAAGCTTATTTATATAGGTGGCACAGGCATATGAATTTTGCAGCTGGGCGTTACAAATTTTTCTGCCAATTTGCCACGCCCCCAGTAGGCGTAGACATATCATATTTGGCATGTTCCTAGAAGGAGTCGAGGGTAACGTAACTGGATGATTACACTCCAAAAATGTGAAAGTTACAGGGTATTTTTTTGATATACCACGCCCCCAAAGGGGCGTAAGATTTATTTTTGGGGAATCAATAGAGGAGGCCCCCGGAAATACAAACATCCAATTTTGAAGCGTCTAGCTCTAAAACTGTAGGAGCTATAATGCTTTGCGATTTGCCACGCCCCCCTAAAGGTGTAGGTATGTCCGCCATATCTTTTTGATCTTGGGTTGCTTATCCGAGTATATATATCAAATTTCAAGTCTCTAGCATCAATAGTGCTCAAAATATAGCTGATCTTGTAAAATCACTATATATTCAGATCCGATTTGCCACGCTCCGAGAGGGCGTAGACATAAAATCTTTTTATGAATCTTTATAGAATCGTAGCGTTAGGTTACGTGCCAAATTTCAGCATTCTAGCTTTAAAGCTGTAGAAGTTACAGTTTTCCCGATTTGCCACGCCCCCAATGGGCATAGATATATCCGCCATATCTTTTTGAACTTGGGTGGTCAACGCAAGTATACATTCCAAATTTCAACTCTCTAGCTCTTCAACTAATATGATAAATCTTAACTATGGGCGCAACTATTTTCTGATTTGCCACGCCCCTAGTGGGCGTATCGGGAATATATTGACACTTTATAATTCGAGGGTATACACGAGTATATGTTCCAAAATTTCAAGTCTCTAACCCCTCAAATTTTGCATATAGACTCATGTGAATTTTATGCAATTTCTATTTTTTTATTTTTTGGATACCGGCTCTTTTTATTATTCAGCTCTGTTGCAAATATAGCCATGTGAATAAATTATCATTTTTATAAAACTTCAAAAATTCAATAAAATCAAATGCTGAAAGTTCCATCTCATTCCGTTAAGTCAGTCCCGATTTATTAAACAATTAACACACGCACGTGGCAAGCAGCGACGCGCAGCAAAAAAAAAACATTTACATATATTCTCACATACATTTGTATGTACATTGAACCGAGCAAGCCCGTCTGCTTATGCATGTGCACAAATAAATTCAATTCTAGCATATTCTTCAACCAAATCTGTGTTTGAATTGTATTTGTATTTGTCATATATCGCCCTTTACACGCATAGATTGAAACAGACCACCGTTTTTGTATGTACACATACTCATACGCTCATATGCGCGAGTTACCCGCCAGCCACAGTACGACACATATACATGTGTACACTTACACATACATACTTATATATATATACAGTCACAAGTCGCTCGGTAAACAACGACAACGCATACACATACACATTCACTGGTGCTTGTCGGCTACACGAGGACGAGATCTCTATGAATAAAGATCATTCTGTTGTTATTTGTCACAAAAGCAAGACGTGTTTTAATTATGTTTAGTTGAAAGTCAATCATATTAATTCAGATTGATAACTGGCGCAGCCTAACGACCTTGGGGACAAGAAGAAGTGCCCCGAGGGAACCTACTTTATAAAATATTACAAGCATAAGTATATTTTAATTATTAATTAATTATAAATGAAAATAACAAATAAAATAAAAACAAAAAGAGAAAGAAAATAAATATATAAATAAATATATATACAACATAAATAAAAAAAAAAAAAAAAAAAAAACAAAACAAAAACAAAACAAAAACAAAACAAAAACAAGTAAGAGTGCTCTAGTCGAGACTGCTCGACTAGGGGATACCCTGAGCCCTGTGAAGAGCCAAATATCAAATCATTCTACGAGTTTGTATGCATACATACAAACAACACATACACACATACATATGCACGCAAGCATAAGCGCGCGCTCTGCCAACTGCGCAGTTGAAGCAGCGACTGCGCTTGGGCTGCAATGTGGGCTATGGAAACTTAATTGTTTAATAACTTTTCTTAGCGATGGACTAAGTGCATCAAACTTTTACAACTTATTTATGACATATGTGTGTATGTGCCAAAGCACAAGTCTCTAGTATTTTATTTGCGCTTTTTACAAATAGGGGGCTATTGGGGGCGAATGGGGCGTGGCATCTAAAATCTGAAGATTACGTTATCTCCGTATTTATTACACGCAACTACACAGCAAATTTGAAGTCTCTAGCTCAAAAGATGTACAAACCATGCCTTAAAAACACTTTAAAATTATCGATAAATGCTCATAAAATCGAAATGGAATGAGTTATCGGAAAAATTTTATAAACTTGTGCAGCGTATGCTATTATCGAGTATTCATGTAAAATTTCAAGTCTCTACGTTGCGTACTTAAAAATATCTCAGCGTTCACACGGACTGACAGACGGACAGACGGACGGACGGACGGACGGACGGACGGACGGACGGACGGACGGACAGACGGACAGGGCTATATCGACTCGTCTTGTCGCGCTGATCAAGAATATATATACTTTATGGGGTGTGGCACGCCTCCTTCTGCCTGTTACATACATTTTCACAAAACCATTATACCCTGATTTCCCATTTTCAATGGGCTCAGGGTATAAAAAGATTTTTTTATAAAGCAATGCTTAGCCACATTTCTTAGAGGGTTAGGACCCATTAGGACCCATTATCCGAGGAAGAGAGCCAACAGATATTATCACAGCCTATGAGTTAGCAGTAGCCGAAAAAGAAATTTTCAAAAATCAAAGACAAGCTAGATCCTGGAGTCAAACAAATCAATATTCGAATAAATTTAACAATAATTTTAAGGGTCAAAAGCAAAATAGGGCACAGAATCACCAAATTGGACAGAACATTAGTTACAATAAAAAACCGTATAGTCGGGATAACACTAATAAAGAGCAACTAAGCGGTCAGTTCAAACGAAATGACAGAGAAACTTATAGTAGACAAACAAAAAACACTAATTTTTCTCAACACTCGTATAAATCGATAAACTCTAGAGACGAAGCCAAAAAAAAATAATAATCAGGGAGAAATGCATAATATTAACGACAACGAAAATTTTCAATTAGCAGCCTCAACAACCAACCAGGATACATAACAAGACACAGACATGGAACTGAACTACCATATATTTTGATAGAATCCGTGTGTAATACACAATTGAAATTTCTTGTTGATACAGGATCTACAGTATCCTTTATTGATCCTTTATTTGTGCCACCAGAACACCATATAAGACTAAATGAACCAAAAGTACTAAAGACAATAATTAACACACACACATTAGATTTAGCCTGCACATTGAAAATATTTGATGAGTTCCAACAACAGGGAACATTTAAGTTTTTGCTATTCAAATTCCACTCATTTTTTGATGGTCTCATTGGAATTGATATATTAAAACAATTACGAGCAAAGGTGGATATAGATAAATTAATTCTACAAACACCCAATACGCAATTAGTTATACACACAAAAGAACATATAATAGGCGAAAGACAGGTGATTGAAGAGGCAACAAGAAATATGATTCAAATACCTGTAAGTTTAAAAGAGGGTGTTTTCTATTGCCCAGAAATTCGATTAGGTAACGAATTAGTTATTTCAAATGGGTTATACTCAGCAGCAAACAATTTTAGCACGATGGAAATTACTAACTACACAGACAATGAAAAAGTCATTTATTTTGATCAACCGTTAGTAGTAACTCCATACATAGAGGAGCAACACATCGAAGTAAACTTGGCCTTTCAGAACGAATCAAATACAGTGACAGACTCATTTAATTTTCAAGAAAAAATAAGAACCGATCAATTAAACACTGAAGAAATTGAATTATTAAAGAAACTTTGTTTAGAATTTGCTGAAATATTTTACGATGATAAGAACCAATTAACATTCACAAATAGTGTTAAACATAAAATTCATACAAAGGACAAGACCATATAGATATGGTTTTAATGAAAGAAAAGAAGTGATAGCTCAGCTACTTAACCAAAAAATCATTAGACATAGTCATTCTCCCTGGAGTGCACCCGTATGGCTAGTGCAGAAGAAATTAGATGCAACAGGGCAAAGAAAATGGAGATTAGTGGTAGATTATAGGAAACTTAATGAAAAAACCATAAAGGACAAATATCCCATGCCAATAATAAGTGATGTTCTAGACAGATTGGGAAAAGCTAAATATTTTTCATTACTAGATTTAGCCAGTGGCTACCACCAAATTGAGATGAATAAAAGTGACATTCCGAAGACAGCATTCTCAGCAGAAGGAGGACATTACGAGTTTGTTAGAATGCCATTCGATCTTACTAATGCCCCGGCAACCTTTCAAAGAGTAATGGACTCTTTGTTTGGAGATATGCTTGGTATATATTGCCTAATATATTTAGACGATATTATTATATTCTCATCATCATTACAAGAGCATATTCAACATTTAAGAAATGTTTTTAAAAAAGTAAGAGCGGCAAACTTAAAGCTACAAATAGATAAGTCTGAATTTTTGAGAAAAGAAATTGAGTATTTAGGACATGTTGTAAGTTCAGATGGGGTAAAACCAAACCCATCCAAGATTGAAGTAATTAAGAAATTTCCTTTACCTAGGACCCAAAAACAAATCAAATCCTTCTTGGGGTTAATGGGTTATTACCGAAAATTTATAAAAGATTTTGCTAAAATAACTAAACCCCTCACTAAACAATTAAAAGGAAAAGCTAAAGTTATTATAGATGAAGAGTTTCAATCAACGTTCGAAGTTTGCAAGTCTCTTTTATGTAATGACCCTATACTGATTTATCCTGATTTTACTAAGCCGTTCATATTAACAACGGATGCTAGTGATTTCGCGTTGGGGGCAGTCTTATCTCAAGGAACTCTGGGATAAGACAAACCCGTTTCATTTGCTAGCAGAACTTTATCTGATACTGAATCAAACTACGCCACGGTTGAAAAAGAGATGCTTGCCATAATTTGGGCAATAAAACATTTTCGACCTTACCATTTTGGCCAAAAGTTTAAAATTGTAACAGACCACAAACCTCTTACATGGCTAATGAGTTTTAAGGAACCAAATTCAAAATTAGTAAGGTGGAAATTAAGATTGTTAGAACATGATTATGAGATTATATATAAAAAAGGATCGCAGAATGTGATTGCAGATGCATTGAGTAGAACAAAAATAGATGTAAA
Source organism: Drosophila meridionalis (assembly GCA_035045145.1). NCBI lineage: Eukaryota > Metazoa > Arthropoda > Insecta > Diptera > Drosophilidae > Drosophila > Drosophila meridionalis. Next base: position 4,328,430 of record JAWNPG010000020.1, on the reverse strand, counting down.
TGTAGGTGAGAGTAAATCAATTGATGCAACTTGTGGAGAAACCATACACTCTCTATTGATTTCTGAAAAACCACTTAATGACTTTAACATACAAATTATTTTTCAAGAAGCCGCTCAATCAAATATTAGAGTTGAAGTGCCTTTCAAAAACAAAATAAGACGTATAATTTTTGAGCCCAATTTTAACGAAGAAGTAATGACAAAACTGTTGAAATCCGTTTTAAAACCAAATAAGACTTGCGCAATACTAACAACAGACAAAATATTTAAAATAGTACAGCAGGTTTATTCTAAATATTTTGCCCATAGTCAACTTTACAAGGTTTTAAGGTGCACGGAATATTTAAGGGAAGTTATAACTCCCGACGATCAGCAAAATGAAATTAGGGAATATCATTTTAAAAATAATCATAGAGGGACCGATGAAACATTAGCCCATTTAAAACGATCAATATATTTCACCCACATGAAACAAAAAATTTCCCAAACCATCAATAATTGCGACATATGTCAAACAATGAAATATGACAGACAACCGCAAAAAGTCCTATTTCAAGAACCCGAAATACCTCAACAGCCATTGGATTTAGTTCACATGGATATATATTCAATAAACCATAAATATATATTAACAATAATTGACAAACTATCAAGATTTGCTACCGGTTATACTATACATGATAGAAACAGTATCAACATTGTTAAGTCTGTCAAACATTTTATTTGTACCTTCGGAATACCAAAAAAAATAATTTGTGACCAAGGACCAGAATTTGCGGGAAACATTTTTATAGATTTTTGTAAACAATATAATATCGTAAGACACGTAACCTCATTTCAACAATCATCAAGTAACTCCACGGTGGAACGGTTTCACTCATCCTTAACAGAAATTTACAGAATTATATTTGATTTAAAAAAAAGAAACAATTTACCTTGTACACACGAAGAGATATTGTGGGAAGCATTGACCACGTATAATAATGTCATTCACTCAGGCACTGGTTATACGCCATTTGAACTATTTTCAGGTAGAACACATATTTTTAATAAAACAGTTAATTTTACCAATAATCACGAATACTTACAAGAACTAAATTTATACCAAAGAAAGTTATACCCAGAAGTAGTTCAGCAATTAACCGACAAAACACAAAGACGCACGGCTGTTTTAAACAAAGACAGAATTAACCCAGAACAACTTGACGAAGACGAAATTATATTCCGAAAAGAAAATAGAAGAAACAAATTAACACCTCGTTTTACGAAACACAAAGTACTAGAAGATAAGGGACCTACATTCATATCAACAAAAAAACAAAAAATTCATAAATAAAAAATAAGACGTAGAACTAGAAAGCCAAATAGCTCATAGTCATTTACCTATACTTATGTTACAAATTTTGGAAAAATATTTTAATTATTATACTTATGTTGCAAAAGTTTATATAAAAAAAAAAAAAGAGCACAATTAAAAACATGTGAAATCATATAAATAAGATAAAATAAGATACGAATTTAAGTTAAAACAAAGCTGCCTTTTCGTGGAACCGAAGAAGCTGTAAAGCAACGTCAATGGTGGATACTTCAAATCTTTTAGCTCTTATTCAGACCATGTTTTCGTTCTGGCCATCACTTCAATCTAGGAGGGGAGGAGTTACCCGCCAGCCACAGTACGACACATATACATGTGTACACTTACACATACATACTTATATATATATACAGTCACAAGTCGCTCGGTAAACAACGACAACGCATACACATACACATTCACTGGTGCTTGTCGGCTACACGAGGACGAGATCTCTATGAATAAAGATCATTCTGTTGTTATTTGTCACAAAAGCAAGACGTGTTTTCATTATGTTTAGTTGAAAGTCAATCATATTAATTCAGATTGATAACTCGCGCATTTCAACATATTCTAAGAATTACAATTGCGATTGATCTGCTTCTTTAGGTTCTTTAGTTTTGTATTTGCCACATATCGCCATGTAGTAGTACTTTGCGTTTAGCCAATGAGCAATGCATACTGGTGTGGCGTAGTGGGTAGACGCAAAGCGCATAAACGAAAGGCCTCGAGTTCTTAACTCAGTGACAACAACATAACTTTTTAAATTTATATTTTAAATTTATAACGATGAGGTGGTTGTGCTAGTTGAGATGATACGCTTTAACATTACATGTGTAGTAAATAGATACAGGTTCGAGTCCAGGTGCAGTGATGTTTGTTTTTCTTCTTTTTTTGATTATTTATTTCTTTATTTAATTATTTATTTATTTTTGATTGACATATATTCTAGTTGAATAAAATTTCAAAAATATAATTTAATTTTGGAAAATTTAATGTTATATGCAAGCTATGGAGCGTACTAAAAAATGCAAATCGGACGGGGCTCAGGGTATCTCCTAGTCGGGCACCTCCGACTAGAGTTTTCTTACTTGTTTTAGTTGAAAATTTGTACATTTTTTTTTCTGCTTTCATGAAAACAACTGCCTGTAACACGAAAAACAATCATCGATGGCGTCCACCATCGATATTCAATGATGTTTTCCAAACCATCGATAGTATTAGACGGCATTATTATAGTTGTGTATTTGATAAATAAAGCCCATGAAGTGAACTAAAAAGATAGATCGGACAGGGTTCGAGGGACCTCCTAGACGGGCACGTCCGACTAAAGTTTTCTTACTTGTTATAGCTCATTCCGCGATAATTTCACTTATTTTTTAAGAGTGGCAGAAATACCGTATACCGCTAGAGACCTACTGTGTTGGTTTATATGATAAATTCATAGATTCTGAAATTTTAAGATATTTCAATGAACATGTTCCCATAGCAAAGCCATTGTCGCTGCCCAAGTGCAGTCGATGCGTGAACTGCGCAGTAAACGCGGCGCATGCATATCCGTGCGTGCGTATGTGTGTGTGCATAAAGCTTTGAATGATTGGAATGCCAGTTCTCTTCAGGACTCCTAGTTGAGCAGTCCCGACTACAATACTTTTACTTGCTTTTTATACCCTGAGCCCATTGAAAATGGGAAATCAGGGTATAATCGTTTTGTGAAAATGTACGTAACAGGCGTGCCACACCCCATAAAGTATATATATTCTTGATCAGCGCGACAAGACGAGTCGATATCCGTCTGTTCGTCCGTTCGTTCGTCCGTCCGTCCGAGTGAACGGTGAGATATTTTTAAGTACGCAACGTAGAGACTTGAAATTTTACATGAATACTCGTTAGTACCATACGCTGCACAAGTTTATAAATTTTTCCGATATCTCATTCCATTTCGATGTTATGAGCATTTATCGATAATTTTAATGTGTTTTTAAGGCGTTTTTTGTACATCGTTTACACGTTTGAGCTGGAGATTTAAAATTCGCTGTGTAGTTGCGTGGGATGAATATGGAGATAACGTAATTCTTAAATTTTGGATGGCTCCACCCATTCGCCGCCAATAACCCCCTATTTGTAAAAAACACAAATCAGATACTAGAGACTTGTGGTTCTGCAAATACACACATATGAATGGCATTTATATGTGTGAAAGTTTGATGCAGTTATTAAACAATTAATATGTGTGAAAGTTTGATGCAGTTATTAAACAATTAATATGTGTGAAAGTTTGATGCAGTTATTAAACAATTAAGTTCCCATAGTAATGCCCACATTGCTGCCCAAGTCCAGTCGCTGCGTCAACTGCGCAGTTGGCAGAGCGCGCGCTTATGTGTGTGTGCATATGTGTGTCTGTGCATATGTTGTTTGCATGTAGGCATAAAAAAAAGTAGAATGATTTGATATTTGTATCTTCACAGGGCTCAGGGTATCTCCTAGTCGAGTAATCTCGACTAGAGCACTCTTACTTGTTTGTAATCGCTGTTGTTGTTGTTGCTGCTCGAAACGTCACGCTTTAAGGGATGCATTGCTAATTTGCAAGCTGCTGGCGTAAACCACCCCCGTGTATGTGGGTGGCATGTGGGTGCTGATATTTGGGCATTGCACTGGTCATGGCAGTGGAATTTCTCACAGAAGCTGTCAGTGCTGCTGTACTTGTTTTGGGTACCAAGCTGGCTGAAGCGTTGGATGATCCGAATTTGCAACTTAAACGGCACAAAGGTGAATTTCTCGTCTCTTTTTCTTGTTTCTATTAACGATATTGTTGTTGTTGTTGTTTTTCTAGCTTCACGCACGCTTCATCAGCTTTCATGGCCAGCCAACCGGTGGCTCTATTAAGTTTTGCTGGGGCAGAATGCTTCTTAAATGTTGCTAGCTCTCATTGGCTGTCTTGCTCCGACCCATTGAATTTATCCTCTGCGCTCAATTTACTGCTTGATAAGTCAATTCTGGATATGTCTGGTGTCCAATTGTGCTCTTGCGTTTCTTGTATTTATGGCAGACATTTTTCATTTTTCCTACTGCATTCTATCTCCTTTGTTGTTTGTTATACTTATACTCGAAGTAGACTGAGTATATTGGTTTTTATGCACTGTACTAAGAGGGCTCTAGTCGAGACTGCTCGACTAGGGGATACCCTGAGCCCTGTGAAGAGCCAAATATCAAATCATTCTACGCTTTTGTTATGCATGCATACAAACAACACATACACACACATATGCACGCACGCATAAGCGCGCGAGTTATATATGCATTTAAGGTAATCGATATAAGCATATTTTTAAGCGATTTGTCATCACTAAAAGACAAAGTCCATACCTAAATGTTGCATGTTTGGGATGATGAAAGAACCAGCAACATTATGAAATTAAAAATTACAATGAAATATTTACTAAGCTGACGCCAGAATAGTCTAGCAACATGTTGAAACTAAAATTAAAAAGAAACAGCTATGACGCCAGAATAAGCAGCAACATTGTAACTTTGACTTTGAAATGAATAAGAACTTTGGCTTCAGTTTTAAGCCATTGCCAAACTGCGTCCGTTTGATGGCTATTAGGTCGCCAACGTTGTAGCGGCGTGCCTGCTTGCGTCGCAGATTGTACGTCGTTTTGTTTTCATTCTGAAGTTTCAGAATCTGAGCCTTCGCCTTGGTGCGCAGCTCGATACGTTCGTCGTTAAACAGTGCCATTGCCTCTTTGTCGATCAGCTCTCTGAGTTGGTTGTCATCTTTGGTACGAAGTTTCACACCAACTAGCATTTCGAACGGTGTCGCTGCAATGCTTCTCGAAAACGTTGAGTTTATCGCCTGCTGGACTTTGTTGACATGTCGATACCATTTAGTCGGGTCGTCGACACTCAGCTTTGCGAGTACTGAAATTATAAGAGAATTTAGCCGCTCAACCTGACCATTTACCCTTGGTAAGCCTGTCGTCGTCTTCACCAGCTTTATGCCTTCATTGTCGCAGTAACTGATAAAATCTTGTGAAGTGAATGCGGAACCTCTGTCTGTGATGATGAATGCCGGATTACCAAACACGCTACTTTGACCGCTGAGTTTTAAAATGATCTCGTTGCTAGTAGTAGACTTCGTAGGATAGAGCCAGCAAAATTTGGTAAATGAGTCGATTACCGCCAATATATGTTTGTAATCCTTATGCGTCGACTCCAGTGGACCCAAGAAATCAATGTGGTATGTGTACAATGGGATGTCTTCCTTCTGTAGAGGGTGCAGTAATCCTTCCTGTTTTCCCCGTTTACGGTTTATTAAAATACACGGTATGCAGCATTCGATGTATTTTTTAATTTTCTCTTCGACGTTTGGTATGTAATATTCTTGCTCGATCAAATCCTTCGTCTTTTTGATAGCAAAGTGTCCTCTGTCATGAGCATTTCCTATGATACGCTTCTGCATCTCATTGGGTACCACGATCAGCTCCTCATCTTTGATTATTTTATACAAAATGTCGTTCTTCAGAAAATAGTCATTGTATGTTTTGTCTTTGTCGCTGAGTACCTCTTTGATAGCTTTAATCTTTTCGTCACGTGCCTGTGCATCTTTCATAGCAATACTTATGCTATCCTGGCCGATGCTCATTATTGGATTCCTGCTGAGAGCATCTACGTGTTTCATGCTTGTACCTGCCCTATGTTCAACAGTATAATTGTATTCTTGCAGAAACAATATCCAGCGAGCTACTCTAGTGCACAAACTTTGCTTTTCTAAGGTTTTTGTAAAAGCGTTGCAATCTGTAACTAGTTTAAAGGGAACACCTAGCAAATATACCCTAAACTTAGTCAATGCCTCAATAACTGCTAGTATTTCCAGTTCATAGCTGCTATACTTTCGCTGTGCATCTGTGGTTTTCTAGGACATATAATAAACTGAATGCAAATGGCCATCGTCTGGGGACCTCTGCAACAAAACTGCTCCAAAACCGTCAATCGAAGCATCTGTGTGCACTTCCGTCTGATATGTCTGGTTATAAATATTAAGAACTGGTGTTTCTGTTAACATCTTTTTCAGAACCTTGACTGCGTTTTCTGCTGCTGCATCAAATTCAAACTTTGTCGTCTTCTTTGTTAATTCCGTCAATGGTCTAGCTATGACTGCATAGTTTTGTATAAATTTCCTAAAATACCCTGTCAGTCCTAAAAAGCTTTCAACCTGTTTGACCGTCTGCGGCATTTTAAATTTTGAGACTGCATCAATTTTTTCTGGTGACGGAGACAAACTACGATTTTCTATTACATGGCCTAGGAACTGAATACGTGTATGCAAAAATTTGCATTTTTTGAGGTTAAGTATTAAACCATACTGTTCACACGTTGCAATAACCTCCTTCAGATTCAGAACAGCTTCTTGTTCGCACTTTGCCGGTATTATGACGTCATCCACATACGGTAATGCAATGCCTTTGCGCGACAGCACCCTGAATATCGCATTGACATGGCGTTGAAAAACACCGGGTGAATTGGAAAATCCAAAAGGAACCTTTCGAAATTGGTACTGGCCTCGATGGGTGACAAACGACGTATACTTTCTACTCGATTCAGCCACTGGAACATGGAAGAAACCATTCTTCAGATCGATGGTGCTGAATACTGTCGCTTCTTGCAGTCGGTCCAACTGATCCTCAATGAGTGGCAACGGAAAGTGGTCTTTTACTACAACTTTATTGATTCTTCGAAAGTCTATACAAAGTCTGGCAGAACCATCGTGTTTCTTCACGAGCACAACAGGGCTTGTGTACTCCGATGTCGACTCTTCAATTATTCCCTTCTCTAACCACTCTTCGATTTGCTCATCGACAACATGCGATTCGGAAAATGCCAATCTGCGGGGACGAAAAAATATGGGAGTATCGTCTTTGAGCACAATGCGCATTTCAACATTTGTTGACTTTGAATTAATCGGCTTATAATTTGATATTAACTCGTTCACCACACTTTTTGCATTTTCACTTGCAGCTTCATTAATGTCATATAATTCATTTTCGACTTCAGCGCAAATTTTTAGAATACTTTGTTCATCACTATGTGTCTCTTTCCGCACCTGTAGTCCATTACGATTAAAAACAATTTCCGCATACAAACAAATTTCTTCGCCTATGATCAGCTTAATATCAGCGCACATAACTGGAACTACATAAAAATCCAGTTGGAATTCAACATCGTCAACTAAAACAGTGTGCTTCACATGTCCACTAGGTCGCACTTTATTGGAATGTCGATCACCAAATCCAATTAAAACCACATTATTGTTTTCTAATTTTGGCTTTCCTATCTCGACGTAGAAGTCTTCTCGCATAATATTAAATTTGCTGCCCGTATCAAAAAGCGCGATACATTTCTTATTAGCAATTTCGACTTCTTTGCTTGTTAAGCCGCATTTAGGTTTTAGACTATGCACGTTTGTTTTTATTTCACCACTGCTCATATCTTGCTTGCAATGTTTTGCAATATGTCCGAACTGATTACATTTGTAACATTTTCTACCACTGTTTTTGTTTTCGCACTTGCTGGAAACATGCCCTTTTTCACCACAGTTGTAACACCTTATTTCTTTTTTCACTTCTTTATTTGAATTTTGCATTTTTCTTTCTTTGTCCTTTGCACTGTTTTCGTTTCGTTTCGTCTTTTCTTTCTCAAACTGATTTTCTTTTTCAATAATTGTTTTAAAACATTGTAACTTTTCTTTAAATTGATTTACATTTTTCGCACCGTACAAAATTGTTTTGTTATTATTTCTGTCGTCAATGCCGTCAATTATATATTGCATAAACGCGTTGTCTAACACTTTACCTCTCGCTGCTATGTCTTTCATTCTATAAAAATATTCATAAACACATTCGCCGTATTTTCGTTTTTCTTGCGCAAGTTGTTCATGTATTTGCTTGCTACTGATGCTCGACTTAAACTCAGCGAGCAATGCTCTCTTCAGCAAAATCCACGAAACCAACCCTCTCTCACTTGACACGAACAATTTAGCAAGTCCCGTTAGCGATTTCTTTGCGAACAGAAACTTCTGGAAGTCGTTCCAATACATCAGCGCAGCTTGCTCTTCAAATTCTTCTATCCACACTTCTACTTGAGTCGTATTAGTGCCGTCAAATTTACGAATGCTCTCCTCTACATCACGGAAACTTAACGCAAAACGCGGTGCCGACGCGATGTCGCCTTCGTTGTTTCTCTCTCCGTCTGTACGCCTGTTTTGCACAATTACAGTACCGTGCAAAAGTGAGTGGATGTTTACAAATTTGACTTTCGTCGCTCATAAAAAAGAAACTATACAAGCAAATCAGAGAATTTTTTTTATTTTTTGTTAATTATAGTATTCCTAATAAAGAGAAAAAAACTGCATGGTAAAATTTGCTGAATTCAAAGAGTTAGAAAGAAAAAAGTAAAATAATCCACATAAACTCACTTTTGCACGTTTCAAAAAAATGTACTAATTTAATATTTTTAATCATTTTTGATTAACTTTTCGTCCATTAACCTTATTTGTAGTAATTTGGTGTACTTTTATTGGCTTTCTCTCTACTAAACTTTGAAAATTTCTTTTGGAATTCGATTCCGTTCTCCTTCTACGCCATCCCACAGATTGTCCATGTTTATTGGGGCAACCTTGTACTGTCCCAGCGGTCTTTGCACGATTGAGCTAAGATATTGAATTGGATTAAGGTCATGACTCTGTGTTGGTCACTCCATTAGCTAAAAATTTTCATTTCCGATCCATTCCATAACTATTTCGGCTGTATGCTTTGGATGACAATCTTGTTCAAAAACAATTTTTTTTTCGGTCTGTACACATTTCCCCGTAAAATTGGGCAGATAAGGTAACATAATACTTTAATAATGCTTTTTGCGAATTAGACCTTCTATAAAATGCAAATCACCAATGTTCCACCACGTAAAGCATCCACAGACCATGATGTCTCCACCACCATATTTGACAGTTTGCTTCATATGGTGTCTTTGAATGCGTTTCTCGGGTCTAAGCCAGCAGTATGGCTGACCATCTGACTTAAAACGGTTAAATTAAGGTTTATCACACTAATCAACTCGTTTTCAATTATCAATGCTGCAGTTTTTATGTATCCTTGCAAATTTGACACACGCTTTAGCTTTGTTTTCGGACAATGGAGTTTTGCTTTCTTTTTAAGGCATGAGGAATATCCAATGTCACGAAGTGCTCTTCTAACAGTTCATACGCTAACAGTTATTTCAATTGCTAAAGAAGCAGCCTTTGGTTATAGCAACTTGTTTTTCCTCATTTCCGACATAATTAGTGGAGCATCTGAGTCCAAACACAAATTATTGCGAACTTTTACATGTGGTTTGGGGTCAAAATTCGTATCCTTTGAACAGCAATCATTGCAAATTTGCTAATACCAAGCTTTTCGGCAATAATACTTGAAGAACAGACCATATCGGACAGGTACACAACAAAAAATTTTAATTTCGGTTGAAATTTGTATCATTATTCAACAATTTTTAACAATCATTTTTAAATATGTTAAAAATGGAATAAATTTCGTTTCAATTGCAATAACCCCGTTTCAAATCAGTTTACGAGTAAAAGAAATATGAAAATAGCTTAAATAACCGTAAGTCTCTAAGATTTTGTCAAGGAACAGCGGTAGAAAGCGAAAAAATGTCACTTTTTTGAAACGTGCAAAAGTGAGTTTATGTGGATTATTTTACTTTTTTCTTTCTAACTCTTTGAATTCAGCAGATTTTTTCATGCAGTTTTTTTTTATTTATTAAGAATACTATAATTAACAAAAAATAAAAAAAATTCTCTGATTTGCTTGTATAGTTTCTTTTTTATGAGCGACGAAAGTCAAATTTGCAAACATCCACTCACTTTTGCACGGTACTGTACATCGTTTGCTTCGATCGGTCGTTCTCTATGCGGCGTACAAAAGTTGTTGCTTGCATCGTCTTCGTCTATTTCATCGTCTCCTTCGCTTTCCGATGAATCGTCGTCTTCTTCGTGTACTGACAAAAAACTGTCGCTATGTAGATTTTGAAAAATGAACACATGCAAGTCGTCGTGATCGTAACCAATGCCCAACACATTGCATATAGCTACAAGGTCAGCTTGCGTCAAATTATTTACTACATACTCCTTCTTTTCACCGTACTTCTGGTCATTTTGTGAAAAATTTAAACCAGAAAATTCACGGAGACGCCGTCTGTTATTTATGTCTCCTTCACTCTCGAACACAAACTTATGTAGAGCCGTTATGCTAGCCTTCTTACTTGTGCGTAGACTGGCATTTATTAAATCGTTTAAGCACGTGATGTTGAAAAAATTTAATTTTTTATCTCACTTTATATCTCACAAAAATGTTGGTTATCCCGGACGAGCTCCCAAAAATGTGGGGTTTTTGTATTCAAATCCCGATTAAGGTTTTAATTATATTTATTAACAGAGATATTTATATAATTATTCTTGATTTGAAAGTAAGGCAACTTAAACAAATAGCCACACAGGCAACTTCAAACAATAGCCACACAGGCAACTTCAAACAATAGCCACACAGGCAACTTCAAACAATAGCCACACAGGCAACTTTTAACTAGAAGGTCGGTTTAGCCACACAGGCAAGTTGGACCTCACTCGCGTCGATATCGAACCGTCGAGTTTCGCTCTCGGTAGCAAACTCAAAACTTCTCGTCTATCGGATCCTCTCCTATCGATATCCTTCTATGTCCGATTGTCGTTGTCTAGGGTTTTAATGTATTTGTGGCAGTTGGCAGCACCAACCCACATTCATATATGTGTATTTGCCAAAGGACAAGTCTCTAGTATTTAAGTTGCGCTTTTTACAAACAGGGGGCTATTGGGGGCGAATGGGGCGTGGCATCAAAAATCTAATGATTACGTAATCTCAGTATTCATTCAACGCAATTAAACAGCAAATTTGAGTCTCTAGCTCAAGCAATACACAAACTACGCCTTAAAAACATATTTTCGATAAGCATTAAAATCGATAACATTACAACAAAAATAGTTATCGTTCATACGAAATAAACTTGACCTGCGCGTGCTATCCACGGACCCAAAAAAAATTCAAGTCTCTACCTTGTCTAGATGCTTCAATCGACGCGTTCAAACATACGGACGGACGGACGGACGGACATACAGACAGACGGACAGGGCTAAATCGGCTCAGCTCGTTGCCCTGATCAAGAATATATATACTTTGTGGGGCCGGACACGCCTCGTTCTGATTGTTACATACATTTAACAAAACCATTATACCCTGATTTCCCATTTTCAATGGGCTCAGGGTGTAAAAATTCAAGTCTCTAGCTTGTCTAGATGCTTCAATCGACGCGTTCAAACATACGGACAGACGGACGGACGGACAGACAGACTGACGGACAGGGCTAAATCGACTCAGCTCGTCGCCCTGATCAAGAATATATATACTTTGTGTGGTCTGTCACGCCTCCTTCTGCCTGTTAAATACATTTTCACAAAACCATTATACCTTGATTTCCCATTTTCAATGGGCTCAGGGTACAAAAATAAACGAGGAGCCACAACTCGAGTAAGAGGAGGAACGGAATGTATTCTCTACTTCCCGGAAGACGAAAGTGAATATAATACTCAAAGCTTCAATGTCCTGCAGGTGAAAGTGCACAAAAAAGCAATTCGTACTAAGAAGCCAAAGGAAACAAATGAGAGCGATTCAGTTGAAACTGGTCGACTAACAAGTGCCCTGCATGCCCTGTGCTTGAGTTTTCTTTTGGCTACATTATGGGAACTTATTTATTGAATAATTTTGCTTGTACATGAACTTTCTTAGTCAATCTTTAAGAACTTAGTAAAATAAATATTAGCCTCCCTTAATCCAATCCGGAATATCTTGCAACACTGGTGCAGACACAGGCACAAATACGGGTATGTCAACTCACTTGTGCTTTCTTACCAAGAATACATATGCCTGCACCGAACATATCTGCTTCTGACAGTTACATTCGCTTGCAACCCTGCAGTTAGTTAACTCCCTTCCAAATTTGGAAACGGGTTGAGGTGTGCGGTTGCAAGTGAGCTAATTATGGGATTTTCAATCACAAGTTACAAGGACTAAACCTTGTGTAACTTATCACAGAGTGGACGGTGAACATTAATCGGATAAAATACCTAAATGAAAGGAAGGTGGCAAAACCTGCAAGATTTGGTTATTATTCGGATTTAATGAATCACATTCCACTCGGCACAAGCTTCAGAAAATTTTATTAACTCTTGATATGAATGAAAAATAGCAAAAGGGGCAATGAAGAGCATATTTCTTCTCTGTCATGGGACGCATATGTAAACGCTGGACACTGGCACGAGGCGTGTATTACGCTGCTTGGTTAAAAAAGTACGTTGAGATTGGGAAACGTTGGGCGTGGGGGCACACAGGTTCACGTCCCAAACGATGCTGGCAAAATATAAGCCACATGATGGCCAGCTACCAGCTGCCAGCTGCGCGTCGGAAGTGCAACAGAGCAAAGACTCTTGTGCCTACATTGGCGATTGCGAGTGTGAGCTTGCTTGATAAAATATGGTTGAATGCTTAGAAGGCAACTGAGCGTTAAGTGGGCGTAACTCTTTGAGCGGTAGTCCGGTCAAAGGGTTCAAGCGTGGCAAAGTGGCAACAAAGGTTGTATCGCCCAGCTGCAAAATTCATATGCTACATATATAAATAAGCTTAATAAGAAATAAGCTAATTAAGACGACAAAAGGCATCTCTAAAAAATATTTAAAAAAAATATATAATTCGATTTAATTTTGAAGTTCTGCAAATAATTTATCTGCTAAAATTATCTTTTTCGTATAGCCTAGATCAGTTATGTTATTTTCTTTTTTGTGACCATACCAAATTAAATTGCATTCATAATATTTTTTATACCCTGAGCCCATTGAAAATGGGAAATCAGGGTATAATGGTTTTGTTAAATATATTTAACAGGCAGAAGGAGACGTGTCAGACCCCGCAAAGTATATATATTCTTGATCAGCGCGACAAGACGTGTCGATATCCGTCTGTCCGTCCATCCGTCTATCCGTGTGAACGCTGAGATAATTTTTAAGTACGCAACGTAGAGACGTGAAATTTTACATGAATACTCGATAATACCATACGCTGCGCTAGTTTATAAATTTTTTTCGATAACTACTTCCATTTCGATTTTATGAGCATTTATCAATAATTTTAATGTGTTTTTAAGGCGTGGCTTGTACATACATACATTTGAGCTAGAGACTTCAAATTTGCTACGGAGATTACGTAATCTTTAGATTTTTGATGCTACGCCCCATTCGCCCCCAATAGCCCCCTATTTGTAAAAAGCGTAAATCAAATACTAGAGACCTGTGATTTGGCAAATAAACACTGGTGAATGCCATTAATTTGTTGTGAAAATTTCATGAAATTAGTCCATCGCTAAGAAAACTTATTGAACGGTTAAGTTTCCATAGTAATGCCCACATTGCAGCCCAAGCGTGTGCACCTGTCCGCTTGCCTGTCAAATATTACGTTTTATTTTCTTGTGCCTAAAAGATGCAACGTTAAATTGCACACAACATTGTATAAATAAATGCACCTTCGCAGTCGCGTTTCTCTAGTGCTCCCGGAAAAGTAATTATTTATCTGAACGCCGCCACCAGAATTATCTGGAAACGGCACAGTCAATAGGTGCGTGGACGCCGCGCATCATACTTTCATAGGGTACTGCAGAATTTCAAAGAAAATACGCTATAGAGAAAAACAAATTTTTCTCAGCGCACGTGCGCGCGTATTTTGTTTTGGTTTTTTCCAAACAAAACAAAAAAAAAGAAGAAAAATCTGCTGTGCAAATCATTTGGGCATTTGTAAGAAGGCTCAACTGGTTTGTGTCTACGGAAACGTCATCATCCAAGAAATAAAGAATACTTCTAGGGCGAAGTAATATAAAAGAGCAATGTCCACTGACAGTCTAACAGCAGAATTAAGGCAGCAATGCAGAGCAGACTCGATGCACGAATGGCTGAATTACTTGCTAAAAACAACGACTCGTCTCTGAAGAACATTGATGTGGCATCCATCCAAGGTCCGAAGACATCAAGCATAAAACGCAAGCAGCTAAGCTCCCCTGAAATAGCTAGAAAAAAATCTTCCGTGCTCAATCAACCGAGCACCGCTGCGGCAGAAAGACAAAACAAATTTGCACTTCTTGATCAAGAGGACGAAGAAGACTGCGAAATGGTAGTAGCCGCAAAAGCGGATGAGCAGCAGCCAGCCGAAAAACCTAAAGCTCGACCGCCCCCTATTTGGTGCCCGGACATTAGATCAGTTGTAAAACTACAACAAGTCATTGACGAAGTCATCGATCCCAAATCGTATGTCATCAAGCCAAAAAAGAATAATATTGGAGTCCTTACAAGCTGCAGCGATGACTACCGTGCGGTGATAAAGCACCTTTCAAAGCTTGGATTGCAGTTCCATTGTTACCAGCTGAAGGAGGATAAGCCCTACCGAGTCTGCATAAAAGGTCTGCACTCAAGCACGGACGTGGACCAGATAAAGTCAGATATTGGTTTAAAGGGGCATACAGTTGTCAACATATTCAACCCGCTCAGCCGGATCGATAAAACGCCCTTAAACATATTTTTTGTTGATCTGGCGCAGGCCACAAACAACAAGCAAGTCCACGACCTTCGCATTATTGCTCGTCAAAGATGCACGGTGGAGCTACCGAGGAAATTCAACGATCTCACGCAATGTCACCGTTGCCAGGAATTTGGGCACACACAGCGCTACTGCCACAAGGCTCCCAGATGTGTGCGATGCGCCGGAAAGCATTCTTCTAAGGATTGCCTCCGAGCAAGGGACCAACCTCCAATCTGTGCTCACTGTGAAGAACAGCACCCGGCGAATTACAGGGGTTGCCATGTTTACAAGCGACTCCTAAAGGCACAGGCTCCAGCGCAAAAACGGAACCCGACACAAGCCTTCAATGCTGTCCCGCGCTGGGCTGACAAAGGCCATCTAACATTGCCCACTGAATTGCCCACTAGTGGACTATCATATGCCCAAGCTACTAGAGGAGAAAAAGCCCAGCCAGCATCTTACAAGCCTGATACAAGCATTATTGAGCTTCTTCAACAACAGCAGCGACAATTTGATATTATTAATGCTGAAATTAAAGCAATGCGAGAGCAGCAAGCCCAGCAAGCAAACGTTATGACCAGCCTTATGGCTCTCATCGCAAAACTCAGCTCCAAATAATGGCTCTTCGCGTGGGCATATGGAACGCTAATGGCTTGAGCAGTAAAGCTCAAGAATTAGCCGTCTTCTTATCACGGAAAAATATCGATGTTATGCTAATTGCAGAAACACGTGAATGCCCCACGCTAAAAATCTTCGGATTCGAACACTATCATGCTCATGGTGGTGGAGCAAACAGTTTTGGAGGTTCCTCGCTGCTTATCCGCTCAACTCTGGCACACACACCATCGATTCAATTCTCCAACGCCACACTTCAACTCTCTGCCATAAGCCTTCCTACATCAATTGGCGAAATTGAACTCGCATCGATATATTGCCCGCCAAACGCAGATCTTCGCGTGCAAGACATCGCACAGCTCATCAGCCAAAGAAAACAAAAAACCCTAATTGGAGGCGACTGGAATGGTTGGCATCCATTTTGGGGTAGCAGCAGAGCGAACCAACGTGGTGAGGTAATATTCGACGCAATTCAAAGTGCACAATACTCCATCTTGGCCACGGGAGCCCCCACACGCTACCCAATAAACGGACACTATCCCTCTGCAATCGATTTTGCTATCTACAAAGGAATCGGTGCCAGACTCTTGAGCATAGAAGAATGTCTCGATCTATCCTCGGATCATCTTCCGCTGATAGTTACCGTCCACGCTCACCCACAACCTTTTCCGATCAGACAACGCCTTCTCTCCGCAGGGTCGGATCTAGCAATCTTCAAGCTCACTCTACACTCCTCACTGCACCCTGACATAGAACTCCACACTGCAGATGACATAGAGTATGCAGCAAATAGAATGCAAGATGCCATAACAGAGGCAGCGCTGCTAGCTGCACCGGCTGCTCATAACCAGAACTACTCGCACTACAGCATTCCTCTCACCCCGCATGTTCAAAATCTGCTCGAATACAAACGATGGACAAGGAGCCGTTGGATCAGAACACGCGCAGCCAGCGACAAAAGCAGATACAACGAAGCCACCAGACAGCTCAAAGTTGCCCTGGCCCAGATGCAATGTACGCGCATTAGAGAGGCTCTTGAACGAGCAGATACTCCAGCTGGGGCAGAATTTCAGCTATGGCGGTACACGCGAAACATCAAAAGGCAGTCCTTACGGCGTCACCCCATCCTGAGCGCAACGGATGAGTGGCTCACCGGAGATGAAGCGCAGGCCGAAGCCTTTGCTGATCACCTCTATGAGCAATTCTCGCCGCTGCTAACAACCGAGATATCTGACCTTGAGAGCATCAGAAGAACTGCGAACTCTCCTATCCCAGAAGGTATCCCCATCGAAGCATGCACAAAGGCAGAGGTTGTCAAGCTGATGAAAGCTGTAAAAGCTAAAAAGGCGCCGGGACATGACCGAATCGATGGCAAAGTTCTCAGGGCACTCCCTGAATCAACTATAGACTACTTCGTAGTACTATGCAACGCCATCCTTCGCATTCAGCACTTTCCGTCCTGCTGGAAACGAGCTGAGATAATCATGATCCCGAAACCTGGAAAACCCGAAAAGGAAATTGCTTCTTACAGACCCATCAGCTTACTACCGGTACTCTCCAAAATATTCGAAAGAATACTGCTGCGAAGAGTGCTTAACGAGCTGAGTCAAAGAAAGACCATACCAGAGCATCAATTTGGCTTCAGGAGACAGCACGGTACGCCAGAGCAAGTGCATCGAGTTGTTAACCACATTCTCAGCGCGGTTGAAAACAAGGAATACTGTTCTGCAGTGTTTCTCGATGTTAAGCAGGCCTTCGATCGGGTGTGGCATCTGGGTCTCCTTAACAAGATTAGGAAAGCCCTACCTGTCTCCCACTTCAAGCTGCTGGCCTCCTATCTATCAGAAAGAAGCTTCAAGGTTCTAAGAGGACAGACAAAATCGTCGAGTCGACCAGTCAGAGCAGGCGTGCCCCAAGGTAGTGTGCTTGGCCCAACATTATACACACTCTACACCGCTGATATGCCGTTGCCCCCAAGTAACAGCGATATGCTTATAGCGACGTACGCAGACGATACCGCCATACTGAGTCGCAATAAATCGCCCGAAGTAGCCTCTAGTCAAATGCAAGTTTACTTGCAGGATCTCAATCGGTGGCTAACTCGCTGGAGCATCGGAATTAACGCCCAGAAGTCCACGCACATCACATTTGCAACTAGAAGGGGAGTCTGCCCCGAAGTGACTCTAGGAGCTCCAATACCACGAGCAAACAAGGTGAAGTACCTGGGAGTCACTCTCGATAAGAGACTGACCTATGGCCCGCACATAAGTGAGACAGTCAAAAAGTGCAAGTTTAAATTAAAAAAACTTGACTGGATGCTAAGAAGCGATAGCCCTCTGTCACTACGCAGTAAGAGGCATATATACAACGCAATAGTGGCACCTGTCTTCACCTATGCAATGCCTTTATGGGGGTCTGCTGCAAGAACTCACATCAACAAAGTTCAAACCACACAAAACAAAGCACTAAGGACATGGACCGGAGCCGAATGGTACGTCAGAAACGAAACACTGCACACCGACCTCAAGATGCCGACAATTGCTGAACTCATTGGCCGACACAGCACTAGGTACGCGGATAGAATATCCGCCCACCCAAACGAGCTTGCAGCCAACTTAGCTACCAACACCATCAACAGAAGACTGAAAAGATCACACCCCTTGGACCTGAGAAGTGATCTAAATTAAAGTAATTTTTTAGCAATAAAGGCATTAAGCCACTTTAATAGCTAAGGTACCCTTATATATGCGCTATAGAGTCCACGACAAAAGCTGCAATAAAACTATATTTAAAAAAAAAAAAAAAAAAAAAAAAAAAATGCACCTTGCTTGAAGTATTGAAGTTCATAGAAAGAAATGTATAGTTGAACACAAATATGCATGAACAGAAGATACGCTTAGTAACTCACCCTTACATAAGCATCTAATTTCATGCACACAGCCGTTCACTAAAGGTCCATCTAATCTAACTCAGTTGGAATTTCTGCTAATCAAACGTAATGTTTGCTGCACAGCAAAAAGAAAACAACCAAGAAGGTTGCATTCGGGTATCACCGACTGCCGAATACTCAATCACGTGTCGCCTCCAATTACTTTTTATACCCTGAGCCCATTGAAAATGGGAAATCAGGGTATAATGGTTTTGTGAAAATGTATGTAACAGGCAGAAGGAGGCGTGCCACACCCCATAAAGTATATATATTCTTGATCAGCGCGACAAGACGAGTCGATGTAGCCCTGTCCGTCTGTCCGTCCGTCCGACCGTCCGTCTGTCCGTCCGTCCGTCCGTCCGTCCGTGTGAACGCCGAGATATTTTTAAGTATGCAACGTAGAGACTTGAAATTTTACATGAATACTCGATAATGCCATACGCTGCACAAGTTTATAAAATTTTTCCGATAACTCATTCCATTTCGATTTTATGAGCATTTATCGATAATTTTAAAGTGTTTTTAAGGTGTGGTTGGTACATCGTTTGGGCTAGAGATTTCAAATTTGCTGTGTAGTTGCGTGCAATGAATACAGAGATTACGTAATCTTTAGATTTTGGATGCCACGCCCCATTCGCCCCCAATAGCCCCCTATTTGTAAAAAGCGCAAATCAAATACTAGAGACTTGTGCTTTGGCAAATACATACATATGAATGCCATTAATAAGTTGTGAAAGTTTAATTTACTTAGTCCATCGCTAAGAAAAGTTATTAAACAATTAAGTTCCCATAGTAATGCCCACATTGCAGCCCAAGCGCAATCGCTGCGTCAACTGCGCAGTTGGCAGAGCGCGCGTTTATGCTTGCGTGCATATGTGTGTGTGTATGTGTTGTTTATATGCATGCATAAAAGATGCGTAGAATGATTTGATATTTGGCTCTTCACAGGGCTCAGGGTATCCCCTAGTCGAGCAGTCTCGACTAGAGCACTCTTACTTGTTTTATCCTGAAGCCATTGAAAATGGGAAATTAGGGTATGATGGTTTTGTGAAAATGTATGTAACATGCAGAAGGAGGCGTGCCACACCCCATAAAGTATATATATTCTTGATCATCGCGACAAGACGAGTCGATGTAGCCCTGTCAGTCTGTCCGTGTATATGTCTACACTGAACGAGTTTATATTTTTTTTTTCTCGATAATGTACCAAATATTTACCAAAGCAAGTATACATTTCAAATTTCAACTCTCAAGCACTTAAACTGCACTTAGTACGGTCCATAAAAACCAATATACTCAGTCTACTTCGAGTATAAGTATAACAAACAACAAAAGAGATAGAATGCAGTAGGCAAAATGAAAAATGTCTGCCATAAATACAAGAAACGCAAGAACACAGTCGGACACCAGACATATCCAGAATTGACTAATCAAACAGTAAATTGAGCGCAGAGGATAAATTCAATGGGTCGGAGCAAGACAGCCAATGAGAGCTAGCAACATTTAAGAAGCATTCTGCCCCAGCAAAACTTAATAGAGCCACAGGTTGGCTGGCCCTGAAAGCTGATGAAGCATGCGTGAAGCTAGAACAACAACAACAACAACAACAATATCGTCAATAGAAACAAGAAAAAGAGACGAGAAATTCACCTCTGTGCCGTTTAAGTTGCAAATTCATCCAACGCTTCAGCCAGCTTGGTACCCAAAACAAGTACAGCAGCACTGACAGCTTCTGTGAGAAATTCCACTGCCATGACCAGTGCAATGCCCAAATATCAGCACCCACATGCCACCCACATACACGGGGGTGGTTTACGCCAGCAGCTTGCAAATTAGCAATGCATCCCTTAAAGCGTGACGTTTCGAGCAGCAACAACAACAACAGCGATTACAAACAAGTAAGAGTGCTCTAGTCGAGATTACTCGACTAGGAGATACCCTGAGCCCTGTGAAGATACAAATATCAAATCATTCTACTTTTTTTTATGCCTACATGCAAACAACATATGCACACACACACATATGCACACACTATGGGAACTTAATTATTTAATAACTGCATCAAACTTTCACACATATAAATGCCATTCATATGTGTGTATTTGCAGAACCACAAGTCTCTAGTATCTGATTTGTGTTTTTTACAAATAGGGGGTTATTGGCGGCGAATGGGTGGAGCCATCCAAAATTTAAGAATTACGTTATCTCCGTATTCATCCCACGCAACTACACAGCGAATTTTAAATCTCCAGCTCAAACGTGTAAACGATGTACAAAAAACGCCTTACAAACACATTAAAATTATCGATAAATGCTCATAACATCGAAATGGAATGAGATATCGGAAAAATTTATAAACTTGTGCAGCGTATGGTACTAACGAGTATTCATGTAAAATTTCAAGTCTCTACGTTGCGTACTTAAAAATATCTCACCGTTCACTCGGACGGACGGACGAACGAACGGACGAACAGACGGATATCGACTCGTCTTGTCGCGCTGATCAAGAATATATATACTTTATGGGGTGTGGCACGCCTGTTACGTACATTTTCACAAAACGATTATACCCTGATTTCCCATTTTCAATGGGCTCAGGGTATAAAAAGCAAGTAAAAGTATTGTAGTCGGGACTGCTCAACTAGGAGTCCTGAAGAGAACTGGCATTCCAATCATTCAAAGCTTTATGCACACACACATACGCACGCACGGATATGCATGCGCCGCGTTTACTGCGCAGTTCACGCATCGACTGCGCTTGGGCAGCGACAATGGCTTTGCTATGGGAACATGTTCATTGAAATATCTTAAAATTTCAGAATCTATGAATTTATTATATAAACCAACACAGTAGGTCTCCAGCCGTATACGGTATTCCTGCCACTCTTAAAAAATAAGTGAACTTATCGCGGAATGAGCTATAACAAGTAAGAAAACTCTAGTCGGATGTGCCCGTCTAGGAGGTCCCTCGAACCCTGTCCGATCTATCTTTTTAGTTCACTTCATGGGCTTCATTTATCAAATACACAACTATAATAATGCCGTCTAATACTATCGATGGTTTGGAAAAACATCATTGAATATCGATGGTGGACGCCATCGATGATTGTTTTTCGTGTTACAGGCAGTTGTTTTCATGAAAGCAGAAAAATAAAATGTACAAATTTTCAACGAAAACAAGTAAGAAAACTCTAGTCGGAGGTGCCCGACTAGGAGATCCCCTAAGCCCCGTCCGATTTGCATTGTTTAATACGCATATAGCTTGCATATAACATTAAAGTTTCCAAAATTAAGTTATAATTATGAAATTTTATTCAACTAGAATGTATTTAAATCAAAAATAAATAATAAATGAAATAAATAAATAAATTAACAAAAAAAAAATACAAAGAAAAACAAACATCACCGCACCTGGACTCGAACCTGCATCTATATACTACATATGTAACATTAAAGCGCATTATCTCAACTAGCACAGCCACTTCACGTTCATAAATTAAAGAAAAAAATTAAATTAAAGAAAAATAACAAAACCATTATACCCTGATTTCCCATTTTCAATGGGCTCAGGGTATAAAAATTCAAGTCTCTAGCTTGTCTAGATGCTTCAATCGACGCGTTCAAACATACGGACAGACGGACGGGCGGACAGACAGACTGACGGACAGGGCTAAATCGACTCAGCTCGTCGCCCTGATCAAGAATATATATACTTTGTGTGGTCTGTCACGCCTCCTTCTGCCTGTTAAATACATTTTCACAAAACCATTATACCTTGATTTCCCATTTTCAATGGGCTCAGGGTACAAAAATAAACGAGGAGCCACAACTCGAGTAAAAGGAGGAACGGAATGTATTCTCTACTTCCCGGAAGACGAAAGTGAATATAGTACTCAAAGCTTCAATGTCCTGCAAGTGAAAGTGCACAAAAAAGCAATTCGTACTAAGAAGCCAAAGGAAACAAATGAGAGCGATTCAGTTGAAACTGGTCGACTAACAAGTGCCCTGCATGCCCTGTGCTTGAGTTTTCTTTTGGCTACATTATGGGAACTTATTTATTGAATAATTTTGCTTGTACATGAACTTTCTTAGTCAATCTTTAAGAACTTAGTAAAATAAATATTAGCCTCCCTTAATCCAATCCGGAATATCTTGCAACACTGGTGCAGACACAGGCACAAATACGGGTATGTCAACTCACTTGTGCTTTCTTACCAAGAATACATATGCCTGCACCGAACATATCTGCTTCTGACAGTTACATTCGCTTGCAACCCTGCAGTTAGTTAACTCCCTTCCAAATTTGGAAACGGGTTGAGGTGTGCGGTTGCAAGTGAGCTAATTATGGGATTTTCAATCACAAGTTACAAGGACTAAACCTTGTGTAACTTATCACAGAGTGGACGGTGAACATTAATCGGATAAAATACCTAAATGAAAGGAAGGTGGCAAAACCTGCAAGATTTGGTTATTATTCGGATTTAATGAATCACATTCCACTCGGCACAAGCTTCAGAAAATTTTATTAACTCTTGATATGAATGAAAAATAGCAAAAGGGGCAATGAAGAGCATATTTCTTCTCTGTCATGGGACGCATATGTAAACGCTGGACACTGGCACGAGGCGTGTATTACGCTGCTTGGTTAAAAAAGTACGTTGAGATTGGGAAACACGATGGGCGTGGCGGCACACAGGCTCACGTCCCAAACGGTGCTGGCAAAATATAAGCCACATGATGGCCAGCTACCAGCTGCCAGCTGCGCGTCGGAAGTGCAACAGAGCAAAGACTCTTGTGCCTACATTGGCGATTGCGAGTGTGAGCTAGCTTGATAAAATATGGTTGAATGCTTAGAAGGCAACTGAGCGTTAAGTGGGCGTAACTCTTTGAGCGGTAGTCCGGTCAAAGGGTTCAAGCGTGGCAAAGTGGCAACAAAGGTTGTATTGCCCAGCTTCGAAATTCATATGCTACATATATAAATAAGCTTAATAAGAAATAAGCTAATTAAGACGACAAAGGGTATCTCCCCTGAGCCCCGTCCGATTTGCATTGTTTAATACGCATATAGCTTGCATATAACATTAAAGTTTCCAAAATTAAGTTATAATTATGAAATTTTATTCAACTAGTATGTATTTAAATAAAAAATAAATAATAAATTAAATAAATTAATAAATTAATAAAAAAAAAATACAAAGAAAAACAAACATCACCGCACCTGGATTCGAACCTGCATCTATTTACTACATATGTAACATTAAAGCGCATCATCTCAACTAGCACAGCCACTTCATGTTCATAAATTAAAGAAAAAAAAAGTTAAAAAAGTTATGTTGCCCTCACTACTGAGTTTCGAACTAGGGACCTCTCGTTTACGCGCTTTGCGTCTATCCACTACGCTACACCCGTATTGCATCACATGCCGGCAAATCCCAAACTAGTACTATAAGGGTGATATGTGACAAATATAAAACTAAAGAAGCTAAAGAGCAGATCAATCGCAATTGTAATTCTTAGAATATGCTGAAATGCGCGCATATGAATGTATGAGTATGTGTACATACAATAACGGTGGTGTGTTTGAATGTATGCGTGTAAAGGGCGGTATATGACAAATACAAAACTACAGAAGCGGCTGAAAATGCACAGAAATGGCTGTGCACATGAATAAGCAGACACGCTTGCACGTTTCAATGTATGTGTATGTGTAAATGTTTTTTTCTGCGTGTCGCTGCTTGCCACGTGCGTGTGATAATTGGCCAAACGTTTTGTTTAATAAATCGGCACTGACTTAACGGAATTTGATGAAACTTTCGGCATATGATTTTATTGAATTTTTTACATTTTATAAAAATGCTAATTTATTCACATGGTTATATTTAGAACAGACTCTCCATGAGTGGAGAAGGGGGGGGGGGGGGGGGGGTTAATTAGTAAAACGAGCCGGTAACCAAAAAATAAGAAAATAGAAATTGCATAAAATTCACATGAATCTATATGCAAAATTTGAGGGTCTAGCTCTAAAGGTGTGGGAGATATAATTTTATAAACTATTTTCGATAAGGTTTAAAATCGATAACAAAACAACAAAAATAGATATCGTTTTCTGGTAACAAACTTGACCTGCGCGTGCTATCCACGGACACAACAGAAAAACATTCATGTCTCTAGCTTGCCTAGATGCTTCAATCGACGCGTTCAAACATACGGACAGACGGACGGACGGACGGACGGACAGACAGACAGACGAACAGGGTTAAATCGACTCAGCTCGTCGCCCTGATCAAGAATATATATACTTTATGGGGTGTGGCACGCCTCCTTCTGCCTGTTACATACATTTTCACAAAACCATTATACCCTGATTTCCCATTTTCAATGGGCTAAGGGTATAACAGTAAGAGTGCTCTAGTCGAGACTGCTCGACTAGGGGATACCCTGAGCCCTGTGAAGAGCCAAATATCAAATCATTCAACGTTTTTTTTATGCATACATACAAAGAACACATACACAGATACATATGCACGCACAAATAAGCGCGCGCTCTGCCGACTGCGCAGTTGACGCAGCGACTGCGCTTGGGCTGCAATGTGGGCATTACTATGGAAACTTAATTGTTTAATAACTTTTCTTAACGATGGACTAACTGCATCAAACTTTCACAACTTTTTAATGGCGTTCATATGTCTGTATGTGCCAAAGCACAAGTCTCTAGTATTTGATTTGCGCTTTTTACAAATAGGGGGCTATTGGGGGCGAATGGGGCGTGGCATCCAAAATCTAAAGATTACGTAATCTCTGTATTCATTGCACGCAACTACACAGCAAATTTGAAATCTCTAGCCCAAACGATGTACCAACCACACCTTAAAAACACTTTAAAATTATCGATAAATGCTCATAAAATCGAAATGGAATGAGTTATCGGAAAAATTTTATAAACTTGTGCAGCGTATGGCATTATCGAGTATTCATGTAAAATTTCAAGTCTCTACGTTGCGTACTTAAAAATATCTCGGCGTTCACACGGACGGACGGACGGACGGACAGACGGACGGACGGACGGACGGACAGACGGACAGGGCTACATCGACTCGTCTTGTCGCGCTGATCAAGAATATATATACTTTATGGGATGTGGCACGCCTCCTTCTGCCTGTTACATACATTTTCACAAAACCATTATACCCTGATTTCCCATTTTCAATGGGCTCAGGGTATAAAAAGTAAGAGTGCTCTAGTCGAGACTGCTCGACTAGGGGATACCCTGAGCCCTGTGAAGAGCCAAATATCAAATCATTCTACGCATCTTTTATGCATGCATATAAACAACACATACACACACACACATATGCACGCAAGCATAAGCGCGCGCTCTGCCAACTACGCAGTTCACGCAGCGACTGCGCTTGGGCTGCAATGTAGGCATTACTATGGAAACTTAATTGCTTAATAACTTTTCTTAGCGATGAATTAATTGCATCCAACTTTCACAACTTATTGATGGCATCCATATGTAGGTGCCAAAGCACAAGTCTTTAGTATTTGATTTGCGCTTTTTACAAATAGGGGGCTA
This sequence comes from Drosophila meridionalis, assembly GCA_035045145.1. NCBI lineage: Eukaryota > Metazoa > Arthropoda > Insecta > Diptera > Drosophilidae > Drosophila > Drosophila meridionalis. The sequence goes on along the minus strand of JAWNPG010000020.1, from coordinate 4,302,253 downwards.
TTGGGGGCGAATGGGGCATGGCATCCAAAATGTAAAGATTACGTTATCTCCGTATTCATTATACGCAACTAAACAGCAAATTTGAAATCTCTAGCTCAAACGATGTACCAACCACGCCTTAAAAACACATTAAAATTATCGATAAATGCTCATAAAATCGAAATGGAATGAGTTATCGGAAAAATTTTATAAACTAGCGCAGCGTATGGTATTATCGAGTATTCATGTAAAATTTCAAGTCTCTACGTTGCGTACTTAAAAATATCTCGGCGTTCACACGGACGGACGGACGGACAGACGGACGGACGGACGGACAGACGGACGGACGGACGGACGGACAGACGGACACGGCTATATCGACTTGTCTTGTCGCGCTGATCAAGAATATATATACTTTATGGGGTGTGGCACGCCTCCTTCTGCCTGTTACATACATTTTCACAAAACCATTATACCCTGATTTCCCATTTTCAATGGGCTCAGGGTATAAAAAGAGCCGGTATCCAAAATGTAACAAAAATGTAAGTTGCATAAAACTTAGATGAATCATACAGATGACATACATGTAAAATTTGAGATATATTATTAAATTTATATACCAGATGCCCGAGTACCACGCATCCGGTTACGCCCGAATACAACGTTCTTACTTGTTTCTATATTAGGCGAATGTAACGGTCAGAATAGCGTCTAACTAGCAGGTGAGTGGACAATCTCATCAGAGTGCGTATGTGTGCACCTGTTCACTTTCCTGTCATACATTACGTCTTATTTTCTTGTGCCTAAAAGATGCAACGTTAAATTGCACACAACATTGTATAAATAAATGCACCTTGCTTGAAGTATTGAAGTTCATAGAAAGAAATGTATAGTTGAACACAAATATGCATGAACAGAAGATACGCTTAGTAACTCACCCTTACATAAGCATCTAATTTCATGCACACAGCCGTTCACTAAAGGTCCATCTAATCTAACTCAGTTGGAATTTCTGCTAATCAAACGTAATGTTTGCTGCACAGCAAAAAGAAAACAACCAAGAAGGTTGCATTCGGGTATCACCGACTGCCGAATACTCAATCACGTGTCGCCTCCAATTACTTTTTATACCCTGAGCCCATTGAAAATGGGAAATCAGGGTATAATGGTTTTGTGAAAATGTATGTAACAGGCAGAAGGAGGCGTGCCACATCCCATAAAGTATATATATTCTTGATCAGCGCGACAAGACGAGTCGATGTAGCCCTGTCCGTCTGTCCGTCCGTCCGTCCGTCCGTCTGTCCGTCCGTCCATCCGTCCGTGTGAACGCCGAGATATTTTTAAGTACGCAACGTAGAGACTTGAAATTTTACATGAATACTCGATAATGCCATACGCTGCACAAGTTTATAAAATTTTTCCGATAACTCATTCCATTTCGATTTTATGAGCATTTATCGATAATTTTAAAGTGTTTTTAAGGTGTGGTTGGTACATCGTTTGGGCTAGAGATTTCAAATTTGCTGTGTAGTTGCGTGCAATGAATACAGAGATTACGTAATCTTTAGATTTTGGATGCCACGCCCCATTCGATCCCAATAGCCCCCTATTTGTAAAAAGCGCAAATCAAATACTAGAGACTTGTGCTTTGGCAAATACATACATATGAATGCCATTAATAAGTTGTGAAAGTTTAATTTACTTAGTCCATCGCTAAGAAAAGTTATTAAACAATTAAGTTCCCATAGTAATGCCCACATTGCAGCCCAAGCGCAATCGCTGCGTCAACTGCGCAGTTGGCAGAGCGCGCGTTTATGCTTACGTGCATATGTGTGTGTGTATGTGTTGTTTATATGCATGCATAAAAGATGCGTAGAATGATTTGATATTTGGCTCTTCACAGGGCTCAGGGTATCCCCTAGTCGAGCAGTCTCGACTAGAGCACTCTTACTTGTTTTATCCTGAAGCCATTGAAAATGGGAAATTAGGGTATGATGGTTTTGTGAAAATGTATGTAACATGCAGAAGGAGGCGTGCCACCCCATAAAGTATATATATTCTTGATCATCGCGACAAGACGAGTCGATGTAGCCCTGTCAGTCTGTCCGTGTATATGTCTACACTGAACGAGTTTATATTTTTTTTTTTCTCGATAATGTACCAAATATTTACCAAAGCAAGTATACATTTCAAATTTCAACTCTCAAGCACTTAAACTGCACTTAGTACGGTCCATAAAAACCAACATACTCAGTCTACTTCGAGTATAAGTATAACAAACAACAAAAGAGATAGAATGCAGTAGGCAAAATAAAAAATGTCTGCCATAAATACAAGAAACGCAAGAACACAGTCGGACACCAGACATATCCAGAATTGACTAATCAAACAGTAAATTGAGCGCAGAGGATAAATTCAATGGGTCGGAGCAAGACAGCCAATGAGAGATAGCAACATTTAAGAAGCATTCTGCCCCAGCAAAACTTAATAGAGCCACAGGTTGGCTGGCCCTGAAAGCTGATGAAGCGTGCGTGAAGCTAGAACAACAACAACAACAATATCGTTAATAGAAACAAGAAAAAGAGACGAGAAATTCACCTCTGTGCCGTTTAAGTTGCAAATTCGGATCATCCAACGCTTCAGCCAGCTTGGTACCCAAAACAAGTACAGCAGCACTGACAGCTTCTGTGAGAAATTCCACTGCCATGACCAGTGCAATGCCCAAATATCAGCACCCACATGCCACCCACATACACGGGGGTGGTTTACGCCAGCAGCTTGCAAATTAGCAATGCATCCCTTAAAGCGTGACGTTTCGAGCAGCAACAACAACAACAGCGATTACAAACAAGTAAGAGTGCTCTAGTCGAGATTACTCGACTAGGAGATACCCTGAGCCCTGTGAAGATACAAATATCAAATCATTCTACTTTTTTTTATGCCTACATGCAAACAACATATGCACACACACACATATGCACACACTATGGGAACTTAATTATTTAATAACTGCATCAAACTTTCACACATATAAATGCCATTCATATGTGTGTATTTGCAGAACCACAAGTCTCTAGTATCTGATTTGTGTTTTTTACAAATAGGGGGTTATTGGCGGCGAATGGGTCGAGTCATCCAAAATTTAAGAATTACGTTATCTCCGTATTCATCCCACGCAACTACACAGCGAATTTTAAATCTCCAGCTCAAACGCGTAAACGATGTACAAAAAACGCCTTACAAACACATTAAAATTATCGATAAATGCTCATAACATCGAAATGGAATGAGATATCGGAAAAATTTATAAACTTGTGCAGCGTATGGTACTAACGAGTATTCATGTAAAATTTCAAGTCTCTACGTTGCGTACTTAAAAATATCTCACCGTTCACTCGGACGGACGGACGAACGAACGGACGAACAGACGGATATCGACTCGTCTTGTCGCGCTGATCAAGAATATATATACTTTATGGGGTGTGGCACGCCTGTTACGTACATTTTCACAAAACGATTATACCCTGATTTCCCATTTTCAATGGGCTCAGGGTATAAAAAGCAAGTAAAAGTATTGTAGTCAGGACTGCTCAACTAGGAGTCCTGAAGAGAACTGGCATTCCAATCATTCAATGCTTCTTTTATACGTACATAGCAAACGACACATGCACACACACATACGCACGCACGGATATGCATGAGCCGCGTTTACTGCGCAGTTCACGCATCGACTGCGCTTGGGCAGCGACAATGGCTTTGCTATGGGAACATGTTCATTAAATATCTTAAAATTTCAGAATCTATGAATTTATTATATAAACCAACACAGTAGGTCTCCAGCCGTATACGGTATTCCTGCCACTCTTAAAAAATAAGTGAACTTATCGCGGAATGAGCTATAACAAGTAAGAAAACTCTAGTCGGATGTGCCCGTCTAGGAGGTCCCTCGAACCCTGTCCGATCTATCTTTTTAGTTCACTTCATGGGCTTCATTTATCAAATACACAACTATAATAATGCCGTCTAATACTATCGATGGTTTGGAAAAACATCATTGAATATCGATGGTGGACGCCATCGATGATTGTTTTTCGTGTTACAGGCAGTTGTTTTCATGAAAGCAGAAAAATAAAATGTACAAATTTTCAACGAAAACAAGTAAGAAAACTCTAGTCGGAGGTGCCCGACTAGGAGATCCCCTGAGCCCCGTCCGATTTGCATTGTTTAATACGCATATAGCTTGCATATAACATTAAAGTTTCCAAAATTAAGTTATAATTATGAAATTTTATTCAACTAGAATGTATTTAAATCAAAAATAAATAATAAATTAAATAAATAAATAAATTAACAAAAAAAAAAATACAAAGAAAAACAAACATCACCGCACCTGGACTCGAACCTGCATCTATATACTACATATGTAACATTAAAGCGCATTATCTCAACTAGCACAGCCACTTCACGTTCATAAATTAAAGAAAAAAATTAAATTAAAGAAAAATAACAAAACCATTATACCCTGATTTCCCATTTTCAATGGGCTCAGGGTATAAAAATTCTAGCTTGTCTAGATGCTTCAATCGACGCGTTCAAACATACGGACAGACGGACGGGCGGACAGACAGACTGACGGACAGGGCTAAATCGACTCAGCTCGTCGCCCTGATCAAGAATATATATACTTTGTGTGGTCTGTCACGCCTCCTTCTGCCTGTTAAATACATTTTCACAAAACCATTATACCTTGATTTCCCATTTTCAATGGGCTCAGGGTACAAAAATAAACGAGGAGCCACAACTCGAGTAAGAGGAGGAACGGAATGTATTCTCTACTTCCCGGAAGACGAAAGTGAATATAATACTCAAAGCTTCAATGTCCTGCAAGTGAAAGTGCACAAAAAAGCAATTCGTACTAAGAAGCCAAAGGAAACAAATGAGAGCGATTCAGTTGAAACTGGTCGACTAACAAATGCCCTGAATGCCCTGTGCTTGAGTTTTCTTTTGGCTACATTATGGGAACTTATTTATTGAATAATTTTGCTTGTACATGAACTTTCTTAGTCAATTTTTAAGAACTTGGTAAAATAAATATTAGCCTCCCTTAATCCAATCCGGAATATCTTGCAACACTGGTGCAGACACAGGCACAAATACGGGTATGTCAACTCACTTGTGCTTTCTTACCAAGAATACATATGCCTGCACCGAACATATCTGCTTCTGACAGTTACATTCGCTTGCAACCCTGCAGTTAGTTAACTCCCTTCCAAATTTGGAAACGGGTTGAGGTCTGCGGTTGCAAGTGAGCTAATTATGGGATTTTCAATCACAAGTTACAAGGACTAAACCTTGTGTAACTTATCACAGAGTGGACGGTGAACATTAATCGGATAAAATACCTAAATGAAAGGAAGGTGGCAAAACCTGCAAGATTTGGTTATTATTCGGATTTAATGAATCACATTCCACTCGGCACAAGCTTCAGAAAATTTTATTAACTCTTGATATGAATGAAAAATAGCAAAAGGGGCAATGAAGAGCATATTTCTTCTCTGTCATGGGACGCATATGTAAACGCTGGACACTGGCACGAGGCGTGTATTACGCTGCTTGGTTAAAAAAGTACGTTGAGATTGGGAAACGATGGGCGTGGCGGCACACAGGCTCACGTCCCAAACGGTGCTGGCAAAATATAAGCCACATGATGGCCAGCTACCAGCTGCCAGCTGCGCGTCGGAAGTGCAACAGAGCAAAGACTCTTGTGCCTACATTGGCGATTGCGAGTGTGAGCTTGCTTGATAAAATATGGTTGAATGCTTAGAAGGCAACTGAGCGTTAAGTGGGCGTAACTCTTTGAGCGGTAGTCCGGTCAAAGGGTTCAAGCGTGGCAAAGTGGCAACAAAGGTTGTATTGCCCAGCTTCGAAATTCATATGCTACATATATAAATAAGCTTAATAAGAAATAAGCTAATTAAGACGACAAAGGGTATCTCCCCTGAGCCCCGTCCGATTTGCATTGTTTAATACGCATATAGCTTGCATATAACATTAAAGTTTCCAAAATTAAGTTATAATTATGAAATTTTATTCAACTAGTATGTATTTAAATCAAAAATAAATAATAAATTAAATAAATTAATAAATTAATAAAAAAAAACAAGTAAGAACGTTGCTTTAGGGCGAGACCTACAGCGTCATACTCGTTTCCCACATGGGCATCTGGTATTTTAAATTTAATAATTTATCTCAAATTTTGCATTTATGTAGATTCATGTGAATTTTATGCAATTTCAATTTTTGCAAATATAACTATGTGAATGAATTAGTATTTTTATAAAATGTAAAAAATTTAATAGAATGCTGAAAGTTTCATCAAGTTCCGTTAAGTTAGTCGCAATCTATTAAACAAAACGTTTGGCCAATTATGACACGCACGCGTTAAGCAGCGACAGCAAAATATATTTACATTTACACATATGTACATACTTTGAAACGTGCAAGCGCGTTTGCTAATGCACGGTCACAAATAAATTCAGCGCCATTCATTCTAGCATATTCTTCAACCAAAATTGTTATTGAGTTGTGCTTGCATTTTCAGTCGCTTCTGTAGTTTTTTTGTATTTGTCAAATATCGCCCTTTAAACGCATACATTCAACCGACCACCGTTTTTGTATGTACACATATAAATATATACGTTCATATGCGCGCATTTCAGCTTTTTCTAAGAATCAGAATTGCGATTGATTTATATTTATATTGTGTTTGCATTAACAGCAGCTTCTATAGTTTTGTATTTGTCAAAAGTCGCCCTTGTAGTGAAGTAGTTTCGGATTTGCCAACAGGCAATGCAAAACTTATGTGGCGCAGCAGGTAGATGAAAAGCGTGTAAGCAAAAGGGTCCGCGTTCGAGACGCGGCGACGACGGCATGAAAATAGGTTCGCAGCTGTTCGTGCCTACATGCATACATACTTGATGGGACCTATTGTCAATTTTTTTGTGTGTAAATAATTTTGTTCGGACTAAGTCGATTACACAAATATCGGTATTTGAAATTTACATTTTTTGTCAGGGTCACACACACAAAAAGAAAATAACATAACTGACCTAGGCTATACGAAAAATGATAATTTTAGCAGATAAATTATGTGCAGAACTTCAACATTAAATCGAATTACATATATATCTCAGAAGTGCCGTTTGTCGTCTTAGCAATTCTTATTAAGCTTATTTATATAGGTGGCACAGGCATATGAATTTTGCAGCTGGGCGTTACAAATTTTGTTGCCAATTTGCCACGCCCCCAGTAGGCGTAGACATATCATATTTGGCAAGTTCCTAGAAGGAGTCTAGGGTAACGTAACTGCAAAGTTTGGATGCTTACACTCCAAAAATGTGAAAGTTACAGGGTATTTTTCGATATACCACGCCCCCAAAGGCGCGTAAGATTTACTTTTGGGGGATCAATAGAGGAGGCCCCCAGTAACACAAACATCCAATTTTGAATCGTCTAGCTCTAAAACTGTAGGAGCTATAAGCTTTTTGCGATTTGCCACGCCCCCTGAAGGCGTAGGTATGTCCGCTATATCTTTTTGATCTTGGGTTGCTTATCCGAGTATACATATAAAATTTCAAGTCTCTAGCATCAATAGTGCTCAAAATATAGCTGATCTTGTAAAATCACTATATATTCAGATCCGATTTGCCACGCCCCCAGTGGGCGTAGAATCTTTATAGAATCGTAGCGTTAAGTTACGTGCCAAATTTCAGCATTCTAGCTTTAAAACTGTAGAAGTTACAGTTTTCCCGATTTGCCACGCCCCAATGGGCGTAGATATATCCGCCATATCTTTTTGAGCTTGGGTAGTCAACGCAAGTATACATTCCAAATTTCAACTCTCTAGCTCTTCAACTAATATGATTTCTTAACTATGGGCGCAAGCATTTTCCGATTTGCCACGCCCCTAGTGGGCGTATCCGGAAAATCTTAACACTTTATAATTCGAGGGTATACACGAGTATATGTTCCAAATTTCAAGTCTCTAGCTTCAATAGCGTAGAAAAATATTGCATTCATACGGACAGACGGACAGACGGACATTTCACAAAACCAATATACTCTTTTTCCCTTTGGGAAACGAGTATAAAAAATACAAAGAAAAACAAACATCACCGCACCTGGATTCGAACCTGCATCTATTTACTACATATGTAACATTAAAGCGCATCATCTCAACTAGCACAGCCACTTCATGTTCATAAATTAAAGAAAAAAAACTTAAAACAAGTAAGAGTGCTCTAGTCGAGACTGCTCGACTAGGGGATACCCTGAGCCCTGTGAAGAACCAAATATCAAATAATTCTACGATTTTGTAAGCACACATACAAACAACACATACACCCATACATATGCACGCACGCATAAGCGCGCGCTCTGCCAACTGCGCAGTTGACGCAGCGACTGCGCTTGGGCTGCAATGTGGGCATTACTATGGAAACTTAATTGTTTAATAACTTTTCTTAGCGATGGACTAAGTGCATCAAACATTCACAACTTATTTATGACATTCATATGTGTGTATGTGCCAAAGCACAAGTCTCTAGTATTTGATTTGCGCTTTTTACAAATAGGGGGCTATTGGGGGCGAATGGGGCGTGGCATCCAAAATCTAAAGATAACGTTATCTCCGTATTCATTACACGCAACTACACAGCAAATTTGAAGTCTTTAGCTCAAAAGATGTACAAACCAAGCCTTAAAAACACATTAAAATTATCGATAAATGCTCATAAAATCGAAATGGAATGAGTTATCGGAAAAATTTTATAAACTTGTGCAGCGTATGGTATTATCGAGTATTCATGTAAAATTTCAAGTCTCTACGTTGCGTACTTACAAATATCTCAGCGTTCACACGGACGGACGGACGGACGGACGGACGGACGGACAGACGGACAGACGGACAGACGGACAGACGGACAGACGGACATGGCTATATCGACTCGTCTTGTCGCGCTGATCAAGAATATATATACTTTATGGGGTGTGGCACGCCTCCTTCTGCCTGTTACATACATTTTCACAAAACCATTATACCCTGATTTCCCATTTTCAATGGGCTCAGGGTATAAAAAGTTATGTTGCCCTCACTACTGAGTTTCGAACTAGGGACCTCTCGTTTACGCGCTTTGCGTCTATCCACTACGCTACACCCGTATTGCATCACATGCCGGCAAATCCCAAACTAGTACTATAAGGGTGATATGTGACAAATATAAAACTAAAGAAGCTAAAGAGCAGATCAATCGCAATTGTAATTCTTAGAATATGCTGAAATGCGCGCATATGAATGTATGAGTATGTGTACATACAATAACGGTGGTGTGTTTGAATGTATGCGTGTTAAGGGCGGTATATGACAAATACAAAACTACAGAAGCGGCTGAAAATGCACAGAAATGGCTGTGCACATGCATAAGCAGACACGCTTGCACGTTTCAATGTATGTGTATGTGTAAATGTTTTTTTCTGCGTGTCGCTGCTTGCCACGTGCGTGTGATAATTGGCCAAACGTTTTGTTTAATAAATCGGCACTGACTTAACGGAATTTGATGAAACTTTCGGCATATGATTTTATTGAATTTTTTACATTTTATAAAAATGCTAATTTATTCACATGGTTATATTTACAACAGACTCTCTATGAGTGGAGAAGGGGGGGAAGGGGGGGTTAATTAGTAAAACGAGCCGGTATCCAAAAAATAAGAAAATAGAAATTGCATAAAATTCACATGAATCTATATGCAAAATTTGAGGGTCTAGCTCTAAAGGTGTGGGAGATATAATTTTATAACCTATTTTCGATAAGGTTTAAAATCGATAACAAAACAACAAAAATAGATATCGTTTTCTGGTAACAAACTTGACCTGCGCGTGCTACCCACGGACACAACAGAAAAAAATTCAAGTCTCTAGCTTGCCTAGATGCTTCAATCGACGCGTTCAAACATACGGACAGACGGACGGACGGACGGACGGACAGACAGACAGACGAACAGGGTTAAATCGACTCAGCTCGTCGCCCTGATCAAGAATATATATACTTTCTAGGTTCTGACACGCCTCCTTCTGCCTGTTACATACATTTAACAAAACCATTATACCCTGATTTCCCATTTTCAATGGGCTCAGGGTATAACAAGTAAGAGTGCTCTAGTCGAGACTGCTCGACTAGGGGATAGCCTGAGCCCTGTGAAGAGCCAAATATCAAATCATTCTACGATTTTGTATGCATACATACAAACAACACATACACACATACATATGCACGCACGCATAAGCGCGCGCTCTGCCAACTGCGCAGTTGACGCAGCGACTGCGCTTGGGCTGCAATGTGGACATTACTATGGAAACTTAATTGTTTAATAACTTTTCTTAGCGATGGACTAAGTGCATCAAACTTTCACAACTTATTTATGACATTCATATGTGTGTATGTGCCAAAGCACAAGTCTCTAGTATATGATTTGGGCTTTTTACAAATAGGGGGCTATTGGGAGCGAATGGGGCGTGGCATCCAAAATATAAAGATAACGTATGCATTACACGCAACTACACAGCAAATTTGAAGACTTTAGCTCAAAAGATGTACAAACCAAGCCTTAAAAACACATTAAAATTATCGATAAATGCTCATAAAATCGAAATGGAATGAGTTATCGGAAAAATTGTATAAACTTGTGCAGCGTATGGTATTATCGAGTATTCATGTAAAATTTCAAGTCTCTACGTTGCGTACTTAAAAATATCTCAGCGTTCACACGGACGGACAGACGGACGGACGGACGGACGGACAGACGGACAGGGCTATATCGACTCGTCTTGTCGCGCTGATCAAGAATATATATACTTTATGGGGTGTGGCACGCCTCCTTCTGCCTGTTACATACATTTTCACAAAACCATTATACCCTGATTTCCCATTTTCAATGGGCTCAGGGTATAAAAAGAGCCGGTATCCAAAATGTAACAAAAATGTAAGTTGCATAAAACTTAGATGAATCATACAGATGACATACATGTAAAATTTGAGATATATTATTAAATTTATATACCAGATGCCCGAGTACCACGCATTCGGTTACGCCCGAATACAACGTTCTTACTTGTTTCTATATTAGGCGAATGTAACGGTCAGAATAGCGTCTAACTAGCAGGTGAGTGGACAATCTCATCTGAGTGCGTATGTGTGCACCTGTTCACTTGCCTGTCAAACATTACGTCTTATTTTCTTGTGCCTAAAAGATGCAACGTTAAATTGCACAAAACATTGTATAAATAAATGCACCTTGCTTGAAGTATTGTAGTTCATAGAAAGAAATGTATAGTTAAACACAAATATGCATGAACAGAAGATACGCTTAGTAACTCACCCTTACATAAGCATCTAATTTCATGCACACAGCCGTTCACTAAAGGTCCATCAAATCTAACTGTTGGAAGCTGCCGAGCTTTTTCGGCAACTCTGGCTCCATTCATTTACGAAAGCAAATAATAAAACCACGATTTAATTAAGCTTATTATTTTTTAATTTAATGCCGAGTCCGCGATGATCGTGTGGGCAAAGTTAATACAGTTACAATAGAGATAGATGTTGTATTGCATGAAGGTGATTTTCGAACTTAAACAATAGAATACAAAACAAGTAAGAGTGCTCTAGTCGAGACTGCTCGACTAGGGGATACCCTGAGCCCTGTGAAGAGCCAAATATTAAATCCTTCTACGATACACACATACAACAGATACACACATACATATGCACGCACGCATAAGCGCGCGCTCTGCCAACTGCGCAGTTCACGCAGCGACTGCGCTTGGGCTGCAATGTGGGCATTACTATGGAAACTTAATTGTTTAATAACTTTTCTTAGCGATTGACGAATGTCATCAAACTTTCACAACTTATTAATGGCATCCATATGCATGTAATTTGCAAAGCACAAGTCTCTAGTATTTGATTTGCGCTTTTTACAAATAGGGGCTATTGGGGCGAATGGGGCGTGGCATCCAAAATCTAAAGATAACGTAATCTCCGTATTCATTAGACGCAACTACACAGCAAATTTGAAGTCTCTAGCTTAAACGATGTACAAACCACGCCTTAAAAACACATTAAAATTTTTGATATATGCTCATAAAATTGAAATGAAATGAGTTATCGGAAAAATTTTATAAACTTGTGCAGCGTATGGTATTATCGAGTATTCATTTAAAGTTTCAAGTCACTACGTTGCGTACTTAAAAATATCTCAGCGTTCACACGGACGGACGGACGGACAGACGGACGGACGCACAGACGGACGGACGGACGGACGAACGAACGGACGGACAGACGGATATCGACTCGTCTTGTCGCGCTGATCAAGAATATATATACTTTGTGGGCTCTGACACGCCTCCTTCTGCCTGTTACATACATTTTAACAAAACCATTATAGCCTGATTTCCCATTTTCAATGGGCTCAGGGTATAACAAGTAAGAAAACTCTAGTCGGAGGTGCCCGACTAGGAGATCCTCTGAGCCCCGTCCGATTTAATTAAACAAATCAACAAAAAAGAAGAAGAAAAACAAACATCACCGCACCTGGACTCGACCTGCATCTATTTACTACATATGTAACGTTAAAGCTCGTCATCTCAACTAGCACGACCACCTCATGTTTATAGATTAAAAAAAAAAATTAAAAAACTTACGCTGATGTTACTGAGTTTCGAACCCGGGACCTTTTTCGTTTACGCGCTTTGCGTCTACCCACTACGCCACACCAGTATTGCGTTGCTTGTCGGCAAAACGCAAACTAGTACTACAAGGCGATATGTGACAAATACAAAACTAAAGAAGCGGCTGAAAATGCACAGAAGCGACTGTGCACATGCATAAGCAGACGCGCTTGCACGTTTCAATGTATGTGTATGTGTAAATGTTTTTTGCTGCGCGTAATTAGTAAAAAGAGCCGGTATCCAAAAAATAAAAAAATAGAAATTGCATAAAATTCACATTAATCTATATGCAAAATTTGAGGGGTCTAGCTCTAAAGGTGTGGGAGATATAATTTTATAACCTATTTTCGATAAGGTTTAAAATCGATAACAAAACAACAAAAATAGATATCGTTTTTTGGTAACAAACTTGTCCTGCGCGTGCTATCCACGGACCCAACAAAAAACAAGTAAGAACGTTGCCTTAGGGCGAGACCTAAGGCGTGATACTCGTTTCCCACAGGGGCATCTGGTATTTTAAATTCAATAATTTATCTCAAATTTTGCATTTATGTAGATTCATGTGAATTTTATGCAATTTCAATTTTTGCAAATATAACTAACTATGTGAATGAATTAGCATTTTTATAAAATGTAAAAAATTCAATAGAATCATATGCTGAAAGTTTCATCAAGTTCCGTTAAGTCAGTCGCAATCTATTAAACAAAACGTTTGGCCAATTATGACACGCACGCGTTAACCAGCGACAGCAAAATATATTTACATTTACACATATGTACATATATTGAAACGTGCAAGCGCGTTTGCTTATGCACGGTCACAAATAAATTCAGCGCCATTCATTCTAGCATATTCTTCAACCAAAATTGTTATTGAGTTGTGTTTGCATTTTCAGCCGCTTCTTTAGTTTTGTATTTGTCAAATATCGCCCTTTATACGCATACATTCAACCGACCACCGTTTTTGTATGTACACATATAAATACATACGTTCATATGCGCGCATTTTAGCATTTTCTAAGAATAACAATTGCAATTGATTTATGTTTATATTATGTTTGCATTAACAGCAGCTTCTATAGTTTTGTATTTGTCAAAAGTCGCCCTTGTAGTGAAGTAGTTTCGGATTTGCCAACAGACAATGCAAAACTTATGTGGCGCAGCAGGTAGATGAAAAGCGTGTAAGCAAAACGGTCCGCGTTCGAGACGCGGCGGCGACGGCATGAAAATAGTTGCGCAGCTGTTCGTGCCTACATACATACATACCTGATGGGACCTATCGTCAATTTTTTGTGTGTAAATAATTTTGTTCGGACTAAGTCGATTACACAAATATCGCTATTTGATATTTACATTTTTTGTCATGGTCACACACATAAAAAGAAAATAACATAACTGACCTAGGCTATACGAAAAATGATAATTTTAGCAGATAAATTATGTGCAGAACTTCAACATTAAATCGAATTACATATATTTCTTACTATTTCTTAGAAATGCCGTTTGTCGTCTTAGCAATTCTTATTAAGCTTATTTATATAGGTGGCACAGGCATATGAATTTCGCAGCTGGGCGTTACAAATTTTGTTGACAATTTGCCACGCCCCCAGCAGGCGTAGACATATCATATTTGGCAAGTTCCTAGAAGGAGTCGAGGTTTGGATGCTTACACTCCAAAAATGTGAAAGTTACATGGTATTTTTTCGATATACCACGCCCCCAAAGAGGCGTTAGATTTATTTTTAGGAAATCAATATAGGAGCTATAAGCTTTTTGCGAATTGCCACGCCCCCTGAAGGCGTAGGTATGTCCGCCATATTTTTTTTATCTTGGGTTGCATATCCGAGTATATATATCAAATTTCAAGTCTCTAGCATCAATAGTGCTCAAAATATAGCTGATCTTGTAAAATCACTATATATTCAGATCCGATTTGCCACGCCCCCAGTGGGCGTAGAATCTTTATAGAATCGTAGCGTTAAGTTACGTGCCAAATTTCAGCATTCTAGCTTTAAAACTGTAGAAGATACAGTTTTCCCGATTTGCCACGCCCCCAATGGGCGTAGATATATCCGCCATATCTTTTTGAACTTGGCTGGTCAACGCAAGTATACATTCCAAATTTCAACTCTCTAGCTCTTCCACTAATATGATTTCTTAACTATGGGCGCAAGCATTTTCCGATTTGCCACGCCCCTAGTGGGCGTATCCGGAAAATCTTGACACTTTATAATTCGAGGGTATACACGAGTATATGTTCCAAATTTCAAGTCTCTAGCTTCAATAGCGTAGACAAATATTGCATTCATACGGACAGACGGACGGACAGCAAGACGGACATTTTACAAAACCAATATACTCTTTTTCCCTTTGGGAAACGAAAATGTCTGCCATAAATACAAGAAACGCAAGAGCACAGTCGGACACCAGACATATCCAGAATTGACTAATTAAACAGTAAATTGAGCGCAGAGCATAAATTCAATGGGTCGGAGCAAGACAGCCAATGAGAGCTAGCAACATTTAAGAAGCATTCTGCCCCAGCAAAACTTAATAGAGCCACAGGTTGGCTGGCCCTGAAAGCTGATGAAGCGTGCGTGAAGCTAGAACAACAACAACAATATCGTTAATAGAAACAAGAAAAAGAGACGAGAAATTTGTCTTTGTGCCGTTTAAGTTGCAAATTCGGATCATCCAACGCTTCAGCCAGCTTGGTACCCAAAACAAGTACAGCAGCACTGACAGCTTCTGTAAGAAATTCCACTGCCATGACCAGTGCAATGCCCATATATCAGCACCACATGCCACCCACATACACGGGGGTGGTTTACGCCAGCAGCTTGCAAATTAGTAATGCATCCCTTAGAGTGTGACGCTTCGAACAACAACAACAACAACAACGATTACAAACAAGTAGGAGTGCTCTAGTCGAGATTACTCGACTAGGAGATACCCTGAGCTCTGTGAAGATACAAATATCAAATCATTCTACAAACAATACATACATACACACATATGCACAAACACATAAGCGCGCGTTCTGCCAACTGCGCAGTTGACGCAGCGACTGGGCTTGGGCAGCAATGTGGGCATTACTATGGGAACTTAATTGTTTAATAACTGCATCAAACTTTCACAACTTATTAATAACATTCATATGTAGGTATTTGCCAAAGCACAAGTTTTTAGTATTTGATTAGCGCTTTTTACAAATAGGGGATTATTTGGGGCGAATGGGACGTGGCATCCAAAATCTAAGCATCCCGTTATCTCCGTTTTGATTACTCGCAACTGCACAGCAAATTTGAACACGCCTCCTTCTGCCTGTTACATACATTTTCACAAAACCATTATACCCTGATTTCCCATTTTCAATTGGCTCAGGGTACAAAAATAGACGAGGAGCCACAACTCGAGTAAGAGGAGGAACGGAATATATTCTCTACTTCCCGGAAGACGAAAGTGAATACACTAATCAAAGCTTTAATGTCCTGCAAGTGAAAGTGCACACAAAGCAATTCGTACTAAGAAGAAACTGAGAGTAAAATAAATATTAGCCACACTTCAATCCAATCCGGAATATCTTGCAACACTGGTGCAGACACAAGCACAAATACGGGTATGTCAACTCACTTGTGCTTTCTTACCAAGAATACATATGCCTGCACCGAACATATCTGCTTCTGACAGTTACATTCGCTTGCAACCCTGCAGTTAGTTAACTCCCTTCCAAATTTGGAAACGGGTTGAGGTCTGCGGTTTTTCAATCACAAGTTACAAGGACTAAACCTTGTGTAACTTATCACAGAGTGGACCGTGAGCATTAATCGGATAAAATACCTAAATGAATGGAAGGTGGCTGTTGAGGAACCATATGTCATTTTTTTGCACATATGACGCTATTTAGCACATTTTTCATTATTTAGCATATTTTGGATTTTTATACCCTGAGCCCATTGAAATTGGGAAATCAGGGTATAATGGTTTTGTTAAATGTATGTATCAGGCAGAAGGAGGCGTGGCAGATCCCACAAAGTATATATATTCTGGATCAGGGCGACGAGCTGAGTCGATTTAGCCCTATGGTCGATTTAGTCTTGGGGCTCAGCGATATATTAATTAATAAATCAAGATTATACGGCCAATTGCCGGAGCAATGTTTATTCAACGTGCGTTAGCTTACGTTATTGGAACAGAACTGATTGTGATAATGAAATGAATAAAAGACTAAAACTAAGTACATAACTAAGTACTAAAACTAAGTACATAAAAGGGAAATATGAATCCAAACCTAAATACATGTATTATATAAAAATCACGCCATGGGCTATCGACCGCGCGGAGCTATGCCAGCATATTTATGTTAGCGTTACAATGTCTACGATTGCGACATATAACGGAAACTGCCAATGCCCGCAATAGCATATTTTGCAGACGTTGCGTTCGCAGTGCAACCGAAATCCGATACGTGGATGTTCTATCTGCGTGGGTTGCTCCGAACTTAAGGAGAGGGTTGTTCGTTAACTTGGTTGTTAACTATTCCCCCTTTAAGTTCATTGCCGTCCTCGGTGATGCGCAACTCCTGGATGAATCTCTGCAACTTAATCGAGGTGTTCTTCCGATACCAACATAGGCCAACTACGATGACGCTACAGAACAGGAGGCTGATAATTACCCCAATGGCGAACCAGAACTTGGGGGATCCGTTGGATGACATGTCGTCGCTTAGTTCCCGAATGGCTTGCAGGTTGTGTTCATTCATTCGCTGAAGTAGGGGTAGGCTTAACAGTAAAGGTGAAGTCGGAATGCCAGGAACCATATCGACAGTTTGATCGTGGTTGAGATACGTGGTGTCGTTTATCATGGCGTTGCACTCAAACGTTATGAGATTAGTTCCCCTGATGTATATTGTGGGGCCTCCATCTATACTAATGCTCGCAGGCTGGTTGATGATGATCATTCCTTCGTCAATCCTTGTAATAGGTTCCAGGTGACTGGGCTGCGTTCGGCATATGGCTGATTCGCCTGAGTGTAATCCGCGGGCGCATGTATCATGCGCGGCTAGCTTGCAAAATGTTGCGTGGTTAGTTGTGACGCAATCGGTGGCAGCTTTTACTCCGCCCTTGCATTCAGCTACTATGTTATCGTGTAATTGTAGCACGGTGTTTTGATGTGCCACCGGAAAAAATATGATCTTTTTACAAACAAATCTTATATTAGGGTATTCTATAATTATATGAAGGGTGCTGACGGATTGAAATATTTTAATTTTTGATACTGCCATTAAACTAACTATGGAGACCTCTGTGAGCCGTTCAGTGAAAATATATTTTAAGTCTTTATAATCAAAAATAGTTGGATTTATAATATCTGATTTGGCAAGCGTAATTGTAAGCATAAGGTTTTGAATTTCTGTGATAAGCATCCTATTTCTTGCTAAAAGTGTTCCATACAAATGTGGGGTGCCAACCATTTCTGACTTTTTAGCTTTGATTATTTTATTAACTGTATCTGTGAGCAGGTTGATTTGTTTCTGAGTTTCTGTGTTGATTACAATCTGCCTATTGTTTGATTCTATTAATTGTGTATCCGAATTTCGAATTTTCTCCAAGTCAGACACATCAGGCGTTCAGCTATTACTTTTAGTGCTGTGCCTAGGAAATCTAAACTTCTTGCTATCCTGTGGTGTATTGTTAGAGTGGACAATAAGTTTTGGACATATTCTATGTCTACTTCTAAAAGCTTTCTCATGTGAGAGAGGGGAAATAGTTCGGATAATTTTATGGTATCGTCTATGATAGCTGAGAATTCTGTTAAGTTAGTCGAGTGTCGCATGAATTTACTTTGCTTCCATAGTAAAACACAACCATCTAGCACAGGAATGTATTTCGCATTTGAGAAGTCAGTGATGCGCGCCCCCGCTGCGGTTAGAATTGACAGTATTATGACGATCAACCTGTAGGAAATGTGAAGCGAAGTTATATTAACTGTGTGGAACCAAAAATTGTTGTAATTTATTTAAGGTTGTCCTTATGGACCACCCTCTCCTTAATAAGTACAGACGTCCCTAGGTCTGCTTGTATGTGTCCCTCAGAACATAATGGGGTCAGCTTGTTTCCTAACCTTTGTTGTTTTTATGAATACTTTTTCACCTACATCGAATATCCTTTTTTGCCTATTTGTGTTACATCTGATGAGTTGATCTTGCTGGGCTTTGATTATCCTGTCTTTGATATTATGTTGTAATTCTATATTTTGAGAGTGAATGACGTCTAATGGTTTCTGTTCTGTAACTGAATGAATTGTTCTATTATATTCTATAGTTGCTCTTATTATTATCTGTGTTGGGCTATTTAATTTTTTGTCAATTTTAATGCATCTGGCTATTTCTAATAGAGTGCTATGAAAGCGCTCCACCTGTCCGTTTGAACAGCTATGTAGTGGAGGGGTGTTAACTATGTCTATGTTAAATTGATTTTTTAGTAGCGAGGTAACCGTCTCTAAATTGAACGATGCCTCATTGTCGCAATATATTGTTTTTATTCTTGAAAAAATGTTGATTAACTGTAACATGGGGTTAATAATATCTATTATTGATCTGGATAATAAGGATTGTACAATGGCGAATTTGGAAAAAAGTTTTAGTGCACACCTTGCAATTTGAGACAATTTCATTAGTTAATTTGGCCATTTTTGGAAAATAATATTCGCGAAGAATTTGTTTCATGTTTTCATTATTACCTATTTCTATTTGGTCACTTTTGCTGGTAATGTCGGTGATGAAAAATTAAACATATCTTTATTTTATTTGAACTATATCAGCCAATTGATGTTACACTCAACTTGTCCGTTAGTTTGCTTACTCAATACTAACATAATTGTATCGACTTAACCAATTAAAGTTGCATATATACTAAAAAAATCAAAAATATGCTAAATAATGAAAAATGTGCTAAATAATGACAAATGGTTCCTCAACATCCCGGCCCCCCCTGAAACTCTGTTTCAGAATGTGGTAGGGCTGCAATCTTCGTGATGGGTCGTATAATCTCTCCAGAAACGACCTTGAGCTTAACTGCCCGTACTAATCCATCCTCTCCTGGGTACACCTCGATTACGCGTCCTAGATTCCATGTTGCTGGAGGCGTATTCGAGTCCTTGATGAGTACAATGTTGTATGCAAGGTTGTCTTCTCCAGGATCCCAGGGCCGTCCAAGTACCTTTGCTGTTGTTGCTGACCTGTTGTCTCTATCACCTTGTACGGTGCTCAATCGTGTGCTATTTGAGATCCATTTTCCCAATTCCAATTGTACAACTAACTCAGTTTGAATGCCATTCAGTTCTTCCTCTGTCATGGCTCCTGTTAATACATCATCCGCGTAGAAATCCTCAAGCAATATCTTGGCTGCTCTAGGAAACTCATGCTCGTGGTCCTTGGCGAGTTGCTCTAACACCCGGACTGCCAGGAATGGCGCAGACGCAGTCCCGTATGTAACTGTGCAGAGTCTGAAGTGCTGCAATGGTGCTGACGGATCATAATATTCGTTGGAAATCCTGATGTTTAGCTGCAACCAGAATCTGTCTAAACATCTTTACAATATCAGCCAAAAATACAAAGTTGTGCATTCGAAACCTCATGCATACGTTGAACAGATTGCGTTGTATACATGGTCCAATATGAATCGCATCGTTAAGAGACCGGCCATCTTGGTCTTGATATGAGGCATCACCGGATGGTGCGGCATGTTGAAAATCTTCTTCGAAGTGGAGTCTTCTTCTACATTCACCTCCTTCACTCCACTCCCTCATGAATTGTACATACCTTGATCGCAAAGCTGCATCCTTCATTAAACGACGTTCAACTGCCAAGAAGCGAGACTTGGCTCCATGAAAGGTGTCTGCGAACTCTGGGTTGTCCTGCTTGAACGGTAGCTCGACTATGTATCTCCCTTCAGCATTACGGGAGTGTGTTTGGACGAAATGAGTCTCCACTACATCATCTTCTGTATTTGCAGACGTAAACGATGGAACTTCCTCCAGTTCCCAAAACCGTTGCAACAATGTGTTGATGTCTATGGTAGCTAAGAGTGACGTAGTTGTAGTTGTAGTTGCTCCTCCCACTGTTGTGATGATCCATCCAAATATGGAATCGATGGCGATTGTGTTGCCCTGGGCATTACGCAACTTATCTTCAGTAAGAACCGTCCAAATGTGATCGTTACCAATCAGAATGTCGTTTGATGCATTGGTATTGAATGCGGCATCTGCTAGGGTGTGGCCGCTAAATATAGAGAGGTCTTCTGCGTCTATAGTTTCTCTCATCAGTGTCCAAGTAATGTTTCCAAGCACGTGCGCCTTGACCTCAAGCGATGCATCTGACATTCGCGACTTGATGTGTAGTGAACAGAGTCCTCTTGTCGTTTCTGCCTTGATTGAGGAGATTCCAGATATGGAAATGCGAGAGTGTGAACGGGCCAGACCCAATGTCTGGATACAGCGTTCCGAAACGTAGGACAACTCCGAGCCGCAGTCCAGAATAGCGCATATACACCTGCGCCGTTGGCAGTGTACTTCTCATAATTGCACCCTTGCCACATTTCGCAATGTTCATGGCGTTCGTCAGTGCTACTACTGTGCTAGCACCTGGTGCCTCATTTGACTCATCCTTCTGGTGCTGCTGTGGCTCACCCTTGTCTCTAGTGCTGCTTTGATCGAAATGCAAAAGTGAGTGATGTCGGCGCTTGCAATACTTACAGGATGACTTCGATGTACAAGTGCTCACTCCATGACCAAGTCTCAAACAATTAAAACACATGTGTTTGGGCTTTGCAAAGTCATATCGTTGCTGAATAGATAGGTCCAAGAACTGTGTACATGTCATCAATGCGTGTTCCTTGTTGCACTTAGCACAGCGCTTTGAAGTAGCGAGTAGCGCATGTGCGTTCCTGGTACCTCTGTCCTGTCTAGGCTTGCTGCTTGTCTGAGTTGCAGCACTGTCAAATAGACCCTTACACGCGTGCCCTTCCTTATAGTCTCCATCAATTGGTGCGATATGAATCCGCGGCAGTTCCCAATTCTTCGTTGATGGTCCTGCGACTTGCTGTGAGCCTGACGATGACTCGTTATCAACCTGCTGTGGTAGCAGTCGTTGCATTATGCGATCCATAGCCTCCCTATGCTTCTGCTGCATTTGTTGTATTTGCGTCTGAGATTGTTGTTGCATTTGTTGTATTTGCGTCTGAGATTGTTGCTGCATTTGTTGCATTTGCGTCTGAGATTGCTGCATTTGTTGCAAAATACATTGGATGTTCGATTCATTCCTTTCCCCGAGCACATTAGATGTAGTATTGGCCTCTTTCAGTTTGCGGGGTTCGTACTCAGCGTGTAGTGCCTTAAGAAGGGCATAAGCTCGATCAACGCGCTCCTCGTATACCTCGTTGTCACTTGCTGGGTCCACATATCCCTGCACATCTTCATATTTATAAAGTTCGTCGCCACGATTGACAAACTCCTTCCAAACCTGAACCAGCTTGTCCAATCTGGCATCAATATCGTAGAATGTGCAGCCATCAGGCGGGTGTTCCGCGTATACAGAAATGCGCGTAATCGTTGCCTTCAATCTACTTCTGGCTCCCAGTAAAGTACGTAGATTTTCCATTGCAGCTTGCTGCGTTACCCGCAGTCAATTCAAGTTGTTGTCCAAAGTAGCCAGTAGCACTTTTCCAATAGTGCGCTCCGTTTATTACGTATGATGCCAAATATCAATACGTACTTCCAAGAATGTGCAAATGCTGCGTCGCCAGCAGCAAAAACACGACAAGACAAAACACGCCACTTTTCCAATAGTGCGCGCCGTTTATTACGTATGATGCCAAATATCAATACGTACTTCCAAGAATGTGCAAATGCTGCGTCGCCAGCAGCAAAAACACGACAAGACAAAACACGCCACTTTTCCAATAGTGCACTCCGTTTATTACGTATGATGCCAAATATCAATACGTAATTCCAAGAATGTGCAAATGCTGCTTCGCCAGCAGCAAAGACACGACAAGACAAAACACGCCACTTTTCCAATAGTGCGCGCCGTTTATTACGTATGATGCCAAATATCGATACGTAATTCCAAGAATGTGCAAATGCTGCGTCGCCTGCAGCAAAAACACGACAAGACAAAACACGCCACTTTTCCAATAGTGCGCGCCGTTTATTACGTATGATGCCAAATATCAATACGTACTTCCAAGAATGTGCAAATGCTGCGTCGCCAGCAGCAAAAACACGACAAGACAAAACACGCCACTTTTCCAATAGTGCGCTCCGTTTATTACGTATGATGCCAAATATCAATACGTAATTCCAAGAATGTGCAAATGCTGCTTCGCCAGCAGAAAAGACACGACAAGACAAAACACGCCACTTTTCCAATAGTGCGCGCCGTTTATTACGTATGATGCCAAATATCAATACGTACTTCCAAGAATGTGCAAATGCTGCGTCGCCAGCAGCAAAAACACGACAAGACAAAACACGCCACTTTTCCAATAGTGCGCTCCGTTTATTACGTATGATGCCAAATATCAATACGTACTTCCAAGAATGTGCAAATGCTGCGTCGCCAGCAGCAAAAACACGACAAGACAAAACACGCCACTTTTCCAATAGTGCGCTCCGTTTATTACGTATGATGCCAAATATCAATACGTAATTCCAAGAATGTGCAAATGCTGCTTCGCCAGCAGCAAAGACACGACAAGACAAAACACGCCACTTTTCCAATAGTGCGCGCCGTTTATTACGTATGATGCCAAATATCAATACGCAATTCCAAGAATGTGTAAATGCTGCGTCGCTAGCAGCAAAAACACGACAAGACAAAACATGGCACTGTTCCAATAGTGCGCGCTGTTTTCCAAAATCCAAAGTGAGTATTCAGTAGCAATGCCCAATAGACTCCGGCTCGAAGGACCAAATTTTATGATGAAAAATTAAACATATCTTTATTTTATTTGAACTATATCAGCCAATTGCCGGTACGCTCAACTTGTCCGTTAGTTTGCTTACTCAATACTAACATAATTGTATCGACTTAACCGATAATTGATCTTGAAACAGCTGTTCATTCGCCGATAACAATTAAAGTTGCATATATACTAAAAAAATCAAAAATATGCTAAATAATGAAAAATGTGCTAAATAATGACAAATGGTTCCTCAACAGTCGGCTACAATATTCTTGCAGGCCAAAACTTTGTTGTAGGGTAGAGTGATACTAGTTCGTGTTGAAAGACAGCCAAGATCGGGAGATTACAATAGAATGCGTTTACCACATCACTGTTTACTGCAAGCTTTATGGATTCGAGGAGGTCATTCTTGTCTGTGAATTGTATCACATGGCGGGTTTTTCTGCCAAATATGATAAGTCTACGATACAAATTGTAGC
Organism: Drosophila meridionalis; assembly: GCA_035045145.1. Lineage (NCBI taxonomy): Eukaryota > Metazoa > Arthropoda > Insecta > Diptera > Drosophilidae > Drosophila > Drosophila meridionalis. Next base: position 4,278,048 of record JAWNPG010000020.1, on the reverse strand, counting down.
GTGCTTCTTCTAGGATAATTTGGTTCCTTAAGAGGTTAACAGGCTTGTCTGTTGTATCGATTGTGTAGGTCAGGGATATCTCACTATGGATGGTAGCAGCACATGATTGTGTTTCATCTTGCAGGGCATTAACGTTTTGCCGGGAAAGGGCATCTGCCACGAAGTTTTCTTTCCTAGGCTTGTAATGAATCTGTGCGTTATGCTATTCAATGTATGCTTTCCATCTTTTAATCTTTGCGAAAGTGTTTTTTTCTGACACTGAAAAGGTGAGCGGCTGATGGTCCGTGAAAATGTGAAGTTCTCTGGTGCCATACAGATAGTTCTGTAAGTTTCCGAGAGACCATACGATGGCCAATAATTCTCTTTCATTGGTAGCATAATGAGATTCACTCTGCTTTAATGCTCGAGATATCATTGTGATTGGCCTTCCCCCTTGAGACAGTACTGCACCGATACCATTAGCGGAAGCGTCGATCGTTAGATCAAAATATTTTTTAAAGTCCGGGTACATGAGTATGACGTCTTCTGACGCCAAAATATTTCTTAGGCGGTCAAAAGCGTCGCGTTGCGCATTGTCAAAGTCCATTGGAACCTTTGAAAATGGGAAATCAGGGTATAATGGTTTTGTTAAATGTATGTAACAGGCAGAAGAGGGCGTGTCAGACCCCATAAAGTATATATATTCTTGATCAGGGCGACGAGCTGAGTCGATTTAGCCCTGTCCGTCTGTCTGTCTGTCCGTCCATCCGTCTGTCCGTATGTTTGAACGCGTCGAATGAAGCATCTAGACAAGCTAGAGACTTGAATTTTTTTTGTTGGGTCCATGGATAGCACGCGCAGGTCAAGTTTGTTACCAAAAAACGATATCTATTTTTGTTGTTTTGTTATCGATTTTAAACCTTATCGAAAACAGGTTATAAAATTATATCTACCACACTTTTAGAGCTAGACCCCTCAAATTTTGCATTTAGATTAATGTGAATTTTATGCAATTTCTATTTTTTTATTTTTTGAATACCGGCTCGTTTTACTAAAAATCGCCCTTGTAGTACTACTTTGCGTTTTGCCAACAAGCTATGCAATACTGGAGTGGCGTAGTGGGTAGACGCAAAGCGCATAAACGAAAGGTCCCGAGTTCGAAAATCAGTGACAACAGCGTAAATTAATAAATTTTTTTTTTAAATTTATAAACATGAGGTGGTTGTGCTAGTTGAGATGATGCGCTCTAACGTTACATATGTAGTAAATAGATACAGGTTCGAGTCTTCTTTTTTGTTGATTTGTTTATTTATTTAATTATTATTTATTTTTGATTTACATACATTCTAGTTGAATAAATTTTCAAAATTATAATTTAATTTTGAAAAATTTAATGTTATATGCAAGCTATATAGCGTATTAAACAATGCAAATCGGACGGGGCTCAGGGGATTTCCTAGTCGGGCACCTCCGACTAGAGTTTTCTTACTTGTTGGACATGTGTTTGCTTACCATGTCGTTTTCGCCCTTAAGCATGTTAGTTAAAGGTCTCGCAATTGACGCAAAGTCTTTAACAAACACCCTGTAGTAACTAGCAAGTCCCAAAAACGATCTTAATGCGAAGAGATTTTTTGGTTCAGCGAATTCTTGGATCGCTTTGACTTTTTCGGGATCGTTTTTGCTCCATTGCTTGAGACAATGAAACCCAAATATTCAACGCTCTCTTTAAAGAATTTAGTCTTCTCTTTAGAGAGTCTAATGTTGGCGTCGTAAAGCTGTTGGAGAACTGTGTCAATGTGTTTGACATGGTCCGTTTCGTTTTCAGAAAATATTATCATGTCATCAACATAGACGTAGCATATTTTTCCGATTTGTTTCCTTAATACATCATCGATTGCCCTTTGAATGAAGCTTCCCGCATTTTTCAACTCAAAGGGTAGCAGGCAGAATTCGTATTTTCCGCCATTTACCGAAAATGCCGTTTTTTCGCGATCTCTTTCATTTAGATAAATCTGGTGGTATCCAGATTTCAAATCTAGTGTTGTGAAAAATTTCACTTTTCCAAGATTGGCTAGAATCATTGGGATGCTCGGCATTGGATACCTATCGGCGATGGTTCGCTCGTTTAACTTTCGGAAATCGATGACGAGTCGCTTATTTTTGTTGCCGTTTGCGTCTGTAACTTTTTTATCAACAACCCATGCAGGGCTGTCGTATGGAGACCGTGATGGTTTTATAATGCCATTTTTTAGTACTTGAGCGATTTCGTTGTTACCAAAATCGGCTACGCTTGCCGGGTATGGGTATAGTTTTGAGTATACCTCTTTGTCCTCAATCGTGCGGATTGTGGCCAAAACCGATGTGTTAAACGGCAACGCCTCGTTAGAGGTCGAAAATGTGCCAATCCTTTTCAGTATGACTTTTTTATACCCTGAGCCCATTGAAAATGGGAAATCAGGGTATAATGGTTTTGTTAAATGTATGTAACAGGCAGAAGGGGGCGTGTCAGACCCCACAAAGTATATATATTCTTGATCAGGGCGACGAGCTGTCTGTCTGCCCTGTCCGTCTGTCTGTCTGTTCGTTCGTCCGTCCGTCCGTAAGTCCGTATGTTTGAACGCGTCGATTGAAGCATCTAGACAAGCTAGAGACTTGAATTTTTATACTCGTTTCCCAAAGGGAAAAAGAGTATATTGGTTTTGTCAAATGTCCGTCTTGCTGTCCGTCCGTCTGTCCGTCTGTCCGTAAGAATGCAATATTTTTCTAGCTATTGAAGCTAGAGACTTGAAATTTGGAACATATACTCGTGTATACCCTCGAATTATAGTGTCAAGATTTTCCGGATACGCCCACTAGGGGCGTGGCAAATCGGAAAATGCTTGCGCCCATAGTTAAGAAATCATATTAGTTGAAGAGCTAGAGAGTTGAAATTTGGAATGTATACTTGCGTTGACCACCCAAGCTCAAAAAGATATGGCGGATATATCTACGCCCATTGGGGGCGTGGCAAATCGGGAAAACTGTAACTTCTACAGTTTTAGAGCTAGAATTCTGATATTTGGCACGTAACTTAACGCTACGATTCTATAAAGAATCATAAAAAGATTTGATGTCTACGCCCACTGATTTTACAAGATCAGCTATATTTTGAGCACTATTGATGCTAGAGACTTAAAATTTGATATATATAATCGGATAAGCAACCCAAGATCAAAAAGATATGGCGGACATACCTGCGCCTTTAGGGGGCGTGGCAAAATATATAGCTCCTACAGTTTTAGAGCTAGACGCTTCAAAATTGGATGTTTGTGTTACTGGGGGCCTCCTCTATTGATTCCCCAAAAATAAATCTTACGCTCCTTTGGGGGAGTGGTATATCGAAAAAATACCCTGTAACTTTCACATTTTTGGAGTGTAATCATCCAGTTACGTTACCCTCGACTCCTTCTAGGAACATGCCAAATATGATATGTCTACGCCTACTGGGGGCGTGGCAAATTGGCAGCAAAATTTGTAACGCCCAGCTGCAAAATTCATATGCCTGTGCCACCTATATAAATAAGCTTAATAAGAATTGCTAAGACGACAAACGGCATTTCTGAGAAATACAGTGGCTCACAGCTTATTTCAACCAGCACTTTAAAAAAAGTTTGTTGGGCTATAAAATCTAAACTATCTGCAATATCCAATAAATTTAAACGCAGGTTGTTAGTGTGATGTTTTAAATATTACAAAATCAATTCATTTATTTTTTAAATATTTTTTCATTATTTAATATTGTTTAAAAACTAAAAAATGAGACCAAGACAGTTCCACAGCTTATTTCAACCACAAACTTTGAAGCTGATGAAAGACCCGTTTTTTTGCAATGCAACGGTAGATTCTTGTTCTATGCTTTATACACTGATTTTGCAATGTGATGAAATAAGTTTGTGCTGAATTTTGAAAGCAGAACTTGCAGAAAATTTAATTTAGCAAAATGGGACCACGTACACCTATTGAACAGCAGGAACTTGTTCTGAAACACTATAAAAATGGCCATTCCCGTAGAAAAATTGTTGATATGGTTGGACTGAGTGATTCTACAGTTCAAAGCATCATATACCGTTTTGTTCATGAAAATAGAACCCACGATAAAGGTAGAAATGCTCCAAACTGAATTTTTAATCCCAGGGACGAACGCTATATTGTAACAAAAAACCGGGATAACCCAAGGCTATCTACTAGACAAGTAGCCAATGATGTTAAGGAGGAGTTGGGCAAGTCATGCCACCCAGAAACTATTCGCCGTGTGCTTCGGGAACATGACTTTAATGGTAGAGTACCACGCAAGAAGCCTTTTATAAGCGACAAAAACAAAAAGTGTCGCTTAAAATTTGCACAGGAGCACTTGCACAAGGACATTGGATTCTGGAACACAGTTTTACTTTGTGATGAGTCAAAATTTAATTTGTTTGGGTCGGATGGGCCTTCATATGTGTGGCGTAGGCCTAACACAGAGCTTGACGCAAAAAATTTGAGGGATACTGTAAAGCATGACGGAGGCAGCGTTATGGTCTGGGCCTGTATGTCAGCAGCCGGGGTTGGAAACTTGGAGTTCATCGAAACTACGATGGATAAACTTAAATTTTTAGATGTTTTGAAGTCAAATTTAATCCAAAGTGCTCAGAAACTGGGCATAAAGGAGGACTTTAGGTTTTACCAAGATAATGACCCGAAACACACTGCGGGAATTGTCCAGACTTGGCTGATCTGGAAATGTCCGCACGTTATGAAACCACCAGCCCAATCATCAGATTTAAATGTAATCGAAAATTTGTCGTCAATTTTGGAAACAAACATTCGCAAACACAAAATTTCAAACAAATCGGACCCAAAAACTGCATTGGCTGAGGAATGGGAAAAAATTACTCCAGAAGTCACTAAAAAGTTGGTGGAATCTATCCCAAAAAGGCTTAAAATGGTAGTTAGCCAAAAGGGTGGTCACACCAAGTATTAATTTGTTGTTATTTTAAGTTTTTATAATGTTAAATAATGCTATTTCATAACTGGTTGAAATAAGCTGTGGAACTGTCTTGGTCTCATTTTTTAGTTTTTAAACATTATTAAATAATGAAAAAATATTTAAAAAATAAATGAATTGATTTTGTAATATTTAAAACATCACACTAACAACCTGCGTTTAAATTTTTTGGATATTGCCAATAGTTTAGATTTGATAGCCAAACAAACTTTTTTTAAAGTGCTGGTTGAAATAAGCTGTGAACCACTGTATATATAATTCGATTTATTGTCGAAGTTCTGCAAATAATTTATCTGCTAAAATTATCATTTTTCGTATAGCCTAGGTCAGTTATGTTATATTCTTTTTGTGTGTGTGACCATGACAAAAATGTAAATATCAAATATCGATTACACAAATATCGACTTATTCCGAACAAAATTATTCCACACAAAAAAATTGACGATAGGTCCCATCAGGTATGTACATATGTATGTAGGCACGAACAGCTGCGCAACTATTTTCATGCCGTCGCCGCCGCGTCTTGAACGCGATCCCTTTTGCTTACACGCTTTTCATTTACCTGCTGCGCCACATCAGTTTTGCATTGCCAGTTGGCAAATCCGAAACTACTTCACTACAAGGGCGACTTTTGACAAATACAAAACTATAGAATCTGCTGTTAACGCAAACACAATATAAACACAACTCAATCACAATTGTGATTCTTAGAAAATGCTGAAATGCGCGCATATGAACGTATATATTTATATGTGTACATACAAAAACGGAGGTCGGTTTGAATGTATGCGTATATAGGGTGATATTTGACAAATACAAAACTAAAGAAGCGGCTGAAAATGTAAACACAGCTCAATAACAATTTTGGTTGAAGAATATGCTAGAATGAATGGCGTTGAATTTATTGATGACCATGCATAAGCAAATGCGCTTGCAAGTTTTAATGTACATACATACATATGTACAGTGGTTCACAGATTATTTCAACCAGCACTTTAAAAAAATTTGTTGGGCTATAAAATCTAAACTATTGGCAATATCCAAAAAATTTAAACGCAGGTTGTTAGTGTGATGTTTTAAATATTACAAAATCAATTCATTTATTATACCCTGAGCCCATTGAAAATAGGAAATCAGGGTATAATGGTTTTGTTAAATGTATGTAACAGGCAGAAGGAGGCGTGTCAGACCCCACAAAGTATATATATTCTTGATCAGGGCGACGAGCTGAGTCGATATAGCCCTGTCCGTCTGTCTGTCTGTCCGTCCGTCCGTCTGTCCGTCCGTCCGTCTGTCCGTATGTTTGAACGCGTCGATTGAAGCATCTAGACAAGCTAGAGACTTGAATTTTTTTTGTTGGGTCCGTGGATAGCACGCGCAGGTCAAGTTTATTTCGTATGAACGATAACTATTTTTGTTGTAATGTTATCGATTTTAATGCTTATCTAAAATACGTTTTTAAGGCGTAGTTTGTGTATCGTTTGAGCTAGAGCCTTCAAATTTGCTGTGTACTTACGTCTAATGAATACGGAGATTACGTAATCTTTAGATTTTTTGTGCCACGCCCCATTCGCCCCCAATAGCCCCTATTTGTGAAAGGCGCAAATTAAATACTAGAGACTTGTGCTTTGGCAAATACAAATATATGAATGCCATTAATAAGTTGTGAAAGTTTGATGAAGTTAGTCCATCGCTAAGAAAAGTTATTAATCAAATAAGTTCCCAAAGTAATGCCCACATTGCAGCCCCAGCGCAGTCTCTGCGTCAACTGTTGTATAAAGCATAAAACAAGAATCTACCGTTACATTGTAAAATAACGAGTCTTTCATCAGCTGTAAAGTTTGTGGTTGAAATAAGCTGTGGAACTGTCTTGGTCTCATTTTTTAGTTTTTAAACATTATTAAATAATGAAGAATATTTAAACAAGTAAGAGTGCTCTAGTCGAGACTGCTCGACTAGGGGATACCCTGAGCCCTGTGAAGAGCCAAATATCAAATCATTCTACGCATCTTTTATGCATGCATATAAACAACACATACACACACACACACATATATGCACGCAAGCATAAGCGCGCGCTCTGCCAATTGCGCAGTTGTCCCAGCGACTGCGCTTGGGCTGCAATGTGGGCATTACTATGACACCTTAATTGTTTAATAAGTTTTCTTAGCGATTGACTAAGTGCATCGAACTTTCACATTTTATTAATGACATTCATATGTATGTATTTGCCAAAGCACAGGTCTCTAGTATTTGATTTGCATATTTTACAAATAGGGGGCTATTGGGGGCGAATGGGGCGTGGCATCCAAAATCTAAAGATTACGTAATCTCCGTATTCATTACACGCAACTACACAGTAAATTTGAAGTCTCTAGCTCAAACTATGTACAAACCAGGCCTTAAAAACCTATTTTCGATAAGCATTAAAATCGATAACATTACAACAAAAATAGTTATCGTTCATACGAAATAAACTTGATCTGCGCGTGCTATCCACGGACCCAACAAAAAAAATTCAAGTCTCTAGCTTGTCTAGATGCTTCAATCGACGCGTTCAAACATACGGACAGACGGACGGACGGACAGACGGACAGACGGACAGACAGACAGACGGACAGGGCTAAATCGACTCAGCTCGTCGCCCTGATCAAGAATATATATACTTTGTGAGGTCTGACACGCCTCCTTCTGCATGTTACATACATTTAACAAAACCATTATACCCTGATTTCCCATTTTAAAGGGCGATATATGACAAATACAAATACAATTCAAACACAGCTTTGGTTGAAGAATATGCTAGAATTAATGGCCTTGAATGTATTGGTGCACATGCAAAGCAGAGGCGCTTGCACGTTTCAATGTATGTGTATGTGTATATGTTTTTTGCTGCGCGTCGCTGCTTGCCACGTGCGTGTGATAAATGGCTAAACGTTTTGTTTAATAACTCGGGACTGACTCAACGGAATTTGATGAAACTTTCAGCATATGATTCTATTGAATTTTTTACATTTTATAAAAATGCTAATTTATTCACATGGTTATATTTGCAACAGACTCTCCATGAGTGGCGAAGGGGAGGAGGTTGTGGGTTAATTAGTAAAAAGAGCCGGTATCCAAAAAATAAAAAATGGAAATTGCATAAAATTCACATGAATCTATATGTAAAATTTGAGGGGTCTAGCTCTAAAGGTGTGTGAGATATAATTTTATAACCTGTTTTCGATTAGGTTTAAAATCGATAACAAAACAACAAAAGTAGATATCGTTTTTTGGTAACAAACTTGACCTGCGCGTGCTATCCACGGACCCAACAAAAAACAAGTAAGAAAACTCTAGTCGGAGGTGCCCGACTAGGAGATCCCCTGAGCCCCGTCCGATTTGCATTGTTTAATACGCTATATAGCTTGCATATAATATTAAATTTTCCAAAATTAAATTATAATTTTCAAATTTTATTCAACTAGAATGTATGTAAATCAAAAATAAATAAACAATTAAATAAATAATCAAATCAACAAAAAAAGAAGAAGAAAGACAAACATCACCGCACCTGGACTAAAACCTGCATCTATTTACTACATATGTAACGTTAAAGTGCATCATCTCAACTATCACAACCACCTCATGTTTATAAATTTAAAAAAAAAAATTAAAAAAGTTACGCTGTTGTCAACTGGGACTCGAACTCGGAACCTTTCGTTTACGCGCTTTGCGTCTACCCACTACGCCACACCACTATTGCATAGCTTGTTGGCAAAACGTAAAGTAGTACTACAAGGGCGATATGTGACAAATACGAAACTAAAGAAGCAGATCAATCGCAATTGTGATTCTTAGAATATGCCGAAATGCGCGCATATGAATGTATGAGTATGTGTACATACAAAAACGGTGGCCTGTTTCAATGTATGCGTGTAAGGGGCGATGTATGACAAATACAAATACAATTCATACACAGATTTGGTTGAAGAATATGCTAGAATTGAATTTATTTGTGCACATGCATAAGCAGCGCGCTGGCTCGTTTCAATGTGTGTATGTGAGAATATATGTAAGTGTTTTTTGCTGCGCGTCGCTGCTTGCCACGTGCAGCTAAACGTTTTGTTTAATAAATCGGGACTGACTTAACGGAATTTGATGAATCTTTCAGCGTGTGATTTAATTGAATTTTGTACATTTTATAAAAATGCTAATTTATTCACATGGTTATATTTGCAACCGACTCTCCATTGCGGTTAAGAGGTGGTGAGGGGGGGGGGGGGTGAGAGTAATTAGTAAAAAAAGCCGGTATCCAAAAAATAAAAAAATAGAAATTGCATAAAATTCACATGAATCTATATGCAAAATTTGAGGGGTCTAGCTCTAAAGGTGTGGGAGATATAATTTTATAACCTGTTTTCGATAAGGTTTAAAATCGATAACAAAACAACAAAAGTAGATATCGTTTTTTGGTAACAAACTTGACCTGCGCGAGCTATCCACGGACCCAACAAAAAAAAATTCAAGTCTCTAGGTCAACTACGTTCTGAGATCGACGCGTTCAAACATACGGACGGACGGACAGACAGACAGACGGACAGGGCTAAATCGACTCAGCTCGTCGCCCTGATCAAGAATATATATACTTTGTGGGGTCTGACACGCCTCCTTCTGCCTGTTACATACATTTAACAAAACCATTGTACCCTGATTTCCCATTTTCAATGGGCTCAGGGTATAAAAACAAGTAAGAGGGCTCTAGTCGAGACTGCTCGACTAGGGGATACCCTGAGCCCTGTGAAGAGCCAAATATCAAATCATTCTACGCTTTTGTTATACATACAAACAACACATATACACACATATGCACGCACATATAAGCGAGCGCTCTGCCAACTGCGCAGTTGACGCAGAGACTGCGCTGGGGCTGCAATGTGGGCATTACTTTGGGAACTTATTTGATTAATAACTTTTCTTAGCGATGGACTAACTTCATCAAACTTTCACAACTTATTATTGACATTCATATATTTGTATTTGCCAAAGCACAAGTCTCTAGTATTTAATTTGCGCCTTTCACAAATAGGGGCTATTTGGGGCGAATGGGGCGTGGCATCAACAATCAAGTTATTATGTAATCTCCGTATTCATTCAATGCAATTACACAGTAAATTTGAAGTCTCTAGCTCTAACGATACACAAACAACGCCTTATAAACGTATTTTCGATAAGCATTAAAATCGATAACATTACAACCAAAATAGTTATCGTTCATATGAAAAAAACTTGACCTGCGCGTGCTATCCACGGACCCAACAAAAAAAATTCAAGTCTCTAGCTTGTCTAGATGCTTCAATCGACGCGTTCAAACATACGGACAGACGGACGGACGGACAGGCGGACGGACGGACAGACAGACAGACGGACAGGGCTAAATCGACTCAGCTCGTCGCCCTGATCAAGAATATATATATTTTGTGTGGTCTGACACGCCTCTTTTTGCCTGTTACATACATTTAACAAAACCATTATACCCTGATTTCCCATTTTCAATGGGCTCAGCGTATAAAAAATTTTTTTTAATTTACGCTGCTGTCACTGAGTTTCGAGCTCGGGACCTTTCGTTTATGCGCTTTGCATCTACCCACTACGCCACTCCAGTATTGCATAGCTTGTTGGCAAAACGCAAAGTAGTACTACAAGGGCGATATGTGACAAATACAAAACTAAAGAAACTAAAGAAGCAGATCAATCGGAATTGTGATTCTTAGAATACAAAATGCGCGCATATGAACGTATGAGTATGTGTACATACAAATACAAATACAATTCAAACACAGATTTTGTTGAAGAATAAGCTAGAATTGAATTTATTTGTGCACATGCATAAGCCGACGCGCTTGCTCGTTTCAATGTGTGTATGTGCAGCTAAACGTTTTGTTTAATAAATCGGGACTGACTTAACGAAATTTGATGAAACTTTCAGCATATGATTCTATTGAATTTTTTACATTTTATAAAAATGCTAATTTATTCTCATGGTTATATTTGCAACAGACTCTCAAGGGATGTTGGATGGCATGGGGGGGGGGGGTAATTAGTAAAAAGAGCCGGTATCCAAAAAATAAAAAAAAAAAGAAATTGCATAAAACTCACATGAATTTGAATGCAAAATTTGAGGGGTCTAGCTCTAAAGGTGTGGGAGATATAATTTTATAACCTGTTTTCGATAAGGTTTAAAATCGATAACAAAACAACAAAAATAGATATCGTTTTTTGGTAACAAACTTGACCTGCGCGTGCTATCCATGGACCCAACAAAAAAAATTCAAGTCTCTAGCTTGTCTAGATGCTTTATTCGACGCGTTCAAACATACGGACAGACGGATGGACGGACAGACAGACAGACGGACAGGGCTAAATCGACTCAGCTCGTCGCCCTGATCAAGAATATATATATTTTGTGGGGTCTGACACGCCTCCTTCTGCCTGTTACATACATTTAACAAAACCATTATACCCTGATTTCCCATTTTCAATGGGCTCAGGGTATAAAAAGTGTCGCTTAAAATTTGCATAGGAGCACTTGCACAAGGACATTCTGGAACACAGTTTAATTTTGTGATGAGTCCAAATTTAATTTGTTTGGGTCGGATGGGCCCCCATATGTGTGGCGTAGGCCTAACACAGAGCTTGACGCAAAAAATTTGAGGGCTACTGTAAAGCATTGCGAAGGCAGCGTTATGGTTTGGGCCTGTATGTCAGCAGCTGGGGTTGGGAACTTTGAGTTCATAGAGACTACGAAGGATAAACTTAAATATCTAGATGTTTTGAAGTCAAATTTAATCCAAAGTGCTCAGAAACTGGGCATAAAGGAGGACTTCAGGTTTTACCAAGATAATGACCCGAAACACACTGCGGGAATTGTCCAGACTTGGCTGATCTGGAAATGTCCGCACGTTATGAAACTATCAGCCCAATCATCAGATTTAAATGTAATCGAAAATTTGTGGTCGATTTTGGAAACAAACATTCACAAACATTCACAAACACAAAATTTCAAACAAATCGGACCCAAAAACTGCATTGGTTGAGGAATGGGAAAAAGTTACTCCAGAAGTCACCAAAAAGTTGGTGGAATCTATCCCAAAAAGGCTTAAAATGGTAGTTAGTTAAAAGGGTGGTCACATCAAGTATTAATTTGCTGTTATTTTAAGTTTTTAAAATGTTAAATAATGTTATTTCATAAGTCGAGTTTCACTCAAACCCTCATCGAGATAAGACGTGTTACTTCCGCATTTCTGTGGTGCCCAAAGAGCAATACAAAAACTCTTATCAGTTAGATCAGACAACCAAACAAGTGCACAAAACAGAATACTAAAATAAAATAAAAAAAACAAGTAAGAACGTTGCCTTAGGACGAAACCTAAAGCGTGATACTCGTTTCCCACAGGGGCATCCGTTATTTTAAATTTAATAATTTTTCTCAAATTTTGCATTTATGTAGATTCATGTGAATTTTATGCAATTTCAAGTTTTGCAAATATAACTATGTGAATGAATTAGCATTTTTATAAAATGTAAAAAATTCAATAGAATCATATGCTGAAAGTTTCATCAAGTTCCGTTAAGTCAGTCGCAATCTATTAAACAAAACGTTTGGCCAATTATGACACGCACGCGTTAAGCAGCGACAGCAAAATATATTTACATTTACACATATGTACATACATTGAAACGTGCAAGCGCGTTTGCTTATGCACGGTCACAAATAAATTCAGCGCCATTCATTCTAGCATATTCTTCAACCAAAATTGTTATTGAGTTGTGTTTGCATTTTCAGCCGCTTCTTTAGTTTTGTATTTGTCAAATATCGCCTTTTATACGCATACATTCAACCGACCACCGTTTTTGTATGTATACATATAAATACATACGTTCGTATACGCGCATTTCAGCGTTTGTGTTTGCATTAACAGCAGCTTCTATAGTTTTGTGTTTGTCAAAAGTCGCCCTTGTAGTGAAGTAGTTTCGGATTTGCCAACAGGCAATGCAAAACTGATGTGGCGCAGCAGGTAGATGAAAAGCGTGTAAGCAAAAGGGTTCGCGTTCGAGACGCGGCAGCGACGGCATGAAAATAGTTGCGCAGCTGTTGTGCCTACATACATACATACCTGATGGGACCTATCGTCAATTTTTTTGTGTGGAATAATTTTGTTCGGAATAAGTCGATATTTGTGTAATCGATATTTGATATTTACATTTTTGTCATGGTCACACACACAAAAAGAAAATAACATAACTGACCTAGGCTATACGAAAAATGATAATTTTAGCAGATAAATTATTTGCAGAACTTCAACATTAAATCGAATTATATATATTTCTCAGAAATGCCGTTTGTCGTCTTAGCAATTCTTATCAAGCTTATTTATATAGGTTGCACAGGCATATGAATTTTGCAGCTGGGCGTTACAAATTTTGTTGCAAATTGCCACGCCCCCAGTAGGCGTATACATATCATATTTGGCAAGTTCCTAGAAGGAGTCTAGGGTAGCGTAACTGTAAAGTTTGGATGCTTACACTCCATAAATTTGAAAGTTACAGAGTATTTTTTCGATATACCACGTCCCCGAAGGGGTGTAAGATTTATTTTTGGGGAATCAATAGAGGAGGCCCCCAGTAACACAAACATCCAATTTTGAAGCGTCTAGCTCTAAAACTGTAGGAGCTATAATGTTTTGCCACGCCCCCTAAAGGCGCAGGTATGTCCGCTATATCTCTTTTATAGCCTGAGCCCATTGAAAATGGGAAATCAGGGTATAATGGTTTTGTGAAAATGTATGTAACAGGCAGAAGGAAGCGTGCCACATTCCATAAAGTATATATATTCTTGATCAGCGCGACAAGACGAGGTGATATAGCTCTGTCCGTCTGTCCATCCGTCCGTCCGTCTGTCCGTGTGAACGCTGAGATATTTTTAAGTACGCAATGTAGAGACTTGAAATTTTACATGAATACTCGATAATACCATACGCTGCACAAGTTTATAAATTTTTCCGATAACTCATTCCATTTCGATTTTATGAGCATTTATCGATAATTTTAAAGTGTTTTTAAGGCGTGGTTTGTACATCATTTGAGCTAGAGACTTCAAATTTGCTGTGTAGTTGCGTGCAATGAATACGGAGATTACGTTATCTTTAGATTATACACATTATTATATTATACACATACACACATATGAATGCCATTAAAAAGTTGTGAAAGTTTGATGCACTTGGTCCATCGCTAAGAAAAGTTATTAAACAATTAAGTTCCCATAGTAACGTCCACATTGCTTCCCAAGCGCAGTCGCTGCGTTAACTGCGCAGTTGGCAGAGCGCGCGCTTATGCGTGCGTGCATATGTATGTGTGTATGTGTTGTTTGTATGTATGCATACAAAATCGTAGAATGATTTGATATTTGGCTCTTCACAGGGCTCAGGGTATCCCCTAGTCGAGCAGTCTCGACTAGAGCACGCTTACTTGTTTTTGTTGGGTCCGTGAATAGCACGCGCAGGTCAAGTTTGTTACCAAAAAAAGATATCTATTTTTGTTGTTTTGTTATCGATTTTATACCTTATTGACAACAGGTTATAAAATTATATCTGCCACACCTTTAGAGACACCTCAAATTTTGCATATAGATTTATGTGAATTTTATGCAATTTCTATTTTTTTATTTTTTAGATACCGGCTCTTTTTACTAATTACTCCGACTAGAGTTTTCTTACTTGTTTCTATATGACATTTTTTCGAAAAGGTTTTAAATCGATAACATTACAACAAAAATAGGTATCGATTTTTGGCAACAAACTACATAGTAAACTTGACCTGTGCGTACTATACACGGATCTGTAAAAAAAATTCAAGTCTGCGTTCTGAGATCGACGTGTTCAAACATACGGAGAGACGGATGGACTGATCAAGAATATATATACTTTTTGGGGTCTGTCTGTTACACACATTATCACAAAATCATTATACCCCGATTTGCCATTTTCAATGGGTTCCGGGTATTAATGGAATCAAGCAAATATATTCATATACATACATATATATTTTAATATATACATATCCATATAAACGATTGCGGACGGCACTAGACGAAAATAACGCTGTCTGAATTTAAAGCTGATGGCAAGTTTCTCAAAATTAATAAAGTTGCACTGGATGCTGCTTCTCAGCCAATAAATGTGACAGTCTTCTTGTATGGAATGCAATATTCAAATTTCAAATATCAAATGTTCCGAAGGAGGACTTGAGCATTCCCTTCGTTAATGAGTATATTAAAGGTAATTTTCGCTTGGAATGGACAAATGTTTGCTTCATATCTTGCAACACTGGTGCAGACAGAAGCACAAAGACGGAAATGCCCACTCACCTGCGGTTTCTTACCCTGAATGCATAAGCTGGAGCCGAACATATCTGCTACTGACTGTTACATTTGCTTGAGTTAACTCACTTCCACTTCCACTTCTTGACTGCAGAATACTCAATCACTTGTCGCCGCCAATTACTTTTTATACCCGGAACCCATTGAAATTGGGAAATTAGTGTTTAATGGTTTTGTGAAAATGTATGTGACATGCAAATCAGCACGACAAGACGAGTCGATGTAGCCCTGTCCGTCTGTTCGTCCGTCAGCGTGAACAATGAAATATTCTAAGGTACGCCACCAAGAGATTTAAAATTTTACATGAATACTCATGTATTTGTATACGCTGAACGAGTTTATAATTTTTTTTTTTTTTCGAAAATACCAGTAGATATTTACCAACGCAAGTATACATTTCAAATTTATACTTTCTAGCACTTAAACAACATTAAGTACAAAACCAATATACTTTGTCCACTTCGAGTATAAGTATAACGAAGAACACAAGAGATGAAATCCAATAGGCAAAATGAAAAATGTCTGCCATAAACACAAGAAACGCAAGAACACGATCGGACACTAGACATATCCAGACTTGACTTATCAGACAATATATAGGAGCGCAGAGCATAAATTCAATGAGAGGGAGCGAGACAGCCAATGAGAGTGGTCGAGAGTGCTCGACTAGGGGATAGTCTGAGCCCTGTGAAGAGCCAAATATCAAATAATTTTACATTTTTTTTATGCATGCATACAAACAACACATACACACACACATATTCATACATGCATTTGTTAATTGTTTAATAAGTTTTCTTAGCGACGGACAATCTTCATTAAACTTTCAGAAGCCACACATATTAAGAGCATTCAGATTTGTATATTTGCCAAAGCGGAAGTTTCTAGTATTTGATTTGCGCTTTTTATACCCTGAGCCCTTTGAAATGGGAAATCAGGGTATAATGGTTGTGAGAAAATATATGTTACAGGGAGAAGGAGGCGTGGCACACCCCACAAAATATATATATTCTTGATCAGGGCGACAAGACTAGCTCTGTCTGTCCGTCCGTCCGTCCGTCTGTCTACCCGTCCGTCCGCGTCCGTTTGCCACGCCTCCTTCTGCCTGTTACAGCTCGGCTCTTTTCAGGGCTCCTAGTTGAGCAGTCTCGACTAAAATACTTTTACTTGCTTTTTTTTTTTGCTGTGCTTAAAAAAAATTGATTTGATTACTAGAAATTTCAGCTGCGCTAAATTAGATAGAGCTCTAGTGCATTGCTGAGTGCATGAGATTATGCGCTTATGCACGGATAACTGGGGCAGACAGTCGCACTCAGATGTCAAAACACCTGCAGCTTCTTACTATCGCAAACCTCAACCCACTCACACCCACCTATGCAAGTCATGCTGCATTCGGTTGCAACTCTGCAGCTAGTTAACTGACTTGCAAATGTGGGTGGGGGTGGGTTGAGGTTTGCGGTTGTAAATGGAGTGCTGAGCTAATTATGGGAGTTTCAGTCACAAGTTGTACTCCAGTTCTGGCGGAGCTCAACATTGAGTGGACCGTGAGCATTAATCGTTTAAAATACCTAACTGAAAGAAAGGTGGAAAAGGCTGCAAAATTTTCAAATGATTGGGATTTATTAAATCACAAATTAATGAAAAAATATCAAAATCCCGGATACTGGCAAGGGGCGTTGATTGCGCTGATTGGGAAACAATATTACATCACGCATGCGCTGTGTGCCAACAGGTGTCAATGCATGTTATTGTTATAACTTGAACTTAAATAAAACAGCGTGGAAGGAGGCGTGGCAGACCATAAAGTATAAATATTCTTCAATAGGACAAAGCATAAATATTCTTCAACTATGTGCGTCCTTCTTAGGGTATTAAATTAAATCGATTTTATTTAAGTTCCAATATATTTATACCCTGAGCCCATTGGAAATGGGAAATCAGGGTATAATGGTTTTGTTAAATGTATGTACCAGGGAGAAGGATGCGTGGCACACCCCAATGTATATATATTTCTGATCAGGACGACGAGCTAAGTCGTCCGTCTGTCCGCATGTTTGAACTCTTCGATTTGACGAGCTAGGCAGCTGAAATTTTTTTGCAAGTCCGTGTATAGCACGCGCAGTTCAAGTTTGCTTCATATGTTCGATAAGTGTTTTTGTTGTAATGTTATCGACTTAGATGCTGATCAAAAATACGATTTTAAGGCGTAGTTTATACATTGAGCTAAAGACTTCAAATTTGCTGTGTAGGTGCGTGTAATGAATACGGAGATTATGTAATATTTAGATTTTGGATGCCACTCCCCATTCGCCGCCAATAGCCACCTATTTGTAAAAAGCGCAAATAAAATTCTTGAGACTTGTGCTTCGGAAAATACACACATATGAATGCCAATAATAAGTTGTGAAAGTTTGATGCACTTAGTCCATTGCTAAGAAAAGTTATTAAGCAATTAAGTTCCCACATAGTAATGCCCACATTGCTGCTCAAGCGCAGTCACTGCGTCAACTGCGCAACTGGCAGAGTGCGCGCTTATCCGTGCATGCATATATATATGTTTTTGTATGTATGCATAAAAAAGCGTATAATGATTTAATCTTTGGCTCTTCACAGGGCTCAGGGTATCTCCAAGTCGAGCAGTCTCGACTAGAGCACTCTTACTTGTTATACCCTGAGCCCATTGAAAATGTTAAATCAGGGTATAATGGTTTTTTTTAATGTATGTAACAGGCAGAAGGAGGCGTGGTAGACCCCACAAAGTATATATATATATATATATATATATATATATATATATATATATACATATATATATATATTCTTGATCAGGGCGACGAGCTGAGTCGATTTATCCCTGTCCGTCTGTCTGTCCGTCCGTCCGTCTGTCCGTATGTTTGAACACATCGATAGTCGAGCATTCTCGACTAGAGCACTCTTACTTCTTATACCCTGAGCCCAACTTGTGACTGAAAATCGCATAATTAGCTCAACTCTCCATTTACAACCGGAAACCTCAACCCACTCCCACCCACATTTGCAAGTCAGTTAACTAGCTGCAGAGTTGCAAGCGAATGCAGCAGTCAGAAACACACAGCATTGGTTAGAAGCTGCAGCTGTTTTGACATCTGAGTGCGTCTGTCTGCACCAGTTGTCTTGCATGCCCAATATTAAGTATTCGTATTATGCGCCTTAAAGATGCAACTTCAAATGAAATTGCATTTTGCTTGAAGTATATACATATGAATAATATAAAATACCTTTATTAACTCAACCGTGCAGAAGCGCATAATCTCATGCACTCAGCAATACACCAGACCTCCATCTAATTTAACGCAGCTGGAATTTCTAGTAAGCAAACCAGTTTTTTTGAAGCACAGCAAAAAACAAATAAGAGTGCTCTAGTCGAGACTGCTCGCTAGGGGATACCCTGAGCCCTGTGAAGAGCCAAATATCAAATTATTCGTTTTTTTTTTATGCATACATACAAACAACACATACACACATAAATAAGCACGCACGCATAAGCGCGCGCTCTGCCAACTGCGCAGTTGACGCAGCGACTGCGCTTGGGCTGCAATGTGGACATTACTATAGGAACTTAATTGTTTAATAACTTTTCTTAGCAATGGACTAAGTGCATCAAACTTTCACAACTTATTAATGGCATTCATATGTGTGTATATGCCAAAGCACAGATCTGTAGTATTTGATTTGCGATTTTTACAAATAGGGGGTTATTGGAGGCGAAGGGGGCGTAACATCCAAAATCTGAATATTACGTTATCTCCGTATTCATTAGACGCAACTACGCAGCAAATTTGAAGTCTCTAACTAAAACGATGTACAAACCACGCCTTAAAAACACATTAAAATTATCGATAAATGCTCATAAAATCGAAATGGAATGTGTTATCGGAAAAATGTATAAACTTGTGCAGCGTTTGGTATTATCGAGTATTCATCTAAAATTTCAAGCCTCTTACTTTGCGTACTTCAAAATATCTCAGCGTTCACACGGACGGACAGACGGACAGGGCTATATCAACTCGTCTTGTCTCGCTGATCAAGAATATATATACTTTATGGGGTGTGGCACGCCTCCTTCTGCCTGTTACATACATTTTCACAAAAACAATATACCCTGATTTCCCATTTTCAATGGGCTCAGGGTATAAAAAAAAGGCGTGTCAGACCCCACAAAGTATATATATTCTTGATCAGGGCGACGAGCTGAGCCGATTTAGCCCTGCCCGCCTGTCTGTCTGTCCGTCCGTCTGTCCGTCCGTCCATATGTTTGAACGCGTCGATTGAAGCATCTAGACAAGCTAGAGACTTGAATTTTTTTGTTGTGTCCGTGGATAGCACGCGCAGGTCAAGTTTGTTGCCAAAAATCGATATCTATTTTTGTTGTTTTGTTATCGATTTTAAACCTAATCGAAAATAGGTTATAAAATTATATCTCCCACACCTTTAGAGCTAGACACCTCAAATTTCGCATATAGATTAATGTGAATTTTATGCAATTTCCATATTTTTATTTTTTGGATACCGGCTCTTTTTACTAATTAACCCCCCACCCCTCTCCTACTCGACCCATTGAGAGTCTAACCATGTGAATAAATTAGCATTTTTATAAAATGTAAAAAATTCAATAAAATCATATGCCGAAAATTTCATCAAATTCCGTTAAGTCAGTCCCGATTTATTAATCAAAACGTTTAGCTGCACGTGGCAAGCAGCGACGCGCAGCAAAAAATACATTTACATATATTCTCACACACATTTGTATGTACATTGAAACGACCAAGCCCGTCTGCATATGCATGTGCACAAATAAATTCAATTCTGGCATATTCTTCAACCAAATCTGTGTTTGAATTGTATTTGTATTTGTCATATATCGCCCTTTGCACGCATACATTCAAACAGACCACCGTTTTTGTATGTACACATACTCATACGTTCATATGCGCGCATTTCAGCATATTCTAAGAATTACAATTGCGATTGACTGCTTCTTTAGTTTTGTAATTGTCACATATCACCCTTGTAGTGCTAGTTTGCGTTTTGCCAACAAGCAACGCAATACTGGTGTGGCTTAGTGGATAGACGCAAAGCGCGTAAACGAAGGGTTCGAATCTCAGTTGACGACAGCGTAACTTTTTTAATTTTTTTTTTTTTAATGTATAAACATGAGGTGGTTGTGCTAGTTGAGACGATGCGCTTTAACGTTGCATATGTAGTAAATAAATCGAGTCCAGGTGCGGTGATGTTTGTTTTTCTTCTTCTTATTTTGTTGATTTGATTATTTATTTAATTGTTAATTTATTTTTGATTTACATACATTCTAGATGAATAAAATTTCAAAACTTTAATTTAATTTTGGAAAATTTAATGTTATATGCAAGCTATATAGCGTATTAAACAATGCAAATCGGACATGGCTCAGGGTATCTCCTAGTCGGGCACCTCCGACTAGAGTTTTCTTACTTGTTTTTTTATGAAATAGAAAACCTATTTGTTACCTACATTTTAGAAATTATAAAACAACTTTCAACGCTCAAGCGCAAGACGTTTCCAGCACCATAAAATTATTCGGATAAAAGCAGAGCGATGTTAACAAACTCTAAACTGACAGAAAGTGGCGTGGAAGACCTCATAAATCATGGTCATGGCGACTATTATTATTTTATGTATTTTTTTAACACATGTGATTTTAAATAATTGGAAAAGAATTTTTTTGGTTGAAAATTTGTAAATTTTATTTTTCTGCTTTCATGAAAACAAATAACTGCCTGTAACACGACAAACAATCATCGATTGCGTCCACTATCGATATTCGATGATTGTTTTCCGAACCATCGATAGTATTAGACGGCATATTATAGTTTTGTATTTGATAAATGATGCCCATGAAGTAAACTAAAAAGATAGATCGGACAGGGTTAGAGGGACCTCCTAGACGGGCAGGTCCGACTAAAGTTTTCTTACTTGTTATAGCTCATTCCGCGATAATTTCACTTATTTTTTTAGGAGTGGCAGGAGTACCGTATACCGCTAGAGACCTACTGTGTTGGTTTATATAATAAATTCATAGATTCTGAAATTTTAAGATATTTCAATGAACATGTTCCCATTGTCGCTGCCCAAGCATATCAGTGCGTGCGTATGTGTGTGTGCATGTGTCGTTTGCTATGTACGTATAAAAGAAGCTTTGAATGATTGGAATGCCAGTTCTCTTCAGGACTCCTAGTTGAGCAGTCCCGACTACAATACTTTTACTTGCTTTTTATACCCTGAGCCTATTGAAAATGGGAAAAGGGATTTAAAATTCGTTGTGTAGTTGCGTGGGCTGAATACGGAGATAACGTAATTCTTATAATTTTGGATGGCTCCCCCATTCGCCGCCAATAACCCCCTATTTGTAAAAAACACAAATCAGATACTAGAGACTTGTGGTTCTGCAAATACACACATATGAATGGCATTTATATGTGTGAAAGTTTGATGCAGTTATTAAATAATTAAGTTCCCATAGTAATGCCCACATTGCTGCCCAAGCCCAGTCGCAGCGTCAACTGCGCAGTTGGCAGAGCGCGCACTTATGTGTGTGCATATGTGTGTGTGTGCATATGTTAATTGTATATATATACAAAAAATGTAGAATGATTTCATATTTGTATCTTCACAGGGCTCAGGGTATCTCCTAGTCGAGTAATCTCGACTAGAGCATTCTTACTTGTTTGTAATCGCTGTTGTTGTTGTTGCTGCTCGAAGTGTCACGCTCTAAGGGATGCATTGCTAATTTGCAAGCTGCTGGCGTAAACCACCCCCGTGTATGTGGGTGGCATGTGGGTGCTGATATATGGGCATTGCACTGGTCATGGCAGTGGAATTTCTCACAGAAGCTGTCAGTGCTGCTGTACTTGTTTTGGGTACCAAGCTGGCTGAAGCGTTGGATGATACGAATTTGCAACTTAAACGGCACAAAGACAAATTTCTCGTCTCTTTTTCTTGTTTCTATTATCGATATTGTTGTTGTTGTTGTTCTAGCTTCACGCACGCTTCATCAGCTTTCAGGGCCAGCCAACCTGTGGCTCTATTAAGTTTTCCTGGGGCAGAATGCTTCTTAAATGTTGCTAGCTGTGCTATAGGTTCAAGTTCATTGTCAACTGGACCCGCACTTTCTGTCTTCCTACACGCTTAGACGCAGGCACACACACACGCCCACTCTCAATCTTGCGCCGACCTATTGAATTTATGCTCTGCGCTCAATTTACTATTTGATTAGTCAATTCTGGATATGTCTGGTGTCCGACTGTGTTCTTGCGTTTCTTGTGTTTATGGCAGACATTTTTTCATTTTGCCTACTGCATTCCATCTCTTTTGTTGTTTGTTATACTTATACTCGAAGTAGACTGAGTATATTTGTTTTTATGCACTGTACTAAGTGCAGATTGAGTGCTTGAGAGTTGAAATTTGAAATGTATACTTGCGTTAGTAAATATCTACGGGTATTATCGAAAAAAAAATGAACGATTTAGTGTAGACATATACACGAGTATTCTTGTAAAATTTCAAACCTCTAGGTAGCGTACCTTAGGACGGACAGACAGACAGGGCTACATCGACTCGTCTTGTCGCGCTGATTAAGAATATATATACTCTTTGGGGTGTGGCACGCCTCCTTCTGCATGTTACATACATTTTCACAAAACCATTATACCCTGATTTCCAATTTTCAATAGGCTCAGGGTATAAAAAGTAATTGGAGGCGACACGTGATTGAGTATTCTGCAGTCGGTAATACCCGAATGCAACGTTCGTGGTTGTTTTCTTTTTGCTGTGCAGCAAACATTAGGTTCAATTAGCAGAAATTCCAACTGAGTTAGATTAGATTAACCTTTAGTGAACGGCTGTGTGCATGAAATAAGGAGCTTATGTAAGGGTGAGTTACTAAGCGTTTCTTCTGTTCATGCATATTTGTGTTCAACTATACATTTCTTTCTATGAACTTCAATACTTCAAGCAAGGTGCATTTATTTATACAATATTGTGTGCAATTTAACGTTGCATCTTTTAGGCGCAAGAAAATAAAACGTAATATTTGACAGGCAAGCGGACAGGTGCACACATACGCACTCAGGTGAGATTGTCCACTCACCTGTTAGTTTGACGCTATTCAATTGCATTTGCTCCTGACTATTAAATTCGCCTAATATAGAAACAAGTAAGAACGTTGTATTCGGGCGTAACCGAATGCGTGGCACTCGTTACCCATAGAGGCATCTGGGTTATTAAACTTAATAATATATCTATAATTTTACATGTATGTAGATTCATCTGAATTTTATGCAACTTATATTTTTGTTACATTTTGGATACCGGCTCGTTTTACTAATTACCTATGATTCAATACAATCATATGCTTAAAATTTCACGAAGCTCCGTTAAGTCACTTCCAATCTATCAAACAAAACGTTTGGACAATTATCACACGCACGTGTTAAGTAGTCGCTACTTGCTACGCACAGCAAAAAACATTTGCTCCAGTCGAGACTGCTCGACTAGGAATTAACTTGCGCCCTTTGAAGAATCAAATTTCAAATCATTCTATGCGACATACAAACAACACACACATACAAACATATGCATGCACGCATAAGCGCGAATTACCAGTATGCTCTCTTTTAGTTATTATTAGGTAATAATAAGTAAACGTATGTATATGTATGTGTTAGTGTGGTTTATAAAAGAACATCTGGTTAGTTTAAATGTTGAGTTCTCACTGAATGTGTGCTTTTATTTTTTGAGTCTCTGTTGTAATTGTACATATTCTTTGTGCTGCTGCCGCTGCTGCTGCCGTTACTGTTGTCGCCGCTGTTGTTGCTGCTGCTGTGGGCGTCAAGAAGAAGAGTAGGGTGGTATATTGGTAACTCCTCCCTCTCCAAAGCGAAGCGAAGGTCATAACAACTGGAGTCTGTTGGTTTGATCTGAGCGTAGTTGGTAGTTTCACCGTCTGTGATTTTCCGGATGGCGGGTGTTGAGACCAATTCAAGTTAACTTAAAATTAGTTTTTTCGGTTTACAATGATTAAAGTTGATACGTAATGGTTGTACTAAACTAAGGAAGTTTTACAATGGTGTTTATGTTAATAACAATAATAATAATAACAATAATTGATTAAATATACAGCAGTTTTATTTTATTTTATTTCTTCTTATTTTGGATTTATGTATTTTTTGTAACCGTGTAGTGATTAGAGTGTTACCATTATCTCGTGTTAGTTTATTCCTTCGATTTTCTTTTCTAAATATGGTTTCATTAATTGACGATTGAAGTGGGGATTGTCTGTTTTGGTTGAGTTTGGCAAGTTTAATTGAAGTGTTTGTTGCTAGTCTTTCTTGTACCTTGTGATATAGTTCTGATTGGTAAGAATTTAATTTTTGTAGGTATTCATGCTCTGTATCATACTTAATTGTTTTGTTAAATATGTGAGTACGTCCAGTGAAAAGTTCGAATGGTGTATGTTTTGCAGATGAGTGTATAGCGTTATTGTATGTGAGAAGTGTTTCTGATAAGGTTTCTTCATGTTTATTAGTCTGTTTGTTCTTTTTTTTTTTAGTTCTGTTATTATTCTATAGATTTCGGTGAGAGTTGAGTGTAAACGTTCTACTGGAGAGTTGCTGGATGATTGTTGAAAGGAAGTTGTATGACATTGGATTTCGTATTGTTTACAGAAGTCTTCAAATATCTTGCCCGAGAATTCTACTCCTTGGTCGTAAATGAATTTTTTAGGTAAGCCGAAGAGGCTCATAAAATGTTTTATGGAATTTAGAACGTTTATGCAATTTCTGTTGGGTATGGGGTACGCACATGCAAATTTGGAAAATTTATCAATCAATGTAAGATTGTAATTATTATTAATTGTATAAATGTCCATATGGATTATGTCCATTGGTTTACAAGGGGTTTCTGGTACTTGGAAGGGTGGTTTTTGTGGCTGTCTGTCGTATTTGAGCGTAAGGCAAGTTTCGCAGTTTTTAATTACTTGTTCTATTTTACTTTTCATATATGGGAAATATATTTTCCTTTTGAGGTGTAAAAGAGTTTCATCTATACCCCGGTGATTATTATTTTTGTGGTAGTCATTAATAATCTGTTCTTGTTCACTGGGATTAGTGACGTCATCTAAGAGAGTTGTAGACCTAAGTAATTTAAATGATTTATTATTGGAGAAGTGTTTTATATATGTTTCCTGGAGTATTTTAAATATATGATCTGAACTATAAACTACACATGTTTTGTTTGGTTTTAATTTTTTGTTTAGAATTTCTAGTATGATGGTTGTATTAAAATTTGGTTCTATTATAGTGTGCCTTAGTTTATTTTTGAAGAGTACAGACATTTTTTCAGTTGCAGGATACCCTTCAGATAGGAGAATTTCTAATGTAAAGTCATTCAGAGGTTTATCAACTGTTAAAATAAGGATTGGAGATGTTGACTCATTATTGGGATTTTTAATGTCTGGTTCAGGTTGAATACGACTTAAGGCATCTGCGACAACGTTTTGTGAGCCTTTCTTATAGATAAATTCATATTCATATTGTAGTAATTGTAGTTTCCAGCGTGCTACTTTGTCGTTGTTAGAAAACAGTCCTGTATTCCACGTTAGTGGCTTATGGTCGGAAACTAAGATAAATTTTTTACCGAACAAGTACGGTCTAAAATGTTTCACTGCCCATTGAACTGCAAGCATTTCTTTTTCTGTAGTTGAATATCTGATTTCTTCGTCGGATAGTGTGCGACTAGCATAGGCAATAATAGGTTTGTCATTTCCTGATAATTTTTGGGATAAGACAGCACCGATAGCATAATTGCTAGCATCTGTTGTTAGTATGAAGGGCTCGTTAAAGTTAGGGTAAGTTAGTATTGGGTTGTTACAAAGTAATGTTTTACAAAATTTGAATGTGTCGCAGAATTCTTCGTCAATAGTGATTGGTTTTGTCCCTTTGAGTTGTCTGGTTAGTGGTTTTGTTATACGAGCGAAGTCTTTAATAAATTTCCGGTAATACCCGAGAAGACCTAGGAATGATTTGATTTGTTTTCTATTTTTTGGTACAGGAAACTCTTGCATGGATTTTATTTTACCGGGATTTGGTTTGACCCCGTCTTGTGTTACGATATGGCCAACTTCTTTTCGTAAAAAGTCAGATTTGGAAATTTGCAATTTGAAATTTGCGGATCTAAGCCTATCAAATACTTTTTTTTATGTCTACCAGATGTTGTTGTATGGATGGTGAGAAAATTATAACGTCATCGAGGTATACTAGGCAAATGGATCCTATACGGACGAATTCAAAGTGGCCCCCTTCGACTGTGAGAGCTGTTTTGTTTCTGTCTTCCTTGTGCATTTCGATCTGATGAAATCCACTGGCTAAATCAAGGGCTGTGAAATAACAGGATTTGCCAAGTTGGTCAAGGATATCGTTTATGTTTGGTATAGGATAGCGGTCTGAGATAGTTTTTTCGTTGAGTTTACGATAATCAAATACTAATCTCCATTTTTGTTTTGATTTTTGATTTTTTTAGAACGACCCAAACTGGGACGCTCCAAGGGGAATAACTAGATTTGATTATATTTTGTTTGAGCATTGATTCTATTTGTTCTTTAACTGCCTGTTTTAGGGAGTAGGGGTAACGATATTGCTTAACGTAAACTGGCGTATTGTCTGTTGTGCGTATGTGGTGTTTAATATTGCTAGTAAATGTTAGTTTTTGATCATCATCGTAAAAAAGGTCTGTGTAATTGTTGCATAGTTGTATAATTTTAGATTTCTCTTCTGAGTTTAGATGGTCTGTTCTGGGTATGTTAATGGGTTTAGAAGTATTTTGAGGAATTTGGTTATCTGAACTTATATTGTTAATTTCAAGAAATTTATCTGTGTCATAAGGAATGATTTCTAGTGGTTGCTCCAAGCATAATATTTGATCTTCCGATGAACTGTTAATAACTTCTATGCGGCTTAATCCGTTTGATGAGTTATATAATCCTCCTGATATTTCTAAATGTTTGTTATAAAATGTCTGCTGGGAATAAAAATGTCCTTGTTTTAACTGGACGGGCAGAGTTACTAACGTTTTTGATAATGCTGGGATGACGTATACTTCTACTACTGGGTTGTCTTGGGTAAAAATTTGGAGAGAAGATTTTGGTGTTTTTAAGTAAAGACAGGCCAGGTTAATATTGGCCTGCAGTTTGGTTAGGAAATACATTCCTAGAAGTCCTTTAAAGTAGGAGTGAAAATCGAATAGGAGAAAGTCTGCTTCTATTTGTTCTTCAAATTCTGTAAGTGTGTTGGTTGTGACTTTTTCTCGGATGACGTGTTGATTTAAGACTGTTCATATCGTAATGGGATTTTGTAATGTTTTTTGGTCTTTGTTGGTGACTACAGTTGGATTTATGAAAGAATTTGTTGACCCTGTATCGATTAGAAATTTGATGGGATAGTTTGTGATTGATTTTATCCAAATAAAAGGCAGTGTCGAACCATGTGTATTTTTCGTTAAATATCCTTTTGGTTCTGGGAGGCATTTTCCCGAAAATTTTCTGTGTCGCTAATATTGCAATGTTCGGCTGAAATTTGGTTATTGTTAATATTATGTAGTTGATTTTTATTGTTATTATTTGAGTTAAAGGGGTTTGGAGGATTATTTCTTTTTTGATTGTTATTAGTATACTGGGTTTTTGAGGGGTTGTCGTAATTTTTGTTGTTATTGTTAAAATTATTACGGTAAGAGCTGTTGTTGGTCGGGTTTATTGTAGTTTGTGGACGTGAATATGGTGTAACTTGTTTCTTATAATTATTATTGGTTGGTTTTTGTGAATAAAAATTTTTTTCCTCACGGCAGTATTCATATGCTTCCTCTATGTTTTTTGGGTTTTTATATTTTATTAAGGTTTCAAATGGTTCTCTAAAGTTCATACAAAAATGTGTTTAAACATATATCGTCATAAAGTCTGTTTCTGGTATCAGAGTTCTGGTTGTCGTTTTTTACTATAGCTATCAATTGGGATTTGACTCTTATTATATTGTAGAAAAGTTGTCCGAGAGACAAGTTTTCTGGAATTGTTTGTAATTCTCGAATTAGTATGGCTTCGCTCTTTTTGTAACCGTAATATTGAATTAAATTAGCTTTTATGTTCTCCCATTTAATGTCTGTTTTTGACAATCCTAAGACGTCATTCGCTCTACCTATAGCTTTATTTCTTATGGCTCTTAATAGTAGTGAGTGGTATGGTGTCTCAAAATTTTGAATGAGGGTGGTAATTTCTTCGATATTTGTGATAAACTCTTGAAGTTTGCTGGGATTTCCATCGAAGGAGGGTATTTCTTTAATAAAAGCTAGTATATCGGTAGGGTTTAGCGATGTCGGGGTATTGGTCATAGTCAAGTTTGGGGTGGAAATTGTGCTTGGAAGTGATTCTGAAATGTTGCCTGAGTCCATAAGTATATTAGTAGTATTAGCTGTGTGGCTATTTCTATTGTTATTTCTTGTTAAACTTCTTGTTACAATCGTTTGAGAATTTTGTGTCTGTTTCGACATTTGTTGTAAATATGTGTAGATACAAATGTCTTGTTTATTAACAAATTAATTTTTTTTTTTTTTTTTTTTAAATTTATAAAAATAAATATTTGTTTTCTTTCCTGTGTTGTTATAATTTTTTGTGTCTGTTTCTGTAATGTTTATTTTAAATGTGATAGTTCAGTCATATAATTATCAGTATTTGATTTCACATGCTTTTCTACTCACATTGCTTGTTGTTGCTGAGTGAAAATTTTATATTTCTGGTGGTTGTATTTTTTTATTCTGTTGAGTATGTTTCTGTAATATGTTTATTTTAAATGTTATAGTTAAGTCATATAATTATCAATATTTGATTTTATAGACTTTTCTACTCACATTGTTTGTTGTTGCTGAGTCAAAATTTTATATTTCTGGTGGTTGTGTTCTTGTATTTTGTTGTGTATGTTTCTGTAATATGTTTATTTTAAATGTTATAGTGTTAAGTCATATAATTATCAATATTTGATTTTATAGACTTTTCTACTCACATTGATTGTTGTGAAATATTTATTTATTTATTTCTCTTAGTTAAACAATTTTGTGTTTGTTAGAAAGTTTTGTAAACTGTATAGATTCTTTTCACTTTTATACTTTTGGTTTATTTACGTGTTCACATAAGTTACGTCTTTTCAGTTCGAGTTCTGTGTCGCAATTGATTTCGCAGTCGCAACTGATCTTGGTGTCTTTGACTACAAGCTACATATTTTGTAGCTTTGTCGTATGAATTGGTGGCGCCAGGCATTTTTGTTTTTCGAGGAAATGAGGGACAGTGACAGTGCCAATAGGCAGATTAGTAGCGTATGTTATATATGTATGTATTTTGTCGGTGGCAACCGAAGTCAAATTCCGCTAGGTCAGTTTTGGGTAATAGGTTTGTGCTGAAGAGCAGAATAGTGGCGCCAGACATAGTAGGCTCTATAGTGTCGTTAGTGGCGTTAGCGGCAGCGACAGAAAGCGACAAAATGCAGAATTATGGCACTGCTATAAATTAATGATGTAAAATTAATGATGAAATTGTAGTTATGTATGTACACACATACATACATATGTGTGTTTTTTTTTGTTAATGATGTACGGCTATCAGTGTTTGATTCCACACATCACACTACAAGATGGTCACATACACATGTATGTATATAAATGTACATATGTGAGTACATATGCATACATAAATACTTATATACATACATACGTATATATGCACATTTTAATTCTATTTAATAATGTTGCGATAGAAGCAGTTATCAACGATTGATCCGGCCCAATCGCAGCATATTTTCGATTTGTATGTTGTAATTTGTAATTATGTTGTAGCAGAAGTGAATATAAGTGATTTTCTTTTTTGAATGTTATACGGTTATCAGCGTTTGATTCCATACGTCATACAAGATACTCACATATATATACATATACATGTATGTATGTGAATACATACATACATATGTGAAGTAATTATGAAATATGTATGTATATGCACAAGTGGGTTTTTTTTTTTTTTTTTTTACCTTGTAAATTCAGATCCTACCGGCTGCGCCAATTACCAGTATGCTCTCTTTTAGTTATTATTAGGTAATAATAAGTAAACGTATGTATATGTATGTGTTAGTGTGGTTTATAAAAGAGCATCTGGTTAGTTTAAATGTTGAGTTCTCACTGAATGTGTGCTTTTATTTTTTGAGTCTCTGTTGTAATTGTACATATTCTTTGTGCTGCTGCCGCTGCTGCTGCCGTTACTGTTGTCGCCGCTGTTGTTGCTGCTGCTGTGGGCGTCAAGAAGAAGAGTAGGGTGGTATATTGGTAACTCGCGCGCTCTGCCAACTGCGCAGTTGACGCAGTGACTGCGCTTGGGCTGCAATGTGGGCATTACTATGGGAACTTATTTGATTAATAACTTTTCTTAGCGATGGACTAACTGAATCAAACTTTCACAACTCACAAGTCTCTAGTATTTGATTCACGCTTTCTACAAATAGGGGGCTATTGGGGGCGAATGGGGCGTGGCATGCAAAATTTGAAGTCTCTAGCTCAAACGATGTACAAGCCACGCCTTAAAAACACATTAAAATTATCGATAAATGCTCATAAAATCGAAATGGAAGTAGTTATCGAAAAAATATATAAACTTGTTGAATGAATCCCGCTCGATGTGTGATTACACGGACTGTATTGATGATTAGTCCGAACTGTACTCCCACTTGAAGATTGAATACACGGACTGTGATGGTGTTTAGTCTGTATTGTACTGAAGTTTATTCTTCTGACGCTGCGTTTATATACGCAGACTCATGCATAATTTCAACTCTTAAATCTAATGTGTTTATTGCTGAGTGTGTAAGGCTCAGCATTGCTCTATTGCATTCTTATATTATCGCTGAGGTTGTCCGTTCGTTCGTCCGCCCGTCCGTCCGAGTGAACGCTAAGATATTTTTAAGTACGCAACGATAGACGTGAAATTTTTCATGAATACGCGGTAATACCATACGCTGCACAAGTTTATAAACTTGTTCCGATAACTCATTCCATTTTGATTTTATGAGCATTTATCGATCATTTTAATGTGATTTTAAGGCGTGGTTTGTACACCGTTTGAGATAGAGAGCTCAAATTGGAAAATTTGTAGTTGCGTGTAATGAATACGGAGATTACGTAATCTTTAGATTTTGGATGCCACGCCCCATTCGTCCCCAATAGCCCCCTATTTGTAAGAAGCGCAAATCAAATACTAAAGACTTGTGCTTTGGCACATACACATATATGGCCATATGCCATTAATAAGTTGTGAAAGTTTGATGCAGTTAGTCCATCGCTAAGAAAAGTTAATAAGCAATTAAGTTTCCATAGTAATGCCCACATTGCAGCCCAAGCGCAGTCGCTGCGTCAACTGCGCAGTTGGCAGAGCGCGCGCTTATGCTTGCGTGCATATGTGTGTGTGTGTATGTGTTGTTTATATGCATGCATAAAAGATGCGTAGAATGATTTGATATTTGGCTCTTCACAGGGCTCAGGGTATCCCCTAGTCGAGCAGTCTCGACTAGAGCACTCTTACTTGTTATACCCTGAGCCCATTGAAAATGGGAAATCAGGGTAAAATGGTTTTGTTAAATGTATGTAGCAGGCAGAAGGAGGCGTGGCAGACCCCACAAAGTATATATAATAATATATAATCAGGGCGACGAGCTGAGTCGATTTAGCCCTGTCCGTCTGTCTGTCCGTATGTTTGAACGCGTCGATCTCAGAACGTAGACGAGCAAGATAGCTGACATTTTTTTGTAGGTCCGTGTAGAGCACGCGCAGGTCAAGTTTGCTTCGTATGAACGATAACTATTATTTTTGTAATGTTATCGATTTTAATGCTTATCGAAAATAAGTTTTTAAGATGTAGTTTGTACATTGTTTGAGCTAGAGAAAATTTGTTGTGAAGGTGCGTGTAATGAATACAGAGATTACGTAATCTTTAGATTTTGGATGCCACGCCCCATTCACTCCCATTCAGATACTGCGGTATATATTAAATTTAACAATATATCTCAAATTTTGCATATAGATTCATGAACATTTCATGCAATTTAAATTTTTGTTACATTTTGGATACCGGATCTTTCTACTAATTACCTACCCCCTCATACACTACCAGTTGAAGTTCTGTTGCAAATATAACGATATGAATGAATGAGCATTTTTATAAAATATGAAAAACTCAATAGAATCATATACTGAAAGTTTCATCAAGTTCCGTTAAGTCAGTCCCAATCTATTAAACAAAACGTTTGGCCAATTATCACAGGCACCTGGCAAGCAGAGACGCGCAGCAAAAAAATTTACACTCACACATACAAATCCATTGAAACATTTAACCGCGTCTACTATGCATAGGCACAAATAAATTCAAGGCCATTCATTCCAGCATATTGTTTTAGCAAATCTGTGTTTGAATTGTGTTTGCATTTTCAGCCGCTTCTTTAGTTTTGTATTTGTCAAATATGTACAGGAGCTATAAGGTTTTGCGATTTGCCAAGCCCCCTAAAGGCGTAGGTATGTCCTTTTGATCTTGGGTTGCTTATGCGAGTATATATTTCAAATTTCAAGTCTCTAGCATCAATAGTGCTCAAAATATAGCTGAACTTGTAAAATCACTATATATTCAGATCCGATTTGCCACGCCCCCAGAGGGCGTGGACATAAAATGTTTTTAAGAATCTTTATAGAATCGTAGCGTTAAGTTACGTGCCACATTTCAGCAGTCTAGGCTTAAAACTGTAGCAGATACAGTTTTCCCGATTTGCCACGACCCCAATGGGCGTAGATATATTCGCCATATCGTTTTGAACTTGGGTGGTCAACGCAAGTATACATTCCAAATTTCAACTCTCTAGCTCTTCAACTAATATGATTTCTTGACTATGGGCGCAAGCATTTTCCGATTTGCCACGCCCCTAGTGGGCGTGTTGGGAAAATCTTGACACTTTTCAATTCGAGGGTATACACGAGTATATGTTCCAAATTTCAAGTCTCTAGCTTCAATAGCGTAGGAAAATATTGCATTCATACGGACAGACGGACATACGGCCAGACGGACGGACGGACAGCAAAGCGGACATTGCATAAAACCAATATACTATTTTTCCCTTTGGGAAACGAGTATAAAAATTGTAGTTCGTGGTTCATTTCAAGCACAAAATGCGTTTTTCACGCATGTGAAATTCCATTAGGAGGGCCATGCACATGTGTGTCCATTTCTGTGTGTGTTTATGCAGAGCCGCACGCTTTTTTAAGTGCTTCCTCAATTTGTACCTTGTATTATTCATAGACTTTTTCATATTTCCTAGCTTAATCTTTTAAAAGCTGTGCCCTTACTAAACTGTACTCTTTCATAAATTAATGCGAGTATATTGGGTTTCAGCAATGTCCAGCTAAAGACTTGAACTTGAATACTTCAGAGGAATTATGGCATTCGAATATATATTTAATCACTTTAATAAAACTGCCGTTAGTTTTGCTCTCATGGTTTATCTAGACATTGCAACAGTTGTGCACTGCAAAAGAGCTAAATGAATGAATGAAGCGCGGCTCTGTAAATTGAAATTGGTATGCAGCATATGTCTGTGTGAGTTTTTTGTTTTAGTTTCAATTTGGATTTAGTTTCATTTTCATTGTCATAGCCATGGTCGGGTTATTGGGAATGTCTGTCGACTCGCAGGTGTTTGCGCATGTGTGCGTGTGTACGTGTGCGCTTTGCGCGGAGCTGCATATGTCAGATCTATCTGAACTCACATATAGTTTTTGCTCGATTATACGAACATTGACATATGCGTGTGAACTTTGATTATAGAGAAATATTAGTTAGAGAGCTTAAATTATTTAATTAATATTTATCAATTAGAAACCTCATCTTTGTGGCGGTCAGTTAGAACCCACGATGGCATTTTAACTGCACTACTTCGAAAGCTGTTCAAAGGGGATACAATAATAGACAAGTGAAGTAATATGAACTTCTGTCTGGCTGAATTTCGTTCAGCTGAAAAACATGAAATTTTGTTGAATGGAACATAAATCATATTTCCGTTATTTGCATCTTATCTTAAA
The DNA here is from genome assembly GCA_035045145.1 of Drosophila meridionalis. Taxonomy (NCBI): domain Eukaryota; kingdom Metazoa; phylum Arthropoda; class Insecta; order Diptera; family Drosophilidae; genus Drosophila; species Drosophila meridionalis. Next base: position 4,243,411 of record JAWNPG010000020.1, on the reverse strand, counting down.
TTACATGCATAACATTGATAACTATTAAGTTTCATACTCCCTTTTTTCATGCCCACATTTCGAGCTCTCAATTTGCGGCCCACAGATAAGTCCCGTTTAACAAAACATCCCTCAAAATTAATGTTGATGAGCGCTGCACTTGACGTTTTGACTAACAATGAGGATTCGCCAGCAAATACAAATCAGTTTTTGTGTTTGTGTGGTCTTTGCGGTCGCTGTTCCGTTGTTTGACATAAATCAACAAGTTAGTGTGCCTTAGCGGCGACTGCTCAACTATGAAATACCCTCAACCCTGCGAAGAGCTCAAATTCCAATCATTCCACGCAGCTTTTGCGCATTCATAGCAAACAATGCGTGCACAACACACACACCCACACTCACACATGCATGCATACGCACGCTTGCAAGCCCCCTCTTCTCGCTGCGAAACTGACGTAGCGACGCGTCGCAACGGCGCTTGGGCTGCAGTTTCGGCTCATAGATTCTGAGAACGACGCGCTCCTACATACGGACAAACACGGACGGATGCATAGATGGACAAACGGACAGGGCTAAATAGACTCAGCTTGTTGTTTCTATCAAGAGTATACGCACTTTATGGCGCCTGTCACGCCTCCTTCTGCCTGTTACATACATTCGAACGAAACCATCATATCCTGATTTTCACATCTAAATGAGTCCAGGGTATAATCAAATCTAATTAAGTCATAAACATTTTTCTGTTTTACAATATTTTTCGTGTCAATATATTGTATTACTGCTCAAAGCTGTTTAGAGCTAGACCCCTCAAAATTTGCATATACATTCATGTGAATTGTTTGCAATTTCTATTTTTATACCCTGTACCCATTGAAAATGGGAAATCAGGGTATAATGGTTTTGTTAAATGTATGTAACAGGCATTTTTATAAAATGTAAAAAATTCAATAAAATCATATGCTGAAAGTTTCATCAAATTCCGTTAAGAACAGTCCCGATTTATTAAACAAAACGTTTAGTTGCACGTGGCAAGCAGCGACGCGCAGCAAAAAACATTTACACATACACATACATTGAAACGTGCAAGCGCGTCTGCTTATGCATGTGCACAGTCGCTTCTGTGCATTTTCAACCGCTTCTGTAGTTTTTTATTTTTCATATATCGGCCTTCACACGCATACATTCAAACAGACCACCCGGCCCGTGCCCACCTCTAGTTCATACAAAACGAACTAGAGGTGGGCACGGGCCGGGTTTTTATCGGGTACCCGTGGTCACCCGCGGTACGGATAAAATTTTAAACTTCTGACCGTGGGCGGATCGGGCCGGGTGCAAAAAAGTCGGCCCGTGCCCACCTCTAGTATGAACACATACTCATACGTTAATATGCGCGCATTTCAGCATATTCTAAGAATTACTAGATTACAAGCTATAAGCATTTCAACAAATTTCTAAGCTATTTCATTTCGAAATAAGCCAGATCTAGCTTAAAATAATCCAAAATGGGAACACTGGTCGCAACTAATCTTGGTGTCTTTGACTACAAGCTACATATTTTGTAGCTTTGTCGTATGAATTGGTTTCGCCAGGCATTTTTGTTTTTCGAGGAAATGAGGGACAGTGACAGTGCCAATAGGCAGATTAGTAGCGTATGTTATATATGTATGTATTTTGTCGGTGGCAACCGAAGTCAAATTCCGCTAGGTCAGTTTTGGGTAATAGGTTTGTGCTGAAGAGCAGAATAGTGGCGCCAGACATAGTAGGCTCTATAGTGTCGTTAGTGGCGTTAGCGGCAGCGACAGAAAGCGACAAAATGCAGAATTATGGCACTGCTATAAATTAATGATGTAAAATTAATGATGAAATTGTAGTTATGTATGTACACACATACATACATATGTGTGTTTTTTTTTTGTTAATGATGTACGGCTATCAGTGTTTGATTCCACACATCACACTACAAGATGGTCACATACACATGTATGTATATAAATGTACATATGTGAGTACATATGCATACATAAATACTTATATACATACATACGTATATATGCACATTTTAATTCTATTTAATAATGTTGCGATAGAAGCAGTTATCAACGATTGATCCGGCCCAATCGCAGCATATTTTCGATTTGTATGTTGTAATTTGTAATTATGTTGTAGCAGAAGTGAATATAAGTGATTTTCTTTTTTGAATGTTATACGGTTATCAGCGTTTGATTCCATACGTCATACAAGATACTCACATATATATACATATACATGTATGTATGTGAATACATACATACATATGTGAAGTAATTGTGAAATATGTATGTATATGCACAAGTGGGTTTTTTTTTTTTTTTTTTTACCTTGTAAATTCAGATCCTACCGGCTGCGCCAATTACCAGTATGCTCTCTTTTAGTTATTATTAGGTAATAATAAGTAAACGTATGTATATGTATGTGTTAGTGTGGTTTATAAAAGAACATCTGGTTAGTTTAAATGTTGAGTTCTCACTGAATGTGTGCTTTTATTTTTTGAGTCTCTGTTGTAATTGTACATATTCTTTGTGCTGCTGCCGCTGCTGCTGCCGTTACTGTTGTTGCTGCTGCTGTGGGCGTCAAGAAGAAGAGTAGGGTGGTATATTGGTAACTCGCGCGCTCTGCCAACTGCGCAGTTGACGCAGTGACTGCGCTTGGGCTGCAATGTGGGCATTACTATGGGAACTTATTTGATTAATAACTTTTCTTAGCGATGGACTAACTGAATCAAACTTTCACAACTCACAAGTCTCTAGTATTTGATTCACGCTTTCTACAAATAGGGGGCTATTGGGGGCGAATGGGGCGTGGCATACAAAATTTGAAGTCTCTAGCTCAAACGATGTACAAGCCACGCCTTAAAAACACATTAAAATTATCGATAAATGCTCATAAAATCGAAATGGAAGTAGTTATCGAAAAAATATATAAACTTGTTGAATGAATCCCGCTCGATGTGTGATTACACGGACTGTATTGATGATTAGTCCGAACTGTACTCCCACTTGAAGATTGAATACACGGACTGTGATGGTGTTTAGTCTGTATTGTACTGAAGTTTATTCTTCTGACGCTGCGTTTATATACGCAGACTCATGCATAATTTCAACTCTTAAATCTAATGTGTTTATTGCTGAGTGTGTAAGGCTCAGCATTGCTCTATTGCATTCTTATATTATCGCTGAGGTTGTCCGTTCGTTCGTCCGCCCGTCCGTCCGAGTGAACGCTAAGATATTTTTAAGTACGCAACGATAGACGTGAAATTTTTCATGAATACGCGGTAATACCATACGCTGCACAAGTTTATAAACTTGTTCCGATAACTCATTCCATTTTGATTTTATGAGCATTTATCGATCATTTTAATGTGATTTTAAGGCGTGGTTTGTACACCGTTTGAGATAGAGAGCTCAAATTGGAAAATTTGTAGTTGCCTGTAATGAATACGGAGATTACGTAATCTTTAGATTTTGGATGCCACGCCCCATTCGCCCCCAATAGCTCCCTATTTGTAAAAAGCGCAAATCAAATACTAAAGACTTGTGCTTTGGCACATACACATATATGGCCATATGCCATTAATAAGTTGTGAAAGTTTGATGCAGTTAGTCCATCGCTAAGAAAAGTTATTAAGCAATTAAGTTTCCATAGTAATGCCCACATGCAGCCCAAGCGCAGTCGCTGCGTCTGTGTGTGTATGTGTTGTTTATATGCATGCATAAAAGATGCGTAGAATGATTTGATATTTGGCTCTTCACAGGGCTCAGGGTATCCCCTAGTCGAGCAGTCTCGACTAGAGCACTCTTACTTGTTATACCCTGAGCCCATTGAAAATGGGAAATCAGGGTATAATGGTTTTGTTAAATGTATGTAGCAGGCAGAAGGAGGCGTGGCAGACCCCACAACGTATATATATTCTTGATCAGGGCGACGAGCTGAGTCGATTTAGCCCTGTCCGTCTGTCTGTCCGTATGTTTGAACGATCTCAGAACGTAGACGAGCTAGACAGCTGAAATTTTTTTTGTAGGTCCGTGTAGAGCACGCGCAGGTCAAGTTTGCTTCGTATGAACGATAACTATTATTGTTGTAATGTTATCGATTTTAATGCTTATCGAAAATAAGTTTTAAGGTGTAGTTTGTACATTGTTTGAGCTAGAGAAAATTTGTTGTGTAGGTGCGTGTAATAAAATACGGAGATTACCTAATCTTTAGATTTTGGATGCCACGCCCCATTCACACCCATTCAGATACTGCGGTATATATTAAATTTAATAATATATCTCAAATTTTGCATATAGATTCATGTACATTTCATGCAATTTAAATTTTTATTACATTTTGGATACCGGATCTTTCTACTAATTACCTACCCCCTCATACACTACCAGTTGAAGTTCTGTTGCAAATATAACGATATGAGTGAATGAGCATTTTAATAAAATATGAAAAACTCAATAGAATCATATACTGAAAGTTTCATCAAGTTCCGTTAAGTCAGTCCCAATCTATTAAACAAAGCGTTTGGCCAATTATCACAGGCACCTGGCAAGCAGAGACGCGAGGCAAAAAAATTTACACTCACACATACAAATCCATTGAAACATTTAACCGCGTCTACTATGCATAGGCACAAATAAATTCAAGGCCATTCATTCCAGCATACTGTTTTAGCAAATCTGTGTTTGAATTGTGTTTGCATTTTCAGCCGCTTCTTTAGTTTTGTATTTGTCAAATATGTACAGGAGCTATAAGGTTTTGCGATTTGCCAAGCCCCCTAAAGGCGTAGGTATGTCCTTTTGATCTTGGGTTGCTTATGCGAGTATATATTTCAAATTTCAAGTCTCTAGCATCAATAGTGCTCAAAATATAGCTGAACTTGTAAAATCACTATATATTCAGATCCGATTTGCCACGCCCCCAGAGGGCGTGGACATAAAATGTTTTTAAGAATCTTTATAGAATCGTAGCGTTAAGTTACGTGCCACATTTCAGCAGTCTAGGCTTAAAACTGTAGCAGATACAGTTTTCCCGATTTGCCACGACCCCAATGGGCGTAGATATATTCGCCATATCGTTTTGAACTTGGGTGGTCAACGCAAGTATACATTCCAAATTTCAACTCTCTAGCTCTTCAACTAATATGATTTCTTGACTATGGGCGCAAGCATTTTCCGATTTGCCACGCCCCTAGTGGGCGTGTTGGGAAAATCTTGACACTTTTCAATTCGAGGGTATACACGAGTATATGTTCCAAATTTCAAGTCTCTAGCTTCAATAGCGTAGGAAAATATTGCATTCATACGGACAGACGGACATACGGCCAGACGGACGGACGGACAGCAAAGCGGACATTGCATAGAACCAATATACTATTTTTCCCTTTGGGAAACGAGTATAAAAATTGTAGTTCGTGGTTCATTTCAAGCACAAAATGCGTTTTTCACGCATGTGAAATTCCATTAGGAGGGCCATGCACATGTGTGTCCATTTCTATGTGTGTTTATGCAGAGCCGCACGCTTTTTTAAGTGCTTCCTCAATTTGTACCTTGTATTATTCATAGACTTTTTCATATTTCCTAGCTTAATCTTTTAAAAGCTGTGCCCTTACTAAACTGTACTCTTTCATAAATTAATGCGAGTATATTGGGTTTCAGCAATGTCCAGCTAAAGACTTGAACTTGAATACTTCAGAGGAATTATGGCATTCGAATATATATTTAATCACTTTAATAAAACTGCCGTTAGTTTTGCTCTCATGGTTTATCTAGACATTGCAACAGTTGTGCACTGCAAAAGAGCTAAATGAATGAATGAAGCGCGGCTCTGTAAATTGAAATTGGTATGCAGCATATGTCTGTGTGAGTTTTTTGTTTTAGTTTCAATTTGGATTTAGTTTCATTTTCATTGTCATAGCCATGGTCGGGTTATTGGGAATGTCTGTCGACTCGCAGGTGTTTGCGCATGTGTGCGTGTGTACGTGTGCGCTTTGCGCGGAGCTGCATATGTCAGATCTATCTGAACTCACATATAGTTTTTGCTCGATTATACGAACATTGACATATGCGTGTGAACTTTGATTATAGAGAAATATTAGTTCGAGAGCTTAAATTATTTAATTAATATTTATCAATTAGAAACCTCATCTTTGTGGCGGTCAGTTAGAACCCACGATGGCATTTTAACTGCACTACTTCGAAAGCTGTTCAAAGGGGATACAATAATAGACAAGTGAAGTAATATGAACTTCTGTCTGGCTGAATTTCGTTCAGCTGAAAAACATGAAATTTTGTTGAATGGAACATAAATCATATTTCCGTTATTTGCATCTTATCTTAAATTACATGCATAACATTGATAACTATTAAGTTTCATACTCCCTTTTTTCATGCCCACATTTCGAGCTCTCAATTTGCGGCCCACAGATAAGTCCCGTTTAACAAAACATCCCTCAAAATTAATGTTGATGAGCGCTGCACTTGACGTTTTGACTAACAATGAGGATTCGCCAGCAAATACAAATCAGTTTTTGTGTTTGTGTGGTCTTTGCGGTCGCTGTTCCGTTGTTTGACATAAATCAACAAGTTAGTGTGCCTTAGCGGCGACTGCTCAACTATGAAATACCCTCAACCCTGCGAAGAGCTCAAATTCCAATCATTCCACGCAGCTTTTGCGCATTCATAGAAAAGAATATTCTTTTCACATATGTGCACACACACACCCACACCCACAATCACACATGCATGCATACGCATGCTTGCAAGTCCCCTCTTCTCGCTGCGAAGCTGACGTAGCGACGCGTCGCAACGGCGCTTGGGCTGCAGTTTCGGCTCTTATAGATTCACGGACGGATGCATAGATGGACAAACGGACAGGGCTAAATAAACTCAGCTTGTTGTTTCTATCAAGAGTATACGCACTTTATGGGGTCTGTCACGCCTCCTTCTGCCTGTTACATACATTCGAACGAAACCATCATATCCTGATTTTCACATCTAAATGAGTCCAGGGTATAATCAAATCTAATTAAGTCATAAACATTTTTCTGTTTTACAATATTTTTCGTGTCAATATATTGTATTACTGCTCAAAGCTGTTTAGAGCTAGACCCCTCAAAATTTGCATATACATTCATGTGAATTGTTTGCAATTTCTATTTTTATACCCTGTACCCATTGAAAATGGGAAATCAGGGTATAATGGTTTTGTTAAATGTATGTAACAGGCATTTTTATAAAATGTAAAAAATTCAATAAAATCATATGCTGAAAGTTTCATCAAATTCCGTTAAGAACAGTCCCGATTTATTAAACAAAACGTTTAGTTGCACGTGGCAAGCAGCGACGCGCAGCAAAAAACATTTACACATACACATACATTGAAACGTGCAAGCGCGTCTGCTTATGCATGTGCACAGTCGCTTCTGTGCATTTTCAACCGCTTCTGTAGTTTTTTATTTTTCATATATCGGCCTTCACACGCATACATTCAAACAGACCACCCGGCCCGTGCCCACCTCTAGTTCATACAAAACGAACTAGAGGTGGGCACGGGCCGGGTTTTTATCGGGTACCCGTGGTCACCCGCGGTTACCCGTGGGTATGGGCTGAAATATCTAATTTCGGACTGGGTGCGGGCGGGTGTGGGTTAGACTGCTTAACCCGAACAACTGTTTACTGTTTTATTAAAATTTAAAATGCAAAATAAATTGTTTAATTTGCAGGCGCACTGTACTCGCCTGCAACAACAGGGTTGCTTTCGACATCGATAACATTGTGTGCGCTTGTAAATTAAGCAATTTATTATGCATTTTAAATTATAATAAAACAGTAAGAAAAGTCGAAAATATGTAATATTTGTGTAAATAATATTGTAATTTTTAAGAATTAAATTTTTGTTATTTTTGAGAAAAAAAAATTTGTTGTAATTTTTGAGAATTAAATTTTTTGTAATTGTTTCGGGCGGTTGGGTTGGGTGCGGTTATGAAAATTTTTTTGCTTTCGGGTACGGATAAAATTTTAAACTTCTGACCGTGGGCGGATCGGGCCGGGTGCAAAAAAGTCGGCCCGTGCCCACCTCTAGTATGAACACATACTCATACGTTAATATGCGCGCATTTCAGCATATTCTAAGAATTACAATTGCGATTGATCTGCTCTTTAGCTTCTTTAGTTTTGTATTTGTCACATATCGCCTTGTAGTACTAGTTTGAGTTTTGCCAACAGTCAACGCAATACTTGTGTGGCGTAGTGGGTAGACGCAAAGTGCGTAAACGAAAAGACCCGAGTTCGAAGCTCAGTGACAACAGCGTAACTTTTTTAATTTTTTTTAAATTTATAAACATGATGTGGTTGTGCTAGTTGAGATGATGTGCTTTAACGATACATATGTAGTAAATAGATGCAGGTTCGAGTCCAGGTGCGGTGATGTTGTTTTTCTTCATTTTTTTTTTGATTTGATTTGAAATAAGCTAGACTACAAGCTATAAGCATTTCAACAAATTTCTAAGCTATTTCATTTCGAAATAAGCCAGATCTAGCTTAAAATAATCCAAAATGGGAACACTGGTCGCAACTAATCTTGGTGTCTTTGACTACAAGCTACATATTTTGTAGCTTTGTCGTATGAATTGGTGGCGCCAGGCATTTTTGTTTTTCGAGGAAATGAGGGACAGTGACAGTGCCAATAGGCAGATTAGTAGCGTATGTTATATATGTATGTATTTTGTCGGTGGCAACCGAAGTCAAATTCCGCTAGGTCAGTTTTGGGTAATAGGTTTGTGCTGAAGAGCAGAATAGTGGCGCCAGACATAGTAGGCTCTATAGTGTCGTTAGTGGCGTTAGCGGCAGCGACAGAAAGCGACAAAATGCAGAATTATGGCACTGCTATAAATTAATGATGTAAAATTAATGATGAAATTGTAGTTATGTATGTACACACATACATACATATGTGTGTTTTTTTTTTGTTAATGATGTACGGCTATCAGTGTTTGATTCCACACATCACACTACAAGATGGTCACATACACATGTATGTATATAAATGTACATATGTGAGTACATATGCATACATAAATACTTATATACATACATACGTATATATGCACATTTTAATTCTATTTAATAATGTTGCGATAGAAGCAGTTATCAACGATTGATCCGGCCCAATCGCAGCATATTTTCGATTTGTATGTTGTAATTTGTAATTATGTTGTAGCAGAAGTGAATATAAGTGATTTTCTTTTTTGAATGTTATACGGTTATCAGCGTTTGATTCCATACGTCATACAAGATACTCACATATATATACATATACATGTATGTATGTGAATACATACATACATATGTGAAGTAATTATGAAATATGTATGTATATGCACAAGTGGGTTTTTTTTTTTTTACCTTGTAAATTCAGATCCTACCGGCTGCGCCAATTACCAGTATGCTCTCTTTTAGTTATTATTAGGTAATAATAAGTAAACGTATGTATATGCATGTGTTAGTGTGGTTTATAAAAGAACATCTGGTTAGTTTAAATGTTGAGTTCTCACTGAATGTGTGCTTTTATTTTTTGAGTCTCTGTTGTAATTGTACATATTCTTTGTGCTGCTGCCGCTGCTGCTGCCGTTACTGTTGTTGCTGCTGCTGTGGGCGTCAAGAAGAAGAGTAGGGTGGTATATTGGTAACTCGCGCGCTCTGCCAACTGCGCAGTTGACGCAGTGACTGCGCTTGGGCTGCAATGTGGGCATTACTATGGGAACTTATTTGATTAATAACTTTTCTTAGCGATGGACTAACTGAATCAAACTTTCACAACTCACAAGTCTCTAGTATTTGATTCACGCTTTCTACAAATAGGGGGCTATTGGGGGCGAATGGGGCGTGGCATACAAAATTTGAAGTCTCTAGCTCAAACGATGTACAAGCCACGCCTTAAAAACACATTAAAATTATCGATAAATGCTCATAAAATCGAAATGGAAGTAGTTATCGAAAAAATATATAAACTTGTTGAATGAATCCCGCTCGATGTGTGATTACACGGACTGTATTGATGATTAGTCCGAACTGTACTCCCACTTGAAGATTGAATACACGGACTGTGATGGTGTTTAGTCTGTATTGTACTGAAGTTTATTCTTCTGACGCTGCGTTTATATACGCAGACTCATGCATAATTTCAACTCTTAAATCTAATGTGTTTATTGCTGAGTGTGTAAGGCTCAGCATTGCTCTATTGCATTCTTATATTATCGCTGAGGTTGTCCGTTCGTTCGTCCGCCCGTCCGTCCGAGTGAACGCTAAGATATTTTTAAGTACGCAACGATAGACGTGAAATTTTTCATGAATACGCGGTAATACCATACGCTGCACAAGTTTATAAACTTGTTCCGATAACTCATTCCATTTTGATTTTATGAGCATTTATCGATCATTTTAATGTGATTTTAAGGCGTGGTTTGTACACCGTTTGAGATAGAGAGCTCAAATTGGAAAATTTGTAGTTGCCTGTAATGAATACGGAGATTACGTAATCTTTAGATTTTGGATGCCACGCCCCATTCGCCCCCAATAGCTCCCTATTTGTAAAAAGCGCAAATCAAATACTAAAGACTTGTGCTTTGGCACATACACATATATGGCCATATGCCATTAATAAGTTGTGAAAGTTTGATGCAGTTAGTCCATCGCTAAGAAAAGTTATTAAGCAATTAAGTTTCCATAGTAATGCCCACATTGCAGCCCAAGCGCAGTCGCTGCGTCTGTGTGTGTATGTGTTGTTTATATGCATGCATAAAAGATGCGTAGAATGATTTGATATTTGGCTCTTCACAGGGCTCAGGGTATCCCCTAGTCGAGCAGTCTCGACTAGAGCACTCTTACTTGTTATACCCTGAGCCCATTGAAAATGGGAAATCAGGGTATAATGGTTTTGTTAAATGTATGTAGCAGGCAGAAGGAGGCGTGGCAGACCCCACAACGTATATATATTCTTGATCAGGGCGACGAGCTGAGTCGATTTAGCCCTGTCCGTCTGTCTGTCCGTATGTTTGAACGATCTCAGAACGTAGACGAGCTAGACAGCTGAAATTTTTTTTGTAGGTCCGTGTAGAGCACGCGCAGGTCAAGTTTGCTTCGTATGAACGATAACTATTATTGTTGTAATGTTATCGATTTTAATGCTTATCGAAAATAAGTTTTAAGGTGTAGTTTGTACATTGTTTGAGCTAGAGAAAATTTGTTGTGTAGGTGCGTGTAATAAAATACGGAGATTACCTAATCTTTAGATTTTGGATGCCACGCCCCATTCACACCCATTCAGATACTGCGGTATATATTAAATTTAATAATATATCTCAAATTTTGCATATAGATTCATGTACATTTCATGCAATTTAAATTTTTATTACATTTTGGATACCGGATCTTTCTACTAATTACCTACCCCCTCATACACTACCAGTTGAAGTTCTGTTGCAAATATAACGATATGAGTGAATGAGCATTTTAATAAAATATGAAAAACTCAATAGAATCATATACTGAAAGTTTCATCAAGTTCCGTTAAGTCAGTCCCAATCTATTAAACAAAGCGTTTGGCCAATTATCACAGGCACCTGGCAAGCAGAGACGCGCAGCAAAAAAATTTACACTCACACATACAAATCCATTGAAACATTTAACCGCGTCTACTATGCATAGGCACAAATAAATTCAAGGCCATTCATTCCAGCATACTGTTTTAGCAAATCTGTGTTTGAATTGTGTTTGCATTTTCAGCCGCTTCTTTAGTTTTGTATTTGTCAAATATGTACAGGAGCTATAAGGTTTTGCGATTTGCCAAGCCCCCTGAAGGCGTAGGTATGTCCTTTTGATCTTGGGTTGCTTATCCGAGTATATATTTCAAATTTCAAGTCTCTAGCATCAATAGTGCTCAAAATATAGCTGAACTTGTAAAATCACCATATATTCAGATCCGATTTGCCACGCCCCCAGAGGGCGTGAACATAAAATGTTTTTAAGAATCTTTATAGAATCGTAGCGTTAAGTTACGTGCCACATTTCAGCAGTCTAGCTTTAAAACTGTAGCAGATACAGTTTTCCCGATTTGCCACGACCCCAATGGGCGTAGATATATTCGCCATATCGTTTTGAACTTGGGTGGTCAACGCAAGTATACATTCCAAATTTCAACTCTCTAGCTCTTCAACTAATATAATTTCTTGACTATGGGCGCAAGCATTTTCCGATTTGCCACGCCCCTAGTGGGCGTGTTGGGAAAATCTTGACACTTTACAATTCGAGGGTATCCACGAGTATATGTTCCAAATTTCAAGTCTCTAGCTTCAATAGCGTAGGAAAATATTGCATTCATACGGACAGACGGACATACGGCCAGACGGACGGACGGACAGCAAAGCGGACATTGCACAAAACCAATATACTATTTTTCCCTTTGGGAAACGAGTATAAAAATTGTAGTTCGTGGTTCATTTCAAGCACAAAATGCGTTTTTCACGCATGTGAAATTTCATTAGGAGGGCCATGCACATCAATGTGGGCGTGCGTGTCTGTGTGTGTCCATTTCTGTGTGTGTTTATGCAGAGCCGCACGCTTTTTTAAGTGCTTCCTCAATTTGTACCTTGTATTATTCATAGACTTTTTCATGTTTCCTAGCTTAATCTTTTAAAAGCTGTGCCCTTACTAAACTGTACTCTTTCATAAATTAATGCGAGTATATTGGGTTTCAGCAATGTCCAGCTAAAGACTTGAACTTGAATACTTCAGAGGAATTATGGCATTCGAATATATATTTAATCACTTTAATAAAACTGCCGTTAGTTTTGCTCTCATGGTTTATCTAGACATTGCAACAGTTGTGCACTGCAAAAGAGCTAAATGAATGAATGAAGCGCGGCTCTGTAAATTGAAATTGGTATGCAGCATATGTCTGTGTGAGTTTTTTGTTTTAGTTTCAATTTGGATTTAGTTTCATTTTCATTGTCATAGCCATGGTCGGGTTATTGGGAATGTCTGTCGACTCGCAGGTGTTTGCGCATGTGTGCGTGTGTACGTGTGCGCTTTGCGCGGAGCTGCATATGTCAGATCTATCTGAACTCACATATAGTTTTTGCTCGATTATACGAACATTGACATATGCGTGTGAACTTTGATTATAGAGAAATATTAGTTAGAGAGCTTAAATTATTTAATTAATATTTATCAATTAGAAACCTCATCTTTGTGGCGGTCAGTTAGAACCCACGATGGCATTTTAACTGCACTACTTCGAAAGCTGTTCAAAGGGGATACAATAATAGACAAGTGAAGTAATATGAACTTCTGTCTGGCTGAATTTCGTTCAGCTGAAAAACATGAAATTTTGTTGAATGGAACATAAATCATATTTCCGTTATTTGCATCTTATCTTAAATTACATGCATAACATTGATAACTATTAAGTTTCATACTCCCTTTTTTCATGCCCACATTTCGAGCTCTCAATTTGCGGCCCACAGATAAGTCCCGTTTAACAAAACATCCCTCAAAATTAATGTTGATGAGCGCTGCACTTGACGTTTTGACTAACAATGAGGATTCGCCAGCAAATACAAATCAGTTTTTGTGTTTGTGTGGTCTTTGCGGTCGCTGTTCCGTTGTTTGACATAAATCAACAAGTTAGTGTGCCTTAGCGGCGACTGCTCAACTATGAAATACCCTCAACCCTGCGAAGAGCTCAAATTCCAATCATTCCACGCAGCTTTTGCGCATTCATAGAAAAGAATATTCTTTTCACATATGTGCACACACACACCCACACCCACAATCACACATGCATGCATACGCATGCTTGCAAGTCCCCTCTTCTCGCTGCGAAGCTGACGTAGCGACGCGTCGCAACGGCGCTTGGGCTGCAGTTTCGGCTCTTATAGATTCACGGACGGATGCATAGATGGACAAACGGACAGGGCTAAATAAACTCAGCTTGTTGTTTCTATCAAGAGTATACGCACTTTATGGGGTCTGTCACGCCTCCTTCTGCCTGTTACATACATTCGAACGAAACCATCATATCCTGATTTTCACATCTAAATGAGTCCAGGGTATAATCAAATCTAATTAAGTCATAAACATTTTTCTGTTTTACAATATTTTTCGTGTCAATATATTGTATTACTGCTCAAAGCTGTTTAGAGCTAGACCCCTCAAAATTTGCATATACATTCATGTGAATTGTTTGCAATTTCTATTTTTATACCCTGTACCCATTGAAAATGGGAAATCAGGGTATAATGGTTTTGTTAAATGTATGTAACAGGCATTTTTATAAAATGTAAAAAATTCAATAAAATCATATGCTGAAAGTTTCATCAAATTCCGTTAAGAACAGTCCCGATTTATTAAACAAAACGTTTAGTTGCACGTGGCAAGCAGCGACGCGCAGCAAAAAACATTTACACATACACATACATTGAAACGTGCAAGCGCGTCTGCTTATGCATGTGCACAGTCGCTTCTGTGCATTTTCAACCGCTTCTGTAGTTTTTTATTTTTCATATATCGGCCTTCACACGCATACATTCAAACAGACCACCCGGCCCGTGCCCACCTCTAGTTCATACAAAACGAACTAGAGGTGGGCACGGGCCGGGTTTTTATCGGGTACCCGTGGTCACCCGCGGTTACCCGTGGGTATGGGCTGAAATATCTAATTTCGGACTGGGTGCGGGCGGGTGTGGGTTAGACTGCTTAACCCGAACAACTGTTTACTGTTTTATTAAAATTTAAAATGCAAAATAAATTGTTTAATTTGCAGGCGCACTGTACTCGCCTGCAACAACAGGGTTGCTTTCGACATCGATAACATTGTGTGCGCTTGTAAATTAAGCAATTTATTATGCATTTTAAATTATAATAAAACAGTAAGAAAAGTCGAAAATATGTAATATTTGTGTAAATAATATTGTAATTTTTAAGAATTAAATTTTTGTTATTTTTGAGAAAAAAAAATTTGTTGTAATTTTTGAGAATTAAATTTTTTGTAATTGTTTCGGGCGGTTGGGTTGGGTGCGGTTATGAAAATTTTTTTGCTTTCGGGTACGGATAAAATTTTAAACTTCTGACCGTGGGCGGATCGGGCCGGGTGCAAAAAAGTCGGCCCGTGCCCACCTCTAGTATGAACACATACTCATACGTTAATATGCGCGCATTTCAGCATATTCTAAGAATTACAATTGCGATTGATCTGCTCTTTAGCTTCTTTAGTTTTGTATTTGTCACATATCGCCTTGTAGTACTAGTTTGAGTTTTGCCAACAGTCAACGCAATACTTGTGTGGCGTAGTGGGTAGACGCAAAGTGCGTAAACGAAAAGACCCGAGTTCGAAGCTCAGTGACAACAGCGTAACTTTTTTAATTTTTTTTAAATTTATAAACATGATGTGGTTGTGCTAGTTGAGATGATGTGCTTTAACGATACATATGTAGTAAATAGATGCAGGTTCGAGTCCAGGTGCGGTGATGTTTTTTTTCTTCTTCTTTTTTTTTTTTTGATTTGATTATTTATTTAATTGTTTATTTATTTTTGATTTACATACATTCTATATAGCGTATTAAACAATGCAAATCGGACGGGGCTCACGGGATCTCCTAGTCGGTCACCTCCGACTAGAGTTCTCTTACTTGTTTTTATACCCTGAGCCCATTGAAAACGGGAAATCAGGGTATAATGGTTTTGTTAAATGTATGTAACAGGCAGAAGGAGGCGTGTCAGACCCCACAAAGTATATATATTCTTGATCAGGGCGACGAGCTGAGTCGATTTAGCCCTGTCCGTCTGTCTGTCTGTCCGTCCGTCCGTCCGTCCGTCTGTCCGTATGTTTGAACGCGTCGATTGAAGCATCTAGACAAGCTAGAGACTTGAATTTTTTTTGTTGGGTCCGTGGATAGCACGCGCAGGTCAAGTTTGTTACCAAAAAACGATATCTCTTTTTGTTGTTTTGTTATCGATTTTAAACCTTATCGAAAACAGGTTATAAAAGTCTATCTCCCACACCTTTAGAGCTAGACCCCTCAAATTTTGCATATAGATTAATGTGAATTTTATGCAATTTCTATTTTTTTATTTTTTGGATACCGGCTCTTACTAATTAACCCACCCCCCTCCACCCCTTCGCCACTCATGGAGAGTATGTTGCAAATATAACCATGTGAATAAATTATCATTTTTATAAAAAGTAAAAAATTTAATAAAATCATATGCCGAAAGTTTCATCAAATTCCGTTAAGTCAGTCCCGATTTATTAAACAAAACGTTTAGCCAATCACACGCACGTGGTAAGCAGCGACGCGCAGCAAAAAACATTTACACATACACATACATTGAAACGTGCAAGCGCGTCTGCTTTTGCATGTGCACAGCCGCTTCTGTAGTTTTGTATTTGTCATATATCGCCCTTTACACGCATACATTGAAACAGACCACCATTTTTGTATGTACACATACTCATGCGTCCATATGCGCGCATTTCAGCATATTCTAAGAATTACAATTGCGATTGATCTGCTTCTTTAGTTTTGTATTTGTCACATATCGCCTTGTAGTACTAGTTTACGTTTTGCCAACAAGCAACGCAATACTGGTGTGGCGTAGTGGGTAGACGCAAAGCGCGTAAACGAAAAGACCCGAGTTCGAAGCTCAGTGACAACAGCGTAACTTTCTTAATTTTTTTTATTTAATTTATAAAGATGAGGTGTTTGTGCTAGTTGAGATGATGCGCTCTAGCGTTACATATGTAGTAAATAGATGCAGGTTCGAGTCTAGGTTCGGTGATGTTTGTTTTTTGTTTTTTTTTTGTTTATTTATTTAATTATTTATTTATTTTTGATTTACATACATTCTAGTTGAATAAAATTTCAAAATTATAATTTAATTTTGGAAAATTTAATGTTATATGCAAGCTATATAGCGTATTAAAAAATGCAAATCGGACGGGGCTCAGGGGATCTCCTAGTCGGGCACCTCCGACTAGAGTTTTCTTACTTGTTTTTTCTGTGCTTGCAACTGCGTTAGATTGTATGGAACTCTAATATATTGCTGGTTGAGTTATTAAAGGTGTCTTATATTATGTGTATGTATGTACATCAAGCAGAATGCAATTTCATTTGACATTGCATCTTTTAGGTGCTAGATAAGAATGCGTAATATTAGGCATGAGGGAAGAGTAGACCATGAGCATTGATCAGATAGTAAACCTAACTGAAAGGAAGGTGGCAAAGCCTGCAATATTTGGTTTTTATTCGGATTTATTGAATCACATTTCACTTGGCACAAGCTTCAGAAAATTTTATGATCTTTTGATATGAATAAATAACAAGTAAGAGCGTTGCATGAGGGCGAACCTAATGCGTGATACTAATTTCCCATAGGAGCATCTGGTATATTCAATTTAATAATATATCTCAAATTTTGCATTTATGTAGATTCATGTGAATTTTATGCAATTTAAATTTTTATTACATTTTGGATACCGGCTTTTTTAACTAATTACGGCATGAAAATAGTTGCTCAGTTGTTCGTGCCTATATACATACATACATGATGGTTCCTATCGTCAATTTTTTTGTGTGGAATAATTTAGTTCGGACTAAGTCGATTACACAAATATCGGTATTTGATATTTACATTTTTGGATGGTCACCCACACAAAAAGAAAATAACATAACTGACCTAGGCTATACGAAAAATGATAATTTTAGCAGATAAATTATTTGCAGAACTTCAACATTCAAATTGAATTGCATATATTTCTTAATATTTTTTAGAAATGCCGTTTGTCGTCTTAGCAATTCTTATTAAGCTTATTTATATAGGTGGCACAGGCATATAAATTTTGCAGCTAGGCGTTACAAATTTTGCCACGCCCCCAGTAGGCGTAGACATATCATATTTGGCAAGTTCCTAGAATGAGTCGAGGGTAATGTAACTGTAAAGTTTGGATGCTTACACTCCAAAAATGTGAAAGTTACAGGGTATTTTTTCGATATACCACGCCCCAAAGGGGCGTAAGATTTATTTTTAGGAAATCAATAGAGGAGGCCTCCAGTAACACAAACATCCAATTTTGAAGCGTCTAGCTCTAAAACTGTAGGAGCTATAAGCTTTTTGCGATTTGCCACGCCCCCTGAAGGCGTAGGTATGTCCGCCATATCTTTTTGATCTTGGGTTGCTTATCCGAGTATATATATCAAATTTTAAGTCTCTTGCATCAATAGTGCTCAAAATATAGCTGAATTTGTAAAATCACTCTATATTCTGATCCGATTTGCCACGTCCCCAGTGCGCGTGGACATAAAATCTTTTTATCAATCTTTATAGAATCAAAGCGTTAAAATACGTGCCAAATTTCAGCAGTCTAGGTTTAAAACTGTAGCAGATACAGTTTTCCCGATTTGCCACGACCCCAATGGGCGTAGATATATCCGCCATATCTTTTTGAACTTGGGTGGTCAACGCAAGTATACATTCCAAATTGCAACTCTCTAGCTCTTTAACTAATATGATTGCTTAACTATGGGCGCAAGCATTTTCCGATTTGACACGCCCCTAGTGGGCGTATCGAGACATAAACTTTATTATTCGAGGGTATACACGAGTATATGTTCCAAATTTCAAGTCTCTAGCTTCAATAGCGTAGGAAAATATTGCATTCATACGGACAGACGGACATACGGCCAGACGGACGGACGGACAGCAAAGCGGACTTTGCACAAAACCAATATACTATTTTCCCTTAGGGAAACTAGTATAAATAGCAAAAGGGGCAATGAAGTGTATATTCCTTCTCTGTCATGGGACGCATATGTAACCGCTGGACACGATGGCTTTGCGCACAGGCTCACGTCCCAAACGGCGCTTGCAAAATATAGGCCACATGATGGCCAGCTTCCAACTACCAGCTGCCAGCTGCGCGTCTGAAGTGCAACAGACCAGATTTAATTGCAACTCAAAAAAGTCTTGTGTCAACAGAAGTCAATGTTGACAAAGAAAACCCAAAATGAATAAGGACTGAAATGCAACTTGTAATTCAGAATGGCAGTTAGGTCAGCACTGTATTTTGAGACGCAAGCCTCACCCCCTCACATATTTGGAAGTCAGTTAACTCAAACGAACTGTTAACAGCAGCAGAGATGTTCTGCTCAAGCCAATGTATTCTTGGTAAGAAACCGCAGGTGAGTGAGCATTTCCGTCTTCGTGCAGTACTGCAAGATATTCCGGTTTGGAAATGCAGTGAAGCAAACATTTGCCCATGCCACACGGAAATCACCTTTAATATACTCATTAACGAAGGGAATGCTCCAGTCCATCTTCGTAGCATTTGATATTTGAAATTTGAATATTGCATTCCATACAGGAAGACTGTGACGTTTATTAGCCTGCAAATGGTGGCTTTGCTGTTTAATTTGGTAAAGTTGGCATAAGCTTTAAAATTCAGAGTACAATAAATAGTTATTTCACTTTCATGACATTTGCAACCGGTAATTACAGTCCCAGTCTCAGTCCAATATATCTACATATATATGTACCAAAGCCCATTTATGTCAAAGGAGGAACGTATTCTCTCACTTTGTTCAATATATATAAAATGTCACAATACTTTTGTCCAGCCAAAAAATTTTAATCTTCCATGTAAATAATTATATAAAATATATGTAACGTTATCATTGCATACTTTTGCTCTTTAACAGCTATTAACATGATCATTCTTTTTAAAATTGAATGTATATGGTATCTTCTCTCAGTATGCAGAAATAAGTGGCTAAAGTTTTTGGAATGTGTTGTATATATCAAGTATTTTTTTGGTGAGATTTCCATATTTGCTTGATTTAAATTTTTTAATGTGGTTCCACTATGGGAGAAAACTATATTGAGTTTATGTCACAAAAATTTATTTTATATACATTTAAAAAAAATGTGTCCTTTACGGCAAGGATTCAAATAAAAGAACAAGTAAGAAAACTCTAGTCGGAGGTTCCCGACTAGGAAATACCCTGAGCCCCGTCCGATTTGCATTGTTTAATACGCTATATAACTTGCATATAACATTAAATTTTCAAAATTAAATTATAATTTTGAAATTATATTCTACTAGAAGGTATGTAAATCAAAAATAAATAATTAAATAAATAAACAAATTAACATAAAACAAGTAAGAAAACTGTAGTCGGAGGTGCCCGACTAGGAGATACCCTGAGCTCCGTCCAATTTGCATTTTTTAGTATGCCCCATAGCTTGTATATAACATTAAATTTTCCAAAATTAAATTATATTTTTGAAATTTTATTCAACTAGAATGTATGTCAATCAAAAATAAATAATTAAATAAATAAACAAAAAAAAAGAAGAAAAACAAACATCACCACACCTGGAGTCGAACCTGCCTATATACTACATATGGAACGTTGGAGTTATGCTGTCGCCTCTGAGTTTCGAACTCCACTACGCCACACCATTGCATTGCTCATTGGCAAAACGCAAACTAGTACTACAAGGGTGATATGTGACAAATACAAAACTAAAGAAGCTAAAGAAGCAGTTCGATCGCAATTGTAATTCTTAGAATATTCTGAAATGCGTGCATATGAACATATTAGTATGTGTACATATGAAAACGGTGGTATGTTTCAATGTATACATGTAAAGGGCGATATATGACAAGTACAAATACACTTCAAACACAGATTTGGTTGAAGAATATGCTAGAATTGAATTTATTTGTGCACATGCATAAGCAGTCGCGCTTGCTCGTTTCAATGTGTGTATGTGAGAATATATGTACGTAAATGTTTTTTGCTGCGCGTCGCTGCTTGCCACGTGCAGCTAAATGTTTTGTTTAATAAATCGGGACTGACTTAACGGAATGTGATGGAACTTTCAGCATATGATTTTATTGAATTTTATACATTTTATAAAAATGCTAATTTATATTTATATTTGCAACAGACTCTCCATGAGTGGAGAAGGTTGGCGGGGGGGGAGGTTGATTAGTAAAAAGAGCCGGTATCCAAAAAATAAAAAATAGAAATTGCATAAAATTAACATGAATGTATATGCAAAATTTGAGGGGTCTAGCTCTAAAGGTGTGGGAGATATAATTTTATAACCTGTTTTCGATAAGGTTTAAAATCGATAACAAAACAACAAAAATATATATCGTTTTTTGGCAACAAACTTGACCTGCGGGTGCTATCCACGGACCCAACAAACAAAAATTCAAGTCTCTAGCTTGTCTAGATGCTTCAATCGACGCGTTCAAACATACGGACAGACGGATGAACGGACAGACGGAAACGAGCAAGCGCGTCTGCTTATGCATGTGCACAAATAAATTAAATTCTAGCATATTCTTCAACCAAATCTATGTTTGAATTGTATTTGTATTTGTCATATATCGCCCTTTACACGCATACATTCAAACAGACCACCGTTTTTATACCCTGAGCCCATTGAAAATGGGAAATCAGGGTATAATGATTTTGTGAAAATGTATGTAACAGGCAGAAGAAGGCGTGTCAGACCCCACAAAGTATATATATTCTTGATCAGGGCGACGAGCTGAGTCGAAATAGCCCTGTCCGTCTGTCCGTCCGTCCGTCTGTCCGTCCGTCCGTCCGTCCGTGTGAACGCTGAGATATTTTTAAGTACGCAACGTAGAGACTTGAAATTTTACATGAATACTCGATAATACCATACGCTGCACAAGTTTATAAAATTTTTCCGATAACTCATTCCATTTCGATTTTATGAGCATTTATCGATAATTTTAATGTGTTTTTAAGGCGTGGTTTGTACATCTTTTGAGCTAGAGACTTCAAATTTGCTGTGTAGTTGCGTGTAATGAATACGGAGATAACGTTATCTTTAGATTTGGGATGCCACGCCCCATTCGCCCCCAATAGCCCCCTATTTGTAAAAAGCGCAAATCAAATACTAGAGAATTGTGCTTTGGCACATACACACATATGAATGTCATAAATAAGTTGTGAAAGTTTGATGCACTTAGTCCATCGCTAAGAAAACTTATTAAACAATTAAATTCCCATAGAAATGCCCACACTGCAGCCCAAGCGCAGTCGCTGCGTCAACTGCGCAGTTGGCAGAGCGCGCGCTTATTCGTTCGTGCATATGTATGTATCTGTGTATGAGTTGTTTGTATGTATGCATAAAAAAAACGAATGATTTCATATTTGGCTCTTGACAGGGCTCAGGGTATCCCCTAGTCGAGCGCTCTTACTTGTTTACTCTTCGTCTGATGATGGGTAGCAGGGAACCTGTCATCAGACGAAGAGTACCAGGGACTCACATGCGATTCCTTATAGACACGGGCGCGGCCAAGAATTCCATTCGGCCACATGAAGGGTTGAAAGACGTCCGCTCGGTAGAGTCCCCCTTCAAAATTCATTCCATTCACGGCGAGACACAAATTACACACAAATGCTTTGCTTCAGTGTTTGGGTTAAAGGCAACCTTTTTATACCCTGAGCCCATTGAAAACGGAAAATCAGGGTATAATGGTTGTGTAAAAATGTATGTAACAGGCAGAAGGAGGCGTGCCACACCCCATAAAGTATATATATTTTTGATCAGCGCGACAAGACGAGTCTATATAGCCCTGTCCGTCTGTCCGTCCGTCCGTCTGTCCGCAAATCAAATACTAGAGACTTGTGCACATACACACATATGAATGTCATAAATAAGTTGTGATAGTTTGATGCACTTAGTCCATCGCTAAGAAAAGTTATTAAACAATAAAGTTCCCATAGTAATGCCCCCATTGCAGCCCAAGCGCAGTCGCTGCGGCAATAGATTACAAGATCAGCTATATTTTGAGCAATATTGATGCTAGAGACTTGAAATTTGATACATATAGTCGGATAAGCAACCCAAGATCAACAAGTAAGAGTGCTCTAGTCGAGACTGCTCGACTAGGGGATACCCTGAGCCCTGTGAAGAGCCAAATATCAAATAATTCTACGATTTTGTAAGCACACATACAAACAACACATACACCCATACATATGCACGCACGCATAAGCGCGCGCTCTGCCAACTGCGCAGTTGACGCAGCGACTGCGCTTGGGCTGCAATGTGGGCATTACTATGGAAACTTAATTGTTTAATAACTTTTCTTAGCGATGGACTAAGTGCATCAAACTTTCACAACTTATTTATGACATTCATATGTGTGTATGTGCCAAAGCACAAGTCTCTAGTATTTGATTTGCGCTTTTTACAAATAGGGGGCTATTGGGGGCGAATGGGGCGTGGCATCCAAAATCTAAAGATAACGTTATCTCCGTATTCATTACACGCAACTACACAGCAAATTTGAAGTCTTTAGCTCAAAAGATGTATAAACCAAGCCTTAAAAACACATTAAAATTATCGATAAATGCTCATAAAATCGAAATGGAATGAGTTATCGGAAAAATTTTATAAACTTGTGCAGCGTATGGTATTATCGAGTATTCATGTAAAATTTCAAGTCTCTACGTTGCGTACTTACAAATATCTCAGCGTTCACACGGACGGACGGACGGACGGACGGACGGACGGACAGACGGACAGACGGACAGACGGACAGACGGACATGGCTATATCGACTCGTCTTGTCGCGCTGATCAAGAATATATATACTTTATGGGGTGTGGCACGCCTCCTTCTGCCTGTTACATACATTTTCACAAAACCATTATACCCTGATTTCCCATTTTCAATGGGCTCAGGGTATAAAAAGATATGGCGGACATACCTACGCCTTCAGGGGGCGTGGTAAATCGCAAAAAGCTCATAGCTCCTACAGTTTAAGAGCTAGACGGTTAAAAATTGGATGTTTGTGGGGTCTATTGATTCCCCAAAAATAAATCTTACGATTCTTTGGGGGCGTGGTATATCGAAAAAATACCCTGTAACTTTCACATTTTTGGAGTGTAAGCATCCAAACTTTGCAGTTACGTTACCTTAGACTCCTTGCCAATGTGATATGTCTACGCCTACTGGGGGCGTGGCAAATTGGCAACAAAATTTGTAACGCCCAGCTGCAAAATTCATATGCCTGTGCCACCTATATAAATAAGCTTAATAAGAATTGCTAAGACGACAAACGGCATTTCTGAGAAATATATATAATTCGATTTAATGTTGAAGTTCTGCAAATAATTTATCTGCTAAAATGATCATTTTTCGTATAGCCTTGGTCAGTTATGTTATTTTCTATTTGTGACAATAAATGTAAATAACAAATATCGATATTTGTGTAATCGACTTAGGCCGAACAAAATTTGTAAACACAAAAAAATTGTCGATAGGACCCATCATGTATGTACATATGTATGTAGGCACGAACAGCTGCGCAACTATTTTCATGCCGTCGCCGCCGCGTCTCGAACGCGGACCCTTTTGCTTACACGCTTTTCATCTACCTGCTGCGCCACATCAGTTTTGCATTGCCTGTTGGCAAATCCGAAACTACTTCACTACAAGGGCGACTTTTGACAAATACAAAACTCTAGAAGCTGCTGTTAATGCAAACATAATATAAACATAAATCAATCGCAATTGTGATTCTTAGAAAATGCTGAAATGCGCGCATATGAACGTATGTATTTATATGTGTACATACAAAAACGGTGGTCGGTTGAATGTATGCGTATAAAGGGCGATATTTGACAAATACAAAACTAAAGAAGCGGCTGAAAATGCAAACACAACTCAATAACAATTTTGGTTGAAGAATATGCTAGAATGAATGGCGCTGAATTTATTTGTGACCGTGCATAAGCAAACGCGCTTGCACGTTTCAATTTATGTACATATGTGTAAATGTAAATATATTTTGCTGTCATTGCTTAACGCGTGCGTGTCATAATTGGCCAAACGTTTTGTTTAATAGATTGCGACTGACTTAACGAAACTTGATGAAACTTTCAGCATATAATTCTATTGAATTTTTTACATTTTATAAAAATGCTAATTCATTCACATAGTTATATTTGCAAAAATTGAAATTGCATAAAATTCACATGAATCTACATGAATGTAAAATTTGAGATATATTATTAAATTGAATATACCAGATGCCCCTATGGGAAACGAGTATCACGCATTACGTTTCGCCCTAAGGCAACGTTCTTACTTGTTATACCCTGAGCTCATTGAAAATGAGAAATCAGAGTATAATGGTTTTGTGAAAATGTATGTAACAGGCAGAAGGAGGCGTGCCAAATCCCATAAAGTATATATATTCTTGATCAGTGCTGCTTCTTAGAATTTGCTTAACGGTTTTCATTTTCAGAAAGCTAAAATATGCTGATTCAACATCATATTTCAAACACTGCCAGACCACATTTTAGTCAAAAGGCAACGCAACGAATATGCTTAATTAAATATATTTCCCAAATCAATTTGTTATGAAACAAAATATGATAAAGACAGGGACAGGGGCGTGGTCTACATTTTCTATTGCAAAGCCATTTAGTAAAGCATTTATTCTTTATGAATGGCTGACAGTCAAAGCTCTGGTCTTAATTTTTATTGGAATGCTTTAGTGTCGTCTTCAATTATACTCAAATGAAACTACAATTGAGAAAACCAAGGCGAAAACAAATGTGGGCAACAGCAGCAGTTTGTAGTCTGTGATTACATAGCATCTATTTATTTGATACATTTACTGGAATCGTTTGGATGAAGTTTTCTATTTTGCTTTAATTCGTCCCCGTGATTTTAATTCGGATATACTTTGATTTCCCTTCGTACGAGATCTATTTACTGGGCTATCAGATTTCTTTTGTGATTTGCGCTGACTAATTAATGATAATTGACGCTTTAATGCGGACACACCCCCAACACTCACACACTCAAATGCTCACATACACACACACCCACTCATAATGTCAGTTGTTTGTGTCAATATTACGCCTGTTTATGTAACTATACCCTGAGCCCATTGAAATTGGGAAATCAGGGTATAATGGTTTTGTGAAAATGTATGTAACAGGCGGAAGGAGGCATGCCACACCCCATAAAGTACATATATTCTTGATCAGCGCGACAAAACAAGTCGATATAGCCCTGTCCGTCCGTCTGTCCGTCTGTCCATCCGTCCGACCGTGTGAACGCTGAGATAATTTTTAAGTACGCAACGTAGAGACTTGAAATTTTACGTGAATACCCGTTTCTACCATACGCTGTACAAGTTTATAATTTTTTGTCCGATTCCATTATGAGTTATTAAGTTTCCATAGTAATGCCCACATTGCAGACCAAGCGCAGTCGCTACGTCAATCGCGCAGTTAGAACAGCGCGCGCTTATGCGTGCGTGCATATGTGTGTGTGTATGAGTTGTTTGTATGTATGCATAAAAAAGCGTAGAATGATTGGATATTTGGCTCTTTACAGGGCTCAGGGTATCTCCATACGAGTAATCTCGACTAGAGCACTCTTACTTGTTTGTAATCGTTGTTGTTATTGTTGCTGCTCGAAGCGTCACGCTCTAAGGGATGCATTGCAAATGTGCAAGCTGCTGGCGTAAACCACCCCCGTGTATGTGCGTGGCATGTGGGTGCTGATATATGGGCATTGCACTGGTCATGGCAGTGGAATTTCTCACAGAAGCTGTCAGTGCTGCTGTACTTGTTTTGGGTACCAAGCTGGCTGAAACGTTGGATGATACGAATTTGCAACTTAAACGGCACAAAGACAAATTTCTCGTCTCTTTTTCTTGTTTCTATTATCGATATTGTTGTTGTTGTTGTTCTAGCTTCACGCACGCTTCATCAGCTTTCAGGGCCAGCCAACCTGTGGCTCTATTAAGTTTTGCTGGGGCAGAATGCTTCTTAAATGTTGCTAGCTCTCATTGGCTGTCTTGCTCCGACCCATTGAATTTATGCTCTGCGCTCAATTTACTATTTGATTAGTCAATTCTGGATATGTCTGGTGTCCGACTGTGTTCTTGCGTTTATTGTGTTTATGGCAGACATTTTTCATTTTGCCTACTGCATTTTATCTCTTTTGTTGTTTGTTATACTTATACTCGAAGTAGACTGAGTATATTGGTTTTTATGCACTGTACTAAGTGCAGATTGAGTGCTTGAGAGTTGAAATTTGAAATGTATACTTGCGTTAGTAAATATCTACGGGTATTATTGAAAAAAAAAAAAATTATAAACTCGTTCAGTGTAGACATATACACGAGTATTCTTGTAAAATTTCAAACCTCTAGGTAGCGTACCTTAGAATATCTCAGCGTTCACACGGACGGACAAACAGACAGGGCTACATCGACTCGTCTTGTCGCGCTGATCTAGAATATATATACTTTATGGGGTGTGTCACGCCTCCTTCTGCATGTTACATACATTTTCACAAAACCATCATACCCTAATTTCCCATTTTCAATGGGCTCAGGATATAAAAAGTAATTGGAGGCGACGCATGATTGAGTATTCTGCAGTCGGTGATACCCGAATGCAACGTTCTTGGTTGTTTTCTTTTTGCTGTACAGCAAACATTAAGTTCAATTAGCAGAAATTCCAACTGAGTTAGATTAGATGGACCTTTAGTGAACGGCTGTGTGCATGAAATTAGGAGCTTATGTAAAGGTGAGTTACTAAGCGTGTCTTCTGTTCATGCATATTTGTGTTCAACTATACATTTCTTTCTACGAATTTCAATACTTCAAGCAAGGTGCATTTATTTATACAATGTTGTGTGCAATTTAACGTTGCATCTTTTAGGCACAAGAAAATAAAACGTAATATTTGACAGGCAAGCGAACCGGTGCACACGCTTGGGCTGCAATGTGGGCATTACTATGGAAACTTAATCGTTCAATAAGTTTTCTTAGCGACGGACTAATTTCATGAAACTTTCACAACTCATTTATAGAATTAGCCAACCTACTTCAAGAAAAACTTGGTCTAATTGAAGTATGGTTAAAAAGGTGGAGAATAGTGGTGAACGCCCAAAAGTCTGTGCAAGTCACATTCTCGCTCAGACGCGGAATCTGTCCCACAGTTTCACTCAATGGCATATAAAAGCAAAACAAGCTCATCTGAAAGCTAAGACAAAGAAAATGTACTGGCTCCTAGGTCCGCGATCACAGCTAAGCCTTGAAAATAAATTACGGTTATATAAGACTGTCCTGAAGCCAGTTTGGACTTATGCGATGCAGCTATGGGGAACAGCAAGCAACTCAAACATAGAAATATTGCAGCGATACCAGTCTATGACACTCAGAACAATTACAGGTGCACGTTGGTATATGACGAATTATGATATCCATAAAGACCTGAAGCTCCCTCTTGTCAAAGACGAAGTGAAGGCGGGCACAAAAAGATATATAAAAAGGTTACATGGTCACGGTAACGCCTTAGCACTGGGACTTCTAGAGAACTCAAATGACAGGCCAAACAGACTATAAATAAAATAGGTTTTCTGTAAATATGTATATATATAAAAATATTGATTAAGCTCACTGGAGCTTAAACCATCCAATTAGTTAGTATAGTATTTTAATCAATTTGCTTATTGTTATAAAACAGATTGCAAATAAATAATTAATAAAAAACAAGTAAGAAAACTCTAGTCGGAGGTGCCCGACTAGGAGATCCCCTGAGCACCGTCCGATTTGCATTGTTTAATACGCTATATAGCTTGCATATAACATTAAATATCCCAAAACAAATTTCAATTTTGAAATTTTATTCAACTAGAATATATGTAAATCGAAAATCAATAAATAATTAAATAAATAAACAAATCAACAAAAAAGAAGAAGAAAAACAAACATCACCGCACCTGGGCTCGAACCTGCATATATTTACTACATATGTAACGTTAAAGCGCGTCATCTCAACTAGCACGACCACCTCATGTTTATAAATTTGAAAAAAAAATAAATAAATTAAAAAAGTTATGCTGTTGTCGTCACTGCGTTTCGAACTCGGGACCTTTCGTTTATGCGCTTTGCGTCTACCCACTACGCCACACCAGTAATGCGTCGCTTGTTGGCAAAACGTAAACTAGTACTACAAGGCGATATGTGACATATACACAACTAAAGAAGCTAAAGAAGCAGATCAATCGCAATTGTAATTCTTAGAATATGCTGAAATGCGCGCATATGAATGTATGAGTATGTGTACATACAAAAAAGGTAGTCTGTTACAATGTATGCGTGAAATTCAATTCAAACACAAATTTGGTTGAAGAATATGCTAGAATTGAATTTATTTGTGCACATGCATAAGCAGTCGCGCTTGCTCGTTTCAATGTGTGTATGTGAGAAGATATGTAAATGTTTTTTACTGCGCGTCGCTGCTTGCCACGTGCAGCTAAACGTTTTGTTTAATAAATCGGGACTGACTTAACGGAATTTGATGAAACTTTCAGCATATAATTCTATTGAATTTTTTACATTTTATAAAAATGCTAATTTATTTACATGGCTATATTTGGAAAAGACTCTCAATGGAACGAGTAAGGCGAGGGGGGGGGGGTTAATTAGTAAAAAGAGCCGGTATCCAAAAAATAAAAAAAAATAGAAATTGCATAAAATTCACATTAATCTATATGCAAAATTTGAGGGGTCTACCTCTAAAGGTGTGGGAGATAGAATTTAATAACCTTTTTTTGATAAGGTTTAATATCGATAACATTACAACAAAAATAGATATCGTTTTTTGGTAACAAACTTGACCTGCGCGTGCTATCTACGGACCCAACAAAAAAAATTCAAGTCTCTAGCTTGTCTAGATGCTTCAATCGACGCGTTCAAAACATACGGACAGACGGACGGACGGACGGACGGACAGACAGACAGACGGACAGGCCTAAATCGACTCAGTTCGTCGCCCTGATCAAGAATATATATACTTTGTGGGGTCTGCACGCCTCCTTCTGCCTGTTACATACATTTAACAAAACCATTATACCCTGATTTCCCATTTTCAATGGGCTCAGGGTATAAAAATTAAAAAGTTACGACGCTGTTGTCACTGAGTTTCGATCTCGGGACCTTTCGTTTACGCGTTTTGCGTCTACTCACTACACCACACCAGTAATGCGTTGCTTGTTGGCAAAATGCAAACTAGTACTACAAGAGTGTGACAAATACAAAACTAAAGAAGCTAAAGAAGCAGATGAGTGTATGAGTGTGTATGAGTATGTACAAAAACGGTGGTCTGTTTGAATGTATGCGTGTAAAGGGCGATATATGACAAATACAAATACAATTCAAACACAGATTTAGTTGAAGAATATGCTAGAATGAATGGCCTTGAATGTATTGGTGTACATGAATAGCAGAGGCGCTTGCACGTTTCAATGTATGTGTATGTGTATATGTTTTTTGCTGCGCGTCGCTACTTGCCATGTGCGTGTGATAATTGGCTGAACGTTTTGTTTAATAAATCGGGACTGACTCAACGGAATTTGATGGAACTTTCAGCATATGATTCTATTGAATTTTTTAAATTTTATAAAAATGCTAATTTATTTACATGGTTATATTTACAACAGACTCTCAATGGGTGTTAATGGCATGGGGGGGGGGGGGGTGTTAATTAGTAAAAAGAGCCTGTACCCAATAAATAAAAAAATATAAATTGCATAAAATTCACATTAATCTATATGCAAAATTTGAGGAGTCTAGCTCTAAAGGTGTGGGAGATATAATTTTATAACCTGTTTTCGATAATGTTTAAAATCGATAACATTACAACAAAAATAGATATCGTTTTTTGGTAACATATTTGACCTGCGCGTGCTATCCACGGACACAACAAAAAAATTCAAGTCTCTAGCTTGTCTAGATGCTTCAATCGACGCGTTCAAACATATGGACGGACGGACAGACGGACGGACAGACAGACAGGCGGGCAGGGCTAAATCGGCTCAGCTCGTCGCCCTGATCAAGAATATATATACTTTGTGGGGTCTGACACGCCTTTTTTTTATACCCTGAGCCCATTGAAAATGGGAAATCAGGGGTGTATAGCACACGGACACAACAGAAAAAAATTCAAGTCTCTCTTGCCTAGATGCTTCAATCGACGCGTTCAAACATACGGACAGACGGACGGACGGACAGACAGACAGACGGACAGGCCTAAATCGACTCAACTCGTCGCCCTGATCAAGAATATATATACTTTGTGGGGTCTGACACACCTCCTTCTGCCTGTTACATACATTTAACAAAAACATTATACCCTGATTTCCCATTTTCAATGGGCTCAGGGTATAAAAAACAAGTAAGAGTGCTCTAGTCGAGACTGCTCGACTAGGGGATACCCTGAGCCCTGTGAAGAGCCAAATATCAAATCATTCTACGATTTTGTATGCATACATACAAACAAAACATACACACATACATATGCACGCACGCATAAGCGCGCGCTCTGCTAAATGCGCAGTTGACGCAGCGACTGCGCTTGGGCAGCAATGTGGACATTACTATGGGAACTTAATTGTTTAATAACTTTTCTTAGCGATGGACTAAGTGCATCAAACTTTCACAACTTATTAATGGCATATGGCCATATATGTGTATGTGCCAAGGCACAAGTCTCTAGTATTTGAATTGCGATTTTTACAAATAGGCTATTGGGGGCGAATGGGGCGTGGCATCCAAAATTATAAGACTACGTAATCTCCGTATTCATTGCACTCAACTGCACAGCAAATTTGAAGTCTCTAGCTCAAACAATGTACAAACCACGCCCTAGAAACACATTAAAATTATCGATAAATGCTCATAAAATCGAAATGGAATGAGTTATCGGAAAAATTTTATAAACTTGTGCAGCGTATGGTATTATCGAGTATTCATGTAAAATTTCAAGTCTCTACGTTGCGTACTTACAAATATCTCGGCGTTCACACGGACGGACGGACAGACGGACAGGGCTATATCAACTCGTCTTGTCGCGCTGATCAAGAATATATATACTTTATGGGGTGTGGCACGCCTCCTTCTGCCTGTTACATACATTTTCACAAAACCATTATACCCTGTGTTTATGTCAGATTCCATTAAACAGAACTGCTCCTCCCTCCACATCCCCATGCTATGCTATTAACAGCTCTGTTAATAGCGTAAGCTCCAACTCCAGCTCTCCTGCTGGTTCTCTGGAGTTTTTCTGTGTTACTTTCCTCCTCTCTTCCTTTTCCTTTCACTTCTATTCTATCTTTTTTTCCACCGTGTACGCACACTGACTGTGCAATTTCATATTAAAATAAAAAGCGAAAGTGAATTCAATAAAACCCAAAGGAAAAGTGTTTTATATTTATCTGCGACGCCCCCCTACAAACATTGGTCCTTCGAGCCGGATCTATATCCAACGGATATATACATCTTTAACCCCAGCGATTCACAGGCAACGAGATAAGTAAAACTTTTCTTTTTCCGCCATTTCCGTGCACAGAGCGAACATATATAGTGGCACCTAATCCACCATACTCTAAGTCTATATATGCTCATAGTGCAAACGTTTCTATATCTATATATTCTTATAGATATAGGAGCGTATTCAGCTGTGGTAAATTTCTATTTGCATTAGCAATTACTTCTTAGTGTGTGTGTATATACTTCGGTCATTAACCTCGCGTCCGTCAAATACGTATGTATATATTTCTCCACAAATATATATGTACATATGTACTTGATATATAACTCCTATATATCAGTCCGAACCGCAGCAGTAGCAACTAACCGACTCCCGGTCAGCTTGCATGCGCATACATACAGTGGCTCACAGCTTATTTCAACCAGCACTTTAAAAAAAAGTTTGTTGGGCTATAAAATCTAAACTATCTGCAATATCCAATAAATTTAAACGCAGGTTGTTAGTGTGATGTTTTAAATATTACAAAATCAATTCATTTATTTTTTAAATATTTTTTCATTATTTAATATTGTTTAAAAACAAAAAAATGAGATCAAGACAGTTCCACAGCTTATTTCAACCACAAACTTTGAAGCTGATGAAAGACCCGTTATTTTGCAATGCAACGGTAGATTCTTGTTCTATGCTTTATACACTGATTTTGCAATGTGATGAAATAAGTTTGTGCTGAATTTTGAAAGCAGAACTTGCAGAAAATTTAATTTAGCAAAATGGGACCACGTACATCTATTGAACAGCAGGAACTTGTTCTGAAACACTATAAAAATGGCCATTCCCGTAGAAAAATTGTTGATATGGTTGGACTGAGTTATTCTACAGTTCAAAGCATCATATACCGTTTTGTTCGTGAAAATAGAACCCACGATAAAGGTAGAAATGCTCCAAACTAAATTTTTAATCCCAGGGACGAACGCTATATTGTAACAAAAAACCGGGATAACCCAAGGCTATCTGCTAGACAAGTAGCCAATGATGTTAAGGAGGAGTTGGGCAGGTCATGCCACCCAGAAACTATTCGCCGTGTGCTTCGGGAACATGACTTTAATGGTAGAGTACCACGCAAGAAGCCTTTTATAAGCGACAAAAACAAAAAGTGTCGCTTAAAATTTGCACATGAGCACTTGCACAAGGACATTGGATTCTGGAACACAGTTTTACTTTGTGATGAGTCAAAATTTAATTTGTTTGGGTCGGATGGGCCCTCATATGTGTGGCGTAGGCCTAACACAGAGCTTGACGCAAAAAATTTGAGGGCTACTGTAAAGCATGGCGGAGGCAGCGTTATGGTTTGGGCCTGTATGTCAGCAGCCGGGGTTGGGAACTTGGAGTTCATCGAGACTACGATGGATAAACTTAAATATTTAGATGTTTTTAAGTCAAATTTAATCCGAAGTGCTCAGAAACTGGGCATAAAGGAGGACTTCAGGTTTTACCAAGATAATGACCCGGAACACACTGCGGGAATTGTCCAGACTTGGCTGATCTGGAAATGTCCGCACGTTATGAAACCACCAGCCCAATCACCAGATTTAAATGTAATCGAAAATTTGTGGTCGATTTTGGAAACAAACATTCGCAAACACAAAATTTCAAACAAATCGTACCTAAAAACTGCATTCGTTGAGGAATGGGAAAAAATTACTCCAGAAGTCACTAAAAAGTTGGTGGAATCTATCCCAAAAAGGCTTAAAATGCTAGTTAGCCAAAAGGGTGGTCACACCAAGTATTAATTTGTTGTTATTTTAAGTTTTTTTTTTTTTTTTTTTTTTTTTTTTTTTAAGTTTTGCAACACTGCTTGTCAAATGCAAACGTGCAAAATTTTTCTTCCAAAAAATTTATAAATAAAAATACAATTTTCTTTTACATTTTACACTGTGTGCTTAAAACAAAACAAAAATTTAATTACAAAAACTCATAGCTAAGTAGCAGCCGCGTGTATTCAAATTGGAACAACTGGAAAACGACTGCAATTTTGCTGCTGCAAAGCAGCAAATGAGTATGTCGGAAGACGGCGAAAACAATCATTTAGCATGGCAAAAGGTGCCTACTAATCCACGAGCAATGAAACGAAAAAATGATATCTCTCCAAATCTAGTGAGAAAAGTCATGGCCATAGACAGACCTTCTAGCTCGGCTAACCACTTCGCCCTCTTGGCAGATACGGAGAAGGACACCACTCTCAACCCAACATTGGATGACGAAATGGAAAACGACAACACAACAACAACACCTGAAAAGCCGCCACCAATCTTTGTGTCCAATGTCAGTGATATAAATGGTTTGTTAAAATATCTTAAGCCATATCTAGATGTTACTGAATTTACATATAAATCCCAACGAGACGGTCATATACGCATCATGGTGAAAAAAATTGAAAAATATAGGGACATCATCAAAATGTTGAAGATTGATAAAGTTAATTACCACACATTCCAGCTTAAACAGGAGAGGGCATTTAGAGTTGTAGAAAAAAATATACATCACTCTACACAAACTGAAACAATTAAACATTCTATTGAACAGCAAGGCCATACTGTTAGAGGAATTCAAAATATTAAGAGCCGTATCACTAAGGAACCACTACCTATGTTCTTTATAGACCTAGAGCCGAATAAGAACAACCATGAGATCTATAAAATAAAACATATTAACAATGCCATGGTAACAATAGAACCACCGAGGAAAGTTAGTGACATGGTGCAGTGCTACCGATGCCAAGAATTTGGACACACCAAATCATACTGCAACAAACGGTTCAAGTGTGTTAAGTGTGCTGAGAATCACCTAAGTATTAACTGTCCTAAAGAAAAGAGTGAACCAGCTACTTGCGCCAACTGCCAAGAAAATCACGCTGCCAGCTACAAAGGCTGCAGAATCTACCAGGAAATTACCAAAAAAAAGTCGAGCTTACTCCATAGCAGGCCAGCACTATCGGCTAACCGCCCAACATTAAACATTCCAACAAGCCATAATCATGAAAATATGTTCACAAATCAAGCTAGCTATGCACAAGCACTGAGAGGTGAGACTATAATACCAGAAAAATCAGCATTAGATAGAATTGAACAGCTATTAATAAAACAGTCGGAACTTACAACCAACTTGCTCAACATGATAATGTTGCTAGTAAACAAATTATGCAAGTAGATCTTCGTATAGCAATATGGAATGCCAATGGGCTTTCCAATCATCGAAATGAAATAACTTTATTCATTAAAAACAACAACATTGATATATTATTAATATCAGAAACTCACTTCACAAAGAAAAACAAGTAAGAGTGCTCTAGTCGAGACTGCTCGACTAGGGGATACCCTGAGCCCTGTGAAGAGCCAAATATCAAATAATTCTACGATTTTGTATGCATACATACAAACAACACATACACACACACACATATGCACGCACGCATAAGCGCGCGCTCTGCAAACTGCGCAGTTGACGCAGCGACTGCGCTTGGGCTGCAATGTGGGTATAACTATGGGAACTTAATTGTTTAATAACTTTTCTTAGCGTTGGACTAAGTGCATCAAACTTTCACAACTTATTAATGGCATTCATATGTGTGTATTTGCCAAAGCACAAGTCTCTAGTATTTGATATGCGCTTTCTACAAATAGGGGGCTATTGGGGGCGAATGGGGCGTGGCATCCAAAATCTGAAGATTACGTTATCTCCGTATTCATTACACGCAACTACACAGCAAATTTAAAGTCTCTAGCTCAAACGATGTACAAACCCTGCCTTAAAAACACATTAAAATTATCGATAAATGCTCATAAAATCGAAATGGAATGAGTTATCGGAAAAATTTTATAAACTTGTGCAGCGTATGGCATTATCGAGTATTCATGTAAAATTTCAAGTTTCTACGTTGCGTACTTACAAATATCTCAGCGTTCACACGGACGGACAGACGGACGGACGGACGGACGGACGGACGGACAGACGGACAGGGCTATATCGACTCGTCTTGTCGCGCTGATCAAGAATATATATACTTTATGCGGTATGGCACGCCTCCTTCTGCCTGTTACATACATTTTCACAAAACCATTATACCCTGATTTCAATGGGCTCAGGGTATAATTACATAGTTATTAAAGGGTATGATATTATAAATGCGTATCACCCATCTGGCCGAGCACAAGGGGGAAGTGCCGTTATAGTTAAAAATACACTTATTTATAAAACTCTGGACAGCATCAGCACAAATTTAATGCAAGTTGCAACAATTCAAATAAAATGTATGCATTCAAACATCGCTGTTGCTGCAGTGTATGTGCCACCTAGATATCCCTGCATGTTAGATAATTTTAACACACTTTTTCAAGGACTCGGTAGACAGTTTATCGCTGGAGGCGACTACAACGCAAAACACCCCTGGTGGGGATCGAGACTAGTAAACCCAAAGGGTGCTGAGCTGTATAAATGCATAACGCTTAATAAATACTCAACCCTGTCGACTGGTAAGCCAACATATTGGCCAACTGATACGAGGAAAATCCCAGATTTACTTGATTTTATTGTATACTCTGGACTTCCGCAAAACAATTTTAAAATAGAGGAGAGTTTTGACTTGAGCTCTGATCACTCACCCATTATTTTGACATATGGTTCTACAGTTAGTTTTAAGCAAAAGCCTTATAGAATTACTAATGCTAAAACTAATATAAGCGCATTTAAAAATTGGCTTGAACAGAAAACGAGACTAGACATATCCCTAAGAACAGGGGAAGAGATTGACTCTGCAGTTGAAACATTGACTAACTCTATTCATGTTGCTGGACATATGTTTACACCTCCACCAGATGAAAATTTATGTAGCCAAACTTTCCTACCTCTAGAACTAAGAGCTCAAATAGCTACTAAAAGAAGGCTTCGCAAAATATGGCAAACAACTCGAAGCCCAACAGACAAAAGAAATTTCAACAAGGCTGCAAAAGAATTAAACATTAAACTATGGGAAATTAAAAATGAAGCGACGGCAGATTATCTAAGAAATCTTGACCCATACACTAGTGATCTAGATTATAGCCTATGGAGAGCTACAAAATATCTAAAGAGACCTGCCAGAAGAGCAACCATAATTACTGACAGCAACGGCCAACGCTGCAGAAACAATCTTGAGAAGGCTGAAGCATTCGCAGAACATTTAAGCTCAGTTTTTAAGCCTAATGCGGAAACCGATACTGACACAGTAGACGAGGTAAATAATTTTCTGGAATCAGCCTGTCAAATGAGCCTGCCGATAAGCCAAACGACTGTTTCAGAGGTAGAAGAGGAAATGAAAAAGCTAAATACGAAAAAATCTCCTGGATATGATAAAATTTGTGCAAACACTATTAGAATTCTCCCAAAAAAATGCATCCAGCTACTGACATATATATATAATGCTATGCTTCGACTTGAATACTTTCCAAGTCAGTGGAAATGCGCGGAAGTTATAATGATTCCAAAGCCCAACAAACCGGAAGGCTGCACATCATCGTACCGTCCCATTAGTTTGCTGGTGACGTTCTCTAAAGTATTTGAACGTATACTTTTGAGTAGAATGTTACCTGTACTGGACGAGCTAAATATCATACCCGAACATCAGTTTGGGTTCAGAAGGGGACATGGTACGATCGAACAATGCCATCGCATTACGCAGGAAATTCTAAATGCGTTTGAAAGCAAAAAATATTGCACTGGAGTATTTTTGGATGTTAAACAGGCCTTCGATAGAGTGTGGCATGCAGGACTGCTGTACAAAATTAAAAAAGTGTTGCCCGCTCCGTACTTCTTAATAATAAAATCCTACTTAGAAAACAGGATATTCTATGTTCAAGAACAGGATGAATCGTCCACTATATGCACTGTTGATGCTGGAGTCCCTCAAGGCAGTGTTTTAGGCCCTGTTCTGTACACTGTCTTCACAGCAGACTTGCCTAGTACAAATGCTGTTCAGATAGCAACATATGCTGACGACACCGCAATTATTGCTACGAACAATGACCCAACTGTTGCAGCCAACCTACTTCAAGAAGAACTTGGACTAATTGAAGTATGGTTAAAAAGGTGGAGAATAGTGGTGAACGCCCAAAAGTCTGTGCAAGTCACATTCTCGCTCAGACGCGGAATCTGTCCCACAGTTTCACTCAATGGCGCTGCCATTCCAGTTAGCGAAACTGTGAAATATTTGGGAGTACACTTGGACCGCCGGCTTACCTGGAAACAGCATATAAAAGCAAAACAAGCTCAACTGAAAGCTAAGACAAAGAAAATGTACTGGCTTCTAGGTCCGCGATCACAGCTAAGCCTTGAAAATAAAATACGGTTATATAAGACTGTCCTGAAGCCAGTTTGGACTTATGCGATGCAGCTATGGGGAACAGCAAGCAACTCAAACATAGAAATATTGCAGCGATACCAGTCTATGACACTCAGAACAATTACAGGTGCACGTAACCAATTATGATATCCACAAAGACCTTAAACTCCCTCTTGTCAAAGACGAAGTAAAGGCGGGCACAGAAAGATACATAAAAAGGTTACATGGTCATGGCAACGCCTTAGCACTGGGACTTCTAGAGAACTCAAATGACAGCCCATGTCCATGTCCTGGATCTCCCAAACAGACTTTAAAAAAAAAAAAAAAAAAAAAAAAAAAAAAAGTTTTCTGTAAATATATATATATATATAAATATATGGATTAAGCTCACTGGAGCTTAAACCATCCGGTTAGTTAGTATAGTATTTTAAACAATTTGCTTATTGTTATAAAAACAGATTGCAAATAAATAAATAAATAAAAAACAAAAAAAAAAAAAAAAAAAAAAAAATATTAAGTTTTTATAATGTTAAATAATGTTATTTCATAAGTGGTTGAAATAAGCTGTGGAACTGTCTTGGTCTCATTTTTTAGTTTTTGAACATTATTAAATAATGAAAAAATATTTAAAAAATAAATGAATTGATTTTGTAATATTTAAAACATCACACTAACAACCTGCGTTTAAATTTTTTGGATATTGCCAATAGTTTAGATTTTATAGCCCAACAAACTTTTTTTAAAGTGCTGGTTGAAATAAGCTGTGAACCACTGTATATACATATATATATATATATAAATATAAATATATTCCGTGCATAGGCAAACTTGCTCTCAGCTGTTCACGCAATTGCAGAGCCACAGCTGTTACGGTTGCGCACTTGTCACTTGCACGAACATACAAATGTTTATGTTTTTATGTTTGTCTGTAACTCTGACCATATCGGCATACATATAGCTTTCTCCATAAGTCCTTATGTTTGTGTGTGATTTATAGCACCTATATTATCACTCCTACTCCTGGTCCGGCGTTACAGTTTCTACACGTACATATACTCCGCAGGGCGACCTATACACAAACACACACACGTATATCCAAACATATGTACATATGTACATATGCCATTCTACAACTAAAGTTAATAAATAAAACGACAGTATCCTCTGTGTTTTATTTACATATTTAACTTCAGTTTTTAAATTCGTTTTCTGCAAGCTTCCTTCGCTTCCTCAAAGTGTTAAGTTCGTTTGAGCGTTGTGTTGATTTATGTGCTAATTGTGTCAGCTGTTTGTGCTATCGGCTGCCCGTATGTACGTATGCACATACGCAGCCAACAACAACACAATTAATACACAAGCAGTTGTCAAGCTTGTGCACAGCACATATCAACACTTCCACAAATATTTTGCGAACATATAAGAACACAATAACACAAT
Organism: Drosophila meridionalis; assembly: GCA_035045145.1. Classification (NCBI taxonomy): domain Eukaryota; kingdom Metazoa; phylum Arthropoda; class Insecta; order Diptera; family Drosophilidae; genus Drosophila; species Drosophila meridionalis. Next base: position 4,203,185 of record JAWNPG010000020.1, on the reverse strand, counting down.
TAAGCACAGAAAATTCAGTAAGCTCGTTTGTTTTGGTTCCAAGCGTTAGCGATCGTGCTTGCACGTCACACAACTATCGATAATCCATCCGATACTGAGTTCAGGGGTGGAACGTTTTTTTTGTGACGTCATTGCTCCAGCAGGTACACTTTGAGAACAAATAAAAATAATAAAAAATAATAAAGTTTTTTTTTATTACTTCTTTTTTTAAATAAAAAAAATAAATAAATATAAATATATATTACATCAATATTTTTCGTCTATCATTTTCTTTTTTTAAAATTTTAAATTTTAAATTGTATACATATATATTTGTGTTATTTTCATTTTCAGTTTATTTATTTTTATTCTGTATTATTGTTTTTACTTATTTTAACTTATTGCTTCTCTTCGCTTCCGAAACGCGGTTTATCTGTATTTGTGCCCTGTTCGGTTGACAAATCCTGCCATTTCGTCAACTTCTTTACTCACTCTCCGAGTAATCGTCTGTCCCTAACGCAAACCTTTCCGACAGCTAACTTCTAGTTAGTCTCCATGTCGGATCGTTCTAGCCGATAGCAACTGAGTGCACCTCCTTCGCGTTTTATCAAGCGCAGTTCCTCTGCATCTCCCATTCCGTCCGGGAAACAGCAGACTTCCAGCACACTCAAGCGTAGTCCGGTGGTAACTCGATCCGCTCCAAAGTCCACCATTCCGTTGACTAAAATGTCGCTGCCCGAGTTCATTTCTGCTGCGGACAGGCTCATTAAATTTGAAGCCCGCATCGACCATTCCGGAGAGACTGGTTCAACCCCTGCAGATCCGACGGGATCGAGTCAAGGTCCTGTGGGAGAAGGCCGAGCTGCAATACGAAGCGTGTTCCAAAGCGCTTAGTCAGGGGGCAGGCAGTGGAGAAGTTGAGCCCATGGAAGCCAAATTCGACCACTGCTATACAGTCTATGAGCGGAGTGCCGCCCAATTGAGCAGGCAAATTGCCGCCGTGTCCGCACCGAGTGCACCGCCCGCTTCTGTGTCCGCTATTGTCTCTTCGAGCGGCTGTCGCCTTCCTCCCATCGACACAGAAGTGTTCCACGGCGATTACTTGCGCTGGCCAACGTTTCGCGACCTCTTCACAGCCATATACATTAACAATCCCCGGCTGACTGCGGTGGAAAAACTTTTCCACCTTAACTCCAAAACCGCAGGCGATGCAAATGCTATAGTCGCAGAGTGTCCTCTCACTAACGACGGCTTTGCATCGGCTTGGGGCGCCTTGTGCGACCGGTTCGAGAACAAGCGGCTGCTAGTCAACAGCCAGCTTAAAATCCTTCTCAGCCTAACCAAGGTCTCCAAGGAATCAGGCGCGGCTCTCAGAGAGTTGCATGGCACCATGAGCAGATGTGTCACTGCGATCGAGCATGCTCAAATCTCTACGGAGAATTGGGACTGTATCCTTGTGTTCCTGTGCACTTCCAAATTGCCAGAACACACTCGATCTCTCTGGGAGCATTCGCTGACAAATAAGTCAGAAATCCCAGCTTGGCAGGAAGTGAGTCGTTTTCTCAGCGAGCGTGCGCGAGCACTCGAAGCTATAGAAACTGACAGGTCCAGCTCTGCCGCGCCAACACCTGCTTCGAGGTCCGCGAACCCTGCCCCTTCCAAACGGCTGAACTCCTTTGAAGCCCACGTCACCACTGAGAGCAAAAAATGCGATCTGTGTTCAAAGGAGAACCACCCAGTCCGACTCTGCCCTCGCTTCCTCCAAATGTCTGTTCAACAGCGAGAGGCCTACATAAAGCAGAAGAAGCTGTGTCTGAACTGCTTCGCACGCGGTCATCTGCTGCACGGCTGCACCAGTGCGCACAGCTGCCAGAGATGCAGCGGTCGGCATAACACCCTGCTCCATAAAGAGCAGGAATCCCAACATGGCGCTGCATCCGCGGCTGCCGTACCCCTTCATTCGCCCAGAGACGTCGCCCATGTTCAGACGTATTTCTCGGCTAATACACAAGGTATCCTCCTCGGTACGGCAATGATCCATGTATGCCATCTCGGGGCTACCTATCCTGCCCGGGCGCTGATTGATTCGGGATCTGAGGCGACTTTTATTTCTGAGCGTCTGTTCCGCCTCATCAAACTGCCCTTCCGACCTGTTCAGACACGAGTGTCAGGCTTAAGCCAAGCTGTGACAGCCCGATCGCAAAAGCGATCTGCTTCTGCTCTTGGCCCTCCCAGTCTTGCTGGCAATCTTCCCTCATATCCAATTCCCCAAGACTTGCTGAACCGCCTTCCGGACATCCAATTAGCAGACCCTTCGTTCTTCAAAAGCTCCCAGATCGATGTGCTTATCGGTGCGGATATCCTTCCGTCTATCGTTCAGGGGGGCTTCCGTCCGAACGTTTGTGGCTCACTGCTCGGGCAAGAGACAATTTTCGGGTGGATACTTACGGGCCCAGTCTCGCAAAACGCGGGGAAGACTGTCTCATCCTTCACGACTCGAGTTTCCTATTTAGAGGAGGTGAAGCTTGATCAGCTTCTCTCCAAGTTTTGGGAGGTGGAGGGTATTCCGAAGAAAGTCAGAGAACCAGACCCTGTTTGCGAGGACAACTTCGTACAAACAACCAGGAGAGAGAAATCTGGCACATATGTAGTAACGCTCCCTTTTAAAGATCCCGACCACGTCGACTTGGGCCATTCGAGGTCTATCGCTCTCGGTCAATTCCTCAAGAACGAGAGTAGGTTAGCAAAAAATCCACCGCTCAAGGCTGAATATGACTCCATACTCCAAGAATATCTTAACTTGGGTCATATGAAGCCAGTCCCCACTCAAAGCAATCCTGCTAACACTTTCTATTTGCCGCATCATGCTGTTCTGAAGCCCGATAGCACTACGACAAAAGTGAGAGTCGTATTCAACGCATCCTGCCCCTCCTCAAATGGGAAAAGCCTGAATGATATCCTTCACCCGGGTCCTATTCTCCAATCTGACCTCACGATGCAAATCCTGCGATGGCGTTTCTATCGATACGTCGTTAATGCCGACATTGAGAAAATGTACAGGCAAATTCGTGTTGATTCCCAACACACTCCGTTCCAACGCATCCTGTTCCGCACCTCAAACGGCGACATAGGTGACTTCGAGCTGAACACTGTCACGTTTGGGGTGAACTGTGCTCCGTTTCTGGCTCTCAGAGTCTTACAGCAGCTCGCCCTGGACGTGAAGCCTCGCTATCCTCTCGCCAGTAAGGTCATAGCCGAGGACATGTACGTTGACGACATATTGACCGGGACGCATTCCAAAGAGGCGGCAATCGCAACCATCGCAGAGCTGATACCAGCGCTGAACAGTGGAGGTTTTCCATTAAGGAAATGGACTTCTAACTCCCAGGATTGTCTGAAGGCCATTCCCAAGCAGCATCGGCTGCGCGAAGACTTCTTAGAGATCGAAGAAACCAGCACAGCGAAGACCTTGGGTATCCGATGGCAAGCTCAGTCCGATGAGTTCTTCTTCATGCCGTCCGACATCCCACTCCAGGCTTCGTATACAAAGCGAATTGTGCTGTCCCAGATCTCGAAGCTATTTGATCCTGCCGGGTGGCTGGCTCCGTTCGTGATCCGCGCCAAGATCTTCATGCAAGAGATTTGGCTGCGGGAGTTGGACTGGGACCAGCCTCTGCCTACCGACCTCCATAATAAATGGCAAGACTTCCTACTGAGCTATCCTGCTCTACGGGACGTACGTGTACCCCGATGGGTGCATTTTCAGCCTCAGGTCAAAGTTCAGTATCACGGTTTCTGTGATGCATCCGAACGAGCCTACGGAGCGGCCATCTATCTGCGCGTCGAGCAGGGCAGTCAGATATTCGTGAACCTGCTCACGTCCAAGACAAAGGTCGCTCCAGTTAAATCCATATCCATACCCCGCTTAGAGCTGTGCGGAGCAGCACTTCTAGCCGAGCTCTGTTCGGCTATGTTACCAGCATTCCCTGCTGTCAATTTCCAGTCCTTTTACTGGACTGACTCCACCATTGTTCTGGCCTGGCTGAATAAGCCGCCATGCAGGTGGACAACCTTTGTCGCCAACCGCATCAGTAAAATTACTGAGATCACCGATCCCGGTAACTGGTTTCACGTCCGATCCGAGTACAATCCGGCAGACTTAGCTAGCCGAGGAGTGTCGCCACGAGAACTACGCTCGAGTGCCTTATGGTTTCACGGTCCAGATTGGCTCCGACTCCCGCAAGAACAGTGGCCCACCGCACCCCTTACCATTCGTGAGACCACTCTGGAGCAACGAGCGGCTAAATGTCTCTTGGCCAAGCGACCTCCCCGGTCCGATTTTGTAAGCAGGTTCTCGGAACTCAACAGGGCTCTTCGTGTCACCGGTTGGATTCTCCGTTTTATTAACCGGTGCAGGAAGTCCGCCCCTCCTCCATCACACGATCTCAGCGCTGATGAGCTGAACAACGTTCAGCACCGTTTCATCAAGCTGTGTTAGAGGTGGGCACGGGCCGGGTTTTTATCGGGTACCCGTGGTCACCCGCGGTTACCCGTGGGTATGGGCTGAAATATCTAATTTCGGACTGGGTGCGGGCGGGTGTGGGTTAGACTGCTTAACCCGAACAACTGTTTACTGTTTTATTAAAATTTAAAATGCAAAATAAATTGTTTAATTTGCAGGCGCACTGTACTCGCCTGCAACAACAGGGTTGCTTTCGACATCGATAACATTGTGTGCGCTTGTAAATTAAGCAATTTATTATGCATTTTAAATTATAATAAAACAGTAAGAAAAGTCGAAAATATGTAATATTTGTGTAAATAATATTGTAATTTTTAAGAATTAAATTTTTGTTATTTTTGAGAAAAAAAAATTTGTTGTAATTTTTGAGAATTAAATTTTTTGTAATTGTTTCGGGCGGTTGGGTTGGGTGCGGTTATGAAAATTTTTTTGCTTTCGGGTACGGATAAAATTTTAAACTTCTGACCGTGGGCGGATCGGGCCGGGTGCAAAAAAGTCGGCCCGTGCCCACCTCTAGTCCCGAGTTCGAAACTCGGTGACAACAGCTTAACTTATTTAATTTTTTTTTTTTAAATCTATAAACACGAGGTGGTCGTGCTGGTTGAGATGACGCTCTTTAACGTTACATATGTAGTAAATAAATGCAGGTTCGAGACCAGGTGCGGTGATGTTGTTTTTCTTCTTCGGTTTTTTGTTGATTTGTTTATTTATTTAATTATTTATTTATTTTTGATTTACATACATTCTAGTTGAATAAAATTTCAAAATTATAATTTAATTTGGAAAATTTAATGTTATATGCAAGCTATATGCGTATTAGACAATGCAAATCGGACGGGGCTCAGGAGAACTCCTAGTCGGGCACCTCCGACTAGAGTTTTCTTACTTGTTTCTTATTAAGCTTATTTATATATGTAGCATATGAATTTTGCAGCTGGGCGATACAACCTTTGTTGCCACTTTGCCACGCTTGAACCCTTTGACCGGACTACCGCTCAAGGAGTTACGCCCACTTAACGCTCAGTTGCCTTCTAAGCATTCAACCATATTTTATCAAGCTAGCTCACACTCGCAATCGCCAATGTAGGCACAAGAGTCTTTGCTCTGTTGCACTTCCGACGCGCAGCTGGCAGCTGGTAGCAGGCCATCATGTGGCTTTTATTTTGCCAGCACAGTTTGGGACGTGAGCCTGTGTGGCCAGCCACGCCCATCGTTTCCCAATCTCAACGTACTTTTTTAACCAAGCAGCGTAATACACGCCTCGTGCCAGTGTCCAGCGTTTACATATGCGTCCCATGACAGAGAAGAAATATGCTCTTCATTGCCCCTTTTGCTATTTTTCATTCATATCAAGAGTTAATAAAATTTTCTGAAGCTTGTGCCGAGTGGAATGTGATTCATTAAATCCGAATAATAACCAAATCTTGCAGGTTTTGCCACCTTCCTTTCATTTAGGTATTTTATCCGATTAATGCTCACGGTCCACTCTGTGATAAGTTACACAAGGTTTAGTCCTTGTAACTTGTGATTGAAAATCCCATAATTAGCTCACTTGCAACCGCAGACCTCAACCCGTTTCCAAATTTGGAAGGGAGTTAACTAACTGCAGGGTTGCAAGCGAATGTAACTGTCAGAAGCAGATATGTTCGGTGCAGGCATATGTATTCTTGGTAAGAAAGCACAAGTGAGTTGACATACCCGTATTTGTGCCTGTGTCTGCACCAGTGTTGCAAGATATTCCGGATTGGATTAAGGGAGGCTAATATTTATTTTACTAAGTTCTTAAAGATTGACTAAGAAAGTTCATGTACAAGCAAAATTATTCAATAAATAAGTTCCCATAATGTAGCCAAAAGAAAACTCAAGCACAGGGCATTCAGGGCATTTGTTAGTCGACCAGTTTCAACTGAATCGCTCTCATTTGTTTCCTTTGGCTTCTTAGTACGAATTGCTTTGTGTGCACTTTCACTTGCAGGACATTAAAGCTTTGAGTATTATATTCACTTTCGTCTTCCGGAAAGTAGAGAATACATTCCGTTCCTCCTCTTACTCGAGTTGTGGCTCCTCGTTTATTTTTGTACCCTGAGCCCATTGAAAATGGGAAATCAGGGTATAATGGTTTTGTGAAAATGTATGTAACAGGCAGAAGGAGGCGTATTCAAATTTGCTGTGTAGTTGCGGGTAATCAATACGGAGATAACGGAATGCTTAGATTTTGGATGCTACGCCCCATTTTCCCCCAATAACCCCCTATTTGTAAAAAGCGTAAATCAAATACTAGAGACTTGTGCTTTGGCAAATACCTACATATGAATGATATTAATAAGTTGTGAAAGTTTGATGCAGTTATTAAACAATTAAGTACTCTTAGTAACGCCCACATTGCTGCCCAAGCCCACATTGCTGCCCAAGCCCAGTCGCTGCGTCAACTGCGCAGTTGGCAGAACGCGCGCTTATGTGTTTGTGCATATGTGTGTGTGTATGTATTGTTCGTAGAATGATTTGATGTTTGTATCTTCGCAGGGCTCAGGGTACCTCCTAGTCGAGTAATCTAGACTAAAGCACTCTTACTTGTTTGTAATCGTTGTTGTTGTTGTTGCTGCTGCTCGAAGCGTCACGCTTTAAGGGATGCATTGCTAATTTGCAAGCTGCTGGCGTAAACTACCCCCGTGTATGTGGGTGGCATGTGGGTGCTGATATATGGGCATTGCACTGGTCATGGCAGTGGAATTTCTCCCAGAAGCTGTCAGTGCTGCTGTACTTGTTTTGGGTACCAAGCTGGCTGAAGCGTTGGATGATCCGAATTTGCAACTTAAACGGCATAAAGGTGAATTTCTCGTCTCTTTTTCTTGTTTCTATTATCGATATTGTTGTTGTTGTTGTTCTAGCTTCACGCACGCTTCATCAGCTTTCAGGGCCAGCCAACCTGTGGCTCTATTAAGTTTTGCTGGGGCAGAATGCTTCTTAAATGTTGCTAGCTCTCATTGGCTGTCTTGCTCCGACCCATTGAATTTATGCTCTGCGCTGAATTTACTGTTTGATTAGTCAATTCTGGATATGTCTGGTGTCCGACTCTGTTCTTGCGTTTCTTGTGTTTATGGCAAACATTTTTCATTTTGCCTACATTCTATCTCTTGTGTCGTTTGTTATACTTATACTCGAAGTAGACTGAGTATATTCGTTTTTATGCACTGTACTAAGTGCAGTTTAATTGCTAGAGAGTTGAAATTTGAAATGTATACTTGCGTTAGTAAATGTCTACGGGTATTATCGAAAAAAAAAATTATAAACTAGTTCAGTGTAGACATATACACGAGTATTCTTGTAAAATTTCAAACCTCTAGGTAGCGTACCTTAGAATATCTCAGCGTTCACACGGACGGACAAACAGACAGGGCTACATCGACTCGTCTTGTCGCGCTGATCTAGAATATATATACTTTATGGGGTGTGTCACGCCTCCTTCTGCATGTTACATACATTTTCACAAAACCATCATACCCTAATTTCCCATTTTCAATGGGCTCAGGATATAAAAAGTAATTGGAGGCGACACGTGATTGAGTATTCTGCAGTCGGTGATACCCGGATGCAACGTTCGTGGTTGTTTTCTTTTTGCTGTGCAGCAAACATTAGGTTCAATTAGCAGAAATTCCAACTGAGTTAGATTAGATGGACCTTTAGTGAACGGCTGTGTGCATGAAATTAGGAGCTTATGTAAAGGTGAGTTACTAAGCGTGTCTTCTGTTCATGCATATTTGTGTTCAACTATACATTTCTTTGTATGAACTTCAATACTTCAAGCAAGGTGCATTTATTTATGCAATGGAACTCGTTACCCATAGAGGCATCTGGTATATTAAATTTAATAATATATCTCAAATTTAACATGTATGTAAATTCATCTAAATTTTAGGCAACTTACATTTTTGTTACATTTTGGATACCGACTCTTTTTACTAATTACCTATGATTCATGTTTCATGAAGCTCCGTTAAGTCACTCCCAATCTATCAAACAAAACGTTTGGACAATTATCACACGCACGAGTTATGTAGTCTAAGTGCTACTTCTCAGTCTCTTTGCCTACATGAAACATTAAGAGAGAAAAAGCTCGATCAATGTAAAAACTCAAATGCTCTATCGTGCAGTCGAAAGCCTTTGAGCTGACTTTTGATGTGAACGTCGACAAGAAAAGAACATGAAGTGAAATATATACTTTTTTTCAAATTAAAAACACAAAGAACATTATTTATATAGAATTAAATGTTAACATATCTATGTTAACAAAACTGGCGCAGCCGACGGAGTAACCAAAAACATTAAAATACTTACTTAAGTGCAGTTTTAAACGAATATGTGCTTGTATGCAATTCCATACATATCTGCCTTGTGCTGAAGACACATTACCTGAAAAGTCACGTTTTGTCAAAACATACCGGCTTTGACAAAGAGATTCGAAAAACTTGCCGGCACTTGCAACTGTATTCATCTCTCAATGGCAAACGAGATTACTTTATCGTTTGGGGATATTCTTAAGGATGCCCACCACATTCACGAGTACAGAGCAGACAACTCAAGGGCTCTATCATCATTTATTCCTGATGTAGATATGATATTTTCATTATTACCTCCCCCATCTACCGCAGAATTCTACGTCTTTCGCCGTGTCATTCTCTATAAAATTCAAGGCGATGCTCTACATGTTGTAAGAACCATCGAGAATTCCGAGCCTTCATGGAATGACGTCAAGACGATTCTTATTCGGAATTTTGGCATAAAGGAGTCTTATAATCAACTTTACCAAGAGGCGTTTATACTAAGTAATAAAAACGGTATTACCGAATATTTTAAATCTTTAAGAAGTATAATGTGTAAAATTAATGAAAAATATGAATATGATAATGTTAAATATTGAATTTCATCACCATGTTTAGAAACACGCATGTTGCATCATATAGCAATAGTTTGCAACATTGTGAAATTCATTTTACATGCAAAAGCTACATCTATCATCATGTTGACTGTCGCGACGATAGTCTAGAAACATTATGTGTCTGACGAATTTGACAAGCACGGATTGAATGTTGTTGCGTGTGTGTGTGTCTTGTTGCGATTCTTGAGCTGTGTAGATCGATGTGCTGTTCCGTGCTTAAATCAAAATATAAGTCATAATATAAAGTATAACAACTACTGTGTTCTTATTTCGGGCCTGGTTTTTCAACAGATAATGTAAAGCATCCTGAGTTTAGTCCTAAAAAAGAAACTATGTTAAGAACATTCTTGAAAAATATCGATGTAATTTAGCTTCAGTCGTAATTAATAGAAATGTAAAACATTTAAGAAAAGCTTTCGATTTACTAGAAACCGAAGGTCTTATTAGAACTAAAAATCTTAAACCAAAATTTTCACAAAGTAATGAAAAATCAAACAAAACGGAAAATCAAAACTATCAATATCAAAATAATAATACATATAATCAACAAGGAAGAAAACTCTAGTCGGAAGTGCCCGACTAGGAGATACCCTGAGCCCCGTCCGATTTGGATTGTTTAATACGCTCCATAGCTTGCATATAACATTAAATTTTCCAAAATTAAACTATAATTTTGAAATTTTATTCGACTAGAATGTATGTAAATTAAAAATAAATAAATAAATAAACAAATCAACAAAAAATAAAAGAAAAACAAACATCACCGCACCTGGACTCGAACCTGCATCTATTTACTACATATGTAACGTTAAAGCGCGTCATCTCAACTAGCACGACCACCTCATGTTTATAAATTTGAAAAAAAAAAATAAATTAAAAAAGTTATGCTGTTGTCATCACTGTGTTTCGAACTCGGGACCTTTCGTTTATGCGCTTTGCGTCTACCCACTACGCCACACCAGTAATGCGTCGCTTGTTGGCAAAACGTAAACTAGTACTACAAGGCGATATGTGACATATACACAACTAAAGAAGCTAAAGAAGCAGATCAATCGCAATTGTAATTCTTAGAATATGCTGAAATGCGCGCATATGAACGTATGAGTATGTGTACATACAAAAACGGTAGTCTGTTACAATGTATGCGTGAAAAGGGCGATATATGACAAAACAAATACAATTCAAACAGAAATTTGGTTGAAGAATATGCTAGAATTGAATTTATTTGTGCACATGCATAAGCAGACGCGCTTGCTCGTTTCAATGTGTGTATGTGAGAATATATGTAAATGTTTTTTGCTGCGCGTCGCTGCTTGCCTCGTGCGCAGTGCTGTCAATTTAGCTATTTTCCTACTAGATCTAGTGGGTTGCAACAAGGAAATGCGGGTTAAATTGTGAAATAGCGGCTAGCGGGAATTATAGCTATTTTGAAACATCTGGTAACTAGTGTATTTTTATGCTCTATGATGCCACATTTTCATACGAATAGTATTTTTTCGTTTAAATGGCAAAAAACATCGATAAGCCAAACGAGCATTCAACCATATCGACGCTGTGAAGTCTACCGAATTGTGTTTTTTGCCATCGCTAAGAGGGTATTTTATATGGATGCAAGATCCTGCATTTAAAGATTGGTTGACTTTAGATGATGAGGGCAAATGAAACCTACATAAACCAAGAGTATAAAGATGAAATCATTGATGAAATCTTATAAAATATTGAAATAAACCAACAACAAAAATGTATGTATTCTTACGTTTTTTTTAGCTACGAAGAAAGATTTCTAGCTATTTCTAGCTTTTTTCAAAGGCTGATTTAGCGTTTTCATGCAACGAAATATTGACAGCACTGCTCGTGCGTGTGATAATTGCGTAAACGTTTTGTTTAATAAATCGGGACTGACTTAACGGAATTTGATGAAACTTTCAGCATTTGATTCTATTGAATTTTTTACATTTTATAAAAATGCTAATTTATTCACATGGTTATATTTACAACAGACTCTCAATGGGACGAGTAGAAGAGTGGGGGGGGGGGGTAATTAGGAAAAAGAGCCGGGGTCCAAAAAATAAAAAAAAAGAAATTGCATAAAACTCACATGAATTTGAATGCAAAATTTGAGGGGTCTACCTCTAAAGGTGTGGGAGATACAATTTAATAACCTTTTTTTGATAAGGTTTAATATCGATAACATTACAATAAAAATAGATATCGTTTTTTGGTAACAAACTTGACCTGCGCGTGCTATCCACGGACCCAACAAAAAAAATTCAAGTCTCTAGCTTGTCTAGATGCTTCAACCGACGCGTTCAAACATACGGACGGACGGACGGAGGGACGGACAGACGGACAGGGCTAAATCGACTCAGTTCGTCGCCCTGATCAAGAATATATATACTTTGTGGGGTCTGCACGCCTCCTTCTGCCTGTTACATACATTTAACAAAACCATTATACCCTGATTTCCCATTTTCAATGGGCTCAGGGTATAAAAATTAAAAAGTTACGCTGTTGTCACTGAGTTTCGAACCCGGGACCTTTCGCTTACGCGCTTTGCGTCTACCCACTACACCACACCAGTAATGCGTTGCTTGTTGGCAAAACGCAAACTAGTACTACAAGAGTGTGACAAATACAAAACTAAAGAAGCTGAAGAAGCAGATGAGTGTATGAGTGTGTATGAGTATGTACAAAAACGGTGGTCTGTTTGAATGTATGCGTGTAAAGGGCAATATATGACAAATACAAATACAATTCAAACACAGATTTAGTTGAAGAATATGCTAGAATGAATGGCCTTGAATGTATTGGTGTACATGAATAGCAGAGGCGCTTGCACGTTTCAATGTATGTGTATGTGTATATGTTTTTTGCTGCGCGTCGCTACTTGCCATGTGCGTGTGATAATTGGCTGAACGTTTTGTTTAATAAATCGGGACTGACTCAACGGAATTTGATGGAACTTTCAGCATATGATTCTATTGAATTTTTTAAATTTTATAAAAATGCTAATTTATTTACATGGTTATATTTACAACAGACTCTCAATGGGTGTTAATGGCAGGAGGGGGGGGGGGGGTTAATTAGTAAAAAGAGCCTGTACCCAAAAAATAAAAAAATATAAATTGCATAAAATTCACATTAATCTATATGCAAAATTTGAGGAGTCTAGCTCTAATTCAAACATACGGACAGACGGACGGACGGACGGACGGACAGACAGACAGACGGACAGGCCTAAATCGACTCAACTCGTCGCCCTGATCAAGAATATATATACTTTGTGGGGTCTGACACACCTCCTTCTGCCTGTTACATACATTTAACAAAAACATTATACCCTGATTTCCCATTTTCAATGGGCTCAGGGTATTGTAAAAAGCGCAAATCAAATACTAGAGACTTGTGCTTTGGCAAATACATACATATGAATGCCATTAATAAGCTGTGAAAGTTCCCATAGTAATGTCCACATTGCAGCCCAAGCGCAGTCGCTGCGTCAACTGCGCAGTTGGCAGAGCGCGCGCTTATTCGTGCGTGCATATGTATGTATCTGTGTATGAGTTGTTTGTATGTATGCATAAAAAAAAACGAATGATTTGATATTTGGCTCTTTGATATCAGGGCTCAGGGTATCCCCTAGTCGAGCGCTCTTACTTGTTTACTCTTCGTCTGATGATGGGTAGCAGGGAACCTGTCATCAGACGAAGAGTACCAGGGACTCACATGCGATTCCTCATAGACACGGGCGCGGCCAAGAATTCCATTCGGCCACATGAAGGGTTGAAAGACGTCCGCTCGGTAGAGTCCCCCTTCAAAATTCATTCCATTCACGGCGAGACACAAATTACACACAAATGCTTTGCTTCAGTGTTTGGGTTAAAGGCAACCTTTTTATACCCTGAGCCCATTGGAAATGGAAAATCAGGGTATAATGGTTGTGTAAAAATGTATGTAACAGGCAGAAGGAGGCGTGCCACACCCCATAAAGTATATATATTTTTGATCAGCGCGACAAGACGAGTCTATATAGCCCTGTCCGTCTGTCCGTCCGTCCGTCTGTCCGCAAATCAAATACTAGAGACTTGTGCACATACACACATATGAATGTCATAAATAAGTTGTGATAGTTTGATGCACTTAGTCCATCGCTAAGAAAAGTTATTAAACAATAAAGTTCCCATAGTAATGCCCCCATTGCAGCCCAAGCGCAGTCGCTGCGGCAATAGATTACAAGATCAGCTATATTTTGAGCAATATTGATGCTAGAGACTTGAAATTTGATACATATAGTCGGATAAGCAACCCAAGATCAAAAAGATATGGCGGACATACCTACGCCTTCAGGGGGCGTGGCAAATCGCAAAAAGCTCATAGCTCCTACAGTTTTAGAGCTAGACGGTTCGAAATTGGATGTTTGTGGGGTCTATTGATTCCCCAAAAATAAATCTTACGATTCTTTGGGGGCGTGGTATATCGAAAAAATACCCTGTAACTTTCACATTTTTGGAGTGTAAGCATCCAAACTTTGCAGTTACGTTACCTTAGACTCCTTCTAGGAACTTGCCAAATGTGATATGTCTACGCCTACTGGGGGCGTGGCAAATTGGCAACAAAATTTGTAACGCCCAACTGCAAAATTCATATGCCTGTGCCACCTATATAAATAAGCTTAATAAGAATTGCTAAGACGACAAACGGCATTTCTGAGAAATATATATAATTCGATTTAATGTTGAAGTTCTGCAAATAATTTATCTGCTAAAATGATCATTTTTCGTATAGCCTTGGTCAGTTATGTTATTTTCTATTTGTGACAATAAATGTAAATAACAAATATCGATATTTGTGTAATCGACTTAGGCCGAACAAAATTTGTAAACACAAAAAAATTGTCGATAGGACCCATCATGTATGTACATATGTATGTAGGCACGAACAGCTGCGCAACTATTTTCATGCCGTCGCCGCCGCGTCTCGAACGCGGACCCTTTTGCTTACACGCTTTTCATCTACCTGCTGCGCCACATCAGTTTTGCATTGCCTGTTGGCAAATCCGAAACTACTTCACTACAAGGGCGACTTTTGACAAATACAAAACTCTAGAAGCTGCTGTTAATGCAAACATAATATAAACATAAATCAATCGCAATTGTGATTCTTAGAAAATGCTGAAATGCGCGCATATGAACGTATGTATTTATATGTGTACATACAAAAACGGTGGTCGGTTGAATGTATGCGTATAAAGGGCGATATTTGACAAATACAAAACTAAAGAAGCGGCTGAAAATGCAAACACAACTCAATAACAATTTTGGTTGAAGAATATGCTAGAATGAATGGCGCTGAATTTATTTGTGACCGTGCATAAGCAAACGCGCTTGCACGTTTCAATTTATGTACATATGTGTAAATGTAAATATATTTTGCTGTCATTGCTTAACGCGTGCGTGTCATAATTGGCCAAACGTTTTGTTTAATAGATTGCGACTGACTTAACGAAACTTGATGAAACTTTCAGCATATGATTCTATTGAATTTTACATTTTATAAAAATGCTAATGCATTCACATAGTTATATTTGCAAAAATTGAAATTGCAGAAAATTCACGTGAATCACATACATGAATGTAAAATTTGAGATAAATTATTAAATTTAAAATACCAGATACCACTCTGGGAAACGAGTATCACGCTTTAGGTTTCGTCCTAAGGCAACGTTCTTACTTGTTTTAATTTATAAAGATGAGGTGGTTGTGCTTGTTGAGATGATGCGCTTTAACCTGACATATGTAGTAAATAGATGCTTGTTTGAGTCCAGGTTCGGTGATGTTTGTTTTTTTTTGTTTTTTTGTTTATTTATTTAATGATTTATTTATTTTTGATTTACATACATTCTAGCTGAATAAAAATTCAAAATTATAATTTCATTTTGGAAAATTTAATGTTATATTCAAGCTATATAGCGTATTAAACAATGCAAATCGGACGGAGCTCAGGGTTTCTCCTAGTCGGGCACCTCCGACTAGAGTTTTCTTACTTGTTTTCTATATGAAATTTTTTCGAAAATTTTTTAAATCGATAACATTACAGCAAAAATAGGTATCGATCATACTCGTACATAGTAAACTTGACTTGCGCGTACTGTACACGGATCTGTAAAAAAATACAAGTCTCTAGCTCGACTGCGTTCTGAGATCGACGTGTTCAAACATAAGGACAGACGGACGGACTGATCAAGAATTTATATACTTTTTGGGGTCTGTCTGTTACACACATTATCACAAAATCATTATTCCCCGATTTGCCATTTTCGATGGGTTCCGGGTATTAATGGAATCAAGCAAATATATTCATATACATACATATATATTTTAATATATACATATCCATATAAACGTTTGCGGACGGCACTAGACGAAAATAACGCTGTCTGAATTTAAAGCTGATTGCAAGTTCTCAAAATTAATAAAGTTGCACTGGATGCTGCTTCTCAGCCAATAAATGTGACAGTCTTCTTGTATGGAATGCAATATTCAAATTTCAAATATCAAATGTTCCGAAGGAGGACTTGAGCATTCCCTTCGTTAATGAGTATATTAAAGGTAATTTTCGCTTGGAATGGACAAATGTTTGCTTCATATCTTGCAACACTGGTGCAGACAGAAGCACAAAGACGGAAATGCCCACTCACCTGCGGTTTCTTACCCTGAATGCATAAGCTGGAGCCGAACATATCTGCTACTGACGTTACATTTGCTTGAGTTAACTCACTTCCAAATATGTGAGGGGAGAGGTTTGCGACCCAAAATGCAGTGTTGACGTAACTATGTAATTCTTAATCACAAGTTGCACTTCAGTCCTCAGGTAGTTAAAAGCTCCATTTTCCATTTTTATGTTCAAGTTATAAGAAAAATTAATTTTTTCTTTATTGACAATGACATCTGTTAACACAAGAGTCTTTTTGAGTTGCATTTAAATTTGCTCGTTGTACTATATGTGGTTAGTCTATATGCCCAGCCACGCCCAACATTTTCCAATCGAAGCGCAATAAACGATCAATGGGTGTGTCCAGCATATACATATGTGACCCATCGTAGAGCAAATATATGCTCGTCTTTGCTTATCCTCTCTCATAATTTGCTCAGCGCTCCTTTTGTCACCGCAAATCTTAACCCACTCCTACATGTTGAGGTGAGTAACTAGCAGAATAATCAAACCTAATAATTTCTGCACAGCAAAAAGAAAACAACCAAGAACGTTGCATTCGGGTATCACCGACTGCAGAATACTCAATCACTTGTCGCCGCCAATTACTTTTTATACCCGGAACCCATTGAAAATGGGAAATTAGTGTTTAATGGTTTTGTGAAAATGTATGTGACATGCAAATCAGCACGACAAGACGAGTCGATGTAGCCCTGTCCGTCTGTTCGTCCGTCAGTGTGAACAATGAAATATTCTAAGGTACGCCACCAAGAGATTTAAAATTTTACATGAATACTCATGTATTTGTATACGCTGAACGAGTTTATAATTTTTTTTTTTTTTTTCGAAAATACCCGTAGATATTTACCAACGCAAGTAAACATTTCAAATCTATACTTTCTAGCACTTAAACAACACTAAGTACAAAAGCAATATACTCTGCCTACGTCGAGTATAAGTATAACGAAGAATACAAGAGATGAAATCCGATAGGCAAAATGAAAAATGTCTGCCATAAACACAAGAAACGCAAGAACACGATCGGGCACTAGACATATCCAGAATTGACTTATCAAACAATATATAGAGCGCAGAGCACAAATTCAATGAGAGGGAGCGAGACAACCAATGAGAGTGGTCGAGAGTGCTCGACTAGGGGATAGCCTGAGCCTTGTGCAGAGCCATCAAATAATTTTAGGTTTTTATACTCGTTTCCCAAAGGGGAAAAGAGTATATTGGTTTTGTGAAATATCCGTCTTGCTGTCCGTCCGTCTGGCCGTCTGTTCGTCTGTCCGTCTGTCCGTATGAATGCAATATTTTTCTACGCTATTGAAGCTAGAGACTTGAAATTTGGAACATATACTCAAGTATACCCTCGAATTATAAAGTGTCAAGATTTTCCCGATACGCCCACTAGGGGCGTGGCAAATCGGAAAATGCTTGCGCCCATAGTCAAGAAATCATATTAGTTGAAAAGCTAGAGAGTTGCAATTTGGAATGTATACTTGCGTAGACCACCCAAGCTCAAAAAGATATGGTGGATATATCTACGCCCGTTGAGGGCGTGGCAAATCGGGAAAACTGTATCTTCTACAGTTTTAAAGCTAGAATGCTGAATGCTGGCACGTAACTTAACGCTACGGATCTGAATATATGGTGATTTTACAAGATCAGCTATATTTTGAGCACTATTGATGCTAGAGACTTGAAATTTGATATATATAATCAAATACGCAACTCAAGATCAAAAAGATATGGCGGACATACCTACGCCTTCGGGGGGCGTGGCAAATCGCAAAACAGAGCTCCTACAGTTTTAGAGCTAGACGCTTCGAAATTGGATGTTTGTGTTACTGGGGGCCTCCTCTATTGATTCCCCAAAAATAAATCTTACGCCCCTTTGGGGCGTGGTATATCGAAAAAATACCCTGTAACTTTCACATTTTTGGAGTGTAAGCATCTAGTTACGTTACCCTAGACTCCTTCTAGGAACTTGCCAAATATGATATGTCTACGCCTACATGGGGCGTGGCAAATTGGCAACAAAACTTGTAACGCCCCGCTGCAAAATTCATATGCTTGTGCCACCTATATAAACAAGCTTAATAAGAATTGCTAAGACGACAAACGGCATTTCTGAGAAATATTAAGATATATATGTAATTCGAATTAATGTTGAAGTTCTGTAAATAATTTATCTGCTAAAATTATTATTTTTCGTATAGCCTAGGTCAGTTATGTTATTATACCCTGAGCCCATTAAAAGTGGGAAATCAGGGTATAATGGTTTTGTTAAATGTATGTAACAGGCAGAAGGAGGCGTGTCAGACCCTACAAAGTATATATATTCTTGATCAGGGCGACGAGCTGAGTCGATTTAGCCCTGTCCGTCTGTCTGTCTGTCCGTCCGTTCGTCTGTCCGTCCGTCCGTCTGTCCGTATGTTTGAACGCGTCGATTGAAGCATGGCACACGCAGGTCAAGTTTGTTACCAAAAAACGATATCTATTTTTGTTGTTTTGTTATCGATTTTAAACTTTATCGAAAACAGGTTATAAAATTATATCTCCCACACCTTTAGAGCTAGACCCCTCAAAGTTTGCATATAGAATTTTATGCAATTTCTATTTTTTTATACCCTGAGCCCATTGAAAATGGGAAATCAGGGTATAATGGTTTTGTTAAATGTATGTAACAGGCAGAAGGAGGCGTGTCAGACCCCACAAAGTATATATATTCTTGATCAGGGCGACGAGCTGAGTCGATTAAGCCCTGTCCGTCTGTCTGTCTGTCCGTCTGTCCGTCTGTCCGTATGTCTGAACGCGTCGATTGAAGCATCTAGACAAGCTAGAGACTTGAATTTTTTTTTGTTGGGTCCGTGGATAGCACGCGCAGGTCAAGTTTGTTACCAAAAAACGATATCTATTTTGATTGTTTTGTTATCGATTTTAAACCTTCTCGAAAACAGGTTATAAAATTCTATCTGCCACACCTTTAGAGCTAGACCCCTCAAATTTTGCATATAGATTCACGTGAATTTTATGCAATTTCTATTTTTTTATTTTTTGGATACCGGCTCATTTTACCAATTGATCTGCTTCTTTAGCTTCTTTAGTTTTGTATTTGTCACATGTCGCCCTTGTAGTACTACTTTGGGTTTTGCCAACGAGCAACTCAATTCTGGCGTGGCGCAGTGGGTAGACGCAAAGCACTTAAGCAAAAGGTCCCGAGTTCGAATCTTAGTGACGAAAGCGTGACTTTTAACATATTTTTTTTAAATTTATAAACAGGAGGTGGTTGTGCTAGTTGAGATGATGCGCTCTATCGTTACATATGTAGTAAAAAGATGTAGGTTCGAGTCCAGGTGCGGTGATGTTTGTTTTTCTTCTTCTTTTTTTGTTGATTTGTTTATTTATTTAATTATTTATTTATTTTTGACTTACATACATTTTAGTTGAATAAAATTTTAAAATTATAATTTAATTTTGGAAAATTTAATGTTATATGCAAGCTATGGAGCGTATTAAACAATCCAAGTCGGACGGGGCTTAGGGTATCTCCTAGTCGGGCACCTCCGACTAGAGTTTTCTTACTTGTTATTTTTTGGATACCGGCTCTTTTTACGGCTCTTTGCGCAAAGCGCATAAACGAAAGGTCCCGAGTTCGAAACGCAGTGACAACAGCATAACTTTTTTAATTTTTTTTTTTTGTCAAATTTATAAACATGAGGTGGTCGTGCTAGTTGAGATGACGCGCTTTAACGTTACATATGTAGAAAATAGATGCAGGTTCGAGCCCAGGTGCGGTGATGTTTGTTTTTCTTCTTCTTTTTTGTTGATTTGTTTATTTATTTAATTTTTTATTGATTTTCGATTTACATATATTTTAGTTGAATAAAATTTCAAAATTGTAATTTGTTTTGGGATATTTAATGTTATATGCAAGCTATATAGCGTATTAGACAATGCAAATCGGACGGTGCTCAGGGGATCTCCTAGTCGGGCACCTCCGACTAGAGTTTTCTTACTTGTTAATTGTTGAAGCTTGCGCCAAGTGAAATGTGATTTAATAAATCCCTTTCATTTGAAAATTTTGCAGCTTTTTCCACGTTTCTTTCAGTTAGGTATTTTAAATGATTAATGCTCACGGTCCACTCAATGTTGAGCCCTGTACTTCAGTTCTGTAAAGTACAACTTGTGATTGAAACTACCATAATTAGCTCAGCACTCCATTTACAACCGCAAACCTCAACCCACTCCCACCCACATTTGCAAGTCAGTTAACTGGCTGCAGAGTTGCAAGCGAATGCAGCAGTCAGAAACAAACAGCATTGGTTAGAAGCTGCAGGTGATTTGACATCTGAGTGCGTCTGTCTGCACCAATTGTCTTGCATGCCAAATATTAAGTATTCGTATTAAGCGCCTTAAAGATGCAACTTCAAATGAACTAGGAGCCCTGAAAAGAGCTGATATTCCAATCTTTCTCAGCTTCTTTTATACGTACCTATCAAACGACACATGTACACAACATACGCACGCTTGGATAAGTACGCGCTGCGCTTCGTTCGCAGTTCACGCAATGACTGCGCTTAGGCAGCGACTATAAGGGCTTTGCTATGGGAACTTGTGTATTGAATATCTTTTTTATACCCTGAGCCCATTGAATATGGGAAATCAGGGTATAATGGTTGTGTGAAAATGTATGTAACAGGCAGAAGGAGGCGTGGCAGACGGACGCGAACGGACGGACGGACGGACAGACGGACAGGACTATATCGACTCGTCTTGTCGCGCTGATCAAGAATATATGTATATAAATATTTATATGTCGGAGCGTACTGCATGCACGCACTGTATGCGCGCGTTGCTGTTTACTGTATGTGGAAGTGTATAAGTATTCAGTGTTGGATATTTCACCACAAGCACAATTTCAACACATTAGTAATATTGAATCAGCCTCTAATTGTGTTGTGATTGGTCGCTTACATCCTGTCGCTTAGCGGGGCAACAGCGTTGTGTCGCTGTCGCCGAGTGTGGTTCGATGGTATGCACAAAAAAGAAGAGACTGACAAGAGTTAGTTGTCTTCGGAATTCGAGTGCGGTCGAAACTCGCTGCGCTAAGACAATGGCAGAAAATAATAATGTTCCGACAAGAAAATAATTAATGTTTCGATACGACTAGAAAATAATTAATTTTCCGATATATACTTTATGGGGTGTGGCACGCCTCCTTCTGCCTGTTACATACATTTTCACACAACCATTATACCCTGATTTCCCATATTCAATGGGCTCAGTGTATAAAAAATTCAATACACAAGTTCCCATAGCAAAGCCCTTATAGTCGCTACCTAAGCGCAGCCATTGCGTGAACTGCGAACTAAGCGCAGCGCGTACATATCCAAGCGTGCGTATGTTGTGTACATGTGTCGTTTGATAGGTACGTATAAAAGAAGCTGAGAAAGATTGGAATGTCAGCTCTTTTCAGGGTTCCTAGTTGAGCAGTCTCGACTAAAATACTTTTACTTGCTTATTTTTTTGCTGTGCTTCAAAAAAATTGGTTTGATTACTAGAAATTCCAGCTGCGTTAAATTAGATGGAGCTCTAGTGTATTGCTGAGTGCATGAGATTATGCGCTTATGCACGGTTGAGTTAATAAAGGTATTTTATATTATTCATATGTATATACTTCAAGCAAAATGCAATTTCATTTGAAGTTGCATCTTTAAGGCGCATAATACGAATACTTAATATTGGGCATGCAAGACAATTGGTGCAGACAGACGCACCTGCAGCTTCTAACCAATGCTGTTTGTTTTTGACTGCTGCATTCGCTTGCAACTCTGCAGCTAGTTAACTGACTTGCAAATGTGGGTGGGAGTGGGTTGATGTTTGCGGTTGTAAATGGAGTGCTGAGCTAATTATGGGAGTTTCAGTCACAAGTTGTACTTCAGTTCAGGCAGGCATTAATCGTTTAAAATACCTAACTGGAAGAAAGGTGGAAAAAGCTGCAAAATTTTCAAATGAAAGGGATTTATTAAATCACATTTCACTTGGCGCAAGCTTCAAAAATTAAAAAAAAAAAAGAAAAAAAACATGTAAGAACGTTGCCTTAGGACGAAACCTAATGCGTGATACTCGTTTCCCATAGGGGCATCTGGTATATTAAATTTAATAATTTATCTCAAATTTTGCATTTATGTAGATTCATGTGAATTTTATACAATTTCAATTTTTGTTACATTTTGGATACCGGCTTTTTTAGCTAATTACCTACCCCCTCATATACTGCCAATTGATGGCCTGTTGTAAATATAACCATGTGAATGAATAAGCATTTTTATAAAATGTAAAAAATTCAATAGAATCATATGCTGAAAGTTTCATCAAGTTCCGTTAAGTCAGTCACAATCTATTAAACAAAACGTTTGGCCAATTATGACACGCACGTGTTAAGCAGCGACAGCAAAATACATTTACATTTACACATATGTATATATTATGTACATTGAAACGTGCAAGAGCGTTTGCTTATGCATAGTCACAAATAAATTCAGCGCCATTCATTCTAGCATAATATTCAACCAAAATTGTTATTAGTACATACAAATATCGCCCTTTATACGCATACATTCAACCGACCACCGTTTTTGTATGTACACATATAAATACATACGTTCATATGCGCGCATTTCAGCATTTTCTAAGAATCACAATTGCGATTGATTTATGTTTATATTGTGTTTGCATTAACAGCAGCTTCTATAGTTTTGTATTTGTCAAAAGTCACCCTTGTAGTGAAGTATTTTCGGATTTGCCAACATGCAATGCAAAACTTATGTGGCGCAGCAGGTAGATGAAAAGTGAGTAAGCAAAAGGGTCCGCGTTCGAGACGCGGCGGCGACGGCATGAAAATAGTTGCGCTGCTGTTCGTGCCTACATACATATGTACATACATGATGGGTCCTATCGTAAATTTTTTTGTGTGGAATAATTTTGTTCTGACTAAGTCGATATTTGTGTAATCGATATTTGATATTTACATTTTTTTTGTCATGGTCACACACACAAAAAGAAAATAACATAACTGATCTAGGCTATACGAAAAATGATAATTTTAGCAGATAAATTATTTGCAGAACTTCAACATTAAATCAAATTACATATATTTCTCAGAAATGCCGTCGTCATAGCAATTCTTATTAAGCTTATTTATATAGGTTACACAGGCATATGAATTTTGCAGTTGGGCGTTACAAATTTTGTTGCCAATTTGCCACGCCCCCAGTAGGTGTAGACATATCATATTTGGCAAGTTCCTAGACGAAGTCGAGGGTAATGTAACTGTAAAGTATGGATGCTTACACTCCAAAAATGTGAAAGCTACAGGGTATTTTTTCGATATACCACGCCCCCAAAAGGGCGTAAGATTTTTTTTGGGGAATCAATAGAGGAGGTTTATGTCCACGCCCACTGGGGGCGTGGCAAATCGGATCTGAATATAGAGTGATTTTACAAATTCAGCTATATTTTGAACACTATTGATGCTAGAGACTTGAAATTTGATATATATACTCGGATAAGCAACCCAAGATCAACAAGTAAGAGTGCTTTAGTCGAGACTGCTCGACTAGGGGATACCTTGAGCCCTGTGAAGAGCCAAATATCAAATCATTCTACGATTTTGTTATGCATACATACAAACAACACATACACACATACATATTCACGCACGCATAAGCGTGCGCTCTGCCAACTGCGCAAATGACGCAGCGACTGCGCTTGGGCTGCAATGTGGACATTACTATGGAAACTTAATTGTTTAATAACTTTTCTTAGCGATGGACTAAGTGCATCAAACTTTCACAAATTATTTATGACATTCATATGTGTGTATGTGCTAAAGCACAAGTCTCTTGTATTTGATTTGCGCTTTTTACAAATAGGTGGCTATTGGGGGCGATTGGGGTGTAGCATCCAAAATCTAAAGATAACGTTATCTCCGTATTCATTATACGCAACTACACAGCAAAAGATGTACAAACCAAGCCTTAAAAACACTCTAAAATTATCGATAAATGCTATAAATAAAATCGAAATGGAATGAGTTATCGAAAAATTTTTATAAACTTGTGCAGCGTATGGTATTAACGAGAATTCATGTAAAATTTCAAGCCTCTACGCTGCGTACTTAAAAATATCTCAGCGTTCACACGGACGGACGGACGGACAGACGGACAGGGCTATATCCATTTGTCTTGTCGCGCTGATCAAGAATATATATGCTTTATGGGGTGTGGCACGCCTACTTCTGCCTGTTACATATATTTTGACAAAACCATTATTATTTATGATTTCCCCATTTTCAATGGGCTCAGAGTATAAAAATAGACACTGCGAATAGCAGTGTGCGTGCGTGTGTGTGCGCATATGTGCGTACATGTAGACGGGCAAAATAATGCAGCTGCCGTTGACGTTGACCTGGAACCTGATGCACAGCTTGCAGCAGCAACATTTAAGAGAGCGAAAGCAGAGCAAGAGCACAGCGAAAGCTTAATCGGTTAGCCAGCTACAGGTTGAATAAGGGTAAGAGCATGAATTGCGATTTGCAAGCTTTGTGTCGTTTGAATGGGCTAGTCGTCTGAAAACATTCGCAGCCAATGCTTCAGTCAGCTTCGCACCCTAAACAACTACAGCAGCAACTGTGGCTCCGACTTCTGTCAGGAACATACCAAGCCGGGGCGGCTTGGTATGCAAATTAGAAATGCATCCCTTAGAGCGCTACGAGCAGCAGCAACAACAACCGTGACTACAAACAAGTAAGAACGTTGCCTTAGGGCGAATCCTAATGCGTGATACTCGTTTCCCAGAGGGGCATCTGGTATATTAAATTTAATAATTGAATGAATACACTTGACCATGTTGGGGTTTAGTACTGTACTGATCTTTATTCTTCTGAGGCTGGGTATATATACCCAGTCTCATGCATAATTTCAACCCTTAAATCTAATGTGTCTATTGCTGAGTGTGTAAGGCTCAGCATTGGTCTATTGTATTCTTCTACTATCGCTGAGGTTGTAGGGCTCAGCGTTCGTCTATTATCTATTCTTAACCTATCGCTGACGTTGTAAGGGTCAGCGTTCATCTGGCTATTTTAAGATTCCACACATGTGGCCTTTCTTCATCTATCGCACTGCATGCTAGTCGTCAAGTGCGTAGAAGGCATGTTTACATATTTATATATATTTTTATGTTCATGCCTGAACATTCTGCCGGGGCCAGAAAAGGTAACAGTCTGTAATCGCTGTCTCTGGTTTCTTTTCTTAATTATATACAAGATAATGACAATTATTACTATTCCAATCCTTGAATAGTTTATGTTCGTGCCTGAACATTTTGCGGGGCCCGGAAAATGCGATAGCCAGATATGGTCGAGTACTCAGCTGCTTCCTTGGTCTTCTGCGCTGGTGGCGGTTCCCATTCCAAGTGAAGTCGGTTCTCTTTAAAATGTGTACACCCTTTGTAGATGTCGTCAATCGTTGAGTGTGCTGAGGCGGAGGCCGCTTGCATCATTGCTGCCGATGTCAAGGCCTCCAAATTAAGGTCATCCACTTTTTGAAGATTATGCTGCCGTAGAGCAGCTATTGATAATGATTGCCTTTGGGATGCAACCGAATCGCTTGTAGTGGATACGATATTTTCCATTGAAATGGTGTTGTTGCTGCTCTCAATGAAGTTTTCGACCGCCGATTTAATTGTCGTTAATATATTTGCAGCCTTAGTGGTTTCCGAAGCAATTTGTTGTTTCAATTGTTTTGCTGGGATTGTAGCTGAAGCGGATATTACAGAATTCGAGACGATATCATTATTTTTATCTCCAGCTGTACTTCTAGTTGCAGTTGTAGTTTCGGCAGAAGTGTTTTGGACATCCTTCGGGCTGCTATCAATGGAAGTATCGTCAATCGACTGATCTTCCAATTGGATTTCTTTTTATGTCGATATCGAAGATGTGACAGCAATTACACACTCGTCCCCATCTTCTATGTCCTCCTGCTTCTCTGTTTGATCCTCATTTGATATATTTCCCACTGACCATTTATCTTCTCCTAATCCTCCCATGTGAGGGCTTGCCGGCGGGATGAAATGCCACTCGCTGTTCCGTTTTTCTGGCACTGGTTCCAGACCACTATTTTCTTTTTTAGCGGCGGTTTTATGGCTTGATAGCTTCTGATCAGCGATGACGGCGTCCCTATGAACGGAGGTGCTCTCGAACTTGCGGATACTGCCTTCAAAATTGGTCTTCAGTTCCTTGTTCATTGGCTGGTTAATGGAGATATCCAATAGTTGGCACCTTTTTGCATAGCGCTTGCACAAATAGTCCCACGCTGCATTGTACGAGTAGTTGCCAACTCCAATTGAGAAATGGCTTATGACCACTGTTGCGTCTCCCTTGATACACATTTTTAGGTATATCAACTTTCTTTTGTCGCTGATATCCTTCCTCTTGTGAATCATGTTCGAGAATATCTCGAAGAACTCTGGCCATTTTTTTGGATTTCCATAGAAATGAGGAAGTTTTGGTTTCTGGGGCTTTGGATCTTCGTACAGCGGAAGGTCTTCTTCTATGTTCTGCAAGTCACTTACTCTTCTGTTAAGTTTATCCAATAGCCCGTCGACGAGGAATTCCAGTTCTTCTATATCGTCGCTGTCGTAGGCAGACTTTCCATATCTTGCCTGTAAGCCCGTGAACAGTGTCTGGACTTCGTTCAATAGGAAGTTTAGCTTATCTTTATGTTCAAAGATTTCTTCCTGGTTACTTGACTTTAGGTAGACATACAATTCTTTGATGTACTGCCTTACTTTTAGACGTTTTTCGTCAACAAGCTTAATCCACTCATCCTTTAGGCTCATACTTCTGTCTGAAAATATTATTTCCTCTTGAGTATATTCTTGCCTGGATGTTTCCGGTCGTATTTGCCAATTTTTGCTTGTAGATGGTTTGTCGTCCATAGTGTGGTCGGCAACTTCGACCTTCATCAGGGCCTTCTTGTAGCTCCTGATTGATTCCATAATCCAATCATATATTTTCTCTGTAAAATATTGATGGTTGATGACACCGATTTTCTTCAGCAGTGAATGATTGGCAGTGAATTCTGCTGCCAACTTATCCACAACTGCAAACTCATCCTTATTAGCTATGGCCTGCAGGATGTTGTCATATATCTCTGATTGTTTCTCTAGAGTTTTCGTTAACAGCATCTCTTTATTCTTTGGCTTGACCCGTTGGAGGTTTTTTTGTTTTGATCACCAGGTTGATCGTGCTGTGACTCTACTCACAGCGTGGGTTGGTAAGCCAAAGATATTTTTAAGCACTTTCCACAAACATTTAGTAAATTTGTGGTATCGGCTTTTATGACCGGGATCGAATACAGTAATCTCTCAGCTGGAAGCACGCAGTACTTGACTGTGTTGATTTCCAGTCAATACTGTATCCGGCTCGAAGGACCATGAATGAATACACTTGACTATGTTGGAGTTTAGTACTGTACTGTCTTTATTCTTCTGAGGCTGGGTATATATACCCAGTCTCATGCATAATTTCAACCCTTAAATCTAATGTGTCTATTGCTGAGTGTGTAAGGCTCAGCATTGGTCTATTGTATTCTTATACTATCGCTGAGGTTGTAGGGCTCAGCGTTCGTCTATTATCTATTCTTAACCTATCGCTGACGTTGTAAGGGTCAGCGTTCATCTGGCTATTTTAAGATTCCACACATGTGGCCTTTCTTCATCTATCGCACTGCATGCTAGTCGTCAAGTGCGTAGAAGGCATGTTTACATATTTATATATATTTTTATGTTCATGCCTGAACAATAATATATCTCAAATTTTGCACTTATGTACAGCGACAGCAAAATACATTTACACATGCATTGAAACGTGCAAGCGCGTTGGCGACGAGCTGAGTCGATTTAGCCCTGTCCGTCTGTCTGTCTGTCCGTCCGTCCGTCCGTCTGTCCGTATGTCTGAACGTGTCGATCTCAGAACGTAGTTGACCTAGAGACTTGAATTTTATTTTATTGGGTCCGTGGATAGCACGCGCAGGTCAAGTTTGTTACCAAAAAACGATATCTATTTTTGTTGTTTTGTTATAGAGGTTATACAGGTTATAAAATTTTATCTCCCACATCTTAAGAGCTAGACCCCTCAAATTTTGCATATAGATTCATGTGAATTTTATGCAATTTCTATTTTTTATTTTTTGGATACCGGCTCTTTTTACTAATTAACCCCCCCCCCCCTGCCTTCAAACACCCATTGAGAGTCTGTTTTATTAAACAAAACGTTTGGCCAATTAATACACGCACGTGGCAAGCAGCGACGCGCAGCAAAAAACATTTACACATACACATACATTGAAACGTGCAAGCGCCTCTGCTATGCATATGCACCAATACATTCAAGGCCATTCATTCTAGCATATTCTTCAACCAAATCTTTGTTTGAATTGTGTTTGCATTTTCAGCCGCTTCTGTAGTTTTGTATTTGTAATACATATATCGCCCTTTACACGCATACATTCAAACAGACCACCGTTTTTGTATGTACACATACTCATACGTTCATATGCGCGCATTTCAGTATATTCTACGAATCACAATTGCGATAGATCTGCTTCTTTAGTTTTGTATTTGTCACATATCGCCTTGTAGTACTACTTTGCGTTTTGCCAACAATCAACGCAATACTGGTGTGGCGTAGTGGATAGACGCAAAGCGCTTAAACGAAAGGTCCCGAGTTCGAAACTCAGTGACAACAGCGTAACTTTTTTCATTTTTTTTAAATTTATAAGCACGATGTGGTTGTGCTAGTTGAGATGATGTGCTTTAACGATACATGTGTATGTAGTAAATAGATGCAGGTTCGAGTCAAGGTGCGGTGATGTTTGTTTTTCTTTTATTTTTTTTTTGTTAATTTGTTTATTTATTTAATTATTAATTTAATTTTTATTTACATACATTCTAGTTGAATAAAATTTCAATATTATAATTTAATTTTGCAAAATTTAATGTTATAACAATGCATATCGGACGGTGCTCAGGGGATCTCCTAGTCGGGCACCTCCGACTAGAGTTTTCTTACTTGTTAGTTTTGTATTTGTCAAATATCACCCTATATACGCATACATTCAAACCGACCACCGTTTTTGTATGTACACATATAAATACTTACGTTCATATGCGCGCATTTCAGCTTTTTCTAAGAATCACAATTGCGATTGATTTATGTTTATATTGTGTTTGCATTAACAGCAGCTTCTATAGTTTTGTATTTTTCAAAAGTCGCCCTTGTAGTGAAGTAATTTCGGACACTCAAATGTTTTTCAGTTTATGCTTGATAGAACAAATAAACTATATTTAATTGCTTCAAATAAAACGCTTCTTCGCTTCTCCTAGTCGGATACCCTCGTCTCGAGTTATATTATTTATTTTTATTGTGCTGCTTTTGAGAGTTTGCTTTACGGTTTTCATTTTCAGAGAGCTAAAATATGCCGATTCAACATCATATTTCAAACACTGCCAGACCACATTTTAGTCAAAAGGCAACGCAACGAACATGCTTAATTAAATATATTTCCAAAATCAATTTGTTATGCAACAAAATATGATAAAAACAGGGACAGGGGCGTGGTCTACATTTTCTATTGCAAAGCCATTTAGTAAAGCATTTATTCTTTATGATTGGCTGACAGTCAAAGCTCTGGTCTTAATATTTATTGGAATGCTTTAGTGTCGTCTTCAATTATACTCAAATGAAACTACAATTGAGAAAACCAAGGCGAAAACAAGTATGAACGTTGCCTTAGGACGAAGCGCGTTGGCGACGAGCTGAGTCGATTTAGCCCTGTCCGTCTGTCTGTCTGTCCGTCCGTCCGTCCGTCTGTCCGTATGTCTGAACGTGTCGATCTCAGAACGTAGTTGACCTAGAGACTTGAATTTTATTTTATTGGGTCCGTGGATAGCACGCGCAGGTCAAGTTTGTTACCAAAAAACGATATCTATTTTTGTTGTTTTGTTATAGAGGTTATACAGGTTATAAAATTTTATCTCCCACATCTTAAGAGCTAGACCCCTCAAATTTTGGATATAGATTCATGTGAATTTTATGCAATTTCTATTTTTTATTTTTTGGATACCGGCTCTTTTTACTAATTAACCCCCCCCCCCCCTGCCTTCAAACACCCATTGAGAGTCTGTTTTATTAAACAAAACGTTTGGCCAATTAATACACGCACGTGGCAAGCAGCGACGCGCAGCAAAAAACATTTACACATACACATACATTGAAACGTGCAAGCGCCTCTGCTATGCATATGCACCAATACATTCAAGGCCATTCATTCTAGCATATTCTTCAACCAAATCTTTGTTTGAATTGTGTTTGCATTTTCAGCCGCTTCTGTAGTTTTGTATTTGTAATACATATATCGCCCTTTACACGCATACATTCAAACAGACCACCGTTTTTGTATGTACACATACTCATACGTTCATATGCGCGCATTTCAGTATATTCTATGAATCACAATTGCGATAGATCTGCTTCTTTAGTTTTGTATTTGTCACATATCGCCTTGTAGTACTACTTTGCGTTTTGCCAACAATCAACGCAATACTGGTGTGGCGTAGTGGATAGACGCAAAGCGCTTAAACGAAAGGTCCCGAGTTCGAAACTCAGTGACAACAGCGTAACTTTTTTCATTTTTTTTAAATTTATAAGCACGATGTGGTTGTGCTAGTTGAGATGATGTGCTTTAACGATACATGTGTATGTAGTAAATAGATGCAGGTTCGAGTCAAGGTGCGGTGATGTTTGTTTTTCTTTTATTTTTTTTTTGTTAATTTGTTTATTTATTTAATTATTAATTTAATTTTTATTTACATACATTCTAGTTGAATAAAATTTCAATATCATAATTTAATTTTGCAAAATTTAATGTTATAACAATGCATATCGGACGGTGCTCAGGGGATCTCCTAGTCGGGCACCTCCGACTAGAGTTTTCTTACTTGTTAGTTTTGTATTTGTCAAATATCACCCTATATACGCATACATTCAAACCGACCACCGTTTTTGTATGTACACATATACACTGCGCGTCATCAGGTTAGCGCCCCCCTTTACTTTTACCGTCAATCCTCAATAAAATCTAAACCATCAGAGCTCCAATTTTAATTTTTTTTTTATTTTATGCTTCATTCATTTCTCTTTAAAATAAATCAATAGTGGCTTCTGTAGCTATAAGGAATATTTTTTAATAAATGTTTTTCGGAAAGATACAAAAAAAATGTAACAAAAATTTGGTCATCAGGTTAGCGCCCCCTGGGTTAAATTCAATTTAATTAAGTTGTAGGCGTATAATGATAATTTATAACACCTGTATTTTCAATTTCTATCATTTTTAAGAAATATTAGTAGTGCATAGTCCCGCCTTTGTTAAAAATTACTTCAAAAATTCGATTGGGAATTGAATTACAAAGTTTTTGAATATAATTCAATAAAATGGTTGACCAAGCGCGTTTGATGCCTTCGACTAACTCTGTCTTTGTACTATACTGCTTTCCGAACTCATACACTATCCTGACCAACCTTCCCCAGACGTTTTTAATGATGTTAAGGTCGGGTGAATATGGTGGTCACTCCATGAGATCAACTTTTTGACCCTGAATCCATGACTTCACGGATCGAGAAATGTGAATTGAAGCATTATTATGCTGAAAAGTCCATTGCTGGTTTTGGAAAATGTTTTGGAAATGCGGAAAAGCCGTTTTCATCACGTTCTTGTAGTCATGTGCGTTCATGCGCGATGTCAAAAATTGCAACTCGCAAGTGCCGTAGAATGATAATGCTCCCCACACCATCACCCACCCCACCCGGCTATGCAACCGATCCAAGTGATGTTTTTCTTTGCGTAGATCATGGAAATAATAGTTATAACCATCAAGTTCTTCCAAATTAAATTTTTTTTCATCTGAAAAGACAACATACCGCCAACGGGTAAAACACGTAATGTGCGCTTGGACAAAATTTAAGCGCATTTATTTTCTCAGCATAGTGAGTGGTGTTTTTGTTTTTAATTTCAGTCTCTAAGAAATAAGCTTTCTTGAAAACTCTTTGGACGGTTGATAAGCTTGCCTTAACACCTGTGTTTTCCCTAATCTTGGTGGTCGACTCGTGTGAATTTGAAGTTTCTCGAAGTATTGCTCTTCTATCTGCTTGTGGAATCACTTGATTATTGCTGCCTTTGTAGTTTTTTCCATAGCTTTCCTTATTTTTAAGAAAATTATCAATTGGTTGTATGTGTCTTCCCGTATTTTCAGCAATTTTATGGTAGAACAGTCCAGATGCAAAGTATGCCTCAATCTTTGATTTTTCAACCAAAGATAAAACTGTTCCTTTACCCATAGGGCACATTTATTTAAAGATATTGAACCGATTGAGCTTCAAAAAAAATTTGGTGACTGTAACTGCCAAAATAAGCGAGATAACTAAAATTGCATTTAGCGGCGCTAATCTGATGACGCAAAATAAGTGCACACATTCTTTGCGAAAATAGCTTTAATAGAAATTATAACATAACGGTTCTTCTCCCGCGCTTTGTTTCATTATGAGAGAGATCGTATATGATGGTAAAATAATCAAAACAAAAACTAAGAAGATGCGTGCAATAGGCAAAGAGAAAAAACGAAAAGAAAATGAGTGTAAAGGGGGGCGCTAACCTGATGACGCGCAGTGTAAATACTTACGTTCATATGCGCGCATTTCAGCTTTTTCTAAGAATCACAATTGCGATTGATTTATGTTTATATTGTGTTTGCATTAACAGCAGCTTCTATAGTTTTGTATTTTTCAAAAGTCGCCCTTGTAGTGAAGTAATTTCGGACACTCAAATGTTTTTCAGTTTATGCTTGATAGAACAAATAAACTATATTTAATTGCTTCAAATAAAACGCTTCTTCGCTTCTCCTAGTCGGATACCCTCGTCTCGAGTTATATTATTTATTTTTATTGTGCTGCTTTTGAGAGTTTGCTTTACGGTTTTCATTTTCAGAGAGCTAAAATATGCCGATTCAACATCATATTTCAAACACTGCCAGACCACATTTTAGTCAAAAGGCAACGCAACGAACATGCTTAATTAAATATATTTCCAAAATCAATTTGTTATGCAACAAAATATGATAAAAACAGGGACAGGGGCGTGGTCTACATTTTCTATTGCAAAGCCATTTAGTAAAGCATTTATTCTTTATGATTGGCTGACAGTCAAAGCTCTGGTCTTAATATTTATTGGAATGCTTTAGTGTCGTCTTCAATTATACTCAAATGAAACTACAATTGAGAAAACCAAGGCGAAAACAAGTATGAACGTTGCCTTAGGACGAAGCGCGTTGGCGACGAGCTGAGTCGATTTAGCCCTGTCCGTCTGTCTGTCTGTCCGTCCGTCCGTCCGTCTGTCCGTATGTCTGAACGTGTCGATCTCAGAACGTAGTTGACCTAGAGACTTGAATTTTATTTTATTGGGTCCGTGGATAGCACGCGCAGGTCAAGTTTGTTACCAAAAAACGATATCTATTTTTGTTGTTTTGTTATAGAGGTTATACAGGTTATAAAATTTTATCTCCCACATCTTAAGAGCTAGACCCCTCAAATTTTGGATATAGATTCATGTGAATTTTATGCAATTTCTATTTTTTATTTTTTGGATACCGGCTCTTTTTACTAATTAACCCCCCCCCCCCCCTGCCTTCAAACACCCATTGAGAGTCTGTTTTATTAAACAAAACGTTTGGCCAATTAATACACGCACGTGGCAAGCAGCGACGCGCAGCAAAAAACATTTACACATACACATACATTGAAACGTGCAAGCGCCTCTGCTATGCATATGCACCAATACATTCAAGGCCATTCATTCTAGCATATTCTTCAACCAAATCTTTGTTTGAATTGTGTTTGCATTTTCAGCCGCTTCTGTAGTTTTGTATTTGTAATACATATATCGCCCTTTACACGCATACATTCAAACAGACCACCGTTTTTGTATGTACACATACTCATACGTTCATATGCGCGCATTTCAGTATATTCTACGAATCACAATTGCGATAGATCTGCTTCTTTAGTTTTGTATTTGTCACATATCGCCTTGTAGTACTACTTTGCGTTTTGCCAACAATCAACGCAATACTGGTGTGGCGTAGTGGATAGACGCAAAGCGCTTAAACGAAAGGTCCCGAGTTCGAAACTCAGTGACAACAGCGTAACTTTTTTCATTTTTTTTAAATTTATAAGCACGATGTGGTTGTGCTAGTTGAGATGATGTGCTTTAACGATACATGTGTATGTAGTAAATAGATGCAGGTTCGAGTCAAGGTGCGGTGATGTTTGTTTTTCTTTTATTTTTTTTTTGTTAATTTGTTTATTTATTTAATTATTAATTTAATTTTTATTTACATACATTCTAGTTGAATAAAATTTCAATATTATAATTTAATTTTGCAAAATTTAATGTTATAACAATGCATATCGGACGGTGCTCAGGGGATCTCCTAGTCGGGCACCTCCGACTAGAGTTTTCTTACTTGTTAGTTTTGTATTTGTCAAATATCACCCTATATACGCATACATTCAAACCGACCACCGTTTTTGTATGTACACATATAAATACTTACGTTCATATGCGCGCATTTCAGCTTTTTCTAAGAATCACAATTGCGATTGATTTATGTTTATATTGTGTTTGCATTAACAGCAGCTTCTATAGTTTTGTATTTTTCAAAAGTCGCCCTTGTAGTGAAGTAATTTCGGACACTCAAATGTTTTTCAGTTTATGCTTGATAGAACAAATAAACTATATTTAATTGCTTCAAATAAAACGCTTCTTCGCTTCTCCTAGTCGGATACCCTCGTCTAGAGTTATATTATTTATTTTTATTGTGCTGCTTTTGAGAGTTTGCTTTACGGTTTTCATTTTCAGAGAGCTAAAATATGCCGATTCAACATCATATTTCAAACACTGCCAGACCACATTTTAGTCAAAAGGCAACGCAACGAACATGCTTAATTAAATATATTTCCAAAATCAATTTGTTATGCAACAAAATATGATAAAAACAGGGACAGGGGCGTGGTCTACATTTTCTATTGCAAAGCCATTTAGTAAAGCATTTATTCTTTATGATTGGCTGACAGTCAAAGCTCTGGTCTTAATATTTATTGGAATGCTTTAGTGTCGTCTTCAATTATACTCAAATGAAACTACAATTGAGAAAACCAAGGCGAAAACAAGTATGAACGTTGCCTTAGGACGAAGCGCGTTGGCGACGAGCTGAGTCGATTTAGCCCTGTCCGTCTGTCTGTCTGTCCGTCCGTCCGTCCGTCTGTCCGTATGTCTGAACGTGTCGATCTCAGAACGTAGTTGACCTAGAGACTTGAATTTTATTTTATTGGGTCCGTGGATAGCACGCGCAGGTCAAGTTTGTTACCAAAAAACGATATCTATTTTTGTTGTTTTGTTATAGAGGTTATACAGGTTATAAAATTTTATCTCCCACATCTTAAGAGCTAGACCCCTCAAATTTTGGATATAGATTCATGTGAATTTTATGCAATTTCTATTTTTTATTTTTTGGATACCGGCTCTTTTTACTAATTAACCCCCCCCCCCTGCCTTCAAACACCCATTGAGAGTCTGTTTTATTAAACAAAACGTTTGGCCAATTAATACACGCACGTGGCAAGCAGCGACGCGCAGCAAAAAACATTTACACATACACATACATTGAAACGTGCAAGCGCCTCTGCTATGCATATGCACCAATACATTCAAGGCCATTCATTCTAGCATATTCTTCAACCAAATCTTTGTTTGAATTGTGTTTGCATTTTCAGCCGCTTCTGTAGTTTTGTATTTGTAATACATATATCGCCCTTTACACGCATACATTCAAACAGACCACCGTTTTTGTATGTACACATACTCATACGTTCATATGCGCGCATTTCAGTATATTCTACGAATCACAATTGCGATAGATCTGCTTCTTTAGTTTTGTATTTGTCACATATCGCCTTGTAGTACTACTTTGCGTTTTGCCAACAATCAACGCAATACTGGTGTGGCGTAGTGGATAGACGCAAAGCGCTTAAACGAAAGGTCCCGAGTTCGAAACTCAGTGACAACAGCGTAACTTTTTTCATTTTTTTTAAATTTATAAGCACGATGTGGTTGTGCTAGTTGAGATGATGTGCTTTAACGATACATGTGTATGTAGTAAATAGATGCAGGTTCGAGTCAAGGTGCGGTGATGTTTGTTTTTCTTTTATTTTTTTTTTGTTAATTTGTTTATTTATTTAATTATTAATTTAATTTTTATTTACATACATTCTAGTTGAATAAAATTTCAATATTATAATTTAATTTTGCAAAATTTAATGTTATAACAATGCATATCGGACGGTGCTCAGGGGATCTCCTAGTCGGGCACCTCCGACTAGAGTTTTCTTACTTGTTAGTTTTGTATTTGTCAAATATCACCCTATATACGCATACATTCAAACCGACCACCGTTTTTGTATGTACACATATAAATACTTACGTTCATATGCGCGCATTTCAGCTTTTTCTAAGAATCACAATTGCGATTGATTTATGTTTATATTGTGTTTGCATTAACAGCAGCTTCTATAGTTTTGTATTTTTCAAAAGTCGCCCTTGTAGTGAAGTAATTTCGGACACTCAAATGTTTTTCAGTTTATGCTTGATAGAACAAATAAACTATATTTAATTGCTTCAAATAAAACGCTTCTTCGCTTCTCCTAGTCGGATACCCTCGTCTCGAGTTATATTATTTATTTTTATTGTGCTGCTTTTGAGAGTTTGCTTTACGGTTTTCATTTTCAGAGAGCTAAAATATGCCGATTCAACATCATATTTCAAACACTGCCAGACCACATTTTAGTCAAAAGGCAACGCAACGAACATGCTTAATTAAATATATTTCCAAAATCAATTTGTTATGCAACAAAATATGATAAAAACAGGGACAGGGGCGTGGTCTACATTTTCTATTGCAAAGCCATTTAGTAAAGCATTTATTCTTTATGATTGGCTGACAGTCAAAGCTCTGGTCTTAATATTTATTGGAATGCTTTAGTGTCGTCTTCAATTATACTCAAATGAAACTACAATTGAGAAAACCAAGGCGAAAACAAGTATGAACGTTGCCTTAGGACGAAACCTAAAGCGTGAAACTGGTTTCCCACAGGTATTTCGTTTCCCATCTGGTATTTTAAATTTAATAATTTATCTCAAATTTTGCATTTATGTAGATTCATGTGAATTTTATGCAATTTCAATTTTTGCAAATATAACTACACTGTACCACTTAAGTCACCGTACCCCCTGTTCATTTTCACAAAACACGCTGTAACTTCGTCAAATTTTTATATAAAAAAAAAGTTTTGATGGTGGTTGATAAAGTGATCTATTAACTACACAATAGCATTATAATAATAGTAAAATATGATTTTAGTCTAATATTATAACTAAAAAACTAAAAATATTCACATTTTTGACTCCACAAAAGTCACCGTACTCTTGCTTGCTCTGCGCTGTCTGGCGCCAATGTTCTTTTTAGACCTAACGGGGATTTTCAAAACATGTGTGCAATGTCTTCAAAATTAATACTACTTTGTGTGAACTCTTCGTGTTGGACAAAATTTGCAAATTTCGTCATAAAATTGACCAGTAAAGGGATAACTGTAGAAGAAGGTGGGCGGATCTTGCAGCTCCACACAAAGGAGCAAAAGTCGTATGCAGAGATAGCTAAACTAATGTCTAGAGCCAAGCCAACCATCCAAACAGTAATTGGTCGTTTTAAATACGAGGGACGTATCAAAAATAATACCAGATCTGGCCAACCACCTTCACTTTCCATTCGCGACAAGCGCCAAATAAAGCATTTGGTGAACGTGAATTTTATGCAATTTCTATTTTTTTATTTTTTGCGTACCGGCTCTTTTTACTAATTACACCCCCCCCCCCCCCCTCAGCCATCAACACCCATTGAGAGTCTGTTGAGTCAAATATAACTATGTGAATGAGTTAGAATTTTTATAAAATTTAAAAAATTCAATAGAATCATATGCTGAAAGTTTCATCAAGTTCCGTTAAGTCAGTCACAATCTATTAAACAAAACGTTTGGCCAATTATGACACGCACGCGTTAAGCAGCGACAGCAAAATACATTTACATTTACACATATGTATGTATGTACATTGAAACGTGCAAGCGCGTTTGCTTACACGGTCACAAATAAATTCAGCGCCATTCATTCTAGCATATTCTTCAACCAAAATTGTTATTGAGTTGTGTTTGCATTTTCAGCCGCTTCTTTAGTTTTGTATTTGTCAAGTATCGCCCTTTATACGCATACATTCAACCGACCACCGTTTTTGTATGTACACATATAAATACATACGTTCATATGCGCGCATTTCAGCATTTTCTAAGAATCACAATTGCGATTAATTTATGTTTATATTGTGTTTGCATTAACAGCATCTTCTATAGTTTTGTATTTCTGTATTAATGAGTATAACAGTGATAAATTGATAGTGTAGGCACAACTTGTGTTGTATTAGTTATAAGTTGCCAGAAGAGTGCTTGGCGCGTGCTGGATCCATGGCGACATACGAGGCCAGGGAAGAGGAAAATGATAAAATAATTGACAATGCCTTGAAATTGTTATAATAAAAAAGAAAAAAAAATACAAATTTAGAAAAAAAATGTTTTGTCCTGTTTTCTGCCTTTTTTCCGTATTTTACGGACAGTTTTTCCTTTTTTTTCAAAAAAAAAAAAATTGGCATCACTGTCTATCACTAACCGTACTACACATAGACTGGACATCGGTACAAAATTGCGCAGAGCTCGGAATTTGTGTCGGGGGTCCCAGACAACTTCGTATTTGCTCGGCTCGGTTACTGTAGGTCCCAAAAAAAAAAAAAAACAAGTAAGAAAACTCTAGTCGGAGGTGCCCGACTAGGAGATACCCTGAGCCCCGTCCCATTTGCATTGTTTAATACGCTATGTAGCTTGCATATAACATTACATTTTGCAAAATTAAATTATAATTTTGAAATTTTATTCAACTAGAATGTATGTAAATCAAAAATAAATTAATAATTAAATAAATAAACAAAAAAATGAAATGAAAGCAAACATCACCGCACCTGGACTCGAACCTGCATCTATTTACTACATGTGTAACGTTAAAGCGCGTCATCTCAACTAGCACGACCACCTTATGTTAATAGATTTAAAAAAAAAATAAAAAGAGTTACGCTGTTGTCACTGAGTTTCGAACCCGCGACCTTTCGTTTAAGCGCTTTGTGTCTATCCACTACGCCACACCAGTATTCCGTTGCTTGTTGGCAAAACGCAAAGTAGTACTACAATGCGATATGTTACAAATACAAAACTAAAGAAGCAGATCAATCGCAGTTGTAATTCTTAGAATATGCTGAAATGCACGCATATGAACGTATGAGTATGTGTACATACAAAAACGGTGGTCTGTTTCAATGTATGCGTGTAAAGGGCGATATATAACAAATACAAAACTACAGAAGCGGCTGAAAATGCAAACAGAATTTCGATGAAGAATATGCTAGAACGACTGGCCTTGAATGTATTTCTGCACATGCATAGTAGACGCGCTTGCACGTTTCAATGTATGTGTATGTGTAAATGTTTTTTGCTGGGCGTCGCTGCTTGCCACGTGCGTGTAAATATTGGCCAAACGTTTTGTTTAATAAATCGGGACTGACTTAACGGATTTTGATGAAACTTTCGGCATATGATTCTATTGAATTTTTTACATTTTATAAAAATGCTAATTTATTCACATGGTTATATTTGACTCAACAGACTCTCAATGGGTGTTGATGGCTGAGGGGGGGGGGGGTGTAATTAGTAAAAAGAGCCGGTACGCAAAAAATAAAAAAATAGAAATTGCATAAAATTCACGTGAATCTATATGCAAAATTTGAGGGGTCTAGCTCTAAAGGTATGGCAGATAGAATTTTATAACCTGTTTTCGATAAGGTTTAAAATCGATAACAAAACAACAAAAATATATATCGTTTTTTGGTAACAAACTTGACCTGCGCGTGCTATCCACGGACCCAACAAAAAAAATTCAAGTCTCTAGGTCAACTACGTTCTGAGATCGACGCGTTCAAACATACGGACGGACGGACAGACGGACAGACAGACAGACGGACAGGGCTTAATCGACTCAGCTCGTCGCCCTGATCAAGAATATATATACTTTGTGGGGTCTGACACGCCTCCTTCTGCCTGTTACATACATTTAACAAAACCATTATACCCTGATTTCCCATTTTCAATGGGCTCAGGGTATAAAAATAGCGCGCAGCAGAATCATTCTGCTTCAAGACATCGGCCGAACAACAGCGGACGAAAATTGAAATTTGCTGTCATGCGATTCCATTTCTTTGCTGCTGAGTGAAGAGTATGCCGAATTTTTGAAAGCTTTTGCCATGCTCATTCAAAATGTTCGCTGTTTCATGCTTTTTATACCCTGCGTAAAGCGTTGGTCCGCTTAACAATATGATTTCACGACAAGCATGCAGACATTCTTACAGTTCCTTACTACATACATACGTGTGTATTCATGTGCCTATATGTGAAACTTGCTGCCTGTAGAATTTACAGTTGCTGGATCTTGTGGCCTGAGTATAGTTTTGAATGTGGCATGTGTGTGCATAATATGTTCGCACAAGCAGCAGCTCCCGAAAATTGTAAAATTTGTTCTTCAAGAGCTCGCATTTCTTCCCTACTGAGCAGGTATAGGACATTGATGAATGGGTTTACCATGGCTCATGCAAAATGTTGAGACTTTTACTATTATTTGTATGAAGGGTATGAAAGCGTTGGTGCGCTTAACGAATATGTTTTTGTAGTCGCTCTTGATGCCTATGGAACTTTTGTATGCGAATATGTGTGTTCATAGTACATGATCATTGGCGTGCGCCTATCGGGGGGTTTTAATTGCGTGAATGATTTTCCATTAGAATTACTCCCTCTGTAATTCTAATGGAAAATCATTCACGCAATTAAAGACCTGTTGTATGGTTAGTGCTCTCATACGACCAAACTCTGCGCGTCTTCCAAAAGTTGTTGTTGCCTACTTTTGGGCACTTAATTATGCTCAGTCGTCGACTAGACCTCGTACCGTACGGTTGTGTTATCGTAGAGTTCAGTTCACAGCTTATCAATTTTTCAAGCGCCTATTTTCTTTTTGTACACTTATTCTTCACCTCTCAATATACACAGAAGCATAGAAGCATAGAAGCATAAAGTAAGTCAAATACACAGTTATGCCCACCGGGCATTATAGTCAAGGGGCGAATCGCTTTGCAATACTAAGCAATAGCCCCAAATGCAAAAGAAAAAAGCCTACACCACTGTCAGAAGCTTTCCCAGAACTCCCAACTCCCAACCTACCTAATCCCAAATTTATTATTATGTCAGCCACCGACACTAAAAACCCTATCTCCACATACTCCTGTTTTGCCGTAGAGCGTGCCATTAAACTCATCAGCAAAAATATAATAAAAATTAACGAAATGCGGGACGGAAACCTTCTACTATTCGTAGAGAACGCAACAGTAGCAGAAAAATTCATCGCTGCTAAAGAACTCCATGGTATTTGCCAAATATCATGTGAATACCACAAAAACCTTAATTACTGCAAAGGCACAGTATATGCCCCATGCCTAAACAACGTCACAAAAGAAGAAATACTGAAAGAACTTAAGTCTCAAGGAGTAGTTGATTTATATAAATACACCAAACTCATTGATGGCAAAACCATCCCTTCTGGAGTAATACAGCTCACATTCAACTTATACAACCTTCCAACAAAAATGCAAATATCATGGCACGTTGTGAAAGTTAAGCAATACATACCCAACCCAATGCGATGCAAAAATTGTCAGATAATAGGCCACACAGCAAAGTATTGTAAATCAGAAACAGTTTGCGACCCATGTGGACTACCTGTTCACCAACCAACTCAGTGCACTCGCACTTTCTGCGTGAACTGTAAGGGAGACCACGCAGCTAGCAGCAAAGACTGTCACAAATTTAAAGAAGCGCAAGAAATCATTAAAATAAAGACCACAGATAAATGCACTATGTATGAAGCCAAAACGAAATATTACAAACAATACACACAGACACCGACAAATATTAAAAAATCATTTTCAGAAATAGCTGCTAAATTAACACCACAAAAAGAAGACGAGACAAAAATCTTACCATCCACCTCCAATAAAGAAAATAATTCAAAAGACAAAATAAAAACTAAAAGCACACTCGAAAAACCCTTTGACTCCACAAGCACAAAATATACAAAAGAAACGCACGAACATAGCACAAACAAACCAAATAAACAAACACTCAACATAGCAAAACGCTCAAATCACAAAGACAAGATTAACTTAAGCGACTCAGAAACAGACATAGACATCACTTACGAAAGAAGTAAATACAAAACGAACAACGAAAATTACTCAACGCTCTCTGATACGGATAGTATCATAGAAGACGTTGAGTTGTAACAAAACCTCTCAAAGCTTTCAAAGCTCGCTCTCTTTCTCGTTCTTTGCGAAAGCCTTTAATGATCTACTGCATTAAAACGCATCTTCGCTAATCCGAGAGGGAGAGCGAGCAAGAGAGAGATTATAAAACTAACACAAAAACCAAAACAAAACGGATTAACACATAACATAACATAATGACTATAAAAATATTACAATGGAACATAAATGGATATAAGCACAAATACCATAATCTCTCTCTATTAATAAAAAACCAAAACCCACATATAATAGCTCTACAAGAAACCCATATAACCGATCCCAGCTCAAAAATTCCCATACCAACCCAATTCTCGCTTTATCAGAAGAATGATATTAATCCGGCAGCTCCTAAAGCCAACAGAGGAGCAGCTCTTCTAATATCAAAAAATATACAACATAGAATAGTAGATCACCGGTCAAACATCTTAGCAATATGTGCCGAAATACAAGCTAAATTACCGTTTGTAATTATTAACATTTACCTTTCTCCCACGGACAAGTTCACAGAGCTGGACCTTCACAACCTGATAGACAGTTTTAATAAGCCAGTTTTGTTGCTAGGAGACTTCAACGCCTGGCATTCCCTCTGGGGATCACCCTCAAACAATCCAAGAGGAAAAACTATTGCAAATTTTGTACACAACAGTAATCTAATAGTTCTAAACAAAGGAGACCCCACACACTACTCCACTCATAACACTTTCACACACGTTGACCTAGCCTTTTGTTCACCACCACTTAACCTTAACGCCACCTGGGCTATATATGAAGATCTATATGGAAGCGACCACTACCCAATATGCATACAAATCTTTCCCACAACAAATACAAAAACATTTTATAAAACACATAGATATAAACTTCATTCAGCGAATTGGGAATTGTTCCAGGAGAATATAGACGCACTAACACATAGACTAATTATAACACACAACACTAATCAAACAGCCGCCAAATTCCTCAAAATAGTCAAGGCATCTGCTAACAAATCAATACCCACATCTAACCCCAACAGAAAGAAAAATTATCACATATTGAATGAATACACTTGACTATGTTGGGGTTTAGTACTGTACTGATCTTTATTCTTCTGAAGCTGGGTATATATACCCAGCCTCATGCATAATTTCAACCCTTAAATCTAATGTGTCTATTGCTGAGTGTGTAAGGCTCAGCATTGGTCTATTGTATTCTTATACTATCGCTGAGGTTGTAGGGCTCAGCGTTCGTCTATTATTTATTCTTAACCTATCGCTGGGGGTCAGGATCAGCGTTCATCTGGCTATTTTAAGATTCCACACTTGTGGCCTTTCTTCATCTATCGCACTGCATGCTAGTCGTCAAGTGCGTAGAAGGCATGTTTACATATTTATATATATTTCTATGTTCATGCCTGAACACATATACTGGTGGAACCCAGAACTTGAAAAATTAAAAAAAGAAAAAATAAAATGTTTAAATAATTTAAGAAAACACTTAAGCACAGAAAACATGCTAATGTACAAAAAAGCGAACGCAAAGTTTAAATATACAGCAAAAATTGCCCAAAGAATTAGCTTTGCTAAATTCACAGAAGACATAAGCCCTAGCACAACAACTAAATCACTCTGGGACAAAGTTCACAGGCTCTCGGGGATTCATAAAATCACACACATCCACTCAATACAAACAGAAACAGGAAACACATGCGATCCGGAAAAAATAACCGAAGCATTTTGCAAAACCTGGTCAAATTATTCAAACGACTCAAATTTCTCACAAACCTTCATAAATAATAAACAACAGCACATAGCCCAAACATCCATCACATACA
This sequence comes from Drosophila meridionalis, assembly GCA_035045145.1. Classification (NCBI taxonomy): domain Eukaryota; kingdom Metazoa; phylum Arthropoda; class Insecta; order Diptera; family Drosophilidae; genus Drosophila; species Drosophila meridionalis. The sequence goes on along the minus strand of JAWNPG010000020.1, from coordinate 4,158,489 downwards.
CTCCAAGAAATAGAGCTAAAATCATCGAAAAACCCATAACACTTCTAGAATTACAATCCTGCCTAGATACCCTTAAAGGATCCACTCCTGGACAGGACAATATCACTTATCAAATAATTAAAAAGCTCCCACCATCTGCAACAAACAAACTCTTAGAGCTCTATAATATAATACTTGATACCAGCAATATCCCCCAACAATGGAAAATTGCAACAATAATACCAATAAACAAACCAAATAAACCAAAGCACTTACTTAACAGCTATCGCCCAATATCTCTCCTCCCCTGTATTTCCAAAATCCAAGAAAAAATTATATCAAAAAGAATTATGTGGATGCTTAACCAAGAGAACCTCCTATCTCCTAACCAATATGCATACAAGCAAAACAGGTCGACCATGGACCCCCTACTAATAATAGATAACTTCATTTGTAACAGCTTAGCCACAAAAAACCACATATCGGTGCTTTCAATCGATATGGAAAAAGCTTTTGACAGGGTGGGATCTCATTGTATCATACAGCAACTATATGATTGGAAATTTGGTCCAAAAATCATCAATTACATTCGAAGCTACCTAAACAACCGTAAAATACGAGTTAAAGCAAATAACACCTTATCTAAGGAAATGGGCTTAAAAAATGGCATCCCACAAGGCTCCCCACTTTCAGTCACGCTATTTCTCATTGCTTTTAATAAATTAAATCATTTGATAAACCAAAATTCATTCTTCAAACACACTATGTACGCAGACGACCTTTGCCTCTCTTTCAATCCAAGCCCCGGCTACAACACCCAAATAAATAATTTATTTTCTAAAATTCACCACTGGTGCAATATTACAGGAACAAAAATATCAGCAGAAAAATCCACGCACCTTCATATATGTAGAAAACATAATTGCACTAACATAGATATTACAATAAATAATGTAAACATACCAAAAACAAAACACCTCAAAATTTTAGGTCTAACATTCGACAATAAATACAATTGGAATGAGCATATCAAAGCTTTGACAAACTCATTAAATAATAGATTAAATATAATTAAATGTTTAAGTAGCAATAAGTTAAAAAGCAATACATCATCTCTCATTAATATAACTAAATCAATAATACTCGCCAAGATTGATTACGGTCTCTTAATCTACGGTAAAACAAACAAAACAAATCTCGCAAAACTTTCCACTCCCTACCATTCCTCCATCAGACTCTCATTAGGCGCCTTCCGTACTACTCCAATAAAAAACATGCTGGCAGAAACAGGACTCCCCGATTTAGTCACTAGATTCAAATGGAGCATTGGACGACATATTAAAAACATCACAAATACACGTGGTTCCTCTTTACAAAGCACATTCCTCAAGCAACTTAAACGGAAAAGAGCAATCAAAAAGCCATCCAGCCTAGAAATGATCATCAAAGAAGCTGCAGCTCTTAACATATTCTTGTCATCAGAACGCAAATACAAAGAAAAATTCCCACCTTGGACAAGAAACAGTCACGCTATACTGTTAGAGCTCTCGGAATTTAAAAAAGACAATACACCAGACGAAGTCTACAGAAAAAGTTTCGACAAAATCAGAAACGAATACAAGGCATGGGCTTTTCTCTACACGGACGCTTCTAAACTCAACCACATAACTGCCTTCAGTGTTGTCACAGAAGACAACAAAATTTTAAAATCAGCAGTCACACCTTGGCACTCTTCAATTTATACAGCGGAAGCGGAAGCTATCCTCTGTGCGGTGGAATTCACTCTAAAACACACAAAAATTAAATATGTTATCTGCACAGACTCTCTCTCCACCTTACTAGCCATAAAAAACCCAAACACCTATCAACCCACAATTGCAAAAATTCGGGACAAACTTAATTCAAATCAAAAAAGGATCAAACTACTCTGGACACCTGGACATGTTAAGATAAAAGGAAATGAGCTGGCAGACACAGCTGCTAAAATGGCCACACTTTCACCATTGCTCCTACACAACATCAACAACAAAAAAGATATCAATAAATTGATAAACGTTACAACCAAAGAAACACTCAAAACAATCTGGAACGACTACTCACACTTCTACAAAACGATCAACCCTGCAAGAGAACCTACACATTTCCCAACTAAAACAGATAGGAAACACGTAATAAAATACACAAGATTCAGACTTGGACACACAAAACTAACTCATGAACACATTTTCACCAAAGCACCTGCTCCTATTTGCTCATTTTGCAATAGCGACACCTTGACAACAAAACACCTACAACTGCAATGCCAACACGTAACGAATATCTGCAAATCCCTTAATTCTCCCACACTCAATATCCTTATCTTAAAACCCAATAAAGCAAATATAGAAAATTTTATAAAAATAATCAACAAACTAAACATAGATCTATAATGTATATAATAGAAATAAGGAATATAATGTAAGTAATATATATAATGTAAATAACGCCTGAAGGCCTTTGTCGCTCTGGCTTAAAACAAATTGTTATTTAGAATTAATTCTTGGTAACAATAAATAAATAAATAAATAAATTATGCTAAAGTTGTACACCTCACAATTTCAGGACTTTACTTATCACCAGGTATAGCTAAATGGCAAGAGCAAGAGAACTACAGCAAAAGCGACAAAGAGAATGATTTTCAAAGAGTAGCTTTAGAGAGAAACACAGATATACCCAAAGATACAAGATACAAGATGCATATGCATCTGTACAATTATTTACAGATACATATACAACATATACATATACATATACATATACATATACATATACATATACATATACATATACTGAATGTATACACTGACTATGTTGGGGTTTAGTCGAATACTCATGAATGAGTACACGGACTGTGATGTTGTTTAGTCTGTATTGTACTGATCTTTATTCTTCTGAGGTTGGGTATATATACCCAGCCTTATGCATAATTTCAACCCTTAAATCTAATGTGTCTATTGCTGAGTGTGTAAGGCTCAGCATTGGTCTATTGTATTCTTATACTATAGCTGAGGTTGTAGGGCTCAGCGTTCGTCTATTATCTATTCTTAACCTATCGCTGACGTTGTAAGGGTCAGCGTTCATCTGGCTATTTTAAGATTCCACACATGTGGACTTTCTTCATCTATCGCACTGCATGCTAGTCGTCAAGTGCATGTTTACATATTTATATATATTTCTATGTTCATGCCTGAACATTCTGCCGGGGCCAGAAAGGGGACAGTCAGTAATCGCTGTCTCTGTTTTCTGCTCTTAATTATATTCAAGACAATGACAATTATTACTATTCCAATCCTTGTATAGTTTATGTTCGTGCCTGAACATTCTGCGGGGCCCGGAAAATGTGATAGCCAGATATGGTTCGGTACTCAGCTGCTTCATTGGTCTTCTGCGGTGGTGGTAATTCCCATTCTTGTGAGTCGGTTCACTTCAAAATGTGTATACCTTTTCCTGATGTCGCCAATTGTTGAGTCTGCTGAGACGGTGCCCTCTTGCGTCATTGCTAACGATGCCAGGGTCTTCAAATGAGGGTCGTTCACTTTTTTATAATGCTGTCTTTGAGCAGCTATTGAAAGTGGTTTTATTTGGGATGCAACCGAATTACTTGTAGTGGATATGGTATTTTTGTTACTTTTTACTCCATCAATCTTTGTTTTTGTTTTTCCAACTAGAACTTTATTTTCTTGTCCCTTTGTAGTTATTTTAGATCGGTTTCCCATTGACCATTTAGCTTCTTCTAATCCTCCCATGTGGGGGCTTGCCGGCGGGATGAAATGCCTTTTGATGTTTCCTTTTTCTGGTACTGGTTTCAGACCACTATTTACTTTTTGTAGTTTGGGTCCGACTAGCATCACATTCCTCTGCTTTGGTCGAACTGCTGCTCTATGTGGCATATAGTATTTGCCTTGGCCGATAGTGTCTACTGGTTCCATGTGACCTAGCTTCCAAAATTGATCGAAGTCGTCTTGGTACATCGTTGTTGCTGCACTGATCACCTTGTTGTTTGATGATCTAGCTATGTTGCCGAAAACAATCCATCCAAGCTTAGTTTTTTGTCCCAGCGTTCCGTTGATCTTTATAACTTTTCCCAGCATTATTTGGGGAAGTAGATCTACGCCAATGATGACATCAATTCTGCTTGGCTCGTTGAAATATGGGTCTTTTAGTTCGCAGCCTATCCAATCTTTATTGACATCCATATCAATTTTCTTGCTCGGTAGAGCTCTCTGTAGTTTTGGCATGATCAATGCCTGCGTTGTGGTGATGAATTTACTTGACACTCTTGGTTTGATTGTCAAATAAACACTATTTTTCAGCATTTCAACATTTTGTGAAATTCCCTGAACTTCCACGTTCCACTTGATTCGGCGAAGTTTTAACGTATCTTGTCCTTTGTTTTCTTTAAGACAATTACTGCTGAAGGTCTCTTTATTTGCATTCTCGTGCAGCAAATTGTCGTGTGGTTTGCCGCATTTGTTGCATGTCCAATCCTTCTTGCAATCATTAATGCAATGGGTGCCTAGGCATTTGAAGCATAGAGCGTTTTTAGTTACAAATTCCTTGCGCTTTGTAATTAGCTCGGCTTTAAATCTTTGACACCTGGCTATTTCGTGGCCATCCAGTTTACAAAAACGGCATCTTTTGTAGCTCGTTTTCGTTGTTTCCATAGACTTCTGGATGGCTCTTTTTATACCCTGAGCCCATTGAAAATGGGAAATCAGGGTATAATGGTTTTGTTAAATGTATGTAACAGGCAGAAGGAGGCGTGTCAGACCCCACAAAGTATATATATTCTTGATCAGGGCGACGAGCTGAGTCGATTAAGCCCTGTCCGTCTGTCTGTCTGTCCGTCTGTCCGTCCGTCCGTATGTTTGAACGCGTCGATCTCAGAACGTAGTTGACCTAGAGACTTGAATTTTTTTTTGTTGGGTCCGTGGATAGCACGCGCAGGTCAAGTTTGTTACCAAAAAACGATATATATTTTTGTTGTTTTGTTATCGATTTTAAACCTTATCGAAAACAGGTTATAAAATTCTATCTGCCATACCTTTAGAGCTAGACCCCTCAAATTTTGCATATAGATTCACGTGAATTTTATGCAATTTCTATTTTTTTATTTTTTGCGTACCGGCTCTTTTTACTAATTACACCCCCCCCCCCCTCAGCCATCAACACCCATTGAGAGTCTGTTGAGTCAAATATAACCATGTGAATAAATTAGCATTTTTATAAAATGTAAAAAATTCAATAGAATCATATGCCGAAAGTTTCATCAAAATCCGTTAAGTCAGTCCCGATTTATTAAACAAAACGTTTGGCCAATATTTACACGCACGTGGCAAGCAGCGACGCGCAGCAAAAAACATTTACACATACACATACATTGAAACGTGCAAGCGCGTCTACTATGCATGTGCAGAAATACATTCAAGGCCAGTCGTTCTAGCATATTCTTCATCGAAATTCTGTTTGCATTTTCAGCCGCTTCTGTAGTTTTGTATTTGTTATATATCGCCCTTTACACGCATACATTGAAACAGACCACCGTTTTTGTATGTACACATACTCATACGTTCATATGCGTGCATTTCAGCATATTCTAAGAATTACAACTGCGATTGATCTGCTTCTTTAGTTTTGTATTTGTAACATATCGCATTGTAGTACTACTTTGCGTTTTGCCAACAAGCAACGGAATACTGGTGTGGCGTAGTGGATAGACACAAAGCGCTTAAACGAAAGGTCGCGGGTTCGAAACTCAGTGACAACAGCGTAACTTTTTTTATTTTTTTTTTAAATCTATTAACATAAGGTGGTCGTGCTAGTTGAGATGACGCGCTTTAACGTTACACATGTAGTAAATAGATGCAGGTTCGAGTCCAGGTGCGGTGATGTTTGCTTTCATTTCATTTTTTTGTTTATTTATTTAATTATTAATTTATTTTTGATTTACATACATTCTAGTTGAATAAAATTTCAAAATTATAATTTAATTTTGCAAAATGTAATGTTATATGCAAGCTACATAGCGTATTAAACAATGCAAATGGGACGGGGCTCAGGGTATCTCCTAGTCGGGCACCTCCGACTAGAGTTTTCTTACTTGTTTGCACTGAGTCTACTGTACTGTGTAGTGGATCAATAAACTCGAGCACATTCTTCAAGGACTGGATTTCTCTGGCTTTCTTTACATGTTGCTCGTAAAGTTGTAGCACTTCCGTCGAGAATCTTCTTGGCAAAATCTGCGCTATTATTATATCCACATCGTTACCAATTTGGCCTTCTTGTTTAACGATGTGGATGCACTCATTTGCTGTGTCCAAGAAATTGCGGATCCTGCCTTCATCATCGTTCTTCAGCAGGTCCATGTCCACTAGTTGGTTAACGGCGTTTGCGAATATTTTGCGCGTATTTTCGTAGCGCTTGCATATTAGTTGCCACGCCGAATTGTAACTAGCGGATGATCCACTTAATAAGTGGCTTACTACCATTTGGGCTTCTCCATTTAAACACGATTTGAGGTAGTTCAGCTTCCTTGTGTCGCTGATATCCTTCCTTTTGTGAATTGTATCGGAGAACAAATTGAAGAACGTTGGAGAGTCTTTGGAATTTCCGTCAAAATGAGGAAGATCCGATTTCGGTAGATCTGGGACGTCTTCATTTTTATACCCTGAGCCCATTGAAAATGGGAAATCAGGGTATAATGGTTTTGTTAAATGTATGTAACAGGCAGAAGGAGGCGTGTCAGACCCCACAAAGTATATATATTCTTGATCAGGGCGACGAGCTGAGTCGATTAAGCCCTGTCCGTCTGTCTGTCTGTCCGTCTGTCCGTCCGTCCGTATGTTTGAACGCGTCGATCTCAGAACGTAGTTGACCTAGAGACTTGAATTTTTTTTTGTTGGGTCCGTGGATAGCACGCGCAGGTCAAGTTTGTTACCAAAAAACGATATATATTTTTGTTGTTTTGTTATCGATTTTAAACCTTATCGAAAACAGGTTATAAAATTCTATCTGCCATACCTTTAGAGCTAGACCCCTCAAATTTTGCATATAGATTCACGTGAATTTTATGCAATTTCTATTTTTTTATTTTTTGCGTACCGGCTCTTTTTACTAAATACACCCCCCCCCCCCCCCCTCAGCCATCAACACCCATTGAGAGTCTGTTGAGTCAAATATAACCATGTGAATAAATTAGCATTTTTATAAAATGTAAAAAATTCAATAGAATCATATGCCGAAAGTTTCATCAAAATCCGTTAAGTCAGTCCCGATTTATTAAACAAAACGTTTGGCCAATATTTACACGCACGTGGCAAGCAGCGACGCCCAGCAAAAAACATTTACACATACACATACATTGAAACGTGCAAGCGCGTCTACTATGCATGTGCAGAAATACATTCAAGGCCAGTCGTTCTAGCATATTCTTCATCGAAATTCTGTTTGCATTTTCAGTCGCTTCTGTAGTTTTGTATTTGTTATATATCGCCCTTTACACGCATACATTGAAACAGACCACCGTTTTTGTATGTACACATACTCATACGTTCATATGCGTGCATTTCAGCATATTCTAAGAATTACAACTGCGATTGATCTGCTTCTTTAGTTTTGTATTTGTAACATATCGCATTGTAGTACTACTTTGCGTTTTGCCAACAAGCAACGGAATACTGGTGTGGCGTAGTGGATAGACACAAAGCGCTTAAACGAAAGGTCGCGGGTTCGAAACTCAGTGACAACAGCGTAACTTTTTTTATTTTTTTTTTAAATCTATTAACATAAGGTGGTCGTGCTAGTTGAGATGACGCGCTTTAACGTTACACATGTAGTAAATAGATGCAGGTTCGAGTCCAGGTGCGGTGATGTTTGCTTTCATTTCATTTTTTTGTTTATTTATTTAATTATTAATTTATTTTTGATTTACATACATTCTAGTTGAATAAAATTTCAAAATTATAATTTAATTTTGCAAAATGTAATGTTATATGCAAGCTACATAGCGTATTAAACAATGCAAATGGGACGGGGCTCAGGGTATCTCCTAGTCGGGCACCTCCGACTAGAGTTTTCTTACTTGTTATACCCTGAGCCCATTGAAAATGGGAAATCAGGGTATAATGGTTTTGTTAAATGTATGTAACAGGCAGAAGGAGGCGTGTCAGACCCCACAAAGTATATATATTCTTGATCAGGGCGACGAGCTGAGTCGATTTAGCCCTGTCCGTCTGTCTGTCCGTCCGTCTGTCCGTCTGTCCGTCCGTCCGTCTGTCCGTATGTCTGAACGCGTCGATTGAAGCATCTAGACAAGCTAGAGACTTGAATTTTTTTTTGTTGGGTCCGTGGATAGCACGCGCAGGTCAAGTTTGTTACCAAAAAACGATATCTATTTTGATTGTTTTGTTATCGATTTTAAACCTTCTCGAAAACAGGTTATAAAATTCTATCTGCCACACCTTTAGAGCTAGACCCCTCAAATTTTGCATATAGATTCACGTGAATTTTATGCAATTTCTATTTTTTTATTTTTTGGATACCGGCTCATTTTACCAATTGATCTGCTTCTTTAGCTTCTTTAGTTTTGTATTTGTCACATGTCGCCCTTGTAGTACTACTTTGGGTTTTGCCAACGAGCAACTCAATTCTGGCGTGGCGCAGTGGGTAGACGCAAAGCACGTAAGCAAAAGGTCCCGAGTTCGAATCTTAGTGACGAAAGCGTGACTTTTAACATATTTTTTTTTAAATTTATAAACAGGAGGTGGTTGTGCTAGTTGAGATGATGCGCTCTATCGTTACATATGTAGTAAAAAGATGCAGGTTCGAGTCCAGGTGCGGTGATGTTTGTTTTTCTTCTTCTTTTTTTGTTGATTTGTTTATTTATTTAATTATTTATTTATTTTTGACTTACATACATTTTAGTTGAATAAAATTTCAAAATTATAATTTAATTTTGGAAAATTTAATGTTATATGCAAGCTATGGAGCGTATTAAACAATCCAAGTCGGACGGGGCTTAGGGTATCTCCTAGTCGGGCACCTCCGACTAGAGTTTTCTTACTTGTTATACCCTGAGCCCATTGAAAATGGGAAATCAGGGTATAATGGTTTTGTTAAATGTATGTAACAGGCAGAAGGAGGCGTGTCAGACCCTACAAAGTATATATATTCTTGATCAGGGCGACGAGCTGAGTCGATTTAGCCCTGTCCGTCTGTCTGTCTGTCCGTCCGTCCGTCTGTCCGTATGTTTGAACGCGTCGATTGAAGCATCTAGACAAGCTAGAGACTTGAATCTTTTTATTGGGTCCGTGGATAGCACGCGCAGGTCAAGTTTATTTCGTATGAACGATAACTATTTTTGTTGTAATTGTTGGAAGCTGGCGAGCTTTTTCGGCAATTCTGGCTCCAATCATTTACGAAGGCAAATAATAAAACCACGATTTAATTTAGCTTATTATTTATTAATTTAATGCCTAGTCCGCGATGCTCGTGTAGGCAAAGTTAATACAGTTTACAATAGAGATATGTAGGTGTTGCTCGCTTGAAGGTGGATTTCGAACTTAAAGAATAGAATACAAAATGATAAGCAAGAGACCGAGCAGCAGAAATTTACATATGTATGTGTGTTACAGTTTCTTTTTGTGCCTAACTGCACTATGAACGAATGAGAATGTGATAAAGAGCAGATGGCTTAAGAGAAGCTTATTTAAGAGCAATTATTAGCTACTGCGCCGAACATCCTCCCCCCCGTTGAAAGACCAAGTCTTTTAACAGGATCATCAACCGGAAGGACGCACAACTTATTGACAGCTCGACGTGTAGTTCCAGTGGGTGTGCGCAGAACAGCGACTCTCACAGCACCATCAGCTCCAGCGATGGTCTCAACGACTCGAGCTAATGGCCATTTAAACGGTGGCAAGTTTTCATCCTTCACACATACGACATCATTGATCTTGATCGGAGGCTGCGAGGTGACCCATTTTGCACGCTGTTGAAGAATAGTAAGGTACTCCTCACTCCAGCGCTTCCAGAACAATTGCTGTATGTAAGCAATGCGTTGCCATTGACCGAGGCGATTGTAGTCGAGCCCAGTTACGTCTGGCTCGGGAAAATCGATGAGTGGTCGACCAATCAAAAAATGTCCTGGAGTGAGAACTCCAAGATCATCGGGATTTTCTGAAAGTGGAACAAGAGGACGAGAATTGATTATAGCCTGAATTTGGCATACCAAGGTGCGAAGTTCATCGAAGCCGAGAAGTGATGATCCCATAGCGCGGTATAGATGACTCTTTGCGGTCTTCACTGCTGCTTCCCATAGGCCACCGAAATGTGGCGAGCGAGGAGGTATGAACTTCCAATCAAAACTGTTGTTGATGCTGTAGTTCTGAACTTCAGTGCGATGTTCCTGGCTCAACAATAAACGTTTCAGATCCGCTAGCTCGTTCCGTGCACCCACAAAGTTAGTAGCGTTGTCAGACCAAATGCATCTTGGAATGCCGCGTGTACTGATGAAACGCTTGAGGGCGCCCAAGAAAGCTGCGGTCGACAGATCCTTTGCGAGCTCCAACCATACAGCCTTAGTTGCGAAGCAGACGAATACGCAGATGTAGCATTTTATTGAAGTTCGGTTTCGTCCATCGGGTTTGTAGTAAAATGGTCCACAGTAGTCGATTCCAGTGACAGTAAATGCCGGTGAAAACTGTATACGATCCTTAGGCAAGTCCGCCATTATATGCTCCACTAGACGAGGCCGGGATCTACAGCATATGACACATTTACGCAATGCTCGGGAGACAGTTTTCATGCCGCCTATGGGCCAAAACTGGAGTCGAATTACTCCAAGCAAGGCCTGCGGTCCTGCATGATGATGCGCCAGATGAAGATGAGACACTATAGAGAAGGTCAAGGGATGTTCTTTGGGCAAGATAATTGGGTGGCGCGCATCGAAGCCGAGAGTAGAGTGCCGCAAGCGGCCACCAACTCGAAGTAGACCAAAGTCATCCATAAACGGAGAGAGCGAAAGAATGGCGCTTGACGAATGAACATTCTTTCCATTTCGTAGTGCAGAGTATTCTCGGTGCAGCTGAGTTCTTTGAACAAGACGACACAATATGTGTGATCCTTGACGAAGATCGTCCGCTGACAATCCAGGTGCCTTTGTTACGTCGCTGCCATCATCGAGTTTGAGAAAACTTTCCTGTTCAGTTTCTGGAACTCCGCGAAGTGCGTCTCTTGAATTGGAACACCATTTTCTCAACTTAAAGTTTCCTCGAGCAAGAAGACCTGTGGTTTGTTGCATTATGTCGCGAACTTCTTCAATTGAATTGCCTCCTGAGATCAGGTCATCAACGTAGAAATCTCGCAAAACCGTTCTAGATCCTAATGAGTATGCCGACGACTCATCCATTGCCAATTGATGCATTGCACGAATAGAATAGAATCAGGCTCCGCGACCTTCACACACCTATACATTTTACCAATGTCACCAGTAAGTGCAATCGAAAATGTACGAAAACGAACGAGTGTGTGAAACAAGGTAGCTTGAATAGTCGGTCCTGACATAAGCAAATCGTTTAATGAGAAACCAGATGTGGTAGCGGCCGAGCCATCAAGGACAACTCTTAGCTTTGTTGTCGAACTCTCTTCTTTGTATACGCAATGATGAGGTAAGAAATATTTGCATCCATTGATCTCTTCGCTGGGAACCAAAGACATATGATTGAGATCAATATACTCCTTTATAAATGCTGAGTATTTCTCCTTTAAAGTTTGATTTCGAGCGAACTTACGCTCTAAATTCAACAATCGACGCTTGGCCTGCAAATAGGAATCGCCCAAAGATTCAACGCCTTGCTTTTTTGGCAAACAGACTGAATATTCCCCAGAAGGTAATCGACGATAGTTTGTAATGAAATGCTGCTCGCAATTAAGTTCTTCTGTGGTTACCTTGGCAATAGGCTCGAAAACGTGTTCCACTTCCCAAAACTGACGCACCAACTCATCAAGCCGAGTGCTGTGATTGGCGTGATCCGAATTTCTTTGGGTTGCGATAAACGAACAGAGTTTGGGGGCATGTTGCCCGCCACCTGAAATGATCCAGCCGAGCTGCGTTTTCTGCACAACTGGTAATCCAGGTGCCAACTGAATTTGCCCAACACACATCAGCTCGAAGAAGAGACCAGCTCCGATGAGAAGATCAATCCGTTGTGACTTATGGAACAAAGGATCAGCTAGCTGTAAGTTTGAGGGTATATTCCAAGTGTTAGTAGAAATTGAGATGCCAGGCTGGTTGTCAGTAATAGTCTGGGCGACGATGGCAGTGATGGAGGCAGAATAATCAGAAATCCGCGATTTCAGAACGAGATTGACCGAATATCCTTCAGTTGAGAAGCTGGCATCTCCAATGCAAGACACTGCAGTCAATGATTTACATTTTCGAAGCTGAAGCTGATTTGCAAACCGACTGGTGACGAAGTGAAGTTGAGATCCTGAGTCCAAGAGTGCACGACACGGAACGAATGTGCCAGCTCGGTTCTTGACAAGGATTATAGCAGTGGCTAGAAGCACAACATCAGACGAGTTAGGAGATATGTGGACTTGAGGCAGAGAAGGTGACATTGCAACCATGGCAGTGGGATGTATTGCATTTGCTTGTTGTTTAAGTTGAGGGACTACGTTCGATGTAACTGTTGAAGACTGATTGTAATGCAATAAAGTATGGTGCTTCAACTGGCAGGTACGGCAGGAACCAGATTTGCAATCCTTCAGCTGATGTCCTTTTCTTAGGCAATTGAGGCAAAGGGCAAGCCTCTTGGCCTCCTTATGCCTTGCCATTGGGGACAATTGCTCAAAACGCTTACATTGGAATAGCGCGTGACTTGGATCGTCACAAAAAACACAACGAATAGGAGTCTTAGAAGCAACAAATGCTTTTCTTAAAGGAGTACTCATGATCTTTCCTGACTTGCCAACCTAACCATCCTGCAAGACTTGATCCACATTTTCAAGGACTCGACACCGTCCTTGCAAGAATTCTGACAATCTCGACCAAGATGGCAACTCACTAGTAGATGAGCCTTCCTCCCATTTAGCCTGAGTAGCCTTGTCCAGCTTTTGCAACACTGTTTGCACGATGACACAGTCAGCAACTTCTTCCCTCGATGCTAAAGAATCCATAGCACGAATGTGAGACGTAACTTTATCCACCAACTGCCTCAGCCTGCCTACAGATGCATCAACTTTCTCAAGCCGGAAGATTGCTCTGATGTGTGCCTGTACAATAAAACGCTTATTATCAAATCGACGTTGAAGAATATCCAGAGCGACGAGATAGTTGGCTTTGTTAATTTCCAATGAGCTGATGGTATCCAACGCAGAGCCACTTAAGCAGGATCGAAGATGCTGGAACTTCTCAATAGGACTGAGATCCGGATTAGCATCTATTATCGTCTTGAACATAGAGTAGAAGTTTTCCCACTCAGTGTAGACTCCACTAAATTTTGGCAGCTCCAGCTGCGGCAAACGCGATCGATTAGTCATAACGAGTGTTGGATGAGCATTTGAACCACTTGTATTAAGCGTCGACGAAAGTTGTTGATCCGACCGATTTCCTAGTTCACGTTGAAGCAAGGCTTTAAACTTTAACAAGGTTGATTCAAACCGCGCAGGCAAATCACTAGATATGGACTCAAAGTTAGATTCTTCTAGGCTAGTATGGACTGAATCAAAGTTTGACTCTAACTTGGTTAGCGAATCCAAAAGCACACGTAAATCACACGAGTCCATGTGACTTAATTTGTCAATGTCCATATCGGCATATAACCTTTCAAGTCTATCGAAAAGCGCGTTTGTTTTGAGTTTTAAGAAAGTAACCTGAGATTCAGGCACTTGATCAACATTCGACTCTGAGTTATTCATTTAAGTTTGTTTACTAGCGAAAAAACACGTTTGGTTACAAAATTAATGCACAAGCTAATATACTCTCTAATGCACTTCGAGTTTAGCTGATCAAATATGCAGGTTCACTCTTTCACTGTAAATGCGTGTATTTGTATGTGTGTGATCGACACAGCTATTTTCGGATTAGCGGGCCTTCTATGCAAACGCTGCACAAAGAAGCGCCAAGAACGCGACGAACAACCGACGAACAAGAAGATGATAAAGATAAGCACAACGCAAGCGCGACCGCAAGCTTATCTGAGCTTTTATATGTGTCTGTATGTGTGTCTTCCATGATTGACACAGCTTTTTCGGCTTAGCGGGCCCTATATGCAGACGATGCACAGCAGGCGCCAAACGCGACGAACGAAACAGACGATTAAAGAGGAATAAGAAAAACTCAAGATAATATACGCACAATGCCATGCACTATTATATACACAAATTAATATATAACTTGAGCATAAATGTTAATGTTTTACTCAACGAGATTTGTTATTAATTTGAATGCACTATTTTGCACAAATTTTAACGCTTTGCACTGTCGTGTATGACGAAGTTTATTGCTAATTTGAATGCACTATTTTGCACAAATGTTAATGGTTTACACTGTTTCGTCGTACAACGCGATGTGTTATTAATTTGAATGCACTATTTTGCACAAATGTTAATGATTCACACCGTTGTACTTTGACGAAGTTGAGTACTAACTTGATACACTAAACGAAACACCACGGAGTGTATAAATCACGTCGGGGTCACCAAAATGTTGGAAGCTGCCGAGCATTTTCGGCAACTCTGGCTCCAATCATTTACGAAAGCAAATAATAAAACCACGATTTAATTTAGCTTATTATTTATTAATTTAATGCCTAGTCCGCGATGCTCGTGTAGGCAAAGTTAATACAGTTTACAATAGAGATATGTAGGTGTTGCTCGCTTGAAGGTGGATTTCGAACTTAAAGAATAGAATACAAAATGATAAGCAAGAGACCGAGCAGCAGAAATTTACATATGTATGTGTGTTACAGTTTCTTTTTGTGCCTAACTGCACTATGAACGAATGAGAATGTGATAAAGAGCAGATGGCTTAAGAGAAGCTTATTTAAGAGCAATTATTAGCTACTGCGCCGAACATCCTCCCCCCCGTTGAAAGACCAAGTCTTTTAACAGGATCATCAACCGGAAGGACGCACAGCTTATTGACAGCTCGACGTGTAGTTCCAGTGGGTGTGCGCAGAACAGCGACTCTCACAGCACCATTAGCTCCAGCGATGGTCTCAACGACTCGAGCTAATGGCCATTACAACGGTGGCAAGTTTTCATCCTTCACACATACGACATCATTGATCTTGATCGGAGGCTGCGAGGTGACCCATTTTGCACGCTGTTGAAGAATAGTAAGGTACTCCTCACTCCAGCGCTTCCAGAACAATTGCTGTATGTAAGCAATGCGTTGCCATTGACCGAGGCGATTGTGGTCGAGCCCAGTTACGTCTGGCTCGGGAAAATCGATGAGTGGTCGACCAATCAAAAAATGTCCTGGAGTGAGAACTCCAAGATCATCGGGATTTTCTGAAAGTGGAACAAGAGGACGAGAATTGATTATAGCCTGAATTTGGCATACCAAGGTGCGAAGTTCATCGAAGCCGAGAAGTGATGATCCCATAGCGCGGTATAGATGACTCTTTGCGGTCTTCACTGCTGCTTCCCATAGGCCACCGAAATGTGGCGAGCGAGGAGGTATGAACTTCCAATCAAAACTGTTGTTGATGCTGTAGTTCTGAACTTCAGTGCGATGTTCCTGGCTCAACAATAAACGTTTCAGATCCGCTAGCTCGTTCCGTGCACCCACAAAGTTAGTAGCGTTGTCAGACCAAATGCATCTTGGAATGCCGCGCGTACTGATGAAACGCTTGAGGGCGCCCAAGAAAGCTGCGGTCGACAGATCCTTTGCGAGCTCCAACCATACAGCCTTAGTTGCGAAGCAGACGAATACGCAGATGTAGCATTTTATTGAAGTTCGGTTTCGTCCATCGGGTTTGTAGTAAAATGGTCCACAGTAGTCGATTCCAGTGACAGTAAATGCCGGTGAAAACTGTATACGATCCTTAGGCAAGTCCGCCATTATATGCTCCACTAGACGAGGCCGGGATCTACAGCATATGACACATTTACGCAATGCTCGGGAGACAGTTTTCATGCCGCCTATGGGCCAAAACTGGAGTCGAATTACTCCAAGCAAGGCCTGCGGTCCTGCATGATGATGCGCCAGATGAAGATGAGACACTATAGAGAAGGTCAAGGGATGTTCTTTGGGCAAGATAATTGGGTGGCGCGCATCGAAGCCGAGAGTAGAGTGCCGCAAGCGGCCACCAACTCGAAGTAGACCAAAGTCATCCATAAACGGAGAGAGCGAAAGAATGGCGCTTGACGAATGAACATTCTTTCCATTTCGTAGTGCAGAGTATTCTCGGTGCAGCTGAGTTCTTTGAACAAGACGACACAATATGTGCGATCCTTGACGAAGATCGTCCGCTGACAATCCAGGTGCCTTTGTTACGTCGCTGCCGTCATCGAGTTTGAGAAAACTTTCCTGTTCAGTTTCTGGAACTCCGCGAAGTGCGTCTCTTGAATTGGAACACCATTTTCTCAACTTAAAGTTTCCTCGAGCAAGAAGACCTGTGGTTTGTTGCATTATGTCGCGAACTTCTTCAATTGAATTGCCTCCTGAGATCAGGTCATCAACGTAGAAATCTCGCAAAACCGTTCTAGATCCTAATGATTATGCCGACGACTCATCCATTGCCAGTTGATGCATTGCACGAATAGAATAGAATCAGGCTCCGCGACCTTCACACACCTATACATTTTACCAATGTCACCAGTAAGTGCAATCGAAAATGTACGAAAACGAACGAGTGTGTGAAACAAGGTAGCTTGAATAGTCGGTCCTGACATAAGCAAATCGTTTAATGAGAAACCAGATGTGGTAGCGGCCGAGCCATCAAGGACAACTCTTAGCTTTGTTGTCGAACTCTCTTCTTTGTATACGCAATGATGAGGTAAGAAATATTTGCATCCATTGATCTCTTCGCTGGGAACCAAAGACATATGATTGAGATCAATATACTCCTTTATAAATGCTGTGTATTTCTCCTTTAAAGTTTGATTTCGAGCGAACTTACGCTCTAAATTCAACAATCGACGCTTGGCCTGCAAATAGGAATCGCCCAAAGATTCAACGCCTTACTTTTTTGGCAAACAGACTGAATATTCCCCAGAAGGTAATCGACGATAGTTTGTAATGAAATGCTGCTCGCAATTAAGTTCTTCTGTGGTTACCTTGGCAATAGGCTCGAAAACGTGTTCCACTTCCCAAAACTGACGCACCAACTCATCAAGCCGAGTGCTGTGATTGGCGTGATCCGAATTTCTTTGGGTTGCGATAAACGAACAGAGTTTGGGGGCATGTTGCCCGCCACCTGAAAAGATCCAGCCGAGCTGCGTTTTCTGCACAACTGGTAATCCAGGTGCCAACTGAATTTGCCCAACACACATCAGCTCGAAGAAGAGACCAGCTCCGATGAGAAGATCAATCCGTTGTGACTTATGGAACAAAGGATCAGCTAGCTGTAAGTTTGAGGGTATATTCCAAGTGTTAGTAGAAATTGAGATGCCAGGCTGGTTGTCAGTAATAGTCTGGGCGACGATGGCAGTGATGGAGGCAGAATAATCAGAAATCCGCGATTTCAGAACGAGATTGACCGAATATCCTTCAGTTGAGAAGCTGGCATCTCCAATGCAAGACACTGCAGTCAATGATTTACATTTTCGAAGCTGAAGCTGATTTGCAAACCGACTGGTGACGAAGTGAAGTTGAGATCCTGAGTCCAAGAGTGCACGACACGGAACGAATGTGCCAGCTCGGTTCTTGACAAGGATTATAGCAGTGGCTAGAAGCACAACATCAGACGAGTTAGGAGATATGTGGACTTGAGGCAGAGAAGGTGACATTGCAACCATGGCAGTGGGATGTATTGCATTTGCTTGTTGTTTAAGTTGAGGGACTACATTCGATGTAACTGTTGAAGACTGATTGTAATGCAATAAAGTATGGTGCTTCAACTGGCAGGTACGGCAGGAACCAGATTTGCAATCCTTCAGCTGATGTCCTTTTCTTAGGCAATTGAGGCAAAGGGCAAGCCTCTTGGCCTCCTTATGCCTTGCCATTGGGGACAATTGCTCAAAACGCTTACATTGGAATAGCGCGTGACTTGGATCGTCACAAAAAACACAACGAATAGGAGTCTTAGAAGCAACAAATGCTTTTCTTAAAGGAGTACTCACGATCTTTCCTGACTTGCCAACCTAACCATCCTGCAAGACTTGATCCACATTTTCAAGGACTCGACACCGTCCTTGCAAGAATTCTGACAATCTCGACCAAGATGGCAACTCACTAGTAGATGAGCCTTCCTCCCATTTAGCCTGAGTAGCCTTGTCCAGCTTTTGCAACACTGTTTGCACGATGACACAGTCAGCAACTTCTTCCCTCGATGCTAAAGAATCCATAGCACGAATGTGAGACGTAACTTTATCCACCAACTGCCTCAGCCTGCCTACAGATGCATCAACTTTCTCAAGCCGGAAGATTGCTCTGATGTGTGCCTGTACAATAAAACGCTTATTATCAAATCGACGTTGAAGAATATCCAGAGCGACGAGATAGTTGGCTTTGTTAATTTCCAATGAGCTGATGGTATCCAACGCAGAGCCACTTAAGCAGGATCGAAGATGCTGGAACTTCTCAATAGGACTGAGATCCGGATTAGCATCTATTATCGTCTTGAACATAGAGTAGAAGTTTTCCCACTCAGTGTAGACTCCACTAAATTTTGGCAGCTCCAGCTGCGGCAAACGCGATCGATTAGTCATAACGAGTGTTGGATGAGCATTTGAACCACTTGTATTAAGCGTCGACGAAAGTTGTTGATCCGACCGATTTCCTAGTTCACGTTGAAGCAAGGCTTTAAACTTTAACAAGGTTGATTCAAACCGCGCAGGCAAATCACTAGATATGGACTCAAAGTTAGATTCTTCTAGGCTAGTATGGACTGAATCAAAGTTTGACTCTAACTTGGTTAGCGAATCCAAAAGCACACGTAAATCACACGAGTCCATGTGACTTAATTTGTCAATGTCCATATCGGCATATAACCTTTCAAGTCTATCGAAAAGCGCGTTTGTTTTGAGTTTTAAGAAAGTAACCTGAGATTCAGGCACTTGATCAACATTCGACTCTGAGTTATTCATTTAAGTTTGTTTACTAGCGAAAAAACACGTTTGGTTACAAAATTAATGCACAAGCTAATATACTCTCTAATGCACTTCGAGTTTAGCTGATCAAATATGCAGGTTCACTCTTTCACTGTAAATGCGTGTATTTGTATGTGTGTGATCGACACAGCTATTTTCGGATTAGCGGGCCTTCTATGCAAACGCTGCACAAAGAAGCGCCAAGAACGCGACGAACAACCGACGAACAAGAAGATGATAAAGATAAGCACAACGCAAGCGCGACCGCAAGCTTATCTGAGCTTTTATATGTGTCTGTATGTGTGTCTTCCATGATTGACACAGCTTTTTCGGCTTAGCGGGCCCTATATGCAGACGATGCACAGCAGGCGCCAAACGCGACGAACGAAACAGACGATTAAAGAGGAATAAGAAAAACTCAAGATAATATACGCACAATGCCATGCACTATTATATACACAAATTAATATATAACTTGAGCATAAATGTTAATGTTTTACTCAACGAGATTTGTTATTAATTTGAATGCACTATTTTGCACAAATTTTAACGCTTTGCACTGTCGTGTATGACGAAGTTTATTGCTAATTTGAATGCACTATTTTGCACAAATGTTAATGGTTTACACTGTTTCGTCGTACAACGCGATGTGTTATTAATTTGAATGCATTATTTTGCACAAATGTTAATGATTCACAGCGTTGTACTTTGACGAAGTTGAGTACTAACTTGATACACTAAACGAAACACCACGGAGTGTATAAATCACGTCGGGGTCACCAAAATGTTGGAAGCTGCCGAGCATTTTCGGCAACTCTGGCTCCAATCATTTACGAAAGCAAATAATAAAACCACGATTTAATTTAGCTTATTATTTATTAATTTAATGCCTAGTCCGCGATGCTCGTGTAGGCAAAGTTAATACAGTTTACAATAGAGATATGTAGGTGTTGCTCGCTTGAAGGTGGATTTCGAACTTAAAGAATAGAATACAAAATGATAAGCAAGAGACCGAGCAGCAGAAATTTACATATGTATGTGTGTTACAGTTTCTTTTTGTGCCTAACTGCACTATGAACGAATGAGAATGTGATAAAGAGCAGATGGCTTAAGAGAAGCTTATTTAAGAGCAATTATTAGCTACTGCGCCGAACATCCTCCCCCCCGTTGAAAGACCAAGTCTTTTAACAGGATCATCAACCGGAAGGACGCACAGCTTATTGACAGCTCGACGTGTAGTTCCAGTGGGTGTGCGCAGAACAGCGACTCTCACAGTACCATCAGCTCCAGCGATGGTCTCAACGACTCGAGCTAATGGCCATTTCAACGGTGGCAAGTTTTCATCCTTCACACATACGACATCATTGATCTTGATCGGAGGCTGCGAGGTGACCCATTTTGCACGCTGTTGAAGAATAGTAAGGTACTCCTCACTCCAGCGCTTCCAGAACAATTGCTGTATGTAAGCAATGCGTTGCCATTGACCGAGGCGATTGTGGTCGAGCCCAGTTACGTCTGGCTCGGGAAAATCGATGAGTGGTCGACCAATCAAAAAATGTCCTGGAGTGAGAACTCCAAGATCATCGGGATTTTCTGAAAGTGGAACAAGAGGACGAGAATTGATTATAGCCTGAATTTGGCATACCAAGGTGCGAAGTTCATCGAAGCCGAGAAGTGATGATCCCATAGCGCGGTATAGATGACTCTTTGCGGTCTTCACTGCTGCTTCCCATAGGCCACCGAAATGTGGCGAGCGAGGAGGTATGAACTTCCAATCAAAACTGTTGTTGATGCTGTAGTTCTGAACTTCAGTGCGATGTTCCTGGCTCAACAATAAACGTTTCAGATCCGCTAGCTCGTTCCGTGCACCCACAAAGTTAGTAGCGTTGTCAGACCAAATGCATCTTGGAATGCCGCGCGTACTGATGAAACGCTTGAGGGCGCCCAAGAAAGCTGCGGTCGACAGATCCTTTGCGAGCTCCAACCATACAGCCTTAGTTGCGAAGCAGACGAATACGCAGATGTAGCATTTTATTGAAGTTCGGTTTCGTCCATCGGGTTTGTAGTAAAATGGTCCACAGTAGTCGATTCCAGTGACAGTAAATGCCGGTGAAAACTGTATACGATCCTTAGGCAAGTCCGCCATTATTGCTCCACTAGACGAGGCCGGGATCTACAGCATATGACACATTTTCGCAATGCTCGGGAGACAGTTTTCATGCCGCCTATGGGCCAAAACTGGAGTCGAATTACTCCAAGCAAGGCCTGCGGTCCTGCATGATGATGCGCCAGATGAAGATGAGACACTATAGAGAAGGTCAAGGGATGTTCTTTGGGCAAGATAATTGGGTGGCGCGCATCGAAGCCGAGAGTAGAGTGCCGCAAGCGGCCACCAACTCGAAGTAGACCAAAGTCATCCATAAACGGAGAGAGCGAAAGAATGGCGCTTGACGAATGAACATTCTTTCCATTTCGTAGTGCAGAGTATTCTCGGTGCAGCTGAGTTCTTTGAACAAGACGACACAATATGTGCGATCCTTGACGAAGATCGTCCGCTGACAATCCAGGTGCCTTTGTTACGTCGCTGCCGTCATCGAGTTTGAGAAAACTTTCCTGTTCAGTTTCTGGAACTCCGCGAAGTGCGTCTCTTGAATTGGAACACCATTTTCTCAACTTAAAGTTTCCTCGAGCAAGAAGACCTGTGGTTTGTTGCATTATGTCGCGAACCCCCTATTTGTAAAAAGCGCAAATTAAATACTAGAGACTTGTGCTTTGGCACATACACACATATGAATGCTATCAATAAGTTGTGAAAGTTTGATGAAGTTAGTCCATCGCTAACAAAAGTTATTAAACAATAAAGTTCCCATAGTAATGCCCACATTGCAGCCCAAGCGCAGTCGCTGCGTCAACTGCGCAGTTGGCAGAGCGCGCGCTTCTGCCTGCGTGCATATGTGTGTGTATGTGTTGTTTGTATGTATGCATAACAAAAGCGTAGAATGATTTGATATTTGGCTCTTCACAGGGCTCAGGGTATCCCCTAGTCGAGCAGTCTCGACTAGAGCCCTCTTACTTGTTATTGTTGAATTCGCCTATTTTTCTGTTAAGCTTATTTAACAGTTTATCGACGTTGAACTCCAGTTCCTCTATTTCGTCGCTGTCGTAGGCAGATTTTCCATATCTTGCCTCTCAATACGCGAACGCTGACTGGACTTTTTTCCACCAGAAAGATAATGTTTCTTTGAAGACAACAGTTTCTTCCTGATCGCTGTGCTCTAGGTTGGCACGCACATCTTCCATGTGCTCCCTTACTTTTAGAGCTTTTTTTTCCACATCTTCTACCAATACATTCATTGGGTTTGCCCTTCTTTGTGAAAATAGGCTTTCCTGCTTTTCACTGCATGTTTTCGATTGCATTTGCCAATGTTTGTTCGTTGATGGTTTATCGGCGTCCATAGTTTGGTCGGAAACTTCGACCTTCATCAGGGCCTCTTTGTAGATCCTGATTTTTTCCATGGTGACATCATATATTTTGTCAATAAAATATGGATGCTTGATGACACCGATTTTGATTAGCAGTGAGTAGTTGGCAGTGAATTCTGCTGCCAACTTATCCACAACTGCACAGTCATCCTTTTTAGCTATGGCGTGCAGCATACTGTCATATATATCCGATTGCTTCTTAAGCAACTCTAATGATTTGTCGGACAGCATGTTGTTGTTGTTTTGTGTATATTTGGTGTAATTGTAGGTTTGATCTTTGTCTTGTTGGAGGTGATTTGTTTTGATCGGCTGGTTGATCTTGCTGTGCCTCTACTCACAGCTTGGATTGGTAAGCCAAAGAAAACAAACTCTTTTATACAATTTTTTCACTTTTGAATACACTTGTCACAACGTTTGGTAGTTTGTGGATCCGGCTCGAAGGACCATGAAGGAATACACTGACCATGTTGGGGTTTAGTCGAATACTCATGAATGAGTACACGGACTGTGATGTTGTTCAGTCTGTATTGTACTGATCTTTATTCTTCTGAGGTTGGGTATATATACCCAGCCTCATGCATAATTTCAACCCTTAAATCTAATGTGTCTATTGCTGAGTGTGTAAGGCTCAGCATTGGTCTATTGTATCCTTCTACTATCGCTGAGGTTGTAGGGCTCAGCGTTCGTCTATTATCTATTCTTAACCTATCGCTGACGTTGTAAGGGTCAGCGTTCATCTGGCTATTTTAAGATTCCACACATGTGGCCTTTCTTCATCTATCGCACTGCATGCTAGTCGTCAAGTGCGTAGAAGGCATGTTTACATATTTATATATATTTCTATGTTCATGCCTGAACATACACATATACATATACATATACATATACATCATATACATATACATATACATATACATATACATATACATATACATATACATCATATACATATACATATACATATACATATACATATACATATACATATACATATACATATACATATACATATACATATACATATACATATACATATACATATACATATACATATACATATACATATACATATACATATACATATACATGTACATATACATATACAACAATACTTTTACTTGCTTTTTATACTCGTTTCCCAAAGGGAACAAGTAAGAAATTTGCATGAGGTCGAAGCCTAATGCGTGATACTTGTTTCCCATAGAAGCATCTGGTATATTCAATTTAATAATATATCTCAAATTTTGCATTTATGTAGATTCATGTGAATTTTATGCAATTTCAATTTTTGTTACATTTTGGATATCGGCTTTTTTAACTAATTATCTACCCCCTCAAATACTGCCAATTGAAGGTCTGTTGCAAATATAACTATGTGAATGAATTAGCATTTTTATAATATGTAAAAAATTCAATAGAATCATATGCTGAAAGTTTCATCAAGTTCCGTTAAGTCAGTCGCAATCTATTAAACAAAACGTTTGGCCAATTATGACACGCACGCGTTAAGCAGCGACAGCAAAATACATTTACATTTACACATATGTATGTATGTACATTGAAAAGTGCAAGCGGGTTTGCTTATGCATGGTCACAAATAAATTCAGCGCCATTCATTCTAGCATATTCTTCAACCAAAATTGTTATTGAGTTGTGCTTGCATTTTCAGCCGCTTCTTTAGTTTTGTATTTGTCAAATATCGCCGTTTATATGCATACAAGTTAAATTCTTCTTTTATTTGAATGATAAAAAAAAGGTTTTATTTATTTAAACGAAACAAGTCCGTCTCATTCAAATCGAATTTTGCAACTAATTACTTAAATCAATTCTATCCCTAGCTAAGCTGTGGTTCAGTCGACGGCGCTGGCAGCGGCGTCGCTCGTGGTGTTGTTGACCCGTTGTGCAATTCTTCTTAGAATTGCTGCAGCTCTGGTTGGCGTGTGCAGGAAGTCCACTAGACGTGGTGTCAGCAGATTTGGCTTATGGTTTTGGTCAGTTTGTTATGTCTTATTTGTGTTGCAATAATTCCCATTGGATTTTGTTGCAATGTGGAATTATTTTCGTTATTAACTCTCCCCCCTTTAATTTGAGCTTGTCCTCAAGCGATTATTAAAAGAAGGGAATGTCATTGAACTGTATGTTTTCTATTGTTCGTCTTGGTGCCTCTGTTACTTTATTTACTTGATTATTATCCAATAGTAACGTTATTTTTATACCCTGAGCCCATTGAAAATGGGAAATCAGGGTATAATGGTTTTGTTAAATGTATGTAACAGGCAGAAGGAGGCGTGTCAGACCCCACAAAGTATATATATTCTTGATCAGGGCGACGAGCTGAGTCGATTTAGCCCTGTCCGTCTGTCTGTCTGTCCGTCTGTCCGTCCGTACGTCTGTCCGTATGTTTGAACGTGTCGATTGAAGCATCTAGACAAGCTAGAGACTTGAATTTTTTGTTGGGTCCGTGGATAGCACGCGCAGGTCAAGTTTATTTCGTATGAACGATAACTATTTTTGTTGTAATGTTATCGATTTTAATGCTTATCGAAAATATGTTTTTAAGGCCTGGTTTGTACATAGTTTGAGCTAGAGACTTCAAATTTACTGTGTAGTTGCGTGTAATGAATACGGAGATTACGTAATCTTTAGATTTTGGATGCCACGCCCCATTCGCCCCCAATAGCCCCTATTTGTAAAAAGCGCAAATCAAATACTAAAAACTTGTGCTTTGGCACATACACACATATGGATGCCATTAATAAGTTGTGAAAGTTTGATACAGTTAGTCCATCGCTAAGAAAAGTTATTAAGCAATTAAGTTCCCATAGTAATGCTCACATTGCAGCTTAAGCGCAGTCGCTGCGTCAACTGCGCAGTTGGCAGAGCGCGAGCTTATGCGTGCGTGCATATGTATGTGTGTATGTGTTGGTTATATAGGATGATTCCAAATTTAGCTCTTCACAGGGCTCAGGGTATCCCCTAGTCGAGCAGTCTCGACTAGAGCACTCTTACGTGTTCTAGCTCTCTTTGTGTAGAGGTAGGCAATGACGATGGTTATCGCAACAATGCAGATCAATATTACAGATGATACTGCGTGTGTCGTAAGTTTTAATTTTTCCAGTATTTGGCTATTGTTGATGTGTAGTGCCTGCAAAGCCTTTAGCGATAGAATTTGGAGTCGTCTCGATTCTTCCGGTGTCATCTGGATTATTGATGATCCGACTCTCAGTGTGTTTGTCTCTAGATTGTTGAAAGCCCGGTTGCCAATCGAAATGGACTCGTTGGTGAAGCGAATGACATAAGTGCCGTTTAACCATGTACTTGTTTTGGCCGATGTCACCATCCCATTAAAGTTGTTAAGTATCGGAAGACCATTGCAATTCGTCGATGGGTTCCACATGCTCGGCATTACTGAACTCACACAGCGACTTTTCTCCATTGAGGAGCCTAGGCAAACATGTACTATTGCTAATATTGACAATGTTATTCTTAGAACAAATCTTAATGTTATTATATTTCTTACAGTTTTTTATAATTCCATACAATACATTTTTGTGCGACAATATTTCTTTGTATTCTATGTTTATGATGACATTATTTCTTATTACTGGTTTTACAATTATGTTTTCGAATTCGGTTTCTTCTACGTTAGGTATTTTTATTACATAAAACAAAGTAGTCGTATTGTTAAATATGGCCACGTCTGAATATTCTAGCATTTCTTCTACGGATAATGAAGGCATTCTTCCAGCTTTGAATATCCTCTCTATTTCATTTACTTCTGCTTCGTTTAACAGATATGAGTTTATTACGTTAACTTTTGCCCATTGTATAGCATATTTTATATTAATAACTTCCTCTTTGATCAATCTGACTTGGTTTTGTAAACTTTCTGCTATTTCATATGTGAATCTATCGTCTTTCCTTATGTTGTTTGTAAGGCTATTGGTGATTGTAGTTAATTTATTTAGTCTTTGTTCTAGTTGTGAATTTATTATTACCTGCCTATTATTGTTGTCTATCACTTTATTAATATGTTCCTCTATCTGAACGAAGTCATCGTGATCTGGGCTGCCTGCTACATACTTCCAAGCTGTGCTTAGAATATTAATAGCCCTTGAGGTCCTTTTGTTAACGTCATAGTCTATGGTACGTAAAGTCAATTGAGTTTGGTTAATTTCGTGGCGCAAGGTATGGTATAAGCTGCTAAATTTTAAATCTTTTTCTGTATGGAACTCTATTTGCTCTAACGCTTCCTTGATTTTGTTTAGATTGAAAATATGAATTATTCTTGTTGTTGTTGTTTGTATTTTGCCTAGTCCATCGTAGATCGTAATAGTTTGTGCTTCTGTGTGATTTGTTATGTCCATATTTGGTTCTATTGGTTGTACCGTCACCATCAGTATTACAAGTAATCTATAATTGTCAAACGTTTTTTATGTTACTTTTGTGTACGATGAGATTTGTCGATGTTAGTACAGTCGTGTTTCTGTCTTCTTTTACTATTGCCTTTTTGTATCTAGGTGAAAGTTTAGTACCTAATCGTGTATTTATTTTAATATAGATTTCTTGTCCAGGTGTGTAAGTTCGTATATCGTTTCGCGTCTTATTATGGTTGTGAATGTCTGTCGTCTGTTTTTGTTTAAGTCTGTCTATATTATCTTTCCTAGCTTTTTCGTACTGTTCTGGGTCTGTCGTCACGTTTCTGCCAAAAAATATGTCGAGTGGTCGTTTTTTGGTTGTTGAGTGTATAGTGTAGTTATAATCGTATATTGATTTGTTCAGAAGTTCGTCGAAAGTTTTGTATTCGTTTTTTCGTCTATTACATCTCATAATCTCTGATAGTGTCGAGTGGAATTTTTCCACCTGTCCGTTAACTGTGCTCTTATGTGGTGGCGTTTTATAAATTTCAATTCCGAGTTGGTCTTTCATCATAAAGGTTAGTGAATCTGAGTTTAGGGACTTCTCATTATCGATGACTATTGCTTTTGGTACGCCATAATAAAAGAGTATGTCGTGAAGTGGTTTTTTTACGTCCTCTATTGCTCTGGATTTGATTACTCTTCCTTGAGCGAGTTTTGAGAATTTGTCTATTGCTGTCAATACTAAGTTCTTTTGTGTTGTGTATATATCGATGTGTACTATTTGTCCTGGGTATTCAGCTTTTAATATTTGTATGAGATTATTTGTTGTGTAGCTTGGTTGAGTTATTATGTGCCTATGGAAAGTTGGGAATGGTATATAGAATCTGTAGTCTGTTTTATCGGCCTTTTCTAGAAATATCTGGTTTTTAAATACGTTTATGGGTGCTTCAATGCTTGGTATTAAGTTATGGCTTGAACTGTCTGCACTGTGTTGTGTGGAGGCTACCGATCTGATATTGTTTATGGTGGGGATTAGAGATAGCGCATCGGCTACAATATTGTCCCTTCCTGGTTTATAAAGTAATTCGTAGTCGAATTCTTCTAAATATGCCTTCCATCTTTTTATTCCAGCGTTTCCGTTCCAGCTACTTAACGAATGTGTTAATGGCTGGTGGTCTGTGTATATTTTTACTTTTGTTTTACCGTACAAGTAATTTTTGAGAGCTTTGAGTGCCCAAATGATTGCTAGCATTTCTTTCTCGTTTGTAGCGTAATTTTCTTCCGCTTTTGAGAGAGTTCTAGAAAGGAATGTAATTGGATGGCGATTTTGAGATAAGACGGCTCCAATGGCAAAGTTGGATGCGTCTGTCGTTAAGTGAAATTCTTTTTCGAAGTCTGGGTAGTGAAGAATAACTTCGTTTGAAACTAAAGCGTTTTTTATCTTATTGAAAGCTTCTACCGCTTCATCGTTGAGATAAATCGATTTTTTTGCGGATAGGTTTTTGGACACACGTCCATCTTCCCCTCTTAATAAGGAGCTAAGGGGTTTTGCCAACTTAGCGAAATCCTTAATAAATCTTCGGTAATAACTCGAGAGACCCAGAAATGATCTCAAGTCTTTGAGGGTTTTGGGTAGCGGATATTTGATTATCGCTTCCACTTTTTGTGGATTTGTTTCGACTCCTTTATCAGATATAACGAAGCCGAGAAATTCAACTTTGTTTTTGAAGAACTCGCATTTGTCCAATTGACATTTCATATTGGCTTCTTGCAGAGTTTTGAAGATTTTGTCCAGATTTCTGGAATGTGATTCATTATCTTTGCTAAAAATGAGAATGTCATCAATGTATATGAAACATATTTTGCCAATATGTTCATGAAGAATATCGTCTAATGCCCTTTGAAAAATTGAAGGTGCGTTTTTTAGACCGAAAGGTAGTCGGGTAAATTCGTATTTGCCATTATTTACTGAGAATGCTGTTTTTTCAATGTCAGCCTCTTTCAGAGGAATTTGATGGAAGCCACTTTTTAAGTCAAGCACTGAGAAAATTTTATTATTTCCAAGTTGAGCTAGTACTTCGTTAATTTCTGGAATAGGGTATTTGTCTGCTATAGTTTCTTTATTGAGCTTCCTATAATCGATAACCATTCTATATTTTTTCTATTGGGAAGCGTCCATTTTTTTTGGAACAATCCACACGGGTGAATTGTAGGGTGGTCGGGATGGGCGAATAATTCCGTCCTCTAAGAGTTCTTGTATTTGTCTATGGACTTCGTCTTTTAAAGACATTGGGAATTGATAAAATTTTGAATATATCGGTGAATCTGTCTTAGTTCGAATTTCTGCTTTTACGTTTGTTGTGTAAGTTAACTTTTCGTTCGGGGTGGCAAATAAATTGGGATATTTTGTGACTAACTGGTTTAGTCTTTGTTTCTGTTCGATAGTCATGTGGTCTGTTCGTGGTATAACAGTGTTAACTGCCTCAATTTTTTTCTGTCTAAGGGTTATACTCATGTTTTTTTATACCCTGAGCCCATTGAAAATGGGAAATCAGGGTATAATGGTTTTGTTAAATGTATGTAACAGGCAGAAGGAGGCGTGTCAGACCCCACAAAGTATATATATTCTTGATCAGGGCGACGAGCTGAGTCGATTAAGCCCTGTCCGTCTGTCTGTCTGTCCGTCTGTCCGTCCGTCCGTATGTTTGAACGCGTCGATCTCAGAACGTAGTTGACCTAGAGACTTGAATTTTTTTTTGTTGGGTCCGTGGATAGCACGCGCAGGTCAAGTTTGTTACCAAAAAACGATATATATTTTTGTTGTTTTGTTATCGATTTTAAACCTTATCGAAAACAGGTTATAAAATTCTATCTGCCATACCTTTAGAGCTAGACCCCTCAAATTTTGCATATAGATTCACGTGAATTTTATGCAATTTCTATTTTTTTATTTTTTGCGTACCGGCTCTTTTTACTAATTACACCCCCCCCCCCCCCATCAGCCTTCAACACCCATTGAGAGTCTGTTGAGTCAAATATAACCATGTGAATAAATTAGCATTTTTATAAAATGTAAAAAATTCAATAGAATCATATGCCGAAAGTTTCATCAAAATCCGTTAAGTCAGTCCCGATTTATTAAACAAAACGTTTGGCCAATATTTACACGCACGTGGCAAGCAGCGACGCGCAGCAAAAAACATACATTGAAACGTGCAAGCGCGTCTACTATGCATGTGCAGAAATACATTCAAGGCCAGTCGTTCTAGCATATTCTTCATCGAAATTCTGTTTGCATTTTCAGCCGCTTCTGTAGTTTTGTATTTGTTATATATCGCCCTTTACACGCATACATTGAAACAGACCACCGTTTTTGTATGTACACATCAGTGCTGTCATAATTTTTCGAGCAAATAGAGCCAGATTTGCAAAAAAAAGAAGCTAAAAGAAGCTAAATTTAAGAAAAATTAAGCCAAAATAAAAGCTAGGCTTAAAAACATAATTTTCTTAGTTAAATTAATTTATTTTTATTCATTTGTTTTAAATTGATATTCAATGGTTTATTGGAGCAACTGAACTGTGCTTTGCCACAAAGAGGCAAAGTGCTACCTCTTGCTCCGTGGTTTTCGATGGAGTTTGCCTAAAATCAATTTTTTCTTTTTGTGTAAATCCATTTAGTGCACCTTTGTGTTTTTTTGTTGAGGCGTGGGCACGCAAGTCGCACAGCTTTGCAGTAAGACCGCACTTGCAGTAGCTGCAGTACGCCCTGGTGGAATCTGTTAGGTCTTTCCGTAGCCAATCTTTAAACTCGTCAGCCTGTAGCCACACATCGCGAACACTTTGCTTGTATACCTTCGACATTTCTCAACTAGTATTCTCAACGCAGTAAAACTTTAAACACAAACAGCTGTTACTCAAACCACGAAAAGATTTCGATAGATTGTATGATACAAAATCATGTATGGATATTTGTATTCATGATTTTTAGTGTTGAGAAAGATAAAAAGCAAAATAAATCGTGAAAATTAAATAAAGCTAAAATAGAGCTAAATTAATTTTTTTAAAGCCAGAATTCCCGCAACCCGCCGTTTTCAAATTTTTCCCGCATTGGGACTTAAAATAAAGCCAGATCTGACGGGAAAAAAGCTAAAATGACACCCCTGGTACACATACTCATACGTTCATATGCGTGCATTTCAGCATATTCTAAGAATTACAACTGCGATTGATCTGCTTCTTTAGTTTTGTATTTGTAACATATCGCATTGTAGTACTACTTTGCGTTTTGCCAACAAGCAACGGAATACTGGTGTGGCGTAGTGGATAGACACAAAGCGCTTAAACGAAAGGTCGCGGGTTCGAAACTCAGTGACAACAGCGTAACTTTTTTTATTTTTTTTTTAAATCTATTAACATAAGGTGGTCGTGCTAGTTGAGATGACGCGCTTTAACGTTACACATGTAGTAAATAGATGCAGGTTCGAGTCCAGGTGCGGTGATGTTTGCTTTCATTTCATTTTTTTGTTTATTTATTTAATTATTAATTTATTTTTGATTTACATACATTCTAGTTGAATAAAATTTCAAAATTATAATTTAATTTTGCAAAATGTAATGTTATATGCAAGCTACATAGCGTATTAAACAATGCAAATGGGACGGGGCTCAGGGTATCTCCTAGTCGGGCACCTCCGACTAGAGTTTTCTTACTTGTTTAATTATTAATTGATTCTTGCTGCTGTGGATTACAGCGTCTAGTTCTTTAAGACTGTCATTGCCCAGAATTGCGTCGAATGCTTTCAACGTTGGTAATAGGAAAAATTTTACTTGAATATCTTGTCTACCAAAAAGATTAGCGATTTTATGGTGAGTTATTTTTATATTTCCACCGACTGTTACGGCTTCGAAAGGTTTTTTGTTAGGAATGGGGTTAGAAACTAGTTTGGGCTGTATATAATTTCTGTTTGAACCTGTATCTATTAGTATTTTGAGTACCTCTCCGCTTGTTGTCTTACATTCTATGTAAGGAAGCGAAGAGTTGGTTATCCTAAACAATTGATATCGGCTTGTTCGATGGCGTTTCCCTGTTCGTTTTCGATTTGCTCTATTTCGTCTGTGTATTCTTGCAGTGATTGTTCGTACTCGGTCTGTTGCTGTTCGTCTATTGTTTGAATATTGAAATTTCTTTGTCTTTTGTCAGTTGGGTTTGCTAACGGTGGAGGTCTTTTGCCTGTCTCGAAATTTGGTCTGTTTATGTAGTTTACCATCCGTGTCTGGATGCTCTGGTCAACGTCCATTGGTTCGGGACGTGGCTGTGGTCGGGGAGGTATGTATGTACGTTGTGGTTGCATTTGATGAAAGTGTGGTTTATTGTATTGATGTCCGTTATTATTATTATTTGGCCATGCAGACTGCATTGGCACTTGGGTCCTGAAGCCTATTGGTACTGTTCTCATAATTTGGGGCGGATTTTGTGGATATTGGGCCATGCGAGGTGGCAACATAGGTGGTGGTGCGCTTCGAGCTGCGCTTTTATGACCTGTTTGATGGATTTTATTGAAAGCAATGTTTGTTCTATAGCTTTGATTTTCTAACTTTAAGCAGTAATGGAGGGCTGAGGGAAGGTCTGCTGGTTCCTTTATGCAAAGAATCCGTGGCAAATCTCCTCTCAAACCTCTGATGAAGGTATCTAATGCTTTTTCCCTGTACATTTTTGTCATGAGGATCTCGGACTCTCTATTGAGTTCCATACATCCTACTTTGTTCAGTATTAGTGTTAGGTGATTATAAACAATCTGGTAAAACTGTTCTACCGTCTGGTTGTGACCTTGTATTAACATGGTCATTTGATATTCAAGCGTCCCTATATCTCTTTTATCTGCATAATGCAGTGTGAGACACTTGGAGATGACACTCCAATTTAGAGGCACGTTGTACGACTCGAGGGCCGTATCAGCATTTCCGACTATCTTGTTTCTCACGGTATGCAATATTCCATAATATGTTGGTGAACCGACTTGGCTTGCATATATCGAGAGTATACGGTCTACACTCTTTTTCCATGAGCTAAATTCAGCTTTGTCTCCAGAAAATTCCCTGAGGCTTTTGACGATGTCTGGTACTCTGTTCAGGTCATTCAGATTTTGATCGCCAACTATGTTATTAAATTAAATTAATTATTAAATTCCCTGGAGGGGTTAACTAGTTGTTTCACTAGTGTTGGAAGTTGTGCTGCTAAAATTTGGGCAACGGTAGTTGCAATCTGCTGTTCTGCGTTGTTTGCCATGCCTCTGTTTTGTAAGTGTTCGTTTTGTCGGTCAATGTGTCGTTGTTGCTGTCTATCAACGTTTTGTCCGCCTACCTGAGGTTGTTCTCCTAAAACCGGGGGTCTAATCAAGTTATGCTCGTTGGCCATACGTCACAACTGATTTTTATGGTCTTATGCTTACAAGTTTTTGAATTATCGGTGTTAAATGTATGTGTATAATGTGTAAATTAAATGTATGGTTAGTTTAGGATTAGTATTATTACAGCTTATTTTATTACAAGAAGGACATAAAATTTATTTATATATATATAATTTTTTTTTTTTTTTCTTTTTTTCTTCTAAGACCAGTAGCTGGTTTTTCCCTTCTACTTTGGAGGGTCCCTTGGGAATCGCAAAGTTGGGCTATGTTATACTACGTTTGTAGTCAATATAAATTTGATCGTTTTACGCTTTTTAATTCTTTGTTTTCTTTATTTATTCTTTACTTTCTTAATCTTTAAGTTTACTTTTTTCTTTTCTTAAATTGTTTTTCTTTTCTTAATGGTTGTTTTAGTTTTGTTAGTTTTTTGATATTCTTATATTTCTAACTTACAATAATGATGATGTGGCGGTCTTCACTGCTGGTCCGGATTTCATCCTTTTTGGTTGTTCCTACTGGGGATCCTGCGACCAGACACCGTTGAAGTATCCTGTGGACTGACCGTACAGGATTACCGTCCACCGATGGGCAATCAAACAATTAAGTTCCAGA
This sequence comes from Drosophila meridionalis, assembly GCA_035045145.1. Taxonomy (NCBI): domain Eukaryota; kingdom Metazoa; phylum Arthropoda; class Insecta; order Diptera; family Drosophilidae; genus Drosophila; species Drosophila meridionalis. The sequence goes on along the minus strand of JAWNPG010000020.1, from coordinate 4,124,351 downwards.
CTACCTTTAGCGAGTTGAACCGAACGTCGAAGTTAATCAACATCCACCAAATCTGTGTTTGAATTGTATTTGCATTTATCATATATCGCCCTTTACACGCATACACCAACAGACCGTTTTTGTATGTACATATGTACATATGTACTTATAAACATATGAGTATTCATTCATATGTTTATATGCGCGCATTTCAGCATATTCTAAGAATTACAATTGCGATTGATCTGCTTCTTTAGTTGTGTATATGTAACATATCGCCTTGTAGTACTACTTTGCGTTTTGGGAACAAGTAACTCAATGTTTGTGTGGCGTAGTGGGTAGACGCAAAGCGCATAAACGAAAGGTCCCGAGTTCGAAACTCAGTGACAACAGCGTAATTTAAAAAAATTTTTTTTTTAAATTTATAAAGATGAGGTGGTTGTGCTAATTGAGATGATGCGCTCTAATGTTATATATGTAGTAAATAAATGCAGGTTCGAGACCAGGTGCGGTGATGTTAGATTTTCTTAATTTTTTTTTTTTTTTTATTTGTTTATTTATTAAATTATTTATTTATTTTTGATTTACATACATTCTAGTTGATTAAAATTTCAAAATTATAATTAAATATTGGAAAATTTAATGTTATATGCAAGCTATATAGCGTATTAAACATTGCAAATCGGACGGGGCTCAGGGGATCTCCTAGTCGGGCACCTCCGACTAGAGTTTTCTTACTTGTTTCAAATAATTTCGGGATAACAGACAGTTAGCTATACCTCTATAATTTGAAATGTCAGACCTCCCACCTTTCTTATGTAATGGGATAATAAATGATTCCTTCCAAATAGAGGGAAAAACAGAAGTTTCCAGGGACAAATTGAATAGTTTTCTTAAAGGTAACTGTAAAGAAGCACTGCATTCCTTTATAACACAGCTTGGTATATTATCAGCACCAGGCGAAAAAAATTCTCATAACACCTAGCATTTAAAAGATTAAAATTTGACTTGGCTATTGAGTATTTAGACCAGTCAACAATCGAACCAGACTTTTTAAAATTCTTAAAACATTTGGTTATAATATTTCTAAAATTGGAAAGAGTCTGAGTAAACCAGGGGGGCTTATTAGAAGCAGGCCTTGAGAGATACAAGGGAACATAGAAAATGTTCGCTGCCAAATTAATATCAACTGAGTCGTATAAAACCGCCCAGTCAGTTGCATTAATTAAATCATTAAGCAAGACAAAATTGCATTTATGAAAACAGCGACGGTATATTTTAGGAATCGGAGTAGAAATATGTGACATCTTTATGGAAAAAATGACATCTAAGGTGGGATGATGCAAATTTTCAGGAATACAGATAGGAGTTGATATGGTAACATTAATGACAGAGTCATCATTAATAAAAACAAGATCAAGTGAACGATTCAAATGATTCAAAACAGAGTTCATCTGAAACATTGAGAGACTGAACAGTTCATCGAAGAAATAATGATCTGTAGACGGAATAAGGTAATTAAAATTGGCAGTTGACGACCACGTAGTGTTAGGTATATTAAAGTCACCCAACACTAGAAATAAGTCATTATCTTTTACATGCTTAAAAATTTCTTTAATACAAGTTATATGTTGTGCATAATAGACTTGTACATCAGAAGAGGGGGGAACATATGAACAAGTGGCATATATGGAAAGAGATGGGAGATTTATTTTAACCCCGGGAGGATATTGGCCTTAACAGCTATTAAGACACCACCACCTCTGCGTATCAATCGATCAAATCTATAAATAGTGAAGTTATTACAGAGAATCTCACTATTATAAATATTAGGATTCAGCCACGTTTCAGTGAACACAATGACATTATATTGAAAACTGAAACTGCTTAAAAATAGACCTTTAAGTTTAGAATTTAGGCCTCGAACATTTTGGTATGCCAAAAACAGATGAGGTGAGGAATTTAAACTAATTAGTTTTTTGATACAATATTAGTTGAAGGTTGTATCGAAGTAGGGTTCAGTGTTACGGGAGGTAATCGGTTTCGATTCTTTGGCTTGAATTCATGTACAACTATATGCGGCGGCCAAAACTTGGCATCACATATAGTTGTGAAGTGCTCAACCGGCACACTGATTTTAAACGAAGCAATTTCACGTGGAGTTGCGAAATTAAACTTCGAGATAAAAACATTTGCTGCAGACTTACTAGCAATAAACGCTGATATTGCTTCGCACGTTGTGTCAGATGAAAGCCTGGATAAGAAAACCTGCTTTCGAAGAGACACAACAGATAAAGTGGGAACTAAGGATTCAGAGGTCGCTGACAGATTGTTATTCGTTGTTTGAGCAACAACCGGGGACGCTCCTACTTTTATAGTAGGACCTTAATTAGGCTCAACAGTTTCAACAGATGGTACCAATTATGTTGTAGTCTCCATGCGATGGTGTGAAGTTTCAAAATTATACTGATTTAATATTTTATTACCAGCTTCTAAATCACTAGTTAGCTGTTTTGGAATATTGCACAGTTTTAAAAATTGCACCCAATTATACATTTTGGAAAAATTTATTTCTTTTTCCAAACAACTTGGGCAAGACCAACGTAAACCACTACAACCAATTTTGGTAGTGGACATGACTTTATCGTAGTCCCGCCCAGTAAGGCCTGCACATTTTGTATGCATCAAATTCTCACATAACCAGCAATTAATAAATTGCGCTTGTGCAGAATTAACAACATGCTTAAAAGAGCATGATTTCTTTCAGCAAGTCATTTTGGCAATAAAGGGTTAAACAGAAATTTTAGCGAGCAAGAAAAAGAAAAAACAAAAACACAAAGCAAAGGAATGCAAAACTAAAAGTGATAGGAATGCGTTGAGAGCACTAAAAACAAACAACAAAATAAGCGGCAATATCAGTAATAAATTGCGCACAAATAAGAATATCATGCACAAAACAAACTTATAAGCACTTATACAGACACAAGTGTGAATATAAAATACAACAGCGCTAGGGAGCAGTTAAACAGAAAGGCGGCAAACAGTGACACAGAGCATAAACGATAATAAAAATCAGATAGCCGATGCACCAGAACCGAAAGAGAAAAATCAGCAATAACTAAAGCACAACGGATCAAACCTTGCACAGCAATGTAATGCTAGTTATTTAAAGACTACCGTGCGCGACAGTAAGATAATTATTGTTAACACATTTGAGAAAACTCCAAATTGCTCAAAATAAAACATTAAAAATGATCCTCAATCTACCACGATATCACAGAACCAAATCACTGCATAAAATAGAGAATGTCAAAACGATTGATGACCTCATCACTCTCTCAAAAGCCAAGTTCATAATTACAAAATCATATTTAACCCAAGATTCGGGTTAATAGGGCCGTTGACCTACTATTTCAATATAGTAATGCCAAAAGTGCCTTCCCTTCTAGTTTTAAGTTAATATTTAAGACGAAACTAAAGGTTTTTTCATCCATTTTTCCTTTACCATCTAAATAATTTATACAATGTTAAAATTAATTTCTATGATGATATTATATCTCAGCTGCACAGATATAAACAAGTAAGAACGTTGCCTTAGGGCGAGACCTACAGCGTGATACTCCTTTCCCACAGGGGCATCTGGTATTTTAAATTTAATAATTTATCTCAAATTTTGCATTTATGTAGATTCATGTGAATTTTATGCAACTTCAATTTTTGCAAATATAACTATGTGAATGAATTAGCATTTTTATAAAATGTAAAAAATGCAATAGAATCATATGCTGAAAGTTTCATCAAGTTCCGTTAAGTCAGTCGCAATCTATTAAACAAAACGTTTGGCCAATTATGACACGCACGCGTTAAGCAGCGACAGCAAAATATATTTACATTTACACATACATATGTACATACATTGAAACGTGCATGCGCGTTTGCTTATGCATGGTCACAAATAAATTCAGCGCCATTCATTCTAGCATATTCTTCAATCAAAATTGTTATTGAGTTGTGCTTGCATTTTCAGCCGCTTCTTTAGTTTTGTATTTGTCAAATATCGCCCTTTATACGCATACATTCAACCGACCACCGTTTTTGTATGTACACATACTCATACGTTCATATGCGCGCATTTCAGCTTTTTCTAAGAATCACAATTGCGATTGATTTATGTTTATATTGTGTTTGCATTAACAGCAGCTTCTATAGTTTTGTATTTGTCAAAAGTCGCCCTTGTAGTGAAGTAGTTTCGGATTTGCCAACAGGCAATGCAAAACTGATGTGGCGCAGCAGGTAGATGAAAAGCGTGTAAGAAAAAGGGTCCGCGTTCGAGACGCGGCGGCGACGGCATGAAAATAGTTGCGCAGCTGTTCGTGCCTACATACATACATACCTGATGGGACCTATCGTCAATTTTTTTGTGTGGAATAATTTTGTTCGGACTAAGTCGATTACACAAATATCGGTATTTGATATTCACATTTTTTGTAAGGGTCACACACACAAAAAGAAAATAACATAACTGACCTAGGCTATACGAAAAATGATAATTTTAGCAGATAAATTATTTGCAGAACTTCAAAATTAAATCGAATTACATATATTTCTCAGAAATGCCGTTTGTCGTCTTAGCAATTCTTATTAAGCTTATTTATATAGGTGGCACAGGCATATGAATTTTGCAGCTGGGCGTTACAAATTTTGTTGCCAATTTGCCAAGCCCCCAGTAGGCGTAGACATAATTCTTGAAGGTGTTGAGGGTAACGTAACTGTAAAACTTGGATGCTTACACTCCAAAAATGTGAAAGTTACAGGGTATTTTTCGATATACCGCGACCCCAAAGGGGCGTGAGATTTATTTTTGGGTAATCAATAGAGGAGGCCCCCAGTAACACAAACATCCAATTTTGAAGCGTCTAGCTCTAAAACTGTAGGAGCTATAATGTTTTGCGATTTGCCACGCCCCCTGAAAGCGTAGATATGTCCGCCATATCTTTTTGATCTTGGGTTGCTTAGCCGAGTATATATATATATAAAATTTCAAGTCTCTGGCATCAATAGTGCTCGAAATATAGCTGAACTTGTAAAATCACTCTATATTCAGATCCAATTTGCCACGCCCCCAGTGGGCGTGGACATAAAATCTGTTTATCAATCTTTATAGAATCATAGCGTTAAGATACGTGCCAAATGTCAGCATTCTAGCTTTAAATCTGCAGAAGTTACAGTTTTCCTGATTTGCCACGCCCCCTAGGGGCGTAGATATATCCGCCATATCTTTTTGAACTTGGGTGGTCAACGCAAGTATACATTCCAAAATTCCAACTCTCTAGCTCTTCAACTAATATGATTTCTTGACTATGGGCGCAACCATCTTCCGATTTGCCATGGCCCTAGTGAGCGTATCCGGAAAATCTTGACACTTTATAATTCGAGGGTATACACGAGTATATGTTCCAAATTTCAAGTCTCTAGCTTCAATAGCGTAGAAAAATATTGCATTCATACGGACACACGGACAGCAAGGCGGACATTTCACAAAACCAATATACTCTTTTTCCCTTTGGGAAACGAGTATAAAAAGTCTGTATAAAGAAAAATAAGCTAGCTTTAAGCTAAATGTAATAATTTGGAAATAAAGCACATATTGAAATGAAATGAAATGAAATAATTATTGTGTAGTAATAAACGAGAAATTTATCAAAACTCCAAGAGCACAAAAAAAGACGCGTTAACACTCTCAACTGATGTATTACAACGAAGGTCCGCCCAAAGTATGGCGAAAGGTCTCTACAGCTTACGATAAAGCGAATATCATTCCAACAGGCAAATTTGAAAAACTGTCGGTTATGGTTTGGGCTTACATATCCAGCCAAGGAGTCGGTGAACTGGTATTCATTGAAAACACCATGAATGCCGAGCAATATCTTTATATTTTGAAGTCAAATTTACACCAAAGTGAAACAAAATTTGGCTTTATAACCGAAAATCGGCCAAGTTTTAAATTTTAATAGGACAACGATCCAAAACATAAGGAGCTTAATGTACGCAGTTGGCTGCTTTACAACTGCGGAAAGGTCTTGGATACACCACCCCAAAGCCCAGATCTCAACCCAATCGAACATGCGTGGTCCTATTTAAAGAAAAAGGTTGGAAAAAGGAATCCAACCAACCGTGGACAGCTAAAAGCTTTCGTAATGGAAGAGTGGCAGAATATACACCTAGAATAAATTCAAAACTTGGACAACTCTATGAAAAGAAGACTCCAACATGAACATAATTTTAAGCGGGGCCACTAAATACTAAGTTTTTCAAAATTACCTATAATTAGTTTGACATTTTAAATTTAGAACAATATATATGAAGTGTGTAAACAGTTTCTTGGCAGTGTCAAATATGATATATATTTCCCAAAGGGAAAAAGAGTATATTGGTATTGTGAAATGTCCGTCTTGCTGTCCGTCCGACTGTCCGTATGAATGCAATATTTTTTTCGCTATTGAAGCTAGAGACTTGAAATTTGGAACATATACTCGTGTATACCCTCGAATTATAAAGTGTCTAGATTTTCCGGATACGCTCACTAGGCCCGTGGCAAATCGGAAAATGGTTGCGCCCATAGTCAAGAAATCATATTAGTTGAAGAGCTAGAGAGTTGCAATTTGGAATGTATACTTGCGTTGACCATCCAAGTTCAAAAAGATATGGCGGATATATCTACGCCCCTTGGGGGCGTGGCAAATCAGGAAAACTGTAACTTCCGCAGATTTAAAGCTAGAATGCTGACATTTGGCACGTATCTTAACGCTATGATTCTATAAAGATTGATAAACAGATTTTATGTCCACGCCCACTGGGGGCGTGGCAAATTGGATCTGAATATAGAGTGATTTTACAAGTTCAGCTATATTTCGAGCACTACTGATGCCAAAAACTTGAAATTTGATATATATATATACTCGGCTAAGCAACCCAAGATCAAAAAGATATGGCGGACATATCTACGCTTTCAGGGGGGCGTGGCAAATCGCAAAACATTATAGCTCCTACAGTTTTAGAGCTAGACGCTTCAACATTGGATGTTTGTGTTACTGCAGGCCTCCCCTATCGATTACCCAAAAATAAATCTCACGCCCCTTTGGGGTCGCGGTATATCGAAAAATACCCTGTAACTTTCACATTTTTGGAGTGTAAGCATCCAAGTTTTACAGTTACGTTACCCTTAACACCTTCAAGGATTATGTCTACGCCTTGTGGGGGCTTGGCAAATTGGCAACAAATTTTGTAACGCCCAGCTGCAAAATTCATATGCATGTGCCACCTATATAAATAAGCTTTATAAGAATTGCTAAGACGACAAACAACATTTCTGAGAAATATTAAGAAATATATGTAATTCGATTTAATGTTGAAGTTCTGCAAATAATTTATCTGCTAAAATTATCATTTTTCGTATAGCCTAGGTCAGTTATGTTATTTTCTTTTTGTGTGTGTGACCCTGACAAAAAATGTAAATATCAAATACCGATATTTGTGTAATCGACTTAGTCCGAACAAAATTATTCACGCACAAAAAAATTGACGATAGGTCCCATCACACGCTTTTCATCTACCTGCTGCGCCACATCAGTTTTGCATTGCCTGTTGGCAAATCCGAAACTACTTCACTACAAGGGCGACTTTTGACAAATACAAAACTATAGAAGCTGCTGTTAATGCAAATACAATATAAACATAAATCAATCGCAATTATGATTCTTAGAAAAAGCTGAAATGCGCGCATATGAACGTATATATTTATATGTACAATTATATGGACACACAAAAACGGTGGTCGGTTTGAATGTATGCGTATAAAGGGCGATATTTGACAAATACAAAACTAAAGAAGCGGCTGAAAATGCAAACACAATTCAATAACAATTTTGGTTGAAGGATATGCTAGAATGAATGGCGCAGAATTTATTTGTGACCACGCTTGCACGTTTCAATGTATGTATGTGTAAATGTAAATGTATTTTGCTGTCGCTGCTTAACACGTGCGTGTCATAATTGGCCAAACATTTTGTTTAATAGATTGCGACTGACTTAACGGAACTTGATGAAACTTTCAGCATATGATTCTACTGAATTTTTTACATTTTATAAAAATTCTAACTCATTCACATAGTTATATTTGCAACAGACTTTCAATTGGCAGTATATGAGGGGATAGGTAATTAGTTAAAAAAGCGGGTATCCAAAATGTAAAAAAAATTTAAATTGCATAAAATTCACGTGAATCTACATAAATGCAAAATTTGAGATATATTATTAAATTTAATATACCAGATGCCCCTATGAGAATCGAGTATCACGAATTAGGTTTCGCCCTAAGGCAACGTTCTTACTTGTTATACTCGTTTCCCAAAGGGAAAAAGAGTATATTGGTTTTGTGAAATGTCCGTCTGTCCGTCTGTCCGTCTGTCCGTATGAATGCAATATTTTTCTACGCTATTGAAGCTAGAGACTTGAAATTTGGAACATATACTCGTGTATACCCTCGAATTATAAAGTGTCAAGATTTTCCGGATACGCCCACTAGGGGCGTGGCAAATCGGAAAATGGTTGCGCCCATAGTTAATAGAAATCATAGAAATCATATTAGTTGAAGAGCTAGAGAGTTGAAATTTGGAATGTATACTTGCGTTGACCACCCAAGCTCAAAAAGATATGGCGGATATATCTACGCCCATTGGGGGCGTGGCAAATCGGGAAAACTGTAACTTCTACAGTTTTAAAGCTAGAATGCTGAAATTTGGCACGTAAATTAACGCTACGATTCTATAAAGATTCATAAAAAGATTTGGTGTCTACGCCCACTGGGGGCGTGGCAAATCGGATCTGAATATATAGTGATTTTACAAGATCAGCTATATTTTGAGCACTATTGATGCTAGAGACTTGAAATTTGATATATATACTCGGATAAGCAACCCAAGATCAAAAAGATATGGCGGACATACCTACGCCTTCAGGGGGCGTGGCAAATCGTAAAAAGCTTATAGCTCCTACAGTTTTAGAGCTAGACGATTCAAAATTGGATGTTTGTGTTACTGGGGGCCTCCTCTATTGATTCCCCAAAAATAAATCTTACGCGCCTTTGGGGGCGTGGTATATCGAAAAAATACCCTGTAACTTTCACATTTTTGGAGTGTAAGCATCCAAACTTTGCAGTTACGTTACCCTAGACTCCTTCTAGGAACTTGCCAAATATGATATGTCTACGCCTTCTGGGGGCGTGGCAAATTGGCAACAAAATTTGTAACGCCCAGCTGCAAAATTCATATGCCTGTGCCACCTATATAAATAAGCTTAATAAGAATTTCTAAGACGACAAACGGCATTTCTGAGAAATATATGTAATTCGATTTAATTTTGAAGTTCTGCAAATAATTTATCTGCTAAAATTATCATTTTTCGTATAGCCTAGGTCAGTTCTGTTATTTTCTTTTTGTGTGTGTGACCCTGAAATATCAAATACCGATATTTGTGTAATCGACTTAGTCCGAACAAAATTATTTACACACACAAAAATTGACGATAGGTCCCATCAGGTATGTATGCATGTAGGCACGAACAGCTGCGCAACTATTTTCATGCCGTCGCCGCCGCGTCTCGAACGCGGACCCTTTTGCTTACACGCTTTTCATCTACCTGTTGCGCCACATAAGTTTTGCATTGCCTGTTGGAAAATCCGAAACTACTTCACTACAAGGGCGACTTTTGACAAATACAAAACTATAGAAGCTGCTGTTAATGCAAACACAATATAAACATAAATCAATCGCAATTGTGATTCTTAGAAAAAGCTGAAATGCGCGCATATGAACGTATGAGTATGTGTACATACAAAAACGGTGGTCGGTTGAATGTATGCGTTTAAAGGGCGATATTTGACAAATACAAAACTAAAGAAGCGACTGAAAATGCAAGCACAACTCAATAACAATTTTGGTTGAAGAATATGCTAGAATGAATGGCGCTGAATTTATTTGTGACCATGCATAAGCAAACGCTCATGCACGTTTCAATGTATGTACATATGTATGTGTAAATGTAAATATATTTTGCTGTCGCTGCTTAACGCGTGCGTGTCATAATTGGCCAAACGTTTTGTTTAATAGATTGCGACTGACTTAACGGAACTTGATGAAACTTTCAGCATATGATTCTATTGCATTTTTTACATTTTATAAAAATACTAATTCATTCACATAGTTATATTTGCAAAAATTGAAATTGCACAAAATTCACATGAATATACATAAATGCAAAATTGGAGATAAATTATTAAATTTAAAATACCAGATGCCCATGTGGGAAACGAGTATGACGCTGTAGGTCTCGCCCTAAAGCAACGTTCTTACTTGTTTTTTGTTGTCTCCGTGGATAGCACGCGCAGGTCAAGTTTGTTACCAAAAAACGATATCTATTTTTGTTTTGTTATCGATTTTAAACCTTATCGAAAACAGGTTATAAAATTATACCTCCCACACCTTTTGCATATAGATTAATGTGAATTTTTTGCAATTTCTATTTTTTTATTTTTTGGATACCGGCTCTTTTTACTAATTAACCCCCACCCCTTCTCCACTCGTGGAGATCTGTTGCATATTTCGGAGACACACTTATTTCGGTTGGCCGATCTGCTATATTATTGTCTTCAAATTTTTGAGCGGAGCGAATTTTAACTTCTGCGTGCAACTGTCTGGACACAACTGAACTGTCCTCTTTCATTACGCACTGATCTGCGCTTCTGTTTCTCTGCAAACGCAATTTAGACTACACTCAGCGACAGCGCGCCCCGCCGTTGCCTCGCTAACCGGTACTATGTTGTCGGCAACATTCTACGTCGCGATTCATGGAATTTCCAAAATGTGCATTAGCATTAATAATTTCACAATATGCCAAACGTATTTCTGCAGCGACATGCAGACGCCTGCACCGTGGTCTATTTGTGTCTATTATGCGACACAGCCTTCCTGACAATCACACGACCTCGTGTGCTATCTTAACCCTGCAGCAATACTTCAAGATTCGACAATTCTATACTTTTTCTTTAAGGAATTTCTTTATTAGATACTTTGAAGTCATATTTCATAACCAGAAATAAACATTATTCTTAACAAACCGAAACACAATTTTTCAGATTAAAACATAATTCATTTGTGTGATTCCTTTACACATATGTATTTCTTATAATTTTTCTAAATCAAATTGTGTAGTTCCGTTTACACACAATTAAACAACTTAAAATCTGTGTAGTTCCGTTTACACACAATTAAACAACTTAAAGTCTGTGTAGTTCCTTTTACACATACTCAATTATTATCAACTTAAAATCGGTGTAGTTCCTTTCACACATACAGCCTCCGCCATAACAAGTCTCTTCTGTTATGGTGCAGCCTTTAGTTTAAACTCAACATTTGTGTAATTCCTTTAACACATACAGCCCTCGCCATAACAAGTCTCTTCTGTTATGGTGCAGCCTTTAGTTTAAACTGAACATTTGTGTAATTCCTTTAACACATACGACCCCCGCTGAATGAATACACTTGACTATGTTGGGGTTTAGTTCTGTACTGATCTTTATTCTTCTGAGGCTGGGTATATATACCCAGCCTCATGCATAATTTCAACCCTTAAATCTAATGTGTCTATTGCTGAGTGTGTAAGGCTCAGCATTGGTCTATTGTATTCTTATACTATCGCTGAGGTTGTAGGGCTCAGCGTTCGTCTATTATTTATTCTTAACCTATCGCTGGGGGTCAGGATCAGCGTTCATCTGGCTATTTTAAGATTCCACACTTGTGGCCTTTCTTCATCTATCGCACTGCATGCTAGTCGTCAAGTGCGTAGAAGGCATGTTTACATATTTATATATATTTCTATGTTCATGCCTGAACATTCTGCCGGGGCCAGAAAAGGTGACAGTCAGTAATCGCTGTCTCTGGTTTCTTTTCTTAATTATATACAAGACAATGACAATTATTACTATTCCAATCCTTGAATAGTTTATGTTCGTGCCTGAACATTCTGCGGGGCCCGGAAAATGCGATAGCCAGATATTGTCGAGTACTCAGCTGCTTCCTTGGTCTTCTGCGCTGGTGGCGGTTCCCATTCCAAGTGAAGTCGGTTCTCTTTAAATTGTATACACCCTTTGTAGATGTCGTCAATGGTTGAGTGAGCTGAGAAGGAGGCCGCTTGCATCATTGCTGCCGATGTCAAGGCCTCCAAATTAGGGTCATCCACTTTTTGAAGATTATGCTGCCTTTGGGATGCAACCGAATCGCTTGTAGTGGAAACGATATTTTCCTTTGAAATGGTGTTGTTGCTGCTCTCAATGAAGTTTTCGACCGCCGATTTAATTGTCGTTAATATATTTGCAGCCTTAGTGGTTTCCGAAGCAATTTGTTGTTTCAATTGTTTTGCTGGGATTGTAGCTGAAGCGGAGATTACAGAATTCGAGACGATATCATTATTTTTATCTCCAGCTGTACTTCTAGTTGCAGTTGTAGTTTCGGCAGAAGTGTTTTGGACATCCTTCGGGCTGCTATCAATGGAAGTATCGTCAATCGACTGATCTTCCAATTGGATATCTTTTGATGTCGGTATCGAAGATGTGACAGCAATTACACTCTCGTCCCCATCTTCTATGTCCTCCTGCTCTTGCGGTTGATCCTTTTTTGATATATTTCCCACTGACCATTTATCTTCTCCTAATCCTCCCATGTGAGGGCTTGCCGGCGGGATGAAATGCCACTCGCTGTTCCGTTTTTCTGGCACTGGTTCCAGACCACTATTTTCTTTTTTAGCGGCGGTTTTATGGCTTGCTAGCTTCTGATCAGCGATGACGGTGTCCCTATTAACGGAGGTGCTCTCGAACTTGCGGATACTGCCTTCAAAATTGGTTTTCAGTTCCTTGTTCATTGGCTGGTTAATGGAGATATCCAATAGTTGGCACCTTTTAGCATAGCGCTTGCACAAATAGTCCCACGCTGCATTGTAGTTGCCAACTTCAATTGAGAAATGGCTTATGACCACTGTTGCGTCTCCCTTGATACACATTTTTAGGTATATCAACTTTCTTTTGTCGCTGATATCCTTCCTCTTGTGAATCATGTTCGAGAATATCTCGAAGAACGCTGGCCATTTTTTTGGATTTCCATAGAAATGAGGAAGTTTTGGTTTCTGGGGCTTTGGATCTTCGTACAGCGGAAGGTTTTCTTCTATGTTCTGTAAGTCACTTACTCTTTTGTTAAGTTTATCTGACAGCCCGTCGACGAGGAATTCCAGTTCTTCTATATAGTCGCTGTCGTAGGCAGACTTTCCATATCTTGCCTGTAAGCCCGTGAACAGTGTCTGGACTTCGTTCAATCGGAAGTTTAGCTTATCTTTATGTTTAAAGATTTCTTCCTGGTTGCTTGAGTTTAGGTAGACATACACTTCATGGACGTACTGCCTTACTTTTAGACGTTCTTCGTCAACAAGCTTAATCCACTCATCCTTTAGGCTCATACCTCTGTGTGAAAATATTATTTCCTCTTGAGTATTTTCTTGCCTGGATGTTTCCGGTCGTATTTGCCAATTTTTGCTTGTAGATGGTTTGTCGGTGTCCATAGTGTGGTCGGCAACTTCGACCTTCATCAGGGCCTTCTTGTAGCTCCTGATTGATTCCATAATCCAATCATATATTTTCTCTGTAAAATACTGATGGTTGATGACACCGATTTTCTTCAGTAGTGAATGATTGGCAGTGAATTCTGCTGCCAACTTATCCACAACTGCAAACTCCTCCTTTTAAGCTATGGCCTGCAGGATGCTGTCATATATCTCTGATTGTTTCTCTAGAGTTTTTGTTAACAGCATCTCTTTATTCTTTGGCTTGACCCGTTGGAGGTTTTTTTGTTTTGATCACCAGGTTGATCGTGCTGTGCCTCTACTCACAGCGTGGGTTGGTAAGCCAAAGATATTTTTTAAGCACTTTCCACAAACATTTAGTAAATTTGTGGTTTCGGCTTTTATGACCGGGATCGAATACAGTAATCACTCAGCTGGAAGCACGCAGTACTTGACTGTGTTGATTTCCAATCCGGCTCGAAGGACCATGAATGAATACACTTGACTATGTTGGGGTTTAGTTCTGTACTGATCTTTATTCTTCTGAGGCTGGGTATATATACCCAGCCTCATGCATAATTTCAACCCTTAAATCTAATGTGTCTATTGCTGAGTGTGTAAGGCTCAGCATTGGTCTATTGTATTCTTATACTATCGCTGAGGTTGTAGGGCTCAGCGTTCGTCTATTATTTATTCTTAACCTATCGCTGGGGGTCAGGATCAGCGTTCATCTGGCTATTTTAAAATTCCACACTTGTGGCCTTTCTTCATCTATCGCACTGCATGCTAGTCGTCAAGTGCGTAGAAGGCATGTTTACATATTTATATATATTTCTATGTTCATGCCTGAACACCCGCCATAACAAGTCTCTTCTGTTATGGTGCAGTCTTCAGTTTCCCTATTGGGCAATAGACGCAACTTCCATTGTGCTGTCTCTATCTTTACTTAATTCATCAATTATTTGATTGTTTGGTATTGCTCTTAAACATTCTTGAGGATATTTATACTTTCGATTACCTGTTAAAGATTTTAGCAAATATCTATCTCCAGCCAAAACTTCAACCACTTCAAATGGCCCTTTAAATTTAGAACCAAGTTTAGTTTGATGACGTTCTTCATTTCTTAGTAACACGTGATCACCCACGTTGAAACTTACAATTTTAGCTTTATTTTTATCAAACCTATTTTTGTCATATCTTGCCTGAGATTCCATGTTTTTCATAGCCTCATTTCTCAAATTTTCTTTGTCTACTTCTCATTACTATCCTCGTTTATTGGCAACAAGCCAAATGGACTGGCTTCTTTGCCAATTAACAACTCCAACGGGCCAAACTTTGTCACACGATTTATCATACAATTCATTACAAGCTGCACTTCAGCCAACGCATCCTGCCATGATCTCTGACTAGATTCGGCAGCAGTCAACATACTTTTCAGTGTACCCATGACACGCTCAATCTGACCGTTTGCTCTTCTCGCTCTTCTCTTCTCTCCCTGGTCCGAGACAACTCAAGTGGGCAAACCAAACAAGGACACGGCCGATCCTACAGCCCTAACACAGCTGTCAGAATCCATATTTAGTGTATCGTAACAATGCACAAACTTGGCCAAAGCATCTATAAGGACGATAACACATTTCTTCAAATCGTTTTTATACCCTGAGCCCATTGAAAATGTTAAATCAGGGTATAATGGTTTTGTTAAATGTATGTAACAGGCAGAAGGAGGCGTGTCAGACCCCACAAAGTATATATATTCTTGATCAGGGCGACGAGCTGAGTCGATTTAGCCCTGTCCGTCTGTCTGTCCGTCCGTCTGTCCGTCCGTCCATCTGTCCGTATGTTTGAACGCGTCGATTGAAGCATCTAGACAAGCTAGAGACTTGAATTTTTATACCCTGAGCCCATTGAAAATGGGAAATCAGGGTATAATGGTTTTGTTAAATGTATGTAACAGGCAGAAGGAGGCGTGTCAGACCCTACAAAGTATATATATTCTTGATCAGGGCGACGAGCTGAGTCGATTTAGCCCTGTCCCTGTCTGTCCGTCCGTCTGGCCGTCTGTCCGTCTGTCCGTATGTTTGAACGCGTCGATTGAAGCATCTAGACAAGCTAGAGACTTGAATTTTTTTTTGTTGGGTCCGTGGATAGCACGCGCAGGTCAAGTTTGTTACCAAAAAACGATATCTATTTTGGTTGTTTTGTTATCGATTTTAAACCTTATCGAAAACAGGTTATAAAATTATATCTCCCACACCTTTAGAGCTAGACACCTCAAATTTTGCATATAGATTCACGTGAATTTTATGCAATTTCTATTTTTTTATTTTTTGCGTACCGGCTCTTTTTACTAATTCTAATAAAATTTCAAAAATATAATTTAATTTTGGAAAATTTAATGTTATATGCAAGCTATATAGCGTATTAAACAATGCAAATCGGACGGCGCTTAGGGGATCTCCTAGTCGGGCACCTCCGACTAGAGTTTTCTTATTTTTTTTTTATTCTCGTTTCCCAAAGGGAAAAAAAGTATATTGGTTTTGTGAAATGTCCGTCTTGCTGTCCGTCCGTCTGTCCGTCTGGCCGTCTGTCCGTCTGTCCGTATGAATGCAATATTTTTCTACGCTATTGAAGCTAGAGACTTGAAATTTGGAACATATACTCGTGTATACCCTCGAATTATAAAGTGTCAAGATTTTCCGGATACGCCCACTAGGGGCGTGGCAAATCGAAAATGGTTGCGCCGATAGTTAATAGAAATCATAGAAATCATATTAGTTGAAGAACTAGAGAGTTGAAATTTGGAATGTATACTTGCGTTGACAACCCAAGTTCAAAAAGATATGGCGGATATATCTACGCCCATTGGGGGCGTGGCAAATCGGGAAAACTGTAACTTCTACAGTTTTAAAGCTAGAATGCTGAAATTTGGCACGTATCTTAACGGTTCGATTCTATAAAGATTGACAACAAAATTTTATGTCCACGCCCACTAGGGGCGTGGCAAATCGGACCTGAATATAGAGTGATTTTACAAGATCTGCTATATTTTGAGCACTATTGATGCTAGAGACTTGAAATTTGGTAAATATACTCGGATAAGCAACCCAAGATCAAAAAGATACGGCGGACATTCCTACGCCTTCAGGGGGCGTGGCAAATAGCTCCTACAGCTTTAGAGCTAGACGCTTCAAAATTGGATGTTTGTGTTACTGGAGGCCTCCTCTATTTATTCCCCAAAAATAAATCTTACGCCCCTTTGGGGGCGTGGTATATTGAAAAAATACCCTGCAACTTTCACATTTTTGGAGTGTAAGTATCCAAACTTTACAGTTACGTTATCCTCGACTCCTTCTAGGAACTTGCCAAATATGATATGTCTACGCCTACTGGGGGCGTGGCAAATTGGCAACAAAATTTGTAACGCCCAGCTGCAAAGCTTAATAAGAATTGCTAAGACGACAAACGGCACTTCTGAGAAATATATGTAATTCGATTTAATGTTGAAGCTCTGCACATAATTTATCTGCTAAAATTATAATTTTTCGTATAGCCTAGGTCAGTTATGTTATTTTCTTTTTGTGTGTGTGACCCTGACAAAAAATGTAAATATCAAATACCGATATTTGTGTAATCGACTTAGTCCGAACAAAATTATTCACACACAAAAAAATTGACGATAGATCCCATCAGGTATGTATGTATGTAGGCAAGAACAGCTTCACAACTATTTTCATGCCGTCGCCGCCGCGTCTCGAACGCGGACCCTTTTGCTTACACGCTTTTCATCTACCTGCTGCGCCACATCAGTTTTGCATTGCCTGTTGGCAAATCCGAAACTACTTCACTACAAGGGCGACTTTTGACAAATACAAAACTATAAAAGCTGCTGTTAATGCAAACACAATATAAACATAAATCAATCGCAATTGTGATTCTTAGAAAATGCTGAAATGCGCGCATATGAACGTATGTATTTATATGTGTACATCCAAAAACTGTGGTCGGTTGAATGTATGCGTATAAAGGGCGATATTTGACAAATACAAAACTAAAGAAGCGGCTGAAAATGCAAACACAACTCAATAACAATTTTGGTTGAAGAATATGCTAGAATGAATGGCGCTGAATTTATTTGTGACCATGCATAAGCAAACGCGCTTGCACGTTTCAATGTATATACATATGTGTAAATGTAAATATATTTTGCAGTCGCTGCTTAACGCGTGCGTGTCATAATTGGCCAAACGTTTTGTTTAATAGATTGCGACTGACTTAACGGAACTTGATGAAACATTCAGCATATGATTCTATTGAATTTTTTACATTTTATAAATATGCTAACTCATTCACATAGTTATATTTGCAACAGACCTCAATTGGTAGTATATGAGGGGGTAGGTAATTAGTTAAAAAAAGCCGGTATCCAAAATGTAACAAAAATTTAAATTGCATAAAATTCACATGAATCTACATAAATGCAAAATTTGATATATATTTTTAAATTGAATATACCAGATGCTCCTATGGGAAACTAGTATCACGCATTAGACTTCGACCTCATGCAACGTTCTTACTTGTTATTTTTTGGATACCGGCTAGCTTTGTATTTGTCACATATCGCCCTTGTAGTACACTTTGCGTTTTGCAAAGAAACAACACAATACTTGTGTGGCGTGGTGGGTAGACGCCAAGCGCATAAACGAAAGGTCCCGGGTTCGAAACTCAGTGACGACAGCGTAACTTTTTATACCCTGAGCCCATTGAAAATGGGAAATCAGGGTATAATGGTTTTGTTAAATGTATGTAACAGGCAGAAGGAGGCGTGTCAGACCCCACAAAGTATATATATTCTTGATCAGGGAGACGAGCTGAGTCGATTTAGCCCTGTCCGTCTGTCTGTCTGTCCGTCCGTCCGTCCGTCCGTCCGTCCGTCCGTCCGTCTGTCCGTCTGTCCGTATGTTTGAACGCGTCGATTGTAGCATCTAGACAAGCTAGAGACTTGAATTCTTTTTTGTTGGGTCCGTGGATAGCACGCGCAGGTCAAGTTTATTTCGTATGAACGATATATATTTTTGTTGTAATGTTATCGATTTTAATGCTTATCGAAAATACGTTTTTAAGGCGTAGTTTGTGTATCGTTTGAGCTAGAGACTTCAAATTTGCGGTGTAGTTACGTCTAATGAATACAGAGATTACGTAATCTTTAGATTTTTGATGCCACGCCCCATTCGCCCCCAATAGCTTCTATTTGTGAAAGGCGCAAATTAAATACTAGAGACTTGTGCTTTGGCAAATACAAATATATGAATGCCATTAATAAGTTGTGAAAGTTTGATGCACTTAGTCCATCGCTAAGAAAAGTTATTAAACAATTAACTTCCCATTCTTATGCCCACATTGCAACCCAAGCGCAGTCTCTGCGTCAACTGCGCAGTTGGCAGAGCGCGCTTATGCATGCGGGCATATGTGTGTGTATGTGTTGTTTGTATGTATAACAAAAGCGTAGAATGATTTGATATTTGCCTCTTCACAGGGCTCAGGGTATCCCCTAGTCGAGCAGTCTCGACTAGAGCCCTCTTACTTGTTTTTTGTTGGGTCCGTGGATAGCACGCGCAGGTCAAGTTTGTTACCAAAAAACGATATATATTTTGGTTGTTTTGTTATCGATTTTAAACCTGATCGAAAACAGGTTATAAAATTATATCTCCCACACCTTTAGAGCTAGACACCTCAAATTTTGCATATAGATTAATGTGAATTTTATGCAATTTCTATTTTTTTATTTTTTGGATACCGGCTCTTTTTACTAATTCTAATAAAATTTCAAAAATATAATTTAATTTTGGAAAATTTAATGTTATATGCAAGCTATATAGCGTATTAAACAATGCAAATCGGACGGGGCTTAGGGGATCTCCTAGTCGGGCACCTCCGACTAGAGTTTTCTTACTTTTTTTTATTCTCGTTTCCCAAAGGGAAAAAAAGTATATTGGTTTTGTGAAATGTCCTTCTTGCTGTCCGTCCGTCTGTCCGTCTGTCCGTATGAATGCAATATTTTTCTATGCTATTGAAGCTAGAGACTTGAAATTTGGAACATATACTCGTGTATACCCTCGAATTATAAAGTGTCAAGATTTTCCGGATACGCCCACTAGGGGCGTGGCAAATCGAAAATGGTTGCGCCGATAGTTAATAGAAATCATAGAAATCATATTAGTTGAAGAACTAGAGAGTTGAAATTTGGAATGTATACTTGCGTTGACCACCCAAGTTCAAAAAGATATGGCGGATATATCTACGCCCATTGGGGGCGTGGCAAATCGGGAAAACTGTAACTTCTACAGTTTTTAAGCTAGAATGCTGAAATTTGGCACGTATCTTAACGCTTCGATTCTATAAAGATTGACAACAAAATTTTATGTCCACGCCCACTGGGGGCGTGGCAAATCAGACCTGAATATAGAGTGATTTTACAAGATCTGCTATATTTTGAGCACTATTGATGCTAGAGACTTGAAATTTGATAAATATACTCGGATAAGCAACCCAAGATCAAAAAGATACGGCGGACATTCCTACGCCTTCAGGGGGCGTGGCAAATAGCTCCTATAGCTTTAGAGCTAGACGCTTCAAAATTGGATGTGTGTGTTACTGGAGGCCTCCTCTATTTATTCCCCAAAAATAAATCTTACGCCCCTTTGGGGGCGTGGTATATTGAAAAAATACCCTGCAACTTTCACATTTTTGGAGTGTAAGTATCCAAACTTTACAGTTACGTTATCCTCGACTCCTTCTAGGAACTTGCCAAATATGATATGTCTACGCCTACTGGGGGCGTGGCAAATTGGCAACAAAATTTGTAACGCCCAGCTGCAAAGCTTAATAAGAATTGCTAAGACGACAAACGGCACTTCTGAGAAATATATGTAATTCGATTTAATGTTGAAGCTCTGCACATAATTTATCTGCTAAAATTATAATTTTTCGTATAGCCTAGGTCAGTTATGTTATTTTCTTTTTGTGTGTGTGACCCTGACAAAAAATGTAAATATCAAATACCGATATTTGTGTAATCGACTTAGTCCGAACAAAATTATTCACACACAAAAAAATTGACGATAGATCCCATCAGGTATGTATGTATGTAGGCAAGAACAGCTTCACAACTATTTTTATGCCGTCGTCGCCGCGTCTCGAACGCGGACCCTTTTGCTTACACGCTTTTCATCTACCTGCTGCGCCACATCAGTTTTGCATTGTCTGTTGGCAAATCCGAAACTACTTCACTACAAGGGCGACTTTTGACAAATACAAAACTATAAAAGCTGCTGTTAATGCAAACACAATATAAACATAAATCAATCGCAATTGTGATTCTTAGAAAATGCTGAAATGCGCGCATATGAACGTATGTATTTATATGTGTGCATACAAAAACGGTGGTCGGTTGAATGTATGCGTATAAAGGGCGATATTTGACAAATACAATACTAAAGAAGCGGCTGAAAATGCAAACACAACTCAATAACAATTTTGGTTGAAGAATATGCTAGAATGAATGGCCTTGAATGTATTGGTGCACATGCAAAGCAGAAGCGCTTGCACGTTTCAATGTATGTACATATGTATGTGTAAATGTAAATATAATTTGCTGTCGCTGCTTAACGCGTGCGTGTCATAATTGGCCAAACGTTTTGTTTAATAGATTGCGACTGACGTAACGGAACTTGATGAAACTTTCAGCATATGATTCTATTGAATTTTTTACATTTTATAAATATGCTAACTCATTCACATAGTTATATTTGCAACAGACCTCAATTGGTAGTATATGAGGGGGTAGGTAATTAGTTAAAAAAAGCCGGTATCCAAAATGTAACAAAAATTTAAATTGCATAAAATTCACATGAATCTACATAAATGCAAAATTTGATATATATTTTTAAATTGAATATACCAGATGCTCCTATGGGAAACTAGTATCACGCATTAGACTTCGACCTCATGCAACGTTCTTACTTGTTATTTTTTGGATACCGGCTAGCTTTGTATTTGTCACATATCGCCCTTGTAGTACACTTTGCGTTTTGCAAAGAAACAACACAATACTTGTGTGGCGTGGTGGGTAGACGCCAAGCGCATAAACGAAAGGTCCCGGGTTCGAAACTCAGTGACGACAGCGTAACTTTTTATACCCTGAGCCCATTGAAAATGGGAAATCAGGGTATAATGGTTTTGTTAAATGTATGTAACAGGCAGAAGGAGGCGTGTCAGACCCCACAAAGTATATATATTCTTGATCAGGGCGACGAGCTGAGTCGATTTAGCCCTGTCCGTCTGTCTGTCTGTCCGTCCGTCCGTCCGTCCGTCTGTCCGTATGTTTGAACGAGTCGATTGTAGCATCTAGACAAGCTAGAGACTTGAATTCTTTTTTGTTGGGTCCGTGGATAGCACGCGCAGGTCAAGTTTATTTCGTATGAACGATATATATTTTTGTTGTAATGTTATCGATTTTAATGCTTATCGAAAATACGTTTTTAAGGCGTAGTTTGTGTATCGTTTGAGCTAGAGACTTCAAATTTGCGGTGTAGTTACGTCTAATGAATACAGAGATTACGTAATCTTTAGATTTTTGATGCCACGCCCCATTCGCCCCCAATAGCTTCTATTTGTGAAAGGCGCAAATTAAATACTAGAGACTTGTGCTTTGGCAAATACAAATATATGAATGCCATTAATAAGTTGTGAAAGTTTGATGCACTTAGTCCATCGCTAAGAAAAGTTATTAAACAATTAACTTCCCATACTTATGCCCACATTGCAACCCAAGCGCAGTCGCTGCGTCAACTGCGCAGTTGGCAGAGCGCGCGCTTATGCATGCGGGCATATGTGTGTGTATGTGTTGTTTGTATGTATAACAAAAGCGTAGAATGATTTGATATTTGCCTCTTCACAGGGCTCAGGGTATCCCCTAGTCGAGCAGTCTCGACTAGAGCCCTCTTACTTGTTTATTTTTTTTTTTTATATTTATAAACATGAGGTGGTTGTGGTAGTTTAGATGATGCGCTCTATCGCTACATATGTAGTAAATAGATGCAGGCTCGAATCTAGGTGCGGTGATGTTTGTTTTTTGTTTTTTTGTTTATTTATTTAATTATTTATTCATTTTTGATTTACATATATTCTAGTTGAATAAAATTTCAAAAATATAATTAAATTTTGGAAAATTTAATATTATATGCAAGCTATATAGCGTATTAAACAAGGCAAATCGGACGGGGCTCTGGGGATCTCCTAGTCGGGCACCTCCGACTAGAGTTTTCTTACTTGTTTAATTTTTTTTTAATTTTTAAACATACATAAGTGGTTGTGCTAGTTGAGATGATGCGCTTTAACGTTCAATATGTATTATATAGATGCAGGTTTGAGTCCAGGTGCGGTGATGTTTGTTTTTCTCCTTTTTATTTGTTTATTTATTTATTTAATTATTATTTTCTTTATTTATTTTTGATTGACATACACTCTAATTGAATAAAATTTCTAAAATATAATTAAATTTTGGAAAATTTAATGTTATATACTAGCTATGGAGCGTACTAAAAAATGCAAATCGGACTGGGCTTAGGGTATCTCCTAGTCGGGCACCTCCGACTTGAGTTTTTTTACTTGCGCTTGGCGTGCAATGTGTGCATTACTAAGGGAACGTAATTGTTTAATAAGGTAAGATAACGTTATCTCCGTATTTATATCACGCAGCTACACAGCAAATTTGAAGTCTCTAGCTCAAACAATGTACAAACCACGCCTTGAAAACACATTAAAATTATCGATAAATGCTCATAAAATCGAAATGGAATGATATTAACTTATGCAGCGTATGGTATTACCGAGTATTCATGTAAAATTTCAAGTCTCTACGTTGCGTATTTAAAAATTATCTCAGCGTTCACACGGACAGACGGACGGAGGGACAGACGGACAGGGCTACATCGACTCGTCTTGTCGCGCTGATCAAGAATATATATGTTTTATGGGGTGTGGAACGCCTCCTTCTGCGTGTTACATACATTTTCACTAAACCATTATTATTTATGATTTCCCCATTTTCAATGGGCTCAGAGTATAACAAGTAAGAGGGCTCTAGTCGAGACTGCTCGACTAGGGGATACCCTGAGCCCTGTGAAGAGGCAAATATCAAATCATTCTACGCTTTTGTTATACATACAAACAACACATACACACACATATGCCCGCATGCATAAGCGCGCTCTGCCAACTGCGCAGTTGACACAGAGACTGCGCTTGGGTTGCAATGTGGGCATAAGTATGGGAAGTTAATTGTTTAATAACTTTTCTTAGCGATGGACTAAGTGCATCAAACTTTCACAACTTATTAATGGCATTCATATATTTGTATTTGCCAAAGCACAAGTCTCTAGTATTTAATTTGCGCCTTTCACAAATAGAAGCTATTGGGGGCGAATGGGGCGTGGCATCAAAAATCTAAAGATTACGTAATCTCTGTATTCATTAGACGTAACTACACCGCAAATTTGAAGTCTCTAGCTCAAACGATACACAAACTACGCCTTAAAAACGTATTTTCGATAAGCATTAAAATCGATAACATTACAACAAAAATATATATCGTTCATACGAAATAAACTTGACCTGCGCGTGCTATCCACGGACCCAACAAAAAAGAATTCAAGTCTCTAGCTTGTCTAGATGCTACAATCGACGCGTTCAAACATACGGACAGACGGACAGACGGACGGACGGACGGACGGACGGACAGACAGACAGACAGACGGACAGGGCTAAATCGACTCAGCTCGTCTCCCTGATCAAGAATATATATACTTTGTGGGGTCTGACACGCCTCCTTCTGCCTGTTACATACATTTAACAAAACCATTATACCCTGATTTCCCATTTTCAATGGGCTCAGGGTATAAAAATAGACACTGCGAATAGCAGTGTGCGTGCGTGTGTGTGCGCATATGTGCGTACATGTAGACGGGCAAAATAATGCAGCTGCCGTTGACGTTGACCTGGAACCTGATGCACAGCTTGCAGCAGCAACATTTAAGAGAGCGAAAGCAGAGCAAGAGCACAGCGAAAGCTTAATCGGTTAGCTAGCTACAGGTTAAATAAGGGTAAGAGCATGAATTGCGATTTGCATACTTTGCACTTGTCAAAGAAACTTCGGACGCATGTTTGCATCGGATGTCAAGCAACGAAGCTCTGCAGTGCAGCTGTAACAACAGCAACAACGTCAAAACGTAAACTTCAACCAACAACAACAAGAGACGAAGCTTTGTGTCGTTTGAATGGGGTAGTCGTCTGAAAACATTCTCAGCCAATGCTTCAGTCAGCTTGGCACCCTAAACAACTACAGCAGCATTGTCAACTGTGGCTCCGGCTTCTGCCATGAACATACCAAGCAACTTGCAAATTAGAAATCCAGAAAAAGTGCAAAAATCAAACAATAAAATATAGAAGATTAGCATAAAAAGTGAGAACAAAATATTCCATGTTTTAACGTCCTGTAAGTGCAAGTGCAAGTGCATCCAAAGCGATTTTATCTAAGAAACCAAGCGAAATAATGACGCGAAACAACAACAATAAAGAGTGAAATAAATAAAAGTTAAAAAATTATTAAAAATCCGTAAGTGAAACGTGTAAAAGTGCGCAGTAGATTATATTCATTTAAGATAAATTTTCAAAAAATAAAATAATTTTTTGAGTGAAGGAAAACTTGTCACATTTTTGAGTAGTTAAATACGACGTGCTTCAGCATGAGGTAAGCCTTATTTTTGCCATGAAAAACTGATGGCTAGATTCCCGAGAAGTTTACTTAAAATGTTTTCTAGTTTCCTGGTAACACAGAATGGTGGAAATGAAAATGCAAAATTTTGTTTCAATTTTCAAATATTTTTTTCTTTTATTTCACAAACACATTTATTTACTAAATTTGAAGAATTGGAAAACAACATATGAATTACGGTTTAAGCCCAATGCTTTCGCAACAACAAAAATAAACTAAATCTGCGACCTACAACAACAACAGAGAGCGACGCTTCAAATTCGAATGTAATAAAATTCCAAATAAACATGGACAATTCTATTTAAAGTTCCTAACTACTCAAACAGCTTTGAGCAGTAATACAATATATTGACACGACAAATAATGTAATACAAAACAAGTAAGAAAACTCTTGTCGGAGGTGACCGACTAGGAGATCCCCTGAGCCCCGTCCGACTTGCATTGTTTAATACGCTATATAGCTTGCATATAACATTAAATTTTCCAAAATTAAATTATAATTTTGAAATTTAATTTAACTAGAATGTATGTAAATCAAAAATTAATAAATAATTAAATAAATAAACAAATTATCAAAAAAAAAAAGAAGATAGACAAACATCACCGCACCTGGACTCGAACCTGCATCTATTTACTAAATATGTAACGTTAAATCGCGTCATCTCAACTAGCACAACCACCTCATGTTTATAGATTTAAAAAAAATTAAAAAAGTTACGCTGTCGTCACCGAGTTTCGAACCCGGGACCTTTCGTTTACGCGCTTTGCGTCTACCCACTACGCCACACAATTATTGCATTGCTTGTTGGCAAAACCCAAAGTAGTACTACAAGGGCGATATGTGACAAATACAAAACTAAAGAAGCAGATCAATCGCAGTTGTAATTCTTAGAATATGCTAAAATCCGCGCATATGAACGTATGAGTATGTGTACATACAAAAACGGTGGTATGTTTGAATGTATGCGTGTAAAGGGCGACATATGACAAATAGAAAACTACAGAAGCGGCTGAAAATGCTCAGAAACGGCTAAGCACATGCATAAGCAGACGCGCTTGCACGCTTCAATGTATGTGTATGTGTAAATGTTTTTTGCTGCGCGTCGCTGCTTGCCACGTGCGTGTGATTATTGGCTAAACGTTTTGTTTAATAAATCGGGACTGACTTAACGGAATTTGATGAAACTTTCGGCATATAATTCTATTGAATTTTTTACATTTTATAAAAATGCTAATTTATTCACATGGTTATATTTGCAACAGACTCTCAATGGGTGTTGAAGGCAGGGGGGGGGGGGGTTAATTAGTAAAAAGAGCCGGTATCCAAAAAATAAAAAAATAGAAATTGCATAAAATTCACATGAATCTATGTGCAAAATTTGAGATATAATTTTATAACCTGTTTTCGATAAGGTTTAAAATCGATAACAAAACAACAAAAATAGATATCGTTTTTTGGTAACAAACTTGACCTGCGCGTGCTATCCACGGACCCAACAAAAAAAATTCAAGTCTCTAGCTTGTCTAGATGCTTCAATCGACGCGTTCAAACATACGGACGGACGGACGGACGGACAGACGGACAGACGGACGGACAGACAGACGGACAGGGCTAAATCGACTCAGCTCGTCGCCCTGATCAAGAATATATATACTTTGTGGGGTCTGACACGCCTCCTTCTGCCTGTTACATACATTTAATAAAACCATTATACCCTGATTTCCCATTTTCAATGGGTTCAGGGTATAACAAGAAAGAGGACTCTAGTCGAGACTGCTCGACTAGGGGATACCCTGAGCCCTGTGAAGAGCCAAATATCAAATCATTCTACACATCTCTTATGTATGCATATAAACAACACATACATACACACACATATGCACGCAGGCATAAACGCGCGCTCTGCCAACTGCGCAGTTGACGCAGCGACAGCTCTTGGACTGCAATGTGGGCATTACTATGAGAACTTAATTGTTTAATAACTTTTCTTAGCGATAGACTAACTTCATCAAACTTTCACAACTTAGCAAAGCACAAGTCTCTAGTATTTAATTTGCGGCTTTCACAAATAGGGGCTATTGGGGGCGAATGGGGCGTGGCATTAAAAATCTAATGATTACATAATCTCCGTATTCATTCAACGCAATTACACAGCAAATTTGAAGTCTCTAGCTCAAACGATACACAAACTACGCCTTAAAAACGTATTTTCGATAAGCATTAAAATCGATAACATCACAACAAAAATAGTTATCGTTCATACGAAATAAACTTGACCTGCGCGTGCTATCCACGGACACAACAGAAAAAAATTCAAGTCTCTAGCTTGCCTAGATGCTTCAATCGACGCGTTCAAGCATACGGACAGACGGACGGACGGACGGACAGACAGACGGACGGACAGACAAACAGACGGACGGGCAGACAAACAGACGGACAGGCCTAAATCGACTTAACTCGTCGCCCTGATCAAGAATATATATACTTTGTGGGGTCTGACACGCCTCCTTCTGCCTGTTACATACATTTAACAAAACCATTATACCCTGATTTCCCATTTTCAATGGGCTCAGGGTATAAAAAAACAAGTAAGAAAACTCTAGTCGGAGGTGCCCGACTAGGAGATCCCCTGAGCCCCGTCCGATTTGCATTGTTTAATACGCTATATAGCTTGCATATAACATTAAATTTTCCAAAATTTAATTATATTTTTGAAATTTTATTCAACTAGAATATATGTAAATCAAAAATTAATAAATAATTAAATAAATAAACAAAAAAACAAAAAACAAACATCACCGAACCTGGACTCAAACAAGCATTTATTTACTACATATGTAACGTTAAAGCGCATCATCTCAACTAGCACAACCTCACCTTTATAAATAAATAAAAAAAAAAAAAAAACAATTTTTTTTTTAAAGTTACACTGAGTTTCGAACTCTACCCGCTACGCCACACCAGTATAGCTTAGCTTGTTGGCAAAACGCAAAGTGTACTACAAGGCGATATGTGACAAATACAAAACTAAAGAAGCTGAAGAAACAGATCAATCGCAATTGTGATTCTTAGAATATGCTGAAATGCGCGCATATGAACGTATGAGTATGTGTACATACAAAAACGGTGGTCTGTTTCAATGTATGCGTGTAAAGGGCGATATATGTATGACAAATACAAAACTACAGAAGCGGCTGAAAATGCAAACAGAATTCAACCACAGATTTGGTTGAAGAATATGCTAGAACGAATGGCCTTGAATGTATTTGTGCACATGCATAGTAGACGCGCTTGCACGTTTCAATGTATGTGTATGTGTAAATGTTTTTTGCTGCGCGTCGCTGCTTGCCTCGTGCGTGTGATAGTTGCGTAAACGTTTTGTTTAATAAATCGGGACTGACTTAACGGAATTTGATGAAACTTTCAGCATATGTTTTTATTGAATTTTTTACATTTTATATAAATGATAATTTATTCACATGGTTATATTTGCAACATACTCTCCACGAGTGCCGAATGGGAGGAGGGGGGTGGGGTAATTAGTAAAAAGAGCCGGTATCCAAAAAATAAAAAAATATAAATTGCATAAAACTTTTATGCAATTTATATTTTTTTATTTTTTGGGTACAGGCTCTTTTTACTAATCAACACCCCCCCTCCACCCACCCTAACCATCACCACTCATGGAGAGTCTGTTGCACATATAACCATGTAAATAAATTAGCATTTTTATTAAATGTAAAAAATGCAATAGAATCATATGCTGAAAGTTTCATCAAGTTCCGTTAAGTCAGTCGCAATCTATTAAACAAAACGTTTGGCCAATTATGACACGCACGCGTTAAGCAGCGACAGCAAAATATATTTACATTTACACATACATATGTACATACATTGAAACGTGCATGCGAGTTTGCTTATACATGGTCACAAATAAATTCATCGCCATTCATTCTAGCATATTCTTCAACCAAAATTGTTATTGAGTTGTGCTTGCATTTTCAGCCGCGTCTTTAGTTTTGTATTTGCCAAATATCGCCCTTTATACGCATACATTCAACCGACCACCGTTTTTGTATGTACACATATAAATACATACGTTCATATGCGCGCATTTCAGCTTTTTCTAAGAATCACAATTGCGATTGATTTATGTTTATATTGTGTTTGCATTAACAGCAGCTTCTATAGTTTTGTATTTGTCAAAAGTCGCCCTTGTAGTGAAGTAGTTTCGGATTTGCCAACAGGCAATGCAAAACTTATGTGGCGCAGCAGGTAGATGAAAAGCGTGTAAGCAAAAGGGTCCGCGTTCGAGACGCGGCGGCGACGGCATGAAAATAGTTGCGCAGCTGTTCGTGCCTACATGCATACATACCTGATGGGACCTATCGTCAATTTTTGTGTGTGTAAATAATTTTGTTCGGACTAAGTCGATTACACAAATATCGGTATTTGATATTTACATTTTTTGTCAGGGTCACACACACAAAAAGAAAATAACATAACTGACCTAGGCTATACGAAAAATGATAATTTTAGCAGATAAATTATTTGCAGAACTTCAACATTAAATCAAATTACATATATTTCTCAGAAATGCCGTTTGTCGTCTTAGAAATTCTTATTAAGCTTATTTATATAGGTGGCACAGGCATATGAATTTTGCAGCTGGGCGTTACAAATTTTGTTGCCAATTTGCCACGCCCCCAGAAGGCGTAGACATATCATATTTGGCAAGTTCCTAGAAGGAGTCTAGGGTAACGTAACTGCAAAGTTTGGATGCTTACACTCCAAAAATGTGAAAGTTACAGGGTATTTTTTCGATATACCACGCCCCCGAAGGAGCGTAAGATTTATTTTTGGGGAATCAATAGAGGAGGCCTCCAGTAACACAAACATCCAATTTTGAATCGTCTAGCTCTAAAACTGTAGGAGCTATAAGCTTTTTACGATTTGCCACGCCCCCTGAAGGCGTAGGTATGTCCGCCATATCTTTTTGATCTTGGGTTGCTTATCCGAGTATATATATCAAATTTCAAGTCTCTAGCATCAATAGTGCTCAAAATATAGCTGATCTTGTAAAATCACTATATATTCAGATCCGATTTGCCACGCCCCCAGTGGGCGTAGACACCAAATCTTTTATGAATCTTTATAGAATCGTAGCGTTAAGTTACGTGCCAAATTTCAGCATTCTAGCTTTAAAACTGTAGAAGTTACAGTTTTCCCGATTTGCCACGCCCCCAATGGGCGTAGATATATCCGCCATATCTTTTTGAGCTTGGGTGGTCAACGCAAGTATACATTCCAAATTTCAACTCTCTAGCTCTTCAACTAATATGATTTCTTAACTATGGGCGCAACCATTTTCCTATTTGCCACGCCCCTAGTGGGCGTATCCGGAAAATCTTGACACTTTATAATTCGAGGGTATACACGAGTATATGTTCCAAATTTCAAGTCTCTAGCTTCAATAGCGTAGAAAAATATTGCATTCATACGGACAGACGGACAGACGGACATTTCACAAAACCAATATACTCTTTTTCCCTTTGGGAAACGAGTATAAAAAGTCTTTAGCACTCCCTGCGCAATTCTAATGCAAAATCATTCACGCAATTAAAAGCCCGTGGTAGGCGCACGCCAATGCTCATGTACTATCAACACACATATTCGAATACAAATGTTCCACAGGCAGCAAGAGCGACTACATATACATATTCGTTAAGCCCTTCATACAAATAATAGTAAAAGTCTCAACATTTTGCATGAGCCATGGTAAACCCATTCATCAATGTGGCATACCTGCTCAGTAGGGAAGAAATGCGAGCTCTTGAAGAACAAATTTTATAATTTTCGGGAGCTGCTGCTTGTGCGAACATATTATGCACACACATGCACACATACAAAACTTCTTCAGCCATCCCATACTCAGGCCACAAGATCTAGCAACTGTAAATTCTACAGGCAGCAAGTTTCACATATAGGCACATGAATACACACATATGCAGTAAGGGACTGTAAGAATGTGTGCATGCTTGTCGTGAAATCATATTGTTCAGCGCATCAACGCTTTCATACCCTGCGTAAAAAAAAGCATGAAAAAGCGAACATTTTGCATGAGCATGGCAAACGCTTTCGAGAATTCGGCATACTCTTCACTCAGCAGCAAAGAAATGGAATCGCATACCAGCAAATTTCAATTTTTGTCCGCTGTTGTTCGGTCGATGTCTTGAAGCAGAATGATTCTGCTTCGCGCTGTTTTTTTTTGAGAGCCTCAGTAACCGAGCCGAGCAAATACGAAGTTGTGACGGGTCTAATGTTCAAGTTTTTGTGTGTTGAATAATTTTGTACCGATGTCCAGTCTATGTGTTGTATGGTTAGTGGTATCACGCTTAGGTCTCGCCCTAAGGCAACGTTCTTACTTGTTTTTCTTTTCTTTTGTTTGTTAATTTGTTTATTTATTTAATTATTAATTTATTTTTGGTTTACATACATTCTAGTTGAATAGAATTTCAAAATTATAATTTAATTTTGGAAAATTTAATGTTATATGCAAGCTATATAGCGTATTAAACAATGCAAATCGGACGGGGCTCAGGGGATCTACTAGTCAGGCACATCCGATTAGAGTTTTCTTACTTGTTTTTTGTTGGGTCCGTGGATAGCACGCGAATTTTGTTTTGAGTTCTTTATTTTTTAAATTAAATAACATGGCTCAACCTCTTCAGTTAACTGCCAGATTAGAACTGTCTTTATTCATTTCAAAGTCAAAGTTACAATGTTGCTGCTTATTCTGGCGTCATAGCTGTTTCTTTTTAATTTTAGTTTCAACATGTTGCTAGACTATTCTGGCGTCAGCTTAGTAAATATTTCTTTGTAATTTTTGATTTCATAATGTTGCTGGTTCTTTCATCATCCCAAACATGCAACATTTAGGTATGGACTTTGTCTTTTAGTGATGACAAATCGCTTAAAAATATGCTTATATCGATTACCTTAAATGCATATATAACTTCTCCCTCATTTAAATAAGAATTCTCCTGAATTCTGTATTGTTATTAACTTTCTTACTATCGGTAATATATAAGGTAGGTATTACTTATAATTATTGTTTTGAATTATGAATATTAACTTGTTTACATTCTTAGATTAATTGTTATAGTTTTTTTTTTTTTTTTTTCAGTTAGGTATTTGATGTGTTATCATTTTTGTTTTCTGTATATTTGTAAACACGTTTTATATTTGCTGGGTTAATATTCTTAAGTTTAGCTTTTTTAAACTTTGGTACTTCTTTGTGTCTTACTGCTTTATAGTTTTTAATAAACCCCTCTTCTCTTTTTTCTTCATAATTTTCTCTGTTTTGGTTGTTTTTATCAAGCATCTTGATTTTAGTGGTTTCTATATTATTCTTAATGATTTTAAAATCTATTTTATTATTATGCGCTTCAAAAGGTGTGCATTTAATAGTAGAGTGGTACCTGTCGTTATAATTTCTTACTGCCCTTTGCATAATTTGTTTTACTGATATGTTTTCTGTTTCTGAATTATATATTATCCTAAATTTTTCTGCCAATGAGTTATGCAGTCTTTCTACATCTGCATATTCATAATTCAATATTTTCTCGGCTTAATAGTTCTTTAATTCTTATTGAATTAAATTCATTGTCAGCTACAATCTTATTTGGTTTGCCTATTTTAGTAAAATGATTTTCGATCTGCTCTACAATGGTTATATGGTTCCTATCGTTTAGTGGGTAAACGGCTGCAAATTTCGAAAATTTATCTATAATAGTTAAGAAATATGTGTTTTTTTATTACGTATGTGTCTATATGTATTATTTGGTTTTTATCCGAGGGAGTTTCTGTCTTAACAAATTTGTTTTTAACTGGGTTTCTGTCATATTTGACTTCTTTGCAAAAGTCGCATTGGTTGATCACTCTCTGTATTAATTCTAATAACTTAGGGTAAAATATTTTATTTTTTATTTTGTTGTACGTCTCTTGAATACCTGAATGCATACTCTCTTGTACATGGTAAATAGATATTTGCTTTACAGCTTCCGTTTCAGTTTCTATATCTTGAGCTCTATGTGTGCATTTAGTGAATTCTATTTGTTTGTTGTTAGAGTATAATTGAACTAATTTTTTTTGCACTATATTATATTCCTGATCCGGTAGATCTGAATATATGCCTACTTTTCCTTTGTTTAAGTATTTCGTAAACATTTCTTCCATTGTTGGGAAGTCGTGTTTTGCTATGAAAATTATTTTTTTTCCATGAATCGTTTTACACTCTTCTGTTTTGGAATTTGTTATTATTATTTGTGTTTTATATTTATTTACTATTTCTTCCTTTATTAGAAAATGATCCTTTCTTCTGCTGAATGTATAGTTGCTGCTAACGAATAGTTATCTTCTGTGTCTTCAATATTTGTTATTATGTTTATGTCTGATATATTGTCATTGTTATCTTGCTGTGGGTCAAAATCATTACCTTTTATTCTGCTTAAGAAATCGGCTACTCTGTTTTCTCTTCCTCTTAAGTAATCTATGTCAAACTGATATTCTCCTAGTTTTAGTAACCATCTTTGATGCCTTGGCGAAATATCTTTCCCTTTATGTTTTGAATATAAGAATTTTATCGCTTGGTGATCTGTTAATAATTTGAATTTTCTTCCGTAGAGATGTGGTCTAAAATAGTTTACACTCCATAGTATTGCTAAAAATTCTTTATCTGTTGCTGAATAATTTTTCTCATGATTGTTCAATGTTCTTGACGCAAAACAAATTGGATGCCCTTCTTGAGAAAGAACCGATCCTATGGCATAATTTGAAGCGTCAGTTGTAAGCGTGAATGCTTTTTCAAAGTTAGGAAATCTTAATATAGGGTGTGAACAAATAAGCTGCTTTAACTTTTCAAATGCTTCGATGAAAGTTGGATCTTTTGTATTTATTTTAGTATTTTTCTTTAAATATTTTGTTATGGGTTGTGCTACTTTTGCGTAATCTTTAATAAATTTTCTGTAGAAACCTGTTATGCCTAAAAAACTTTTTATCTCCTCTTCTGTTTTTGGTAAAGGTAACTTTTCTATTATGGCTATTTTGTTTGGATTTGGTTTAATACCTTCTTTGGTTAAGATATGACCTAAAAATTCTGTCTCCTTCTTCATGAAGTTACACTTATCGATTTGAATCTTTAAATTCTTATCCTCTAATACTTTAAATATTTCGTTGATGGCTTCAACATGTTCTTGCAACGATGTGCTAAAAATAAGTATATCGACACATTTTTTGTTAATAAAATCTCTTAAGATTTCATTCATTAGTCTTTAAAAAGTGACGGGGGCATTTTTCAACCCAAATGGCATTCTAATAAATTCATATAAACCATGCGGCGTAACAAAAGCAGTTTTCTTTCTGTCTTCCTCTTTTACTAAAATTTGATGGTAGCCTTTTGCTAGATCTATTGTTGTGAAGTACTGGGCTCTTCCGAGTTTATCAAGAATTGAATTTATATTAGGAATCGGAAATTTATCGTCGATGGTTATTTCGTTAAGTTTTCTATAATCTATTACAATGCGAAATTTTTGTTGTTTTGAATTGTCTAACTTTTTTGGTATTACTAAAAGTGGGCTCGAATATCTTGAATTGCTTTTTCTAATAATTCCCTGTTCTTCCATTTCTTTTATCTGTTTTCTGACTTCTTCCTCATGCTGTGGTGGGTATCTATATAGCTTTGAATTAAGTTGTTCATCTGTAGTTGTCCGTATTTCATGTTCTATTTCGGTTGTACTAGTTAGTTTATCTCCTTCTTTGAAAAAAAGTTTACTATATCGTTTTACAATTTTCTTAACTTCAATTACTTCTTGTGTATTCAAATGATCTAATGCCAAGCTATCATATTTATCTATAGTACTCTCTAATGCACAGATTTCTTCATATTGATATGGCTTATTTATTATGCGGTTTTCTTTGTGATTTAATGTTAAACTGTTTCTTTCAATATTAATAACTGCACTTAAAAATTGTAGAAGGTCTATACCTATAATAAAGTTATACTTTCTTCCCTTTAGTGGGGCTAACTTCCAGCGGACTCTAGCGTTGTTTGGTAAATTAAATTCTCTAGGTGCTGTTGTATGAATTTCATACTCTATTATGTCCTTACTATTAATCGTGCTATATGATATTGGTTTATTCAGCTTAATCTTTGTGTGCCCATTAATTTGATTGTTAACTAGACTTAAACTTGCTCCTGTATCTATTAATGCTATATATCTATGTTTATCGATGTTTAGTTCTAATAATGGTAGGCATTCCGAGGCTGCTTCATAAAAAAAACTGTATTATTAACCTCTGCCTGGTCGTAGTCATTTCTTGTTTCTTGGTAACTGTTTGTATCTTGTTTTGTTTCTAGGTTTTCTATTTCCATGGGTTCTAAATTCCTTGACCTATACTGTTTTGACTGTTGTGAATTTGTTTGCTGATGATTTTGGTTAGGATGACTCTGTCCTGAATTGTGTTGAGTATAATCTTGTCTGTACTGACCTGAGTTGTTTCTGTACCATTGTTGCTGATTGTTTTGTTGGTAATTTTGTTGATTTTTGTTGTGACCACTTTGTGGTTGATAATAGGATTGCTTGTTATTGTTATAATTTTGTTGATAATATTGTTGCTTCTTGTTATAATTTTGTTGTTGGATATTTTCGTTTTTGTAGTTATGATTTTTCTTGCTAGACTCAGCCTCAGCGTTATACCTATTGGGTTTACTTTTCTTATATTGAAATCTAATACAACTATTTTCGTATCTACGTAACATCATTATTTTTAGAATCTCATTTAAATTTCTTTCTTCGTATATTTTATCAAGTAAAGTGCCTTGAGTCATTTCTTTAGCTGCATTTACTAGTAAACTTTCTACGTTACTTAAATCTATAAAATGATCGTTTTGATGGTAAACTTTTAATTCGTCTGTTTTATACTTAATATTTTGTAGTTCTGCTACAAGTTCGCTTACTGTGTCTACTTTTAATTCATAAATTTTACGGTAAATTTGATGGGGTTCCGTGTCCGGTCGATACCTCAGCTTTAGGGTTGACTTGATTAGCTCCCAGTTGTCTGGTGCCGGTATATTGATAACTACATCCTTCGCCTGTCCTTGGATTGTCTTGTTGAAGATTGTCCTAGTGGCCTCTCGTCTTAGTTCAGTGTCCTCCACTCCTTGGAGAAGGTACTCCACGCTGCTGAAGAACGAGTTTATCGATATATCACCTGTTCCCGTGAACGTTGCCAAATAATTGATGTTTTGAAACAACCGTTCCTTCTGAGCCGCATTGGTGTTTCCCTGAAGCGTGACGTAAGCTTGATGTAGCTCCTCTAGTTGCCGCTCCTTGTTGATCAACTGCTCATATAATTGCTGCGGTGACATTTGTGGGTTATCTTGTGCCATCCTGCTTTTGTCGTAATATACTGCTCTCTTTTGTTTTCTGGTTGCCAGCGTTGAGATGTACTTTTTAAAAGTTGTCAACTTATTTGTAGTTTGATCTCTTTTTTCGATTTATTAAACTTGTCAACTTATTTTAAGTTTGACTTTTTTTTTCGATTTATAAAACTTGTCAACTTATTTTTAGTTTGACTTTTTATTTTATAATGATCGATTTATAAATTTGTCGACTGATTTTTAGTTCGAATTTATCACAGAATCCTTTTTAAAAAAGGATCCTACCGGCTGCGCCAATTTTGTTTTGAGTTCTTTATTTTTTAAATTAAATAACATGGCTCAACCTCTTCAGTTAAGTGCCAGATTAGAACTGTCTTTATTCATTTCAAAGTCAAAGTTACAATGTTGCTGCTTATTCTGGCGTCATAGCTGTTTCTTTTTAATTTTAGTTTCAACATGTTGCTAGACTATTCTGGCGTCAGCTTAGTAAATATTTCTTTGTAATTTTTGATTTCATAATGTTGCTGGTTCTTTCATCATCCCAAACATGCAACATTTAGGTATGGACTTTGTCTTTTAGTGATGACAAATCGCTTAAAAATATGCTTATATCGATTACCTTAAATGCATATATAACTCGCGCAGGTCAAGTTTACTTCGTATGAACGATAACTATTCTTGTTGCAATGTTATCGATTTTAAACCTTATCGAAAACAGGTTATAAATTTATATCTCCCACACCTTTAGAGATTGACCTATCGAATTTTGCATATAGATTCATGTGAATTTTATGCAATTTCTATTTTTTTATACCCTGAGCCCATTGAAAATGGGAAATCAGGGTATAATGGTTTTGTTAAATGTATGTAACAGGCAGAAGGAGGCGTGTCAGACCCTACAAAGTATATATATTCTTGATCAGGGCGACGAGTTGAGTCGATATAGCCCTGTCCGTCTGTCCGTCCGTTCGACCGTCCGTCCGACTTGAAATTTTACATGAATACTCGATAATACCATACGCTGCACAAGTTTATAAAATTTTACCGATAACACATTCCATTTCGATTTTATGAGCATTTATCGATAATTTTAAAGTGTTTTTAAGGCCTGGTTTGTTTGAACGCATCGATTTCATAAACTAGACAAACTAGATAGCTGAAATTTTTTTTGAAGGTCCATGTATAGCGCGAATTTTGTTTTGAGTTCTTTATTTAAAAGTAAATAACATTACTGGACTTCTTCAGTCAAGTCTCAGATGTGAACTGATCTTTATTCATTTTTATACCCTGAGCCCATTGAAAATGGGAAATCAGGGTATAATGGTTTTGTTAAATGTATGTAACAGGCAGAAGGAGGCGTGTCAGACCCCACAAAGTATATATATTCTTGATCAGGGCGACGAGTTGAGTCGATTTAGCCCTGTCCGTCTGTCTGTCCGTCCGTCTGTCCGTCCGTCCGTATGTTTGAACGCGTCGATTGAAGCATCTAGACAAGCTAGAGACTTGAATTTTTTTATTGGGTCCGTGGAGCACGCGCAGGTCAAGTTTGACACCAAAAAACGATATCTAGTTCTGTTGTTTTGTTATCGATTTTAGATCTTATCGAAAACAAGTTATAAAATTATATCTCCCACACCTTTAGAGCATAGACCCCTCAAATTTTGCATATAGATTAATGTGAATTTTATGCAATTTCTATTTTTTTATTTTTTGGATACCGTCTCTTTTTACTAATTACACCCCCCACCTCCCCACACCATACTCGACCCATTGAGAGTCTGTTGCAAATATAACCATGTGAATAAATTATCATTTATATAAAATGT
Source organism: Drosophila meridionalis (assembly GCA_035045145.1). NCBI lineage: Eukaryota > Metazoa > Arthropoda > Insecta > Diptera > Drosophilidae > Drosophila > Drosophila meridionalis. The sequence continues at coordinate 4,085,610 of JAWNPG010000020.1, read as the reverse complement.
AAAAAATTCAATAAAAACATATGCTGAAAGTTTCATCAAATTCCGTTAAGTCAGTCCCGATTTATTAAACAAAACGTTTAGCCAATAATCACACGCACGTGGTAAGCAGCGACGCGCAGCAAAACACATTTACGCATACACATACATTGAAACGTGCAAGCGCGTTTGCTTATGCATGTGCACAGTCGCTTCTGTGCATTATCAGCCGCTTCTGTAGTTTTGTATTTGTCATATATCGCCCTTTACGCTCATACATTCAAACAGACCACTGTTTTTGTATATATGCGCTCATTTCAGCATATTCTAAGAATTACAATTGCGATTGATCTGCTTCTTTAGCTTCTTTAGTTTTGTATTTGTCACATATCGCCTTGTAGTACTACTTTGCGTTTTGCCAAAAAGCAACGCAATATTGGTGTGGCGTAGTGGGTAGACGCAAAGCGCATAAACGAAAGGTCCCGGGTTCGAAACTCAGTGACAACAGCGTAACTTTTTTAATTTTTTTTTTTTAATTTATAAACATTAGGTGGTTGTGCTAGTTGAGATGATGCGCTCTAACTTTACATTTGTAGTAAATAGATGTAGGTTTGAGTCCAGGTGCGGTGATGTTTGTTTTTCTTCTTCTTTTTGGTTGATTTGTTTATTTATTTATTTATTTATTTATTTTTGATTTACATACATTCTATATAGCGTATTAAACAATGCAAATCGGACGGGGCTCAGGGGATCTCCTAGTCGGGCACCTCCGACTAGAGTTTTCTTACTTGTTCTTCTTCTTTTTGTTGATTTGTTTATTTATTTAATTATTTATTTATTTTTGATTTACATACATTCTATATAGCGTATTAAACAATGCAAATCGGACGGGGCTCAGGGGATCTCCTAGTCGGGCACCTCCGACTAGAGTTTTCTTACTTGTTGATCTTGGGTTGCTTATCCGAGTATATATATATCAAATTTCAAGTCTCTTGCATCGATAGTGCTCAAAATATAGCTGAACATGTAAAATCACTATTTATTCAGATCCGATTTGCCACGCCCCCGATGGGCGTAGATATATCCGCCATATCTTTTTCTGCTTGGGTTGTCAACGCAAGTGTACATTCTAAATTGCAACATTCTAGCTCTTCAACAAATTTAATTTTTGACTATGGGCGCAAGCATTTTCCGATTTGCCAGGCCCTTAATGGGCGTATCGGGAAAATCTTGACACTTTATAATTCGAGGGTATACACAAGTATATGTTCCAAATTTCAAGTCTCTACCCTCAATAGCGTCGAAAAAGACGGACATTGCACAAAACCAATATAATCTTTTTCCCTTTTGGGAAACGAGAATAAAAAGCAAGTAAAAGTATTGTTGTATATGTATATGTATATGTATACGTATACGTATACGTATACGTCTATGTATATGTATATGTATATGTATATGTATATGTATATGTATATGTATATGTATATGTATATGTATATGTATATGTATATGTATATGTATATGTATATGTATATGTATATGTATATGTATATGTATATGTATATGTATATGTATATGTATATGTATATGTATATGTATATGTATATGTATATGTATATGTATATGTATATGTATATGTATATGTATATGTATATGTATATGTATATGTATATGTATATGTATATGTATATGTATATGTATATGTATATGTATATGTATATGTATATGTATATGTATATGTATATGTATATGTATATGTATATGTGTATGTATATGTATATGTATATGTATATGTATATGTATATGTATATGTATATGTATATGTATATGTATATGTATATGTATATGTATATGTATATGTATATGTATATGTATATGTATATGTAAATAAATGTACAGATGCATATGCATCTTGTATCTTGTATCTTTGGGTATATCTGTGTTTCTCTCTAGAGCTACTTTTTGAAAATCAAATCAAAATCAATCGACAAAGAGTCGCTTTTGCTGTAGTTCTCTTGTTCTTGCCATTTAGCTATACCTGGCGATAAGTAAAGTCCTGAAATTGTGAGGTGTACAACTTTAGCATAATTAAGTGCCCAAAAGTAGGCAACAACAACTTTAGGAAGACGCGCAGAGTTTGGCCGTATGAGAGCATTAACCATACAACAGGTCTTTAATACTCCCTCTGCAATTCTAATGGAAAATCATTCACGCAATTAAAACCCCCCGATAGGCGCACGCCAATGATCATGTACTATGAACACACATATTCGCATACAATTGTTCCATAGGCATCAAGAGCGACAAAAACATATTCGTTAAGCGCACCAACGCTTTCATACCCTTCATTCAAATAATAGTAAAATTCTCAACATTTTGCATGAGCCGTGGTAAACCCATTCATCAATGTCCTATACCTGCTCAGTAGGGAAGAAATGCGAGCTCTTGAAGAACAAATTTTACAATTTTCGGGAGCTGCTGCTTGTGCGAACATATTATGCACACACATGCCACATTCAAAACTATACTCAGGCCACAAGATCCAGCAACTGTAAATTCTACAGGCAGCAAGTTTCACATATAGGCACATGAATACACACATATGTATGTAGTAAGGAACTGTAAGAATGTGTGCATGCTTCGATTCGCGAAAATTCGGTTTATAAATAACTTTTGACATTTTTCACATAAATTTGCAGTGCGTATTTGGACTTAGTATGGACTTGTAAATGGTAATTATACCCTGAGCCCATTGAAAATGGGAAATCAGGGTATAATGGTTTTGTTAAATGTATGTAACAGGCAGAAGGAGGCGTGTCAGACCCCACAAAGTATATATATTCTTGATCAGGACGACGAGCTGAGTCGATTTAGCCCTGTCCGTCTGTCTGTCCGTCCGTCTGTCCGTCCGTCCGTCCGTTCGTCTGTCCGTATGTTTGAACGCGTCGATCTCAGAACGTAGTTGACCTAGAGACTTGAATTTTTTTTTTTTTGGGTCCGTGGATAGCACGCGCAGGTCAAGTTTGTTACCAAAAAACGATATCTATTTTTGTTGTTTTATTATCGATTTTAAACCTTATCGAAAATAGGTTATAAAATTCTATCTGCCACACCTTTAAAGCTAGACCCCTCAAATTTTGCATATAGATTCATGTGAATTTTATGCAATTTCTATTTTTTTTATTTTTTGGATACCGGCTCTTTTTACTAATTAACCCCCCCCCCCCCCCCCTTTCATCAAACACCCATTGAGAGTCTGTTGCAAATATAACCATGTGAATAAATTAGTATTTTTATAAAATGTAAAAAATTCAATGGAATCAAATGCTGAAAGTTGCATCAAATTCCGTTAAGTCAGTCCCGATTTATTAAACAAAACGTTTGGCCAATTTTTACACGCACGTGGCAAGCAGCGACGCGCAGCAAAAAACATTTACACATACACATACATTGAAACGTGCAAGCGCGTCTACTATGCATGTGCAGAAATACATTCAAGGCCATTCGTTCTAGCATATTCTTCAACCAAATTCTGTTTGCATTTTCAGCCGCTTCTGTAGTTTTGTATTTGTTATATATCAGCCCTTTACACGCATACATTGAAACAGACCACCGTTTTTGTATGTACACATACTCATACGTTCATATGCGCGCATTTCAGCATATTCTAAGAATTACAACTGCGATTGATCTGCTTCTTTAGTTTTGTATTTGTAACATATCGCATTGTAGTACTATTTTGCGTTTTGCCAACAAGCAACGCAATACTGGTGTGGCGTAGTGGATAGACACAAAGCGCGTAAACGAAAGGTCGCGGGTTCGAAACTCAGTGACACAGCGCAACTTTTTTAATTTTTTTTTAAATCTATAAACATGAGGTGGTCGTGCTAGTTGAGATGACGCGCTTTAACGTTACACATGTAGTAAATAGATGCAGGTTCGAGTCCAGGTGCGGTGATGTTTGCTTTCTTTTCATTTTTTGGTTTATTTATTTAATTATTAATTTATTTTTGATTTAGATACATTCTAGTTGAATAAAATTTCAAAATTATAATTTAATTTTGCAAAATTTAATGTTATATGCAAGCTAGCGTATTAAACAATGCAAATGGGACGGGGCTCAGGGTATCTCCTAGTCGGGCACCTCCGACTAGAGTTTTCTTACTTGTTTTATTTTGCATTGACAATTTATTTTTTGGTGCCAACAGCCAGGCCATCTTTCCTGCTTTCGCCATCACCGACTGTCGAACCATGGATGTGTGAGTTTTGAACGTTAAGTGTCTGTCCAGGATGACACCTAAGTACTTATGCGAGCTCTTGTGGGTGAGTGTAATACCCCTACACTATAAAGGCCTTGTCGCAAAAGTGACGTTAACGCATTTGCTGCTGTTGATGCCTATGTTCCATTTAAGAGCCCAATTCTCAAAACTACTCACATATTCCTGCAAGGCTCTCGAAGCTTGATCTATGCTTGAGCTTCTGCAAAGGATTGCTGTATCATCAGCGTATGTTGCTACTAATACATTGCTTTCATCCAGTGCGCTTGTAGGAATTGTTGTTGGCATGTCGGCTGTATACAGACTGTATAGTGTAGGGCCAAGAACACTGCCTTGAGGAACTCCAGCGCAGATTGGGCGCTTCGAAGATTTTATTCCATCGACACAACGCTAAAACTTCTGTCCTTGAGAAAGCTGCTTACAAGCTGAAACAGCTGCGGGGTTAGTACACTCTTCAGCTTAAAAAGAAGTCCATCATGCCACACCCTATCAAAGGCTTGTTGGATGTCCATAAACACAGCAACTGCGTACATTTTTCGTTCCATAGCATCTAGGGCAAAATTAACCACTCGATGGAGCTGTTCCAGCATGCCGTGACCTTGTCTGAATCCAAACTGACACTTTGGAATTTTTTCAGATACAGTCTCCAGTTTCAAAATGCGGTTAAGTATTACTCTTTCCGTCATTTTCCCTAGTGCTGAAAGCAGGCTAATTGGTCTGTATCCATCGGCATCCGTGTGTTGTTTTCCTGGCTTTGGTATCATGGTGATGAGCGCAGACTTTCAACTATTTGGGAAATGACCAATCCTTAGTATACTATTAAGAAGCAATACTATGTACAGCAGGGCTTTCTTCGGGAGAAGTTTTAATGTTTTATTATCCAGGAGGTCTTTGCCTGGGGATTTTATAGCTTTTAGCTTCCTGATCTGCTGCTCAACCTCTTGCAGTGTTACTGGATTTGCTGGCAAGGACATTTGAAACGGCATCTCCTTTCTCAACTCTATAGCCCTACGCATAACCTCAGTTGATAGATTTAAAGGCTTAAATCTTTCCTCTAGGCTATCTGCAAATATTTCAGCCTTCTATTGACTGGAGTAACACCAACCACCAGCAGGATTTTTGATAGGAGTTTTCGGGATGACAACTCTTTTAAAGCGACTCGTGAGCTTCCAAAGAGTATAGTTGAATGATGCTTTCGGTCCAGCATTCTCTAGAATATCATCAATTTTTCTTTGCTTAACTTTTGCCAGGACTTTTTTCAAACGGTTCGACAGTCTACTATAAATTCTATGGATGCGAGGATCACCCGTTCTTACGTACTCCTTCCTTACTCTTCTTTTCAGGCGTAAGAGCATATCTACGCCATAAGGAAGACTAATTTGTCTTCGTTGGCTTCGTGAGTTCGTATTTTCCGGAGAGGCATTAGATGCTGCTAACCTAATGTTACTCATTAGAATTGAGATGACATCTTCAATGTCCTCTGAGCTGTTTATTTCAGTGTTTAGGTTGACTCTTCTCTCCAGGTCAGCTTTGAAAATTGACCCAATAATGTTAACATAAATTTATGCAGAAAATTGAATAAGATACCAACACCGTACACACTGTTCACAGCTGACATGCCACTTCCACTGGACAACTACGGAGCTGCAGACACGGAAGTGCTAATAGCAACGTATGCAGATGAGACTGCCATCCTTTCGCGATCTCACTCTGCGCAAGAAGCTACTGAAAGCCTCCAGAGGTACCTGGACGCATTTGGGTGTTGGGCAAAACGTTGGTGCATAACCATCAACGCACAGAAATCAGCTCACGTAAGTTTGTAACTCTGGGAGTGCAAATACCGAAAGTCAACAAAGTGAAATATCTCGGTGTTACACTTGATAAAAAATTGACCTATAGTGCGCACATCACGCAGACAGTTAACATAGCCAGGACATAAATCAAAAAACTGGATTGGATGTTGAGACCGTCCAGCAAACTGTCGCTGTGCAGCAAAATAAAAATGTATAATGCCATCGTCGTCCCAACACTCACATACGCTATCCCCATTTGGGGTACCGCAGCGAGGACACACATAAAAAAAGTGCAAACTGTGCAAAACAAAGCGCTACGGCGACTCACAGGTGCCAGCTGGTACGTTCGCAATTCTGTGCTGCACAGCGATCTCAGAATTCCAACAATTGCTGAACTGATCGGACGTCACTCCTCAAGGTACGCGGACAGGCTCTTAGCGCACCCAAATCAACTGGCTACTGACCTGGCACACAACAACAATTGGCGAAGGCTAAAAAGGCTTCACCCGTTGGACCACATACACTAATAACTACTAATCATAACAACTACTACTGTAAATAATGTAAATACCGGCTTCTAGGCAACAAATTAGGTTCAGGTTTAATTATAAATGCGCTGTAGAGTCGTAAGACAAGGAGCTACAATAAAACTTTATTAAAAAAAACAAGTAAGAAAACTCTAGTCGGAGGTGCCCGACTAGGAGATACCCTAAGCCCCGTCCGACTTGGATTGTTTAATACGCTCCATAGCTTGCATATAACATTAAATTTTCCAAAATTAAATTATAATTTTGAAATTTTATTCAACTAAAATGTATGTAAGTCAAAAATAAATAAATAATTAAATAAATAAACAAATCAACAAAAAAAGAAGAAGAAAAACAAACATCACCGCACCTGGACTCGAACCTGCATCTTTTTACTACATATGTAACGATAGAGCGCATCATCTCAACTAGCACAACCACCTCCTGTTTATAAATTTAAAAAAAAATATGTTAAAAGTCACGCTTTCGTCACTAAGATTCGAACTCGGGACCTTTTGCTTACGTGCTTTGCGTCTACCCACTGCGCCACGCCAGAATTGAGTTGCTCGTTGGCAAAACCCAAAGTAGTACTACAAGGGCGACATGTGACAAATACAAAACTAAAGAAGCTAAAGAAGCAGATCAATTGGTAAAATGAGCCGGTATCCAAAAAATAAAAAAATAGAAATTGCATAAAATTCACGTGAATCTATATGCAAAATTTGAGGGGTCTAGCTCTAAAGGTGTGGCAGATAGAATTTTATAACCTGTTTTAGAGAAGGTTTAAAATCGATAACAAAACAATCAAAATAGATATCGTTTTTTGGTAACAAACTTGACCTGCGCGTGCTATCCACGGACCCAACAAAAAAAAATTCAAGTCTCTAGCTTGTCTAGATGCATCAATCGACGCGTTCAGACATACGGACAGACGGACGGACGGACAGACAGACGGACGGACGGACAGACAGACGGACAGGGCTAAATCGACTCAGCTCGTCGCCCTGATCAAGAATATATATACTTTGTGGGGTCTGACACGCCTCCTTCTGCCTGTTACATACATTTAACAAAACCATTATACCCTGATTTCCCATTTTCAATGGGCTCAGGGTATAACAAGTAAGAAAACTCTAGTCGGAGGTGCCCGACTAGGAGATACCCTGAGCCCGTCCCATTTGCATTGTTTAATACGCTATGTAGCTTGCATATAACATTACATTTTGCAAAATTAAATTATAATTTTGAAATTTTATTCAACTAGAATGTATGTAAATCAAAAATAAATTAATAATTAAATAAATAAACAAAACAAGTAAGAAAACTCTAGTCGGAGGTGCCCGACTAGGAGATACCCTGAGCCCCGTCCCATTTGCATTGTTTAATACGCTATGTAGCTTGCATATAACATTACATTTTGCAAAATTAAATTATAATTTTGAAATTTTATTCAACTAGAATGTATGTAAATCAAAAATAAATTAATAATTAAATAAATAAACAAAAAAATGAAATGAAAGCAAACATCACCGCACCTGGACTCGAACCTGCATCTATTTACTACATGTGTAACGTTAAAGCGCGTCATCTCAACTAGCACGACCACCTTATGTTAATAGATTTAAAAAAAAAAATAAAAAAAGTTACGCTGTTGTCACTGAGTTTCGAACCCGCGACCTTTCGTTTAAGCGCTTTGTGTCTATCCACTACGCCACACCAGTATTCCGTTGCTTGTTGGCAAAACGCAAAGTAGTACTACAATGCGATATGTTACAAATACAAAACTAAAGAAGCAGATCAATCGCAGTTGTAATTCTTAGAATATGCTGAAATGCACGCATATGAACGTATGAGTATGTGTACATACAAAAACGGTGGTCTGTTTCAATGTATGCGTGTAAAGGGCGATATATAACAAATACAAAACTACAGAAGCGGCTGAAAATGCAAACAGAATTTCGATGAAGAATATGCTAGAACGACTGGCCTTGAATGTATTTCTGCACATGCATAGTAGACGCGCTTGCACGTTTCAATGTATGTGTATGTGTAAATGTTTTTTGCTGCGCGTCGCTGCTTGCCACGTGCGTGTAAATATTGGCCAAACGTTTTGTTTAATAAATCGGGACTGACTTAACGGATTTTGATGAAACTTTCGGCATATGATTCTATTGAATTTTTTACATTTTATAAAAATGCTAATTTATTCACATGGTTATATTTGACTCAACAGACTCTCAATGGGTGTTGAAGGCTGAGGGGGGGGGGGTGTAATTAGTAAAAAGAGCCGGTACGCAAAAAATAAAAAAATAGAAATTGCATAAAATTCACGTGAATCTATGTGCAAAATTTGAGGGGTCTAGCTCTAAAGGTATGGCAGATAGAATTTTATAACCTGTTTTCGATAAGGTTTAAAATCGATAACAAAACAACAAAAATATATATCGTTTTTTGGTAACAAACTTGACCTGCGCGTGCTATCCACGGACCCAACAAAAAAAAATTCAAGTCTCTAGGTCAACTACGTTCTGAGATCGACGCGTTCAAACATACGGACGGACGGACAGACGGACAGACAGACAGACGGACAGGGCTTAATCGACTCAGCTCGTCGCCCTGATCAAGAATATATATACTTTGTGGGGTCTGACACGCCTCCTTCTGCCTGTTACATACATTTAACAAAACCATTATACCCTGATTTCCCATTTTCAATGGGCTCAGGGTATAATAAAAAAAGTTACGCTGTTGTCACTGAGTTTCGAACCCGCGACCTTTCGTTTAAGCGCTTTGTGTCTATCCACTACGCCACACCAGTATTCCGTTGCTTGTTGGCAAAACGCAAAGTAGTACTACAATGCGATATGTTACAAATACAAAACTAAAGAAGCAGATCAATCGCAGTTGTAATTCTTAGAATATGCTGAAATGCACGCATATGAACGTATGAGTATGTGTACATACAAAAACGGTGGTCTGTTTCAATGTATGCGTGTAAAGGGCGATATATAACAAATACAAAACTACAGAAGCGGCTGAAAATGCAAACAGAATTTCGATGAAGAATATGCTAGAACGACTGGCCTTGAATGTATTTCTGCACATGCATAGTAGACGCGCTTGCACGTTTCAATGTATGTGTATGTGTAAATGTTTTTTGCTGCGCGTCGCTGCTTGCCACGTGCGTGTAAATATTGGCCAAACGTTTTGTTTAATAAATCGGGACTGACTTAACGGATTTTGATGAAACTTTCGGCATATGATTCTATTGAATTTTTTACATTTTATAAAAATGCTAATTTATTCACATGGTTATATTTGACTCAACAGACTCTCAATGGGTGTTGAAGGCTGAGGGGGGGGGGGGGTGTAATTAGTAAAAAGAGCCGGTACGCAAAAAATAAAAAAATAGAAATTGCATAAAATTCACGTGAATCTATATGCAAAATTTGAGGGGTCTAGCTCTAAAGGTATGGCAGATAGAATTTTATAACCTGTTTTCGATAAGGTTTAAAATCGATAACAAAACAACAAAAATATATATCGTTTTTTGGTAACAAACTTGACCTGCGCGTGCTATCCACGGACCCAACAAAAAAAAATTCAAGTCTCTAGGTCAACTACGTTCTGAGATCGACGCGTTCAAACATACGGACGGACGGACAGACGGACAGACAGACAGACGGACAGGGCTTAATCGACTCAGCTCGTCGCCCTGATCAAGAATATATATACTTTGTGGGGTCTGACACGCCTCCTTCTGCCTGTTACATACATTTAACAAAACCATTATACCCTGATTTCCCATTTTCAATGGGCTCAGGGTATAAAAAAAAAAAAAAAAAAAAAAAAAAAAATCAATAGAATCATATGCTGAAAGTTTTATCAAGTTCCGTTAAGTCAGTCCCAATCTATTAAACAAAACGTTTGGCCAATTATGACACGCACGCGTTACAAAATACAGCAACAGCAAAATACATTTACATTTACACATATGTATGTATGTACATTGAAAAGTGCAAGTGCGTTTGCTTATGCATGGTCACAAATAAATTCAGCGCCATTCATTCTAGCATAATATTCAACCAAAATTGTTATTGAGTTGTGTTTGCATTTTCAGCCGCTTCTTTAGTTTTGTATTTGTCAAATATCGCCCTTTATACGCATACATTCAACCGACCACCGTTTTTGTATGTACACATATAAATACATACGTTTATATGCGCGCATTTCAGCTTTTTCTAAGAATCATAATTGCGATTGATTTATGTTTATATTGTATTTGCATTAACAGCAGCTTCTATAGTTTTGTATTTGTCAAAAGTCGCCCTTGTAGTGAAGTAGTTTCGGATTTGCCAACAGGCAATGCAAAACTGATGTGGCGCAGCAGGTAGATGAAAAGCGTGTAAGCAAAAGGGTCCGCGTTCGAGACGCGGCGACGACGGCATGAAAATAGTTGCTGAGCTGTTCGTGCCTACATAAATACATACCTGATGGGTCCTATCGTCAATTTTTTAGTGTGGAATAATTTTGTACGGAATAAGTCGATATTTCTGTAATCGACATTTGATATTTACATTTTTTGTCATGGTCACACACACAAAAAGAATATAACATAACTGACCTAGGCTATACGAAAAATGATAATTTTAGCAGATAAATTATTTGCAGAACTTCATATTTTTCATATATTTCTCAGAAATGCCGTTTGTCGTCTTAGCAATTCTTATTAAGGTTATTTATATAGGTGGCACAGACATATGAATTTTACAGCTGGGCGTTACAAATTTTGTTGCCAATTTGCCACGCCCCCAGTAGGCGTAGACAAATCATATGTGGCAAGTTCCTAGAAGAAGTCGAGGGTAATGTAACTGTAAAGTTTGGATGCTTACACTCCAAAAATGTGAAAGTTACAGGGTATTTTTTCGATATACCACGCCCCCAAAGGGGCGTAAGATTTTTTAGGGAATCAATAGAGGAGGCCCCCAGTAACACACACATCCAATTTTGAAGCGTCTAGCTCTAAAACTATAGGAGCTATAAGCTTTTTACGATTTGCCACGCCCCCTGAAGGCGTAGGTATGTCCGCCATATCTTTTTGATCTTGGGTTGCTTATCCGAGTATATATATCAAATTTCAAGTCTCTAGCGTCAATAGTGATCAAAATATAGCTGATCTTGTGAAATCACTCTATATTCAGATCCGATTTGCCACGCCCCCAGTGGGCGTGGACATAAAATCTTTTTATAAATCTTTAAAGAATCGTAGCGTTAAGATACGTGCCAGCATTCAGCATTCTAGCTTTAAAACTGTAGAAGTTACAGTTTTCCCGATTTGCCACGCCCCCAATGGGCGTAGATATATCCGCCATATCTTTTTGAACTTGGGTGGTCAACGCAGGTATACATTATAATTCATGGGTATACACGAGTATATGTTCCAAATTTCAAGTCTCTAGCTTCAATAGTGTAGAAAAATATTGCATTCATACGGACAGACGGACAGACGGTCAGACGGACAGACGGACGGACAGCAAGACGGACATTTCACAAAACCAATATACTCTTTTTCCCTTTGGGAAACGAGTATAAAAAAACAACCCTCACCGCACCTGGACTAGAATCTGCATCTATTTACTGCATATCGTTAAAGCACATCATCTCAACTAGCACAACCACATCATGTTTATAAATTTAAAAAAAATTAAAAAAGTTACGCTGTTGTCGTCACTGAGTTTCGAACTCGGGACTTTTCGTTTACGCGCTTTGCGTCTACCCATTACGCCACACCAGTATTGCGTTGATTGTTGGCAAAACGCAAACTTGTACTACATGGCGATATGTGACAAATACAAAACTAAAGAAGCTAAAGAAGCAGATCAATCGCGATTGTGATTCTTAGAATATGCTGAAATGCGCGCATATGAATGTATGTGTATTTGTATATACAAAAACGGTGGTCTGTTTCAATGTATGCGTGTAAAGGGCGATATATGTATGACAAATACAAAACTACAGAAGCGGCTGAAAATGCAAACAGAATTCAACCACAGATTTGGTTGAAGAATACGCTAGAACGAATGGCCTTGAATGTATTTGTGCACATGCATAGTAGACGCGCTTGCACGCTTCAATGTATGTGTATGTGTGATAATTAGTAAAAAGAGTCGCTATCCAAAATATAAAAAAATATAAATTGCATAAAATTCACATTAATCTATATGCAAAATTTGAGGGGTCTAGCTCTAAAGGTGTGGGAGATATAATTTTATAACCTGTTTTCGATAAGGTTTAAAATCGATAACAAAACAACCAAAATAGATATCGTTTTTTGGTAACAAACTTGACCTGCGCGTGCTATCCACGGACACAACAGAAAAAAATTCAAGTCTCTAGCTTGCCTAGATGCTTGAATCGACGCGTTCAAACATACGGACAGACGGACGGACGGACGGACAGACAGAAAGACGGACAGGCCTAAATCGACTCAACTCGTCGCCCTGATCAAGAATATATATACTTTGTGGGGTCTGACACACCTCCTTCTGCCTGTTACATACATTTAACAAAAACATTATACCCTGATTTCCCATTTTCAATGGGCTCAGGGTATAAATAGATATCGTTTTTTGGTAACAAACTTGACCTGCGCGTGCTATCCACGGACCCAACAAAAAAAATTCAAGTCTCTAGCTTGTCTAGATGCTTCAATCGACGCGTTCAAACATACGGACGGACGGACGGACGGACAGACGGACAGGGCTAAATCGACTCAGTTCGTCGCCCTGTTCAAGAATATATATACTTTGTGGGGTATGCACGCCTCCTTCTGCCTGTTACATACATTTAACAAAACCATTATACCCTGATTTCCCATTTTCAATGGGCTCAGGGTATAAAAATTAAAAAGTTACGCTGTTGTCACTGAGTTTCGAACCCGGGACCTTTCGTTTACGCGCTTTGCGTCTACTCACTACACCACACCAGTAATGCGTTTCTTGTTGGCAAAACGCAAACTAGTACTACAAGAGTGTGACAAATACAAAACTAAAGAAGCTGAAGAAGCAGATGAGTGTATGAGTGTGTATGAGTATGTACAAAAACGGTGGTCTGTTTGAATGTATGCGTGTAAAGGGCGATATATGACAAATACAAATACAATTCAAACACAGATTTAGTTGAAGAATATGCTAGAATGAATGGCCTTGAATGTATTGGTGTACATGAATAGCAGAGGCGCTTGCACGTTTCAATGTATGTGTATGTGTATATGTTTTTTGCTGCGCGTCGCTACTTGCCATGTGCGTGTGATAATTGGCTAAACGTTTTGTTTAATAAATCGGGACTGACTCAACGGAATTTGATGGAACTTTCAGCATATGATTATATTGAATTTTTTAAATTTTATAAAAATACTAATTTATTCACATGGTTATATTTGCAACAGACTCTCAATGGGTGTTTGATGAAAGGGGGGGGGGGGGGTTAATTAGAAAAAAAGAGCCTGTACCCAAAAAATAAAAAAATATAAATTGCATAAAATTCACATTAATCTATATGCAAAATTTGAGGAGTCTAGCTCTAAAGGTGTGGGAGATATAATTTTATAACCTGTTTTCGATAAAGTTTAAAATCGATAACAAAACAACAAAAATAGATATCGTTTTTTGGTAACAAACTTTACCTGCGCGTGCTATCCACGGACACAACAGAAACAAGTAAGAACGTTGCTTTAGGGCGAGACCTACAGCGTCATACTCGTTTCCCACATGGGCATCTGGTATTTTAAATTTAATAATTTATCTCCAATTTTGCATTTATGTAGATTCATGTGAATTTTGTGCAATTTCAATTTTTGCAAATATAACTATGTGAATGAATTAGTATTTTTATAAAATGTAAAAAATGCAATAGAATCATATGCTGAAAGTTTCATCAAGTTCCGTTAAGTCAGTCGCAATCTATTAAACAAAACGTTTGGCCAATTATGACACGCACGCGTTAAGCAGCGACAGCAAAATATATTTACATTTACACATACATATGTACATACATTGAAACGTGCATGAGCGTTTGCTTATGCATGGTCACAAATAAATTCAGCGCCATTCATTCTAGCATATTCTTCAACCAAAATTGTTATTGAGTTGTGCTTGCATTTTCAGTCGCTTCTTTAGTTTTGTATTTGTCAAATATCGCCCTTTAAACGCATACATTCAACCGACCACCGTTTTTGTATGTACACATACTCATACGTTCATATGCGCGCATTTCAGCTTTTTCTAAGAATCACAATTGCGATTGATTTATGTTTATATTGTGTTTGCATTAACAGCAGCTTCTATAGTTTTGTATTTGTCAAAAGTCGCCCTTGTAGTGAAGTAGTTTCGGATTTTCCAACAGGCAATGCAAAACTTATGTGGCGCAACAGGTAGATGAAAAGCGTGTAAGCAAAAGGGTCCGCGTTCGAGACGCGGCGGCGACGGCATGAAAATAGTTGCGCAGCTGTTCGTGCCTACATGCATACATACCTGATGGGACCTATCGTCAATTTTTGTGTGTGTAAATAATTTTGTTCGGACTAAGTCGATTACACAAATATCGGTATTTGATATTTCAGGGTCACACACACAAAAAGAAAATAACAGAACTGACCTAGGCTATACGAAAAATGATAATTTTAGCAGATAAATTATTTGCAGAACTTGAACATTAAATCGAATTACATATATTTCTCAGAAATGCCGTTTGTCGTCTTAGCAATTCTTATTAAGCTTATTTATATAGGTGGCACAGGCATATGAATTTTGCAGCTGGGCGTTACAAATTTTGTTGCCAATTTGCCACGCCCCCAGAAGGCGTAGACATATCATATTTGGCAAGTTCCTAGAAGGAGTCTAGGGTAACGTAACTGCAAAGTTTGGATGCTTACACTCCAAAAATGTGAAAGTTACAGGGTATTTTTTCGATATACCACGCCCCCAAAGGCGCGTAAGATTTATTTTTGGGGAATCAATAGAGGAGGCCCCCAGTAACACAAACATCCAATTTTGAATCGTCTAGCTCTAAAACTGTAGGAGCTATAAGCTTTTTACGATTTGCCACGCCCCCTGAAGGCGTAGGTATGTCCGCCATATCTTTTTGATCTTGGGTTGCTTATCCGAGTATATATATCAAATTTCAAGTCTCTAGCATCAATAGTGCTCAAAATATAGCTGATCTTGTAAAATCACTATATATTCAGATCCGATTTGCCACGCCCCCAGTGGGCGTAGACACCAAATCTTTTTATGAATCTTTATAGAATCGTAGCGTTAATTTACGTGCCAAATTTCAGCATTCTAGCTTTAAAACTGTAGAAGTTACAGTTTTCCCGATTTGCCACGCCCCCAATGGGCGTAGATATATCCGCCATATCTTTTTGAGCTTGGGTGGTCAACGCAAGTATACATTCCAAATTTCAACTCTCTAGCTCTTCAACTAATATGATTTCTATGATTTCTGTTAACTATGGGCGCAACCATTTTCCGATTTGCCACGCCCCTAGTGGGCGTATCCGGAAAATCTTGACACTTTATAATTCGAGGGTATACACGAGTATATGTTCCAAATTTCAAGTCTCTAGCTTCAATAGCGTAGAAAAATATTGCATTCATACGGACAGACGGACAGACGGACAGACGGACATTTCACAAAACCAATATACTCTTTTTCCCTTTGGGAAACGAGTATAAAAATTCAAGTCTCTAGCTTGCCTAGATGCTTCAATCGACGCGTTCAAACATACGGACAGACGGACGGACGGACAGACGGACAGACAGACAGACGGACAGGCCTAAATTGACTCAACTCGTCGCCCTGATCAAGAATATATATACTTTGTGGAGTCTGACACACCTCCTTCTGCCTGTTACATACATTTAACAAAAACATTATACCCTGATTTCCCATTTTCAATGGGCAGCGACGTGCAGCAAAAAACATTTACAGCGTGCAAGCGCGTCTGCTTATGCATAGTGCACAGCCGCTTCTGAGCATTTTCAGCCGCTTCTGTAGTTTTGTATCTGTCATATATCGCCCTTTACACGCATACATTCAAACAGACCACCGTTTTTGTATGTACACATACTCATACATTCATATGCGCGCTTTTCAGCATATTCTAAGAATCACAATTGCGATTGATCTGCTTCTTTAGTTTTGTATTTGTCACATATCGCCCTTGTAGTACTACTTTGCGTTTTGCCAACAAACAATGCAATACTGGTGTGGTGTAGTGGGTAGACGCAAAGCGCGTGAACGAGAGATCCCGAGTTCGAAACTCGGTAACGACAGCGTAACTTTTTTATTTTTTTTTTTTTATCTATAAACATGAGGTGGTCGTGCTAGTTGAGATGACGCGCTTTAACATTACATATGTAGTAAATAGATGCAGGTTCGAGTCCAGGTGCGGTGATGTTTGTTTATCTTCTTTTGTTTTTTATAATTTGTTTATTTATTTAATTACATATTTATTTTTTATTTACATAAATTCTAGTTGAATAAAATTTTAAAATTATAATTTAATTTTGGAAAATTTAATATTATATGCACGCTATATAGCGTAACAATGCAAATCGGACGGGGCTCAGGGTATCTCCTAGTCGGGCACCTCCGACTAGAGTTTTCTTACTTGTTTTACCCTGAGCCCATTGAAAATGGGAAATCAGGGTATAATGGTTTTGTGAAAATGTATGTAACAGGCAGAAGGAGGCGTGCCACACGTGCGAAAAGACGAGTCGATATGGGCTTGTCCGTCTGTCCGTCCGTCCGTCCGTCTATATTTAGACTTGAAATTTTACAGAAAATATTCGATAATACCATACGCTACACAAGTTTATAAAATTTTTTCGATAACACATTCGCATTCGCATTCGCTGCGTCAACTGCGCAGTTGGCAGAGCGCGCGCTTATGCGTGCGTGCATATGCGTGTGTGTATGTGTTGTTTGCATGCATGCATAAAAGATGCGTAAAATGATTTATTATTTGGCTCTTCACAGGGCTCAGGGTATCTCCTGGTCGAGCAGTCTCGACTAGAGAACTCTTACCTGTTTTCTCTTACAGAATCAGCTATGTATATAGCTTGATATATAATAAATAATATAAAAATATATTATAAATAATAATAAAATAAGCAAAATTGGTTGAAGAAGAGGCAGGATTGTTATTTGACTTTGTAGAAAACGCAGAACGGCTTTTTAAAGACATATTTCTGAATTTTGTCTATACCATTTCCTAAGGACATTTTCAATGTTCAGAATGAAACAGAATTTGGAATTGATTTTTAATTCAAGCAAAAGTTAGAAATAATTTTCAAGTCCATTTGGCTTTAGACTTTTGCAATGCATTGTAAATAAACAAGATATCAAATAATATTGGTTATGGAAGCTACAATAAATTACCAGGACCTACATAAGGGGGCAATCAACAAGCAAATAGTGGTTAATGGTTTA
Source organism: Drosophila meridionalis (assembly GCA_035045145.1). Lineage (NCBI taxonomy): Eukaryota > Metazoa > Arthropoda > Insecta > Diptera > Drosophilidae > Drosophila > Drosophila meridionalis. The sequence continues at coordinate 4,067,544 of JAWNPG010000020.1, read as the reverse complement.
AGGCTAGAAAAATATTATTCGATTCAGACGTTTATTAGAGACTAAAACACACATAAGAATATACGCTTCAGCGCAGGCTGCCGAAAAATGAACTTAAAGCATAAACGAACGAATGTCTGTTACATTTCATAGAACTGAACATGAGAAGAATGTTAGCAAAAACAGATGTCTACTTTACAAAAGTTAATCATTTTAATCCTAACATTCCAGTAAATTTCTCATGTTTAACTTTACATAAATTCTTCGTTAATACATCTGATATCATATCTCTGTGGGAATATACCTTATACCTATTACATTATTTTTGTACATTTCCCTTACAAAATGGCATTTTATTGCGTGAATGAAATTTTGCGTCTTTAGCAAGGCATTGTGCGCTCTGATTATCGCTATTAATCAGCAACTTTGCCATCGGTCCGAGCCCCATTTCGTTGATCAATTTTCTAACGTATTCCGCCTCCTTGGCTGCTGTAGAAAGTGCAACGTACTCGGCCTCTGTGCCCAAGAGGCTGCTGCTCCAGCAAGGAAGAATGACCAACCAACAACTGCACTTTACGCGCGGGTCCCGAAGGCATGTAGATCTCGGATAACTTTGTCCACGCTTCTCTCGCGGCTCCACAGTGCTTGATACAGTTTATCTGCGACGCTTTTATATACAACAAAATACTAGCTAGAGCCTTCTTATTAGAGGTGGAGAATTATCGATAATTGGCTCCATCGATATTCGACGATTGTTTTTTTCGACCATCGATAGTAACGATAGTGTTAAACGATACTATCGACCGTGAAGTCGATAGTGTAGCCCGACAAACAAATTTATTTTCAATAAATATAATAAATTATAAAAATATAATTCTTTCGGATTCCGCGGACGTAACGGGAACGCCCAGATATTTGCAGAACAGATATTTGGAAAGTCAGCTTGATTATCTGGAAAAAAGTATACATATAGTTATATTACTTATATCGAGGATCCAAAATCTGACTATATTGTAGAAACCCTTAATTTTCTACAATATTGCACATCTTTGGCAACCATCTCAGTTAACGCTCTGTCAATGTCGGCTCTTTTATAGTAGGACGCTACAGAGTTCATGCTTGATCTGCAACTACTGTTTGTAGTGTCGCTCTTCTCATCACGTACAGCTGGGGTGTCTGGATTTTTTTCCTCCAAGCTTGGGTGAAACCTCTTCAACGGGTCGTGCAAGTTTGATGTCTTATATTCCTTGCCGCATTTCAGACATTTGGCAAATATTTTGTCATCGGAAATCTTGAAATACTTTCACACATTGGAAATTTTATTTCTTTTCTTAGTTCTTTGCAGATTTTTTCAGAGCTTTTTTCTGAGTCTGTGCTGCTACAACCGCAGTGCGCTTTGTCCTGCTTGTCGTCACTTAAGCCGGACACTCGACGTATACCTTAAATTCGAGTCAATTTAGATATTATCAAATATTTATGTATAAGACATTAGGCATACCCATTTTTAAAAACCGATCCATGTGCCTGAAGGTGCTTACGTAGAGCAAGAGAGGGAAAACATTTTTTAGCGATGTGAGACGCGCACTATCGACAACAGTATCGATAGTAAATGGGCCCCTATCGAAAGGGTCTGCTACTATCGAATGAGGTTCGATAGTGCCGATAGTGCTATCGATAGTTCCCCACCTCTACTTCTCATTTTTGCTGTCAAACGACGCTTTCTGTTCCACTGTATCGTTCTCATTTTTCACTAACCTTGAACTTGCAAACATTGAACTCATTTTGCACAAATTAGTTTAGCACACGCTTCAACTAATAAATCGAGTCTCATATGTGATTTTTCCAATCCCCAGCACAGCTTTCACTTTCTGCTGCCTGGGCCCATAACCTATTCGATTCAGAGGTTTATTAGAGCCTAAAAATACATAAGACTATACGCTGCATCGCAGGCAGCCGAAAAATGACCTTAAAGCATAAATGAAAGAATGTCCGTTACAATTCATAGAACTGAACATAAGAATAATGTTAGTAAAAAGAGATAGACATTCAGCGTTTTTTACATACATACATATTTTTGACAAATATATATATATATATATATATATATGTATATATATTAATGCACAACCTATTGTTCTCATTCTCTCTTCCTCTCTCTCTCTCTCTCTCTCTCTCTCTCCTTCTTTTTATATTTAGTGAATCCATGAAAATACCAATAAAACTGGTGAATCTCCTCACCTGCAACATCTGTAAATCTACTTACGAACTGAACAATCTGGACAGGCTCCCAAATGAGCTGCGCTGCCGGCATAACTTTTGCTCCGGCTGTGTGAAGCTGCTGACCGAGAACAGGACCATCATTTGTCCGGAATGTTACGCGCAGACGACGATGCCGAGCTTCGGACATTTGCCGACGCATGAGGGTTTGATGTTTTTGCTACAACAATTGCCGGCACTCAATCTGGGCAGGACCATGTTAAACCAGCAGAACGACCTTCAATTGCAGCTGTATTCCGACCACATATGCCACACGCCCTGGCCCAACTGGATAAATGAGGCCAATTTGGTACGTTTTATACGGGGCGATAGCGACCACTGCCTACTTCATAATCAGCCCAGCCGGCTTTGGTGCAAAAGCTGCCAGCTTCAGCTGTGTTACAGTTGCCCCACGGCCGAGCACCGACATCACGAATTGTCGGAATATTTGGAGTCGAACGACCTAATACTACAGATGATCGAGGACGAGCTAAATCTGATTGAGGGAGAAATTAAGGGTGCCACGGTCATAGCGTCGGCAGACATGACTCTGCTTCGTCGTCTTTGCAATGCTTGTGAAACGACTCAAAAGAAACTTCAGAACGAAATGCTCCACCATCTACCAACGCTTCGACTCTACACTATGCGCGATTGGTTAATGCGCGCTAAGCTCGCACTGCAGCGCGATGAACTTAACGCGGATGAGCTAACTCCGTCTCAATTATTCCGCATTCTCAGAGAGGTGACCACCCAACATGCCAAGTTTCGAAAGCTTATGTTCCTCAACTATAAGGAATGTCGGCTACGTGCGATCATCGAAGAGTCGGGTGAACGGCTGGTGGACTTTGACCTACTACATCGCCGACTGTTGTCGCTATATCAGTTACCAGAAGAGAACCCGATAATCACATCTGACCCTACACCATTACTGCTTCTAACCAACTTTTGCATATATTTGCACTGGTGGAACATACATAAGATGTTAGAACGAGATAGAATTCTTTATGAGCAGCATGATGGGACAGCCAAAGATGGGAAAAGGAAGTTTGACAAGCAGAAAGATGACAAGCAGAAGCAGATGAGTGAAGAACCTAAGGAGAAAGATCATGCTGATGATGATGATGCTGAGGAAGTTAAGAAGCAGCAGAATAAAGCGCAGGAGAATAAAGACCAGAATGAAAAGAAACTGAATCCCAACGTTGTTTGACGTCCACCAAGCCACCAGTTCAATTTCAATGGCCTCAGCACGATTTGGGAGGAAGAAAGCAACTACAGCAGCAGCGACATGACAGACCCAAACCAACGGGACAGCAGGCAAAAGAGCCTGGATAAAGAACTGGACCATTTGAAGATTATACAGATAAATACTTCCAAAAAATACAAGCTACAGCAGCAGCCGAACATCGAAACCCCCTTTGACTTCGACTTGCCCAGCACATCAGCTGCGGCTGCAGCAGCAGCAGCCGCTGCAGCAAAGGCCGTTCAGGAAGACATCTTGCCGATGCTTCCCAGTTATCTGATGACCCCAGTACAACTCAACCGTACCCCTTCAACTCTGCGCTATTCCGTTTACTTTCTAAATATAGAAATGTCTGGCAAATGGATAGGCCGCATCCTAATTGAAGTATTCGATGATGTGGCCCCGCGAATGGCGGAGAACTTTCGTTCGCTCATCATGCACGAGCAAGGCTTTGGGTTCAAGGGCTGCACCGTATTTCAGGCCTGGCCCCATGAGAGCGTCACCACGGGCGACTTTGAGCTACAAAATGGTCATGGCGGCTATTCAGCACTCAAGGACCGTTTCTTCATGCCAGATAAGACCGGATTGCAGGCCCAGCGCGGCTCGGTCGGTATGCGTCGAGGCCTGAAGCTTTACGACAATAACGGATTTGTGGGCAGCCAGTTCCGCATGTTGATTTCTGAGAAGCGCACCTTCACAGCTATATTTGGGCACATTATTGATGGTTTGGATGTCTTGGACAGAATGGGAAACTCTGGCGATGCTTATGGAAACCCTATAGTGAATATTTCTATCAGGAATTGTGGATTATACCGACTCGGCACACAGTAAATTGTGTGTGGTAGCTTTGACAGTTGAACCTAAAGGCAACTTATTTGATTATATGTAGCACTAATACCTACTTAACCTAGCATTTCATTTTCAATGTTACTTTCAAATATTTGATGTTCTTAAAGAAAATGTAAAACCCTAAAATTGAAAAAAAGTAATATGCGGCATGCAATTCACTTCCTCAGAAAAATCGCAAAAGCAAAATGCTAAATGCAAAATGAAAAAAAAAAAAAAAAAAAAATTAAAACAGAAATGAATATATAATTTCCATGCAAGATATAAATGTATTTCTTAAATCTGAATGTATTAAGGATTCTAATAAAATTTATTTGAATAACGCTATGCTTTATGAAGTAAATATTAAATGGCTTAAGATAACTATAAATATCTTATAAACAAAAAGTAAATAAAAACAAATCGAAAAATTTGAAAATAATAATACGAAACTGTTAAAGACAGCGAAACCAAGGTATTCAACTACTCGATATTTAACTAAATCAAAGCAACACTATCGAGCAAAAATACTTTGAAAAAACGAATATTGGAAAATTTCTTACGAATTTATATATTCAAGCTAAATTCTTCACATTGAAAGTTCATTAACATTATTTGAGTTACTTAGATAATTGTTTTAGAATGTATTTAACAATCAATTAAACGTATATTATTTAAATAGTAGGATGGTTAGAACGATCCTCAATATAAAATGAACGAAAAGTTCAATACATATTTGTTTTATATATCAAATGTGCTCAAAATTGATAGAATTATTTTAAATAAAACGGTGGTTAATGCAGAATGATAGTTACTCCTTAGGAATACAAAAAAAAAAAAATGAAAGCGGAATACAAACAGTATAATTTACAACAGTTCAGTTAAATCACTTAAAGCCAATTTAAGAGGTTGTCTCCTTTCTCGAGCTATTTGCGTTATTTTATACTGCTTGGAATAAAAAATATTTTAGTAGAATATCTATATGTTGAATGACTGTTTTTATGTAGTTAAATGTGCAATAATATTTGTATTATGTGTAATATATGTATTTTAGTGTTTCATAATATTTGCAAATGGAAGATGAAATATCCGTGAATTCCTAAAAGTATCTCAAAACAATAATAAAAAGTACAAATTCAATTAGTTCGCTAAACAGCAGCTGACTTTGTGAAAAAAGACAAAAATAAAATACACTCAAATTATAATCAAAACACTGTAAAAAAAAAAGAATAAAAGTTGGCAAGCGGCTCTATATAAATGTGCCAAAGGCAAAGCGAAAACATTTTCCAATATATGTTATTCCAGAACAGATATTAGCAAACTCCATGCATATCAAAAGAAACATTGAACATTTTGTTTATATTTACCATTCTTAAAAAGATCTCGAATGGATTAGTCCATTTTTAATTTGTATAAGCATTTTACAGAAAAACTTGAAAGGAATTAAAAATTGTATATACTTGCAACAGAAAACTTTTGAAACTTTTTTTTTTTAAGAAGTAGTAGTTGGGTCTTACCTGACTCATTTCCAATAATCTGTTTACGGCGATTTCAGAAAATAACGAAAACAATACAATTTGTATACACTTCTAAGAACTGGAATACATATCTTGAGAAAATGTTTGAAGTATACACATCTAGATTTAGGTCAAAACGAAATTAATATTTCAAGTCCTTTTGGAAAATATGCATATATATTTGCATAAAATATTAAAGAAATTTAATGATAACAAGTAAGAAGACTCTAGTCGGAGGTGCCCGACTAGGAGATACCCTGAGCCCCGTCCGATTCGCATTGTTTAATACACTATATAGGTGGCATATAACATTAAATTTTCCAAAATAAAATTATAATTTTGAAATTTTATTCCACTAGAGTGTATGTAAATCAAAAATAAATAAATTATTAAATAAATAAACAAATTATAAAAAAAAAGAAGAAAAACAAACATCACCGCACCTGGACTCGAGCCTGCATCTATTTACTACATAAGTAACGTTAAAGCGCATCATCTCAACTAGCGCAACCACTTCATGTTATAAATTAAAAAAAAAAATTAAAAAGTAACGCTGTCGTCACTGAGTTTCGAACTCGGGATCTTTCGTTTAAGCGCTTTGCGTCTATCCACTACGCCCTACCAGTATTGCGTTGATTGTTGGCAAAACCCAAAGTAGTACTACAAGGGTGATATGTGACAAATACAAAACTAAAGAAGCAGATCAATCGCAATTGTGATTCTTGGAATATGCTGAAAAGCGCACATATGAATGTATAAGTATGTGTACATACAAAAACGGTGGTATGTTTGAATGTATGCGTGTAAAGGGCGATATATGACAAATACAAATACAATTCAAGCACAGATTTGGTTGAAGAATATGCTAGAATGAATGGCCTTGAATGTATTGGTGCACATGCAAAGCACAGGCACTTGCACGTTTCAATGTATGTGTATGTCGAAATGTTTTTTGCTGCGCGTCGTTGCTTGCCATGTGCGTGTGATAATTGGCCAAACGTTTTGTTTAATAATTCGGGACTGACTTAACGGAGTTTGATGAAAATTTCAGCATATGATTCTATTGAATTTTTTACATTTTTTAAAAATGCTAATTTATTCACATGGTTATATTTGCAACAGACTCTCAATGAGTGTTTTTTAGGCAAGGGGGGGGGGGGGGGGGGAGTTAATTTGTATCCAAAAAATAAAAAAATAGAAATTGCATAAAATTCACATTAATCTATATGCAAAATTTGATTTATAACCTGTTTTCGATAAGATTTAAAATCGATAACATTACAACAAAACTAGATATCGTTTTTTGGTAACAAACTTGACCTGCGCATGCTATCCACGGACCCAACAAAAAAAATTCAAGTCTCTAGCTTGTCTAGATGCTTCAATCGACGCGTTCAAACATACGGACGGACGGACAGACAGACGGACAGGGCTAAATCGACTCAGTTCGTCGCCCTGATCAAGAATATATATACTTTGTGGGGTCTGACACGCCTCCTTCTGCCTGTTACATACATTTAACAAAACCATTATACCCTGATTTCCCATTTTCAATGGGCTCAGTGTATAAAAATAAGCACTATTATACTAATTGTGAACATACACGTGTACCATATTAGGAGATACTTTGAGCCCTGTCCGATTTGCATTTTTTAATACGCTCCATAGCTTGCATATAACATTAAATTTTCCAAAATGAAATTATATTTTTGAAATTTTATTCAACTCGAATGCATGTAAATCAAAAATAAATAAATAATTAAATAATTAAATAAATAAACAAAAATAAAAAACAGAAAAACAAACCTCATCAAACCACTTTCATCAAGTTCCGTTAAGTCAGTCCCAATCTATTAAACAAAATGTTTGGCCAATTATCACACGCACGTGTTAAGCAGCGACAGCAAACTACATTTACATTTACACATGCATTGAAACGTGCAAGCGCGTTTGCTTATGCATGGTCACAAATAAATTCAACGCCATTCATTCTGACATATTCTTCAACCAAAATTGTTATTGAGTTGTGTTTGCATTTTCAGCCGCTTCTTTAGTTTTGTATTTGTCAAATATCGCCCTTTACACGCATACATTCAAACCGACCACCGTTTTTGTATGTACACATATAAATACATACGTTCATATGCGCGCATTTCAGCATTTTCTAAGAATCACAATTGCAATTGATTTATGTTTATATTGTGTTTGCATTAACAGCAGCTTCTATAGTTTTGTATTTGTCAAAAGTCGCCCTTGTAGTGAAGTAGTTTCGGATTTGCCAACAGGCAATGCAAAACTGATGTGGCGCAGCAGGTAGATGAAAAGCGTGTAAGCAAAAGAGTCCGCGTTCGAGACAGGGCGGCGACGGCATGAAAATAGTTGCGCAGCTGTTCGTGCCTACATACATACATACATGATGGGTCCTATCGTCAATTTTTTTGTGTGGAATAATTTTGTTCGGAAGAAGTCGATATTTGTGTAATCGATATTTGATATTTACATTTTTTTTTGTCATGGTCACACACACAAAAGGAAAATAACATAACTGACCTAGGCTATACGAAAAATTATAATTTTAGCAGATAAATTATTTGCAGAACTTCAACATTAAATCGAATTACATATATTTCTTAACGTTTCTTAGAAATGCCGTTTGTCGTCTTAGCAATTCTTATTAAGCTTATTTATATAGGTGGCACAGACATATGAATTTTGCAGCTGGGCGTTACAAACTTTGTTGCCAAGTTGTCACGCCCCCAGTAGGCGTAGACATATCATATTTGGCAAGTTCCTTGAAGGTGTTGAGGGTAACGTAACTGTAAGACTTGGATGCTGTAGGAGCTATAAGGTTTTGCGATTTGCCACGCTCCCTGAAGGTATAGGTATAAATATATCTATCTTTTTCATCTTGGGTTGCTTATCCGAGTATATATATCAAATTTCAAGTCTCTAGCATCAAAAGTGCTCAAAATATAGCTGAACTTGTAAAATCACTATATATTCAGATCCGATTTGCCCCGCCCCCAGAGGGCGTGGACATAAAATCTTTTTAAGAATCTTTATAGAATCGTAGTGTTGAGCTACGTGCCAAATTTCAGCATTTTTTAAAACTGTAGAAGATACAGTTTTCCCGATTTTTTCCCACGCCCCCAATATATCCGATATATCCGCCATATCTTTTTGAACTTAGGTGGTCAACGCAAGTATACATTCCAAATTTCAACTTTCTAGCTCTTCAACTAATATGATTTATTGACTATGGGCGCAAGTATTTTCCGATTTGCCACGCCCCTAGTGGGCGTATCGGGACACTTTATAATTCGAGGGTATACACGAGTATATGTTCCAAATTTCAAGTCTCTAGCTTCAATAGCGTAGAAAAATATTGCATTCATACGGACAGACGGACAGACGGCCAGACGGACGGACGTACAGCAAGATGGACATTGCACAAAACTAATATACTCTTTTTCCCTTTGAGAAACGAGTATAAAAAGATTAGGCCAAACATTTTTATAAGCATTCAACAGAAAAATTCGAAAGGCATCAAATATTGTAAATACATACTTGTGACACAAAACTTTTTTTTTAGAAATTTTAAAGAAGTAGGTCGGTCGAACACGACTCATTTCAAGTAATCAGCTTACCGTGATTTTGAGAAAAAAATACACTCTGAACAGAATACATTTCTAAGAACTGGAATACATATTTGAGAAAATTTACATAATATATTAAGAGAATCTAAATTTCTATTTCGGAGAAAAATAAACACTATTTATCAAATATTATTTATCAAATATTATTTATCAAATAATAAATATCTTTGACAACTTTTAATGTTATGAAAGAAAATGACACAATTTAAAATAGTGAAATGTATTATGCGGTACGAACTTGCACAGACAAAGCACGCAATGAAAACAAAACGAAATTGAAACTTAAATGAATATCAAAGTTTTAGCCCCCATATAAAAAATGTATTTGAAGATTCTACTTTAATATTGTTTGTAACCGATTTGCTTGTAGAAGAGATCGCAATATTCAATTGCATATATCGAAAAATAAGTATTTGTGAAGTAGATCCTGAATGTCGTAATAATATAAATATCTTATTGAAAAAATAGCCTATATAATATATCAAAGAAAGTTAAGACAGTAAAATAAAGATATTCAAGGTAATACAGAAATGCCATAGAAAATTATATTTAACTAAACCGAAGCAACAATGTAATACAGCACAACAATACTTAGGAAGAAAGATTATTGCTTAGAAGTAAATTTTAACAATGTTATTTATATACTCAAGATAAATTTCTATTCCTTAACAGACTTGTTCTCCTCAGTTGTATATTTTAAAGTTTATATTATTTAAAATATTTGAAAATTACTTTAAGACATATAGCAAGTAGTATATTATTTCAATTGTAGGATAGTTGGATCGAATCAACAGATTGCAAATTTAGAAGCGTTGTCTAATGCAAAATGAAAATGATGGCATGGAAATACAGAATATGATATTTGAATAAATGAAAGCGGAATTTGAACAGTAATTTATAATTAAGTTGATAATTAAAATTACCTAATTTACCTTACTTGAAATTAACATTTTCTTCTTCCTTGAGCAGATACGAACACTTCAAATACGAATACATAATCAAATATATATCTAAATGTTCAAAATCTTTGCACACGAAACATAAAATATTGGTAAATTCCTAAAAGAATCTCTGAACACTTAAAATCAATAAAGATAAAAAACTTGCTTGAAACTCACTTTGTGGACAAAAACGAAAAAGAATTTTTTTTAAATATCCAAATGCGGATGACGAAGCCTTAAAGAGTCGATTGAAAGTTGGCAAGCGCACTATATAAAACAAATAATTAATACACATGTATACGCAGATAATCCCAAAATGTTTGAATTCTAAATGTCTACAGTTGAATATATTCAATAAAGTTATTCCAAAAATTATTGTAAAATTTGTTTGATTCCAAATTCAACTTAGCAAATTAAATTCGTATTTGAAACACTTAAAAAGACCATCGCTGGAAGCATACGACTTAATCCAAAACAGTCTAGTGCTGACTAAACAATTTTTTTTTAATGAATCACAATAAATGGCAATCTCATTATACAGTTATCTTAACTTTTTTATATAAATATTACATTACAATATTACATCTATTTTATAGAAAACATCCGGGACATATTGTTTTTCGGTCGATTCACGAACATACACAAGTTCGGGTGCATCCGCAGCGTAGCCTTCCATGTGCATCTGCTTAGTCTGATCACCTGACAAAGCCGTAGAGTACAAATATATATATATATATATATATATATATATATATATATATATATATATATATATATAAATACATAAATACACATACTCATACAAACTCACCAGTTACACAAATTGTGACAAACTTGGAACCATATTTACATGGATTCGGATGACGATTCTGCAGTTCATTCCGCGTATTTGTTTTACAGTGCCAGCACTTGCATCTTCCGTAATAAGATCGGTAAAAATCCAGCCACCCTATCAATTAAATATTTTTTTATCAAGAAGTGCATATTTGAAATTCATTGATCTCACCTTTTTCAGTCCTAGGACTTTGGCCACGGCATCCACATCATCGGCACCCTCATCTGGACAAATGTTGATTGAATCGAGTGATGATTCCTGGGGTGGTTCATAGATAGCCGCAACTTCGGCCCGTATGCCCAGTGGCACATCCGTATGCTGTTCATAGGTGTCATACAAGAACCCCATGCGCTGATGGCCCGTGGTGCGCCAATAATAACAAGTAAGAAAACTCTAGTCGGAGGTGCCCGACTAGGAGATCCCCTTAGCCCCGTCCGATTTGCATTGTTTAATATGCTATATAGCTTGCATATAACATTAAATTTTCCAAAATTAAATTATAATTTTGAAATTTTATTCAACTAGAATGTATCTAAATCAAAAATAAATTAATAATTAAATAAATAAACCAAAAAATGAAAAGAAAGCAAACATCACCGCACCTGGACTCGAACCTGCATCTATTTACTACATGTGTAACGTTAAAGCGCGTCATCTCAACTAGCACGACCACCTCATGTTTATAGATTTAAAAAAAAATTAAAAAAGTTGCGCTGTGTCACTGAGTTTCGAACCCGCGACCTTTCGTTTACGCGCTTTGTGTCTATCCACTACGCCACACCAGTATTGCGTTGCTTGTTGGCAAAACGCAAAATAGTACTACAATGCGATATGTTACAAATACAAAACTAAAGAAGCAGATCAATCGCAGTTGTAATTCTTAGAATATGCTGAAATGCGCGCATATGAACGTATGAGTATGTGTACATACAAAAACGGTGGTCTGTTTCAATGTATGCGTGTAAAGGGCTGATATATAACAAATACAAAACTACAGAAGCGGCTGAAAATGCAAACAGAATTTGGTTGAAGAATATGCTAGAACGAATGGCCTTGAATGCATTTCTGCACATGCATAGTAGACGCGCTTGCACGTTTCAATGTATGTGTATGTGTAAATGTTTTTTGCTGCGCGTCGCTGCTTGCCACGTGCGTGTAAAAATTGGCCAAACGTTTTGTTTAATAAATCGGGACTGACTTAACGGAATTTGATGCAACTTTCAGCATATGATTCTATTGAATTTTTTACATTTTATAAAAATGCTAATTTATTCACATGGTTATATTTGACTCAACAGACTCTCAATGGGTGTTGAAGGCTGAGGGGGGGGGGGGGGTGTAATTAGTAAAAAGAGCCGGTACGCAAAAAATAAAAAAATAGAAATTGCATAAAATTCACGTGAATCTATATGCAAAATTTGAGGGGTCTAGCTCTAAAGGTATGGCAGATAGAATTTTATAACCTGTTTTCGATAAGGTTTAAAATCGATAATAAAACAACAAAAATAGATATCGTTTTTTGGTAACAAACTTGACCTGCGCGTGCTATCCACGGACCCAAAAAAAAAATTCAAGTCTCTAGGTCAACTACGTTCTGAGATCGACGCGTTCAAACATACGGACAGACGGACGGACGGACGGACGGACAGACGGACGGACAGACGGACGGACAGACAGACGGACAGGGCTAAATCGACTCAGCTCGTCGTCCTGATCAAGAATATATATACTTTGTGGGGTCTGACACGCCTCCTTCTGCCTGTTACATACATTTAACAAAACCATTATACCCTGATTTCCCATTTTCAATGGGCTCAGGGTATAAAAATAGAAACTGCAAACAATTCACATGAATGAATATGTAAATTTTGAGGGGTCTAGCTCTAAACAGCTTTGAGCAGTAATACAATATATTGACACGAAAAATATTGTAAAACAGAAAAATGTTTATGACTTAATTAGATTTGATTATACCCTGGACTCATTTAGATGTGAAAATCAGGATATGATGGTTTCGTTCGAATGTATGTAACAGGCAGAAGGAGGCGTGACAGGCGCCATAAAGTGCGTATACTCTTGATAGAAACAACAAGCTGAGTCTATTTAGCCCTGTCCGTTTGTCCATCTATGCATCCGTCCGTGTTTGTCCGTATGTAGGAGCGCGTCGTTCTCAGAATCTATGAGCCGAAACTGCAGCCCAAGAGCCGTTGCGACGCGTCGCTACGTCAGTTTCGCAGCGAGAAGAGGGGGCTTGCAAGCGTGCGTATGCATGCATGTGTGAGTGTCGGTGTGTGTGTTGTGCACGCATTGTTTGCTATGAATGCGCAAAAGCTGCGTGGAAAGATTGGAATTTGAGCTCTTCGCAGGGTTGAGGGTATTTCATAGTTGAGCAGTCGCCGCTAAGGCACACTAACTTGTTGATTTATGTCAAACAACGGAACAGCGACCGCAAAGACCACACAAACACAAAAACTGATTTGTATTTGCTGGCGAATCCTCATTGTTAGTCAAAACGTCAAGTGCAGCGCTCATCAACGTTAATTTTGAAGGATGTTTTGTTAAACGGGACTTATCTGTGGGCCGCAAATTGAGAGCTCGAAATGTGGGCATGAAAAAAGGGAGTATGAAACTTAATAGTTATCAATGTTATGCATGTAATTTAAGATAAGATGCAAATAACGGAAATATGATTTATGTTCCATTCAACAAAATTTCATGTTTTCAACTGAACGAAATTCAGCCAGACAGAAGTTCATATTACTTCACTTGTCTATTATTGTATCCCCTTTGAACAGCTTTCGAAGTAGTGCAGTTAAAATGCCATCGTGGGTTCTAACTGACCGCCACAAAGATGAGGTTTCTAATTGATAAATATTTATTAAATAATTTAAGCTCTCTAACTAATATTTCTCTATAATCAAAGTTCACACGAATATGTCATCATTCGTATAATCGAGCAAAAACTATATGTGAGTTCAGATAGATCTGTACATATGCAGCTCCGCGCAAAGCGCACACGTAAACACCTGCGAGTCGACAGACATTCCCAATAACCCGACCATGGCTATGACAATGAAAATGAAACTAAATCCAAATTGAAACTGAAACAAAAATTTGCAGAGCCGCGATTCATGCATTCATTTAGCTCTTTAACAGTGCACAACTGTTGCAATGTCTAGATAAACCATGAGAGCAAAACTAACGGCAGTTTTATTAAAGTGATTAAATATATATTCGAATGCCATAATTCCTCTGAAGTATTCAAGTTCAAGTCTTTAGCTGGACATTGCTGAAACCCAATATACTCGCATTAATTTATGAACAAGTACAGTTTAGTAATGGCACAGCTTTTAAAAGATTAAGCTAGGAAAAATGAAAAAGTCTATGAATAATACAAGGTACAAATTGAGGAATTGAGGAAGCACTTAAAAAAGCGTGCATAAACACACACAGAAATGGACACACACACACACGCACGCCCACATTGATGTGCATGGCCCTCCTAATGGAATTTCACATGCGTAAAAAACGCATTTTGTGCTTGAAATGAACCACGAACTACAATTTTTATACTCGTTTCCCAAAAGGAAAAAGAGTATATTGGTTTTGTGCAATATCCGCTTTGCTGTCCGTTCGTCTGCCCGTATGAATGCAATATTTTCCTACGCTATTGAAGCTAGAGACTTGAAATTTGAAATATATAAGCAACCCAAGAGCAAAAAGATATGGCGGACTACACCTTCAGGGGGTTTGGCAAATCGCAAAACCTTATAGCTCCTGTACATATTTGACAAATACAAAACTAAAGAAGCGGCTGAAAATGCAAACACAATTCAAACACAGATTTGCTTAAACAATATGCTAGAATGAATGGCCTTGAATTTATTTGTGCCTATCCATAGTAGACGCGGTTAAACGTTTCAATGGATCTGTATGTGTGAGTGTAAATTTTTTTGCCTCGCGTCTCTGCTTGCCACGTGCCTGTGATAATTAGCCAAACGTTTTGTTTAATATATTCCGACTGACTTAACGGAACTTGATGAAACTTTCAGCATATGATTCTATTGCATTTTTTACATTTTATAGAAATGCTAATTCATTCACCTTGGTTATAGTTGCAAAAATTGAAATTGCATAAAATTCACATGAATCTACATAAATGCAAAATTTGAGATATATTATTAAACTTAATATACCAGATATCCCTGATATATTATTAAATTTAATATACCAGATATCCCTATGGGATACGAGTATCACTCATTAATTTTTGCCCTAAGGCAACGTCCTTACTTGTTTTTATTTAAATACAGTTTGTCAAGAAACACTTTACACAGTGGAAAAAAGCTCAATTTTTAGACTTTATGTACAAAAATATAGAGTTTTTGTTTAATTTAGCTAATTTTTTTGAACGGCTAACTGTTTAATAGGTATTTTTAAATCAAATTATAAAAAAACAGAAACAAAAACAATAAGTGTGAAACTTAAAAAACAACAAAAACTTAGATTACTCATATTTGACAATGTCAAGAAACTCTTTACACACTTCATATATATTGTTCTTCTTTAAAATGTCATACTAATTATAGCTAATTTTGAAAAACAGTATTTAGTATGGCCCCCCTTAGCATTATGTTCATATTGGAGTCTTCTTTTCATAGAGTTGTCCAAGTTTTGAATATATTCTAGGGGTATATTCTGCCACTCTTCCATTACGAAAGCTTTTAGCTGTCCACGGTTGGTTGGATTCCTTTTTCCAACCTTTTTCTTTAAATAGGACCACGCATGTTCGATTGTGTTGAGATCTGGGCTTTGGGGTGGTGTATCCAAGACCTTTCCGCAGTTGTAAAGCAGCCAACTGCGTACATTAAGCTCCTTATGTTTTGGATCGTTGTCCTATTAAAATTTAAAACTTGGCCGATTTTCGGTTATAAAGCCAAATTTTGTTGCACTTTGGTGTAAATTTGACTTCAAAATATAAAGATATTGCTCGGCATTCATGGTGTTTTCAATGAATACCAGTTCACCGACTCCTTGGCTGGATATGTAAGCCCAAACCATAACCGACAGTTTTTCAAATTTGCCTGTTGGAATGATATTCGCTTTATCGTAAGCTGTAGAGACCTTTCGCCATACTTTGGGCGGACCTTCGTGGTCATTCAACATTATTTTGGTTTCGTCGCAAAATATGAAGTCCTTCCAATACTCCTCTGGGTGCCTAAGCATAGTAAGAGCAAAAGAGAAGCGCTTTACCACATTTGTCGACGATAGCAAGGGTTTCTTACGTGCCACTTTCGAAGAATACCCATACCGTAGAATGGCCTGACGGACCGTTTCGTGGGACACATCCACGTCACACTCTTCTTTGAGCTCTTTGGCAAGAGTTTTGATCGAAATTTTGGGAATTGCTTTGATCTTTCGCACCATAATGCGGTTTGCCCGATCAGATATCTTTTGTTTCCAGCCACATACACCCTTTGCCTCAAGTCTTCCCTCGTTTTCTGCGCAACTGAGAACGTTATATATTGTTTTTCTCGACACGGGAAACATTTCCACTAATCCTGGAACTGATTTGCCCAACTGCCGATTGTAGAAGATCAATTGGACAACATCGAAACTTAATCTCTTTCCGGGCATTGTTAATCAAAATTTTTAATGATTTTTTCATGTGTACTCAGCCAAATTTCGCACAAAGTGAAAAATAAACACATAAATAGAGATGCATAAAGAGATTCTTAAAGCATAGGTAACGGTAAAGCCCCGTTATTTCTTAGAATGAGAGCAAAACAGATGAAGAGAACAAAATGTGTAAAGAGTTTGTTGACAGTGTCAAATATGAGTAATCTAAGCTTTTGTTGTTTTTTAAGTTTCACCCTTATTGTTTTTGTTTCTGTTTTTTTTTTTTTTATAATTTGATTTAAAAATACCTATTAAACAGTTACCCATTCAAAAAATTAGCTAAATTAAACAAAAACTCTTTATTTTTGTACATAAAGTCTAAAAATAGAGCTTTTTCCACTGTGTAAAGTGTTTCTTGACAGACTGTATGTTTCCACATTCTTATCGTCAATAATAGTAATATTCAATTCAAATTTGTTATGCTTTAACAAATTAACATTTTTTAGAAATATTATATTATAAATATATTGCAGTTTATGCTTTAACATATAAACAATAAGTAAGAAAGAATTTCTATATGTATATTCATTGGATTGGAAAACTAACAAATTGAAATCGCACGAAGTTCAATGTTTAATCTAATAAATAACAAGTAAGAACGTTGCATGAGGGCGAACCTAATGCGTGATACTAGTTTCCCATAGGAGCATCTGGTATATTCAATTTAATAACATATCTCAAATTTTGCATTTATGTAGATTCATGTGAATTTTATGCAATTTCAATTTTTGTTACATTTTGGATACCGGCTTTTTTAACTAATTACCTACCCCCTCATATACTGACAATTGAAGGTCTGTTGCAAATATAACTATGTGAATGAGTTAGCATTTTTATAAAACGTAAAAAATTCAGTAGAATCATATGCTGAAAGTTTCATCAAGTCAATCGCAATCTATTAAACAAAACGTTTGGCCAATAATGACACTCACGCGTTAAGCAACGACAGCAAAATACATTTACACATACATACATACATTGAAACGTGCAAGCGCGTTTGCTTGCACAGTCTCAAATAAATTCAGCGCCATTCATTCTAGCATATTCTTCAACCAAAATTGTTATCGAGTTGTGTTTGCATTTTCAGCCGCTTCTTTAGTTTTGTATTTGTCAAATATCGCCCTTTATACGCATACTGTTCGGCGCAGCAGCTAATAATTGCTTTTAAATAAGCTTCTCTTAAGCCATCTGCTCTTTATCACATTCTCATTCGCTCATAGTGCAGTTAGGCACAAAAAGAAACTGTAACACACATACATATGTAAATTTATGCTGCTCGGTCTCTTGCTTATCATTTTGTATTCTATTCTTTAAGTTCGAAATTCACCTTCAAGCGAGCAACACCTACATCTCTTTATTGTAATTGCATTAACTTTGCCTATACGATCATCGCGGACTAGGCATTAAACTAATAAATAATAAGCTAAATTAAATCGTGGTTTTATTATTTTGCCTTCGTAAATGATTGGAGCCAGAGTTGCCGAAAAAGCTCGGCAGCTTCCAACATTTTGGTGACCCCGACGTGATTTATACACTCCGTGGTGTTTCGTTTAGTGTATCAAGTTAGTACTCAACTTCGTCGAAGTACAACGGTGTGAATCATTAACATTTGTGCAAAATAGTGCATTCAAATTAATAACACATCGCGTTGTACGACGAAACAGTGTAAAGCATTAACATTTGTGCAAAATAGTGCATTCAAATTAACAATAAACTTCGTCGTACACGACAGTGCATAGCGTTAAAATTTGTGCAACATAGTGCATTCAAATTAATAACAAATCTCGTCGTGTAAAACATTAACATTTATGCTCAAGTTATATATTAATTTGTGTATATAATAGTGCATGGCATTGTGCGTACATTATCTCGAGTTTTTCTTATTCCTCTTTAATCGTCTGTTTCGTTCGTCGCGTTTGGCGCCTGCTGTGCATCGTCTGCATATAGGGCCCGCTAAGCCGAAAAAGCTGTGTCAATCATAGAAGACACACACAGACATATATAAAAGCTCAGATAAGCTTGCGGTCGCGCTTGCGTTGTGCTTATCTTTATCATCTTCTTGTTCGTCGGTTGTTCGTCGCGGTTTTTGGCGCTTCTTTGTGCAGCGTTTGCATAGAAGGCCCGCTAATCCGAAAATAGCTGTGTCGATCACACACATACAAACACACGCATTTACAGTGAAAGAGTGAACCTGCATATTAGATCAGCTAAACTCGAAGTGCATTAGAGAGTATATTAGCTTGTGCATTCATTTTGTAACCAAACGTTTTTTCGCGAGTAAACAAACTCTAATGAATAACTCAGAGTCGAATGTTGATCAAGTGCCTGCATCTCAGGTTACTTTCTTAAAACTCAAAACAAACGCGCTTTTCGATAGACTGGAAAGGTTATATGCCGATATGGACATTGACAAATTAAGTCACATGGACTCGTGTGATTTACGTGTGCTTTTGGATTCGCTAACCAAGTTAGAGTCAAACTTTGATTCAGTCCATACTAGCCTAGAAGAATCTAACTTTGAGTCCATATCTAGTGATTTGCCTGCGCGTTTTGAATCAACCTTGTTAAAGTTTAAAGCCTTGCTTCAACGTGAACTAGGAAATCGGTCGGATCAACAACTTTCGTCGACGCTTAATACAAGTGGTTCAAATGCTCATCCAACACTCGTCATGGCTAATCGATCGCGTTTGCCGCAGCTGGAGCTGCCAAAATTTAGTGGAGTCTACACTGAGTGGGAAAACTTCTACTCTATGTTTAAGACGATAATAGATGCTGATCCGGATCTCAGTCCTATTGAGAAGTTCCAGCATCTTCGATCCTGCTTAAGTGGTTCTGCGTTGGATACCATCAGCTCATTGGAAATCAACAAAGCCAACTATCTCGTCGCTCTGGATATTCTTCAACGTCGATTTGATAATAAGCGTTTTATTGTACAGGCACACATCAGAGCAATCTTCCGGCTTGAGAAAGTTGATGCATCTGTGGGCAGGCTGAGGCAGTTGGTGGATAAAGTTACGTCTCACATTCGGGCTATGGATTCTTTAGCATCGCGGGAAGAAGTTGCTGACTGTGTCATCGTGCAAACAGTGTTGCAAAAGCTGGACAAGGCTACTCAGGCTAAATGGGAGGAAGGCTCATCTACTAGTGAGTTGCCATCTTGTCGAGATTGTCAGAATTCTTGCAAGGACGGTGTCGAGTCCTTGAAAATGTGGATCAAGTCTTGCAGGATGGTCAGGTTGGCAAGTCAGGAAAGATCGTGAGTACTCCTTTAAGAAAAGCATTTGTTGCTTCGAAGACTCCCATTCGTTGTGTCTTTTGTGACGATCCAAGTCACGCGCTATTCCAATGTAAGCGTTTTGAGCAATTGTCCCCAATGGCAAGGCATAAGGAGGCCAAGAGGCTCGCCCTTTGCCTCAATTGCCTAAGAAAAGGACATCAGCTGAAGGATTGCAAATCTGGTTCCTGCCGTACCTGCCAATTGAAGCACCATACTTTATTGCATTACAATCAGTCTTCAACAGTTACATCGAACGTAGTCCCTCAACTTAAACAACAAGCAAATGCAATACATCCCACTGCCATGGTTGCAATGTCACCTTCTCTGCCTCAAGTCCACATATCTCCTAACTCGTCTGATGTTGTGCTTCTAGCCACTGCTATAATCCTTGTCAAGAACCGAGCTGGCACATTCGTTCCGTGTCGTGCACTCTTGGACTCAGGATCTCAACTTCACTTCGTCACCAGTCGGTTTGCAAATCAGCTTCAGCTTCGAAAATGTAAATCATTGACTGCAGTGTCTGGCATTGGAGATGCCAGCTTCTCAACTGAAGGATATTCAGTCAATCTCGTTCTGAAATCGCGGATTTCTGATTATTCTGCCTCCATCACTGCCATCGTCGCCCAGACTATTACTGACAACCAGCCTGGCATCTCAATTTCTACTAACACTTGGAATATACCCTCAAACCTACAGCTAGCTGATCCTTTGTTCCATAAGTCACAACGGATTGATCTTCTCATCGGAGCTGGTCTCTTCTTCGAGCTAATGTGTGTTGGGCAAATTCAGTTGGCACCTGGATTACCAGTTGTGCAGAAAACGCAGCTCGGCTGGATCATTTCAGGTGGCGGGCAACATGCCCCCAAACTCTGTTCGTTTATCGCAACCCAAAGAAATTCGGATCACGCCAATCACAGCACTCGGCTTGATGAGTTGGTGCGTCAGTTTTGGGAAGTGGAACACGTTTTCGAGCCTATTGCCAAGGTAACCACAGAAGAACTTAATTGCGAGCAGCATTTCATTACAAACTATCGTCGATTACCTTCTGGGGAATATTCAGTCTGTTTGCCAAAAAAGCAAGGTGTTGAATCTTTGGGCGATTCCTATTTGCAGGCCAAGCGTCGATTGTTGAATTTAGAGCGTAAGTTTGCTCGAAATCAAACTTTAAAGGAGAAATACTCAGCATTTATAAAGGAGTATATTGATCTCAATCATATGCCTTTGGTTCCTAGCGAAGAGATCAATGAATGCAAATATTTCTTACCTCATCATTGCGTATACAAAGAAGAGAGTTCGACAAGAGTTGTCTTTGATGGCTCGGCCGCTACCACATCTGGTTTCTCATTAAACGATTTGATTATGTCAGGACCGACTATTCAAGCTACCTTGTTTCACACACTCGTTCGTTTTCGTACATTTTCGATTGCACTTACTGGTGATATTGGTAAAATGTATAGGTGTGTGAAGGTCGCGGAGCCTGATTCTATGCTCCAGTGCATTTTATGGCGAAACTCATCAGACGATGCTATCGAAGTCTTCAAATTGAATACTGTCACTTATGGGACCAAACCCGCTTCATTTTTGGCCATTCGTGCAATGCATCAACTAGCAATGGATGAGTCGTCGGCATACCCATTAGGATCCAAAACGGTTTTGCGAGATTTCTACGTTGATGACCTGATCTCAGGAGGCAATTCAGTTGAAGAAGTTCGCGACATAATGCAACAAACCACAGGTCTTCTTGCTCGAGGAAACTTTAAGTTGAGAAAATGGTGTTCCAATTCAAGAGACGCACTTCGCGGAGTTCCAGAAACTGAACAGGAAAGTTTTCTCAAACTCGATGACGGCAGCGACGTAACAAAGGAACCTGGATTGTCAGCGGACGATCTTCGTCAAGGATCACACATATTGTGTCGTCTTGTTCAAAGAACTCAGCTGCACCTAGAATACTCTGCACTACGAAATGGAAAGAATGTTCATTCGTCAAGCGCCATTCTTTCGCTCTCTCCGTTTATGGATGACTTTGGTCTACTTCGAGTTGGTGGCCGCTTGCGGCACTCGACTCTCGGCTTCGATGCGCGCCACCCAATTATCTTGCCCAAAGAACATCCCTTGACCTTCTCTATAGTATCTCATCTTCATCTGGCGCATCATCATGCAGGACCGCAGGCCTTGCTTGGAGTAATTCGACTCCAGTTTTGGCCCATAGGCGGCATGAAAACTGTCTCCCGAGCATTGCGAAAATGTGTCATATGCTGTAGATCCCGGCCTCGTCTAGTGGAGCATATAATGGCGGACTTGCCTAAGGATCGTATACAGTCTTCACCGGCATTTACTGTCACTGGAATCGACTACTGTGGACCATTTTACTACAAACCCGATGGACGAAACCGAACTTCAATAAAATGCTACATCTGCGTATTCGTTTGCTTGGCAACTAAGGCTGTATGGTTGGAGCTCGCAAAGGATCTGTCGACCGCAGCTTTCTTGGGCGCCCTTAAGCGTTTCATCAGTACGCGCGGCATTCCAAGATGCATTTGGTCTGACAACGCTACTAACTTTGTGGGTGCACGGAACGAGCTAGCGGATCTGAAACGTTTATTGTTGAGCCAGGAACATCGCACTGAAGTTCAGAACTACTGCATCAACAACAGTTTTGATTGGAAGTTCATACCTCCTCGCTCGCCACATTTCGGTGGCCTATGGGAAGCAGCAGTGAAGACCGCAAAGAGTCATCTATACCGCGCTATGGGATCATCACTTCTCGGCTTCGATGAACTTCGCACCTTGGTATGCCAAATTCAGGCTATAATCAATTCTCGTCCTCTTGTTCCACTTTCAGAAAATCCCGATGATCTTGGAGCTCTCACTCCAGGACATTTTTTGATTGGTCGACCACTCATCGATTTTCCCGAGCCAGACGTAACTGGGCTCGACCACAATCGCCTCGGTCAATGGCAACGCATTGCTTACATACAGCAATTGTTCTGGAAGCGCTGGAGTGAGGAGTACCTTACTATTCTTCAACAGCGTGCAAAATGGGTCACCTCGCAGCCTCCGATCAAGATCAATGATGTCGTATGTGTGAAGGATGAAAACTTGCCGCCGTTGAAATGGCCATTAGCTCGAGTCGTTGAGACCATCGCTGGAGCTGATGGTGCTGTGAGAGTCGCTGTTCTGCGCACACCCACTGGAACTACACGTCGAGCTGTCAATAAGCTGTGCGTCCTTCCGGTTGATGATCCTGTTAAAAGACTTGGTCTTTCAACGGGGGGGAGGATGTTCGGCGCAGCAGCTAATAATTGCTTTTAAATAAGCTTCTCTTAAGCCATCTGCTCTTTATCACATTCTCATTCGCTCATAGTGCAGTTAGGCACAAAAAGAAACTGTAACACACATACATATGTAAATTTATGCTGCTCGGTCTCTTGCTTATCATTTTGTATTCTATTCTTTAAGTTCGAAATTCACCTTCAAGCGAGCAACACCTACATCTCTTTATTGTAATTGCATTAACTTTGCCTATACGATCATCGCGGACTAGGCATTAAACTAATAAATAATAAGCTAAATTAAATCGTGGTTTTATTATTTTGCCTTCGTAAATGATTGGAGCCAGAGTTGCCGAAAAAGCTCGGCAGCTTCCAACACATACATTCAACCGACCACCGTTTTTGTATGTACACATATAAATACATACGTTCATATGCGCGCATTTCAGCTTTTTCTAAGAATCATAATTGCGATTGATTTATGTTTATATTGTATTTGCATTAACAGCAGCTTCTATAGTTTTGTATTTGTCAAAAGTCGCCCTTGTAGTGAAGTAGTTTCGGATTTGCAAACAGGCAATGCAAAGCTTATGTGGCGCAGCAGGTAGATGAAAAGCGTGTAAGCAAAAGGCTCCGCGTTCGAGACGCGACGGCGACGGCATGAAAATAGTTGCGCAGCTGTTCGTGCCTACATACATACATACATGATGGGTCCTATCGTCAATTTTTTTGTGCGTGAATAATTTTGTTCGGACTAAGTCGATATTTGTGTAATCGATATTTGATATTTTTATTTTTTGTCATGGTCAGACACACAAAAAGAAAATAACATAACTGACCTAGGCTAAACGAAAAATGATAATTTTAGCAGATAAATTATTTGCAGAACTTCAACATTAAATCGAATTACATATATTTCTCAGAAGTGCCGTTTGTCGTCTTAGCAATTCTTATTAAGCTTATTTATATAGGTGGCACAGGCATATGAATTTTGCAGCTGGGCGTTACAAATTTTGCTGCCAATTTGCCACGCCCCCCGACATAAAAGCGAAGCGTTAAGATACGTGCCAAATTTCAGATTCTAGCTTTAAAACTGTAGAAGTTACAGTTTTCCCGATTTGCCACGCCCCCAATAGACGTAGATATATCCGCCATATCTTTTTGAACTTGGGTGGTCTACGCAAGTATACATTCCAAGTTTCAACTCTCTAGCTCTTCAACTAATATGATTTCTTAACTATGGGCGCAACCATTTTCCGATTTGCCACACCCCTAGTGAGCGTATCCGGAAAATCTTGACACTTTATAATTCGAGGGTATACCCGAGTATATGTTCCAAATTTCAAGTCTCTAGCTTCAATAGCGTAGAAAAATATTGCATTCATACGGACAGACGGACAGATGGACAGACGGACAGACGGACGGGCAGCAAGACGGACATTTCACAAAACCAATATACTCTTTTTCCCTTTCGGAAACGAGTATAAAACAAGTAAGAGTGCTCTAGTCGAGACTGCTCGACTAGGGGATACCCTGAGCCCTGTGAAGAGCCAAATATCAAATCATTCTACGCATCTTTTATGCATGCATATAAACAACACATACACACACACACACATATATGCACGCAAGCATAAGCGCGCGCTCTGCCAATTGCGCAGTTGTCCCAGCGACTGCGCTTGGGCTGCAATGTGGGCATTACTATGACACCTTAATTGTTTAATAAGTTTTCTTAGCGATTGACTAAGTGCATCGAACTTTCACATTTTATTAATGACATTCATATGTATGTATTTGCCAAAGCACAGGTCTCTAGTATTTGATTTGCATATTTTACAAATAGGGGGCTATTGGGGGCGAATGGGGCGTGGCATCCAAAATCTAAAGATTACGTAATCTCCGTATTCATTACACGCAACTACACAGTAAATTTGAAGTCTCTAGCTCAAACTATGTACAAACCAGGCCTTAAAAACCTATTTTCGATAATCATTAAAATCGATAACATTACAACAAAAATAGTTATCGTTCATACGAAATAAACTTGACCTGCGCGTGCTATCCACGGACCCAACAAAAAAAATTCAAGTCTCTAGCTTGTCTAGATGCTTCAATCGACGCGTTCAAACATACGGACAGACGGACGGACGGACAGACGGACAGACGGACAGACAGACAGACGGACAGGGCTAAATCGACTCAGCTCGTCGCCCTGATCAAGAATATATATACTTTGTGAGGTCTGACACGCCTCCTTCTGCCTGTTACATACATTTAACAAAACCATTAAACCCTGATTTCCCATTTTCAATGGGCTCAGGGTATAAAAACGGTGGTCTGTTTCAATGTATGCGTGTAAAGGGCGATATATGACAAATACAAATACAATTCAAACACAGCTTTGGTTGAAGAATATGCTAGAATTAATGGCCTTGAATGTATTGGTGCACATGCAAAGCAGAGGCGCTTGCACGTTTCAATGTATGTGTATGTGTATATGTTTTTTGCTGCGCGTCGCTGCTTGCCACGTGCGTGTGATAAATGGCTAAACGTTTTGTTTAATAACTCGGGACTGACTCAACGGAATTTGATGAAACTTTCAGCATATGATTCTATTGAATTTTTTACATTTTATAAAAATGCTAATTTATTCACATGGTTATATTTGCAACAGACTCTCCATGAGTGGCGAAGGGGAGGAGGTTGTGGGTTAATTAGTAAAAAGAGCCGGTATCCAAAAAATAAAAAATGGAAATTGCATAAAATTCACATGAATCTATATGTAAAATTTGAGGGATCTAGCTCTAAAGGTGTGTGAGATATAATTTTATAACCTGTTTTCGATTAGGCTTAAAATCGATAACAAAACAACAAAAGTAGATATCGTTTTTTGGTAACAAACTTGACCTGCGCGTGCTATCCACGGACCCAACAAAAAACAAGTAAGAAAACTCTAGTCGGAGGTGCCCGACTAGGAGATCCCCTGAGCCCCGTCCGATTTGCATTGTTTAATACGCTATATAGCTTGCATATAATATTAAATTTTCCAAAATTAAATTATAATTTTCAAATTTTATTCAACTAGAATGTATGTAAATCAAAAATAAATAAACAATTAAATAAATAATCAAATCAACAAAAAAAGAAGAAGAAAGACAAACATCACCGCACCTGGACTAAAACCTGCATCTATTTACTACATATGTAACGTTAAAGTGCATCATCTCAACTATCACAACCACCTCATGTTTATAAATTTAAAAAAAAAATTAAAAAAGTTACGCTGTTGTCAACTGGGACTCGAACTCGGAACCTTTCGTTTACGCGCTTTGCGTCTACCCACTACGCCACACCACTATTGCATAGCTTGTTGGCAAAACGTAAAGTAGTACTACAAGGGCGATATGTGACAAATACGAAACTAAAGAAGCAGATCAATCGCAATTGTGATTCTTAGAATATGCCGAAATGCGCGCATATGAATGTATGAGTATGTGTACATACAAAAACGGTGGCCTGTTTCAATGTATGCGTGTAAGGGGCGATGTATGACAAATACAAATACAATTCATACACAGATTTGGTTGAAGAATATGCTAGAATTGAATTTATTTGTGCACATGCATAAGCAGCGCGCTTGCTCGTTTCAATGTGTGTATGTGAGAATATATGTAAGTGTTTTTTGCTGCGCGTCGCTGCTTGCCACGTGCAGCTAAACGTTTTGTTTAATAAATCGGGACTGACTTAACGGAATTTGATGAATCTTTCAGCGTGTGATTTAATTGAATTTTGTACATTTTATAAAAATGCTAATTTATTCACATGGTTATATTTGCAACCGACTCTCCATTGCGGTTAAGAGGGTGGTGAGGGGGGGGGTGAGGGTAATTAGTAAAAAAAGCCGGTATCCAAAAAATAAAAAAATAGAAATTGCATAAAATTCACATGAATCTATATGCAAAATTTGAGGGGTCTAGCTCTAAAGGTGTGGGAGATATAATTTTATAACCTGTTTTCGATAAGGTTTAAAATCGATAACAAAACAACAAAAGTAGATATCGTTTTTTGGTAACAAACTTGACCTGCGCGAGCTATCCACGGACCCAACAAAAAAAATTCAAGTCTCTAGGTCAACTACGTTCTGAGATCGACGCGTTCAAACATACGGACGGACGGACAGACGGACAGACGGACAGGGCTAAATCGACTCAGCTCGTCGCCCTGATCAAGAATATATATACTTTGTGGGGTCTGACACGCCTCCTTCTGCCTGTTACATACATTTAACAAAACCATTATACCCTGATTTCCCATTTTCAATGGGCTCAGGGTATAAAAATAGAAACTGCAAACAATTCACATGAATGTATATGCAAATTTTGAGGGGTCTAGCTCTAAACAGCTTTGAGCAGTAATACAATATATTGACACGAAAAATATTGTAAAACAGAAAAATGTTTATGACTTAATTAGATTTGATTATACCCTGGACTCATTTAGATGTGAAAATCAGGATATGATGGTTTCGTTCGAATGTATGTAACAGGCAGAAGGAGGCGTGACAGGCGCCATAAAGTGCGTATACTCTTGATAGAAACAACAAGCTGAGTCTATTTAGCCCTGTCCGTTTGTCCATCTATGCATCCGTCCGTGTTTGTCCGTATGTAGGAGCGCGTCGTTCTCAGAATCTATGAGCCGAAACTGCAGCCCAAGCGCCGTTGCGACGCGTCGCTACGTCAGTTTCGCAGCGAGAAGAGGGGGCTTGCAAGCGTGCGTATGCATGCATGTGTGAGTGTCGGTGTGTGTGTTGTGCACGCATTGTTTGCTATGAATGCGCAAAAGCTGCGTGGAAAGATTGGAATTTGAGCTCTTCGCAGGGTTGAGGGTATTTCATAGTTGAGCAGTCGCCGCTAAGGCACACTAACTTGTTGATTTATGTCAAACAACGGAACAGCGACCGCAAAGACCACACAAACACAAAAACTGATTTGTATTTGCTGGCGAATCCTCATTGTTAGTCAAAACGTCAAGTGCAGCGCTCATCAACGTTAATTTTGAAGGATGTTTTGTTAAACGGGACTTATCTGTGGGCCGCAAATTGAGAGCTCGAAATGTGGGCATGAAAAAAGGGAGTATGAAACTTAATAGTTATCAATGTTATGCATGTAATTTAAGATAAGATGCAAATAACGGAAATATGATTTATGTTCCATTCAACAAAATTTCATGTTTTTCAACTGAACGAAATTCAGCCAGACAGAAGTTCATATTACTTCACTTGTCTATTATTGTATCCCCTTTGAACAGCTTTCGAAGTAGTGCAGTTAAAATGCCATCGTGGGTTCTAACTGACCGCCACAAAGATGAGGTTTCTAATTGATAAATATTTATTAAATAATTTAAGCTCTCTAACTAATATTTCTCTATAATCAAAGTTCACACGAATATGTCATCATTCGTATAATCGAGCAAAAACTATATGTGAGTTCAGATAGATCTGTACATATGCAGCTCCGCGCAAAGCGCACACGTAAACACCTGCGAGTCGACAGACATTCCCAATAACCCGACCATGGCTATGACAATGAAAATGAAACTAAATCCAAATTGAAACTGAAACAAAAATTTGCAGAGCCGCGATTCATGCATTCATTTAGCTCTTTAACAGTGCACAACTGTTGCAATGTCTAGATAAACCATGAGAGCAAAACTAACGGCAGTTTTATTAAAGTGATTAAATATATATTCGAATGCCATAATTCCTCTGAAGTATTCAAGTTCAAGTCTTTAGCTGGACATTGCTGAAACCCAATATACTCGCATTAATTTATGAACAAGTACAGTTTAGTAATGGCACAGCTTTTAAAAGATTAAGCTAGGAAAAATGAAAAAGTCTATGAATAATACAAGGTACAAATTGAGGAATTGAGGAAGCACTTAAAAAAGCGTGCATAAACACACACAGAAATGGACACACACACACACGCACGCCCACATTGATGTGCATGGCCCTCCTAATGGAATTTCACATGCGTAAAAAACGCATTTTGTGCTTGAAATGAACCACGAACTACAATTTTTATACTCGTTTCCCAAAAGGAAAAAGAGTATATTGGTTTTGTGCAATATCCGCTTTGCTGTCCGTTCGTCTGCCCGTATGAATGCAATATTTTCCTACGCTATTGAAGCTAGAGACTTGAAATTTGAAATATATAAGCAACCCAAGAGCAAAAAGATATGGCGGACTACACCTTCAGGGGGTTTGGCAAATCGCAAAACCTTATAGCTCCTGTACATATTTGACAAATACAAAACTAAAGAAGCGGCTGAAAATGCAAACACAATTCAAACACAGATTTGCTTAAACAATATGCTAGAATGAATGGCCTTGAATTTATTTGTGCCTATCCATAGTAGACGCGGTTAAACGTTTCAATGGATCTGTATGTGTGAGTGTAAATTTTTTTGCCTCGCGTCTCTGCTTGCCACGTGCCTGTGATAATTAGCCAAACGTTTTGTTTAATATATTCCGACTGACTTAACGGAACTTGATGAAACTTTCAGCATATGATTCTATTGCATTTTTTACATTTTATAGAAATGCTAATTCATTCACCTTGGTTATAGTTGCAAAAATTGAAATTGCATAAAATTCACATGAATCTACATAAATGCAAAATTTGAGATATATTATTAAACTTAATATACCAGATATCCCTGATATATTATTAAATTTAATATACCAGATATCCCTATGGGATACGAGTATCACTCATTAATTTTTGCCCTAAGGCAACGTCCTTACTTGTTTTTATTTAAATACAGTTTGTCAAGAAACACTTTACACAGTGGAAAAAAGCTCAATTTTTAGACTTTATGTACAAAAATATAGAGTTTTTGTTTAATTTAGCTAATTTTTTTGAACGGCTAACTGTTTAATAGGTATTTTTAAATCAAATTATAAAAAAACAGAAACAAAAACAATAAGTGTGAAACTTAAAAAACAACAAAAACTTAGATTACTCATATTTGACAATGTCAAGAAACTCTTTACACACTTCATATATATTGTTCTTCTTTAAAATGTCATACTAATTATAGCTAATTTTGAAAAACAGTATTTAGTATGGCCCCCCTTAGCATTATGTTCATATTGGAGTCTTCTTTTCATAGAGTTGTCCAAGTTTTGAATATATTCTAGGGGTATATTCTGCCACTCTTCCATTACGAAAGCTTTTAGCTGTCCACGGTTGGTTGGATTCCTTTTTCCAACCTTTTTCTTTAAATAGGACCACGCATGTTCGATTGTGTTGAGATCTGGGCTTTGGGGTGGTGTATCCAAGACCTTTCCGCAGTTGTAAAGCAGCCAACTGCGTACATTAAGCTCCTTATGTTTTGGATCGTTGTCCTATTAAAATTTAAAACTTGGCCGATTTTCGGTTATAAAGCCAAATTTTGTTGCACTTTGGTGTAAATTTGACTTCAAAATATAAAGATATTGCTCGGCATTCATGGTGTTTTCAATGAATACCAGTTCACCGACTCCTTGGCTGGATATGTAAGCCCAAACCATAACCGACAGTTTTTCAAATTTGCCTGTTGGAATGATATTCGCTTTATCGTAAGCTGTAGAGACCTTTCGCCATACTTTGGGCGGACCTTCGTGGTCATTCAACATTATTTTGGTTTCGTCGCAAAATATGAAGTCCTTCCAATACTCCTCTGGGTGCCTAAGCATAGTAAGAGCAAAAGAGAAGCGCTTTACCACATTTGTCGACGATAGCAAGGGTTTCTTACGTGCCACTTTCGAAGAATACCCATACCGTAGAATGGCCTGACGGACCGTTTCGTGGGACACATCCACGTCACACTCTTCTTTGAGCTCTTTGGCAAGAGTTTTGATCGAAATTTTGGGAATTGCTTTGATCTTTCGCACCATAATGCGGTTTGCCCGATCAGATATCTTTTGTTTCCAGCCACATACACCCTTTGCCTCAAGTCTTCCCTCGTTTTCTGCGCAACTGAGAACGTTATATATTGTTTTTCTCGACACGGGAAACATTTCCACTAATCCTGGAACTGATTTGCCCAACTGCCGATTGTAGAAGATCAATTGGACAACATCGAAACTTAATCTCTTTCCGGGCATTGTTAATCAAAATTTTTAATGATTTTTTCATGTGTACTCAGCCAAATTTCGCACAAAGTGAAAAATAAACACATAAATAGAGATGCATAAAGAGATTCTTAAAGCATAGGTAACGGTAAAGCCCCGTTATTTCTTAGAATGAGAGCAAAACAGATGAAGAGAACAAAATGTGTAAAGAGTTTGTTGACAGTGTCAAATATGAGTAATCTAAGTTTTTGTTGTTTTTTAAGTTTCATCCTTATTGTTTTTGTTTCTGTTTTTTTTTTTTTTATAATTTGATTTAAAAATACCTATTAAACAGTTACCCATTCAAAAAATTAGCTAAATTAAACAAAAACTCTTTATTTTTGTACATAAAGTCTAAAAATAGAGCTTTTTCCACTGTGTAAAGTGTTTCTTGACAGACTGTATGTTTCCACATTCTTATCGTCAATAATAGTAATATTCAATTCAAATTTCTTATGCTTTAACAAATTAACTTTTTTTAGAAATATTATATTATAAATATATTGCAGTTTATGCTTTAACATATAAACAATAAGTAAGAAAGAATTTCTATATGTATATTCATTGGATTGGAAAACTAACAAATTGAAATCGCACGAAGTTCAATGTTTAATCTAATAAATAACAAGTAAGAACGTTGCATGAGGGCGAACCTAATGCGTGATACTAGTTTCCCATAGGAGCATCTGGTATATTCAATTTAATAACATATCTCAAATTTTGCATTTATGTAGATTCATGTGAATTTTATGCAATTTCAATTTTTGTTACATTTTGGATACCGGCTTTTTTAACTAATTACCTACCCCCTCATATACTGACAATTGAAGGTCTGTTGCAAATATAACTATGTGAATGAGTTAGCATTTTTATAAAACGTAAAAAATTCAGTAGAATCATATGCTGAAAGTTTCATCAAGTCAATCGCAATCTATTAAACAAAACGTTTGGCCAATAATGACACTCACGCGTTAAGCAACGACAGCAAAATACATTTACACATACATACATACATTGAAACGTGCAAGCGCGTTTGCTTGCACAGTCTCAAATAAATTCAGCGCCATTCATTCTAGCATATTCTTCAACCAAAATTGTTATCGAGTTGTGTTTGCATTTTCAGCCGCTTCTTTAGTTTTGTATTTGTCAAATATCGCCGTTTATACGCATACATTCAACCGACCACCGTTTTTGTATGTACACATATAAATACATACGTTCATATGCGCGCATTTCAGCTTTTTCTAAGAATCATAATTGCGATTGAATTATGTTTATATTGTATTTGCATTAACAGCAGCTTCTATAGTTTTGTATTTGTCAAAAGTCGCCCTTGTAGTGAAGTAGTTTCGGATTTGCAAACAGGCAATGCAAAGCTTATGTGGCGCAGCAGGTAGATGAAAAGCGTGTAAGCAAAAGGCTCCGCGTTCGAGACGCGACGGCGACGGCATGAAAATAGTTGCGCAGCTGTTCGTGCCTACATACATACATACATGATGGGTCCTATCGTCAATTTTTTTGTGCGTGAATAATTTTGTTCGGACTAAGTCGATATTTGTGTAATCGATATTTGATATTTTTATTTTTTGTCATGGTCAGACACACAAAAAGAAAATAACATAACTGACCTAGGCTAAACGAAAAATGATAATTTTAGCAGATAAATTATTTGCAGAACTTCAACATTAAATCGAATTACATATATTTCTCAGAAGTGCCGTTTGTCGTCTTAGCAATTCTTATTAAGCTTATTTATATAGGTGGCACAGGCATATGAATTTTGCAGCTGGGCGTTACAAATTTTGCTGCCAATTTGCCACGCCCCCAGTAGGCGTAGACATAAAAGCGAAGCGTTAAGATACGTGCCAAATTTCAGATTCTAGCTTTAAAACTGTAGAAGTTACAGTTTTCCCGATTTGCCACGCCCCCAATAGACGTAGATATATCCGCCATATCTTTTTGAACTTGGGTGGTCTACGCAAGTATACATTCCAAGTTTCAACTCTCTAGCTCTTCAACTAATATGATTTCTTAACTATGGGCGCAACCATTTTCCGATTTGCCACACCCCTAGTGAGCGTATCCGGAAAATCTTGACACTTTATAATTCGAGGGTATACCCGAGTATATGTTCCAAATTTCAAGTCTCTAGCTTCAATAGCGTAGAAAAATATTGCATTCATACGGACAGACGGACAGATGGACAGACGGACAGACGGACGGGCAGCAAGACGGACATTTCACAAAACCAATATACTCTTTTTCCCTTTCGGAAACGAGTATAAAACAAGTAAGAGTGCTCTAGTCGAGACTGCTCGACTAGGGGATACCCTGAGCCCTGTGAAGAGCCAAATATCAAATCATTCTACGCATCTTTTATGCATGCATATAAACAACACATACACACACACACACATATATGCACGCAAGCATAAGCGCGCGCTCTGCCAATTGCGCAGTTGTCCCAGCGACTGCGCTTGGGCTGCAATGTGGGCATTACTATGACACCTTAATTGTTTAATAAGTTTTCTTAGCGATTGACTAAGTGCATCGAACTTTCACATTTTATTAATGACATTCATATGTATGTATTTGCCAAAGCACAGGTCTCTAGTATTTGATTTGCATATTTTACAAATAGGGGGCTAATGGGGGCGAATGGGGCGTGGCATCCAAAATCTAAAGATTACGTAATCTCCGTATTCATTACACGCAACTACACAGTAAATTTGAAGTCTCTAGCTCAAACTATGTACAAACCAGGCCTTAAAAACCTATTTTCGATAAGCATTAAAATCGATAACATTACAACAAAAATAGTTATCGTTCATACGAAATAAACTTGACCTGCGCGTGCTATCCACGGACCCAACAAAAAAAATTCAAGTCTCTAGCTTGTCTAGATGCTTCAATCGACGCGTTCAAACATACGGACAGACGGACGGACGGACAGACGGACAGACGGACAGACGGACAGACGGACAGACAGACAGACGGACAGGGCTAAATCGACTCAGCTCGTCGCCCTGATCAAGAATATATATACTTTGTGAGGTCTGACACGCCTCCTTCTGCCTGTTACATACATTTAACAAAACCATTATACCCTGATTTCCCATTTTCAATGGGCTCAGGGTATAAAAAGTTACACGCTGTCGTTACCGAGTTCCAACTAGCGACCTGTCGTTTACGCGCTTTGCGTCTATCCACTACACCACACCAGTATTGCGTTGCTTGTTGGCAAAACGCAAAGTAGTACTACAAGGCGATATGTGACAAACACAAAACTAAAGAAGCAGATCAATCGCAATTGTGATTCTTAGAATATGTTGAAATGCGCGCATATGAATGTGTGTGTATGTGTACATACAAAAACGGTGGTCTGTTTGAATGTATGAATGTATGCGTGTAAAGGGCGAAATACAAAACTACAGAAGCGGCTGAAAATGCAAACACAATTCAAACACAGATTTGGTTGAAGAATATGCTAGAATGGATGGCCTTGAATGTATTTGTGCATATGCATAGTAGACGCGCTTGCACGTTTCAATGTATGTGTATGTGTAAATGTTTTTTGCTGCGCGTCGCTGCTTGCCACGTGCGTGTGATAAATGGCTAAACGTTTTGTTTAATAACTCGGGACTGACTCAACGGAATTTGATGAAACTTTCAGCATATGATTCTATTGAATTTTTTACATTTTATAAAAATGCTAATTTATTCACATGGTTATATTTGCAACAGACTCTCCATGATTGGCGAAGGGGAGGAGGTTGTGGGTTAACTAGTAAAAAGAGCCGGTATCCAAAAAATAAAAAAATAGAAATTGCATAAAAGTCACGTGAATCTATATGCAAAATTTGAGGGGTCTAGCTCTAAAGGTGTGTGAGATATAATTTTATAACCTGTTTTCGATTAGGTTTAAAATCGATAACAAAACAACAAAAGTAGATATCGTTTTTTGGTAACAAACTTGACCTGCGCGTGCTATCCACGGACCCAACAAAAAAAAAATCAAGTCTCTAGCTTGTCTAGATGCTTCAATCGACGCGTTCAAACATACGGACGGACGGACAGACGGACAGACGGACGGACAGACAGACGGACAGGGCTAAATCGACTCAGCTCGTCGCCCTGATCAAGAATATATATACTTTGTGGGGTCTGACACGCCTCCTTCTGCCTGTTACATACATTTAACAAAACCATTATACCCTGATTTCCCACTTTCAATGGGCTCAGGGTCTAAAAATAGATATCGTTTTTTGGTAACAAACTTGACCTGCGCGTGCTATTCACGGACCCAACAAAAAAAAATTCAAGTCTCTAGCTTGTCTAGATGCTTCAATCGACGCGTTCAAACAGACGGACAGACGGACGGACGGACAGACGGACAGACAGACAGACAGACGGACAGGGCTAAATCGACTCAGCTCGTCGCCCTGATCAAGAATATATGTATATACTTTGTGGGTTCTGACACGCCTTCTTCTGCCTGTTACATACATTTAACAAAACCATTATACCCAGATTTCCCAATTTCAATGGGCTCAGGGTATAACAAGTAAGAAAACTCTAGTCGGAAATGCCCGACTAGGAGATACCCTGAGCCCCGTCCGATTTGCATTGTTTAATACGCTATATACCTTGCATATAACATTAAATTTTCCAAAATTAAATTATAATTTTGAAATTTTATTCAACTAGAATCAAATCAAAAATAAATAAATAATTAAATAAATAAACAAATTATCAAACAAGTAAGAAAACTCTAGTCGGAGGTGCCCGACTAGGAGATCCCCTGAGCCCCGTCCGATTTGCATTGTTTAATACGCTATATAGCTTGCATATAACAGTAAATTTTGCAAAATTAAATTATAATTTTGAAATTTAATTCAACTAGAATGTATGTAAATAAAAAATAAATGAATAATTAAATAATAAACAAATAAACACAAAAAAGAAAAGAAAACAAGTAAGAAAACTCTAGTCGGAGGTGCCCGACTAGGAGATCCCCTGAGCCCCGTCCGATTTGCATTGTTTAATACGCTATATAGCTTGCATATAATATTAAATTTTCCAAAATTAAATTATAATTTTCAAATTTTTTTCAACTAGAATGTATGTAAATCAAAAATAAATAAACAATTAAATAAATAATCAAATCAACAAAAAAAGAAGAAGAAAGACAAACATCACCGCACCTGGACTAAAACCTGCATCAATTTACTACATATGTAACGTTAAAGCGCATCATCTCAACTATCACAACCACCTCATGTTTATAAATTTAAAAAAAAAAATTAAAAAAGTTACGCTGTTGTCAACTGGGACTCGAACTCGGAACCTTTCGTTTACGCGCTTTGCGTCTACCCACTACGCCACACCACTATTGCATAGCTTGTTGGCAAAACGTAAAGTAGTACTACAAGGGCGATATGTGACAAATACGAAACTAAAGAAGCAGATCAATCGCAATTGTGATTCTTAGAATATGCTTAAATGCGCGCATATGAATGTATGAGTATGTGTACATACAAAAACGGTGGCCTGTTTCAATGTATGCGTGTAAGGGGCGATGTATGACAAATACAAATACAATTCATACACAGATTTGGTTGAAGAATATGCTAGAATTGAATTTATTTGTGCACATGCATAAGCAGCGCGCTTGCTCGTTTCAATGTACATTTTATAAAAATGCTAATTTATTCACATGGTTATATTTGCAACCGACTCTCCATTGCGGTTAAGAGGGTGGTGAGGGGGGGGGGGGGGTGAGGGTAATTAGTAAAAAAAAGCCGGTATCCAAAAAATAAAATAATAGAAATTGCATAAAATGAATCACATGAATCTATATGCAAAATTTGAGGGGTCTAGCTCTAAAGGTGTGGGAGATATAATTTTATAACCTGTTTTCGATAAGGTTTAAAATCGATAACAAAACAACAAAAGTAGATATCGTTTTTTGGTAACAAACTTGACCTGCGCGTGCTATCCACGGACCCAACAAAAAACAAGTAAGAACGTTGCTTTAGGGCGAGACCTACAGCGTCATACTCGTTTCCCACATGGGCATCTGGTATTTTAAATGTAATAATTTATCTAAAATTTTGCATTTATGTAGATTCATGTGAATTTTATGCAACTTCAATTTTTGCAAATATAACTATGTGAATGAATTAGTATTTTTATAAAATGTAAAAAATGCAATAGAATCATATGCTGAAAGTTTCATCAAGTTCCGTTAAGTCAGTCGCAATCTATTAAACAAAACGTTTCGCCAATTATGACACGCACGCGTTAAGCAGCGACAGCAAATTATATTTACATTTACACATACATATGTACATACATTGAAACGTGCAAGCGCTTCTGCTTTGCATGTGCACCAATACATTCAAGGCCATTCATTCTAGCATATTCTTCAACCAAAATTGTTATTGAGTTGTGTTTGCATTTTCAGCCGCTTCTTTAGTTTTGTATTTGTCAAATATCGCCGTTTATACGCATACATTCAACCGACCACTGTTTTTGTATGTACACATATAAATACATACGTTCATATGCGCGCATTTCAGCTTTTTCTAAGAATCACAATTGCGATTGATTTATGTTTATATTGTGTTTGCATTAACAGCAGCTTCTATAGTTTTGTATTTGTCAAAAGTCGCCCTTGTAGTGAAGTAGTTTCGGATTTGCCAACAGGCAATGCAAAACTTATGTGGCGCAGCAGGTAGATGAAAAGCGTGTAAGCAAAAGGGTCCGCGTTCGAGACGCGACGGCGACGGCATGAAAATAGTTGCGCAGCTGTTCGTGCCTACATACATACATACATGATGGGTCCTATCGTCAATTTTTTTGTGCGTGAATAATTTTGTTCGGACTAAGTCGATATTTGTGTAATCGATATTTGATATTTTTATTTTTTGTCATGGTCAGACACACAAAAAGAAAATAACATAACTGACCTAGGCTAAACGAAAAATGATAATTTTAGCAGATAAATTATTTGCAGAACTTCAACATTAAATCGAATTACATATATTTCTCAGAAGTGCCGTTTGTCGTCTTAGCAATTCTTATTAAGCTTATTTATATAGGTGGCACAGGCATATGAATTTTGCAGCTGGGCGTTACAAATTTTGCTGCCAATTTGCCACGCCCCCAGAAGGCGTAGACATATCATATTTGGCAAGTTCCTAGAAGGAGTCTAGGGTAACGTAACTGCAAAGTTTGGATGCGTACACTCCAAAAATGTAAAAGTTACAGGGTATTTTTTCGATATACCACGCCCCCAAAGGCGCGTAAGATTTATTTTTGGGGAATCGATAGAGGAGGCCCCCAGTAACACAAACATCCAATTTTGAATCGTCTAGCTCTAAAACTGTAGGAGCT
Source organism: Drosophila meridionalis (assembly GCA_035045145.1). Classification (NCBI taxonomy): domain Eukaryota; kingdom Metazoa; phylum Arthropoda; class Insecta; order Diptera; family Drosophilidae; genus Drosophila; species Drosophila meridionalis. The sequence continues at coordinate 4,028,514 of JAWNPG010000020.1, read as the reverse complement.
ATAAGCTTTTTACGATTTGCCACGCCCCCTGAAGGCGTAGGTATGTCCGCCATATCTTTTTGATCTTGGGTTGCTTATCCGACTATATAAATTATGTACTTTCCAGTCCTGGTCTGGATGAAGATTACGTTGAGAGGCGAACTGTGCCTCTTATTGCTGGCCTTGGGCTCAGACAATAAAACAATTTATTTAACGGCTAAGTGCCGGAGTGAATATTTATTTAAGCGACTTACTTGAAGAGCGCTATATTAAAAACTAAAAACTAAATATACAGAATATTTTGCTTAAGCTAAGCCAAAACTGGCATTACGCCACAATGTCATGGTCGGCAAGCCGACTCAGCAATCTTAGGCAATAACGGAAACTCTTGCATCAAAACAAAAGTGTCCGGTTACCGCCGCTGACCATTGCAGCTATAGCGCGCTGATACAAAGTATGCAGTGTCGCGATAGCGAGGGTTAGTTATAAACTTATGATAAGTGTTATGTGTTAACTACTCCCCCTTCAAGTATGAGGCCGCCCTCGGCCGACCCAATCCCGGCGACGACTTCTCGTAATTGCTTTGCGGACTTCTTTGCACCGATGTAACGACTAAGAGTGAGGCCAATGCAGATTAAAGCACAGCATATGGCTCCAATAATGAATGCCACACGATAAGCCTGATCAGTTCCGGCGTTTTTCTCGAACTGCTGTATCACCTCCAGATTACGTTCATTCAAACGATGAAGGTAAGGGAGGCTGAGGACATCTTGGGTGGCAGTGATGTTCAGCAAGGGAGAATTGGCAATACCTGGGACTCTATTGCGTACGTTGTTGTGATTGTAAAACAGAGTCCCGTTAATTGCGACTCGGTCTCCGAACGTGATGAGATGCGTGCCTTGTACCTGGATCTCAGTGCCGTTGTCCACCTGAATCCTTGCGGACCCGTCGTTGAGGATGATGATTCCGTCATCTACATGGGTGATTATTTCCAGGTTGCTCGGCTGGATCTCGCAGTGTGCCGTGACACCTGCATGGAGCTCTTTGGCACATGAACTTTCCAAAGCCAGACGACAAAATGTGGCTCCAGGTGAAGCGGCGCAACTCTGCAGTGTGTGGGTTTCTCCATCGCATTCGGCTATGACGTTGTCACGCAATCGTACTATGAAGTTCTTGTGGATGACAGGATAGATCGTGATCTTCCTGCAAGCTTTTATAATCTTGGGGAATTTAATTATAAAGTGTATGGTGTTAATGGATTGAAGAACTTTTACGGACGCAACGGACATAAGATCTCCTATGGGAGTGTTGGTGGGTTCCTCTAGCCAAATTGATTTCAAATCTGAGTGGTCCAAAATGTTTGGGCTAACAATGTTAGCCTTCGCAAGAGTAATAGCAAGCATTAAATTTTGCAACTCCATCGTCAGCATTCTGTTTCTAGACAGTAGTGTTTCAAATAAATGGCTACTGTCAACTTGTGAGTTTTTGGCTATCTTGAGAATTTAATTGACAGTGGTTGTTAACTGGTTAAGCTGATCTTGAACTCTAGTGTTTATTTCTATTTGTCTATTATTGGCATTTATCAATTGCATTTCAGTAAACCTAGTCTGCTCTAAATTGTCGGCATCGGGTGTACCCACCACAAAGAAAGTTTATAAAAGTTATGCCAAGTGGCTAAAAGTAAGTTGAACAACTATATCTAACTTATACGAGTTTGCCTAGTGGCTTAAAAACAGGTGTTCAAAAAAAAACAAGGGAGTCACCTTAGGTTGTCCTTATGGACCACCCTCCCTCTAATGAGGACCTCGGTCCCCAGGTCTGCTTCCACTGCCTTCTCATCACATAAAGGTGTGAGTTTGTTTCCGATCCGTCAGTTGGACTTGACCAAAACTTTGTCACCAACGTCAAAGACCCTATTCTGCCGATTTGCGTTCTCCCTAGCTCTGAGTATCGTCTGAGCGTAGCAGGGACTTACTCCTAAAAAATTGAGGGTATCAGAGTCATAACTAGCATCGTCATTGATTTGTGCCGCTGCGCTAGAGGCGGCATCAGCGTACACCTCTGCTCCCTGTCCCGCGTCTTGCGTGACGTGATTCAATCTTTGTTGATTTCCCTGACCACCTGTGCGGTTGGATGCGGGGTTCTTCCTATTCGCGTAAGCGGGGGCCTGAGTGGGCTGCAATACCCTTGAGAAGGAAGGATCGACCTCCATGGGCACCGGTGCGCCATTACTATTGTGCTGCCTGCTGCTTCGTTGGTCAGTCTGCTCTGGGGCCTTGCTTTGCTTGCTGAAGTGTGGATTCTTGGTACCGATAGTTTGTATTTCGGCTTGTTGCGAATGCCTTTCCTGTTGGTGACCCTGCGCTTTTGCATGCGGCCTGCGCTCTTTGTCCTCTAGACTTCTTGCGAAATTAGCCGCGAATGTGTACCTTTCATGATTTGACTCAACCTCTTGCGCGAGAGCTAGCGCTGAAGGCAAGTCTCTGGGCTTTGCTGCAAAGAGCACATCTGTAAGACTGCGCTTGAGACCCGATATGAACACACGCAACGCATCGTCACGGAATTTTTCACATAGGCCCTTTGCTAAAGCCGGCTCATATGACATGCTAACTTTGTTAGTGAGAAGAGTGAGTTTCTTCTCTACCTCGTCGTAATACTGGAACAGGGACAGGCCACCTTGCCTCAAGGTACCTAATTGCTGTTCAATGACATGAATTGGTCTCTTGTCACTGTATGTGAAATCTAGGCGATTTATTATCGCATCAAAATTCAATACAGTACCAAATGAGGCCAGCACCGCGTCTGCGGGGCCCCTGATCTTGCTTCTTATAATGATAACAGCCTGGTAATGGCGAGAACTGCCATTATGTGGTCTGAAGATCTCGTAAGCTGCTAATGCTGCCTGCCTCCAAGATACATAAGCTTCCTGTACTCCTGCAAAGTCAGGTAAACATTTGACGGCATCTAGTGGCTCGTCACAGCGAATGTCGTTTCTAATTTCTATAGCAGCATGTGCTACTACTCGTGGGGCGGCAACGTTTGCTGCTGCTATTTGTTGAGCCAACTCATTAATTCTTTGAGTCAATGCTCGCTCCCTCTGCTCGTTTGCAGCGGCCTGTTCAGCTAAAGCATTGCTGACAGCCGACCTTATTATTTCCCTAAGCTGATCTGGATCCATTTTACCTAATAGGGGGGAAACTGCAGGGGCGTCAAAAGATGGGTCGAATTACGACGTAGCTCTGAATCACGAGAACTGTATGCATTGATACAGCACAATTTTAGACACATAGAAAGTAACACAAGGTAATTTTACTAACGATCTGGATGATAAATTGTTTTAACTAGAATCCTCAAGGCAGTTACTCTCACGTGTTTCAGAAACCTGGTTCAGATTACTGTTATTAATTATGATCTGTTGCAATATAAAATACTCACAAGTATTAACTAATTTTTATAAAAAAATTAAGACTTTAAAAATTTTGGCTAGAGTATCCACTTACATGATTCAACTAACACAAAAAATAAATTTATTTATAAGTTTGGTCACTCGCAGCTCCCGCGCTGCTGTCTTAATTGCTGTTGGTTGTGGAGTCCGACCACTAGTTGGGCGCCAATTATATACTTTCCAGTCCTGGTCTGGATGAAGATTACGTTGAGAGGCGAACTGTGCCTCTTATTGCTGGCCTTGGGCTCAGACAATAAAACAAGTTATTTAACGGCTAAGTGCCGGAGTGAATATTTATTTAAGCGACTTACTTGAAGAGCGCTATATTCAAAACTAAAAACTAAATATACAGAATATTTTGCTTAAGCTAAGCCAAAACTGGCATTACGCCACAATGTCATGGTCGGCAAGCCGACTCAGCAATCTTAGGCAATAACGGAAACTCTTGCATCAAAACAAAAGTGTCCGGTTACCGCCGCTGACCATTGCAGCTATAGCGCGCTGATACAAAGTATGCAGTGTCGCGATAGCGAGGGTTAGTTATAAACTTATGATAAGTGTTATGTGTTAACTTATATATCAAATTTCAAGTCTCTAGCATCAATAGTGCTCAAAATATAGCTGATCTTGTAAAATCACTATATATTCAGATCCGATTTGCCACGCCCCCAGTGGGCGGAGACACCAAATCTTTTTATGAATCTTTATAGAATCGTAGCGTTAATTTACGTGCCAAATTTCAGCATTCTAGCTTTAAAACTGTAGAAGTTACAGTTTTCCCGATTTGCCACGCCCCCAATGGGCGTAGATATATCCGCCATATCTTTTTGAGCTTGGGTGGTCAACGCAAGTATACATTCCAAATTTCAACTCTCTAGCTCTTCAACTAATATGATTTCTATGATTTCTATTAACTATGGGCGCAACCATTTTCCGATTTGCCACGCCCCTAGTGGGCGTATCCGGAAAATCTTGACACTTTATAATTCGAGGGTATACACGAGTATATGTTCCAAATTTCAAGTCTCTAGCTTCAATAGCGTAGAAAAATATTGCATTCATACGGACAGACGGACAGATGGACAGACGGACATTTCACAAAACCAATATACTCTTTTTCCCTTTGGGAAACGAGTATAAAAATTCAAGTCTCTAGGTCAACTACGTTCTGAGATCGACGCGTTCAAACATACGGACGGACGGACAGACGGACAGACAGACAGACGGACAGACAGACAGACGGACAGGGCTAAATCGACTCAGCTCGTCGCCCTGATCAAGAATATATATACTTTGTGGGGTCTGACACGCCTCCTTCTGCCTGTTACATACATTTAACAAAACCATTATACCCTGATTTCCCATTTTCAATGGGCTCAGGGTATAAAAATTAAAAAAGCTACGCTGTCGTCACTGAGATTCGAACTCGAGACCTTTCGTTTACGCGCTTTGCGTCTATCCACTACACCACACCAGTATTGCGTTGCTTGTTGGCAAAACGCAAAGTAGTACTACAAGGCGATATGTGACAAACACAAAACTAAAGAAGCAGATCAATCGCAATTGTGATTCTTAGAATATGTTGAAATGCGCGCATATGAATGTGTGTGTATGTGTACATACAAAATGGTGGTCTGTTTGAATGTATGAATGTATGCGTGTAAAGGGCGAAATACAAAACTACAGAAGCGGCTGAAAATGCAAACACAATTCAAACACAGATTTGGTTGAAGAATATGCTAGAATGGATGGCCTTGAATGTATTTGTGCATATGCATAGTAGACGCGCTTGCACGTTTCAATGTATGTGTATGTGTAAATGTTTTTTGCTGCGCGTCGCTGCTTGCCACGTGCGTGTGATTATTGGCTAAACGTTTTGTTTAATAAATCGGAACTGACTTAACCGAATTTGATGAAACTTTCGGCATATGATTCTATTGAATTTTTTACATTTTTTAAAAATGCTAATTTATTCACATGGTTATATTTGCAACGGACTCTCAATGGGTCGATTTGCCGAGGGGGAGGGGCGGTAATTAGTAAAAAGAGCCGGTACGCAAAAAAATAAAAAAATAGAAATTGCATAAAAGTCACGTGAATCTATATGCAAAATTTGAGGGGTCTAGCTCTAAAGGTGTGGCAGATAGAATTTTATAACCTGTTTTCGATAAGGTTTAAAATCGATAACAAAACAACAAAAATAGATATCGTTTTTTGGTAACAAACTTGACCTGCGCGTGCTATCCACGGACCCAACAAAAAAAAATTTAAGTCTCTACGTCAACTACGTTCTGAGATCGACGCGTTCAAACATACGGACAGACGGACGGACGGACAGACGGACGGACAGACAGACGGACAGGGCTAAATCGACTCAGCTCGTCGCCCTGATCAAGAATATATATACTTTGTGGGGTCTGACACGCCTCCTTCTGCCTGTTACATACATTTAACAAAACCATTATACCCTGATTTCCCATTTTCAATGGGCTCAGGGTATAAAAAATAGAAATTGCATAAAATTCACGTGAATCTATATGCAAAATTTGAGGGGTCTAGCTCTAAAGGTGTGGCAGATAGAATTTTATAACCTGTTTTCGATAAGGTTTAAAATCGATAACAAAACAACAAAAATAGATATCGTTTTTCGGTAACAAACTTGACCTGCGCGTGCTATCCACGGACCCAACAAAAACAAATTCAAGTCTCTAGGTCAACTACGTTCTGAGATCGACGCGTTCAAACATACGGACAGACGGACAGACGGACAGACGGACGGACGGACAGACGGACAGGGCTAAATCGACTCAGCTCGTCGCCCTGATCAAGAATATATATACTTTGTGGGGTCTGACACGCCTCCTTCTGCCTGTTACATACATTTAACAAAACCATTATACCCTGATTTCCCATTTTCAATGGGCTCAGGGTATAAAAAGAAACAGCTATGACGCCAGAATAAGCAGCAACATTGTAACTTTGACTTTGAAATGAATAAAGACAGTTCTAATCTGACACTTAACTGAAGAGGTTGAGCCATGTTATTTAATTTCAAAAATAAAGAACTCAAAACAAAATTGGCGCAGCCGGTAGGATCCTTTTTTTAAAAAGGATTCTGTGATAAATTCGAACTAAAAATCAGTCGACAAATTTATAAATCGATCATTATAAAATAAAAAGTCAAACTAAAAATAAGTTGACAAGTTTTATAAATCGAAAAAAAAAGTCAAACTTAAAATAATTTGACAAGTTTAATAAATCGAAAAAAGAGATCAAACTACAAATAAGTTGACAACTTTTAAAAAGTACATCTCAACGCTGGCAACCAGAAAACAAAAGAGAGCAGTATATTACGACAAAAGCAGGATGGCACAAGATAACCCACAAATGTCACCGCAGCAATTATATGAGCAGTTGATCAACAAGGAGCGGCAACTAGAAGTGCTACATCAAGCTTACGTCACGCTCCAGGGAAACACCAATGCGGCTCAGAAGGAACGGTTGTTTCAAAACATCAATTATTTGGCAACGTTCACGGGAACAGGTGATATATCGATAAACTCGTTCTTCAGCAGCGTGGAGTACCTTCTCCAAGGAGTGGAGGACACTGAACTAAGACGAGAGGCCACTAGGACAATCTTCAACAAGACAATCCAAGGACAGGCGAAGGATGTAGTTATCAATATACCGGCACCAGACAACTGGGAGCTAATCAAGTCAACCCTAAAGCTGAGGTATCGACCGGAAACGGAACCCCATCAAATTTACCGTAAAATTTATGAATTAAAAGTAGACACAGTAAGCGAACTTGTAGCAGAACTACAAAATATTAAGTATAAAACAGACGAATTAAAAGTTTACCATCAAAACGATCATTTTATAGATTTAAGTAACGTAGAAAGTTTACTAGTAAATGCAGCTAAAGAAATGACTCAAGGCACTTTACTTGATAAAATATACGAAGAAAGAAATTTAAATGAGATTCTAAAAATAATGATGTTACGTAGATACGAAAATAGTTGTATTAGATTTCAATATAAGAAAAGTAAACCCAATAGGTATAACGCTGAGGCTGAGTCTAGCAAGAAAAATCATAACTACAAAAACGAAAATATCCAACAACAAAATTATAACAAGAAGCAACAATATTATCAACAAAATTATAACAATAACAAGCAATCCTATTATCAACCACAAAGTGGTCACAACAAAAATCAACAAAATTACCAACAAAACAATCAGCAACAATGGTACAGAAACAACTCAGGTCAGTACAGACAAGATTATACTCAACACAATTCAGGACAGAGTCATCCTAACCAAAATCATCAGCAAACAAATTCACAACAGTCAAAACAGTATAGGTCAAGGAATTTAGAACCCATGGAAATAGAAAACCTAGAAACAAAACAAGATACAAACAGTTACCAAGAAACAAGAAATGACTACGACCAGGCAGAGGTTAATAATACAGTTTTTTTTATGAAGCAGCCTCGGAATGCCTACCATTATTAGAACTAAACATCGATAAACATAGATATATAGCATTAATAGATACAGGAGCAAGTTTAAGTCTAGTTAACAATCAAATTAATGGGCACACAAAGATTAAGCTGAATAAACCAATATCATATAGCACGATTAATAGTAAGGACATAATAGAGTATGAAATTCATACAACAGCACCTAGAGAATTTAATTTACCAAACAACGCTAGAGTCCGCTGGAAGTTAGCCCCACTAAAGGGAAGAAAGTATAACTTTATTATAGGTATAGACCTTCTACAATTTTTAAGTGCAGTTATTAATATTGAAAGAAACAGTTTAACATTAAATCACAAAGAAAACCGTATAATAAATAAGCCATATCAATATGAAGAAATCTGTGCATTAGAGAGTACTATAGATAAATATGATAGCTTGGCATTAGATCATTTGAATACACAAGAAGTAATTGAAGTTAAGAAAATTATAAAACGATATAGTAAACTTTTTTTCAAAGAAGGAGATAAACTAACTAGTACAACCGAAATAGAACATGAAATACGGACAACTACAGATGAACAACTTAATTCAAAGCTATATAGATACCCACCACAGCATGAGGAAGAAGTCAGAAAACAGATAAAAGAAATGGAAGAACAGGGAATTATTAGAAAAAGCAATTCAAGATATTCGAGCCCACTTTTAGTAATACCAAAAAAGTTAGACAATTCAAAACAACAAAAATTTCGCATTGTAATAGATTATAGAAAACTTAACGAAATAACCATCGACGATAAATTTCCGATTCCTAATATAAATTCAATTCTTGATAAACTCGGAAGAGCCCAGTACTTCACAACAATAGATCTAGCAAAAGGCTACCATCAAATTTTAGTAAAAGAGGAAGACAGAAAGAAAACTGCTTTTGTTACGCCGCATGGTTTATATGAATTTATTAGAATGCCATTTGGGTTGAAAAATGCCCCTGCCACTTTTCAAAGACTAATGAATGAAATCTTAAGAGATTTTATTAACAAAAAATGTGTCGTATATTTGGACGATATACTTATTTTTAGCACATCGTTGCAAGAGCATGTTGAAGCCATCAACGAAATATTTAAAGTATTAGAGGATAAGAATTTAAAGATTCAAATCGATAAGTGTAACTTCATGAAGAAGGAGACAGAATTTTTAGGTCATATCTTAACCAAAGAAGGTATTAAACCAAATCCAAACAAAATAGCCAAAATAGAAAAGTTACCTTTACCAAAAACAGAAAAGGAGATAAAAAGTTTTTTAGGCATAACAGGTTTCTACAGAAAATTTATTAAAGATTACGCAAAAGTAGCACAACCCATAACAAAATATTTAAAGAAAAATACTAAAATAAATACAAAAGATCCAACTTTCATCGAAGCATTTGAAAAGTTAAAGCAGCTTATTTGTTCACACCCTATATTAAGATTTCCTAACTTTGAAAAAGCATTCACGCTTACAACTGACGCTTCAAATTATGCCATAGGATCGGTTCTTTCTCAAGAAGGGCATCCAATTTGTTTTGCGTCAAGAACATTGAACAATCATGAGAAAAATTATTCAGCAACAGATAAAGAATTTTTAGCAATACTATGGAGTGTAAACTATTTTAGACCACATCTCTACGGAAGAAAATTCAAATTATTAACAGATCACCAAGCGATAAAATTCTTATATTCAAAACATAAAGGGAAAGATATTTCGCCAAGGCATCAAAGATGGTTACTAAAACTAGGAGAATATCAGTTTGACATAGATTACTTAAGAGGAAGAGAAAACAGAGTAGCCGATTTCTTAAGCAGAATAAAAGGTAATGATTTTGACCCACAGCAAGATAACAATGACAATGTATCAGACATAAACATAATAACAAATATTGAAGACACAGAAGATAACTATTCGTTAGCAGCAACTATACATTCAGCAGAAGAAAATTTACAGGATCATTTTCTAATAAAGGAAGAAATAGTAAATAAATATAAAACACAAATAATAATAACAAATTCCAAAACAGAAGAGTGTAAAACGATTCATGGAAAAAAAATAATTTTCATAGCAAAACACGACTTCCCGACAATGGAAGAAATTTTTACGAAATACTTAAACAAAGGAAAAGTAGGCATATATTCAGATCTACCGGATCAGGAATATAATATAGTGCAAGAAAAATTAGTTCAATTATACTCTAACAACAAACAAATAGAATTCACTAAATGCACACATAGAGCTCAAGATATAGAAACTGAAACGGAAGCTGTAAAACAAATATCTATTTACCATGTACAAGAGAGTATGCATTCAGGTATTCAAGAGACGTACAACAAAATAAAAAATAAAATATTTTATTTTACTAAAATAGGCAAACCAAATAAGATTGTAGCTGACAATGAATTTAATTCAATAAGAATTAAAGAACTATTAAGCCGAGAAAATATTGAATTACATTTAACAAAACCGAACAGCCATACAGGCAATGCAGATGTAGAAAGACTGCATAACTCATTGGCAGAAAAATTTAGGATAATATATAATTCAGAAACAGAAAACATATCAGTAAAACAAATTATGCAAAGGGCAGTAAGAAATTATAACGACAGGTACCACTCTACTATTAAATGCACACCTTTTGAAGCGCATAATAATAAAATAGATTTTAAAATCATTAAGAATAATATAGAAACCACTAAAAACAAGATGCTTGATAAAAACAACCAAAACAGAGAAAATTATGAAGAAAAAAGAGAAGAGGGGTTTATTAAAAACTATAAAGCAGTAAGACACAAAGAAGTACCAAAGTTTAAAAAAGCTAAACTTAAAAATATTAACCCAGCAAATATAAAACGTGTTTACAAATATACAGAAAACAAAAATGATAACTCATCAAATACCTAACTGAAAAACAAGTAAGAGTGCTCTAGTCGAGACTGCTCGACTAGGGGATACCCTGAGCCCTGCGAAGGGCCAAATATCAAATCATTCTACGATTGTTTTATGCATACATACAAACAACACATACACACACACACACATATGCACGCACACATAAGCGCGCGCTCTGCCAACTGCGCAGTTGACGTAGCGACTGCGCTTGGGCAGCAATGTTGGCATTACTATGGGAACTTAATTGTTTAATAACTTTTGTTAGCGATGGACTAAGTGCATCAAACTTTTACAACTTATTAATGGCATTCATATGTATGTATTTGCCAAAGCACAAGTCTCTAGTATTTGATTTGCGCTTTTTACAAATAGGGGGCTATTGGGGGCGAATGGGGCGTGGCATCCAAAATCTAAAGATAAAGATATCTCCGTATTCATTACAGGTAACTACACAGCAAATTTGAAGTCTCTAGCTCAAACGGTGTACAAATCACGCCTTAAAAACACATTAAAATTATCGATAAATGCTCATAAAATCGAAATGGAATGAGTTATCGGAAAAATTTTATAAACTTGTGCAGCGTATGGTATTATCGAGTATTCATGTAAAATTTCAAGTCTCTACGTTGCGTACTTAAAAATATCTCAGCGTTCACACGGACGGACGGACGGACGGACGGACGGACAGACGGACAGGGCTAAATCGACTCAGCTCGTCGCCCTGATCAAGAATATATATACTTTGTGGGGTCTGACACGCCTCCTTCTGCATGTTACATACATTTAACAAAACCATTATACCCTGATTTCCCATTTTCAATGGGCTCAGGGTATAAAAAGAAACAGCTATGACGCCAGAATAAGCAGCAACATTGTAACTTTGACTTTGAAATGAATAAAGACAGTTCTAATCTGACACTTAACTGAAGAGGTTGAGCCATGTTATTTAATTTCAAAAATAAAGAACTCAAAACAAAATTCGCGTGCTATCCACGGACCCAACAAAAAAAAATTCAAGTCTCTAGCTTGTCTAGATGCTTCAATCGACGCGTTCAAACATACGGATAGACGGACAGACGGACGGACAGACAGACGGACAGGGCTAAATCGACTCAGCTCGTCGCCCTGATCAAGAATATATATACTTTGTGGGGTCTGACACGCCTCCTTCTGCCTGTTACATACATTTAACAAAACCATTATACCCTGATTTCCCATTTTCAATGGGCTCAGGGTTAAAAAATAGAAACTGCAAACAATTCACATGAATGTATATGTAAATTTTGAGGGGTCTAGCTCTAAACAGCTTTGAGCAGTAATACAATATATTGACACGAAAAATATTGTAAAACAGAAAAATGTTTATGACTTAATTAGATTTGATTATACCCTGGACTCATTTAGATGTGAAAATCAGGATATGATGGTTTCGTTCGAATGTATGTAACAGGCAGAAGGAGGCGTGACAGGCGCCATAAAGTGCGTATACTCTTGATAGAAACAACAAGCTGAGTCTATTTAGCCCTGTCCGTTTGTCCATCTATGCATCCGTCCGTGTTTGTCCGTATGTAGGAGCGCGTCGTTCTCAGAATCTATGAGCCGAAACTGCAGCCCAAGCGCCGTTGCGACGCGTCGCTACGTCAGTTTCGCAGCGAGAAGAGGGGGCTTGCAAGCGTGCGTATGCATGCATGTGTGAGTGTGGGTGTGTGTGTTGTGCACGCATTGTTTGCTATGAATGCGCAAAAGCTGCGTGGAAAGATTGGAATTTGAGCTCTTCGCAGGGTTGAGGGTATTTCATAGTTGAGCAGTCGCCGCTAAGGCACACTAACTTGTTGATTTATGTCAAACAACGGAACAGCGACCGCAAAGACCACACAAACACAAAAACTGATTTGTATTTGCTGGCGAATCCTCATTGTTAGTCAAAACGTCAAGTGCAGCGCTCATCAACGTTAATTTTGAAGGATGTTTTGTTAAACGGGACTTATCTGTGGGCCGCAAATTGAGAGCTCGAAATGTGGGCATGAAAAAAGGGAGTATGAAACTTAATAGTTATCAATGTTATGCATGTAATTTAAGATAAGATGCAAATAACGGAAATATGATTTATGTTCCATTCAACAAAATTTCATGTTTTTCAACTGAACGAAATTCAGCCAGACAGAAGTTCATATTACTTCACTTGTCTATTATTGTATCCCCTTTGAACAGCTTTCGAAGTAGTGCAGTTAAAATGCCATCGTGGGTTCTAACTGACCGCCACAAAGATGAGGTTTCTAATTGATAAATATTTATTAAATAATTTAAGCTCTCTAACTAATATTTCTCTATAATCAAAGTTCACACGAATATGTCATCATTCGTATAATCGAGCAAAAACTATATGTGAGTTCAGATAGATCTGTACATATGCAGCTCCGCGCAAAGCGCACACGTAAACACCTGCGAGTCGACAGACATTCCCAATAACCCGACCATGGCTATGACAATGAAAATGAAAGTAAATCCAAATTGAAACTGAAACAAAAATTTGCAGAGCCGCGATTCATGCATTCATTTAGCTCTTTAACAGTGCACAACTGTTGCAATGTCTAGATAAACCATGAGAGCAAAACTAACGGCAGTTTTATTAAAGTGATTAAATATATATTCGAATGCCATAATTCCTCTGAAGTATTCAAGTTCAAGTCTTTAGCTGGACATTGCTGAAACCCAATATACTCGCATTAATTTATGAACAAGTACAGTTTAGTAAGGGCACAGCTTTTAAAAGATTAAGCTAGGAAAAATGAAAAAGTCTATGAATAATACAAGGTACAAATTGAGGAATTGAGGAAGCACTTAAAAAAGCGTGCATAAACACACACAGAAATGGACACACACACACACGCACGCCCACATTGATGTGCATGGCCCTCCTAATGGAATTTCACATGCGTAAAAACGCATTTTGTGCTTGAAATGAACCACGAACTACAATTTTTATACTCGTTTCCCAAAGGGAAAAAGAGTATATTGGTTTTGTGCAATATCCGCTTTGCTGTCCGTCCGTCTGTCCGTCCGTCTGTCCATATGAATGCAATATTTTCCTACGCTATTGAAGCTAGAGACTTGAAATTTGAAATATATAAGCAACCCAAGAGCAAAAAGATATGGCGGACATACCTACACCTTCAGGGGGTTTGGCAAATCGCAAAACCTTATAGCTCCTGTACATATTTGACAAATACAAAACTAAAGAAGCGGCTGAAAATGCAAACACAATTCAAACACAGATTTGCTTAAACAATATGCTAGAATGAATGGCCTTGAATTTATTTGTGCCTATCCATAGTAGACGCGGTTAAACGTTTCAATGGATCTGTATGTGTGAGTGTAAATTTTTTTGCCTCGCGTCTCTGCTTGCCACGTGCCTGTGATAATTAGCCAAACGTTTTGTTTAATATATTCCGACTGACTTAACGGAACTTGATGAAACTTTCAGCATATGATTCTATTGCATTTTTTACATTTTATAGAAATGCTAATTCATTCACCTTGGTTATAGTTGCAAAAATTGAAATTGCATAAAATTCACATGAATCTACATAAATGCAAAATTTGAGATATATTATTAAACTTAATATACCAGATATCCCTGATATATTATTAAATTTAATATACCAGATATCCCTATGGGATACGAGTATCACTCATTAATTTTTGCCCTAAGGCAACGTCCTTACTTGTTTTTATTTAAATACAGTTTGTCAAGAAACACTTTACACAGTGGAAAAAAGCTCAATTTTTAGACTTTATGTACAAAAATATAGAGTTTTTGTTTAATTTAGCTAATTTTTTTGAACGGCTAACTGTTTAATAGGTATTTTTAAATCAAAATATAAAAAACAGAAACAAAAACAATAAGTGTGAAACTTAAAAAACAACAAAAACTTAGATTACTCATATTTGACAATGTCAAGAAACTCTTTACACACTTCATATATATTGTTCTAAATTTAAAATGTCATACTAATTATAGCTAATTTTGAAAAACAGTATTTAGTATGGCCCCCCTTAGCATTATGTTCATATTGGAGTCTTCTTTTCATAGAGTTGTCCAAGTTTTGAATATATTCTAGGGGTATATTCTGCCACTCTTCCATTACGAAAGCTTTTAGCTGTCCACGGTTAGTTGGATTCCTTTTTCCAACCTTTTTCTTTAAATAGGACCACGCATGTTCGATTGGGTTGAGATCTGGGCTTTGGGGTGGTGTATCCAAGACCTTTCCGCAGTTGTAAAGCAGCCAACTGCGTACATTAAACTCCTTATGTTTTGGATCGTTGTCCTATTAAAATTTAAAACTTGGCCGATTTTCGGTTATAAAGCCAAATTTTGTTGCACTTTGGTGTAAATTTGACTTCAAAATATAAAGATATTGCTCGGCATTCATGGTGTTTTCAATGAATACCAGTTCACCGACTCCTTGGCTGGATATGTAAGCCCAAACCATAACCGACAGTTTTTCAAATTTGCCTGTTGGAATGATATTCGCTTTATCGTAAGCTGTAGAGACCTTTCGCCATACTTTGGGCGGACCTTCGTGGTCATTCAACATTATTTTGGTTTCGTCGCAAAATATGAAGTCCTTCCAATACTCCTCTGGGTGCCTAAGCATAGTAAGAGCAAAAGAGAAGCGCTTTACCACATTTGTCGACGATAGCAAGGGTTTCTTACGTGCCACTTTCGAAGAATACCCATACCGTAGAATGGCCTGACGGACCGTTTCGTGGGACACATCCACGTCACACTCTTCTTTGAGCTCTTTGGCAAGAGTTTTGATCGAAATTTTGGGAATTGCTTTGATCTTTCGCACCATAATGCGGTTTGCCCGATCAGATATCTTTTGTTTCCAGCCACATACACCCTTTGCCTCAAGTCTTCCCTCGTTTTCTGCGCAACTGAGAACGTTATATATTGTTTTTCTCGACACGGGAAACATTTCCACTAATCCTGGAACTGATTTGCCCAACTGCCGATTGTAGAAGATCAATTGGACAACATCGAAACTTAATCTCTTTCCGGGCATTGTTAATCAAAATTTTTAATGATTTTTTCATGTGTACTCAGCCAAATTTCGCACAAAGTGAAAAATAAACACATAAATAGAGATGCATAAAGAGATTCTTAAAGCATAGGTAACGGTAAAGCCCCGTTATTTCTTAGAATGAGAGCAAAACAGATGAAGAGAACAAAATGTGTAAAGAGTTTGTTGACAGTGTCAAATATGAGTAATCTAAGCTTTTGTTGTTTTTTAAGTTTCACCCTTATTGTTTTTGTTTCTGTTTTTTTTTTAATTTGATTTAAAAATACCTATTAAACAGTTACCCATTCAAAAAATTAGCTAAATTAAACAAAAACTCTTTATTTTTGTACATAAAGTCTAAAAATAGAGCTTTTTCCACTGTGTAAAGTGTTTCTTGACAGACTGTATGTTTCCACATTCTTATCGTCAATAATAGTAATATTCAATTCAAATTTGTTATGCTTTAACAAATTAACATTTTTTAGAAATATTATATTATAAATATATTGCAGTTTATGCTTTAACATATAAACAATAAGTTAGAAAGAATTTCTATATGTATATTCATTGGATTGGAAAACTAACAAATTGAAATCGCACGAAGTTCAATGTTTAATCTAATAAATAACAAGTAAGAACGTTGCATGAGGGCGAACCTAATGCGTGATACTAGTTTCCCATAGGAGCATCTGGTATATTCAATTTAATAACATATCTCAAATTTTGCATTTATGTAGATTCATGTGAATTTTATGCAATTTCAATTTTTGTTACATTTTGGATACCGGCTTTTTTAACTAATTACCTACCCCCTCATATACTGACAATTGAAGGTCTGTTGCAAATATAACTATGTGAATGAGTTAGCATTTTTATAAAACGTAAAAAATTCAGTAGAATCATATGCTGAAAGTTTCATCAAGTCAATCGCAATCTATTAAACAAAACGTTTGGCCAATAATGACACTCACGCGTTAAGCAACGACAGCAAAATACATTTACACATACATACATACATTGAAACGTGCAAGCGCGTTTGCTTGCACAGTCTCAAATAAATTCAGCGCCATTCATTCTAGCATATTCTTCAACCAAAATTGTTATCGAGTTGTGTTTGCATTTTCAGCCGCTTCTTTAGTTTTGTATTTGTCAAATATCGCCCTTTATACGCATACATTCAACCGACCACCGTTTTTGTATGTACACATATAAATACATACGTTCATATGCGCGCATTTCAGCTTTTTCTAAGAATCACAATTACGATTGATTTATGTTTATATTGTGTTTGCATTAACAGCAGCTTCTATAGTTTTGTATTTGTCAAAAGTCGCCCTTGTAGTGAAGTAGTTTCGGATTTGCAAACAGGCAATGCAAAGCTTATGTGGCGCAGCAGGTAGATGAAAAGCGTGTAAGCAAAAAGGTCCGCGTTCGAGACGCGGCGGCGACGGCATGAAAATAGTTGCGCAGCTGTTCGTGCCTACATACATACATACATGATGGGTCCTATCGTCAATTTTTTTTGTGGAATAATTTTGTTCGGACTAAGTCGATATTTGTGTAATCGATATTTGATATTTACATTTTTTGTCATGGTCAGACACACAAAAAGAAAATAACATAACTGACCTAGGCTAAACGAAAAATGATAATTTTAGCAGATAAATTATTTGCAGAACTTCAACATTAAATCGAATTACATACATTTCTCAGAAGTGCCGTTTGTCGTCTTAGCAATTCTTATTAAGCTTATTTATATAGGTGGCACAGGCATATGAATTTTGCAGCTGGGCGTTACAAATTTTGTTGCCAATTTGCCACGCCCCCAGTAGGCGTAGACATATCATATTTGGCAAGTTCCTAGAAGGAGTCGAGGGTAACGTAACTGTAAAGTTTGGATGCTTACACTCCAAAAATGTGAAAGTTACAGGGTATTTTTTCGATATACCACGCCCCCAGAAGGGCGTAATGTTTATTTTTGGGGAATCAATAGAGGAGGCCCCCAGTAACACAAACATCTAATTTTGAATCGTCTAGCTCTAAAACTGTAGGATCTATAAGCTTTTTGCGATTTGCCACGCCCCCTGAAGGCGTAGGTATGTCCGCCATATCTTTTTGATCTTGGGTTGCTTATCCGATTATATATATCGAATTTCAAGTCTCTAGCATCATTAGTGCTCAAAATATAGCTGATCTTGTAAAATCACTATATATTCAGATCCGATTTGCCACGCCCCCAGTGGGCGTAGACATAAAAACTTTATAGAATCGTAGCGTTAAGTTACGTGCCAAATTTCAGCATTCTAGCTTTAAAACTGTAGAAGTTACAGTTTTCCCGATTTGCCACGCCCCCAATGGGCGTAGATATATCCGCCATATCGTTTTGAACTTGGGTGGTCAACGCAAGTATACATTCCAAATTTCAACTCTCTAGCTCTTCAACTTATATGATTTCTTGACTATGGGCGCAAGCATTTTTCGATTTGCCACGCCCCTAGTGGGCGTATCCGGAAAATCTTGACACTTTATAATTCGAGGGTATACACGAGTATATGTTCCAAATTTCAAGTCTCTAGCTTCAATAGCGTAGAAAAATATTGCATTCATACGGACAGACGGACAGATGGACAGACGGACAGACGGACGGGCAGCAAGACGGACATTTCACAAAACCAATATACTCTTTTTCCCTTTGGGAAACGAGTATAAAACAAGTAAGAGTGCTCTAGTCGAGACTGCTCGACTAGGGGATACCCTGAGCCCTGTGAAGAGCCAAATATCAAATCATTCTACGCATCTTTTATGCATGCATATAAACAACACATATACACACACACACATATGCACGCAAGCATAAGCGCGCGCTCTGTCAATTGCGCAGTTGTCCCAGCGACTGCGCTTGGGCTGCAATGTGGGCATTACTATGACACCTTAATTGTTTAATAAGTTTTCTTAGCGATTGACTAAGTGCATCGAACTTTCACATTTTATTAATGACATTCATATGTATGTATTTGCCAAAGCACAGGTCTCTAGTATTTGATTTGCACATTTTACAAATAGGGGGCTATTGGGGGCGAATGGGGCGTGGCATCCAAAATCTAAAGACTACGTTATCTCTGTATTCATTAGACGCAACTACACAGCAAATTTGAAGTCTCTAGCTCAAAAGATGTACAAACCAAGCATTAAAATCACATTAAAATGATCGATAAATGCTCATAAAATCGAAATGGAATGAGTTATCGGAAAAATTTTATAAACTTGTGCAGCGTATGGTATTATCGAGTATTCATGTAAAATTTCAAGTCTCTACGTTGCGTACTTACAAATATCTCAGCGTTCACACGGACGGACAGACGGACAGGGCTATATCGACTCGTCTTGTCGCGCTGATCAAGAATATATATACTTTATGGGACGTGGCACGCCTCCTTCTGCCTGTTACATACATTTTCACAAAAATATTATACCCTGATTTCCCATTTTCAATGGGCTCAGGATATAAAGATATAGATATAGATATAGATTCATGTGAATTTTATGCAATTTCTATTTTTTTACTTTTTGGATACCGGCTCTTTTTACTAATTACACCCCCCACCTCCCCACACCATACTCGACCCATTGAGAGTCTGTTCCAAATGTAGCCATGTAAATAAATTAGCATTTTTATAAAATGTAAAAAATTCAATAGAATCATATGCCGAAAGTTTCATCAAATTCCGTTAAGTCAGTCCCAATTTATTGAAGAAAACGTTTAGCCAATTATCACACGCACGTGGCAAGCAGCGACGCGCAGCAAAAAACATTTACACATATACATACATTGAAACGTGTAAGCGCGTCTGTTTATGCATGTGCACAGCCACTTCTGTAGTTTTGTATTTGTCATACATTGCCCTTTACACGCATACATTGAAACAGACCATACATTCATATACGCGCATTTCAGCATATTCTAAGAATTTCTATTGCGATTGATCTGTTTCTTTAGCTTCTTTAGTTTCGTATTTGTCACATATCGCCCTTGTAGTACTACTTTACGTTTTGCCAACAAGCTATGCAATAGTGGTGTGGCGTAGTGGGTAGACGCAAAGCGCGTAAACGAAAGGTTCCGAGTTCGAGTCCCAGTTGACAACAGCGTAACTTTTTTAATTTTTTTTTTTAAATTTATAAACATGAGGTGGGCTCAGGGGATCTCCTAGTCGGGCACCTCCGACTAGAGTTTTCTTACTTGTTATACTCGTTTCCCAAAGGGAAAAAGAGTATATTGGTTTTGTGAAATGTCCGTCTGTCCGTCTGTCCGTCTGTCCGTATGAATGCAATATTTTTCTACGCTATTGAAGCTAGAGACTTGAAATTTGGAACATATACTCGTGTATACCCTCGAATTATAAAGTGTCAAGATTTTCCGGATACGCCCACTAGGGGCGTGGCAAATCGGAAAATGGTTGCGCCCATAGTTAATAGAAATCATAGAAATCATATTAGTTGAAGAGCTAGAGAGTTGAAATTTGGAATGTATACTTGCGTTGACCACCCAAGCTCAAAAAGATATGGCGGATATATCTACGCCCATTGGGGGCGTGGCAAATCGGGAAAACTGTAACTTCTACAGTTTTAAAGCTAGAATGCTGAAATTTGGCACGTAAATTAACGCTACGATTCTATAAAGATTCATAAAAAGATTTGGTGTCTACGCCCACTGGGGGCGTGGCAAATCGGATCTGAATATATAGTGATTTTACAAGATCAGCTATATTTTGAGCACTATTGATGCTAGAGACTTGAAATTTGATATATATACTCGGATAAGCAACCCAAGATCAAAAAGATATGGCGGACATACCTACGCCTTCAGGGGGCGTGGCAAATCGTAAAAAGCTTATAGCTCCTACAGTTTTAGAGCTAGACGATTCAAAATTGGATGTTTGTGTTACTGGGGGCCTCCTCTATTGATTCCCCAAAAATAAATCTTACACGCCTTTGGGGGCGTGGTATATGGAAAAAATACCCTGTAACATTCACATTTTTGGAGTGTAAGCATCCAAACTTTGCAGTTACGTTACCCTAGACTCCTTCTAGGAACTTGCCAAATATGATATGTCTACGCCTACTGGGGGCGTGGCAAATTGGCAACAAAATTTGTAACGCCCAGCTGCAAAATTCATATGCCTGTGCCACCTATATAAATAAGCTTAATAAGAATTGCTAAGACGACAAACAGCATTTCTGAGAAATATATGTAATTCGATTTAATGTTGAAGCTCTGCAAATAATTTATCTGCTAAAATTATCATTTTTCGTATAGCCTAGGTCAGTTATGTTATTTTCTTTTTGTGTGTGTGACCCTGACAAAAAATGTAAATATCAAATACCGATATTTGTGTAATCGACTTAGTCCGAACAAAATTATTTACACACAAAAAAATTGACGATAGGTCCTATCAGATATGTATGTATGTAGGCACGAACAGCTGCGCAACTATTTTCATGCCGTCGCCGCCGCGTCTCGAACGCGGACCCTTTTGCTTACACGCTTTTCATCTACCTGCTGCGCCACATAAGTTTTGCATTGTCTGTTGGCAAATCCGAAACTACTTCACTACAAGGGCGACTTTTGACAAATACAAAACTATAGAAGCTGCTGTTAATGCAAACATAATATAAACATAAATCAATCGCAATTGTGATTCTTAGAAAATGCTGAAATGCGCGCATATGAACGTATGTATTTATATGTGTACATACAAAAACGGTGGTCGGTTGAATGTATGCGTATAAAGGGCGATATTTGACAAATACAAAACTAAAGAAGCGGCTGAAAATGCAAGCACAACTCAATAACAATTTTGGTTGAAGAATATGCTAGAATGAATGGCGCTGAATTTATTTGTGACCATGCATAAGCAAACGCGCTTGCACGTTTCAATGTACATATGTATGTGTAAATGTAAATATAATTTGCTGTCGCTGCTTAACTCGTGCGTGTCATAATTGGCCAAACGTTTTGTTTAATAGATTGCGACTGACTTAACGGAACTTGATGAAACTTTCAGCATATGATTCTATTGAATTTTTTACATTTTATAAAAATGCCAATTCATTCACATAGTTATATTTGCAAAAATTGAAATTGCATAAAATTCACATGAATCTACATAAATGCAAAATTTGAGATAAATTATTAAATTTAAAATACCAGATGCCCCTGTGGGAAACGAGTATCACGCCTTAGGTCTCGCCCTAAGGCAACGTTCTTACTTGTTTTTTTTTTAAATCTATAAACATTAGGTAGTTGTGCTAGTTGAGATGATGCGATTTAACGTTACATATGTAGTGAATAGATGCAGGTTCGAATCCAGGTGCGGTGATGTTTGTTTTTATACCCTGAGCCCATTGAAAATGGGAAATCAGGGTATAATGGTTTTGTTAAATGTATGTAACAGGCAGAAGGAGGCGTGTCAGACCCCACAAAGTATATATATTCTTGATCAGGGCGACGAGCTGAGTCGATTTAGCCCTGTCCGTCTGTCTGTCTGTCCGTCTGTCCGTCCGTCCGTCCGTCCGTCCGTCCGTCCGTATGTTTGAACGCGTCGAATGAAACATCTAGACAAGCTAGAGACTTGAAATTTGTTTGTTGGGTCCGTGGATAGCACGCGCAGGTCAAGTTTGTTACCAAAAAACGATATCTACTTTTGTTGTTTTGTTATCGATTTTAAACCTAATCGAAAACAGGTTATAAAATTATATCTCCCACACCTTTAGAGCTAGACCCCTCAAATTGTGCATATAGATTAATGTGAATTTTATGCAACTTCAAATTTTTTATTTTTTTGGTTACCGGCTCTATTTACTAATTACCGCCCCCCCCCCCCCCCCCCCTACGCAACCACTCGAGAGTCTGTTCCAACCATGTGAATAAATTAGCATATGGGCAATTCTCTAGTGGCGAATGTGACATTCGTACGTATTTGAGTTTATAAAAAACGAATACCAAAACATTTTTTTATTCTGACGAATAGTGAATCTTTTAGCTCTTGATTAGCTCTTTAATTGGTGCTAAATCTAAATTTTAGGCAATTGTTAGTTTTCAAGATAATTACAAAAAACCAAGAGGTTCGCAAGCTACAAAAAACGTAAGTCGCTTTTTAAATGAAGAGTTCAACCTGAGATTTTAGCGAAACCTTAAGTGACAATTTATTACGAATAATTTTAAATGATTAAAAATCGGCACATCTTTACAATGCATTTTATTTGATTGAAAAATATTGAGTAGTTTTTTTTATTTTTTAGTTTTAATCAGGGTCGAAGGTGACGTGTCGAATGTGACATTTTTTCCACCATACGATTTTTTTTTTTTTTTTTTTTTTTTTTTTTTTTTTTTTAGTAATTGTACATGAATAAAAGCATTAGAAATGAATTTTAACATATTCAATTTATTAATTTTTTAAAAAACGTAACAAAATATATTCAAAAGAGAAAAAAATAGGATATTCATCTGAAATAAGTAAAACAAAATAGAAAATCTGTTTTTTTGTACTCATCTACACTCATAAAATATATTCAAAATTTTAATTTTTCCAACCTAGATTTAAAATTCACTTCGGTTTATTTAAATTTTGTATTTACCTTTTTACGGTGTCGAAAGCTACGCACTTTAAATAAAACACTATGACCAAATAGCTTAATATTTTTGTGTGAAGTTTTTTTTAATAAATTTGCAATGCAAAACTATGTTTGCTACTAAGTTTTGATGCTAGTTGTGCAAATACATTTGACCTACTGATAACAAAACCTATTTTTCGAGGTCGAACGTGACATCGAAATGTACGGTGAAACAAACGAAATAATTTACCGTATAGTCAATAACATCGTACCTATTATATTTTTTTTTTTACTCTTTAAGCATAAACGAAGATTAGAAATAGCACATTTCATTGCATAGCGTCTCTCTTTAAGAACAGTAATAAAAACAAAATGTGCAACAGAAATGCTCAAAACAGAACTTTGGCACTTGTTCGTCTTTGTGTGTCAATATTTCGAGATGTGTTATGAATAAATGTAAAGTTAGTTTATTTTAGTTAAATTTAATCGATTACTTATAAAAAAATGTTATCTGAACATGCATTCATTGACTTTGAATTTTTTGGCTGTGGTTGACCTTTCTGGAGAAATGCCCATATATAAAATGTAAAGAATTCAATAGAATCATATGCTGAAAGTTTCATCAAATTCCGTTAAGTCAGTCCCGATTTATTAAACAAAACGTTTAGCTGCACGTGGCAAGCAGCGACGCGCAGCAAAAAACATATACACATACACATACATTGAAACGTGCAAGCGCCTCTGCTATGCTTGTACACCAATACATTCAAGGCCATTCATTCTAGCATATTCCTCAACCAAATCTGTGTTTGAATTGTATTTGTATTTGTCATATATCGCCCTTTACACGCATACATTCAAACAGACCACCGTTTTTGTATGTACACATACTCATACGTTCATATGCGCGCATTTAAGCATATTCGAAGAATTACAATTGCGATTGATCTGCTTCTTTAGCTTCTGTAGTTTTGTATTTGTCACATATCGCCCTTCTAGTAGTACTTTGCGTTTTGCCAACAAGAAACGCATTACTGGTGTGTCGTAGTGGGTAGACGCAAAGCGCATAAACGAAAGGTCCCGTGTTCGAAACGCAGTGACGACAACAGCATAACTTTTTTAATTTTTTTTTTTTTTTCAAATTTATAAACATGAGGGGGTCGTGCTAGTTGAGATGACGCGCTTTAACGTTACATATGTAGTAAATATATGCAGGTTCGAGCCCAGGTGCGGTGATGTTTGTTTTTCTTCTTCTTTTTTGTTGATTTGTTTATTTATTTAATTATTTATTGATTTTCGATTTACATATATTCTAGTTGAATAAAATTTCAAAATTGTAATTTGTTTTGGGATATTTAATGTTATATGCAAGCTATATAGCGTATTAAACAATGCAAATCGGACGGGGCTCAGGGGATCTCCTAGTCGGGCCCCTCCGACTAGAGTTTTCTTACTTGTTATACCCTGAACCCATAGAAAATGGGAAATCAGGGTATAATGGTTTTGTTAAATGTATGTAACAGGCAAAAGGAGGCGTGGCAGACCCAACAAAGTATATATATTCTTGATCAGGGCGACGAGCTGAGTCGATTTAGCCCTGTCCGTCTGTCTGTCTGTACGTCTGTCCGTATGTTTGAACGCGTCGATTGAAGCATCTAGACAAGCTAGAGACTTGAATTTTTATACTCGTGTCCCAAAGGGAAAAAGAGTATATTGGTTTTGTGAAATGTCCGTCTTGCTGTCCGTCTGTCTGTCTGTCCGTGTGAATGAAATATTTTTCTACGCTATTGAAGCTAGAGACTTGAAATTTGGAACATATACTCGGGTATACCCTCGAATTATAAAGTGTCAAGATTTTCCGGATACGCTCACTAGGGGTGTGGCAAATCGGAAAATGGTTGCGCCCATAGTTAAGAAATCATATTAGTTGAAGAGCTAGAGAGTTGAAACTTGGAATGTATACTTGCGTAGACCACCCAAGTTCAAAAAGATATGGCGGATATATCTACGCCCATTGGGGGCGTGGCAAATCGGTAAAACTGTAACTTCTACAGTTTTAAAGCTAGAATGCTGAAATTTGACACGTATCTTAACGCTACGATTCTATAAAGATTTATAAAAAGATTTGATGTCTACGCCCACTGGGGGCGTGGCAAATCGGATCTGAATATATAGTGATTTTACAAGATCAGCTATATTTTGATCACTATTGATGCTAGAGACTTGAAATTTGATATATATATACTCGGATAAGCAACCCAAGATCAAAAAGATATGGCGGACATACCTACGCCTTCAGGGGGCGTGGCAAATCGCAAAAAGCTTATAGATCCTACAGTTTTAGAGCTAGACGATTTCAAATCGGATGTTTGTGTTACTGAGGGCCTCCTCTGTTGATTCCCCAAAAATAAATCTTACGCCCCTTTGGGGGCGTGGTATATCGAAAAAATACCCTGTAACTTTCACATTTTTGGAGTGTAAGCATCCAAACTTTACAGTTACGTTACCCTCGACTCCTTCTAGGAACTTGCCAAATATGATATGTCTACGCCTACTGGGGGCGTGGCAAATTGGCAACAAAATTTGTAACGCCCAGCTGCAAAATTCATATGCCTGTGCCACCTATATAAACAAGTAAGAACGTTGCCTTAGGGCGAGACCTAAGGCGTGATACTCGTTTCCCACAGGGGCATCTGGTATTTTAAATTTAATAATTTATCTCAAATTTTGCATTTATGTAGATTCATGTGAATTTTATGCAATTTCAATTTTTGCAAATATAACTATGTGAATGAATTGGCATTTTTATAAAATGTAAAAAATTCAATAGAATCATATGCTGAAAGTTTCATCAAGTTCCGTTAAGTCAGTCGCAATCTATTAAACAAAACGTTTGGCCAATTATGACACGCACGCGTTAAGCAGCGACAGCAAATTATATTTACATTTACACATACATATGTACATACATTGAAACGTGCAAGCGCGTTTGCTTATGCATGGTCACAAATAAATTCAGCGCCATTCATTCTAGCATATTCTTCAACCAAAATTGTTATTGAGTTGTGCTTGCATTTTCAGCCGCTTCTTTAGTTTTGTATTTGTCAAATATCGCCCTTTATACGCATACATTCAACCGACCACCGTTTTTGTATGTACACATATAAATACATACGTTCATATGCGCGCATTTCAGCATTTTCTAAGAATCACAATTGCGATTGATTTATGTTTATATTATGTTTGCATTAACAGCAGCTTCTATAGTTTTGTATTTGTCAAAAGTCGCCCTTGTAGTGAAGTAGTTTCGGATTTGCCAACAGACAATGCAAAACTTATGTGGCGCAGCAGGTAGATGAAAAGCGTGTAAGCAAAAGGGTCCGCGTTCGAGACGCGGCGGCGACGGCATGAAAATAGTTGCTCAGTTGTTCGTGCCTATATACATACATACCTGATGGGACCTATCGTGAATTTTTTTGTGTGTAAATAATTTTGTTCGGACTAAGTCGATTACACAAATATCGGTATTTGATATTTACATTTTTTGTCAGGGTCACGCACACAAAAAGAAAATAACATAACTGACCTAGGCTATACGAAAAATGATAATTTTAGCAGATAAATTATTTGCAGAGCTTCAACATTAAATCGAATTACATATATTTCTCAGAAATGCTGTTTGTCGTCTTAGCAATTCTTATTAAGCTTATTTATATAGGTGGCACAGGCATATGAATTTTGCAGCTGGGCGTTACAAATTTTGTTGCCAATTTGCCACGCCCCCAGTAGGCGTAGACATATCATATTTGGCAAGTTCCTAGAAGGAGTCTAGGGTAACGTAACTGCAAAGTTTGGATGCTTACACTCAAAAAATGTGAATGTTACAGGGTATTTTTTCCATATACCACGCCCCCAAAGGGACGTAAGATTTATTTTTGGGGAATCAATAGAGGGGGCCCCCAGTAACACAAACATCCAATTTGGAATCGTCTAGCTCTAAAACTGTAGGAGCTATAAGCTTTTTCCGATTTGCCACGCCCCCTGAAGGCGTAGGTATGTCCGCCATATCTTTTTGATCTTGGGTTGCTTATCCGAGTATATATATCAAATTTCAAGTCTCTAGCATCAATAGTGCTCAAAATATAGCTGAATTTGTAAAATCACTATATATTCAGATCCGATTTGCCACGCCCCCAGTGGGCGTGGACATAAAATTATCAATCTTTATAGAATCGAAGCGTTAAGATACGTGCCAAATTTCAGCATTCTAGCTTTAAAACTGTAGAAGTTACAGTTTTCCCGATTTGCCACGCCCCCAATGGGCGTAGATATATCCGCCATATCTTTTTGAACTTGGGTGGTCAACGCAAGTATACATTCCAAATTTCAACTCTCTAGCTCTTCAACTAATATGCTTTCTATGATTTCTATTAACTATGGGCGCAACCATTTTCCGATTTACCACGCCCCTAGTGGGCGTATCCGGAAAATCTTGACACTTTATAATTCGAGGGTATACACGAGTATATGTTCCAAATTTCAAGTCTCTAGCTTCAATAGCGTAGAAAAATATTGCATTCATACGGACAGACGGACAGACGGACAGACGGACATTTCACAAAACCAATATACTCTTTTTCCCTTTGGGAAACGAGTATAATAAGCTTAATAAGAATTGCTAAGACGACAAACGGCACTTCTGAGAAATATATGTAATTCGATTTAATGTTGAAGTTCTGCACATAATTTATCTGCTAAAATTATCATTTTTCGTGTAGCCTAGGTCAATTATGTTATTTTCTTTTTGTGTGTGTGACCCTGACAAAAAATGTAAATATCAAATACCGATATTTGTGTAATCGACTTAGTCCGAACAAAATTATTCACGCACAAAAAAATTGACGATAGGACCCATCATGTATGTATGTATGTAGGCACGAACAGCTGCGCAACTATTTTCATGCCGTCGCCGTCGCGTCTCGAACGCGGAGCCTTTTGCTTACACGCTTTTCATCTACCTGCTGCGCCACATCAGTTTTGCATTGCCTGTTGGCAAATCCGAAACTACTTCACTACAAGGGCGACTATTGACAAATACAAAACTATAGAAGCTGCTGTTAATGCAAACACAATATAAACATAAATCAATCGCAATTGTGATTCTTAGAAAAAGCTGAAATGCGCGCATATGAACGTATGTATTTATATGTGTACATACAAAAACGGTGGTCGGTTGAATGTATGCGTATAAAGGGCGATATTTGACAAATACAAAACTAAAGAAGCGGCTGAAAATGCAAACACAACTCAATAACAATTTTGGTTGAAGAATATGCTAGAATGAATGGCGCTGAATTTATTTGTGACCGTGCATAAGCAAACGCGCTTGCACGTTTCAATGTACACTGTACCACTTAAGTCACCGTACCCCCTGTTCGTTTTCACAAAACACGCTGTAACTTCGTCAAATTTTTATATAAAAAAAAGTTTTGATGGTGGTTGATAAAGTGATCTATTAACTACACAATAGCATTTTAATAATAGTAAAATATGATTTTAGTCTAATATTATAACTAAAAACTAAAAATATTCATATTTTTGGCGCTGTCTGGCGCCAATGTTCTTTTTAGACCTAACGGGGATTTTCAAAACATGTGTGCAATGTCTTCAAAATTAATACTACTTTGTGTGAACTCTTCGTGTTGAACAAAATTTGCAAATTTCGTCGTAAAATTGACCAGTAAAGGGATAACTGTAGAAGAAGGTGGGCGGCTCTTGCAGCTCCACACAAAGGAGCAAAAGTCGTATGCAGAGATAGCTAAACTAATGTCTAGAGCCAAGCCAACCATCCAAACAGTAATTGGCCGTTTTAAATACGAGGGACGTATCGAAAATAATACCAAATCTGGCCAACCACCTTCACTTTCCACTCGCGACAAGCGCCAAATAAGGCATTTGGTGGACAATCATACAATCATATGCCGAAAGTTTCATCAAATTCCGTTGAGTCAGTCCTGATTTATTAAACAAAACGTTTGGCCAATAATCACACGCACGTGGCAAGCAGCGACACGCAGCAAAAAACATTTACACATACACATACATTGAAACGTGCAAGCGCGTCTGCTTATGCATGTGCACAGTCGTTTCTGTGCATTTTCAGCCGCTTCTGTAGTTTTGTATTTGTCATATATCGCCCTTTACACGCATACATTGAAACAGACCACCGTTTTTGTATGTACACATACTCATACGTTCATATGCGCGCATTTCAGCATATTCTTAGAATTACAATTGCGATTGATCTGCTTCTTTAGCTTCTGTAGTTTTGAATTTGTCACATATCGCCTTGTAGTACTACTTTGCGTTTTGCCAACAAGCAACGCAATACTGGTGTGGCGTAGTGGGTAGACTCAAAGCGCGTGAACGAAAGGCCCGAGTTCGAATCTTAGTGACGACAGCGTAACTTTTTTAATTTTTTTTTAAATCTATAAACATGAGGTGGTTGTGCTAGTTGAGATGACGCGATTTAACGTTACATATGTAGTAAATAGATGCTGGTTAGAGTCCAGGTGCGGTGATGTTTGTTTATTATCTTTTTTTTGATAATTTGTTTATTTATTTAATTATTTATTTATTTTTGATTTACATACATTCTAGTTGAATAAAATTTCAAAATAATAATTTAATTTTGGAAAATTTAATATTATATGCAAGCTATATAGCGTATTAAACAATGCAAATCAGGGGATCTCCTAGTCGGGCACCGCCGACTAGAGTTTTCTTACTTGTTTAAATAAATCTTTATTGCCGCTTCTTGTCTTAGACTCTATAGCGCAGTTATCATTAAACCTTAACCTACATTGTGGGCTAGAAGCCGGTATTTACATTATTTAAAGTTAGTTATAATTATTAGTTGTTATGATTAGTTAGTTATTAGTTAATTATTAGTTATAATTATTTATAGAGATATGTGGTCCAACGGGTGAAGCCTTTTAAGCCTTCGCCTATTGTTGTTGTGTGCCAGGTCAGTAGCCAGTTGATTTGGGTGCGCCAAGAGCCTGTCCGCGTACCTTGAAGCATCCATTTATTTGATACATTTACTCGAATCGCTTGGATGAAGTTTTCTATTTTGCTTTAATTCGTCCCCGTGATTTTAATTTGGATATGCTTTGATTTCTCTTTGTACGAGATCCATTTACTGGACTATTGGATTTCTATTGAGTTTTGCGCTGTCTAATTATTGATAATTAGCACTTTAATGCGGGCACACCCCCAACACTCACCTACACTCTCATTCACAACCACGCCGAGAGAGAGTTTTGTTCTTATGGAGAGCGGTCGATGTCGCGAGGTTGTCCATTTTTTAAACAAATACAAACTCTGCGGATTCCCTAAAAGGAAAAATTTAACAACGTGCGAGCTGTAGAGGTCAATGTACCCGGCGAATCCAGCGGTGGTCAATTCGGCATTTCGGCAATCGGTGTCATACTGTGCGGCAAAGCGCGGTGTGCTCTAGATACGGTAGGGGTCAGCGGTCCAGGGGTGCGGTAGGGTCAGTGTCTTCCTTTTCCCGCGTGAAAATCTGTTTTCCCCATCTAATTTGTTAGGCGTCACGCTCAAAAGTTTAGTCAGGATCTGGTGCATTCACTCTAACAGCTGTTAGTAGTGCTGGAAACTGCTGCGGACAATCAGCTGCTCATCATCTGGTGAGTTGCTGCTGGAGTGTAAAATAGTAGTGCTCACTTTTGGGCTCACAACTCATATAAGCTGAGTTTGAGATTCCAGGTCTACAAACTTAATTGAAGCTTCAAGACCAAGTTAGCAACTAAATAGGTTCTGATTTGCCCACTAGAGGCTCCTCGCCTTGTTAGTTGGAGCAAAATGGAGGGAAATCTGCAGGACGAACTGCAGGCTTTTGCGCACCGCAGCAACAACAGGTGGCGCCGCAGCAGCTGAATGTTTCAGACGCAAATCAGTCCCCAAGAGTGGTTTGCCAAGCACAAAAATCTTTAAAGAGCACGATAGAAGAGATAGGAGCTGCCCTTCATGGCCTATCGGCTCTATTTGGTGGCCAGCGGCATATAAATGCCCTAATGAGAGAGGAACTTGCTAAGCTGAGGTCGAGCTCCATAGTGGCAGGCAGGCAGGTCGACAGACGAAGACGGACAGCTAGACAGTGGTTAAGGGGCGCAAACCACTGCAAAAACGCAGCAGGCCAGATGCAATAGCCATCTCTGGAGTAGGCGGGTGCAGCTATGCGGACATGCTCCGCGTAGTAAAAAGTGACCCAAATTTTAAACACCTGTGCGGTGACGTTCAGGGAATCAGAAAAACTGCAAAGGGGGATTTACTGCTGCAATTGAGTAGGAAGTCTGAGCATAGCACAGAGGTAGTCCACGAAGCTGTGGGAAAGGCTTCAGGCGTACGAGCGGTAGTGAAAACGCTAACCGAATCGGCGCAAGTAGAGATACGCGATTTAGATGAGCAGCAAACAAAGAGGAGATTATAGAGGCAATCAAGGAGGCGTTGAAGGATAGCTCACTCTCCATTGACGCCATTAAATCGCTTCGGCCAGCTTTTGGTAGGCAACAACGAGCCACGATTGTTCTTCCAGCTGCAAAAGCTAGGGTACTGGTCGAGCTGTTCAAGATTAGAGTGGGTTGGGTAGTGTGCCGTATCCGAGCAGTGGATCAGCCTAAACGCTGCTTCAAATTCCTGGATTACAGCCATATTGCAGCCAACTGCGAAAGCAACTGCGTTTTAAAAGGAACCTATTTCAGGTGCGGTGAGCCAGGTCACAGCGCAAAATCGTGCGCCAAGCCACCAAAGTGCAGCCTCTGCGCTCGAAAGGGAGAAAAGTAGAGCGATCATGCAACAGGCAGCTTTAAGTGCCCATCTTACCGCGAAGATGTCCTTGAGCAGAATACAAAAGAAAAGCTTATAGATGTAGCCTTCCTTAGTGAGCCCCACCATTGCAAGACCAGCTGTCCCAGGACATGGGCCACAGACGCTAATGGCAAGGCGGCTCTGTGGGTATGCGGCAACCCAGTGAATGTGCTAACAAACGTCAAGTCATTTAACGGGTTTGTTCGCGCGCGATATGGCGCTCTATGGCTATACAGCTGCTACCTGGCCCCCAGTATGCACCTCGACGAGTTCACAACATTTCTTGAGGAGCTCGCCGAAGATGCAAGGGGCCGGAAGGTCGTTATAGCCGGGGATTTCAACGCATGGGCGTTGGAATGGGGCAGCCATAGTACGAATCTCAGGGGCCGTATCCTTTTGGAGATCTTCGCGACTCTGGATGTGGCTCTGCTCAACTCTGGGTACGAACACACCTTCAACCGAGCCGGATACGGGTCGATAATCGACATCAGCTTTATTAGTTCGTCCATTTTTTGGGACACAGAGTGGAAATTGTGCGACAGCTATACGGGCAGTGATCACTCCGCACTGCTGTTCACAATCGGAGAGCCACCAGTCACGGCGCCCACTTTTTTTGTGGCCTATAGGCTGAATACTTTTGATCATACTGCCTTTTCGGAGGCAATCCAGTCGTTAAGCACGTCCGGCAATGCTGAGGCCAGAGCTTGCCAAATGGTATCCCAAATACAGAGTGCCTGCAACAGTAGCATGCAACGGTGCAAGCAGTTCATTCGTCAGCAAGCGCCTGTGTATTGCTGGAATGAGGAAATAGCTGCATTTTGACGTATATGCATACGGGCGAGAAGACGCTATCAACGGGCCCGCGGTAGTGAATCATATATAGGAAGGCAGTTAGCTTACCAGGTAGCAAGGAGACAACTTAAGAAGGCCATCCAGACAAGTAAACGAGAATACTTTCTGGACTTATGCGACTCCGCTGAATTTGACCCTTGGGGCCAGGCATATAGAACAGTTGTAAAACGGCTATATGCCAATAAACAGGTGCAGCCCACGGATCGGCTAGAGCTTAAGTCTATCGTGGAAACGCTCTTTCCTGAACGTCTAAGCTTCATCCATGGTCCTGGCCCAGCGCAAGCTAACCATGACCCGATTGGCTCGCACCCCGCTTTAGTTAGGGACGACGAGATTTTAGGAGCAGCTAGAAGCCTTAGATCAAACTCTGCCCCTGGCCCTGATGGAATCCCAAACCGTGCGTTGACTCTCTTTGCAACCAGGAAAGTTCACTGAGCTATGCAGAGCGTGCCTAGCTCAGGAGACGTTCGCAGCAATCTGGAAGACCCAGAACTAAGTACTGCTACCCAAGGCTGGCATACCCCCGGAGGAGCCTTCATCGTATAGACCAATTTGTCTCCTTGGGAAAGGTGTTTGAGAAGCTAATTGGCTCTAGACTGGAGGCAGCAATCGACAGCGCCGGTGGCCTGTCGCCACACCAATTTGGCTTCCGGAAGGCGCGGTCAACAATAGATGCTCTTAGGAAAGTTGTTGACCTCGCCACTTCTGCCATCCAAGGCACTAGATGGTAGCATGGAGCGAAGTAGTACTGGATGTAAAAAATTCATTCAACCCTGCTAGCTGGGATATGATACTAGATGCACTAGCACAATATAATATCCCTATATATCTAAAGGAGATTATGAAAAGCTAGTTCAGAGGAAGAACACTAGTATACAACACGAGTGAGGGTATCCAAACTCACACAGTGTCAGCTGGAGTCCCCCAAGGATCTGTGTTGAGGCCTCTCCTATGGAATACTATGTACGACGGAGTACAGCGCTTGGAGCTTCAAGCAGGTACGCACACCATTGGCTTCGCTGATGATGTAGCCGTCGTTGCCATAGGAAAGGAGCTTAAGGATACAGAGGATATGTGCAGCGCAAGTATCAGTTGCATCCGAGGTTGGCTGGCAAGAGCTGGACTCGAGCTAGCGGCACACAAAACTGAGGCCGTTTTACTCAGCAGCCGCAAGACAGTCGAAACGGCCCACATAAGGATTGGGAGCGTCACCATTGCGTCAAAGAGCGCTATAAAATATCTTGGCGTCATGATAGGCACAAGACTGTCCTTCCGCGAGCACCTGGAACATGTGCATAAAAAAGCAGCTGATTCGTGTAGAGCCCTCTCCCAAATCATGCTGAACACGCGGGGCCCTAAGCAGCAACGGCGACTTCTTCTGATGAGCATCGTTAGGTCCGTCATCCTCTATGCCGCACCAATCTGGGCAAGAGCGATGGCGACTTCTAGCTATAGCCGAGGAATTTGCGCCACATACAGACTGAGCGCAATCCGAATGAGCTGCGCCTTCAGAACCGTATCTGATGACGCGGCGCTCGTCATAGCCGGCATGACGCCACTGGAAAAAGAGTATATTGGTTTTGTGAAATGTCCGTCTTGCTGTCCGTCCGTCTGTCCGTCTGGCCGTCTGTCCGACTGTCCGTATGAATGCAATATTTTTCTACGCTATTGAAGCTAGAGACTTGAAATTTGGAACATATACTCGTGTATACCCTCGAATTATAAAGTGTCAAGATTTTCCGGATACGCCCACTAGGGGCGTGGCAAATCGGAAAATGGTTGCGCCCATAGTTAATAGAAATCATAGAAATCATATTAGTTGAAGAGCTGGAGAGTTGAAATTTGGAATGTATACTTGCGTTGACGACCCAAGTTCAAAAATATATGGCGGATATATCTACGCCCATTGGGGGCATGGCAAATCGGGAAAACTGTAACTTCTACAGTTTTAAACGCATAACGCTTCGATTCTATAAAGATTGATAACATAATTTTATGTCCACGCCCACTGGGGGCGTGGCAAATCGGATCTGAATATAGAGTGATTTTACAAGATCAGCTATATTTTGAGCACTACTGATGCTAGAGACTTGAAATTTGATATATATACTCGGATAAGCAACCCAAGATCAAAAAGATATGGCGGACATACCTACGCCTTCAGGGGGCGTGGCAAATCGCAAAAAGCTTATAGATCCTACAGTTTTAGAGCTAGGCGCTTCAAAATTGGATGTGTGTGTTACTGGAGGCCTCCTCTATTGATTCCCCAAAAATAAATCTTACGACCCTTCGGGGGCGTGGTATATCGAAAAAATACCCTGTAACTTTCACATTTTTGGAGTGTAAGCATCCAAACTTTACAGTTACGTTATCCTCGACTCCTTCTAGGAACTTGCCAAATATGATATGATATGGCAAATTGGCAACAAAATTTGTAACGCCCAGCTGCAAAATTCATATGCCTGTGCCACCTATATAAATAAGCTTAATAAGAATTGCTAAGACGACAAACGGCACTTCTGAGAAATATATGTAATTCGATTTAATGTTGAAGTTCTGCACATAATTTATCTGCTAAAATTATCATTTTTCGTGTAGCCTAGGTCAATTATGTTATTTTCTTTTTGTGTGCGTGACCCTGACAAAAAATGTAAATATCAAATACCGATATTTGTGTAATCGACTTAGTCCGAACAAAATTATTTACACACAAAAAAATTGACGATAGGACCCATCATGTATGTATGTATGTAGGCACGAACAGCTGCGCTGCGCAACTATTTTCATGCCGTCGCCGTCGCGTCTCGAACGCGGAGCCTTTTGCTTACACGCTTTTCATCTACCTGCTGCGCCACATCAGTTTTGCATTGCCTGTTGGCAAATCCGAAACTACTTCACTACAAGGGCGACTATTGACAAATACAAAACTATAGAAGCTGCTGTTAATGCAAATACAATATAAACATAATTCAATCGCAATTATGATTCTTAGAAAAAGCTCAAATGCGCGCATATGAACGTATGTATTTATATGTGTACATACAAAAACGGTTGGTCGGTTGAATGTATGCGTATAAAGGGCGATATTTGACAAATACAAAACTAAAAAAGCGGCTGAAAATGCAAACACAACTCGATAACAATTTTGGTTGAAGAATATGCTAGAATGAATGGCGCTGAATTTATTTGTGACCATGCATAAGCAAACGCGCTTGCACGTTTCAATGTATGTACATATGTGTAAATGTTATAAAAATGCTAATTCATTCACATAGTTATATTTGCAAAAATTGAAATTGCATAAAATTCACATGAATCTATATAAATGCAAAATTTGAGATAGATTATTAAATTTAAAATACCAGATGCCCCTGTGGGAAACGAGTATCACGCCTTAGGTCTCGCCCTAAGGCAACGTTCTTACTTGTTTTTCTTTTCTTTTGTTTGTTAATTTGTTTATTTATTTAATTATTAATTTATTTTTGGTTTACATACATTCTAGTTGAATAGAATTTCAAAATTATAATTTAATTTTGGAAAATTTAATGTTATATGCAAGCTATATAGCGTATTAAACAATGCAAATCGGACGGGGCTCAGGGGATCTACTAGTCAGGCACATCCGATTAGAGTTTTCTTACTTGTTTTTTGTTGGGTCCGTGGATAGCACGCGCAGGTCAAGTTTACTTCGTATGAACGATAACTATTCTTGTTGCAATGTTATCGATTTTAAACCTTATCGAAAACAGGTTATAAATTTATATCTCCCACACCTTTAGAGATTGACCTATCGAATTTTGCATATAGATTCATGTGAATTTTATGCAATTTCTATTTTTTTATACCCTGAGCCCATTGAAAATGGGAAATCAGGGTATAACGGTTTTGTTAAATGTATATAACAGGCAGAAGGAGGCGTGTCAAACCCCACAAAGTATGTATATTCTTGATCAGCGCGACAAGACGAGTCGATATAGCCCTGTCCGTCTATCCGTCCGTTCGACCGTCCGTCCGACTTGAAATTTTACATGAATACTCGATAATACCATACGCTGCACAAGTTTATAAAATTTTACCGATAACAGATTCCATTTCGATTTTATGAGCATTTATCGATAATTTTAAAGTGTTTTTAAGGCCTGGTTTGTTTGAACGCATCGATTTCATAAACTAGACAAACTAGATAGCTGAAATTTTTTTTGTAGGTCCATGTATAGCGCGAATTTTGTTTTGAGTTCTTTATTTAAAAGTAAATAACATTACTGGACTTCTTCAGTCAAGTCTCAGATGTGAACTGATCTTTATTCATTTTTATACCCTGAGCCCATTGAAAATGGGAAATCAGGGTATAATGGTTTTGTTAAATGTATGTAACAGGCAGAAGGAGGCGTGTCAGACCCCACAAAGTATATATATTCTTGATCAGGGCGACGAGTTGAGTCGATTTAGCCCTGTCCGTCTGTCTGTCCGTCTGTCCGTCCGTCCGTCCGTATGTTTGAACGCGTCGATTGAAGCATCTAGACAAGCTAGAGACTTGAATTTTTTTGTTGGGTCCGTGGAGCACGCGCAGGTCAAGTTTGACACCAAAAAACGATATCTAGTTCTGTTGTTTTGTTATCGATTTTAGATCTTATCGAAAACAAGTTATAAAATTATATCTCCCACACCTTTAGAGCTAGACCCTCAAATTTTGCATATAGATTAATGTGAATTTTATGCAATTTCTATTTTTTTATTTTTTGGATACCGTCTCTTTTTACTAATTACACCCCCCACCTCCCCACACCATACTCGACCCATTGAGAGTCTGTTCCAAATGTAGCCATGTAAATAAATTAGCATTTTTATTAAATGTAAAAAATTCAATAGAATCATATGCCGAAAGTTTCATCAAATTCCGTTAAGTCAGTCCCGATTTATTAAACAAAACGTTTAGCCAATAATCACACGCACGTGGCAAGCAGCGACGCGCAGCAAAAAACATTTACACATACACATACATTGAAACGTGCAAGCGCGTCTACTATGCATATGCACAAATACATTCAAGGCCATCCATTCTAGCATATTCTTCAACCAAATCTGTGTTTGAATTGTGTTTGCATTTTCAGCCGCTTCTGTAGTTTTGTATTTCGCCCTTTACACGCATACATTCATACATTCAAACAGACCACCATTTTGTATGTACACATACACACACATTCATATGCGCGCATTTCAACATATTCTAAGAATCACAATTGCGATTGATCTGCTTCTTTAGTTTTGTGTTTGTCACATATCGCCTTGTAGTACTACTTTGCGTTTTGCCAACAAGCAACGCAATACTGGTGTGGTGTAGTGGATAGACGCAAAGCGCGTAAACGAAAGGTCTCGAGTTCGAATCTCAGTGACGACAGCGTAGCTTTTTTAATTTTTATACCCTGAGCCCATTGAAAATGGGAAATCAGGGTATAATGGTTTTGTTAAATGTATGTAACAGGCAGAAGGAGGCGTGTCAGACCCCACAAAGTATATATATTCTTGATCAGGGCGACGAGCTGAGTCGATTTAGCCCTGTCCGTCTGTCTGTCTGTCCGTCCGTCCGTCCGTCCGTCCGTATGTTTGAACGCGTCGATTGAAGTATCTAGACAAGCATCTAGTCAAGTTTGTTACCAAAAAACGATATCTATTTTGGTTGATTTGTTATCGATTTTAAACCTTATCGAAAACAGGTTATAAAATTATATCTCCCACACCTTTAGAGCTAGACTCCTCAAATTTCGCATATAGATTATTGTGAATTTTATGCAATTTCTACTTTTTTATTTTTTGGATACCGGCTCTTTTTACTAATTAACCCCCCCCCCCCACCGCCTTCCCCATCACCTTCACCACTCACGGAGAGTAACCATGTGAATAAATTAGCATTTTTATAAAATGTAAAAAATTCAATAGAATCATATGCTGAAAGTTTCATCAAATTCCGTTGAGTCAGTCCCGATTTATTAAACAAAACGTTTGGCCAATATTCACACGCACATGGCAAGCAGCGACGCGCAGCAAAAAACTATACACATACACATGCATTGAAACGTGCAAGCGCCTCTGCTTTGTATGTGCACCAATACATTCAAGTCCATTCATTCTAGCATATTCTTCAACAAAATCTTTGTTTGAATTGTGTTTGCATTTTCAGCCGCTTCTGTAGTTTTGTATTTGTCATACATATATCGCCCTGTACACGCATACATTCAAACAGACCACCGTTTTTGTATGTACACAAACTCATACGTTCATATGCGCGCATTTCAGTATATTCTAAGAATCGCAATTGCGATTGATCTGCTTCTTTAGTTTCTTTAGTTTTGTATTTGTCACACATCGCCCTTGTAAAAGTACTTTGCGTTTTGCCAACAAGAAACGCATTACTGGTGTAGCGTAGTGGATAGACGCAAAGCGCGTAAACGAAAGCTCTCGGGTTCGAATCTCAGTGACGACAGCGTAACTTTTTAAAATTTTTTTTTTTAATTTATAAACATGAGGTGGTTGTGCTAGTTGAGATGATGCGCTCTATCGTTACATATGTAGTAAATAGATACAGGTTCGAGTCCAGGCGCGGTGATGTTTGTTTTTCTTCTTCTTTTTTTGTTGATTTGTTTATTTATTTAATTATTTATTTATTTTTGATGTACATACATTCTAGTTGAATAAAATTTCAAAATAATAATTTAATTTTGGAAAATTTAATGTTATATGCAAGCTATATAGCGTATTAAACAATGCAAATCGGACGGGGCTCAGGGGATCTCCTAGTCGGGCACCTCCGACTAGAGTTTTCTTACTTGTTTTCTTTTCTTTTTTGTGTTTATTTGTTTATTATTTAATTATTCATTTATTTTTTATTTACATACATTCTAGTTGAATTAAATTTCAAAATTATAATTTAATTTTGCAAAATTTACTGTTATATGCAAGCTATATAGCGTATTAAACAATGCAAATCTGACGGGGCTCAGGGGATCTCCTAGTCGGGCACCTCCGACTAGAGTTTTCTTACTTGTTTTTTTTTTTTAATTTATAAACAGTAGGTGGTTGTGCTAGTTGAGATGATGCGCTCTAACTTTACATTTGTAGTAAATAGATGTAGGTTTGAGTCCAGGTGCGGTGATGTTTGTTTTTCTTCTTCTTTTTGGTTGATTTGTTTATTTATTTATTTATTTATTTATTTTTGATTTACATACATTCTATACAGCGTATTAAACAATGCAAATCGGACGGGGCTCAGGGGATCTCCTAGTCGGGCACCTCCGACTAGAGTTTTCTTACTTGTTCTTCTTCTTTTTGTTGATTTGTTTATTTATTTAATTATTTATTTATTTCTGATTTACATACATTCTATATAGCGTATTAAACAATGCAAATCTGACGGGGCTCAGGGGATCTCCTAGTCGGGCACCTCCGACTAGAGTTTTCTTACTTGTTGATCTTGGGTTGCTTATCCGAGTATATATATATCAAATTTCAAGTCTCTTGCATCAATAGTGCTCAAAATATAGCTGAACATGTAAAATCACTATATATTCAGATCCGATTTGCCACGCCCCCGATGGGCGTAGATATATCCGCCATATCTTTTTCTGCTTGGGTTGTCAACGCAAGTGTACATTCTAAATTGCAACATTCTAGCTCTTCAACAAATTTAATTTTTGACTATGGGCGCAAGCATTTTCCGATTTGCCAGGCCCTTAATGGGCGTATCGGTAAAATCTTGACACTTTATAATTCGAGGGTATACACAAGTATATGTTCCAAATTTCAAGTCTCTACCCTCAATAGCGTAGAAAAAGACGGACATTGCACAAAACCAATATACTCTTTTTCCCTTTTGGGAAACGAGAATAAAAAGCAAGTAAAAGTATTGTTGTATATGTATATGTATATGTATACGTATACGTATACGTATACGTATACGTATATGTATATGTATATGTATATGTATATGTATATGTATATGTATATGTATATGTATATGTATATGTATATGTATATGTATATGTATATGTATATGTCGAATTATCAGTATTTTCCATTATAGCGCAGCGCGTTTCGACTCGTACAACGACACAACTAGAATTAGAACTGACTTGCCTCTTTTTCTTTTCTCTTGCACGAACCCTCGAACCACACTCGACGGCAGCGACAAAGACGCTGTCGTCTCGCTAAAACGGTACTTCCCAAAGCTACAAAATGCAAAGGACCAATCAGAGCGCATTTAGCGGCTGATGAAATATTTCTTAGTATAATAAAATTAGGAATTCTGGTAATAACCAGAATTCTCATACACAGCAATAGACACGCGTAATATACGTAATAGACGCGCGTATGTGCAATACGCAGAAACAATAACATACAGTGCGTACATACAGTACGCTCCGACACGGCCAACCTGACATTAACACGTCCTCGTGTAATATGCCAGATATAAATTCCATATTTTCATAGCTGTCTCTGTAATGCTAGATTTCAGGCTTAATACATCGTCTGTTTGAGACGAATAACTCTCAGTACCAACTAGGCTTTGTCTTATTTTCATTTTATTTTTATTTAAAACAAACATCCAATTTTCTTTTCTTATTTCATGACAATTTCACAAACGATATAAAGTGTTCTTTACACTTTGTTTTCACATAATAATTTTCACATATTTTTTTTTTTTCATAATTAATAATTCAAACTTCATGCTTCATACTTCATACTTCATACTTCATACTTCATACTTCATAATTCTTACTTTATTCTTCATTCTTCATTCTTCAATCTTCACTCTTTATACTTTATATTTTATACTTTATACTTTCAAGTGTCTCACACTACTTGACTCTCTTTTATTCAGTTTTAGAGTTACACAATCAAATGCCCCACACGCCATGATCAAAACAACATTCGTTATTTTGCACTTGTGCTTGCATTGTGACTTGTACACTCTGTCATTCTCTTTGGTCAACAACAATAATAACCCTCATGGTTATCTTCACTTTCATTTCAGTGCTTACAATGTTATCAATATCTTTGATATCATTTTCTTTACCCTCGTCGTCGTTTTCAACGATATTATTATAGTCATCAAACACATTCAACTCGACAGGCACATGTCCGTCAGGTAACTTTCTCAGATCTTCATGTGCGTACTTATACATTCTTTTACTAGTTAAGGACTTCAAATTGTACCTGTCACCCTCCAAAACTTCTATGATTTCAAAAGGCCCTTTGAATTTTGGACTCAACTTGGTTTGATGTCTTTCTTCGTTTTTGAGTAACACAAAATCTCCAACCTTATGTCTAACTACTTTCGCCTTGTTTTTATCAAAACGTGCTTTGTCATAAACAGCTGTTGCTAAAACATTCTTAGCAGCTTGTGCTCTTACGTCTGGCAGATCAATGGTATTTTCTCTGTTACTGGGTGGAAGTAATCCTAATGGGCGTGCTACCTTTCCCAATAGCATTTCGAGAGGACTCGCTTTTGTCACACGGTTGGTTGTACAATTAATTGCCAATTGCACCTCACCAAGCATAGACTGTCAGGACTGAGTACCAGCTTCAACAGTTGTTAACATGTTTTTTAACGTGCTCATGGTTCGTTCCACTTGGCCATTTGCGCGACTAGCGCCAGTAGCAATCAGATGTAATTTTATTTTTTGATCAGAACAGAATTGAGTAAAACTCGTGCCCGTAAAACACCTTCCCTGGTCAGCTATTATTTGGTTTGGTACTCCAAACAACGAAACTGAGGATTTAACAGCATTTATGCAACTTTCGCTGTCTATTTTAAGGGTATGGCTAAGATATACAAACTTTGTAAACGCGTCTACTTGGACTATTACATACTCTTTCCGGTCACTCTTGCCACTGAGTTTTCCGGTTATGTCCATGTGAACAGTATGCCAGGAAACATTGACTTTTGGGATTGGGTGCAATTCAGCTTGTATTTTCTTATTTACGATTTCAGCTATTTCAGAGTCTCGGCGCTGCTCAGCAATGATCCAGTTGCTAGAGATTTCAGCGAGGTTAATTCTCTTCTCGACTATCGCTCTTGCAGCAGAAGGAGGTTTGGGTAAAATAGGATTTCTCGACAAAAAGTCAACATGTGCCATTCTCTTCCCTTCTCTATATTGAATGT
Organism: Drosophila meridionalis; assembly: GCA_035045145.1. Lineage (NCBI taxonomy): Eukaryota > Metazoa > Arthropoda > Insecta > Diptera > Drosophilidae > Drosophila > Drosophila meridionalis. The sequence continues at coordinate 3,985,113 of JAWNPG010000020.1, read as the reverse complement.
CAAATGTAAAGGACTGTAAATAAGCCCACCAACGCTGTGCTCTTGGTGTCAGATCTTGTTTATTTCTCGACGCCTTCAACGAGTTACAGTCGGTGAAAACAACAAAGTTCGTGCCCAACAGATAATGCCGAAAATGCTTAATCGAGTTAACAACAGCCAATGTTTCCAGCTCATACGAGTGGTATCTTGACTCTGCAGGGGAGGTGGTTTTGCTAAAATATTCTATTACGTGGGGTTTGTTATCGATTTTGTGCAATATAATTGCACCATAGCCACTTCCACTTGCATCTGTATGCAATTCAATTGGGTAACCTGGATCAAAAATAACAAGAACTGGTTTATCTGTGAGAATCGAAATAACCTTTTTCCTTATTTCCTCATGATCTGTATCAATATCAGATGGTTCACCACCTGTACATACATTAATTGTTTTGACTCTTGAAATTTTAAATTGGTTTGTGGAAATAACAATATCAAAACCCTGATTTAGTATTTCTCGACCAATGACAATATCGTTTTGCATTTGATCGTTGTTAATTACATAAAATAAAATCTCAATATAGTTATCATCAATTTTTACATTACTTAATATTTGTACTGTACTGCAGATTCCACTGCTACCTATGCCTTTTAACATAACAATATTATGAGATCTCTTACCAGAAAACTTTGTACTTAGCTTTTCTTTCATTAATGAGCATTCCGCTCCGGAATCGAAGGTAATCTCAAAAGTTTGGCCTCTGTGGCTCATGTAGCCCTTGGGTACTGCAACGCTGCACTGCTCCACTCGCTTGTCCCGGATGACCGTTTTGTTTCTGTCAGCTTCCTTCTTTGTACAGTGAGTAGAGATGTGTCCCACGACTCCACATTTGAAGCAAGTAACATTAGAATTTTCACGGTGCTGCCCGTTACCATTCGCCGATTGGTTTTTGTGCATCCGGAGTCTGCAGTCTATCATTTTATGGCCTAGTTTGCCACAAAAATGACACTCCATCGATGATTGTTTTTGACGTTTAGGGTTGATTTGACAAAGCTTTATTTTGTTATTTTGTATTTTCACGTTCTCTTAATACGATTTGCCTCTCACTATTATATATACCGAATCTCAACTTATTTATTAATTAGATAATTTTAGCATATACTCTTTTTGTTCACTTAAAAAAATACGCACACTACACACTTGACAATTTACTTTAAGCAATGGACATACAAACACACATGCGCCACCAATAAGACCGACCAATTTAATGCAGCGCACAAAAAATTTACATATGAAGTAGGCTCTCACATTCATTTACACGAATGTAAATACAAAAGAGAACTAGACACACTAATATAAATGCAGCATATTCTGTGCTCATGCCTTAAACACACAAGCGAAGTAACGGAATTAAGCGCGAATTGCAATAACACGCACACCATATCTACAGCTAGCTCGTTTGCACTCTTTGGCTACAGAGCTACAGGCTGAAGCACATAAAACTCACACTTGCTCGCTCGCGCTTGCACGCTGATGGTGACAAAAGCTCTTCGTGAATAAATTTGAACAAATTTCGCAAAATTTAAAATAAATAAAATATAGCCGAATCACTTTGATAGCTCATTTGAACAAAAAAAACACACAGAGGCACACGCAGAACAGATGTAGCGCATTTAAAACCCGATAATTAATTAAAACTACGATTTGGTTTGCACCAGCTACAAATTCGACCGATCAAAAAGGCTGCAGGAGTTTCTATTGTGTCGAAACGCTGCGTAAGTTCTTTAAATTCGAGCCAGGTAATGTCAGCATAGCACACGTGAGAGAGCCACTGCGAAGCGCTTCCCTCTGATGCCGAACTTAAAGCGACGACTAACGCACTGCCTTTTAAAGCATTTTCTTGCAAAATTATTTCAATCGTATTACACCACGATGTCGCGTTGGCACCTGCCTTGTCGGGATTAAATTTGGTTAACTGCACCGATTTATTTTGTCCAACGTCAGACAAGGTTGTTAGTAACGCGCGCAAAAGTTCAATTAAATTTTTATTTTATAATTCCATCATAGTGCGCCATGGTCCATCTATTGTTGGAGGTAGAGGGCCGGATCCCACTTCTGATGTCGAATTATCAGTATTTTCCATTATAGCGCAGCGCGTTTCGACTCGTACAACGACACAACTAGAATTAGAACTGACTTGCCTCTTTTTCTTTTCTCTTGCACGAACCCTCGAACCACACTCGACGGCAGCGACAAAGACGCTGTCGTCTCGCTAAAACGGTACTTCCCAAAGCTACAAAATGCAAAGGACCAATCAGAGCGCATTTAGCGGCTGATGAAATATTTCTTAGTATAATAAAATTAGGAATTCTGGTAATAACCAGAATTCTCATACACAGCAATAGACACGCGTAATATACGTAATAGACGCGCGTATGTGCAATACGCAGAAACAATAACATACAGTGCGTACATACAGTACGCTCCGACATATATGTATATATATATATATGTATATGTATATGTATATGTATATGTATATGTATATGTATATGTATATGTATATGTATATGTATATGTATATGTATATGTATATGTATATGTATATGTATATGTATATGTATATGTATATGTATATGTATATGTATATGTATATGTATATGTATATGTATATGTATATGTATATGTATATGTATATGTATATGTATATGTATATGTATATGTATATGTATATGTATATGTATATGTATATGTATATGTATATGTATATGTATATGTATATGTATATGTATATGTATATGTATATGTATATGTATATGTATATGTATATGTATATGTATATGTATATGTATATGTATATGTATATGTATATGTATATGTATATGTATATGTATATGTATATGTATATGTATATGTATATGTATATGTATATGTATATGTATATGTATATGTATATGTATATGTATATGTATATGTATATGTATATGTATATGTATATGTATATGTATATGTATATGTATATGTATATGTATATGTATATGTATATGTATATGTATATGTATATGTATATGTATATGTATATGTATATGTATATGTATATGTATATGTAAATAAATGTACAGATGCATATGCATCTTGTATCTTGTATCTTTGGGTATATCTGTGTTTCTCTCTAGAGCTACTTTTTGAAAATCAAATCAAAATCAATCGACAAAGAGTCGCTTTTGCTGTAGTTCTCTTGTTCTTGCCATTTAGCTATACCTGGCGATAAGTAAAGTCCTGAAATTGTGAGGTGTACAACTTTAGCATAATTAAGTGCCCAAAAGTAGGCAACAACAACTTTAGGAAGACGCGCAGAGTTTGGCCGTATGAGAGCATTAACCATACAACAGGTCTTTAATACTCCCTCTGCAATTCTAATGGAAAATCATTCACGCAATTAAAACCCCCCGATAGGCGCACGCCAATGATCATGTACTATGAACACACATATTCGCATACAATTGTTCCATAGGCATCAAGAGCGACAAAAACATATTCGTTAAGCGCACCAACGCTTTCATACCCTTCATTCAAATAATAGTAAAATTCTCAACATTTTGCATGAGCCGTGGTAAACCCATTCATCAATGTCCTATACCTGCTCAGTAGGGAAGAAATGCGAGCTCTTGAAGAACAAATTTTACAATTTTCGGAAGCTGCTGCTTGTGCGAACATATTATGCACACACATGCCACATTCAAAACTATACTCAGGCCACAAGATCCAGCAACTGTAAATTCTACAGGCAGCAAGTTTCACATATAGGCACATGAATACACACATATGTATGTAGTAAGGAACTGTAAGAATGTGTGCATGCTTCGATTCGCGAAAATTCGGTTTATAAATAACTTTTGACATTTTTCACATAAATTTGCAGTGCGTATTTGGACTTAGTATGGACTTGTAAATGGTAATTTTATTTTGCATTGACAATTTATTTTTTGGTGCCAGCAGCCAGGCCATCTTTCCTGCTTTCGCCATCACCGACTGTCGAACCATGGATGTGTGAGTTTTGAACGTTAAATGTCTGTCCAGGATGACACCTAAGTACTTATGCGAGCTCTTGTGGGTGAGTGTAATACCCCTACACTATAAAGGCCTTGTCGCAAAAGTGACGTTAACGCATTTGCTGCTGTTGATGCCTATGTTCCATTTAAGAGCCCAATTCTCAAAACTACTCACATATTCCTGCAAGGCTCTCGAAGCTTGATCTATGCTTGAGCTTCTGCAAAGGATTGCTGTATCATCAGCGTATGTTGCTACTAATACATTCCATCCAGTGCGCTTGTAGGAATTGTTGTTGGCATGTCGGCTGTATACAGACTGTATAGTGTAGGGCCAAGAACACTGCCTTGAGGAACTCCAGCGCAGATTGGGCGCTTCGAAGATTTTATTCCATCGACACAACGCTAAAACTTCTGTCCTTGAGAAAGCTGCTTACAAGCTGAAACAGCTGCGGGGTTAGTACACTCTTCAGCTTAAAAATAAGTCCATCATGCCACACCCTATCAAAGGCTTGTTGGATGTCCATAAACACAGCAACTGCGTACATTTTTCGTTCCATAGCATCTAGGGCAAAATTAACCACTCGATGGAGCTGTTCCAGCATGCCGTGACCTTGTCTGAATCCAAACTGACACTTTGGAATTTTTTCAGATACAGTCTCCAGTTTCAAAATGCGGTTAAGTATTACTCTTTCCGTCATTTTCCCTAGTGCTGAAAGCAGGCTAATTGGTCTGTATCCATCGACATCCGTGTGTTGTTTTCCTGGCTTTGGTATCATGGTGATGAGCGCAGACTTTCAACTATTTGGGAAATGACCAATCCTTAGTATACTATTAAGAAGCAATACTATGTACAGCAGGGCTTTCTTCGGGAGAAGTTTTAATGTTTTATTATCCAGGAGGTCTTCGCCTGGGGATTTTATAGCTTTTAGCTTCCTGATCTGCTGCTCAACCTCTTGCAGTGTTACTGGATTTGCTGGCAAGGACATTTGAAACGGCATCTCCTTTCTCAACTCTATAGCCCTACGCATAACCTCAGTTGATAGATTTAAAGGCTTAAATCTTTCCTCTAGGCTATCTGCAAATATTTCAGCCTTCTATTGACTGGAGTAACACCAACCACCAGCAGGATTTTTGATAGGAGTTTTCGGGATGACAACTCTTTTAAAGCGACTCGTGAGCTTCCAAAGAGTATAGTTGAATGATGCTTCCGGTCCAGCATTCTCTAGAATATCATCAATTTTTCTTTGCTTAACTTTTGCCAGGACTTTTTTCAAACGGTTCGACAGTCTACTATAAATTCTATGGATGCGAGGATCACCCGTTCTTACGTACTCCTTCCTTACTCTTCTTTTCAGGCGTAAGAGCATATCTACGCCATAAGGAAGACTAATTTGTCTTCGTTGGCTTCGTGAGTTCGTATTTTCCGGAGAGGCATTAGATGCTGCTAACCTAATGTTACTCATTAGAATTGAGATGACATCTTCAATGTCCTCTGGGCTGTTTATTTCAGTGTTTAGGTTGACTCTTCTCTCCAGGTCAGCTTTAAAAATTGACCCAATAATGTTAACATAAATTTATGCAGAAAATTGAATAAGAAACCAAAATTCACCGAAAATACTAATTTAGTTTGATTTGCCCCTTAAAATTACCATTAAAATACTTTACAACCACTAAAAAAAATAAGCTCTATGATATTTGAAATAAGCTCGATTTCAAGCTATAAGCATTTCAACCACTTTCTAAGCTATTTCATTTCGAAATAAGCCAGAAGCTTTCAAGTGGTTAAGGGACAAGCTATTTCATCGACAGGACCTATCAAGGCTGGTGTCCCTCAGGGCAGTGTACTGGGGCCAACACTGTACACACTGTTCACAGCTGACATCCCACTTCCACTGGACAACTACGGAGCTGCAGACACGGAAGTGCTAATAGCAACGTATGCAGATGACACTGCCATCCTTTCGCGATCTCACTCTGCGCAAGAAGCTACTGAAAGCCTCCAGAGGTACCTGGACGCATTTGGGTGTTGGGCAAAACGTTGGTGCATAACCATCAACGCACAGAAATCAGCTCACGTAAGTTTGTAACTCTGGGAAAGCAAATACCGAAAGTCAACAAAGTGAAATATCTCGGTGTTACACTTGATAAAAAATTGACCTATAGTGCGCACATCACGCAGACAGTTAGCATAGCCAGGACAAAAATCAAAAAACTGGATTGGATGCTGAGACCGTCCAGCAAACTGTCGCTGTGCAGCAAAATAAAAATGTATAATGCCATCGTCGTCCCAACACTCACATACGCTATCCCCATTTGGAGTACCGCAGCGAGGACACACATAACAAGTAAGAGTGCTCTAGTCGAGACTGCTCGACTAGGGGATACCCTGAGCCCTGTGAAGAGCCAAATATCAAATCATTCTTCGATTTTGTATGCATATATACAAACAACACATACACACATACATATGCACGCACGCATAAGCGCGCGCTCTGCCAACTGCGCAGTTGACGCAGCGACTGCGCTTGGGCTACAATGTGAGCATTACTATGGAAACTTAATTGTTTAATAACTTTTCTTAGCGATGGACTAAGTGCATCAAACTTTCACAACTTATTTATGACATTCATATGTGTGTATGTGCCAAAGCACAAGTCTCTAGTATTTGATTTGCGTTTTTTACAAATAGGGGGCTATTGGGGGCGAATGGGGCGTGGCATCCAAAATCTAAAGATTACGTAATCTCCGTATTCATTACACGCAACTACACAGCAAATTTGAAGTCTTTAGCTCAAAAGATGTACAAACCCCGCCTTAAAACACATTAAAATTATCGATAAATGCTCATAAAATCGAAATGGAGTGAGTTATCGGAAAAATTTTACAAACTTGTGCAGCGTATGGTATTATCGAGTATTCATGTAAAATTTCAAGTCTCTACGTTGCGTACTTAAAAATATCTCAGCGTTCACACGGACGGACGGACGGACGGACAGACGGACAGACGGACAGGGCTATATCGACTCGTCTTGTCGCGCTGATCAAGAATATATATACTTTATGGGGTGTGGCACGCCTCCTTCTGCCTGTTACATACATTTTCACAAAACCATTATACCCTGATTTCCCATTTTCAATGGGCTCAGGGTATAAAAAAAGTGCAAACTGTGCAAAACAAAGCGCTACGGCGACTCACAGGTGCCAGCTGGTACGTTCGCAATTCTGTGCTGCACAGCGATCTCAGAATTCCAACAATTGCTGAACTGATCGGACGTCACTCCTCAAGGTACGCGGACAGGCTCTTAGCGCACCCAAATCAACTGGCTACTGACCTGGCACACAACAACAATTGGCGAAGGCTAAAAAGGCTTCACCCGTTGGACCACATACACTAATAACTAATAATCATAACAACTACTACTGTAAATAATGTAAATACCGGCTTCTAGGCAACAAATTAGGTTCAGGTTTAATTATATATGCGCTGTAGAGTCGTAAGACAAGGAGCTGCAATAAAGATTTATTAAAAAAAAAAAAAAAAAAAAAAAATATAATAGAATCATATGCTGAAAGTTTCATCAAGTTCCGATAGGTCAGTCGCAATCTATTAAACAAAACGTTTGGCCAATTATGACACGCACGCGTTACAAAATACAGCGACAGCAAAATACATTTACATTTACACATATGTATATATGTACATTGAAAAGTGCAAGCGCGTTTGCTTATGCATGGTCACAAATAAATTCAGCGCCATTCATTCTAGCATAATATTCAACCAAAATTGTTATTGAGTTCTGTTTGCATTTTCAGCCACTTCTTTAGTTTTGTATTTTTCAAATATCGCCCTTTATACGCATACATTCAACCGACCACCGTTTTTGTATTCACACATATAAATACATATGTACGATCACATGCGCGCATTTCAGCATTTTCTAAGAATCATAATTGCGATTGATTTATGTTTATATTGTATTTGCATTAACAGCAGCTTCTATAGTTTTGTATTTGTCAAAAGTCGCCCTTGTAGTGAAGTAGTTTCGGATTTGCCAACAGGCAATGCAAAACTGATGTGGCGCAGCAGGTAGATGAAAAGCGTGTAAGCAAAAGGGTCCGCGTTCGAGACGCGGCGGCGACGGCATGAAAATAGTTGCTGAGCTGTTCGTGCCTACATACATACATACATGATGGGTCCTATCGTCAATTTTTTAGTGTGGAATAATTTTGTTCGGAATAAGTCGATATTTCTGTAATCGATATTTGATATTTACATTTTTTGTCAGGGTCACACACACAAAAAGAAAATAACATAACTGACCTAGGCTACACGAAAAATGATAATTTTAGCAGATAAATTATTTGCAGAACTTCAACAATAAATCGAATTTCATATATTTCTCAGAAATGCCGTTTGTCGTCTTAGCAATTCTTATTAAGGTTATTTATATAGGTGGCACAGACATGAATTTTGCAGCTGGGCGTTACAAATTTTGTTGCGAATTTGTCACGCCCCCAGTAGGCGTGGACATATCATATGTGGCAAGTTCCTAGAAGAAGTCGAGGGTAATGTAACTGTAAAGTTTGGATGCTTACACTCCAAAAATGTGAAAGTTACAGGGTATTTTTTCGATATACCACGCCCCCAAAGGGGCGTAAGATTTTTCAGGGAATCAATAGAGGAGGCCCCCAGTAACACACACATCCAATTTTGAAGCGTCTAGCTCTAAAACTATAGGAGCTATAATGTTTTGCGATTTGCCACGCCCCCTGAAGGCGTAGGTATGTCCACCATATCTTTTTGATCTTGGGTTGCTTATCCGAGTATATATATCAAATTTCAAGTCTCTAGCGTCAATAGTGCTCAAAATATAGCTGATCTTATAAAATCACTCTATATTCAGATCCGATTTGCCACGCCCCCAGCGGGCGTTAAGATACGTGCCAAATTTCAGCATTCTAGCTTTAAAACTGTAGAAGTTACAGTTTTCCCGATTTACCACGCCCCCAATGGGCGTAGATATATCCGCCATATCTTTTTGAACTTGGGTGGTCAACGCAGGTATACATTATAATTCATGGGTATACACGAGTATATGTTCCAAATTTCAAGTCTCTAGCTTCAATAGTGTAGAAAAATATTGCATTCATACGGACAGACGGACAGACGGCCAGACGGACAGACGGACGGACAGCAAGACGGACATTTCACAAAACCAATATACTCTTTTTCCCTTTGGGAAACGAGTATAAAAAAACAAACATCACCGCACCTGGACTAGAATCTGCATCTATTTACTGCATATCGTTAAAGCACATCATCTCAACTAGCACAACCACATCATGTTTATAAATTTAAAAAAAATTAAAAAAGTTACGCTGTTGTCACTGAGTTTCGAACTCGGGACTTTTCGTTTACGCGCTTTGCGTCTACCCATTACGCCACACCAGTATTGCGTTGATTGTTGGCAAAGCGCAAACTTGTACTACTTGGCGATATGTGACAAATACAAAACTAAAGAAGCTAAAGAAGCAGATCAATCGCAATTGTGATTCTTAGAATATGCTGAAATGCGCGCATTTGAATGTATGTGTATTTGTATATACAACAAGTAAAAGTGCTCTAGTCGAGACTGCTCGACTAGGGGATACCCTGAGCCCTGTGAAGAGCCAAATATCAAATCATTCAACGTTTTTTTTTATGCATACATACAAACAACACATACACAGATACATATGCACGCACGAATAAGTGCGCGCTCTGCCAACTGCGCAGTTGACGCAGCGACTGCGCTTGGGCTGCAATGTGGGCATTACTATGGGAACTTAATTGTTTAATAACTTTTCTTAGCGATGGACTAAGTGCATCAAACTTTTACAACTTATTTATGACATTCATATGTGTGTATGTGCCAAAACACAAGTCTCTAGTATTTGATTTGCGCTTTTTAAAAATAAGGGTCTATTGTGGCCGAATGGGGCGTGGCATCCAAAATCCAAAGATTACGTTATCTTCGTATTCATTACACGCAACTACACAGCAAATTTGAAGTCTCTAGCTCAAACGATGTACAAACCACGCCTTAAAAACACATTAAAATGATCGATAAATGCTCATAAAATCGAAATGGAATGAGTTATCGGAAAAATTTTATAAACTTGTGCAGCGTTATGTATTATCGAGTATTCATGTAAAATTTCAAGTCTCTACGTTCACATTAATCTATATGCAAAATTTGAGGGGTCTAGCTCTAAAGGTGTGGGAGATATAATTTTATAACCTGTTTTCGATAAGGTTTAAAATCGATAACAAAACAACCAAAATAGATATCGTTTTTTGGTAACAAACTTGACCTGCGCGTGCTATCCACGGACACAACAGAAAAATATTCAAGTCTCTAGCTTGCCTAGATGCTTCAATCGACGCGTTCAAACATACGGACAGACGGACGGACGGACGGACGGACAGACAGACAGACGGACAGGCCTAAATCGACTCAACTCGTCGCCCTGATCAAGAATATATATACTTTGTGGGGTCTGACACACCTCCTTCTGCCTGTTACATACATTTAACAAAAACATTATACCCTGATTTCCCATTTTCAATGGACTCAGGGTATAAATAGATATCGTTTTTTGGTAACAAACTTGACCTGCGCGTGCTATCCACGGACCCAACAAAAAAAATTCAAGTCTCTAGCTTGTCTAGATGCTTCAATCGACGCGTTCAAACATACGGACGGACGGACGGACGGACAGACGGACAGGGCTAAATCGACTCAGTTCGTCGCCCTGTTCAAGAATATATATACTTTGTGGGGTATGCACGCCTCCTTCTGCCTGTTACATACATTTAACAAAACCATTATACCCTGATTTCCCATTTTCAATGGGCTCAGGGTATAACAAGTAAGAAAACTCTAGTCGGAGGTGCCCGACTAGGAGATCCCCTGAGCCCCGTCCGATTTGCATTGTTTAATACGCTATATAGCTTGCATATGACATTAAATTTCCCAAAATTAAATTATAATTATGAAATTGTATTCAACTAGAATGTATGTAAATCAAAAATAAATAATTAATTTAATAAATAAATAAATCAACAAAAAAAAAAAAAGAAGCAAAACACACATTACCGCACCTGGACTCGAAGCTGCATTTAGTTACTACATATGTAACGTTACAGCACATCATCTTAACTAGCGCAACCACTTCATGTTTATAAATTTAAAAAAAAAAACAAGTAAGAAAACTCTAGTCGGAGGTGCCCGACTAGGAGATACCCTGAGCCCCGTCCGATTTGCATTGTTTAATACGCTATATAGCTTGCATATAACATTAAATTTTACAAAATTAAATTATAATTTTGAAATTTTATTCAACTAGAATGTATGTAAATCAAAAATAAATAAATAATTAAATAAATAAACAAATTATCAAAAAAAAAGAAGATAAACAAACATCACCGCATCTGGACTCGAACCTACATCTATTTACTACATACATATGTAACGTTTAAGCGCGTCATCTCAACTTGCACGACCACCTCATGTTTATAGATTTAAAAAAAAAAAAAATTAAACAAGTAAAAATGCTCTAGTCGAGACTGCTCGACTAGGAGATACCCTGAGCCCTGTGAAGAGCCAGATTTCATATCATTCTACGCTCTTTTTAAGCATGCATAAAAACAACATATACACACGCATACATACATATGTACGCACGCATAGGCGCGCGCTCTGCCAACTGCGCAGTTGACGCAGCGACTTAATTGCTTAATAACTTTCGTTAGAGATGGACTAACTGCATACAACTTTCACAACTTAATAATGGCATTTATATGTGTGTATTTGCCAAAGCACAAGTCTCTAGTATTTGATTTGCGCTTTTTACAAATAGGGGACTATTGGGGGCGAATGGGGCGTGGCATCCAAAATCTAAAGATTACGTAATCTCCGTATTCATTACACGCACCTACACAGCAAATTTGAAGTCTCTAGCTCAAACAATCTACAAACTACACCTTAAAAACTTATTTTCGATAAGCATTAAAATCGATAACATTACAACAAAAATAGTTATCGTTCATACGAAGCAAACTTGACCTGCGCGTGCTATACACGGATCTACAAAAAAAATTTCAGCTGTCTAGCTCGTCTACGTTCTGAGATCGACGCGTTCAAACATACGGACGGACGGACGGACGGACGGACGGACAGACAGACAGACGAACAGGGCTAAATTGACTCAGGTCGTTGCCCTGATCAAGAATATATATACTTTGTGGGGTCTGACACGCCTCCTTCTGCCTGTTACATACATTTAACAAAACCATTATACCCTGATTTCCCATTTTCAATGGGCTCAGGGTATAAAAAGTTACACGCTGTCGTCACCGAGTTCGAACTCGCGACCTTTCGTTCATGCGCTTTGCGCCTACCCACTACGCCACACCAGTATTGCGTCGCTTGTTGGCAAAACGTAAACTAGTACTACAAGGCGATATGTGACAAATACAAAACTAAAGAAGCTAAAGAAGCAGAACAATCGCAATTGTGATTCTTAGAATATGCTGAAATGCGCGTATATGAATGGATGTGTATGTGTACATACAACAAGTAAGAGGCTCTAGTCGAGACTGCTCGACTAGGGGATACCCTGAGCCCTGTGAAGATCCAAATATCAAATCATTCTACGCATCTTTTATGCATGCATATAAACAACACATACACACACACACATATGCACGCAAGCATAAACGCGCGCTCTGCCAACTGCGCAGTTGACGCAGCGACTGCGCTTGGGCTGCAATGTGGGCATTACTATGGGAACTTAATTGTTTAATAACTTTTCTTAGCGTTGGACTAAGTGCATCAAACTTTCACAACTTATTAATGGCATTCATATGTATGTATTTGCCAAAGCACAAGTCTCTAGTATTTGATTTGCGCTTTTTACAAATAGGGGGCTATTGGGGGCGAATGGGGCGTGGCATCCAAAATCTAAAGATTACGTAATCTCTGTATTCATTACACGCAACTACACAGCAAATTTGAAATCTCTAGCCCAAACGATGTACCAACCACGCCTTAAAAACACTTTAAAATTATCGATAAATGCTCATAAAATCGAAATGGAATGAGTTATCGGAAAAATTTTATAAACTTGTGCAGCGTATGGTATTATCAAGTATTCATGTAAAATTTCAAGTCTCTACGTTGCGTACTTAAAAATATCTCGGCGTTCACACGGACGGACGGACGGACGGACGGACGGACGGACGGACGGACGGACGGACGGACGGACAGACGGACAGGGCTATATCGACTCGTCTTGTCGCGCTGATCAAGAACATATATACTTTATGGGGTGTGGCACGCCTCCTTCTGCCTGTTACATACATTTTCACAAAACCATTATACCCTGATTTCCCATTTTCAATGGGCTCAGGGTATAAAAACGGTGGTCTGTTTCAATGTATGCGTGTAAAGGGCGATATATGACAAATACAAAACTACAGAAGCGGCTGAAAATGCTCAAAAGCGGCTGTGCACATGCATTGTAGACGCGCTTGCACGTTTCAATGTATGTGTATTTGTAAATGTTTTTTGCTGCGCGTCGCTGCTTGCCACGTGCGTGTGATTATTGGCCAAACGTTTTGTTTAATAAATCGGGACTGACTTAACGGAATTTGATGAAACTTTCAGCATATGATTCTATTGAATTTTTTACATTTTATAAAAATGCTAATTTATTTACATGGCTATATTTACAACAGACCCTCAATGGGTGTTTTTTAGGCAGGGGGGGGGGTGGGGGTTAATTTGTAAAAAGAGCCGGTATCCAGGTGTGGGAGATATAATTTTATAACCTGTTTTCGATAAGGCTTAAAATCGATAACAAAACAACCAAAATAGATATCGTTCTTTGGTAACAAACTTGACCTGCGCGTGCTATCCACGGACCCAACAAAAAAAATTCAAGTCTCTAGCTTGTCTAGATGCTTCAATCGACGCGTTCAAACATACGGACGAACGGACAGACAGACGGACGGACAGACGGACGGACAGACAGACGGTCAGGGCTAAATCGACTCAGCTCGTCGCCCTCATCAAGAATATATATACTTTGTGGGGTCTGACACGCCTCCTTCTGCCTGTTACATACATTTAACAAAACCATTATACAATTATACATCATTATACATTATACATCACCGCACCTGGACTCGGACCTGCATCTATTCACTACATATGTAACGTTAAAGCGCGTCATCTCAACTAGCACGACCACCTCATGTTTATAGATTAAAACAAGTAAGAACGTTGCCTTAGGGCGAGACCTAAGGCGTGATACTCGTTTCCCACAGGGGCATCTGGTATTTTAAATTCAATAATTTATCTCAAATTTTGCATTTATGTAGATTCATGTGAATTTTATGCAATTTCAATTTTTGCAAATATAACTATGTGAATGAATTAGCATTTTTATAATATGTAAAAAATTCAATAGAATCATATGCTGAAAGTTTCATCAAGTTCCGTTAAGTCAGTCGCAATCTATTAAACAAAACGTTTGGCCAATTATGACACGCACGCGTTAAGCTGCGACAGCAAAATATATTTACATTTACACATATGTACATACATTGAAACGTGCAAGCGCGTTTGCTTATGCATGTTCACAAATAAATTCAGCGCCATTCATTCTAGCATATTCTTCAACCAAAATTGTTATCGAGTTGTGTTTGCATTTTCAGCCGCTTCTTTAGTTTTGTATTTGTCAAATATCGCCCTTTATACGCATACATTCAACCGACCACCGTTTTTGTATGTACACATATAAATACTTACGTTCATATGCGCGCATTTCAGCATTTTCTAAGAATCACAATTGCAATTGATTTATGTTTATATTATGTTTGCATTAACAGCAGCTTCTATAGTTTTGTATTTGTCAAAAGTCGCCCTTGTAGTGAAGTAGTTTCGGATTTGCCAACAGGCAATGCAAAACTGATGTGGCGCAGCAGGTAGATGAAAAGCGTGTAAGCAAAAGGGTCCGCGTTCGAGACGCGGCGGCGACGGCATGAAAATAGTTGCGCAGCTGTTCGTGCCTACATACATACATACCTGATGGGACCTATCGTCAATTTTTTTGTGTGTAAATAATTTATTTGTATTTGATATTTACATTTTTTACCATGGTCACACACACAAAAAGAAAATAGTATAACTGACCTAGGTTATACGAAAAATGATAATTTTAGCAGATAAATTATTTGCAGAACTTCAACATTAAATCGAATTTCATATATTTCTCAGAAATGCCGTTTGTCGTCTTAGCAATTCTTATTAAGCTTATTTATGTAAGTGGCACAGGCATATGAATTTTGCAGCTGGGCGTTACAAATTTTGCTGCCAATTTGCCACGCCCCCAGTAGGCGTAGACATATCATATTTGGCAAGTTCCTAGAAGAAGTCGAGGGTAACGTAACTGCAAAGTTTGGATGCTTACACTCCAAAAATGTGAAAGTTACAGGGTATTTTTTCGATATACCACGCCCCCAAAGGGGCGTAAGATTTTTTTGGGGAGTCAATAGAGGAGACCCCTAGTAACACAGACATCCAATTTTGAAGCGTCTAGCTCTAAAACTGTAGTAGCTATAATGTTTTGCGAAGGCGTAGGTATGTCCGCCATATCTTTTTGATCTTGGGTTGCTTATCCGATTATATATATCAAATTTCAAGTCTCTAGCATCTATAGTGCTCAAAATATAGCTGATCTTGGAAAATCACAATATATTCAGATCCGATTTGCCACGCCCCCAGTGGGCGTAGACATCAAATCTTTTTATGAATCTTTAAAGAATCGTAGCGTCAACGCAAGTAAACATTCCAAATTTTAACTCTCTAGCTCTTCAACTAATATCATTTCTTAACTATGGGCGCAACCATTTTCCGATTTACCACGCCCCTAGTGGGCGTATCCGGAAAATCTTGACACTTTATAATTCGAGGGTATACCCGAGTATATGTTCCAAATTTCAAGTCTCTAGCTTCAATAGCGTAGAAAAATATTGCATTCATACGGACAGTCGGAAGGACAGCTAGACGGACATTGCACAAAACCAATATACTCTTTTTCCCTTTTGGGAAACGAGTGTAAAAAAAGAAGTAAGTGAGCTCTAGTCGAGACTGCTCGACTAGGGGATACCCTGAGCCCTGTGAGGAGCCAAATATCAAATGATTCTACGCTTTTGTTATGCTTACATACAATCAACACATACACACACATATGCACGCACGCATAAGCGCGCGCTCTGCCACCTGATCAGTTGACGCAGCGACTGCGCTTGGACTGCAATGTGGGCATTACTATGGGAACTTTATTATTTACTAACTTTTCTTAGCGATGAACTAACTGCATCAAACTTTCACAACTTATTTGTGGCATACATATGTATTTATTTGCCAAAGCACAAGTCTCTAGTATTTAATTTGTGCTTTTTACAAATAATGAGTTATTGGGGGCGAATGGGGCGTGGCATCAAAAATCTAATGATAACGTAATCTCCGTATTTATTCAACGCAATTACACAGCAAATTTGAATTCTCTAGCTCAAACGATACACAAACTACGCCTTAAAAACGTATTTTCGGTAAGCATTAAAATCAATAACAATACAACAAAGATAGTTATCGTTCATACGAAATAAACTTGACCTGAGCGTGCTATCCACGGACCCAACAGAAAAAATTTCAAGGGTCTACCTTGTCTAGATGGTCCCATCGACGCGTTCAAACATACGGACGACGGACAGACGGACGACGGACAGACGGACGGACGGACAGACAGACAGACAGGGTTAAATCAACTCAGCTCGGCACCCTGATCAAGAATATATATACTTTGTGGGGTCTGACACGCCTCCTTCTGCCTGATACATACATTTAACAAAACCATTATACCCTGATTTCCCATTTTCAATGGGCTCAGGGTATAACAAGTAAGAAAACTCTAGTCGGAGGTGCCCAACTAGGAGATCCCCTGAGTCCCGTCTGATTTGCATTGTTTAATACGCTATATAGCTTGCATATAACATTAAATTTTCCAAAATTAAATTATAATTTTGAAATTTTAATCAACTAGAATGTATGTGAATCAGAAATAAATTAATAATTAAATAAATAAACAAATCAACAAAAAAGAAGAAGAAGAACAAACATCACCGCACCTGGACTCGAACCTGCATCTACTTACTACAAATGTAAAGTTAGAGCGCATCATCTCAACTAGCACAACTACCTAATGTTTATAGATTTAAAAAAAAAATTAAAAAAGATACGCTGTCGTCACCGAGTTTCGAACCCGGGACCTTTCGTTCACGCGTTTTGCGTCTACCCACTACGCCAAACCAGTATTACGTTGCTCGTTGACAAAACGCAAAGTAGTACTACAAGGCGATATGTGACAAATTCAAAACTACAGAAGCTAAAGAAGCAGATCAATCGCAATTGTAATTCTAAGAATATGCTGAAATGCGCGCATATGAACGTATGAGTATGTGTACACACAAAAACGGTGGTCTGTTTGAATGTATGCGTGTAAAGGGCGATTATGACAAATACAAAACTACAGAAGCGGCTGAAAATGCTCAGAAGCGGCTGTGCACATGCATAAGCAGACGCGCTTGCTCGTTTCAATGTATGTGTATGTGTAAATGTTTTTTGCTGCATGTCGCTGCTTGCCACGTGCGTGTGATTATTGGCCAAACGTTTTGTTTAATAAATCGGGACTGACTTAACGGAATTTGATGAAACTTTCGACATATGATTCTATTGAATTTTTTACATTTTATAAAAATGATAATTTATTTACATGGTTATATTTGGAACAGACTCTCAATGGGTCGAGTAGGGCGAAGGGGGGGGGGGGGGGGTAATTAGTAAAAAGAGCCGGTGTCCAAAAAATAAAAAAATAGAAATTGCATAAAATTCACATGAAAATATACGCAAAATTTGAGGTGTCTAGCTCTAAAGGTGTGGGAGATATAATTTTATAACCTATTTTCGATTAGGGTTAAAATCGATAACAAAACAACAAAAATAGATATCGATTTTTGGCAACAAACTTGACCTGCGCGTGCTATCCACGGACACAACAAAATCTTCTTGCTTCAATCGACGCGTTCAAACATACGGACAGACGGACGGACGGACGGACGGACAGACAGACAGACGGACAGGGCTAAATCGACTCAGCTCGTCGCCCTGATCAAGAATATATATACTTTGTGGGATCTGTCACGCCTCCTTCTGCCTGTTACATACATTTAACAAAAACATTATACCCTGATTTCCCATTTTCAATGGGCTCAGGGTATAAATATATGGCGGACATACCTACGCCTTCAGAGCTAGACGCTTCAAAATTGGAAGTTTTTGTTACTGGAGGCCTCCCCTATCGATTAGCCAAAAATAAATTTTACGTCCCTTTGGGGGCTAACTTTCACATTTTTGGTGTGTAAGCATCCAAGTTTTACAGTTACGTTACCCTCAACACCTTAAAGGATTATGTCTACGCCTACTGGGGGCGTGGCAAATTGGCAACAAAGTTTGTAACGCCCAGCTGCAAAATTCATAAGTCTGTGCCACCTATATAAATAAGCTTAATAAGAATTGCTAAGACGACAAACGGCATTTCTAAGAAATATTTAGAAATATATGTAATTCGATTTAATGTTGAAGTTCTGCAAATAATTTATCTGCTAAAATTATCATTTTTCGTATAGCCACTAACCGTCCGTTCGTCCGTCTGTCCGCAAATCAAATACTAGAGAAATAAATAAGTTGTGAAAGTTTGATGCACTTAGTCCATCGCTAAGAAAAGTTATTAAACAATAAAGTTCCCATAGATATGCCCCCATTGCAGCCCAAGCGCAGTCGCTGCATAAACTGCGCAGTTGGCAGACCTTGCGCCTATGGGTGCGTGCATTTATATGTGTGTGTGTATGTGTGGTTTGTATGCATGCATAAAAAGCGTAAAATGATTTGATATTTGGCTCTTCACAGGGTTCTGGGTATCCCTAGTCGAGCAGTCTCGACTAGAGCACTCTTACTTGTTTGTATTGCAAATGTTAAGTGCTAAGTTGGTTCAATTCCTGGAGATGTCAATTTTTCGTCTGCTTCTATTTTTGACACTCAAATGTTTTTCAGTTTGTGCTCGATAGAACAAATAACCTATATTTAATAGCTTCAAATAAAACGCTTCTTCGCTTCTCCTAGTCGGATACCCTCGTCTCGAGTTATATTATTTATTTTTATTGTGCTGCTTTTGAGAGTTTGCTTTACGGTTTTCATTTTCAGAGAGCTAAAATATGCCGATTCAACATCATATTTCAAACAATGCCAGACCACATTTTAGTCAAAAGGCAACGCAACGAACATGCTTAATTAAATATGTATATTTCCAAAATCAATTTGTTATGCAACAAAATATGATAAAAACAGGGACAGGGGCGTGGTCTACATTTTCTATTGCAAAGCCATTTAGTAAAGCATTTATTCTTTATGAATGGCTGACAGTCAAAGCTCTGGGTTTAATTTTTATTGGAATGCTTTAGTGTCGTCTTCAATTATACTCAAATGAAACTACAATTGAGAAAACCAAGGCGAAAACAAGTATGAACGTTGCCTTAGGACGAAACCTAAAGCGTGATACTCGTTTCCCACAGGTATTTCGTTTCCCATCTGGTATTTTAAATTTAATAATTTATCTCAAATTTTTCATTTATGTAGATTCATGTGAATTTTATGCAATTTCAATTTTTGCAAATATAACTATGTGAATGAATTAGCATTTTTATAAAATGTAAAAAATTCAATAGAATCATATGCTGAAAGTTTCATCAAGTTCCGTTAAGTCAGTCACAATCTATTAAACAAAACGTTTGGCCAATTATGACACGCACGCGTTAAGCAGCGACAGCAAAATACATTTACACATACATATGTACATTGAAACGTGCAAGCGCGTTTGCTTATGCATGGTCACAAATAAATTCAGCACCATTCATTCTAGCATACTCTTCAACCAAAATTGTTATTGAGTTTGCATTTTCAGCCACTTCCTTAGTTTTGTATTTGTCAAATATCGCCGTTTATACGCATACATTCAACCGACCACCGTTTTTGTATTCACACATATAAATACATATGTACGTTCACATGCGCGCATTTCAGCATTTTCTAAGAATCACAACAGCAGGTTCTATAGTTTTGTAGTTGTCAAAAGTCGCCCTTGTAGTGAAGTAGTTTCGGATTTGCCAACAGGCAATGCAAAACTGATGTGGCGCAGCAGGTAGATGAAAAGCGTGTAAGCAAAAGGGTCCGCGTTCGAGACAGGGCGGCGACGGCATGAAAATAGTTGCTCAGCTGTTCGTGCCTACATACATACATATGTCGAATTATCAGTATTTTCCATTATAGCACAGCGCGTTTCGACTCGTGCAACGACACAACTAGAATTGACCTGCCTCATTTTCTTTTCTCTTGCACGAACCCTCGAACCACACTCGACGGCAGCAACAAAAACGCTGTCGTCTCGCTAAAACGGTACTTCCCAAAGCTACACATTTTGTAGCTCTCCTGTTTTCATTAAAAGGACCAATCAGAGCGCATTTAGCGGCTGATGCAATATTTCTTAGTAATTAGGAATTCTGGTAATAACCAGAATTCTCATACACAGCAATACACACACAGCGCGTACGTGCAATACGCAGGAACAATCACATACAGTGCGTACATACAGTACGCTCCGACACATACATGATGGGTCCTATCGTCAATTTTTTTGTGTGTGAATAATTTTGTTCGGACTAAGTCGATATTTTTGTAATCGATATTTGATATTTACATTTTTGTCACAAAAAGAAAATAACATAACTGACCTAGGCTATACGAAAAATTATAATTTTAGCAGATAAATTATTTGCAGAACTTCAACATTAAATCGAATTACATATATTTCTCAGAAATGCCGTTTGTCGTCTTAGCAATTCTTGTTAAGGTTATTTATATAGGTGGCACAGGCATATGAATTTTGCAGCTGGGCGTTACAAATTTTGTTGCGAATTTGTCACGCCCCCAGTAGGCGTGGACATATCATATTTGGCAAGTTCCTAGGAGTCGAGGGTAACATAACTGTAAAGTTTGGATGCTTACACTCCAAAAATGTGAAAGTTACAGGGTATTTTTTCGATATACCACGCCCCCGAAGGGTCGTAAGATTTATTTTTGGGGAATCAATAGAGGAGGCCACCAGTAACACAAACATCCAATTTGGAATCGTCTAGCTCTAAAACTGTACAAGCTATAGGCTTTTTGCGAGGCGTAGGTATGTCGGCCATATCTTTTTGATCTTGGGTTGCTTATCCGAGTACATACATCAAATTTCAAGTCTCTAGCATCAATAGTGCTCAAAATATGGCTGATCTTGTAAAATCACTATATATTCAGATCCGATTTGCCACGCCCCCAGTGGGCATAAATCTTTATAGAATCGAAGCGTTAAGATACGTGCCAAATTTCAGCATTCTAGCTTTAAAACTGTAGAAGTTACAGTTTTCCCGATTTGCCACGCCCCCAATAGACGTAGATATATCCGCCATATCTTTTTGAACTTGGGTGGTCTACGCAAGTATACATTCCAAATTTCAACTCTCTAGCTCTTCAACTAATATGATTTCTTAACTATGGGCGCAACCATTTTCCGATTTGCCACACCCCTAGTGAGCGTATCCGGAAAATCTTGACATTTTATAATTCGAGGGTATACCCGAGTATATGTTCCAAATTTCAAGTCTCTAGCTTCAATAGCGTAGAAAAATATTTCATTCACACGGACAGACAGACAGACGGATAGACGGACAGCAAGACGGACATTTCACAAAACCAATATACTCTTTTTCCCTTTGGGAAACGAGTATAAAAATTCAAGTCTCTAGCTTGTCTAGATGCTTCAATCGACGCGTTCAAACATACGGACAGACGTACAGACAGACAGACGGACAGGGCTAAATCGACTCAGCTCGTCGCCCTGATCAAGAATATATATACTTTGTTGCTTTCGGGTCTGACACGCCTCCTTCTGCCTGTTACATACATTTAACAAAACCATTATACCCTGATTTCCCATTTTCAATGGGCTCAGGGTATAAAAACAAACATCACCGCACCTGGATTCGAACCTGCATATATTCACTACATATGTAACGTTAAAGCGCGTCATCTCACCTAGCACGACCACCTCATGTTTATAGAATAAAAAATAAATTTAAAAAGTTACGCTGTCGTCACTGAGATTCGGACTCGAGACTAGAGGTGGGCACGGGCCGGGTTTTTATCGGGTACCCGTGGTCACCCGCGGTTACCCGTGGGTATGGGCTGAAAAATCTAATTTCGGACTGGGTGCGGGCGGGTGTGGGTTAGACTGCTTAACCCGAACAAATTTTTACTGTTCTATTAAAATTTAAAATGCATAATAAATTGTTTAATTTGCAGGCGCACTGTGCTCGCCTGCAACAACAGGGTTGCTTTCGACATCGATAACATTGTGTGCGCTTGCAAATTAAGCAATTTAGTATGCATTTTAAATTGTAATAAAACAGTAAGAAAAATCGAAAACATGTAATATTTGTGTAAATAATATTGTAATTTTTAAGAATTAAATTTTTGTTATTTTTGAGAAAAAAAATTTGTTGTAATTTTTGAGAATTAAATTTTTTGTACTTGTTTCGGTCGGGCGGGTTGGGTGCGGGTATGAAATTTTTTTTTGCTTTCGGGTACGGATAAAATTTTGAACTTCTGACCGTGGGCGGATCGGGCCGGGTGCAAAAAAGTCGGCCCGTGCCCACCTCTACTCGAGACCTTTCGTTTACGCGCTTTGCCTCTATCCACTAAGCTACACCAGTAATGCGTTTCTTGTTGGCAAAACGCAAAGTAGTACTACAAGGGCGATATGTGACAAATACAAAACTACAGAAGCTAAAGAAGCAGATCAATCGCAATTGTAATTCTTAGAATATGCTTAAATGCGCGCATATGAACGTATGAGTATGTGTACATACAAAAACGGTGGTCTGTTTGAATGTATGCGTGTAAAGGGCGATATATGACAAATACAAATACAATTCAAACACAGATTTGGTTGAGGAATATGCTAGAATGAATGGCCTTGAATGCATTGGTGTACAAGCATAGCAGAGGCGCTTGCACGTTTCAATGTATGTGTATGTGTATATGTTTTTTGCTGCGCGTCGCTGCTTGCCACGTGCAGCTAAACGTTTTGTTTAATAAATCGGGACTGACTTAACGGAATTTGATGAAACTTTCAGCATATGATTCTATTGAATTCTTTACATTTTATAAATGCTAATTTATTCACATGGTTGGAACAGACTCTCGAGTGGGTGCGAAGGGGGGGGGGGGGGTGGGGGCGGTAATTAGTAAATAGAGCCGGTAACCAAAAAAATAAAAAATTTGAAGTTGCATAAAATTCACATGAATCTATATGCAAAATTTGAGGGGTCTAGCTCTAAAGGTGTGGGAGATATAATTTTATAACCTGTTTTCGATTAGGTTTAAAATCGATAACAAAACAACAAAAGTAGATATCGTTTTTTGGTAACAAACTCTTACTAATTACACACACACACACACACACACACACACACACACACACACACACACACACACACACACACACACACACACACACACACACACACACACACACACACACACCCCCCTCCCCATTCCATACTCGACCCATTGAGAGTCTGTTCCAAATGTAGCCATGTAAATAAATTAGCATTTTTATAAAATGTAAAAAATTCAATAGAATCAAATGCCGAAAGTTTCATCAAATTCCGTTAAGTCAGTCCCGATTTATTAAACAAAACGTTTGGCCAATAATCACACGCACGTGGCAAGCAGCGACGCGCAGCAAAAAACATTTACACATATACATACATTGAAGCGTGCAAGCGCGTCTGCTTATGCATAGTGCACAGCCGCTTCTGAGCATTTTCAGCCGCTTCTGTAGTTTTGTATTTGTCATATATCGCCCTTTACACGCATACATTGAAACAGACCACCGTTTTTGTATGTACACATACACATCCATTCATATACGCGCATTTCAGCATATTCTAAGAATCACAATTGCGATTGTTCTGCTTCTTTAGCTTCCTTAGTTTTGTATTTGTCACATATCGCCTTGTAGTACTACTTTGCGTTTTGCCAACAAGCAACAGTGTAGTGGATAGACGCAAAGCTCGTAAACGAAAGGTCCCGAGTTCGAAACTCAGTGACAACGGTGTAACTTTTTTAATTTTTTATTAAATTTATAAACATGATGTGGTTTTGCTAGTTGAGATGATGTGCTTTAACGACACATATGTAGTAAATAGATGCAGGTCCTAGTCCAAGTGCGTGGATGTTTGTTATACCCTGAGCCCATTGAAAATGGGAAATCAGGGTATAATGGTTTTGTTAAATGTATGTAACAGGCAGAAGGAGGCGTGTCAGACCCCACAAAGTATATATATTCTTGATCAGGGCGACGAGCTGAGTCGATTTAGCCCTGTCCGTCTGTCTGTCCGTCCGTCTGTCCGTCCGTCCGTCTGTCCGTCTGTCCGTCTGTCCGTCTGTCCGTCTGTCCGTATGTTTGAACGCGTCGATTGAAGCATCTAGACAAGCTAGAGACTTGAATTTTTTTTTGTTGAGTCCGTGGATAGCACGCGCAGGTCAAGTTTATTTCGTATGAACGATAACTATTGTTGTTGTAATGTTATCGATTTTAATGCTTATCGAAAATATGTTTTTAAGGCGTAGTTTATGTATCGTTTGAGCTAGAGACTTCAAATTTGCTGTGTAGTTGCGTGTAATGAATACGGAGATAACGTTATCTTTAGATTTTGGATGCCACGCCCCATTCACCACCAATAGCCCCCTATTTGTAAAAAGCGCAAATCAAATACTAGAGACTTGTGCTTTGGCACATACACACATATGAATGTCATAAATAAGTTGTAAAAGTTTGATGCAGTTAGTCAATCGCTAAGAAAAGTTATTAAACAATTAAATTCCCATAGTAATGCCCACATTGCAGTCCAAGCGCAGTCGCTGCGTCAACTGCGCAGTTGGCAGAGCGCGCGCTTATGCCTGCGTGCATATGTATGTGTATGTGTTGTTTGTATGTATGCATAACAAAAGCGTAGAATGATTTGATATTTGGCTCTTCACAGGGCTCAGGGTATCCCCTAGTCGAGCAGTCTCGACTAGAGTCCTCTTTCTTGTTTTTCTTTTCTTTTTTTTGTTAATTTGTTTATTTATTTAATTATTAATTTATTTTTTATTTACATATATTCTAGTTGAATAAAATTTCAGAATTATAATTTAATTTTGCAAAATTTAATGTTATATGCAAGCTATATAGCGTATTAAACAATGCAAATCGGACGGGGCTCAGGGGATCTCCTAGTCGGGCACCTCCGACTAGAGTTTTCTTACTTGTTATACCCTGAGCCCATTGAAAATGGGAAATCAGGGTATAATGGTTTTGTTAAATGTATGTAACAGGCAGAAGGAGGCGTGTCAGACCCCACAAAGTATATATATTCTTGATCAGGGCGACGAGCTGAGTCGATTTAGCCCTGTCCGTCTGTCTGTCTGTCCGTCTGTCCGTCTGTCCGTCCGTCCGTCTTTCCGTATGTTTGAACGCGTCGATTGAAGCATCTAGACAAGCTAGAGACTTGAATTTTTTTTTGTTGGGTCCGTGGATAGCACGCGCAGGTCAAGTTTATTTCGTATGAACGATAACTATTTTTGTTGTAATGTTATCGATTTTAATGCTTATCGAAAATAGGTTTTTAAGGCCTGGTTTGTACATAGTTTGAGCTAGAGACTTCAAATTTACTGTGTTGTTGCGTGTAATAAATACGGAGATTGCGTAATCTTTAGATTTTCGATGCCACGCCCCATTCGCCCCCAATAGCCCCCTATTTGTAAAAAGCGCAAATCAAATACTAAAAACTTGTGCTTTGGCACATACACACATATGGATGCCATTAATAAGTTGTGAAAGTTTGATGCAGTTAGTCCATCGCTAAGAAAAGTTATTAAGCAATTAAGTTCCCATAGTAATGCTCACATTGCAGCTTAAGCGCATTCGCTGCGTCAACTGCGCAGTTGTCAGAGCGCGAGCTTATGCGTGCGTGCATATGTATGTGTGTATGTGTTGGTTATATAGGATGATTCCAAATTTGGCTCTTCACAGGGCTCAGGGTATCCCCTAGTCGAGCAGTCTCGACTAGAGCACTCTTACTTGTTATATATCTTTTTGTGCCCGCCTTCACTTCGTCTTTGACAAGAGGGAGCTTAAGGTCTTTGTGGATATTATAATTAGTCATATACCAACGAGCACCTGTAATTGTTCTGAGTGTCATAGACTGGTATCGCTGCAATATTTCTATGTTTGAGTTGCTTGCTCTTCCGCATAGCTGCATCGCATAAGTCCAAATTGGCTTCAGGACAGTCTTATATAACCGTATTTTATTTTCAAGGCTTAGCTGTGATCGCGGACCTAGAAGCCAGTACATTTTCTTTGTCTTAGCTTTCAGTTGAGCTTGTTTTGCTTTTATATGCTGTTTCCAGGTAAGCCGGCGGTCCAAGTGTACTCCCAGATATTTCACAGTTTCGCTAACTGGAATGGTAGCGCCATTGAGTGAAACTGTGGGACAGATTCCGCGTCTGAGCGAGAATGTGACTTGCACAGACTTTTGGGCGTTCACCACTATTCTCCACCTTTTTAACCATACTTCAATTAGACCAAGTTCTTCTTGAAGTAGGTTGGCTGCAACAGTTGGGTCACTGTTCGTAGCAATGATTGCCGTGTCGTCAGCATATGTTGCTATCTGAACAGCGTTTGTACTAGGCAAGTCTGCTGTGAAGACAGTGTACAGAACAGGGCCTAAAACACTGCCTTGAGGGACTCCAGCATCAACAGTGCATATAGTGGACGATTCATCCTGTTCTTGAACATAGAATATCCTGTTTTCTAAGTAGGATTTTATTATTAAGAAGTACGGAGCGGGCAACACTTTTTTAATTTTGTACAGCAGTCCTGCATGCCACACTCTATCGAAGGCCTGTTTGACATCCAAAAATACTCCAGTGCAATATTTTTTGCTTTCAAACGCATTTAGAATTTCCTGCGTAATACGATGGCATTGTTCGATCGTACCATGTCCCCTTCTGAACCCAAACTGATGTTCGGGTATGATATTTAGCTTGTCCAGTACAGGTAACATTCTACTCAAAAGTATACGTTCAAATACTTTAGAGAACGTCACCAGCAAACTAATGGGACGGTATGATGATGTGCAGCCTTCCGGTTTGTTGGGCTTTGGAATCATTATAACCTCTGCGCATTTCCACTGACTTGGAAAGTATTCGAGTCGAAGCATAGCATTATATATGTATGTCAGTAGCCGGATGCATTTTTTTGGGAGAATTCTAATAGTGTTTGCACAAATTTTATCGTATCCAGGAGACTTTTTCTTATTTAGCTTTTTCATTTCCTCTTCTACCTCTGAAACAGTCGTTTGGCTTATCGGCAGGCTCATTTGACAGGCTGATTCCAGAAAATTATTTACCTCGTCTACTGTGTCAGTATCGGCTTCCGCATTAGGCTTAAAAACTGAGCTTAAATGTTCTGCAAATGCTTCAGCCTTCTCAAGATTGTTTTTGCAGCGTTGGCCGTTGCTGTCAGTAATTATGGTGGCTCTTCTGGCAGGTCTCTTTAAATATTTTGTAGCTCTCCATAGGCTATAATCTAGGTCACTAGTGTATGGGTCAAGATTTCTTAGATAATCTGCCGTCGCTTCATTTTTAATTTCCCATAGTTTAATGTTTAATTCCTTTGCAGCCTTGTTGAAATTTCTTTTGTCTGTTGGGCTTCGAGTTGTTTGCCATATTTTGCGAAGCCTTCTCTTAGTAGCTATTTGAGCTCTTAGTTCTAGAGGTAGGAAAGTTTGGCTACATAAATTTTCATCTGGTGGAGGTGTAAACATATGTCCAGCTACATGAATAGAGTTAGTCAATGTTTCAACTGCAGAGTCAATCTCTTCCCCTGTTCTTAGGGATATGTCTAGCCTCGTTTTCTGTTCAAGCCAATTTTTAAATGCGCTTATATTAGTTTTAGCAATAGTAATTCTATAAGGCTTTTGCTTGAAGCAAATTGTAGAACCATATGTCAAAATAATGGGTGAGTGATCAGAGCTCAAGTCAAAACTCTTCTCTATTTTTAAATTGTTTTGCGGAAGTCCAGAGTATACAATAAAATCAAGTAAATCTGGGATTTTTCTCGTATCAGTTGGCCAATATGTTACCTGTCGACAGGGTTGAGTATTTATTATGCGTTATGCATTTATACAGTTCGGCACCCTTTGGGTTTACTAGTCTCGATCCCCACCAGGGGTGTTTTGCGTTGTAGTCGCCACCAGCAATAAACTGTCTACCCAGTCTTTGAAAAAGTGTGTTAAAATTATCTAACTTGCAGGGATATCTAGGTGGCACATACACTGCAGCAACAGCGATGTTTGAATGCATACATTTTATTTGAATTGTTGCAACTTGCATTAAATTTGTGCTGATGCTGTCCAGAGTTTTATAAATAAGTGTATTTTTAACTATAACGGCACTTCCCCCTTGTGCTCGGCCAGATGGGTGATTCGCATTTATAATATCATACCCTTTAATAACTATGTACTTTTTCTTTGTGAAGTGAGTTTCTGATATTAATAATATATCAATGTTGTTGTTTTTAATGAATAAAGTTATTTCATTTCGATGATTGGAAAGCCCATTGGCATTCCATATTGCTATACGAAGATCTACTTGCATAGTTTGTTTACTAACAACATTATCATGTTGAGCAAGTTGGTTGTAAGTTCCGATTGTTTTATTAATAGCTGTTCAATTCTATCTAATGCTGATTTTTCTGGTATTATAGACTCACCCTTCAGTGCTTGTGCATAGCTAGCTTGATTTGTGTACATATTTTCGTGTTTATGGTTTGTTGGAATGTTTAATGTTGGGCGGTTATCCGATAGTGCTGGCCTGCTATGGAGTAAGCTCGACTTTTTTTTGGTAATTTCCTGGTAGATTCTGCAGCCTTTGTAGCTGGCAGCATGATTTTCTTGGCAGTTGGCGCAAGTAGCTGGTTCACTCTTATCTTTAGGACAGTTAATACTTAGGTGATTCTCAGCACACTTAACACACTTGAACCGTTTGTTGCAGTATGATTTGGTGTGTCCAAATTCTTGGCATCGGTAGCACTGCACCATGTCACTAACTTTCCTCGGTGGTTCTATTGTTACCATGGCATTGTTAATATGTTTTATTTGATAGATCTCATGGTTGTTCTTATTCGGCTCTAGGTCTATAAAGAACATAGGTAGTGGTTCCTTAGTGATACGGCTCTTAATATTTTGAATTCCTCTAACAGTATGGCCTTGCTGTTCAATAGAATGTTTAATTGTTTCAGTTTGTGTAGAGTGATGTATATTTTTGGCTACAACTCTAAATGCCCTCTCCTGTTTAAGCTGGAATGTGTGGTAATTAACTTTATCAATCTTCAATATTTTGATGATGTCCCTATATTTTTCAATATTTTTCACCATGATGCGTATATGACCGTCTCGTTGGGATTTATATGTAAATTCAGTGACATCTAGATATGGCTTAAGATATTTTAACAAACCATTTATATCACTGACATTGGACACAAAGATTGGTGGCGGCTTTTCAGGTGTTGTTGTTGTGTTGTCGCTTTCCATTTCGTCATCCAATGTTGGGTTGAGAGTGGTGTCCTTCTCCATATCTGCCAAGAGGGCAAAGTGGTTAGCCGAGCTAGAAGGTCTGTCTATGGCCATGACTTTTCTCACTAGATTTGGAGAGATATCATTTTTATACCCTGAGCCCATTGAAAATGGGAAATCAGGGTATAATGGTTTTGTTAAATGTATGTAACAGGCAGAAGGAGGCGTGTCAGACCCCACAAAGTATATATATTCTTGATCAGGGCGACGAGCTGAGTCGATTTAGCCCTGTCCGTCTGTCTGTCCGTCTGTCTGTCCGTCCGTCTGTCCGTCTGTCCGTCCGTCCGTATGTTTGAACGCGTCGATTGAAGCATCCAGACAAGCTAGAGACTTGAATTTTTTTTTGTTGGGTCCATAGATAGCACGCGCAGGTCAAGTTTGTTACCAAAAAACGATATCTATTTTTGTTGTTTTGTTATCGATTTTAAACCTTATCGAAAACATGTTATAAAATTATATCTCCCACACCTTTAGAGCTAGACCCCTCAAATTTTGCATATAGATTAATGTGATTTTTATGCAATTTCTATTTTTTTATTTTTTGGATACCGGCTTTTTTACTAATTAACCTCCTCCCCTCCCTGCCATCAAACACCCATTGAGAGTCTGTTGCAAATATAACCATGTGAATAAATTAACATTTTTATAAAATGTAAAATATTCAATAGAATCATATGCTGAAAGTTTCATCAAAATCCGTTAAGTCAGTCCCGATTTATTAAACAAAACGTTTGGCCAATAATCACACGCACGTGGCAAGCAGCGACGCGCAGCAAAAAACATTTACACATACACATACATTGAAACGTGCAAGCGCCTCTGCTATGCATATGCACCAATACATTCAAGGCCATTCATTCTAGCATATTCTTCAACCAAATCTGTGCTTGAATTGTATTTGTATTTGTTATATATCGCCCTTTACACGTATACATTGAATCAGACCACCGTTTTTGTATGTACACATACTCATACATTCATATGCGCGCATTTCAGCATATTCTAAGAATTACAATTGCGATTGATCGCTTCTTTAGTTTTGTATTTGTAACATATCGCATTGTAGTACTACTTTGCGTTTTGCCAACAAGCAACGCAATACTAGTGTGGCGTAGTGGATAGACGCAAGGCGCGTAAACGAAAGGTCCCGGGTTAGAAACTCAGTGATGAGACAACAGGATAACTTTTTTAATTTTTTTTTTTAAGTCTATAAACATGAGGTGGTCGTGCTAGTTGAGATGACACGCTTTAACGTTACACATGTAGTAAATAGATGTAGGTTTGAGCCCAGGTGCGGTGATGTTTGCTTTCTTTTCTTTTTTTTGTTTATTTTTTTAATTATTAATTTATTTTTTATTTACATACATTCTAGTTGAATAAAATTTGAAAATTATAATTTAATTTTGCAAAATTTAATGTTATATGCAAGCTATATAGCGTATTAAACAATGCAAATCGGACGAGGCTCAGGGTATCTCCTAGTCGGGCACCTCCGACTAGAGTTTTCTTACTTGTTTCGTTTATTTATGCGTGGATTGGTAGGCACCTTTTGCCACGCTAAATTATTGTTTTCGTCGTCTAAAGATATCATTTTTGCTGCTTTACAGCAGCAAAAGTGCAGTCGCTTATCAGTAAGTCTATTTATAGATTAGGCGGCCGCTTCTTTGCTATAAGTAATTCTTGTTGTTGTTGAGGTTGTTGTTCTGACGCCGTTATTCGTGCACTGTTTGTCCGTCTGCTCGATTAACGTTGTGCTACTGCCGACGCGTAAACTACGACTATAATAATTAAATAAATAAACAAATTATCAAAAAACAAGTAAGAGTGCTCTAGTCGAGACTGCTCGACTAGGGGATACCCTGAGCCCTGTGAAGAGCCAAATTTGGAATCATCCTATATAACCAACACATACACACATACATATGCACGCACGCATAAGCTCGCGCTCTGCCAACTGCGCAGTTGACGCAGCGACTGCGCTTAAGCTGCAATGTGAGCATTACTATGGCATTAATTGCTTAATAACTTTTCTTAGCGATGGACTAACTGCATCAAACTTTCACAACTTATTAATGGCATCCATATGTGTGTATGTGCCAAAGCACAAGTTTTTAGTATTTGATTTGCGCTTTTTACAAATAGGGGGCTATTGGGGGTGAATGGGGCGTGGCATCGAAAATCTAAAGATTACGTAATCTCCGTATTCATTACACGCAACTACACAGTAAATTTGAAGTCTCTAGCTCAAACTATATACAAACCAGGCCTTAAAAACCTATTTTCGATAAGCATTAAAATCGATAACATTACAACAAAAATAGTTATCGTTCATACGAAATAAACTTGACCTGCGCGTGCTATCCACGGACCCAACAAAAAAAATTCAAGTCTCTAGCTTGTCTAGATGCTTCAATCGACGCGTTCAAACATACGGACAGACGGACGGACGGACAGACGGACGGTACAGACAGACAGACGGACAGGGCTAAATCGACTCAGCTCGTCGCCCTGATCAAGAATATATATACTTTGTGGGGTCTGACACGCCTCCTTCTGCCTGTTACATACATTTAATAAAACCATTATACCCTGATTTCCCATTTTCAATGGGCTCAGGGTATAAAAGGAAGATAAACAAACATCCCCGCATCTGGACTCGAACCTACATCTATATACTACATATGTAACGTTAAAGCGCGTCATCTCAACTTGCACGACCACCTCATGTTTATAGATTTAAACAAGTAAAAGTGCTCTAGTCGAGACTGCTCGACTAGGAGATACCCCGAGCCCTGTGAAGAGCCAAATATCATATCATTCTACGCACTTTTTAAGCATGCATACAAACAACATATACACACGCATACATACATATGTACGCACACATAGGCGCGCGCTCTGCTAACTGCGCAGTTGACGCAGCGACTTAATTGCTTAATAACTTTCGTTAGCGATGGACTAACTGCATACAACTTTCACAACTTAATAATGGCACTTATATGTGTGTATTTGCCAAAGCACAAGTCTCTAGTATTTGATTTGCGCTTTTTACAAATAGGGGACTATTGAGGGCGAATGGGGCGTGGCATCCAAAATCGAAAGATTACGTAATCTCCGTATTCATTACACGCACCTACACAGCAAATTTGAAGTCTCTAGCTCAAACAATGTACAAACTACACCTTAAAAACTTATTTTCGATAAGCATTTAAATCGATAACATTACAACAAAAATAGTTATCGTTCATACGAAGCAAACTTGACCTGCGCGTGCTATACACGGATCTACAAAAAAAATTTCAGCTGTCTAGCTCGTCTACGTTCTGAGATCGACGCGTTCAAACATACGGACGGACGGACGGACGGACGGACAGACAGACAGACGGACAGGGCTAAATCGACTCAGCTCGTCGCCCTGATCAAGAATATATATACTTTGTGGGGTCTGACACGCCTCCTTCTGCCTGTTACATACATTTAACAAAGCCATTATACCCTGATTTCCCATTTTCAATGGGCTCAGGGTATAAAAAAAAAAAAATTAAAAAAGTTACACGCTGTCGTCACCGAGTTCGCACTCGCGACCTTTCGTTCATGCGCTTTGCGTCTACCCACTACGCCACACCAATAATGCGTCGCTTGTTGGCAAAACGTAAACTAGTACTACAAGGCGATATGTGACAAATACAAAACTAAAGAAGCTAAAGAAGCAGATCAATCGCAATTGTGATTCTTAGAATATGCTGAAATGCGCGCATATGAACGTATGAGCATGTGTACATACAAAAACGGTGGTCTGTTTCAATGTATGCGTGTAAAGGGCGATATATGACAAATACAAAACTACAGAAGCGGCTGAAAATGCTCAGAAGCGGCTGTGCACTATGCATAAGCAGACGCGCTTGCCCGCTTCAATATATGTATATGTGTATATGTTTTTTGCTGCGCGTCGCTGCTTGCCACGTGCGTGTGATTATTGGCCAAACGTTTTGTTTAATAAATCGGGACTGACTTAACGGAATTTGATGAAACTTTCGGCATATGATTCTATTGAATTTTTTACATTTTATAAAAATGCTAATTTATTTACATGGCTATATTTACAACAGACCCTCAATGGGTGTTTTTTAGGCAGGGGGGGGGGGTGGGGGTTAATTTGTAAAAAGAGCCGGTATCCAGGTGTGGGAGATATAATTTTATAACCTGTTTTCGATAAGGTTTAAAATCGATAACAAAACAACCAAAATAGATATCGTTTTTTGGTAACAAACTTGACCTGCGCGTGCGATCCACGGACCCACCAAAATTCAAGTCTCTACCTTGTCTAGATGCTTCAATCGACGCGTTCAAACATACGGACGGACGGACAGACGGACGGACAGACAGACGGACAGGGCTAAATCGACTCAGCTCGTCGCCCTGATCAAGAATATATATACTTTGTGGGGTCTGACACGCCTCCTTCTGCCTGTTACATACATTTAACAAAACCATTATACCCTGATTTCCCACTTTCAATGGGCTCAGGGTCTAAAAATAGATATCGTTTTTTGGTAACAAACTTGACCTGCGCGTGCTATTCACGGACCCAACAAAAAAAAATTCAAGTCTCTAGCTTGTCTAGATGCTTCAATCGACGCGTTCAAACATACGGACAGACGGACGGACGGACAGACGGACAGACAGACAGACAGACGGACAGGGCTAAATCGACTCAGCTCGTCGCCCTGATCAAGAATATATGTATATACTTTGTGGGGTCTGACACGCCTTCTTCTGCCTGTTACATACATTTAACAAAACCATTATACCCAGATTTCCCAATTTCAATGGGCTCAGGGTATAACAAGTAAGAAAACTCTAGTCGGAAATGCCCGACTAGGAGATACCCTGAGCCCCGTCCGATTTGTATTGTTTAATATGCAATATATCTTGCATATAACATTAAATTTTGCAAAATTAAATTATAATTTTGAAATTGTATTCAACTAGAATGTATGTAAATCAAAAATAAATAATTAATTTAATAAATAAATCAACAAAAAAAAAGAAGCAAAACAAACATTACCGCACCTGGACTCGAACCTGCATCTATTCACTACATATGTAACGTTATAGCGCGTCATCTCAACTAGCACGACCACCTCATGTTTATAGATTAAAAAAAAATTTAAAAAGTTACGCTGTCGTCACTGAGTTTCGAACTCGGGACCTTTCGTTTACGCGCTTTGCGTCTACCCACTAACACCAGTATTGCGTTTCTTGTTGGCAAAACGCAAACTAGTACTACAAGGGCGATGTGTGACAAATACAAAACTACAGAAGCTAAAGAAGCAGATCAATCGCAATTGTAATTCTTAGAATATGCTGAAATGCGCTCATATGAACGTATGAGTATGTGTACATACAAAAACGGTGGTCTGTTTCAATGTATGCGTGTAAAGGGCGATATATGACAAATACAAACACAATTCAAACACAGATTTGGTTGAAGAATATGCTAGAATGAATGGCCTTGAATGTATTTGTGCACATGCATTGTAGACGCGCTTGCACGTTTCAATGTATGTGTATGTGTATATGTTTTTTGCTGCGCGTCGAAAAGTTAAATATGTATATCTTTGAGGGATTGAGGGACTACCAGGTTACGCAAATACCCCTGTTATTTTAACAGTGAAACGTCACAGACAAGTCAAAAGTTGGCGCGCGTTTAAATTTTGTATGAAAATCCAGCAATTTTGACACTGTTATCTGTCTTGCAGCCAGAAGCCAAAATAAAACTTGCAACGCTTCTAATTACAAGTTCTATATAGATTCAAGAATCGGACAATATAAATGTTATTACTTTTACTACTACTTTTCATTCATGAATACCTTTTTAAGCTGTTATTGCTCACAGACTCCATGGCGATTGAGTGATGTTCGTTAACTGCCGTGACATTCTTGTTAAGTATCTTAAATTTTATTTTCCAAAGTTTAAATGTACTAAACAAAATAGTATTAAAAGGTATATTTAACTTTTCGGTTGATTAATTGATAATTTATAGTTGGTAATATCACCAAAATTCCACACACGCGCATACTAAATTTTAACATGAGTTATCTGTGACGTCACAGAGAGCTGTTAGTTAACATTAAAAGTAACGGAACATTTCTTTGCATAACCTGGTGTCTTTTAACAGTGTGAATTACCCAATACTGAATACTCATACACTTACACATACAGTAAATAGCAACGCGCGCATACCGCAGTACACTCCGACACGGCCATTCTGACATTTACACGTCCTCGTGTACTCAACATTTGATAAACTACAACATGTCTATCATAAAAACGTTTAACATTTATTCTAAATGTTAACATAATGTCACAATTAGAAGTTGAAGCAATATGATGAAATTACCATTCTTGTGAAATAGCCGAAAACTACAACCACACACATACATACTCAGTATGCGCCGACACGGCCATCCTGACACGACACGACCTCGTGAAATACTTCCAAAATGTACTTTGCGATATACATAAAACATTTTATTGACAAATTATATAAATTTTAGTTTAACAAAGATAAGTTTTCTTACAAAACCACTACTAAACATTGACAAACGTAATCTTCAAATTCATTCATTATTGTTTTTTTTTTTTTTTTTTTTTTTTCATTCTTAAACAAACATTTTCTTTTAATATAATTGATATATTTTCATTATCATTAACTTAACAAATCTTAAACATTATATCTTATGCTCTACACGCCGTGATCAAAACAACTGTTTTGCACTTGTGCATTCTTACATTTCATTTCCAGCCCTTCAGGCACCTGTACTGCCTATTTCAACAGTTTAACTTTTTTACATTTTGACTACTGTCTGTTTCAACAGTTTCATTCTCAACATTCCTACTACTGTCTGTTTCAACAGTTTCGTTCTCAACATTTCTTATACTGTCTCTTTCAACAGTTTCATTCTCCACATTTATACTACTGTCTGTTTCAACAGTTTCATTGTCAACCATTTCATATTCAACTGGTACATAACCATCTGGCATTTTCCGCACATCGTCATGAGCATATTTATATTTCCTATTGTTTGTCAATGACCTCAGCACATATCTATTCCCTTCTAATAATTCGATTATTTCAAAAGGGCCTCTAAACTTTGGGTCGAGCTTTGTTTGATGCCTCTCCTCATTTTTTAATAACACGAAATCGCCAACTTTGCATTCCACAACTCTAGCTTTGTTTTTATCAAATTGCGTCTTGTTATATGTTGCTGAAGCCGAAATATTTTGAATTGCTTGAGCTCGTACTGCTGGCAAATCAATCTCATCAACCATGTCGCAGAGTGGAAGTAACCCCAATGGTCGAGCAACTTTACCAATAAATAATTCTAAGGGGCTTGCCTTTGTCACTCGACTCACCGTACAGTTTAAGGCCAACTGGATTTCTCCCAATGCATCCTGCCAAGACCGGCTGCTAGTTTCGACTGCGGTTAATATATTTTTCAAAGTACCCATAGTGCGTTCAACCTGCCCATTTGCTCTGCTTGCACCGGTTGCAATCAAATGCAAATTTATTTTTTGTTGTGCACAAAACTCACTCAATCTAGCGCTGGCAAAACACCTACCCTGATCTGCTATTATGCGATTTGGTACGCCAAATAAAGATATTGCCGCCGTCAAAGCATTTATGCAATTTTCAGCATCTATTTTCAGGGTGTGAGTTAACAAAACGAATTTAGTAAAGGCATCTACTTGAACGATGATATACTCTTTTTGATCAGACTTTCCACTCAACTTCCCAGTAATGTCTATGTGAATGGTATGCCAAGGTGTGCTTACTTTTGGTATTGGATGAAGACTAGCTTGAATTTTACCAGAAGAGGACTTTGACATTTTGCAAGTGATACAATTTTCAACAAATTTTCGAATGTATTTGGACATATTATCAAACCAGTAATAATCATAGGCCTTTTCTAGTGTCTCTTCCCATCCTAAATGCATTATTGATTCATGAATTTGGTTTATCACGGACCATCTAAAAACTCGAGGAACAATTGATAAGGATCGAGTTCTACCATTACGCTGAATTTTTCGATACAGTATTCCTGCTCTCAACTCATAAGTTTTTGCAACGTCTATGGAAAGAGAATTGTCTTTTAATTTCTTTACGATGCTAACTATTTCGGAATCTTGACGTTGTTCAGCCAAAAGCCAATTGCTGGAGATTTCTGCCAAGCAAACTCGTTTCTCAGAAGCTTTTTTTTTTTATTTTAAAGGAAAATCCTGCACACGTAAGACGGTCAAGAGTAATCTGTAATCTTTCTAAAGCCTCAGTTTTCGTTGAAGCGGTCACCATTACGTCGTCCATATAAACGACCACAAATGTATGTGCAAGATCTCCAAGGGCTTGCATCACGGTACGCTGAAAAACTGAAGGCGCATTTTTAAGTCCAAACGGCATTGCTAAGAATTCATATTGTCCGTCTGGAGTGACGAACGCTGTACATTCTACTGAGAATTCATGCATGGGGATTTGATAATATCCACTTGCCATATCTATGCATGTGAAATACTTTGCTCCATGAAGCCTGGCTATCTGGTCCGATATAAGGGGCAAAGGGTATCTATCTGCAACGGTATTACCATTTAACTCTCGATAATCTACACACAGGCGATGAGAGCCGTCTTTTTTGTTTACCAGCATTATGGGGCTTGCGAAGGGTGAGCAACTCGGCTTTATTACTTTACATTCCAACAGTTCCCTAATTTTATTTCGAACCAATTCCCTTTCACTTGGACTAAGCCTGTATGGCCTCCTTTGGACAATTTTTCTTGGGTCATTTAGTTTAATTTTCATTTTACCCGAACTAACTCTAGACAAAGGAATCCCATTTATAAAATATTTTGAATAATTTTCCAATAGACTTTTTAATTCATCACAGTCTTCACCAACAAGACCTGTGTCTAAGTCATAAAATTTATCTTCGTTAACACAATTATTAACAGTTTTTGTTTTAACAATTTCAAATTTCCCTGGTGAAATTATGACATTAAATCCATTCGACAATATTTCTCGACCAATAATTATGTCATTTTTCATATAATTATTGTCTAAAACATGAAACAAGATCTCAATTTTGTAATTATTAATATTTACGATGGTAATTATTTGCAATGTGCTGCAAACGCTGCCATTGCCAATGCCCTCCAACCTCACAACATTATTTAATCTTTTACCAGCTAGCTTAGCACTTATCTGTTCTTTGATTAATGAACACTCCGCGCCAGAGTCAAACATTGTAACAAATGTCATTCCTTGATGAATCATTTCTCCTCTAGGCTCAACGACTTCGCACAGTTGCACTCTCTTTACAAAATGCCTGTCCTTGCTGTTGTCCATTTTGGGTTTACTGCAATGTGTAGAAATATGGCCACGCTCTCCACACTTGAAGCAGGTTACATCAGATTTTTGACGGTGACCAAACGTGCTGCTCCCATTACGGTCCATAGCACGAGACGAAAGATTTTGCTGCTGTCTAGCTCTGCATTCGTTGATCTTGCGGCCTAACTTTCCACAGAAGTGACACTTAATTGTTGAAAGTTTTTGCCTCTTGATGTCAAGCAAAGATATTTCTTCCCGCGACGTCATCTTCCTTTTGTTAAATGTGAATGCTTTTAACTCGGTTTGCAAATCACATCTGGTGCGCACATTTGAGATGAAGGTCATGCGCTGCAATCTGCTATCAACTTGAGCCAATCTAGCAAGCGTTACGGAAGCTGCAATCTCCTCTACATCCATTCCACGCCATTTCGCAATAAGTGACGTCATCATGCGACCAGCATAATTCGAAAGGCATTCACCGTCGCTCGGACTGTTAGTTAGCATTGTCAGAAACATTGCCGCTGGTGTTTCAACATTAGTGAATTGTTGAATGAATAGTTGCTTGAATTCGGGCCAATTCATATCTGGATAACAAGTCCGCACTAGCCATTGTGAAGCACTACCTTCCATCGCTGCACTTAGCACCGTCACAAGGGCACTACCTTTCATATCATTTTCTGACAAAATAATATTTGCCGTAGAGCACCATGCCGACGCATCAGCGCCAACAAGGTCTGCATTGAATTTTGGCAGACCAACCGCGTTTTTATTTGTTTTTTCGGAAATCGTTGCTTGAAATGTTTTTACGAGTTCTGTTAAGTTTCTATTTTGCAACTCGATTAGTACTTTCAACGACTCAGCTTCGTTGTTAGGTGCCGA
Source organism: Drosophila meridionalis (assembly GCA_035045145.1). NCBI lineage: Eukaryota > Metazoa > Arthropoda > Insecta > Diptera > Drosophilidae > Drosophila > Drosophila meridionalis. The sequence goes on along the minus strand of JAWNPG010000020.1, from coordinate 3,944,874 downwards.
GCCCGATCCCACTTCTGATATCAACGCGTCACTTAACTCTTCCATTTTAATATCCGCGCAGCGAGTTTCGGTGGCCGAAGTCCAGAATAGAACTGACTTGCGTGGCACACTTACTGTTTGTGCCCACCATCGAACCACGCTCGGCGACAGCGACACGACGCTGTCGCCCCGCTAAACGACCAATCACAACACAATTAGAAGCTGATACAATATTACTGATGTGTTGTAATTGTACTTGTGGTGAATTACCCAATACTGAATACTCATACACTTACACATACAGTAAATAGCAACGGGCGCATACCGCAGTACACTCCGACACATACTTGATGGGACCTATCGTAAATTTTTTTGTGTGCAATAATTTTGTTCGGACTAAGTCGATTACACAAATATCGATATTTGATATTTACATTTTTTGTCACGAAAAGAAAACATAACTGACCTAGGCTATACGAAAAATGATAATTTTAACAGATAAATTATTTGCAGAACTTCAACATTAAATCGAATTTGTCGTCGTTTGTCGTCTTAGCAATTCTTATTAAGCTTATTTATATAGGTGGCACAGGCATATGAATTTTGCAGCTGGGCGTTACAAATTTTGTTGCCAATTTGCCACGCCCCCAGTAGGCGTAGACATATCATATTTGGCAAGTTCCTAGAAGGAGTCGAGGATAACGTAACTGTAAAGTTTGGATACTTACACTCCAAAAGTGTGAAAGTTACAGGGTATTTTTTCGATATACCACGCCCCCAAAGGGGCGTAAGATTTTTAGGGAATCAATAGAGGAGGCCCCCAGTAACACAAACATCCAATTTTGAAGCGTCTAGCTCTAAAACTATAGGAGCTATAAGCTTTTTGCGATTGGCCACGCCCCCTGAAGGCGTAGGTATGTCCACTCTATATTCAGATCCGATTTGCCACGCCCCCAGTGGGCATCAATCTTTATAGAATCGAAGCGTTAAGATACGTGCCGAATTTCAGCATTCTAGCTTTAAAACTGTAGAAGTTACAGTTTTCCCGATTTGCCACGCCCCCAATGGGCGTAGATATATCCGCCATATCTTTTTGAACTTGGGTGGTCAACGCAAGTATACATTCCAAATTTCAACTCTCCAGCTCTTCAACTAATATGATTTCTATGATTTCTATTAACTATGGGCGCAACCATTTTCCGATTTGCCACGCCCCTAGTGGGCGTATCCGGAAAATCTTGACACTTTATAATTCGAGGGTATACACGAGTATATGTTCCAAATTTCAAGTCTCTAGCTTCAATAGCGTAGAAAAATATTGCATTCATACGGACAGACGGACAGACGGCCAGACGGACAGACGGACGGACAGCAAGACGGACATTTCACAAAACCAATATACTCTTTTTCCCTTTGGGAAACGAGTATAAAAATTTCAAGTCTCTAGCTTGTCTAGATGCTTCAATCGACGCGCTCAAACATACGGACAGACGGACGGACGGACAGACAGACAGACGGACAGGGCTAAGTCGACTCAGCTCGTCGCCCTGATCAAGAATATATATACTTTGTACATTTAACAAAACCATTATACCCTGATTTCCCATTTTCAATGGGCTCAGGGTATAAAAAATTTAAAAAGTTACGCTGTCGTCACTGAGTTTCGAACTCGGGACCTTTCGTTTACGCGCTTTGCGTCTACCCACTAACGCCAGTATTGCTTTTCTTGTTGGCAAAACGCAAACTAGTACAAGGGCGATGTGTGACAAATACAAAACTAAAGAAGCTGAGGAAGCAGATCAATCGCAATTGTGATTCTTAGAATATGCTGAATTGCGCGCATATGAACGTATGTGTATGAGTATGTACAAAAACGGTGGTCTGTTTCAATGCATGCGTGTAAAGGGCGATGTATGACAATACAATTCATACACAGATTTGGTTGAAAAATATGCTAGAATTGAATTTATTTGTGCACATGCATAAGCAGACGCGCTTGCCCGTTTCAATGTGTGTATGTGAGAATATATGTAAATGTTTTTTGCTTCGCGTCGTTGCTTGCCACGTGCAGCTAAACGTTTTGTTTAATAAATCGGGAATGACTTAACGGAATTTGATGAAGCTTTCAGCATATGATTTTATTGAATTTTTTACATTTTATAAAAATGCTAATTTATTCACAAGGTTACTCTCCGTGAGTGGTGAAGGGGATGGTGGAGGGGGGAGGGGGGTTAATTAGTAAAAAGAACTGGTATCCAAAAAATAAAAAAATAGAAATTGCATAAAATTAATTAACATTAATCTCTATGCAAAATTTGAGGAGTCTAGCTCTAAAGGTGTGACAGATACAGTTTTATAACATGTTTTCAATCAAGTTTAAAATCGATAACAAAACAACAAAAATAGATATCGTTTTTTGGTAATAAATTTGACCTGCGCGTGCTATCCACGGACCCAACAAAAACAAGTAAGGGTGCTCTAGTCGAGACTGCTCGACTAGGGGATACCCTGAGCCCTGTGAAGAGCCAAATATCAAATCATTCTACGCATCTTTTATGCATGCATATAAACAACACATACACACACACTCAAATGCACGCAAGCATAAGCGCGCGCTCTGCTAACTGCGCAGTTGACGCAGCGACTGCGCTTGGGCTGCAATGTGGGCATTACTATGGGAACTTAATTGTTTAATAACTTTTCTTAGCGATGGACTAAGTGCATCAAACTTTCACAACTTATTAATGGCATTCATATGTATGTATTTGCCAAAGCACAAATCTCTAGTATTTGATTTGCGCTTTTTACAAATAGGGGGCTATTGGGGACGAATGGGGCGTGACATTCAAAATCTAAAGATAACGTCATTTCCGTATTCATTACACGCAACTACGCAGCAAATTTGAAGTGTCTAGCTCAAACGATGTACTAATCGCGCCTTAAAACTCTTTAAAATTATCGATAAATGCTCATAAAATCGAAATGGAATGAGTTATCGGAAAAATTTTATAAACTTGTGCAGCGTATGGTATTATCGAGTATTCATGTAAAATTTTAAGTCTCTACGTTGCGTACTTAAAAATATCTCAGCGTTCACACGGACGGACAGACGGACAGGGCTATATCGACTCGTCTTGTCGCGCTGATCAAGAATATATATACTTTATGGGGTGTGGCACGCCTCCTTCTGCCTGTTACATACATTTTCACAAAAACATTATACCCTGATTTCCCATTTTCAATGGGCTCAGGGTATAAAAATTCAAGTCTTTAGCTTGTCTAGATGCTTCAATCGACGCGTTCAAACATACGGACAGACGGACGGACGGACGGACGGACAGACAGACAGACGGACAGGGCTAAATCGACTCAGCTCGTCGCCCTGATCAAGAATATATATACTTTGTGGGGTCTGACACGCCTCCTTCTGCCTGTTACATACATTTAACGAAACCATTATACCCTGATTTCCCATTTTCAATGGGCTCAGGGTATAAAAAACTAATATTGGAAAATTTTTTACGAATTTATATATTAAAGCTAAGTTCTTCACATTGAAAGTTCATCAACATTATTTGAGTTACTTAGATAATTGTTTTAGAAATTATTTAACAATCAATTAAACGTATATTGATATATTAATAATACTAATGTGTTGGAATGCTTGTGGTGAATTACCCAACACTGAATACCCATACTCATTACACAGCTACACACAGCGCGTACGTGCAGTACGCAGCAACAATCACATACAGTGCGTACATACAGTACGCTCCGACACGGCCATCCTGACCTTGACACGTCCTCGTGTAGTACTCCCAATTTTAGATTCAAATTTCTTACGTAACAAAAGATTCTAAACTGAATTCATCGTCTCTCTCAGACGGATAACCATCGTCTCTCATAGACGGATAACCATCGTCTCTCATAGACGGATAACCATCGTCTCTCTCAGGCGGATAAGAATTCTGACATTCACATCTCTGATGTCTCAGCAATACAATTCTTGACATTCACATCTCTGATATCTCAGCAACACAATTCTTGACATTCACATCTCTGATGTCTCAGCGATACAATTCTTGACATTCACATCTCTGATGACTCAGCAATACATTCATCGGCAACTAGATCTCTGGTGCCACAGCAACAACATTCAATGGCAACTACATCTCTAGTGCCACAGCAACAACATTCATTGGCAACTACATCTCTGGTACCACAGCTAAAACATTCATCAAATGTCAGTGTTAAGGGATATGTCATTTACATTTTCAAAGTACACCGTACTCTTCCGCAACAACTCGCCCATTTGGCTTTCCATCAAATGTCAGTTTGGCAAGATATCATTCAAATTCAGTAGCTTGTACTCTTCTGTGACAAACCCGACCATTTGACTTTCCATTTTATCATACCACATTTAAACAGGCTCTTGCCGCCCCTCTGCGACGATACGTAAACAGCACGAACTGCACGCGCCGACACGGCCATCCCGACCATTACACGACCTCGTGTAGGCAGGAATATTGACCATCCTTACGTACATTTTCAACACCTCATTGCTTCTTTAAAGAAACCAAATACAGCGCAATATCAATAACTCAATCAATCAACCAATTTCTTTAAATTCTTTCTTTCTTTCTGAATTTCTCTTACTTAACTTTTAACAATTCAACTTGTCGACAAGCATTTTCTTTTAAGCATTTTCATTAACCAATTCAAATTTTTTTTTTTTTTCTTTTGACAACAATTCATTAAACATTTTCATTCATTTCAATTAACATCCACTTTTGTTCTCATTCTCATTTTCGTTTCAAGAATACTATGCGAGGCACCAACACGTAGCATCGACAACAACTTTTCCAACTAAACATTTGGTAAAATTCAACATTTCTTTCATAAAAATCATATTTCCTAATTTTACTAATTCAACTTTCAATAATAATTTTTCTTCAATCAATCTTTCTCTTTTTTTTTATTCTCAAACAAACACTTTATTTCAACATAATTCATATATATTCATTATCATTAACTTAACAAATTTTAAACATTATATCTTATGCTCTACACGCCGTGATCAAAACAATTATTTTGCACTTGTGCATTCTTACATTTCATTTCCAGCCCTTCAGGCACCTGTACTGCCTATTTCAACAGTTTAACTTTTTTACATTTTGACTACTGTCTGTTTCAACAGTTTCATTCTCAACATTTCTACTACTGTCTGTTTCAACAGTTTCTTTTTCAACCATTTCATTACTGTCTCAACAGTTTCTTTTTCAACCATTTCATTACTGCCTCTTTCAGCAGTTTCTTTTTCAATATCATTTAAAGACTCTTCACTACTTTCTAGATCAATTGGTACATACTCCTCTGGCAATTTTCTTATATCTTCGTGAGCATACTTATATTTTCTATTGTTTGTCAATGATCTAAGGATATATCTATCTAAAGGACAAATGCAAATACAAATTTATGTTTTGTATGTAGTGCACAAAACTCACTGAATCTAGTGCTAGCAAAACACCTACCCTGATCTGCTATTATGCGGTTTGATACTCCAAATAAAGATACAGCCAATTTCACAGCACTTTTACAATTGTCAGCATCAATCTTGTGTGTGTGTGTTAAATAAACAAATTTAATTAAGCAAAAGTCAATTTCCTTTTCATAATTAATAATTCATACTTCATGCTTCATACTTTATACTTCTTACTTCATTCTTCATTCTTTACTCATCATTCTTCATTCTTCATTCCTCATTCTTCATTCTTCACTCTTTATACTTTATATTTTATACTTTATACTTTCAAGTGTCTCACACTACTTGACTCTCTTTTATTCAGTTTTAGAGTTACACAATCAAATGCCCCACACGCCATGATCAAAACAACATTCGTTATTTTGCACTTGAGCTTGCATTGTGACTTGTACACTCTGTCATTCTCTTTGGTCAACAACAATAATAACCCTCATGGTTATCTTCACTTTCATTTCAGTGGCTTCAACATTCTTAATTTCTTTATTTTCTTTCTTTATACCATCTGTTCAGGCATGAACATAGAAATATATATAAATATGTAAACATGCCTTCTACGCACTTGACGACTAGAATGCAGTGCGATAGATGAAGAAAGGCCACATGTGTGGAATCTTAAAATAGCCAGATGAACGCTGACCCTTACAACGTCAGCGATAGGTTAAGAATAGATAATAGACGAACGCTGAGCCCTACAACCTCAGCGATAGTATAAGAATACAATAGACCAATGCTGAGCCTTACACACTCAGCAATAGACACATTAGATTTAAGGGTTGAAATTATGCATGAGGCTGGGTATATATACCCAGCCTCAGAAGAATAAAGATCAGTACAGTACTAAACCCCAACATAGTCAAGTGTATTCATTCATGGTCCTTCGAGCCGGAGACAGTATTGAGTGATTACGGTATTCGATCCCGGTCATAAAAGCCGAAACCACAAATTCACTAAATGTTTGTGGAAAGTGCTTAAAAAATATCTTTGGCTTACCAACCCACGCTGTGAGTAGAGGCACAGCACGATCAACCTGGTGATCAAAACAAAAAAACCTCCAACGGGTCAAGCCAAAGAATAAAGAGATGCTGTTAACGAAAACTCTAGAGAAACAATCAGAGATATATGACAGCATCCTGCAGGCCATAGCTAATAAGGATGAGTTTGCAGTTGTGAATAAGTTGGCAGCAGAATTCACTGCCAATCATTCACTGCTGAAGAAAATCGGTGTCATCAACCATCAATATTTTACAGAGAAAATATATGATTGGATTATGGAATCAATCAGGAGCTACAAGAAGGCCCTGATGAAGGTCGAAGTTGCCGACCACACTATGGACACCGACAAACCATCTACAAGCAAAAATTGGCAAATACGACCGGAAACATCCAGGCAAGAATATACTCAAGAGGAAATAATATTTTCAGACAGAAGTATGAGCCTAAAGGATGAGTGGATTAAGCTTGTTGACGAAAAACGTCTAAAAGTAAGGCAGTACATCAAAGAGTTGTATGTCTACCTAAAGTCAAGTAACCAGGAAGAAATCTTTGAACATAAAGATAAGCTAAACTTCCTATTGAACGAAGTCCAGACACTGTTCACGGGCTTACAGGCAAGATATGGAAAGTCTGCCTACGACAGCGACGATATAGAAGAACTGGAATTCCTCGTCGACGGGCTATCGGATAAACTTAACAGAAGAGTAAGTGACTTGCAGAACATAGAAGAAGACCTTCCGCTGTACGAAGATCCAAAGCCCCAGAAACCAAAACTTCCTCATTTCTATGGAAATCCAAAAAAATGGCCAGCGTTCTTCGAGATATTCTCGAACATGATTCACAAGAGGAAGGATATCAGCGACAAAAGAAAGTTGATATACCTAAAAATGTGTATCAAGGGAGACGCAACAGTGGTCATAAGCCACTTCTCAATTGGAGTTGGCAACTACGAGCCCAAACCACTATTAATTCGAACAGCATGTTTTTTTTTCAGTGCGCAATGTTTAACACACTATATTATCAATACTACTAAAGATAACATATACCAATGCATTTCGTCTCAATGAATGAAAAACTAGCTTCGAAATGAGCCACAAAGGAATATTTCTGACTTGAAAATCAAGTTGCAAGAGATGTGGGACTCAATTTCTCAAGAGCATTACAAAAATTTGTTAAAATCAATGCCAAAACGAGTTAAATGCGTAATCACAATTCTAATTAATTAAATTATTGTTTTAAGTATGATAGTAAATCACATTACGCAGCGTTCGAATTAATAGTGGTCAATTTGGTCTTATCTCTTAAGTCAACCGTTTGAATAAATTACTCATATTTTTGTTGTTGTTGGAAATAGAGCAAAACTTTTTTTTTCATCGTGAAGAGAATAAAATTCCCTTTGAGACGAAATGCATTGGTATATGTTATCTTTAGTAGTATTGATAATATAGTGTGTTAAACATTACGAGTGGCATTTCATCCCGCCGGCAAGCCCTCACATGGGAGGATTAGGAGAAGATAAATGGTCAGTGGGAAATATATCAAAAAAGGATCAACCGCAAGAGCAGGAGGACATGGAAGATGGGGACGAGAGTGTAATTGCTGTCACATCTTCGATATCGACATCAAAAGAAATCCAATTGGAATATCAGTCGATTGACGATACTTCCATTAATAGCAGCCCGAAGGATGTCCAAAACACTTCTGCCGAAACTACAACTGCAACTAGAAGTACAGCTGGAGATAAAAATAATGATATCGTCTCGAATTCGGTAATCTCCGCTTCAGCTACAATCCCAGCAAAACAATTGAAACAAATTGCTTCGGAAACCACTAAGGCTACAAATATATTAACGACAATTAAATCGGCGGTCGAAAACTTCATTGAGAGCAGCAACAACACCATTTCAAAGGAAAATATCGTTTCCACTACAAGCGATTCGGTTGCATCCCAAAGGCAGCATAATCTTCAAAAAGTGGATGACCCTAATTTGGAGGCCTTGACATCGGCAGCAATGATGCAAGCGGCCTCCTTCTCAGCTCACTCAACCATTGACGACATCTACAAAGGGTGTATACAATTTAAAGAGAACCGACTTCACTTGGAATGGGAACCGCCACCAGCGCAGAAGACCAAGGAAGCAGCTGAGTACTCGACAATATCTGGCTATCGCATTTTCCGGGCCCCGCAGAATGTTCAGGCACGAACATAAACTATTCAAGGATTGGAATAGTAATAATTGTCATTGTCTTGTATATAATTAAGAAAAGAAACCAGAGACAGCGATTACTGACTGTCACCTTTTCTGGCCCCGGCAGAATGTTCAGGCATGAACATAGAAATATATATAAATATGTAAACATGCCTTCTACGCACTTGACGACTAGAATGCAGTGCGATAGATGAAGAAAGGCCACATGTGTGGAATCTTAAAATAGCCAGATGAACGCTGACCCTTACAACGTCAGCGATAGGTTAAGAATAGATAATAGACGAACGCTGAGCCCTACAACCTCAGCGATAGTATAAGAATACAATAGACCAATGCTGAGCCTTACACACTCAGCAATAGACACATTAGATTTAAGGGTTGAAATTATGCATGAGGCTGGGTATATATACCCAGCCTCAGAAGAATAAAGATCAGTACAGTACTAAACCCCAACATAGTATAGTGTATTCATTCACCATCTGCAATGGTTTTGTCACTCTCAACTATATTATAATCATCACAAACATTCAACTCAACGTGTACTTCATCATCTTGCAATTTTCTCAGATCTCTCAACTATACCATAACCATCACAAACATTTAACTCAACGTGAACATCACCGTCTGGCAATTAAATGCAACTTTATTTTCTTATTTGAACAGAATTGATTAAACTTTACGCCCGTAAAACACCTTCTCTGGTCAGCTATTTTTCGGTTTGGTACTCCAAACAACGAAACAGCTGATTAACCACCTTTACGCAACTCTCACTGTCTAATTTAAGGCTATGACTAAGATAGACATACTTGGTAAACGCGCGTACTTGAACAATAATATACTCCTTTACTTTACTTTATCCAGAGTCTTCTCCCAACCTAAATGCATTATTGACTCGTGAACTTGGTTTACAACGTTGTGCTCTGGGGGTCAAGTCTTGTTTGTTTCTTGACGCTTTTAGCGAGTTACAATCGGTAATCACAGTAAAGTTCCTGCCCAACTGATAATGTCGAAAATGTTTAATGGAGTTTACAACTAAGGTTTCCAACTCATACGAGTGGTATCTTGAAATTTTAAATTGACAATATTGTTTTCCATGTAATCATCGCTTATTACATAAAACAGAATTTCAACGCAATTGTCATCAATTTTGATGCTACTTAATATTTGTACCGTAATGAAAATGTTTTCTACTATGCTCTTTAGCATAACAACATTATTAAATCCCTTGCAAACAAATTTTGTACTTAGCTTCTTTTTATACCCTGAGCCCATTGAAAATGGGAAATCAGGGTATAATGGTTTTGTGAAAATGTATGTAACAGGCAGAAGGAGGCGTGCCACACCCCATAAAGTATATATATTCTTGATCAGCGCGACAAGACGAGTCGATTTAGCCCTGTCCGTCTGTCCGTCTGTCCGTCCGTCCGTCCGTCCGTCTGTCCGTCCGTCCGTCCGTCCGTCCGTCCGTGTGAACGCCGAGATATTTTTAAGTACGCAATGTAGAGACTTGAAATTTTACGTGAATACTCGATAATACCATACGCTGCACAAGTTTATAAAATTTTTCCGATAACTCATTCCATTTCGATTTTATGAGCATTTATCGATAATTTTAAAGTGTTTTTAAGGCGTGGTTGGTACATCGTTTGGGCTAGAGATTTCAAATTTGCTGTGTAGTTGCGTGCAATGAATACAGAGATTACGTAATCTTTAGATTTTGGATGCCACGCCCCATTCGCCCCCAATAGCCCCCTATTTGTAAAAAGCGCAAATCAAATACTAGAGACTTGTGCTTTGGCAAATACATACATATGGATGCCATTAATAAGTTGTAAAAGTTTGATGCACTTAGTCCATCACTAAGAAAAGTTATTAAACAATTAAGTTCCCATAGTAATGCCCACATTGCAGCCCAAGCGCAGTCGCTGCGTCAACTGCGCAGTTGGCAGAGTGCGCGCTTATGCGTGCGTGCATGTGTATGTGTGTATGTGTTGTTTGTATGTATGCATAAAAAAATCGTAGAATGATTTGATATTTGGCTCTTCACAGGGCTCAGGGTATCCCCTAGTCGAGCAGTCTCGACTAGAGCACTCTTACTTGTTTTTTTCATCAACGAGCATTGCTCCAGAATCGAAGGTGATTTAAAAAATCATACTCTATGGTTCATATATCCCTTTGGTATTACAACGTTGCACTGCTCCGCTCGCTTATCTTGGTCGAATGTCTTGTTTATATTAGATTCCATATTTGGGCGTTCGGTAGATATGTGACCCAATTCTCCGCACTTGTAGCATATTACGTTTGGTTTTTCACGGTAATGAGCTTCTATTCTGCCACGTCGATCATTATCACTCACAAAATTATTTTGTTGCTTCCAGAGTCTACATTCAATCATTTCATTTAATTCGGACTGCAAATCGCCTCTTGTTTGAACGTACGACGTGAAGGTTAAACGTTGTAATCGGTTATAAAAACTTGCTAGCGAAGCAAGAGTGACTGAAACAGCAATCTCTTCAATTTGCATTTGTATTTGGCGCCATTTCGTCTTCAGTTCTGAAATCATGCGGCTTGCATGGACTGTATGGCACTCTCCGTCAGTCAGTCGTTTTAACAAAAACTTTAGAAACATCGCGGCTGTTTTATCTACAGTGTCAAAGTAAGAACAGTGCTTTAAACTCGGTCCAGGTTATTTCAGCGTAGCACACTTGCGAAAGCCATTGCGAAGAGCTTCCCTCAAATGCTGAGCTTAACCACAACCAACTCACTGCCTTTTAATAAATTTTCTTTTAGAATAATTTCAACGGTATTACACTACGATGAAGCGTTGGCGCCCGACTTGTCTGGGTTGAATTTGGGTAACTGCACGGATTTACTTCGCACTGTATTTGATGTAGTTGCTTGTATGGCAGGCCATACCAGTTCAATTAAAATTTTATTTTTGTTCGGCGACAGCGACACAACGCTGTTGCCCCGCTAAGTGACAGGATGTAAGCGACCAATCACAACACAGTTAGAAGCTGATGCAATATTACCACTAACCATACAACACATAGACTGGACATCAGTACAAAATTGCGCAGAGCTCGGAATTTGTAGCGTGGGTCCCAGACAACTTCGTATTTGCTCGGCTCGGTTACTGTAGGTCCCAAAAAAAAAAATAGCGCGCAGCAGAATCATTCTGCTTCAACACATCGGCCGAGCAACAGCGGACGAAAATTGAAATTTGCTGTCATGCGATTTCATTTCTTTGCTGCTGAGTGAAGAGTATGCCGAATTCTTGAAAGCGTTTGCCATACTCATGCAAAATGTTCGCTTTTTCATGCTTTTTTGTTACGCAGGGTATGAAAGCGTTGGTGCGCTTAACAATATGATTTCACGACAAGCATGCACACATTCATACAGTCCCTTACTACATATGTGTGTATTCATGTGCCTATATGTGAAACTTGCTGCCTGTAGAATTTACAGTTGCTAGATCTTGTGGCCTGAGTATGGGATGGGATGGCTGAGGAAGTTTTGTATGTGTGCATGTGTGTGCATAGCACAAGCAGCAGCACCCGAAAATTGTAAAATTTGTTCTTCGCATTTCTTCCCTACTGAGCAGGTATACCACATTGATGAATGGGTTGACCGTGGCTCATGCAAAATGTTGAGACTTATTGAGACTTATTTGTATGTAGGGTATGAAAACGTTGGTACACTTACCGAATGTGTTTTGTAACGGCTACTGAATGTTGGCGTGTGCCTGCCACGGGCTTTTAGTTGTGTGAACGATTTCTGTCGTATCTCTTCTGAGCGAAAAGTATACCGAGCTCTTGAAAGGGTTTGTCAAGCTCATGCAAAATGTTTGCGTTTTCATGATTATTTGTATGCAGGGTATGAAAGCGTTGGTGCGCTTAACGAATATGATTTCGGACGATTGTCCGTTACAGAATTTACAGTATGAGCATTTTGCTGCCTGTGAAATATACAGTGGTTCACAGCTTATTTCAACCAGCACTTTAAAAAAAGTTTGTTGGGCTATCAAATCTAAACTATTGGCAATATCCAAAAAATTTAAACGCAGGTTGTTAGTGTGATGTTTTAAATATTACAAAATCAATTCATTTGCTTTTTAAATATTTTTTCATTATTTAATAATGTTTAAAAACTAAAAAATGAGACCAAGACAGTTCCACAGCTTATTTCAACCACAAACTTTGAAGCTGATGAAAGACCCGTTATTTTGCAATGCAACGGTAGATTCTTGTTCTATGCTTTATACACTGATTTTGCAATGTGATGAAATAAGTTTGTGCTGAATTTTGAAAGCAAAACTTGCAGAAAATTTAATTTAGCAAAATGGGACCACGTACACCTATTGAACAGCAGGAACTTGTTCTGAAACACTATAAAAATGGCCATTCCCGTAGAAAAATTGTTGATATGGTTGGACTGAGTGATTCTACAGTTCAAAGCATCATATACCGTTTTGTTCATGAAAATAGAACCCACAATAAAGGTAGAAATGCTCTAAACAAAATTTTTAATCCCAGGGACGAACGCTATATTGTAACAAAAAACCGGGATAACCCAAGGCTATCTGCTAGACAAGTAGCCAATGATGTTAAGGAGGAGTTGGGCAAGTCATGCCACCCAGAAACTATTCGCCGTGTGCTTCGGGAACATGACTTTAATGGTAGAGTATCACGCAAGAAGCCTTTTATAAGCGACAAAAACAAAAAGTGTCGCTTAAAATTTGCACATGAGCACTTGCACAAGGACATTGGATTCTGGAACACAGTTTTACTTTGTGATGAGTCAAAATTTAATTTGTTTGGGTCGGATGGGCCCTCATATGTGTGGCGTAGGCCTAACACAGAGCTTGACGTAAAAAATTTGAGGGCTACTGTAAAGCATGACGGAGGCAGCGTTATGGTTTGGGCCTGTATGTCAGCAGCCGGGGTTGGGAACTTGGAGTTCATCGAGACTACGATGGATAAACTTAAATATTTAGATGTTTTTAAGTCAAATTTAATCCGAAGTGCTCAGAAACTAGGCATAAAGGAGGGCTTCAGGTTTTACCAAGATAATGACCCGAAACACACTGCGGGAATTGTCCAGACTTGGCTGATCTGGAAATGTCCGCACGTTATGAAACCACCAGCCCAATCACCAGATGTAAATGTAATCGAAAATTTGTGGTCGATTTTGGAAACAAACATTCGCAAACACAAAATTTCAAACAAATCGTACCTAAAAACTGCATTGGTTGAGGAATGGGAAAAAATTACTCCAGAAGTCACTAAAAAGTTGGTGGAATCTATCCCAAAAAGGCTTAAAATGATAGTTAGCCAAAAGGGTGGTCACACCAAGTATTAATTTTTTGTTATTTTAAGTTTTTATAATGTTAAATAATGTTATTTCATAAGTGGTTGAAATAAGCTGTGGAACTGTCTTGGTCTCATTTTTTAGTTTTTAAACAATATTAAATAATGAAAAAATATTTAAAAAATAAATGAATTGATTTTGTAATATTTAAAACATCACACTAACAACCTGCGTTTAAATTTTTTGGATATTGCCAATAGTTTAGATTTTATAGCCCAACAAACTTTTTTTAAAGTGCTGGTTGAAATAAGCTGTGAACCACTGTATGTATGTGTGTGTATGTGTGTGCATAGCCCGAGAACATTGGTGTCTGCCTGCCACGGGCTTTTAATTGTGTGAACGATTTTGAATTCGATCTGCAGCGGGAGTGTTAAATGACCTTTTATTAGCACTTCTGAATTTTTTCTATTGTTAACTATCGTGTCAAAATTCATATAAGTTTTTTTCAAAACTATGGCTGAAAGAAGTGTAATAAAGAAATCAACCGTTGGTGTAAAAAATTTAAACAAAAAAGATTCACGAAAAAATAGCGGGAAATGTATAATTGAAACGTGTGGTGCGTCTTATAGAAATAGTTCCATTCATTTTCCGGTTAGTTTATTTGCATTTCCATCAAAAAAATTTTATTTAAACAAGTGGATTAAAGCATGCAATTTACCCAATAATTTCGACTGGAAAACGGCTAAGATATGTAACAGGCACTTCGAACGGAAATATATTGGTAAACGTTATTTAAAAGTCAACGCAGTCCCAACTTTACAATTGTGCAGCCCGAATTTTCTTTCTAATAAAAATACTGATTTCAATGATCAGATTTATTCAATAGACTGCCAGGAAGAAGATATTATCCCTTATAGCTACAAAAAACAAAATTTAGAAGAAGTTTTCGATGATTTTTGTACGTCATCTGCCACAGAACAGCAGAAAGGAAGCGTTCAGACTGAAAGTAGCGAGGAAGAAAATTTGGATAATTTAATAAGCTTTGACAGCAATTTAAAAAATGAATTGTGGCAAGAATTAAGTGATGGTAAATCATCCTTTTGTTCAAATTGTTTAAAGAGAGAGCAAAATGAGGTATATTATAGGCAAAAATATTATGATATGGGAGTAGATCTTGAAAAAGTTCGGAATAAGCTTATTAATTTAAAGAAAAAATATTTAACTTTAAAAAATGCTTCTAGATCCAGAAACATTCATTGTAGAAATAGAAAAGTGAAAAAGCATGTCAATATCTTTACGGCAATTAACAAATTACCACATGTCTCTGAACAATCAAAAGTGTTATGTAAAATGCTTTTGAAAAATAATCGCCTTTATAATAGCGCTGAAAGAGTTATTTCACAAAATATTAACTTTTATTCAGCTAGAGCATATGATTATCTTAGGGATATTCTTAATTTAAGACTGCCATGCAAAAAATCATTAAATCGATGGGATATTCTTAATTTAAGACTGCCATGCAAAAAATCATTAAATCGATGGGCTATTTTTAAAAATTTAGTTCCTGGTTTTAATACAGATTTGCTAGAAAATCTGCAGGGCATTGTGGAAAAAATGAGTGATAAGGCAAAATATGCAGTTTTAGTCTGCGATGAGGTCAAAATAAAAAGGGGTCTGCAATACAATTCATCTCTTGACGAGATTCAGGGATTTGAAAATGATGGTGAAAAAAGAAGTAGGTTTTTAGGGCAGCAAGTCTGTGTTTTCCTTATTAGGGGTCTGTTCGAAAATTGGAAGTATGTTTTAAGCTATACGGTTTCAGCCAATGGCATTAAACATACTGATCTTAAACATAAAGTTGAAGCAAATATTGGACTATCGCAAACATTGGGGCTTAATGTCAAAGCCGTTGTTTGCGATCAGGGTTCTAATAATAGAGCAGTTTTTAATAGATGGGGTATTGACTTTAACAATTCTAGCTTTCACGTTAATGGTCAAGAAATATTTGCTATTTTCGATGCACCGCATCTCATTAAATCTCTTAGAAATATTCTTTTAAAACATAATATTTCATCACCGGATGGCATAGTTTCATGGGGAATAGTAAGGAAATTGTATGAAGTTGAGGTTAAAAATCTAACGCGTCTGTGTCCGAAATTAACTCCAAAACATGTCAGTCCGAATTGCTTTGAAAAAATGAAAGTAAAATTTGCCACACAAGTCTTTAGCCACAGTGTAGCTGCTGCGATACGCACAGTTGTCGATTCTGGGGGGTTTGCTGATTGCAAAGACAGCGCAATCGCAACGGCAAACTTTATAGATAAAATCAATAAACTTTTTGATTGTTTAAATAGTCATGTACTATTTGATAGCAATCCATATAGATGTGCCCTTCGAAAAAATAATAATGTGCATGAATACCTTCAGGAAATGCGTGATTATTTCCAAGGTCTGCATTATCCACACAAAGTATATTGCATTGATGGGATGATTCTTACAATCTCATCGGTAATTGCTTTGGCGGAAAATATTTGGAATGACAACACAGATGTTTTCTTTGTTGCCACATCCAAATTAAATCAAGACCCCTTAGAAAATTTATTTTATTTGATTAGATGTCGGGGTGTAACAAACACTAACCCGACTGTTTTTGAATTTAATACAATTTTATCAAAAATGCTATCAATGAAAATGTTGACATCAGCTTCTGTATCTGGAAATTGTATTCCAGATGAAGATCTGATGTTGGGCCATATCATTAAAGATAGCGGGTCTCAACCATCTGTATTTCATGACCAATGTGACGTGAATACAGATATTGAAACTTTAGATGATAATTTAGAAGTTGAATTGTCTTTAGATGCAACTTTAATAAATATGCAAAATGCTTTTAATGAAAATGCATTGCGATATTTTGCTGGTTATCTTCTTCACAAGCTGTTGCAAAAAACTGATTGTGAAATTTGTACCAGCCTGCTAAAGTCATCGGATGAAATGCAGTGTTCTTCTGAGTATTTGATACTCAATAAAAACTTTCATTACATAAACCATTATTTAAAATTAAAAGCTCCTTCTGACCACTTTTATTACTTAATAAAACTGCATTTCGAAACATTTAAGAAAATTTTCGACAAGAAACCATTTATTGCACGACTTAAAGAAAAAATTGTTCTGTACTGCATGCACGCTACAGCAAATTCATCTTTAGACAATGAATGGTTTTCCCCCAGCCACCCTTGCTTTGAACATAGAAAATATATTCTGAATCAGTTTGTTTTAATTTTAATAAGAAAGAATTGTAAATGGCTAACTGAAAAAATAGTTGGTAAAACAAATACTTTCAACAAAAATAAATTAAAAATTATTCATGAGTAGGTAGTTTGACCTGACGATCATTAACAATAGAAAAAATTCAGAAGTGCTAATAAAAGGTCATTTAACACTCCCGCTGCAGATCGAATTTAAATCGTTCACACAACTAAAAGCCCGTGGCAGGCACACGCCAACATTCAGTAGCCGTTACAAAACACATTCGGTAAGTGTACCAACGTTTTCATACCCTACATACAAATAAGTCTCAATAAGTCTCAACATTTTGCATGAGCCACGGTCAACCCATTCATCAATGTGGTATACCTGCTCAGTAGGGAAGAAATGCGAAGAACAAATTTTACAATTTTCGGGTGCTGCTGCTTGTGCTATGCACACACATGCACACATACAAAACTTCCTCAGCCATCCAGTGTTGCCGAATCAGCTATTTTGTAGCTAGATCTGGCTACTTTTTAAGGTCGATTGCTACAAAAATTTTCAAACAGCTATTAGCTACAAATCTGGCTATTTTTAAATATTACATATAACTAAAATGCAAACGAACTTATAACAGAATTCGTTAGTTTCGAAAGCGTCACTAGCATAAATAATGCCAAATTATAATCAAAAGTGCCGAGACGCATGACTTACAAAGCCAGAATTAAAAGACTGGGTGAGATAAGTGCCTGCAGATCCAACAGAAGTGTACTGCGCTTATTGCAAGTGCACGATAAAGGCAAAAATCTTCCATTTGCAAAAACATGCAGCAACAGCAAAACATGTTTCTAATAGTAAGCGCTTCGGGCAGAAAAACCAAATTACCTTCGAGGTGGAACCACTACCAAAACTATAGAGCAGGAGGTTGCTTTGTGCCTTTTTGTTGCTGAGCACACTGCCACTTCGCAAGTTGACCATTTGGCACAGTTGTGCGTTTGCAAGTTTTGTGCTAAGCCGGAGACAGCTGATCTAAAATTGCGTCGTACGAAGTGTGGGAACATAATTAAGAACGTGCTAGCACCACACTTTTGCAAGGATTTGCGCGCCGTTATTGGCGATGCCAAGTTTAGTTTAATTATTGACGAATCCACTAATATCTCAATTACAAAACTACTTAATAAAGTTGACTTCTTATGAAAAAACAACACTGTTTTCTTTTTTGCTACTTTTTCAGCTATTTTAGAAGAAAGTTGGCTACTTTTAGCTACTTTCAGCCCTCGGTTTTGCTACTTTTGCTGAAAAAATTTCGGCAACACTGCAGCCATCCCATCCCATACTCAGGCCACAAGATCTAGCAACTGTAAATTCTACAGGCAGCAAGTTTCACATATAGGCACATGAATACACACATATGAAGTAAGGGACTGTATGAATGTGTGCATGCTTGTCGTGAAATCATATTGTTAAGCGCACCAACGCTTTCATACCCTGCGTAACAAAAAAGCATGAAAAAGCGAACATTTTGCATGAGTATGGCAAACGCTTTCAAGAATTCGGCATACTCTTCACTCAGCAGCAAAGAAATGAAATCGCATGACAGCAAATTTCAATTTTCGTCCGCTGTTGCTCGGCCGATGTGTTGAAGCAGAATGATTCTGCTGCGCGCTATTTTTTTTTTTTGGGACCTACAGTAACCGAGCCGAGCAAATACGAAGTTGTCTGGGACCCACGCTACAAATTCCGAGCTCTGCGCAATTTTGTACTGATGTCCAGTCTATGTGTTGTATGCAGTGTTCCCATTTTGGATTATTTTAAGCTAGATCTGGCTTATTTCGAAATGAAATAGCTTAGAAATTTGTTGAAATGCTTATAGCTTGAAATCTAGCTTATTTCAAATTTCATAAAGCTTATTTTGGCTTTAAAAAAATTTGAACATATCGATATTTTTTAGTGATTCTCAAGTATTTTTATGGTTATTTTAAGGGGCAAATCAAACTATATTTTTCGGTGAACTTTGGTATCTTATGCAATTGTCTGCATAAACTTATGTTAATATTATTTGGTCACACTATAATAATATTACGTGCTTTTAATATTTGTAAAAATGCCGAAAGTCATTTATAAACAAAATTTTTGCGAATCGTGGACTAATTTTGTCGAATTTAAGGAGTAGCTTCGCAGAGTCCCAACAGCCTCCACAAAAACATATTGCTGCTTTTGCAAAGCAACAATTGAGGCTTAACTGTGCGAATTGCGGCAGCATGCCGTTACCAAAAAACATGTCGCGTGCATGCAAGTCAATACGCAAACAAACAAAATTAATTTTGTTCCAAAGTCGTCTAAAACAGAGGAAATTGATGATATAATTTCATTTATATATTAATATATAAAAATTATTAAAATTTCTATTAAAAATTATACATTATACAAGTGGTTTTATCGTTAGCTTATTTTTAAGATTTTTTTTTTTTAATTTTAGCTTATTCTAGCTTATTTTTTTCTTCAATCTAGCTTATGGTTACTCTGAAAATCTGGCACCACTGGTTGTATGGTTAGTGATATTACTAATGTGTTGGAATGCTTGTGGTGAATTACCCAACACTGAATACTCATACTCATTACACAGCCACACACAGCGCGTACGTGCAGTACGCAGCAACAATCACATACAGTGCGTACATACAGTACATACCCTGAGCTCTGTCCGATTTGAATTGTTTAATACGCTATATATAACAAACAACATTAAATTTTCCAAAATTAAATTATAATTTTGTAATTTTATTCAACTGAATGTATGTAAATCAAAAATAAATAAATAATTAAATAAATAATCAAATTATCAAAAAAATAAAAGAAGAAAAACAAACATCACCGCACCTGGACTCGAACCTGCATATATTTACTACATATGTAACGTTAAAGCGCGTCATCTCAACTAGCACGACCACCTCATGTTTATAGATTAAAAAAAAAAAAATTAAAAAAGTTACGCTGTCGTCACTGAGTTTCGAACTCGGGACCTTTCGTTTACGCGCTTTGCGTCTACCCACTAACATCAGTATTGCGTTGCTTGTTGGCAAAACGCAAACTAGTACTACAAGGGCGATGTGTGACAAATACAAAACTAAAGAAGCTGAAGAAACAGATCAATCGCAATTGTGATTCTTAGAATATGCTGAATTGCGCGCATATGAACCTATGTGTATGAGTATGTACAAAAACGGTGGTCTGTTTGAATGTATGCGTGTAAAGGGCGATATATGACAAATATAAATACAATTCAAACACAGATTTGGTTGAAGAACTTGCTAGAATTGTATTTATTTGTGCACATGCATAAGCAGATACAAATTCCGAGCTCTCGGCAATTTTGTTCCGATGTCCAGTCTATGTGTTGTATGGTTAGTGCTTATACATTATACAATATATATGTTATATATGTCTCTAGCTTCAATAGGACAGACGGCCAGACAGCAATACGGACATTGCACAAACCCAATATACTCTTTTTATACTCGTTTCCCAAAGGGAAAAAGAGTATATTGGTTTTGTGCAATGTCCGTCTTGCTGTCCGTCCGACTGTCCGTATGAATGCAATATTTTTCTACGCTATTGAAGCTAGAGACTTGAAATTTGGAACATACACTCGGGTATACCCTCGAATTATAAAGTGTCAAGATTTTCCGGATACGCCCACTAGGTGCGTGGAAAATCGGAAAATGGTTGCGCCCATAGTTAAGAAATCATATTAGTTGAAGAGCTAGAGAGTTGAAATTTGGAATGTATACTTGCGTTGACGCTACGATTCTATAAAGATTCATAAAAAGATTTGATGTCTACGCCCACTGGGGGCGTGGCAAATCGGATCTGAATATATAGTGATTTTCCAAGATCAGCTATATTTTGAGCACTATTGACGCTAGAGACTTGAAATATGATATATATACTCGGATAAGCAACCCAAGATCAAAAAGATATGGCGGACATACCTACGCCTTCAGGGGGCGTGGCAAATCGCAAAACATTATAGTTCCTACAGTTTTAGAGCTAGACGCTTCAAAATTGGATGTTTGTGTTACTGGGGGCCTCCTCTATTGATTCCCCAAATCTTACGCCCCTTTGGGGGCGTGGTATATCGAAAAAATACCCTGTAACTTTCACATTTTTGGAGTGTAAGCATCCAAACTTTACAGTCACGTTACCCTCGACTTCTTCTAGGAACTTGCCAAATATGATATGTCTACGCCTACTGGGGGTGTGGCAAATTGGCAGCAAAATTTGTAACGCCCAGCTGCAAAATTCATATGCCTGTGCCACCTATATAAATAAGCTTAATAAGAATTGCTAAGACGACAAACGGCACTTCTGAGAAATATATGTAATTCGATTTAATGTTGAAGCTCTGCACATAATTTATCTGCTAAAATTATAATTTTTCGTATAGCCTAGGTCAGTTATGTTATTTTCTTTTTGTGTGTGTGACCCTGACAAAAAATGTAAATATCAAATACCGATATTTGTGTAATCGACTTAGTCCGAACAAAATTATTCACGCACAAAAAAATTGACGATAGGTCCCATCAGGTATGCATGTATGCGCAACTATTTTCATGCCGTCGCCGCCGCGTCTCGAACGCGGACCCTTTTGCTTACACGCCTTTCATCTACCTGCTGCGCCACATCAGTTTTGCATTGCCTGTTGGCAAATCCGAAACTACTTCACTACAAGGGCGACTATTGACAAATACAAAACTATAGAAGCTGCTGTTAATGCAAACACAATATAAACATAAATCAATCGTAATTGTGATTCTTAGAAAATGCTGAAATGCGCGCATATGAACGTATGTATTTATATGTGTACATACAAAAACGGTGGTCGGTTTGAATGTATGCGTATAAAGGGCGATATTTGACAAATATGTACAAAACTAAAGAAGCGGCTGAAAATGCAAACACAACTCAATAACAATTTTGGTTGAAGATTATGCTAGAATGAATGGCGCTGAATTATTTGTGACCATGCATAAGCAAACCCGCTTGCACTTTTCAATGTACATACATACATATGTGTAAATGTAAATGTATTTTGCTGTCGCTGCTTAACGCGTGCGTGTCATAATTGGCCAAACGTTTTGTTTAATAGATTGCGACTGACTTAACGGAACTTGATAAAACTTTCAGCATATGATTCTATTGAATTTTTTACATTTTATAAAAATTCTAACTCATTCACATAGTTATATTTGCAACAGACCTTCAATTGGCAGTATATGAAGGGGTAGGCAATTTGTTAAAAAAGCCGGAATCCAAAATGTAACAAAAATTGAAATTGCATAAAATTCACATGAATCTACATAAATGCAAAATTTGAGATTTGTTATAAATTGAATATACCAGATGCTCCTATGGGAAACTAGTATCACGCATTAGGTTCGCCCTCATGCAACGTTCTTACTTGTTATACCCTGAGCCCATTGAAAATGGGAAATCAGGGTATAATGGTTTTGTTAAATTGTATGTAACAGGCAGAAGGAGGCGTGTCAGACCCCACAAAGTATATATATTCTTGATCAGGGCGACGAGCTGAGTCGATTTAGCCATGTCCGTCTGTCTGTCCGTCCGTCCGTCCGTCTGTCCGTATGCTTGAACGCGTCGATTGAAGCATCTAGACAAGCTAGAGACTTGAATTCCTTTTGTTGGGTCCGTGAATAGCACTCGCAGGTCAAGTTTGTTACCAAAAAACGATACCTATTTTGGTTGTTTTGTTATCGATTTTAAACCTCATCGAAAACAGGTTTTAAAATTATAGCTCCCACATACAGCTAGACCCCTCAAATTTTGCGTATAGATTCATGTGAATTTTATGCAATTTCTATTTTTTTATTTTTTTGATACCGGCTCTTTTTACTAATTACCTCCCCCCCCCCCCTCACCATACTCGACCCATTGCGTGTCTGTTGTAAGCGCGTCTACTATGCATGTGCATTACATGCAAATACATTCAAGGCCTTTCGTTCTAGCATATTCTTCAACCAAATTCTGTTTGCATTTTTAGTTGCTTCTGTAGTTTTGTATTTGTTATATATCGCCCTTTACACGCATACATTGAAACAGACCACCGTTTTTGTATGTACACATACTCATATGTTCATATGCGCGCATTTCAGCATATTCTAAGAATTACAATTGCGATTGATCTGCTTCTTTAGCTTCTGTAGTTTTGTATTTGTAACATATCGCATTGTAGTTCTACTTTGCGTTTTGCCAACAAGCAACGCATTATTGGTGTGGCGTAGGTCCCGAGTTCGAAACTCAGTGACGACAGCGTAACTTTTTTAATTTTTTTTTTTAAATCTATAAACATGAGGTGGTCGTGCTAGTTGAGATGACGCGCTTTAACGTTACATATGTAGTATATAGATGTAGGTTCGAGCCCAGGTGCGATGATGGTTGCTTTCTTTTCTATTTTTTGTTTATTTATTTAAATATTAATTTATTTTTGATTTACATACATTCTAGTTGAATAAAATTTCAAAATTATAATTTAATTTTGGAAAATTTAATGTTATATGCAAGCTATATAGCGTATTAAACAATGCAAATCGGACGGGGCTCAGGGGATCTCCTAGTCGGGCACCTCCGACTAGAGTTTTTTTACTTGTTCCCTTTGGGAAACGAGTATAAAAAGATTAGGCCAAACATTTTTATAAGCATTCAACAGAAAAATTCGAAAGGCATCAAAGATTGTAAATACATACTTGTGACACAAAACTTTTTTTTTTAGAAATTTTAAAGAAGTAGGTCGGTCGTACATGACTCATTTCAAGTAATCAGCTTACCGTGATTTTCGGAAAAAAAATACACTCTGAACAGAATACACTTCTAAGAACTGGAATACATATTTGAGAAATTTTACATAGTATATTAAAAGAATTTAAATTTCTATTTCGGAGAAAAATAAACACTATATATCAAATATTATTTGTCAAATAATAAATATTTTCGACAACTTTCAATTTTATGAAAGAAAATGACACAATTTAAAATAGTTAAAAGTATTATGCTGTACGAACTTGCACAGACAAAGCACACAATGTAGAAAAACAGATCGCAATATTTAATTGCATAAAGAAAAATAAGTATTTGTGAAGTAGATCCTGAATGTCGTAATAATAAAAATATCTTATTGAAAAAATAGCAAATATAATATATCAAGAAATTTAAGTTTAAAAGTAATCATACAAAACTGTTAGACAGTAAAACAAAGATATTCAAGGTATTACAGAAATGTCATAGAAAATTATATTTAACTAAACCGAAGCAACAATGTAATACAGCACAACAATACTTAGGAAGAAAGATTATTGCTTAGAAGTAAATTTTAACAATGTTATTTATATACTCAAGATAAATTTCTATTCCTTAACAGACTTTTTCTCCTCAGTTGTATATTTTAAAGTTTATATTATTTAAAATATTCGAAAATTAATTTAAGACATATAGCAAGTAGTATATTATTTCAATTGTAGGATATTTGGAACGAATCAACAGATTGCAAATTTAGAAGCGCTGTCTAATGCAAAATGAAAATGATGGCATGGAAATACAGAATATGATATTTGAATAAATGAAAGCGGAATTTGAACAGTAATTTATAATTAAGTTGATAATTAAAATTACCTAATTTACCTTACTTGAAATTAACATTTTCTTCTTCCTTGAGCAGATACGAACACTTCAAATACGAATACATAATCAAATATATATCTAAATGTTCAAAATCTTTGCACACGAAACATAAAATATTGGTAAATTCCTAAAAGAATCTCCGAACACTTAAAATCAATAAAGATAAAAAACTTGCTTGAAACTCACTTTGTGGACAAAAACGAAAAAGAATTTTTTTTAAATATCCAAATGCGGATGACGAAGCCTTAAAGAGTCGATTGAAAGTTGGCAAGCGCACTATATAAAACAAATAATTAATACACATGTATACGCAGATAATCCCAAAATGTTTGAATTCTAAATGTCTACAGTTGAATATATTCAATAAAGTTATTCCAAAAATTATTGTAAAATTTGTTTGATTCCAAATTCAACTTAGCAAATTAAATTCGTATTTGAAACACTTAAAAAGACCATCGCTGGAAGCATACGACTTAATCCGAAACAGTCTAGTGCTGACTAAACAATTTTTTTTTTTTTGAATGAATCACAATAGATGGCAATCTCATTATACAGGTATCTTATCTATTTTATATACATGTTACATTTCAATATTACATATATTTTATAGAAAACATCCGGGACATATTGTTTGTCGGTCGATTCACAAACATACACAAGTTCGGGTGCATCCGCAGCGTAGCCTTCCATGTGCATCTGCTTAGTCTGATCACCTGACAAAGCCGTAGAGTACAAATATATATATATATATATACACATATACATAAATACACATACTCATACAAACTCACCAGTTACACAAATTGTGACAAACTTGGAACCAAACGTGCCATTTGTAGCATATTTACATGGATTCGGATGACGATTCTGCAGCTCACCCACTGATATGCTCTTCTGTGCGGTCAGAAAATGTGTTTCAATTCCGCGTATTTGTTTTACAGTGCCAGCACTTGCATCTTCCGTAATAAGATCGGTAAAGATCCAGCCAATCTAAAAATAAAATATTTATTTGATCAAGAAATGCATATTTGAAATTCATTGATAGCTCACCTTTTTCAGTCCTAGGGCTTTGGCCACGGCATCCACATCATCGGCAGCCTCATCTGGACAGATGTTGATTGAATCGCGTGACGATTCCTGGGGCGGTTCATAGATAGCCGCCACTTTTGCCCGTATGCCCAGTGGCACATCTGTATGCTGTTCATAGGTGCCATACAAGAACCCCATGCGCTGATGGCCCGTGGTGCGCCAATAATAAAAATTTAAGAAGCGCATTACAATTTTGGTATTCTCGAACATAACATTGTCTACATGACGATAGGTTTGACGGTTGAGTGCTATAGCCGACGGCTGGCATTTAGAGCAAATGCCCTTGGGCCATGGTGGATGTTCCCGATAGCCGGGCTTAATGCGACAATTGATAATACAAAGTACTTTCCGTGATCAATGCCAGAAGTTTGCTTACGTATGTACGAATGGAAGGACAAGTGCTTGATATTATGCTCCTTCAGATAGTTCTCGTCATATGGTTCCAGGGGAGCAATGAACGCAACGACCATTGGCATTGTGATGACAGCTATGCAAATTAAATAAGGAATAATATATCATTTAGTAGTCAATTGGAAAACAAGCTTAGACGTAGGGATATATGATACAATGTTAGTACTTTAGGTTTGATTCAATTTATAGACTGAATGGTACATAATTCGTAAAGCAAAACAACAGTATTGCCAACAAATTACTTCTTTTGTTTTTGATTAACTTTATTCAGTTCAAATATGCGAATATACTAGGGTTTTCCTCAAATCCGGCTAAAATTTTATATTGGGTAGCCAATCCATGCTTATTATAAACACCTCTTGATCAACTTACAGCTTACTATCGCGTTCACGATTGATGGTGCCATTGGATTTGAACAGCTGCTGTCCACCTCATCCTCGATCACTTCAATTGCTGGACGTGCGCTGTTGGTAAGTCTCTCATTGGAGATTTTAGCAGCGCTATTGAACGACAACTTGTCAATCGCTGTGGTGCTCGTGCGCTACAAAAGAGAATATATGATTAATAATATGAAGTATAGCAATAGTATTGTAAGCAAAATCTCACTCGTGAAGAAGTGCCCGCAATTTGTTTTAGGTAGACCATGTCGCCATGCTTGAGAGTGCTGCCCACCAGTTGACTACCGCTTGCGTGTAGCTCTGTGACGAAGTTTCGCTCCATGAAGAGACCAAATCCATCGACCTTGAGCACATTTTGTACGCTGTCATAGAGCTGTTTAAGATTTGATTTTGGCGAGATCGCGATGCGTTTGATGCCCTCCGCAGACTGCACGCGTATTGGCCGTAATTCAAGCAGCGCACATGTAATGGAATAGTTTCTATATGAATAAAATATTCAAAGGTATCGATCACACCGATTGTTTACATAGCGTAAAGAGACGATGCCGCAAAAAGACATAAACGAAATGTCGTTTCTTGTAGATGAAGTGCTCGAGCTGTTGGCCTGCTGCTGTTGTTGGTGTTGTTGTTAAGCGTAGCTTGAGCTACTTTGGTGTAGGCTGAAAGGCCTGTAACTTAGCGTATTGACACCGCGCATTTAACTGCAGCAGAAAAACGAATTTACATCAAATATCGTTTGTTTTGGCATTACAGACAAAATGTAAATGTGTTAAGACTGTGCCAAAAAGAGAAAAGGTTCCCACTGCCATGGTCACAAAAATAAACGAGTGCATGCATACACCGTGTCGCCTTCTCTTTTCCAATCCATCTATCGTTCCGTGGCTCTGGCAGTAAAATCTACAAGTCATTGTACCTTTGTTTGTGTCTGTCCGGCGTCGTGTCTGCTGTCTGGCGTCGCCGTGGCAACGAATTTGCACTGACCGTACTCATCAACCGACTGCCAATTATGCACTGCACTTACCGCAGAATCGTTTCAGAATAAATACAAATGATTTGTAAAAAAAAGCCAAGTTTTTTAGCGACAGCGACAACAGAGTGTTTGCGAAAATGCTAAATGCCGGCATTTTGAAACGACCAGAGACCACAGCACTGCGTCAGCTTTATGCTCTTCGAGTATACAGTAGTGCTGCAAAACCATCGATGGAAATATCGATAGTATCGATGGAGTTTCTGTTGTTAGATAGATCGCACGATTGAGAGACTAGGAGGTTATGCAAAGACCCCTGTTATTTTAACAGTGAAACGTCACAGACATGTCAAATTTTGGCGCGCGTTTAAATTTTGTATGAAAATCCAGCAATTTTGACACTGTTATCTGTCTTGCAGCCAGAAGCCAAAATAAAACTAGCAACGCTTCTAATTACAAATTCTATGTAGATTCAAGAATCGGACAATATAAGGGTTTTACTACTTTTCATTCATGAATACCGTTTTTAAGCACAGACTCCATGGCGATTGAGTGATGTTCGTTGACTGCCGTGACAATCTTGTTGAGTAAATTCAATTTTATTTTCCAAAGTTTAAATGTACTAAACAAAATAGTATTAAAAGGTATATTTAACTTTTCGGTTGATTAATTGATAATTTATAGTTGGTAATATCATCAAAATTCCACACACGCGCATACTAAATTTTAACATGAGTTATCTGTGACGTCACAGAGAGCTGTTAGTTAACATTAAAAGTAACGGAACAATTCTTTGCATAACCTGGTGTCTTTTAACAGTGGCAAAACCTGGTGTCTTTTAACAGTGGATAGATCGATGGATATCCCGATATCGATAGATCGCTATAGACGCCAAGCCACATGTAAGTTACTAAAATTATTATTAATATATATATATATATAATATATAATTAATAAATATATAAAAGGAGCAGTCTAAAGCCAAAAGCTGTGGATATGCTAATTTTCTTAAAACACAATAATGGGCTACACAATGGATCTCGCGATAATTAATGATTTTCAGTTTTAAGCTCAAGACTTGTCAATGGCAGCACTAACCATACAACACATTAATAATAATAGGTTTATCGGCGAGTAGTTGATGTTTTGCCGCTCATCTGTATTTCCCTCCATTCTCTCTTACAAAAAGGTGCAGCGAGTCTCAGCGTGTTCTCTCTTTCAATTCTACTCTCACACTGAGCCACACTCGACGTCAGTATATACTGTCGTCGCACACTTTTAATGTTATCGATATCAATAAGCAAATGTATTACGCAACCCTGATCAACCCTGATTACGCGCGTAATTCAAAATATTCCAAGTACCTAATTATCTCTCCGACACGGCCAACCTGACAAATTACACGTCCTCGTGTAGGCAGGAATTTTAGCGTAACTTGGTACATTTTCAACATATCATTGTTTTATTAAAGAAACCAAATACAGTGCACTATCGATAACTTAATCAATTAACAAATTTCATTAAATTCTTTCTTTCTAAAATCTAAACAATTTGACTTGTCAACAACTTATTAAGCATTTTCATTAAACAATTCAATTTCTTTTTTCTTTTTCAACAATTCATTAAAAATTTTCATTCATTTCAAATAACGTCCATTTTTGTTCTCATTCTCATTTTTGTTTCAAAAATTCTAGGCTAGACACCATCACGTAGCATCGACAACAACTTTTCCAACTCAGCATACCCCTAGTTTCCTTTACTAGGTCACACGGTCTATTTCACCCGTCTTTTCACAGTCTGTTCCAACTGTATCACTACGGTCTTTTTCACCCGTTTCAACACAGTCTGTTTCAACTGTTTCACTACGGTCTTTTTCACCCGTTTCAACACAGTCTGTTCCAACTGTATCACTACGGTCTTTTTCACCCGTTTCAACACAGTCTGTTTCAACTGTTTCACTACGGTCTTTTTCACCCGTTTCAACACAGTCTGTTTCAACTGTTTCACTACGGTCTTTTTCACCCGTTTCAACACAGTCTGTTTCAACTGTTTCACTACGGTCTTTTTCACCCGTTTCAACACAGTCTGTTTCAACTGTTTCACTACGGTCTTTTTCACCCGTTTCAACACAGTCTGTTTCAACTGTTTCACTACGGTCTTTTTCACCCGTTTCAACACAGTCTGTTTCAACTGTTTCACCACAGTCTATTCCAACTGTTTCACCACAGTCTATTCCAACTGTTTCGCATTAGATCACGCCATGATCAAAAATTCCTTCAACTTTTCTCATTCACTTTCCGGACATTCATACTGTCTCTTGCAACACTTTGACTCTCAATCATTTTAATACTATCACTTTCAACAGCCTCTCTCAATCATATCAATACTGTCTTTTACTTGTAATAGATTTCAGCTTGTATCTAGATTAGTCTGTTGTCTCTCACTGTTTTTGAGTAAAACATAGTCTCCCTTGCAGAATTTGACTACTTTGGCTTTGCCTTTGTCAAATCTTTGTTTATCGTAATTTGATACATTTTACATGTTTCTTATAGCCTGCGATCTTTGTTCATTTAGATCTACTACTGTTACGTCATCATCAATCAGAACTAAACCTAAAGGTCTTGCACACTTGCTAATTAAAAGCTCTAGTGGACATGACTTTGTTACTCGGTTAACTGTACAGTTTAATGATAACTGTACATCTCCTATAGCATCTTGCCATGAACGCTCACTAGAATCAACAATAGTTAATAAATTTTTCAACGTGCTCATTACTCGTTCAACTTGCTCAATCGCGCGACTAGCACCGGTAGCTATCAAATGAAGCTTAATTTTCTGAGAAGCACAGAATTCGGCAAATTTTGCACC
Organism: Drosophila meridionalis; assembly: GCA_035045145.1. Lineage (NCBI taxonomy): Eukaryota > Metazoa > Arthropoda > Insecta > Diptera > Drosophilidae > Drosophila > Drosophila meridionalis. The sequence continues at coordinate 3,914,163 of JAWNPG010000020.1, read as the reverse complement.
CGTGAAACTCCTACCTTGATCAGCCACTAATCGAGTTGGTACTCCAAATAGAGCAATGGATGATTTTAAAGCGTCAATACAACTGTTAGCGTCAAGCTTATAGGTGTGGTAAAAATGAACATATTTTGTAAAACCATCTATTTGCACAATGATATATTCCTTGCGGTCATTCTTGCCACTTAACTTTCCGGAGATATCTATATGCAACGTGTGCCATGGTATACTAACTTTAGGAATGGAGTGTAATTCGACTTGAATTTTTCCTGATGTTGATTTTGATTGTTATACAGTTCTCTACAAATTTACGAACGTATTTTGCCATTCCATAAAACCAATAATGATTATACGCTTTATCAAGAGTCTTTTCCCAGCCGAAATGTAAGATTGATTCATGAACTTGATTTATTATAGACCACTTGAAAGATCTTGGAACGACTGACAAGCATCGAGTTCTGCAATTTCTTTGGATTTTTCTATAAAGCACATTACGTCTAATTTCATAAGTAGCAGCTAAGTCTTCGAAAAGTTCACCTTTACTAAATTTCTTAATAATATGCAAAATATCCTGGTCACGTTGTTGCTCAACTTGAATCCAATTTTCCGAAATTTTCATTAATTCTATGTGCTTTTCTACAACTTTGTTTTGTTCCACTTTATCTTCAGCAGGCAAAGGATTCCTCGACAGAAAATCTACATGAGCCATCAGCTTGCCTTATCGATATTGAATTTCAAAGTCAAATGCTTGAAGAAATACCCACCAACGATACACTCTAGGTGATAGCTCAATTTTTGTTCTGGAAGCCTTTAACGAATTACAATCCGTAAAAGTGACAAACTTTCTACCATGCAGATAATGTCTGAGATGTTTTACTGCATTCACTACAGCTAGAGTTTCTAACTCATACGATGTATATTTCGACTCACAATTGCTAGTTGTCTTACTAAAATATTCAATCACATACGGTTTATTGTTTATTCTGTGTAACAGTATTCCTCCATAGCCAATGGCGCTTGCATCTGTATGCAGCTCTATGGGAAATTCTGGATCAAATATCACTAACACTGGCTTGCTTGTCAGAATATCAACAATTTTCTTACGAACTAGCATTACCAATTCCACTTAGCGAAACAACATTATTTGTTCTTTTACCGGACAGCTTGTGTGATATACTCTCTTTAACCAAAGAGCATTCTGCGCCAGAATCAAATGTAATCGGAAATTTCTCACCTCGGTGCAACATGATTGCTTTAGGTCCGTCCACGACGCATAGCTCGACTCTTTTATGCACTTGTGGTCATACACTACCGCCAGTCGAGTTTTTGCATTGGGTGGCAATGTGGCCCTGCTCATGACATCTATAGCATGTTATGACCTTAGCACGCTGTGAGCTCGCAGGATGCTCTCCTCCAGATGTTGATGAAGTTTGCATACTACATTCCGACTTCTTGTGCCCGAACTTTCCACAGGTGTAGCATTTTACTGGCACTAATTTAGCCCTCTTTGTATTCGACTCGTCGTCTGAGAAATTGGATCGACGTTTATCGAATGAAAAAGCTTGCAACTCGGACTGCAAGTCTTGTCTGCTTCGAATGCTTTTAGTGTACGCTATTTGTTGCAATCTACGGTCATAGTTTGCTAAATAGCCCAACACAACAGACGCCGCAATTTCCTCGTACTCCATCTTACGCCATTTTGTTGTGAGTGACGTCATCTGCCGACTCGCAAAAACAGCAAGACACTCGCCAGTATTTGGGCGACTGTTGAGCAATTTTAAAATTGTCGCTGCTGGAGTCTCAACATTCTCGAATCGCTGTTCGAACAGCTCCCTGAATTGTTTCCACGTAATCCCTGGATAGCAGATCTGCGACAACCATTGCGATGAACTTCCTTCTAGAGACTTCGACAACGCCAAAATTAATGCGCTGCCTTGCAGCGGAATGTCATTGAGGATTATTTCCACTGTAGCACACCACTGCAAAGCGTCGGCGCCAGCCGCTTCTGAATTAAATTTTGGCAGCGTCAATCCGCCATTTTGTAGTGGCTCGCGTGGTGACGCTTGCAAAGATTTTTCCAATTCCAAAAAGGTGCGATTTTGTTGTTCTAGTAGAACACGAAATTGCTCCTCAAAAGTGGTTGGTCGAGAGTTTGATCCCACTTCTGATATCGGCGAGTAGTTGATGTTTTGCCGCTCAGCATGCTCATCTGTATTTCCCTCCATTCTCTCTTACAAAAAGGTGCAGCGAGTCTCAGCGTGTTCTCTCTTTCAATTCTACTCTCACACTGAGCCACACTCGACGTCAGTATATACTGTCGTCGCACACTTTTAATGTTATCGATATCAATAAGCAAATGTATTACGCAACCCTGATCAATTCTTATTAACACTACGCGCGTAATTCAAAATATTCCAAGTACCTAATTATCTCTCCGACAGGTTTTTAATACACCCTCTTCAATTCTAATGCACAATCGTTCACGCAATTAAAAGCGTATAGTAGGCACGCGCCAATATTCGCGTATTGTACAGACACATACAATCATTCACAAATTGACGCATTCACACATTCAAATATTCCGCCGGCAACAAGACAGACGCACAAAAATATCTTCATTAGCCATTACCACTAACCATACAACACATAGACTGGACATCGGAACAAAGTTGCTCGGAGCTCGGAATTTGTACCGGGGCTCCCAGACAACTTCGTATTTGCTCGGCTCGGTTACTGGGGCTCCCGAAAAAAAAAATTGCGCGAAACAGAATCATTCTGCTTCAACACATCGGCCGAGCAACAGCGGACGAAAATTGAAATTTTCTGTCATGCGATTCCATTTTCTGCAATTCTAATGCAAAATCATTCACACAATTTAAAGCCCGTGGTAGGCGCACGCCAATGCTCATGTTCTATGAACACACATATTCGCATACAAATGTTCCACAGGCAGCAAGAGCGACTACAAAAAATATTCGATAAGCGCACCAGCGCTTTCATACCCTGCGTACAAATCATAAAAAAGAGAACATTTTGAATGAGCATGGCAAACGCTTTCAAGAATTCGGCATACTCTTCGCACAGCACCAATGAAATGCAATTTCATCAGTTCCAGCTCTCGTGCGTTGCCGCTCGGCCGATTGCTCGAAGCAGAATGATTCTCTCTCGAGCTATTTTTGTTGCGAACGCTATGAGACTGAGCCGAGCAAAAACGAAGTTGTGACGGGCCTAATCGTCAAGTTTTTGTGTGTGCAATAATTTTGTTCTGAATGGCCAGTCTATGTGTTGTATGGTTAGTGATGATAGTCAAGCTTTGTTTTTTAATTTTAAGTTAAATATTTAGACTTTAGTTAATCAAAGTCAAACTTTTTGTTTTTTAGTTATAAGATAAATATGGACCCTTATGAATTCAAGGCAAAGTTTATGTTATTTAGTTTTAGGATAAACTAAAATACAAATATTTTTTATTTTTCTAAACTTTTTTTTATTATATGAATTAAGAAGAATTATATTTAATTTATTAAGTATAAATGTTTATAAAATAGTTTCTTTTTTTTCTCTGAATTTTCAACAATTTCTGAATGTTGGAGATATTTTATATTGAACCATCGATACTATCAATATTTTAAACCATTGGACTTAAATAAAATCGATGGTCGGCGAACAAAATGTTCGTGCGAACACCACCATCCACATGCAAACATTCGACGAATACAAATGTTCGCAAGTGGATGGGACCCTTAATTGGCAATATACTTACAATTTTATCAGACATCGCTTCAAAAAAAATTGCACTTGGAATTTTCTCACTGGCCTCAAAATTTACTTTAGCATGTATAAACTACAACGACATGAAAAATGTTGCCATAGTTATGATCTGCCATATGAGTACTTGACTCAAATTACTGGAAGTGGGAAGTACCTCACTGAATGTGAAGCTGACGAGCTGGATAATATTTTAAGTATTATGTAGTTAAATGTAAATGTAATTGGTTAAGGTCAGGCTCATTTTTATTTTAAGTGCTTTTAGTTTTTTTTTTTATGTTTCTTAAAATGTATATTTGTTGAAAATCAAAATTTTAATTGTTTAGCAATTTTTTTTTTTGGCAATTTTCACAAAAATTATATTTTTCCCAAGTCTAACTATTTTTTCTTAGGAGATTCTGGCAGCACTGCTTGGAAGCAGAGCAGCACTTGTGTAGACAGTATCGACTAAGTGTGACCATGCATACTGATGCAAATGTAACTAAAAACCAATATGATAAAATACCGAATGCTGTTAACTGCGCTGTTAAGTACGTGGCGGTCAAACGATATACACTGTTAACATCCTAATGTTGGCAACACGATTGAGAGACTAGGAGGTTATGCAAAGACCCCTGTTATTTTAACAGTGAAACGTCACAGACGTCAAATGTTGGCGCGCGTTTAAATTTTGTATGAAAATCCAGCAATTTTGACACTGTTATCTGTCTTGCAGCCAGAAGCCAAAATAAAACTAAAACAGAAGGACGCGTGCCACACCCCATAAAGTATATATATTCTTGATCAGGGCGACGAGCTGAGTCGATGTAGCCCTGTCTGTCTGTCCGTCCGTCTATCCGTATGTTTGAACGCGTCGATTGAAGCATCTAAGCAAGCTAGAGACTTGAATTTTTATCTGTTTGCTCCGTTTGTAGCACGCGCAGGTCAAGTTTACTTCGTTTGAACGATAACTATTTATGATCAGGGCGACGAGCTGAGTCAATTTAGCCCTGTCCGTCTGTCCGTCCGTCCGTCTGTCCATCTGTCCGTCTGTCCGTATGTTTGAACGCGTCGATTGAAGCATCTAGACAAGCTAGAGACTTGATTTTTTTTTTTTTGGGTCCGTGGATAGCACGCGCAGGTCAAGTTTGTTACCAAAAAACGATATCTATTTTGGTTGTTTTGTTATCGATTTTAAACCTTATCGAAAACAGGTTATAAAATTATATCTCCCACACCTTTAGAGCTAGACCCCTCAAATTTATGCATTTAGATTCATGTGAATTTTATGGAATTTGTATTTTTTTATTTTTTGGATACCGGCTCTTTTTACTAATTAAACCCCCCCCCCCCTGGCAACAAACACCCATTGAGAGTCTGTTGCAAATACAACCATGTGAATAAATTAGCATTTTTATAAAATGTAAAAAATTCAATAGAATCATATGCTGAAAGTTCCAGCAAATTCCGTTAAGTCAGTCCCGATTATTAAACAAAACGTTTACGCAATTATCACACGCACGTGGCAAGCAGCGACGCGCAGCAAAAACCATTTACACATACACATACAATGAAACGTGCAAGCGCGTCATACAAGGCCATTCGTTCTAGCATATTCTTCAACCAAATCTGTGTTTGAATTCTGTTTGCATTTTCAGGCGCTTCTGTAGTTTTGTATTTGTCATATATCGTCCTTTACACGCATACATTCAAACAGACCACCGTTTTTGTATGTACACATACATATACAGAATATTTTAAGAATCACAATCTGCTTCATTAAATTCTTTAATTTTGTATTTGTCACATATCGCCCTTATAGTACTACTTTGCGTCAAGCAAGCAACGCAATACTGGTGTGGTGTAGTGGGCAGACACAAAGCGCGTAAACGAAAGGTCCCGAGTTCGAAACTCAGTGACAACGGTGTAACTTTTTTAATTTTTTATAAAATTTATAAACATGATGTGGTTGTGCTAGTTGAGATGATGTGCTTTAACGATACATATGTAGTAAATAGATGCAGGTTCGAGTCCAGGTGCGGTGATGTTTGTTTTTTTTTTCTTTTTTTTTTTTTGATAAGTTGTTTATTTAATTATGTATTTATTTTTGATTTACATACATTCTAGTTGAATAAAATTTCAAAATTATAATTTAATTTTGGAAAATTTAATGTTATATGCAAGCTATATAGCGTATTAAACAATGCAAATCGGACGGGGCTCAGGGGATCTCCTAGGTGGGCACCTCCGACTAGAGTTTTCTTACTTGTTTTGTTGTAATGTTATCGATTTTAAAGTTTATCGAAAATACGTAGATTGTACATCGTTTGAGCTAGAGACTCAAATTTGCTGTGTAATTGCGTGTAATGAATACGGGGATAACTTAATCTTTAGATTTTGGATGCCACGCCCCATTCGCCACCAATATTAGAGACTTGTGCTGTGACAAATACACACATATGAATGACATTAATACGTTGTGAAAGTTGTTAGTAAGTGATGCAGTTAGTCCATCGCTAAGAAAAGTTATTAAACAACTCTCAGAGAGAGTTCTCAGTTGAGAGTCTTGACGCGTCTTTTTTTGTGCTCTTGAGTTTTAATTAAATTATTACTTATTATTTCACTGTAATTGTCACACTATGGCGTTCGGTTAACTTTGGATAACTATCATTCCATTGCTGTGCAAGGTTTGCTTCAGTTATTACCGATTTTCATTTTCGGTTTTGGTGCATCGGCGATTTTGATTTCTATTATCGTTTTTGTTTTGTGTTGCTGTTTGCCGGCTTTCTGTTCCATCTGCTCTCACTTGTTGTTGTATGTTACATTTTGCTTGCATACACACTTGTGTCTGAATTTGCTCTCATTCGTTTGTTTTGTGCACGGTATTCTTATTTGTTCGCGATTCCTATTATTATTGCCGCTCTTTTTGTTGTTGTGTGTTTTTAGTGCTCCCAATGCGTTCTTATCGCTTTTAGTTTTGCATTCTTTCGCATTTTTTCTCGCTTCAATTTTGTTTAACCCCAATTGCCAAAATTACATGCTGTAAGAAATCATGCTTTTTTTGGCAGGTTGTTGATTCTGCACAATCACAATTTGTTATTTGTGTGAGAATTTGGATGCACAGTAACTGCCCGAGTTGCTTCGAAAAACAAATTAATTTTTCTAAGATATACAGTGGTTCACAGCTTATTTCAACCAGCACTTTAAAAAAAGTTTGTTGGGCTATAAAATCTAAACTATTGGCAATATCCAAAAAATTTAAACGCAGGTTGTTAGTGTGATGTTTTAAATATTACAAAATCAATTCATTTATTTTTTAAATATTTTTTCATTATTTAATAATGTTTAAAAACTAAAAAATGAGACCAAGACAGTTCCACAGCTTATTTCAACCACTTATGAAATAACATTATTTAACATTATAAAAACTTAAAATAACAACAAATTAATACTTGGTGTGACCACCCTTTTGGCTAACTACCATTTTAAGCCTTTTTGGGATAGATTCCACCAACTTTTTGGTGACTTCTGGAGTAATTTTTTCCCATTCCTCAACCAATGCAGTTTTTGGGTCCGATTTGTTTGAAATTTTGTGTTTGCGAATGTTTGTTTCCAAAATCGACCACAAATTTTCGATTACATTTAAATCTGATGATTGGGCTGGTGGTTTCATAACGTGCGGACATTTCCAGATCAGCCAAGTGTGAACAATTCCCGCAGTGTGTTTCGGGTCATTATCTTGGTAAAACCTGAAGTCCTCCTTTATGCCCAGTTTCTGAGCACTTTGGATTCAATTTGACTTCAAAACATATAGATATTTAAGTTTATCCATCGTAGTCTCGATTAACTCCAAGTTCCCAACCCCGGCTGCTGACATACAGGCCCAAACCATAACGCTGCCTCCGCCGTGCTTTACAGTAGCCCTCAAATTTTTTGCGTCAAGCTCTGTGTTAGGTCTACGCTACACATATGAGGGCCCATCCGACCCAAACAAATTAAATTTGGACTCATCTCAAAATAAAACTGTGTTCCAGAATCCAATGTCCTTGTACAAGTGCTCCTGTGCAAATTTTAAGCGACACTTTTTGTTTTTGTCGCTTATAAAAGGCTTCTTGCGTGGTACTCTACCATTAAAGTCATGTTCCCGAAGCACACGGCGAATAGTTTCTGGGTGGCATGACTTGCCCAACTCCTCCTTAACATCATTGGCTACTTGTCTAGCAGATAGCCTTGGGTTATCCCGGATTTTTCTTACAATATAGCGCTCGTCCGTGGGATTAAAAATTTTGTTTGGAGCATTTCTACCTTTATCGTGCGTTCTATTTTCAAGAACAAACCGGTATATAATGCTTTGAACTGTAGAATCACTCAGTCCAACCATATCAGTAATTTTTCTACGGGAATGGCCATTTTTATAGTGTTTCAGAACAAGTTCCAGCTGTTCAATAGGTGTACGTGGTCCCATTTTGCTAAATTAAATTTTCTGCAAGTTCTGCTTTCAAAATTCAGCACAAATTTCTTTCATCACATTGCGAAATCAGTGTATAAAGCATAGATCAAGAATCTACCGTTGCATTGCAAAATAACGGGTCTTTCATAAGCTGCAAAGTTAGTGGTTGAAATAAGCTGTGGAACTGTCTTGGTCTCATTTTTTAGTTTTTAAACATTATTAAATAATGAAAAAATATTTAAAAAATAAATGAATTGATTTTGTAATATTTAAAACATCACACTAACAACCTGCGTTTATATTTTTTGGATATTGCCAATAGTTTAGATTTTATAGCCCAACAAACTTTTTTTAAAGTGCTGGTTGAAATAAGCTGTGAACCACTGTATATAATTCGGTGAGAGTTCAATTTTTAAAACTTTACAATATTTCAAAACAACTTTCTAGTGATATAGAAGCTGGTGAAGAAATATTAAAACAGTATAATTTTGAAACTTCACACAATCTAATGGAGACAACAACATTATTGGTACCAGCTTCTGGAACAATGTTGTTTCCAAATTCTTTAGCTCGTACTTCACCTAACCCAGACTCAATTTCCAATCCACCTTCTGTAGACTTGTCTACACCACCTTGTGCTACTGGTACTTGTAATGAAACGGTCGAGCCTAATCAAAGTCCTACTATAAAAGTAAGAGAGTCCCCGGTTGTTGTTCAAACAATGAATAACAATCTGTTAGCGATCTCTGAACCCATACTGCCCACTTTATCAGTTGTGTCTCCTCGAAAGCAGGTTTTCTTATCCAGGTTTTCTTATCTAGGTTTTCTTATCCAGGCTTTCATATGACACAACGTGCGAAGCAATATCAGCGTTTAGAGTTAGCATTTTTATAAAATGTAAAAAATTCAATAGAATCATATGCTGAAAGTTTTATCAAGTTCCGTTAAGTCAGTCGCAATCTATTAAACAAAACGTTTGGCCAATTATGACACGCACGCGTTAAGCAGCGACAGCAAAATACATTCACATTTACACATATGTATGTATGTACATTGAAAAGTGCAAGCGGGTTTGCTTATGCATGGTCACAAATAATTCAGCGCCATTCATTCTAGCATAATCTTCAACCAAAATTTTTATTGAGTTGTGTTTGCATTTTCAGCCGCTTCTTTAGTTTTGTACATATTTGTCAAATATCGCCCTTTATACGCATACATTCAAACCGACCACCGTTTTTGTATGTACACATATAAATACATACGTTCATATGCGCGCATTTCAGCATTTTCTAAGAATCACAATTGCGATTGATTTATGTTTATATTGTGTTTGCATTAACAGCAGCTTCTATAGTTTTGTATTTGTCAAAAGTCGCCCTTGTAGTGAAGTAGTTTCGGATTTGCCAACAGGCAATGCAAAACTGAACGGCATGAAAATAGTTGCGCATACATGCATACCTGATGGGACCTATCGTCAATTTTTTTGTGCGTGAATAATTTTGTTCGGACTAAGTCGATTACACAAATATCGGTATTTGATATTTACATTTTTTGTCAGGGTCACACACACAAAAAGAAAATAACATGACTGACCTAGGCTATACGAAAAATGATAATTTTAGCAGATAAATTATTTGCAGAACTTCAACATTCAAATCGAATTGCATATATTTCTTAATATTTCTCAGAAATGCCGTTTGTCGTCTTAGCAATACTTATTAAGCTTATTTATATAGGTGGCACAGGCATATGAATTTTGCAGCTGGGCGTTACAAATTTTATTGCCAATTTGCCACGCCCCCAGTAGGCGTAGACATATCATATTTGGCAAGTTCCTAGAAGGAGTCGAGGGTAATGTAACTGTAAAGTTTGGATGCTTACACTCCAAAAATGTGAAAGTTACAGGGTATTTTTTCGATATACCACGCCCCCGAAGGGGTGTAAGATTTATTTTTGGGGAATCAATAGAGGAGGCCCCCAGTAACACAAACATCCAATTTGGAATCGTCTAGCTCTAAAACTGTAGGAGCTATAAGCTTTTTGCGATTTGCAACGCCCCCTGAAGGTGTAGATATGTCCGTCATATCTTTTTGATCTTGGGTTGCTTATCCGAGTATATATATCAAATTTCAAGTCTCTAGCATCAATAGTGCTCAAAATATAGCTGATCTTGTAAAATCACTGTATATTCAGATCCGATTTGCCACGCCCCCAGTGGGCGTAGACATCAAATCTTTTTATGAATCTTTATAGAATCGTAGCGTTAAGTTACGTGCCAAATTTCAGCATTCTAGCTTTAAAACTGTAGAAGTTACAGTTTTCCCGATTTACCACGCCCCCAATGGGCGTAGATATATCCGCCATATCTTTTTGAACTTGGGTGGTCAACGCAAGTATACATTCCAAATTTCAACTCTCTAGCTCTTCAACTAATATGATTTCTATGATTTCTATTAACTATGGGCGTAACCATTTTCCGATTTGCCACGCCCCTAGTGGGCGTATCCGGAAAATCTTGACACTTTATAATTCGAGGGTATACACGAGTATATGTTCCAAATTTCAAGTCTCTAGCTTCAATAGCGTAGAAAAATATTGCATTCATAGGGACAGACGGACAGACGGCCAGACGGACAGACGGACGGACAGCAAGACGGACATTTCACAAAACCAATATACTCTTTTTCCCTTTGGGAAACGAGTATAAAAATTCAAGTAATTTAATTTTTTTTAAATCTATAAATATGAGGTGGTTGTGCTAGTTGAGATGACGCGATTTAACGTTACATATGTAGTTAATAGATGCAGGTTCGAGTCCAGGTGCGGTGATGTTTGTTTTTTTTTTTCTTTTTTTTTTTTTGATAAGTTGTTTATTTAATTATGTATTTATTTTTGATTTACATACATTCTAGTTGAATAAAATTTCAAAATTATAATTTAATTTTGGAAAATTTAATATTATATGCAAGCTATATAGCGTATTAAACAATGCAAGTCGGACGGGGATCAGGGTATCTCCTAGTCGGGCACCTCCGACTAGAGTTTTCTTACTTGTTGACACTAAATTTTCTATCAATCTTCATGTCTATACTATCGTAAATGAAGCTAAAGGTGCTCTTGGTTTTATTAAACGTTGGTCAAAGGAGTTTAAAGATCCCTTTATCACAAAACTATTATATACTTCGCTGGTTCGAACTATTTTAGAGTATTGTTCAATTATTTGGTCTCCACAGCATAAACTGTATCAGGACCGTATTGAATCGGTCCAGAAACAGTTTCTTATTTTCGCGTTGAGTGATATAAACTGGGATCGTAATCGTCGCTTACCATCTTACCAGAGTAGGCTTCTTCTTATTAATCTTCCTTCATTAATCAATCATAGAATAATTCTGAGGACTGTTTTCCTACATAATTTGATTATTGGTAAAATTGATTCGCCATGTCTGTTAATTCAGCTTAATTTTTCTGTTCCCTCCAAAACAACTACACACTTTCGTCCGTTGCATTTACCTGTATGCACATCGGATTATTCTTTGCATAGCGCGTTTCACGTGTTATGTAGTAATTATAATAAATTTTATCATGTGTTCTCCTCTGAACTCTCTCTTCCGTTAATAAAATCATTGCTTACAGGTCATCTTCGTGCTACATCTAATAGCACGCATGATTGAGCCTGTAAATCTTAAATTTGTACTTATATCTTCAATAATATCACTGACTAAAATGGCAGTGAATTGGGGCATAGCTAGCCGTACTGGCAAATTAAGTACACCCACCGAGGTGGTGGTTTTATTGATAATTTATGTTACTTTTGGCTTTATATATACATATTTTCTTTGTTTACGTTTAAGTTGACTCGAGTTTTGTCAATATCTTTAATAATAAATAAATAATAATATATTTAATTTTTTTTTTTTTTTTTTTCGATTGACATACATTCTAGTTGAATAAAATTTCAAAATTTAAATTAATTTTGGGAAATTTATTGTTATATGCAAGCTATGGAGCGTATTAAAAAATGCAAATCGGACGGGGCTCATGGTATCCCCTGGTAGGGCATCTTCCACTAGAGCTTTCGTACTTGTTTTTGTGTGGAATAATTTTGTTCTGAATGACGAGTCTGTGTATTGTATGGTCGGTGATGTTACATAAAGTAGCGCGCAGCTTTACGCTCTTTTCGCGCTTGACGTCACAAAAAACAACTGCATTCAGGAATATGGCCAGTCATAATTGTAACGTAAATTTTCGAATAATAAGTAAAGCAAATAATTTATCTACTATGATTAATATAAATATTTTATACTTATAAAGTTAATTTAACGGATACATATTAATTGTACGTCATTGAAAATAAATTTTAGTGCATAATTATTACGGTTTTTCGTCAGTGAGTAGTCGAGGGCCATGCACGAATAATCAATAAATAAATAAATTTAAGTATATAATTATCAAAATTTAGTGTATAATTATCTAAGCTATTATTGATCATTAATAAGTTGTGAAAGTTTGATAAATTTAATCCATCGCTAAAAAGAAATTATACAAAAATTAAGTTCCCATAGTAATACCCACATTGGAGCCCAAGTGCAGTCACTGCGTCAACTGCGCAGTTGGCAGATTATGATTTGAAATTTATCTATTCACAGGACTCAGGGTATCTCCTAGCCGATCAGTCTCGACTAGAGCACTTTTGTTTGTAGTTGTTGTTCTTGCTGCTGCTCGTAGCGTCGCGCTCTAATAAAATGCATCCCATTTATAGTTGCACGGCGCGGCCTAGTATGTTGGTGCTGTATTTGGGCGCTGCACTGGCCATAGCAGTGGAATTCCTAGCAGAAGCTGGAGCCACAGTTGTCAATGCTGATGTAGTTGTTTAAAGTGCCATGCTGGCTGAAGCGTTGGCTGAGAATGTTTTCAGACGACTAGCCCATTCAAACGACACAAAGCTTCGTATCTTTTTGTTGTGGGTTGATGTTGATGTTAACGTTGTTGCTGTTGACGTTGTTGCTGTTGTTATAGGTCCACTGCAGAGTCCTGTTGCATCGCTTCGTAGCTTCACATCCGATGCACGCATGCGTAGTCCGAAGTTTCTTTGAGAAGTGCAATGCAAATCGCAATGCATGCTCTTACCGTTATTCAACCTGTAGCTTGCTAAACGGTTGAGCTTTCGCTCTGCTCTCGCTCCCTTAAATACTGCTGCTGTTAGCTATGCATTAGGTTCGAAGTCAATTTCAACGGGAGCTGCATTGCTTTCCTCACGCAGACATGCGCACGCACACCGCCACTCTCATTGGCTATCTCTTTTTCATCCAGTCAAATTATGCCCTGTGCTCAATTACTTTGTTTGATTGGCTAAGACCGGAATTGCCTTCTGCTGAGCATTTTTTGTGTTCATGAAATACTTTATATCCACAATCCATTGAAATTGGGAAATCAGGAACAAGTTTTGTGAAAATGTATGTACAAGGAGGCGTGACAGATCCATTTAATTGAGTCGATGTAGCCATGTCCGTCTGTCCGTCTTGCCGAGATCTCGTTTGCCACAGAAGCTCGCTCGCCCAAACGCAGTAGAAGCTTATCATATTTTTACACCCTGAACCCATTGAAAATGGGAAATCAGGGTATATTGGTTTCGTTAAATATGAGTAACAGACAGAAGGAGGCGTAACAAGTATATATATTTTCGATCAGGGTGACAAGCTGAGTCGATGCAGCTCTGTCCGTCTGTCTGTCGGTCCGTCCGTCGGCATATTCTAAGAACCACAATTACGATTTATTTGTGTTTAGATTTATTATAGTTTTGTATTTGATAAATAACTCCCTTGAAGTGAACAAAAAGAATGCTCCGAACAGGGTTCGGGGGATCTCCTAGTCGGGCACACCCGAATAGAGTTTTTATACCCTAAGTCCATTGAAATCAGGGGGTATTATGGTTTTGTGAAAATGTATGAAACAGGCAGAAGGAGGCGTGTCACACCCCATAAAGTACATATATATTCTTGTTCAGTGCGACAAGACGGGTCGATATAGCCCTGTCCGTCCATCCGTCCGTGTGAACTCTGAGATATTTTAAATCACGCAAAGCAGAGACTTAAAATTTTACATGAATACTCGTTAATACCATACGCTGCACAAGTTTATCAAATTTTTTCGATAACTCATTCTATTTCGATTTTATCATTTATCGATTATCGATCATTTTAATGCGTATTTAGGGCGTAGGTTGTACATCGTTTGAGCTACAGACTTCAAACGTATGTTGTAGTTGCGTGTAATGAATACAGAGATTGTGCGATTTTTAGATTTTGGCTGCCACGCCTCATTCGTCCCAATTTGCAAAATTCGTAAATCAAATACTAAAGAATTGTGCTTTGGCATATACACACATAAGTTGTGAAAGTTTGATGAAGATAGTGCATCACTAAGAAAAGTTTAAAACTATAATAATGTAAACATAAATCAATCGTAATAGTGATTCTTAGAATATGCTGACGAACGCACCGACAGACAGACGGACAGGGCTAAATCGACTCAACTCCTTCTGTTGAGGCACGAACATAAACTATACAAGGATTGGAATAGTAATAATTGTCAATGTCTTGTATATAATTAAGAGCAGAAACCAGAGACAGCAACTACAAGCTATAGCCTTTTCGGGCCCCGCAGAATGTTCAGGCATGAACATAGAACTATACATAGATATGTAAACATGCCTTCTACTCACTTAACGAATAGCATGCAGTGCGATAGATGGATAAAGGCGACATGTGTGGAATCTAAGAATAGCCAGATGAACGCTGACCCTTACAACCTCAGCGATAGTATAAGCATAGGTAATGGACGAACACTGACCCCTACAACCTCAGCGATAATATTAAAATGCAATAGACCAATGCTGAGCCTTACACCTTGTTATAGGTCCACTGCAGAGTCCTGTTGCATCACTTCGTAGCTTGACATCCGATGCACGCATGCGTAGTCCGAAGTTTCTTTGAGAAGTACAAAGCAAATCGCAATGCATGCTCTTACCGTTATTCAACCTGTAGCTTGCTAACCGGTTGAGCTTTCGCTCTGCTCTCGCTCTGCTCTCGCTCCCTTAAATGCTACTGCTGTTAGCTATGCATTAGTTTCGAGGTCAATGTCAACGGGAGCTGCATTGCTTTGCCCACGTACACGCACGCACATCTGCGCAGACATGCGCACGCACACCGCCACTCTCAGTGGCTATCTCTCTTTCATCCAGTCAAATTATGCCCTGTGCTCAATTACTTTGTTTGATTGGCCAAGATCGGAATTGCCTTCTGCTGAGCATTTTTTGTGTTCATGAAATACTTTATACCCACAATCCATTGAAATTGGGAAATCAGGAACAAGTTTTCTGAAAATGTATGTACAAGGAGGCGTGACAGATCCATTTAACTGAGTCGATGTAGCCATGTCCGTCTGTCCGTCTTGCCGAGTCCTGACATCCGATGCACGCATGCGCAGTCCGAAGTTTCTTTGAGAAGTGCAATTCAAATCGCAATGCATGCTCTTGCCGTTATTCAACCTGTAGCTTGCTAACCGGTTGAGCTTTCGCTCTGCTCTCGCTCCCTTAAATGCTGCAGCTGTAAGCTCTGCATCAGGCTCGAGGTCAATGTCAACGGAAGCTGCATTGCTTTGCCCACGTACACGCACGCACATGTGCGCAGACATGCGCACGCACACCGCCACTCTCATTGGCTATCTCTCTTTCATCCAGTCAAATTATGCCCTCTGACACGCCTCCTTCTGCCTGTTACATACATTTAACAAAACCATTATACCCTGATTTCCCATTTTCAATGGGCTCAGGGTATAAAAAAAAAAAATTAAAAAAACTTACGCTGTTGTCACTGAGTCTCGAACCCGGGACCTTTCGTTTACGCGCTTTGCGTCTACACACTACACCACACCAGTATTGCATTGTTTGTTGGCAAAACGCAAAGTAGTACTACAAGGGCGATGTGTGACAAATACAAAACTAAAGAAGCTAAAGAAACAGATCAATCGCAATAGAAATTCTTAGAATATGCTGAAATGCGCGCATATGAACGTATGGTCTGTTTCAATGTATGCGTGTAAAAGGCGATGTATGACAAATACCAAACTACAGAAGTGGCTGTGCACATGCATAAGCAGACGCGCTTACACGTTTCAATGTATGTATATGTGTAAATGTTTTTTGCTGCGCGTCGCTGCTTGCCACGTGCGTGTGATAATTGGCTAAACGTTTTCTTCAATAAATCGGGACTGACTTAACGGAATTTGATGAAACTTTCAGCATATGATTCTATTGAATTTTTTACATTTAATAAAAATGCTAATTTATTCACATGGTTATAATTGCAACAGACTCTCAATAGGTCGAGTAGGAGAGGGGGGGGGGGGGGGGGGTAATTAGTAAAAAGAGCCGGTATCCAAAAAATAAAAAATAGAAATTGCATAAAATTCACATGAATCTATATGCAAAATTTGAGGGTTCTAGCTCTAAAGGTGTGGGATATATAATTTTATAACCTGTTTTCGATAAGGTTTAAAATCGATAAAAAAAAAACAACAAAAATAGATATCGTTATTTGGTAACAAACTTGACCTGCGCGTCCTATCCACGGACCCAACAAAAAAAATTCAAGTCTCTAGCTTGTCTAGATGCTTCAATCGACGCGTTCAAACATACGGACAGACGGACGAACGGACGGACGGACAGACAGACAGACAGACGGACAGGGCTAAATCGACTCTGCTCGTCGCCCTGATCAAGAATATATATACTTTGTGGGGTCTGACACGCCTCCTTCTGCCTGTTACATACATTTAACAAAACCATTATAAACTGATTTCCCATTTTCAATGGGCTCATGGTATAATAAAATACTGCAGACTTGTGCTTTGGCAGATACATGCATATGAATGTCATTAATAAGTTTGATGAAGTTAGCCCATCGTTAAGATAAGTTATTCAACAATTAAATTCCCATAGTAATACCCACATTGGAGCCCAAGTGCAGTCGCGGCGTCAACTGCGCAGTTGGCAGAGCGCGCGCTTATAACCGAAGTTTCTTTAATAAATGCAATGCAAACCGCAATGCATGCTCTTACCGTTATTCAACCTGTAGCTTTCTAATCGGTTGAGCTTTCGCTCTGCTCTCGCTCCCTTAAATGCTGCTGCTGTTAGCTATGCATCAGGTTCGAGGTCAATGTCAACGGAAGCTGCATTGCTTTGCCCACGTACACGCACGCACATGTGCGCAGACATGCGCACGCACACCGCCACTCTCATTGGCTATCTCTCTTTCATCCAGTCAAATTATGCCCTGTGCTCAATTACTTTGTTTGATTGGCCAAGGTCGGAATTGCCTTCTGCTGAGCATTTTTTGTGTTCATGAAATACTTTATACCCACAATCCATTAAAATTGGGAAATCAGGAACAAGTTTTGTGGAAATGTATGTACAAGGAGGCGTGACAGATCCATTTAATTGAGTCGATGTAGCCATGTCCGTCTGTCCGTCTTGCCGAGATCTCGTTTGCCACAGAAGCTAGCTCGCCCAAACGCAGTAGAAGCTTATCATATTTTTACACCCTGAACCCATTGAAAATGGGAAATCAGGGTATATTGGTTTCGTTAAATGTGAGTAACAGACAGAAGGAGGCGTAACAAGTATATATATTTTCGATCAGGGTGACAAGCTGAGTCGATGCAGCTCTGTCCGTCTGTCTGTCGGTCCGTCCGTCGGCATATTCTAAGAACCACAATTACGATTTATTTGTGTTTAGATTATTATAGTTTTGTATTTGATAAATAACTCCCTTGAAGTGAACAAAAAGAATGCTCCGAACAGGGTTCGGGGGATCTCCTAGTCGGGCACACCCGAATAGAGTTTTTATACCCTAAGTCCATTGAAATCAGGGGGTATTATGGTTTTGTGAAAATGTATGAAACAGGCAGAAGGAGGCGTGTCACACCCCATAAAGTACATATATATTCTTGTTCAGTGCGACAAGACGGGTCGATATAGCCCTGTCCGTCCATCCGTCCGTGTGAACTCTGAGATATTTTAAATCACGCAAAGCAGAGACTTAAAATTTTACATGAATACTCGTTAATACCATACGCTGCACAAGTTTATCAAATTTTTTCGATAACTCATTCTATTTCGATTTTATCATTTATCGATTACCGATCATTTTAATGCGTATTTAGGGCGTAGGTTGTACATCGTTTGAGCTACAGACTTCAAAAGTACGTTGTAGTTGCGTGTAATGAATACAGAGATTGTGCGATTTTTAGATTTTGGCTGCCACGCCTCATTCGTCCCAATTTGCAAAATTCGTAAATCAAATACTAAAGAATTGTGCTTTGGCATATACACACATAAGTTGTGAAAGTTTGATGAAGATAGTGCATCACTAAGAAAAGTTTAAAACTATAATAATGTAAACATAAATCAATCGTAATAGTGATTCTTAGAATATGCTGACGAACGCACCGACAGACAGACGGACAGGGCTAAATCGACTCAACTCCTTCTGTTGAGGCACGAACATAAACTATACAAGGATTGGAATAGTAATAATTGTCAATGTCTTGTATATAATTAAGAGCAGAAACCAGAGACAGCAACTACAAGCTATAGCCTTTTCGGGCCCCGCAGAATGTTCAGGCATGAACATAGAACTATACATAGATATGTAAACATGCCTTCTACTCACTTAACGAATAGCATGCAGTGCGATAGATGGATAAAGGCGACATGTGTGGAATCTAAGAATAGCCAGATGAACGCTGACCCTTACAACCTCAGCGATAGTATAAGCATAGGTAATGGACGAACACTGACCCCTACAACCTCAGCGAAAATATTAAAATGAAATAGACCAATGCTGAGCCTTACACACTCAGCAATTGACACATTAGATTTAATAGTTGAAATTATGCATGACTCTGCGTATATAAACGCAGCCTGCGAAGAATAAAGATTAGTACAGTATAGACTGAACACCATCACAGTCAGTGTACTCATTAATAAGTATTCGACTAAACCCCAACATAGTCAGTGTATTCATTCACCTTCTGTCCACCTTCTGTCTGTTACTCACATTTAACAAAACCAATATATCTTGACTTCCCATTTTCAATGGGTTCAGGGTGTACAAATATGATAAGCTTCTACTGCGCTTGGGCGAGCTAACATCTAGCTTCTGTGGCAAACGAGATCTCGGCAAGACGGACAGACGGACATGGCTACATCGACTCAGTTAAATGGATCTGTCACGCCTCCTTGTACATACATTTCCACAAAACTTGTTCCTGATTTCCCAATTTTAATGGATTGTGGGTATAAAGTATTTCATGAACACAAAAAATGCTCAGCAGAAGGCAATTCCGACCTTGGCCAATCAAACAAAGTAATTGAGCACAGGGCATAATTTGACTGGATGAAAGAGAGATAGCCAATGAGAGTGGCGGTGTGCGTGCGCATGTCTGCGCACATGTGCGTGCGTGTACGTGGGCAAAGCAATGCAGTTTCCGTTGACATTGACCTCGAACCTGATGCATAGCTAACAGCAGCAGCATTTAAGGGAGCGAGAGCAGAGCGAAAGCTCAACCGATTAGAAAGCTACAGGTTGAATAACGGTAAGAGCATGCATTGCGGTTTGCATTGCATTTATTAAAGAAACTTCGGTCATAAGCGCGCGCTCTGCCAACTGCGCAGTTGACGCCGCGACTGCACTTGGGCTCCAATGTGGGTATTACTATGGGAATTTAATTGTTGAATAACTTATCTTAACGATGGGCTAACTTCATCAAACTTATTAATGACATTCATATGCATGTATCTGCCAAAGCAAAAGTCTGCAGTACTTCGTCGACGTCCGTTCGTCCGTCTGTCCGTATGTTTGAACGCGTCGATTGAAGCATCTAGACAAGCTAGAGACTTGAATTTGTTTTTGTTGGGTCCGTGGATAGGACGCGCAGGTCAAGTTTGTTACCAAATAACGATATCTATTTTTGTTGTTTTTTTTTTATCGATCTTAAACCTTATCGAAAACAGGTTATAAAATTATATATCCCACACCTTTAGAGCTAGAACCCTCAAATTTTGCATATAGATTCATGTGAATTTTATGCAATTTCTATTTTTTATTTTTTGGATACCGGCTCTTTTTACTAATTACCGCCCCCCCCCCTCTCCTACTCGACCTATTGAGAGTCTGTTGCAATTATAACCATGTGAATAAATTAGCATTTTTATTAAATGTAAAAAATTCAATAGAATCATATGCTGAAAGTTTCATCAAATTCCGTTAAGTCAGTGCCGATTTATTGAAGAAAACGTTTAGCCAATTATCACACGCACGTGGCAAGCAGCGACGCGCAGCAAAAAACATTTACACATATACATACATTGAAACGTGTAAGCGCGTCTGCTTATGCATGTGCACAGCCACTTCTGTAGTTTGGTATTTGTCATACATCGCCTTTTACACGCATACATTGAAACAGACCATACGTTCATATGCGCGCATTTCAGCATATTCTAAGAATTTCTATTGCGATTGATCTGTTTCTTTAGCTTCTTTAGTTTTGTATTTGTCACACATCGCCCTTGTAGTACTACTTTGCGTTTTGCCAACAAACAATGCAATACTGGTGTGGTGTAGTGTGTAGACGCAAAGCG
Organism: Drosophila meridionalis; assembly: GCA_035045145.1. Taxonomy (NCBI): domain Eukaryota; kingdom Metazoa; phylum Arthropoda; class Insecta; order Diptera; family Drosophilidae; genus Drosophila; species Drosophila meridionalis. Next base: position 3,893,275 of record JAWNPG010000020.1, on the reverse strand, counting down.
CGTAAACGAAAGGTCCCGGGTTCGAGACTCAGTGACAACAGCGTAAGTTTTTTTAATTTTTTTTTTTTATACCCTGAGCCCATTGAAAATGGGAAATCAGGGTATAATGGTTTTGTTAAATGTATGTAACAGGCAGAAGGAGGCGTGTCAGAGGGCATAATTTGACTGGATGAAAGAGAGATAGCCAATGAGAGTGGCGGTGTGCGTGCGCATGTCTGCGCACATGTGCGTGCGTGTACGTGGGCAAAGCAATGCAGCTCCCGTTGACATTGACCTCGAACCTGATGCATAGCTAATAGCAGCAGCATTTAAGGGAGCGAGAGCAGAGCGAAAGCTCAACCGATTAGAAAGCTACAGGTTGAATAACGGTAAGAGCATGCATTGCGGTTTGCATTGCATTTATTAAAGAAACTTCGGTCATAAGCGCGCGCTCTGCCAACTGCGCAGTTGACGCCGCGACTGCACTTGGGCTCCAATGTGGGTATTACTATGGGAATTTAATTGTTGAATAACTTATCTTAACGATGGGCTAACTTCATCAAACTTATTAATGACATTCATATGCATGTATCTGCCAAAGCAAAAGTCTGCAGTACTTCGTCGACGTCCGTTCGTCCGTCTGTCCGTATGTTTGAACGCGTCGATTGAAGCATCTAGACAAGCTAGAGACTTGATTTTTTTTGTTGGGTCCGTGGATAGGACGCGCAGGTCAAGTTTGTTACCAAATAACGATATCTATTTTTGTTGTTTTTTTATCGATTTTAAACCTTATCGAAAACAGGTTATAAAATTATATATCCCACACCTTTAGAGCTAGAACCCTCAAATTTTGCATATAGATTCATGTGAATTTTATGCAATTTCTATTTTTTATTTTTTGGATACCGGCTCTTTTTACTAATTACCCCCCCCCCCCCCCTGTCTGTTGCAATTATAACCATGTGAATAAATTAGCATTTTTATTAAATGTAAAAAATTCAATAGAATCATATGCTGAAAGTTTCATCAAATTCCGTTAAGTCAGTGCCGATTTATTGAAGAAAACGTTTAGCCAATTATCACACGCACGTGGCAAGCAGCGACGCGCAGCAAAAAACATTTACACATATACATACATTGAAACGTGTAAGCGCGTCTGCTTATGCATGTGCACAGCCACTTCTGTAGTTTGGTATTTGTCATACATCGCCTTTTACACGCATACATTGAAACAGACCATACGTTCATATGCGCGCATTTCAGCATATTCTAAGAATTTCTATTGCGATTGATCTGTTTCTTTAGCTTCTTTAGTTTTGTATTTGTCACACATCGCCCTTGTAGTACTACTTTGCGTTTTGCCAACAAACAATGCAATACTGGTGTGGTGTAGTGTGTAGACGCAAAGCGCGTAAACGAAAGGTCCCGGGTTCGAGACTCAGTGACAACAGCGTAAGTTTTTTTAATTTTTTTTTTTATACCCTGAGCCCATTGAAAATGGGAAATCAGGGTATAATGGTTTTGTTAAATGTATGTAACAGGCAGAAGGAGGCGTGTCAGAGGGCATAATTTGACTGGATGAAAGAGAGATAGCCAATGAGAGTGGCGGTGTGCGTGCGCATGTCTGCGCACATGTGCGTGCGTGTACGTGGGCAAAGCAATGCAGCTCCCGTTGACATTGACCTCGAACCTGATGCATAGCTAATAGCAGCAGCATTTAAGGGAGCGAGAGCAGAGCGAAAGCTCAACCGATTAGAAAGCTACAGGTTGAATAACGGTAAGAGCATGCATTGCGGTTTGCATTGCATTTATTAAAGAAACTTCGGTCATAAGCGCGCGCTCTGCCAACTGCGCAGTTGACGCCGCGACTGCACTTGGGCTCCAATGTGGGTATTACTATGGGAATTTAATTGTTGAATAACTTATCTTAACGATGGGCTAACTTCATCAAACTTATTAATGACATTCATATGCATGTATCTGCCAAAGCAAAAGTCTGCAGTACTTCGTCGACGTCCGTTCGTCCGTCTGTCCGTATGTTTGAACGCGTCGATTGAAGCATCTAGACAAGCTAGAGACTTGATTTTTTTTGTTGGGTCCGTGGATAGGACGCGCAGGTCAAGTTTGTTACCAAATAACGATATCTATTTTTGTTGTTTTTTTATCGATTTTAAACCTTATCGAAAACAGGTTATAAAATTATATATCCCACACCTTTAGAGCTAGAACCCTCAAATTTTGCATATAGATTCATGTGAATTTTATGCAATTTCTATTTTTTATTTTTTGGATACCGGCTCTTTTTACTAATTACCCCCCCCCCCCCCTCTCCTACTCGACCTATTGAGAGTCTGTTGCAATTATAACCATGTGAATAAATTAGCATTTTTATTAAATGTAAAAAATTCAATAGAATCATATGCTGAAAGTTTCATCAAATTCCGTTAAGTCAGTGCCGATTTATTGAAGAAAACGTTTAGCCAATTATCACACGCACGTGGCAAGCAGCGACGCGCAGCAAAAAACATTTACACATATACATACATTGAAACGTGTAAGCGCGTCTGCTTATGCATGTGCACAGCCACTTCTGTAGTTTGGTATTTGTCATACATCGCCTTTTACACGCATACATTGAAAGAGACCATACGTTCATATGCGCGCATTTCAGCATATTCTAAGAATTTCTGTTGCGATTGATCTGTTTCTTTAGCTTCTTTAGTTTTGTATTTGTCACACATCGCCCTTGTAGTACTACTTTGCGTTTTGCCAACAAACAATGCAATACTGGTGTGGTGTAGTGTGTAGACGCAAAGCGCGTAAACGAAAGGTCCCGGGTTCGAGACTCAGTGACAACAGCGTAAGTTTTTTTAATTTTTTTTTTTATACCCTGAGCTCATTGAAAATGGGAAATCAGGGTATAATGGTTTTGTTAAATGTATGTAACAGGCAGAAGGAGGCGTGTCAGACCCCACAAAGTATATATATTCTTGATCAGGGCGACGAGCTGAGTCGATTTAGCCCTGTCCGTCTGTCTGTCCGTCCGTCTGTCCGTCTGTCCGTCCGTCCGTCTGTCCGTATGTTTGAACGCGTCGATTGAAGCATCTAGACAAGCTAGAGACTTGAATTTTTTTTGTTGGGTCCGTGGATAGCACGCGCAGGTCAAGTTTGTTACCAAAAAACGATATCTATTTTGGTTGTTTTGTTATCGATTTTATACCTTCTCGAAAACAAGTTATAAAATTATATCTCCCACACCTTTAGAGCTAGACCCCTCAAATTTTGCATATAGATTAATGTGAATTTTATGCAATTTCTATTTTTTTATTTTTTGGATACCGGCTCTTTTTACTAATTACACACACACACACACACACACACACACACACACACACACACCCTCCCCATTCCATACTCGACCCATTGAGAGTCTGTTCCAAATGTAGCCATGTAAATAAATTAGCATTTTTATAAAATGTAAAAAATTCAATAGAATCATATGCCGAAAGTTTCATCAAATTCCGTTAAGTCAGTCCCGATTTATTAAACAAAACGTTTGGCCAATAATCACACGCACGTGGCAAGCAGCGACGCGCAGCAAAAAACATTTACACATATATACATACATTGAAGCGTGCAAGCACGTCTGCTTATGCATAGTGCACAGCCGCTTCTGAGCATTTTCAGCCGCTTCTGTAGTTTTGTATTTGTCATATATCGCCCTTTACACGCATACATTGAAACAGACCACCGTTTTTGTATGTTCACATACACATACATTCATATACGCGCATTTCAGCATATTCTAAGAATCACAGTTGCGATTGATCTGCTTCTTTAGCTTCCTTAGTTTTGTATTTGTCACATATCGCCTTGTAGTACTACTTTGCGTTTTGCCAACAAGCAACAGTGTAGTGGATAGACGCAAAGCTCGTAAACGAAAGGTCCCGAGTTCGAAACTCAGTGACAACGGTGTAACTTTTTTAATTTTTTATTAAATTTATAAACATGATGTGGTTTTGCTAGTTGAGATGATGTGCTTTAACGATACATATGTAGTAAATAGATGCAGGTCCGAGTCCAAGTGCGTGGATGTTTGTTTTTCTTTTTTTTGTTAATTTGTTTATTTATTTAATTATTAATTTATTTTTTATTTACATATATTCTAGTTGAATAAAATTTCAGAATTATAATTTAATTTTGCAAAATTTAATGTTATATGCAAGCTATATAGCGTATTAAACAATGCAAATCGGACGGGGCTCAGGGGATCTCCTAGTCGGGCACCTCCGACTAGAGTTTTCTTACTTGTTTGTTAATTTGTTTATTTATTTAATTATTAATTTATTTTTTATTTACATATATTCTAGTTGAATAAAATTTCAGAATTATAATTTAATTTTGCTAAATTTAATATTATATGCAAGCTATATAGCGTATTAAACAATGCAAATCGGACGGGGCTCAGGGGATCTCCTAGTCGGGCACCTCCGACTAGAGAGTGCAAATTTGAAGTCTCTAGATCAAACGATGTAAAAACTACGCCTTAAAAACGCATTAAAATGATCGATAAATTGTAGTATACCCAGCATAAAATAGTGTATTCCACTGTCATGTGCCCAATTCTTGGTAGAGTAATTAATCATATAAACATAGTGACACTTTGTTGTTAAGTATACATTATGCATCCAAATGAAATAAGATCGGCCACTTATGTGTGACCGGCGGTCAGCGTGAGAACAGCAGCGTCTGCACTTTGTCTAATATACATATGTACATATATGCCTTCTGCATATACACATATACATGAATACTACGCTGTCCCGCTCTGTCGCTGTTCTCAGCAACAGGATATTATATATAATAACACAGAATATATATAAGCAAATACATAAGCGCAGCTCCGCTGCCTTATGCCAACACACATATATTTAGATTTATAAGAATATATATTACATATTTATATATAATACATATGAATGAATACACTGACTATGTTGGGGTTTAGTCGAATACTCATGGATGAGTACACGGACTGTGATGTTGTTTAGTCTGTATTGTACTGAAGTTTATTCTTCTGAGGCTGCGTCTATATACGTCGCCTCATGCATAATTTCAACTCTTAAATCTAATGTGTCTTTTGCTGAGTGTGTAAGGTTCAGCATTGGTATATTGTATTCTTATACTATCGCTGAGGTTGTAGGGCTCAGCGTTCGTCTATTATCTATTCTTAACCTATCGCTGACGTTGTAAGGGTCAGCGTTCATCTGGCTATTTTAAGATTCCACACATGTGGCCTTTCTTCATCTATCACACTGCATGCTAGTCGTCAAGTGCGTAGAAGGCATGTTTACATATTTATATATATTTCTATGTTCATGCCTGAACATTCTGCCGGGGCCAGAAAAGGTGACAGTCAGTAATCGCTGTCTCTGGTTTCTGCTCTTAATTATATTCAAGACAATGACAATTATTACTATTCCAATCCTTGTATAGTTTATGTTCGTGCCTGAACATTCTGCGGGGCCCGGAAAATGCGGAAGCTGCTTCCTTGGTCTTCTGCGCTGGTGGCGGTTCCCATTCCAAGTGAAGTCGGTTTTCTTTAAAATGTGTACACCCTTTGTAGATGTCGTCAATCGTTGAGTGTGCTGAGGCGGAGGCCGCTTGCATCATTGCTGCTGATGTCAAGGCCTCCAAATTAGGGTCATCCACTTTTATTTATTATATATTTATATTTTCCATTGAAATGGTGTTGTTGCTGCTCTCAATGAAGTTTTCGACCGCCGATTTAATTGTTGTTAATATATTTTGTTGTTTCAATTGTTTTGCTGGGATTGTAGCTGAAGCGGATATTACAGAATTCGAGACGATATCATTATTTTTATCTCCAGCTGTACTTCTAGTTGCAGTTGTAGTTTCGGAAGAAGTGTTTTGGACATCCTTCGGGCTGCTATCAATGGAAGTATCGTCAATCGACTGATCTTCCAATTGGATTTCTTTTGATGTCGATATCGAAGATGTGACAGCAATTACACTCTCGTCCCCATCTTCCATGTCCTCCTGCTCTTGCGGTTGATCCATTTTAAATATTTTTCCCACTGACCATTTATCTTCTCCTAATCCTCCCATGTGAGGGCTCGCTGTTCCGTTTTTTTGGCACTGGTTCCAGACCATTATTTTTTAGCGGCGGTTTTATGGCTTGAGAGCTTCTGATCAGCGATGACGGTGTCCCTATTAACGGAGGTGCTCTCGAACTTGCGGATACTGCCTTCATAATTGCTCTTCAGTTCTTTGTTCATTGGCTGGTTAATGGAGATATCCAATAGTTGGCACCTTTTTGCATAGCGCTTGCAGAAATAGTCCCACGCTGCATTGTAGTTGCCAACTGCAATTGAGAAATGGCTTATGACGACTGTTGCGTCTCCCTTGATACACATTTTTAGGTACATCAACTTTGTTTTGTCGCTGACATCCTTCCTCTTGTGAATCATGTTCGAGAATATCTCGAAGAACGCTGGCCATTTTTTGGGATTTCCATAGAAATAAGGAAGTTTTTGTTTCTGGGGCTTTGGATCTTCGAACAGCGGAAGGTCTTCTTCTATGTTTTGCAAGTCACTTACTCTTTTGTCAAGTTTATCTGACAGTCTGTCGACGAGGAATTCCAGTTTTTCTATATAGTCGCTGTCGTAGGCAGACTTTCCATATCTTGCCTGTAAGCCCGTGAACAGTGTCTGGACTTCGTTCAATCGGAAGTTTAGCTTATCTTTATGTTCAAAGATTTCTTCCTGGTTGCTTGACTTTAGGAAGGCATACACTTCTTTGATGTACTGCCTTACTTTTAGACGTTTTTCGTCAACAAGCTTAATCCACTCATCCTTTAGGCTCATACTTCTGTGTGAAAATATAATTTCCTGTTGAGTATTTTGTTGCCTGGATGTTTCCGGTCGTATTTGCCAATTTTTGCTTGTAGATGGTTTGTCGGTGTCTATAGTGTGGTCGGCAACTTCGACCTTCATCAGGGCCTTCTTGTAGCTCCTGATTGATTCCATAATCCAATCATATATTTTCTCTGTAAAATATTGATGGTTGATGACACCGATTTTCTTCAGCAGTGAATGATTGGCAGTGAATTCTACTGTCAACTTATCCACAACTGGAAACTCATCCTTTTTAGCTATGGCCTGCAGGATGCTGTCATATATCTCTGATTGTTTGTCTAGAGTTTTCGTTAACAGCGTCTCTTTATTCTTTGGCTTGATCCGTTGAAGGTTTTTTTGTTTTGATCACCAGGTTGATCGTGCTGTGCCTCTACTCACAGCGTGGGTTGGTAAGCCAAAGATATTTTTTAAGCACTTTCCACAAACATTTAGTAAATTTGTGGTTTCGGCTTTTATGACCGGGATCGAATACAGTAATCACTCAGCTGGAAGCACGCAGTACATGACTGTGTTGATTTCCAGTCAATACTGAATCCGGCTCGAAGGACCATGAATGAATACACTGACTATGTTGGGGTTTAGTCGAATACTCATGAATGAGTACACAGACTGTGATGTTGTTTAGTCTGTATTGTACTGAAGTTTATTCTTCTGAGGCTGCGTTTATATACGCCGCCTCATGCATAATTTCAATTCTTAAATCTAATGTGTCTATTGCTGAGTGTGTAAGGTTCAGCATTGGTCTATTGCATTCTTATATTATCGCTGAGGTTGTAGGGCTCAGCGTTCGTCTATTATCTATTCTTAACCTATCGCTGACGTTGTAAGGGTCAGCGTTCATCTGGCTATTCTTAGATTCCACACATGAGGCCTTTCTCTATCTATCGCACTGCATGCTAGTCGTTAAGTGCGTAGATGGCATGTTTACATATTTATGTATATTTTTATGTTCATGCCTGAACACATATATTTAGAATTATAAGAATTGATACCAATAAAGACATGCAAACAGACAAGACAGACAAGTGTCAATCTAAAACAAATCGTAAAAATCGTACTTTAATCATAACATGGCGACCGTGACAAGTTTCACGTAATTTGCCTATTACTGCAGAAAACTTTTGTGAAAATGCGAAAAAAAGAAACAAGTAAGAAAACTCTAGTCGGAGGTGCCCGACTAGGAGATACCCTGAGCCCCGTCCGATTTGCTTTGTTTAATACGCTATATAGCTTGCATAAAACATTAAATTTTCCAAAATTAAATTATAATTTTGAAATTTTATTCAACTAGAATGTATGTAAATCAAAAATAAATTAATAATTAAATAAAAGAAAAAAAACATACATCACCGCACCTGGACTCGAACCTGCATCTATTTACTACATATGGAACGTTAAAGCGCACCATTACAACTAGCACAACCTCTACTGTTTATACTTTTAAAAATTTTTTATTAAATTACGCTGTTGTCACTATGTTAAGAACTCGGGACCTTTCGTTTACGTGCTTTGCGTCTATCCACTACGCCACACTTGTGTTGTGTTGCTTGTTGGCAAAACGCAAAGTACTAATACAAACAAGTAAGAAAACTCTAGTCGGAGGTGCCCGACTAGGAGATCCGCTGAGCCCCGTCCGATTTGCATTGTTTAATACGCTATATAGCTTGCATATAACATTAAATTTTCCAAAATTAAATTATAATTTTGAAATTTTATTTAACTAGAATGTATGTAAATCAAAAATAAATTAATAATTAAATAAATAAACAAATTATCAAGAAAAAATTAAAAGAAAAACATACATCACCGCACCTGGACTCGAACCTACATCTATTTACTACATATATAACGTTAAAGCGCGTCATCTCAACTAGCAGAACCACCTCATGCTTATAGATTTAAAAAAAAAAATTAAAAAAGTTACGCTGTTGTCACTGAGTTTCGAACTCGGGACCTTTCGTTCACGCGCTTTGCGTCTACCCACTACGCCACACCAGTATTACGTTGCTTGTTGACAAAACGCAAAGTAGTACTACAAGGCGATATATGACAAATACAAAACTAAAGAAGCCAAAGAAGCAGATCAATTGGTAAAATGAGCCGGTATCCAAAAAATAAAAAAATAGAAATTGCATAAAATTCACATGAATCTATATGCAAAATTTGAGGGGTAAAGCTCTAAAGGTGTGGGAGATAGAATTTTATAACCTATTTTCGATAAGGTTTAAAATCGATAACATTACAACAAAAATAGATATCGTTTTGTTGGTAACAAACTTGACCGGCGTGTGCTATCCACGGACCCAACAAAAAAATTCAAGTCTCTAGCTTGTCTAGATGCTTCAATCGACGCGTTCAAACAAACGGACAGACGGACAGACAGACAGGGCTAAATCGACTCAGCTCGTCGCCCTGATCATGAATATATATACTTTGTGGGGTCTGACACACCTCCTTCTGCCTGTTACATACATTTAACAAAACCATTATACCCTGATTTCCCATTTTCAATGGGCTCAGGGAATAAATAGAAATTGCAAACAATTCACATGTTTCGAAAATCCCCGTTAGGTCCAAAGACAACATTGGCGCCAGACAGCGCAGAGCAAGCAAGAGTACAGTGACTTTTGTGGAGTCGAAAATGTGAATATTTTTAGTTTTTATACTGGTTTCCCAAAGGGAAAATAGTATATTGGTTTTGTGAAATGTCCGTCTTGCTGTCCGTCAATATGCAATATTTTTCTATGCTATTGAAGCTAGAGACTTGAAATTTTGAACATATACTCGTGTATACCCTCGAATTATAAAGTGTCAAGATTTTCCCAATACGCCCACTAGGGGCGTGGCAAATCGGAAAATGGTTGCGCCCATAGTTAAGAAATCATATTAGTGAAAGAGCTAGAGAGTTGAAATTTGGAATGTATACTTGCGTTGACCACCCAAGTTCAAAAAGATATGGCGGATATATCTACGCCCATTGGGGGCGTGAAAAATCGGGAAAACTGTAACTTCTACAGTTTTAAAGCTAGAATGCTGAAATTCGGCACGTAACTTAACGTTACGATTCTATAAAGATTCATAAAAAGATTTGATGTCTACGCCCACTGGGAGCGTGGCAAATCGGATCTGAATATATAGTGATTTTACAAGATCAGCTATATTTTTAGCACTATTGATGCTAAAGACTTGAAATTTGATATATATATACTCGGATAAGCAACCCAAGATCAAAAAGATATGGCGGACATATCTACACCTTCAGGGGGCGTTGCAAATCGCAAAAAGCTTATAGCTCCTACAGTTTTAGAGCTAGACGCTTAAAAATTGGATGTTTGTGTTACTGGGGGCCTCCTCTATTGATTCCCCAAAAATCTTACGTCCCTTTGGGGTCGTGGTATATCGAAAAAATACCCTGTAACTTTCACATTTTTGGAGTGTAAGCATCCAAACTTTACAGTTACATTACCGTTGACTCCTTCTAGGAACTTGCCAAATATGATATGTCTACGCCTACTGGGGGCGTGGCAAATTGGCAACAAAATTTGTAACGCCCAGCTGCAAAATTCATATGCCTGTGCCACCTATATAAATAAGCTTAATAAGTATTGCTAAGACGACAAACGGCATTTCTGAGAAATATTAAGAAATATATGCAATTCGATTTGAATGTTGAAGTTCTGCAAATAATTTATCTGCTAAAATTATAATTTTTCGTATAGCCTAGGTCAGTTATGTTATTTTCTTTTTGTGTGTCTGACCATGACAAAAAATGTAAATATCAAATATCGATTACACAAATATCGACTTAGTCCGAACAAAATTATTCCACACAAAAAAATTGACGATAGGACCCATCATATATGTACATATGTATGTAGGCACGAACAGCTCAGCAACTATTTTAATGTCGTAATTAGTTAAAAAAGCCGGTATCCAAAATGTAACAAAAATTTAAATTGCTTCAAATTCACATGATTCTACATAAATGCAAAATTTGAGATATATTATTTAATTGATGCTCCTATGGGAAACTAGTATCACGCATTAGGCTTCGCCCTCATGCAACGTTCTTACTTGTTTAGTTATAATATTAGACTAAAATAAAATGTTACTATTATTAAAATGCTATTGCGTAGTTAAAAGATCACTTTATCAACCACTAACAGAACTTTTTTTTATACCCTGAGCCCATTGAAAATGGGAAATCAGGGTATAATGGTTTTGTTAAATGTATGTAACAGGCAGAAGGAGGTGTGTCAGACCCCACAAAGTATATATATTCTTGATCAGGGCGACGAGCTGAGTCGATTTAGCCCTGTCCGTCCGTCTGTCCGTCTGTCCGTCCGTCCGTCTGTCCGTATGTTTGAACGCATCGATTGAAGCATCTAGACAAGCTAGAGACTTGAATTTTTTTTGTTGGGTCCGTGGATAGCACGCGCAGGTCAAGTTTGTTACCAAAAAACGATATCTATTTTGGTTGTTTTGTTATCGATTTTATACCTTCTCGAAAACAAGTTATAAAATTATATCTCCCACACCTTTAGAGCTAGACCCCTCAAATTTTGCATATAGATTAATGTGAATTTTATGCAATTTCTATTTTTTTATTTTTTGGATACCGGCTCTTTTTACTAATTACACACACACACACACACACACACACACACACACACACACACACACACACACACACACACACCCCTCCCCATTCCATACTCGACCCATTGAGAGTCTGTTCCAAATGTAGCCATGTAAATAAATTAGCATTTTTATAAAATGTAAAAAATTCAATAGAATCATATGCCGAAAGTTTCATCAAATTCCGTTAAGTCAGTCCCGATTTATTAAACAAAACGTTTGGCCAATAATCACACGCACGTGGCAAGCAGCGACGCGCAGCAAAAAACATTTACACATATATACATACATTGAAGCGTGCAAGCACGTCTGCTTATGCATAGTGCACAGCCGCTTCTGAGCATTTTCAGCCGCTTCTGTAGTTTTGTATTTGTCATATATCGCCCTTTACACGCATACATTGAAACAGACCACCGTTTTTGTATGTTCACATACACATACATTCATATACGCGCATTTCAGCATATTCTAAGAATCACAGTTGCGATTGATCTGCTTCTTTAGCTTCTTTAGTTTTGTATTTGTCACATATCGCCTTGTAGTACTAGTTTACGTTTTGCCAACAAGCTTCGCAATCCACACAAAAAAATTGACGATAGGACCCATCATGTATGTACATATGTATGTAGGCACGAACAGCTCAGCAACTATTTTCATGTCGTAATTAGTTAAAAAAGCCGGTATCCAAAATGTAACAAAAATTTAAATTGCTTCAAATTCACACGAATCTACATAAATGCAAAATTTGAGATATATTATTTAATTGATGCTCCTATGGGAAACTAGTATCACGCATTAGGCTTCGCCCTCATGCAACGTTCTTACTTGTTTAGTTATAATATTAGACTAAAATAAAATGTTACTATTATTAAAATGCTATTGCGTAGTTAATAGATCACTTTATCAACCACCATCAAAACTTTTTTTTTATACCCTGAGCCCATTGAAAATGGGAAATCAGGGTATAATGGTTTTGTTAAATGTATGTAACAGGCAGAAGGAGGCGTGTCAGACCCCACAAAGTATATATATTCTTGATCAGGGCGACGAGCTGAGTCGATTTAGCCCTGTCCGTCTGTCTGTCCGTCCGTCTGTCCGTCTGTCCGTCCGTCCGTCTGTCCGTATGTTTGAACGCGTCGATTGAAGCATCTAGACAAGCTAGAGACTTGAATTTTTATACCCTGAGCCCATTGAAAATGGGAAATCAGGGTATAATGGTTTTGTTAAATGTATGTAACAGGCAGAAGGAGGCGTGTCAGACCCCACAAAGTATATATATTCTTGATCAGGGCGACGAGCTGAGTCGATTTAGCCCTGTCCGTCTGTCTGTCCGTCCGTCTGTCCGTCCGTCCGTCTGTCCGTATGTTTGAACGCGTCGATTGAAGCATCTAGACAAGCTAGAGACTTGAATTTTTTTTTTGTTGGGTCCGTGGATAGCACGCGCAGGTCAAGTTTGTTACCAAAAAACGATATCTATTTTGGTTGTTTTGTTATCGATTTTAAACCTTCTCGAAAACAGGTTATAAAATTATATCTCCCACACCTTTAGAGCTAGACCCCTCAAATTTTTCATGTGAATTTTATGCAATTTCTATTTTTTTATTTTTTGGATACCGGCTCATTTTACCAATTGATCTGCTTCTTTAGCTTCTTTAGTTTTGTATTTGTCACATATCGCCCTTGTAGTACTACTTTGGGTTTTGCCAACGAGCAACTCAATTCTGGCGTGGCGCAGTGGGTAGACGCAAAGCACGTAAGCAAAAGGTCCCGAGTTCGAATCTTAGTGTGATGAAAGCGTGACTTTTAACATTTTTTTTTTTAATTTATAAACAGGAGGTGGTTGTGCTAGTTGAGATGATGCGCTCTATCGTTACATATGTAGTAAACAGATGCAGGTTCGAGTCCAGGTGCGGTGATGTTTGTTTTTCTTCTTCTTTTTTTGTTGATTTGTTTATTTATTTAATTATTTATTTATTTTTGACTTACATACATTTTAGTTGAATAAAATATCAAAATTATAATTTAATTTTGGAAAATTTAATGTTATATGCAAGCTATGGAGCGTATTAAACAATCCAAGTCGGACGGGGCTTAGGGGATCTCCTAGTCGGGCACCTCCGACTAGAGTTTTCTTACTTGTTTATATATAAAATTGACGAAGTTACAGCGTTTTGTGTGAAAACGAACAGGGGGTACGGTGACTTAAGTGGTACAGTGTATTACTTTTCTTAAATATTCACATTTCTGAGGTTGAAGTTTAAGTCTTGCCAGTGATAGTTTAGTGAAGATCTTTTTTTAGGTCAGTAATATGTTCTTGTAGAGACGCTGTGAATACTATAATGTCGTCCAAATAAATTAAATAACATTTGCCGTTATGTTCCGCCAATACACTTTCCATAACTCTCTGAAATGTGGCTGGAGCGTTAGTTAGGCCGAATGGCATTCTTGCGAATTCGAAGTGACCATGGGGTGCAGAAGATACAGTTTTTAGTGTCTCTAGGGTTCATCTCTATTTGATGATAGCCGCTAGCCAGGTCTAAAGCGGAGAAATACCTAGCTCTGCCTATATTGTCTAGCACCTCGTGATGAATAATTAAACATATCTTTATTTTATTTGAACTATATCAGCCAATTGCCGGTACGCTCAACTTGTCCGTTCGTTTACTTACTCAATACTAACATAATTGTATCGACTTAACCGATAATTGATCTTGATACAGCTGTTCATTCGCCGATAACAATTAAGGTTGCATATATACTAAAAAAATTCAAAATATGCTAAATAATGAAAAATGTGCTAAATAATGACAAATGGTTCCTCAACATCCCGGCCCCCCCTGAAACTCTGTTTCAGAATGTGGTAGGGCTGCAATCTTCGTGATGGGTCGTATAATCTCTCCAGAAACGACCTTGAGCTTAACTGCCCGTACTAATCCATCCATGGGTACACCTCGATTAAGCGTCCTAGATTCCATGTTGCTGGAGGCGTATTCGAATCCTTGATGAGTACAATGTTTTCAAGGGATATGCAAGGTTGTCTTCTCCAGGATCCCAGGGCCGTCCAAGTACCTTTGCTGTTGTTGCTGACCTGTTGACTCTATCACCTTGCACGGTGCTCAATCGTGTGCTATTTGAGATCCATTTTCCCAATTCCAATTGTACAACTAACTCAGTTCTTCCTCTGTCATGGCTCCTGTTAATACATCATCCGCGTAGAAATCCTCAAGCAATATCCTAGCGGCTCTAGGAAACTCATGCTCGTGGTCCTTGGCGAGTTGCTCTAACACCCGGACTGTCAGGAATGGCGCAGACGCAGTCCCGTATGTAACTGTGCAGAGTCTGAAGTGCTGCAATGATGCTGACGGATCTTCTCTCCATAATATTCGTTGGAAATCCTGATGTTTAGCTGCAACCAGAATCTGTCTAAACATCTTTACAATATCAGCCAAAAATACAAAGTTGTGCATTCGAAACCTAATGCATACGTTGAACAGATTGCGTTGTATACATGGTCCAATATGAATCGCATCGTTAAGAGACCGGCCATCTTGGTCTTGATATGAGCCATCAAATACCACCCGCAGCTTTGCATCTAGCACCGGATGGTGCGGCATGTTGAAAATCTTCTTCGAAGTGGAGTCTTCTTCTACATTCACCTCCTTCATGTGGTCCAGTTGTATGTACTCCCTCATGAATTGTACATACCTTGATCGCAAAGCTGAACCCTTCATTAAACGACGTTCAAGAAGCGAGACTTGGCTCCATGAAAGGTATCTGAGAACTCTGGGTTGTCCTGCTTGAACGGTAGCTCGACTATGTATCTCCCTTCCGTATAAACGCAATATTTTTCTACGCTATTGAAGCTAGAGACTTGAAATTTGGAACATATACTCGTGTATACCCTCGATATATCTACGCCCATTGGGGTCGTGGTAAATCGGGAAAACTGTAACCTCTACAGTTTTAAAGCTAGAATGCTGACAATTGGCACGTATCTTAACGCTTCGATTCTATAAAGATTGATAAAAAGATTTTATGTCCACGCCCACTGGATAACCAACCCAAGATCAAAAAGATATGGCGGACATTCCTACGCCTTCAGGGGGGCGTGGTAAATCGCAAAACATTATAGCTCGTACAGTTTTAGAGCTAGACGCTTCAAAATTGGATGTTTGTGTTACTGGGGGCCTCCTCTATTGATTCCTCAAAAATAAATCTTACGCCCCTTTGGGGGCGTGGTATATCGAAAAATACCCTGTAACTTTCACATTTTTGGAGTGTAAGCATCCAAACTTTACAGTTACATTACCGCCGACTCCTTCTAGGAACTTGCCAAATATGATATGTCTACGCCTACTGGGGGCGTGGCAAATTGGCAACAAAATTTGTAACGCCCAACTGCAAAATTCATATGCCTGTGCCACCTATACAAATAAGCTTAATAAGAATTGCTAAGACGACAAACGGCATTTCTGAGAAATATTAAGATATATATGTAATTCGATTTAATGTTGAAGTTCTGCAAATAATTTATCTGCTAAAATTATCATTTTTCGTATAGCCTAGGTCAGTCATGTTATTTTCTTTTTGTGTGTGTGACCCTGACAAAAAATGTAAATATCAAATACCGATATTTGTGTAATCGACTTAGTCCGAACAAAATTATTCACGCACAAAAAAATTGACGATAGGTCCCATCAGGTATGCATGTATGTAGGCACGAACAGCTGCGCAACTATTTTCATGCCGTCGCCGCCGCGTCTCGAACGCGGACCCTTTTGCTTACACGCTTTTCATCTACCTGATGCGCCACATCAGTTTTGCATTGCCTGTTGGCAAATCCGAAACTACTTCACTACAAGGGCGACTTTTGTCAAATACAAAACTATAGAAGCTGCTGTTAATGCAAACACAATATAAACATAAATCAATCGCAATTGTGATTCTTAGAAAATGCTGAAATGCGCGCATATGAACGTATGTATTTATATGTGTACATACAAAAACGGTGGTCGGTTGAATGTATGCGTATAAAAGGCGATATTTGAAAAATACAAAACTAAAGAAGCGGCTGAAAATGCAAACAGAACTCAATAACAATTTTGGTTGAAGAATATGCTAGAATGAATGGCGCTGAATTTATTTGTGACCGTGCATAAGCAAACGCGCTTGCACGTTTTAATGTATGTACATATGTATGTGTAAATGTAAATATATTTTGCTGTCGCTGCTTAACGCGTGCGTGTCATAATTGGCCAAACGTTTTGTTTAATAGATTGCGACTGACTTAACGGAACTTGATGAAACTTTCAGCATATGATTCTATTGAATTGTTTACATTTTATAAAAATTCATTCACATAGTTATATTTGCAAAAATTGAAATTGCAGAAAATTCACATGAATCTACATAAATGCAAAATTTGAGATAAATTATTAAATTTAAAATACCAGATACCCCTCTGGGAAACGAGTTTCACGCTTTAGATTTCGTCCTAAGGCAACGTTCTTACTTGTTTATCATAGGATAAGAGATTCTGCTTAGGCCGGGAGTTGTACCTTTGAGGGTGTGTAACGCTGCTAGTAGTTAGTGTAATGTCAGATTCTATTGCTTGTGCTCTAGGGCTGGGTGAGTAATTGATAGAGTTGTCAGCATATTTGCTGGTAATGAAGCTATTGCTAAAATTGTGGTCGTTGGAGCAGTCGGACCAATGTTGGGCAAACAAGATGGCTATGTGGTTTCTGTATGTTGATAGTGAGTTGTTGGTTGTATCTGTAATGCAATGTATGGCTTTGGTAGGGTTAAGCCCGCAGAGCCGTCGGATATTAGTCCAGATTTTGTCGGAGGGGGTGTTGGGTTCTATTTTGGATGTGAAGTCTGTGGTAGCTTTAGATTTGGATATTTTAAGCTCTCTTCGGAAGAGGGCGTTAGCTCTTTTGTAGTTGAGAAGGTTGTCGGTGGTGCTATTGCGTTTGAAATTTTGCCAAGTTATAAATTTGTTGGACCTAAGTTTGGTCAATGTGTTATTCCACCAGGGGGTGTTTTTGTTGTGGGTGTGGGGGGTTGTTTGTGAAATACTATGGTGAGCGGATTGTAGGATTATTTTATTAATTTTTGCAGCTTCTTTATTAATGTTAGAGGTTCTAGGTATAAGTTCGTTTAGGTCGTTAGTTAATTTGGTGAATAATGGCCAGTTGGCTTCTTTTATTTTGAAGAGGGGACGGGAGAAGTTGTCTGATTGGGGCTGTGGGAAGAAGGATAATAAAATTGGAAAGTGATTGCTGCCATGAAGGTCATTGATTATTTTCCAATTAGTGAAGGGAGTTAATTGAGGGGAGCATACTGAGATGTCAATATGTGTGAAGGTGTTGTGAGTGGAGAAGTGTGTTGGTGATCCGTCATTAAGTATAGTGAGATTGGCGTTTTGGAGGAACTTTGATAGGGTGCGTTCTCTCCGGTTATTTTGGGCTGATCCCAGCTGTGATGTTTGCTGTTGAAATCGCCAAGGATAATTTGGTTCGTGCTGTTAGTGTGTGGTATAAAGTGTTCGGTTAAGTCATTAGGTGAAAATGTTTTGGTGGGAGGGATATATACAGAAATAATGTTTATTTTCCTGTTAGACATAATTTCGATTCCTAGCGTTTCTATGTGTGTAGGTTGAGCTAGTGTCTTATGTTCTATGGATTTGTGGACCAATATGGCTACACCGCCAAATCGGTTGGAAGCTGTATTGGTGTAAATTTGAAAGTTTACTGGAACAGGGGTGGGGATAAATGTATTATAAAAGTGGGTTTCTTGGAGACATACTATGTGTGGTGAGTATTTTTATACCCTGAGCTCATTGAAAATGGGAAATCAGGGTATAATGGTTTTGTGAAAATGTATGTAACAGGCAGAAGGAGGCGTGCCACACCCCATAAAGTATATATATTCTTGATCAGCGCGACTCGATAATACCATAGTAAGTTTATAAAAATTTTTCCGATAACTCATTCCATTTCGATTTTATGAG
Source organism: Drosophila meridionalis (assembly GCA_035045145.1). Classification (NCBI taxonomy): domain Eukaryota; kingdom Metazoa; phylum Arthropoda; class Insecta; order Diptera; family Drosophilidae; genus Drosophila; species Drosophila meridionalis. The sequence goes on along the minus strand of JAWNPG010000020.1, from coordinate 3,874,708 downwards.
CATTTATCGATAATTTTAAAGTGTTTTTAAGGCGTGGTTTGTACATCGTTTGAGCTAGAGACTTCAAATTTGTTGTGTAGTTGCGTGTAATGAATACGGAGATAACGTAATCTTTAGATTTTGGATGCCACGCCCTATTCGGCCCCAATAGCCCCCTATTTGTAAAAAGCGCAAATCAAATACTAGAGACTTGTGCTTTGGCACATACACACATATGAATGTCATAAATAAGTTGTGAAAGTTTGATGCACTTAGTCCATCGCTAAGAAAAGTTATTAAACAATTAAATTCCCATAGTAATGCCCACTTTGCAGCCCAAGCGCAGTCGCTGCGTCAACTGCGCAGTTGGCATAGCGCGCGCTTATGCGTGCGTGCATATGTATGTGTGTATGTGTTGTTTGTATGTATGCATACAAAATCATAGAATGATTTGATATTTGGCTCTTCACAGGGCTCAGGGTATCCCCTAGTCGAGCAGTCTCGACTAGAGCACTCTTACTTGTTTTATTATAATTAGCAGTTCGTTATAGTTGTTTCTGTATCCTTTCATATTCCATTGTATTATTTTAAGCATTTCTATATTTTTATACTCGTTTCCCAAAGGGAAAAAGAGTATATTGGTTTTGTGAAATGTCCGTCTGTCCGTCTGTCTGTCTGTCCGTCTGTCCGTCTGTCCGTATGAATGCAATATTTTTCTACGCTATTGAAGCTAGAGACTTGAAATTTGGAACATATACTCGTGTATACCCTCGAATTATAAAGTGTCAAGATTTTCCGGATACGCCCATTAGGGGCGTGGCAAATCGGAAAATGGTTGCGCCCATAGTTAATAGAAATCATAGAAATCATATTAGTTGAAGAGCTAGAGAGTTGAAATTTGGAATGTATACTTGCGTTGACCACCCAAGTTCAAAAAGATATGGCGGATATATCTACGCCCATTGGGGGCGTGGCAAATCGGGAAAACTGTAACTTCTACAGTTTTAAAGCTAGAATGCTGAAATTTGGCACGTATCTTAACGCTTCGATTCTATAAAGATTGATAAAAAAATTTTATGTCCACGCCCACTGGGGGCGTGGCAAATCGGATCTGAATATAGAGTGATTTTACAAATTCAGTTATATTTTGAGCCCTATTGATGCTAGAGACTTGAAATTTGATATATATACTCGGATAAGCAAGCCAAGATCAAAAAGATATGGCGGACATACCTACGCCTTCAGGGGGCGTGGCAAATCGGAAAAAGCTTATAGCTCCTACAGTTTTAGAGCTAGACGATTCCAAATTGGATGTTTGTGTTACTGGGGGCCCCCTCTATTGATTCCTCAAAAATAAATCTTACGCCCCTTCGGGGGCGTGGTATATCGAAAAAATACCCTGTAACTTTCACATTTTTGGAGTGTAAGCATCCAAACTTTGCAGTTACGTTACCCTAGACTCCTTCTAGGAACTTGCCAAATATGATATGTCTACGCCTACTGGGGGCGTGGCAAATTGGCAACAAAATTTGTAACGCCCAGCTGCAAAATTCATATGCCTGTGCCACCTATATAAATAAGCTTAATAAGAATTGCTAAGACGACAAACGGCATTTCTGAGAAATATATGTAATTCGATTTAATGTTGAAGTTCTGCAAATAATTTATCTGCTAAACTTATCATTTTTCGTATAGCCTAGGTCAGTTATGTTATTTTCTTTTTGTGTGTGTGACCCTAACAAAAAATGTAAATATCAAATACCGATATTTGTGTAATCGACTTAGTCCGAACAAAATTATTTACACACAAAAAAAATGACGATAGGTCCCATCAGGTATGTATGTATGTAGGCACGAACAGCTGCGCAACTATTTTCATGCCGTCGCCGCCGCGTCTCGAACGCGGACCCTTTTGCTTACACGCTTTTCATCTACCTGCTGCGCCACATCAGTTTTGCATTGTCTGTTGGCAAATCCGAAACTACTTCACTACAAGGGCGACTTTTGACAAATACAAAACTATAGAAGCTGCTGTTAATGCAAACATAATATAAACATAAATCAATTGCAATTGTGATTCTTAGAAAATGTTAAAATGCGCGCATATGAACGTATGAGTATGTGTACATACAAAAACGGTGGTCGGTTGAATGTATGCGTATAAAGGGCGATATTTGAAAAATACAAAACTAAAGAAGCGGCTGAAAATGCAAGCACAACTCAATAACAATTTTGGTTGAAGAATATGCTAGAATGAATGGCGCTGAATTTATTTGTGACCGTGCATAAGCAAACGCGCTTGCACGTTTCAATGTATGTACATATGTATGTGTAAATGTAAATATAATTTGCTGTCGCTGCTTAACGCGTGCGTGTCATAATTGGCCAAACGTTTTGTTTAATAGATTGCGACTGACTTAACGGAACTTGATGAAACTTTCAGCATATGATTCTATTGAATTTTTTACATTTTATAAAAATGCTAATTCATTCACATAGTTATATTTGCAAAAATTGAAATTGCATAAAATTCACATGAATCTACATAAATGCAAAATTTGAGATAAATTATTGAATTTAAAATACCAGATGCCCCTGTGGGAAACGAGTATCACACCTTAGGTCTCGCCCTAAGGCAACGTTCTTACTTGTTATGATTTGGGGTCTTGGGTTGAGTATTTGGGTTTGGTTTGAGTTAAAGGTTAAAGTATAGAGTATGAGTTAAGTATAAAGTTTGTTTCTATTTACTTGTTATACCCTGAGCCCATTGAAAATGGGAAATCAGGGTATAATGGTTTTGTGAAAATGTATGTAACAGGCAGAAGGAGGCGTGCCACACCCCATAAAGTATATATATTCTTGATCAGCGCGACAAGACGAGTCGATATAGCCATGTCCGTCTGTCCGTCTGTCCGTCTGTCCGTCCGTCCGTCCGTGTGAACGCTGAGATATTTTTAAGTACGCAACGTAGAGACTTGAAATTTTACATGAATACTCGATAATACCATACGCTGCACAAGTTTATAAAATTTTTCCGATAACTCATTCCATTTCGATTTTATGAGCATTTATCGATAATTTTAATGTGTTTTTAAGGCTTGGTTTGTACATTTTTTGAGCTAAAGACTTCAAATTTGCTGTGTAGTTGCGTGTAATGAATACGGAGATAACGTTATCTTTAGATTTTGGACGCCACGCCCCATTCGCCCCCAATAGCCCCCTATTTGTAAAAAGCGTAAATCAAATACTAGAGATTTGTGCTTTGGCACATACACACATATGAATGCCATAAATAAGTTGTGAAAGTTTGGTGCACTTAGTCCATCGCTAAGAAAAGTTATTAAACAATTAAGTTTCCATAGTAATGCCCACATTGCAGCCCAAGCGCAGTCGCTGCGTCAACTGCGCAGTTGGCAGAGCGCGCGCTTATGCGTGCGTGCATATGTATGGGTGTATGTGTTGTTTGTATGTGTGCATACAAAATCGTAGAATTATTTGATATTTGGCTCTTCACAGGGCTCAGGGTATCCCCTAGTCGAGCAGTCTCGACTAGAGCACTCTTACTTGTTTTCTTTTAGATGGATTCGCTGTCACTATTGTTATACCCTGAGCCCATTGAAAATGGGAAATCAGGGTATAATGGTTTTGTTAAATGTATGTAACAGGCAGAAGGAGGCGTGTCAGACCCCACAAAGTATATATATTCTTGATCAGGGCGACGAGCTGAGTCGATTTAGCCCTGTCCGACTGTCTGTCTGTCCGTCTGTCCGTCTGTCCGTCCGTCCGTCTGTCCGTATGTTTGAACGCGTCGATTGAAGCATCTAGACAAGCTAGAGACTTGAATTTTTTTGTTGGGTTCGTGGATAGCACGCGCAGGTCAAGTTTATTTCGTATGAACGATAACTATTTTTGTTGTAATGTTATCGATTTTAATGCTTATCGAAAATATGTTTTTAAGGCCTGGTTTGTACATAGTTTGAGCTAGAGACTTCAAATTTACTGTGTAGTTGCGTGTAATGAATACGGAGATTACGTAATCTTTAGATTTTGGATGCCACGCCCCATTCGCCCCCAATAGCCCCTATTTGTAAAAAGCGCAAATCAAATACTAAAAACTTGTGCTAATGTCGTTTTTGACATTTGGCATTTTGGACATTTACGTATGTACTCTTTTATATGACGAGTCATATTTTTCCAATAGTAATGTCTCTTTACTTTGGCCAAAGTTTTTGTTATGCCTGTATGACCTCCGTGAACTGGATCGTTATGGTATGTAGACAATATTGCTTCTTTTTTTTCTCATTTTGAATGAGAGACACCGGCTTGAGTAGCGCTACTCTTAATGATTTCAAATTTTCATTGCCCAATTGCTTAAAAGTATCTATTGAAATGGATTCAAAGATCTTTTCGCTCGGTGCCACTTTTAGTGGCTTGCCATTCAAGCCTTTGGAAAAACTGACCTAAGTCGAGAATTCCATTGGAGTACAAATCGCTAACATTAATTCTTGCTATAACTTTTTTTCCCACGTTTCAATAAACATGTCGAATCTGTTATTCGCAAAGTTACTACTTTACGTACCTCGTCATTTGTGATGACTTCGTATACGTTGGGCTTAGAAGCTTTTTCAAGACTTTGCTTTGGCAATAGTTCTTGTTTATTTTCTGCGCAGAAATTGTTTTGTCTACTTTGGTGCCTGGTAGTGACTTTCAGGACTTTTTTATTCATATCAATTAAGTCGGATATTGTTATCCTTGACAGGGCATCTGCCACAAAATTGTCTTTCCCTCTCAGATACTCTACCGTAAAATCTTCATTCTTAAGTCTCAATTTTTGCTTATAGAAGTTGTTTGTTGTGATTGGTTCGGTTTCAAGTCCGAATACATCACTATACTCGGTGCATATTTTTTCAAGTTGTTTTTTAAACAAAATTGGAAAATTTTTCTTTAATTTATTAATTACAGACTCTTTTCTATTGTATTTTAGATGTTGAACTACATTGTAGTTCGAAAGTGATTCAAATTTTATGTTATTAATGCCTACTGTTTGGCATTTATCTGTGGTATTTAAGAATCGGACAAAAGTATTTTTTGCTGTAGCAATAGTGTTTGCAACATAAACACCCGGTTTAATTTCCTGATTTGGAATTAAAATGTTTTCTTCTGCTGAAGACAACTCTATTTTGCGTATCACTTGTGATCTTGCTGGTAGAAGTGTGGAATTAGTACCAGAACTAAATGTTATTGTAACATAGATAGGATACGTTAGGTTTTGTGGTCTAAGTATAAACCAATCTTCGGAACTATTGTAATCTAATTGACAATTAAATGTTTTTATGAAATCTAATCCTATTATTCCATCGCATGGGATTGCGAAATCTGAATGAAGTATATGAAATTTGTATGGAATAATGTATTTGTCTGTTTGGAGCTCGATTGAGGCTAATCCTTTGGAGTTTATTACTCCTTCTCCTATGCCTCGTATGTCTATTATTTTGTTTGAATTAATGTCATGAAAGACATCGGAATTTTCTTTAAGAATTGAAATATCTGCACCTGTATCAATCAAAAATGTTATTTGTTTATTTGTTGCGACATTTTTGAATGATACGAAATTGTTGAGACTAAGGTTGACGGTATATATTTTGTGATTTAATTTAGAGTATCTGGAGGGGTCTGCGAGTTTCCCGAAATATCTTATATTATTGAAATTTCCCCTGTTGGAATTTCCACGGCCTCTAGAGCTTCCTCTATTTTGGCCTATATAATTACCTCTGTAATTATTGTTATTTTGGTAACCGGTGTTTTGATAATTACCTCTTCCTCGGTATTTACCTTGGTTACCTCTATTATTGGCATATCTAAGCTGCTGGTAGAACAGTACAGTATTTGCTTGACCTGTTGCTTCAGTACAGCTGTTTACAAATTTAGAAATTGCTTCGTTCATATTATTGAACGTGCCTGCCTGCATAATAAGTTTTACCTTATCTATTGAGCATTTTTGGGTCATAGCCTTGACAGCAAGTGTTGTGCTATATTTATTAGCTAATTCATGTGTCAAACCATCATTGACATAAGCTCCTTCTAGAGACTTAGTCAATTTCTCTACCTCTTGGGTATATTGGTTTGCGGTTTTGCTCTTCTGTTGCAAGTTTAGGAGCTTAGCAGAAATAACTCCTACTGACTCTCCTTTTACAGACTTTTTCAATTGCGAGATAATATCGACAATTGTCTGCTCATTGCTAATTAGGTTTCGAGCATGACCTTTTAGTTTTGTCTTTATTAGGCTTATTGCGATATTTTCATAAGTTCCCTTTAGTGAATCAACTAGAACAAGTGAATCAAGGAAACTTTGCAAGTTTTTAGCCTTACCATCAAAATCTGTCATCAATGATGAGGCTAGTTTTAGAAAACTTTCTAACGTTTGTGCCATGTTTAGACTTGTATTAGTTTCCACAAGTGAATCAACATTGGTCTCAGTATTATTTTCGGTGTTAATTATTGGTTTTGATTCGTCCAAATCTTGGAATTGATTTGGGTCAAATTCTATTGGAAAATAAATGTTTTTTGAAAACGTTAATTTAATATTGCGTCTAGCACTTATGCTTTCTAGTCTGGTGACTAATGAGCGCAATAATTTGGTACATTGAGAATTATGTTCACTTGTGAGCCTGTGTTTAACAGAAGAGACTAATTCACTTATATTATTATATTCCGTAATAAGAATAGTTACGCAGTATCAACCTCTCAAGAGATAAGACGTGCTGCATCAAAAAACAAAAACAAAAACAAAACCCCGCTTCGCAAACGCAAAGCTTATTAGCAAACGCGCGACTAACAAATATCAACCGCAAAAGCAAACAGAAACAAAAACAAACACACACCATAAACAGTTACACCGGGCAATAGCCCAAAAACAACAACCATGAACGAACCAGCCGATAGAAGCAAAACCTACAAAACACAACTAAACGATCCAAAATACATTGTACTAAAACGGAACGACAACGAATCATTCGAAAAAGTGTCACCGTTTATCATAAAAAAAAAACCATAGACTATGCATGCGGAGGAGAAGTAGAAACATGTAAAAAAACAAGAGACGGCTCCCTGCTTATTAAAACTAAAATAAACTGCAAGCACTGAAACTAATTGCGCTAAAAAATGAATAATCTCGATATCACTGCAACAGAACACAAGACTTTAAACACAACCAAAGGCGTAATATATTGCAATGAATTACGAAACATACCTGAAAGCGAAATACTGGAAGAACTAAAACCACAGAACGTAATCGAAGTGCGCAAAATTCTTAAAAAACAAACAAACAACACAAACCACGAACAAACCTCACTTGTCGAAACTGGTCTCATTTAATAAAAATTGGCTACGAAACCGTCCGTGTACGACCATATATCCCACTCCCGCTGCGGTGCAAAAACTGTCTCCGCTTTGGACACCCTACCGCTATCTGCAAGAGCTTCGAAATATGCAAAAACTGCTCAGAAGCAAAACATACAAATGATGGGGAACTTTACAAAAATACGCAAAACTGAAAATATACTCTTTTTCCCTTTGGGAAACGAGTATAAAAAGCGTCAACCTAACTCCACTGTAACAGAAGATATGGAAACAGACAGTAACCTTCCCCACACGGAAAACAAATCATATCTATCACAGTCAACTGAAGATCTAAAACTAAGAATATTTACCAAAGATAAATCTAGCCCATTAGCAACTAACTTTAAGCCCTCTAAACCAAAAACAAAATCAAAACCAACAAACAAAAACCTTCATAAAAACAAGTAAGAGTGCTCTAGTCGAGACTGCTCGACTAGGGGATACCCTGAGCCCTGTGAAGAGCTAAATTTGGAATCATCCTATATAACCAACACATACACACATACATATGCACGCACGCATAAGCTCGCGCTCTGCCAACTGCGCAGTTGACGCAGCGACTGCGCTTAAGCTGCAATGTGAGCATTACTATGGGAACTTAATTGCTTAATAACTTTTCTTAGCGATTGACTAACTGCATCAAACTTTCACAACTTATTAAAGGCATCCATATGTGTGTATGTGCCAAAGCACAAGTTTTTAGTATTTGATTTGCGCTTTTTACAAATAGGGGCTATTGGGGGCGAATGGGGCGTGGCATCCAAAATCTAAAGATTACGTAATCTCCGTATTCATTACACGCAACTACACAGTAAATTTGAAGTCTCTAGCTCAAACTATGTACAAACCAGGCCTTAAAAAAATATTTTCGATAAGCATTAAAATCGATAACATTACAACAAAAATAGTTATCGTTCATACGAAATAAACTTGACCTGCGCGTGCTATCCACGAACCCAACAAAAAAAATTCAAGTCTCTAGCTTGTCTAGATGCTTCAATCGACGCGTTCAAACATACGGACAGACGGACGGACGGACAGACGGACAGACGGACAGACGGACAGACAGACAGTCGGACAGGGCTAAATCGACTCAGCTCGTCGCCCTGATCAAGAATATATATACTTTGTGGGGTCTGACACGCCTCCTTCTGCCTGTTACATACATTTAACAAAACCATTATACCCTGATTTCCCATTTTCAATGGGCTCAGGGTATAACAATAGTGACAGCGAATCCATCTAAAAGAAAACAAGTAAGAGTGCTCTAGTCGAGACTGCTCGACTAGGGGATACCCTGAGCCCTGTGAAGAGCCAAATATCAAATAATTCTACGATTTTGTATGCACACATACAAACAACACATACACCCATACATATGCACGCACGCATAAGCGCGCGCTCTGCCAACTGCGCAGTTGACGCAGCGACTGCGCTTATGCGTGCGTGCATATGTATGGGTGTATGTGTTGTTTGTATGTGTGCATACAAAATCGTAGAATTATTTGATATTTGGCTCTTCACAGGGCTCAGGGTATCCCCTAGTCGAGCAGTCTCGACTAGAGCACTCTTACTTGTTTTCTTTTAGATGGATTCGCTGTCACTATTGTTATACCCTGAGCCCATTGAAAATGGGAAATCAGGGTATAATGGTTTTGTTAAATGTATGTAACAGGCAGAAGGAGGCGTGTCAGACCCCACAAAGTATATATATTCTTGATCAGGGCGACGAGCTGAGTCGATTTAGCCCTGTCCGACTGTCTGTCTGTCCGTCTGTCCGTCTGTCCGTCCGTCCGTCTGTCCGTATGTTTGAACGCGTCGATTGAAGCATCTAGACAAGCTAGAGACTTGAATTTTTTTTGTTGGGTTCGTGGATAGCACGCGCAGGTCAAGTTTATTTCGTATGAACGATAACTATTTTTGTTGTAATGTTATCGATTTTAATGCTTATCGAAAATATGTTTTTAAGGCCTGGTTTGTACATAGTTTGAGCTAGAGACTTCAAATTTACTGTGTAGTTGCGTGTAATGAATACGGAGATTACGTAATCTTTAGATTTTGGATGCCACGCCCCATTCGCCCCCAATAGCCCCTATTTGTAAAAAGCGCAAATCAAATACTAAAAACTTGTGCTTTGGCACATACACACATATGGATGCCTTTAATAAGTTGTGAAAGTTTGATGCAGTTAGTCAATCGCTAAGAAAAGTTATTAAGCAATTAAGTTCCCATAGTAATGCTCACATTGCAGCTTAAGCGCAGTCGCTGCGTCAACTGCGCAGTTGGCAGAGCGCGAGCTTATGCGTGCGTGCATATGTATGTGTGTATGTGTTGGTTATATAGGATGATTCCAAATTTAGCTCTTCACAGGGCTCAGGGTATCCCCTAGTCGAGCAGTCTCGACTAGAGCACTCTTACTTGTTTTTATGAAGGTTTTTGTTTGTTGGTTTTGATTTAGAGGGCTTAAAGTTAGTTGCTAATGGGCTAGATTTATCTTTGGTAAATATTCTTAGTTTTAGATCTTCAGTTGACTGTGATAGATATGATTTGTTTTCCGTGTGGGGAAGGTTACTGTCTGTTTCCATATCTTCTGTTACAGTGGAGTTAGGTTGACGCTTTTTATACTCGTTTCCCAAAGGGAAAAAGAGTATATTTTCAGTTTTGCGTATTTTTGTAAAGTTCCCCATCATTTGTATGTTTTGCTTCTGAGCAGTTTTTGCATATTTCGAAGCTCTTGCAGATAGCGGTAGGGTGTCCAAAGCGGAGACAGTTTTTGCACCGCAGCGGGAGTGGGATATATGGTCGTACACGGACGGTTTCGTAGCCAATTTTTATTAAATGAGACCAGTTTCGACAAGTGAGGTTTGTTCGTGGTTTGTGTTGTTTGTTTGTTTTTTAAGAATTTTGCGCACTTCGATTACGTTCTGTGGTTTTAGTTCTTCCAGTATTTCGCTTTCAGGTATGTTTCGTAATTCATTGCAATATATTACGCCTTTGGTTGTGTTTAAAGTCTTGTGTTCTGTTGCAGTGATATCGAGATTATTCATTTTTTTAGCGCAATTAGTTTCAGTGCTTGCAGTTTATTTTAGTTTTAATAAGCAGGGAGCCGTCTCTTGTTTTTTTACATGTTTCTACTTCTCCTCCGCATGCATAGTCTATGGTTTTTTTTTATGATAAACGGTGACACTTTTTCGAATGATTCGTTGTCGTTCCGTTTTAGTACAATGTATTTTGGATCGTTTAGTTGTGTTTTGTAGGTTTTGCTTCTATCGGCTGGTTCGTTCATGGTTGTTGTTTTTGGGCTATTGCCCGGTGTAACTGTTTATGGTGTGTGTTTGTTTTTGTTTCTGTTTGCTTTTGCGGTTGATATTTGTTAGTCGCGCGTTTGCTAATAAGCTTTGCGTTTGCGAAGCGGGGTTTTGTTTTTGTTTTTGTTTTTTGATGCAGCACGTCTTATCTCTTGAGAGGTTGATACTGCGTAACTATTCTTATTACGGAATATAATAATATAAGTGAATTAGTCTCTTCTGTTAAACACAGGCTCACAAGTGAACATAATTCTCAATGTACCAAATTATTGCGCTCATTAGTCACCAGACTAGAAAGCATAAGTGCTAGACGCAATATTAAATTAACGTTTTCAAAAAACATTTATTTTCAAATAGAATTTGACCCAAATCAATTCCAAGATTTGGACGAATCAAAACCAATAATTAACACCGAAAATAATACTGAGACCAATGTTGATTCACTTGTGGAAACTAATACAAGTCTAAACATGGCACAAACGTTAGAAAGTTTTCTAAAACTAGCCTCATCATTGATGACAGATTTTGATGGTAAGGCTAAAAACTTGCAAAGTTTCCTTGATTCACTTGTTCTAGTTGATTCACTAAAGGGAACTTATGAAAATATCGCAATAAGCCTAATAAAGACAAAACTAAAAGGTCATGCTCGAAACCTAATTAGCAATGAGCAGACAATTGTCGATATTATCTCGCAATTGAAAAAGTCTGTAAAAGGAGAGTCAGTAGGAGTTATTTCTGCTAAGCTCCTAAACTTGCAACAGAAGAGCAAAACCGCAAACCAATATACCCAAGAGGTAGAGAAATTGACTAAGTCTCTAGAAGGAGCTTATGTCAATGATGGTTTGACACATGAATTAGCTAATAAATATAGCACAACACTTGCTGTCAAGGCTATGACCCAAAAATGCTCAATAGATAAGGTAAAACTTATTATGCAGGCAGGCACGTTCAATAATATGAACGAAGCAATTTCTAAATTTGTAAACAGCTGTACTGAAGCAACAGGTCAAGCAAATACTGTACTGTTCTACCAGCAGCTTAGATATGCCAATAATAGAGGTAACCAAGGTAAATACCGAGGAAGAGGTAATTATCAAAACACCGGTTACCAAAATAACAATAATTACAGAGGTAATTATATAGGCCAAAATAGAGGAAGCTCTAGAGGCCGTGGAAATTCCAACAGGGGAAATTTCAATAATATAAGATATTTCGGGAAACTCGCAGACCCCTCCAGATACTCTAAATTAAATCACAAAATATATACCGTCAACCTTAGTCTCAACAATTTCGTATCATTCAAAAATGTCGCAACAAATAAACAAATAACATTTTTGATTGATACAGGTGCAGATATTTCAATTCTTAAAGAAAATTCCGATGTCTTTCATGACATTAATTCAAACAAAATAATAGACATACGAGGCATAGGAGAAGGAGTAATAAACTCCAAAGGATTAGCCTCAATCGAGCTCCAAACAGACAAATACATTATTCCATACAAATTTCATATACTTCATTCAGATTTCGCAATCCCATGCGATGGAATAATAGGATTAGATTTCATAAAAACATTTAATTGTCAATTAGATTACAATAGTTCCGAAGATTGGTTTATACTTAGACCACAAAACCTAACGTATCCTATCTATGTTACAATAACATTTAGTTCTGGTACTAATTCCACACTTCTACCAGCAAGATCACAAGTGATACGCAAAATAGAGTTGTCTTCAGCAGAAGAAAACATTTTAATTCCAAATCAGGAAATTAAACCGGGTGTTTATGTTGCAAACACTATTGCTACAGCAAAAAATACTTTTGTCCGATTCTTAAATACCACAGATAAATGCCAAACAGTAGGCATTAATAACATAAAATTTGAATCACTTTCGAACTACAATGTAGTTCAACATCTAAAATACAATAGAAAAGAGTCTGTAATTAATAAATTAAAGAAAAATTTTCCAATTTTGTTTAAAAAACAACTTGAAAAAATATGCACCGAGTATAGTGATGTATTCGGACTTGAAACCGAACCAATCACAACAAACAACTTCTATAAGCAAAAATTGAGACTTAAGAATGAAGATTTTACGGTAGAGTATCTGAGAGGGAAAGATAATTTTGTGGCAGATGCCCTGTCAAGGATAACAATATCCGACTTAATTGATATGAATAAAAAAGTCCTGAAAGTCACTACCAGGCACCAAAGTAGACAAAACAATTTCTGCGCAGAAAATAAACAAGAACTATTGCCAAAGCAAAGTCTTGAAAAAGCTTCTAAGCCCAACGTATACGAAGTCATCACAAATGACGAGGTACGTAAAGTAGTAACTTTGCGAATAACAGATTCGACATGTTTATTGAAACGTGGGAAAAAAAGTTATAGCAAGAATTAATGTTAGCGATTTGTACTCCAATGGAATTCTCGACTTAGGTCAGTTTTTCCAAAGGCTTGAATGGCAAGCCACTAAAAGTGGCACCGAGCGAAAAGATCTTTGAATCCATTTCAATAGATACTTTTAAGCAATTGGGCAATGAAAATTTGAAATCATTAAGAGTAGCGCTACTCAAGCCGGTGTCTCTCATTCAAAATGAGAAAAAAAAGAAGCAATATTGTCTACATACCATAACGATCCAGTTCACGGAGGTCATACAGGCATAACAAAAACTTTGGCCAAAGTAAAGAGACATTACTATTGGAAAAATATGACTCGTCATATAAAAGAGTACATACGTAAATGTCCAAAATGCCAAATGTCAAAAACGACATTACATACAAAGACCCCAATGACAATAACAAACACTCCAATGTACGCTTTCGACAGAGTGATAGTAGACACAATTGGTCCACTACCACGTTCGGAAAATGGAAATGAATATGCAGTCACTTTAATATGTAATTTGACAAAGTATTTAGTAGCTATTCCGGTTGCAAACAAAAGCGCAACAACTGTCGCAAAAGCCATATTTGAATCTTTTATTCTAAAGTACGGTCCAATGAAGACGTTCATAACGGACATGGGAACAGAATATAAGAATTCTATTATAAATGACTTGTGCAAATATCTTAAGATTGATAATATAACGTTTACAGCACATCATCACCAAACATTAGGTTCAGTAGAACGAAGTCATCGCACATTCAATGAATACGTTCGTTCTTACATCTCTGCAGATAAGACTGATTGGGATGTTTGGATACATTATTTCACTTACTGTTTCAATACGACACCCTCGGTAGCACATAATTATTGTCCATACGAACTAGTTTTTGGCAGACTACCAAAACAGTTTATAGATTTTAACAATATAAATACGGTAGATCCACTATATAATATAGATGATTATGCTAAGGAAGTAAAGTTTAGATTAGAAAACGCGTATAAGAGAGCTCGTATTATGCTAGAAAAACATAAGGTTAAAAATAAGAAATACAAAGATGAGAAAATAAATAATTTTAATATAGAAATTGGAGACCAAGTTTTGTTAAAAAACGAAACTGGTCACAAATTAGAACCTTCATATATAGGACCATTTGAGGTCATTAGTGTAGAAAACAATAATAATATAATTATAAAGAACACGAAAAATAAGGAACAAAAAGTTCATAAGGATAGGCTAAAAAGGATTAATAAATGAAAAAAGAAAAAAGAAAAAGAATATATATATTTAAAAAAAAAAAAATAATAATAATAATATATATATATATATATATATATATATATATATATATATATATATATATATATATATATATATATATTTTTTTTTTTTTTTTTTTTTTTTTTTTTGTATACAACATAGTAAATAAAATATAAAAAAAAAATAATACTAATTATAATGTTTATATTAAATAACTACAATATATTACGTTATTTTTTTAAAAAGGGAGGTGTAGTATGTTGCATGCCAAATGAGCATATGCCCACAGTATTGTAGAGTATACAATATAACAAGTGGTCATATGCACAGCTTAAAGTTAGAGTATCAATGACTCATGACAATGACACTTTGTTGTTATGCTTATACAATCATAAATATATATATAAGTGCAGTAATACGATCCGTCGCTTATGCGGACGGGCCGAAGCGTCAGAACGCTAGTCCAAGCACTTCTTGAGTATGTACCGTCTGTACATATATACGTATATATACATAAGCATAGTGGCACATATGTATGTACTGCAACTCTCTCTCTCTCTCTGCCGACGCTTTTAGCGGCAGAGCTCACCTAGAATATTGTATTTAATAAGACAAATATATAATTGAATAAAAACAGAGAAAGACTCTCGATTAACACCTAAACAAGGGAACACGTGTTTTATTTTTACAATATACTTTGTCAATAAAATATGGATGATTGATGACACCGATTTTAACCAGCGCTAGGTGGTTGCCAGTGAATTCTGCTGCCAACTTATTCACGACTCATTTTTAGCTATGGCGTGCAGGATACTGACATATATATCCGATTGCTTCTTAAGCAACTCTAATGATTTGTCGGACAGCATGTTGTTGTTGTTTTGTGTATATTTGGTGTAATTGTAGATTTGATCTTTGGCTTGTTGGAGGTGTTTTTGTTTTGATCGCCTGGTTGATCTTGCTGTGCCTCTACTCACAGCTTGAATTGGTAAGCCAAAGAAAATAAAATCTTTTATACAATGTTTTCACTTTTGAACGTTTGGTAGTTTGAGGATCTGACTCGAACGACCATGAATGTATACAATCACTACTAGATCCAGCTCGGTAGAGTGAATACACGGACTGTGTTGATGATTAGTCCGAACTGCACTTTATTCTTCTGAGGCATGAACATAAATATATATATAAATTTGTAAACATGCCTTCTACGCACTTGACGACTAGCATGCAGTGCGATAGATGAAGAAAGGCCACATGTGTGGACTCTTAAAATAGCCAGATGAACGCTGACCCTTACAACGTCAACGGTAGGATAAGAATAGATAATAGACGAACGCTGAGCCCTACAACCTCAGCGATAGTATAAGAATACAATAGACCAATGCTGAGCCTTACACACTCAGCAATAGACACATTAGATTTAAAGGGTGAAATTATGCATGAGGCTGCGTATATAAACGCAGCCTCAGAAGAATAAACTTCAGTACAATACAGACTAAACAACATCACAGTCTGTGTACTCATTCATGAGTATTCGACTAAAACCCAACATAGTCAGTGTATTCATTCATGGTCCTTCGAGCCGGATTCAGTATTGACTGGAAATCAACACAGTCATGTACTGCGTGCTTCCAGCTGAGTGATTACTGTATTCGATCCCGGTCATAAAAGCCGAAACCACAAATTTAATAAACGTTTGCGGAAAGTACTTAAAAAAATCTTTGGCTTACCAACCCACGCTGTGAGTAGAGGCACAGCACGATCAACTTGGTGATCAAAACAAAAAAACCTCCAACGGATCAAGCCAAAGAATAAAGAGATGCTGTTAACGAAAACTCTAGAGAAACAATCAGAGATATATGACAGCATCCTGCAGGCCATAGCTAAAAAGGATGAGTTTGCAGTTGTGGATAAGTTGGCAGCAGAATTCACTGCCAATCATTCACTGCTGAAGAAAATCGGTGTCATCAACCATCAATATTTTGCAGAGAAAATATATGTTTGGATTATGGTATCAATCAGGAGCTACAAGAAGGCCCTGATGAAGGTCGAAGTTGCCGACCACACTATGGACACCGACAAACCATCTACAAGCAAAAATTGGCAAATACGACCGGAAACATCCAGGCAACAAAATACTCAACAGGAAATTATATTTTCACACAGAAGTATAAGCCTAAAGGATGAGTGGATTAAACTTGTTGAAGAAAAACGTCTAAAAGTAAGGCAGTACATCAAAGAAGTGTATGCCAACCTAAAGTCAAGCAACCAGGAAGAAATCTTTGAACATAGAGATAAGCTAAACTTTCGATTGAACGAAGTCAAGACACTGCTCACGGGCTTACAGCCAAGATATGGAAAGTCTGCCCACGACAGCGACGATATAGAAGAACTGGAATTCCTCGTCGATAGGCTGTCAGATAAATTTAACAGAAGAATAAGTGACTTGCAGAACATAGAAGAAGACCTTCCACAGTTCCAAGATCCAAAGCCCCAGAAACCAAAACTTCCTCATTTCTATGGAAATCCCAAAAAATGGCCAGCTTTCTTCGAGATATTCTCGAACATGATTCACAAGAGGAAGGATGTCAGCGACAAAACAAAGTTGATGTACCTAAAAATGTGTATCAAGGGAGACGCAACAGTGGTCATAAGCCAATTCTCAATTGCAGTTGGCAACTACAATGCATCGTGGGACTATTTGTGCAAGCGCTATGCAAAAAGGTGCCAACTATTGGATATCTCCATTAACCAGCCAATGAACAAGGAACTGAAGAGCAATTATAAAGGCAGTATCCTCAAGTTCGAGAGCACCTCCGTTCATAGGGACGCCGTCATCGCTGATCAGAAGCTCTCAATCCATAAAACCGCCACTAAAAAAGAAAATAGTGGTGTGGAACCAGTGCCAAAAAAAACGGAACAGCGAGTGGCATTTCATCCCGCCGGCAAGCCCTCATATGGGAAAATGGTCAGTGGGAAAAATATTTAAAATGGATCAACCGCAAGAGCAGGAGGACATGGAAGATGGGGACGAGAGTGTAATTGCTGTCACATCTTTGATATCGACATCAAAAGAAATCCAATTGGAAGATTAGTTGATTGACGATACTTCCATTGATAGCAGCCCGATGTCCAGAAAACTTCTGCCGAAACTGCAACTGCAACTAGAAGTACAGCTGGAGATAAAAATGATGGTATCGTCTCAAATTCAACAAACACCGCTTCAGCGACCACAACAGAAGCTTTGAAACAACAAATTGCTTCGGAAACCACTAAGGCTGCAAATATATTAACGACAATTAAATCGGCGGTCGAGAACTTCATTGAGAGCAGCAACAAACCCATTTCAGGGGAAAATATCGTATCCACTACAAGCGATTCGGTTGCATCCCAAAGGCAATCATTATCAATAGCTGCTCTAAGGCAGCATAATCTTCAAAAAGTGGATGACCCTAATGGCCTTGACATCGGCAGCAATGATGCAAGCGGCCTCCGCCGCAGCTCACTCAACAATTGACGACATCTGTAAAGGGTGTACAAATTTTAAAGAGAACCGACTTCACTTGGAATGGGAACCGCAACCAGCGCAGAAGACCAAGCAGCTGAGTACTCAACCATATCTGGCTATCGCATTTTCCGGGCCCCGCAGAATGTTCAGGCACGAACATAAACTATATAAGGATTGGAATAGTAATAATTGTCATTGTCTTGAATATAATTAATAGCAGAAACCAGAGACAGCGATTACTGACTGTCACCTTTTCTGGCCCCGGCAGAATGTTCAGGCATGAACATAAAAATATATATAACTACTACTGACGACTAGCATGCAGTGCGATAGATGAAGAAAGGCCACATGTGTGGAATCTTAAAATAGCCAGATGAACGCTGACCCTTACAACGTCAGCGATAGGATAAGAATAGATAATAGACGAACGCTAAGCCCTACAACCTCAGCGATAATATAAGAATGCAATAGACCAATGCTGAGCTCAGTAATAGACACACTAGTTTTAAGGGTTGAAGAATAAACTTCAGTACAATACAGACTAAACAACATCACAGTCCGTGTACTCATTCAACTTAAGATATTCTAGTTTAAATAATAATGTACACACAATCAATCTTAACCTTAGCATATTCATTAAAATACATAATGAAAGTATAGGTAAAGAACTTAGACTATTACTAGATACAGATGGTATTTACCATATTGTAACTATTACAGACGATTCATTAAAAATTTTGCAGAACATCATGTCATATAACAAGACTATGCAAAAAGAAAGTAAAATTCGAAAGGTCTAAAGAATGTGAAACCGTGTTAGTATATTTAAAGAAAGCTCAAATGAATCCAACTTTACTAAAATATTGCATAATTACAGATGCAAGTAAACAAGCCTGTGGTGCACTTTTTACTCAAACTTATGAAGATAAACAGCTACCCATAGCAATTGCTTCTCGTTAATTCATAAAAGGTGAAAGTAATAAGAATACTACTGAACAAGAATTAGCGGCAATTCACTGGGCAATAACTCATTTTCGACCATACACTGTTGAAAATGTCATCTTTAGCAATGCGATATGTATCGATAAGTACATGTACCATATCTATGTCATAGGTACCATATCTAAGTTAGTCACAAATAAACCATTGTTGTGAAAGCACACAGGCGCGGTTTTTTATCTTTCAATTTAAATATAACTTCCGTCCATTTTGGGTAGAAAAAAGGTTTTCTATCCAACAAAGGTTATGGGCCCAGACGCGGATGTTTAATTGAAATATAAAGTGTTTGTTTTTAGTTACGAACTATTAACATCGGTGTGACTCAGGAACTAATTGATAATAGCTATGAGCGGAATTTATCATATAGAAAATTTGGACGAGGGCAATTATGAAACCTGGCGCGTTCAAATGTGGAGTGTGTTGGTGCTCTAGGAGCTGTGGAGTGTAGAATCAGGTGGATTGCTACCAACGGGTGCTCCTGAGAATGTGAATTGGCAGGCCAAAGATGAGAAGGCGCTGTCAGTGATCACGTTAAGTGTGAAACCTTCACAATTGGGCTATTTGAAGGATTGCAAGACGTCGTCCGAGGCATGGAATCAGCTAAGAGATGTCCATCAGCCGAGTGGACCAACACGTAAGGTTCAGCTCTACAAGAAATTGCTTTTCAAGCGCATGGAGCAAGGGCAAAGCATTTCGAGTTATATAAATGAATTCGTTGGAATTCTGGATAGCCTCGGGACAGTAGGAATTGAGCTATGCGACGAATTGCGCACAATTATTTTGCTGTCGAGTCTTCCAGAAAGTTACGAAAATTTCGTTGTCGCCATAGAGACGCACGATAGTCTGCCGCCCTTCAAAGCTCTATGCATCAAAGTGAGGGAAGAGAGCCAGCGGAGGGAGAACGCAGAAGAAAAGAACGAATGCGTAAAAGCATTTTGTGCAACACACAAGCCAGCCGCGCAGAGAGCGAAAAAGCAGGGAAACAAAAATATGATATGTTTCAAGTGTGGCGAGCGCGGGCATATGAAGGCTGAGTATAAGAAAGAGAGCGCTAATGAGAAAAAGGCGAGTAGAAGAGAGAACAAGCAGTGCAGTTTATTAAATGCGTTGAACGCAGATCATTTGAAAAAGAGTATGTGGTGTTTGGATAGTGGCGCAACAAGCCATATGTGTTGTGATAAAAAGTTATTCACAAAGTTTGTTAAACACACAGAAATGATTACTCTGGCTGACTCTGGTTTCCTGAAAGCAGAAGGAAAAGGAGAAGTAAAGCTGGAGACAGAATTATGTACGTTGCTATTAAAAGATGTTCTCTATGTGCCGAAAATGAGCGGAAACTTTTTCTCAGTGAGCAGCGCTGTGAAACATAATTGCTTTATAACTTTTGGGCCAGAGTATGCAAAAAGGTTTTTGCATGGTAAAAGCAAACAAGGTGGAAGACTTGTACATTATCATTAATTTTGAAGACACTGCACACATGTTTCGAAAATCCCCGTTAGTTCTAAAGAGAACATTGGCGCCAGACAGCGCAGAGCAAGCAAGAGTACGGTGACTTTTGTGGAGTCGAAAATGTGAATATTTTTGGTTTTTTAGTTATAATATTAGACAAAAATAAAATGTCACTATTATTAAAATTCTATTGTGTAGTTAATAGATCACTTTATCAATCGCCATCAAAACTTTTTTTTTATATATAAAATTGACGAAGTTACAGCGTGTTGTGTGAAAACGAACAGGGGGTACGGTGACTTAAGTGGTACAGTGTATATGTTTCAAGGAAAGCAAAATAGCTGCTATGCTGCAGCACTAACCATACAACACATAAACTGGACATCGGTACAAAATTATTCCACACACAAAAACTTGAACATTAGGCCCGTCACAACTTCGTATTTGCTCGGCTCGGTTACTGAGGCTCTCAAAAAAAAACAGCGCGAAGCAGAATCATTCTGCTTCAAGATATCGACCGAACAACAGCGGACAAAAATTGAAATTTGCTGGTATGCGATTCCATTTCTTTGCTGCTGAGTGAAGAGTATGCCGAATTCTCGAAAGCGTTTGCCATGCTCATGCAAAATGTTCGCTTTTTCATGCTTTATTTTACGCAGGGTATGAAAGCGCTGGTGCGCTGAACAATATGATTTCACGACAAGCATGCACACATTCTTACACTCCCTTACTGCATATGTGTGTATTCATGTGCCTATATGTGAAACTTGCTGCCTGTAGAATTTACAGTTGCTAGATCTTGTGGCCTGAGTATGGGATGGCTGAAGAAGTTTTGTATGTGTGCATGTGTGTGCATAATATGTTCGCACAAGCAGCAGCTCCCGAAAATTGTAAAATTTGTTCTTCAAGAGCTCGCATTTCTTCCCTACTGAGCAGGTATACCACATTGATGAATGGGTTGACCGTGGCTCATGCAAAATGTTGAGACTTTTACTATTATTTGTATGAAGGGTATGAAAGCGTTGGTGCGCTTAACGAATATGTTTTTGTAGTCGCTCTTGCTGCATGTGGAACATTTGTATGCGAATATGTGTGTTCATAGTACATGAGCATTGGCGTGCGCCTGCCACTGGCTTGGCTTTCCTGTTTCTCTGTAAACCATAAATAATTATTTCTTATCAATATTAAAACCATTTACTATGTAAAGTTTTGTACAATAAGATCTTTAACACTAACTAACTAACTAATATATTGAATAAGTTTCGTAACAATAGAAAACACTTAATAATAAAAGGTCTTTAATACCCCCTCTGCAATTCTAATGCAAAATCATTCACGCAATTAAAAGCCCGTGGCAGGCGCACGCCAATGCTCATGTACTATGAACACACATATTCGCATACAAATGTTCCACATGCAGCAAGAGCGACTACAAAAACATATTCGTTAAGCGCACCAACGCTTTCATACCCTTCATACAAATAATAGTAAAAGTCTCAACATTTTGCATGAGCCACGGTCAACCCATTCATCAATGTGGTATACCTGCTCAGTAGGGAAGAAATGCGAGCTCTTGAAGAACAAATTTTACAATTTTCGGGAGCTGCTGCTTGTGCGAACATATTATGCACACACATGCACACATACAAAACTTCTTCAGCCATCCCATACTCAGGCCACAAGATCTAGCAACTGTAAATTCTACAGGCAGCAAGTTTCACATATAGGCACATGAATACACACATATGCAGTAAGGGACTGTAAGAATGTGTGCATGCTTGTCGTGAAATCATATTGTTCAGCGCATCAACGCTTTCATACCCTGCGTAAAAAAAAGCATGAAAAAGCGAACATTTTGCATAAGCATGGCAAACGCTTTCGAGAATTCGGCATACTCTTCACTCAGCAGCAAAGAAATGGAATCGCATACCAGCAAATTTCAATTTTTGTCCGCTGTTGTTCGGTCGATGTCTTGAAGCAGAATGATTCTGCTTCGCGCTGTTTTTTTTTGAGAGCCTCAGTAACCGAGCCGAGCAAATACGAAGTTGTGACGGGTCTAATGTTCAAGTTTTTGTGTGTGGAATAATTTTGTACCGATGTCCAGTCTATGTGTTGTATGGTTAGTGGCTGCAGCTAAGGCAGATGGTGTGCTGTGGCATAAACGGTATGGCCATTTGAATGTCAACAGCTTGAAAGACCTGATCAAGACAGGAATGGTGCGTGGTATTGAAAACATGGTTTTCAAGGAGAACATGAATTGTAAAATTTGCATGCTAAGCAAAATTCATGTGCAGCCATTTCCTGACGCAACTGCCAATAGAGCGCGAGGCATATTGGAGTTGGTTCATGCTGATGTGTGCGGGCCTTTTAGCACACAGTCTTTGGCTGGATCGAGATATTTCTTAACCTTTATTGACGACAAGTCAAGGCGGATCTTCGTATATTTCCTTCGGAGGAAGGATGAAGTCATCAAGATGTTCGTCGAGTTTAAAACGTTGGTTGAACGGCAAACAGGAAAGTGTCTCAAATGTATCCGGAGCGACAATGGAGGTGAATTCGTCAATAAGCCAATCAGGATTGGCAATCAGGATTGGGCGAATCTTTGTGGGCTGAAG
The DNA here is from genome assembly GCA_035045145.1 of Drosophila meridionalis. Lineage (NCBI taxonomy): Eukaryota > Metazoa > Arthropoda > Insecta > Diptera > Drosophilidae > Drosophila > Drosophila meridionalis. The sequence continues at coordinate 3,851,804 of JAWNPG010000020.1, read as the reverse complement.
CAGTCAACGCAGCCGTATATGTACGGAATCGATCGCCAACCAGTGCTATAGGCAGTATGACGCCTATGGAAGCGTGGACTGGTAAGAAACCTTTTGTTGGCTATCTAAAAGTTTTTGGTTCAATTGCAGTAGCTTTGGACAAGGGTCCAAGGAAGAGCAAACTGCAAGCAAAGGGCAAAGAATACCGCATGATTGGGTATTCGGTAACAAGCAAAGGCTATCGTTTGTACGACCCAGTATCTCGTCAGGTGATTGAGAGGCGAGATGTTCTTTTCAATGAGGACGGAGATGACAACTATTCATCTGTAACTGAGCTGCCAACATCTAAAGTTACCATGCAGCCTGATAACGAGAGTGATGGGTCTGGCAGCAGCGATCCGGACAGCAGCGAGGGACGCAGCAGCGATCGGGGTAGCAGCGAGGGACGCAACAGCGATCGGTACAGCAGCGAGAGACGCAGCAGCAATCGGGACAGCAGCGTTGGAGGCAGCAGCGATCGGGATAGCAGCGTTAGAGGCAGCAGCGATCGGGACAGCAGCGTTGGAGGCAGCAGCGAGAGACGCAGCCGAGAGAGGCAGAAGCGAGAGACGCAGCAGCAAGGGACGCAGCAGCAACGGAGTTAGCAAGAACAAAGGAAGCGAAGACGCAACTGTGAAAGTTGAGCATGACACAGTTCCCCGCATTGGTCCAGGCAGACCAAGGCTGATTCGAACTGGCAAGCCAGGCCGGCCTCGAAAGCAGCACAACGTTCTTGGGGCTCTGGTTGCTACCAACGTGAAGGTGCCATCATCCAATGAGGAGGCGTTGAGGAGTGTTCATGCATCAGATTGGTGTGATGCGATGAAACGGGAATATGACGCACTAATGGCGAACCAGACATGGCAGTTAGCAGACTTGCCGGAAGGACAGCGGGCTGTAGGATGCAAATGGGTATACAGCCTGAAACGTGACAAAGATGGACATGTTGAACGATTCAAGGCACGATTGGTGGCAAAAGGTTGCTTCCAGCGGTATGGCATTAACTGAGCGCACAGGAGTTGGCCAGGAATCCGGTTCATCATTCCCGGACTAAGCATATTGATATAAGATATCATTTTGTTTGTCAAGTAGTAGACGAAGGTCAAATTAACTTAATGTATGCTTCATTGCAGATATCATGACTAAGAACCTTTGTAAGAACAAGCATGTTAAATTTTAAATGAATTATGTTAATTTGAATTTGTAACCATGATCGCATTGAGGAAGGGTGTTGAAAATGTCATCTTTAGCAATGCGATATGTATCGATAAGTACATGTACCATATCTATGTCATAGGTACCATATCTAAGTTAGTCACAGGCGCGGTTTTTTATCTTTCAATTTAAATATAACTTCCGTCCATTTTGGGTAGAAAAGGGTTTTCTATCCAACAAACACTTCACTATTAAAACGGATCACAGACAACTAACCTACTTATTTTCAATGATAAACCCAAGCTCAAAACTAACTATAATGAAACTAAACTTGCAAGAATACGTTTTTACTGTAGAATATCTCAAGGGAAATGATAATTTTGTAGCTGATGCATTATCACGCATCACAATAAATGAATTTAAAACAAGAGTGCTCTAGTCGAGACTGCTCGACCAGCAGATACCCTGAGCCCTGTGAAGAGCCAAATTTAAAATCATCCTATATAAACAACACATACACACACACATATGCACACACGCATAAGCTCGCAGTCTGCCAACTGCGCAGTTGACGCAGCGACTGCGCCATAGCATTACTATGGGAACTTAATGGTTTAATAACTTTTCCTAGCGATGGACTAACTGCATCAAACTTTCACAACTTATTAATGGCATATTTGCCAAAGCACAAATCTCTAGTATTTGATTTGCGCTTTTTACAAATAGGGGGCTATTGGGGGCGAAATAAAATCGTAAATGGAATGAGTTATCGGAAAAATTTTATAAACTTGTGCAGAGTATGGTATTATCGAGTATTAATGTAAAATTTCAAGTCTCTACGTTGCGTACTTAAAAATATCTCAGCGTTCACACGGACGGATGGACGGACAGACAGGGCTATATCGACTCGTCTTGTCGCGCTGATCAAGAATATATATACTTTATGGGGTGTGGCACGCCTCCTTCTGCCTGTTACATACATTTTCACAAAAACATTATACCCTGATTTCCCATTTTCAATGGGCTCAGGATATAAATAGTTATCGAACATATGCAGCAAACTTGACCTGCGCGTGCTATACACGGACCCACAAAAAAATTCAGCTTTCTAGCTCGTCTACGTTCTGATATCGACGCGTTCAAACATACGGACAGACGGACGGACGGACGGACAGACAGACAGGGCTAAATCGAGTCAGCTCGTCGTCTTGATCAAGAATATATATACTTTGTGTGGTCTGACACGCCTCCTTCCATTATGAAGAGCCAAATATCAAATCATTCTTTTATGCATACATACAAACAACACATACACATAATTATGCACGCAAGCATAAGCGCGCGCTCTGCCAACTGCGCAGTTGACGCAGAAACTGCGCTTGAGCAGCAATTTGGTCATTACTATGGGAACTTAATGGTTTAATAATTTTTCTTAGCGATGGACCAACTTCATCAAACTTTCACAACTTATTAATGGAATTCATATGTATGTATTTGCCAAAGAACAAGTCTCTAGTATTTGATTTGCGCTTTTTACAAATAGGGGGTTATTGGGGGCGAATGGGGCGTGGCATCCAACATCTAAGAATTACGTTATCTCCGTATTGATTACCCGCAACTACACAGCAAATTTGAAATCTCTAGCTCAATCGATGTACCAACCAGCGCCTTAAAAACACATTAAAAAGATCGATAAATGCTCATAAAATCGAAATGAAACGAGTTATCGGAAAAATTTTATAAACTTGTGCAGCGTATGGTATTATCGAGTATTCATGTAAAATTTCAAGTCTCTACGTTGCGTACTTAAAAATATCTCAGCGTTCACACGGACGGACGAACGGACAGACAGACGGACGGACAGACGGACAGGGCTAAATCGACTCAGCTCGTCGCCCTGATCAAGAATATATATACTTTGTGGGTTCTGACCCGCCTCCTTCTGCGTGTTACATACATTTAACAAAACCATTACCCTGATTTCCCATTTTCTATGGGCTCAGGGTACAACAACTAGAAGTTAGGGGGGAAGTCGAAGTGCTAGTCGGGCTTGCCTGACTAAAAAATACCCTTACCGCAGATACGGACTGCTTAAGTCCTTGATATTTGTACATATGAAGACTTGCTTTGCATTTGCTAAATGTTTAAATTATCTTAATGATCGTTAAATAATTAATAATATTTAAATTTTAAATATATTATATTTACAATAAATAAACATTAAAAGTATAACTTTTACATTTTCGCTTAACGTACTTAACTATTTTAATACTTACCAACAGCCAGAAGAAGAGGAGAAGTACCGCGCTGCAGTGGACGACTGACCACCAAGAGATGAGGAATGTGACTGAAGCTGCGCTGCAGCAGGCTTTCCTTTATATAGGGCACCGACAGTTCCACTCAAGTTAAACTAACGTTAAGCCTCTCTCTATCAGAGTATTTTCTGCTGCCTCTGCTGCATACATATGCAAACTAACATCTCCTCTTCAGAACCTTAACTCTTTTTCAGCTCTTATTCTTTCTGGTCTATTGATTAAATTTGAACCTCTAAACAAGGCCTTAACAACCAATTAAAATTATCGATAAATGCTGATAAAATCTAAATGGAATGAGTTATCGAAAATAAATAAATAATTAAATAAATAAATAAATAAAAAACAAGTAAGAGTGCTCTAGTCGAGACTGCTCGACTAGGGGATACCCTGAGCCCTGTGAAGAGCCAAATATCAAATCATTCTATGATTTTGTATGCATACATACAAACAACACATACACACATGCATATGCACGCACGCATAAACGCGCGCTCTGCCAACTGCGCAATTGACGCAGCGACTGCGCTTGGGCTGCAATGTGGGCATTACTATGGGAATTTAATTGTTTAATAACTTTTCTTAGCGATGGACTAAGTGCATCAAACTTTTACAACTTATTTATGACATTCATATGTGTGTATGTGCCAAGCACAAGTCTCTTGTATTTGATTTGCGCTTTTTACAAATAGGGGGCTATTGTGGGCGAATGGGGCGTGGCATCAAAAATCTAAAGATAACGTTATCTCCGTATTCATTACACGCAAATTCGAAGTCTCTAGCTCAAAAGATGTACAAACTAAGCCTTAAAAACACTTTAAAATTATCGATAAATGCTCATAAAATCGAAATGGAATGAGTTATCGGAAAAATTTTATAAACTTGTGCAGCGTATGGTATTATCGAGTATTCATGTAAAATTTCAAGTCTCTACGTTGCGTACTTACAAATATCTCAGCGTTCACACGGACGGACAGACGGACGGACGGACGGACGGACGGACGGACAGACGGACAGGGCTATATCGACTCGTCTTGTCGCGCTGATCAAGAATATATATACTTTAGGGGGTGTGGCACGCCTCCTTCTGCCTGTTACATACATCTTCACAAAACCATTATACCCTGATTTCCCATTTTCAATGGGCTCAGGGTATAAAAATAAAGATAAGAAAAACAAACATCTCTGCACCTGGACTCGAACCTACATCTATTTACTATATATGTATGTAACGTTAAAGCGCATCATCACAACTAGCAAAATAACTTCATATTTATAAATAAACAACAACAACAAAAAGTTCGCCGTCGTCACTGAGCCTCGAGCTCTGGCCCTTTCGTTTACGCGCTTTGCGTTTATCCACTACGCCACACCAGTACTGCGTTGTCTGTTGGGAAATCCCAACGACTGCGCTTGGGCTGCAATGTGAGCATTACTATGGGAACTTAATTGTTTAATAACTTTTCTTAGCGATGGCCTAAACCATTAATAATTTATTGAATTAATTTCGTAACAATAGAAAACGCTTAATTAATAATAAAAGGTCTTTAATACTCCCTCTGCAATTCTAATGCAAAATCATTCACACAATTAAAAGCCCGTGGTAGGCGCACGCCAATGCTCATGTTCTATGAACACACATATTCGCATACAAATGTTCCACAGGCAGCAGAGCGACTACAAAAAATATTCGTCAAGCGCACCAGCGCTTTCATACCCTGCGTAAAATAAAGCATGAAAAAGCGAACATTTTGCATGAGCATGGCAAATGCTTTCAAGAATTCGGCATATTCTACACTCAGCATCAAAGAAATGGGATCGCATGACAGCAAATTTCAATTTTCGTCCGCTGTTGTTCGGCCGACGTCTTGAAGCAGAATGATTCTGCTGCGCGCTATTTTTTTTTCGGGACCTTCAGCAGTGCTGCCAACATTTCGTTGCATGAAAACGCTAAATCAGCCTTTGAAAAGAGCTAGAAATAGCTAGAAATGTTTCTTCGTAGCTAAAAAAACGTTAGAATATATATATATACTTTTTTTGGTTTATTTCAATATTTTATAAGATTTTATCAATGATTTCATCTTTATACTCTTGGTTTATGTAGGTTTCATTTGCCCTCATCAGCTGCATTTAAAGTCAACCAATCTTTAAATGCAGAATCTTGCATCAATTATATGGATTGCTTATAAATTTTTGGCATTATTAACTTGTCGCTCGCGCTTTAAAACTTGTAAAATACCCTCATAGCGATGGCATAAAACACGACTTCACAGCATCGATAAGATTGAATGCTCGTTTAGCTTATCGATGTTTTTTGCTATTCAAATGGAAAAATACTATTCGTATGAAAATATGGCATCATAGAGCATAAAAATACACTAGTTACCAGATGTTTCAAAATAGCTATAATTCCCGCTAGCCGCTATTTCACAATTTATCCCGCATTTCCTTGTTGCAACCCACTAGATCTAGTGGGAAAATGGCTAAATTGGCAGCACTGACATTCAGTAACCGACCCGAGCAAATACGAAGTTGTCTGGGAGCCAGTGGTGCCAGATTTTCAGAGCCACCATAAGCTAGATTAAAGAACAAAATAAGCTAAAATTAAAAAAAAAATCTTAAAAATAAGCTAACTATAAAACCAGTTGAATAATGTATAATTTTTAATAGAAATTTTAATATTATTAATATATTAATATATTATTGAAATTATATCATCAATTTCCTCTGTTTTAAACGACTTTAAAAAAACAAATTAATTTTGTTTGATTGCGTATTGCCTTGCATGCACGCGACATGTTTTTGATAGCGGCATGCTGCCGCAATGCGCATAATTTAGCCCCAATTGTTGCTTTACAAAAGCAGCAATATGAATTTGTGGAGTCTGTTGGGACTTTGCGAAGCCACTCCTTATATTCATCAAAATTTATCCACGATTCGCGAAAATTCGGTTTATAAATAACTTTTGTATTTTTCACATATATTTAAAGCGCCTAATATTACTGTAGTGTGACCAAATAATGTTAACATAAATTTATGCAGAAAATTGCATAATATACCAAAATTCACCGAAAATAATAATTTAGTTTGATTTGCCCCCTAAAATTACCATTAAAATACTTTACAACCACTAAACAAGTAAGAGGACTCTAGTCGAGACTGCTCGACTAGGGGATACCCTGAGCCCTGTGAAGAGCCAAATATTAAATCATTCTACGATTTGGTATGCATACATACAAACAACACATACACGCACGCATAAGCGCGTGCTCTGCCAACTGCGCAGTTGACGCAGCGACTGCGCTTGGACTGCAATGTGGGCATTACTATGGGAACTTAATTGTTTAATAACTTTTTTTTAGCGATTGACTAACTTCATCAAACTTTCACAACTTATTAATGGCATATTTGCCAAAGCACAAATCTCTAGTATTTGATTTGCGCTTTTTACAAATAGGGGGCTATTGGGGATGAATGGAGCGTAGCATAAAAAATCTAATGATTACGTAATTTCCGTATTCATTCAACGCAATTACACAGCAAATTTGAAGTCTCTAGCTAAAACGATACACAAACTACGCCTTCAAAACGTATTTTCGATAAGTATTAAAATCGATAACATTACAACAAAAATAGTTATCGTTCATACGAAATAAACTTGACCTGCGCGTGCTATCCACGGACCCAACAAAAAAAATTCAAGTCTCTAGCTTGTCTAGATGCTTCAATCGACGCGTTCAAACATACGGACAGACGGACGGACGGACAGACGGACGGACGGACAGACTGACAGACGGACAGGGCTAAATCGACTCAGCTCGTCGCTCTGATCAATAATATATATACTTTGTGGGGTCTGACACGCCTCCTTCTGCCTGTTACATACATTTAACAAAACCATTATACCCTGATTTCCCATTGTCAATGGGCTCAGGGTATAAAAAAATAAGCTTTATGATATTTGAAATAAGCTAGATTTCAAGCTATAAGTATTTCAACCTTTTCCTAAGCTATTTCATTTCGAAATAAGCCAGATCTAGCTTAAAATAAGCCAAAATAGGAGCACTGCTGGGAGCCCCGGTACAAACACTTAAAAGACACCAGGTTATGCAAAGAATTGTTCCGTTATTTTTAATGTTAACTAACAGCTCTACTGTGACGTCACAGATAACTCATGTTAAAATTTAGTATGCGCGTGTGTGGAATTTTGATGATATTACCAACCTTAAATTATCAATTAATCAACCGAAAAGTTAAATATACCTTTTAATACTATTTTGTTTAGTACATTTAAACTTTGGAAAATAAAATTTAAGTTACTCAACAAGAATGTCACGGCAGTCAACGAACATCACTCAATCGCCATGGAGTCTGTGAGCAATAAAAGCTTAAAAACGGTATTAATGAATGAAAAGTAGTAAAACCCTTATATTGTCCGATTCTTGAATCTATATAGAATTTGTAATTAGAAGCGTTGCTAGTTTTATTTTGGCTTCTGGCTGCAAGACAGATAACAGTGTCAAAATCGGTGGATTTTCATACAAAATTTAAACGCGCGCCAAAATTTGACATGTCTGTGACGTTTCACTGTTAAAATAACAGGGGTCTTTGCATCGTGGCACTAACCATACAACACATAGACTGGACATCACGATTGAGGGACTACCAGGTTATTTTTTTTTTTATTATTTATTATTAATTAAGTGTTTTCTGTTGTTACGAAACTTATTCATTAAATTATTAATATTATTACCAACAATTTGCTCTGTTAGCCATAATACTTTTTTTATCAAAATTAAATTAAATTGATTAAGAATAAATTTTCTATTTTAAAAGCAAGGGTGGGTGGGGGAAACCATTAATAATAAATAATAAAAAAAAAATAATAAATAAAAAATAATAATAAAACCATTTACTATCTAAAGATAAAATTAATAATAAAAAGTCTTTAGCACTCCCTGTGCAATTCTAATGCAAAATCATTCACGCAATTAAAAGCCCGTGGTAGGCGCACGCCAATGATCATGTACAAATGTTCCACGGGCAGCAAGAGCGACTACAAAAACATATTCGTTAAGCGCACCAACGCTTTCATACCCTTCATACAAATAATAGTAAAAGTCTCAACATTTTGCATGAGCCACGGTCAATCCATTCATCAATGTGGTATACCTGCTCAGTAGGGAAGAAATGCGAGCTCTTGAAGAACAAATTTTACAATTTTCGGGAGCTGCTGCTTGTGCGAACATATTATGCACACACATGCACACATACAAAACTTCTTCAGCCATCCCATACTCAGGCCACAAGATCTAGCAACTGTAAATTCTACAGGCAGCAAGTTTCACATATAGGCACATGAATACACACATATGCAGTAAGGGACTGTAAGAATGTGTGCATGCTTGTCGTGAAATCATATTGTTCAGCGCACCAATGCTTTCATACCCTGTGTAACAAAAAAGCATGAAAAAGCGAACATTTTGCATGAGTATGGCAAACGCTTTCAAGAATTCGGCATACTCTTCAATTAGCAGCAAAGAAATGGAATCGCATGACAGCAAATTTCAATTTTCGTCCGCTGTTGCTCGGCCGATGTCTTGAAGCAGAATGATTCTGCTGCGCGCTATTTTTTTTTTTTGGGACCTACAGTAACCCACTGTTAAAAGACACCAGGTTATGCAAAGAATTGTTCCGTTACTTTTAATGTTAACTAACAGCTCTCGGTGACGTCACAGAGAACTCATGTTAAAATATAGTATGCGCGTGTGTGGAATTTTGATAATATTACCAACTATAAATTATCAATTAATCAACCGAAAAGTTAAATATATCTTTTAATACTGTTTTGTTTAGTACATTTAAGCTTTGGAAAATAAAATTTAAGTTACTTAACAAGAATGTCACGGCAGTCAACGAACATCACTCAATCGCCATGGAGTCTGTGAGCAATAACAGCTTAAAAACGGTATTCATGAATGAAAAGTAGTAGTAAAAGTAGTAACCCTTATATTGTCCGATTCTTGAATCTATATAGAACTTGTAATTAGAAGCGTTGCAAGTTTTATTTTGGCTTCTGGCTGCAAGACAGATAACAGTGTCAAAATTGTAGGATTTTCATACAAAATTTAAACGCGCGCCAACTTTTGACATGTCTGTGACGTTTCACTGTTAAAATAACAGGGGTATTTGCGTAACCTGGTAGTCCCTCAATCGTGGGACCCCCGCTTCAAATTCCGAGCTCTGCGCAATTTTGTACCGATCTCCAGTCTATGTGTTGTATGGTTAGTGATCGTGGGCAAATTCCAATAACGTAAATTTAAAACTTTAATATTTACATTATTTTTTGTGCACATTTATATTATTATAATAATTTTAGTTGGAATTTACAACATACAAGCATTTTAGTGGAAGACTGCATTTTAAAGCTATAGCGTGTGTGCATTAGGAATTTTAGTCGTATTTTAAATTGCCCATGCATATGTACTTGATATCCACATAGTCGTCGATGCCATGGCTGGAGCCTTCACGTCCCACGCCCGACTCCTTGACACCGCCAAACGGCGCCTCTGGGGCGGAGATGATGCCCTCATTCACGCCCACCATGCCGACCTCCAGCCGTTTGGCCACACGGAACACCTGTTGCAGGTTCTCACTATAGAAATAGCCTGCCAAGCCACGCTTCGTGTCGTTTGCCTTCTGCACCGCCTCCGCCTCGTCCTTGAATTTGATGATGGAGACCACAGGTCCAAAGACCTCTTCGGTGTAGATATGCGCCGACGTCGGCACATCTGTGACTATTGTGGGTGCATAGAAGAGGTCGCCCACCTCCTGCAGTCCCTTGCCGCCAACTATGATGTTGGCTTTCTTGCTGCGCGCGTCCTCCACGAAGCCGCTGACCTTGTCGTACTGCATCTGATTGATCAGCGGACCGATTTGCACATCTCCGCACTTGCCATCGCCAATCTTGAGTGCCTCGACGCGCTCCTTCAGCTGCGTCACAAACTTATCGTAGACGCCCTCCTGCACAAAAAAGCGATTCGCCGAGACGCAGGTCTGTCCGCAGTTACGGAACTTGGACGCCATGGCGCCATCCACTGCCTTGTCCACATTCGCCGAGTTGAAGACTATGAACGGTGCATTGCCGCCCAGCTCCAAGCACAGACGCTTGATCCCATCGGCGCAGTTGCGGAAGAGCAGCTTGCCCACCTGCGTAGAGCCGGTGAAGCTAATGCCACGCACGTCGGGACTCTTGCATAATAGTTCACCAATTGGTGCAGCCTTCTTGGTGGTCACCACATTGATCACACCCTTGGGTATGCCCGCCTCCTCGGCCAGTTTGGCCACAGCGAGCGCTGTCAGTGGCGTATCCTCCGATGGCTTGACGACCACTGTGCACCCGGCTGCCAAGGCGGCTCCGGCCTTGCGTGTTATCATGGCCAATGGGAAATTCCAGGGTGTTATCAGCGCCGCCACACCTATGGGCTGCTTCATGACAATCACCTCGCGATTCGGCTGCCCACTAGGCACAATTTCGCCATAGATGCGACGGGCCTCCTCGGCGAACCATTCGACGAATGCATTGCCATAGCCGACCTCGCCCTTGGACTCATTGATGGGCTTGCCGGACTCGGCGGTCATGATTTCGGCGATTTCCTGGGCGTGCTTTTCGATGAGGCTGTGCCATTTCTGCAAGAGATTAGAGGTCATCAATATATAGCTCTTGGTATGACATTTTCAGCCTACTTTACTTTGAGCATGTTAGAGCGGTCCTTGGCGGTCAACGCACGCCACTCCTTGGACTCGTACGCCTGCTTGGCAGCATCTATGGCCTGCTGCGCATCCTGCACTGTCATGTCGGGCACATTGCCAATCACCTCTCCAGTGGCTGGATTTCTCACCTCGAATGTTTGATTGCTGCAGGAATCAATCCAATTGCCATTTACCAGCGCTTTGGTCTGCACCAGAGCAGAGAAACCGCGCATTCTGCTGACCTTCAACGAACTAAGCCTTCGGAACATGTTTTCTACGGTTTTACCTGTTTTTGGCAACAAATGAATGTTAATGTTAGCGATGTTTGTGCCGGCAATTAGCTGCCGCTTATCAATTTTCGCAGTATCTCTAATTGTCTCTTACCTGATAAAGCTTAGGCCGAATTTTCAGATAGCTACACTTTCCACCTTGTATTCTGTTTGTGCGGCTTTTGGTGTTCTTGATTAATTTCAATTGATTTTGATTACAGCGAATGGACAAACACAGCTGAGTGCAGATGAAGGATGTTACGTAAATTATAGCGCGGTTCTACGCTCTTGTGGCGCATGACGTCACAAATTTCAGCTGCGCTCAAGGAATATGCACAGTTATAGCTATAATTAAAATTTTCGAATAATATGTAAAGCAAATAAGTTGTCTATGTTGACCAATAAAAATACTGCTAATTTTGTATAAATTTATACTTATAAAGTTAATTTAATTGTACGTCATTGAAAACAAATTTGAGTGCATAATTATCACGATGTTTATGCATGCATGCATGCATATGTCGTCAGTGAGGTATTTGTACTCTCTTATCACAGATTAGTCGAGCGTAATCTCATACGATATAGCCATGTAAGAATAACCAATAATATCGATATATCGATTGACGTCCTAACAGTTAGTACCCATGTTAATTATAACAGTTTTCTGTTAACCGTAAATATTACATTTGAAAATATACTTGTATAGCAGCCAGCTCGTGTCTGGATGTACTCTAAAATCGGTTAAATTCAAATTAAATATTGTTCTATGCAAAAGAAAGTAGTAGCTCGTTGCCCATTTTAGGTTATTGCTTTTGTTGTTGCAGACAGCGCCACTTGCTGGCACGGAAGCTATGCATCCAAATTTAACCAGTCCAGACTCCATTTGCAGCGAGCCATTCGCCTGCCTATGGTTTCATTTTTGCTAACCTTTTTGTGTGCCATTTACCTGTCGCTTTGCATGAGCCGACTACGTAGCAGTCGCAATCGCAGTCGCAGTCGCCGCAGCCAAAGCACCCAGCCGGTGCGCAAGTGCTCCATTTATTATGCTCAGCTATGGTCATAGATTTCACATGTGCCGATGGCAGGTTCCGACTGCTGGCTGCCTCTTACCTACGCGCCAAGCTACTGGTCATGCAGCTTCCTAGTGGACACCCTATGCAATCTGTGTTGCAAATTTTTGTCAATAAATTTTCGGCATAGAATGCCAAAACACTGGCTGCACTTGCTCTCCATGACGACCATCATAACTGTTAAGATAAGATTGCATAGATGCGATGCGATGCGATGCGATGGGATGTGGCGGCCATGAAAATGAATTCAATTAGTTCTGATTTAAAACTAATTGAAAATGCGTCGAGCTGGACGCGCGCGCCTCCGGGCGTGGGGCCTGTCGATAGGTGTGTAAGTTATTTGTCTTAAGTGCTGCCGGGAGGCGTTGCATGCCACGGCGATTCATGTTCGCCTGACTTTTATGATTATGGCCAAAAAGTAGAGAGCGTGGCAACAAGCTAATGAAGAGCTCACATTGCGGAGCACATTCTAATGTCTACTTAACTGCACAATTGTGACAAGTTTAATGCGGCTGCAAAATAACAAAATTTATAGACAATATGCCCGCTAGGCAGTAGGCCTTTTGTCTGGCTAATTGTAATACGGAATCATAACACGCCATAAAAACGAGACAAAAGCAAAGCAGATAGCCAAACCAGTTCCAAGACACAAGACCCAATGCCCAAGACCCAAGCAGCTGGTCAATGGCAAACAATGCTCTAAGAAAAATCTACTCGAGTAGCAGCAGCAGCAGAAGCATCATTTGAAGCAGCAGCAGCAGCAGCTCAGCCATAAATCATGTTTGGAAACACGTTCGTTCAGGAGACAAAATACGAAATAAAAGAAATACATAACATCTGTTCCTTGGCAAGCGACAGCTTTTGCTGAAAGGACAAAGCAACTGGCGGGCAGGACTTGCTGCAAGCTTAGGGCGTCGAACTGGTTGCCACAGAGATAAATGCGCTTGGTGTGATCGTGTTCTCGGCAGCTGCTCCTAGCCGACTCCTTGTCGACTCGCTCAAGTTAAGCGCCACACAAAATGGCTGCCAGGATAATAGCTTTGCCTCCTGCTGCTGCTGCTGCTGCTGCTGACTCACCTTGGCACGTGGTGCCGCTCCTTGACGGCGGTTGCAGCTGCTCAAAAAGAAAACAAGTCACACAGCTCTAGCCGGAGTTGACTGACCAGACGCTACCCTCTGGTTTGTTATGAACCATGTTCAGTTGCATTAGATCTGAAATATGTTTTGTATCTTAATTCTATTCGGAATTATTGATGCCTCTTGAATCTATTTTAAGCCAAAAATTATAAATTGGATTAGATCTAAAATATCTTGTGTACCTTATTTCTATTCTGAGATATTGATGTCTTTTAGATTAATCTTAAGACTTGGATTAGATCTTAAATAACTTTTGTACCTTATTTCTATGCACTCAGAATTATTAATGTCTCATAGATTCATCATATGCTCTTTTAAAAAGATTCATAGTAGATATATCAGATACTATCAAATTCAAACTCAATCAAGTTAATCTGAAAAGGCTAACTTTGATCTCATCAACCTATAGATAGATACAGCTGCACTCAGACAGATAGACCATTTGACATAGAAATATCCAAAGTGCACATGTAAGAAATATATTGACTTGACCAAGCATATGCAATACTTAAAAGACTGCCCTAGCAGGACACACAGGAAAAGTATACAAATCCTATGTACAACTTCCTAATAAGCAAAACTTCTTCGAACTTTTGATAGTTTCTTTTTAAATAGTGTATTATGCCCTATTTCAAGAAATACTTCTAATAGTTAGAGGGTATTGAAATAATCTACGTCAAGACGTTGTCAGGACATGGCAGCTGTACGCAATTCGGACTGTGCCCAGGACTATCCCGTTCGACAACGACTGCTGGCAGCAGCAACACGTGTGCATACTCTCATGTGTATTTGTGTGTGTGTGGCTTTAATTATTATTTACCTTTGCCTCAAGGTTATGACATTATTATAGCCAACCTGATTATTAATTCATAATCTGGATCCTCGGCTCTGCCTTAGTCCCATTGTTTGTGATTCTAAGGTCCCTTAGCCTTTGCCAGCCTGGTTGCCCTTGAGCTTGGGCCAACCCTATTGGGATTGTTGGCAACCGCGCAACCCCAATTGTAAAAAAAAATAATAATTACGCACTCACACACGCACACATACGCACACCCATGGAATCTAGGCCTTTCCATGTTGATTGTCATCTTCTTATTCTATGCTACGCATAATCTTTGCCATTGAAATGCGAGTAGAAAATTGTATTGCGCATTCCTTTCAACCAAAGCCGAAGTCGAAATTTGGTACAATTATTGTGCCATGTTCCTATTGTTTGCTATGCGTAGCAAATCTCTAAACAGGGTTCCAGTTTGCGGATTCGTCATGGGGTTGGTTTTATTGCCAAACAATTGACATACAGTGCGAAAAATGATAATTCCAGGAGTATTTCCTGTTTTTATATTAAGATTGAATCTGAGAATCGAAGAGAAGAGATGAGAAGAGATGAGAAGAGACGAGAAGAGACGAGAAGAGTAGAGAAGAGTAGAGAAGAGAAGAGAAGTAATGAGAGACTGTACCAAATACGAAATTTTTAAATTTATTAAAAAGCAATCAAAGGAGTTTTGATACTACGCATTTAAATTTGTACTTTTGATATATAATTTATGCAACCCCCAACGGAATCGGAATTGCTACGCATTGGCCCACTAGGACAACGTAAAATGGGGTGGTTTATCCAAAGGAAGCTGCGTTTATCCCCAAAAAGTTGCTGCTGCTAAATGTGGAACTGCGTCATGAGCAAACGAATTCTCACGCTTTTTTGTTCTTATTTGTTTTTGCGCAGCTTCTTTTGCCTGTTGTGTGTTTGGCTCAGTCCCATGTCCTTGTCCTTGTCCTTGTCCTTGTTGTCGTTGAGTTGGGTAGGCCTTTTTGCAAATGCAATGCGCCTTTGTGTCTTGCGAGTTTCCTGAAGATCAACTAACAGCCATAATTATGCACCTTTATACATATATAGAATTATTTATGTATGTGTATGTATATATATTTATTAATTTTTTTGTTGTTGTCTGCTTTTGGGAAATGCAACAAACGAGATTTGTGATGTTTCCGTTTAATTGTTGCAAAAACTAATTTTTTCTACATCATTCTTTTGTTTCTTTGATTCGTAAACGTTGCACGTGCAACGTTCAGCTGTCGTCTGTTTTGTTCCAACTTTATGCAAATATCTCAACGCATAAACAGATCAAATTACGAGCGCTCTTAAAAAATAACCGGAAGTTTTTTAATGAAAAAAAGAAAAAATCCAAAAGCTTCGCTTAATCTTTATATATTAATTTCTTATACTTTTTTTTTTATAAAATCTCATAAATATTTTGTGAAACTGCAGCGAAAGGATGCTGTTTGCCGCATGATCTTGAAAAAAAAAAAACAAGGTGAAAAAGATAAAAGCGATCTCAATCTGCGCTTGATTTGCTTTCAAGTAAGTGTAAACACAATTTCAGTTACATTTTTGCACTGGGTTGTGTTTTTGTTGAGCAAACATCGAAGCTGGCAGCGCAAATACAGTCAGAGAACTTTCGATGATCAGTGCGATCATTGCACAGATCTTCAGGCTGAAATCGTGTAGATATTACTATACGTTTGTACAAAAGTTCATTGACGCCAAGAGAGCTGTTAATATAGTCATTTATAACCGATTAATGATCGTGAGTTACGTTGTTCTGCCAAATGATCGAGAAATTCGAGAATTTGTGCGAGCTTTCAATAAAATTGTATCAATATGGACTTCAGGGGTAGTAAAGAGAATTTTGATTTTATTTTTATAAAAATACTTTGAACTTTGAAAGTGTTTGCTTGATTGCACTAATCCGAGAAAAAGATGAAGAACAAGATTTTCGGCAAAGATTTAAGCAATTTACTCCTGGGAGAATTGAAAGGAAAACTCTGACAAATTCATTTTCCCAGCGAACAACGAATCAATCGATCTTGAAAAACTAGTGCTCGAGGTAAATGAAATGTAAAATCCGCTTGCGCAAGATTCCATGTAGCAGATAATTCGAGGTATAGATACAAATTTGAACTATCTCTTTCTTGGGTTGTTCTTTTGTTTTGTGTTTAAGCCGCAAGCAAACTTCGCTGCAGATCAATCAATGGAACACAATAATAAATCAACGGAAATGCAGGACTTTCGGCTAACGTGGCATGTCCTGGCTGCAGCAGGATGCCTTTTGTCTGTGTGCGACTGATCCTTTTGTGTTTGCCAAAAATGTTGTTTTCGTTTCGTTTCGTTTCGCTTGTTGTTTGCATTTTCGAAATGCAAAATATGAAGCCTCGGCCAGCTGCAGGTCCACAACGAGTATTTGCTTTTAAAAGAATTGTCAGCGTGCATGTGTGTGTGTGTGTGTGTGTGTGTGTGTGCGGTGATCTTCAATGCGATATGCAAACATCTGCCTTGCACAGCGGTCGAAGCGATCGCAACTGTACCCAAAGCTGTATAGCCTTACAGGTGGCAATCGGCACATAGTCCACATAGTCGATCATCATTCATCAATTCGATCCTCCGATCTGTCGATCGCACCCGCGAAGATCCATTGAAACTAATCAGTCAACACCTGTTATTTTGAGCTAATATTCGCTGGGCTACGTGCCCAAAAAGTGTATAACCCTAAAACGTTGCATGATCCATGCGTGCCACGATTGTTGCTGGATTTTCCTAGTAAGAGACCAAAGAACAAAACAAGCAAAGGATGTCTGCTGGCACAGTAGACGCAAACCTGTTGGCTGTTGGCCGTTGGCTGCTAATGCCGCACATTAATTCAATAGGATGTCTGAGCACCCGCAAGCAATAATATGAGATCGAGAGCACAGACAGCAGACAGCAGGCAGGTAGCGAGCTGCCCCTGTTCAGGATTAACATTAGAAAGAGCTGGAGCGAAAAGGAGAGAATCGAGCCAACGAGCCATGCGTCTAAGTAGCCAGCTTATTGTAAGCCAGAGCCTTAGACAGAGCCAGAGCCAGAGCAACGATTGTGCCCCGATACCTTAAGTAAACCCTAAAAATTCATTCAGGCGGAAGTAACAGCTGCGTCTTGTAAATGCAGTCGCTGTCGCAGTTGCAGTCGAGACTTGGCAATTATGCGCAGCTGTAAGATCGAAGATCGACAAAGGATCGAAAGCTTCGCTCCCACACATGCGTAAGACACGGCCAAAGCTTTGCCGCAGATTCTGCGGTTAAGGTTGCTTTTTGGTTTATATTCGGGCTTATTTTTTTTTGGTTTTTGGCATCTTGTTTTTTTTTCTTTTTGGGCCCAGTTGTCGACATCGTCGCACCTGTCGCACAATTTATTTTACGCCAAGAAGTGAAAAGCCCCAAAGAGAAGAAAACAAAAAACAGTTGCTTGATGTGCAACGCATATCCGTTTGTCTTTAGCTTCCTTTTCGTAATGACGACAAACCAAAAAGAAGCAGCTGCCAGCCAGCAGCCCAAAAAAAAGGAACTGAAAAGAAAAACGAGATCAACTATCTTACAGATACAGAAATCGAATGCTCTTCAGATGCGATTGAAAGTAAAGCATGTCTAAACTTATATAAAATATTTTAATATTGATTTTGATCACTAACTATTGTTATCAAAATTTACTAAGATATCTTACTAGCTTAACGAAAATCCGATCTGTTCTGATTCTGAAAATGGGTTTAGCTAACACTCAGCAGCAGCTGTACGAAATTTCAGCAAGATAGCTGCAAAAACGGCCTAGTTCAAAGAGGACAGTTTATAATACATATAATAATCCCTTGACTATATCAACTCATCAGAATACAATTTTCAAAAAGATTCCACATGCCATCACAAAATGCGAATACTTTAATCGTAAGGGCATGACTTAAAGTTCAAGTAACCTGGTCCATTGCGTCCTCCTGATCGCCAGATATTAACAGACCCACAGACAGGCACATGAACAGACACAGCCACAGACAGAGAGTTTGGTCTTGGGCTTTCAGTGCGGGTCTCTGCTTGTAATTTGCAATCGATCACATGTTGTTCTTGTCTGATTTTATTTGCTTTGATATGCTTCTCTTATTTTTTGTTTTTTGGTGATCATAAAGTTGCCCTGCGATCACTTTAAGTAGCTCTTGCTTTTATAAAATCGCCGAAATTTACGCAAACTGTCTCAAA
Source organism: Drosophila meridionalis (assembly GCA_035045145.1). Lineage (NCBI taxonomy): Eukaryota > Metazoa > Arthropoda > Insecta > Diptera > Drosophilidae > Drosophila > Drosophila meridionalis. The sequence continues at coordinate 3,833,039 of JAWNPG010000020.1, read as the reverse complement.
GTACTGAAAGAATACTTCCTTCTGTTCTCTGACTGTGAGAAACAAAAAGATCAGCAAGATCGTTTGTGATTCACCCAACTGCTGTAGATCAATGTCACGTTTATGTTTTGATCAAATTTATAACTTTATTAAAAATATGTATGTATATGGCATACACACATATGCACATGTATATGTACATACATATAAGATGTCTATACCCTGAGATACGCGCAGGCTGCGATTGGTTTATATTCCCATCCATCAACCAGGGATCGAAGTTCGAGCTGATTAAATAATATCAATGGTCGCCAGATCGCTACAAAAATGATAGTCAAATTGTATTATTATGTTAATTATTATATATATATGATCTTGGGTTATTTGAAATGGGGTGATTCCGTCCTTCGGTGTAGCAAGATCGCTCAAAATAATTAACAATTTTATTGTTATGTAAAATATTGTATTCGCTTGACAGGAAAGGGTTAAACATAAAATCCGGCAGAATATTGAGAAAGCTCAACAAAAGCATAACACTTCACATTCACGCATCGAGGATCACAGAGCAGTTCCATGAGAAGCTAGAGCAACTGGTCTTGAGAAATTAATGAAAACAAGAAAAATTATAGTTGGAGTTTGAGAGAAAGTCAGAACGGGTAAGTATTACTTATAGTCATCCCATTTTTAAGATCACTTACGAATTATGACTAAATGAGTATTACTTAAAGCTATCAATATGAAAATAAACAAACAATCAGATGAGTTGCATAGATTTACCAGATCAGTCTTGAGAATCACAATAAATAAAATATGATATATTTATCAACACTCTCTCCAGAAATGAATGTAGATCAAAACTACACGTATAGAGAGTCAACTCGAGGATCAAATACCAAAGTCTTCACCGCAATTCATCAATTCTCTTGCCCATCCCGATATCTAACTAGAGCTTTCGAGTTCACAAATTGAATGATGTGCTACCATTTTGCCCGGTCCAACCCAGAGGAGGAAATAAATTGCTTCGAACACATAAACAAATTACAAACAATTAATTAAACATTTGGGCTGTGTGTACATTGGCTCTCCGTTTTTTTTTTCAATGCTCGTCAGGCGACATGTAATGGCCCATTTGTTGGGTTAGAGGGCAGTATCGGCGGCAGCTATGGGGTGGCTTGTAAACGACAATGTAATATGCAATCGAGACCTAGACCCAGACACGGATCCCGGTCCAAAGGCAAACTGAAAGCCGAAGCATAACCCATCAACCAAATGCCGACGCGTCAAAGGTGTGAAGACAGTTGGCAGATTAGACAATTTGCCATGGTTCGTTAGAAGTTCTGTCGGGGCCATGCCATATGGAAAATCAAAACATAATTTCCAACGCTTCAATGAATTTTTTTCTTCTCTTCCTTTTTTTTGCAAGATGCAAGGGAAACCTTCGGCGCTGGGCTCATAAATGTTACCGGTTTCTTTCAAAGACCTCGGAAACTAGTTTCAGGAGATCTTTGGGGTGTGTGTACGTGTGTGTGTGCGTGTGTGTTGTGCTTTCTTTGAGCGAGACAATGTGGTTCATTAGAAATTCACACACACACATGCATAATACAAACTAAAAACATTGTAATACAAATTCTCACAAGCTTAGAAATCCTGAAACTTTGAATTCTTCGTCTAAAAGTGTTTTCTAATTTAAAGAACAGAAATCTAAATACCCATTAAAATAAGATATAGTATATTTTCAATCAAATTAATTATAAGATATAACTTGCATAATCTCTGGCCCAAAAAAAAAAATAAAAGACAAGTTTGTCTAAATAAAACCGTAGGCTATAAAATTTTACGAGGAACAAATAAGTCTAGAAAAAATTCAAGAAGTTTCAAATACAATACAAAAGAATTTTGTAAGAATAAATGATATAGTTTTTATCCAAAAAAAATAATAATAATAATAATAATAATAATAATTATAATAGTATTTACAATACGAAAGGTATTTTTATATCTAAATATATTTATATTTCTGATCTACCGTATATGCAATATCTATCTGATCTAAGATATATGGGACAATTTAGGAGTATTTTTCGAATAAACAATTTGCACCTTTTGAAATACTTTCTCCATTTATTTCCGTTCAGTTGTTTGTCAGTTATTTTTCTGAGTGTCTGAGCGATCTGGCCAGGATCTGCAAGGATCCAGTTGTACAGCTGCCGCTGGCAACGCCGAGCTTTGCGCAAATCAATTGGTATTACGTGTTGCGGCTTGCGAGCGAGGCAGCTGTTATCCTGGCAGGCGGCGCATCCTTTTGTAATTAACTAGCAGGAGCAGCGGCAGCAGAAGTGGAGCTGGAGTGACGGGTGAGGGGTGAGGGGAACAGGGTGGGGGTCAGCAGCTTGGCCGCAGGCACGGGTTAAACTCATTAAAGTGAACGCCGGCTGCGCAGTACAGTTTTGCCCAAGCGTCATTCGCTGCGTCCGTTTGTCAATTTGTCCGTCATTCAATTCCAAGCAGCAGCAGCAACTGTTTGTCGGCCTCTTGGCCATCACCTGCCAGCTCTTAGCCAAGTCTGCGACTGTATGTATGCGTGTGAGTGTGTGTCTGTTAATGTGTTTAATGATGCCTGTGCCATTCGCGCAGTTATGCTAAATTGCTGTTGCTGTTGCTGTTGGTGCTTCTGCTCCCCTCTTCCTCTTCCCCTTCCTTCTCTGCTGCCTCAGTGGCGAGTCACCATAGTCAGTGGCACATGCGACGCGTCATCGATCGATGTCCTGGCACATGCGGGTCTCCGATCTGCGCTCTCTAGCCACGCGCCCATGCAAAAAACAACAACTTTCCTCATGATTTTTACTTTTTTATATTTTTTTTGTTTACCCCCTACCACATCAAGCTGCAACACGCTGCACCTGCCAACGAAATGTGGGCCGCCCTAATGGAGTTGTCTCTGCAAGATTTTGGATATACGAGTTTTTCGGCACTCTTAAGTTGCGAGCTTTTGTTGCTGCTGCTGCAGGGCTCGGCACATTAATTACGTGCATTTTTTAGCTAATTATTTTCATATTTTGCTTAAAGTCTCAAATAAAATAATATATATGTTTCGGTATCCGAATATACTATATGACAACGCCTTCAGGGCATACCAAAAAGAGGCAGAACTTAAGTGTTCATTAGGCATGGCTCTGAGAGTTGTTATAATAAAGTTACACTATCCCGCTTTAGGACGGACAAACGAGTTCAGAAGTGTTGGGCAACGGTAAGATATATTTATTTATTTTCACAAAATACGTTAACCAAAGGATTTTAAACTGTAAATTATAAAGGAAATTACGTACAATGAGTTTGTCTAAATTACTGTCAATGTACTTCTTTATTTACGTACTAGTTTAAAATAATAATTTTTAGCCAATGTATCAGATAGATATAGTTACATATACGTACATACATATGTATATAAATTTGATCTACATGCCTTTTTATTATTTTAAATTTAACAATTTATATTACAGTGTACATGCATTCATTACAAACACCTGGAAATTTCCAGGAACTCAAAAGAGATCGAGTGCGCATAGCATCATTTTCTTATCATGTGTTCATACATATATATTAAATCTTATTCGTACATACATATACAAATATAACTAAAAAAGAAACAAGGTATTTTTATATAAATCTTAATTGTCTAAAATTATTTAGAGCCCCCACAGTAGTTTTGTTACCTTAAGGACTTCTATAATATTCTATACAAAACGAGAAAAATACCTAACAAACCTCACAAGCAGGGCATATGCATGTCGGCGTCAGCACGAACAAAAACCCCTAACGCAAGATCGATGAGCTCCTCTTTGTAGTTTGTAGCGAACGCTGCTGCTTCTGCTGCCTTTTGACGCTGCTGCAGAGGCGAAACACAAGAAAAAAAAGTCCGTTAGTATGCTTTGTGAGAGATGCGCTCGGGCCGCAAACGACGCAACTCGTGATTGGAAAACACCACTTCCGAGCAACGCACACAACGTGCACGAACGATGTCGGGTCTAAGAAATATCGGCAGCACACATAGCAGCCTTTTCGTTCGCATATTTGCCAGGCAGGCTGGCTACGGCGCTGCTGCCTTGCGAAGGCAACAACAGCAGAGTTCTTCTTGTTTCTCTGTGGCTGACGCTTACGAGCGACGTTGTCGCTGAAGTAGGAATCAATTGCGCGCGCACCATCAGCGAGGACGGTTGTGAAATAAGAACTCTTCTCAGGCGACGCGAGCTGTGCCGTTAAAATGATCTCTCGTAGTAGATTTTTGGATCGGTAAAGTTGGTTGGTGTTTGTGTCTCTGTGTTATGTGTTTTTATTTGTTAACTGTGAAACCGTTACTTGCAATGTAAAGACGATAGACAAAGTGCTGAACGTAGCGAACAGAAACTAATTGTGTGTTTTAAGTGCAAAGAGACATGCAGAAAATATGCCAAAAAAAACATTACGAGTGCTGCTGCTGTCGCCGTTGTAAACTTAAACGCTGAAATGCTACGCAGATGCAGCTTTGGTGGGTGCGGCAGCCGCTGATCTTGAACTCGCGCTGAGGCTGAGGCCAAACTCTACAGCGTGGACCTAACGGTGCAGCAAGTGCAGCAGCACGACAAGGAAAGAGTCAGCGCAACAGCCATTGCATTTCTTTTGATTGCTTGTGTATCATCTTCGGGGATCTTGGAAACCGCCTGCGCCTGCGCCTGCGCCCACTCGTCCGTTAAAATTTTCGTCGCCGAAATGGTTTTCTTTTGCGCTCAACTCAATTTTTTTTTGTTTCGGCGATGAGGACCAAGATGGCAGACGTAGTCTATGCACTCAAAAGGTAATCTTATGCTAGAGTTATAAAACTGCCGTTAGTTTTTATGTTTAACCGTTTGGCGTTTGGGTGCAGCAGCAGCACAGAATCAGCAACACCAGCAGAGATGCTCTCTCAACTTTTTACAGCCTGTACAAAGTCCAAATTCCGTATTTATGTCCGACCATCAAATAACTGACGCTTGCAGTTTGACAGCCACACTCACACACTTACACATCTACAGCGTGCGCTTAGCATTGCAGCCTATGACGCAATAAATTAAACGACAACAGGACGTTAGAGCGAGCGAGAAAGGTATATACTGGCGAAACCTTAACGACGCAAAAGCTTGTCGCTACTTTCAGTTGCCTTTTCATTTATTTACAAGCTTGCCGTTATAAAATAAAAATACAAATAAAGAGCGCTGCAAAGAAGTGGTTCATTGTGCTCAAGTATTTTGCGCAATGTGACTCATTCTCATTCGTTTGCTCTGAAGCAGAGACACCCCCAACGGTATTCAAAATGTAGCTTTACAAAGTTTGCGCGCCAAGTAACGGACACGCACAGAAGCAAAGCGGCAAAAAAGAAAAAAGGGCAACATATGAGAGCGAGAGAGCGACATCACGTGTGCTGCCAGAGTAAGATAATTTTGTTCGCATTTGCTTTTCGCCGCTCTTCTGCGTCCCATGTCAGCGCCTTCATTATTATAATTTTTATTACTTATGCATAAATCAAAAAATCTATATACATACATGTGTATGTTTGTTTGTGCGTGTGTATGTATGTATATGCATACTTAATTTGTGGAAGAAAGAAGAAAAAAAACACCTTTCTGGCCGCCTGCACTAATTTCGCAAAATGTTGCCGTTGATCCTTTTTTTATGTGTTGCGCGCATTTCCGTTACTGTTTTTTTTTCTTCTTTCCACTCTCCACTGTTCTTTGTTTTTATGCCAAATCATTGGCATACAACATGAAACATGAAATGTCTGCGGTTTGCATACAAATTCATTAGTGCCGGCCTGCGAATGTTGATTGCAGTGCGCGCAGACTTCGACTGCTTTGCAGCCAGTGTTGCCAGCTTCCCTACCTCCCACACACACAGACACACACACACACACAGACACACACACACACAGACACACACACACACAGCAGCAGCCGAGACACATTTTCGTTTTTTGTTTGGAGCTTGCATTTTCTCAGAATTATGCAGCGCACCTTTCTTACGGTTCGTTCGGCTGTGCAGGAACCCACACGGCGTTGCCATGCTGTTTTCTTATTTTCATTGGAAATGTCTTTAATTACATAATGAGTATAATAGGTAACGGTTAAGTTAAGAGAGTAGGGATTTCTCGCAGTTTTGTATGGCATATTTGTAAATAAGCTAAATTAAAAAAAAAAAATCAAAAACAAATCTAAATTTAATTGGGTATAAAAAAAAATCGAAAATAACGTTTCTTATCGCATTTTTATCTCTATAAAGCCCCCTACGCAATCCAAGTTATTGCTTATACATAGATCCCCCTTTCCCTGTCTCTCATCTAAATTAAACAGAACTTCAACACTCTGTTAGCCTGCTACGAGCAAAGAATTTATGAAGTTCAAATTATATATTTTGTATGTTTTTTTTTTTTTTTTTTTTGTGCCCTGTAACCAAAAATGTGACCCAAAACTCGTTCTGCACGACAATTTGGCCACTAATTTTGTCGGGTCCGCATACCCAAATACAGTTGGTCGGTAAAATTTTATTGATCTTCTGAGCAAAAATATAAAATTGTTTCATGGTCGTCGTCGTCGCCGAAATCGAAAACGAAAACGAAACACCAAAAGTTGGAATCGAATTGAAAACGCAAAACTCCAAGAGATCCCAGGATCACAGAGCACTGCAACTTGGTAGCTGGGCAGACGAAGCTACAGCGACGATAACAACAACAACAAATAGGCTGGCTTAGGACCCACTGTCCAGTGCCCAGTGTCCCAGTCGGGCAGCTGCTGTTGCCGCAAAACTAAAAAAGGGCAGCCGAAAATATTTTTATCTTGATATTTTTGTTGTTTTTATTTTTATTTTTATTTTTTTGCCTGAACTCCGTTCTAAATACGCCAAGCGGGGCATAAATATATGTCTTTAGTGTGGCATGTCTGGTTGCGTTTTCGGAACTTGGTAAATGGAACAGAGCGGGGCTTTGCGCTGAAGTTGAAGCTGGAGCTAAAGACGATCGCCGAGTGCCGGCCGTCTGCCAAAATTCATGGAATTAGCTAACGATTAATGATTGGATATTGATTTCGGTTTGTGTGCTCTCTCAAGAATCAATATGGCTATGCTGATATTGTATATATTTTTATACATATATGGAGAAGTTCAAGTAGGCATTCGACTCAACTTAGGAATATTAAGTTTTTAAAGTCGTATCGAACCAGAGGGATATTTCATATACTTATTAAAGTGTTCATATCTCTTGCACGAAAGTTAAAGATGAGACTCCCTGACTTTCCTTTGCTCATTAAGCGTAACTGTAAAGTTAAACTTAAATTTAAGTATTTCCTCAATTTCTGTCGACAGCTTTGTCCATTCCTTAAATGAGGCGTCATTTTATTGGCGTAACGAACTTTCTTTCTGCCTTTCCTGAACTGCTGAAGCTTTACGATCCTCACATAAAACAGAACGAAAAACAACAAAACACATCCGAAATTAGAGAGAGACGGCATGTGTGCGAAAGCGATGGCATATGTTGTCCAGGTAGTATTTTTCTCTTAATTTTTTTTTTTTTCATAATGTTCTGCTTCGCGCTTCCTATGAAACTTAATTTGTGTGCTTGCTCCCTGGCCCCATATCAAATTGGCGCTATCGAATAGCTGCACACACACACATACACTCACACTCGCGTACAGTGGAATGCCCCATATAACTATGGAGCAGCCTTTTCTTAATAAGCGTTTCACTAAAATTTCTGCTTAGCTCTTTGAAAATGTGTGGTTCGCCTGCGCGAAATTTGAGGCTTAAATTCTTGAAGATCTTTCCCAAAAGTTTGCTTAGACGAGTTTTACACACACACACACACTCTCACACAAACATACAGAGCATAATTGGTACACATTTAATGCCACGTTGCGCAGCATCCCAGAGCATCTCTTTAAATCTCGCATCTGAAATTTGTGTGAGAACTTTGTGAAATGTGAGCTCGAGTCTTGGGTTTCTATATCTTGCGGATTATAACTGGGCGCAAATTTCGCCGCTAATGATTTGCTTACTGGCTTGGCAACAGGCAGGTTGTCCAGTTCCAGCTGTGTGTGTGTGTATGTGTGTCTGCGCCTGCGTCTGTTCGAGCCTATTAATTGCATTTTAAGCTGCTTGACTTCTAACTGTTCAGACTATCGCATCAGGCTCTAGTAATTGAGTTGTTAGGCATTCGTTTATATGCCCCCTCTCCAAAAACCCAAATAGTTCTCTCTCACTGGAGCTGAGCCATGCGGGGAATGTTACTTTTATTGCTAACGAGTTGGCATCACTTGAAGTCGCATTGGCTTCAGATTTTAAATGAGTTGACTTTTAAAACCCAACCCGACTTCTGTCCGGGTATTTAAATTAAATATTATCCATAGATTAATGAGGTTGTAAAATTGTCAATCAATAGTTTGATAGTTTGATATATAACAAGTAAAAGAGAAGTTCATTGAATTTCAAAATGTAAATAGCTGGAGATTGAATGCCACATTTTGAAACTGTATTTAAGGAAATATTTCACGACTCTGATTTAAGTTCTTAGAAAAGATTCTGGAATTGCCTTTGGCTGACACATAGTATTTCAATCGGTATTTCAACATTCGCGATAAAACCAAAAATTAATGAAATGTTGGAAATAATTATATTTTCAAGTTAATTGGTTTTTGAATTCAGATATGAATTGTTATTTCTTATCGAGCTTATGTTTTTATTGAATCGAGAGCAAGAAATCCCTACAGCAGAAAGAGAAGAATTGAAAAGAACTTAAAAAATGTGTTAATTGAAATTGAGCAAGTGTAAATAAATTTTGTGTTTCATCATATTCTTAGCGTTGGATTGTCTTATATCATATGTTATTTCGCCCAATTTTCCGCAGCAGCCTACACAGCAAAAAACCAGACGCAAATCTTAAGCATGCCAATTTACGGCCACAATTTGAGTTGTTTAAACGCTTTCGAAGCGTACTGCAAGCCAATTGATTGCTGGCCAATTGCACTGCTAGCCAAACTGTAGATTTGCCGGCAACAAGTGTAACTCAAACTGTAATGCACACTGTGCGTGTGTGTGTGAGTGTGGAGTGTATATGTGTATGTATGCCGACAATGAACGTATATTATGCCATAACAATATCAAGCAAATGACTAGGCAACTATCAGCAGATCCAAGTATATAGTTGTACATATGGGAATGTGGGCATTGACTGATGCTGTTGTTGTTGTTGTTGTTGTAGCAGCAGAAGGAGACATGCCCACTTATTTGCGCCAACTAATATTAAAACACCGTTATGCATATCAGCCGCACAATTCACATGGCAGCAGATATATGTATATGTATATATCTATATCGGCTCTTAGAACTGGCCACAACTGGCGGGCTCTCCAGCGATTGGCATGTCTTGGCCATGGCCGTAACCCTTTAATTATGGCAACAGACGCAGCACCAGCAGCAGCAGCAGCAGCAGAATCTACGGCAACGAGTGCTGCGGCCAACGTCAACGCCTTTCCAAATGGCACTCGCCCAAAGTTGGACTCGAACTGGACTTTCTAAAAGCCATATCAAAATGGACCCAGACCCATGTGAGAGCCAGGCACAACTGTTGCACAACCAAAAAAGCAAGAACAAAAACAAAATAGTAAAACAATAGTGCTCCAGTTGAGTGTGCTCGACTAGCAGTTACTCTGTATACTTATGATATAACAACTCTGATTAAGTTACGTTATAAACTGTTGGGGACATTATGTAACCCGATGATTTCCCAGATGTGTTCAGCTTCTTCCATACCTATGCTATACTCCAAATTCAAGAAAATTACCTAAATCCAGAAATGAAAACGGAATTTAAACTATCGACTATACAAGATTGATTCAAGGAAATGTTTCCTTAATTGTGAATTCCAAACTCAAATTATCATTTGATAATATTCGTACAAACAGCGGCACAGTTGTAATACACACCATATGGTTTCAGCGGTACGGGGTATTAAAAAGAGCGCAAAGAGCCGAGCTCTTAATTGCATTTCGATTACGTTGGCTTAGAACCAAATTTGCAAGCAAATCAAAGTGCGAGTTGGTTTTTGAAGCAGCAGCAGCAGCAGCGGTTGCAGTTGGAGCCTGGCAACACGCTTGCAGAGAAAGCATCTCGGCAACAAAGTAAATGTTGCACTGGGAACAGGCCCACAGCAACAGGAGGAGGCTGGCAACTGGCAGATGGGAGGCTGTGGCACTGCCACGCCAAATAGACAACAGATGAGACAGGCACAGCCCAGGGCCAGGCCCAGGCCAAACGGCTTTTGCAGACGACAGAAACGGGTTTCTAGTTGGCCATGGCTTAAACAGAACGAAAGCAAAAAAAAAAAACAACAAAATTGTAACAGGCCGCTCTGGAGAACCTTTCTAAGCCAACGTTGAGGCTGTCCTAGGCATTGGCATTGGCATTGGCATTGCCATTGGTATTGGCCATTTAATACAGTTATTTTTGCCAGCGCAGACGCAACAGCCAGCGCGAGAGCCAACTCTTTTTGGCTAGCAGCCATTAACGTGCCTCCCCTCCGAGTGTCTCCCTTGTCCTGCCCCCTGTCGAGCCATTGGCAGCTCTCTCGGCTGGCAGTCATTAAATATGATTCCCGCTCAAACTAGAACAGTCCGAGCAGGCATCGGGCAGCAGGCATCGGGCAGCAGGCATCAGGCAACAGGCTAAACAGGCAACAGACAAAAGGCCGTTCGCAATCATAAACGACGCGTCGTGAAAGGAGCTCAACATAAATGAATGTATGTGCCTATTTGTCTTCCGTTGCAACGCACTTTAAATACCCTAACAAATACACAGATTTGCTCGTACTTATCGCTGCGTTTTGTTGCATTCGCTTTTTATGGCTCACTTTACGATTGCATTGCTGTTAATTAATCCCCCTCTTGCTCGGCCCCAAAGAAACTTCCAACTTTACGGCCCAAGCGCTAAATGCTCAAAATGCTTATATGCCATAAAAAAGTAGTTAGCACAAAGATGCGACAAGTGCGAATTAAAAATTTATAGCATAATCTAGGGGTTGTGTTAGTTCCAGATAAATCCATATAAACTAACAATTTTAAATGGTTTTTAAATAGTTCAAACATAGCATATTTGAACCCGAATCTAATGGTGTTTTATTAAGGATCGCACTATGCGTACGCTACATTAGAACCTCAATGACCAGTAGTATAGAGTTATTCTAATCAATAACATTTTATATATATTTCCATGCACTGGGGTTTTCTATTTCTTTAATTTTTCCCAAAATAATTATGTCATCTTATATACTATATGTCATATTTATAAATAAATATTTAAGCAGAAAAGGCTAAACTCTTTAATTATTGTAAGATACCATTCGCAAAAAAAAAGCTGTAATTAATTATAACAAAGAGTGAAATAAATTGAAATTGAAATTGAAACATTTCCATGTATGTATATACACTTAATCCCAGAGGAAACATAAGAACAATATATTTTTAGTTTTCTTTTTCAAAGCATAGCTCGCAAAAGCTGATAACAAATAATACAAAATGTGCTGTATTAGCTCCATTTAAATTCTCTAAAATTAATTGAATGAATATGTGGATAAATATCCTTTATTTTATAATTTTTAAATAATATTTACAGCTTCAATAGGTTATTTAATATTTCTATATATAAGACTTCTGAAAGCATATATTTCCGTAATTTCCATCTATATACATATATATCTATATATAACTTTCTGTAGCACTTGTTTTTGAGCTATATATAAAGTAAACTATTATATACATTTCTTTATAATACAGTGAGGTATTATATATATATTATTATTTCCTTTTTAAAATCAAGTTTTCTTTAATAATATTATAATTACAAGCTGATGCAGCATCCTGCTATAGTTCTTTGCAAATCGTTTCTGTTGCTCTTTGTGCTACATGTGACGCATATCACAGCTTGTTGGCAACACTGGTTGCTTTATCTGGCTGTTGGCTGTTGGCTGTTGGCTGTTGGCAACTCATTCACACTCTGCTCACGCTCTTCCTCTTCCTCTCCCTCTGCCCCTCTCACACTTTCAACACTCACCATTGATCGTAGGCGAAGTGTTTGCTGCGCTCACGCGCTCATTGCTTTAGCCTGTGGTGGGTTGACTTCACAGTGTTGGCAAGTTTAGAGTGTCTAGAAAAAATGCTAGTTTTAGCTTGGTAGATTAGAGAGATATTTATGCGTTTTTAGCAATTTTTCGCTGTTAGAAAAAAGCTAGAGCTACCAGCAGTGGTTGTATGTTGCATGTTCCATATGCTATTGCCATGTCGGCCTGGCTCACCGCGCGGGCCGCAGTCTTCGATTCGTTGTTAAAGTCATGTCAGCTGTTTGCTTAAGCAAATATTATTACATGATCCGCATTGCTAGCATTTTCAATGAATTATTAGTTATTTCAAATTTATGTGGCGTTCTGGGTTTCCCCTTCCCGCTCTATCTTTCAGTCTCTTATTCTTTTTTATCGCGCGTCTATTTGCGTTTCCGCTTTCCGTTATTATTGGTCGTTCTGGGCCGGCTGCCTTACAATTCCTCAATGGAGCGGCCGAAGTCTCGAGCATGAATTCGGGCAGCTCCACTTGGAGCTCGCGTTGATGTTGTTGCTGGCTTGTTGGGGGCGTATTTGCCTAAGAAAAATAAATAAATATAAATTTATTGCAGCGTTGGTTCATATTTTTTTCTTCGTCGTCAGAGGGGATAAATTCCCTATGTGTGTGTGTGTGTGTGTGTGTGTGAGTGTGTCATTAAACTTAAAGCTAATGCTTGACTGCGATCATATAAACAAATATTCACGAGGCAGCTCTGAGCTCCCCCTTTTTTATGCCAAAGATAAGCAACATAGAAATACGCTGAGAGCCACAGAAAACAGGAGAGGAACAAAATTGTCGCAGCCCCGTCTCAAGTCCCACACACATACATGTGTATGTATATATAAGTATATAGTATATATATACTCATATGTACATACATATGTACGTATGCAATTGCTCTGAAAGCTTTGATTTTTGTTTCTGCTGCTGTGGCAATTCCCTTCAGCTCAGCAGAGCTCACATAATTCATAATTGCCCGCTCTTTGAAGCCTCCAGCATATTTCTGCGAATTTTGTCACGCTTTAGATTTCAAAATTTGTCGATGTTAGTCAACTGTTAGTGGACCCAACAACAGCGCATAAAACCCTAGGAATATAGAGCATATGCCATATACACATATACATATATGTATATGTATATATGCCATAGCATCTTATATAGTTGAAATTCCTTGAGGCGTAAGTAAATGGCATTTAACGCTTGATTTGCAGCGTTTAATTTTACCTGCTAGGCCAAAGGTACTTTAGTTTCGCTCTCATGAGCAGAGCTCAGCTCTCTGATCCTTGGCCTCCGATCCATTGTTCTCTCGCCTGCACAAAGAAACAAGAGGCCGGGGGAGTAGAGTTCTTCTGTTCAAGTAGGGGCGGAAATTTAATATGAAACGCATTTTTTTTTTATTTTCTTGTTATTGAAATATGAGATTTTTAGGCACAGATCTGCCTTTGTCTACCTGTTTTTAATTTTCTTTCTCAGAGCAAAATAATTATATTGTAATTCGGTTCTTAAGTTTGGGGCACTCGTGAAATTCTATATCAAAATTATATATGCATATTAAAAAAAAAAGAAAAGAAAATAAAATCAGATCTGCAATACCTAAATCATAAATTGCTTGCAGGACGGGAAGGTGTCAACGTTTTGCCTTTTGATTCAAACATTGCACTTGTCCCGGCCTATGAGCGGTTTATCTCACTACAAAATGATCTAATGTTTAATAAATAAAAAACAGTTACATATATATGAATACGTATATACATATGTATACATTTCAAAACATGACAAGTCTTAAATTTAAATTTAAAAATATATATAACCCAGTATGTTAAGTTATATTAATCGTGCAACATAATTACAATTTTAAAAGTCTAGCATTTTTTGTTAAAAACTGAAAAACTGTGAAAAACTGAATTTCATAATTTCTTTTTTTTTTCATACCATTTCAGAACAAAAAGTTGCGAACAAATTGCGTACAGTTGGGTCTTCTTGGCATGGAATATCTGGTAAGTTTTTTATACAGCAATCCAGCTGGAAATCTTTTCATTTATGTCAATCACAATAATCATTTAGTTAAATAATTTAAACTGCCAATGAAATGCTGAGTTGCTTGCAAGTTTAAATTCTTAGCCAAAACTATTTAGCTCTGATTCTTATATTAACCTTGAATAATAAATTAAATATTTTTACATTTAAAAGAATTTAATAATTTTGACAATAAAATATCAAGTTCAAATATCAAATATCAGTTATAGCTTAAATAGTCACGTGCTTCAAATTTAAATACAGCGCGAAACCGATCAGCTGTTATGAGTATTTATTTTTGGTATTTTTGTGGGATTTGTTTTATGACGCACATTTAGTACATTTTTGTGATTGGCGTCGGCGTCGTCGTCGTCGTCGCTTCTAGTGAAATAAAAAAAAAATTAAATAAAATATAAAAAAAACAACAACAACAACAACAACAAGCCGAGCAATTGCGCTCGCCCGCCTGTTGTGTGTGCCTTCGTCATTTTAATGTTGTTGTTGCTTTCGCTGTTGCTGTGTGTTAAATATAAAAACAAATTGAGTTAAAAGAAAAATATATTTCGCGTACAAATCAAAAGTAAGTTTTACCCAAGAGAGCGAACGCGTATTTGTAAACATATTTAATATACACTCACACACACATACACTTATGACCACACGGAAATAGTGTGATAGACACCATCTAAATATTTTTTTATTTATAAATATTTTTCATATTTTTTTTTCTTATTTTTGTTATTTCATTTCGCTTTCAAGTTTTTATGCGCTGCCGCTAGCGCTCGCGTACAGCGTGCTAAAAACAATTCGAAATAATTTTTTAATATTAAAAAAAAAAATACAATTTTCTTATTTTGAATTTGCACTCAATACAAATGAAAACACAGTCGGAATTGAACGTGAAAATGGAGGTTGCCGCGTCCCCACTGCTGCTGCAGGCGCACATCGCCTCGCTGCCCGTCCACCAGCCCAAGGGAAGGGGTCGCCCACGCGCCTCCTACGCACAGACCGGGGAATTCGATTTGGGTCTGATACGTGAATATCGTTCGCGCCCAGCGCTCTATGATCGGGCGAACAAGCGATTCAAGGATAAGATACACATTGCCCAGCTCTGGATGCAAATATCCCACAAACTGGGCTATGATGGTAAGTCCTTCTGAAATATATGATGAATTTGCTGTATGGTAAATAATTCGGAATAACTTCCCATATAGTTTCCATATTGCGCGATCGCATGATTACGCTCCGTAATCGGTATAATATAGAGAAGAGACGTGTGGAGAACAACGGGCTCCCAAGTTCAGCTAGCCAATGGCCGTTGTTCGAGAATCTTAGCTTTCTCTCGGACCACATACGCACCAGGCGCTCGTATAAGACGCAGTGCAAGTCGCTGGATGGCCAGCCGGACGATGAGGACGATGAGGAACCCTTCGATGTGGATGATGTGAACAGCGAAAGCAACGAGCTGCCCAAATGCATCAAACATGAGCTGGATGCCGACTACGAGGAGCTCGAGGACTATGACTGCGATGGACACTTGCCAGTGACCACGATGCTCAGGTGAGACCAGCACCAAACAATGGCCACGGTATTAACATTGGGTTCATATATATTGCAGCATACCAAACAGCAGCACGCCCATAAATGGCATCAGCAACAGCAGCTGCAACAACAGCAGCAGCAACAGCAACATACTCAATGACAAGGCGACGCAGCAGCTCTTGTCCAATTCTCGCCAGCCGGAGCAGTTGTTGCGCGTGGCCAAGCCGAAGCGATCGCCGCTGGCGGTGGAAGAGGACACGCCAGCAGCCAAACGACGTTTAGAAGAAGGCCAAACAACCGCAGCAGCAGCAACCGCAGCGACCGCAGCGTCAGCAGCGGCAGCAACAGCAGCAGCAGCAGCGACGGCTGCCAAAGCAACAACAACAGCTGCATCGACCACATATCCAAAGTTTCGAGCCTTTGGCGAATTCGTTTCGCATTCGCTGAATGAACTGCCTCATGGAACATCCATGCGATTGATTGAGAAATTTACGCGCGAACTAGTCCAAGCGTCCATTGCGAACGAGCAGTGTCAGCTGCAGAAGCGCAAATCCCGGGAAGGCACCAGCACGGAGGGAGAGGAAGATTAGAAGAGAGCTCCAATGGAGATGAAGGCAAACCAAAAGAAATACAAATGTAATTTAAACTAATTTTAAAACTTGACTGTGGGATATCCTATATGTACATATACTTATACATATATTTTATGTATGTATTATATATGCCAAATAAAACCAACGAACCTTTTTAGTATGTGCGTGTGTGTGTGTGTATGTGTATATGCAGCAGCTAACGTAAATGTGACGCCAATCTGTGCAGATGCCGCAGGCGCATCATTTACCTGCATTTGACTATTAATGAGTCTATATTTTAATTAAATTACAGCCACGCAATGCAACGCTGTAATAGCTGGGCAGGCTGACGACCCGTTTGGCTTATTGATATTGTTATGGGATGTGTGTAGCTGCCACCTTTGAGTGTGTATATATATGTGTGTGTGTGTGCGTGTTAAGTGCTGTGCAACATTAAAACGTCACCTGATGTAGGTCGTGCCTGGTGCTTATTTGTTGTTATGTGAAAATACAAATTGCACTAGTCCCGGCCTGCAGTGAGTGTCGCAAACAACGTCTGGCTGGGCAGGCAGTCGCCTCTCTGCTGCCTGTTGCCCTGTAATTATATAATTTAATCAAATTACTTGCATATGTTACCAAAAAAAAAAAAAAAAGAAGAGGAAACAACTGAAAAGAATAAGAAAGAAGAGTGAAATACGAAGACCACATCATTAAGTGCCGCATTTTGACAGTGAAATGTGATTATGTGTGCGTGGCCAAAAGAAAGATATTTGCGTATTTTAGTATTCATCATCATTATTCTTAACAAAAAAACAAAAAACTTCGCTCGCCAGCTTGAAACATTTTTGTGGGCGCACTTAAGCTTGACAGCGGTTTGACAGTTGCAAATTACGCCAACTGCAGCGCAGGCAACAGCAGCATTGAGTGCCATAGTAATCAGCTTTGGCAGCTATGCTGTCGGCGTTGCCAACATGATGTTAATGCGAAATCTAATTTTAAGTTCACTGCTATGTATTTATAAGACGAGCTGTTCACAATTGAAAATTTGTCGAAGACTGTCGAAGCTGCAGCTAATTTCATGACAGCTGAAAGCTCGCTGCTACACACTGACTAGGCGGCATATTTTGAAATTGTAATAATAAAATACCGTTGTTTTTATTGTGTATATATATTGTATATTTAAATTTAATTGGAGTTTGAATTGTTGTCATTATTTGTTAAATTAATTAGCTAAATTTAAACACTTAAGTAAACGCGCGATCTTCATGCATATTCATTTGCATTTTCGTATTCGTTTTCTTTCGCATAATCGTTATTTGTATATAGTATTATTAATTACTCGTAAGTTCGAATTAAAATCACTCAAAAAATGTGCTGCTCTTTTTTTTAGTTGCTGTTGCTCTCATTTGATAATCGGAATTGTAGCTGGAATAAACGACGACACACAGTACACGACATTTATAGCTAATAATGATAATTTGTAATAAAGTCTAATAAGGAGCTGAAAGTTTAGGATTAGATCAACAAATACAACGGCGACAAAGAGATCAAAATGCATAATAACGATTATTGGCAGCGGCCAACGTCACAACTCATACGTAATGTTGTTCATATGATCGCGAGTCTTGCGCGCCTTAAACGGGGCCGCAAAGTGCTCATAATCGTAGGCGATGTCCGCATTGTAGGAGCTGCAGCGGCGCAAGCGATGGTGCGGCACGAAGGAGCTGCTGTAGGGCGCCTGGTTGCCATGACCGGCGCCAAAACAGCGCATGGCCGCGCACAGCAGCGTGCACCAGCGCCAGCTGGGAAAGGCATAAAACTGATGTGATCCATTACTGCTGTGACCCTTCTTGGCCAGCAGGGGCTGGCGACTGTGATGCAAGTACGGGTTGTAGTTGGAGCGGAAGCTGTTGTCGCTGCTGTTGCCGCTGTCGTCGCCGCTGCTGCTGTCGCTGCGCCGCAGACCCAAACGGAATAGATTGCCATTGTTGTGCGCGGCGTTGGCGAAGTCCTCGAAGTCCAAATGTGAATCGTTCTCAACATCGCGATCAATGGAAACGGCGGGCGTGATGATCATGAATTGACTATATTTACGGTTGTGGCTCGGCGCCGGACGATGTTGTTGGCTGTGACTGTGACTGTGGCTGTGGCTGTGACTGGTGCCAGCACTGCGCTGATTGGAAATGGAGTTCAGCAGCGTTTGATTTGTGTCCACCGAGGAGTAGCTATTGCTATTCGATATGGGTGACAGATCGTTGTTGTTGTTGTTGCTGTTACTAGAACCGCCCGCGCCGCCACCGCCACCGCCGCTGCTGTTGTTGTTATCGTTATTATTGCTATAGCTATGATTGACGTTGTTGTTGTGCGTGTTGAAGACGCCTGCCGGCGCCGGCTGCTTGGTGGTGACCATCGACTGCGGCGGCGGCAACGGCAGCGACTGCATCTGCTGCGGCTGATAGTGATGATATTGTAGCTGCAGCGACATCGGTAGACGAGGCACTGGCTGCTGATATTTCTGGGCGAGCTTATGCCGCCGCTTGGCAACTGGAGCTGGAGCTGGAACTGGAGCTGGAGCTAGAGCTGTAGCTTTAGCTGTAGCTGCAACTGGAGCTTTAAGTGTGACTGTGGCTGTGGCTTTGACTGTGGCTGAGGTCTGTTGCGGTTGCTGTTGCGCAATTGCCAGGACTGGCAATGTTGTTGTGGGCGTCGAGCCAACCGAGGGCATCCATCATCTTGTTTCCTCCACACCGCTATCGTCGGGCTTCACAATTTGATAGGTTATCAAGTACTCTGGATAAGACTGCAAAGAATAAAGAGTCAGTGAAACTGATAGCGAAGTAAATCATCAACCAATGCTCACTTGTTCACCACGATAGACAACGTATTCGGCAAAGTGCAGGCCGCCAGTCGACGGTCGCCCAACCACCGAATGGTGGCCGGGCGGTGCGTGCGCCATCTTCATGGCGCTGTATTGCAAAAACGATTTGCCCAATGCGACACGGCATAGCAGCAGTTGCCTGAAAGCAACGAGAACTCATAAGTAAAACATGCTCAATTGAAATAATTGCTTAAACATTACCTGGGACACACGTAGCAGGACTTGTCCTTGTGCGACGGACACCCGATGCCGCCGCCTATGCCATAGACGTATTGATTGCTCTTCGAGCTGTGCTCGGCGAAATAAATGCCCGCCCCAAACATGCCGCCTATGTAGGCGTGCCGCTCATCGAAGCCCCGCTGCACAATGGCATTGATGAAGGGGCTGCCATGGAAGAGCATGCGCTCATTTGACTGCAGAAAGTTTTCCTCGGCAATCTCCTGGCGCCGATGCGCATAGCGTTCCCACAACTTGCGGTTCTGCACCTTTTGCACCTGCAAATTGAAAATTGAAATCATTAGAAGCTAGCGAGGTGTCGTTTAGTTGTCCCAAACATACCCTAATTATGTGATAGCGCACGAAATAGCCGCCAGCCTGTCCATTGTCACGATGCTCGCGTATGGTGGCCTGCATCTCCTCCTCGACGGCGACAAACTCCTTGTCATCGGGCAACAGATCCACCAGCAACGTGCACAGATTAACGTTGTTGCCAATGCCTGTCAAGAGATTCAGATCTGAGCAACATGGATTTGGTGAGGATGCTCTTGCAACTTACCCGTTGTGGCGCGCAGCTGGGCAATGCCCTTCAGTATCTTGTGCCGGAAGCCGTATGCGGACACGCCCACTTGCTTGAGATCATCATGACCCATTTCGGCCAGTATATCGAGCGTGATTTGCTCGCGTTCAAACAGCTCGATCAGATGATGCAGCTGCTGGCTGCTCAGGAAACCGGAGACATTCGTTATCGACTCCGGATCGGACAAGAGCTCTTCACTGCTCGAGCTCTCCGCGCCGTGCGCTTCGGCGCCCTGTGCCGGACTGAGACGTGTCGCGCAGCTATTGAGAGGCAACGGCACTGGCACACTCAGCGTCATGGAGGCGCCCGAGGGCAGTAGAACTGTCTCCGTGGTGGGTGCGAGCAGGGCAGCTGCAGATCCCGATGTACTTGCAGAGCACGGCATGCCAGCTGCAGCCGAGTTGGCGGCTGCTGCTGCTGCATCTGGTGCCGGCGAGCCGCTGGCTAGGGATTGCGTGGAGGCATTGAGCGCATGCTGGCTGAGCGATGTGGCCATGGCATCCTGCAGCAGGCACTTGACGTCGTCGGCCGTGGCCAGCTCTATGGGTGTTTGTCCCTCCTGGTTCTTCATGTAGGCATCGGCGCCATGGGCCAAAAGCAGGGAGCACAGCTGCGTGCGGCCCTTCTGCGCGGCCTCGTGCAGTGGGGTAAAGCCCCATTTGTCCGTGGCATTGACCACGGTCTTGTGCTTGATGAGCAGCGCAGCGATATCCAAGTGCCCGTAGGAGCTGGCATTGTGTAGGGGTATGAGGCCGCCCTTGTCCTGGGCATTGACATCGGCGCCGTGCTCCAGCAGATATTCGGCACACTCAAAGTTGTTGTAGCCCGCGGCCAGATGCAGTGGCGTCGAGTTGCGTCCATTCAAATCCCGGCAATTGATCGTCTCCGTTGTGACGAGTCGCTGCACTCGCGCCAAGTTTCCTTTCTTGGCCGCATCCAGCAGCGCTGAGGGCCCGCGCAGCAGCTCTGCCACATCGTGGTCCGAGTCCTTGACGAGATCAGCCGGTGTGGCGCCGTCACGATTCTTCTTCATGGGATCTGCGCCATGCTTCAGCAGCAGCTTGCATATGTCGTACTTGCCCTTGGCGGCTGCCTCGTGCAGCGGCGTGAACTTCCACAAATCGGAGACGTTGACATTGGCGCCGTGCTTGACGAGCAGCTCGGTGACTTCGTAGTGGCCGTACGAGCAGGCGTTGTGCAGCGGAACGAGTCCGCCCTTGTCAGCTGCATGGACCTCGGCGCCGTGCTCTAGCAGGAATTGCACGACTGGCACCCGATTGAAGCCGGCGGCAAAGTGCAGCGGCGTCGAGTGGCGTCCATCCAGATCTCTGCAGTTGACCGTATGTGGATTGTTCAGCACAATGCGACGCACTGCATCCAGGTCGCCTGCCTTGGCCGCCTCCAGCAGATGGGACTCACTGTCTGGCGGATTCTTCAACAGCTTCAGCACGCTGTCCGAGGCCAGCTGTGCCGCTGTCAGACCCTCCAGCGACACGATGTTGGTGTCAACCGCATAGGAGAGCAGTAAACGCACCGCCTGCTCATCGCGTGCACAGCGATGCAACGCCGTCTGGCCCAGGCTATCCAGGGCGTTCACCTTGGCGCCCTGCTTGAGCAGCGCCTCCATTGCATCGTAGTGCATCAGCTCGGAGGCCAGATGCAGCGGCGTAAGGAATGCCTTGTTCTTCTCATTGAGCAGCGATCCTTTGCGTGTCAGCAGCTCCACCAGCTGCTTGCGTTTGGCATCCTGGCAAACGGCCGCCAGATGCAGCGGCGTATCCCCTGTGTACGGATGCACGAAGTTCACGATTTCGGCACAAACGAGTTTCTTGACACGCGACAAATCGCATTTGCGGCATGCGTCAAGCAGACAGTGTCCTTTGTACTCAACTGCAATGGAAGGGGAAAATGGTTGATTTCAGCAAAGTAAGATATGTGCAAAAGACTATTTGTTCTATTATTATAGAAGGCAAGACTAGAAGTTTAAATATCTTATGCGTACATACTTAATAGAAAAGTTATGTATGCAAAAGTAAAGCCTTACTTAAGTAATGCAATTTGATTTTAATTTATAAACTTGATTTTATTTAGCGCTTAGCCTAACATACGTAGTTTCAAACTAATAAATGGGTGACAATTTAAAAATATATAAAAAACTACTAAAAATAAGTCAAAATCTACAGATCTTATATATTCTATCTATATATTCTATAACCAAGGCACACTTACAGGCAATGCGATCGCGTAGCTCCCGCGTTGGGGCCGCATCAATGGCGGACTTGTTGTGGCAGTTGAGCAGCGTTGGATCAGCGCCGCGACTCAGCAGTAGACTGCACACCTCCACCCGGCTCTTGGAGGCGGCCTCGTGAAGCGGCGTGAATGCCCACAGATCGTTGGCGTTGACATTGGCGCCGGCCTGGATGAGTAGCTTGGTAACATCGAAGTGGCCGTAGGAGCAGGCATTGTGCAGCGGCACCAGGCCGCCCTTATCCTTGGCATGCACGTCGGCCCCATTGGCCAGGAGGATTTCGACAATGCCAATCCGATTGTAGCCCGCAGCCAGATGCAGGGGCGTGGAGCGACGTCCATCGCTCGCATGACAATTGACATTGAGGGGTGTGAGCAGCGCGAGCAGACGATCCTCTGCACCCGAGCGTGCCGCCTCGAGCAGCTCGTCCTTGCGATACTCGCCCGTTAGCACGGGCCGTGTGGCGTCGTCGGCCAGCTCCAGCGGCGTCTTCTGCTCCGAGTTGCGTATGGTATGATTGGCACCATGCTGCAGCAGGGCCAAGCACACATCCACTTTGCCCTTGCTGGCCGCCTCGTGCAGGGGCGTATAGTTCCAGTTGTCGGTGGTGTTCGGGCTGGCGCCAGCCTTCAGCAGCAGCCGCACCACCTCCGCATGGCCGAAGGAGCAGCAATTGTGCAGCGGATGCAGGCCACCCTCGTCGCAGGCCTGTATGGAAGCGCCGCTGTTCAGCAGAAACTCAACCACCTCGCGTCGGCCGTAACCTGCAACAGAAGAGCAAGAAGAAGAGAAGGAACAGTCAGTGCATCATATTAGAACCAATGCTAAGCATGAGCTGGCAGAAAGCCCTAAAAGTGGCTTCCATGGTTAACTAACTGTCGTTTGTTCTGTCTCTGCATTCACATTCGCATTCGCATTCGCTGGGGGGCTGAGGCCTTCGCGTCTAACAGATTTCCAACAGTTTCCACCCCCGCCGCGACATTCCCTTTGAGCTCAACGTAGCGCACAACCTTGGGGCCGTCATAAATCTTAGTCTAGGTTATTGTTTGGATAACAAAACGACTAAAAGAGAATCCAGAGCGCAGAGCTAAAGAAAGCTGTCAACACATAAGACCTGGGACCACCTCGCGGTACATGTGTATAAAGACTTATCTGTGATCTGGCCAAGAGCCCCACACAGTGCAAAGGCAAAGGTTAGACTGAAAAGCTAATGAAGCTGTGGATACATTAAATATAATTAAGTCGAATGTCACTTTTAATGTTTAAATATAGAATTAGAGGCAAGATGATTCATAGACATTTTCAATATCTAAAGGAATATGTCATACAATGTGCTAAGTTTTAGTTTCCTCTTCCCTCAGATATGTTCCTCTATCAAAGAGAAAGACAAAAACTTTCAATAAAATTGTTGTATTATTCTTTAATTTTATAAACATCGAGCTATGTCGGGCACATTAGTCACCCACCCAAGCAGATAGTTTAAGAATGCGCTTGTGTTTCAAGATAAGATTTGTATATAATATAAATAAATAATAAATATAATAAATATCTTATATATAAAATAAAAGAATAAAATCCTAAAGATTATGAATCAAAATAGTTTAACTGCTGAATTTGAAGAAACAATACAGAATATAGCTATAGAAGCTTATCAAGGATACAGTAGGGGCATTCACTGTTGGGTTTGTAGCATTAGGGTGCCACACTGTTATTGTTAGAAGTGATTAATGCATTTCTAGAGTTGTATTCCAATCTCGACAAGCAGGAAGTCAACACATATTTAATTTCAATTAAACAAGTAATTAAGGTATATCAAATTATTGCTTGGAGAGGACTGAGAACCGTAACAAACGCCAACTTTATAAGCCAAGTCTTCCCTGAAGACTTTTTGCGAAATTTTTTGTTGTTAACCATTCACTTTATTATTTTGGTCAAAACAATTACGAATGTTGCGTGAAAAATTAATAGAATGGAAAATATTATAAGCTGTCTGTGAGTTGGGCAATGCAATGTGTAACAGCAGCAATTGTTTTTGTTGTTATTATTATTATTATGATTGTTATGTCTATTGTGCTTGAGCTGTTTTTAGTCATAAAGCAAGCTCCTTGAGCGCAAAAAGCTCGACTAGGTTTATCATTCAAATAAAACCCCAAACAAAAGTGTGAAGGTTAAAGCCACAATTGTTGGTTGTCTAAAAAAAGCAAATATTATAAACTATGCATGTCTGCAGCAGCTGTGGCTAAGGAGGTCTAGTCTATGTAGACTTTCTGCGACTTTAGCAACGGCCACGAATACGCGTCAGCAATAATTATCGAGTCTCTTATCGCCTGTGCAAATAGAGGGTAGCACAGATAAGACTGAATCGGATATAAATTAAATTAATGAAATTCTTGGCTGAGTGAAGGTGTGCTCCGATATTCATATAAAAACGTGTTACAATTTGCAACAGGTGTGGGGCAGGGCGGACTGGGGCGGGGCGGCGCGAGGCGTAGCAACTTTTGCTAGTTTACTCAGAGCTTTAAGCATGGCCAGCAACAAGGTGAAAACTCTGTCGATAGCAGCGCTTGTAGATCTCACTTTTTTTGTCTGTCTTCAGAACGTGACAAAAGACATGACAACAACAATGACAACAACTAAAAATTGGCTGGAAAACCAGTTTAGAGAGACAGTCAAAACAGTAAACAGTTAAACGTCAAATAAAAAACAAGACAAAAGTACAAAAAAAAAAAACAACAAAGAAAACTGAGCATGAATCATAGACAACAAAAGTTGAAACAATGTTCGAACCGAAAGTTCAAATACTCTAGAAATTAAGTTTTATAAAAAAAAGAAATTAAAATAAAAAGAAAAATAGTATAATAAAACAAAATTAGGATTTCCAGAACTTACTAAACTGTTGATATCAAGACTGTTCAGAAAATAAAAAAAAAATATTACTATAATTATAATGCTATTTATATAGTTTACAGAAACTACTTCTATATTTAAATTAATTCGTTATATAATTATTAATTTATTAAACTATTGACGCAAGTCTAATATAATTTATACACACTTTACAACAAACAATTAATAAGCATTAAATCATAAAAAAGTTTTGTTGAACTTTCTAAGACTTAACTAAGTTAAGCTAAATATAAAAGAACAATGAAAAAGATTTGAATTTGAATTGATTACAAACGTCTTGGCCAAATTGAAATAGTCATTGGAAGGGCATTGAACAGAAAAAAGCCACGGCAAAAATTGATATGCAAAGGGCGTGAAACTCACTCAAGTACCGCTCCCCCAGTTGGGGCTGCCGTCCACGCCCCCTGCCAAAAGCGACAAAAGGTATTTTTAATTAGCTAAGGAGTTGGGGCGGCGGTTGAGCTGCGTGTGTTTGGGCGTGACAGGCGAGGCAGCAGAGCAAAAAGTGAAATTCGTAGTTAAAGTCGTTAGCGGTTTGAGCCACAGAGTTTTCAAAGTGGTGCGTAGGCAAGGCCAATATGGAGCAGATGCAAACGACGTCAGCAGGATGCTGACCAGGCGCAGAGTAGGACATCCTGTTGGCTGGGCCAAATGCCAAATGCAACACATAGTCAATGCTGGGCGGTTCGCGAGGGTTCCGGAAACGAAAGCAAACCAACCAAAAAAGTAGGTCAACTCTGCGAGCCGAGCGTGCGCAGGGCCAGCGGACATTCGCAGGCAGCGGGAGGGGCGTGTGACTGTGGCTGTGGGTGTGGGCGTCGGGCGTCGGGCGTCGGGCGGTGAACTGACTTTTAGCCAGGCAACAATGACGCTCGTCAGCGCAACCAGAACTAGATCAAGGCCAGAATCGCAGCAGCAGAGAGTGCATACGTGCGAATCAATAGGGGTGGGGGCTGCCATAAATAAACCTAAGCCCAATTTAAAATAGACAACAAGCTCATTTTCTACAGATATAAGTATATAGCAAGATATATGTCTTTAAAGTGACTAGAACTCCTGCTGGAATCTGTCATATGCAACAAGAATATTTCCAGATTTTGCAAGAAAAAAGACCACAGGACAATTAGATAGATAGTCCTTCAACTTTGGACAGCACGTAGAGCATCAGGCTGGGTCTTCAAAGGGCTTTTCTTACTCACCCGCTGCAAAATGCAATGGCGTCGATTTACGGCCCGCTGTGTCGCGTGCATTAACCGTTTGTGGCGTTATCAGCTTCTTCACTTTGGCTATTTCACCTGTTTTACAGGCCTCGAAAAGCTCACGCAACGGATCGTTGGCCATGACCGTATCGAGATTAACATTTAATATAGCGCGACTGCGACTGGTCATTGTGATAAGTGTTGTAGTTGTTGTTGTTGCTGCTAGTGCTGTAGTTGCTGTTGCCGTAGTTGTTGCTGTTGTTAGCTTGGCTCGCGCTGCTCCACTTCTTGACTTTTGTTTTGTTTACACGCAGCGTAAGTGAACAGCAGCTGTGACCGCTGCGCCCCGAAATTAAAACGCGTTATACTTAGTATCTACGTCTGCACCCAAAAACAGATGCTATATCTGGTTGGCCTAACGCGAGTTCATGTTTGTGCAGCTGTGTAACATTCACTGGCCATTTTTTGCTGCTGCTCCACACTAACGCACACAAATACACACACAAACTATGTGGAAACACTTGGCCCCAGAGGGAGCAACAATTGTTGTCGTTGTTCCCGTTGACAGAACTTAACCGAATATTTTTGTATTATTTGTGGTACACACTAAATCAATATAAATTGTGTGAAAACTATTCCTTTTGCAAGTGCTGCGCTGTTACTGCGCCAGTTGCAATTGTTTTCGTTCAGCTCGCGAAGTGAATTGTTGATATTCTATCGATACACAGTATCTAATCTACTAGTTATCGATAAGCAGTTAGATATTTGTGAATGGTTTGTATACACTGGTTACGCTTTGTAATCGTCTTTCATTATGCGATGTATCGATTGGTTAATGCTTATTACTTTTAAATACCATTGACTGCAATAAAGCGTATTGACATAATATTTATGTGTGTAAACTTAAATGATAATATAATTTACTTTAATTTTATAAACTTACATAATTATCATATTCAATTCCATTGCGCGCCAAACGAATAGAACTATATATCGTATTCAGCACAGTTTGCTGCCCTGGCTTCAATGCCACTGTAGCCCTGTTACGGGTATCGAGTATAAGTGCATGCCAACAACAATGCGCGCATTGTGCATTTGTTTTTCGCTTTAAAGAACTATATAAATTATACAAATCGTGCGTGCACAATATAAGCAAAGTGATTGTGAGGTGCTTATAAAAGTGAACAATAATGTGTGCTGGGAGACAACAGTATTAATAAGCGAAAAACAAACAAAAAGTGAATCAGAACACACGCACACATACACGAAGCAAAGCATATACTAGCGCACACGTATATACACCTGCACCCGCAAGACCCTCTCGCTCCAAAACCAGAAATAAGTGCAAGTGAAGCAGCAGCGACGGCCACAAACAGACAGCAGAAGCAATTGGGGAAAAATAGCTGCAGCAAAGCAGAAAGAAAGGGAACAAACGTGACAACGAGAAGCAAAAGTGGAAGTGCAGCTCCACCCCCAATTTGGTACTGCAGCAGCAGCAGCAACAACACCACCAACAACAACAACAACAACAGTCACATTCGAGCCATGGCGCAGCTCTATTAACAATAAAACAACAACAACAGCAGCAGCAACAACAACGAGGCGCACGCTTCGCTGCCCTCGCGACAGCATTTCAAGCTTCGTCGGCGCTGCGCTGCGTTTGGAAATAATTAGACTCCACTTTAGTAGACA
Organism: Drosophila meridionalis; assembly: GCA_035045145.1. Classification (NCBI taxonomy): domain Eukaryota; kingdom Metazoa; phylum Arthropoda; class Insecta; order Diptera; family Drosophilidae; genus Drosophila; species Drosophila meridionalis. The sequence goes on along the minus strand of JAWNPG010000020.1, from coordinate 3,805,064 downwards.
TTTTCTGGCAGCAGCAGCAGCAACAACAAGAAGAACAACAACAAAATCGAAAACAAAATTAATTAATTTCATACATCCAGCATGGAACTGAAAGTTTGGGTTGAGGGCATTCAGCGTATTGTTTGTGGTGTAACGGTAAACACGACCTGCCAGGTGCGTATTAAGTATATTGATTTTAATACACCTGCAATATAATTGTGTCAATCAATGTGAAACTGGAAATACACTAAAAATATATAGCTTGTTCGACTGCCTGTCCGATTATTGATAATTAAATGGCTTAGCTTCTCTGATCCATATTGACAAACTTTTAATTAATTTTTAATTGACAAAAGGGTATTAATTCAATGATATAAACATATATGTGTGTTTCAGTAATTCTATCTAATATATTCATATAACTCTTTGCAGGATGTCGTTTTTGCCTTGGCCCATGCCACAGGCAAAGTGGGTCGCTTTACGCTAATCGAACGCTGGCGTAATAATGAGCGACATCTCGCGCCCAATGAGAATCCGATGAAGCTGCTGCTTAAATGGGGCGAGTATGCAAATGATGTGCAATTTATATTGCAGCGATCCGAGAACAAGCAGCAGCAGCAACAGCAGCCCACACCACAACAACAACAACAGCAGCAGCAGCAGCAGCTGCCTAATAACAACTATGCAGTCATGACTACTAAAAAGCCGCTCGGCCCCAGCAACAACAACAACAACAATAATAACATTGAGAGCAAATTGCCGCCGCCGCCCACATTGCAAAAACAAAAGTCTAGCGTAGAGCTGGGCTATCGAACAAAAGAGCTGAAAAAAAGTTTTGGGTGCGTAAATGTTAAAGCGAGCATAATAAGAGATAATTGTTTGTAAGAATATGTAGAAATCTGTGAACCTTTTAAATGTGTACATATAGACTAGACATAGTCGATCGGCATTAACAGTCGTGTCTATAAAGCCTCTCTGTATGTTTCTAAATACCTAAGTCTTTAAGTTTGTAACTGTTGTAAGCACTTTCATAGATCTGTTTTGCTGTTACAATCAGGTCTGTCATTTGTATTCTAGAAATATCATTTGGATTGTTTTAGAATACCACTGATTACGAAATTCACAAATTTCTTATATTCATTAGTCTTAGCCACTTAGCAATTATCCAGTTAAGCTCTGGCAATCCCAACGATTGCAAACTAGTTTTGCTCGCATTTTTAATAGCTCACAGCAACGATATTAAAGCGTATTTGTATTTTTACAGCGGCTATGATGCCAAACAATTCGACAACATTGGCATAGTTAAAGGCATACCACAGCAGCAGCAACTACAGCAGCAACTTACGCAGCAACAGCAACAGCAGCAACAGTTGCCGCAATCAAACAAAGCGGTGCCATTACTGCCCAAGCATGAGAAATCTCTCTCGAATCCATTGGACATGAGCAGCAGCAGCAGCAGCAATGCGAACGCTTCAAATGATTACACCGATTTCTACAACAATAACAACAACAATAATAATAATAACAACATCAATGGCAACAACAACAATAATCAACACATTTACAGTCAGCTGAGCAAATCCAGCAATGAACTGCGACGCGCTAGTCCGAATGAATATATCAACAACAACAACAACAATAACAGCAATGAGAATCTATGCGATATTTATGTCAATAGCAACATTAACAGCAGCAGCAACAACAATAATAATAATAATAACAACTCACCGGAACTTTACAAGCAAACGCCCACAATATCATCAAATGGTGCTCTGGTGCCACCGCCATATCGTGATCCTCCGCCGCCTCGCAATAGTCCCATGTGCCAGATGCCACGCTTGCCGCCCAGCAGCAGCGCTGCTGAGACCATCTCCAATGCATCCTCCACAACAAATCCATTCCTCAGCGACTACGAGGCGCACAATAATAACAATAACAACAACAACAATAATAATAATAATAATAACAATAACAATGCAAGCAATCAGTGCATGGATGAGGGCGAGAGCATGTTTCAGGCCACGCAATATAATGATCTGTTGCAGTTAATCAAGTTTCAGCGCGAGAAAATTACCGCACAGCAATTGGAGCTGCAAAAGGTTCTAGACAATCTAACTAACTTACAAGCATAGGTTACTAAATTCTAATTCTAATTACAGTTTGATACGGAAATAGGTTTCCTGGAGAGCAGAGAGCGTGATCATGCGATTGAATTGGAAGTCATATCACGAGAAATATCCAAGGCGGATCAAATATTTCGTCAAGGTAGCGAACAGTTGCAAACACTACAGTACGTCGAGGAGGAGAACGAACTGGTCAAACAGCAGGAGAAGACACTGAAGTCAGAGATTGCACTGTTACGCTCCAAGTTGGCCAATTGTGAGACGGAACTGTTGCAATGCAAGAACAAAATGCGTTTGCTCATGGACGACATTGAGCTGGAGCAGCAACAGCAGAGCAACAGGTAAGCGTATATATATATATATAAATATACATTAATGGGAATCTTAGTAACACATTTAAATTTCATATAGGCAAACTGTGGAACGTGACTTCCTTATGGAAATGGAACGCATACAAAGTGATATTGATCAGGCGCTGCACAACACGGACACATCGAACAAAACGGCTGATAATCTCAAAAAGGAGCTGCTCATGATTGAGCATGCCATTGCCGACAAGAAGCGGCAGGTGGAGCAGCTTGTAAACGAAATGAAGGAAGTGAATCTACAAAGCCTGACCGTAACCACCACCGAGGAGATCAAGCATCTGCTTGAAGGACCCAACAAACAGGGCAGCAGTCGTCGGATCATAGGCTCACCACGACAGTTGGAGACGGCAGTGCCCACGAGCAAGAACCCTCACGGCGTTTGGGTCTAAGAGACAGCATAACATTTAAATGCAACGAAATATTTTTACACTCAAGCAACTTGGGGGAACAAAGGATGAGGGAATGATTTACATATCTAGTATGCATAGAGCGCGAACTCTAAATATATATATATATATATTTATATATCTCACAATATTTGCAAAAGACACAAATTTACAACGATAACGTGCATATTTTTTCTTCTTAAACAAAATAATGAAATCAAAACAAAAATACCTTATGGATCTCTTCAAGCAATGTTAATTGTTACAAATTTTTAGACACAACCCACACAATAATAATTTATTAGTGCACAAAAAAATTTCGCTAAATTTTTATAACGTTCATTCAACTAGATGAATTTTAAGATAATCACATGACCACAAATTTATGTTTATAATTCATATGTACTTAATCTTTTGTGCTATATCTAATGATTCGTTTAACTTTAAACTTTGAAATATGCCTAATTAATAGAACATATATTGTTGCTAGTCTATAAAATGTATTTCAATCATTCACCATGCGCCATTAGAAATCGAAAATTGTTGCAATAATTGTATCTAAACGAAACTGTAAAACACGCCTTGATTTAACATTTAAGTTGTGCTGTTAGTGATTGATAACCCATTCCATTCAAAATAGAATTATATTTATAGTAGCTATTATTAAATATGTACTTAGCACTTAGCGCAGCTTTAGCAAAAGAACAAATTAGCAATTGCTTTGTTGTCAACTGTTTCCGCGTGGAAAGTGTTTAGAAAACGCTTAACTATAGTCGAAAATTGCGAAATGTGTTAAACAATTAGTACTTAATGCATATTTGTAGCTTTTTTTGCAAAATGCATTCCAATTTTACATAATTATAGAAACATTCAATAATATAACAAAAACGTTTATGGCAAAAGCAGTTTTTTGCTTAGGGCTATGTCACAGCAATATACATACTATATGTTTATAATACATAAGTAATTAAACTAAAGACACAAATTTTTAGAACAAATTCTAATTGCATGATAACTACTAGCTAATAAATAAAACATTTTTTTATAATTTTATTTGTTTACTCTTTAAAACTAGAAAACAAAAACAAATGGAGAGTTCGTTTTTAATTATAGTGCGATAGGGGGATGATATTGAAGGACTCTGCGTAATTTGGCAAGAGAATTTCATTTATTATTAAATGAAGTTGTCTTTTGTCCCATGCTGCTGCCACATCTTGGTCCTAACGTCCAGCTCCTGCCACAAATTACTTGCCACAATACGAATGCGCCGCGACGGTCAGCGTAGACCGAACAGGACACGAAGCAAGGACTTCGCTGCAGCAGCAACAGTAGCAGCAGCACCAACAGCAGCAGCAGCAGCAGTCGCAGCTAAACAAAATCAGCAACAATTGCTGTTGTCTGTTTCAGTTGCCCGCTGTGCACGGACTTGTTTAGTCCTGTCTTATCCTTGTCTTGTCTCTTTGTAAGTTGACACGCGTGAACGACGCGAGTGCGCGTTTCGCGTGCGTTTTAAAACGCGCCGACAGCTTGCAGTGCGTGTTTTGCCGCACAATTGAACTGTCGCCCGGCAGGGTTCCTCGCTTTTACTTTTTTTTCCGGCGTCTATCGCATTGACACCATCTTGAAATGTGCGTTTGGACTTGGTCAAGAGCATTAAGTGGCCACAGGCAACAAAATAAAATAAAAATAAAAAAATGACAACGAAGAAAATAGAAGACAAACCCCGAATATAATAAGCTAAAGAAAACCACTACGAGGGGCAGAGACACCCCCACACACACACACACATTGAAATAAAGAAAAATCTTACGTTTTTACGACACTTTCCACACCAAATGCTGTTCAATTGTGATGATTGAGATAATGAGGCAACATTTGGGTCGAATGTCGACCTTTTGCGGAAATTATGATCTGTCTATATGGTGCGCTCTGGCCTTGGGCCTATAGATAAGACGGCAAACATTTCTCTTTTTTTTCTTAATGAATTTTATCAAGTGAACCAAGTGACAAAAAACCAGCATAAACATTGATCTAATAATGGGGATACCATATTTGAAAATAACTTCTTTATTAGTTTATATTAATGATTCCTATAAAGTTTTATAATTTCTTCGGCTACTGCTCTTAAGTTTAGCTGTATCTATTTCCACTTTCTATTTAAATTTTGCTCATATGTTTTTATGTGCTTGACAAGTCTCAATCTGCTTGGTAAAGAGTCATTAATTTGTTTTCTTTTCTTAACAGCTTTCGCTGAATTGTAAACATTTTAACTGCCTGTTGACATATTTTTATTTGATGATATATGCTTTTCTTTATGTTTATGTATTCGCCCTCCCTCGCTACACTTTTATTTTCTTTTAATTTTTTATTTTTGCAAGCTCAGAGAAAGTGTAGACACATATTGTTGGCAAATCGGATTAAAAATTGCTTGCATTTGACAAATATATTTTATTTTCAAAGAGAAATTGAAATTGAAAGTTTCCATTAAAACCTAACAAATAACTAAGACTCTTCAAGTAGGATTAGATCAAAGAAAATTAAAAACTCAGCGGAATAGAGGGCTGCCCGTCATATCTTTAACATATATACTAACTGCTACTACTTGCTAATATAAAACTCCTAAAACCACATCAAGCGTAAAATATTGAAGACCCATATAATATTTACAGGCAGCATCTATGCAAATTAGAATTAGCTCAATGAAGTGTCAAAAACTGCAGTAAAAACCTCGCGAATCCACCTACATAAAGTGTGAACCATGGCCAAACCACTTCGAAACGTACAAAATATGAATTCCGCCCAGGCTCAGCCAAAAGAATGCCAGTCAAATAATTAGCTAAAAAAAAAAAAGAAATCAATAAATAGCATAAATAATAATAGATAAATTAAAGGAAAAGAAAATTCCCACCGTTACGCATTTAATATACTCTTCAAAATGGTTTATGGACGGAGCATAGCAGCTGGCATTTGCTTTTTGACAATTGTTTTGCTCCTATCGGGCATTGTCTTCTATCTGAGTTTGGGTAAGTAAACATATAAATACAATATAATATATTAATCAGCTATATATAATCTTAGAAGTACATATAATAGGTACATCTTAGGGAAAAGTCTGCGGGATCTACATACATAAAGAATCTAATAAGTATTATTAGATACAAAGTAATAAAATAGTAATAAATTTAATCAAATTTGAATGAAAGAAACTTATTTATGAACAAAAATCTTGATTATTTAAAGATAAAATTGATTAAAGATTGTAGCTAATATGTAAGCATACTAAATTTAAATCTGAATATGTTCGATTTGCTTTAAGATGGTTTGATTCCAGACCAATTCGCCTCTTGAATTTTTTATTTTTAATATTTTTTAATAACAACAAAGATCAAATCGTGTCTATTCGTTATGGGCAACCTATATCTCGTGATACATGCTAAATTTGATTTGAAATCAAGCTTTCAAATCATATTAAAATGCTTTCTCCTTTTTTTTCATCATCTCGAAATCATTTCCGTTGGCTTCACATTTTAGGCTTTAATGTGCTGTTGTAAAATCTTTATTTTCAAATTTAAATCAATGAAAAAGAAACAAAACTGTGAAAAGTTTTAAATAGAAATTCGTGTGGCCTCAAACTTCATAAACTATCTATTGATTTCTATTCTATTTCGACATAAACCTAAATCAAATGGCAAAAATGTGGCTCAACTCTCGCATATAGCACATAAATTGAAGCGCTCTAAAATATTCGAAAGTAATTTGTGAACTTATAGGGTATAAAAAAGGAAAAAAAATGAAAAGCATTCCATGAAAAAAAAGCAAAAAAGGAAAACGCAAATACAAACTCTGTCAGCGAGCAAAAACAATTTTCGCATTTATTTTACAAGCGTCTGCTGCTTCTTCGTGCTTCTGGGCTGTATTTTGTTTTATGGGAATAAAAAACATTTTCACAATTTTTGCATCGTGTTGGCAGATTTTCGTATGCCCACAGCCAATTTGCCTATTGATTTGCCATAGACGGAGCCGAAATGTTTGATGAATGTCATATTTGGCTTAACGTGGCGTCTGTGTGTTTTATTAAGGACCATCAGCAGGGATATAAGAATTATTATATTAAATCAGCTGATCCCACTGACTCGACGACGCGACTAAAACCCGAGTCAGACAAATAGCCCAAATGCCGGCTAGATTTGTATTTATGCGCTTTGGCTGCTGGCGCAAAGTGAAAATGAAATGAAAAGTGTTCGCAACTAATGCATAGCGCGTGCCTAACACACGCACAGAGACACTCACACACACACACACACACACACACATACAAATAAGATCAGGTTCAAGGATATGACAGCTGTTTTGCTCAGCTAAATCCATTCACAGTGACGCAATTTGATTTGATTGTCGCGCAAAAAGTTGTCATTAATTAAATGAACACCTCCCCAATGATTGCTCAGATTTGACAGAGAATAAAAAGATATGCATAGATAGCTATACAAACTAGTTAATTTACTGAAAGGCAAACTAATTAATGAATTAATTATGAATTTTATTTATCATCACTAATCTAAGAATGTGGAAGAAAACATAATTTGCTAAAACCGAGAGATTAGAACTATATTAATGACAGCATAGATTAAATATTTTTAAATTAAATTTAATAAAATTTTAAATAGATTAAACAAATTTTTTTTCAATTTAAAATAATAATTAATAATATACTTAAATGTTATAAAAGCTACCGAAATTAACAGATGAAATAGGCTTATATAAACTATTTCTTCAGTTAGTTTCTATAGCTATTATAACATTTAATTATATTATTAATTATTATTTAAAATTAAAAAAAAAATATTCCTGAAATCTAGGATACAGTCAATATAAATGTAGAAACTTGTGGAAATTTATGTTTTGAGTAATCATTTCTAGTATATGATAAGTAGTGATTCGATCTACCAATTATATATTCTAAAAATTTTTATGTGTATAGGCTTAAAACTAAGACACATTGCATTAAACACTAAAATGTCCAGATGGATCATAGCATATATAGATTATGCGTACTAATTGAAATACTTCTGTCGATTGCAAAACAATATATCAAAAGAAATAAAAATTAACATATATCAAGTATATATAGTTTAAAATATACATACATATCAGTATAGAGCGACAAGCTGAATTGATCGAACTATGTCTGGTTGACCCAAAATAAAAATTAAATAATAAATTAAATAAAATTTACCGGTTCTAAATATAGACTTTCTAAATTTACATCATCCCGTCACTTTGCATTCTAATTTTGAAATATACCAAATAATTTGCAATTGCAATTCCCAAATGTTATTCAGGAGCCATAATTCAGCGCAATTAAAGTTGATTGCGCGACACAAACCTCCAATAGGTGCCTGGCGAGCTCATCAAACTGTTGATGGCCTCTGTTAGTTATTCACTGAAAAGGGCAGACAACGCATAAATATGTTAAAGTGCCGCAGAAATGGGCAATTCTGATGACAAATAAGTGTGAAGTGTATTCATAAAGAGAGCCAAAGCTTCTATACAAATGCTAATTAATACACTAACTTCAGCATTGAAGCACATCAAATGTTAATGCAGGCTAGAATATATGTGAAAGCAATCAAAAGTTTTTTGTACATTAATTTTAATTGATTTGCTGTTTTATGTGACTTTTGTGAACTGCAAAAGCAGAAAAATAACGACTGTAGACAAAACAAGTTCCGCGTCCAGCTCTGAGATTACTCATACGCGAACGTCTCGTTGGCCGACGTGACGTATGAGTAATACGAAAATATGAAGCGCTTCACAAATAAAATGCAAGACTCAATATGTGTCGATTCAGGTCAATCTATGTACTTCTCCAATGCTGCGTTGGGCGTTATTAATTATTTCTCTCCTTCTTTCGTTATCAAGGACCTTGCCCCACGGGCAGCTTTGCGTGCAACAATGGCTTACAGTGCGTGCCGCAGCGTCAAATGTGCGACGACCATCATGACTGTGCGGATGGCAGCGACGAGCATCCGGTCGAGTGTGGCAATCTTTACGGCAGCAAGGAGCTCGCCGATAAAATTGTACGTAACGCCATTGAAAAGAAGAAGCAGCAGCAGCAGCAGATACAACAGCTTCAGCGCCTGACCGTGAATGGCTCAAACTCCAGCGCCTGGGATTTGCCATCGCTGGCGGGCAGCAGAAATCAAAGCCTTGCCGTACACTGCGGTGCGTATTTGACAGAATTGAGCAAAATCCGCTTAAAGTTCATTCAGTCAGAAATTAAAGTCTGGAATAAGCTTCTGTATGTCAAAGCAACTTAAAGTGCCATAAGCTTGTTGAAGCTAGAGGCTTTATGAACAATTTATACTTTTGTTTGGGTTTTTTTTTTTTTTTTTGTAAATAATATTCTTAATTCTTTTCAACGAGCTGTTCATAAGTTTCTTGCTTTGAAAATATTATTAGCAGAATGTGAAATACATTTACACTGGTGAATAAATTTTTTCTTGTTCGTATATCAGTATATAATTACATATAATTAATATTTTTATTCAAAAAGATTTTTTTTCGTAATGTAATTGTTATACTTTGTTCCCAAAGCAATAAAGAATATATTGTATGTTATTTTATTTATTTTATAAATTTAAATCTAGCTCAATCTTGATTTTGGACTGTTAAAGGTTTTTTCATTGATGTAGAGCCAGCATTCTCATAACTGTATTTATCTGCATTCTTACAGCCATAAAAACATATCCACGTGTGTGCCGATGCCGTGGCACGATGCTCTACTGCAAGTCCGTTAAGTTCCGTCGCTGGCCGCGTATCAGCGATGAGGTGACAAATCTGTTCATCATACTCAACAATTTGACACTGAAAGATAATATGTTTGCCAACCTAACGCGTCTTCAGAAACTGTAAGTGATTCGAGTGATCTTTGTCTTTACTATATACGTATATATGTGATTTCTACCTCGATCTCCATTTGCAGTACACTCAAGTACAATAACATATCACGTCTGCCAGCGGGCAGCTTCAGCGGGCTGCCGCATCTGGAACGGCTCGAGGTGGGCTATAATAACTTCAGCCAACTGCCACATGGCATATTCCGGGACCTGCCGGCGCTGCAGTGGCTCTTCCTGGTTAGTAATCAGTTGCGCTACTTTCCCATGGACCAGCTGGCTACTATGCACAAGCTGGAGTGGCTCGTCTTGAGCCACAATCGTCTGACCCTGCGGAACGAGCAGCTGACCAAAAGTCCCAAGCTCGTCGAAATGTAAGTAAAAAGTTCGAATGGAACTGCGACTTAATGTTGCAGCTATTTGTTAAATTAAAAAAAAGGGCAAGGAATTGGGTAAGCTGGCCAGTGCCACGCCCACTAGATTTTATGGTCTCATACACTCGCGTTCAGTTGATGTATTCAAGCGTGAAATGCTTTACAGTGTCTGCGTCAGAGTCAGTGACAGAACTTTTTGGCTGGGCCAGTGGCAGGGCCTGAGGGCGGCCTGAGGGAGCCTGAGGGGGCCTGAGGGGCCATCAAGTGCAGTTGGGCATGTGTTGGGCTCCTCCATCGAGTGTATTTGGCACTGGGTGTAACAGTTATATGCCATTACGATGTGCCATGGATGGCCACAATAACAATTTGTAGTGAGCCAAACATTTAACATTTAAAGCTGTTAAGGAATACGTTTGCCTGCTTTATAAAGAAATTCAAGCAAACGTATGTATTATGTCTATCAATAAGTGCGCTAATAGCAAACATAAATTGTTCGTAAACAATTGTACGCATCACTTTACAAAGCCTTTAAACACCATAAAACGAGCTTTATTTATAGCGTTGGTCAAAACACCAGACTTAACTAACTAAAGAGCCTCCATACATCACTTGGGCGGGAGAGCGTAAAAAGATACAAACAGACCTTGGCTTAGATACGGCGACCAACAGTTAAATACTTCCACAAGAAAGAAACAGTTAGTTGAGTGTAAATTCACTAAGAAGGGAAATTTTAAATAAAAGAAAAGGTTTGCTTACTGCGAGCATTGGAAAGTGTTTGAGTAAAGAAAGAAGAAGCAGCTGCATCGTTGCCTGAGGAACTTTAGATTATTTATCTTAATAATAAATAATTTTTCATGTATTAGAATCAGTATTTGTTATAAAACTAAATATTAAGCTTGAGTTATTTATATTTTTAATTATTTATTTTTGTTTAATTTTTTTTTAATTTATTTTTTATTTTATTTATTTATTTATTTATATTAATAAAATATTTCAAATTTCGTTTTATATTAAATTATTATTATTTTTTAAATTTATTTTTGTTTATTTTATTATTTACAATTTTAATTTTTAATTAAATTATTATAAAGAAGTTAGATTTAGACGCAAAGTTCATATTTATTAATAATAAATTGAGGCATAGGAAAATAAACATGACCAAAAATAAAATTAACTATAATAGTAACACAATCTTTTCTAATAAATAAATTTGATTTGAAATGCATCTATTACTTTATCTAAGGATACAACATTTTAAAACAATTTCCATAAATGTATTATTGTAATGATTCCCATAATCTGTTTAATATCTTATTGAAAGAGTATTAAAACTTCCTCTTTCTCTCTCCCTCTCTGATAACAAAAACTCATTTCAATTCTTTCAGCATTTACTTTAATTGCTATTACACTTGATTTTCTTGCAGCTTCTTGGATAACAATCGCATCGAATACATTGGCGCGAAAACGTTTGCGCAATTGGATAATTTGGAGCTGCTGTAAGTGAAAGGGAATACCCCTACGCGTTTATGCGCCAAGGACGCACACTTTAGGCGGTCTCATTACATTTTGCGTTTGTTTTGGTTACTTTCTTTTCTTTATTTTTTTTATTTAATGTTTTAAATGTTGCTTGCCCTGAACTCTTCACATAAAGTGTCGAAAACTCTATTGAAATATGTTGTACTTAGGTTTTATGGTGCGTATGCGTAATTTTTACTCTTGACTGCATTTTGCTTTCATTTCGTTTTCGGCAGCGCTATCATCGGCGCTGCTACAAGATTTATATGGGTTACATTTGCCTGGCAAGGCCCAGCAATCGCACCCGCACCCGCACCCGCACCCATACCGACTCCTATGCCAATCCCTATTCCCTATTGCTATCCCTAGGCTAACAGTCAGCAGAATTGAATCAGCAGAGACGTTCAAACAAATTGCGTATACGCATAGTTGACACTGTTGATGTTTGGCATATGTTATTAAATTCGACACCTCAGACGCTTGAATTTATGCGCCAATAAGCATAAATTTCACTTTCAATTGTTTACACAGAGCATATGCGCAAGAACAAATATTTAAACAAAGCTCGAGTCATGCAAAGTCAGTGTATGTGTGTGGATGTGTGTGCATGTGTGGGAGTGTGCGAGTGTGTTTTTCACTCATATCTCTAGCTGTGCGACAATTTGAAAACATTTATCAGGCATCTTCGTCGGCACGTCGGCTACACATAATCATTAATTTATGCATCAATAGCTGACAATATAAGTCAATGGGTCGTCTGGGCACCCGGCGCGTTGGTAAGTGAAAATAAATCAGCATCGCAAATTGCCGCACGTAAATAAATGCGTGTTTGAGTAACTCTAACCGTGTCTGCCCCCGCCACACTACGATCTCCTATGCTAAAGCCGCCGCACGCTGCGTATACGCAATATTTGTTGCGGCTCATCACTGAGCGCCTGAAAATGATTTGAAAAATAACCTAGACAAATTATAGCAGCGACAATTTGAACGAATATTGAAGTGAGTGATAGCATAGGGTGTTCTTCAGCTCAAATATATATTAACAATTAAACAAGCTTGTTTCTTAGCGAACTGCTATGGAGTGAGCGAAAGCTAAAGTAATATATTTATATTCTTGATGAAGTTTCTTTTTGGAATGCAGAGAAACATTGAATATTGGAATTTTGGCATGCAGCATTAAATATTAGAAAGAAAAGTCATCTTACATATACCTAGATACATGGTAGTTCCGCCGGCATACAGATCCAAGCGGATAAAGACATCGCATCACTTCAGGATCGAGTTGTAGACAGTTTCACGAATACCAAACGACTGCATGCCCAAGAAACGAGGGCTGGAACAGAGCCTGACTATGACTATCGTTCAATTTGTCGGTTATACTTCATTATTTGTGCTGTTAAGATATTCAATTTTAATGGACTGGATTCCATCATCGGGCGAGATGCAACATGTGGTAGCGAATCAGAATTTCAAGGAGTTTGGACTTGAGATGTAATAGAACGCGGATGTCCAGTCAATTTAAATCAAACCAAAATAAATATTAAATGGTTTAACATATTCAAATAATGAATGACACCTGAAGAGTTTGGATGATTTAAAATAGCAATAGAAATAATTCCGTAGTTCCTCTTATGATTACTTAACTATGTTTTATTATACATTACTCTTAACTATTACATTACTCTTAACTATCTTTTATTCCACAGGGATCTGCAGTATAACCTAATCACGCACATACACTTGGATGCGTTTGCAAATCTGAAAGCCATTTCGGATATGTGAGTATAAGCAAATATTAATATGCATACAAAAAAAGAAGAATCGATTGTGTGACCCAGCTTTAATTAGCATTAAAATGTAAATAAATATCCTTTTGGGCAGGGTAAATAAACTCACTCGTCTGGACCCAAACAAAGCCAAAGCCAAAACTAGACATTCGCTGAGGTTTACAATAAATAGATTAAAAACTGAAAAGATACAAAAAAAAAAAAAAAAAATCAATGGAATATGAAATTTGTTTTTTGCTTTATTTGTTTTTATTTATTTAGGCACTTTATGCCTTATTGTAATCGTTAATAGATCTATTTATAGTTACATCTATGACCACATCGATCACTCATTCCCATTGGCATTTTATTAGGCAGCCACGCCCACTAATTTGACTACTTATTGCATAAACCTAGTCGAGGCTTTATGGCCAACTCGTATAAAAGTTATGTGTGTGTGCGTGTGTGTGTGTGTGTGTATGGTAACTCGACACAGAAATACAATCTATAAGCCAAAATGTGGCAGTCGCTCATAAAAATGTTAATAGCTGTGCCGAGAAGAGTTCAGGCCACATGGCGTATGCTTAATAATGCAAAGATTCAGAGATGTATTGAAAAATGGCGATTTATCTCGATTGCTTAGAGATGAGTTTTAGTTGAGGCAGATGCGAGCTTAGCATTGAGTAACATAACTGACTATACTTATTGATATCATGTATTAATTTAAGTATTTTTATTAAATTTGTTGACAAAATTCTCATCAGTTAATTTTTCAATTTTTTCTTATATTAACTTTAAGATAATTTTGTATCTTTAATTTATTTGTATAAAGAAGAGACTGGATTGCTTAAAATAATATTATTAATTTCTTTATTATTATTTATTAACTAAAAATAAATACTTTATTTCTTAATATTTTCTACACCAGTTTATGCAAATCTTCAAACACTTCTTATCGCACATTACTTTGAGATATATTTGTATCTTTATGCCGCCAGCTAACTCTAAAAGCTCCACAATTCATGGGTTAGAATCAGCTCGATTTCTTTAGCTGTTGCCTTAACTTAAACAATGTTTTACTGCCAAATATACATACATATATACATATTGTCAAACATAAATATATCAATATGATATTTAATAAATGTGCCCCTAGATTTAGTCCAGTCTGGCATCAGACTGTGGCGTTAATAAATTTACCAACTCCACTAATATATATACATCAGCATCAGCATATCAATGCCAAGACACACACACACACATACACACACACACACGCACACTTGTAGTGTATGTTGTGGTTGTCACTTGACCAAAAATGTATATATTTTAGCAAATGTATCTGTAGCTTTTGTATGTTGGACTTTAGGGACGGAAAATAAACAAACTGTATTATGGCCAAATAAAAATGCAAATAAATTTGTATTTTATGCGAAAACAATTTCAGCAGCAAAGCAGCGAAGCGCCCAATGTGAACATGAACTACATGAGCTTCAAGTCCTGCTCCGAGTCCTGCCCCTGTCTTTGCGCTTCAGACTGCTTTCGGTGCTGCCATAATGAAGGAGTTTATTGAAATTGGCGCTGTGTGTGGCCATTATTATACCGAAAGTCAATGTTGACTGTGAGTGAAATCCTTTGCTTGCCTGTTGATTTGGCCACGCCCCCAAGGGCGTGTGCCTGTCTGTGTCGGTTTATTTGCATGCATATGATGCGCCTGCAAGCGTGCTGTGAATTTTTGAACAGTTGCCCGGCGTCAAGTTCATAAAACAAATGAGACTTTTATGGCACAGCGTTTTGTTTCACACAGATACATGTGCTAGCTCTCTGTATCATTTTCTGTCTCTAAATGCTGCTCACATTTGTGCTGACTTGTTGTTTCCTGTCCAGCTGGACATAAAAAATCGCTGCACTAATTTGATTTTTGCCATTTCCAGCAAAAATCGCACAAGCAGCTCATTTTTCCCTAAGCTGATTGTGCCCCCAACAATTGTGTGTGCGTCTTATACAGGGTGTCCCTTCTGATTGTCCCTTGTGTATTTAAGCGCAATGACGTTAATTGCGGCCAACATGGCTGTAATGCCTGAGCAAACAATAAAGCCCTGCACGCAAGTACGTTGCTCGAAAGGATGCGCAGCAGTACGTGCCATTTCCACTGATTGGCCTAATACCTTCCATTTGAGCGCTCTCATATGCCTGCGAGGGGTCCACAGTCCCACGCAGTTGGCATTAATTGTATTACAATTGTTTCAAATGACGTACATCAACATCAACAAATCATCTTATGACTATATTCCTATATTAACAAAAATTGTATCCTCAATATAAATATAAATAAGTATATAAATATTAAAAAATATTCAGAAAATAAAATAATTAAATCTATAATGTATTTCAGCTTTGTTTTTTATTATATGTATTTATATTTTATCCTAAATATATATATATATATATATATATATATATATATATATATATATATATATATATATATATATATATATATATATATATATATTTTGATCCTATTTCAACAAGATATTTTAAAATTAATTTTTAATTTATTTTTTATTTCAAATTTTTTTAAATTTTTATTATGTGCGTTTTACATTCTTATAAAAATGTATAAAATAAATACATGAACTTATATAAAATATCTATAATTTTAGTTTTAATTTTTTTATTTAGCTTAAAGTACATACAAATTTTTAATTTATATTTTGCTTATAATGGAAATATTAATGCAGTTTTGTAAACTTATGAAAATATTTTCAAATGAAGCTCGCATTATTTTTTATGCAAGTCTCGTTTAATAAACTCATATATGTATATCTTTTAGTCAAAATAGGAATACCCATATTCAAAACTATAATCATTCCTAAATATTGTTATTGTTATGTTCCTATTGTATTTAAATACAGCTGAATGTGATCTTCATTATTATACATTATAACTGATTTTTTTTTTTTTTTAAATTAATGAATGTATTTTTTTAGTTTTAAAATTTTATATATTTTTTAAAATTTATTTAATATGAAATTCATAAATATCAATAAATTGCCCTAGGTATAAAATTAAAGAAATATTTTAAATATTTAAATATATTCAGAGAGTCAATAACTAAAGATTAATAATTGAAGTACAGTGAATGCAGTAAAAGATATACTAAATATTTATGTATAAACATGAAAATGTACTATGAATATAAATATAAATATAAATATATATATATAAATGAAAAAATATATAAATGAAAATATATTTAAAAAAAAACTTATATATAAATAAAAATATATTAAAAATGAATTTAGAATAGCTGAAATTTATAATTTTTCAATTGAATGCTACAGTAAAAGCATTAAGTATTTTTCCATAAAAAATAACATAAAATTGGTAATATATTTTTTAATAATTCATATTTTTTCGGTAGTCTTCAAATGCATATTCTTGAAATTCAGTGTGCTGCTCTGTCAAGTAGAGTATTCGCTCAGTCGTTGTTTACCAATTGACTCAAGTATTAAGCCCCAATTCGTGTTCTGCCATTGCAGTAATACAACTATGCGCATCTATTTGACATGTTGTAAGTTGGACATTGACCGACCAGCTGTGCGTGCGTGTGTGTGTGTGTGTGTGTGTGTGAGTGTGCCAGTGGGTGGGTGTAAGTGCGCGTGTGGCCACTCCATTGACGCATTATGTTGCCTACTTTCGTGCGCAGGCAACCGCAGAGCGACAGACAAACACACACACACACACACGGATGTGCGTGTGTGTGTGCCTGTGCAATAGTAAAAGGCATTACTTGAGCTACTTATTTGTTGGTCAAATTGGGCCGGGGCATACTTATGCTTTAACAACTTGTTGGCCCCTCTTGCGAAATATGTTAATTGCCGTCTGCAATTGCCGAAAGGCCCAAAACAGCTGTCCCAAAAAAAAAAAAAAAACAAAAAACGTTTTGTTGTCAGTTATTAAGTAGCGCATTTAATGCTCGGACAACCATGGCACAAAGCCTGGCATTAGATGTCGCACAATTTACATAAAATTGCTGGACAGGCATCCATCGAGAGGGCTGAATCGAACAGGGGCGGCATCATTATCAAAAAGCAATTTATGCTACAAGTAAAACATTTACTTTATGGTTAAGCTAGTGCCAACAGCATCGCATCCCATCCCTTCTCCCCCAGCGCGCAGTGCAACTTTATAGCTGGCGAGCAATTACCAGCTAGAGACTCTCTGGAGCGGAGTGGGAACGTGGATCCAGTATTGTCTATGTGCGGCAAGCTATAAAAACAAACTGTTTTCAGTTGACGCCGGCATTGATTGACCAGACAAGTGCAACGAATGGAGCTAAATAGCATCAGCATCAGCTGCTGCACTTCACAGAGGGCAGGGCGATTGGTGTGGGGTGTGGGGGGTAGTCTAAGAATCTGCAGCTGGAGCCAGCAAGGATGTCGACAACGTCTGCTGGCTGCCATGAATGATGCGCTCTTTCCTGTGACCGTGCAACAGGCCCCAAACCCCAGGACAAACTATAACTGTGTGCAGTAATTTATATCACTAGCACACACAGTGATAGAGGGAGCGAGAGAGAGAGAGAGAGAGAGAGAGAGAGAGAGAGAGAGAGATAGAGAGAGAGAGAGAGAGACAGAGAGATAGAGGGAATGTGACTGGGAATCACAGCTATTAAATAAGAATTTTCGTTATTATGTCGCACTTTTGTTATTTTCGTTTCGCTTATTTCTTTGCCACATTTAAAGTTGTTTGTAAAAGGAAAAGAATACGTTTTTATAAAGATCTCCTGTGTAGGTCTATATAATAGAACTAAATGTACGAATGTAAGCTGGCAGTTGAAAGCGTCATCTAACGTTGTCCTCTGTTTGCTTTTATCAGCTTAAGATATTTGTGCCTGTGTGGCTATTACCTGGCTTACGCGGCGTATGCGCAATGTGGCACTTTGTCTATGAGACGCACCATTTCATGCATTCGTCTGTTATATCTCCGTTTCTCTGTTTTACAGCCGCCTCATTGGCAATCCCATTAAGGAATTATCTGGCGAAACATTTATGCACAACACACACCTGGAGGCGCTGTAAGTAAAGAGAAATGCCTTTGGCTATATTCGGGGACCAGACATATGCCATTTGGGGTTAAGCATTAACTGGGATTTATGTTGTGAATATGATATAAGTCGAGCCTTAAGTATTTATCAGGGAATTGAGTCGCTGCTTTAGAATGTAGACTCTTAGGGTATTTTTACTGACACTTGAGCATTTATGTTTCGTTGCATTATAATTATATGAATGCAAATATACACTTATAGATTTTAGATATTAAAGAAATCTGAAAGTTAATATAAAATAAATATGTTTTAAATATGCAATAATAGCTCTGACTTCATGTATTTTTAATGATTATTATAT
The DNA here is from genome assembly GCA_035045145.1 of Drosophila meridionalis. Taxonomy (NCBI): domain Eukaryota; kingdom Metazoa; phylum Arthropoda; class Insecta; order Diptera; family Drosophilidae; genus Drosophila; species Drosophila meridionalis. The sequence goes on along the minus strand of JAWNPG010000020.1, from coordinate 3,786,243 downwards.
AATAATTTGTTTGTTTACATACAATAAGAAATTGTTTAAAAATCAATTAATTATAAATTTAATTAATCAATTATAAGAAAAAAATAAGTTATAAAATTAAAAAAATTAACAAACACAAATAACTTATTTATATATTTAAGAATATATTTATATATTTAAAAGTTGTACATTTTATTATAATTATTATTTGATTTTGAAAGTTTAAAAATTAAAAATATATATGTTGATTTATTCACTGAGTTTAGGCTTTAAATTATTTAGAATAAAAAAAAATTACTTTAAATAAAAACATATTGATTAAATCAAAGAAAAAAAAAACATAAAATAAAACTTAAAAAAAGCAGTCTATAAAATTAAGTTTTTTAAATAATGCAATTTAAAAATTGTTATAAAAAAATTAAATTATGAAATACAAAAAATTTACATAAAAAAATACATATATTATATATGTATATTATTTTATATAGTATATATCTTAATTTAGTAATTAAATTTAAGTTTTAAATTTTTTGGAATCAAATAACAAATTCTTTTTTTTTAATTCCATTTATTTAATTTTAATATTATATAATTTTTTTAGCTATTCACATATATTTAAAAATATAATATAAACTTTTTGAAATATTTAAAAATTTACTTTTGAAGTAAATTACAATTAACACATTTTATTAATTTAATTAATTAGAAATACAAATAAAACGTCTTATTCTAAATAATTTAGGAAAACAGTATATACTAAGTATATAAAAAAAATTTAAAAATAACTTTTATAAATACCAAATTTATTATATTATATTATAATCTATTCTATATTTCCTATCTGAAACAGTTCCCTAGCATTCATGCCCTTGAACATTGATCGCAATTTGATAGATTCGCTGAACGTTTCCTTTTTGAATCTGACGGGCATCGAGTTCGAGCGCATTGACTTCGAGGCGCTCAACCGGATGCCGAATCTGAAGTACATAGTGTTTGATCGCTTTTACTTCTGCTCCATGACGCCGCACGTGCTGATGTGTAAGCCCAAAACGGATGGCGTTAGTTCGTTCAAGGATCTGCTGAGCAAGCCACTGCTGCGCCACTCCACCTGGTTCATGGCAACGCTCTCCATAGCGGGCAATCTGATGGTGCTGTGGGGTCGCTTCATCTACCGCGATGAGAATGTGGCGGTGACCATGGTCATCAGGAATCTGGCGCTGGCCGATATGCTCATGGGCTTCTATCTGCTCATACTGGGCGTGCAGGATTATCGCTACAGGGATGAATACCATATGTATGTGACAGGTTTCTCCTGATGTATCTGGATTATAGTTTGAATATCTCCTTTTAGGGTGGCTCGCGAGTGGCTGAAGTCGTGGCAGTGCAAGGCAATGGGAACGCTGGCTGTTAGCTCCTCGGAGGTCTCCATGCTCATATTGGCCTTCATGTCGCTGGAGCGCTTTCTGCTCATTGCGGATCCTTTTCGAGGCCATCGCGCGATCAGCGTGCGCATCATTTATTTCTCGCTGCTCTGCATTTGGGTGACGGGCGTGGGCCTGGCTGTGACGCCCCTGGTCATCTGGTACTCCAGCAGTCAGTTCTACGGCACCCACTCCGGCACCTGCTTTCCCCTGTTCATACACGAGGCATATCCGCTGGGCTGGCAGTACTCGGCGTTCGTCTTCCTCGGCGTCAATTTGATGCTCCTACTGATGATTGCTTTGCTGTATACGGCACTGTTGATCTCCATTTGGCGTACGCGCAGTGCCACGCCCCTCTCGCTGCTGGACTGTGAATTCGCGGTGCGTTTCTTCTTCATTGTGCTGACCGATGTGCTGTGCTGGGCTCCGATTATAGCGATGAAGATCTGGGTGTTCTTCAAGTACAACATCTCGGACGATATCTATGCCTGGCTGGTCGTCTTCATATTGCCCCTCAATTCGGCTGTCAATCCGCTGCTCTACACCTTCACGACGCCCAAGTATCGTAATCAAATCCTGCTGCGCGGCTGGAAGAAGATAACGTCACGCAAGCGAACGGAAACTGGTCACGGCAACGTGGCCAATACCACCACGGGCACAGCGACGGGCTCCTCACAGAATCCGGATGAGTATACAACAACCACAGGCATAAAGGCTATGCCGCTGGCTTTGACGCTGAGCCACTGAACAGTCATTAGCTCCTACCTTATGATGTCTATAATCTAAATATATATGTGAGCTATATATATATATATGTATCTATATGTCTACGTGTGCAACCAAGTCATTGTTAACCAACTCAACAGAAACGTGAAATACATTCAATGTGATATTTGTAACAAAATGAGCCAACTGGTCTTTGACTGCCGGGCAGGGGAAGACTTGAATCATCAGCTTCTAATTGGCTTTAGCTGTCATTAGTTGCAGCATCAATCGCCTTCTGCTCCCCCTCTTCCTCCTCCTGCTGCTGCTGCAGTGTTGCATTAAGCTTGGCCAGGACACGCTTCGAGCGCATTATGTGAAATTTTCTCATGGTCTCTAGTTGCTCCAGTGTCAGTTGCATGTTGTGTTTGCGTTGTGCGTGCAGCCGCAATCTGCATGAACAGGCAAGAGATTAAACGACCCACAAATGCAAAAGATTCTTGTACTAACTTGTAACGAGCCGGAAATCCTTGCTGGCAGACGTTGCACTCGAAGGGCATTTCGGTGTGGGTGCACTCGTGATTACGCAGTGCCGATGAGGAGGTGAACAGTCTGCCGCAGCTGGCAAACTCGCACTGGAAACGTGCGCTGCTGTGCCGCACCTGCTTATGGACGTTCAGGTGGGAGCGTTGCGCAAACTTGCGATCGCACTGATCGCAGTCGAAGGGAAAGAAACCGTTGTGGTAGCGCATGTGTATTTCGAGACCTTTGGCTATGGCGAACACTTTGCCACAGATGCCGCACATCCGGCCGGACTTCCTGTGCTGCGTGTCCACGTGTACTTTGAGCGCCTGCTTGGTGAGATAAAAGCGATCGCAGGCGTTGCATGGGAAGTGCGGACGGTCCGAGAGATGTATCAGCTGATGCTTCAGCATGTGGGAATGATTGCGGAACACTTTCTGGCAGAAGTGGCAGTTAAACGGACCAGAATAACGCTTGCGGGGCACAACATCGTTGACATTCGAGTAAACCATTGTTGGGGCGGAGTCTAGGGTATCAAGTTCACTGGCTGATTGCTCGGCCAAAGGTTCCTCCAGCTCCACTTCATTTGAGACATCTACTTCCACTGGGATTATATGTACCACTTCATCTTTGTCATCCTCTTCGATCTGTTCCGCATCGTCGGTTTCGCTGTGCACAATGGATTGCAAATTCTGCAGTTGCTTATTGGCTAGTGCAGCCTTTTTATGGAAGTCATATGCCCATTGTAATTCCACGCCGCAGTGCTTGCATAATGTGTGGGGCTCATGGTCTCCGCATTCTCGAAGATTATCCTTTGTGCAAATTTCGTAGCAATCGTAATATGTTAGCTGAGCTTCCTCATCATATATCAGATCCATATCTAACATCTGTGCACGATGCGGCTGCTCAAGGCAAATGCGACAGCAGTTGCGTAAATCTTCAATTACAATTTCAGCAACAGAGACAGTCATTTGGATTTTAAAATTCAACAACAGCGCGGGTTTTAAATTGAAATTATAAACAAACTTTGCGGTAAGGGAGACCAAACACAGCACAGTTAGCGATGTGAAAAGTTAACACTTAACACACTTAACAAATATTGAAAAATAAATATCGATAGCTTAATATCGACTAAAGCCGCTACGGCAACTGATTGAAGGTAAACAAAAGAAATGATTAATTGGAAAATATATAAGGCATGGAATAAAAAAGAAAGTCTTTTAGTCACCGGCAGATGTAAATGGTATTTGTTATAAGGAAAAAATTAACACTATGAAGGCTTTTCAACTTCCATCACTAACGATAACTCAAAAGAACTTTGTTTTTCTTTGTGGTAACACTGGCACCGGCTTATGTTTTGGCATTCAATCGACGATTTAAATCCTCGTTCAGGCACCCAAGAAGCATTATGGATATTGAGCCTATCACAACTGTAAGCCCTGATTTGGAACATCCAGACGATGCCAAATACATATGGTTACCCATTTTGGTGCTGGTAGGAGTAGTTCTGCTCGCTGGTTTGGTAAACTTCATATAATTTTCTTATCTCTCGTGCTATTTGTACAACTGCGTTTTCCTTATTTGCATATGCGTTTCAACCAACTACTTTAAGGTATATGTCATGTCACGTAGCCGCCGACCATTCAATTTTATATGCTTCAAGCGCCGTAATGCCACGCGTAATGGCTACGCAAATGTTGACGACGACGACTCAGATGTATCCATGGTTGGGGCAGACGAACCAAATGCAATTACAAGTCTGCTCGATGCGCGCTTGCACATAGCACCTGTGAGTAGAGTACCTAATTAACTAATTGCGTTTAAGATGTTCATTTACTGTATGTATATCTATTTAGCTGCAGCGTGCAAGGAGCTATCCGCCATCAAATCAGGTGCATCTGGATGCAAATGATATTGCATTGCGTGTCTAATTAAGTAGAAGCATTTCGAAATGTCGAAGAAACAAGACTTAACTTTAGCTTATATTATTGAATAAACTTTTACTTTATTGTCTATGTTATCTGTTTGCTTTTGATATCAGCTTAAAGTTATGTCTAAATGTTCCACAGACTTTTGTACATTTATTAAAAATTATGCGTCCTTTTAAGCTGTTAATCAGACGCATTTGCAGCGGTCAATAAACGCGTTGTTAAATCATAAAAACCAAAGAAAAACGCCCCGCCCAATGTTATCCAGAGCACGCGAGGCACAACGCCGGCAAACAAACTGGAAAATATATACATATAAGAATAAATATTTATATTAAGTCAGCAAATGTAAACCTCTTTTATTTACCCGCTTATGCCGCGCTCCATATAAATGCCATGCAGCACGGCTGGTATGCTGCGACGCCTCAATAAACTCTCTCGATCTGCGAGCATTATTCTAGTTTTGACCACGTCCAGCGGCGTTGTTAGTCCAGCCGCAATGCCGCCCGCAAGGGCGCCACAGAGAGCCACCGTCAAGGGCGACGAATCAAAGCCAGTCACTGGCGTCCATTGCAGCTTAAAGTACTCCCACAGTGGAAACTGTATTAAGCTGAAAGGAATTTCCCGCATAATCGTCGAGCCAAAGCCGCGATAGAGACCACGCCGCAGTCCCTCAGTGCGATAGGCGCGCAATAAGATCTGCAGCGCTGTCTGGTGCTGTTTGTGGCCCAAAAGTGTTTGGGAACGTTGCTTGGCAATTTCAACAGGTACACGAATGAGGCAGGCGAGCTAGGTCAAAAGCAATTCATGATAATTACAGAGCTCCTTTGGTCATCATTTAGCTACTCACGACTTCGGCGCTGGACGCCGCTGACATATGCACATAGGGTGAATCTTTGGTGTTGCTCGCATAGCTTAGCAGCTGCTTCCCACACTCGTAGGCGCAGAAGAACAAGGCGGCAGTGGGTGCGCTGCCAGCGGCAGCTGGGGCCAATCCCTTGTATATGCCGCGAAAGCCACCGGAACGCCAGAAGCCTAGCTCGCTCTGCAGCCGCGTCTTGACCGTATCAATGGGAAACAGGGCAATGTCCACCACGAATCCCGCTACGCCGCCAGCCTTGAAAACAAATATTCATAATATCAAATTTCATTTCAATTGCAAAATTGAAAACTTACGACGAGCGCGTGTAGAAATGTGATCTTTGAGACCGGCTCCTGCATATCGATTTGCGCCGGGAGTGCGGCGGGCGCTAGATCCACAGCCATTTGTCCGTACAATGTCTATAAATTGTTTATCCTACGTCCACATGCTGCAGCGCAGTTGTTTTCATTCAAAAACAAACTCTAAATGCGTGTGGTTGTTAACGTAACAGCGATTTGAGGAAATAATGAGGCAGCACACCGAACACTGTATACACTACGCAATACATAGTGGCTAAATTTATAAATGTCATAAGGGCAAATAATGAATGAATGTTAGTTTAGGCTAAAGAGTAGACTTTTACATTTTCGGATTATAAATTTATAAAAATTACGACAGTTTTGCCAACTTAAATGTGAAACCCAGAACGTAAGAGTTGCAAACCTAATGAGAGAAGTACAATTCCCTACATGTTTTAAGAATATTAATGACGTCACGGATGTGCACCAGTGCTGCCAGTCGATAGCTTATTTGTTTACACATCGATAGTTTTGAATTTTTTGATTATCGAAGTATCGCTTCAGAAACATATGATTTTGCGTTTTGGCCGTGGCTACAGAAATCAAATAAGAAAAGGGTTGATCAGATTTGCAAGGGGCACTTGGAAAATATCATAACGAAACATGGCTATACGATTGACGCAAAAACTGCTGCAAGCCCAGGTGCCCTTCCTAACACGTGTAAGTTATAAAAAACCAACTGTGCAGATGCATAGTTGGCCAACGAAGCGGCTGGCTCTTGAAAATTACATAATGCGTTGGGGCTAGAGCATGGATAAAAAGTGAAAAATAAATTTCATTTAATATGCTATTTACAGGGATATCCACTGCTCGTGACCAAGGAGAAAACTGAAGACGTGGCACACACCAAATCCGCTTTGCAAAAGAAAGTAACGGTACGTTTTTGAGGTTATACAAATTGTGTATATGTATGAGTAAATGCATCTGGTGCCGTTCCTCCAATAGGACACTGACATACCCTCGGCGCAATATGGTGGCCGTCATGGGGTTACTATGCTGCCCGGCGGCGGCATTGGACCCGAATTGATGGGCTATGTGCGTGAGATCTTTAGATATTGCGGTGCCCCCATTGATTTTGAGGTAATTGACATTGATCCCTCCACCGAGGGCAATGATGATCTGGAGTATGCGATTACCTCCATCAAGCGTAATGGCGTTGCACTCAAGGGCAACATTGAGACGAAGTCACAGAGCTTAACCGAAGTCTCCCGCAATGTGGCCATACGCAATGAGCTCGATCTCTACGTGAATGTGGTGCACTGCAAGTCATATCCAGGCATTCCCGCGCGCCACAAGGACGTCGACGTTGTGCTCATTCGCCAGAACACGGATGGTGAGTATGCCATGTTGGAACACGAGTCTGTGCGAGGCGTGGTGGAGAGCATGAAGGTGGTTACTGTGGACAATGCGGAGCGTGTGGCACGCTATGCCTTCGAATATGCCCGCCAGAACAATCGCAAGCGTGTGACGACCATCCACAAGGCGAACATCATGAAGCTGTCGGACGGTCTGTTCCTGGAGGTGGCCAACCGTGTGCACAAGGATTATCCGGAGCTGGAGCACAACAACATGATTATTGACAACACTTGCATGCAGGCCGTATCGAATCCCCATCAGTTCGATGTCATGAATATGACCAATTTGTATGGAACAATTGTGTCGAACGTGATTTGTGGCCTGATTGGAGGCGCTGGCCTCATCTCCGGACGCAACTATGGAGATCATGTGAGTTCCATATACCATATGTGTTTGTATAGTTATAAATTTGGGAAATTTGATTTGCTTTCAGTATGCTATCTTTGAGCCTGGCACCCGTAACACAGGCACTGCCATAGCCGGCAAGAATATTGCCAATCCCGTGGCCATGATCAATGCCAGCATTGATATGTTGAATCATTTGGGTCACAAGGAGCATGCGCAGGTTATCTATGACGCTACCTACCAGACGATTGTTAATGATGCTATTCGCACGCCAGGTCTGTTCAGCGAGATGCAAATCTGAGTGAACATGAGTTTCCACTTTCCATTTTACCTTGTTTCCTTACAGATCTCGGCGGCAATCACAGCAGCACCGATGTGGTTGAGAATATACTCAAGATTTTGAGTGCCAAGCGTGTGAATTGGTAAAATAATTGACTTGCATTAAATATTTAAGCATATTTGTTTTTGAAAGTGCGAGTGCTGCTCGTTTCCGTTGGCGTTCTTTTATTGCTCTATTTAGTCTTATAGCGATTATACGTAACATATATGTGTACCATCTTTTCGCTTGTCCTCTTTACTTCACTGTTACACAGTCTGTCGATATTTTATTTTGTATTATATAAGTATTTCGTGCTCTTTTGTATTATTTTTCCCACTTCAACTTGAACAGAACTGTAAGTGTTATAAATAAGTTTGCTACCCGTTCCTGTTAAAACTGTTATACTCCCAAATTGTGCCTAACCCCAAAACACAAACACACACAAAATTTACTAATTTTATAACAAAGTTGGTTTTTGCTTAATTCTGTTTTATTTTATTTTTTTTACATATTGTAAGTAGTACTTCCCGTAGTGCCCACAACACATAAACACACACACACACACCCCAGTGAAACACTCTCCGTAAACCAAATTGTTTTCCCCTCTGAATGTATATCAAGAAATATTTTATGTACAACTCTAACCGACATATTTACATCTATTTTTCTACTCCCCAAACAAAACAAAACAAAAAAACAAATATCCATGCTTAACCGTTCCACAGGCCACATGGGAACTATTTCAACCAATCTTAGGCACCCTATCCGCATACGAAAGCCAAAGCCCTACTAAACAGCAATAACAATAATAATAATAATACAACAAAGAATAAAATTAAATGATAAATTGAATTTCATATTAACCCACAACTAAGCCAATCAGAGCCAACAATTGTTAAGAAATTTTTCATCTTCAAGCCAATGCATAAAGCGTTTATTGTGATGTCAATAAATATTGTTAGAAGCAATCCATTTATTTATTTAATGTGGTCAAAACATTTGCGCTGCTTTACCAATTACAAACAAATCTCCCCCGCCTCCGCCCCGGCTATGTGTTATGTGTTCTGTGCACCTCCGATGGTCAAAGTGTTATACAGCAGGTAATATGAATTTGAATCGCGAATCATTCTTAAATATAGTAAGCCGATTTTATGCATATGCAATTCTCTAATTCCTATCGTTTCTTCTATTTCACAGAGCTTCTTTCGGCCCAGCAATGCTTTGAACTACTTTGACTCTTTAAACTTTGTTGACCCATTAGGCAAAAGCACAATCCTTAAGCGAATAGCAAAACAAAACAGAAAATCCTGAATGCAATATTGTCAAGTTTCGAAAGTGTACAGTGAAGCCATAGAATTGTATATTTTAGACACGACTATAAGAGTATAAAATTAAATTCAAGCAAAATGTATTATTCTGTTCGAATATTTATTAAATAATTGAAAAAATTCTACTCGAATGCCTTTTATTTGTGTACAAAATGTAGAAATGTGTGTTACACTAATAAAGTATAACAGATAACTGTAAATGTCATATTAGTTTTACATTTTTGTTTTCGAAATACGCTAACTTTTGCTGATCTATATGTGACAGTAATACAAGAAATATGTTGTCTAACAAGTATAACAGAACTGAAGCATAATCAAATATTTATTTCTGTATAACAGTTTTCAAATGAAACTGGTATAAAATACATTATCCACATGATATAATTTAAAAATAAAAATGTGCTTGCCACACGAGGGTTAAGAGCTGCTCCAAGCTTTAAACTCCTACCTATGTATATTATTAAATTAGTTTTCCAGCCATAATGGGTTAATATACCAGAAGCTGGACGAATTAAGTAAAGGAATAACAACTAATGCCTGATGTAAGCCCTAGGCCTAAGATCAGTTTACCTAAAATTCTATCCGAGACTTTAGACGCCTGGTAAACTTGGGGTTACCAAAATACCGTTCACAGCTAATGTAGGCGACAATGGGTTAACAATCGCGTATACATTTACACCCAGTCAAACACAAAAACAACTGCTAGTTTCGGTCACTTTATATATGAATTATGTTTTTATTTATCCTTAAAAAAAACGTCGACAAATAAATCAAGAGACCTCCACAGAGACAGCAGCACCGCCTAGAAACGCAGCTTCTGGAAGAACCACTTGTTCTTGCCCTCCTTGTACACTGACTCGAATTTGACGCGAGTCTGGAAACGGAGCGTCTTGCGCTTGACGGGATCCTTCAGATCCTTGGGCGACAATTTCTCGAAGCTGATGTCGTGCGCAGTGTAGCGGGTGGGCATCAGATGATTGTAGTTCAAGCTCCTCAGGAAAGGCTTGATCTTGGACTTCTTCTTCAACTTGTTCTTGCCCATCTTCTTGGTCACCTTGCGAGGGTACCTGTCGATGCCGGCAACGAGCGCATGACCGAAGGGCTTCTCCGGCGTGCCATCATCGGAAGTCTTCACAATGATGGCCTTGCGGCCGGCGTAACGTCCACTAAGGACGATTACGATCTTGCCCTGTTTCATAATTTTCCTCATCTTGGCGGCTGTGCGTGATCAAATAAGACCCATTCCAATTTTGTTGTTGTTGTTGACGTTGGTAGTCGGCGGCGGAAGCAGCGAGCGTGCATGCAAAGTAAATGTAAAAGAAATGCAAAGAATTAGCACAATATCACTTATTCGTCTTCAGTTACACTTTAAATTTTATGGTGTCCGACAATTATTTCCACTAGCATTTGATTTTTATGAAAATTCTATCAGTGATTTTTTTGTTTTGATTTGCTGTTTTGGCAATTCCATATTTTATCAAATAACGTTTGGTAGATTAACAATATCTATATGCTGGCATAAATCACACAATTATCAGTCTTTTTGCGCATTTAATATTTAGCGTTGTTTAATAAATTCACTAAATTTATACGATTTTATTTTATACATATTTTTTACGCGAACTTACAGGTCTGTTCGCTGACCGGAAAAGAAAGAAAAGAGTGACAGCTACATTGACGGCTGGTAGCACAGTTAGAGTTGCCACACTGAATGCAACTGTTATCGAAAGCGGTCTGGCAGCGCTGAAAAAAAGCGCGCGAGCTCACACTCAACATGTTGTTGAACTGTTGAGTTGTTCCAAACAGTTTAACCGGCTCTGTAATATTTAAATTTTATTAAAATGTACAACGATTTTTAAAGTGTAATATTTATTTATAATATTTTTGTACAAAAACAAACCACACATAATTCATTAACTTAACATAAATATTTAATCAAATGATTTTCGCATAATAAACCACTTTTTATATTTTTAAATTATGCGTATATAAAGGGATTTTTGCACACAATCAGTTACGATAGACCATTATGACGCTCACCTTATTTAGGCGGTTCTTAACGTCATAGCGGCTGCCTGGAAGAGACATGTTTGAGGATATGAAAAAAAAACCAAACAAAAATTAAATATTTCAAATGCTCACCTTTTTTAATTTCTATAGTGTCGCCCGTGTACAATATATTATGGCATGATTCTTCCGACTCTGGGCTGAGTATCTCAAACTCAAAATTTCCGTGAAGAGCCACAAAACGCTAAGGTTAAAAATAAAGTGTGAATTTGACTATTATTTGATTAATTACATTATGACGAACCAATGTGTTAGTCTTGGCACGTTTCATTCCTCGCTGCTGCAGCGGCTGGAAGCGCATATAGCCCATTGAATACCGATCCTCAGTGTGATAAAAGGCGTACTCAATGCCATCGATGTTCGAAAAGTGCAAATTGGCTGCCCGAGCTGCAAGGGAAAAATTAAAATGAATCAATTCTATATAAAATGGATATTTCGTTAGACGGAAAACCTACAGACAGCCATGGAATCAGTCTTGGTCTCGCTAACATCGCTAACATCTGATGGCATCTCGCGTGCACCGCACAGCCAAGACATTAGCGATTCCGATGCAGGTTCGTGCGACTGACTGGGAAGTGGTGAATCGCTTGTCAGCTCGGGCATCGGCATCGGCATCACGTCCTCTTCACGCTCTGCCATTTGTTCAACTGCCGTTGTAGCTGGTTGTTTCTTTTTCTTCTTTCCCTTATCCTTTGTCTCTTTGGGTGGATCCATGCTCTCGACCGACGTCTTTTTCTTGCGTCCCCGTTTTTTGGACACAACTGTTGGTTCGACTACTTTTATTACCGTCTCCAGCTCAGCAGGCTCTTCCTCCTCTGTTATGTAGCCGAGTCTGGTGATGCCGGAAATGGCATCGGAATCGTTTAACGCACCGTCCAGATGCGGCTGCTGCTGTTTCGTGCGTTTGCTGGTTGTGCAGCTGCTACTTGGAGCAGGCGTCGTACGCGGCGTGCTGGTTGATAGCGGTGCCTTGTTCATCAGAGACCTGCCTCCATCAGCAGTTGAAGCTGCTCGCTTTTTGGACTTGCTGTTAGTCGATGGCTTCTTGGGTGGGTCCATCATTTTGCGCATGAACTGGAAGGGATCGCTGACGCTGTGCACCCAGGTATTGCAAAGCGGCACCTGACCACGTCGGGACCGACGAACGCCGGCTAAAGAAATTGAGTATGCATTAATTGTCCAACCTATTGGAGTGTCACTTGTTTACTCACTTGAGTTGGCATCGCCGTCACGGTCATCCGGCGGAAGCGTGTCGTCTCCTACCGAAATGCGCAGAATACTCAGTTGCCTCTCCAACCGAGTCTTCTTACTTGCTTTGCTTCGTGGTGCCGGAGCTGTTGGCTTCTTGAAGACATCTTCTGGCGGCGCTTGTATGGGCTCCTCCTGCTGATGCATCTCCTGCTGCTCCAGCTGCTGCATTTCATCTTTCTTTTTCTTTTTTAGCTTCTTCGACTGCTCTTTTTCCTGTCGCAGTTTCTCTCTTTCTGGCTCCTCCTTTTCCTCTCTTTGCTGTTGCTCTAACAGAAGATTTTCTGCGTGCTGTTTCTCCCTCTGCTCCTTCTCCTGATGTTGCTTTTGCCTCTCTTCCGGCTCTTTTTCTTGCTGGTCTTTGACTTGTTTCTCTTGCTGCTTCTTTTGCTCACTTGCATTCGCATTCTCCTGCATATCCAGCAGCTCTCTTAGCTGCCTTTCCTTTTCCTTTTCTTGCTGTATCTCATTTTCTTTCTCCATTTGCTGTTTCTCATGCAGCTCTCTTTCTTCTTGTTCCTTCTTTTGCTCTTCTTCCTTCTGTTGCTGTTCCTCCTGTAACTTCTTTTCCTGCCTCTCCCGGAAAGATTCCTCTCTCTGTTGCTGCTCCTCTTGCCTTTTCAGCCGTCTGCTTGTTCTCAGCCTCATGGACTCCTGGGCAAATGAGCTGGTGCTTGGCCGCTCATCAGCTATAATCTCCTCAGCACATACATCTTCCACGAACGATTGAATCGGCTGTGTTTCATTGCCGAATTGGGCCGGTGGTAGAAGTTGTTGCTCCTGCTCCCGCTGATTCTCTTCATCTGTATCCGGTTCGGCCATGTCATTGAACTGGAATGGTGGTGGTGTAGGCACTACTTGCTGCTGTTGCTGCCGCTTTTCCTGCTGTCTGGACCTGGATCTGCGAAATTGTGCGGGTGGCGTGCACACCGTTAGCAATTCATCCTCACTCTGTCGAGGGAAAGATTGTTATAGCATGATCTGTGTGATTTGATATAAGTTAGCAACTACCATCGGCGGCTCACGGTGCCTGGAGCGCAATCGTCGGGTCCTCTGCTGCGGCAGCATTAAATTGTCCCTGAAGTCAGCAGGAGGTGTCGCTGGCGACATAAAAGGCACCTCAAAGGTTTGCTACCAGTGAAGATTTCGAGTTTAAATAATAATCATATAAATGTTAATCAAAGCTTTACCCTGAGGGATTCTCGGCGACTCCTTTCCAATCGTTGTGCCTCCTGCCTGAAACTATTCTGTTGGCGTTCCAACAAGATGCTGTCCCTAAAGTCCATTGGCGGTGCCGCAGGCGATTGCACTAGGGACGCTGCAGGCATTGTTTCATCCTGGGTCATGGGTAAAGTTGTGCATAGTGTGTTATGCTCGCTTGTCTCTTCCAGATTACGCCGCAATATTTCCCATTCGATCTGCTGATCCAACAGCTGCTGCTCCTGCTCCGTGGGCTGCTGTCGATGCCCATTGACTGGACGATGTCTGCCCATGGAGTTCCGCTTACGCAAATCCAAGATCTCGTAGTTGCTCATGCGTGCCAGCTCGTAGGCAAACTGCTCCCCATTGATAGCCGGCTGGGATGGCTTGTTAAGCACCGTTTGGCGTGGTTTGCATTTATCCCGTTTGCGAGAATTCCTTGAGCGTGACCGATGCAAGTCCAGCAGCTGCATGGAGCTGTCCGCGCTTTGCATACGACTGCGTAGGCTACGCTGCCTGCTGTTGTTGTTAGCGCCAGCTGCCAGATTTAAGGGAGCTCGACTTGACTGCCTCTCCTCTTCGCTATCATCGTCCGTCATGATTTCCTCTAAGTTCTGCGCGGCGAGCGGGTTGCATGAGGTTTGAATGCTGCGACTGGCCACCCTAGCTTTAGGAGCCGGCTTCTGAGCGGTAACCGGGCTGCACGAGGTCTGCATGCTGCGACTGGCCACCGGTTTCACTTGCACTGCTGCATCCACTGGTGCAGCAGCAGCTGTTGCAGTGGCTGGCTGAGCAGTAACCGAGAGCATCGAGCTAATGGGTACAACCATAAAGGGTGCCATCAAAGGGCTGTTGGGCAAGTTTTGTATCATTGGCTGCGGTTGCGTTTCGGGCACAATATATTCCGGATTAGGTTGGGTGTGCGATAAGGTGCGCGCCGGAGTATCAGGTGCCAGTATCTTCAGCCGAGCTGCCGACAGTTCAACCTGCTCTCGATATTGTGCAAGGCGACTTCGCGTCTGTCTCAAGGATGCATTAGATGTGGAGACGTTCTGGCTGCTCTTTCTCGACGGAGACAACAGCAGCTGCCCAGGCTCGGGCCCCATTTCAATGGTATAGGTGCGTCGCTTATTGCTGCCTTCGGGCGATGCTGAGCGCTGCGATGTGAGCATCGCGGAGTGCTGCGAGTTGGACACCTGTGATAGCTGTTCATCGTGTTCCTCTGCCTGGAACTTTTCTTGTGACGACTGTTGTGGTTGAGCTGTGTCTTTCTTCTCTGAGGCTGGTGTGCTGCTCACGGGCGGCTCCTGTTAGGGCACATTAATTAGCTGGAAATCTCTCAAGTTATAACGAGTAACATTGGGACTTACAAAATTTAAGCTGAGCTTCGACAAATTATTAAATTCACTCAGCAAGTCGCGCCGCCCGCAGCTCCGAGAGCGCCTTTGTATGGCCACGCGACGTAGACGATCCGAGCCCGGTACATGAATCCCACTGCGTCGCGAAAAGGATCTGCGAGGTGAGGTCAGACTTAGGCCAGATGTAGAGGCATTGGATGATGGCCACCTATTAAGAGCTGCGGGCGATGTGGGTACTGTATTCTCTTGTGTGTCTGAACATGCTGTGCTTTCTGTCTCCCTTTTAGGTTCAGATTGGGTTGTGGCTTGGTTTGATATTTCACGCAGCGGCTGCGCCTTGTGTGCAGCTTCTATTGCATCTTTTGGAGCTGATGCTTGCTTTGGTGGGAGTTTTATCAAATCAACATCGAAGTCAAACGACAAATCCGCATCGCACATTAGTAATGGGCCATTAGTTGTCGGTTTCGGTGCTGTCTTGAGTTTAAGAAAAGCCGTCAGCCGATCCGCGTAGGTCTCGCTCTCATTCAAAATGTCCTCTAGTTCGCGCATTGTATTATCACTGACTTTAGGCCTGAAAGCGAGTTAATATATTACGTTTGTTATCATTTTGAAGTAGCAATTTCCGATAATCTCACATTTTGCTGGCTATATTTTTATTATTTTTGTTTTGTTTTATTTTCCTTTTCGCGTTTCAAAACCTTTGGTTGGTTATAACAAAATGATGCGCGCAGTTCAGGAATGTCGTTGTGCAACACTGGAAACGGTTGGAAATATTTTATTTCGATTTAATGCTGTCAGAATGCTCGATATTTCGATAACAGTGCTGATGTTCCTATAGCTATGTTTCTCTATAGTTTTTTTTTTATTAAGATGAGCATAAAATTTGCAATTAGTTTCAATTAAGCTTACACACAAATTTATAAAAGAGTGTATCTATGTTGTATCACTAAATATAAATATAGCTACTGCTTGTATGCATCGCATTCAACGATACGGCAATACTACAAGCTACGCGTTCGTTATGCGTAACAGTTGAGCAACAGTTGAGTGCTTCAAATCAGCGCAAATTTGATAACAAAATATATAATTTTATTAATAGCTATCTTGTTTACAAAATCACTATACTAATCATTGCAATTAATGTTATATTACAATTTGCGTTTTCTTTGTTTAGTTTTGATAATAGAAATGCTCAGTTCTACGTCTTCTTTTTTATAATCTTAAAAGTATTGCGTCGATTAATGACGTAGCTGAGGGCAGCTGCGATTGTTGTTACGCCCGTCAAATACCAAAGTCCATGTAAGGCCGGATGATCTGTTAAGAGTAAAATATGAGATTTATAATTGAATAAACAGTCATTTTATATATATCTCCATACCTATATAGTTCCATATGGGTGCGCCCAGGCTGATACCAATTGTGGCCAGCTGCACACCTGTGTTTACCTTGCTAATGAACGTTGGTTCCAATTGGGCGGTGACATGGGTGGCATCAAAGTAGCGCGAAAACGTTTTCTGGAAAGCAAAAAGATTTGATTTGATTAGTAGATATAGGACTGCAAAGGCAGAGATTTGCTTACTGGTGGTGGAAGACTAATATAGCGAATAACAAAGCCAGCGCCAATTAGGAACACATCACGAAATACAACAACACCAGTCAGCCACACGGGCATCAGCTCACTGTAGCACAACGATATGACCAAGGATCCCATTAGCAGCTTATCAGCCATGGGGTCCAGAAAGGAGCCCGCCTTGCTGGCTTGCGACGGCCAGCGACGCGCAATCTGACCGTCGAGCTAGGAATGAGTATATATCTATCAACTTGATATCTACATCAGATGCTGTTGGATACTCACTAAGTCTGTGATGCCGGCGACGACGAGCAGACTCATGCCTAGCGTATAGTCGCCCTGGACTATAACGTAGCCAATATAGGGCGAGAGTATGGCACGGCTTATGGTCAACATATTAGGTATAGTCATGATATTTTCGCGCTCCTCGCGAATCTCGACAATCTTCTCTCTCACACGCTCCTGCACCTTATGACGGGCCTCCCGTATATCATCGACCAGAAAGTTTTTGCGCTCAATGAACTCGGCACGCTGCTTGTCGATGACACCCTGGAGCAAATCCCGGCCTTGGAGTGTGCGCAGATGGAGCGATTGCTTTTTGGCGTCCGCATAAAGCCGCAGTCTAGCCACATCCCAGTTGCGACGTTGATTGATATCCAAAAAAGAGATGCGTATAAAGCCGGTGGCAGCGGCATAACGATTCAGACAGTTGACAAAGCTACTGCCTCCAACGCCAAGCACATGCTTCAATGTGGTTGCGGCACCATGATGCAGGCCCCCGGCGCTGAGCGGGCGGTGTATTTGCCGGAATACGATGGCGGGCAGCATCTTTTGGCTTGTCGGCTAATAATTGAACGGAATTGCAATATGTATGAACTGCAAAACAACAAAAAAACCAAATCGTGTTTATATTTGTCCGGCCTTGAACGAGGCAATCGAATGACACTTCACATTTGGATCCATACCATTTGTTGTCTGTGGGCAACCTAAGTAGGTGGTGGGAAGTACAAACACAGCTGGTGTGTGCGTACTTCTGGTCAAAAATTACATTAAATAAAATTTTTAACAATAATTTAATCAATCAAATGTTTTTATTACACAAGCGGAAGGTTGCCACGTTATTTACAAGTGCTGCCATCTGCTTATCGTATCTTACAGTGGCAACACTGCGATAACATATTCTGTCAATTGGCGCGCACTTTTAAAATGATGGGAACTATTTTTTTATTGAAGCATTTTGTCGCTTATTTTATTTTTTACTATGCTTACTTTTAATAATAAAACATACATAGAGGTCAGGCAGAATACATATTTAAGGTAATATATTATATATTTTCATTTACTCAGTGGACAACGCAGCTTGCCGCAACTTTACTCTCCTTCTGTCATTTAATTGGATTAAATTTAATTATGCTCTCAGTTACTGAAAGAGGCACAGAGAAGACACAAGCTCCTTGGATATGCAAATGAATTCGCTGTAAATGTTTATTATCTTATATAAACTTAAATAGCTGCCATGGCCAAGGTTATGGCCTTCGCCTTAGCTTTATCTACGCGACCACAGCTAATGAATTAAGTGAAAGTAGCACAAAGATTCAGTGCGGTCGTTAATGAGTCCCAGTAAGGACGAGGCTGGAACAGCTGCTCATTTATTTAAATATCATCAAGCGTTACTTTTACCCCCAATGCACATACACATGAAATGTGTTACAGCAAAGCAAATACAGCACGTTGAATATTTAAAATGCAGCTGCACCCTTGTACATTTTGCTCAATTAAAAATCAGACAGCATCGCTGAAATGACATCCATTAAATATTAACACAATATGGCATCACCGTTGGCGCTGCTTCCGCTGATGACACGCTTCTGGCTGCCTTTTAAGTTCATAATTACGACAAGGACAAGGCGACAAAAGTAGAATGCCGAAAGAAATTGCATGCCTTGAGGCCTTGCCAGACAGTTGAGTAGCTCTCTCGCTCTAGCTGACCCCCACTAACGCCCTCGCCGACGGCGTTAAACAGAAAGTGCAGCAGCAACAGTAATAACAACAACTACAGCAACAGCAACAACAATGCCAGGGAATGTCGGCCATTGTGTTGTATGGACAAAAGCATGTTAATTTTTGACATCCCGTAATTTCAGCCACTGCCACTGAGTAGCTCGAAATCAGCTATTATCACTGCAATTGAGTGAGAGAAAGAGCGCGAGCGATAGTTAGAGCAGCTAAGGCATACGGTATTTCAGCTGCAAGCGTTGTGTATTCAAATTTATAAGGCATACATATGTATATTAAAATGACTTTTGTGAAACTAGTTTACGGCGGCTGAATGCTTGTTTTGTAGTCATTTGATATTTATAAATTTATTTATACTCGTCTATATAATATAAACCATAGCATTTCAACTGACAGCCTTATGCCTTCAAATTTGTAAGACATATATTAAATAATGTTTGTGAAACAAATTAAATTCGGCTGAATACCTATATTTTTTATTTGTAAATTTATTTATACTCGTATATTCAATTGTGCTTGTTTGTTAGTTATTTGATATTCGTAAATTAATTAATACTAGTCTATATAATAGAATCAATTGTATTTTAACTGACAGCGTTGTCTTCAAATTTAGTAGAAATATATTAAAATGACGTTTGTGAAACTAGTTTAATATGATATTTGTAAATTTATATATCGTTGTATATAATTGATAATTAATAATGTAATACTATATTTTGTATTCCCTAAATATAACAAATGATAGAATAAAGGTTTTGTATGTAAAATGCAGAAGGAGCCTTAGTAGATCCCATTAAGTTTATATATTCTTGATCAGGACGTAAAGCGGACACAGTCCGTCCGTCCGTCTAACAGTAGATATCATAACGTTGATCTTAGAACTTTTATTTGAGCTAGAGAGCTAGATCAATTAGCTTTATGTTCGCCATTAGAATCCAGTTTGAAATATTCTATAACTATTTTAGCTTTAATATTATCGATTAAAATTGTTATCAAACAACGCTAATTCAATTTTATTTTGTACATCTATGGAGCTAGAATCCATAACTGTTGCACTTTTTCTATAGTCAGTTCAAATCAGTTTCAACTAAATTGTTTTCTTATATTTTGGTTTTCTTATATTGTCATTGTAGAGATGATAATTTAGTTTCCGAGGAAATTAGTAATTTACATATGCAATATAAATGTAGGCGTATGTGTTTATTTTTGTGGAGTAAACTCGCAGCTTAGGGTATTTTCTAGTCGAGCATCCCTAGACTAGATTTTTTCCACTAGGTAAAAAATAAAATGTTTTAAGAATAGCGTTTCCTTTGTAAGAGCAATTTCCTGTCTACTTTGTGCGCATAACTTTGACCGTTGATTGACTTAATTTTATTTTTATTTTTGCCAGTTTGCCCGCTTCATTAATCAAAAGCAATTTGCCGGACATTTCAGATATCCGGCGGCTGCCACCTGCCAGCCAAGATGGCGAAAATGTCAGCAACAGTAAAAGTGGCCGCCATTTTGCATAACCAACGTCAGCGTGTGTGTGTGTGTGTGTGTGCTACTAATTAACTGTTTATATTAAGTGGCCATAAAGGCAGAGGTCACTGAGCACTTTAGTCTATTTTAACGCTGTCCCACAAATGGCGGGCGTGATCGGCTTGGCCAATGAGCAATGAGCATTAAGCAGTGGCCATTGGCCATTAGCTCGGCTGCTGTTTTGTGTCGTAAATGATTTACTTGAACGCTTTTAAGCCCGACCATAAAGGCAACGTCGCCACATTGCACCGCATTTGTGTGTATTTAATTTAATTAAATACACTTTACTTGGGTCTGACGTTCTCGGTTCTCGACTGCATGCTTAATGCGGTCTTAGCCCTGCATAATATTTGGGCCACACTACATTTTCTGTAAATTATTTGTGGCGTAAGCTGGAAAATTGGTCAAGTGGCCTTTTAGATTTATGTGGCTGAACATCTAAATCAAAAATCTGCTGCAAATTAAACGTGCCTTTTTGCTGACCAAACTAAACCTTTCGTCAGGTGTTTTTGCGAACGCCCACACAAATCACAAACCAATGACGGCTAATTAGAGTGAAAAATAACGGCACCTGCAGCAGCAGCAGCAGCAGCAGTGCCACAAAAGTGTAACAATGACTTTCCCCCCACAAAGAATTCTCAACTATTTTCCCACTGCTGCCCGCCTTTGTTCTAACTTATCAAGCGCAAGTGCCGGCAAACTTTTGGTCCATATTCTTGTGTGGGGGCGTGGCTGGGCGGGGGCGCCTGTACACAATTTAAAAGGAGATTAAACCGCAGCTGCCTTGGTCGCCATGTGGGCCATTCGCAGTGGCGCCTCCTTGGGCAACATCAAAAGACGCCATAGCCCCAAAAACTTTGCAGCCACACCAGGGACACGTAGGGCACCCACTAGAGCTGGCGGGACGTTGGCGATTTCTCTGGCGACACTTGTCGAAAGTTACGCGTAATTACGACTGAATCTGAAAGAGAGAGAGAGAGAGAGAGAGAGAGAGAGAGAGGGGGGGGGGGAGAGAGAGCGAGAGAGACAGATAGTTACAGGGCGTTGGGGGCGTGGCAGTCAGTCAAAGTGGCACCATGCTGCGGGCCTTGGTTTAGTTTATTTTAGCTACTCTACCCTACACAGCAGTGGGCATATAAGTTTTTAAAGTCATTTGAGGTCAACTCAAATGAGGTATTTTATATTTATTTAAAAAATGTTTAAAATAATAAAAATATGTTTTGAAATTGCGCCAAGGAAATTAATTAATATTATATATATACATTTTATTTATTAAATAAAAACATATTTTAATTTTACGTATACATCAAATATATATATATTTACAATAAAACATTTCCTATGAACTTTATTTTATAAGAATTTTTTTTTAAAATATGCATTTAATTTGAAATCTTCTCCTTGCGCATAAATATCCATTTATATTTTTCTTATGCAAATTATTCATTGCTTATATTATTTTTTAGGGTTTCGTTGTGCTGTGATTTTTACATCTGCGAAAACTTAAATAATTAAAACATTTTTACATATCATCCATGAATATTTAACTTTTTTTTTGTAATACAACTTATTAATGATAAGAAAGTGCACATTGTAGCGTATATAACTGCCTGCTAAGTTAAAAGTTCTGTCTTATGCTGAACTCATTCGGGACAATGGCAAAGTGTCGGCCGCACAAAACTTTGTGCAGGCTGCGCTGATTTTTGGTCTCAAATTGTTTGGCCCTTGTTTGACGTTTCGGCTTTTGGTCTATGGCCCAACTAGGTTCAGTTTATTACAAATTTTTCAGGAATTTTCATATATATATACATCTGTATATAGCACGCTGGTATGGCATTAATGTGCTTTTAATATAATAAAGCAACACTTAAATGTGGCCTCAACTACAAAGGACATCAAATGAATGAACCGAATGAGACAATGAACCGGGCGCTGCGAGGCGCTGCAGACGACCATCAATCAATTGTTGATAGCTGTGGGGTATCAAAACTATAATAAAATCATTAGGCTGGTAATCCCCGAACGTTTTGGCAGAACCGAAATCAAAATAAAATCATCAGGCCAGAAATGATGATGAATGGTCCATTTGAACGAACTCTGCTTGGGCATGACAAAATCTTTATTTGGTTTCCTTCTGTTGCGCACGCCAATCTCTTTTTAATAAACAAGAGTACAAACACGCACACACACATACATATATATATCTGATATGAGGCAAATGATGGTGTTGGCCATGGTCCACTGGCTAACACTCAACAGCCACTGGGAGCAGGCGCAACAACAACAACAATAACAACAACAGCTGACCCCATGGCATCATTATCAGACAAAACAACTGCAGTTGGTTCCGCCCACTCTCCGCTATTCGGTAAGAAAAATGAAAATGTTTAACGGGAAAAAATAAAATACTCACGTTTCTCTCCCAGGCGAACGTGATTCAATTTGTTTTGTTGGTTAGAAAACTAAAATAGCAAAAAGTATATGGAAGTATAAAGCCAGCAAAGCAAAGCAAAGCAGAGCAAAGCAAAGCGATGCGAAGCGAGGCAAGGCAGGCCAAAGTCAAGCACAGCGGGCCAAAAGCGTTAGCGTGGCGAAAAACGGCAAAATTATAGCAATGGCCAAGCAGCATTAAATGTGGACTTGGACCCGCCAAGGCTGGCGGCCAAGGCTGGTCAGCAGAAAGAGAAGAGCTAAAGCTAAGATCAACGTGTTTTGGGAATAGTTGAATGAGGTGCGTGGAAGACAGTAAGAGCGAAAAGAGGGAGACAGAGAGGAAGAAGGAGAGACAATCGGTGTGTGTGTGTGAGTTAGTTTTCTGTCTAAACTATGAATAAAAACAACTGCAGTGGTGGAAATGTTGCCCAAAAGCAGGCAACGAAAACAGGGCTAAGGGGCAGCTTATGAAGTTGGCCAAATACTGGCTCACTCAATAGTTAAATATGCCATAGAATCTTAGAAAAAAAAGCGGAAAAAAGTAAACTAAATATATATATATATAAATAATAATAATAAACAGGTGGAGATACCCTGAGCCCTGTGAAGCGAATGGGGCGTGGCATCCAAAATCTAAAAATTACGTAATCTCCGTATGCATTACACGAATCTTCGCTATGTAAATAGCCTTTTATTACGTTTGCTAGTTAATGTATACAAATTATATACCTAACTATAAATAACTAAAAACAGAGCTATATTTAAAACAACTCGTAGTTAGAGGGGAAGTCGAAGTGCTAGTCGGGCTTGCCTGACTAAAAATACCCTTAACGCAGATACGGACTGCTTAAATCTTTGATATTTGCACATATGAAGAATTACTTTACATTTGCTAAATAATCGTTATAATAATTAATAATATTTAAATTTAAAATATATTATATTTATATTAAATAAACATTCAAAGTATAACTTTTACATTTTCGCTTAACATACTTAAATATTATAATACTTACCAACAGCCAGAAGAAGAGGAGAAGCACCGCGCTGCACTGGACGACTGACCACCAAAAAAAAAAAAATGCGACTGAAGTTGCGCTGCAGCAGGCTTGCCTTTATATAGGGCAGCGACAGCTCGAGCTTCGTTCAGAGTCAGTCTTCTCACTCGATCATTAGGCGACCAATCAGAGCACATTCTGCTGCTGCTGCTGCTGCTGCTACAAGAAGCAGCTCTTCTGATCTTCAGCTGCCTTCATATAGTGCAGCGTGATTTCCACTCGAAGTCGAGCTCACCTGTTAAGCCTCTCTCTGAGTTAGCGGTTAGAGACCAATCAGAGTATTTTCTGCTGCCTCTGCTGCATACATATGCAAACTAACATCTCCTCTTCAGAACCATAACTCTTATTCAGCTCTTCTTCTTTGTGGTCTATTGATTAAATTTGAAATTAGAAATTTGAAAAAATTAAC
Source organism: Drosophila meridionalis (assembly GCA_035045145.1). Classification (NCBI taxonomy): domain Eukaryota; kingdom Metazoa; phylum Arthropoda; class Insecta; order Diptera; family Drosophilidae; genus Drosophila; species Drosophila meridionalis. Next base: position 3,762,242 of record JAWNPG010000020.1, on the reverse strand, counting down.
ATTAAAAATAACTATAAATGTTAATAAACAATAATTCAAATAATGAAACAATTGAAAAATTATAAACTTATAATTTAAATTAATTTATAATACATGTCAAATAAAAAATTAAAGTGAAAAAATAGTTGAGTAATATAAATTAAATAAACCGAGCAAATAGGCACATATTTAATTAAAAACAAATTTTAAACCTTCATTATAGATTTATTTTTTTTTTAAATTTAACTAAGTCCATTTATTATATTATATTATAATCATAATTGTTTTTAAATATTTCCAAAAAATATTGTTGAATTTTTGTATATTATTGCTTAATTTACACATACATTCCATCTAACTTTCTGAATCTTTACAATTTCTCGTACAGCCCTCGCATTTCCAAAATTAAGTTAAGTATGTGTGGCCGACAAACACGCCCACAGGCGCACATGTAATGCGGCTTGTCTATTGTGCAGACTATAAGGTCATTTTAAATTAGTTTTTGCTTTTGTTGTTCTTTTTTTTTCATTTCTTTCTTACTTTTGCAGTTTCCTTTTTGTTTTTTGGTTATATTTCTTCTATTTTTTTCTAGGACTTTTGCTGCTTTGGGCTTTAGTTGGCTTAGTTGTTAGCTATGTTTGTTAAGGGAATTGCTTATACGTCGAGTGTTGCCGTTATGACAATTACGTAACACATTTGCGTGACGTAAGTAAAGAGGAAACTCAACTCATGCGGCGCTCTACTGGCCGCACTTAAGCCAGAACGCTTACTCATGGCAACGCTTCGACCACAGGCAATGACATGCCAATATGCCAGTCTATTTGGTTAGGCGGCCGAGTTATGTAGGTATTGGTGGGCGTCTTGAAAGGGCACGTGTTCAAGTGTCCGACACAAGCCAACGGCTTCATTTTCGGCTGGTCGAAGAGCAAAGTCAATGGCAAAATTAATGGTAGTTGAGCTGCGTCTCATCCAATTGTTGACAATTGTTGTGCCATGTCACAAAAAGTAATAAGAAAATAACATTAGCCAAGTGCTTCACACACTTCGGCACCTGTCATCTTATGCGTTCCTAACAGTGTGACCGGCTTCTTCCAATCAATATGAGTTTTTGGGAGTTTTGTTCGATATGTACTCTCTTCACTCTTCAGCAAAAATGTATTCAAAACACACTTAAACAAAGCAAATAGTTGAGGCTTTTCGCCTCTTGCCTGCGTTCACTTCTTTTACGATATTCCTGCATTCACTTCATTTACGGTATTCAAATTACGATTACTTGGGCCTTTAGGAATTTGGTGTTGACTATTCGCTGCACCGACAACAACTGAGTGGGCGATTGAACGATCGGGCATGTGAGAGAGACGAGAGTTTGTGTCGGGCAGTCAACGCTTGTACGTGATTGGTCAAAGGGCTTATAGCGACGTTATCCGCATTTCTCTTTCAGATAATTGTTGTTGCTGCTTAAGTGCATATGCATAGGCAACTGGGAAGAAGCTATTTAGTCTGTGAACGTCTTCGCTCTCGATCGGTTGTCGTTTCCGCGCGAGAACGCACATTTGTATATATGTATATATAAATATTGTTTAATACAATTAAAGTTGGCAAAAATTGTGTTAAATTCATTTTTATTTACTTGATGCAATTTATCAAAGTCCTGTGTGTGTTTTTTGTTTGTTAATAATATATGATCATTAGTGTAAAAGCTTTTTTTTCGGTGCAGAGTTTTGTTGTTTTCATTACTTCGCTTGCATTTCAACTGCGGAGAGCGAATGGGAGATAAAGTGTGGGCATACATACATATATGCACGTATATACATACATGTGCATGTTTACTCTAAATGAGCGTATTAATCTTTACTCTCTCTGTATTTCGTGCTGGACTATATATAAATTATGGCGTGATCATAAAAATGCTAAAAAAAACTTTTCTGTTTACTAAAGTACTATATATAAATTATGGCGTGATCATAAAGATGATAATGATAATGATAAAAAAAAAATTTCTGTTTACTAAAGTTCAATGATCGGTGAGTAATATCAAATGTAATTGTTTTTTCTTTAATGGCATATAAACATATTAAGATATATATAAATTTAAAGCAATATTTTTGTCTGAACTTAAAATTATTTAATTTCATAATGCACTTAAGCAATTTCTTAGATCTGTCTTTGAATTTCGACATTTTATTGGCTTGCGCTCTGCGGTCACACTTTTTCCAACAATAGAGAAATCTTTCAATAATTTGCACAAAAGCCGTTTTGTCATTTTTAGGGCACGCTCTAACCTCTCTCGACCCCTACTATAAAATCCACCCAAGCAATGTCAGTGGCAGGCGTGGCATATCGTCTGGGCAGTAACTTTATTGGAATTGTCGTAAAAGTCGATAACATCAGTAGCAGCAGCAACAGTAGCAGCTGTAGCAGGAGCAGATGTAGCTCGAGCAGCTGTAGCTGTAGCTGGAGCTGTAGCTAAATCGCTGCTGGGCGCAGGTCACAAGCAATTTAATGTCAATTTTGGTATTAAACGTGTTGTCCGGGCAATTCACCTGCTGTACCGTCTGTCACTGGGAGCAGCTGCCACAAGCACACACACATGCACACACTCACACGCTCACACTTCAATCTATTCTTGTTGTTGTCTTATTTAATTCAAATAACTTTTGCAAATTAATTTTGACACTGACCACTCGCACTTGATTAAATGTAATTAATTTCTCGCTCTCTCTCACTCTATGTCTCTCTCTCTGTTTCTCCTTACACATTATCTTTCTACGCATACACACATTTTGATTTATATGGGTTTTGTGTTTATTTAGATGTTAAGCTGTTTGCTTTAGAGCACTTAATTAGTTTTTTGGTGCACTTTCCCTTTCCCCTCGAAGTATGCAACGTTATTCTGTGAAGTGGCTGTAAATGGCACAAAACGCTCTCCTCCTCGTTGTTGTTGTTGTTGTTGTTGTGTTGTTGCTGCTTTCGGTATGACTGCTGGCCCTAGCTACTGTAAATCGTGTCACGCACACATGTTAATATGTTAACAAAATGGTGACACACACACGCACACACACGCCCACAGCAGTCGCAAACTGCAAGCAGCTGCCAAACGCAGCGAACTTTTTGCCTTTTTCCCTTATAGTTTTTTTTTTATAACAGAAAAAAAAAGAGAAGAAGAAGAAGAAATGTTCACCCGCTGCGTTTGGTTCTTGGTCTGGCGTTGGCGTTTCAAGTTGAAAATTTGCAAACAAGCCAAAGACGCAACGAAATTATATATACTATATATACAATATATATATATATATATATAAATGTACACACGCTCACACAGATATGCATATGTAAACGGATGTGAGGTTAAGTTGAGACCACCGCGCAGCAAATAGGAAAAAAGGCAATGGAATTTTATAAAATTATTTTTATACTCTTTGTTTATATTTAACTGAGAATTAAATTAACTTGACTTATATATAAGATGCGGAAACTTTTAATCAATTTTCCATATACCATATACACTTGTGCGATTACTGTGAGGGTGAGTTGGAGTAGAAACGAGTGTTATTAGAGTAGATTTATGAATGGAGTTAGATGGCGTTGATGAGTTATGTTAATAACTTAAATTATTGTTAGTGAGTTAGTGGGAGAAAGAGGTAAATGGATGAAAAATTATACATATATTTCATATACTATCTGTATATTAAATATAATTTTGTTCACTTTTGTTACTAAAAAATGCATGATATCTTAATATGAAGCTCAAGTCCAAAGGTTTTTAATATTATACTATGAAAATTTTAAGAAATAAATATGTTTTAATTTTATAAATGATTGTATTTTATACATATTGATACATTATTAAAATTTTAATCTTAAATAATTTAGTTGAATTTAATGATATTTTAGAGAGAATCAGATAGAATAACTTTATAATTTTCTTTCGCTCGGCTACTTGACAAGCAAATCAAATATTTATTTTTATACATATTTTTTTGAAGCTTCGATAGAGTATAAGAAATTGCAAACATTTTAACGCAACATGTTAAAAAGTTGACTTTAAGTCACACACAGAGAGAAAAAGTGAGGGCGACAGCATGGGCGTGAGAGAAAGGCGCGAGAGACAGGCGACAGTTTGCATCAAGGCCGAGACTCTGCGTATCACACACACACACACACACACAGACACACATACACAGACAGACTCGCTCACATGTTCACTCACTCACACACATATGCCTGTTTGTTTGTTGAGTCAGCTGCCGCCATTTTGTAACCATTTTTCCATGTCACACAAAACGCACAAAGTGCTCACAGCCCTCCATCCTTCCCCCTCCCCCTCTTCCATCTGCTTCACATTCTCTTTTGCCGCACCCATTTGACTTCATTCTGTTGCCTTTGGGCTGATGAATTTTCCGCACGCCTTGCTGCTGTCTGCAAAGTTATTTTATACTGTGTCAAAATGAAGAAAAACTCATCGCTTGATTAGAAAATTTTCATACAGATAACTCGGATTCGTTGTTGCCGCTGCTCGAGTCCTTTTGTTGTTTTGCTCATTCTCTCGTGGGGTCGAAACAGCAATTAGGCAAATTGCTCCTGGATCCGAACTCTCCAATGACTCTGCAAATTCGCTTTAAACTCCACACACATACGCACATCCGCTTATCGAGTTGACTTGATTAACTTGGTTAGCCTCTAAGTTGGCGACTTGAAACTGTGCTTCCTTTCCATGCTGAGACGCTTTCAGCCGTAATTACATTAACAATTCCGAAAACATTTACGAGTTTGGGTTCGGCTTGGCTCGGCTGGGCTGCACCTCATGTAATGTCACTCACCGCTGGGGCATTCAATGTGTCACACACGATGCATATCCATTATTTAGAACGTGGTGCAAACAAGCAAAACAACCTGTGCCACGTGTAAGATGCAGCGGGTTGGCCAGCCACTGTATCAGCCCGCACACACACATACACATACTCTTTCGCTCTCTCTCTCCCCTTGGCATATTTGGCGTATGAACTTGTTGGCTAACCTTGTGTGCGAGTGGCATGCAACTAGCCTCGGGGTAATGCCGGCCATAACAATAACAACAAGCATCCTCTCCACAGAACAGCAGCGCATTGAAAAGCTGCACAAACAAGCCCGCATGCTACATGCTGCATGCCGCATGCTGCAAGCCGCATGCTGTATGCTGTTTGGTACATGGTGCATGGCGCATGCTAGAGCAAGGGGCAGCTGATAATATGCGAGTTTTCGATAGCTATGGTCAGTGAAACTGGGCACTTATGCAGAATAGCGAACCCCAATAGACAAAAGCGGATGGAGCTCAGTTCTGTAATTAAAATTCTGTGCTTCTAACGGCGGTACAGTCAAACAAAAGCTGCGATAACAATGCATCAGTGCACTGCGCGATATGGGATCTATTGGCCAAGCTTGTTGCGAATACGGTTGTGTAATCAAGTTAATTACGCTGACATTGTGAATGCTTGCTAGTTGTTTTTTCGTTGTGGTTTTATATTGCAGAGTTCGAATTTGCTGCGATTGCAGTTGAAAGGAGATGAATGAAATAGATTGAATAAGAGTGTGATTCGCAGGAAATCTATTCAAACGCAAATATTCAATTAAATTTGATTCATCCCTTTCGAATATTCACATAATGAATTTGCTTTATGTTCAGTATTCAGAGTTATATAAATAAGTCTTTAAGTTGTAGAATAAATTTTGCAAGCAAATATAAGGCATAAAATTTCATATAGCAATGGATATTACCTTTAGTTAAGCAACGATAACTAATAAGGAATACAACATAAATAAATAAAAGTATCGATAAGTTACGACTTTTAGCTTGCTTCGACTTACGATAACATCATGAAATAGCTGTTCGATAACTCTGTTTCTTGCTATGCCCTTACCTCTACCTCTCTACGAACTTCGATAGCAACTTCAAATAACATTCCGATAACTTTCGTTAGTGTGGAACCTTTTACAAAAATTGCCCACATTTTAGAATGGAGTTTCGACTGTCAAGTCGGACGCTTGATAAATGCAATGCAATGCAATACTCGATTCGCTTTTCAGTTGGCAGTCAACTTGTTATCGCTGGCTGCCCATCACTAAACAGAGTGCAGTACAGTTGCCTCGGGGTCAGACATGTTGCTTGCATCATAAGTCACACAGACCTCTATGCACACACACACACACCCACACACACACACACACACACATAGTCGATCACATTTGCCGTTTTGCCACATTCTTTGCCACAGTCACAGCAGCAGTTGTTGCGCCTCATTGGATACCAAAATGGGGGCCTGGGGAGCTCGGGCCGTGGAGAGGAGAGATAGGGCCGTATATACTCTGTGTATTTTGCTTTAGCAATTGCTGCTGTGTAGCGCCCGCGGCGAGAAACCGACCAAAAATGTATGCTGTTCCGGCTGAATTGTAGATTTGGCCAGTGCACGCTTGCCTCATATACATACATATGTATGTGCTGTTGGAATTCAGTATCGTTGCATGCTCCAACATGGATACATTCATGCGCACACTTTAAAAACCCGTTAAGGAGCCGATGAAATTATGACAGCTATATGCGAAGTCGATTTAATGGCAAATCAAATTGCTGTAAGCGGATTACTGCTTGCGCCCATCCGTTGACAATCGCTTGTCGTCCAGGATTTCAGCGTCCAGCCAAACAATAAACAAAAATAATGGCACCCGCACGTAAATTACAAACTATTAAGGCAACGAAAGGTATAAAAATATGAATGGATGGAGTTGCACAGAATTGATAATGATCGAGTCGGACATACTCTATACATGACTCTTGTTGCTGAATAAAATAAATTTGATTTTTTATTATTTGTATTTACTTTTATGAATAATGAATATAAAAAATCAATATAAAAAATAAATAGTAAAAATAATTAAATATATTATTTAGTAAAGAAAATAATATATATTTATATTAGATATAATTTTTGTTACTCCTATAAATAATAAATATAAATAATTATTATAAAATAAAAAGTAAAAATAATTAAATACATTATTTAGAGAACAAAATAATAAAAATAATTTGTTTATTATCCTGTAAATAATAACATTACATAAAATAAAATAAAATTGAAATATTCTTTTTGTATACTATATCATTATATACATATGTATATCATATAACATCGCATAGACTACTCTCTATCATTGACTCATCATGCCCACTCTGACTCATTACAGGGTATAAATAGCAATCGCATTTGGGCACAAAAATCGCTGCGTTTCACTTTGCCGAACGGTTCGCTGATAATTTGCGCACATAAATTAACCAACGTTTTTGACCGCACTACTGACCCACACACACACGCACACATACACACACATACTCACACACACACACATTCACAATCGCACATTAGCTGAGCTTTGACTATTGGCCTTCGTCTGGGTCTCGTGAGTGAAATTAAAAATAGTGCTGAATACTTTTCGGCCGGGCCAAAATGGCTTTGTGTGTTATGGCCATTAGTGAGTGCAGGCGCGCCGTTTTAGCTGGTATGCAATCTGTTAATTTCGGCCAGCTTTGCTGTATGGCTACTATTGATATCTGTTACCGGCCCACAAATAGTCAGTCTATCCTTCCCTGTCCTTCGCGTTGCTGGCCATTTGAGCGTTGCGTCTTCATTGCGTATTGATGCGCCCTCATCTGAAATAATTGGCGCTGTTGTCCGATGGCGTTCAATAATTCATTGTCTATGTCTATGTGTGTGTGTGCGTGTGTGTGTGTCTGTGTAAGCCAAGAGTCATGCTGGTATTGCTGTCAGGGCTATTAAGTTGTGAGCTCAATTGTCAGACGGCTTAACTTGCTGACTTTGGCCTGAATCGTTGCTTAAAGAACAATCGCTTTAATATACCCAGGCAATTTAATACTAAAATCAAAACTTATATATACAATTTAATACACTGAGCCCATTGAAAATGGGAAAAATTTAATGCGTTTTTAAGGACTGGTTTGTAAATCGTTTGAGTTAGAGGTTTTAAATTTAATCAATAGAGCAGAAAGAAAAGCTGAAGTTAAGGTTCTGAAGAGGAGATGTTAGTTTGCATATGTATGCAGCAGAGGCAGCAGAAAATACTCTCATTGGTCGCAAACTGATAGAGAGTTCAGCTTACGCTAAATCAGAGAGAGGCTTAACAGGTGAGCTCGACTTCGAGTGGAAGTTTCGCTGCCCTTTATAAAGACAGATGAAGATCAGAAGAGCTGCTTCTTGTAGTAGCAGCAGCAGCAGCAGAATGTGCTCTGATTGGCCACCTAATGATCGAGTGTGAAGACTGACTCTGAAAGAGGCTCGAGAGCTGAGCTTGACTTGAGTGGAGCTGTCGCTGCCCTATATAAAGGCAAGCCTGCTGCAGCGCAGCTTCAGTCGCATTCTTTTTTTTTTTTGGTGGTCAATCGTCCAGTGCAGCGCGGTGCGGTATCTCCTCTTTCTCTGTCTGTTGGTAAGTATAAAAATAGTTAAGTATGTTAAGCGAAAACGTAAAAGTTGTACTTTTAATGTTTATTTAATGTAAATATAATATATTTTAAATTTAAATGTGATTAATTAATATAACGATCATTAAAACAACGATCATTTAGCAAATGTAAAGTATTTCTTCATATGTACAAATATTTTAAGGCTATTATTTAGTCAAGCAAGCCCGACTAGCACTTCGACTTCCCCTCTAAGTCTGAGTTGTTTTAATATAGCTATGTTTTTAGTACATATCTATATATATATCTATCTGCTTATGTAACTAAGCACTGAATTGCAAAGTTACTTCAAAGATGTATAAAACCTCAAAATTGATTTGGTATATGTTCCAGATTCCTGTGAAAAGAGGCTTTTCGGCTTATTCCACATCCTGAACCAATGTATATAATAACCAAGAATTATAAAACACTTTGCAATACTTTTCATGAGTTCACTTTATTTTTGAATAAACTTTTTTTTTTTTTTTTACAATTTTTTGTTTTTATATTCATTTTTATTTTTATTAATATTAAATTGTATTTAGTTTTGTTTTCGACATGTACCATTTTACTCACTTGTTAGATAGTTTTAAAATATTTCTCAATAACAAATTTCTGCTGAATCGTTTTTCAAATAGGAACCTAAAAAACCTTTTATTAGAATATGTTTTCAATAAATAAAATGTAAATTTTCTTTGTTAAAAATATGCTAAATACTAAATAAATGAGAAACATTTTCCAAAAAGCTCTAAGTAATTAAAAATTAATTGCGAAATATATTTTTTTTATAAGTTTTAAAACTGATCACAGCAAATTGTCTTGAATACCCAAATAAAAGAAATAAAATAAACAGAACGAGCAGAATATTATAAATGTTTTTTTTTTTTTTACGGAATTAGTAAAAATATTTCGAAGTAATTTGTTTTGTCTTTGCTCTAAAAATTTATGTACATCAAAAATTTGTTTTAAATATTTTGCTAAACTTGACCAACTTTTAGTTTTATTTCACTTTAACTTTTTAAAATTTATCTTTAACAAAACGTGTTTTTCTAAATTAATTCATTATTATTATTTTTATTTTTTTTTTACAAATATTTAATGTAATTATCTGACTTCATATTGTTTTTTATTTTCATTTTCAACTTTTTACAATTTATTTCATGTACTTAAAACGAAATGTTGAGTTACAGATGTGTATGTGTATGAGTGTCTCGCTTCTGTGAGTGTATGTGTGAGTGCGTGACAGTGAGGGTACATACAAATGTGAGTGTGTGTGTGTGAGGTTGTGTGTGTGGGCGTGTTGTGTGTGTGGGTTTCTGTCTGTTGACGCTCTTTAGTTGATCTCTAAACGTTGCGCCTAGAACAAAGTTTTTTGTATTAGTTATGGGCGTGTGAGTGTAGGCGTGTTTTATGTGGCTTTATTTTAAAATTTAAAATTAAGTTTTAAACTAGGCAACAAATTGAATTTGTTGAGTATTTTCTTTCCCCATGATAAGAGTTTTGTTGTTGAGGCTCTATTTGTAGTTTATGTAATTGAAATGTCTAGTGGATGTTCTGGGTACATTTTTTTTTTGCGTTTTTTTTTTGTTATTGTTGGTTGTTTGTTGTTGTCTTTTTGGCATGCTTCTTTCTACTAGCTAAGCAAAAGTTTTGCTCTTTGTTTCTTTGAGTGAGGTGCCTTAAACTTAAAGGACTTGATAATAGGAGTTCTTTGTTGTTGTCGCTAAGAGCCTGCTGCTGCTGATAGATGCAGACTACTTGGATATGTCTCATCATACATATATATGGCTTACTTATGGTGTTTTTCTAGGCAAACTGTATGCCCTGGAGTGGAGCCTGTGAAAAGCAGAGAGGAAAAATGTTTAACACAATTTAAAAGTGATACAAGTTGTTTAAAGAAATATTATTTTTAAAATAAACTATTACAAAGTGTTTAGAATAAAAAAAACTAAGAAAAAAAAAAAAGTTAATATTGTTCATAACTTTACAGTAAAATGTACTTAAAGTAAAATAATGTAACAAAATATACATATATATTCTTTTATTTAAATTATTAAAATATTAATTATTATAAATAGTTTGCTCAGATAAAATATATATTAATAAATTAATATATTTAAAATAATAAAATTATATATGTATGTTAATCTATTCCATTTAAGGTATGCAAATGAAATCAGATTTAAAATAAAATTAATTCTGAAATAATTAATTGGTCTAGATTATTCCTAATTAAAATAATTAAGCTAAAAGCATGAAATATCGCAAGCATTAAGTAGATTATACAAAATTAAATTGCAAATATGATAATGTAATTTGTAGTTGCAAAGACCATAATTTATAAATGTGACAGAGAAAACCTTAAAAAAAAAATGTAAAATATTCAACAATAGAAAAAAGTAAATAAACATAGATTTTCTACTAGAAATTAGCATTAATTTGCTTTGATTTTTTGATTATGCAAATTTTCAGCGCCATTCAACCGCAATGGCAAATCTCGTTTAATGGCATTTTGTTTAATTTGGTATAATTATGCTTTGGTTGTCGTTGGTGTAGCTGTAAAATATAGTAGGCTGATTAAAAATGGCAGCAGGTAGCCGAATGCAAAATTCAATTTAATTTTGAAATAATTTTGTAAATTAACTGAATAGCGTTTGGCTGTTGTCTGCTGGGCCACAAATTGGCATTCAGACCATACTTTGACGCTTCATTCATGCATTTTAATTGGCCCTTTTTATAGAATTGGTTAATTGGCCAATTGATATGGCCGCATCCACATAATTAGCCTGGCCAAAACGCTGTGTCAGCTAGTTGGCCAACAAAGGAAGTTAACGCGCTTTTGGTTTTGATTCATAATTTGATAATAAATTAAATTAGAAAACTATATTTTTGCAATTAAACGAAATAAATGTGCTAATAGGATAACTGCAAATGCGGTCAATTATTTATATTGGCCACAAGACTTACCAACTGTCTGCTAAACCAATAAATTCGCCCCTGGTCTATGTTGTAGTACTTTTTTTTTTATTTCGCTCGCACGCCGCGTGTAAAAAGTTATAAATAATTGGGGATAAATTGCGTGCAAGTTTTGTCGGATTACGGGATTAAACAGAATTCCACCCACAATTTGTGTATAATTGCATTATGCTATGTAAAAAACCAATACACTTTTTTCTTTTTGGGAAACAGAGTATAACAAATGAACTTGGCCGAAGCGTGAATGCCCTATGCGTAGAGTGGGAAATTTGTATATAGGCAAACATATAAAATTTATATAGCTGCGCTTAAAATAATAAGCCTTTTCTAGAGACAGATCTACAAAATATATTGTCTGCCGATTGGGGCGTTGTGAATTCAAAGATGTGAAGCATAAGCGAGTATTATGTAGTCGGTAAACTGATTTTTAGTATTTTTTAGAATATTAAATTTTTAAAATATAATATATTAAATGCAATAAGGATTCCATAAAAACTACTTAAAACTTATTCGATTTTAGTCAACTCTTTAGTTAAACTCATTTCAATATAAGACTGGTCCTCAAATCTCACACTCACACTCATAAATGATATGCCTAACACGCTTATAAAGATGATTTATATGGCATATATTGTCAGGATATTAAACATGGTATTGTTGAGCCAACATAGTAAACTTTTGTAGTTAGAAATGTTTTATTCAAATTATGAACTCAAAATTTATAGCATATAAATTATTTTTAAATTCACCCATCGTTTTATCTTATAAGCAGGGAAAGTATTGGAGTGAAGAGTCGTGTAAGATGTCTGCTCTGGAACAGCTCAAGAAGATGACGACTGTTGTCGCCGATACGGGCGACTTTGAAGCCATTAATGCCTATAAGCCCACGGATGCCACAACGAATCCATCTCTAATACTAAATGCCTCGACAATGGATCGGTATAAGAGTCTAGTGCTGCACGCAGTTCAGTATGGCAAGCATGTGGACGGAACGCAGGAACGTCAAGTGGCAGAGGCCATGGATTATTTGTCCGTCCTGTTTGGCTGTGAAATTTTGAAAATAGTGCCTGGTCGGGTATCCACTGAAATTGATGCCCGCCTGTCATTTGACACAGAGCAGAGTGTGGATAAGGCATTGAAACTGATTTGTTTGTACAAGACTTTTGGCATACCCAAAGAACGTGTTCTCATCAAGCTGGCCGCCACGTGGGAGGGCATTAAGGCAGCAGAGATCTTGGAGAAGGAGCATTACGTTAGCTGTAATCTAACACTGATTTTCTCCCTAGCTCAGGCTGTGGCCTGTGCCGAGGCTGGGGTCACACTGATCTCTCCATTTGTGGGTCGTATTTTGGATTGGCATATAGCGCATATGGGAACTAAGAAATATGCGCCCGATGAGGATCCGGGCGTCATATCAGTGCGTCAGATTTATAACTATTACAAAAAATTCGATTACAAGACTCTGATTATGGGCGCCTCGTTCCGAAATACGGGCGAAATTAAGGCTCTAGCTGGCTGTGATCTACTAACCATTAGCCCAGCATTGCTCCAGGAATTGGAAAACGATAAAAGCGAGTTGCCCGTGCAATTGTCTGAAGAGGATGCCAAGAAATCGAGTGTTAAGAAAGAATGTGTTTATGAGAATCGATTCAGATGGCAGTTGAACGAAGATGCCATGGCCACAGATCTATTATCCACTGGTATACGGAAGTTTTCACTGGATACGGTACAATTAGAAAAGTTAATAACATCTCTCTTTTAACCTGACAAAATTTAACTTATTGATATTTTAGATAAAGTATTATTGAATAGATTTTTGCCATTTTAGATAAAGTATTATTGAATAGTAAATTGTAAATTTTCACAACAGAATCAAGTCAAAACTTATTTGATAAATATAAAATAAAGTTTCATATTTAGCGGTAAGCTCTTTGGCCTCTGTATTTATATAAGCACACACATAGAACTATAATTTAGGGCACATTGATATGATATTTCTTTTGTATTTTCTTTTTTTTATAAATTGATAAATTTGTGGCACAATACACGTATGCAGCTGTAATAAACACTCAGATATTGATTGTTGAACTAATTCAGTTAACATTATCTACCAAATTGTACACGAATTAACTATTATTAGACCTAAACGATTAACTTATATATGCTCTGCCTTTCTCGCTTGAGCTTTCCCACTCTCTGACTGCTTTCATTTCTGGTCTTATAGCCTAAATCTATCTTATCTGTCTATATACAACATTTAGTTCTATCTTAGGCTTAACTCTTTACTATACGTTCAGCTTAAAATCTCACATAGCTAAAATCATTTGGATTTGGCCCTGATGTCACCAACGGCCCGCTTACCTCTTCCTCTATGGCGGAGCCGCACCTGTTGATAGACGCGTTCTTTTCCAAACTAAATGTATCCTCTGTTGTCTTATTGTACGTGGGATTCGAAAAGTTCATTGTATTTCCGCGCTTTGGATATTGCTTTAGTAGCCAATAGAAGGCCTAGAGAAGCACAATGAAAATTAGTTTTTCAATTTCAATGTTAGAGAAATTCGCTCTATACTTACGCTTACAACTACAGTTACGGCTGCAACAGTTCCGACGATAACCAGAGCTATTGCTTTGCTATTGCCCTCCGGCGGTTGCGCCGTTTCAGCGCTGTCTCCATCCGCTTGTGTCGCATTCACAGTGTTTCCAGCGTCTAATCAGATAAATCAAAATAAATTGGATTTATATATACATATATATTTAATATAATAAGTAGAATTACTGAAATACCAAAGCCCAAGCCAAAACCGACAGTTAAACTTATAATTAAAATACACATAAATATTTAGGAATACGAATCAAATGCTTGAGATTCAAATACAAAAAGTAATTAATGATAAATGAACTAATAAATTGAATAAGTCCATACAATATTTCACAGTTGTTATCATAATTATTATTATTTCAAGCATTCAAGGAAATAAGTGCATAAACAATTTCTATTGGAATTTCAATTAACTTGTTGTCCGAAAACAATTTCCTTTGAATAGAATATTAATTAATGCTGACATTTGATCAATTCAAAGACACAGCTTTTGCAATTGGTCTTTTATTATTATTATTATTATTATTATTATTATTTTTTGGTTATTTGGTTGCCCAGCACAAACATAATTAAAATATCTCGTTGTTTTTTTTTCTTTTTGGGGCGCTGCAGCGACAAAGTCAACGACAACCCGTGGCGTATATTTCCGTTGTCACGCCACGCCCACTCTGCAGTCGGACTCCCGGACTGTTGTCAACTTTTTGTGTCACGCTTTTCGCCTTTTGTGTCATTGTTGTTGTTGTTGTCTGTGCGGTAAAGGAAGTTGTAGGATTTTTCCGCTGTCAACATAATTCGTTTTCATATTTTCCGTTTAGAATTTGTTCAAAAGTTAAGCACACAGGACACACGATGTGGAACGCAGAACGCGTTCGCCTGGCAAAGGATGTGCCGCATTTAACAGCGCATTGCACGAGCTGTCGCCTCTTCTTATTGTTCTTGTTCGTCTTCTTGTTGTCTTTAATAATTCTCTCTTTTTCTCTTAATTTCTGGTCTACAATTTCCATCAAGTCAAAACTGGCCGCCCGCTGGTGCGGATCATCATGAAGGAGAATGTGACGCATATGGTAACGCCAGCAGCAGCAGGAATTATCATTAAAAGTTGGCAGCGGCAACAGCTGCACAGCATCGATTGTCAGCGCCAAAGAGAACACACTCATACAGACACCCACACACAGACGTGTGCTTCCTTTAGGGGGGAAAATTGTTGAGGTTGCGCAGCTACGCGGGCCTTAGCAATTTATTTGCGGCATTAACAGACAGTCAAGTGGCAAAAGAAAAAGCTCTACGCATATTTGCCACATTAATTGCACGTTCTTTGTGTGTGTGTGTGTGTGTGTGTGTGTGTGTGTGGTTGCCTTTGCTACAATATAAGCTGCTTTCAAATGGTTTTAGAAACGGCACGAAATTCATTTTTTTCTATAATTTAAATTCGCTTTTCAACACACTTAAAAAAGGTTGCACAGCTGCTGTTGTTGCTTGAGCGCAGCTATTCCGAAAAGCCTTTTCGCTATTTACGAACCTGAATCTGTTTTGCGTCTTCCTTTGTTCAACTTCTTCTTAAGAAGTGCGTTGAATCCCTAATAAGATTTGACTTTTAGGATATAAGCAGCAGTTTTGTTGAATTTGTATGAAATTTAATTTAATAAATGGTTTTTAGATAACTTTCTAACAGAATTTTGAAATTTCGACGATTTTCGTATATTCGATATATTCACACATTGTCTCTAATTCATTTCTGTTAGTTATTTCTATATATTAATGTATTAATGTATCCTCTATCCCATAGCCTCTATATACATATGTATACGTACATAATTATCTATATATCTATATTTACTTTATCCCTCATTCTCCTGTCCTGTTATTTTCTTTCTCTCTCATTTTTTTTTATTCTTTGTCGCTCTCTCTCTTTTCTTTTCTCCCTCCATACCTCTCTTCCCTCTCTCTCTCTCTCTCTCTCTCTCTCTCTCTCTGCTTATCTCGATCTCTCTCACTTGTTCCCTTTCTCTTCTTCTCTCTATCTATCTCTACCTCTATGCTCCCTGTCCTTCTCTATATATCTATCTACTTCTCTCAAATTTAAACACACCAACTTTTTTGGAGAACATCCCAGCCAGGCAGCTCCTGTGAGCCGCCTGTTGTTTAGCTGCTCCACTCTGCCATATTTTATGTACTTCCATAAATGTCATATATTATTGCCTCTACCCTAATCTATAGCAAATGCAATTTGCCTGCTTCGCAGCACAAAACAAAGTAATGCTCCCCCAATTTTTCTTGCCAGCTCTCTACTTCTCTTTTTTTTTTTTTGGATAATAATTCTGCACATGTGTTTTATATGTTTTTTAAAGAGCTCGCCAGACAATGAGTGCCAGCAGGTGTGTCTCTCTCTGTGTGTGTATCAAAGGGCGGCAGGAGGGCTTACATAGCCCTAGGGGCATACAAAATTGCGACAAAAAGTTGCCCGCGTATAAATGAAATAAAATCGCACCAAATGCGCGCTCAGCTATACAATGTTTTTATTTGTCCAAAGTGTGACCAGATTACTTAAATAAAGGCAGTTTATATATGTATATGCATACATACGTATATACATATTAAAAATTAAATATTTGCTAGGCCGTTTGCCGAGAAGATGTCGAACAATGCTGACCAATTGCAGTCATAAAATTTGCAAACAGCTGCTGACCCACACAGGCCGCCTCCCCCTGCACACCACGCCCACTTTATATGCTGGCTATTAAAAAGCCAGTCGTTACATTCGACGGCTGCACAAGTTTATGGCGGTTCCGTGGCTCTCTTTGTCCGTCTGTCCCTCTGTCTGTCTGTCAAGCAATCCGCCGCGTATTTGCGGAACTTTGCCTGCGCTTAATTAAGCAATTTGAAGTGCGGCAAAGGCGTGGCGGGGTGAAAAGGAGGGGGATGAGGGGGATGGAAAGGGCTGGCACTGGGGTTGGGTGATTGTGGCTGTGGCTATAGAAAAAGTAGCACAAACCGCTAATTGAAATTGCAGTTATGGCCGACATGCCCGTTGCCTTGGCTTGGTCATCTAATTGAAATAGTCCTTAACTAGTTTATAGTTATTTACTTGAACCACGCCCCCATGCCCACTCTGCCCTGTGCTACAAACTTTCTCCTAAGTGCTCAGCACTTGCTGTCCGTCCGTCCGGCCAGCAGCTCAGCGCAGTCCTTAACTGCTCTCGTCATTTTCTTGGAATCGTATTGCAGTCGCCCTCAGACCTGGCCCATCGGGCACTGTAACATTATTTGCTTGAGCCGCTTAACGATTTCTGCTTTTTCATCTTCATCTTCATCTTCATCTTCTTCGGGTACTTTTCTATTTCTCTGATTCTGTGCTCTTACTTTTTAAGTTGGCGTAATTAGGCGCATTTCTGCTGGCATAGAAGCCAACAAAAGCTTGACCAACAATGCTGGTCATATTTATATATGCACTATGGGCGAAGCTGAGTTGCAGTTGATGGACAATGAACATAGGGCACGAAATTAAAAGACATATTTAAAATTTAGCAAGAAATGATTAAAGTGCTATTCACTTGAATAACTAAGCGGAAGGGGTTGGATATGAGGTTCAGGATGGCCATTGAGATCATGGGTGCTATGATATTCTCAGTTAAGGGTTGCCACCTTAGCAAATAATTGAAATATTTATTTATTTTTGATATAAATACGCCATAGAGTCATTCATAGACAATAAGCTGATATAATGAAATAATAATAATAACTATAACTAAACTGTGGGATGTGAGATTAAAGAGATTAACGATTGTGATCATTCTAGGAATTACATACTCAATTTAAGGTTGCCATTTAATTAAATTTTTAAATATTTACTTATCTTTGATCTAAATGCGCTATAGAGTCATAGACAATAATCTAATTTTTTTATTTGATAGATAGACTTGACACATTCACATTCACATTCATTACATTACTAGAGCGTATTAATACAAGCATTATACTTGCAGAAGACAAATTGATTTCGTTTTATTAAAAATATTATTTGTCAACAGAAAACAGAAATCAGAAATCCGGGAACAGAAATCATAAAACCGAAAATGCTCAACATTTTATTTGTATACATCAAAAGCAAACATTTGTACGTGTTTTTCTCTGCTTATTTTTCATGTTTCCCGGAAATGTCAGGCAAATACAAATTGTTCTTTTTGTCTCTTTGTATGCGGACAAATGCTTTCATGTCGTGTTATCAATTGATAAGCGCAGATGTTTTTGTTGCTGCCGTTTGTCGAATATGAAGCGGAACTGCTTTCTAATTGGGTTGATTAACTGTTGCAGAGTTAATCAACTGGAATTGCATGATAGATGCGATGCGCGCATGTGTTGCATATTTTTGGCAGGCACTGTGCAAATTTATGCAACCATCCACACATTCATCTCCCTCGGCACTGGCACAGCCACTGGCACAGGCACAGCTGTAGGTGTTGACAGTGCCAATTTTCGCGCTGATGAATGTGGCTGAGTGTGCGGCTGATGTGGATGATGAATTTCTGGTTAAACTATTTGCTCCACCAGATCCTCCATCGCCCAGATCCCCCAATCGGCCCTTTTAGCCGCTGTTGTCCATGTCGTTTTGTGTACAATTTAATTTCATGGCGATTTGTTGAGCGAGGACAACGATGAGTACAAGTCAGACGGGCTGGCTCGTCAGCCAACTGCCACTCATATATCACTCGCATTCACATCCGCATTCGCATTCGCATTCGCATCCGCAGTGCCAACGCTTTTGACAGAGAGCTGGCGCACAAATTGCATGCAGAAATTCGCTGGGTGTAAGTGTCATAGGGTTGTCGCTTAAGCTTAAACAGCCTTTGAGCTTTGTGTATATATGTGTGTGTGTGTGTGTGTGGGTTGAGGGACGGATCATGCTGTGGGTGGCAACCATTGTTGCCATTAAACATGTCACTGGCGTTTCCTTTTTGGTGGTTTATGCCCCACCCAACCCACAACCGCAATATTTATGTACGTGTTACGTGAAAGCCCGCAACATGGCTGTATGTATGTGTGTCTGAGTCTGTGTGTCTGTGTGTGTATGTGTGTGTGCATTTTGAGTGATTATGTCGATATCATTGATGTTGATTTATGATGATGACATGTGAGTGTTGGCGCTGCAAGAAAATTGGCGTGACAAATGGCATACAAAATTAAAAGAGAGAGACAGACAAAGAAAGGTAGATAGAGAAAGAGACACAGATAGATGAACGCTAGGCAAAAAAATAGCGAGATATCAGCATTTACATATGCATAAACGTAGTGTAAATAATTTGTGGACATCCAAATATGACAGTAAGTTATGGGATAGCTAGTAAATGCAATCAAATACATGAATGTTATTAAATAATAGGCTTGACGAGTAACAACAATGGATAATAATTAGCATAATCTATAAGGGGATCACATTTATAGGTTTTAAATGATGGATTATAATTAATATACACAATAAACAAAGCCTGAGCAGATATAATGCTTGCAGCTGATTGACTAGTAGATACTCTATACATAGATAGATAGACAAATATATCTAGAGAGCTTTTTAAATATTATATAAATTTGATCCAACACCACTATATACTCTTTAACAAGAGTCCATCACCTCTGACATAGAAATAAATGAGCTCATACCAGACTGTAAGCTGGGCGCATCTTGAGGTAGTTTTGCGAGTGTTCGGTTTGGCTCCGCGACTTTGACTTGTGTCGCAGTTGCATTTAAGCGCTTCGTGGGCGCAACGGTAATTATGGGTACTATGGAATCGGGTTAAAAGTGGGCCATTTGAATAAATGTTAAATTAAATGTAAAATAAAATTAAAAAAAAATTAAAAGCCCTACGAGTGTTCTAGTCGAGACTGGTCGACTAGGTAATACCCTAGACCCTTCGCTGATATTTTCATCTTTCCGTGCTTTATATATACATATTAGGTTTTCCGAAATATCTATGATCATATAGACGGACAGACAGACAGGACGGACAGATCTTGATCGCCCTGATCAAGAGGACATATCTCAATGGGTTCAGTCAGGCCTCCTTCGAAAGATATATTTGCCCAAAACCATTATCAACTGTTTCCCAATTATCAATGGGCTCCCTGATCAGGAATTCCTTACTCTATGGATTTAACCACGCCTCCTTCTGTCAGTTAAATATATTTTCCCGTAAGCATTATCAACTGATTTTCCATTATCAATGGGCACAGGGCACGAAAGTGATGAAAATAAAATTAAAATGCAAATAACAAAGGAGCAGATGTTAAAGGCCTTAATAGGGCTCAGCTGCATTGTCCTGTGATGGGTGCAACCACAACAGAGACACGTCCGCATGCAACCGCGAATGCAACGGGCCATGCTGGCAATTACAGTGCTTCTGCTGCTGCTACTATTGTCGGCATCCATCGGATGGATTTCCCAAAGAGCACTAATCCCCACACTCGTCCACAAACAAAAAGGGTAATTGGCAAAGCTACTTACGATCTTCGACGCACAT
Source organism: Drosophila meridionalis (assembly GCA_035045145.1). Classification (NCBI taxonomy): domain Eukaryota; kingdom Metazoa; phylum Arthropoda; class Insecta; order Diptera; family Drosophilidae; genus Drosophila; species Drosophila meridionalis. The sequence goes on along the minus strand of JAWNPG010000020.1, from coordinate 3,741,691 downwards.
GAGACCATCCGGCATGAGCTTGAGACCCGTGGGACAGGCGCAGGAGATGCGCGGACTGCGCTGGTTGATGCGGGGAGCGGGCAGACAGAGATGCGAACAGTGTCCATTTACCGACTGGCAGTGATTAATGCCATCGGGTTGGCGATAAGGATGATACACATGGATGACCATGGGATGTTGCAACTGTGGAGAGGAAGAGAAAAAAGGAGATCGATAAGTACAGCAAATGGTTACTCATTGTCAGTGGCTTACCATGTGCACAGCTGTGATGGGCTCCACGTCTTGGCCAGTGAATTTGTTAGCCTTGAAGACCGTCTGCTTGTCCCAGTCGGTCCAGTAGATATAATCCTCAAAGGTGGTGATGGAGAAGGGATGCCGTAGATACTCCGTCGAGTACAAGATCTGTCTGCGCTGCGAGCCATCGTAGTTGGCCGAAGAGATGACGTTCAGCTTGCCATCCACCCAGTAGATGCGCTTCCTTACCAGATCCAAGGTGATGCCATTGGGCCACTTGACGTCATAGTTGATGATCGTCGTCCGGTGGGAGCCGTCCATGCCTGCGCGTTCGATGCGTGGCGAGGCACCCCAGTCGGACCAGTACATCCAGCCCTCGATGGGATCGAGCGCAATGGAGCGGGGTATATCGAGCGCATCCTCAATCAGAACCTTGCCCATGTTTCCGTCAAAGTTGGTCAGTTCAATGGTGCACTTGTGGGTGTCTGTGTAGTAGACATGGTTGTAGATCCAATCGACGGCCAGGCCATCCGAGGTAACCGATGACTTCTTCAGGACGACAGTCTTCTCGTTGCCCTCATCGATGGGCGCCTTGTAGATGCTCTGTGTGGTCACGTCACTCCAGAAGATCATGCCCGTGCGGAACACAAAGTCCAGAGCAGTAGCCGACTTGGTATTGTTCACAATGGATGTGATTTCCATGTGATCCAACGCAATCTTTCGTATGTCGTGACGACGAGCGAGCAGGAGCGAGGCGTGTCCTTCCGTTGCCTTGCAGCGCGTGCGATTGTGCGAGTCTCTCATGTAACCCGCTTCGCACTCGCATTTGAAGCCGCCGATCTCATTGACGCAGATCTGGGAGCAGACGCCTGGCTGTTCGCACTCATTGATGTCCATGCAGTGGTGGCCATCACTCATCAGCTTGTAGCCCTCGTGACATTCGCAACGGTAGCCCACCGGCTGATCCACACAGCGGTGCATGCAGCCGCCGTTCTTGGAGTCGCATTCGTTGATGCCACAGGTGTTCGCCGGCTCATCCTCGCCGTCGGGACAATCCTTGCGCCCGTCACAGACCTGCGCAAGGGCGATGCATTGTCCGCCTCCACAGTCGAATTGGCTGGTCGCATTGCAGCGCTTGGGCTCAGCTGACAGGCGGCAGTCGCGTTCATCGCTGCCATCGCCACAGTCCCGCTGACCGTTGCAGGTGAGGTGGCCGGGAATGCAGCTGCGATCGCCGCACTGGAACTGATCTGGTCGGCAAGTGATATTGCGGCAGTTGGACATGTGTTCGTCGTCGCCATCCGGACAGTCGCGATCACCGTCGCAGAGCCAAGTCTGAGGCAGACAGGTGATGCGATCTTTGCACATGAACTCGCGCGACTGGCAGGGTGTTAGAATCTGGGAGGCAGTGCCGCAGTCCTACGAGAGAGAGGGAGAAAGAGAGAGATGGCAAGATTGAGTACAAGTCAGTGTGGAGCAGTCAACGAAATAGCTTGTCTGCTGTGCGTAGCGCGTATTAAATGCATTTTACACAGCGCCCGTCAAAGGAAACTTCACTTGAAATATACCATAAAAACCAGCTACTATACACGCATACACGCACACAGATACATATAGACTCTGTAATGTACTCTTTGCATAAGGACAGTTGCTGGCCCTGGCGCCATGGCTTTTATATCTTTTGTTACATGCTTTTTAGGGGCGGCAGATAGCGCCCAAAATAGTTCACATATTTTGTGCATAGTTCTTCATTCTGCTATACCCTGTAGCTGGGGTGAGAGGGTAAGGCAGAGTAGTGGCAGAGCTGTGTTACTCCAAATAGGGTATCATTTAGTCGGGCAGACTCAGCTATAGTGCCTTACTTGCTTTTTTTTTGGAAAGCAATTTTAGACATCGCTTGGCTCTCTGCTGCACACACATAAATGTTGATGGCAGCAGTTGCCCGCTTCGAATGTTGACGTCGACGACGCCAGTGTTGAGTAATGCGCGTGTGTTGCATAATTTATGCTTTACTTGCTGGCATATAAAAATGAATATTCCGAGCGAGGGCTGCACCGAAAGTTGGGCATAGTTTTGGTAGAAATCAGAATTTTGCTTAGATTTCAATATATTTGTGGATTGATTTTTATATAATTTTATAATATTATATTTTATTATTTTTTATATAATTTTTAAATATATTTTTATATATATATTTGGCTTAGAGATAAATATTTCTTTTTATATAGTTTTATAATATTATTTTTTTTGTTATATGACTTTATTATATTTATACAATATTATAAATAATATTAAAAATAATTTTTTTTTTTTTGCAACACTTTTTATGGCAGCCCTCGCAAACGTGTGCTTTGTGCTACCATGCGGTTGAGATTTACTTTTCGACTAGTTTTATAGACTGCCAAAACTTACGCGTTCATCGCCACCATCCTCGCAATCCTGTTCGCCGTCGCAGACCCACGACTTGCTGATGCAGCCGCCATTGCTGCAGGTGAATGAGGTATCTTTGGGGCATTCAATTTTGGAACAGTCGAGCTCATCGCTGCCATCGCCACAATCGTTATCCTGATCGCAGACCCAGCGCTTCTGGATGCAGCGGCTGTTCTTGCACGTGAACTCATCCGAGCGGCAGGTGATATCTGCGATTCAATCGAAATATGTATTAGAGAGAGTCTGTCTATGTGTGTATGTGTGAGTGAGGAGGATTTCGCTGAGTGTACTTATGAGAATGAGTGCTGCTGTTAACATGAACGCTATGGTTAACTACTGTCGAGAGATGGGTAAACAATACAAAAAAGCATCACCAATAAAAGCAACTGAAATATGCGAGACATAACTCAACTAAACCAACACCATTATAAAAATTGCCAACGCAACGCGTCAGGGGATAAAAACCAAAGATATTTGTTGCCACAACAACAACAACATCAACAATACCAACTACATCAAAGTAACAAAAGCATTGCAAAACTAAAGTGTGTAGCTGTCTGTCTCCATGTGTGTGTGTGTGTAAATATTTGTGCTCTATTGCATGTGTATTGTTTAGGGAAGTATTACACAATACTTGCAGCAATGTGTAGCATACTTATGGGCAACAAGATGAAATATGTACAAACACACACAGCTGAGCACACACTGTTACAGCTAAAGCTTTAGTTACAGTCTACAAGCAAGGTACAGTTAGGTTTGGAAACATTTTTTGGGTTTGGCTTACTGCACGTGGCCTCGTCGCTGCCATCGCTGCAATCTTTGCTCTGATCGCACATCCAGGCGAGCGGAATACACTCGCCCTCGCCGCTCTTACAAGCGAACTCGTCCGGGGAGCACGTTTTGCTCTCTGCAATATACAAATAGATGTTGGGAGAAATATGGAGTTAGTGCTGAATATGATGATAGCATGCAAGAAAACAGATGTCGCTCCCACAAAGAATTTAATGTCTGTAAATTTGTTCAAAATAAATATCAGATGTTAAGTATAGAAAATTGAGTGTTTTCTTCTTCTGTATATAAACATTTTTTTCAAAAGCTTTCAGTTTGCAATAAAACTTATAGTAAACTAAAACACTTTCGTTCTATATTTCGTGTTACAATTAGATATATCATAAGGATGTTGAAATATATAGCTATGCATAAATGTATATAATATATATTCATATGTGGAGAATGTATCACAATAATAACTTGATTCTTATATAAGAAACCGTTCTTTTATTTTTAGTGATCGGCAGGTTTTTGCTGATTGCTGAAAACAAAATTGAAAAGAAGCAGATTTATATTTTCAACGTCTTACATTCCAAATTTTTTTTTCTATTTTTGCAATACAATTATTCATCACCATTTTTTTTTCAGCGAAAAATTATATTTAAAAAAAAATATTGGTTTACCTTAAAATGTATTTTAAAATTTAAATAAATAAAATTTTTTAAATGCATTTAAAATTAATAATAATAATAATACAGTAATCAAGTTTTAGAAATCAAACTGATAAACATTTAATTTTCTTTAATTTATTGTATTAGGAAATTTTTTTGGTATATCGCAACTCAAAAAAAACTAGAAACCTAGAAAGTTGACATGCCACACAGCCACACACTCACACTCACACTCTTACACTCACATTCACACTCACATACTCGCACACGCTCATCCACTTACGAGCAACAAAATAACTGTAAAAATTGCCTAAAGATAAGCTTGGTAAAATTTTTGTCGACTCCAGCCATGAATGAGGGCGGTAAAAATCAAGTGCCTGATAAACTGCGTTACAGGCCTCTTGTCTTTACGTCGAGTGGCCTCTAACAGTCTGTCTAATGGTGTTGCTCAGTTGAATCTTTGATTGCTGTAGCCATGGCACTTTAAGGGGCGACGCCTCCAAGTATGCAGCGGACTTAAAACGCGTCTTCCTGTTGCCTGGCACAGTAATTAAGTTTATAAGAAGCAGCAGGAGCTGTGGAAATTGAAGTCGAAGTCCAATTGTGGCTGGCACATGCCAGCTAAGTAATAAACATAGTTGTCATGCCAACACATACACACGCACACACACGCACACACACACACACTCTTACGCACTTAGATATATGTGGGGCAACGGGAACTGGAGTTAAGGGAGCGGCATTTTATCTAGGCAGTAATTAAGACATTATCAGCCAACACTCCATAAAGTTAAAACGCACACATGCGTACGCATTAAAGCAATTATCACACACAGCCAAATGCACACACACCCACATCTACACACACTCACACACACACATGCTGATATAGGCAGTCAGGCTAAGCCTGAAACTTTCATTGAAGTTTTGCCAGGCGTACATTATATACACACACACACACACACACACATGCGCACACAATCGACACACGCACATATAAAAACGTTTGTGTTTAACCCTAAATACGTATTTATTTTGTCTTGGTTTTTGTTCTTGCTGCCTACCGCTAGGCGCGTGAACTGAATGTCCTTTGTTTTGGTGCGGCTACGCTTGATTTTTCTTGATAAGATTATGTAATTCTTGCTGTGTGTGTGTGTGTGCCACAGACTATAAAGGCTCATAACAAAATATCACACTCATGCATACACAGTTACACATACATATATATATATTTGTATATATATATATATATATATATATATATATATATATATATATATTAATATGCTTTAGCTTCCAGCTTACAGTTATTTGCCTTACGCCCAAAAAAAAAAAACGAATTTGTTCGCAATTTTTTTGCTTTTTTAATTTTTTTCCTTCCTGGTTTTTGTTTTTTGTTTGTTGAGCTTCAACGTCGTTGCAAATAAATTAATTTATTATTATTTTACGCTTTGTTGCCTGATATTATTTTTGCATGCACAACGTGTCGTATGCGTGATATGACTTAAATTGGTATTTATTGCATCTAGAGCGCGCGCACGAGCGTGTTTATACGTTTTTGTTGTTTTGCCCAAAGAATTCAACGTGAAACTGAAGTGTGCTGAAAATTGTTTGTGAAACGTAGAAAAGTTAATACAGATTTGCATAGCTCGTATTTAAATGAAAGCAGTCTGCTTAATACGTTCCTTTGAGCATATTTTGTATTAAAATTTGAAATTTGCTCAACAGCAAATATTAGTTAAGCTCACTAGAACATGAAATTAGAATGACTATGGCGCGCAAGAGCTAAAAACAATTTTAACAAAAATGAAAATCTCCTCCTCACAATGCTAAAAATCGTTGCGAATATATATATATTTTTTTAATATTATCTAAGGCAATTGCAACTGAGACAAAGGAGTCTAATTACGCGGAAATTTGCCAATATTGCGTATACGCAGTGTTTCACTATTTTCATTAGCTCTCGTTTAAAGTTTGCTAGTGGCAGACTTGACCTCTTTCTATATTTATTTTTTCAATTTAAAAGCCACGACTATGCTGGCCACTAAATGTGGTCAAGCAGCTGGAACGATGGAATATGTCGCCCAACCTCAGCTGAAGGTGGCAGAGGCTGCTATAGACTTGGTGTGGCTTCGCCTGGCATAAGCCATAGCAAAATCAATTTGTTGCCTACAATAAATAGCTCATAGCAGCTTGAATAGTGTACGCATACACACATACATTCACACACACACACACACATTCGCACATAACTTTTGTATTATAATCAATAGCCTTTTGCAGTTATCTGCCGCCTGCTTTGAGCAAGTGAAGCCTTGGCTCCAGAGCGACTATGCTAGCAATTTGATTTTAATTTTATTTAAAATGCTTTTAGTTTATGTTCGAGCCGTGTAGTTGGAGCACCGCCCCCATTCGTGCTAGTCTCCGTTCGGGCACTTCACATCAAAGACATCAAAGCCAATGAAGTTTGATGCCTTTGTTCAGCAGCAGCTGTTGGCTTTCTTATTTCTTTTTCTTTTCGTTCCTTTTCTTCTTTCACTTTCACAATAAACTAAAGTTGTCCGAGTCACATTGTAGTTTCTCTTTGTCTTTATTTAGCGAAAATCTAATAATGAAATGTCGAATTTATCCTTAACCGAGGGAAGTGTGCGTAAATATTGAATGAAGCCACAAAAAGTTGCATCGCAAGGCAAAGCAGTTGATAGGAATTAATGTGAATTTCAGAGATAATTATCAAGGATTCATTAAACTCATTTAATATATGAAATATTAAACTTTGTAATCATTGGAGCTTAGCTGCTTATAAAGTTCGTATAGTGATTAGCTCAAAATAGAAATAAATTTCCCAAGAATTCGAAAGATAAGGAAAACAACTCATTTATTTCGTTATGAAAAGTGACTCAATTCATAAAATTCTTGGAATTCTTGGAATTTTGTTAAACATATTTTTATCTTTTGTATATGTTAAACAGCAACGTGGGCTCCCTAGCAAAATGGCATGATAGTCTATAGGACAAAAATTTTGTCTCCTGTACATTTTTTTTATTTTTGCTGGGGCACGTTAAACTTCAATTAACATTCACAACGTTGCCAACGATATAAAAAATCAAAAAAAAAAAAAAAAAGTATCGTTGAAAAATACTTTTTTTTGAGGCGTATAAAAGCCATAAAATGTCACACGTGTTCAATGGCGAGTGGAGCCTGGCAGCAGGGGAACGAGTATCCTGTGAGTCCTATGCATGTTCAATTTCTGTTGAGCCGTGCGCTGCCAGTCAGTTTGGCAGCATATAAACCCCAGGCAGAATTTGCACGCGATTTTCCTTAATATATATAATATATATATTTGTATATACATTTTTTTTTGATTACCAGTTTTTATTTCAACAGGCTTCGCTGATGAGTTACGAGTGGATAACATCATAAAAATCTCATCATTTTTTTTTCAATTACAGCGCGAATGCACAAAAGGAATAAAATGCGAATAATAAAAAAAAGTGCCAAATTTTATGTGGCATAAATAGTTAGCCGAATGCGACACAGACTATAAACTGCTAAATAAGTTGCCTCGAAAATTGCGGTGATAACGCCCAAAAGGATCCTAAGGTAAAAAAGATTGCCAGTGGAGCGGGTTGTTTAACAGACTTTTGTATATTTTGTACTCAAATTTAAATATATATGTAAGGAATTGATTATCTTTTGATGTTAAAATAAGTGAATTTATTTCCATTTAACTCTGGTTAACTAGGTGAATTTAGATCATACTGGAATAGTGTTTCATGTGAAATATCAAATATATATATGTTTATTTGATCTATCAATATTAATTTATTGAAGAATTTTTTACTCTTAACTGCATTAATCATATGCTTGTTCTATTATTGTTAAATTACACATTTTTCACACAGACATTTTATTCAGAGTTGAGCCTATGTGATAGCACATCTATTATTACAGGGTATGCGAGATAGCTGGGCTTAACATTTCGGTGGGCTTGTTAATGCATAAATACAAATTATTTCCGTTGCTGGCAGCATTTTTGATGCGCACGTCGCGATGTTTTTGCGTAGTCCTTTGACGTTAATTTATGGACAAGTCGGCCCAAGTTGTAGGACAGCCCCGCCCTCAAGTCATAAAGTATGAGATACATGGTGGATACACAATGGGCGGGGGTCGTGGAGAGTGACGGGGCGGCGGATATACATGGCATGCATTGAAATAAATATCATGCTTTAAATGCGACTTTATGAGCCTTTAAGTTATGAAACCCATTTGCGAGTGAGAGTGTTTCTTATATTTTTTTTATTCCTTAGATTGTTTTTTTTTTTTTTTTTTTTGGTTTTATTTTTTAGTGGGCCAGCGTTAATCCTCCAGGGTTAGTAGGTATATATGTAAATTTGGCTATAACTTTTTTGCTTACTACACTCGAGTTCGTCGGAGCCATCGCGACAGTCGGGCTCCCCATCGCAAATCCAACTGCGCGGCAGGCACTGCTCCCCATTGTGGCATCTGAAGCTGAGGGAGTTGCACGCGTTCACTGCACAATTCGAGCTGAAATTTTGAGCAACCCAATCCCAAGACGGTAGATAAGAGCATAATACTTACTGCAAAGACCCGGTGCCTCATCGGAGCCGTCGGCACAGTCGTTCTCACGATCGCAACGCCATTTGTTGGGTATGCACTTGCCGTTGTTGCACCGGAACTGCTCAATGCCGCAAGTGGACTCTGCAAAAGTGCAAAAACATATACATATATATATAAATATAGATTGAAAAATCCTTGATTCCAATATGGCAGCCAATTTTGCATTGCCTGCGGTGCCATACAATTTATGTGAAAGGGGGTTAAGAACTGAGAGCAGGCATAGTCCACTTGAAGATACTCTACAATAATTGATATTTGATAGATTTAAAATAATAAATAAAACTTATTTTCTATTTATAATTCCTGTTATCGTTGTACTCACTGAGGTTTTGCTTGGATATTATTATATGTAGAACATAGTAGAACACACATATATAAAAATATATATATGTTTAATTCTATGATAACTTCCATGACTGCTGCATTTTAAAACACTTAATGTTGTCTATTTATCTATCTGTTTATATATGCAAATATAATATTTATATATTTAAATTTAATTTCACAACTCCAGCTTCTTGCATAGCTTGGATAACCCAATTGAAATAATGTTAGTTACAGGGTATACAAAATACTGATAATGGCCTGCCACTAAAAATATGAGGAATATGAGCGTGGAAAATCAACTTTTTTATGCATCAATAAGTTTTTGTGTTAAAAATAAATGTGATTTTTATGTTACGGGCTGTGTTGATGCCACAGGCAACAAAAACATGCCACTTGCTATGATTCTGTGCCTGTGTTTGAGTATATGGGAGTGGAAATGGGAGGCGTTTGCTTCCTTTACTACTGCCTAGCGTTCTTTGGCTGGGCTTTTGTTTTATGCTACCATGAAAAAAACAAAAATAGTTTAGTTTCGCTATTTTATGGTCATTTTATTTTATGACTTTGCTCGTTTTGCAAACAAAACTTTCAGCTGAGTTTAAAGACAGTCCGAAAAAAATAGGATTTTGTGTAGTTATTCATTTATGATAGGAATGAGCTTTAGATGTGCTGAAATCTATAGATAGAAAGCAAAGGAAAACTTTTAATAATTAAGCTGATAATATTGAAGGAATGATCTTAGTTTTCCTTTAACACTCAATAGCCTTTACAATAGCTTAATAAAAGCTAAATTAATTTAAACGATCCGCATCTTTAAGATTTAAGATGTTACACAACACTGCCTCATAAATATACGACTATGAATACAGAGTATTTGAGTTGTGTTCGCAATTAAAGTGATATAAATCCATTAGCATAACTACAAATGGAACCAGAAACTTTGCCAAAACTGCAACAAAGTTCGCATAGGCAACTTATTCTGCTATAGAATTTTCTTATGAGCCCAGTTGAGCTGAGCTCAGCTCTATAATTTAGTCAACTTGCCATCGGTGAGTGCAACAAACAACTTGCTTGACAACTATTTTCACAAAAATTTCTCTTTTCCATTCCATTTAATTTATTTTTTATTTCTTTTAGCAACTTAAGAGCGGAGCGTGCGGCAGCTCATCTGCATATTGTTGGCTAAAATGTTGCACCTTTTAGCTGTGACTGCACTCAATTTAACGCTGGAGCGCAAATGAATGCGCCCTCGACAGACGTTTGGTATTTGGTTGAGCTTTAAGTCCAATGATGCCAACTACTATAACTGGGGGAGGCGGGGGGAAGTCTCCTAGCCGTACGTTTACTTCGTTCCCTTTGGGCCAGGCTCAGGCTCCGGCTCGGGCTGGCAGCCATAAACTTTTGCGCAACTTTTGTGTGTGTTTCTCATAGACCCCCTCGTCGACCCTTTCCGCATTGCGAAAAATGCGCATCACGTTCTGCGTTTGGAGACTTCGCAGCGCTCCTAACGTATTTACCTAGCAGCGGCATTTAGCGCCAACATTAAACAAGGATCGAGTCGGAAGTCAGCCGTAGTCAGTAGCTGGGTAGCTTCTCGTCTGGCATCTAATGACCAGACCCGCCGTCGGAGTCTAGGCATGGGCGTGGGGAATATTTTTGAAATTAATGAAATTGTCATAATCAAGTTTTGGGCCGACAAACTCTAAACTCATTTAAGACTAAGCCTCGGGATTGAGCTGTGAGTCTTTAAGTGTATTTCAGCTATGAGTTCAATATTTAATTATTGCGCTGTCTCTTCTTTGTGATTGTTCAATTATTCATTGGAACAGCCAAAAGTCGCGAAAACATGTTTGTTAGCTTTGGTTCTACGAATGCAAGATATTGCTATATATTGTGCTTCAAAATTAAATAGAACTCTTGGCAACAAATTTATTAAATGTAAGTCAGGATTCTAAAGTTAAAAAAATAAACTGTATTTTTTCTTTAAATTAATTTGAAATTTTTTTTAAAAGAATTGGATTTTTTAACTAAATGTTTATATATATATATATATATTTTATATTTTATATAATTTTTATTTAATTTTTATTTATATATTTTATGTATTTTTTATTTTATTTTTATTTTTTTATTTATTTTAAAGAATTTAATTTTAATATATATTGTTATTTTTTGTATATATATTTCTTTTATTCAATTTTTTATATGAAGAACTTAGTTTGTTTTAAGCTAAAAGTTTATATATAAATATATTTTTTTAAATTTAATTTTAATACTGAGCTTTCAGTAAAAAACAAAAATAGTATATACAAAATATATTTCATTCGTTTTTAAATATATGTATATGAACTTCCAATAAAAATTTTTTCATTCGTCAATTTAAATTTATTTTATAATTGGTTTCTAGTCTAGATTTTTTTTCGAGTGTAGTTGAATTGAAATGGTGTCTGGTGGTGAAAATATGATATTGCATATTAACGAGTGGCTAGACTTTTTGCCAATTTTCAAGCCCTCTTTTCTATTCTCCCTATACCTATTCTCTCTCTCTCTCTCTCTCTCTCTCTTTCACTCTCTTGCACTCTCTCCTCTGTCTGTCTGTGTTGCTCTAAGCTAGCCATAAAATTGTGTTTGCCAATGGCAAAGTCTCTGCCGCTCAATTTCCGAGAGTTTTGTTTACATTTTTTCAAGCTCAATTTTCTCTTTATGCGTAATTATTTATTTATGACTTAATAGACTGACAGCTGAGGCCTCTAAATGTCACATACATCTAGCCAAACTGACATTCTGTGTGTGTCATTCAATGCATAAGCAAACAGGCATTGGCCTATGCCGCAAGCCTCAGCCGCCTTGTCCCATTCTACCTGCCACATGCTATATACGCCCACTTTTCGCACATTCTGTTTATATTTCTGGCGTTACGTTTTGCTTTTAAACAAAGCTCATAAATTTGCGCTCGTTTTTGTTACGCATATTTATTATGTTGCTCGCGCGCTCTGAGCTAAAAGCATGCCGCACACACACACAGACACACTGAGAGACACACACACATATTTTTGTCGCATGCCACGCCCCACGCGAATCACTGCGGCACCCAGGTGCAAACTTCATTATTTACAGTCTGACGCGCCGGGTCGACGACAACGTGGATTATGTGCCACTTGGCAGGGCAAAAGGACGGAGCATTGGGGCTGCAACCTTTTAATTCTAATACAGGTGAGCGCAGACAGCAGCACCTGCAACAACGACACCAACAATATACGACAACAACAGCAACATCAACTGTAGCAGCAGCTGCCAGTGCTTTGCATTCTCGTGCATTTTATGCAATTCGTTTACGTTCTAGCATTTCGCTGCCCATCTTTTTGCATGATAATGAATTGCACTTTGGCACACCTATTAACGGGTGTGTGTGTGTGTGAGTGTGAGTGTGAGTGTGTCGCCTTATCACCTGGCTTTGATTTGAGTGCATTGCACGGCGGGGGTTATCAATGCAAATGCTACTGCCTCAAGGTTGCCAACAACGTGCCCAAGTCAAATAAGTAAAACATGAAAAAGTTGCCCCACACACACACACACACACACACACACACACACACACACACACACACACACACACACACACACACACACACACACACACACACACACACACACACACACCTAGACACACTAACACACTGGCATGGCCAAATGCCAGGCAAAACTTTTGGCACACTGCAAGCCAGCTGCCACACCCACCACGCCCCCTTTCAGCGTCTCTCTGGGCGCTCATTTACAGCGTCCGGCTTAAAGGAACAAAAAAAAGTTATCTTGTCGCACAAAAAGTGTTCACAAGGCAGCAAAAAAAAAAAAAAAAAAAAAACTTTTTTTCTTTTGCGGTCATCCATCGATTTAGCGCATTAAAACTTTGCCTGAAATTTCCCATTTCCCATTTTCCGTTTGCCTTTCAATCTTTGGCTTTCGGCAGTGTCTGAGCCACTTTAAGCCGATTGTATTTTTAAAAAATTGCTATATTATATTGTTATCAGCTAATAGATATTCTCAGAAACAATGAGAAGAAATTTTGTTTTAAATATAGAACAAATAATTATATTTAAATAATAAAAATGAATATAGAAATTTCATTTCAATTTTATATTTTTAGGAAATTTTCGAGAGTTGCTTTTTTTTTCATTAAGTGTCAGTAACTTTATAGTTTCTCATTATATTTGACTTGATCCAAAGTCGGAACTTGTTTTTTTTTGGATCATTTGCCTTTGGGGCCTTTAATTGAGAAATGTTTATCCACTGAATTGGACCCGTACCCCTGCTCCACTAATGAAGTTTGTCTGCTGTTTCTTGTTGTTGTTGTTGCTGTTGGGGCGCCGGACAAACATAAATTGAATTGTCCGTTTCATTTAAAAGGCGGAAAAAGGAAGCAAACATGCACAAATTTCATGTTGTTTCTTGTTGTTCGTACTTTATCAACTTTTGCTTTGCGCTTCGCCTTCGCGTCTCAATAAATAAATGAAAAATCTTTCTTTCTAAGGGCGATTCCTTCTTTTTGCCATTGTTTTCAATTGTTGTTGTTACGCACAGCAGGCTGTTTCCTATATAGCAAAAGTGTACTAAAAAAGGCTCGTCCCGAAATTCCCGCTTGCTGTTTATGGCACCTTTTTCACTTTATTGGAGTTCTGCGCTGCGCTTTGTCTTCTGCTTCAAGTATTTCAATAAAAAAAAAAAAAAATGGGAAAAATAACAAGAGTTTTTTTTTTACTTTGTTTTTGGGGCGGCTGCGGGTTAAGGGACGCATCATAAATCATTTGAAGAGCCGCTTGGCGTGAGCTTTGAGAGCAGGCCCTTCTCCCTAATGAGACAAGCTTTTTTACATATGCTCGAATCTTCGCTGTGGTTGTTGTTGTTGTGGCTGCTGCTTTAACTGTTGAATGGCCATAACAAATAGCTAGCCATTGGCAGCGCAAGTCCGTTAAAATTGCATTTTAAATGCCCGGGCAATTTATATGTTAAATAAAAGCTGCGGCCCGGAAGTGGAAAGCTTAGGCAAATTGAATTGAGTTTTTGGCAAATTTGGTTGGCGCTGTTCCGCAGCTGCTTAGCTATTTAATGCTCGGAAATAATAACTGTGTTCCGGCACATTCCAAAATCTGCTTACGCTATAATTTCGCCGGATGAAACGCTGCATAAGCCGCAGCTCAAGCGCTCTTAAGGTGCTTAGAAGTAAGTGTTTGGTAAGACTAGCAGATTATTTGCTGTGCTCCACAAAATGAAATCGTTAAAGAATTTCTTGACATGGGCTGTACGCATCTTTAAAGCTCAGTTGAGTTGTAAAAAATTTGAATTCATTTCGTAAAAAATATCTGCATGCATAAAAATGCCATTGCATATGACAAATTTCTCAAGTTATAAAATTTTCGCATTTCATAATATTTTTATTGAATTTTAATATCGAGAGACTTTGAAGATTGACCAAGCTTGGGTTTTGTCATTTCAAGAGCTTTCCAGCTAAATGTTTAACTGGCGAAAACAAAAGCAAGAATCGAGCAAACAGAAATCCTTTGAAATATGCTGATATTTCTATAAATATATATTGGAGAGAGGCCATTTAAAGCAAGAAAAAAACAAGTGGCTAGAAATTTGCCACATTTGCTGACGTTCAACCTTTCGTTGGCAACGGCGGCAGTGGCGGCTGCTACTGCTGCTGCTTAAAAGTGAGCCATGCATAATTTATGGCTTATAAGGCCAGCGGGAGCTGGAGCCAAGGATATGTGACTGAATTTATCTAACACTGGCAGTCAACGCACAGGCATACATGGGTATATATATATATACACGAGTATACATACACACACATATATACATACATATGTATGTATATATAAATCGAAGCCAGCTTTGAACAGTGGTGTGTGGCTTATCAGCTGTCTTTTACATTTCTTTAGATATGCTTTTTTTTCTTTCTAACTGCATGAATATTTATGCTAACGATATTGAACGCCCTAGATATATATATGCATACATATATACATATTGGCTACTTATAGCACTTGTCTGGGAGCTGCTTAAAAGTCGTGCCACAGCGCTTTGTCGCAGCGCTGTTTGTTGTCCTTGCGTTCCTTAGCTGTTTACGCGGCGTATACGCAACGTGGCAAGCGACTAGGTTACTACTGTGCGCTGCTCTTAATGGGCGCTTGTCTATATCTTATTTGTACATATATAGGCAAAGAAAAACTGATGCTTGACATTATTTTTGTTGCCTCAGCCACGCCCACACACAGTAATTGACAGACAGAGTGAAGACAATAACAGTAAATCGAACCAGTTCGAGTTTAACTGAGCTCAACTCCCGATATCTTATCGTAATGGTTTGTAGCTTAACGAAATGCGTATATGAGCCAAGTTTTTGGTCAATTTACTGTTAAGATCTCTCAACTAAACTAAAGTCAGCATAAATATGTATATCTATATCTATATGAAATATAGAAACTTTTGCTATCTATTCAAGCAAACAAATATCAAATTCTTAGTATATATTAAACTTTCGATAGCTTTTGAGCAGAGGTAACTTTGGCCCCTCAGGTGCTTAGCAAACGATTATGTAACATTTTGCATGATATTTTGTTTAAATTATGAACTCATACCCGTATCAATGGAGATGGCATATGTGTGCTGCTGTACATGCTGTAATAATCCGCTGATGAGCAGCAGCTGGCAAATCGGGTGGCTGCGCATTAGTCCCATGTTGCCAACTTTGCCAGCTTGTTCGCACGGCCTCAAACGTTAAATTGTATTAGATTATAATGTGGCCTAAGTGCGTGTTTCAAGTATTCAATTATATTGTTGTTTCGCCTGTTTACTGCTGTTCTGTTCTCTTGCTTCTTTGTTTTTCGTAATTATTTTAAATGAGTTTCTTTTATATTGCTCGGGCTGTCAGAAATGTTTATGTTAATTGGCGCTGAAAAGTAGGCAATGCTTTTTATAAATTTGATGTAGGATTTATGAGTTTTTTAAGGCTGCATATTTTTTAATGTAATTATCCATGTTTATTTTTCGATCAACCAAATATTATTTTCAAAGAAATTTCAATAATTTTTGCAAAAATAAGTTCAGCTTAGAACAACAACTCAAATTAAATACATAACTAAAAAATTCGACATTAATATGTAAATATTTGTATTTAATTTGGCTTGAAGCAAATGAAATTTATGCAAATTAAATTTCCAAAAAGAATGTTTTAATTAAATAACTTCTAATTTTTAAATTTAGGTTCAATTTGTATGCACGTATAGCAACAGAAAATCTATGCAAATCAAATTTTCTAAAAGAATTCATTTATCGTACATAGTTTATCTAATTAAATTTATATATGCATATAAATATTCTATTTAATAATTTCATTCAGCCAATTTATTTTTGCTTTTATTATTTTAATAAATATTTATCGTATAGTTATTTTATTTTTTTTTATGAATTGCAGTTTAGCTAAGTCCATTGATGGCATTATAAATAATTGATTTGACATTTTAGAACGTTTGATTCCGAGCTGTGTTTATTTAAATTAATATTTCATTTAACATATTTGTTTTTATTTTTAGTGCACACTTTTGCCTTTTTTCTATTTATGCCAGACGTATTTAATTCCATTTACGTTTATTTATTGCACTTTTTGTATGAAAATATAATTTGCTTTTGTTGAGTTTGTATTCTGGTTGTTCTTGTTGTTGCATAAAATAAATGTTTTAATTAAGCTGCGGCTCAATTCAGTATTTGTTTAATAATTATCTTTATTTTTATTGTGAATTATTTTAAAGCCGCATTTGCAATGCATGTGTGCGAGCGCGTGTGTGTGAGTGCTTATTTTTAATTGCACTTGTTTCAATTTTGTTTGTTAGCCATGGGCATTATTGCCGTAGTTGTTGTTTTTAAATATTAATCACGATAATGCGACGTTAATGCACCTTATGGCACTTAACAGATGCGCTGCCAGCGCAAGTGTCAATGGCAATTGCTGAGGACGCGCCAGGATATTTGTGTCAAGTTCATGAAATGCCAAACAAACACCCAAAATCAAAATACAAAATATGAAGTCTGTCAGCTAAGAGCAGCTGCTAAGAGAAAGCTTAAGTAAGTAAAACAACAAAACGACGCGCAGAAGCGTGAAAAGCCAAATGGAAAACTGTAGGCAAAAGGAAGGAAAGCAAAGCTTCCGCAATGCCGAAAACCAAACCAAAATGTTGTCCACTTGGAGTTGGCGCCAAACAACACACACACACACACACGCACGCACCAAGAATTTGTTATTAATATTTGTATATTTTTTATAAATTATTTCTTAATTTTTTGTAATTTTATTTATTTATATTCGTCACTTGCTTTTATTTAACTTTTTTGTTACTTTATTTAATTTACTTTAGTTTCGCCTTTTTTTGGGTTCAGTTCTTGTTGCGCTCCTGTTCTAGTGTCTTAATGTTCGTCCTGTTGCACACACACGTCCGTTTTAATGGAAAGTTCGTTGCCAACTGAGTTTTGAGCGCATCGCGGCGTATCTTAAAAATATAAATCTGCCCGCCCAGCAGCATCCAGCAGCAAAAGCAGAAACAGGCAGTTCGCTGAGCGCTTCCCGAGTTTGCGCTCAACAATTTTTTGATAAGAGCCAAGAGCCCCAGACTCACTCGAATAGCAACTGAGTGAGTTTAAAAGTGCCTGCGACTGAGTGCAACTGTGTGTGAGTGAGTGTCAGTGACTGAGTGTATTCTCTCGCTGTGAGTCAGGAAATGTTTAGCAGTAGCTCACGCTCCAAGACGCTGTTTATGCCTAATCAGCTGTTAATTATCAACACAAACAAAAGATGAATATAATTCCTGATGTGCCGCGTACATAATAAACAAATAAGAAATAAGTAATTAAATAAATATGTTTTTATTTAGTTATAATTGGCTGTCGTTTGTAAATTGGTAAAATTTTTCTGCTGTTTGTTGATTCAGCTAATGAAGTATATTTGTTCTACAGATATTAAAATATTTATATATATGGAAATATTTTGGGTTTGTTTTATTTTCAAAATAGTTATGCATTAATATGCAGCTTAATTAATATCTGTAATACAGAATACAGATGAGATGATGATTATTACTATTATTATTATTATTATTATTATTATTATTATTATTATTATTATTATTATTATTATTATTATTATTATTATTATTATTATTATTATTATTATTATTATTATTATTATTATTATTATTATTATTATTATTATTATTATTATTTTTATTATTATTATTATTATTATTATTATTATTATTATTATTATTATTATTATTATTATTATTATTATTATTATTATTATTGTTATTATTATTATTATTATTATTATTATTATTATTATTATTATTATTATTATTACTATTGAATACCTTTTCAGCTCATTCATATATATTGCAGAGTATATACTATTTGAGCTAATCAGGTTGCTCAACTAGTACTTGTACTAGTTTCGCTTGTTTATTGTTGTCCAATTAGCCTGAGACGCATTACTACTCAACGATAAGAAAAGTGATTAGAATTCATCTTCTGACGCACTCAGACATTTGACCCAGTAGCGGGGAATTCCATACATATGTATGAATATAATAAATAATTTGCAGATATAAACAAATGAATGTATCACATACATATATATGATATGTATATATATATATATCTTGAATTGGGTCAAGTTCGGACCGCATTCTACTTGTGCTGCATTACGAGTGCAGCACCTCTCATCTGCGCCATATTTTCCCCATTCTCTCTCTGCTTTTATGCAGTTTTATTGCTAATAGTTAAGTCGCAATTGTAAAGTGCGCGATAAGTCGGAGAATAGATTGGATTATGTGTGCTATATCAGCGTGAATAGTACGACTTCCTTTTGCACAAGTCACAGACACAATTTCAATTAAAAATCTGCGATTAAATTTAGCTGAATTTGTTGCTTCCAATCGGTTGTAAACATTTGTGTTTTCCTCTTGATAACTGATGACATTTTGTAGAAAGTCAGCTTGTATTTGCGAATTGAAATAAATAAATACATTTAATAGTAATAGAAATTGCGCTGATCATTCAGCTAAGACTATACACTTATTTTCTATATATTGTTTTTTATTTTTATATAATATATATTTTTAAGCTAATTTATTTAATACATATTTTACTAGGAATTCTTCAGCTATTATTCGAATTGTAATGCTTAAAGCGTGTGCATCATTTGTTATCATATTTCTATAGAATCGTTTTCAAGATTATTCTAAATGCCTTAAGTAAACGTCATGTCTGTGTAATATATATATTAAATATATAGTTAAGAATCAGCCTTATCTCTTATATATTTCAAACAAACTATTCAAAGTCCATTTTGAATTTGTTTAAAATCTTTTCTGGTTTTTCCTAATCCATGAATCGTTTTTTTGATTCATTTTTAATAACAAAACAATTGCCATTAATATAATTAAATATATTTAATAGTATTTCATTTAATATTTTATGTGAATTTTAAAGAGTACTTATGAAAACTTATACATGTTTAGCTATTATTTAATTCATCAAATCTGGAACTTCTAATATATAATATACTGCTGCTAATACTTTTCTCAATCAGTCTTAAAAACTACATTATTCTTCTGCAATGCTGTAGTTAATAACAGCCAAAGCTTTTGCTTCTCCTTAGTTATATCAATACATTGTTATTATTATTGTCGAGTTGAGCCGCCATCAAATAAGCTAAGCTTTTTTCGCCAGCTGTTCTGCTCAGTTCTGGGCTTAACTTGTTTGGAGCATGATGCAATGGCTTAGTTAGATTGCACTTGACTTGTTTTAAATGCTCGCCAAATAAGACTCAACTCGTGCTTAGCCGCTGCAGCGCGCCGCAAGTGCTACTACTCTCTGCACTTGCCACACTCTCATTTGCTAAGCCCTGGCACTCGCTCACAGCGCAGCGGGGTTCAAGGTTTTTGTTTATGTGCAACATTTTGTAATTACAGTTTCAGTTCAGTTTACTGAACTTGGCTAATATCTTGAGCCAATTGAATTCATGCAATAATGTGCGCAAAGGAAAATCGTTAGAAAAATAACATGTTAATATTTGAAATTTAAAAATGAAATTATTAAGCAGATATTTGGATATTAGAATAAAAAGAGATATGGATATAGAGATATGGTAAAAAATATAAAATTATCTGACAATTAAATAAATAAAACTAAAACATAGATATGGATATTCTGTAAAAAAAAGAGAGAAAATAAAATTATTTGAATCTTAATTTTCTAATAAAATGTTTTCTATTCTCTTTTTTTTTTGTAATCCTGAATTATTAAATTCTATATAAAAAAAAAAAGAAAATTATCAGTAAAAAATATTGTATTTGTATTATTGCATTATTGCCTTAGCTTCTCAAGGTATGCCCAATATTTTCGACCTCACTGTTTGGTGACTTATTTAAGTGCCAGCCCTAAAAGTATGCAACACAAAATTGCAAAAGTACTGCCAACTGGAAGCAACGAAGCACGAATAAACCAGAAACTGTAAATTAAATACGGAAAGCTAATAAAAAAAAGGCACATACCTATACATACACATAGAGATAAATATAAATATATCTCTAGATAAATCCAAATATATACCTATGCACATACATATAAATATATATAAGGCTAAAAATTAAACGAAAACAAATTTAGTTTGGGGTAGTTGAGTGCCCACCTAACATGACACTAAATAAACAGCCAGTTGTTACTTACTCAACAACGAAGCCAAACAAATAGTGAAACACCAAAAACCAATACAAAAGCAAATACACACACACTCACACGCACACACACGAACGGCAGCTAAGTAAATGGTTAGTTCTGTGACATTTTCTAAATTGAAAAACTACAAAATGACTGACAACAGATTATAGTGTGAGAGAGGATGGATTGAGGTGGCTTTTGGGGTGGCTGAGTGGGGCAACGGACGGAGTCTGCCTCACACAGACAACAGCTGTAGTCATTCATTCAGGTCCACAGCGATGTGTCTTGACTTTGGCCTAGGCAGAGCTTAAAATAAAAAATTGTTTGCACTTTGCTTTGCTGTGCGCCAACAAAACTTGCAGCTAAGGCTGAATGAAACCCATTTGTCTAGAGGCGTCGGTAAATGGCCCCCAAAAAGAGCGAAATAAGGTCAACAACATTGTAAGTGTGACTAAGACTTACCCTGAAATTTACATTGTTCGATCAGCTCATCGCTGTGATCCTTGCAGTCTGTGTCTCCGTCGCAGACAAAGCGAATCGGTATGCACTCGCCGCTTTCCTTGCAGCGGAACTGCTTCTCTTCGCAGTAGTGTGGCAGGCTTTGGGCTGCAGCGAGAAAGTGAAAGAAAGAGAAAGAGAGAAAGTGTGATTAAGAGAGAGTTGCTAAATGAGAAATCAAATGCATATTAATTCATTAAGTTCGGTTTCCGCGTGGCCTAATCAAATTCATAACTAACATTTAAGTTGAAAACTTTGGCTCGTTAACAGCGCTGCGAACCGCACAATGGCGCACATTAAAATTTGGGTGGAGGGCGGTGAGAGGCTGGGTCAGAGGCGGCTTTTGTGGCTCTCGAGCGTTGACAGGCTTTAAGACCTTTCTAAGGTCGGGGCCAAAAAGCTGACAATAAACAAAAAACTTGTAAATAATAAAGTGTGGCTGCCTTGTATATGTGTGTATGGGTGTGTGTGTGTTTGTGTGTGTGTGTTTGTATGTCTAGGGGTAAGCCACAAAATATGCCGCCATAAACAAAAGGACACAAATTTTTGAAATTAATAAGCGAAAATACAAAGCGAGCTTAAAGGCTGACAAGCTGTGTGTAGGTGTTTTATGTGTGTGTGTGTGTGGGTATCTCTCAGCCCACAACTGGGACTCATCAATCGTTTATGGCATTTGCCTGTGAGCTTAGTTACAAACTCGCATGTAAACAAAATGGCGACAGTCGTATTTCCGTAAAGCCATAAAATAGCTAAAGTTTGAGCGTCTTTTGTAGTTGTAGGTGCGTGTGTGTGTGTATGTGTGCTGATTACCAAATTAGCTGCGTGTGTGTAGCAGCTGCTTAATCTAGAACAGTTTCTAGTTAGCAAAACCATGTGTTATTCGACATTTAACTGTGCGCATTTAACGCAAATTGATAATTGGTTAAGCAAGTCAGAAACCATGCACATAGACACGTTTAATTCTAATTGCAGGCAATGTCTGTCTGTCTATGTGTGTGTGTGCGAGTGACTCGACATTGTCTTCACACTAGAGCTCACTTCATTATCGTGAGAAATTCGAAACTTGCAGCAAAGATATTTTATTTCAATTGAAATTTTTTCGGGTTTTTCTCTCAAATACTTTTAATTAAAGTAAGCAAATGCATATATGTGTGTATGTGGTATAAATATATATACTTTATTTCTCTTATTACAAGCTCAGAAATTCTTAAATATCACAAACTTAAAGCTACTCATCCCCTCTGACTGCAAACAGGATTTCTGTCATAATATTTTGAACTTTTCTGCTGCATGAAATAGTTAAATTTAATTAAAAACTCAATATATATGAATATTTTTAGTTTATAATTTATTTTTATATGCATCTACATGATCCGCTGGCAAAAGTCGCGTTAGGACTTGCTCAATTATTTAAAAGAGGCGCACATGAAAAATTACTAAAAAAAATTCACTTTTTTTTATTATTATTTGGTTTTTTTTTGGTGCATGGCAAATGTGTTTTAATATGATATGAAAAGAGTTTTCGTTCGTTTTATTGAGTGAATGGGAAAATGTTGCAGCTATTCGCTCGCCGCCTCCCTCCCTCCTTCTCTTTCACTATCGGTCGAAATTTCGCTATGTTTCTCTAAGTGCGCCTCTTTGTGTGTGCCACGCAATTTGCATTTTAAGTGAGTCGTTTAGTTGCTTAATTGAAATTGCTCTACAATATCTAGATGAACAATTGAAATATACAAATTTATGTCACATCTAAACACAATGGTCAACTTAAAATATATGTATAAATATATACATAAATATATATGCACAAATTTGATTTATTCAAATAGATATAAATGTGAACTATTTGGAATTGTTAGTAGAAGAAATATTGCAATATTGCAAATATTGTATAATCCTTCTCCAAGTTCTAATTAAATGTCTAAAAGTAATACATTTACGACTTTAGAGTAAATATTAGACTTTATATATAGTCTGCTTTCGAAACTGTTCAAAAACATTCATTATATATATAGTATTGCCCTGAACTCATTACTGGACAGAAATAACTTTTTAAGGTTCACTTTCTTAGCATATATTCCTAAGTCCAAGCACACAATTTCCAGTCCTCCATTTTGATACCTGTTTTTAGAGCCTTACAGCGCTGGCAAGTTAACTTTTCGCCAGAGACAACAAACTGATTTAAATGAAGATTGATGGCAGCTGATTGTAAATATTGATTCAATTGCCAATTTCCTGGCCTTGAAATCGAAATAGTTTTTGATTAACGTGCTCTGCGCACCGTTCGCAGTTACAGGCGGAATAAATTAAATTACTTTCCGACAATAATTTAACGCAACTTACAGCAAACCACAAGGGCACGCAACAGAACAGCTGGAGTCGATTTGATTGACAAATGCTGCAATGTCTGACGCCTCGTATCTGATTGGGGCGGCAATTAAGTGCGTGTCTTGGCCCAGGTTCATTGCACAGTTTTGCCAGCCATCTGAGACCAAAAATCAATCAGCCATTTGGCTTGCCCACCCTCCCGGTCGGTTGTCATGAAAATTCACACCATTAACGCAATGAAGCAGTTGGAGGGCCGAGGTGGGGTCAGTCGAAGTGTAGGCATCCATAATAAACAGAGAAATCAGCGCAAAAGTCAATCAAATGGTTAAATCAATAAAAATTCTTTATTAACAGATACGGCCAAGCATGTGTTTATACATATCTAGATATGTATGTATATATATGTATATATATATATGTATAGGGCATAGTTCAAGTTATAATTATCTAGCTCGAATTTCGACAATTACGTACTGATATTACGCATAATTAAGGCGCACTTTGCCCCAATCGCCCGTTCACATTGATAAGCTTAAATCTCCTTTGACTTTATCGTGTTTTATTTGAGCTGGCTTGATTGCAAAGGTAAAATAGTATATTGGTTTTATGCAATGCAGTTTGAAATACTTGAAAATAGAATGAATTGTGAATTTTGACTATCAACTATTCGACTATAAAATATATAATATACTTTGTTATTGATATTTTTCGAATTATCTGTCTACAGTGCGCAACGAAGGCTAACCAGATAATTCTTATCAAAAATTTCTTGTAAAAGGGGTGTTGATGCGTGAGTAGTAGAAGCGTGTTAGCTAAAGAGATAACTTATCAGGTGAGTACGATATTATTATTTTTATTATGTAATTTAATGCTATATACAAATTATGATATAAATTATGCAGACATAACTTCAGCATATCATAGTATTTTTATTGAACAAGTTTTCTATCTTTATTAATTTCCATTTGATTTAATGAATTTCGCATTAAATTTTCGATAATCTAAAGTGTTCACACTTTAAGAGGACTTGAAACTGAATAAGCTATAATAATCTAGAAACGATACTCAAATGGGACGAGTATTAACTTTTCATTTTAATAATCAACTAAATTACTTTTATTCATTTTAATTGCTTAACTGTAATGATATAGGGGATATATTTTGATGACCAGTATATTACTCTAATGATAGTTTAATGAATGAAAATATTGGAATAATGAGAGGAACTAAAATCGTTTAGCCATTGCATCATATGTTGCGCATTTTGAAATATTTTTGGCTCTTATCATATTATCGTTTATCAGTTAATTTGTTTAATTTTGTGTTTGCCTTTTGCTATAATTCGCTGATAAACAAGTTGCCTGCAATTACGATAAACAACGTAGTATTCTTTGTTGTTGTGTGAATCGTGAATCGAGGGTTTGCGACTTGGGTAAGCTACCATTACTGCCCGGTTAATTATATGGCTGGCTTGAGTTTTTTAAGAGAGTTTCTTATATAGTTTTCTTTACATATATGTATATAGTATGTGTATATTTTGTGTGCGGAGTTTAAAGTTGCTCTTAGCTGCATTCTCGCTCTCACTCGTCCGCTCACCGAACATATGAGATATTTAGCGTCAGTTGTGTTTATTTCAAAAAAGGTGGCCTGATCGCTAATGACGTCAGACACGATACAGGCCATAATAAACAGTTGTTTGGCCCGAGCACACTATGAATCAGCGAGCTACACTGAATACACCCATTATTCATCTGTACTGTATTCGAATGATGATCAAATCATGTTTATTGATTTGCATCGAATAATAGATGACGACGTCACGAGCAAACGCCTCCGACCATAGAGTATTTCGAATTCTAATTAAAAACACAATTAGTAGCAACATTTATACGACGTGTATTTGTAAACAATGTTGTCGAGTCATGTGCATATCTTAAAATACACTTGCCAAAACAAAATGTGACATAGCTAAAATCACGCCACCTTTTCTATTTTTTTTCTAACCCATTTCTGTGGCATACGTGGCGTATGCGTGTACTATTAAAGCGTTCCCCTACGATTAGATGAATGCAACAGAGTATGCAATGTGAGCAAAGCCATAAATATAGTTACGTATTAGAACCAAGCACATAAACTTTTAATTAACTACGATTGAGTCAATGAGGGCGTGCCTTTTTATTTAGATAAGATTAGAGCTAGTCTCTGATTAGTTTGTGTACACAATTTAGTAGCAAACTATTACGTTGTTTTGGTCAGATAGTTGAAGCCCTTTTAACTGACTCACACTATTCTGAATTGTTTTCTGAGTATTTTTCTAGTAGCCTGAAAATTGATTAATAATGCGTGATAAGTGGTCTATTTGCTGCGAAATTATAATCGACTTGAAAATGTTTTTTAAATGTCACTATTATGTTCATTTTGGCATTCGAACTCACATGATTATTTATTGCAGTCTATAAGATTTCTATATTTATTAGAAATATTAATAATTACATATTGGCTATAAGGTAAAGCAATACATCTGATATGAGTATTGCTTATAAATCGGAAATTATTATATGAATGATCAATTTTAATTATGAACGTGGCTCATAAAAGTATCTGTACATTTGTCTGCATTTCGAAACTGTATAAATATCTCATTTAGTTGCGAATTGTGGTGGTGTTAGAAGGTACAGGTATATAAGGTATGCTCGAAGAAATGACAGATTTAATAGAGTGTATATTTAATTCTGATCAATATATTTTATGTTAGATTTGAGTTTGAAAAATACATATACATTATATTAAAAATATATCATAACTTATTCATTCAAGAAACTGTGGATCTGGCAACTCATACAGCGTGATTTTCCACATCTATTTCTAAGTGCTTAGAACATACGAATATAAATTTTGCCTATTTGATGTTATATTTACTTAAAATATTTTACATTACTTATTTAGCTGCGACGATATCTTGTATAAACAGTAAACTTTTTGGCAAATAATTTACTTGGCAAACTGTAAGCCAGCCGCTTTAAGCGCTTTTCACACAGCTGTCAAACAGAGCTCTTTTTCTCACTCTCTCCCCCTCCCTCTCTCTCTCTCTCTCTCTCTCTCTCTCTCTCTCTCTCGCAGTTCTATATATACATTTCCAGCTTATGCATAATTAAAGCTAATAAGTGGCTGCAATTTGAGTACGAAAAACTTTAGCAACGAGATGTTTAACATTGAAATCTTTACAATAAGACGAATGCATTGTTTGCCGCTGTTGTTTTACATGTTGTATTTGTTATGAAAGACAGCGACATGTAGCTGAGTGTGAAGTGAGTGTGAGTTTTCCGAGTGTGAGTGTGTGAATGAGTGTGACTTGTAATACATAAATAACTGCAACGCGCTGTTACACTTTTTTGGCTTCATCAGCCGAAAGTTGTTTCGTTCGCAACCTGTTTATTTGCTCATAATTATGCCTAAGGTAAAATGTGTTTTGTAATTAAGCTGAAACGGAAATGCATAAACTGTCAGCTAGCTGCTGCGCGCTGGGTACAGTCTGACATTAGTGGCCCGCAGCACGTGCACATTTTTGAGCATAATTAGCCAAGTTAATTACAGAAGTCTGGACGAGGACGACAAGTTCGCGCCGCAAGTTCTCCAGCCTCTGCTGTTATTTTTTATTTTTTTGTTTTCTTTTTATGATGAGGCCGGCTCGAAACTTGTTTAAATTCGATTTTAAAATAAATCAACGCCGTCCACCCCTCCCATACACTGTCCAACTGGAGTGCTTTTTTTGGTACTCGGTTTGGCTGCGCATCTGAATCTCTGAATCTGTAGCTGACATTCATTAGGCGTCTCGAAAACGTGCCGAGAACTTCGATTGCTTTTGCGGTTGCCAATTTGAGAGCCAACCAAATAGCAGTTGACAATTTTCATTTGCCAATTACTAGTTGGAAAACACTTTCGACAGATGCTGAAGCTGCCGCTACTTGCAGCTGCCTGCTGCTGCCATGGCTAAAATTGTTTCGACGATGTGACTAAATAATAAGCAGCGAGCTGACATTATGAAGACAATTAACAAATTGAAGCAAAAACAAGAGGCTTAGCGGCCGAATACCCTGTGCGAACTGTGTGAAAATGGGATAGGTTAGGCACACTCCAACAGCTCTGTTGCTTTATATCAAAATATGTAATGAAATCTGGTTGTAACCTTGAATTTTGATAGGGATCAGAGGCGAACATGGCTATCAAATTTTACATTGGCCAAGACCAGATCCAGGTGTGCTACCATTGCTTAACACCTATTCCGGCAGCTAGTGTGCTAATGGAGCTTACTCTTTGACTTCTCACCTGTTTGTGAGCTGTCGATTGTCTTAAGTGACATTTTGCCTGGCCTTAAACACACTTGGCCTTTAGCCTGGTTATATTTAGGTTTTGGTAAGCCATTTTACCATTGGCAACTGTCACAGTAACGGTTCAAATGCATTTCGATTGTAAATTCGGCATGTAAATTATTGATTGGATTCCGAGACAGGGCAAAAGCAATGCCAAAATTGCAGCGTATTACGAGACTATTAGACTATTAGACCCCGCATATGACCCAGTGACCGGCTTGAACCGACGGCTGCCTTTGTTATTGCTTTTAGTTTAACCTCTTCAAGCGTTTATTTTGCACTCCAAATTCGTTGTGCCTGAGACCAATTTGTTTAAGGTTAGGTTTCGACAGGCTGAAGGTTTGCGTCAATAATATGTATAATAATAATAATAATATATATATAAATGTATGCATATTATATATATATATATATATATATATATATATATATATATATATATATATATATATATATATATATGTTTTATTGGGGGGTTTTGCGAATGTTAATATTGAAACGGAAACGCAGAAAGTGGATGTTTGACGGCATTGAGGTCAAGTTGTTCATTAGCTTATAACGGATTTCAATAACAACTCTCGGTTTTTAAAACTTTTTTGTAGGTTTTTTTAACTGATTGGTTTCTTAATTGTTTTTTGTTTTTAAGTATAACTAATACCTATACCTTAAGAAAAAAAACTAACTAGCTCTAAATAAACGAGAGTTTGGCAAACCTTATTTTGAGAAATGTTAAGAAATAAGTAAAAATTCTTTGCTGATTATGAGATTATTTATGCTGGACTCTATTTTGCAATATATATATATATACAATATTTATAAGAAATTTAATCATTTATAAGATTATTATTTATTTGTGAATCGGAGGTTTGGATTTCCACAGAAGACCTGACTGAAGTTTCAAGTGTTTAATCTGATTCTTGGAGAGCTATACATAAATATTTATATATTTATTTATACAAACTGGTTCGGATATCGTGGGCCCGTCATATACCAGGCGTAACTGTTGCTTCGATCCGCAACACGTGCGACCCAACTTCAATAATGAAACTCTCTCACTTCAGTGTGCCGAGCGAAGAGCAAAATGAAGGCAAACTCCGTAGAAGAGAGGGAGAGAGAGAGAGGGAGAGGGAAAAAAGAAACTAAGAAACACTTGTTGCTCTCTGCAGCCGCCGAGGTCTATGCTCTCGGAAGGCAGATGCCGGCCGGCAGCAGAAAATGAAGAAACATGAATAGGAGAGGATCGAAAGAGAGAGAGAGAGAGAGAGAGAGAGAGAGAGAGAGAGAAAGATGATTGGTAAATGGGTATGCAGAGCGACTTAGGAAAGTAAAAGGTAGACAAAATGTGTGTTTGACGTCGTGGAATGTGGTTGTGCATAGCTTTAATATGGAACCACATGCGATATGCTGCGTCAGATGTAATGCGAATGCTAGTCCAAATAAACGAAGTCATATATGTAGCTAAATAAATATTTGGAAATTGGAGGCTTGGTGGCCTGATCGTTGAGTAATGCGAAACTGAATCAACAAAAGTCGGGGTATGTCGCACGCACACGCTGTGAAGTTAATCAAAGCTTAAGCGATGCTTTAAATTGTGCTTTAAGCTTTGCTTTAAACAATAGATCACGAAGCTATTCACTATTTTTTTTCTAAATATCTACTTACATATATCCAACGACGTGTTGATCTTGCCCGAAACATTCTGGAACGAAAAGTCCATGCCCAGGTTGATGCCTTTGCTGTTGAAGAAGGATGAGCCGAAGCTGTTGCCCGTATTGCTCCCACTTATGCTGTTCGCTGCAGCGGGTGCCGAGTTCTTGAGCTTATCGAGCTGAGGGCCCAGCGTCGTCGTCTTCATAATTCTCTCGAGCAGCGCCGATCCGCTGAGATTGGATATTATTAAACTGGGACTGGGTGCCGATGCGGTCACCTGGGCGGCATTCACGGCGGCAGCATTGCAGAATTTACTTATGCTCAGTATGGAGGTGATGAAGATTAAATGGAACGACGACGTGAAACTGAAGCTGATCAGCTGCTGCACGCGGCTCTGGTAGTTGTTGCTGCTGCTGAAGAATGCGCTGACTTTTGGAGGTGGATCCACGGCGTTGGTGTTGTTGTTGTTGCTGTTGTTGCTTATGTCTGTTGTATTTGTTACTGTGTTTGCCGTAGCTGGGAGTTCATCCATTTTATTCTTAAACTTTGTGATTAATAAATTGATTTTAAATTGACTTCAAATTGGTTTTACACTCTGAAATGGGTATGGAAAAAATCACAAATTTTTTATTCACTTTTCCTCACGCAATTTTTTCGAGTGCTTTATATACTATTCATTATTAAATAATATCGCGACGTCTACGTCAGCTGTTCAAGCAACGACCGAAAGAAAAAGTACAAAAAAAGAAAAAACAAACTCTTGCCAACTTTTAATGCAGAAGAATTATACAGAGAGCGAGACGCCATGCTAAATTTTTGGGGATTGTATCGAATGTGAAGAGCGTGCAAGAGCAAAAGAAACTGGCGGAACAGCAGAAATAAAAAGAAATAAAGTAAAAAATATCATACGATGTTGCAGACACAGTATACACGCAAAAGTTGACTGAAGGGTATGTTATACTTGGAATACCCTGCGAAATGCTGAATTCTGAGCGAATCAGAAATAAAGTGTATAGCAATAATTTATGCGAATATAATTCAAGAAATATGAGTCATATTTAAGTTTTTATCGTGTGTAATTCTTAAGCTTCTTAAGCTCTGCAATCGCATTTGGCGCTCGATAGTGTAGGGTATATCAAAACGAAACCCATATAAAAGTTGCAAAATGTATTAAGGGCGACGACTTATTCATGCGGCCAAACGCTTTCAGCTCGGTTAGTGCAGGTTTTACAAGGTAAACCCTAAACATAAAGCATACGAGTTTCGACTTGTCACGCTGAATGGCTTATGAAATCAGTAGATCGCACTTATAAGCACTCTATGAATGTGAATCACAGTTAGAAAACGTTATCTACAAACAGTTAACGCAGGTCTCTGGCGCCTACACTCCAACTGAAGTGCCTTCCGTTTTCGGCAGGTAAAGTCAAAATTTCCCACGTCGGCTGCGCTAATTTTAGTTTATGCAAAGTTGGCAAAAAACAACGAATTTTAGAATATTCTTTGTTTTGTTTTTTATTTTTTTTTTAATGTTTTTTTTTTTTTGGCAAATGCAGATAATGCGGCCTCGAAATACACGTGTTCCGTATCGGATATATCGGATATGCCGCACAAGTATAGAGCGAAATAGCATCAGAGATTCACGCAACTCAGCTAAATAATCTCATACGTTAGCAATTAGCACTTGGTTTTAATATTAAGATTTGGATACCGCTCTCTACCTTTTCTCTTTCGCTCTTCTTTTATCGGTGGGATTACAAAATATTTATGTTATTTGCTTTTGATTTGGGGGGACGTTTGCTACTGGGGCATTAATGTATCGTGCACGCGAAAAAATATTATTTGTATTTGGCTGTCAGATTGCAGCTACTTGACGGTCCCGTTATAATACCAGTAACAACGATACGACTGTGCTTGGCGCACGACGCTTAACGACTGATCTACCAATGCGAAGCAGCTGCAAACGATTCATTCCGATGTTGATTCGTTGTCAACTTCGGCAAGGTACGACGCACGATCGCCACGCGTACACAGCATTTTGACAGTTGTTTTAAAAGAGAGAGGGAGAGTGAGAGAGCAAGCACAGCGAGAGTTTACATATTATGATAAGAGCAAGTGTGTGAAAGAGAGTGCGAAGAGCTGCAAGGTGGTTGGAAATCTATTTGAAAAATAGCATGCTCTTTGCCAAGTGCTCGACCAGTTGTCGCGGCTGATCACAATAGCTAACCAATTTTGCTTCTATAATACTATTCGCATAAATTGGTTCTTGGCATAGGTCAGAGACCATGACATGCATATGTTAATTGTATAGCGCGATCAAAGTTGTAATCAGACTATGTTAAGCGAATACTATTGAGTGCCGAATATTGTTACTATTTGATATTGATATGTTCTATCAAGTATTCCACCACGTTATACCTTGTATATAACGATATAGTTGCGTAGGTCTCTATATATTTTGTTAATTCGAAATTCTTTTAAAAAATATGCGAAGGAATTAACATAACGAAAGTATTTATATACACAACTACATTTTACCCTAATTCACAACATGACTAGGCAATACTTGGGATTTGCATATAGTATAAAATTTCGAAAAAGTTCTGCTATCATGATACGAATGCGAAATTGTGGCTGGAAACACTCGACATTTGTGTAAACATTAACAGTTATTGATATAGTATAGATAGCTCTATGATATTTGACAGATAAGTGCTGTAATATCTGCTGACATAATTGGGAAAAAGCTAATTTATAGCTATTAGTTCCATAAAATAAAGAGAATAAATAAAGAGAGAAAGAGAGAAAGAGAGAAATTTCTATGTCTGTGCTATCTATTCACACAAATCGTTATGCTAAAACGCTTTGAATTATTCAAGTACTTTTTGTTGTACTAATTGAATTTCATGGTCAGTTTTGGCAATGCAAATGGGTCTTAAGCTTAGTCTAGTATATTTCCATGCCAAACCTTTATTTTCATATCGATCTTCCATGATCCAGAACCTGTAAAGCAAAGAGTTTAAGTATAGAGTACAACAAGTGAGTTACTACACATATCGGCATTTATTCAATCGATTTGATTCGGAAACATATTTACACTTAACAATAGTATATAATAATATTGATAATAATAATAAACGATCTGCACTTTGAACAGAAACAAAGCTTTCTTCTAATTATTAATTATGTAATTAATTAGATAATATTATAATTTCAATTATTTTGTTGTTTTCTTTTTGTTTTCTTTGTCAATTAAGTAATGCACACTTACAGCTATATACAGTTTGGAACTATGTAAATTATCTTTAGAGTTTCTTTTAGTTTAGTTATAGTTATAGTTTTAGTTTAGGTTAGAACTCGGCGACATATTTTGTACAGCATCCTTTAAGGATTCCCTCCTCTTCATCTTTCTCCGCTCTTAACTGCTGTTAAAATAAGGTTAAAATAATTTACACATACGAGTTGCTCAGTCTTTAGGCGTGTCTGCAGCGGGCTTATAATTGGCTTCTAAACATAGATTAGATAGAATAAACCCATAAGCTCTAATACGACGATATGCCTATAACGGGTGAGTACTAGATGGTTAAAAAGAGAAAGAGCAAAGAGAGAGTGAGAGAATTAAATTGGGTAAACTGAAGACTAGCATTGGTTGAAATAGTTTTTTTCATGATTTATTACCTCCTCGTCCATGACGCTGGTGTGATCGTAGATGCGTGCGGGTAGATTCTTACGCAAACTGAAATGATCCTCAGTTGTTGTCTTGCGATAGATCGGATTCTCAAAGTTCATGGAATTGATGCGTCGCTTACTGCAGTAGCGATAGCCAAGGAGCAGCACCTATGGAGTAGCAAATAATAATTAATTTAATGAAATGGTAAGAGAAATGAAAGAGAATAAAATGTGGAGCCCAAAAAATTGTAAAAACCAAAATATCTAAAAGAATTTTTTTTTTCAAATCCGAAAGTTTCCTATTGGAATTATTCTTATTTATATACAATATTTTATGATATTATATGTGGTTAGGTATATTATATATATAGTTATATATATATTATTATTATTTATATCTCTATAAAGTCTTTGTATACATATGTAACTATATATACAATATAATTATTATTATACATATAATTATATGGAATAGCAGCTAAATATTTTAGATAAAATCTTGTATTGTTTACTCTTGATATACGGTTCTCTTTTTTGTTTTTGTTCCTCTATAATTTATTGTGAGTTCTTAGGACTTACCACTGAAAGCAGCACCGCACAACCGCTGAGACTGGCAATAACCACGAGCGCTATGAAGCCCGAGTCCGGTTGCGGGCTGGGCGCTGTGGTTTGATCGATGTGAGTTTGGTTCTTCGCGGGACTCCTCTCGGCAACTGTGGATGGTAAAAAGCAGAATGTAAATCACAAGAGAAAAGAAGTCGGAGCGCATACAACACAAGATGTGACACAGCCATATAAATGAAGGAAACACAACAATAAAAGGCGCCAAATGAAATGAGCAAAAAGAATGAAAAAAAAGATGAAGAGAAAAGCAAATGAAAATAAAAAATATTGTGTAATATACGAGGCGAAGCCCCAGCTTGTGGGCCATTTGGGTGATTGTTACCAGCAATCGCAGCTTCCACCCCATACCGTCCTGCCAGGGCGACACAATTCGTTCCCCTACCAATGCAAAAGAATTTTCAATCAAATCGTTCAAAGAGCGCATTTAGGCGCAAATAAACACTTAAACGCGCTCGCGCCTTTGATGGCTAAACTTTTATGCCCCGGCCATGGCTGAAGATCTGAAAGGCAGCACTGACTGTGTGGGTATTAAAGTGGGGGGGTGCTGGTTGCCGGAGGGGTAGCTGAAGAGACACAGCGGGCAACCTAAATGGCGTAGGATGCGTAATGACATCGTTAACGCGCGCGCCGTTTAATGGATTCGGCTTCTGATACGAACTGCCGAATAATCTGGATTCAAGTTATATCTTAAATCAAGTCGAACGGCGAAAGCTATCAGCTCTATCCAGAATTTCACTTTAAAGAGACGAAGCACGCAGCCAGTCAACACGGCACAAATTTCAACCTCACACTGTGTGGTTTGGTCTGGCTGTGGGTGGCTTACTCGGCGTATCAGTTGCAATGTGCTGCCTACTTGCGGTTGGCTCCCTCTCTCTCTCTCGCTCTCACTCTCGTGCACTCTCACTTACTCTCTGTCTGTGTGTGTGTGTGTGTGTGTTGCAAGTGGCTCTCGATGGCGTTTATGAAACTATCATGTCTGTGGTGGGCTGAGTGTTTGCCTTTTTTGATGATGATTAATGTGAGCCGTGACAAAGCAAATGTTATGCCACAGCAGCAAATGAAGTGCTTGGCTTCGAAATGCCAAGTAGCCGATGCACCACCCCCAAAGGAAATGCGGCGCAGAGCTGTCGCCCAAGGCAACAGCTCGGTGCATTTGCTAAAAATGCTAGTGATTAATTTGGTTTCAGTCTTAGCTTTAAATTTCAACACTTAATAATGGTAGATAGAGTATGGAGTATGGAGTTAACGGGATGTGAAGGACAGTAAATAGACAAAATGCATTTGGTAGAAAATGTGGATACCTCATGAGATACATAGATCTATTTTCTAACACTTTTCTAAGCTTCATATAAATATATTCACATTTATATTAATATGAATTTATATTAGTATGAATATATATATATGAATAGTCATGCTAATGTTTATTTTTATTGTCATATTTATTTTCATATTCATATTCACATTCATTTTCATATTCATATTCATATTCATATTCATATTCACATTCATTTTCATATTCATATTCATATTCATATTCATATTCATATTCATATTCATATTCATATTCATATTCATATTCATATTCATATTCATATTCATATTCATATTCATATTCATATTCATATTTATATTCAAATTCATATTCATATTCATGTTTATATTCATATGCATATTCATATTTATATTCATATTCATATTAATATTCAAACTCATATTCATATTAATAATAATCTTTATATTTATATAAATATGCATATTCATAATCATATTCATATTCATATTCATATTCATTTTAATTTTTTTTTTTTTTTTTTTTTTTTTTTTTTTTTACTTTGGACTTATTTATTAAGTGTAGAATCTGTACAATCATAATTATACCTTAACAACACAATTTAATAAAAGTTTAATTTGGACCAAACCTCGATTATAGTACGAGGAATTCAATGAAGGTTGTATCACTGACTTTGAATCGTCTTGGCAAAACCTTGCCGTTTGAGTCTTCTTAGAGGTCTGGCAGGAAGGAGACCTCTGGCGAGTAGGCTGCGGTGTCTCAGTAATCTTTCGCTGTACCTGCTTGTATGTCTTCCAATTTGCTCTTCTATTGTAAGTAGTTTGAGGTCTCTATGGAGTGTAGTACCGCGTACATACCAAGGGCAGTTAGTTATTTGTCTTAGCACTCGATTCTGCAAAACCTGTATCCGTTTGTAGTTGGATTTGGCTGCAATCCCCCAGATCTGCACTCCATAGAGCCATATCGGCAGAATACAGTGCACGTAGACAGCTCTTTTGCATCTCAGCGGCAACTTGCTCCTCTTATTGTTGAGCCATTTCAGTTGTTGCAGTCTGTGGCGACATTTTTTAACCGCAGTTTTTAGATGCGGTCCAAATGTTAGGCGCTTGTCCAGTGTGATGCCAAGATATTTTGCCTGTGCTGGTTGCTGTAGTGTTACTCCCTCCAGTTGGATTGAAGGTGTATGCATTATAATTCTTTTTAGGGTGAAACATGGATTTATTGTTTTGGCCGGGTTGACTTTCAAATTCCACCGTTTGCACCAAGCTGCCAGAGTATCAAGATACCCTTGTATTCCAGTGCTCGCTTCAACGTGACTTTTAGAGTTGTAGATGACTGCGATATCATCTGCATATGTCGCAATAATGGCTTTAGAGGGATCATCCATATGTTGAGAGGTAGGGCTGGGTATATCTGCGGTATACAAGGAATACAGCAGTGGACCAAGAACACTGCCCTGCGGTACTCCTGCTCTCATAGAATAAGTGGACGAGTATGTATCCCTTACTTTGACCTTAAACTCACGGTTTTCCAAATAAGACCTTAATAGGCCATAGTACGGTGCAGGTAGGAGGTTTTTTATTTTGCAGAGTAGCCCATCGTGCCACACCTTGTCGAACGCTTGCTGCATGTCAATAAAGACAGCGTTGGAGTACTCCAAGTCGTCAAAAGCCTGCAGGATGTGTTTCACCAATCTGTGAACCTGTTCCACAGTGCCATGTCCTTCTCGAAATCCGAATTGGTGGTCCGGCAAGATATTGCATTGTCTTGTGATGTCAGTTATCCGATTGGCAATGGTCCTTTCCCATAGTTTAGACAGACAGGGCAGAAGGCTAATTGGACGATAGGACTCTGGATCATATTCAGGTTTGCCCGGCTTATGAATCATTGTAATCGCAGCTAGTTTCCATTGCTTTGGAAAAACTTGGAGTCTAATTATAGCATTAAAAATTAAAACTATATAGAGGAGCGCTCTTTTAGGCAAGACCTTCAGTGTAGCATTACAAATCCTATCGATTCCAGGAGCTTTATTTTTCGGCAACAGTCGGATCGCTTCAGTCACTTCTTCAAATCGTATAGGCTTAATAGGCAGGGACATCTGCAGAGGACTCTGCAAACTTTCATGGGTCTCCCTGATCTGCTCTATTGTGGCAAACTCAAAAGAAGTAAAGCGAGCCTCTAAGTGAGATCCGAAGGCGTTAGCCTGTTCCCTTTCGCTTTTAGCAAGCTCGCCACTAGAACATCGGACTGGAACCTGTCTGAAAGGTTGTCGTTTGAGTGATTTTGTGCACTTCCATAGGGAGTAGTTTGCATCGATAGTGTAGTCCATGGAAGCTAGTTTTTGCTCGAAGAAATCACTTCTGAGTTCCCTTAAAAGGATACGTAGCTGTTTTGCTGCACGGTTCCACAGAATTCGGTCCCAAGGATCCTGAGATCGAATTGCTCTTCTCCGAAGGCGCCTCTTTGCTCTAATAAGCACTTTAGCTTCCCTTGTGAGAACTATGCCATAACTAATGGGGCGTGGGTCAGGATTAGAATGCGTTGCAGCAGCTGCAGCTCTATATATGTTTTCTGAAAGAAAATCAACTGCGTTCTCGATGTCTTCTCCAGAGTCCAGATTCGAGTTTAATTGAAAAGCATCATCTAGGTGTTGTTTGAAGGCCATGATGTCAGTACGGTTGCTAATTAACCGGGAGCTTGATCTAATATAAGAACCATGGGTTTGCAAATTAACAACAAGTGCTAAATGGTCAGAATCTAAGTCCCAGCATTGTAATCATATTCATACTTATTCTCATACTCATATATATTTTTATATTTGTCTTTATTTATATATTCTATTTATACTTTTATTAATATTCACATTCAGATTTAGTCATTTGCCTGGAACTTTACAATGAGCATTAAAGGAAACAATATGGAGGAATCAAAGAACCTACTTCATTTCCAAACAGACTCTCAGAATAAATACCTTAAAAAGTTACACATACAATATACATATACACAGACGAATGAAAACATATAGATGTTAGATCAACGGACAGAGAAAAAGTTGTTAAACAGATTTGTCAGGCATACCATGCGTTTGGGGCACTTTGTTGCTAAGAGGCTTTGCCTGGTTAGTTTCGGTTAGTATATTGGTATTATTCAACTTGATTAGACGCTGATGGGATTTCGTTTTTGCCTTAAATCTGTGGGTACGCGGAGGTATAGTAACAGCTCGATAACTGGCTGCACGTGCATTGGGTTAATAGGGGAAAAATAAAAAGCGTTAATAAAGAAAACATGCAGAAAATATAAGCAATAGGAAAAGTTATGTCACAACGGTACTTACGATCTTCGACGCACATGAGACCATCGGACATGAGCTTGAGACCCGTGGGACAGGCGCAGGAGATGCGCGGACTGCGCTCGTTGATGCGGGGAGCGGGCAGACAGAGATGCGAACAGTGTCCATTAACCGACTGGCAGTGATTAATGCCATCGGGTTGGCGATAAGGATGATACACATGGATGACCATGGGATGTTGTAACTGCGAAGAGGGGAGAAAGAGTAGGGAGCAGATCGATAAATATAGCAAAAGGTTACTCATTTTCAGTGGCTTACCATGTGCACAGCTGTGATGGGCTCCACGTCTTGGCCAGTGAATTTGTTTGCCTTGAAGACCGTCTGCTTGTCCCAGTCGGTCCAGTAGATGTAATCCTCGAAAGTGCTGATGGAGAAGGGATGTCGCAGATACTCCGTCGAGTACAAGATCTGTCTGCGCTGCGAGCCATCGTAGTTGGCCGAGGAGATGACGTTCAGCTTGCCATCCACCCAGTAGATGCGCTTCCTCACCAGATCCAAGGTGATGCCATTGGGCCACTTGACGTCATAGTTGATGATCGTCGTCCGGTGGGAGCCGTCCATGCCTGCGCGTTCGATGCGTGGCGAGGCACCCCAGTCGGACCAGTACATCCAGCCCTCGATGGGATCGAGCGCAATGGATCGGGGTATATCGAGCGCATCCTCAATCAGAACCTTGCCCATGTTTCCGTCAAAGTTGGTCAGCTCAATGGTGCACTTGTGGGTGTCAGTGTAGTAAACATGGTTGTAGATCCAATCGACGGCCAGGCCATCCGAGGTAACCGACGACTTCTTCAGGACGACAGTCTTCTCGTTGCCCTCATCGATGGGCGCCTTGTAGATGCTCTGTGTGGTCACATCACTCCAGAAGATCATGCCCGTGCGGAACACAAAGTCCAGAGCAGTAGCCGACTTGGTATTGTTTACAATGGAGGTCATTTCCATATGGTCCAATGCAATCTTGCGTATGTCGTGACGTCGAGCGAGCAGAAGCGAGGCGTGTCCTTCTGTTGCCTTGCAGCGCGTGTGATTCCGCGGATCTCTCATGTAACCCGCTTCGCACTCGCATTTGAAGCCGCCGATCTCATTGACGCAGATCTGGGAGCAGACGCCTGGCTGTTCGCACTCATTCACATCCACACAGCTGTGGGCATCCCCTGACAGCTTGTAGCCCTCATGGCAGTCGCACTTGTAGCCCACCTGGTGGTCCACACAGCGGTGCATGCAGCCGCCGTTCTTCACCGCACACTCGTTTTGCCCGCACTTCTTGGCCGGCTCGTCCTCGCCGTCGGGGCAGTCCTTGCGCTTGTCACACACTTTCGAGAGGGGAATGCACTGGCCGCCGCCGCAGTCGAATTGGCTGGTCGCATTGCAGCTCTTGACCGGAGCTGCCAGCTTGCAGTCGCGCTCGTCGCTGCCATCCGCACAGTCCGTTTGTCCGTTGCACGTAAGATGTCCGGCGATGCAGCTGCGATCACCGCACTGAAATTGATCCGGGCGACAGGTTACGTTCTTGCAGCTGGAGGCGTGCTCATCGTCGCCATCCGGACAGTCACGATCGCCATCGCAGAGCCAGCTGTGGTGCAGGCAGGTGATGCGATCCTTGCACTGATACTCATGTGGCAAGCATGGCGTAACTTGCTCGGTGGCATTTGCACATGACTGAGAGCAGAGAGAGAGAAAGAGAGAGAGAGAGGGTATTAAAAGTTTGTGGAGGTTGCTTGTTACAAGTTTTTTGACTGAAAGTTTTCGTTGCATACTTTTAGTTGCTTACACACGAAATTATGTGCACCGCCCGCACCCTTTGCCGCTCTTAGCCATGGCCCAAATGCAATTTTA
The DNA here is from genome assembly GCA_035045145.1 of Drosophila meridionalis. Classification (NCBI taxonomy): domain Eukaryota; kingdom Metazoa; phylum Arthropoda; class Insecta; order Diptera; family Drosophilidae; genus Drosophila; species Drosophila meridionalis. The sequence continues at coordinate 3,701,239 of JAWNPG010000020.1, read as the reverse complement.
TGCGTACTATGCGTTGACAACAAAAGCTGCCAAAGCTGGCAGCGCTGAGTTATGCCCAACTTGGCTGTAATTTATATGCCAGGCGCTTTACTTTTTGTCCAACTAACAAACTCACACACATATACAGAATAAGTAAAAGAGCTTGAGGCGCGGGTGAGCACGACTACGAGATGTGCTGTAGTCAGCTAAATTGGAGTTATGGAGTTGACTTTTCTAAGTACTATTTTGTTTTCATAGGCTAAGCAGACAAATCTCACAATCCCTGGACTAGTCTAAGGTACAGATATCTGTTGCTGCCTATTAATATACCCTGTTTCTTGACCAATTGGAATGGAAGCAGAGTAGGTAAAGTTGTCTAGGGTTGGCAACAGCTACTACAAACATTTTCTCGCAGAAAATTTGAATTTATGGGACAGCCATTCAGCTGATGCTGCTGCTGCTGTTGCTGCTGCTGCTACTCCTGCTGATACTTCTGCTGGTGCAGTCAACTCACCCGCTCGTCGGATGCATCCGGACAATCCGGATCGCCATCGCAAACCCAACGCTTGGCAATGCAGGCGCCATTGGGGCAAGTGTGCTCCGCGACGCTGTCGCAGGGGATGACGGGGCAGTCGCGCTCATCGGTGCCATCGCCGCAGTCGTTGTCGTGATCGCAGACCCAACGTCTCTGGATGCAGCGGCCATTGCCGCAGGTGAACTCATCGGAGCGGCACGTCTGGTCTGTGGAACGAAAAGCAGGACAAAGGATTAGCTACTGTAAAAAAAATTAAGCACTGAACAATGACACAGGCCACCCAAAAAGTGGAAAAGTCGTGAAACCAAAAAGGAAATGAAGTTGAAAGCGTGCCGCTTGATGAATGATGTGGCCAGTGAGTTAGCAAAGGAATATAATGGGTATAATAGCACTGCGATAGACTGATAAAATGCAAAAGGGTGGTGTGGGAATAGGGGCGTAAAGAATTGCAGCACTAAGGCAATGTTGGCTTGCAAGCAGAGAACTCAGAAAACTGATGTGGAAATTAAACAAAGGGAATTAGTAATTAAAACAAATAAATAATCAAGCAGCGTTTCCAGCTTAATAATTTGATTAATAATACTTAATTGAAACTATTAAACAATACTAATATTAAGCTGTCAATAGTAAATATATAGAGTATATACTCATATTTATTCTTTAATAATAATAAAAAAAAAATCTTTGAAAAATTTAATTAAATTAATGTTACTTGATTAATAATAATAATAATAATAATAATAATTAAACTCTCAATATTAAATATATATGTAGATATGCATATATACTTATATTTATTAATTATTGATTCTCTATAAAATGATTCGATGTAAAATTTACAAGAAATTATATTGTAGTATAAAATTATTTTAAGGATTTGTTTGTGTGTTATCCTAATTGCTAATTTTGCATGTTTATTCATTATTTCACTTATTTAATAGTTGCGGCGTTCAAATTTGAGAGTAATTTAAACAAACTCCCTGAAGCAATTTTTCATCACATTTATTATGAATGTTTAGTGTTAAAAGGCAAAAACTGAAATGATTATTATTATTGTGGATGTCGAAACAAATTTATTTTAGTTTCAATAGGCATTTCAAAAGCGGATTTATTAAAAGTTGGCATCATAAATAAATTAATACAAGTGGAAATCATGCACTAAACCATATGTGTAAGCTGATTAAGTGCATGTTAGACAGGAAAATAAATGGGAAAAAATTGAATACCCCTTTTTTTTATACATATGGGCAATTCTCTAGTGGCGAATGTGACATTCGTACGTATTTGAGTTTATAAAAAACGAATACCAAAACATTTTTTTATTCTGACGAATAGTGAATCTTTTAGCTCTTGATTAGCTCTTTAATTGGTGCTAAATCTGATTTTAGGCAATTGTTAGTTTTCAAGATAATTACAAAAAACCAAGAGGTTCGCAAGCTACAAAAAACGTAAGTCGCTTTTTAAATGAAGGGTTCAACCTGAGATTTTAGCGAAACCTTAAGTGACAATTTATTACGAATAATTTTAAATGATTAGAAATTGGCACATCTTTACAATGCATTTTAGTTGATTCAAAAATATTGAGTAGTTTTTTTTATTTTTTAGTTTTAATCAGGGTCGAAGGTGACGTGTCGAATGTGACATTTTTTCCACCATACGTTTTTTTTTTTTTTTTTTTTTTTTTATTTTAGTAATTGTACATGAATAAAAGCATTAGAAATGAATTTCAACATATTCAATTTATTAATTTTTTAAAAAACGTAACAAAATATATTCAAAAGAGAAAAAAAATAGGTATATTCATCTGAAATAAGTAAAACAAAATAGAAAATCTGTTTTTTTTTGTACTCATCTACACTCATAAAATATATTCAAAATTTTAATTTTTCCAACCTAGATTTAAAATTCACTTCGGTTTATTTAAATTTTGTATTTACCTTTTTACGGTGTCGAAAGCTACGCACTTTAAACAACACACTATGACCAAATAGCTTAATATTTTTGTGTGAAGTTTTTTTTAATAAATTTGCAATGCAAAACTATGTTTGCTACTAAATTTTGATGCTAGTTGCGCAAATACATTTGACTTACTGATAACAAAACCTATTTTTCGAGGTCGAACGTGACATCGAAATGTACGGTGAAACAAACGAAATAATTTACCGTATAGTCAATAACATCGTACCTTTTATATTTTTCTTTTACTCTTTAAGCATAAACGAAGATTTGAAATAGTATATTTCATTGCATAGCGTCTCTCTTTAAGAACAGTAATATAAACAAAATGTGCAACAGAAATGCCCAAAACAGAACTTTGGCACTTGTTCGGCTTTGTGTGTCAATATTTCGAGATATGTTATGAATAAATGTAAAATTAGTTTATATTAGGTAAATTTAATCGATTAGTTATAAAAAAATGTTATCTGAACATGCATTCATTGACTTTGAATTTTTTGGCTGTGGTTGACCTTTCTGGAGAAATGCCCATATATTAAATATGGAAAATTGAAAATATAAAGTTAATAAACTTTCATTACCATTTAGTTTCTTTTTTATTATATTTAAAAATCCTTTTTTCTCATCGAAAATGCTTTATTTACTTTGTAATGCTATTGAAAAACAAGTTTAGTCTAGGCTAATCTAGTTAAGTCGTATTCATAATTTGAAATAAATTAAATAACAGCTTAGCCTTTATTGCATAAAAAAAAATTAATAACAAATAATGTGCTCATATAAAAAATATAAAACTCTACTCATGCTAAGTTTTTTCTACTCATCACTTGTAATACAACTCAAAACTTGTTCAACAATCTATATTGAATTGATCTAAGGATATGCTTACTGCAGTTATGCTCATCGGAGCCATCGCTGCAATCCTTGCTCTGATCGCACATCCAGGCTAGAGGAACGCACTCGCCCTCGCCGCTCTTGCAGCTGTATTCATCCGGCGAGCAGGTGCGAGCCTCTACGCATTTGGTAAAGTCAAGCGAGAGAAATAGAGAGAGAGAGAGAGAGAGAGAGAGAGAGAAAGAGAGAGAAAAGCGAAACCAAAAAGAAGAGTTGTTGAGCTATGAGAGAGTGTTCGTAACTAGCTGCTAATAAATGCTGAGCTTGTTCAGCTGGGGGCTTATTAAATACTTTTATACGCAGCAGCTGCCAAATAAGCTGAGAGAGCAGCTGAACCCCATTTCATTCGTGGCCAGAATGCCATTCTGTAATGCACAGCCAAGGCCAAGGGTTGTGTGTGTATGTGTGTGTGTGTGTGAGTTGCTGATGTGTGTGTTATGGGTTAAGCACTTTATGCGCTGTTGCCAGGCGTTGCCGACACGCAGTCAACGTGGCGTATGCGTGATATGTGGACACACGCATTGTTGCCATTGTGCGTGTGTGTGTGAGTGTGTGTGGGTGTTGGGGTCATGTGTTTATGGATATACTCGAATGCAACGACTTGATTAAACGGTGGTTAGAGCGCTGGGCGGGATAGCTGCGAACATAGCTTTGAAATTATGCGCAACACTTTATTAAATGTTAGGCGAGAGCGAGTTATGAGCACGGTGGATGGGAATGTTAGCCAGTTGGAGAGTTGGGTACGTAGTACGGATTCGCTTACTGCATTGCGCCTCATCGGACTTGTCGCGGCAGTCGTTGCTGCCGTCGCAGAGCCAATTGCGGGGTATACACTGGTCAACGGTCTTGCATTTGAACTCATTGTTGGGACAGGCATTCACTATATTCAGTTGTACACAGGTCATAAATGGTCTTTAGTGTCTTTAAGTGGTATTGCGGTGACTTACTGCACAGAGCGCTGTCCTCGTCAGAGCCATCGCTGCAGTCGTTCTCCTGATCGCAGCGCCACTTGTTGGGTATGCAGTTGCCGTTGGTGCAGCGGAAGTGGTCCGAGGAGCAGGTGGCCTCTGCAAAGAGAAGAAGCACATTGAATCAGTTGTAATTACAGGGTATTCACTATAACTATGTCTGCGCCTGGCAGTGCCTTTGAACTTTGAAGGCGACCCCGATCAAATACAAAACCTGCCAGCAGCACATTTTATTTTTCAACTCTGCACAGTCGTTTCCAAAAGCAAGTGTCTGAGTGGCTGTGCGTATGTGCGTGTGTGTGTGCGTGTATATGTGTGTGCGAGTATTTATTTACACGCACTTAAGCACGTGCTGAGCAAAGAAAATACTATACCACAAATAAACCAACAACAACTAAGCGAGCTTACATAAAAAACAAAAACAAAAGCAAACATAAATAAATCGTTGCATACGCGGCGGGCACTGAATTTTCAATGGATTTTCAATGGCCACACGCAGCGGGTTTGGATTGAAGGATTGGAGGGGGCTGAGCTGGTCATTCAATGTTGCCTTTTAAGCTCTTGTTCTTCCCTGTTTGTTATGCGCATTAAATATTAGATTTAAACTCATGTGTAAATAGCTCAGAGAAATATAATGAAAATTTATGTATTTCTGTTTTCGCTTTAAAGAGAGGATTTTCTTTATAGCCAGTGTGTATGAAGGAAGATTGCAGCCGAGATTATCTAAAACGACTTAAATGCGCAATAAAATAGAACCACTTTTTTAGTATAATAAATGAATCTGATATAGTAGTATTAACTATCAATCATGTTCACTCAATTAATTTTATATAATTTAATTGATATTAAATAATTAATTTCATTAAAATATACATTGAATTACTTCATACATTTTATATCCCACTTTTTCTTCGAATTGTTTTCAATTGTTTACTGGAACTTTCATTTTATGTCTATCTTTCCTTTGCTTTTGCCTAAAACCCGTGAAAGCTGCGTCTAATACGACGTTTTTGCTACTGAAAACAGTTGTTACTTCAATTCACATCTAAGCCGATGCAAATATCTGCTTTTCGCTCTTCAAATGTCTATCCCTAAGGACAAATATTCCATTAATTTTAATCAATTTTAGAATGGATATTACAGTTGATAAGAAGCGAAAGAGAAGGAAGCCTGGCGCATTATGCGGCACAGTCAGAAGTTGCCATATCAATAACATTTTATACGATTACTTTTTTAAACTTTTTATGGGCTGAACTCTCTGGTCCGATGCCTTAGAGCTCTCGCCCCTTGCTCTCACCCATGCGCAGTCAAATGAAATGTAGCGTGACAACAGAACAGAAAAATAAATAAAAATAATAAAAAAGAGCACAACAACTTGTGTTCAACATGCATCTATTCGAGAAAATAAAGGACAGCGCACAGGAAAGGAAACAAAATATAAACCAATGTGCGCCAATATTTGTTAAAAAATAAAAAGCAAATACAAATAGAAGCTCACAAACCGTTGAACAATAAAAAATGGTCACATGTGCAAACCAGCCAACACTTTCAAAGTGCCCTCTGTCCAATACTGAATGCTCGCAGAAGCCTTTCAGTTCGGGCATGAATTAAGTAACTTCAACTCGTGGAATATAAATTAAATATCAGATTAATCAGAGTTTTATTTGCAACCTCGAATTAGTCAAACTTTGTTTAGTCAAGGGAAAGAGAAAAGTAATTAGACAAACTTTATCATAATCTGGAATCAGCTCTATCAGTTTTTTTTTTTTTTTTTTTTTTTTTTGGAATTTTTATATCTTTGTATATGTATATTAATTACTTTATATTTAAATTTTATTTATTATTATTTTTTGTTTGTATTATTTATTCATATATAGAAATGCATATATATATTTCTTAATTTTTAAATTTATATGTCTTTATTTATTAATTTTTTAATTTTTAAATTTATATGTATTTGTTTATTAATTTTTTAATTTTTAATTTTATATATGTATATCACTTATCTTATATTTAAATTTTATTTATTAACATTTTTTTTTAATGATTTAATCATTTATAAAAAAATATTTCTTAATTTTTGTATATCAGAATTTTTATATCTTCGTCATCTACTATACATATTTTCCTGTAACTTTTTATTGTATTCCATTTATCATTTATTTTTTATTAATTTTTTTTTCATATATATTTTCTTTGCTTGTATAGTTTGTTTGTTAGAGTATTTAGGCCTGGACAAACATAAACCAATTTTTCTTTACTGGCTTTATAGCTATATATATTTTATTTTATTTTTTATGTATTTTTTTTTGTATATACATATATATATATATTTTATATTTTGTTGAATGTATATATGTAGCGCATATTTACGAATACTCCATTCAGCTTGATTCGATTTCTTTTTATGTAGCTTGTAAGCACAGATGAGTATTTGACATTTTGTTGTTGCTGTTGCTAATATGTAGGAGCTCACGCAAATACACTTATATACGTATATATATATATATATATATATATATATATACATATATGTATGTATATGTACATATACATATGTATTTCAATGTATATGTGTGTAAACTGTGCTCCTGCGGCCAAATTGCTGCGCATTTCCAAATTTCATTTCATTTTGTTTTATTTGCGGACTGAGGTTATATTAAATGTTATGTCACGTTGGCTCGCAATTAAAAATCAAATTAAATTTATTGTTCTTTATTTTTGGAGAGCAAGTAAGTGGAAGAGAGAAGCTTTGATTGCTTCAACGCATGCTGCAATTGATAAAAGTGTGCGGCAAATTGCCAGTTGCCTTTCAGCATAATTTCGTTTTCGTTTTTTTTTTCAACTATATTTTTTTTCGCTTGTGTTTTTTAACTAAGTTTAAACGGCCTTTCAGTTGATTAAAAAACTTTGGCCTCTGGCAGTGGCACCAGCGCCAGCAGCAGCAGCAATTTGTATGCAAATGTCAGGCAGTGTGTGCAAAATATTCTGTTGCATGCAACGCGGCGCCCAAGAGGAGGAGGGGCTGATTGCAGCCAACTGCAATGCAAATGGGCTTAGACTGTACTTCTAGTTGAGTGAGTGTGTGTGTGTGCGTGTGTGTGTGGCGTATAGGTATATTATGATTGGCATTTTGGGCATGTGGTCTTCAAGTTTAAAGGTGTTGCAAGCTGACGTAAAGATTGTATCCAACTTGTTGCAAGTGGATTTAAACAAGTGCTCTTGTAGTGGAGCTGCTTCAAAGTTGTACTCCACAAAAATTATCCCCTCAATTGGAATTACGCAATTGGAGAATTTAGATGGTATTAAAATTTTTAAATATCTTAAATAAAATTTCTATTTAAGTTCATTCACAATATAAATGTAGGGTATGTGCAATATGCAAGTAAAAAAGTTTTTTATATTATATTTTAATTTATGATCGAGGCTCTTATTACAGATATATGCTATAGGAAAACGCTGCAGTTGCTTAAAGTATTTATATTAGACATATTTATAAGTAGATCATTCATATCTTGATACTGATTACTAATATATAAGCTGAAGCTATACTATATGAAATGCATTGAAATGCTAGAGAATAATAATTAGTACTTAGCTTAGCTTAGCAGAAAGCAATAATACTGGACTAGACTAGACATTGATTTGTTATACATTATTCCTCAAGCTGTTATAATTACAGATTTACACTAGGTATAGTTAAATCTATAATCTTATTTACAATAAAATAAAATAAAGTCAACATGAAATTGTATTCACTTTAATTCAGCTTAAACGCACTCAATCATTTAATGGCTTAACATATTTGAAATATTTCACTTATATACAATATATCATACAAATATTTATAGACTGTGTTCATACCGTGCTCAGTAACCATGGCGCCCAGGCTGTGACTTTGAGTATGCAGCAAACTGGACACAAATAACAAACACCAAATGTGTCCCATGTTGAGAGAAGTTCTTAAATTGTTTGTTTTCCTATTTTTTATTTCGTTTTTTTTTTTTTTTGCAAAAAAGGTAAACAAGCAATTAATTTTTATTTACATAGAGTATACAACTTGTTCACTTGGGTCCTCGAAATGCTTGTGGTGTTAATTTGCCAGCAATCGTGCCACATATTCGAGGGCAGTCACTCGAGTTGCACAAATTGATTGCATAATTTCCGTGCCACATCAATTTTCAAGTTCACTTTTGACAAAACAACTGTCAAAAGTCAGCGCAATGAATTTCACACTCCCTACATAAGCGGCAAGCGGGCAAATACTGTGGGAAATCGAGGAAAAACATTTAATGCGGACCACAGCAAAATGATAAATGATAAATGATAAATGAAAAACGGTCAAATCGGACAGAGAGTCTGAATTCTAAATAGCCTCGGCCCGCAAAACGGCACACAGATGGACATTGCCGATTAGCCTGACAACGGCAAACGACTTTACACAGGACCTGCCCACAAAAAGGACCTCAAACAAAATAAAAGATTCACACAAAAAAAAAAAAAAGCGGAAAATAAGGAGCAGCTCGCACACCCGAAATTTGGAACAAGCTTTCGGGGGCTCTGCCATTTTGTCGGAAAAACACTTTGCATAACTTCAAAGGATCTGGCAGGAGTGATTCAATTGTTTGCAAAAGCACCGCATTTCGACGACATTTAAATAATATATATTTTGATTTATTTTCTTTTTTCTTTTATTTTTTTCGCGCACAAACTTTGTATATTTTTTCTCGCAATTTTGCGCTTACTTTTTCGCACTGTTTTTAGTTTCGTTCTGTTTTAGTGTTATTTAGTATTTATATTGGTTTTTCACACGACAGAGAATCTCTTTGGGGAGGTTTTCCCTTAGCTCGCACCGTCCGTTTGCTTGAGAAGTTCGCCGCCAACTGACTGGACAGCTGCGTGCTGGCAGTCCTTAAAAACAACTGCCAAGACTAGCTTTGCAGCATCTCTCGCCACACAAGACTCAAATCTCAGTGTGAGCTTTTACTCCCAATCCGACAAGCGGCTTGGCGAGTCGAGCGCAAAACCTCGAGTGAGTTTTTCCGCCTCCCCTTATTATTTTTATCTCAACTCAACTGAGTTTTTTTTTGAGTTTGTTGTGAGTGCACGAGTTGCAAGTTCGTTTGAGCATCTGTGCGAATATGCAAAACATTTATGTTCAGCTGCGTACTGATTTGGTAATGGTACATAAGCGATTGAGCCAAATGAGCTTAAGGACTTATGCTCATTATAAGGACGACAATTTCGCAGCTCTGCAGAGGTTGTCATTTAATACTTAACTTAAATCAAATTATTTTTGGCATTTCGAATGGATAATATATATAATATACGAATTTTAATTTTAACTAAATTTAAAGTTTTTTTTTTTTTAAATTATGAAACCTTTAATAAGAAATACTTATTTAAAGTCTTAATTAATTAATAAAAATTTAATAAGTATAATATAATAACAATTACATGCTTTAATATAATTTTTTAATAAATAAATTTCAAATATTTCATTAATTTTGTATAAATGAATCCAAATAAATAATAATAATAATAATCATAGTTCAACATTTTATGAGCAGCATATATAGATACTTTCCTTTACTATAAAAGTAAAAGGTGAAAAAAGCTTTTTAGGTTCAAGATATCGGAAATTCTATGTCGAAAGAGCTTAGGCTAAAGCAATTCAAACTAGTCTCCATTATAAAGTTGTCTTTGGCCACTTTTTGTTGCAATTTTGTTCTTCTTGCCCTTGCAATCCTTTCCCTTTTGCTTTTGCATTAGCCCTTAACGCTCATTATGCTGCAACACTCTTCATTTTTTGTAGTAAGAGTTGAGTTGTTGCTTTTATTTTCTGTTGCCTTTGAGGCACATTATCAATTTCACTGGTTGAAATTGTTGCCCTTCAGCAAAGATTGCGTAAAAATTAAGCTATGCGCAGCAAAATCCAACAACAACTGGCAACGCAGGGTTTTCCTTTAAACCCTCCAGCATTTTAAGTTCACTCTCCATTTATATACATATATATATATATATATATATACTACATACATATTCATTCATATTGTTTCTTTTTTTTTGTGGCTGGCACAAATATTGTGAGATAAAATAAAGCAGACGACCTCACATAGTTTCCTTTTATGTTAAACTTGCGACGCATAAAGTGTCTCGTGCGACAAATTTGCAGCGTTGATAAATTTTCATTGCTGATGCAACAACGTTGCATGCGGCAGTCAGCAAAAATTGCGTTGCAATTACAGTTAAGCGCCAATGTTTAGCGACTTAATGAGCGCACTGCCCTGGCACAGTTTTGGTCAGCTGTCCGGCACACACCCCGCCAGCACCCAGCCCCTCCGGCCGTTCTCAGTTTTTGAGTTGCCCCAATCTGAAACTCGTTTCACATTTTGATTGATTTTTCGTTGCGCCGCATACACTTTGATGGACGTGACTGTTGCCCGCGGCGCCTAAAAGTATGCACTGACATTTGTAGCTCGACTTACCGCGAAATTTGCACTCGTTCACCTTCTCGTCACTGTGGTCCGCGCAGTCCGCATCGCCATCGCAAACGAATCGAATGGGTATACAGGCGCCGTTGTTGCATTCAAATTGCTTCTCATCGCATTTGGTATACAGCGATTGGGCTGCAAAGAGAAAGACCGAGTGCGAGTTAATGATAAGTGGTGCAAACAGCTGATTTAAGCTAATTATGTTTTCGTTCTTCGTTATATTTTAAGCTTAAGCTGCTAAAAGTTTTCTCATTAAAAAAAAACATCGCATAAACATGAGAAACGATAAAAAATCGAAAAAATAAAGAATATGAAAATAAAGTTCGAATTTTATATACTCTCGCTGGTACACGAATATACATATATATGAAGATATTATATAATATTATTATGATGAATCATTTAAGAGAAAATCAATTATGTTTTTTATATAATTTAAAAACAAATTATGCTTAAAATAAGACTTTTAATTAATTTATTTAAAGGGGTGCGAAATAAATTCTAAGAAGATTTTACATTTATTAGTTATAGTATCTATGAGTTATTTCTTTATATATATATATATATATATATATATATATATATATATATATATATATCTTGATATATATATATATATATATATATATATCTAACAATGTTTTTACTAATTTTGTAATATATTCATCTATCTATCAATATATTTAACACCATTCTTATCACTTTATAAGTTATTTATCTATCTATATGTTCATATTTTTCTTATCATCTTTTCCATCGTTTACCTTGTTAAAACTATATTTTATGATAAATATGAATACTCAGTACTCAAATAGTTTAGTTTATATTCAACTGTTAAATGCAATTTATTGTTAATATGTGATATTTAACTCTATCAGCAATACTTTGTAATATTCCGTTCAATGCATTACATACTGCAAGACAAAATTATAATATATTTTTGCAAAGAGTATGGAACAAAGCCCAGACAGAATGGTCCTTTGGAGGTGGCTCTAAAAAGCCCAAATTGATTAGGGCTTAAAACTTCAAAACAATCAAGAGCAGACGCCAGCACGAGCTTGTTCAAATAATTTGCATATATATATATACATATATATATATATATATATATATATATATATTTATATATATATTTATACACACTCACACACACATATTCATCGCACATTTGTGGAGTTCTAATCAACAAAAATGACAGCAACAAAATGCTACAAAACTTTGCAGCTTGACAATTTTTCATCTTGGGTTACAAGTTGCGGTCGATGTATGTATATATATATATATATATATACTGTATATACATATTCATATATATATATATATATATAGAAATAAAACAGCGGTTAGGAAAATGTCAACAGCTCTTGGATGCATAATAGAAATATGTGACAAGCGCAAAAAAGTTATGGATTGCCAATGTGTTGTATAAACAAGGGCTCACACACGCGCACACACATACACACACACACACACGCACTTCAGAGGCTACCCATTCACGTTGATAAGGGTTTTCCCTGTCCGGGGTCTGCCATTGACAGATATTTTTTTTCGCTTTGGTTGCCCAAACCAATCATAATTATTCGTTTAATCAAAACTTATGCATAAATAATTTAACAAGCATTGTTTACGCTATTGTTGTTATTGTTGTTTATCAATTCAACAACAACGACATCGAGTGCATTTCACCAAATGCCATCAATCAATAAGGTCAAATCAATTGCAGCGCAGAGGACTGAAAATTGTTTTCAATTATGAATGAAGCAAAGTAAACAAAGTAGATGTCATAATTATATATGTATATAAATATATATATATTCAATTGATTTATACAAATTTACAAATATCATACATACTATATGTGTGCGCAAACAAATATTGGTCGGCTCAATATTTAACTGAATTGCAATGAGTGTTATGTGTGCATAGAATATTGTTTAAGAAGTCGTATGACGTGCAGCTTGACCCAAATGTAATTTCAGATGGAAATGAATAGAATTGAGATGCATGCGGACAAATGTGGATAATTAGTTGGGTAGAAACTGAAATATTACCCAGATATATTTTAGAAAGTTTGAGCTAATAAAACTATAACTGAAATATTTATTTAAAAGTTTATGCAAATTTTAATTTGCTTCTTCCGCAACATATTCGAATAAATATGGGTTAGTTGTATTGCATGACTAAGCTTCTGTACATACATATAAATATTCAATCATAGTTATTATTGAAGTGAGAGCTAGTTTCAGTCTTCCTAAATAAAATAAAATCCAATAAACAATAAAGCGAATAACAGCATTAACAAATATCTGGTTGAGTGGGCCAGAAAATTAAATTAAAACTGACTATTTAACATAAATTTAACATATTGAATGTTATCGAAAAGTCTGGGTTTCAACTGTTAAGCTAAAACTGGTTTTGCACAAAAACTTGACCTGGCTTGATATTAAAATTGTATATGGCCAAATAATATATATTATATGCATATATTATATATGCATGTGAATATTACGATAAGGTTTATCGTGTCAGATTTTGCCATACCCAGACAACAGACTGATAAGACTCGTACGAGCTTGCCAGACGGCTGTAGATAAGCTTAGCCCATGGCCGATCTAGTCCAACTATATATAACTGTCTAGTGCGTAGCATGAAATTCTATATATTATTAGATGGTTGCCATGGGATAAACATGCAGATATCGATATCGATAACATTCGCATGTCTGCTGGTGATATTTGTCGCGATAGGTTGGAACAATTTTCTGGTTTAATCAGTGCGTTGCTCGAGGTGCTAATTAATATTAATTTATTTCTAATGGGCTGCTTATCGCCAGGCCGCTAGCTAGCTAAACTCAAGTTCAATGTCAATTAAATTATAGCTTTTTTTTGATTGAGGCGCATAGTGTTTGAAAATATATATGTGTATAGGAAGGGAGAGGGAGAGAGAGAGAGACAGAAGAAATAGTTAACTGAAGTGGGCTGTAATCACGCCCCTCAAGCGCAGACCAAAACAATCAAGGCAGATTAATTGTGATTGTTTTCATTGTTGTTGTTGTTGTTGTTGTAGTTGGAAAAAACAAAATAATTAGAGGCGACTGCATCAGGTTCTTGATTTATATAAGTCGAAACGAACGAAGAGAAGCGAAAGGAACACGCCCACTATTTAGCATATTTATTGTTGTTGTTGTGCACATAAAACTAGTTGAATATACAACCTGACTAAAAATATTTCTGCTGGCATCGTGCATAAATTAATACCAAAATAAAATGGCATGAAAAATAAATGAGGCAAAAAATTAATTAATTTTAATTTGCTATATATATATATATATACAATATATACATTTATATATATTCTGATGAGTTCCTATAATAAAAAACAAAACAAAAAAAATTAAAATTACTGCTTTATGCGTAACATAAATGAACAATTTAAAAAGAAACTCTGAGTACAAACTTTATAGCGTATATAGGGTATCTTTCAGTCTTGCACGTACACCAAATCGATAATTATCGATTTAATGAAATAAATAAAATGTTCTAAATGTTGTATAACCAATATTTATTTATATCCAGACCTATATTAAATACATTCAAGTTTGTGTTTGTTTTTTACTCGATATCAATATACCCGGTCTAAAATAAATACACGGTATTTAAATAAAAATAAAAACAGTTTTCCGTTGCGACCTTGCAGCGGGATTTGTATAAACTTTTTGTGACATAAATCTTATAGAGCTGTTCATCAGAAATGAATAAAAAATAGCCGCACAAAATGGAAAGAGCAATAAATAAGCGCATAGAGCAAGTAATAGAATATATATAATAAATCTAAAAAAATTTGTAAGAGAGAACTTGAATTGCTATAAAAATAAATTTTATTTTGGGGGCTCGTCTATCGGGCATATTAAGTTGGTTATTTTTAAAATTTTGTTGTGACACTTGGGATACTCTATAATTGATGAATACTCATATGAATACTCAGATCTCTGCGTCAATAATGGCCTCTTTTTTGGTTAACCTACGTAGAATTGGCGCCTAGGCTAGGTAAACAACCACAAAATGCGCCATTTGGATATATGTCAAGAATTTTATTTACGATCTTCAGAGTGTTCGAACAAAGTCCAAAATGCAGCTGGCAAAGCCACCGAAACATTTATAAATGTTTTTTAAAGAGCTAAAAATAAAATTCTGGATGGTTTTGCAAATAAAAACAAACATTTGTAGAAAAAATATATGAAAAATATATAAAATCGAATATATACAATATATGCTATTAAGAGAATATCGAAAATCTGATCAAATTTGGCATTCTCCTATAATAGCCTCCTATAATAGCAAAACTTGGATATATTGGCCTTCATCTAAAAATTATATAAATATTTTTCAATTTAAATCTTTACTATATACATTATCTTTGTTTTAAAGCTAATTTAGCTTGTTATCAAACATTTGTTTCCACGACCTTCAACAATATCAAATCACGCAGATTGAAATAAAAATATTCAATTGGTAAATCCATGCGAAAAAAAACGTCATAGTAATAAAAATAAATCATAAAATTGGCGACAACGATAAGCTAATCTTAATGCCGCAAAAATCCTTGCGCGAGCAGGTGGTTTGATTTAAAGAAATTTACGATCCGGAATACCCCCAAGGTAATAGCCAATGCCATAAAGAAATTTTCCTTATCAAAGACTGAAGTATGTAGACTGCCCCTCCGGAAATCGCAATAAAAACTTTCGCGAAACGAAATTCCTCATTGAATTTATAGAAAATTGTTTTCAAATATTCAATAATAACAGTTGAAATTGTTTTCGAAGTCCTTTAAAAATTGAAATATAAAATATTGATATATATTTTTTTTTATATCCTAAAACTTCGTAATTGTATTTGGATTTGGATAAGATTCAAAGAGTATTTATATTTTATATTATTATGTTTTCACGAAATCTTTTATTTAACTAACAAATTTTGTGTCTATACTAAAGACGGCTGTACAATATTTATTGAATTTACTAGAACATGTAAAGTCGTGTATAAGTAAAAATAAAATGAAACCATATATCCCTAATTTACGCAATTACATTTTAAGAAGTACTAACGATAAAATTAAATTAAAAATTCTAATTTCTAGTATTCTTATACAGAGTATCATGCAGTCGGTGATCGATTATATTTTACAATATTCAAATTTGTTCATATGCAATGCATTCGTCAGCTCACTTGGCCGAACATGGAGCAGCGTGCAGCATGTCGTACGTCAACTTGAATGCCGCTCTAAAATTAGCACAGTCTGGCTAAAAACAAACTGTGCAGACCGCCCGTTGCCGCCTTTCCGCCCCTCCCCTTCGAATGCTCCAACAACTGATAGCCTGTTTCGCTCACCTATGCCCAGCGGCGTGCCGATTTTTCCGGATACGTTGAGGAACTTGAAGCCCATGCTAACGATGCTCTTGCCATCGAGATGCTTGATCAGTGTGGCGCCATCTGTCGGTGGCAGCACCTGCTGTTCCATTTGCGTCAGACTGGGCGTATTGATGGGCGTGGCAGTGCAGCATTTGCCCAGTGCCAACATCAGCGTGAAGAGCACGAGATTCGCATTGGCGCAGATGCACGCGAACAGCTGTTGCAAGTGGTTATAGTTGCTGCTGTTGTTGTTGCTGCTGTTGTTGCTGCTGCTGCTGCTGCTGCTGTTGCTGCTGCTGTTAGTTGTTGGTTTGTTTATTGTTGCAGTTGTTGGTTTTGTCGTTGTAATGATATCACTTAGAGTGGTCGTAGAGCGTAACTCTATGGCCATGGTATGAACTTTGTCTATTTAATGCACTCAACTTGCGGTTTCTCACTTAGTTTTTTTCAATTGCTTAACGCAGCAGTTTCTCAGTTTCTCAAATCGTCAATCGTTGTTGCAATTGCCTTGTAATTATTTGCACTTTGAATCGATTTAATTTGATTTTCAAGAGCCTATATGGAATAGAAAGTGCGGCCTTTAATAGCGCCAGCAGGAAGCAAACCGAAATTATTATCTAATCAAGTAGACGATGTCTGTGCCGATTTTCAATAGCCGAAATAAATCGCACAACATTGAAAACTGTTGCCAAAATAAATACACAGATAAACACACACACACGCACACAGAGGCAAAAGAGCGCGAGTCTGAAGTCGCGCAGCAGACGCGCCGATAGCTGCCCAAAAAGTTAACCGAAAATGCAGCAACAACAACAATAAATAACAAAAAACTGGTTGAAATAAACCAACAACAACAAGAAAAACAAAAGCAAAACCAAAAGCAAAATATCATACGATACGCACGCACAACAGGTCGCCGCCAAACAGACAAAAAGAAGGTGAAAACAAAAACAACAACATTGCTGTTGACGTAGCAAAATTATACAAAATAAAAGAATTCAAGAAAGAGAGAGAGAGAGAGGCAAAGAGGGTCTAATTGTATGAGCCGATTGCCATAAGAACTTGGCAAATTTTTAAATATTTATCGCATTTTAATTAATTAAATACAATTGCTAACAATTTGTTGTTGTTGTTGTTATTATTGATTTGTGGCACGCGTTTTCAAACGCTGATAAAACCGTTCGAAAATAGTTAGAAAAAACGCGTCGTTTCGCTTATCAATTGTCAATAGATTTTCAAGGCGCGCATTTTCTTTGGCACGTGCTGAGCTTGTTGTTATTGTTGTTGCAGTTGTTGTTGTTGTTGTTGTTGTTGCAGTTGTTACTATATTTACACACAGTTCTTATATATTGTAAGTCTTATGTCTATAAGTTGAAGACGCTGCCGCCTCGTACAACGCGCATTTCTCGACTGAATTCGCTTTGAGAATTTGCCAGCACATTTAAGCAAATTGTCATCGAACGAACACACAACAACACGCCCGCCCCGCGCAACCCCGCCCGCCCCTACAACCCACCTGTTTGTGATCGAGCTGCGCATGCTGTTAAACAGTTGCTCAATTTGTATACCCTGACAGTGAGAGAGTTTAAGATTTTCTGATGCCACATGTAACAGTCAGCAGCAGAGCAGAGTCACTTCTTATCCAACTCTTATCTTATTAATTAGATTAGAAACTGTAATCCTCTCTAACATACACCTCCCTAATAACGAGTGCTTGCTAAAACAAAGTTGTAGTTTTCAGACTTTCCAGTCAGGGTATCTAATCTTCTATGTGCTTAGTTGTTTTACCTTCAAAACGGCTTATCACAGTGCCAAGAATCGAACCTGAACCGTAGAAAAGGCACGACAGTAACTAACTTTGCAAACTCTACCTATTCCACGCTCTCTCTGTCTCTTGCTCTTGCGCTCTTTGGTGATGCTTCCGTTAGCTCTTGCCCAGATCAATATTGATGTGCACCTCTTAGGTGTGGTGACTTTCTGGCGTGTGGTGTGGTGTGTTTTACACTGCCCGAACTCGAGCTCCCGATTGATTAGTAGTTAGCGAGGCAGCAACGGGAGAGGGTCGCGGCTGATGTGATCTGATCTGATAGGTGTATGTGAGGTAATCAATGCGTGGGAAAAAATATAATAAGTAAATCATTCAAGCTATCAACACGATTTCCTATGAATGAAGGCGAAAAAAATATCAAAAACAAATGTTGATTGAGGAAAAATAATCTATTTAAAGAATCGGCCGCAGTAGCTGCTGGACCTGCTTTGCGTGCAAATCAATTTATGAATGAACTGCCGATTATTTAATTGCGAATGATGTGAATGAAAGAGAAGAGAAACCATGAAGAATATTAATAATTATTTGGCAGCTGCTGCCAAATTATGAACTGAAAAAAACTGATATATTAAATGATAATAGTTCTTTAGTATTAAAAGCTTTTATATTTTATTTATCGGATTTGAGTTGTCTAATCTATATACATAGATAAATAAATATATTTATATTTGCGATTTTGGGCACTCATATTTTATAATCCCTTCGCTCAAATTTTTGCCAAATACCGGAATCAGATAAAGTCTTAAGATTAAACAGCTAAACCTTTATTGTTTAAGAATCGATTAGAAGTTCACCGTAGAAATATGTTTTACAACGACGTGAATTAAGTTTATGTTTTGCACAGTTTAATGCGAGTATTATCAACACCATCTGAAGTGGATTACTTCCTAGAATTATGATATATGGTATCTATAAGTGTGTGAATTATCAGCCCATAATTTAAATTGCGCACAATCCTTGTTAGGCATTCTGAAGTATATGAGAGTCAATAACCTGATCGTATGATCTTATGATCTATAGCTTTGGAATACTAACCTTGAACGGAACTGAGCACTACGAAAATTAATTTGAGCAAATCACTTAAATGCATTGTAAGAGATAAGTTCGATAAGCTATATATGTATCTATATATTGAAGTGTTTATCCACGTGTTATCGGATTTGCAAATGGAATCTTTAATTAAGTGCGAAACGGAAAGACGTCAGCGTTTATTAATTAAAGATTTGAGATATTATAGCCAGCTATAACTGTGAATTCCCGGCCTGATACTTGACGATGCGATGCGATGCGATGCCCAGCAATAACCGACGCGAACTGAAATGGTTTTCGGGATTTATTAGCATTTGTTACCTTCGAATCGGACTGAAAAGTTAAAATCTGACGTCACATTCGATAAGGGGCTCTGCGATAACTGTTTCAGCTGGGCAGGTGGATAGAATTTAAACTGGCTGCAGGATAAACCGACTGTCCTCAGCGAGTGTAGCAGTTGATATAGTCGAAACTCTCTTGTCTATACTCTCCATCTAACATCATCTAACATCTGCATTTGTCATCCACTTCAAGTGCGTAATTTATGATTTACGTGTGTAAATCATTTTTCAAGTGGAGCGCTCTCCGTTTGTCGTTGACAGAGCGCCCTCTATCTGTCCCGTGCCCATCGTTTTCCTCTCTCTCTCTCTCTCTCTCTAACTCACTGCCGTCACTGTGCCTAGTTTTCAATTTGCCGCCGTTTCTAATTGCAGGCGTTAAAAATCGCTGGTAAATCGCATTCAACAAAATTAATGAGTCTCATCCCACCCCTTGCCGCGCGCTCTAATTCTGCACTTAACTGCAGTTTATCGCAGCGGACGTGTGTTCAAGTTGACCACGCCCCTTTGCGCCGACCCTCAGCAGAACTAGTTTAGGTTTTCCTGAAGTTTTGTTTGGGCTTAACTGATATTGACATCTATCTGTCTATTCGACTGATAACCATTAGTAAACAGATAGAGATAGAGATAGATGCAGATATAGAATAAAATATAATTAGAATTAGATAAAGCTAAATAGAGAAAGCTTAGAAGATTTACATATAATAATTAAGGTGTTAGACTTAGCATTTCTGTTAAAAACTTTTTTGTATTTTCTAATGCAAAAAAAAAAAAAAAAAAAAATAGTTATATCTAAAGTATTGCTTGAAGGTAAAAAATTAAAATCACGAAATTACTTAATGAACTACATGTACTCCAATTTGGTAACGGAAATAGGTTCGTTTGGGGGCTTAATGCTTATCAACTGCATTAGTTAAGTGTCTTGTTAGAAAGGTGTTTATTGAAATCTTCAAACATTTGCTGCTTCACTTTTCAAGTTGTCAATTTTTTGATTTTTGTATTTATAATTCAATTAGTCATCAGATAATGAAACTGGAGTGATTTACTGATAGGACAGTATATAAGATCGGAATGAAAGTTGTTTGTGTTTGAAGTAAATGAAACCGCTTAAAAATCGATCGTCTATCCGTTAAGTTATGTTAGGTCTTCATGATCACGATCACGATATTAATTGTATATTAGATCATTAAATGATTTTTTGTTATCATTGAATTCTTTTTTTTTTTATTTTTATAAGTATTTATTATTTTAGCACTTGATCTTATGCTCGAAATTCACTTCAAGTTATAATGGAGAATTTTTTTAAAATAATTTATTTTTATTATAACACATGATTTTATTTTATAAAAAGATTTAATATGTGTTTTTTATTTTCTTTTTTACAGCTTTAAGTGCTTCGTCTTCTTATTTCCGATCCCGTTATCCTCTTACGCTTGGCTAATGCAATTAAAATTGCAATGGGCCCACCAAAAACCGTTAGACTCAACGAAAAATGTGCACGAACGCAAAGCGGAATGTAAACAGCGAATGAATGAATGAAGCGCCGGCCAAGAAGTAACGGTAAATTTTCACATGTGCCAAAATGACAATAGAAGACCGCGCAGTCCAACCAGACGCCGCGACGTCAGCGTCGACGCCGACAGCAAAGCGCTAACAGCAGTGGATGCTGACCATTAACAGTGCTGTTAACAGGCCACAACAGCGCATGTTGCGCACACAGCGACGTTGGCGCTGACTGCGCAGTCAGCGCCAGCGATATCGCTCATAAACGTCATTCAATGAGCTCTATCTAAAACTACGGCAATAAGGCAACTGAGTGTGAGTATGTGTGTGTCTGTGTGTGTGTTCACTGAAGCGTTGCTAAATATGAAAACATAAAAATTAATGTTATATTTATAGTGTGGCAGTCAAAAGCAGCAGCAGCAGCAGCAGCAGGAGGCGTCGCTGCGGTCCACGCTGCAGGGCGAATGTAGTTAGCAAAGGGCGGCACGAGGGGGGTTGGTCTCGTTCCTCTCGCTGCAAGATGTGGCTGCTTCAAGTGCTGCTATTTGCTTTGCCCGGCAGCAACTGCCGCTTTGTTTGCTACAACAGTTATATTTCGAAGAAGGGGGGGTGGGCGGTCTAGCCAAGGGGCCGTGCTTGCTGAGCCTTGCCTGCCTGCATTTCAATAAGCAGCATACAAAGTATTTCCAACAATAAATCGCCTCCAAATGTAACGCGCCTAGCCACAGCGCCAATTGTGCACAAAAAAGGCAGCAACAGCCACAACAACAACAACAACAACAATGGCTGTAATTCAACTGTCGTCTCTGGCGTGCTGTGTGTGTGTGTGTGTGTTGTATGTGTTGCCCTTGGCAATATTCCTCTTACTGCTGGCCACCGAGTGCCGCACATACCGCAGCCACATGCCACGCATGCGGCGCCAACGCCATTGGGCAGCGACGCCAACAGCGGCCAATGCGGCGTATGATGAATTTTTCGTTAAGCTTTTTGCCTAGTTCACAGATTTACTGCATGCACTGTATATGCATTTATGTGTGTGTGTGTGTGTGTGTGAATAAATTAATTCAGCTGAGTCCAATTCAGTTAGTTGATTTGCTTAGACCTGAGTGTTGTGTGTATATTAAAGAGGGATCTAACTGTAAAATAAATTTGTTGTAATTATTTTAGATTTATTTTGGATAAGAACAAATTTTTAAAAAAATTAAAAATAGTAAAACAAATTGTATATGAATTTAATACAATTTATTTTATTTTTTTTAAACTATATTTTAATACATAAGTATTTTTAAAATAATTTTTCTTTATGTCTTTTATTAACTTAAATATATATGTTATTGATGAAAAAAGGGGAAAAATTTGCATTAAAAACTTATTCTATATGGTCATACTTCTTGAGGTATTTTACTTTATATAAAATATTTATAAAGGGTATTTAAGATATTTTAAAAATACTTTACATTTCTTAGGAAGAATATGAATATTTATATACTCTGCATTTAAAGAAATAGTGAGATTTTGTTTAGTTTTAGAAATAGTTTAGTTATATTGCCTATAAGGCTTTATCATGTTAGTATTAGAAGAATAAGAGTTTTGGGTGGTATTTGATAACTAAATAGTTTTATTAAATATGTAAACAATATATAAATAATTAATTTGAATTATTAATTAAATTTTTATTTGCTTTAAAACACTTTAACATTCATATTAAAATTTTTTATCTCATAAATCTATATATACTTTTCTAAGTCTAACCAGAACATTTCAATTTAAAAGCAAAATGAATTAGAATTTTTGTATTACTTTACTACAGGGTATATGCGCGTCGCGCACTTCCACTGACTTTCACACTTCATGTTTTCCTCGAGCAATAAAATAAATAATAAATGGTAAATTAGCTTTTGTCATCACACAATAAACAAATACGCCAACGGCTTAGGCCTGGTCCATTAATCAAAGAACTGTGCCAGCGCCTCGGGGCAGAAGATGAATTATTGAAATACGGAACAGCTGCCACCTCTTAAGTGTCTGTCGCGCTTTGCTTTGCCGCGTTCCTCAGCCAAAAAATGGCTACTTCAACACTTTTGGGCCAATCAACAAAACGCCGTGAGGATTGGCCCTGCCCCAGACACCACCCCAACTCCGCTCCACGCAGCGGATTGGCCATAGCTAGTCTAAGCAGCATTTAACTTTCATTATCAGCTACAGCTTTGAAACCTTAAACCTGCTCCGCCTCGTGATAGATGAACTCCCGAAATTGCCAGCGCTGATTGCTGACTTCTCAATTGTCGATTGTCCGTTCACAATTGTCAACTTCCGGTCGCTGTGCAATGGCGTCGCTTCCGTTTGCGCTGCTCTGGCTCGCGTCTGCTACGTGTGCATGGCCAGCATTTCTTTAACGTGGAAACCATCTGCCCCTACAGAACTAGCTGAATGAGCGGAAGAAGAAGAGTTGCGCTAACCACAAGCCGACGTGCGCTGCCCTCACATTAGCAGCCAAATAATCATACGCCGCATTGTTAAAGGCCGAATGGCTATAAGTGGGAGAGGGAGAAACTGGGAGGCATCTGTTGTGCATATTTGAATGTATCGTCAACATTGTCCAACTGGCAAACGGGAAAACCTTGCGTCAGAAATGCGAGACGAACTTTAAACTGCGGGCCTTTTGCTGCTGTCCCACATAGGGGACGCATTCCAAGAGAGGGAGCAGTAGCAGGAGCAGGAGCAGATAGCTGCCATGCTGAGGCCTGACTGGATGCCTGCCTGCCTGGTTGGTTGGTTGGCCTCAACTTTGGCCTTTCGTTTCGTTTGCAGTGCTAAATTTACCGCTAAGCGACGACTGCACAAAGGACATGACAAACAAACCGAATGGAGGAGGAGATAAAGAGAAAGGCGGAGAGACAGCGCTGCTGGCCGGGATCATGGGGGTCATTGTAATCATAACGGTAATGTTGATGTTGCCCCATGCTCTCTGTGTTTCATTTCTCTCTCTGTATGTGTGTGTGAGTGCAGGCCACGCATCTGAAAAGCGAATACCAAACACAAAAACTGAGATGTGAGCTCACTGAATTAGTCAAAATCGGACTGGTTCTATGCATGCACACAGGATGTGTCTGCTTGGTGCCTCTGCTGTTTCTGTTCAAGTTATCTGAAGAAACAGTTTCGTTTATGAAGTCCTCTCCTCCAATCCCAATCCGCTAGAACTGTTTTGGCAACCAAACAAAAGCAATTGACTGAAGTTTTCTTCAGTCGCTGCCTGCTGCTGCCTTCGACTTCAGTTGCTTCGGCTGAGCAGCAGCAACGTCAACTGCGCTGCCGCCGTCGCTGCCTGCTGCCTGCTGCTGCTGTTGGACAAATGTGCAAAAAAGCCGCAAAAAATGAAGAACAGCGCAGCTCGCGACGGTTTTTATGATATTTCAGTTGGCTTTTGTTTGCTGTGCAATTATTTCCCCTGCTGTGTGTGTGGATGGCATTGTTAACAGCAGCAGTTGCTGTTGAGCTGATGTTGAGCTGATGTTAAGCTGCTGTTGAGCGGATGCTAAGCGTAAGTGAAGCCGAAGTATTTGACAATCGCTCAGTTGTCATATTTATTTACTTCTTTTGTGCTGGCTTATTCATTACAAATTCTCTTTGGATATTCAATACATTTTTCGCACATTTGCATGCATATTGAAGTGGATGAGGATGGGGATGTAGGTGTGTGTGGGTGTATATGGATGGCTATAAGTCACTCTGCTCTTTTGTGCAGCTGTTTCTGTGGCATAATTCCATTTGGCGCACCTTCGAGTGGCATCAAAGTAGCAAACTAAATTTTCCCATCTCTTTATTTGCATTTATTTATATATGCATGTCTGTGTGTGAGAGAGTGTATGTGTGTGTAGCACACCCCTTAAGTGCCCGTCTACACCATCAGTGTTATTTGCCTGACACTTCACACCCCGCCGCACTTAACCAACCCTTCGCCCTTCACCTCTGGGCGTTCTCTGTAGTCATTTAACTGATGTTTTCATCTGTGAGAGGTCCTTCGTGGCCGTGGCCGTGTCCAGCTCCTGCCTGTGTCGCCTGCGCTCGCACACCGACGGCAAATGCTGAAATCGTGCGAAAAATTAAATAAATGAGCAGCTCAATGGCTGCTCTGGCAACGCTTTTCATTTGATTTTTATTTTCCTTGCATTTCACTTTTGCTCTTTTTTCTTTCCAACCTCATTTTCCATTGCTATTCATGATTTTAATTTGCAATAATTTTTGCATTGATTTTTGCGATGCTCTCCTCGTGCCACCTCGCAGGAATTCCAATTCCTACTGGGCCACTTCAATTTGCCTGTTGGCTGCCGTGACGTCAATGCCATTCGCAATTTCCGCGGCAATTAAAAAATTTTCTAGATTGATAGCATTTTGCATGCTCGGCACGCACACATTCCCATTCAGGGGAGTGAGCGGAGGTGTGTGTGTGTGTGTGGGCCATTGTTCATCATAAATAAATACTGTTAATTTTTCAATTGTCCGCTGAGCGTTTAACGGCCTTGCCGCATGCCCCAAGGGGCAGGCAGGTTACGTGCAGCAGCATGCCAGGTTGCGGGTGGCGCCACTGGATCCACCATCAGCCTGGTCATTGAGCTGTGAGCCACGGTCACACGCCAGCAATCTGATGGACAGCGAATTGGGAAATGGATGCACGTACTCCATATGGCGGGCAGCTAACAAAAAAAAAAAAAAAAAAAGAAAAGGAAAGGGAAACTGGTAAAAAAAAGATGTTGGCCCGAAAACTTTTTGGGTAGTGCGAACGTGGCCAAGATTGACGGCAGCTGTGCCAATAAAGTTGACAGCGCTCGCAACAGGCGAACGTGACAGTTACGTGTCAGCAAAGGACTGTATATTCCTTCTGTTATTCATTTTTTTTTTTTTTTTTTGCTGGCTTCCAGTCTAGTCGACAAAGTTGGCACCGGCGTCACACCGGATATCAAGCTATAGCCAAGCTCCTAATAACAAATATACAAATGTGTGATTGCCACATGTCGCATGCCGCAGAGCAGCTGCCGTCAGCGTCTGGGACGGAACTTGATGAGCGGCAACGGTTTTAATTTTTCGATCTGCTCCAATCCTGACTTCTATAAATCTGTCGAGCATGAACGCCAGAGCGCTCCGCCCTCCCTTGGGCACGCTTGCAATTGGAATTTCTAATCGAAGCAAATTGAATCACATGTCCTTTTGATGCGCCGCGGCGCAACGGTTGCCAAACAAACAAAGACAACGGCCCTCGCAGCAGACGACGACGCGTCGCAGCAGCAGCAGCTCGAGCACGATATCGGCCGGAAAAGCCGGGGCTGTGCGTGGCAACGCAGCATATGGAAAATCAGGCAGCCAGCGAGGCATAAATCAACTTCTGGCAAAGTGGCTGCCTAAAAGGACTCAAGCCTCAACTTGTCGAAATGACGGCGCAAATGGCAAAGATAAACGATTTCCGTACCCAAACAGACAAATAAAATGAATAAAAAAAAATAAAATAAAGAAAAATAATATATGTATATACAAATAAATGTATATATTTATACATATAAATACAATAAATGAGCTATGCGGAAAATGTTTTTATGACTTTCCACATGAAGTCTACGAACTTGTACATATAACTTTACTCTAGGCAACTGTGCATATTTGATTATAAAATCATTCAAAAGGCATTTATAGAAAATTAAAGAGCTTTTTCATGTAACGACGCATGCTTAGGGAACAGCACATCTTTGAAGTCCGATTTGTCATATCAATGCATAAATTGTAGAAGAATATTTCAACTTGGAGAATAGAGTCAAGTTTTAATATAATAAAGAAACATTCTTTTTTTTTAATAATGGGTGAAAAGATATTTTTGAAAATTTTATATTATAAACAGAAAGACACGAATAAAACAAACAAGTGAGAGTGCTCTAGTCGAGACTGCTCGACTAGAAGATACCCTGAGCCCTGTGAAGCGAATGGAGCGTGGCATCCAAAATCTAAAGATTACGTAATCTCCGTATGCATTATACGAAACTTCGCTATGTAAATAGCCTTTTATTATGATTTCCAGTTAATGTATACAAATTATAGACCTAACTATAAATTACTAAAAACACAGCTATATTTAAACAACTCAGATTTAGGGGGGAAGTTGAAGTGCTAGTCGGGCTTGCCTGACTAAAAAATACCCTTAACGCAGATACGGAATGCTAAAGTCATTGATATTTGCACATATGAAGACTTGCTTTTCATTTGCTAAATGATCGTTGTCATAATGATCGTTATAATAATTAATAATATTTAAATTTAAAATATATTATATTTACATTAAATAAACATTCAAAGTATAACTTTTACATTTTCGCTTAATATACTTAACTATTTTAATACTTACCAACAGCCAGAAGAAGACGAGAAGCACCGCACTGCACTGGACGACTGACCACCAAAAAAAAAAAAAAAATGCGACTGAAGCTGCGCTGCAACAGGCTTGCCTTTATATAGGGCAGCGACAGCTCCACTCAAGTCAAGCTCAGCTCTTGGGCCTCTGAGTCAGTCTTCACACTCGATCATTAGGCGACCAATCAGAGCACTTTCTGCTGCTGCTGCTGCTGCTACAAGAAGCAGCTCTTCTGATCTTCAGCTGCCTTCATATAGGCTTCCACTCGAAGTCGAGCTCAACTGTTAAGCCACTCTCTGAGTTGGCGTAAGCTAAGCTCTCTATGAGTTAACGACCAATCAGAGTATTTTCTGCTGCTGCTGCTGCTACAAGAAGCAGCTTCTCTGATCTTCAGCTGCCTTCATATAGGCTTCCACTCGAAGTCGAGCTTAACTGTGAAGCCTCTCTCTGAACTAGCGTAAGCTAAACTCTTTATTAGTTAGCGACCAATCAGAGTATTTTCTGCTGCCTCTGCCTCATACATATGCAAACTAACATCTCCTCTTCCGAACCATAACTCAGCTCTTCTTCTTTGTGGTCTATTGATTAAATTTGAAACTTCTAGCTCAAACGATGTACAAGCCCGGCCATTGAACAATTTTTTAAACAGTTTTTTGTCCTTTATAAATATATATTTAACTACATTTATATATATTTCTCTCTCTCTCTCTCTCTCTCTCTCTCTCTCTGCAAATCCTTTGAACATATAAAGCGATTTATTACGTGTTGAAGTGTAATAAAGCCATTTTTTAGCAGGTGTCCCGTTTTTTCAATAAACTTTGATAGCGTAAGCAACGATATCAGCTTAAATATATATGTATATGTTTGTTTATATATAGTTAAAAGATGATAAATCATTTGGAATACCATTGAAGCAGTATTAAAAAAAAAGAAAATGCACTTGTCCAACAATTTATTGCACTTTCGCTTATAGAGCAAACAAAAGTTTCGCTTTGCGCGAATAAACGAAAACATTTTTAATGCAAATTAAAAAATTAATTTTTTAAAATAATATGTAAACATTTGGGAATTTAATTTGTATTCTGTGGCCAGGCCAGTTGCTGGCTGTTGGCTGTTGGCGGTTGTTCTCATAGCCTTTGTACTTGGGCGAGTGTCGTAATTAATGAAAACCGTGCTAAAGAAATTTACAAAGCCAAAACCTGACCTTTGCCTGTGGCAGCTGTGTTTTCTTGGGCAGACAAGCTCTTCTTCTTGTTGCTCTGCCTGTTGATGTAATTTGTATCTTGTGTTGTGTTTTGGGGGAAATTAATTTACGAGGTGAAACTTGTTTGCGCTGTGCCCAGAACCCTTTTGCGCTCCGCCAGGCGGCGAGCCCATTGAAGCGTTTAAATTGCTGTCAACAAAAAGGCAAACAAATAAATAAAAGCCAAAAAGCATTCGCTGTGGACAGCAGCTCGTAAGGGTGTAGAAGTTTCGGCCATCAAATGACCCGTGGCAACCAGGGCGAAACGTGCGCCTGGACCGAATGATTAACACGTTCCCAGGGAGCTGCTGCTCCAAAACGCAACCCAAGATAACTCGAAATATGCACAGCATGGAGGATCGGGCGCTTTAATTATCATAGGGAATATGGAGGCATTGAAGGACCTTGCCAAATCAGATAGAAATTCTCAAGTGAAGGCACGCGCCACACGTTGAAGTTGACGTTGATGCTGAGCTGATGCTGCTGCTGGACGTTGATGTTGACGTGGCAGGCACACAAATGCCACACAATGTGCTTAAGAAAATCCCATCCCGAAAATAACAAAAAAAAGCCAAAAACGAAAACGAAATTCAACTGGCAAAAGGTACCACACGAAATACATGAAATCGGCAAAGTGGGTGAGCAGTTGGCATTCTGAAGGTCGCTCGGCCAAATACACTCAGCCCAAAATAGTAGTGAGTTGACAAAGAATTAGACAATGCATACAACGTCATATTGATATATATACACATATACTCCCATGTGTAAAAATGCTTTATAATTTGAAGAATATTTGTAAAAGTATATATTTTGCCTTCACTGCTGCTCTTCTATGCAATTCTCATGAATTTAAGTAGCCATTTCGTTCTTTGCGTATTAATGTCACGTTAATATACATTTTGTTATAATTTCCCTGAAGAATAGGTTTGCTATTAAGGTCAAATTTTATATTTGTCTATACATATTACACCGCCATATAATCAATACCTATCTCTCTGTGTTTGTATCACTGTGTCTGGCTTTTTTTAATCTTTCTGTCTGTGGCTCTCTCTGTCTATCTCTATCTATATATATATATTTTTTATTTCATTTTATATCACACTCTATCTCATTCTATCTCTAATTCTCTATTTTTACCTAGAGGCTTTTTACATATCTCTCTTCTCTTTCTCTCTCTCTCTTCCTTCTTTCTCTGTCTCTCCTTCATTGACCTCTCTCAATCTATTTACATTTTTCTCTGTCTATCTATCTCTCTCTATTTCTATTATTGTTATTATTATTTCTATTTGATGTATAACTAAAATTTGTCCAGTGTACTGTCGAACAGGTTTATAAATAGTATCTCGGCTCTGCAATGCATGCAAATGGCAAATGGCAAATAAAGCAAATGGCGACCAGTTTTTGCCGGTCATCATTTATAATGCATTCAAAGGCCGCATAAAAACAGATACTGACACTGATACAGGTACAGCTATAAGTACGGCTCTATTGTATCTGTATCTGTAAACAGATTTACATATCTGTTAGCTATGCTCTGGCCGAGGCTGTTGATATGGCAGTTAATCCGTCAGCACTTTG
This sequence comes from Drosophila meridionalis, assembly GCA_035045145.1. Classification (NCBI taxonomy): domain Eukaryota; kingdom Metazoa; phylum Arthropoda; class Insecta; order Diptera; family Drosophilidae; genus Drosophila; species Drosophila meridionalis. Next base: position 3,671,095 of record JAWNPG010000020.1, on the reverse strand, counting down.
CTGTTGTCAGTGCCTTTCCCATGGCAGAGGACGTAATCGCTTGTTGATCCTTTATAAATGCTTAAGAGCGAAAGGCAAAGGCACAAATACTTTTGGTCAGCAGCTGCTACCGCTGCTGCTGCTGCTGGTCAAATGGGGTGACATAATCAAATCAATAATTTATGAGTTCACTTTGCTTTAAGCGGATTTACATGGCCTGCACTTCAGCAGAGGCAGACGCAGGGACAGCGGCAACAGCAGGAGTCGGCAGTTAGAGGTGGAGGAAAACTTTTTACAGCTGAAACCCAAACTGAAACTGAAACCGAAACCGAAACTGAAAGTGAAACAGAAACTGATGCTGATATCAATTAGGTGGAAAGTGATAAGTTGTCGTCTGGAACTGTCAGTTGTTTGTCTAAGTTGCGACAGCCGATACGGGATTAGCCGCTCGAGCGGCGGAGGTGAGGTCTAGTGGGTGGAGTTTGGCTCTAACGACGCGCACGCTCCACGCGCTGTGGAAGCCGTTCAGCGTGTGGATGATAATGCTCGTGAATAATGCGGCCCAGCCAAGCGTGCAATGTGTGAGATGGAGGGCTGAAGGCACTGCGGAGGAGAGAGAGAGAGCAACTAGGTGCCTCAGCAGCTTAACAGCAACCCTCAAAACAACAGCTCAACACTGACGATTCTCTGTTACAATCCGCAGGGGAAATAATTGCAAAAACCAAACGGAAAATCAGAAAAACTGTCGCGGGCTGCTCTGCTGCTCTGTTGCTCACTTTCTGCGGCTGTTTTTCTATTTGTCCAACAGCAGCAGCAGCAGCAGCAGCAGGCAGCGACGCGACGCGACGCGACAGCAGCAGCGCAGTTGGCGTCGCAGCTGCTTAGATAAAGCAGCAGCAGCAGCAGCAGCAGCAGCAGCAGCAGCAGCAGCAGAGCAAGACAGCAGCTAAAGGCAACAAACGTAGGAAACTTCCGTCAATTGCTTTTGTTTGGTTGCCAAAATTGCTGAATATGATTGAGACAAGAACCAGAGCATTGAAGTTCATAAACGCAATAGTTTCCTGAGATAATTCAAACAGGCGCAGCAGAGGCACCCTGTAGAGGCATCCTGTATGCATCCATCCACGAACTGAATTTTGACTAATTTCACAACATCGTAGAGTACTTTTTTATTTGGCCACATGCGTGGCCACCACACTCAGACACGCACACATGCACAGAGAGAGAAAATGTAACGCAGAGAGCATGGGGCAACATCAACATTACCGTTATGATTACAATGACCCCCATGATCCCGGCCAGCAGCGCTGTCCCTCCGCCTTTCTCTTTATCTCCTCCTCCGTTCCGTCTGATTGTCATGTCCTTTGTGCAGTCGTCGCTTAGCGGTAAATTTAGCACTGCAAACGAAACGAAAGGCCAAAGTTGAGACCAACCAACCAACCAGGCAGGCAGGCATCCAGTCAGGCCTCAGCATGGCAGCTATCTGCTCCTGCTCCTGCTACTGCTACTGCTGCTGCTCCCTCTCTTGGAATGCGTCCCCTATGTGGGACAGCAGCAAAAGGCCCGCAGTTTAAAGTTCGTCTCGCATTTCTGACGCAAGGTTTTCCCGTTTGCCAGTTGGACAATGTTGACGATACATTCAAATATGCACAACAGATGCTGCCCTACCCTCTCACTCTTCACTCCCATCATCTCCCTCTGCCTCCTTCATCCAACTTATCCTGTAACAATGCGGCGTATGATTATTTGGGTGGTTAAGTGTGGGCAGTTCTCGTTCAGTTTGTGGTTTGTAAAAACGTTCTTCTTTCCTTGTGCTTGGATAGTTTTTGTCCACTTTAAAGAAATGTTCTCGATGCACACGTTGCAGTCGCCTGCAGAGCAGCGCTGGAGGAAGTGACGCCATTGAACAGCGCCCGGAAGTTGACAATTGTGAATTGACAATCGACAATTGAGAAGACTGCAATCAGCGCTGGCAATTCGGGAGTGGGCGAAGGATTAGGAGAGAGAGCTAAAGTTGGTAATGAAAGATAAGTCTGGCTTAGATAAGCCATCGCCAATCCGTGGAAGAAGTTGGGACAGGACAATCCTCCGCAGTGATTTGCTGATTGGCCGCATATTTCACACTGTGCCGTCTGCCCGGCAGTTGGTTGGAGTTCAGTGGAAGTCCATAAGCGGCAGCAGCTGCTGTTTTTCTTTTTTTTTCCGGCCACATTTCCCGCTGGCTGTTGGCCGCAATTTTGATTAATGGTCAAGCTTGGAGGCATCGCCGACTTTTTTATTTCGGCAATTATGTTGTTTAGAGCTCCGCCACGCTTTTCACACCTCGAACATTTTTCATGCAACGGCAAGGCTGCGCACACCACTTTTAAGAGTGTGGACTTTGATTTCATGTTTCGAGGCTTGTCGGTGACATGCAGTATCATTAATTTTATCCGAGTCCCCACTGCCCCTTGCCGCCTGCCCCTCCGATGCTCCCTCTCCCTGGCCAACTCTCAACTGGCTTTGTCATTTTTCAACAGTTTTTGGGATTTTTTGACACTTGACAAGTGTTTCCGACTGCGCCAGCTAGGTGGCAAAAGGTGCAGTCGTCCCCAGGCAGCATAGCCATACCAATATCTGCCAGAATGTCCTTTAACAATCTGTCTCTTACTTTCCGGCTCAACTGTGACGAAATTTTATGCAGATGAAATCATTGAAGATGGGCGAAAGTGATCAAAAGGTTGCGTCGCAGCTGGCATACTCTTTCGCTGTAATGATAGTGAAGATAATACTCAACTCTTAGCAATAAATGTAGTAGTTGTAATACTAATGATAATGTGAAGGTCTATGCTAGATTAATAATAATCACCTGATCTTGATGATACTGATATTTATGATTATTATTATAATTAAAATGATAATGATAATGATATAGATCATGTAAATGAAAGTGAAAATGATCATGATAAAGATGATGATAAAAATTCAAACTTTAAATAGTAATGCTAATGCCAATGACAATAATACTAATGCTAGTTATGATGCCTATGACAATGACAATTGTGGTAATGTTAATTAAAATAATATTGGGAAAGAGAAAAATATTTAGAATAAATATTGTAATTAAAATCATAATAATAATTATGTTAATCATGAAAATGAAAATGAAAATGATAAAGATTGAAATAACAAATCTAAATAGTAATATTAATGTCAATGTTAATAATAATGCTAATGTTGTCAATTATGTTATGCTAATAATGATAATGATATTGTTAAAGAAAAAAAGTGAAAATTCTAAGGACAATAAAAATATCAATTTAAAATAATACTACTAATACCAATTAATACTAATGTTACTGTCAATGACAATGCCAATTAAAAGCATTGCGATTATGATAATAAAAATGCTGACGGACAATACTGTCAATGATAACAGCGCTGCTGATAAGAGATATACATATGTATATATTTATTTTGTCGCTCAAAGACACAGAGTTAAACATGCATGAGAACTGCTACAAGATAAATAGAATATGGAGAATAGTCAGCTCAAGCCAGACGATGTGTTCTCGCGTGGCTGCACCACGCGCCTTATCGCCGAGGCACAGCCGCCGCCCCAAATTTGACCGGTAATTAACAGAGCCAATACGAGCACGAATTGGCTGATTAAATGAGGCATGAAACTCGATTTTGGTCAAGGCATAAAATAATTGCGCATATATTATGTGCGCATTGTGTGTGTGCTCACGCAGTTTTAGGTGGACCGACGCAAACAGTACATAGAGGTTTGCTGACCTTGGGCTTAGTGGTCTCCTGCCACTGGGCGCCGTCGTGGGGCAGGGGGCTGGGCACGAACGGCGACAGGGCAGTCCAGAACATTCGCTTGCCCAGGACAGTTTGCACATTGTTCCAAAAGCCCAAGTCGTAGCTGCGATCCCTTATGCAATACAAACAGCTGCCGCGACAGACCATCAACAGCTGCATGCACAGTTGCGTGAAGGCCAGTATCATGGCAAAGATGTTTAGCTTGACTACGCCAGCCGTGATGATCAGCCAGTTGGTGCGCGGCCCAAAGGGCTGACTGCTGATTCGTTTAGGTTGATCCAAGGCCATGCCCATTAAATAAATGGGATCGCTGAAGTGGTTTTGCTGACTAAACATATGATACACATTGTAGACAAGGACGGTGAGGCTGCCCAGCGACAGGTGCAGGAGCAGGCCAACGAAGTAGCGCTGATTCGCATGCCCGATGCAGTTGGCGACGACGTTGCAGTGGTGATCCCGCTTCAGCATGCAGCGGTTGCAGAGTCTGCAGTGCCAGGCCCTTGGCGGCACCAGCATCTGGCAGAAGGTGCACAGGTGCCACAGAGGCGCCTCCGCAGGCGGGGGATGCAGCCGATCTGGCGGCAGAGCCACAAAACTGGTGTCCGTCAGCCAACACTTCCACATATTGCCAACGATGTTGTGGATCAGGAACAGTATGTGGAGCCAGTGCAGCTTGTAGTAAACGCCCGACGCATCGCAGCACTCGGGCAGTATGTAAAACATTTCGTAAATAACAAAGAATCCAACAGTAAGTAGCAAAAGAGCAGCCGATAGAGGATGAATTATTTGAACGATTCGCACACGATGCAGGTTGACGCAGCGCCAGAAGAGCTGCTCCAACCCGGCGAGGACGCGTCCCATCTTCCACAGCAATCGAACGTAAATTTTGACCATTATTGTACGTGTAAGAATGTTCCTCCTCAAACTGGGCTGCTGAATAATTGAAAGTAGTATTCGGTTTGCTGGGTTTCCTTACAATTTCCAGGGAATTCGATACGTTTGATAATCGCATCAGGCACTCCTAATTCGAGAGTAATGCAAATGAAATTTATGTTCTTTCTTTTGGAAATGATAAGCCGATTACCCTTTTGCAATTATGTGACTTGGCGCTCCAAAGGATTACGAATGCTAAGGGTCGCTCCTGATAAGTCATATTAAACCTGTGTATCTGAAATGCCGAAATATTTCTTGTGAATGTCTATTGTATTTGTTTTATGGACTCTAAAGTCTACAAATTGCAACAGCAAAGAGCAGGAGTTTTGCCATGCTGAGCATTAAACTCAAAACTGTGTTTGAATTGTGTTTGCATTTTCAGCCGCTTTAGTTTTAAATTTGTCAAATGTCGCCCTTTACACGCTTACATTCAAACAGACCATCGTTTTTATATGTACACATGTACAAACGTTCATATGCGTGCTTTTCAGCATATTCTAAGAATCACAATTGCGATTGCTCTGCTTCTTTAGCTTCTTTAGTTTTGTATTCGTCTAATGGCGCTCTTGTAGTGAACTGCTTATCCTTATTTTGCTTTTTATTTATTTATTTAATTATTTATTTATTTTCGATAACTAATTCCATTTCGATCTTATCACCATTTATCGATAATTTAAATTAGTTTTTGGATTTCTGTACATCGTTTGAGCTAGAGGTTTCAAATTTAATCAATAGACCACAAAGAAGAAGAGCTGCAAAAGAGTTATGGTTCGGAAGAGGAGATGTTAGTTTGCATATGCATGAGGCAGAGGCAGCAGAAAATACTCTGATTGGTCGCTAACTAATAAAGAGTTTAGCTTACGCTAGTTCAGAGAGAGGCTTAACAGTTGAGCTCGACTTCGAGTGGAAGTCTCGTTGTCCTATATGAAGGCAGCTGAAGATCAGAAGAGCTGCTTCTAGTAGCAGCAGCAGCAGCAGAAAATACTCTGATTGGTCGCTAACTCATAGAGAGCTTAGCTTACGCCAACTCAGAGAGAGGCTTAACAGTTAAGTTCGACTTCAAGTGGTAGTCTCGCTGCCCTATATTAGGGCAGCTGAAGATCAGAAGAGCTGCTTCTAGTAGCAGCAGCAGCAGCAGCATAAAGTGATCTGATTGGTCGCCTAATGATTGAGTGTGAAGACTGACTCAGAAAGAGGCTCAAGAGCTGAGCTTGACTTGAGTGGAGCTGTCGGTGCCCTATATAAAGGCAAGCCTGTTGCAGCGCAGCTTCAGTCGCATTCTTTTTTTTTTTTTTTGGTGGTCAGTCGTCCAGTGTAGCGCGGTGCTTCTCCTCTTCTTCTGGCTGTTGGTAAGTATTAAAATAGTTAAGTATGTTAAGCGAAAATGTAAAAGTTATACTTTGAATGTTTATTTAATGTAAATACTATATATTTTAAATTTAAATATTATTAATTATTATAACGATCATTATGACAACGATAATTTAGCAAATGTAAAGTATTTCTTCATATATACAAATATGAAAGACTTTAGCAGTCCGTATCTGCGTTAAGGCTATTTTTTAGTAAGGCAAGCCCGACTAGCACTTCAACTTCCCCTCTAAATCTGAGTTGTTTAAATATAGCTGTGTTTTTAGTAATTTATAGTTAGGTATATAATTTGTATACATTAACTAGAAAACATAATATAAGGTTATTTACCTAGCGTAGTTTCGTGTAGTACATACAGAGATTATGTAATCTTTAGATTTTGGATGCCACGCCCCATTCGCTTCACAGGGCTCAGGGTATCTCCTAGTCGAGCAGTCTCGACTCGAGCACTCTTAGTATCACTTAGTATTATTATTCAGTAATTTTATATAATCTATTTATTTTTATTATATATATTTTTATTTATTTTTTTTATTTTAACATATAAAAAAAATGTGTTGTTTTAATTTTCGACATCATTATTTGCATATGTTTGAAAATAAGACTATTTGAAATGTTTATAAGAAGCTAAATTTCATTACTACTCATTTTTTTTATATCTTATTTATTTAGACTTACTGAAGTTAAAGTCATAATTAAACTAGAAAATATGATTTTTGTCAATGAAATGAGCATTATTGAATAGAAAATAATACTAAATGAATGCTAGCATCATAAGCCAAACTAAAAAAAAAAACAACTATCAGATGTTAAGTGCGTGTTTAAACAAAGCTGATTTTCCAACTCAAAGTTTTTATCCTCTAAAAAAAAAAAATAAAATTACATGTATATTTTTATAGTGTTTTCAACTATTTCATATGTGTGGAAACCGTATAATCCTTGGCAACCATTTTTTATTCCTTTTAAACATTTGCCATTTTTGTTAATTTTTGTAAATACAACTACTATAAAGCAGCTTATGATATATATATATATAAATGCATATATATAAATGTGTATATATTATTTAACTATATATCTGAATATATACAAATTCTAAATGGATATGACAGCTGCACGTACGTTTTATTCTAAGTTCTAGTGCAACTGAACTACATTTCATTTGTCAAAAATAGAGAACATTCGTAATAAAATAAAATACAATAAGAAGTGAGCTGGTTGAGAGTGCTGGACTATAGAGTATCCTGTACTTTTACACGATTAAAAATAACTCTAAAACTTCATAGCGGCAACTATGCCCAATTTTTGATTTTATTTATTATCATTATGATAATGATAATGTCAATGATAAATTGCATAAATGAAATCAATTTTATTTATCATTCCCCCAAAAATAGAATTTCAATCAAAGCCAAAATTCAAACTTCCATTTCTGTCAATACACCCAATATGCATATATTTTTCATTTACAGGGCATATTAAAATATGCAACTTGATGCTCGCTGCTGTGTTGCACACAATGCGGCTGCTGCTGCCAGGCGGGGCGCGTGGGTGGTGACAGTCGAAGCTTTCAGACTGACACCGAAAAACAGACACGAGCACAAATGTTGTCTATTTCGCATAAATTTATATGAATTATTAAGTCGAACCAGGCATTTTAAATGCGAGCCACGCGGTTTGCCATTTGACTCTGCGGCGGTAGCTCCCATCCCCATCCCCATCCCCAGCAGCAGCAACCGCTGCTCCACTTTCTACCTGCTGTCAAAGCGACTGCGTTTTTGCCTTCTGCATAAGGTAAACAGTCGGGCGAAGGCGAAGCGGGGGTGTGGCAGGCGTTGCCCACTTGAAGCGTAATGTGTTTGCCTTGTTTGCACACACCGGAAGCAAACAAACAGCCATTTTAGCTGGCGCCTCTCGCGCTGTTACGCCATTTCCGGTCGTTGGAGGGGTGTGGACTGCAGGGCGGCAGGGCGGCAGGGCAGACGCAGGCACTCCAGATTGAGTGGCAAGTCGCAGCTGGGTGGCGTGTTTGTCAACCTGTGGCATTCTTCAAACTGACTTCGAGTCATTAACATTCCCTTCGACATTTGTTGGCAAAAGTTTTTGGCGTAATTGCAGCATTCGCTGCTAATTTTAGGCGACTCCGTTGCGTCCTTCCGTTTTTATTCTGCCTGTCGTAATGTGAGACGCAAGTATGCCAAAAACGGAAAGTTTTTACTTTTTACGAACTTCTACCGAACTCCATTCCGCATCTCTCTCTCTCTCTCTCTCTCTCTCTCTCTCAGACTCTCCCCTCTTCCTCTATCACACTCTCGCTCGCTCTTCAATTTTCAAGCAATTACCTGGCGTGTGCCGCCCCGCGGCACCAACTGTTCGCCATGTAATTGAGTTTCGGCGAAAAAAAGAATTTTTGTAAAATTAGATATGAAACACAACAAAAATAAAAATTTCGGGCTTAGGCACCTTTGCTGCGTGAGCGGCATATAAATGAATAAAAAACAAGTTGAATGTTTTCAGTCGTCAGCTGACTAGTCAATACCCTGAATATGTATTTGATTGTGCATTATTTGATTTGTATTATAAAACAGGAATATTAAATGATATCGAAATTAAATTGAACGAAATTTAATCACTTCTCATTAAGCCTAATATGCCGTAGCATGCTTAGCTACCCTCTGAGTCTATTTACTCGCCTACAGGGTATGTGTGTATATGGCTTGTCGGAGACTGGAAACACGTGTGTCTTATTGTCCTTCCTGCCCCTCTATTGTGGATCACATTTCCGACAAAATCCATTTGAACTGTCTGCAATTAAAGTGCAGCTTAAATTCTATGCGAGCTGAAATTAATATATATATTGCAATTTATTTATGCTTGCGGCGGACATTAATTCTGGTCCAGACCACGCCCATTTGAGAGGCGACGGCTGGGCGCAACATTTATTTGCAAGCATCGACACCTGGGCACAATTTATTATGAAGGTCGCCGCAGTCCGATTGTGCAATAGACGAGCAATTTTTAATGAACCATCAAAAAGGCAATTGGAGTCAGCGCCAGCGTTGCGTATGAGCGATTTTCCAACTCGAACGCCATCTGCTGCTTGACAAAAGAAAAATAAAATAATAAAAGAAAAGGACAAAATATAAATAAACAGCTTCTGCTGCTCAGCCCGGCAAATATGTGGAGCATGCTGAATATTTGGCACTTGGCATACTCCAAATGAATCGGCATTTGTGCAAAATGAGTTGGAACTTTGCCTGTCGCGCACCTTTTTCCTGCTTCTCATCTTGTGCTCATTCTCTCTGCTCTCCCCTCTCCCCTACGGCAGGCGACATATTTCCCTTGTTGCGCGACATATTTCCTGTTTTATTTTCATTTTTGTTTCTCAGGTAAACATTTTTTCCATTTTGTTTGCCAATGTTTTGCGCCTTTCGACATGTGTTCGACATTCGCCCAAGCGACGGAAATGTTTGCGGATGGGCTGCAGGCTCTGCTCGCAGGGTCCTGCAATTGATTGATACCCGTAAATAGGTAGAGTATTTGAGGCTTATAGGTGGGTGCCTATGCTAAGTAATTAAGATCAAGTCATAGTAACGAGAAGCTCAACATATAAAGACTCAGACTCATCTTTATTCTAATTATATTTATATCAAAATAATATATAGACATGGGAGAATCCATGTAATAGATCTATATCAAATTTCATTAACCTTAAATAAAAATCTTAAAAAAATATTTGTATATGTTAGTAGATATAAAATATATAATAAAATAATTTATAATTATCTTATCATGACTTCTAACAAAGGGTAACGAATAGAGATGTTTTTCAGCCTAGAGTATTTGATTATAGCAGAACTGTGCGCATTGTCATTTTTCTCTCTTTTCGCAATATCCTTTAAGAGTCGCACTATTTCATATTGCTCTGCATATATCCCTACGTATTCTATATATGTATATGCAAAATTGAAATTGTAATAGTCGCTGTTAGGGGTCATTGTGGGCACGCCGTTTGCCGCTCGCCTCGTGTCGTTATAGCTTTTCATTATATACATATACATACAGACACACATACATATACATATATATATATATATTCATAGATTTATTGCAAAAGTTTTCTGATTACTTTTTGTGGCATTGGGCGCGAGCATATTTAAAATGCCGCCTGCGTTGCGTGGACCCCATTGCTGATTGACTTGGCCGTAGTAGCACAGCTGCGGCAGTACACCACCCCACCTCGCTGCCCAGCCGAAAGTGTGGAAAATAAAGAAATAAAACAAATAGAAAAGCCAAAAGGCAACTGGCGAGTGGCGAGTGGAAGCGCGCACAAAGGCGACAGAACTATTTACGGGCCGCGAGTCGCATAGTTGCCAACTGAAAAGCAATTAAAAACTAATTACTGTAGTCTACACACACACACATAAGCAAAGGTGGGCGAAAATGCGCAAAGCATTTAATAAAAATTTAAAACTTAATTCAGTAAATACCTGATGTGGACAACAGGCAGGCAGGTGGATGGGGAGGAGTAGTTGACGACAACGCGGATAATTAGAGCACGAGGAGCAACAAAAGCGAAGGCGACTTCAGAGAAGCAGAGATAAAGAGTGCGAGTGAAAGAGAGATGGAGAAAGAGCAGGTGTCGATGAGGAGCAGTTGGATGTAGGAAGCGTAGGCAGCGTAGGCAGCTGCTCACCTGACTTTGTTCTAGTGCTGCGCAGCCAACGTCGCGTATGAGCAATTAGTAGTTAATTGTGAAGTTACCCGAGGCGGTGCCAGGAAATGGAACTTGCCACACTGCAGCACTTGTGACATTGACGACGCCGCACGGATGAAAATGCCAAAGCAGCAAGGGGGATGCACAGTCAGAGGACATAGAAAGGAAAGGGAGAGCTATAGAGACGGGGATCTGCAGACAGCGGATGCCAGAGCCGTGTAATTAAGTAGCAATTTTTGCTACTGCAGCAGAATTTTTAGTAGCTGGCGACACGTGAATAAGTGTCTGCGTGGAGGTGAGGCAGCAAGGATGTGGGGGTGGAAATGTGTGCGCATTTGATAAATTATCGCAACTAATTAGCGTATCAATAGAGTACAATAAAGGCACACACAGCTGCGCGCGTCAAGGTAAACAGCAGGGTTGGATGGAGGTGACTTGATGAATTATATAGATTAGTTAAATAAATATTTAGAAAATGGTAAATCTGTTTATAAACAGCTGCCGAGGGATATGTTAACTAGCTGGCAATATATGCAAAGCCTTCGACTGATTTAATTACCGATAAATTATGAGGATTAGTTGGAAACTATGTTAATAGCTCAACAATGGGTTGAAGTAGGACAGGAATGAGAAGTGCATAGAAAGGTGGCCTATAACACAGCTTAGTTAAGCGCAGTGTGTAGACAAAGCTGTGTGCTAGTTACTGCCAGACTCTGCTATATTTAGGAAATTAAAGCCGATAAGAAACAGATGCAGGCATCTAATTAACAGCTTCTACAAAGTAACAAGATTCTAGGGCACTCCTACGCTCCACTTGCTGGCGATGGCCAAATGTCAATTAAATTGGGTATCCAATAGATCAGTGACTGCAAAGCGCTTAAGTACCACTTAAACAATGCTCAAACTAATTGAAAGCGAGCGCAAAGCGAGCGAAAGCTGAGAAGCGAAAGCAGCAGCGAAGCAGTCTGAAATCAACAATATCATGAGAAAGTGGAGACAAATAAGCAAAGAGGACGATTAAAAGACCAACTAACCGAAAAATGAACAATGCCAAATAAAAATCAAACACGCAAAATGGAAAAACAAATGGCGAATCTTTGGCCGGCGTTCGAGGGAATCGGGAACCCCCTTAAGCCACTTATGTAAGTAAAAGATGAAGCGACCAGCTAAACAAAGAACAACAAAGGGGAAGCACTAGACAGGCACACACACACATACGCTTTTACAGAGAAGAAGAAGGGCTGCGTTAGAGTGGAAGACGAAAAATCAACGAAAGAAGCGTTGACAAAAATCAAACAATGAAAATGCTGTTCAATGAGAAAAAAAAGAGGAGGAACGAGGAGGAGGCGCAGATAAGCAAACGAATTGCGAGTGGCCAAATGACAAAAACAAAGCAGAAATGGAAAGTGTGAGACGCAATAAAAAAAACGAAATGGAAAAGAATAGAAAAGAAAATGTGCGAGCTAATATAATGGACACAGGGGCACAGGAAACAAACACAAGAACACGTCAAAAAGTACAGAAGGAGCTGCTTTGAGCACTGCCAGAGGCAAAGGCAGAGGGAGAGGGAAAATCAAGTGCGAACACTTGACTCGATGGCCACTCAATGCGACAAACTTTGCTGCACTCAGAACAGCCGAAAGAACCCAGAGAGATAGAGGGAAATGGAGCAAGCCTACAATGCTCATAGAGAGCCTGAGCCTGAGTGTCCCACAGAAAAACTCACTCACAGCATCCCCTCTATTGAGTTAGACTCTCAAAAGCTGAAGTGAAAGCTTTCTGTGCTGCTGCTCAGAGCGTTAAGGACTGCTGCAGAGAGAGCAAGGGAGAGAGAACGACAGCGTATGGCAAAGAGAAATTTTATATTCTCTTTGCCACTGTACTCTTAATTGCGGCTATTGCATATGTTTGGTTTGTTTAATCAAATATATAATTGCTCTTGATTTTTTGTCAATTTACTAAAAATTGAACTCTATCATGCCGTCCCTTTATAGAGTATGCGTCTGCTGTGGGTGTTTCGAATATGTCGTGCAATATGTGACGCATTGTCAATTGTATTATATGATTGTCAATATGTATTATTAATTATATTTAGATTAGGATTGCTGAAAGTGAAATAAATGGGATTTATAATGATATCTGAAATATAGTTAGGATTAATAAGTATTATTGGTAATTTAAAAAACTAGAAAAATCATTCCTAATAGCGACAGGATATAGAATATAGGAGCAATCAGTCATCAAATGATTATTTGCCTTCCATGTCGAGTTTAGATAGAAATATAGACAAAAACCTTGATTTATTTTAGTAATATTTTCTTTCAAGCTAAATCAGTCTCTCTAACTATTTCCCTAATTCGCATACATACATCTATCAAATCCAGCCTCTATATAGTTAAGTACAGTAAAAATATTTATTCTAAACTTACTCTCGCTTCCTCCAACCAAACTCTAACTCTTTTACCTTATTCCCACTCAAGAGCTTCTGTGTTGTTTTAAGAATTTCACTTTGTCTATCAACTTAAGTGCTAAGAAAAATATAAAATATATTTAAGGAAAAAAAAAAAAAAAAACAAAAAAAAAACAGCTTTAATTAAGCATTCATTTTTTCATTGCATACTTTTGTGGGCAAAACTGATTAGCCGTTTCGCCAGCGGCTAAAATTACAATTTTCACTGACCAGACCAGTGCAGACCAAGCCCGGCTAGCAACAGCTCCAGCCGTGCCCACTGCTCCACACCGGCAGGTTATCCAGTCGAGGCCTCGGTCAAGTGTGAGTAATTGCGGACAGTTAGAAAACTGGAAACCTGAGCTGTGGCATGAGGTCCCCACATGTCCATGAAATTTCCATGAGCACAGTTGCCCGTTGCCCGTTGCCCCGGCCAGATGCCATGGCAGTGCTCTGAAAATAGCAGTCATAAGAGTTTTTCATTTTTGTTGTTGCTCCAGTTGTTGTTGCTGCTGCTGTCAGTGGGGCAGTGTGGGACAGCGGGAACTGCCGCTGGCGCTGGCTGAGGTCAGCTACAGTTGACTAAACATTTTTATTTTGGTTAAGTGTGTGCGTGTATGCCGAGGAGAGTGAGTGAGCGAGGGCCTCAGTGTGCGTGTGGCCAGAAGTCAATGAGTTTTGCCACATGGCGTATACTTGATATTAGCCGCGCACATTGCGTGCTTGGCTCAGACGACGCGTCGTTTACCCAATGATTTCATTAGCCAGGCACAACAATCGATAAACTTATCGAACAGCTTTTCAATCATGCCACGCCCACGCACATAATTAGCCATTGCCCGGCCATAAGGAGCGCATTATAATCTAAATGAAAACAGATATTTGCATTTTAATTAATGCCACAGGCCGTAGCAGAACTCAAGCAGCTGCTTACGATATACTCAGCTGCGTTCGGATATACATATACATATACATATATTATTACTCGAATCTTTGTGTGTTGAGCGTGATTTACTTTGAATAGATTATTTAGTGAATACCAGTTTCTGATGCCTGGGGAATTTCATGTTGAATTCATACTCAGATAATGTTAACTTAAATAATTATAAGTAAATTTTATTTGTCAATTCAAAATTAACTTTAGCAACAATAAATTTACTTGATAAGAATTTGCTGCAATATTTGATTTCTAATGATTTCTTAATACCCTGCAGTCCCATTAGCTAGTCTACTTGTCAGCAGGGTATATACAGCTGCAGACAAAGCAAATGAACAAGCAAGGAGTGAGGAGACGAGATGACGACGCCACTTGGCTGTTGGGAGATCAAGACTTCAGCGAGTCCACAACTAATGAAAAGCAAACATAGCTTACTTTTAGGCGGTCTGCAGCGAAGCACAGCTGCGTGAGTGTGTGAGTGTGTGTGTGACCGCTCGAGTGTGCTTATGTGTGCGTGGTTGTGTGCGTCTGATAAGCTGCTGACAACGAAACTCGTCTGATGGAGTGCGAGAGAGCGGGAGAGAGAGAAAGCAAGCACACACGCAACAGCTGCTGAGTTCAAAGAACGCGAGACAAAATTAAAACGGATTAAACTAGGGACAACAAGAGAGCAGCTCAAAGGAGTCAGGGAAAAGGCAACGAGTTGGGATTCCAGCTGCCAAAGGGCAGCGAGCAGACATGAAGTGAACGAAGCAAAGCCCGGATGGCTCGAGGCCAGAGTCCTGTCATAAAATGAGCAATAGATAAAAAAAAACCAATTTATTACACACTTATGACAGTTGATTTTCTATTTAAACAAGTTTGTATATATATATATATATATATATATATATATGTGTGTGTGTGTGTGTGTGAGCCATTTGTGTCAATCAAGAACAATCAAGTGCCACTCTTAGCAACTTCAAATCAAATTGAAATCAAACTTACCTTAGTTACCTCCATTCATTCCAATAACAATTGTTTGCCAAAGATTTCTTTATTTAAGCAAAATGACTAAAGAACTTGAGATAAAAGTGCAAACAAATTTGTATGCTTTCATTTAATTATTTAATGCCTGCTCCATTGTTTGCTTTCTCAGAGGTTTATCACAAATTTACGAGCAATTTTATTAAAAGCCTGCGATTTGTTCATTGGATAGTAAATTTGAAAATTGCTCGAAACAGAGCCTTTTTAATGAAGTGCAGTGGACGCTCGTCGAGTGAAATGAGTTGAACATGTAGGATATATATAGGGTATTGCATGTAAAATATTGGAATGTATTATATTCATTATGAATGTTGAAATATATAGTATAATTAAAATATATAAACGATTCATATATAAATTAATTATTATATTATTAATTTATATTTGTTCAAAATATTTTTTAATTTATCCTATATTTATTTAAGGGATCCTAGTTTATATATTTAATATATTTTATAACAGAAATATTTTCCGATATATTTATATTTTTATATACATTTATAATAATAAATAAATTCTAATTCCAATTTATATTTAAACTCTCGTTATCTTTTATTTAAAATACTGTAGCTTTCAATATATCTATAATATATACCAATATTTGTGTAGTAGTTAAATTAAAGCCAGTTATACACAATTGCTTCGAGCTGCTCGGTGAAAGTCCTAATTAGTTTTTGTTATTTTCCCACAATAGTCTCTCTCTTTCCCTATCTCTCTCTCACTCTCTTGCTGTCTCTTTCTGTACAGTGTCCAAATCAAGTCTATAAATAATTTGAGGACAGTTTTACGAGTATTGAGCGTCTGTTGATAAAGTGTTGCCCTCTGGGCTGCCCAGCCTCCGACTCCAACTCCGATTCCGACTCCAACTCGGTTCGAACTTGGCACAATAGTCGTAATGTCATTGGCTTCTGCTTGCCCGTCTGACCACACCCGCAGCTGTTGGCTGACCTATAAAAAGTACAACTTTGATACAGGTTATTAAGTAAATGTAACTGGCACACACATACGCACACACAGACGCACACAGGCGGCTGGCTGCACACATAAACAATACTTTATTTACACTGTAATGGCATATAAAATGGCTGCCATTTGCTGTGTGTGGGTGTATTTGTATACGTATATGTGCGTGCTTATGTGTGCGTCCAGTTGTTTAATTTCTTCGCTTTTATTTTGCCACATTTTGGTTTGCTGCATCTTTGCAAGGGGGTGTGGCAGTCGCCCTGACCTGGATACTTATTTATTTTCGTAATAACAATAAATAACATTTTTCTTTCTATGTGTGTGTATCTATGTGTGTGTGTGAGTGTGTGTGTGTGTATGCTGGGCTCATTTGCTAAGTTGTTTTATGCGCCTGTCGCTTGTTTTGTGGCTTTTTGACATTATTTGGATTAAGCAAATAAATCTTGCTCATGGCCAAACTTTTTTAATAATTTCCTCAAGCCAATCACAAGAAATGAAAATAGCAACAAATATATATCTTTCAATACGTTTTACCTTAGCTCTCGGTCTCTCTCGTTTGCTATGCAGATTTTCATCTGCCGAGCACTCCAGAGTTTTAGCCATCTACAAGTTTAATTGAAAACCAGCAAACGACATTTGTCCAACAAACAAATAACGCAGAGATATGAAAACAATCAAAGGAAACTTTTGAAAAATAGGCAATTTGCAAGTTAAACGAATACCCAATGCGGTCTGCAGCAGATTATTTGCCTGCACATTTATATAGTATACAGTCGAGGCATGCAAAATATTAAACAAAATATTTGTGGAATTTTTACTGGGCTGGGACTGGGACCTGTAAAATGCGAGAGAAATGTAAAGAGAGATTCCATATAGCTTTTTTGATATTAATTAGAAATGTATAAATTTTGTTAGTTATTCTAAATATAACCTTCGCCATTGTAGCTCTATGAAAAGGTATTATTTCAATCTATAATTTACCATTAACATTTTCGCAATTGAGTTAGTTATATGTGAATAACATACTTTTGTGGTTGAACAAAAATGAAATGAATGTTAATGTGATATTGTTATACAATATATATACATATATATATACATATATATATATATATATATATATATATATATATAAATATTTTTTTTTAAATACATAATATACATACATATCCATAAGTATATATTATTTCAGATTTAGTCACTTGTCCTTGAAGTTTACGGTTAAACAGCATAATATGTGTTTTTGTGCATTTATACTTACAGAACAGCTCAGATTCGAGTATACCCCATTTCGATTTGATTCTAAATCAATTTATTTTACAATAAAATTTGACAATTGCTGTGAAAAATACATTTTTGAGAGCAGAAAAATTTGTGTGCATACAGGTGAAATATTTGTGATAAAAGGTAATAGATTAAGATACACAAACACACATAGAATAAACATTTTTTTAAAGCGTGAACTGTGCAAAAAAAGAATTAAACATATACATATACATACATATGAATGTATAAATATTCGTTTGCTAACTCTAAGGGCACAGCTCTGGCATTGCTTTGGCAATTCGAAAGAGCATTCATAGCTCTGCTAGGCAAATGCGTGCTGAAGAAGTGTTGGAGCTCGCGTTAAGAGTTGCTGCTAATGGACATAAAAATGAACACTCACAGGCTTAATTATGTGCATAAATAGGCGCTGCAAAAGGCGCTGCTAATAGAGCGAGTTTTTCAGGCCGGTCTCACACACAAACACACATACACACAGACACACGTGCACATTTCAATTAGCCGTGGCTAATAAAACATAAGAGATGCGCCTGTCTGTCTGTCCTGTCTGTCTGACTGTCAGTCTGTCCATCCGGCTGCCTGCCGGGCCTCAGGCATTTGAAGCACACACCAAGCCGCAGCAAGGCGCATTAACATTACCGTTAGCAGCAACTGGCAGTTGCTCTTTTTGAAATTATGTAAGGCTGGCTACAAAATAATACCGCAACGGGAGACCAAACACATTTGGGCTTTTCAAATGGCTAACAAAGTCCAGAAGAAAAGGATAGATAGAGAGCGGGAGAGAGAGCGAGAGAGTGAGAGAGAGAGTGAGAGAGAGGTGAGCACACCATATTGTAACATATTTTTTGAATTGTTTTGGTGTTGTATATGAATGAAAAGGCAACTTGGGAGCTTATTCCTATGAATGGCATACTTTTCAGCGTAGTGTGCATATGTGTGTGAATACACACGCTCTAAGAGCACTTTGGCTTTAGCTTAATTAAAACTTTAGGCGTGCAGAAAATGAGCGCAAAGCAGTTGGAAAATTAACAAAATTGCTAAAGGGGGGCTAATGGGAGGTAGGCGTGGCAGCTACCTCTGCTACCCATTGAAATTGCAGCAGCGCCACTATTTTCCAATTGCCTAACAGTCAGCTAGTTGCATCTGCACAGGTGGGCAGGCAGGCAGGCAACAGTCATGGAATCGTGCAAAATCGTAACTAAGCTTAATGCACGGCATTTAATGTGCTTTGTGTGCGCCTCCAGCTCGATCTCCAATGGCCCAATGCTCGATTCCGCTCTCGAGGAAGGGGACAAAAGTACGGCGTGACAAAAGCACCGCCAGGCAGCTGAACGTTTCACTGCCTGCCAGCCGCGCTGTGTGGGCAAGCGCCGCTCGCAAATCAGGCAAAACATGCGACAAAAGTAGCACATTCTCTGTCATGCGTGGGCTGTGAAGCTGGTGGATGTTGGGTGTCAGCGCGGTGCCCTCTATCGTATTTTTATTGGGATTCTATTTCTGTGTGACACTTTGCATGAGTTATTTAATGAAACGTGTCTGTTTGCTAAAAACAGATGAGAAAGCAGCTGTCACTTTGCATCGACTGTAATTAGTGTCTCCGCATGAAGGCTTATGTAGCATTTTCTTGGGCTAATCAGAAAAGTTCATAAGTTCAAATGTTTTATAAATTATTTAAATTGAAATTTGAAAGGGTAAGTAATAATAACAGTTAGGTAATAAATAATAATATGCTTGCTTAAGTCTGTTGATGTTTGCATTGCTATAATTTTTGTTGATTTTAATTTATATATTTTTATTTTTTTAAAATTTATGTTCCAATTGTGTTCTGTCTTTTAATAAACAATAAGTCAATTCAATAGCATTAACAATAAATAATATTTAATTGGATGGTTAAAGCTCAAATGAACCTTATGATTATTTATTAGGCAAGTCCAGCACGTAGAATCTTTTTAAATGCATTCGGCTGTTAATATTGTTTTCTAGAAGTCTTAATGCTAAAGCATTGCAGTGATTAATTAGCATTGCTATAGCTTCACTTGAGATCCATACTACAACTGTATATACATATGTATATAAATTTGTATTGAATAATGTATGAATACTGTTGGGTCCAGCATCAGTATGGGCAGCTTAAAGTTGTAAAGTATTTTAAAGAGATTGCGCTTATTCACGCATCGCCTTAGGCATACTCATTCATTCAGCTTTGTTGGGCTAAGCTGACATTTGTTCTTATTATAATTATGAAATTCTTTTAATGCTACTACAATTTGTCTGCTACTACTACTACAACTTCAATTTGGACAGCAAATTGTTTGCGGTTGACAGAAACCTAACTGAACTGAGCATTAGACATTAAATATAATACATTTTCAATAACTCATTCTCTCATTCTCTCACTCTCCCTCTCTCTCACTCTCCCTCTCAAGTCGTCTATTGCATATAAGTCTTTTGTAGTTGTACTTCATTGTCAGTTGCTACGAGTACTTGTATCAAATTCCTCAAGAATCAAATGCATTTGCTCACGGTCTGGTTTTCAATTGATGATGAATTGATGATATAAAATTGTATGCAAGCCTTATTATTATTATTATTATTATATTATTGTATAACAAAAACAACTGCGAATACATCTTAAATATAAATAACTCAATATCCAAACAATAATAAGCAAAAGCAATTCCTTTATTTTCAGCTAAATATTTGCTATATTTAACATTCAACTTCAGATTCATAACAAAATAAATGCAATACAAAATATATTTGCTTGAGCAGTTTCAAAGATTCCCAGTGAATTTCTTTCTAATTGCCTGGCCAGAGATTGTCCAGGTTCAATGCAATCGCCGACTGTTGCAACGGACGTTGAAGGCTCTCAGTTGAGGCCAAATCGGGCGAGAGATTTGGAGCACGCTTGGCGGCGCATTGGTAGACGTAATTGGCCAGGCTCACAGCTTGAGCTGATGCGGCACTGGCTGTGGCATTGGCTGTGGCATTGACCGTAGCACGGCCGGCAACTGCTGCCACATGGCTGTCAGTGGCTGACCGCAAAGTTGTTGGCCCAGCACAGCTGCCTGCGTCCGCCGGCCAGCCCGTGGCACGCCACATGTGGCGTGTGGCAGCATCTGCCGCCTCTGGTTTCTCCGTTGGCAACGACTGCCTGAGGCAATGCCCATGTATTTGCATCACTGCGGACAACACATTAAGCTGATTTCCTCACCACCTGCGCACCACTTACCCAGGGCGTGGCTCAGCCACCAAACGCACAGCAATGGCAGCTTCATCGTGAATCAAATTTCCGTAAGCAGCTTTCTCCCTCTCGCTATTTGGGTCTCTGACTTGGAGTTCCTGCTTGATTAGCTCGACGCTGCCTCCTTTTTTATTTCTGATCCATCTTGAATACTTGCTTTTGGCAAGTTTCTCAAAGCTTCTTCGTTTGCTTTTTTATTTGTTGACTCGCGTTTGTTGTCCCTTTCGAAACTAAATCCATTTAAATTGACGCATTGACAATTGTTTTACCAATTTTGTTGCACTTGCTTGTAGATGCTGCTGCTGTTGTTATTCTTATTCAAGTGCCACAAGTTTTTCCAATTCGCTTTCTTTGTTGATTTTTCACTGCTATATTTTGGGTACACTCAAGTTTGTAGTAGATAGATAAGTTCAATAAAATATGGAAATTATATTAACTTGTTGTAGGAACTGAAGACTTGGAACATAATTGCTGGAAATGTTGGGGGAGTTGTAAGTTTTTTAGTACGTATGCATATTAAAAATGTATGGAAACTTGCAGATTTTCCCATCATAATTTTTAGAGCTCTCTAAAAATCGTGGCTTCTATTTCAAATACGGAAGGAATTATGCTTGTAAAATGAGCGAAAAATAATTAATTTTATTCTTATAATATAATTTACGCTATATATACTTTATAAGCAAGGGCATTCAATGTTCAGCACTATTCTTTGCATCTGATTATACTCTAGGTTCATTCAAAATGGGAACTCGGTATATTGGTTTTGTGAAAATGTGCGTAAAAGATAAAAGAAGGCGTGGCTGACGCTCTTAAGTATATAAGTATATTAAGTATATTGTTGATCTGTCCGTCCGTTAATGTGAACACAGAGATCTTGAAAACTACAGCAGCTAAAGCTTTCAAGTTTTCAATATACTGTCCTGTATACCATACATAGTACGAATAATATACACTTTTTCGATTTTATCGATATTATCGATCAAAATCGATCATTTTAGTTGCATATGCTCTATGTACAAAATAGACGTCAAATAAGTGGAATCTTCATAATGTTCAGGGTATATCCAAGTCGAGCTATCTCGCCTAGTGCACTCCGCCTTTTTCTTGTTTTTCTCTATTTTCTTAAGTTCGCTTTTTTTGGATATTGTTGTTGTTCAAGCATTTTGACAACTGTTCGCTGCAAATGTTGTTCTTTGTTGCTGCTGCAGCTGCCTGGCATTTTGGCTTAAAGTTCGTCTTGGGTTTACTCTTAGTTGATTTTCAGCTCGTTTATCTTTTTTATTTCGTCTTTTTAGTTTGCTGTTGCTGCTTTGCATAGCCAGCTAGTTTATCAAAACATTTTCAAGTTGAAGTGCGGCTGCAAAAACAATGCGCCCGAGGCATCGATTTTCTCAAGTGCATAAAGGAGAACGCTGGCTGGGGAAAAGGGTTGTGGCTGCTGGGAAAACAACTCAATGCATGGCACTTAAGCAGCTTAAGCAGCAACAAAAGCAAAAGCAACAACAACAACAATAACAATGTAACACTTGGCTGGCATTTGGTTGTAAGGTGCAGAAACTTTCCTGACAGCAGAATGCAATTTGTGTCTGCGTCAAAGTTTATGCAGCGTTTACTTGCCACCGTCTGTTCTTGCTACCAATTATATGTATGCGCGCCAGTGTGTGTGTGTGTGTGTGTGTGTGTGTGTGTGTGTGTTCATAAGAGTATTTGCTCAATCAGTCAATAGCTGGCGAAACTAGATTCAACTAGATTAGACCAGGCACTCGACGTACTGGCAAGCGGCTTAAGAAGTGCTCGCACATATTTGAATTATGCCTCCATCAGAGCGCTATTCATGGCCCAAGCCAAACACAACTCTTGTCACACACCAACGTTACCCGATCTAATTATGCAGCAGCAGCAAATGCAACAGCTTCAACAAATATAATACTGGAATGCCTATGAATACACGAGTGGCAAGCGCGAGGAAGGTTTGAGCAGAGCTAAAACTGCTTCGCACAGTTTCGATAGAACACAAACAGAATATATATAAATTCATACATATATTGTAGTAGAGTGTAGATATAAAGTTTTCAGCCTACCCTCGCTTTATATATAGCTCGTCACTGGGCTGACTTATCGGGCGAGCAGCTCTTGCCGGCACGGAAACAACGTTGGCAAACGCTTGGCACGTGCGCTTCATATGATAAATGTTGTCAGTGTTATTGTTGTTGTTGCTCTACTTGTCACAGTTGCAGTTGTTGGTGTTGTCATTGTCGTTGCGGTTGTCGTTGTCGCCTTTGCCACAGTCCCGCTCCTGATTATGCAGCGCAGTCTCTGCTAGTGTTAGAGTCGGTTATGCCGCGTGTGCCAAAAAAAAAAGAGAAAAAAAGAAGAAAACTTACAGCGACTTGCTCTATATTCACCCAGGTACATCTTTTTATTGCATTCGCGCTCAGAAATATACCACAAAATGAGCTAGACGTGAACGGAAAGGAGGGAGAGAGAAAGAAAGAGAGAGAGGGAGTGAGTAGGAGCTGCTTCTCTCTCTCTATCGTTCTGTCTGTCGTGCGACTCGGCTTAGTTTGTATGCGGCGTCAGGTTTCGTTGTGTGTTCAATTTACGCTGACATGCGCTAACTAACTGTGTGTGCGTGTGTGTGTGTGTGTGTGTGTAGCACGTTGTCATTGTAACTTGCAACTTAAATGCGCACGTGACGGTGCCTGAGCTGCTTTATTGCCTGCACTGGCGAAAATTAACTAGGTGGCCTTACCTTTCTTTCTTTCCAGCTACTTCGAGCTGCCACACAGTGTTTGCTGTGGCACATTTTTGGGTTGACAAATATACATTGAGATGTTTCTTAAAACATGAATTAAAGTTGGCTTTGAGTCGGCTGCATCTGATATGATGCAGTGTTTACTAATCGTCGCAGCATCAAGACTACGTTGTGTTATTCAGACTTAATTCCATAGTACTCCTTATTTAAAAATTAAAAATGATTTATTTTATTTTACTATTATCTATGCAAATTGTTCATTTTATCTCTCTCTTTCACTCTATTTTTCTTCTTCTTCTTCTATTACACTAACCGTACCCCTCATTGTTTATTTATATCTAAAGCGTATTGATTTCTATTTAACTCCGCATTACGCATACGACTCATTGGTGTGCGCTGGCAATCAGCTAAACGCCTTCCGCAGACGGCAATCAGCCTGCAGTCTTTACAGTCTGCTCTCAAGGACACACGCGCAATTGCATGGCAAAGCCTCGCAGCAGCAATACCTCAATCCCAGCCAGCTTCAAATTGAAATTCAACAAACAACTATAAAAGGAGTGAAGTCAAAAAAAAAGAATAAATAAAAATAAAAATGCAGCGACAAATGTGCGCTGGCATCAACAACAACAATAGCGAAAACTTTGTCGACACTGGAATTATAATCAGAAAACTGCGCGCAAACAGAAATTGAAAGTCAACACGAGGCTAAGCGGGGGGCGAGGCGAGACGCTGAGATATTGAAATCAAATCACGGCGTCGTCAAATGCATTTAAAGCTATTTGCATTGCATTCCATCTCCCGTGCAGCAGCTCCTCATGTTTACTTCCCTCTCTCTCTCTCTACCTCTCTCTTTCCTTCATTCTCTGTTCTCCTGTAGTCGTGTCTCTGTCGCGCCTCGCTGCACTCTGCGTGCGCCTTGGCATGTGTCTCTTAATTTTTCATACCTCTCCCAAGTCCCTGCTCTCAATCATTCTCCCCTTCAGATTCCCAGTCCCAGTCGGTGTTGTCATTGCTGCTGTTTGCATGTCTGGATGGGAAAATTGATTTTTATCGCCTTGGGAAATGCGTTTTACTGACGCGCTTTGCTTTTCAGCTTTCAGTTTTTCGATTTTTGCTGTCATCAAAATGTCACAACTATTTGAAGCTACTTGAATTTTGGTTTGCACTTTACAATAGCATAAATCAACTAAAAACTGTCTGAGCCACACTTCTAACTCATAACCGAGCATCAAAACATTCTTCCTTCGGGAAAACCAAACTCATTTAAAACTTCATTTGTGGCATGTCAGTTTTGACAGATTCTCCGGCGTGCTCTAATTCTGAGCATCGATCAAAGCTTCAAAAGTTTTCAATGATAGCATTCACTTGAAACTGTTCTATGAACTGCGTAATATTGGTTTCTATACAAACTGCATCTCTTTCTATCTGAAAATAATATATATCCCAGAATTAAATTGCAATTACCGTAATCCCAGAGCAGCTGCTGATGCACTTTGTACCCATTCATAGAAAACAAGTTTTTTGTTGCTGTCCAACGAGAATTATTCGTCAATGCAAGCGTTCAATGGCTTTGCCTGAAAGTATGCAATGTATTTGTAGTCATAACTCATATATTTTAGATAAAAGCTTAATTGGACCAGATATCTGAGAAAGTGAGCAACTGTCAATTTTAAACAAAGTTTTTATTATAAAAACAAATTTTTTTTTTTTTTATATTTAAGCTAATTAACTCTATCCATTCATCTGATATTATTTTGAAGAAAGATTTTATGTATACAATTTTTAATATTTATTTTTTATTTTATAGACTTTTTGATGCATTTTATTAAAATAAAGTATAAAGAGTATTAAATGAAAAACATATTAAATTTTTGAGTTTATGAACTCACTCTCTCTGCATTCAAATGATAATTTTTTGCAGAAAGATGATATTTATAAAATTTTTAAAACATTTTTAATAGGCTTTCTAAAGCATTTTCATGGCCAAAAGCGATTCCAACTATGTACATATTTTTCACAATAAAACATTCAGTAATTTTGTAGCGTAATTTTGAACAATTGATATATGCACTTATATAAGCACATGCACAGCATTTAAAACAAACAGTTCACACAAACTATTTGTGTTTCCTTTGAGGCCACAATTATTTACCAATTTGCATAGTTATCGAGCCGCAATTTGAATGGATTCTTCTGCAACATTAAGTGCAATTTGCCAGCGTAGTTCTTTAATTTAAATATATATGTATATAGATTCGTGTGTATGTGCATATATTGTGCAGTATTTGCTGGAGTTTTTGCTCGCTCATTTACTACAATCTGTTAACAATTCATGAGCACTTTGTGCATCTGCTGGCTTTTATGACATTGCAAATTAATACAGCGCGTATCCTGTTCGCCCTGGCAGTAAACGCGCTTGTTAATAAATAAACAACATCAATATTTATATTTCACACATTTTGCCATTTAATAAACAGAGCACAAAAGTGTACAATAGCAATTTCAATATAATTCAATTAAACACAAAACAAAACAAAACGGAAAAATGAAAGAAAGAAATTTTGCCAATAATTTTCTGCAGCTGGTTGACAGCCACAAATTAATAATAAATATTTTGCATGCGTATTTCAATTGTTGCGCTCAATTGTTATTGTTGTTTATGAGCAATTCAAGAAGAGAAAAAAATCGTATAAATAAATAAGTTGCCTAAGTGACTGTCCAAGCGAGAGTGCTCGAACAATAGATTCCCTGGTTTAAAGCCATTAATATGGCTAGTTCTATAATTATAATTAATTAATTGTTGTAAAATATCTATTAATAATTTCATTATTTATTTAAATATTACTGAATTAGTGTTTTATAAATATTCTTTTTTATATATAGTCTACTTCATTTGAAGATTTTCTCATTTGATATTGACATTTGCCGTCCCATCGAACCCACTCGTACAGCTAATGGTTATAGCAGCAAAACAAACGCTTCGATGGCTTTTAATTTTAATTCATTATCAACACATTAACTATTAACAATAATAATACAATAATGTGCCGCAAATGCATTTTAAATTGCCACGCACTTGTGTGCATAATTTTAGCAGTTGCATTTCAAATATTGCGTATACGCCATTTGGCGCTTAATTAATACCAGATGCATTTTGGAACATGCATTTTTAAACATATCCAACTAAGCAAATATTCAGCTGAAAATTCAATTTGTAATTCATTAAGGATACCTCCTCATGTGTTGTTGCACATTGAAAACTCCTCTATATCGAATCGAATTTTGTTGATATTTTTGTAATAACGTTTTTAGCCTCCAGTTTGGCACATATAGTTAATTAAAAACTTTTTATTGCATGCAGAACAACAAAAACTGAGCAGGGAAAAAAGGCGCCTTAAGCCTTAAAGGGCCCGACTGCAACCCTTTTAATTGAACATTTTTAATTTATGCATAATAAAAACTGATTTACCGCTCGCTACACAAAAAAAATAAATAAAAAAAATGAAGAAAAAGGTGCAACTTTTAACTTTGATGCTTTTTATTACCGACCCAAAAAAATGATGAACCATAAAAGCGCACAAGGTGCTAGTGTGTGAGTGTGTGTGTGTGTGTGCGTGTGTGCAAGAGACAAGAGGAGCAGCGAGAGCTAGGGCAAAGTTTTGGCACAACTTTTGGATTTCAGTGCCGGGCGCTTGGTCTATTTTATAGTATTTAAGTGCCCATGAATTTGGCAGCCAGGCGAGAAGCCAGCGAACGAGCAGCTCCAATTGAACCCCTGGCCAGGGGGCATCATCACAGCCAGAAATATGTGCACGTGCTTCAAGAGGCTCAGTTGTTGAGGTGGCGGTGGGTGGTGGTGCTAGTGGTGCTGCCGTTGCTGGTTGATGTGGTCAGTTTTTTTTTATTTGCTTTGGGTTTTCAATTGGTTGGTTTTGGTTACCACCTGCACCGAAATTCGGCTTCAATTTCAGTTCACACACACACACAGAAAGAGAGAGAGAGAGAGTGAGATATGCCCAGTGAGCATGTATTACAAATTGCTTTAGTTGGAATATCGCATAAATACCATATCTAAACTTTAAATTGATTCAAGTGCGTGTGAAAGCTACAAACTCTTGGATTCGATTTCATATATATTTGTGAGCAAGAACGAAGCGCTGCAGTGGAGCCAGAAAATGATTCAGAAATTGTATCTCAAGTTAAAAACAATAAATAATTACAGCTTGCTTAAACTATTTTTTTAGTTATAATAAATAAATATGAAATATATAAGTGAGAATGAGTTTTACATTAAACTTATATATTTATTTAAAAATTAAATAAAATTATTTTTATATGATATTTAAATTCGTTTCATTCAGTTCTGTCATTTAAATTCACTTCACACACAATTTCCAGCCAATATATTTACCATATATTGAAGAGATATAAATAGCTATATAATTAGTCTGACACTCGTAGAGCGCAAATCCTGCATTCGTTAATAAATGAAGCAAACAACGCATCAGATATGCAAGGGTTGTTGGGGCTGAGCTGGGTGGTTTTAGCTGGGCAGCCATTTTGCATGGCACAGACGAGCTGACAAGTGTTGTGAAATGACGAAGATGCATGGCTGGCAACACTGGAGGAAGCAGTAGTTGGAGCTGGCGCATGTTGCTGTGACAACAAACCAACAGAAGCTGCAGCTAAGAGACAGCCATAGCCACACAGCCACACACATGCTCATCCTTAATGCTGGCTGCTGCTGTGTCCTCGAATCCTTGGATCCTGGACAGCTGCAGCTGCAGCTGCAACTTTTTTGGGATTTTCACATGCGCTTGTTACACTGCGCTCGACGTTGATGTGACATGCAACACATTAGTCTAATGAAATTTTTTTATTCTGCTTGTGGTGCTGTGGCTCAACTCCTTTTGGCACTCAGCCAATCGCCGTGGCTGGAGCTGTCAGCTCTGGCAAACAGCTGCTCTAATTTTTATCAATTTAATATACTTTTTATGATCCTAGACATTATCTCACCTGTTTTAATTATATTTGTTTTGTCTGCTGCCCAAAATGTGTTGACTGCTTCTTGGCGGCCCGAACAAACATTCAACTTTAATTGCAGCCATAAATATTTTCGATACCCTCAGTGGGGTTAGGAGTTGATTAGCTAAAGTGTTGAGCTTAAAAGTTAAAAAATATGAGAATGAATAATATATATATATATATTAATATTGTATACATATGTAATTATTAAAAACATTTATAATTAAGTTTGCTTTAATTTATTTTATATATGTAATTTAATTTATTTTATATATATATATATATGTATTCTTCATTTTATTCTAATTTTTTTATTTTTTTTTTTTTTAATATTTCAGTATTTTTGTGTTACACAAAATTTTTAAAATTTTTTTGTTCAAATATTGTTTAATGTTTTCATAGCTTCTCTTTCAATATGTTTATCTATTTTTTCTCCCTTTTTTATATCTCTTCTTTATATCTTTCCTCTATTTGAACATTTATTTATATATTTCTATAGAGTATTCCTTCTTCTATACAATTTAATTTTTTTTCTTCTGCAGTTTCAGTTGTCAGCCACGTGCCGACGGCAGCTTGTGAGTTTAGCTAAGCCACCTAAGGCGTTCGGCTGAGAATTAATTTTGCTTTTGAATGGCTTTTGTAATTAAAATGCGGACAGCGAATAAGGGCAAAGGTATTTTGAGGGAGTTGCCAAAAGGGAGGCAAATGCGGCTAGCCTGGTGGCTGGCAAGAAAATACCTTATCATTTTTGCAGATTTAGTCGCAATTTCAGTTGAAGCATTTGCACGAGCTTCAATTGACAAAGTGTTACGCGAACTAACTGACAAGCTGACTGATGAACTGCAACTGTCAGAGAGACAGAGATAGAGGAGGGTGGGAGCGAGTCAGAGGAAGCGAACATTTTTCAGGCTTTGCTTTGCGAGTTTCAAACTTCAAAACAATTTAAAGCCTTCGCACTCGCTCCTGTTGCTTGGATGCCTCTTGCCTGTTGCCAGTCGAGAGTTGCCAGTTGCCAGTTGCCTGGCTGCTGTCAATTGCTGTCGCCCCGAGCCGACTCTCTGGAGTAGCTCGAGCGATTTGGTTTTGTATTATGCAATGCGGAAATACTGTCACTGAAAATGTCCTTACCTGCCTAACGTAGTCGCTGCCTTTGCCATTTCCCTTGCTCCATAAATCAACTCAAGTGCCTACGCCCCAGCTGATTTATTTTTGCCCTGCCAAGTCGTTCGTTCCTGTGCTGGGGAGGGGCCGATGAAAAGTGGGCGTGGGCGTGGGCGTGGGTGTGGGCATGGGCGTGAGGGGGCCCAGGCATTTGCCTAAAATATTTAACCGGCACTTGTGCACAACAATTCCAGTTGCCATTCGTTCAGCCATCTCCAGCTCCGTCTCTGGTTTGCTTTGTATTTCCTATCTCTTTCTCACTCTCTTTTACTTTCTCTCTCTGGGATTTTTTTTTTGTATTTTTATTAAATTCTCAAGTGGCATTCGCTGGCGAATTTCCACAGTGCGCTGCCCTTTTCCCATTTGTTTTCTTTGCTATTTTCCAGCCAAAAAGTTTCTTTGTCAATTTCCCGTATAATGCACAATAATAATACGAGAAAGTTAAAGAAGCAGCTCGAGTTGAACTTGAATATAGGTGGGGCGCCAACAAACACACGCAGCTACAACAATTTGCGGCAAGTGATTACCTTAGGCATTTTGCGGCTCGCAAATTGCGCCGAGCTCAAGGGTATACCACAGCCTCTTAGTCAGCCATTGTTGCTCTCTGCCTGCCCCTTGTTGTTGTTCTTGCTTAGCTGTAGTTAAGCGTCAGCCTCGCACAGCTCAGATCAGCACCAGCTCCAGTTTCAGCATCAGCATCAGCATCAGCATCAGCATCAACATCAGCATCAGCATCAGCATTTCCCACAGGCCAACAGCAAATTTTAATTTTTAATTTCGTTGCGCATAATAAAAATACCGTTAGAGATACACACGTAGCCTGGGAGGCGCCGCAGCACGTGTTTTGTGTCCTGCAAATAGGCGAGTGGCATGAGCAGGAGCAGGAGCAGCAGCAGCAGCAGCTGTATTAACGGCCTTTGGACACTTAACAAACATTTGCATGTAAATTTCGTTGCAGCTAATAGCTTATTCAGGGCTAAAGTCTTCAAATCAAATAATGAAATCAACCCAAATGGCAGCTCAATAAAAATGAGATACAGCTTTCTTTTGATCAGCTGAAGTGCCATTGAATAATATTTATAGATATGTACATATATGTATATATAAAGTTAAAACCTATATAAAAAAGTATGTTATATTTTTAAAGCAAATTTGGAAAATTATGAAGTCTTCTAACTTTGCCTTTTGTAAATGTTTTAAAACCATGTTTTAAGCCATTTTATGGTTTTAGCACAATTAATTCACCTCTGCTTAAGCTGTAAAAGTTAGTTAAAAAATAATGCATTTTATATTCAAACTTAATACCCTACTCAAAATACTTTCAATTAAAAACTATATCAAATATCTTTAGCCTATATTGAAGTGTAATTATTTTCGATGAAAACCAAATAACAAGAGCCAAAAACAAAATTGTTTGCAGTGCAAAAACAACAATAATTAGCCAAAAGTTTGCACGGCAGCACGTAAAATTCAATTTCATGGGTAACAAACAGGCGCAAAAGGGCAGGCTTTTACTGTGCAGCCTGTAATTAAACGCGAAATTAGATGTATGTGTGTGTGTGTTTGTGTGTGTGTGAATGTGTATCCGAGTGTGTGTGTATGTGTGTGTGTGTGTATACAATAAGAGGACAGGTGAAACAATTACAAAAATTTGTTGTGTGAGACAGCTGTTTGGCTGCGCCCTTCAGTTGCACAAATATACAGCTAAATGCGAAGCGACGGTACAGAATTTCACAGAGAGAGAGTGTGAGAGAGAGAGAGGGAGGGAGGACGAGAGAGAGAGAGACAGACCGGCACCATATAATGCATGCTGCTAATGAGATTTTGATAGAAGCCGATGAGAGAGTGAGTGTGATAAAACAAATGTTGACAGCTGCCTGCTTAAGAAATTTTTTGCGAATCAACGCAGAAATATGAGGGATAGAGAGAGAGAGGAAGAATGAGAGATGATGAGTTATGTGCAAGTGTCAAACAGTCGACAAAGAGCATAAGTTATAAGGCAATAACAAAGTGTTACTTGCATGCAAATGCGGGCCCAAAGGCAGCGTAATATGTGCACTAAAAGAAAATAAAAGAAAATTGAATTCGAATAGCTGAAAAAATAAATAAATAAAGAAAATATACAGCAACAAAAAAAAATTATAAAAAATTAGAAAAATTTAGAAATATATATACATAATAATATACATAATAATGATATAAAGATAAAATCTAAAGACAAAGGCTAGAGATAGTTGCATGCTTCTTGTTTCTTGCGACGTGTCTCAAGTGGCTGCTCGACTGTCAGGTGGCAATCACCTGCAGCTGGCAGTAATAACAGTAAAGAATCTTAAGTTAATGCTTGGGTTAAGTAAATCAAGCTCTTTCTTCTTATATTACTTTGTAAAATATTTGCAAGCACTTGGGCAAAATACTTGGCAGATAATGCCAGCTCCCCGCCTGATGCAACTGCAACTGACTGACACCATTTCGCGCTGTGGCAACTGTTGTTGTTGTTGGCATTGCTGTTATTGTTGCTTGAACGGCGCCCGCTTAGCGTTTACATCTTGGCTTAAAGTCTTGGCTGCTGGGGCACCTGCGGCAGCTGTTGAAATAAATCTGAGGCGGAAAAACTTTGCCAAGCAGTCTGCAGTCTGCAGTCTGCGCTGGCATGTGGCATGGGGCATGAACCATGAGGCATGAGGCATGAGGCATGAGCCATGCGTCTGGCGACTGGCCCAAGTGTTATTTACCTTTTCTCTTTGTTACTCTGACTACGCCAGAGCCAGAGTCAGCGCCTTGGGACATGCACCATGCAAAGTTCACTTCAAGTTAACTTCTCTCTCTCTCGCTTTCTCTCTCTCGCTCTCTCCTCACCTTACTCTCTATTAGAATGGAAATTCTCTGCAAACAGTTGCTCAATGTTTGTGCTGCATAATTAAACAATTGTCTGGAAAATTGTGTTGCAACTTTGACAGCGCCTCAGCCTGGTCCCAAACGCAAACACATCTGTCGGCTGACAAAGTGACGAATACAACCTGATTTATATGTTCAAGCAGATTCGCATGATGTTGTGCTAAGCGCGTGGCTTGAGGTGATTTGTACTAAGGGAATACAGTTTAGTTGAAAATAGAAGCTAAACTTAATATTTAAACATTTTTGTTGACTCGACAGGTAATTTGTTAGGTTGACTGAGCGATCAAAGTTGCCAGATTTGAGCAAGGCTTGTTGTTGAGCTTTCTGGATTTGCTCTGATGATTGGAGTTCGAGTCCCGCTTCTAGCAAATTGTTATAGCATAAGAATACTAATAATAAACAAAAACATGTTTAGTATTTTTTAAATATTTTATTTATTACTATACAGAGTTCGAGTCCCAATTCTGACACATTGTTATAGCATAAGAATACTGTAAATAAATACTAAAAATAAATAAATATTTAAAATTAAAAATATATAGTTGTAGTACATATTTATTAACTATTTTATTGAACATATAAAATATTTGTTAATATACTATCACAATCAATCAAGAAATTCAATTCTATTTGTAAATATTAACTGATTTTTCGAAAAACCGTTCCGCCTTTGTGTTATATCAAATCTGATTAAGAATCTTAGCCGACAATCCATAAATTGTTTGATTTGCTCTGAATTCAATTTAGCCAGATTAGAGGCGTATCTCCGGCTACATCTCCACCTCCGCCTCCGCCTTCGCATTTAATCAGGCTAATAGCACTCAATGGGCACGCAGCATTACTATCATTAACAATATCAACCACAATGCCAACAAGAGCAAGTGCTATAATTAATCTAGCTGTGTAATAACCGCCATTAAGCTAAACAAACGGAATTCGGACATTTCCCAGTTGCTGTTGTGCATAAATTTCAATTTGACGAGCAGGACGGAGCAGGAACAGCAGCTGGCTGACACCGCAACACCTGATTTGGCCTGCCAGCCTTTTGCCACCTGCCCACCTGCCCACCCGGCCACCTGCCTCAGAGCGTATTGCCAATTAAATGACTGCCCTTTAGCGAAATGTGTTGCAGCTGCCCGGGGAATTGTGTTTTGTAAATAATATAGCCGGGGCAAATGTTTAATGATATGAAATTAATGCGCAAACATCAGCGACAATGTGTCCAAGTGGAGGCGTGTGCGAGGCGCCACAGCTCACCTGTGAAATGAAATGTTAATGACAGCGGGCCCCAGGGCGATGCCATTTATGAATTCGCTGCGTATACTTAATATCGAAAAATGGGCAGCCAAATATAGGCGAGTTTAGCTTGAAGCTCTTCTGGGCGAGGGGCGTGCATGCAAGTCATTTACTTGGTAGTTAATCTGTATTATATAAAGTATATATGTACATTCGCGATCAATATTAATGAATAAGGGAGTAGATGACAGGATGTCCATATTTATACAGAGGTAAAGGTGTATTCCTTTTGGTCGTTGCAAAAACTGAGATAGATAATATCTATAGATAATAATGCAATATATGGTTTAGCTCTTACAACCAAATATTTTACATAATTTTTTCAGTTATCTTACGATGTTTAACATATTATATATAAGCAAAATATTATATTTTATTAATTTATATAAGTGCAGAGATACGAGTTCGACGAATTAGCTATAATTGATGTATAAAAAGATTAATTGGTTATCATAATATCTAGAAGACGATAGTTTTCACTACTCTCCCTGCATATCCAATACATATTACCTCTTATACGAACACTTTCACATTTCTTTTTATTCTATTTATGTAGAAAATTGATATTATATGTATTTTATTTAACAGTTATATATTATACATATTTTATTTAAATATATGTCTATATATATTTTTTTTATTTTACTTATTTAGATATTTATTATTATATATATTTTATATATTTACATAATATGTTTATTTTATTTATTCATATATATGTTTTATATGTATATGTATATTTTTTTTTAAATATTTTTATATTAAATTTTTATATATTTTAAATATTATATTTTCTCTAATCTTCGAAAAAATGTTATGCTCACTGGTTTTTATTATTATATCAACACAACAAGCACGACTCAGCAAGACGTTGCCCCGTCTGCTATGCTCACGGTCCTCACTCACACACACACACACACACAAACGCGAGTTATTTTATTTGCGTGCTGGCAGCAGAATGTGATTCCTTTGCTCAATTTTTATGAGCTGACTGTCACGCCCACATGGCCCAAACAATTGGCGCCAGTTTGTTTGAATTTCAGCGAGCAACTCGTAAATAAGTATGTATTTTGCTTTTTGCCGCAATTTGTTGACTCAAACAGCAACAGCAGCAACGACAACAAGCACAAATAATAATAGATTCTCAGCTACGGTTTCGGGTTTCATTTTTGTGTAGAGAGAGGGAGAGAGAGAGAGAGAGTTGAGTGCCGGGTAAAGGCCCGAAATTTTTATTGTCCAGCCAAAAGCGAGGAAATACGCATGAAATTAGATTTGCTTCATCGAATTGATTTCATTTGTTTTGATTTGTTTCTGAAAATACGCAAATTGGATACGAAACACACACCCACGCACACGCCCGCCCGAACACACACACACACACAGAGAGTGAGTGGCTGGCATGACTGAAATGAATACATTTTGGTCAAATGGTTGAGATTCGACATTCTCATTGTCGTTCAGTTAGGGGCGTTGACAAGGGGGCGTTGCGGTTTATGTTGTCTGAATAGAAAGGCAGTCAACCCCAACGCAGCGCCGACAATAGTTCCCGATACACAAAGAGAGAGGGACAAGGAGTGAGAGGGAGAGAGAGGGAGAGAGAAAGAGAGAGAAATAGCGAGTCTCATTTTCGTCTGACTTTTAGTAGTTTTTGCTGCTGCTGCTTTCGCTGTTGGCAATTGAGCGATCAACACTTGGCAGCTTGCGTTGGCATTAAAGTGTCAGCGTATATATACATATATATATATATAAACTCCCACACACACATATATACACATTCCTCGGTCGAAATACAGTCAGTGATTTAGGCCGCATGCGGCTTAATATGCCAAGCGTTAAGACACCAAAATGGTAGCCGAAACGAACCGAAAAACAAAACTCTTGCCGCTCAATCAACTGGCGAAAATCCGCAAAGGCAAAACCCCTTTTGTTTTCTTTTCTTTTATTTTCGTTTTATTTTATTTTATTTTCGTTGGCATGTCCATCGTTCTGCTTTGGGGATTAACCGATCAGCGGCTTAAGCGACCCACGGTCTTACGGAAATGCTTGCTCTTTAAGTGCTTGTGCGCAACTTTTTTTGAAGTCCCCAAACAACTTATTCAGGACTTGGCACTTGATGGCCCAATTAATGACACTTCAAATATATATTTGTTCACAACTTTTTTGCAGAAGTCCCACACACACAGCCAACATAAAAAACAAATGTTTAAATGTATAAATAGATTTATTTTGCCTCATTATAAATAACGAATACTCGAGCGTCCTCTCCAACCTTCTCTCCAGCCCATTCTGCACATCCCGCATCCATTGAAAAACTAAAAATTATTGAAAACGTGCGCAAAAAAGGGAAAACTTTTGGGTGCCACGCCCCGTCGCAATCGCATTACCCGCAAACAAGGGGCCCTAAGCTGACAAAAAGTCTGTCAAAACTTATAACGAATTTGGCTTTGGTCAAATTGTTTTATTGTCCTTTTGGGTCCTTTGTGGCACCACCTTCACAGCATATCCTTTGGGGCTTCGCCCACATTGTTTGGCGTTAAAAACTCTCAAAGGATTTCCGTCCGGCCAAAGCAACATTCTGGCTTATAGAAGAGTCGCATTTCGCATTAAATTACCATGTTGTGGGCTGAAACCCAGTCAGACAGACATCTCTATAGATGCTTAACAATAATGTGACCATGGATGCCACATAAACGAAAGCTGATTGCGTGCCATATGGACGTAATATAATAAAAGAAATAAAATAAAATAAAAAAATATATAGATATATATATATGTAAAAGTAAAGTATTCAATTGATTGATTAAGAAGATTGTTTAGTGCTCTCAGCATAGCTGAAGCAGTGTCCGTGGTAATGTGGGTGGCAGTAGGGCAGAGAATGTTTGGAATTTCTATAATGTCTATCTCTATGAACAGCTTTTTGAATTCAGATGAACAGGAATGCCAATTGTAGTTTACAGTCTAAGAAACTCTTTATTTTAAGTTTGCTCAAAGTATATATTATTTATGATTTATATCTCGTGTGCTTCTAGCAACAAGTGAACAGAGTAAACTGAGAAGCTTAACAAATATATTCTTTTTTGCAGTTGGCACACTTCAGGTGAATATATAATAAATCAGAAAACATTAATAAAACTTAGAATTTGTATAAGAAAATTTAATGTGAAGGATTAGAAAATATAAATACAGAAAAGCTGCTGAGTAAAAATATCAACTAATGCTGCAGCTGTTGTTGCTGCTGTTGCAGTTGCTGGTGCAGTTGTTGTTGCTGCAGCTGTTGCTGGTGCAGTTGTTGTTGCTGCAGCTGTTGCTGATGTAGTTGTTGTTGCTGTTGCTGTTGTCGTTTTCGGTAACACCTACTTCTCGCTGTTCTTCGCTCTCTGGCCTTTTTGCGTGCCTCGGCCGCGGCACTGAAGGCTTTGTAGGCAGACTTCTTGATCTTCTGCAGATCGTTGCAGTATTCGAGATGCTGTTTCTTAAGCATATCGATGCGTTTTTGAGCGACGTCCGCTAGCTGAGTCTTCTCGTCTAGGTCCTGCTGGGCACCGGTGGCAGTTGCTTTGGCGTGCCTGAGATTCTCCTGGGCAATCTTCATTCCGTTCTGCATAGCCAACATGACCTCCTCTGCCTTGCTGGCCGACATCATGGCGGAGTTGAGATTCGTCTGCGCACTGGCAATGCACTCGGATTCCTGGCGCAGCACGGCTTCCGCCTCGACTATCTCTGCCTCGAGCTGCTGCACGATCTGCTGTTTACCGGTGAGCGCTGCTTCCGCCGCCTTGGCAGCGGCATCGGCCCTGTCCGCCAGCTGCTGCTTGACCATGTGCGCCACCTCCGCCGCCGCTGACTGTTGGTTGCCGTAGGCCTGCTCCGCCTCGCAGGCGGCCTTCTGGGCGATGTTTGTGGCGGACAGCTTGGCATTAGTGCGACCCACGCCGATGTCGCACTTGGCCCCACCCTTGGAATTCTGGATGTCAGAGGGCGACTCGTTGCGTGGCTCAGTGTTGCGTCCTCCCGGCGTATCGCACCGGTCATCCACTTGATCCACGCCGACACTGAGTCGCTTCTGGTGCGCGTGGCTGCGACTGTGCAGAAATTGGGGCCGTCGTTGCTGCAGAGGCGTTGCAGGTGCAGCCGCCGGGCTCACGAGAAACTGGAGTAGGCGAACCAGCAGGAACAGGTTGAGTGCCTGGGTCAGCTGTGTAATGCGCATAATTACGTGAGCCTTCAAAGTTGCTGCAAGTTTTCCTTCCCAGTTGCCGCTCGAACATTTTCACATTTCAAGTAGTTTGCCAAGTCAACTTTCAGAATGGAAAATAAAAATGAAACACGCTGTCAAAGCAGGCGGAGGCAAAAAAAAAAAAAAAATGCCACAAACGCTTCGGCGGGAAATGGAAAATCAGCCACAGTGCATAACTTTTCCACGCAATTTAGCGCAATGTTTCCTAAGAGCAGCCACTTGGCCTTCTCCTTGCAACTTCAAGTCAGCTGACAGGCTTGCATAAAATATGTGTGTGTGTGTGTGTGTGGAAAGTATGTGCACCATGCCCAGCTATGCAAGAGACGAAGCAGCCCAAAGGCATCGATCTATTGATATTGAAAATTACTTAAATGCTTTATGGCATTTTTTGCAGCGCATCGATATATATTTGTTTTCTATTTATTTATGTAAATAAAATTATAGATTTATATTAGTACGTCTAAATGGTATTACTTCAATAAAATTTAACATTTTCCATTTACAAAATTACTTTTTCCATATACTTTACTATTTGCTCTCTTTGAATCCATAAAAAATAAATATTTGCTTTGGCATTTTGAGTCACTTGGCTATTTTTATTTTCTAATCTCATTATGGGCTCTATGTCCGGCTCATCTGAAGTTATTTCACGCTTTACAACACTAAAGTTTGAGCGTGTTTACGGCGACCAAATGCGTTCGCCTCAGATAGTTAACCATTTCTTTCTTTGGGCTGTAAAATTAATTGGGTCATCAAAGCCGCAGCGGCTTTGCCTATCTGCGACTGTTGTGTGCGCCCTTTGGTCTCGATAAGCTATCAGCCTTATCGAAAGGGTCGAGTTGTTTGCTGGCTGGCCAAGTCCCCAGACGATGATTTGAGCCTCCATTTGTGCGTTGATCTGTTAATCCGAAAAGGGTAACCGCCGTCGGAACAGCAGGCTTAGGCATATGATTGAACGACAGCACTTCGTGTTTTTAGTAGTCGTAAAAGATAGTCTGGGTCGGGGTAGGGTATTTGCCTGATGCCGTAGAGAACATTTCTGAAGGTAACTCAACTTGATTGGGATTTTGGGCTTTGCCAGTTTTTACCACCAATTAACAGGGCATCGTTGCATAGTCTAAAATATTTAAGTGAAGTTGAGTTACTGCAAATGGACACTTGACAACCGCAGCTGGCAGGACTCGCCCCTGGCTGCTGCCCTTCGCCCTTTGCCTCCTTCCACTGCTGGCAATGCCAAAAACTCATTTGCTTGCATCTCTTGTTGCTGCCATGTGGCGTTTGCACATTTACAGAGTGCTTCGACTCGTCCTTGTGTTCGTACTCGTCCTCGTCCTTTTCCACGTCCGCATCTTCATCCTCGTCCGTGTCCGTGTCACTTGCATGCGCCTTTTTGCGTGGCCAAGTGCATGTGCAGAAGTGTCCCAAATGACACTCCGAACGGGCGTAGGTGTGCGTATGTGTGCGTGTGTGTGTGCGAGTGTGTGTGCACTGGGTGTGGCAAAAAACCGCAAAAAATTCTACATGACATCGATGTGCATGAACGTTTTTGGTGAATGCATCGTCAAAATGCAATAAGCATTAACGAACACAAAATACTCTATAAAATGTATGAAGGAAGTCTTAATATTTATAAAAAGAATGCATTCAGCTGACTATAGTCTAAATTAAAATTATAATACATTTACATATATTTATACACTTCCGATTTCTTATATAGATTAAAAACAAAAACCATAGATGATCTATAGAGTACAACTATATGATATATGTCTGCGCATTAATATCTAAGGAGAAAAGGTTCAGAAATTAGCATATACTCTTATTTTTGTAATTTAGTTTTTATCTAATAATAACCTTCACAATAAATTATATATATCATAAGGAGTAAAATAAAAGAAAATAAAATAACACGAAAGAGCTCTCAATTTCTCATTTCAATTACAAACTGAACTTATCTGCTGTCCCTAATGCACACCTTGGTTGGTTCATTAAAAATAATCTCAAATTATCTTTAAGATGTTTCAAAAATGTTTCCATTTTTCACTTAAGCTGTACATACATTCAGCTAGATTTTCCAACTAATATCCTGGGCTTTAATTTCAAATGTGCAGTCGATTTCCCTTGCATCTCATTAATGTCAAAATGTAATGACCCCATGCTGGAGTTGTCATCCTTTATCATAGCAATGAACTGCCACAACCAACCAACTACAACAACAACAAATAACATCTACACACACACACACACACACACACAGACAGACACATAGATTTTCAATTTCCTTTGCCAGTCGTTGGTCCCACAAATGGCATCTGTCGTCCTGCTGAGCTCCAGAGCCTGTGACTGCCAGCACATAGTCCACATTCCCTAACTGCAGTCTCTCTCCCTGTCTATATCTTCCTCTCTCTCTCTCACTCACTCTCTGCATATTATATTTATGCTCTTGCAGAAGTGCTTATTGATGTTGCATCTGAAATTGAAATCTGAAATTTTCTTTCATATAGTTTTTGTTTTTTGGTTTTTTTTTTTGTTAACTGCATCGATTTCAGTTTCAATGTTCTTTGAACTTCTTTCAATCAGGTAAAGCTGGCATTTTGTTAAACATTGCGCAAAAAACGGCAACAGGCCTTATGGCCACGTAGACCTGAACTAATAATGAAAAAACTTTCAGACTGCAGCCCATTGTGACTAGAGTCGAGGCAAGGGTAGAATTTAATTTTTACGCATAAGTAAATTGAATTCAAGCAACAGGAAAATTGCTCGCAGGCCACAAAGGTGCTCTGCTGGC
Organism: Drosophila meridionalis; assembly: GCA_035045145.1. Taxonomy (NCBI): domain Eukaryota; kingdom Metazoa; phylum Arthropoda; class Insecta; order Diptera; family Drosophilidae; genus Drosophila; species Drosophila meridionalis. The sequence goes on along the minus strand of JAWNPG010000020.1, from coordinate 3,630,228 downwards.
GAGCACGCCCACTCGCCCAGCCGCCCACATACAACACATGCCATCGGGTTTTTGGACTTGCATGAAAAGTCTCTCCAAGCTGTCGACCACAAGAAGTGAAACATGAAATTTACGCAAACCCAAGTTAAGACTAGAATGAAGCGAAGCCCACATACAACCTGGGTGAACGCACTCAAGTTCCACCTAACTAATAATGATGATGATGACGATGATGACGAGCTTGTGGTTAGAGACTGTAAACTTCGGACGACGAACCATCAAAGAAACCACACACTGAGCAACGTTCGGTTCAGTACAGTTACTAAGCGCTTTAATTTGAGCTATTGCCTAATTGGGAACAATCATCTGAGAAATAAATATTCTGCAGGGCAACTGTTACTTCTGTGCTATCATATAGACAAACTCTTCGTAGTTGATCTTGCCATCACCATCGAAGTCAGCCTCGCGCACCATGTCATAGATCTCCTCGTCGGTAACTTTCTCGCCCAAGCTGATCATGACAAAGCGCAGCTCGGCTGGCGATATGAAACCGTCCTCGTCCTTGTCAAAGATCATAAATGCCTCCTGGAGCTCCTCGTCTGTATCATTTTCTTGCGTCTGTCTGCACATGACGCTGCAGAACTGATAGAAATCGATTTGCCCATTGCCAGTGACATCAACTTCATTCAACATATCTTTAATTTCCATATCGGTGGGATTCTGGCCCAGTGATCGCATTAGGTTCCCCAACTGCCGAGAGCTGATCACGCCAGAATTTTCCTTATCGAAGAGAAGAAAAGCCTCTTTGAATTCCGCAAGCTGCTCATCAGTTAGATCTGCTGGAGTCATTTTGGATCTTTTGCAACAAATATCAATTTCGTATTCTACTAGGGCTTGTGCTATCGAAATATATAAGTACTTAGTGAATGAATAGATTTAAAATAATAAATTAGTTAGGCATACTATCCTCGCCAACTGAGTTTCATAGACTGCTTGTGAGCACATTCGTGTTTTTTTTATGTATGTATATACATATAAATTTACAAATATATACAAACAATATGTATACCCTGAACCAATTGAAAAAGCGAAATCAGAGTATTATGGTTTTCATATATGTTTGTAAAAGGCAGAATGAGGCGTGGCTCTTCGCATAAAATACACATTTTCTTGAACAGGCCAACGAGCTGAGTCGATCTAACCATGTCCGATTATTAACCTGTCGGTCCATCTGTCTGTCATTCCGTATATTTGAACTCGTCGATCTTACAAACTATAGGAGCTAGAGAATGAAACACAATTTTATAGGTCCGAGTATAGTACGCGCAGATCAAGTTTATTTCAAAACATCGATAACTATTTTTGAGTTAATGTCGTACATTTAAAACCTTATCCAACAGAAGTTTTAAATGACATCTCCTTTAGAGCTAGAGCTTTCAAATTCTGCATATAGATTCATGTGAAAATATATAATTTTGACTTGGTACAAATTTCAATACAAACATATGCTTAAAGTTTCATCAAATTCCGTTAAGTCCCAATATATAAAACAAATTGTTAGGCATTTTATCAGTCACTCCTTCGGGCAGCACCAACTAGAGTTTTCTTACTTGTTGTGACTTTAATGTTATTGAGTATTAAAGAAATAAAACAGTGTATTGAGAATATGAGGTTGAATACAACTTCAGATGACTTAAACGACTTAAAGCATGCAATGAATTTTTGGCTATAAAAAGAAATAGAAACAGAGATTGAGATAGGAAGAGCGATATTTGCATGCGCAATTTTAATTTAAGAAATTTGCATAATTCATGTTAGAAAAGCGGTGAAAAATAGCTTGCTAGAGAGATTTTACTTCTGAGTTATCATGTAGACAAACTCTTCGTAGTTGATTTTGCCATCGCCATCGAAGTCTGCCTCACGTATCATGTCATCGATCTCCTCGTCGGTTAGTTTCTCGCCCAAATTGACCATCACAAAGCGCAGCTCAGCTGGAGATATGAAACCGTCTTCGTCCTTGTCAAAGATCTTAAAAGCTTCGCGCAGTTCCTCGTCTGCGTCGCTGTCCACCGACTGCTTCGACATCAAATTGCAGAACTCAACAAACTCGATCGACCCATTACCAGTGGTGTCGACCTCGTTCACCAGATCCCTTAGCTCGGCATCGGTGGGATTCTGACCGAGCGAACGCATCAGATTGCCCAACTCACGAACGCTGATCATGCCCGTGTTGCTCTTGTCAAAGAGGGCGAACGCCTCTTTGTACTCAGCAATTTGCTCTTCAGTCAGATCTGGATTCATTGTCGGATCTTATCGTAAGGACTAACAATTTCGTTTTTTTTTTAATAGGGCACGTTGTATCCAAATGTATTAAAGTTCGACTGTGTTGAATGCTTTAGAATTTTGAAATAATGAAATAGGTTTGGCGCCGCCTACTCAGCTCTAACGTTCACTCATCATGGTAACGAAATCCCTGTACACTATGTTGCCCTCGGTATTCGAATTGCCGTCCAACACAATCTGGTCAAGGTCATCCTCGTCCATCTCGTCGCCATATGTGCTCATTATGTACTTGAACTCATTCTCGTGTATCCAGCCGTTGTCATCTCTGTCGAAGACCTTGAACGCCAGTATGACCTCATCCTCCGGCGTTTGGCCCTCGTAACGCGTGGACATGATGTGCAGAAAGTCGCTGAGGTACAACTCGTCCGTGCCCTCAGGATCGTATTCGTTGTAGTATTCCTGCAGCTCATGTTCTGGTGGGTTGTGGGCCACAGCGTGCAGTATGTCCTTCAGCTGCTTCATGGGTATAATCCCAAGATTGTTGGTGTCGAACAATGAAAACGCTAGTGTTAGATCGGCCTCCTGCTCCTGGTTCAGACTGTGCGTTCGTATGATGCGCTCCTCGGGCGGAGGCGTGGCAAAGTCAGCAAAGTCCATATCCATCTTGAATTGGACTTTTTACAGGTTTCACTAGCTACTATTGACTATATTCTATAATTTGGCTGAAGTAAATTGTGAATTCTTTTTGCGTTGGAACGTTGAAAATATTAACATAAACTGATTAATTGATTGATAACTAAATCTTTGCCTACTCAAAAGGGAGAGGGAGACGGAGAGGGTAGACTAAGGGCTTTGAACAGTTATTAGCAAAATCTAAACTAGATGTGGGTTAGGAATTTGTTGCTCATGTATTTATATATATTTGCTCATTTTAACATACAGAACTTCTATTATAAATAATTGTTTACCTCTGCTGCCCGAAGAACGTATGCAAATTAAACCACGAAATGCCATCAGAGATTGTTGTTGTTGTTTTTGGCGTGGGTTGCTGTTGTTGTTGTTGGTGGTGATGTTGGCTATGCTGCCTGATTATGCTCCGATTATGGGCAAGTGAGGTCCTGGGCAAGCTGTTGGCCTTAGCACATGCAAATTCTGTGGTCACACACCACTCGACTCTGGACTCCCGACTCTAGTGCTGCTGCTGCTGCTGCCGTTGCCAATTCTGGCGCCGAGACCAAAGCTCATTCATAAGCTATGCACAGAAATTTTGACAATGGCCTTTGTGTGGCAAGTACAGGTGACTTTTCATTAGCAACAGTTTCAATTTTGCATCGCTGTGACTGCACATCGCATTCCAGTTGCACTGCGGGCAAGGCGAACCGAGGGTCATTTGCAGCCTGAAATTATGCAAATTGCGCAATTTGGATTTTACTCATTAGCCCCAACAAAAAAAAAAAAAACAAAAAAAAACATTACATGCCACAAAAGGCACGTAAAGGCACGTAATGGGCCAGCAAGCAAATACCTGTCCGAAAATCGCCAAACATTTTTAATTAAAATTGTAATTAAGAAAGCAACTGAGCACGCGATGAGAAAATGCCTAAACTGCAGACGATTGAAGAAGCAGAAACAGAGAAATTAAACAAGGAGAAATTTAAATAATATAAAAACTGAAAAAATATAGATAATTGTATACACATACATATATATACCAGAAAGAAGAACAGCAGAAAAAAAAGTTATGGTTCTGAAGAGGAGATGTTAGTATGCATATGCATGAGGCAGAGGCAGCAGAAAATACCTTGATTGGTCGCTAACTAATAAAGAGTTTAGCTTACGCTAGTTCAGAAAGAGGCTTAACAGTTGAGTTCGACTTCGAGTGGAAGTCTCGCTGCCCTGTATTAAGGCAGCTGAAGATCAGAAGAGCTGCTTCTTGCAGCAGCAGCAGCAGAAAGTGCTCTGATTGGTCGCCTAATGATCGAGTGTGAAGACTGACTCAGAAAGAGGTTCGTGAGTTGAGCTTGATTTGTGTGGAGCTGTCGTTACCCTATAGAAAGGCAAGCCTGCTGCAGCGCAGCTTCAGTCACATTCCTCATTTCTTGGTGGTCAGTCGTCCAGTGCAGCGCGGTGGTTCTCCTCTTCTTCTGTCTGTTGGTAAGTTAGTTATTATTATTGTTATTATTATTAAATTGTTATTATTTTTAAAATAGTTAAGTATGTTAAGCGAAAACGTAAAAGTTATACTATTAATATTTATTTAATGTAAATACAATATATTTTAAATTTAAATATTATTAATTAATATGACGATCATTATGACAACGATCATTTAGCAAATGAAAAGCAAGTTTTCATATCTGCAAATATCAAGGACTTTAACAGTCCGTCTCTGCGTTAAGGCTATTTTTTAGTCAAGCAAGTCCGACTAGCACTTCGACTTCCCCTTCTAACTCAGAGTTGTTTAAATATAGCTATGTTTTTAGTAATTTATAGTTAGGTATATAATTTGTACACATTAACTAGAAAACATAATACAAGGCTATTTACATAGCGAAGTTTCGTGTAATGCATACGTAATCTTTAGATTTTAGATCCCATACGCCATTCGTCTCACAGGGCTCAAGGTATCTCCTAGTCGAGCAGTCTCGATTAGGCACTCTAACTTGTTTCATTTTTTCAATTTCATTATATAATTATACAATAAGTTAATCCAATTATACTCACTGTATTGCGAATCTCTCGACCATAAGCAAATCGGCTTAAATTTCTAATTTATTTGTAAACTTTTTAAATAAGTATAAAAAAAAGCGTAAAAAGTTCGCTTGATTGCATTATAGATAATAAAAGTTCTTTCAGCATTAAGCGTAAGCACCTTCATTATCGGTGCAGTGCACAATGCCAAGTACTTGGAGGTATGAATGGAATAATTCCCATTGATTGACAAATTGAATTTCTGTTCAGTTGGCTAAGTGGATTGCGGCTACGTTGGCGGTTTCTATTTTTGTTATATAACCCATTCCGATTTCGCACACCCGTTGGCTGCAGCGAGAGCGCGCTGCTCGATTGCATTCAGTGCCGATTTCAATTAAGCATATGAAAGCAGCATTTGGCCACACAATGTGGCACTCGGCAACAATTGAGTGGGCATGGCCACAGAGCTGCCCATTGGCTGCTATCATGTCGGGTCAGTCATTGTCAGTGGGTCGACAAAGTAATGCCACGAGGCAAAGCGACGAGGAAGAGGAGCAGGAGGAGGAGTCAGCAGGAGGAGGATTCAGCAACTGGGTGCCAAAGCGTTTTCAATATGCGTTTTTGTGCCTCATTTTAAGTGTGTGTGTGTGGCAAGCATTGTTGCTGTTGGTGAAGCATGTGAATGGCTCTGCTCCTGGCAGCGGTTGCACATGCTTTTGGCCAAGCTGTTGCCATATTTGGTTTGTTAATCTGCCTTTTGCCGCTGTGGCAGCCGCAGCAGCTGCCGATTTTCATTAAAGGCAGCGAGGCAAGTGGCGCGTTGCTTTTCTTTTTGCAGCTTGCCTGTGTGCATAACACACACACACACGTGTTAGCCCCGTCCCCGATCAAACAAACATTCAAAATTGCTCCCAGCACATTTCGAGACCAAAGCAAAGCAAGGCAAAGCAAAGGAAATGGCCAAATCCTGCCACGCCCAGCAACAATGCAAGTCAATCTCGATGGCTTTCAACTCTTTGCCAGGCACTTTGATGCGGAGCAGTGCCAGGATATACAAGCCAGCCAGCCAGCCAGAAGTGCCAAAGCAAATATGTAGTCAATAGCAGTGTCTAAACCTGAACTCAGGCTATAAAAAAAAAGGAAAAAGGAAAAAAGTAAGCCAGCTGTTGCACTTAAGTCTGAGCAAGAGAGCGGCAGATCCAGAGACTTTTCCATTTATTAAAGTGTTCAGTTTTAGCGACTGTGCAATTCGAGTATATTTTTAAATTTTCCCTTCTTTGTTGTTGTTGTCGATATCATACTTAGTGAATCTACATCTCTGAATCTGTCTGTACGGACTATGAAATTATCGCCTTTTATTGCCCATTCCTTTAGCGATTTCCAGAAGGATTTTTCTATTACATAAAGCTCGAGCAGTATTAATCGTTGAGCGACTTAGTCAAATGTTAAGCTTACCAGCTGAAATCAATTGAGTGCTGAGCAACAGCAGGAAAATCAAAGCCAACAAACAGTTTTCGCTTCGCATATTTTTAATTTGAGAACAACGCTACGAGCTGTGCTAAATTCATTTATACTGCAGCTCAAAAATAGTTTTAGTTATAAAATGTATCGAATCGATTTAATAATAATTATATTATAAAATGTTTAAGAAATAAATAAAATAAAATAATAAAATGAAGGCCAAGGCAATTCAGGCTTGAGGATCATCAATTAAAAACAGAATAAATTTCAATACATATAAAATAACCATGAATTATACAAATTAAATAAATGAATATATAAATGGAAAACTTAATCTATTTAAAACTAAATAAATGATTTATATTTATTTTATATTTAAGCTTGTTCGCATGGTAAACAGCTCAATTAGCTAGCTCGCTTGCTCTGTGGCCCTGTTAATTCTTAAAACTAAGACACACACGCACACACACACACACATACACGCACACGCTTCGAACTTTTGTTGACTTTGTGTGTGAGTCCTTTCGGGCATGTAAGTTTCTTGTTTGCTTATGACACAAATTGCATTTGTGGATGACAACAAAAGCTTTGGCCATGCCAACAAGATGATTAAATTACTCATACGCCCCATGAGCCATGCACGCGCGCACACTGCAGGCGCTGTACGGCCAAAGTTTAGTGGGAGTTATTATTATTGTTTTAGTTTTTGTTGCCGCCCGGCATTTAGTTAATTAAGTTTAACAGCAGCAGCACCAGCAACAGCTCGACAAGCGTTGCGCCAAGCCCATTTAATTAGTTTTTAATTATATATATGTACATTCTTTTAGTATGTTTTTTTTTATTTTGTGCTGAACGCTTTACAAACTGGACACCAGAGTTGGGTATTTGTTTTGAGTTGAGTTAATTTTATTTGTATTTGCTTGAAACGCCCACGCTGCCCTAAGCCAAGTCCCCAGCTTGGAGCTTTACTCATTTAGCACATTATTTTTACAGGCTTTGTGTTAAGCAAAGTTTTCGCTTAATAGGCCAGTCGCAGCTTGTGCTGTGTAAATGAGTTTTGTTTAAAATTAATAAAATTTAAGCATGCTATTTAGCACATTCCGCAAACTTTATCAGACAATGCCAACCAAAAGTATGCAGCCAGGCGTTTTAATTGAATTTTTCAACAGGCCAACAGCAACAGCAACAGAAACAGCATCATCAGTCCACGCGCTAATTGAAATAGCCAAGCAAATATTGCACTTTTCTGCATGTTTAAACGGCAGTCGAGTAGAAGAACCAGGCGAATTGGGTGGCGGTAGCTGCTCTGTAAAAATATTTACAGTCTGCGCTGTGCCATAAAACACCGCAAAACAATAAAATTCGCAATAAACCAAATGGAAAACGCCGCCAGAAATGCAAATGAGGAATTGCTGCTGGCTCATGTGAATTGCATACAATGAACAAAAAAAAAAAAAAAAAAAAAGAAAACTGAGTCAAACAAAACAACAATAGGAACAAAGCAACAACAGCAATAAAGCCAACATTTTAGGAAATAATCGTCAAGGTGTATACTATATACCCTGCAACCATTTATACCCTATAAAAGTATTTAATGCAAGCTATAGGGTTCCACACTAAATTTAGTTTGAGAGTTTCTCTGATAGTTTTCGTATGGTTATTATATTATATATTTAAGGAAATATTTTATAAATTTAATCTGAATTATTTGTATTACAATTAAATATTTTTGTAGTATTTGTTTGTATATTTAATGTAATTTAATTTTATTTATAGATTTTTTTTAAAACCAATTCAGAAATTTTTACCTTTCATTCAAAATGTTTTTTTTTTATTGTTATACAATTTATTTATTTCATTTGTTATTTTTTTTTAACATACACAAATATTTATTATGAAATAAATTTTTATCTTGAGCTTATTTTTGATTCGTAACATTGTTTACTTGTTTTACATTATTTATATACATACATCTCTTTATCTATCTCTTATTTAGTATCTTTCAAGTTTCAGCCAGTGCTGCCAGCCGTTGCACCATTCACATGCGTTGCGCTTTGGCCTGCACAATCCAGTGTTGAACAAAACAAAACGAGAAATGGATCGAAAGGCAACGCTTTTTCATAACTTAAATTGCAAAAGGCAAAAAGTGCGACTGACTGGAAAATCAACACAAAAGCCAACACAACAATGAGTAACAACAACAACAACAACGAAAACAACAACAACAACGACAACAACGACAACAACAACAAAGGGAACAAACTGAAGTTTGATTTCCTGCGAACAACCACAATGATACTTGGCAATTAACATTACTGCTTTGAGGCACTGTTGTGAATGGAATGCTACAGCAGGGCCTTAAGCAAAGAGCCGTTATATTATAGTGGAAACAATTTGGAGCATAACCAAAGCCATTTAGCTAGCAGCGTGTCCAATTGGCCAATCTATATAAAATACTGTATCTGGATATCGACAAATAGTTAGCGGAGCAAATAGCTATGCATCGCCTTTTATTGCCAACATGTCTGCTGCTAGCGCTGTGGTCCTATCATCAGGCAGCAGCAGGTAAGACTCTCCACACTATATAAGGATTAAATCCTTACTCTTCTGTATTATTAGAATGCGACAATCAACCAAATCCCGTAGCCTCACGTTTCGCGATAAACGAACAGATGCCCAACTTTTTACGGTCGAATTACGATGAGGCTGAGACTGCCGAATTGTTGAGAAGCCGAACCTGGACTGAAATGTTCTGGGCAGCTATTAAATTTCTAATTGTACAATTATTTAAAGCTATCATGTCGTAATGTAAATTTATAAACGTTCTGCCTGATGTCTATTCAGAGTTGATTCTAATCAACTAAACACAGCTCTCAATTTCCCTTTGATTTTGTGTTTCGAGTTACCTCAATTTGTCTTAGTATTTGTACTATTTGCCTTGGATAACAGAATTCATTCACCTTTCAAGTAGGCCTGTTGCTAAGCTGGCATTGTTGTTCGTCTGCCGTTCAAGCTGTGATCCTACTTATTGGCTCGCCCAGCGGGCAGTTCTATTGATAAATGGCTTAGACATATATATATATATATATATATTGCTTGACTTTCTTGGGTTTCTATGTCAGCTTTAGCTATGCCGACTTGCAGCTGCAAATTTCAAGTCATAAAATGCAATAGTACAGGAAGTTGTTAGTTGGCAACAACTTGCTGTTGTAATTGAAGTGTTCGCAGTTATCACATAGTGTTCAACAACAAGGACAACAACAACAACAACATTATGTGCTCTAAATGTAAATGTCATTTGTGCGCCGCGTAGCAGCAACAAGGTGTCAACGAGTCCAGCAATTGCAACAACAACTGCTGGTGGCAAGTGTTGCACTTTTGAAAACTGTGCTGCAAGTGGAGTGTTTACAGAAAAAAAAAGGAAAAAAAAAAAAAAAAGAGAATTCTCTTTCACCCGCTGGAATGGGACAAAGGTTGCCATTGCTGCAGCTGCTGCCTCTGCGCATGAATAAATGTTAAAACACAATCGAGAGCCATAAATTCCGAGCAGTCAGCAGGTAAAATAGGTGTGAAAAAGGCGAAAACAAATAGAAGCAAAAATGAAAAAGAAATAGCCCAAAGCGAACAATGCGAACGAGAACAATGGCCAGGCCCAAGGCGCTGGCGCCTCAGTCTAATTGGTATAATAAAATGTCATAAACGGAAAGAGCAGTGGACCAGGCCAGTTAAGCTATGCGGGAAAGGTGACAGCAGTCGAGATGCTCCAGCACGGGGCAGGTGAAAGTGCTGGCCGATTGGTTTCAGGTGTGCTCGGGGTAAGGCAGTTGGCTAAAAGTTTTCCCAGGACTTACAGCATCAAGTGTAGCGGCGATAGATGGATTGTGCACTTGGAATAAAGCAGCAGCTGTGTAAGGAGCTTCTGCCTAGGATAGATATAGAAATTGTCTCTTAAAAAAAATGAACGAAAATAAAGGAAATTACTTTTAATATTTCAATGAATGGGACATAATAGATGAACTGACTTTGCAACTAATTTAAGTTGCAGCAAAACTCTTCAGAAAATAATGAACTGCTGCGTATGGCTGATTACGGTAAATGCACTTTGAGCAACTCAAATTTATTTTTTATGTATTTTATATATACTTAACTCTAACTTTTACTTCTTAAGTCTAGATTTATCAAGAGTTGCAGCGTAACTTTAATATTTCCATCTATTTGCCAATACTCTTTTTTTAAATTTTATAATATATTTTAAATTCATTATAATCATCTTTTATAATGACTTCTCCTAATACTTATAATTAATTTAATAAATATTAATATTTATATGTTATTATATATTTTATCATACAATGTTTCCCACAGAAATGAAACCCTTACTAAAATGTTATATAGTCTTATCAAAAAAAAAAAAAAAAAAAAAAAAAAAAAAAAAAATGTATGCATATTCATTATAATCTTGTTTTATTATCACTTTAATATCTCTATCAAAATTACCTCTATATCACGCACTACTTTTTCTATTGGCCGATATTTTTTTCAGTGTAATTTATCAAGTCTCTTTTTTATATCATCCAAGTAAGCCAATTGTCAAGGATGTATGCTGCCCGCTGCGCCCATATATCAACTGTCAATGCTTGTGCAATGCTTTGCCGTCACAATCAACGAAATTAGTTTCATTTCCAACAAATGGCAAGGAAGAAGAAGAAGAGACCACCCAAATCTACCCAAGCCACAATCGCAATCGACCCACATAACAAACTGCGCTTAAAGCTGAGCTGCTTGCCCATCTCTCTGTTTCTCTCTCTCTCTCTCTCTCTCTCTCTCTCTCTCTCTCTCTCTCTCTCTTTATCACTATCTCTGCCTCCCACTCTATGGCTTTTTTGTACAATCTCTGGCTGCTCCTCTTCTATTCATTTTCCTCATAGTTGCCATTTGCTGCTTTTGATGGTTGCTTTTGATCTTTGGCGTGCTCTGATAAATGATAAGGGGCTGGGGAGAAGCCGGCAGAAAACGCAACAAAAAATACAAAGAAATGCGCCAAAGTGTAGAAAATTGCGCCCCAGGTGTGAGGCTATCGGCCCGCATCACCTAACAGCGAGAGGGAGAGAGAGAGAGAGAAATGGCATTCACGTAAGAGAAAAGTGCGATTCGGATTTTTCGCTTGATTTGTTTCTTAAATTTATTAAATAGTTACTTGGCCGCATTTAACGCTTGAATTTATAAAACTAGTTTTAAAATTAAAAGAAAAAGTCTAATAACATTCAACTGCCCGTCATGCTGTCAATTAGCAGTAAAATGTTGATGCAACAACCCGCCACCGCCACGCTTCAGCTGTCTGTCAGTGTCTGCTCTGATGGCATGAATGATGCTTGTCTGCAGCGCTTCATAGGGCTGACTTCGTGCTACGGAATATTCGAACAGAATTTATAATTTATGCACGAGTCTTTCACATTTTCTCCGCTCTTTTGCATGTATTTTACTAATGAGCCTTCACCTGCAGCCACTGTTAATTGAGTATTCATATTTATGTACAGTGTGCTGCGTAAGTATGTGACCTATACACAAAATATCACGCATACGCAGCGTGTTTGCGGCCAGTTGGGCCTTGTTTACATAGGCTGTCCGTCAATATTGTATTCGCCGTGCTCGCTTGTCATGTTGTGAGCAACCAGATATTCATATGCATACCTTCAGGCTCACGCAGAGAGAAACGAAATATCGCAAAGCTGTAATTTTATTGATGCCAATCCAATGAATAAGAAAAATAAAATAGTTTTAAACTGATTTCAGGTAGGATTACTAGACTAAGAGTTGTTCTATAGCGAAGTCGATTTGAATTGAATTATTAAATAATAAATATTAATATATTAAATATTAAACAAACAAACAAATGATTATTTTATTGTTAATTAATTAAATGCGAGTTATACGAGCTGTTGACAGGAATTGAACGATTAAATATTTAGTAGCTATAGTAAAACTACTTCAACTGCATTCCTTTATTTATAAGACGTTTTTAAATATTTTTTAAAAATCTCTAACTGAACAAATGTTGTTTAAGTGTGCTCAGAATATTTTAAATATTATCTACTAAAAAATTAAATTCTTTTAGAAACAGCTTCTTCTTTTTTGATGCATTATCTTGTGTATTCTTAGCTCATCCATATTATCCTGTCCAATCCATTTTCATTTCTGGCAGATTTTGTCATCTTTTTTATGACACATTTCTGCAGAGCATTTCCAGTTCGCTCTGTGCCCGCTCCGCCTTTTTGTTGTGCTGTATTCCATTCTATTTTTTCCTTATTTTTTGTCGGTTTGAGTAGTCAGTCCAACAGCTGCCCGCCTCACGCTGCTGCTTCGTAGCCGCTCTTTACCTCTGTCGGCACTTATTTCACTTATTTTTTGTTGTATGCCATTTCATTGTCTTCCTGCAGCGGGGCAGATGAAACAGGACGATGATGGGTTTGGATGCTTGACGGCAGCTCAGCTTCTGTTTTACATTGCCATACACTCGAGTATTTGCATTTTTTTTGCGGTTTTTTTTTCAGCAACTGCAGAAACGCCCCTCGTACCACAACGTATTCAAGTTCCGTAGCTTGTTTTAATTTCGTTTTTTTTTTATATGTTGCTTGAAAGCGGGCGGCAGGCAACAGGGATTTCGATGACATCGCAGCAAAATTGCAGCTCTCAATTTTTTCGGCCGGCCTCGTTGTTGCATTTCAATTGAATTGTCAGCGTTTTGCTGTAAAAAAGTAAAGAATAAAAAAAAAAATGTGTTATAAAATGTTGGCTCGTTAAGAAGTCACGCATTCAGTTAAAGTGCAATCCTGCAGCGAAAAATCGTATCACAAAAATGTAATCAGAAATTCTTTTAGGATTTTTGTAGTAATGTTGGGGTATTCGAGTGTGTTCAGTTAAAACTGACGCATTTTGTTTATAGAAAGGGAAGATGAAAAGGTATCTTACCTAGCTCGAGGAATTTATTATTATTTGATGTCGATACCTGTAGCCTGAAAAAAGAATTATCATTTTTTTTTACTTTTAAAACTAAATATGAATAAAACAAAAGTTTAACTCCTACATTTGCTTATCACAATAATAACTTAAATAAATAATAAAAATGCTATTATAGTTTTCAGGTTTAATTAACCTTTCTCTGTTCTTCAGCTAAACTCACATATCGAAATACAATTTAATTCGTATTATATTTACCAATGTCATTTGACGAAGTATAATTGCAGCTCACATATAATGTGCACCGTGAAGAGCTATCATTATTAACTGATACCTTAAATAAGTTAACAGCATAATTGCATTGTCTGGTTTACAATTGAGTGGTGCCACTTAAACTGAAATAATTAATTATCGGCTTCACAGTGCGTTACGCCTGTCAGCTGTCAGCTGCAACATGCAGAGCAATTGAACAGCATATACTGAACGGAGAAATAAATAAATAAAGTGAAAACTTATTTCGTTGTGGGTAATACCCCTGACGGGCTCGGCTGTCAAATGACATAAACTCAAAATCGACGAGGAAAAAGTTCGTTTTTCTATTAAAATAGAAATAGAAAAACAAACAGAGCTTTGACAAATCAGACAGCCAAAAAGAAGAAGAAAAAGAAAACAGAAAATGGAGAGTGTGGGCAGCCATAAATTCAAGATGAGGACAACATAAGCCAAAGTGGCGCTGCCGCCGCTGACGACATCATTTTCCATTATAAAGATAAAGCCACATGCGTGTCTGTGTGGCGACTGAGACTGAATGTGCTCCAAGTCCAGCGCGTCCAAGTCGTGAGCTAAGCAGTCTGTTTGCCATGGACTTTGGCCATAAATAAGTAAAAGTAAAGCAAGCACTGGGCCAGCCCCAGCTGCAACTAACTTGGCCAAGTGGCAGCCCGGCCACAGCTCAAGGCGCCGCAACTAATCAGCCGCAGCGAAAGGCGACGCAACGCAACGCGTCCCTGGTAAATTGCAATTTGTTCGTTGCAAATTGGAGACTGTATCCAGACAGATACCTAAGTGTCTCGGTGTCTGTGTGTGTGTGGTGTCAATTAAGTTTGTTTGAATGAAAATTGCACGAGCTTGTTACCAAAGATTAAACAACATCCGCCAAAGCAAAAGCCAACTAATTGCCTGAATTAAATATCGAAAAAGTTGACGATTAAAAATCAATCAAAAATTCAGTCGAATTAAAACATTCTCTATAAATAATGTTAAAGAGACAATGTTGAATATCACATCAAAGTTATGGAAAATCGAAAAGTTTCTAAAACTTGAGACACTAATAATAAATAATAAATAACTGAGTTAAAGTGTTCAAAAACGGGTCTTGTGCAGTTGAGTGTGTCGCTCGGAGGCTTCTGTAAAGAATCTCAATTAATTTTGGCCAGCCAAAAACTGACTAAAAACATGCTAAAAGCAACTAAAAGTAGCTTACCAAATGAAGCTAATTAGATTGCGTCAAGCAATTTGCAGGCATCAAGGCTTCGACGCAATGCCTTGCCAAGACGAGGGCTGACAGAAAGACAACGACAGACAGAGAGACAGAGAGAGAGAGAGAGAGAGATAAGTTTGACGTGGCCAACTTTTGTAAGGCGCTTGCTGGCAAGGGGCGGTAGGCGAAAGGGTGTGGCAGGCACACATCAATGGCAGCTGCCAAGTCGTGTAGTAGTCGCAAATTTGATTAGCTGCTAATTAATCTCATTAATTGAGACGACTCCAAGTTTAGTTTGCGAAAACTGTCGACAGCTGTGTGCGGAAATTGTCAGAAATTGTGCGGAATTGACTACTTAAAGGCAGCAGGCAGCCGCATCCTGTCAGTGTCCTGCCATTGTTTACAGCTAGCTGCGAGCTGAGTGCATTTGTTTCAGCTGCTGCAAACAGTTTTTATTGCTGACGCTGCTCTAATTCGATTCAATGAATATAGATAGCTGCTCCATGGCGGAAAAAAAAGCTATAAGCAACGGGATACAAATTTCAGCTACAAATTGCACTGGCCAAAAATTGTTAGCCACACAAATTGCAGCCAAAGATGGAAAGGTAAAAAATAAAAAAGTGTGCTTAAAATTTTGCTTACAAAAAATTGACAAAAACCACAACTTCTGTGTCAGTGTGTGTGTGTGAGAGAGATAGAGGGAAAAAGTGAAAGACAGGGAGAGCTGTAAGCAAATATGCAAAAACTGTGAATTTGTATTCAATTTCAGCAATGGGCCACCAAGCGGGCGACAGGTCGATTACAGCTCCAGGACTCTCCTCCTCCTCCTGTTAGCAGCTCCCGATTTGAGCTGGCGTGTTCTAAATGAACAACAGACCAAGTGACCAGCCAGCGAACTGACACAGCGTATTTGAAAATTGATCACCGGAACATCCGTGCGCTGACCGGAAATGCGCAAATGCAATTCCAACTGCATGCCTTTCACACAGTAAGCGCATCTGTGTGCGTGTGTGTGTATCGCATATGAATAACTGTTTTGCATCAAACAATTGTTTGAAATTTCAGCACCAACGGCTTTAAGCGAAACCAACTGGAACCGAATGAGAAATATATGAATATATGTAAATAAAATACTTTGAAAAAAAGGCCAAATATATTAAAGCCTTTCTAAGCCGTGATGCATTTCTAGCCAATTTTATTTTATTTCCAGCCAAGCAGAGTCGATTTCAAATTCAATTCAAAGAACTCATAGCAAAATAAACAACTGTGAGAAAACTATATGAGCTCAGAAATTTAAAGCTGATTAAATTGAATGAAATTTTGTGAGTTTTATGAAATAGCTAAATTTGTGAAAGGAATTTTGTCAGTTGAATAAACTAGCCAATAAATAAAATCTAGCCAATAAATGCAAAGGCTTACAGAGCATACTGAGCATTTGCCTGATTCTGATGAAGCTGTAAATAAAATAAGCCAACTGTTATTGAGTTGAATACAAATTTGTGTAGTTAGCCAATTGTTCTAGAAAGCATTTAAATTTAATTGGAATTTACCTAATTGAAATTGGTATAATTTGTATTTTCATTGTAGTTTTTCAAATCGGTAAAAAATCATTCAGGTTCTAATATATACCCAGATTACACTGCTTTAAGCAAACTTAATTCCAACTGGGAAACTTTCAGTTGTATCACTGTGCAATTACTAAAACCTAACCAGCTTGGATTTACTTCTTTTTGGCTCAAGTTATATGAACTTCATGCGCTAAATTGCAACTGCGACTGGTTGTAAATTTTAATAAAATCAGCCAACATAAAATGCCAAAACTTTTCGCGCACCTCAGCGGCAATTTTATAAACAACGAGAGCAAAAAAAAAAGGAAAAAAAAAAATTAATTTACACGCTACAAGGGAGAGTGGGAAGCGCGGGAGTGTGCGGAGTGGAAAAAGAGTTTTTGTTCGCGAAATGGCGCCAAACTATGAAAACTAATTTAAGTACTTAAAGGACGTACGGGGTGCTGGAAAAAGAGAAAGAAAGGAGAAAAGAGAGAGAGAGAGGAGCATAGAATAACAAAAGAGAAACACATTGCAAAATGCAAAACTTGTGTTGACACGACAGCTAGGCGCCAGCCACGACCCTTGGCAACTGGCACCTGGTTGGCTATGGATTACAGGGCGAATGCATTACACAGACAGAGAGTTAACATTTCTTTGACAGAGTGACAAACTTCGCACGTTGCACAAAAGACGGCAGCAAAACTTGCGCAGATTGCTTCGCATCCCCCGCGCCGAGCCCCGGCCTCAGCCTTAGCGGCGTCCTGCGTTCCTTTGGGGTTGCGGCTGCGTTTTTTATGTGTTACACTAACCTGGTACTTAGTGAAAAGTGAAAAACCAGTGTTACACTGTTGAGCTCTTAACGGTAAATTGTTGCGTCAGAGACAAAAGTTTTCTTCATCTTCTTTTGCTTGCCATATTACAAATGAACAACAACAAAGTGGGAAAAGGATTGAGAGCATAAGGGAGGGGGCAGAGGGACAGAGGGGCAGAGGGGGAGCAGAACTCCAAACAAAATGTGTCAAGCAAGTGCAATGCTTCAAGCTCAAATTTATGCAAAGTGCGTCAGTTCTGTTGACGAGTTGGGGAGCCAATGGCAGGGCCCAGCTGTGCGAGTCAGCGGGGGCAGCCAGTGATGCCGAGCACTCCAAGTGAATTATAATTTCAATGGAGCCAGGCAAAGTCTCGAGTACTAACTGGAATTATATTGCAAACTTTAAGTAGAGAGAATATTAAAAAGAAATAAGTAAATGTATAAAAAAAGTATATGTATTTATAGAAAAGTTAGAAACTAAACCAAAACGAACTGTAGTTGAACTATAATATAAACTTGATAATGTTATTAAATGTAAATAAAGTTATTTAAAAATATTTATTTAGATTCTACTTAAGTATTCTTTGCTTTTAGCTTGAATACATTTAAACTAGTTAACTAAATAATAAATAAAATAAATCTTTATATATTGCTGGCTTTATAGCCAGCGGACCCTTCCTCTGCAGGGCATTCTCTGTGCGTTTTACATCGCTGCAGTTTACCAAAGTTAATCAGCAATTTCATGTTTCTTTTTTGGCGCGATAAACTTTTACAAGGACAATGGTCCGGGGATGCTTGCGTGGAAGGAGACTGAAGTGAGTCGCATGTACCACACGAAAAATAACAACTTTCAACTAAACGAATTTTTAGTTCATGAATAAACTGCAATTTTTTGGGAGCACAACAACCTAGTGAACGTATGAAAATTTTTTTTTGGGTGTGATGTACTTGAAGATACCCAGTTATACTGAAAAAAAAAGTAATTGGAAGTAATGCTTGAATTAAGAATACTTTTTAAGCTAAGAATTAAGAAGCGTTTAATCACATTTGAACTCGAACGCATTTCTTTTTGTTTTTTTTGTTTTTTTTTTTTTTTTTTTTTTGTTTTGGATATTCATGCAAATTTCTTAAATTCACTTATATTTCGCACCCTATCGGACCCATTCAAGCAATTTTCACAGCGAGTTGTACACAAATCGTTGCTGGAAGACATCAGCCCAAATGCCACGCAGCTGGCACATTGACAGACGGCCTGAACAGTGCTGTGGCTGTTGCTGCTGTTGTTGCTGCTGTTGTTGCTGCTGCTGTTGCCAGCTGCTGAAACTCTAGCCCTGTGGCTCCCACCACATTCTGGTCCAGACAAACGGCAATAATGCGCGATGCTTTGAGTGACATAGGAGTTGGCAATAGCCCAGAGTTTGTTTGATGTAATCGTAGCTGAGTGCTGCAAAAGGAAAAGGAAACCAGCCCAAGCCAAAGCCAAAGCCGAAGCGAATGCCGCCCCCGCAAGCAACATCAATTGGTTGCTGGCTGCTCCTGCTCCTTCTGCTCCTGCTCCTGCTGTCAAGTGCTGCTGGGTCTTGTAGCGTTGTCACTTCAATGCGATAGAGTGGGGCTGCGGGTCAATTGACTGTAAGTAGCTTGGAGCACGCTACTGCTGCTGCTGCTGCTGCAATCTGCTGGGCATTAGGATTAGAAGTCTTTATGCAAATGCGGACAACTTTGAGTGATTGCTTGACGGCGGACAGCGCTTCGAGCGAACAGCAGATTGTTGTTGTTCTTGTTGGGCCAACCTGAGTGGCAACTGCTGCAGTCGCCACACATCCCCGCCTCTTGGGCACGGCATGCAGCAATTTTGAAATGTGATAGAAAATTGATGCTAAATCGCTACATAAACAGTTTATAAAATGTTGAGGGATTCACCTAGCAAACGTGGTTAAAACAAAAAAGCAAAAAAAAAAAAAACAAAATAATAAAGATTATAAAGCTTAAAGGATATTTATGAAAGTGACGTCAATGGAAGTTGATATATTTTAATATTTTAATGATAATCAGTCTATTTAAATATTTGAAATATATATTAATTTTAAGCATGCAATCTAAGCATGATAATCCGAGACCTTCAAATAACGAATTTTTTATTTATTATTCAGATCAGCCTCTTTTTATCTGACAACTTACATATCTAGTATATGTATTTTGCCTTCTCCAATTCATTTGTTCTCTATTTCAGTTCACATCAATTTTTTTTTAAATTTCTCCATTCTCATATAGTTTACTCATTCTATTCCCTCAGAGCTATCCAGGTCGTACACAAGTTTAAGCTCCTTTGCTGTAATCAAAATTTAAGTTCAAATTGATTTTTCTTTAACTTCTCTTTCACCTTTATTTATTTCCTTTTTCATCTCTAAATGCTTTTTGCCCTAAGTGCTCTCATCTTCAAGCTTTACTTTCACTTCTTCCTCTCCACACTTCGCCCTTCCAGTCTCTCTTTTTGTCTTCCTTTGTCTAGTTTCCCCTCACGTTTCTCGCTTGTTGTGCGCGTCACGTAATCGACGCGTTTAAAATCGCCTACGAAACGCGCACGCCCGCGTTTTCTTTTTTTTTCAGACAACAATAAAATGTCAACCATTACGCGAATTTATTTGCGGTTATCCAATTTGGCCGTAATTGCAATTAATTTCTCACACATTGTCAGCTGACTTTTGCTGTGCCAGACTGAACGGAGGACTGCCAGAACGTGGGCCACTTAAATGCAGGTTGATTTAATAAAATTGAGCGTAGTCTAATAATTTAATTAGAATCAGGCTTAACGCAGACTCAAAATAAATATTGCCGGACTACTGACTGCTCGCAATTTGTAATCAAATCAGAGCGCTGCCACAACGCTTGACACAATTCCTTTTGCCCCCTGCGCTGCAATCGTCGCTCGGAATGGCGGGCTGCAATCCTAACCACAACAATAAAAGTCCTTGGCAAAAAGTATTTCACTTTCACGCCGCAAGAGTCGAGACTTTGGTAGGTCTTCCGCACAGCCAGGCCAACAGATTTCGAGTAAGTAATTGCTGCAGTTCTCACAGCAATTCTCACTGCCACTTTCCACTTTCCTCGCTCTCCGCTCTCCTCTCTCCTCTCTCCACTCTCCATTTGCCACTTGGAGCCGAGCCCCATCCTTCGTCATCTTGCGTTTTGCTTGCTACGTTTGCTTAATTGTCTGCAGTTTCCTTTTCAGCTGGGCTACACTGCTATTTTTTCCACTTTTTCTGGCCTAGCCTTTGCCTCAAGTTCAGTTGAGCCTTAAGGCAAATCAATTAAACTGAACCCACAAGTAAATGCAGCACACCAAAGGCCAGCAGCTGCAGCAATAACTCATTCAGCTGTGGCTTTTTGCCGAGCTGCTGCATAAAGTGTTACTCAAATTGTTTGTCTTAGGCTTAAAATTGAACGAGGCAAATGCCATTACACTGAGAGTAGACAAGGAAAAAGACCAGGCCAGACAGAAACTAAAACATTTTGCAATTGTTAACTCCAGTTGACTATTCTCGCACGAAAGTGATGAATAGTTGAATTATAAATAACTGAATATGACAGGGATTCTAAGACCGTATCGATTTATTATAGTCTTAATTAAATAGTACAAATTGCGCAGCTGCCAACTGTTAGCTGAATGTAAATTAACTATTTAAATTGGCTTTAAGCGAGAGCCAAGCTGGCAGCTGACTTGCAATTTCTTTTATGCATAGGTAAATGGATGGAGCTGCCAGCCCCACGCACACCCAGCTATACATATGTATATGTGTAGGTGTGTGTGTGTATATATATATGCATATACCGCCCGCAGGCCGTCAGTCAATTGAATAGTTGGCCCAATCGAGTCGAATCAGAGCCAGCTGGTGCCGCAGCTAGCTGATTAATTTATGCCAATATGCAATTTTCACACCAACGGGCAGCGGGCAATGACAGCTCAAGCGCATAATTGCATGGTCCTTGCTTATTTATGAGGTCAGCTGCGCGCTGAGAGCTGTGCGGGCGAGTCCAAGGGGCTAGCCGGACGGAGGCGGGTGTATAGAGCAAAGTTGGTTGTGGAAAATGCCTTTAAGTGCAGTCGAAGCCCATAAATTGAGCCGTCAGCTGGCAAATACAAGTTGCATAAATTCATTAAAAGTCATGTGTATGTAGAGCAGCTGCTTTAAGAGGTCTTCCATTAATTGCACAGCACAAATATCCGTAGCAAGAGGAAGCGACGCATTTTTGGGAGATTGGCAAGTCGCAAGTGAAACTACAAATTTATGCAAATTGCTCGAAAATGCTAAACACTCTAAAGCTGAATTGAACTTCTCAGTTTCTCACTCCATCTCTTATCTCATTCTATCTCTCTCTTTCTCTCTCTCTCTGTCTGGCTGCGTCTTCATTTTTATCGGCGACGTTTAGTCTATGCACGTGTGCACTTTATGGCCAACGAAAAAACTAAAGCGAAATCCCAGCCACGTGTGGCAGTTGGCATTTTGATTAAGTCAACACGCCTCCCATTCGAGAAAGGACGGCAGAGAAAAAAGCATAGCATACATTTGAGCGCGGCCAGATTACGTATACGACGTCTGAGCCGCGTTGACTGTCAAATGAAAATCAAAACGACTCGGACAATGAAAGCAGTAAAGCGGAATAGCAAAACCAACAACAAAATGTTCAAATGTCAGCCGCAAACGTCAAATAGCAGGAGCAAAGACCTCACGACGAAGATTTTATGCTCTCGTAGTAAAGTAATTATGGAAATCTGTGGGAAAAGTGGAATATAAGCAGGCTGAGAATAGAAATTGGTTATAAATAAAGTGAAAAAACCTTTAATATACTAAGGAATTTATTAAACTAATAAAAAATTTAAGAATTTATAATACTGATTTAGATCTTTATTTATTTATAACATTGATCACACATACACTTAAAAAAAAAATTTTCTTTGTCAATGTATCATACAGTGGTTTTAAGGTTTCACACTGAAATTAAACCTTAATAAAAATGTTATTTAGTCTAAAAAAATATATATATTTATTTATATATACTACTATACTATATACTACTTGCTACTCCTACTACTTACATAGATGATCAACCGAGAGAGTAGGGTAATTTTCTAATTCAAATTATATATTTTAGGTATGATATATTTATATATCGTACTTGCCTGATTTACGTAGATGAACAATCCAGAGATTTATATTCAGAATATATATATTTGGTATGATAAAAATAAAACAATGTTCTATAACTCCTGCACAAAAGACATTAATACTAAATATAAATACTAAATATCACATTATAATTATAATACAATCACTCAATCACTACTCGAGCAGTCTCTTTATGAGCCCACAAAGTCCATGACAGATGAAGTATACCCAGCTCTTAGGCTACATTTAATTTGCCAAGCACAAAACGCGACCACTTGAACGTGAATTGGTTTAGTTTGCTCTTTGCCACGAACCAATCAATGTCAGTCGCCGTCAGTCAGTGTCAGTCCCCAGTTGAGTTGATGGCGGATGGCTGATGCCTGATGGATGCCGCCTGGGCTGCATATGTGCTGGATGTACGCTAATCAGCAGAAACCTCAAGCTGCCGCGCATATGACAGCCAGCGATGGAGCCAACGAATTCAACTGGAGCTCGTGTTTAAAGGGCCATGAAATTCACGCCTTGACAAATGATGCTTGAAGGCCAAGTTAAACGGGTCGTTTGCGGCTTTACTGCCATTGCTTCTTCGCTCTGGCTGCTTGTATAAATTTATTTGAAATATTAACAGGGACGGCGTGTTTAAACCTTTTCGCATTTTTTGGCTTTTTCCGCCGGCTGACATGCTTTCAACAGAAAACTCGTTTTGTGACATTATAAATAATTGTGGGCACTTTCTGCGGCATAATTTATGCAGGTTGAAAGGCAAAAAGTGGCCAAGGGTTCGGTCTAGAAGTTAGGCGAATGCTTGTAATTGAAAGTGCAGCAAAAACAGAGTCATAAAGCAGCTATAAAAGAGCTTTAACACGGGTTGGCTGGCTGCTGCGCCCTTATCCTTGAACTCGACTTTGACCATAGTTGATTGTCCTGCTGTCTCGTGTGCGCGCCATAAATCGTATACAACATCTACATAATATCCCCTTTCTGGCGAATCGTGTGTGGGGTTGTCATTGCCATGCATATTAGCGCAGTTTAACGCATATTTATAACACCTACACACCCACGCTAATGATCAAAACGTGCCACACACGCACATACACACACACACACATTCGCACACATGCAGACGTGAGATGCTGGCTCAGATTTTTTGGCTCACCCTGAGCGAACGAAACAAAGTGCTAGTAACATGAATATGCGAAAACACGAAGGAAACGCATTAATTAAATTTCGGTTTCAAAAGGCAAACCGAAAATTCGTAACTCTTATTTACGGCGTCCGGGAAGAAAAGAAAGCGCTCGCAAGGGGAAGTCCCGAAAGGGAGGCCGACATAAAGCGAATCATGTTTCGTGCCCGCACATTACAAACATATATAGATATATATTTAATGAATATATAAATGTATGTGATTGTGTGAGTGTGTGTGTGTGTGCGTGTATTCGGCAGACATTTGATTGAGAATTATGTATTAGGAGCGTGGGTCCAACAACTGAAGAAGCTCGGCCCATTAAAGACGCCGCGCGTGAAAACGAAACCAAAGCCAATGCTCCTTGCATTATTTATCAAGGCCAACGGACTCCCATTGAAAAGCAAACGAGAGACGAGCAAAATAATAATGCCCCATAAGAATGGCGGCAGCTTAACCATATTGTTTTTATTACAAAACAAAGATAATCATATAATGAGCGAAGAGGCGAAGGAATTCCATTCAATTATAATGCGATAAACAGCAGTCATTGAATATTAAAGTGCCAATGGAACTGGAGCTCACAATGCACATTCGGGGCAGCCTGAGAGTGAACTGAAGGTATTGAATAAAAAATAATAATGAGAGAGAAACAGAGAGAAAGTACACAGATAGAGAGAGCAGACAGCAGTTGCCTGCACTTTAATACCTTCTTCCAAAAGAACGCTTCGCTCTTAAAACCACATTAATTTCGTTCTGTTTACTTGATTAAGTTGTAGGCTTTTAGTTCCAATACAAGTTCGCTAACTTCAACCAGTACCAGTATTTTATTTTCAAGTCGATTTCAATATTGTCATGCTTAAACCATTTTAATACTGCACAATGCTGAAAAATCTTTTGTAATTAATTTTTGGTGAACTAGTTCGGCTTAATAATTACTTTCTGTTTCGGCTCAAATTTCAACTGACATTTGCTATTTCTATTTTTATGTTAAATCAGAATCATGAACTAGTTCAGCTTAATAATTCTATGCTGTTTCGGTTTAAACTTAGCTGACATTTGCTAGTTCAATTTCATGTTAATTCAGAAGTATTCTTAATTATAAAATAGTTCACCTTAATAATTATTTCATGTTTCAGCTCAAGCTTGAACTAACACTTACTAGTTCCATTTCATGTTAGATCATAATTATTCTAAACTCCTATTCACACAAATTCGCTTAGTTAGTTCAATTTTCTGATTGAGTTCACTATTTAGCATTTACGATCAAACTATTTATGCAAAGTTTATTGTTCTCCATAGTAAAATCTTTATCTTGCATAAATTCTGAGAAACTGAAATTCAGAACCTGGTGAGCAAACAAATTTGCTGACGCAGCAAAACAAAACAAAATAAACAGAAAAAACTAAACTGGGAGCTGAATCTACAGTCACATGAAAAGCTAGCAAAACAACAACAGTAGCTTGTTTACTTTTTATGTTGCCTGGAAAAGCCCAAAATAAGACAAAAAAAAAAAAAACAAAAAAAAAATGAAAACGAAAACGAAAATAAAAGGAAAACTACTTGGCACTTGTTTACCGTTAGCCGTGGCTTATGCCATACACCTGGCGCCATATCCATATGCCATATGTGCTTTATATGCATATCTTAGTATGGCCAGGTGTCTCTCAGAGTCTGCGCCACACCCAACCACACCCACACAGACACACAGACACACCCACCCACACACTCCCACACACACATGCCAAAACTCTGCTCTTGGCCATATTTGTTGGCTCACACGCTTGGCTTAAAGTTGGCGAGCAGCTAACCGCGCCACACGACTCGAGGGAAATTTTAGGGAACTTTCCATATTTGTTTTGCGCTGTTTAATTTTAATTTATTTTATTATTTGTCGCAAAGGTTAACACTGCCCCGTGGTGCATAAAATTATGACAGAGCCCCGGGAGGAAGCCGCTCGCTCTCACACATTTGCCGGCCAAATATTTTGCAGCTAATTTTACGCATTTCTAATTCAATATTATGCGCCATTATGCCTTGCGGTCGGATTGGCTTTATGTGCTTATGCTTTGAGGTTAGGTTCTCAGTTGCCTCGGGTGTTCGAGCGTGGCCCGAAGACCTTCTAACTATGTAGTTGTGTGCTTCTGGGCTGTCGAGTGTTGCTGTTTGGATTTTAAACATTTTGCGGTTGGGCCTGGCTCAAAATTGACAATTAACAAGCATTTGTGATTTTGAGGCTAACCTGCTAACACTTTGAGGTTAGGTCTCATAATTTGAGGTTAAACACGGCATTAATTACCCAACTGAAAAGTTCATAATTAGTTTTCGCTGAAACTTAATTTATTTATTATTTGCGGTCATGCGAATTAGTGCATAAATAATTGATTAGAAACTTTAATATTATAAAATATGTTGAAGCTCATTAAATATATGTAATGTGTATACAGGAATATATCAAAATTTTAATTTAAATTAAAACCTTGTTGAATAGCTGAAAACCAGAATTTAATCCATTTATATTTTATTAATATTTATAATAATTTTATTTTTATAATATTTAATTATTAATTTTGGAATAATAAAAATTCAATTTAATTAAATTTTTATATAAAACTATTTTTGAATTTTGTTTATTTATGAAATTGTAAACTTCTTCTATTTCAATTTTTAATATGTTTTTTAAATAAATTTTCAATTACATTTACCACATATATTTAAAGCAGAACAGCATTAAAATTCGCTCTTCCCTCTAAGGTTTTACCTTTACAATTTTGTTTTTAATCTCCATTTCACATCTAATTTGCGGTCCATTGTGCAGCCGATGCACACCTTAATTATATATTATTTGTTGGGCAATCAAAAATGCGCGTTGCGCTGATTACAAAAGTTTTGCAATTCGTATTTTGTGTTTGGGCAATTCATGCAAATGTTGCCGAAAACCACTCAACATTCAAATCAACTGATGCTTGGCAATAAAAGGAGGCGGGGCGAGGGCGGGCCGAGCCCCTAAACCGCATACAGCTGACAGTCGGTGCATAGGCCAAAACCAGATGTTAAATATATCATGTAATTGCTGACGCTAGAGTTTCAGTTTAAAAAACATTTGTGGCCGGCGCTCAGTGGGGCAAGTGCATGCAGGCCAATAAAGTGGAGCTGAATTGAAGCTGGCAGCGGCGCGAGATAAACAGACACACGTTCTTTTCCGGGGAGTCGAGTCACATATATAATATGTATATACATATATATATATAAATATATACACATTTTTTTAGGTTTCGTGTTTCGTTCTATGCTTTATTTATGCCATGAATAAATGCAAATTTTCCAACACCGTCGCAGATTTTGCAACAGGATAACGACAAGAGTCGCCGCGTGTCCTTTGCATAATAATAACTTGTAAAATGTCATGTAGTGCGAGTCAGCGAGTGTGTGCGTGTGTGTGTGTGTGTGTGCGGGCGAGTGTGTGTCCTTTTGCTACGACTTGCCTTGCCTCTGCTTTAAGCTTTTGGCCGTGTGCCGTGTGCCGTATGCGAAATTAGCATTTAATACGAGAGCGCGTGCCATAAGGCCAAGTGCATTAAAATTGCTAATACGCCCGGTGTTACACTCATTCGTATGGCAGCACAGGAAATGCCTGTTATATATACAAGAAATAACTCATCGCAGGGTTTTTATTTTTAATATATATATACACATTAGGATTTTACAAAGCAAAACATTAGCACACAAATTAAATTGCGATGACGGGCAAATAAAGTGGAGTCGTGGCAGGGTATAGGAACACGCTGGAGCTGTGGCTGAAGCAGTGGCTGTGGTTGGGGCCAGCAATGTGGTTTCCACATTAATGTAATGAGAAAGAACAAAGCCATTTGTAGGGCCAAGATTAAATAGCTTTGTAAATGTACTAAATTAATGAAATACTATAGCCGCAGGATATAGGCATATGAACCAAACAGAAATGTGTGCAAGGCAAGGGATTTTGCGCAAAAGTAATTAAATTTTAGACATTTTATTAGTGCTTCGCACCCTTTAGCATCTTTGCTTCCCGTCCAAGAATTTTGAGTGCAAATTATGATCATTGCACATCAGACATAATTGTACGAGTTCTGCAAATGCAGAATGCACTTTGAATATATTACGGAGTTAAACATCTTCATTAAATAGTAGTTGGAGTGAATATTTTGCTTTTCTTTGATATACAGTTATATATATTTGAGCAGAATATTTAATACATATAATTAAAAGTAATCATCTAGAGTATTGCTTAGCTAATGGAACTTTTCATATACCTGATTAACACGCTTCATCACGCTTCTGTAAGGGGAGTTGTCTGTGTGTTGTCTTCAAAGACTTCTCTTATCTCTTATTTCCTTTTCCATGTTTGCTTCAATCATGCTTCAATCATTTTCCCTTCTTATCAACTGTTTTTTCATCACCTTCCCCCTCTTTGCTATGCTGATTAAGTTGCATGCATTTTTCATCATGTTAATTGACCGGAAACGTAAATGCAAAAATGGGAAAATTGAAAAAAAAAATGTGAATATATAAAATTGATTAGTTTCTGCAGCCGAAGGCTGCGCCAGCTACTTATAGTGGCCGGATACAAGGACATGGCTACAGTTCAGCAACCATGGCAATAAATCTATTTCCATGGCTTACGGCTTGATTGGCATTTGACATAAAAAATTGTCCGGGACTTGGCATTGGACCGAAGGTCAAAATCTCTTTGGCGGCACATTAATTCAAATTAAATATGCTTAATTTAATCAGACGCCTTAAAGTGAATCGAGCAGCTCGCAGGGAATTTCTGATTGCGCATACGTCACGTTGCCGCATGAGCAATTAACGTTGCGTATACGCCACGCTTATAGAAGAATTTAGCACAAGCTTCTTGACAGAATAGCAAGTTTCCTTCTCTGCAAAAGCGCATTCCTGTTCAGTGGCTGCGGGAATTATTTTACCTTAGTTACTTCTGCTGCAATTAAGTTGCGAGCATTTTATAACATTTACAAATTACTATCCAAACGGCTGCACCTGGAACTAAGCTAAAAAGTGCGTCAAACAAGATAACGAACATTACACTATGCAGCAAAAAAGTGAGGACGAACTGTTAATTGAGATTATAAGATATACAAAATATATTTAGTGTATGGAAGATTATCTATCTAGTGTAAGCATTAGCCAGCATTTAGTATATACATTTAAAATAACGTATTTAAAAATATAAATATATAGATTTATCTATAAATACTTAATTAAACAGTAAAATTCATATATTTTTACAACATTTTAAGCTTCAATACAGATTCAGATTCAACTGCAAAGTAAATGTTTCTATAAAGCTTACTTCGCCAGGAAATCAATTTATATATCAATTTCAATTGAATTCAATTTATTTTATTTCCCACTTTTGTTAAAGAGTATAATTGACACCTGACTGGCTGGCTCCCTGGCTGACTGGCTGGTTGGCTGGTTAGCTACCGGTTGCCTGACTACAGTTGAGCTGCCTTTTAGCAACTGAAACCGAAGACATGCGAGCAATGCGATGAATGTTTGCAACAGCTACCAAATACTTCAGCTCTTTCTCTCTCTCCCTCTAAATGCGGGTTGCGCGTGTTTTCTGGTGAGTACCACAAATTGCATATAATGGCAATTTGTTGCTTCCCCCATACACACACACACACACACAGACGCGCAGATTGTGTGAGGGAGAGCCGCAAGCGAGAGGGAGCGGACAGCAACTCGTGTGCGAGAACTGGAGCTAGATAAAAGCCATTTGAAAACTATTACGCCCATGAGATTCATTCAAGTAGTGCGGCATTTATAACTCAAATGCCTAAAAAAAAGGAGGAAAAAGGAAAAAGAGGAAGAGCTAAGGCTCAACAGTGAAACGGCAAAAGGATTTGCCAAGAATCAGTGTTGAGCAATGCCAGAAACTGCAACCACAACTAGCCATAGCCTGGCTAGCTATACAAATATATACGTCCGCGTAGCTGTACGTGCGGCCATAAAAAAAATGCCAGTGCTGCGTATTTGAGAGCCGCCTCTGGGAGTTCCTGTTTGCCCACTGACTTTCACAACATACAAATTCGCAAGCGTTTCGCATCACTGGCAGGCTACACAAAATGGCATTCGCAATGCTTCCTTTTATTAGAATGTGTCCGTGGAGGGACGTCGAGCGGTAATGCCATTGTCTGATTCGGCTCTGGGCACAGACTGTGCTATATCTTTATATATATACATATAAATACATACATATATATGTCTGTATATATATGTGAGTGTGTAGCTACATTTGAGTATTTGTATCTGTATCTTTATTCGTGCCTGTATCGCAGTGTATGTAGTTTGTTACACATTTCTTAGCACGTAGTTATCTATACAACGCAGCAGCAGCAGCAGCAACAACAGCAACAAAGCCAACCACTTGAAACAACAATAAAAAGCTTGAGTAACTACAGCAGCAACAGCAACAAAAGTTGCCCGCTCCCATAGCTGGCATAAAACTTGAAACCCTGCGGGATAGGAAGTCATTGCCATTGGTCTGCCAAACTATGCTGTGCCTAGGTTTGGCTAGCAACCACAGTTTGCCAAAGATTCAGAAATATAATAGGGATTTCTATCATATGGGCCTCATATACATACATACATATATATTGATATATATGTATTATACCCTTAGTATAATGGTTTTTGTTAAATGTATGTAACAGGCAGAAGGAGGCGTGGCAGACCCCAAAAAGTATATATATTCTCAATCAGAGCGACAAACTGAGCCGATTAAGCCCTGTCCGTCTGTCTGTCCTTCTGTCCGTATGTTTGAACGCGTCGATTAAAGCATCTAGGCAAGCTAGAGACTTGAATTCTTTTTTGGTGAGTCTTCGACTTACTTCGTATGATCGATAATTATTTTAGTTGTAATGTTATCGAGCTTAAGCCTGACCGAAAACAGGTTTTAAAATTATATCTCCTACGCCTTTAAACCTAGACCCCGTAAGTTTTGCACATAGATTTTTGTTACATTTTGGATACCGGCTCTTTTTACCAATTACCTTATTTTATGTTATATGCAAGTTATGGAGTGTATTAAAAAATGCAAGAAGTTCAGGGTATCCCTTATTCGCGCACCTCCGACTAGAGTTTTCATACTTGTTTTTTTTTTTCTTATAAATTTGAAGGGGTTGTGCTAGTTGAAATGATGCTCTTTAACGTAACATATGTAGTAAATAGATGAGGGTTCAAATCCAGGTGCGGTGATGTTTGCTTTTCTTCTCTTTATTTTGATTATTTATTTATTTATTTAATTATTTATTTATTTATTTACTATCGATAACTCATTCCATTTCGATTTTATCAGCAGTTCTCGATCATTTTAATTCGTTTTTAAGGCCGTGTTTATACATAGTTTAAGCTAGAGGCTTCAAATTTAATCAATAGAGAAGAAAGAAGAACAGCTGTCAAAAAAAAGTTAAAGTTCTAAAGAGGAGATGTTAGTTTGCATCCAGCAGAGACAGCAGAAAATACTCTGATTGGTCGCTAACTGATAGAGAGCTCAGCTTACGCTAACTCAGAGAAAGTCTCGCTGCCCTATATTAAGGCAGCTGAAGATCTTGTAGCAGCAGCAGTAGCACCAGCTGAAAGTGCTCTGATTGGTCGCCTAATGATCGAGTGTGAAGACTGACTCAGGAAGAGGTTCAAGAGCTGAGTTTGACTTGAGTGAAGCTGTCGCTGCCCTATATAAGGGCAAGCGAGCTGCAGCGCAGCTTCAGTCGTATTCCTCATCTCCTGGTGGTCAGTCGTCCAGTGCAGCGCGGTGCTTCTCCTCTTCTTCTGTCTGTTGGTAAGTTAATTATTATTATTGTTATTATTATTAAAATTGTTAAGTATGTTAAGCGACAATGTAAAAGTTATACTTTTAATGTTTATTTAATGTAATTATAATATATTTTAAATTTAAATATTATTAATTATTTAACGATCATTAAGATAACTATCATTTAGCAAATGCAAAGCAAGTCTTCATATATGGACTTCATATCAAGGACTTAGCAATCCGTCTCTGCGTTATGGGTATTTTTTAGTCAAGCAAGCCCGACTAGCACTTTGACTTCCCTTCTAACTCTTCTTCTTCTTTTATGAATTTAATTTTTATAAATTGTAATTTACTTAATTCCAGTGAAAACGCGCCTTCACTTCAACTATTTGTTAAGGACTTTAAAATATGCTTAAGAATTTGTGATTTAATTAAAGCCCTAATTGAGCCAGCTTTTCGTTTGTTTGATGTTTTCGCAGCAGCTCCTCAACTGTTTTTGTGGCTTAGCAGGAAGCAAAAATTACGAGCTAATTAATTTTCTTATTAAAAGAGTGCAAATAACCCGGGGCTGCCTGTTGCCCGCTGCCCGCTGCCCGCTGCCTGCTGTCTTGGCAAGCATTTGGGCCCAACTCAATTTGTTTTGTTGCCCTCAATCGCTTAGGCATTGTTTTATTTGCACGGCTCGTTATTTATTTATTCATGATTACTTTAATATATATACATTTTTTCTTTAAGGTTATTTTTGAAGCAGCTGCGCTGCGAACTAATGCAAAAATTTATTGTAACTTTTGGCACTGCCGGCAACAGCTGCTGCACATTATGTGCGACTATGCAGACCCAGCTCGCAACTGTTTCCCTCAGACCCCAAGCCCAAAAGTCAGCCAACTCTCGAGGGGCTACCAAAAAAAAAGGGTACGAGAACAAAAACACACACACACACAGACGCACACACACATGTGTCTCCAGCTACTGTTTTATCTGCTGTGCTGCACGCGACGCATTTGCATAGTTCGTGCAACAGCAGCAGCTTTTGCTTTTGCCGTTTTTTCTACATATACATACATACATATATGTATATAGTTCCTTATTTTATTTTCTTTTATTAATATGGAAAATGTAATTTCAGGCTCTCCAGGCAATTGCTGTAGCTGTCCCCTAAAAAAAATTGGCATGAACAAAATTGCGAGAAGCCCCTCGTGAGTTTGCCTAGCTGCGAAAATAATTTGCGACCCGCGGCACAAAAGTTCAATAGCTGCGGGGCTGCAGGTAAAAACTAACAGCAAACAGACCGACCCCAAGAGCTAAATTAAAAAATGTCAATTTAGTCAAGTTAGCTGCAAATAATAAAATTAAAATCTAAACTAAACTAAAAGCGGAAAATCCCAAGAGTTGTGATTACATTTAATAATTTAAAAAATAAATATGAATATAGTAATAAACACATGAAATATGCCAAAGAAATCATATCTATTAAAGTTGTTAAAGCTTCAAAATAATCTATATATAAAATACAATTTTAAATAACTTATCAAATATGCATAGAAATGAATGTTACGCGCATAATTCATATGCAACAATCGGAATGCTGAAGGGGTCATGGAATGTCCATAGATGAAGATAGTTTAAAGAGCATAGTTGATATGGGTTGAAGCTGAAGTCAGCTCGGGTGACAGTAAATTCATAGAATTTAATTCAAATCACGTTCAATAAATAAATCAATTTTCTTTGAATTTTCCAGTTAAAAATTAAAATAGTTGATAGTAAAACGAGGTAAATATAAGAATGAAAATTGAGAGAGATTAAAACTATTTTCAATTCTTTAGAATTTTAAAAAATAATTTGCAAATATGGCCAATAAAGCTATAAATTAGTAATTCAAAAACTAAATTATTTAGTTTACTTTTGTTAGCTGCCACAGATTCCCATCTCATATCGAATTGTCTCAGCCAACACCTACATATCACACATTTTAGTAAGCACATTAGTTGACCCTCAGTACAGATTTTGACTGGTTCTAAATAGCAGAACTACTTATGTGGCTAATCTAAAAGGCTTCAGTTTAAAGTACTGCTGGCTGCCAAGTAAAACTAAAAGCTGGCACAGTTCCTTCCACAATGCTATTTATGAGCTGTGTCTGTGTGTGTGTGTGTGTGTGTGTGTGTGTGTGTGTGTGTATGTTTCTGTCTGTGTTTGTGTTTGTGTCTCAGTGCTTCAGCTTAAAGAATATACAATTTTCCAAGTGGCAAAGTTTGCTCGTTGTAAGCTCGTAAGCATCCGTTTCAACTCGAACTTTCAGAAAGAGGAGAAAGGGATAGAGAGACATAGTGACAGAGAGGGAGAGAGCGGAAGGGTGAGGAGAGGCTGTCGAATGGGTTGCTCTCGAGTCTCATCTACAAATTGCTGCAGATGGCATATGAGCCAAGTGGAAGAAGTTTGGAGTCACGTGAATGCCATAACATATCGAATTACGCATTACAGTTCGACTAATGGGAATTAGGAGAGTTCTAACGAGCGTGACAAATGCAAATGAAGGCAAGCCCCTGGGCTCATTTAGTCGGCTGACTTATCTGACGTGCAATAAACATCAATTTGTAATCAATATGCCGTAAATCAATATGTGCAATAAAAAGCTTTAGCAAATGATGCATTTATAAAATATGCGCACAACTTTTATAAGCCCTCGAATTGTTGCATGCGCTTCAATCACAGCCGCTCAAACAACAACCATGCTCCAATTGAGCCAAAAGGATGCCCAGACCAAGGACATACATACATACATCCCACAATGGCTTTTATCACAGCTGTGCGCCGGCAAAGAGGACACAATGTAGACGCCTTTACGAGTGCCCTGCGCTTCCTTAAAGCGAAAGCCATTTAAACTGCCAATGCACCAAAGGCTGACTGCTACGGCACTGCAGCACTGCAGCAGTATTTAATAGAGTTTCATAGCTGTGTGCTGCCAGATTGGTCAGAGGGTGGTTCAAACAATTCAATGCTGATTTAAATATTTTATAATAATAATTAATATTATTTTTATATAAAAATTAAATATATATAAAAAAATTTATTTCATAAAAATATTTATAAGTTTTCCTGTTAATATATAGAACATTTATACCTATAAAAAATTGAATAATTTCAGTCAAAATAATTTATAGCTGTTGGGCTATAAAATTTTTCAAAGAACTGTTCATTTACAATAAATCTTAAAGTTATTAAATTCTTAAAAATAATACAAAATTTAAATGCAAAAAATCATGCAATATTTGCCTGAATAAATAATAAATCCAATAATTAAATAAAAAATAAATAAATATAAATAATAAATACAGTAATAAATATAAAAAATATATTAAAAAAAACATGAATATATACATATATTTCTTTATATATAAACTCTCAGCAACCGTCAAGTATTCTCAACTAGAGCTCAAAGCTCTCGCTATATGTATTTCGAGTTACCTAAAAGTGTTTTTCCTCAACCACAAATTGTATTCGAGCGCTCTTAACTCTTGCCAAAATGAGCTCCATATGCTGTGCAGCGGCTGCCTGCATTATTATTATTATTACTGTTATTGTGCGGCGCAACTGTGCATGTGCATGTGTGTGTGTGTGTGTGTGTGTTGGTGTTTGTGTGTATGTTTGCTAAGGAAGTGGAAGTGACTGCGGCATAGCCACAGCAGCGGCACTTTTCATAATCTTTTGCATTTTATGGTCTGTGCGGTGGCAAACAGCACAAAAGTCGGCAGCCAAAATTCAAATGAATAGTAAATTGTGAAACGAGAGTGGGCCTGGGTGAGTTGCAGCTGCATGGGGCTACGAGTGGGCGGTGTGGGTGTGGGTGTGATTGTACTAGCTGCGGAAACAGCTGTTTCCGTTACAGCAACTTTTGACCGAAAAACCTCCACTAAAAACGCGTTGTGCGAAATTATTATTACATTTTATGCGAATTCAACGACTTTTCGCTCGCTCTCTCGCTGTCCCTCTCTCTCCCTCACTCTCTCTCTCTCTCTTTGTGTGTTTGTGGAGTGGCTGGCGAGTAGGTGACTGTGTGCACATTTGCATGAGGCCTCGCATGTGGGCGGGCGGACTGTACGGTATGTCTGCGCCGCTGGCCTCGACTCCTTGGTTAGGTAATTTCCGCTATGCCGTTTGCTTAATTAAAGCCGCCAACGCGAACAAAAACGTGAATAAATTTAAAACACTTAAGAGAGACGAAACGAATTGCGGATACCCTGCATATTGAAGGACTGCATCAGTAGGGAATATACGTTTAGGGATTGGATATAGTTCAGGTTTCGAATTAGCATGTATAAAAGATTTTATTAAGAACCATTAAGCAAGTAAGACAATATAACTAAGTAAAAGTTATAATAAAAAAAAATAAATCAAAATGACTGAAAATTTTTGTATTAGAATTAAATGCAGTGATATTATTATTTATTATTTCTATTACAGAAGATATATTCATGATATTCAACATGATGATCTTTTGTACTAATCAAAGTTTATATGGATTTTTCTAGCTGCCTATATGCTTAAGAAAATGATATTAGTAATTTTGAACATTTAATTACATAATTACAGGGTATTTTCAAGTTGGTATACAATTTCGTTTATTTATTTATTTGGCGTACCATTTTATGAATTAATAATATACTCATTAACATAAAAATAAAAACAGTTTAAATTCTTAAGAATACTTTTGACTAAATACAAAATGAAAACTTCATATGAATATTGAAAATACCAACGGGATATCACTTTTTATATTCCATTTTAAATACTATACATTATTATATATATATATATATATATACAGAGTATCTATTAGTATTTCCTATTTCACTTCTCCTCTCACCTCTTATGAGAACATAACAAGATATCTGACTGTCTAGCGCACGCCACCCACTCTCTGCTTTTAATATATCTTTTTCTGTGCCTGCACCGGAAGTTAATATTTTTGCAATTCGCGCTTGGACTTTAATTAAAAACAAACTCTATAACAACGCGACGGGACGCGTCTACTGCAAAATTAATGAGAAAAGAAAAAAAAGCAGAAGTGAAAGAATGAAAACAGTCTGGCAACGCCGGACGCTGGGCCGCGGCTAATTTCGTATGCGGCACACACAAATCTTGTCATTATTAACCCAAAACCCAACAAAGGAACTGGAAGTGCAGCTGGAACTGGAACGGGAGCTGGAACTGCCTTTTGCTCGTTTGATTTGCTCCATTAATTTTGAGGTCGAGCCGCTGGGCCGCTGGGGCGCTGGGTCGCAGTCGCTGTCGCGGCGGCCATTTGGCCGCTCGTTAAACTTCTGCGAGAAGCGCTTCGGCGGCGCGTTGTTTGCTTGTTGATTTGTGTGGCGCTTTTCTGGGTGATTAAGTCATCCATCAGAGACAGCAGCGGAGCGGGAGCTGGACCTGGAGACGGAGTAAGAGATGTCGCCAGTATTTGGCTTTTTTTTCGATTTTTGCGCGCGCGTTTTAATGAAGCGCAGCGTTGCGGGCGGCCGCATTTACAAAATAATTAGAGATCTGTGCCTGTGCTAATGCCCCAGGGAAAAGCAGCCACCGCGCCCACCACCCCGCACTCCCCTGACTGCCAACGTGCTCCACTTTGTCATAACAGCAGCCACTTTGCAATTAAAATAAGTTTTTGCCTCAGAAATACTCGCCGTCATCATTAAGCAATTTCGACAGCTATGCGACGTATACGTA
This sequence comes from Drosophila meridionalis, assembly GCA_035045145.1. Taxonomy (NCBI): domain Eukaryota; kingdom Metazoa; phylum Arthropoda; class Insecta; order Diptera; family Drosophilidae; genus Drosophila; species Drosophila meridionalis. The sequence continues at coordinate 3,593,131 of JAWNPG010000020.1, read as the reverse complement.
ATACGCCCACAATGACTCGACATTTTTATCTGTCCACGGATATCGAATGTGGGTTACACTTGATTGAGAAATCGAATATCGAAATATCGAAGTATCTTTAGAGCATATGAATATGAAAAAATAATAATTTATGAAGTGTAATAATATATATGAATAATATACTTTCGGAATTAATCAAATCTAGGTATATTCATCTAACTTAGCGCACTTCCCCCGCCCACAGTCATAGTGTATATGCCGAGAAAAATAATAGCTAGTATTCGCCTAAGCACTGGGTGGCTTTATTCATAGTTCGTGTTATTAATAACTGTATGCCTAAATGGCGGCCCATCCAATCAGAAACGGTACAAGTTCCGAATGGCCTCTAAGCTTCATTCATTTGGATTAATGAGGAGCAACGGACAAGAACCAGAACACAAAGGGAATATGTTGCCCGGCAACGGACCATTGAGAGGCGAACAAAATGAGGTAGGTGGCAAATGCCTTAATTTGGCTTATTAAGGAGAGAGAGAGAGGGAGCAGGGGAAACCCTTGTTAATTTCGCTAAATATATAATAATTTAAGACATTTCTAAACAAGATTTATACATGTATACGTTTCATTTACTTAACTGCAGTAACAGTTCTCAGAATGAATCATTTCAAATAAAGATTCAGGTTACCAAAGATAGCCTTTCGTGAAAAACTTGGCAATTGTCTGATATTTGAGAAAATTGTGAAAATTGGGAAAATTTGTGCCGAAAGCGCAAAACTCAGCCAGAGTAAAAAAACATACAAAAAAACATTGCACAAAGACGAAAAATGTTGCAGAACAAAAGGATTATGACACGTGCACGTAACACAGATAGAGAGAGAGAGAGAGAGAGAGGGAGAGACAAACACATACAGCACGTAGCTGGCGGCCGTTTGTAACAGAGTCTGTTCTTTAGAGTGTATGTATATGTATATGTGTGTATGTGCCTGTGTGTGTGTGAGCGGGTATTAATTTCTAGATGCTTGTTGATTTCTTTCCACATTTTTGCTGTCTCGAACGTGTGTGTGTGTGTGTGTTTTCATGCTGTTTGTCCCGTTTTCATTATTAATATGCTGCCTGCTTTTGTTTACGACACTTTTGCCGGTTCTTGTTTCTATTTTGTCATCTCTTAGCCAAGTTTTTACGTTGCGTGACACAAATTATTCTTGTTGACACATAAAAATTGTTAACCCCTTTTCCCCCGTTGTTGTTGTTGTTGCTGCTGGCAGCATGAAAAATGGCAATAGATGATAAAATGCGCCAAGCTATTTCTTTTCTCTCCCTCTCTCTCTCGTCTTTTTGCATGTGTGCCAGACATTGATGTATTTCGGTTCGAATTGAGCTGCAATTTGCTCAAGCTGACAAAAAGCAGTAGATATAAATGATTTTCGGTTATGTGAGACTCTAAGTATAGAATTTCCATGGCCACGCCTCAATGCTTTGCGAAACTCCGCCCGTAATTTATGCTTTTTAATTGCATTTTAATTGTTTTTGTTTTTAGCATTTGCCAATAAAGTTTTGTACATTATTTAGGCGTCGCACGTTTTTCCGACGCGCACGACTTTTTCGACTCGATTTCCTTTTTTTCCGCCTCTGCCTCATTTGGCTAATAGAGTTTTCAGCGGGCGCTAATGAAGCATAGTTTAGAGTTTTTCCAGCTGCAATTAGTCCGGCGGCGCCTTTTGTGCAGCCCACGCCACGCCCCTGCGGCTATTTGCACTAATGGCAAACACGGCCCTGCAGCAAATGGCAGCGCTATATATATATATATATATGTATATATATTATTTGGCCAACATGCCAAACTGACCGGACAGCCCAAAAGTCATATATATCCGCACAGGAAAACAGAAAGAAAAACAAATTAACCAGCAAAAAAAGGGGGGAAAAAATAAAATAAAATAAAAATAAAAAGTAAAGAGTAAAAAACTTTTCGGCTCGCATGCTGGCAAAACCTGCGGTCACAAAAGAGCTGTAAATTAAAATTTACTCGACATGAAATTGAAGCGGCGTCCCACACAGAGATCCGCTCGGCTCCGCTCCGTTCTCATTCATTTTCCCTTTACACACATTTTCTTTTTTATATTTTTCAGTTACTTTTTGTGTTGTAGTTGCTTTGCTGTTTCCGGTGGATAGCCGGCCGGACAGAGGCGGCGGAATAGAGGCGTGGCATTCCAGTTTGGCGCTGCACAAAATATCGAACTGCATTGCGCATATAAATTCGTTAGCTACACAATGTTATGGAAGATGGTATTAGATGATAAGAAAATGCCTGAATAAGGGAGTTGAATATGCATTCAACTAGATATTAGATGAATTCAAGGATTACAAAATACTAGAATAGAGGCGTTGAATACATACCAGATATTAGATGATTAGAAAATATGAAAATTTTATTTATCTAAAATTTAAAATAAAAATAAATTATTAAAAAAAAAAAATAATTAAACCATGAATTCTATGTAAACTCATACAAATAAAATAATATGGAGAAACAAAATATAAATAATAAATGATTATAGTCTATATAGACCATATGATTAATATAAGAATATACAATTATTTTTACTTTTATCCAGATATTGAGAATGACATAGATCATGCAGTTTGGAGATCGTTCGATTTCAGAACTTTTCGTTATTTAAATTGAATTTTATTTATAGAATAATTTGGTAAAAAGTATTGAATTCATTCACCTTTTATCACTAACTAATACTGATTTAGTAGCACAAGCCAAAGCCTAATTTGTGGCCCAAATCATTAGCTGCTGCAGTTGGGCTGGCATAGCTCATCCGAAATTCGCGCCAGTCTGGCAACACTGGGCACGCTTTTTTTCGCTTTCTGAGGGGCTATTGGATTGCAGTCGTTGTTTTTATATGCATTTCGAATGCTCCACGTTTGCAGCTCGTTCATTTCGGGGCGGATTTCTTTTCGCTTGTACTTTTTTGTGTGTTGTGTGGCCGTGTGTATTGCGGCTGTTGCCCAGCGGGCTCGTATTTTACGTGGTTAAAGTTTTACCCCAGGCAGACAGACAAACTGACACAGAGACAGACGGACGGACAGGCAGGCAGAATGGAAAAGCAGATTTTGGGCGCACAGATTAAGCGCCCAAAAGTATGCAGCTTGTGCGGAGCTCAGTTGGCAGCGCGAAAAAAGCACAGAGAACAAATTTAAAAAAAATGTAGAAATTTGTAAACCAATGCGACTGCATTTTGTTTCAATCAATTATCGCGCGGCGCCTGCTTTGCTGAATTTTTTTCTTTCTGCTTAGCCACAAAATTGTTGCTAAAAGGCAATTTCCGCAGCAATTATTCAAAGTCAAAACAGCAAAAAAGACAACAACAACAAAAATCTAAATAAATTGTAAAAAATAAAAAAAGAGAACGCAATTAAAAGCAGCCGTTACAGTTGACAGCAAGTGCCACGCCCCTGCAGCGCTTGTAGTTTATCCTTTTCATACACATACAACGTATACATAGAGAGAGGGAGAGAGAGAGAGAGAGAGAAAATATGTTGTATTTGTATAACCATGAAAAATTCTAATTCAAGGCATATTCGTTCTATACAAAATTGGGCGTGGCATAGTCTATAAAGTATATAAAGAGCTACCAGACAACAGAAATTGCAATAAGAGCCAAACGGTTTGAAATATTGTTTCTGATATCGATTAGTATTTTACACCCCTTCAATATGTAGGATATACTATATAAAGTATATGATTTAAGCGTTAAGCCCAAATTTAGTTAACTCAAATTAACATACATAATTATTAGGTCTTATGCCGGCCATAAGTCCCCGAGCAGCGTATCCGAGTTGACTTATCTGTCGTATAATCCGCAACATTTACAAAAATTTTCACCGTACTGTACTCTCTAATCATTATTTCTAAGATAGAATATTTCGACCAGCTGACACAGTAGCTGGAATATACAGAATATTGGAGATGCTTTTTTCCGCAACGATATCTTAAATTTCAAATGTGAAATATATATAATCCTTTATATTCTATGCACCACAAGTTCATTCGTCGACTCATGATATTCCCCTATTTGTATACTTGTATATATAACAAGCCCAAATTCATTGAATTAACAGCTCTGCACATACTACAGGGTAACTGATAGTCGAGCACTGCCGAGCAGCGAGCTCTGTTATTGCTAATATTTATGTGTGTCAACTCGAGCTGCATTTTATTTATCAAAACGACGGACAGCTGTCAGCTGCCACGCCTTCACGCCCACAACAACGTTGCTCAATGCGGCTTAGATGGATTTATCGCCGAGCTGGTGAATCAATTGTATTAACTATTTTTTTACTATTTTTAATATTTATGTTTTTAGCCCACATTTATTGGGTGTAAAGTATTGCAAATATTTTGATAAACTTTTTCAATATTTGTTTTTAAACCATTCGCTTAACAAAACATTTGATGAAAAACTGCAACAGTTGAAAGGTGTCACGCGATTGTGTTTGATACAATAAACCACGGCTGGATGAATCGAACCTTAATAGAGAGTTTCAGAGATGTTTTGTATTTATTTTATACCAAAACAAAATAAACAAGAATGCAAAAAAAATAGTTTTAGGCTTTTGAAAAGTTAATTGAAAATTTAAATTTTAAAGATATTTCCTTTTCTCTGTATAATTTCGCTTAATGATGCATGCTGTATATAAAATATAATATATGATTACTCCATGATTCTAGTTTATAGGAATGTTTTTATACCTTATACGAACAAGTATAAGAAGTTTATATATTTACATTTTAATAAGTGTATGATTAATTATTTAAAAACCAAAAGTTAGTTACAAACTCAACAGATAAAAATTCTTCAATATTTTCCAACACAGTTTCCGATTGCTATTATTAGAATAACTGCCAATCAACACTATTTGGCCTTAGCTGAACTTGTTGCTGCCAAATTCAGAGTTCGGCCATGCGACGTTCACGTTATGGGGTCCACATTCCGGTCACATTCCGCATCTTATTTGCCATGGGCGAAGGGTTTTAGCAAATGAAGTTTGCAGTTGTCAACATGGATGACATGTTTCGAGCTAATTGAATTGTTGTTTGCGGATGCAACAGCTAAAACTGCGCACAGCCCGATGCGGGTTATTGACTTATTGATTTCCCAGTGGTAACATCATGAAATTTGCCTTCGGTACAAACAATTTGATTTGACAATAATGGAGATCGTGTCACGGAATCCAAATACAGCTTCAGAGCACAATATACCCTAGCAGTTTATAGACAAAATATGATGTGATGATATGTGTGGAAATATAGGTAGTAAAACTAGTTTTACAAAATATGTAATTCATAAACATATCTATTGATTTCTTAATTCTTACATGAGTTCTCATAAGTTCTCATAAGTTCCTTGACTAGAACTTTGGATAATTTGAGTTAAAAAAATAAGTTTGACATTAAATTTCATTTAAAATTAATTAAAATTTCATTTTTTTTATTTTGATAGGGGTAATTCAACTTTTTGATATATTTAATCGCATTCTGATTAGATTAAATAGTTATTGTATATATGTATATATATATTATTTTAACATGATTTCAAGCATTACCTCAGGACTTGGAACTTTACTCTTGATGCATTGGCAATGCGAATAAATTCATTAAAAAAATATATATATATGAGAGTTCGTTGATTCTTTGATCTTTTATAATGCGCCATGTTCTTGCATGGTCTTTTTGAATTTTTATATCGATATATCAATATAGGTTTACATAATGTGCAACGATCTGGCGTTGTCTGAACTATTCAAATAGTAAAATGAATTTGTTTAACAAAATATGAAATTGATGTAAATTGTGAGCTATTCTCTGGGCAGTTAAATATATATATATATACATGCATATACATATTTATATATATACATATATAATTTGTCTATATACATATATAATTAGTCTATATGTACTCGATACATAAGTGAAGTTGTCTAGAAATGCTGCGCATTGCCCTGCAGCTCATGGCTGCAGCACGGCAGCTGCTGCTCCTCTTCGTATTGCCGCTGTGGCTGATGCTCCCCGTTGATAGCAATCGATGCTTGCACAACGTACTGCGGCTCCGGGCAGTCCTCGTCGCTGGCAGAGTGAGGCGGGTAGAGGGGCTCAGCGCCCAGCTCGCTCACTTGACCCACATATTCGTTCTCGTCTGTGTCGCTGTCGTAAAGCTCGTCCTGGCCGCCCAGTTCTATTAGCACGCGTCGCAGGTAGCGCAGCTCATCCTGGGCGCGCGACACCTTCCTTTCCAGGGCCTTCATTTGAGCCTGAGGTATTAGCTGGCAGCCGAGTGCGCGCAGAATTTCCGTTAGTGGATCCGCAGGAAGCGGATCATGGCTCACCAATTGCTCCAATATCTCGAGAAGGCGTGGCAGTATGCCATTGTCGTTTAAATATTTGGTATATTTTTCTTCTAATGCGGCCATGTTCCACAATTTACTTTGAGCAATTCACTTTAAATGACGCGTGCGAAATGAGGATCGATTGATAGGTGAAAATAACTGTAAAAACCAAAATGCGACGAAGCGCCACTAGCGTATTTTTTTCGTACTATCGTAAGAAGGTGGCAGCACTCGCTAGTGGAGTGTTATATAGCCGCAGACTGTTCAGCAGTTAATTTGAAATAAGCAGTCACTGTTTGGTTTAATTATTTATTATTTTTTCTGTTGATTTAAATAAGTTGAAAATATGTCTGCGTGCTACATTGATCTGAATATTATTATTCCGATAATTTACGAGCCATGAATTTTGCGCCAAGTACGCAAAACTTATCGATATTTTTTTTAAAATGCGGAACTGATTCTATGTTGACAATGAACTAGTTGAGTTTTTGGGACAATTTGTTACTCTTATCGATAAATTTCTTAGTGTGCGCTCTAGTTTAGCGTGTAATTTCGTTTTAAGTCAGAAGTTAACTGGAATTTCGCGACATACAATAAATTTCCGACAGAATTACATTAACCACGCGTTAAACGATGTCCTTTTCCTTCGGCACACCCACCACAAATGCCGGCCTGGGCGGCAGCGCTGCAGCACCTGCAACAGGCGGCTTCAATTTTGGCGCGCGCCCTGCGACAAGCGCCCCGCCTCCAGCCTTCGGCGCAGCTACTGCTACATCGAGCCTTGCCGGAGCCGCGAGTGCTGTGGTCGGCGCTGCAGCGCCCAGCTTCAATTTTGCACCGACAACGGCAAGCGCGACGCCAACGCTCAGTTTCGGCTCGCCAGCTTCAGCTACAGTTGCTCCATTGGGTGGCGGTCTGTCCATGCCTGCCTTTGGCAGCACCGCACCCGCACCGGCACCCACATTTGGCGCGACTGCGGCTGCGCCCACCTTTGGAGCAGCAACGACTACGCCTGCGTTTAGCGGTCTCACCGCGACGCCCACATTTGGAGCTGGCGCAACAGGCTCAACTTTTGGTGCGCCCGCTGCTGCTGCTCCAGCTTTCGGCAGCACTTCAACTGCGGCACCTGCCTTTGGCAGCATTGGAGGCGGAACATCTGGTTTCGGGGCTTCTGCCGCCGCGCCAGCGTTCGGCACAGCAACCGCAACTGTGGCTCCCACCTTCAATTTTAACACTCCTTTGACGACAGCGCCTACGACGGCGCCGCCCGCGTTTGGGACGACAGCCATACCCGCAACTCTTGGAGCAGGTACTGGCGCGTTCTCATTCAACAAGCCGCTGGCAACAACCGCAGCCAGCCTGAACTTCAACACGACCACAACGACGGCCACAGCGCAGCCATTCAATGCGAATCTGCGTCTGGGCGGTTCGTTCGCTCCTTCGACTACGGGCGGAATCTTCGGCAAGCCGTTGACAACGGGTCAACAACCGGCAGCAGCACCGGCTCCTACATTTGTGGGGCTTGGCGGCATCGATGTGAGCTCCACTCAGCCCAAGATAGGCGACAATAAGCAGGACGGGATTAAGGTAACTGAGGGCAACGAGTCCCATCACACGCACCATCAGGAAGCAACGCTAACTGTCCTTTATTTGCAGATCAAGGAGACCCAAGTGCCGGATGAGATAGTCAAGACCGTGGATGCTCTGAAGAGCTACATCAAGCAGCAGAAGACAATATCCTCGGACATTGGACGCACCTCGACCTCCAAGCTGAGCAACGTCAGTCACGAGATTACGAATTTGCGCTGGGTGCTCCAGAACGTGGCCAACTCGGTGGATTCCAACAATCGTCACATCAAGCAGCTGCGCAGCGAGACGGCCAAGGCCATTCAATCCCTGGAGATGGCGCAACGGACGCAGGACACGCCCGCCGGACTGCAGTTCGAGAACGGAGCACCCTTTCAGTACTTTCAATGCCTGGTGGCCAAGTACGAGGAAGATCTGATTGCCTTCCGCCAGCAAATCTTGCAGACGGAAAACCATATGCAAGCGCTGGCCAATCCGCAAAGCATATCGCCCGCTGACTTGAAGCGCGGCTTTCGCCAGTTGAACGAATCCTTCATCTCGCTGGCTGGGCGCCTACACGAGATCCACCAGCGCGTCGAGGAGCAAAAGGAGCAGTATCTAAATCTACGCCGCTATCGCTTGCGAGATGCCACCAACGTATTCGCCGCACTCGAAAAGCAAACCGTGGACGTAGTGGAGCCACAGCGCATCAGCAGCGGCCCGACGCCCTTCAGCAACATCTCGGCGATGAGCTCGCTGAATAAGAGCTACGCAGCAGCCTCGGCGGCGGCATCGGCCAACAATGCAACCGCATCCAAGTGATGGACGGATGACCATCAACCAATCAATTTTAGATTTTAATTGTTATGCTCGATCAGTCAATAAAGCTGTTAAAAGACGATCAGGCAATCGAGGATATTCGGCTTGGGAAGGGCTGTCCGTCTGTCTGTATCCCGAGAAAGTCAATGTAGCTCCCGATGACCAGATATCCATCAGCTTCCTCTAGGAAATGAGTATGTCGGCACAAACAGTTTTATATTTTTGAGGAAAGATAATGCTACAACAGATGAACAATCTGCATAATTAGGTTGGTTTAGGTTGAATATAATATATTTTCCCGCTCCACTTATGCCAGGCTCCGTGCTCCGTGACAAACGCGACCTACTTCTTGACCACCTGTATGACGTCTTCGTCGGCCATGACATGGGCTATGCCCACGCGCTGCGGCGAATATTTGGTGGAGGTGCCCCAGACCAAGGCGTACTTGAATTGTGCGGCCAGCGTTCGGTGAATGGCGTGGCACACGTGCTCCACGCTGACTCCCTGTCAATAGAAATGCGAGATTAGGAGGGATTCCATTGTCATATCGAGTTACTCGCCTTTCGCAGAATCAAACCGTCATCAAAGTCCGGCGGGGCACCGGGCTTTTTGGTGTACACCCGAATCAGTTGCAGCGCCTCCCAGAGCGCCTCCAGCATATAGTCCAGATTGAGCTTCATGTTGCAGCTGACCACAATGGAGTTGGGCTGTCGGGCGAGTCGGTCCACCTCCTCTATGGAGATCTGATCAATCTTATTATACACATACAGGCAAGGCAGATAGACGCGATTGGCCGTGACCACATCAATGAACTCATCCTCTGTACAGTCCTCGCGGAACAGCACCTCAGCATTGAAGATCTTGAACGAGTGCAGAATCATTTGGACCATTTTTTCGCTGCAGCGCGTCAGGGCGCAGGTGGAATTAAAGCTCAGGCCGCCGCCTTTCTTTTGCTTGAAGTATATGTTGGGTTTGCGCTTGTTGAGCCGTATGCCCACGGACTCTAACTCCCGCTCCAGCAGCTCTCGATGCACATTCGGTTTGGTCGCATCCAACATCATGAGCACCAAGTCTGCTGTGCGTGCCACGGCAATCACCTGACGACCACGACCTTTGCCCTGCGCAGCGCCCTCAATGATACCCGGCAGATCGAGGAGCTGTATATTTGCACCCTGGTACTCAATTACGCCGGGGATGCACGTCAGTGTGGTGAACTCATAGTTGGCTGTGGGCAGTGGAAAACGCTCATTATATATGAGATTAAAGAAATATGCCCGCTGAACGCCAGGCTCCACTCACCCGCTTCTGATTCGGTCTTGGTCAGTGTGGACAACATAGTGGATTTGCCCACACTGGGGAATCCAATGAGCGCGACACGCGCATCTCCGCTCTTCAGCACATCGAAGCCTTCGCCTTTCTCGCCCTTCTTTGCTGGCTCCAGCAGCTGCGAGCGATACTTGGCTAACTTGGCCTTGAGCAGGCCCAAATGGTATTCGGTTGCTGCAAGATTCAAGAATTGCCAATTGAATTCTAACCCTAAATTCCGATAGCTGGCAACGCCGCTGCCAGCAATGCGAATTCAGACTCCGCGTTGCCAGCGCCGGTCTATAGATTTGCACATACCTTTGTTCTTTTGTGTGCGCGCGATTTCACGCTCGATCTCCGCAATCTTCTCTAGAATGCCCATGTTCTTTGTGTGTGTCTGGAGCGCAGCATTAAGTTAAGAATAATATTTAGGCAGCTCCTGCGCTCTTGTTGTTTTCTAAAGTTGGACTTTCTAGTGCTGAACCAGGCGCGGACGGAGACATCGATAATTTAAACTATCGATATTTCATATGAACGCTCGTTTTTAATTATATAATAGATAGTGGCTATGAATGAAAAAATAATAATTTCTTTTAAATTATTATTGAGCAAAATTTTACATTAAAGATTTCTCTCGGCCACGCTATGATATATCAAAACATCGATATCGTTTTGCAACAATCGTTATTTTTATTCATATGTGGTAGAGTTACCACCCTCTTTCAAGGCATTCTCCAGCTGAGACTTATTAGCGGGCATTCTGTAAGTTTAAATATTTAATTGTATTTTAAAAAATCAGAAAATATACACAAAACACACATAAATACTGTTACAATTACAATAAACAGCCACACAGACACAATGACAATCGATTAATTACAATAGTTGAAGAGTTGAGAGAGAGAGAGAGAGAGAGAGAGAGGCTTTGTAGTAGGATAGACTTAAGACTTTAGTTGGCGTAATAGCCATTGCCATCGTTCCCCATGAACTCAGTCCAGCGCTGTGCATCAATTGGATTCAGCTCGGAGCACACCTCACCCGGCTGCAGTGAGCCACACTTGCATATTATTCCAATCCGTGTGATTATTAGCTGTGCCTCGTATTTCGGCAAGTCGGGCTCCGTGTCGACGAGTCTCTCGCTCAGGCACTGTTTAAGGAATTGCTTGCGCAGCACGCGCAAGTTTTCGGCGGTATAGCCTGTAAGGTAAGTTATGAATAAATAAATACTCCTGAGCGAAAATGGATATAATTGAACCCACTTTTATAAGCGCTTATTTTCTCCTCGACGCAGCTGAGATCTTGCGGCGAGAACAGCGGTGGGTACGCCTCCGACTCGCGTATGTTGAGCACGAAGGCAAAGTCGAGGGCGGAGCTCACATTGCCCAGCGGCTTGAGTAGCATCCCAGTTGACGAGATGGATGCTAAATACCAGTCTTCCGTCTGTGCAGTCTCAGTCGTCGCTGAGGCATCCTCGCCAGCTGGAGAGGAAGCACTGCTGCTGCTGCTGCTGCTGGCTGTGGCTGAGTCATCGCGTCGCTGTCGCTTGCGTCTGCGGTACTGCGACTGTGTGCTTGAGGTGGTTGCTGCGGCTGCTGCATCGGCTGCCTGCTCCTGGGCCTCATTGTCCAGCTCCAGATCCCAGAGGCTAATCGGCGACTGCGCCGATAGAGGCAAACTAGTGGTGCTGGTAGTGGTGCTGCTGGTGATGCTGGTCGCCTCCAGTTTGCCGCTGCGTACATCCCGATTGTTGCCACTTGGATATTTGCTGCGCAAGTGGATGGGCCGTTCGTTCTGCTCCGGCACCTGGGGCAGCTCATCATTGTACACCAGCTCGTACTCCTCCGGCAGGCGCATGGCATTGGGATTCTCTGCAGGCAGCGGCAAGGGCTCGTAGTCCTTCTGTAAGAGGAGCTGGTGATAAGAATTTCTGGTTCAAGTCCATTCAAATAACTCACAAATTCTTTGTAGGGCTCCTTGATGTAGGCACCGCCAAAGCCGGGCAGCTCATTGTCCGGCAAAGTCTCCGGCAGCGGATGCTTGCGATGCTTAGCGTACTTGACAGGACCCGGACCAGTCTGTATCTGCGACTGCAGCTCCTCGGCCGCATCTGTGGCAGCCGCCTGCCTGAGCAACTGCTCCCGATTGGCCAGCAGCTTCTTGAGCAGCTTGGGATGCTTTAGTGGCGATTGTTTGCCCGTCGGCAACGGCCTCTGCGTGCGATTCAGCTGCACCTCCAGATCATCTGTGCTGAACAGCACCGCGCCCGGCGGCTCAATGTGCCGAGCGACCGCATAGAGCTTCAGCACAGTGGATTCGTTGTAGCGCAGCCGGCAGGTGTCCGCCCGGGCCTGCAGGATGATGTCGCTGTCCGGCACAAACTCGTACGCATCCCGAGCATTGGGTCTGTTGCGGCACTGCAGCTGCCAGTGCAGGAAGAAGTCGCCGCCAAAGCTTTGCGAAATGGATACGCCCCCCAGCAGGCTGCTGGCGCCGCCCGCGTCCGTCATCATGGCATCGAGCAGCGGCTGCCCAGTGCGTCCGTCCAGAATCGTGGTCTGCGAGTAGTAGTAGACGGGAAAGCCCGGGCCCGTATTATATTTGACCATGAAATCGGTGACGTTGTCCCGGTCAAAGTGGCCCGGCACGATGGCGCTGACACACTCGCTGGCCGGGAACGTATAGTTCCAGAGTTGGGTGTAGTTCTTGCCGTCGAAGGCGAAGACGCTGCTGTTGAAGGCAGCGACGACCACATCGGTGACGCCGTCTCCATTGAGATCGGTCAGCACGGCAGGCACCATCAGGCCAGACCTGGGCTGCTGATGCAGTGGCGTGAAGTGCTTCTCGCTCGTGTGCGCCATCAGCGTGAGCAGCCGCAGGCTATAGATGCCGCCTGGCGTGTTCTGGCCGCCGGTCACCATGAGCAGCAGCTCGGTGCCGTCGGCGCGGGTCATGAGCTGGATGGGCACGAACATCTCCTCGCGATGCGGCGTGGGTATGCTGCGCAGCACTTTGCCCGTCTTGCCCGAGATGAGCTTGATGTGGCCCGCTTTGGACTCCTCGCGCTCCTCAAGATGCGCGGCTATCAGCTCCGGCACCTCATCGCCGTCCAGATCGCGCAGCACATTGATGGTGTAAAGATCCATGACAATGGGCGAGTTGGTCTCCACTTCCAGTTCGTGAAAGGTCCAGATGACCTGTCCAGTGCGTCCACTGATGGCGAAAATCATCTGCAAGTGAACATAAACGGATTAATGAGAGTCATCAGGAGTCAGTCTTGGCTGCCACTCACGCCCAGTCTGCCCGCCGCCAGGCAGTCCATGCCGCCATCTCGATCTATGTCCACATTGCAGTGCAGCGAGAAGACGTTCGCCACGCTCCACGTCTGCCACAGCGTGGAGCCGTCGCGTCCATTGAGCGCCACGACGCCGCCCTCGCAGGGCACGTCGTCGCCCTGCTGGGAGGACTTGCAGCGCGGCAGCGGTATGCCCTCGTAGTGGATGTTGTCGTCGACGCCATAGCCAAAGATTAGGTCCTTGACGCCGTCGCCATTCAGATCGGCCGCACGCAACGGACTCTCGCTGTTCATCCGGGCCAAGCTGCGTGTCCACACACGCTGCACGCTGATCTGTGTGCAGGGCACGAATTCGCTGCTCAAGCTGTCGCTGCCGTAGCTGTTGCCGTAGCTGCCTCCGGGTCTGCCGCGCCCACCCTTGATGGACACCATTGCCAGCTGCGCATCCTCGCGCCACCAGTGATGGATGCGTTGCATCGGCTGCGGGAACAGCGTCAGCATCAGCGCGCCCAAGCTGAGCAGCGCGCAGAGCACTGTCAGCGCGGCCAGCGCATAGCAGAAGGGCTCACAGCAGCGGCAGCAGCGTCTCCTCTTGTGCTGCTTCATAATGGGCGTCGAGCTGTTCACCGAGCCGGAGCTTTGCTTGCGCCGTGGCGCCATCAGCGGGCGCTTCAGTCCCTGCTCTTCGCTGCGCTGCAATGAAGAAAAACATTGAAGAGATTATAATTTGAGCTCAAACTGATTTTCGCTGCAGGCAAAATTGAGGCGAATTCTGTAGGCTACAAGTGACAACGCGGCAAATTCACCTAAGGCCAGAGCCGCAAGCTGTTGCTAGGCGAATTCGTGTGCAAACAGTTTGCTAGCAAATCAAGGCAACAATTGTGTCTTGCCAGCCCTTTAGTAAACGAATTCCAAATTCCGAAAAGCTGAATTAATTAATGGAATTTCTTGAGTGAATTATATATGTAATATTAACTGTATTATAAATATGTTGTAGAAATTGCGAATGGAGATGAGGATACAGGACAATATTTTTTAGTTATTAGATTTAAGATCTTTTGAAGCGAAAGATATTCGTATATATGTATGTATAAATATGAATATGTGAATACTGTATGAATTATTCATATTTATACATATATCTAAATTCAGTATTCACAGTATATATTGTATGAATTAAATATAGCCTTAGATCTATTCTATAAGAATATGTGAACACTGAATAAATTAAATATATCATTGGATATATTCTGTAATTCTCGAAAAGCTTATCATTTAACTTAATGTAGAAAATCTCGCTGACAACAGTATTTACAGACTATGCGCTGACTAAAACACATAATTTATAAAAAAATGTATAATACTGTTTTTATTTTTTTCTTATACCAATACTTTATACAGCCTATAGATGCTTGTTCCATATCATGAAAACGACTTGCTCTTGTTTATTCCCTGTTTCAATCGATAATGCTCTAATTGCAATTAGTCTAGAAACTACTTGCGTAATTTGCAAGGCAGCTGCATCCCTGCGGCAGCGATAGGGTTGCGACTTATATATGCATATGAGTAGTATATATACTATACAAATATTAATTGAGTAAATGCAATCAGAGACTCTTTGTGGACGAAGTTCCATTAAAGACTTTCGACCTGATTTCGCTTAAAATTGACGAAAGTTCAAGTCTAAAATAGTTCTATATTTAAAAAAAATAATTTTTAGCTATTATTCTAAAACAGTTCAAATAAAATAATATAAATAACATATTCCATATGTAATAGAAGTAACCCAGAAATTTAGTCAGTCATGAGAAAGTAAGTCGCGCTGAAATAGAATTTGGGCCCGTGCCAGAACTTATATAGGCTAATGCAGAAAAACACAAACAGTCAATGCAAGTGGAAATGCTCTCGCATATGGCTGAGAGAAGAAAAAATCTATCTATGGCGCGCCTTAGAAACGAAAGTGAAATGAAAGCGAAAGCGTATCTAAGAACGCGAACCGAGCACAGCGAGGAGCATCAAATTTTCTGCCTGATTTATTACATCAAAAAAAAAAAAAAAAAGATGAGTTCACTTGGGTCCTGGGTGACTCACCTTGGCGGATCTGGCGTCTTTGATAAACACCTCGTCATCCACATCGTCGCTGATGTCCTCATCAATCGAGGAGTCCCGTATGGCGATGCGCTTGGAGGGCACATATGGTCGCAGTTTAATCATGTTGGGCCACGCTTCCGTGTTGCCAGCGCGCAGCTCCTGTGCCTGCTAGCCAAACGTTTATATTGTTATTATTATTAGTACGATATTCGATTGATTATTTGTTTATTATTTGTTTTTCCACTATGTATTTAATGCATTTTCTGTGCGTGTGCGTTCGTGTGTGCGCTTCTATTTTACTTCGAGGGGGCAGCTCCAAATGCAGTGCGCAGCGATGCGCGTCTTCTGGCCGTGTAAAAATCAATAGCGACGTCACAGCGCCGCGCTCAGCTGCTCGCGACTGGCGCATGCGCCGCACAGGCGGAGCCACCCCCTGGCGCCGCTGCCGCTGGCTGAGCATGCAACAACTAACTAACCACCAGGCAGAGGGCACACGTGCTGCCACAAAGTCGGCTACAGGTTTGTTTATCAACAATGGCGACAATGACGCACTGGCTGGGTCTCCACCTGGGCAACTGTTGCTTTCAACCCCTAAGGGCGGCCCGCCACTCTCGCCCAGCCCCATACGCAACTCCCTTATTAACCATTTCGAAGCCGGTTCAATGTCCTCGTTGGCGGTTTAAGCTGGCTACAGCCTCTCATTCAATGGACTTCCGCATGTGGTGGCGCTATGTGGGTCACACTGTATCACACACACAAGCACACACGGACGGGTCTTATTAATTTTTGAATAGCTCTGCAATTTGTTGCAAACAGGAAACTGGTAAAAAAGAAAAGAAATTACCTGGAATAGCGTGGATATCAGAGTCATCTCCAGTTATTAATTAGGATCTTGGCTTCAGTAATTCGGATAGGATTTGGTTTAGGATTTGGTTTCAGTAATCGATTTTCATATAAAGTATTTGAGGCACTTTTCATTGCTGACAAGAGATAAGAAGGAAGTGAGCTTATAATAAATGTAAAATGAGCAAACAATTTCAAAACTTACTTGAAAAGTCTTAAAATATATGCCAGAGTCGTAATCTTGTGAATTGAATTTGTTGAATTCTGTCAGAAAAATAGTTGAAAATTTACAACAACAAATTCTCAAATTGTCAAAGATCCAGTTCAGTTTCAACTGAAAAATCAGTGGTTTACTACAAATTGTTTATACTATGTTAGTTCTTTTGCAATGGAGAGATTTGATATATTTTAGATATTTTTACATCCAAATAAATTGTGAATAATGAATGTCTTCATATTATTCTTGAGTCTGCAACACATACAAAATCAGCGAAACATTTCTCATCTTCCTCACCTTTGCCGACCTTCATTACGTGCTTAGCCTTCGCAAAGACACAGCTCAGAGACGCGAATATAAAATATTTTTTTATATATTTTCAATGACGTTAAGCCTGTCAAAATAGAATACGCTCCCCACAAGTCTAATAAAAACTATTCAAGCTAAAAGCGCGCGCGCAAAAAAAAAAAAACAAAAACAAAAAAAAAACACAAAATTAAGAAGAAATCTTTGCCGCACCCGCACCGCCTGCTGCCATCAGCAGAAAGTTAAGAGCACCACTTTAAGCGTTTGCCAGAGACCCAATGAGTGCAGCGGGGGCGACGGAGGCGGTGGGGCAGTTTTGGTTTAGTTGAAAAGCAAGCGCCCCATCTAGCATCTAGCCACAGCTTGTGGCAAGTACTTAGGTCCAGGTCCAAAAGCAGCATCACGCTCGACTGCATTCGAATAAACTATAGAAAAATCAGCAGCTTTTTATTGCACAACCAGGAGGGGAGCTGAGGGGAGTGGGGGACGTGGGCAGCACACCAAGGGCCGAGAGAGGGGTCCTTAGTTAGATCCACGGCGAGTAACTTAAGTGTGTGTTATTATCGCATCAGAGATAATTTAATAACGACGTTGATGACGAGTTGTTGTTGTTGTGGTTGTCGGAAGGCCAAAGGATGTGTTGCCTAAAGTGTCTGCGGCAGAGGCGTTGAGTGCTGCGGTGCTATGAGCGTGGCAAAAGGCCGCACGCCTAAGCATAGGCATCTCATGTGTGTGCGTGTGTGTGCGTGTGTGTGTAAGTGTGTATCACATGCTTCAAGGTTAGCTTGGATGCACTGGCGCCCCCTTTCACAGGTGGCATCCGACTTGTCTTTTAATTATAGCTTCACGTAGACGGCTCATCAGATTCCGTCTAACGTTTTGGCCACTTAACTTAATTACTGGTATTTTGATGAAAAACTAATTCATTTTCAGCTTTATATGAGACGTGTTTGTGTGCGGAATTTCAGATGTTGCGCGTGTAAGATTTCTATGACAAGGTCTTGTCTATTAATCGTCCTTCATCAAAGTGTTTATATAAGTTTTTTGTTTTCTTGTTTTCCTGTTCATCTATCTCTTCTTTAGTGTATTACAATATTATTCTTTTACTTATCTCTTAACTTCTACTTTCAATACGCAGAATCTAATTTATTCTTTTATGCAGTTGCCTTAATTTTATTGACATTCCGGAACTTAATCTCTTTTTTTACGTCTTTCTTGTTCCTAAATACTATCAGTCCCTCACGAGCGTGTTATCACTTTTTCTTGTTTACCTATATTTGTATACTGCAACTTTTCTGTTGGTCTTCTATCTATTCTATTCGTTCTTTCACTAGATTCCTTATCGGTGGTCAGTTTTCTTTTCTTCTTATGTGTATTTCTCGATCTCTCAGCCTCTTTTCTCTCTCTCTCTCTCTCTCTCTCTGTCGCTCTACCTCTCTCTCTCTCTCGGTTTCCCTCTCTCTCTCTATCTTTTACAGCGATCTCGCAAGCCCCAATAGTTAGAGATTGGAAATATTTAATTTATACTCGTGCATACCGTTTTGATTACGAAAGTCCTTGTACAAGAAAACTTCTTCATGAAGTTCATAATGTTGCCCAAACTGCATCTCAAGCGCAGTCGTTGCGTGAACTGCGTTTGGGTGTGTGTTAATGCCAAATATCTAGATGTATTTTTATAATTTTATATTCATCATCTCTCATTTAATGAAGATATAGTTATATTTCCAGTCTGCATATTATTCCCTACTCACAAACTTATCTCTCCTGACATTCAACTAAATATAATTCATTCAAGTAATCAAGCAATCAAGTAATCTATTCTGTTCGCTAACTTATTCATCACAACTGTCTCCAAGAGCAGCGTACGGCAACTAATGCATTCCACTTATTTCCGTATTCTCAGATTCAGTTTGACGTCAGCGGGTTCATTGGATTATCATAAGACGTCCTGCCATTAGCAGCCGTTTGGAATCCTTCAGCACTGCAGGCAGCTGAAATAAGAAACAAATAAAGAAAAATTCTGACGCTACGGCAAAAACGAAAAAAAAAAAAAACAGTGCACTTGGGAGCCACTTGACAAGTTGTTGGCTTGTTTCGTGGCAACTAACAACCCAATTGATTGGAACAGCTAAAGAAACAGTTTTCCCATAATGCAGACTGGGGACAGTTTTTCACGCGAATTTCATGTTATCGAGGGTCCGAAAGCAATCAATAGACAGCACTGCAGCTAAACGTACAGAATACTAGCTAAAAGTGGCTGGGCTGTGGGGCAGGTGGACGTGGAGGGAGGGAGGGGCTAGGATGGGGGACCCTGGCTCATAATGACAATGACGATGACGACAGAGGCACGAGCAGATTATGTGGAAAGGCAATGCCAAAGCACTTGACAAAATTATGTTAAGTGACTATGACAAGACAAACACACACAGGCATACATATACATACATATATGTATATATATAGACAATAGGCACATATATATCGCATACTTGTTCAAGAACAGTCTGTATTAAAGAGTTTTCCTAGTTCTCACAGGGCTTTCACTTTTTTTGCTAGCGTGCAAAGGTTTTTTTAGCGACTCAACCACATAGTCTCAATAGCACACACACAGACACACACACACACGCACGCACACAGATGCACAGATGCATCTGCAGCTACGTCTTGTATCCAGCATCCTGCGCCTGTTCGTTTTTTCAGCTCTGTTCGCCTGGCAACGTTTTAAATTCAAATCGCTCGTCTCCAGACGTCAGTTGTCAGCGACACTTCGAACAGCAAAGACGTTCAAATCGGCATAAATATAAAACTGAAATACAATATATATAAATATATAATTGAAAATTAAAGTGCTGAAAATTAAATCACGAAATTAATTAATAATTATATTTGAATAGCGTAACTTTGCTATTTAAAGTTGTTAGATCAATTTATAAATCTTTCTTAAAGATCTGCAAAATGTCTGTTACTGCGTCGAGCTGATGTTATATAATCGTTGTGAGGATTTAAAAACCTGTGTAACGCATCGCCCTAACAGCTTCAGGCTTTAGCCACGCAAAAAGTAATTAACATAAAAAATTATGAGAAAAATTTAAGATATATATAGTTTAAATAAATTAGCATACGAAACTTTGAGGAATTGGAGGAAAACTCCTTTAAAATATTTGAGATATCGGAAATATTTAAACACTAAAATTGACGGTCACCAGATTGAGAAAAACAAGTCAACAAAATATTTTATATATGGTTGATATTCAGCTCTATTAAAAATGTTTTTTTTTTATTTATTTTATTTAATTCTTACTTTTTTTTTATTTAAGATTTATTTCTTCAAATAATTGTAAATGTTGCTTTACAATCTAATCATTGGTTTTGTTTTCAGTATATTTTTTAACTTTTTTTATTATTTATTACTTATATATTGAATTAATTTTTCTGAATAAATTATCGTTAAATAAATCAATATGGAAATTTTCTTATTAATTTTCTTTAACAAAATCAGTGTTTTTTTTTTTTTATCAAAAATCATATTTTTACAATTTTTTAAGGTTGAAATAAATTTAAAATTATAAAAGTATAAAAGATAAAAAAAAAACAATCTCAAAAAAAATTGTATGTAAAATATTTTTTCTCAAAAATATTTAAAAATTTTTCCAGTATGCTCTTTCGATAAATGACCTCCTATTATTAATGACTTTATTTTTGAAGATTGAGCTTAGAAATATCAAGTACACTTCCCTATTAATATATAATTTCACACACAAAGTTGTCAACTAAAAATTCGGGAAGAGGAAAGAAAAATGCTTAAAATGAATTAGTAAACAATTTTAACTTTAATTAAGATAATAATAAAAATTTTAGTAGAAAACACTTAGAGAATATTTCAAGCATACGGTACATCTATTCCCTGATTTTCGACTAATGATATTGCTTGACTCGACACTTGATCTAATTCAGACGTGAAATAAATTAAGCACGTTGGCCTAGTTACGCATGAGGAATACGAACTTCCAGTTACCCAGCTCATTGACTAGGGCACTACCCTAGCTACCCCAGGCTCGTCATTTGCCATGTGAATTGTCCTTGTCTAATGCGTCCGTTGCATTTGCTGCCTTCAAACCGTCGCCGTGTCGCGTTCAATGGGGTACGCTCTGTGCGGCATCGGCAGCGCACAAAAGGCGCATGGGCCACTTATGGAGCGCCCCTCCGTAGCGCCGTCCCAGCCCCTCGGTTCACAAAACACCCACGCGCCCGCTTCGAGTGGCTTTAATTGTGAATTAAGTCGGTATTGTGGGCTACACGTGTAGACAGAGCAAGACAGAGAGAGGAACAGGGGAGAGAAAGAGATAGAAAGAGAGAGAGAGGGAGAGAGAGCGATACAGGTAGTTAGGCTGGCAATGCCGAGGCTATTGTGCAGGAAGTGCGCTAACTGTCCCCGCCATTGTCCTTTAGTAGACATTTTATTTACACCGTTAAGCAGCATAATTGTCGCTATTTTTGTTCCACTCGATGCATTGTCAATGCCAGTGACACCGTTCGAGAGTTTTGCTTTGATCCCCAGCAAAGGTTGTGTCACGGCCATCAATCGATCTAGGACAAGCTCTTTAAGTGCTCAAGATAATTTCAAGATTTCACTCTTTGCAGAAGGAAACAATTTGTAGAGATGGTGGCGCAAATCATACTGCTCGTCATATGCTGCATTTGCTTGAAACACTTTGCCAAGGGTGAATTTCAGTGAGTATGCTGAGCGCTTATGGAAGCCCCATCCTAACATTAAAACCCCCTCAGACAAAGTCTGGCCATAACCGATATCTTGCCGGAGGACATCAAGCGCTATGACAAAATGCGTCCGCCCAAGAAGGAGGGCCAGCCCACCATAGTCTATTTCCATGTTACGGTCATGGGACTCGACTCCATCGACGAGAACTCCATGACCTATGTGGCGGATGTGTTCTTTGCGCAAACCTGGAAGGATCATCGCTTACGGTTGCCCGAGAATATGACGCAAGAGTATCGCCTGCTCGAGGTCGACTGGCTCAAGAACATGTGGCGACCCGACTCCTTCTTCAAGAATGCCAAGTCGGTTACATTCCAAACAATGACCATACCCAATCACTACATGTGGCTCTACAAGGACAAGACCATACTCTACATGGTCAAGCTAACTCTGAAGCTATCCTGCATCATGAACTTTGCCATCTACCCACACGACACACAGGAGTGTAAGCTGCAAATGGAGAGCTGTAAGTTGTGATCTAATCTAATTTATCTCAGATATATTAAATAACAAGAATTTATATGGGTGTTGTGAAAGAAGTATTTGATTGTATACCAAATCGAATAGTTTGTGTTTCCATTTCCGGAAGTTCTGCGACATTGATTAGTTGTTCAGATAAATAAGTATAGAAAATATATTATAGCAAAGCTTCTTTGAAAAGCTCGTAATGACAATTGGTTTCTAAGGAAAGGATGAAGGTCAAATAGTTGAATTTAAAGATTTTAGAATAATTTTTATTTTATTTTATTTTTTTTTTTAGACCATTTGAATTTAATTTATTAAATTTATTTAAAGTCTACTATTTGTGTTTATTTTGCTTATTGCGAACCAATTTACTAACTTTTCTATAAAAATTTTATAAACTTAATTTTTAACCATTAATCAATTTCGCAGAAAAGAGAACTTACCTCACTCCATACGAAAGATATGCGTGATGATATGTGTGATGACACAAAAAATAATAAAATAACAAAAAATAAATAATTTTTTTTTTCAGTATCTCACACAACAGACGATTTGATCTTCCAATGGGATCCCACCACACCCCTAGTGGTGGACGAGAACATTGAGCTGCCGCAGGTGGCGCTGATACGCAACGAGACTGCGGACTGCACCCAGGTCTATTCGACGGGTAACTTTACGTGCCTGGAGGTGGTCTTCACGCTGAAGCGTCGCTTGGTCTACTATGTGTTTAACACCTATATACCTACCTGCATGATAGTGATCATGTCGTGGGTGTCATTCTGGATCAAGCCCGAGGCGGCGCCCGCTCGTGTCACGCTGGGCGTGACCTCACTGCTCACGCTCTCCACGCAACATGCGAAGTCGCAGTCGTCTCTGCCGCCCGTCTCCTACTTAAAGGCTGTGGATGCCTTCATGTCCGTCTGCACGGTGTTCGTGTTCATGGCCCTCATGGAGTATTGCCTGATAAACATTGTGCTCAGCGATACGCCCATACCCAAGCCGATGGCCTATCCGCCCAAGCCCGTGGCGGGCGAGGCGGGCAAAAAAGAGGGGGAAGCTGGGCCGGCAGGTGGCAGTAATGCCGCCTCGAATAAACAGTCCACGATGTTGCCCCTGGCGGATGAAAAGATTGAAAAGATTGAGAAGATATTCGATGAGATGACCAAAAATAAACGGGTAAGTTGAATATGTGCTTGGTGTATTAGATAAGTTAGCTAATGAAGTTAACTAATATAGTTAATAAAGTTAGCTGTGAGCATTAGAGGGTGAGATATATAGAAGGAGGTATTTCATACTCTACATGCTTTGAACGTTGCTCTTCCAGATTGTAACCACAACACGGCGCGTGGTACGGCCGCCCCTAGATGCCGATGGCCCTTGGATACCGCGGCAGGAGTCGCATATAATATTGACTCCAACTATACGGCCACCACCACCGCCGCCGCCAGCACCGGAGCCAGAGTTGCCGAAGCCAAAGCTGACGCCAGCCCAGGAGCGTTTAAAGCGCGCCATCTACATCGATCGATCGTCGCGTGTGCTCTTCCCGGCGCTGTTTGCCAGCCTCAATTGCATCTATTGGATTGTGTTTTACGAGTATCTCTAAGATACTATCTACTATGTGTACTGTAAATATGATATGTTCTACCCCTCTATCTCTCCCTCTCTCTCTCTTTCTGTCTCTCTCACTCTCTGCAAGTCGTACAACTTTATTGAATGTTAATTGTTCGTAAAATATATAACTATAAAAATATGTATGAAACATCTTAAGCTTAGACACAAAAGCTTTAAGTCAACGAATTTTAAACTGAAAGAGCAAAAGAATTATTGTAGCAAATCGTTGCTAATACTCTATCTAAAGTATCTCCATATACGTATATAAATATGATAAATATATACAAACATCAATATGATAAGCATATGAATTCAATTCCTAAATGCTTACGGTTTAATCATTTCAATGGCATTGTAGTTGTAGCCTAATTCTTAATGCTAATTTAATGTCTTACAAACTGCTTTTAATTGTAAATAAAATGAATTAAGTCAATAAATATATAATAATAATATAAATGAATAAAAATATGGAAAGTTATTTGATGTGTATAAAAACATAAATATAACTAGATAAAACAATGTCGAATCGACAAAATACTCTTCAAATAGTATTTAAATATTCTTTCAGAGTTAAAGTTCAAGTTCGGAATAATTCAAAAAGGCAACGAATCTTAAAGAAAGCTCTTAAAGAAAGTGAAAGCTCTGCACATAAGCTTAAATGCCTAGCATATTCAAAAGCTGACACTAGCTTTATGCTCTCCTAAAAAGCGCAGTGCTTAAAGCTCAAGTGCGCGCAAATCAAACGAATGTCTTTTGGGCCAAAACCAACTACTTGGGTCTGCCTTTATTTCCATAGACACACATAAATTTATTAAGTTATTGTCGCATTCTCTCAGCCATTAAGCCAGACGCTTGCTTTTATTGGCAGTTTTCTTTTCGTGTTGTTGCCACAAAGTTTTTGTTACATGTTGCCATTATAGTTTTATGGCCTTTGTTGCTTTTCCCCTGAAAGGTGTCAACAGCAGCTGAACAATGGGCAAAAAAAAAAAAAAAATAATAATCATAATAAAAAATATGTTTTCTAACTTTTGCTGTTGTCGAACAGCTCGAGGCGCAGAATGAGTATGAATACAAAATTAATTATGTTGGTCGCACGCTCCATACTTTTGATTTTCACGGTCGTTAATGACGCGGCCAGCAGCACACACGCAGCCAGAGGCTGAGGGCTACCATACCAGAGCACGAGCATTCAGTCTGATCTTAATTGAACTTTCAAAGTAGTGCATCCCATTAGGAAGGCGCTGTCCTAAGTCTGTGCGTGAGTTGACCTACATTTCTGTTTACCCATTTCAGACATCATAAAATTTTATAAAAAATAAAGTTTTTTTTTTGGGTGTTTCATTTACCTGAATATCTAGATTAATTAAAAGTTCAGGTTTCTTAAGAAGTTTGAGCTCGAAGTCTTTTGCGTAAGTTGATCTAGATTTGGTGTAGTCTTAGCTTTTTTATAAGTAATACATTTTTTATTTTTGTCTGTCTTATAGTTCAGCTCTGTTATCTGTCTTTAAAAGACAGTAACTGTGGTCCATAGTTAAAACTTCAAAATAGCTTATCTTGTACAACTTTTGAACATAAGCAAGTCAAGGACTTTTCTTTAAAAAAACCGAAGCACTAAAACATTTTGGGTTTTCCACAGCTCCACTGAACTGTATTGAACAAGAGTTAAAAACTTCAGTATTATTATTTTTTATAAATTTTGTTTGGCTGAAAAACTTAGCTGCATAATCGATTCGCATTTTAAGTAGGCCAAAAACGGTTGCCGGGGGAAACCAACTAGCAAAATGCGTGAATCATCCGAAACAGCATTGAACGCGCACTCTCGATAGTCGATGGCAAGGCACTAATTTCCAGCAACTACAACAAACAAAACAGAAAACAAAAACAAAAACACAAAATTTAAAAAAACAAGCGAAGGTTGCGCAAAAAATTGTTTTTGACTAAATATGTTGGGGATTACCTGAAGTGCGCTAATGCTGGAGGCGGGTTCATTGGGGTTTGCTTTGAAGGTGCCCAGAATGAGGTGGAGTGCTGTCACTCAGGTAGTTGTTTTGTGTGTGAGTGTGTGTGTGTTTCTTTTTTTTTTTTTTTTGTTAAGCTTCAGTTAATTACAGAATTTAAAGCATAGCTTGCTCGTCGAAGCGATCCATCAATACAATGCGCGCCGACGCTGAAAGAAAGTAAAAACCCAGTACGCCGCGGCGCTACCTTCGTGGTCTTAACTCCGCACTCTATGCACAAAAGCAAAACGAAAAGAGAGGCCCGCACTTCGGCTCCGCCGTCCCATCGTACCGCCGTCCCACTGTCCCTCCGGAGCCAGAGCCAAAGCTGTCTGCGAGCGCCAGTTGAAGCGCTTTTATTGTGTTGCCAGCTGTAGTTGTTGTTATTGTTGTTGCTGCTGCTGCTGCTGCTGGGGCTGTTGAATCGTTTTGTCTTTTGCAGTTTCAGTTTCAATTTCAGTCGAACTCGGGCAGCAACGGCACACGGAAGCAGCCGCGGCGCAGGCGCAACAGCTACAGATAAAATCTAAAATAATCTCTTAAAAAAAAAAAAATACAAAAAGTCAACTGAATTTAAGTGAAAAACAGCAACAAAAAGTTATGTGTGATTTTCGGAGTGAAATTTATTTATGCAATTGGCAAAGATAAACAAAAGATATAAGTAACAACAAAAATATTACAAAATTCAGGCAATAACACGAGACAATTAACAGCTCATAAGCAGCAAGCGGCTAATAATAATAAAGCGAACGAATTTCTTAACAAAAAGATATATATATATATATATATAAATATTTATATATATAAAGTTATTTTAACACCGCGCTTAACACTTTCATTTTCATTGGAGCGAGCGTGGTTTCGTTAAGTGCGTCAACGCTGGCGGTTTCGTTAAGTCGGGTTAAATAACGATACAAATTCAACGAAAATTCCAAAATAAATTCAAATTTTATTGCAAATGAAATAAGAGCTAAATCGAAAATTTTGTTTACCTCACGAATAACAACAAAATGCATTTGAGTGCATATCTATTGTGCCTAGGTGGGTATACGAAAACTGAGACTGAATATTATTTTTCTTCACAAACACAAATTTTGTAACATTTAATGAGCGCGCGTGAGTGTCATTTTATGTGCTTGTTGCTCCAAAAAAAATAATAAATATACCATATGAATATTTCTGCTTCCCAAAAACAAAAGACTTAGGCAACGAACTTGAATCTGTGATGGGTGCCAAGCGGGCAGAGCAATTCGAATCGAATTCAGTTCCATGAATGCGGCTCTGAACTATTTCAACAGTCAAAAGCGATCGGAATCGTTAGTTATTTTTATGCATCTCTCAGTGTATTGTAAAAGTGAAACCCTTAACTCAAGTTCAAGCCGTAGCGCTTTGTTGATTTTTATTTTTGTCTTCAAATTAATGAGCCAAGAAAACAAAAACATAATGCGCATTTTACAGCGAGTCAAGCCAAGACAAGACAAGACAAGCCAGCAGCAGCAACAACAACAAAACGTGACTAAGTCTGCAACTTTCTTTGGCAAAATCTTCCGCCAAGTGACGTCACAAAAAACGAGTTGCCCAAATGCAAATTGCACACACACACACACAACCTCACTCAGGTGTCCAAGGCCAATCAAATTGACGCAGCTACTGCACAAAAAAGTTTTGTGGTTACAAATTAACATTTGCCAGATACAGGCAGAGAGTGCGAGAGAGAGGGAGAGATGTTTTGTGCATTGCCTGGCAGTTGGTGCCTTTTCGGTATTACCGCAACAACTGCTCGGCCTATCCAAACATATTATGCAACTACTTATATTTTATAAACACAGAGAGAAGAAGCTAAAAAATAATAAAAAGCTGCTGTCATCGCTCGCTGCACAAAGCCAAACTCCAGCAATTCGGGTTTCTTGTCTACAATTTAATGTTATATTTATCTGTCACTTCGGAAGTTATTGCAGCTGTTTTTTCTCTCTCTCGTTTTTTTTTTTTTTGTTCGTTTTGTTCGTTGTCTCTTTTTATTGTCGCATCGCGCTGTGGCCGTTGCTCAATTGCAATTTTTCCCCGCTACGCTAGCTATTTTCAGTTTCCCCAGCCGGTTAGCCGGGATTTTCACTTTCATTGGCATTGATGAAAAATAATAATAGAAACAGCTGCTTGATTGTTGCTTGGATATTTACAAACGATTTGCAATTTAATTTGATTATGCTCAGCTGAGGTTTTTCTCTTATTTTAAAAGAATGTGAATGCAACCAGATATTTTATGGATGATTTATTTATTATGATATATGATTTTTACTTTAAAGGAATATTATTAATTAATTTATTCATTTACTTTGTCATAAGAATAGCTTCTCATTATATTATCAGAATATGTAATCATTTTAATATTATATTGTTGATTTTATTTAACATAAAAATATGTACAAAAATATATAACAAAAATTTTCTTATCAGCAATACTTTAATTATGACTCGAAGCATTCACGTTTCTTCGGAAATCATTTCTACATGCGGGCCAAAAAACCTTTTCGAATAACTACCCAATATTTTATTGTGCGGCGCAGTCTGAAAATACAAAAAATAAAAACAAAAATAAAATCAACTACAAAAAACATTTTGCCATTGGTATGAGCAATTTTATTCCCAAGTGAAAGTGACAAAGTTGCAGTGCGCACCTCGAAAAATGTTAATGAGCGGCGCACAAAAAAAAAAAACAGTAAATAACACAAAAATACAAAAACGATTTCAAGTCAAACTGTAACAGCCTAAATGCTTCGCCAGATATCTGAGATTAATCTTGAGCTGGAGAAATCTTACAGCGACCTTGAGTTGCAGCTCCAGCACTTATGCAAAATGTGCTTCCTAAGAGCATAGCTTTGCTCTGGAGCTCGGCCCGAGGAAGCAAACAAATTGCAAGTCATTTGGCGGGCGCGTAACCAATGCGAACTGCGGTTATGTCACAGACAACTAAATAAACAGTAAACGCTTCAGTTGAAGAGCTACATGCGGATATGCATGACCAACACTGCGGGCGGGGCGGGGCAGGGCAGAGCAGGGCAGGCAGCGCCGGGCAGGGTAGGGCATGGTTGTACTGCTATACTCGTAGAGGTGTACGAGCGAGAGGCAGCACAAGCGACATACTTTCTCATTTTTTGTCGCACTGCAGATGCGTAATGCCAATTTGAGACATTACCCAACGCGAAAGAGCTTTTGCATAAGTTTTCAATTTGAAGCTTGGCTTAGGTCAGTTAGTTAGAAATAGTTTCATATCGAATTGTTGCTGATTAGACTAGCACTGTTCATCTAACAACATTGGTTTACTGAGATTATCTAAGGCTTGTGAGAGAATATTCGAGATATGCTCGAATTGCATAAATTTATATCAAATAATTTGTATTGTGTGAGTATTTTATAAATTATAATATAAATAAATATTTGTGCAACTGAGGTTCGAAAAGAACTTAATCAAAAACCTAAGAATCGAATATTAAAATAATTTAGTCGAAAACTTTAAGTTTTAATGAGACAAAAAAAGGGTTTTAATTGTTTTGGATACAAATATTGTTTTGTAAAAATATTCCAGTCTTTGATTGAGTTGGAGAAAACAGAGTAAAGTCTGCAATCATTCGATTAAAGACCACGGATTATTTTTTTTTTTTTTCGATGTTAATTTATTTTTATACATATATTTAAATATAATTATTTTTTAATTTAATTTTTTTTTTAATATATATTGGATTTTAATATATTTAATATAATTTGATTTATAATTTGCATCCCTTGAGGGGAGCCCCATTGGAACTTTTATAATGAAATACAATCATAAGCTGCTTCATGTACATTAAAAATTTGTTCTCCCAGTCTTTCCATATAATTATTTAATGTATATTTAATTGTTTATAAATAACAATTTTTTTATTATATATATTTATATTTTATATTTATATATTTAATATCATTTATATTTTATATTATTAATATAATTTTAGAAATTTTAATAATGTTTATTTGATATGTTTACAGCACTTGGAGCTGGCATCTTGGTGCAGGCACAGGCTCCCGCTGAGGACGATGAGCAGCCGCAGCACCTGACAAACGATGGTAAGTGATTGACAGTGCAATTTGTTTACCACGGACATTCATAACTTTAACTATTAAGGCAGCGTCTTTCTTTCAGCCGCATCTGCACGACAAGCGCCTGGGCCGCCAGCTGGCCGAGGAATTGGAGTACGGCTCCTACTCAGCTAGCAGCGGCAGCAGCAGCAATGCCAGCGAGGATGATGACGAGGATGATGTAGAGGGCTCGAGTGAGTACTACGACAGCGACGAGGAGCAGAGTGCGGTCAGCAGCGGGGACAGCAGCAATGAGTCGCTGCCGCGGCTGCTCTCCCCATCCACCTTTCATCGCATCTCCGAGACACTCGGCGCGCTCAACCACGTTGGGCACATGCTCGTGGATATGACGCGCGGAGGTCAGGAGAGCAAGACGGAGAGTGCGAGTAGCAACAGCAGTGGGGGAGACAGTAGCGCCAATACAATTACCACCACCACCAGCCCCAACACCACCAGCACTAGCACTAGCTCTGCAGAGCTGAGCGTCTCCACCACTGCCTCCTCCTTAGGCAAAGCTGAGCCCCTGCCAGGCATCTCCGGAAAGATCCTGGACACATCAACTGCAACACTCTCTGCCAACAGTTTGCTGCCAGCGGGCAAGCCCGCCAATCTGAGCGCCATACAAGTCGCCACGAAGCGCATTGGACAGGCGGAGCAGACGCCCGAGAAGCCCATGTTCGTGGAGAACAAGGAGGCCAAGCAGCAGCAGAAGAAGAAGCGCAAGAAGAACAAGAACAAGCAGAAGCTGAAGAAGCCCAACGAGGAGCTGAATCAGGCTACACCACAGTCCCAGCAGAAGATCAAAATACCCACCACGCCACGCACCACCACCACCACCATCTCGATCGTGAGCAGCAGCAGCCACAGCACTGCTAGCAGCACGCTGCGTCCGCTCGATCAACTGGCCTTGGCCAGCGAGGAGGCCGGCACTGCGAAGGATGTGGAGAACTATTGCAAGACGCCCAGTGGCAGGCCGGGCCGTTGCGAGGATCTGAGCAGCTGTCCCGCGCTGCTCCTCAATTTGAGCAGCCTGCGGGAGTCGCTATGTTTCAAGAGCCTCTTCGTGCCGGGCGTCTGTTGTCCCGTGGCTGCGGCTGCCACCGAGAGCTCCACGGTGCTAACGACACAGCGTCCCCTAAAGCTGACCACCAGGGCACCCGCCAGCACCACCACACTGGCGCCCACCAGGCGCACCACATTGCGCACCACACAGCGACCAACGTCCAGACCCACCTCCGGTCTGGTGCTCATTCCCCAAAAGAAGCCACCGACAACAACAACCACCACAACCACAGAGGCGCCACTGGAGCCAGAGGATCTGGATGAGATTGCCAACAACATCGTGGATCCCGATGAGTGCGGCCAACAGGAGTACTCGACGGGTCGCATCGTGGGCGGCGTCGAGGCACCCAATGGACAGTGGCCCTGGATGGCCGCCATCTTCTTGCACGGTCCCAAGCGCACGGAATTCTGGTGTGGCGGATCCCTAATTGGCTCCAAATACATATTGACTGCGGCGCATTGCACCAGGGACTCCAGACAGAAGCCGTAAGTGAGCAGTTAGAAAGGTCTATGAAAATGGAGTTAGTTGGTTTATTGTTACAACATTAGATTTAAGATATTATTATTTTTCAACAATTTTGAGATATCAAAATCAAAAGCATATTCAATTTTGACTGGCCTTAAGCATGTAAAAAGATTATGATGCAATATAATGCAATAATCTAACATAAGAATATATAATACATTGCATTATTTATTATTATGAGCATTTTTACCAGGTAAAAGTCAGTAAAAATTTAATATGTTTTTAATGTTGTATAAAAGTTATGTAGCTTCTAAGTTTTTGCGTATTTAGCTTTAAAATCGCATTAAAACTAGATATCAGAACATCGTAATCTAAACATAATTTATCAATAGTAAAGCACATAGGAGGAAGTAATATAGAATAATTTTCTATTAAATCTTTTACATTGAAAGACTTCATTAACTGAAATTAATTTATGGCCAAGCTTAATCTAAATCTAGTTTTATATATATCATTTAAGTTCTTTGAGTCATATTTTGATTGTTGTTTTTTTTTCAGATTTGCTGCACGTCAGTTCACTGTACGCTTAGGAGACATAGATCTGTCCACAGATGCCGAACCCTCCGATCCGGTCACCTTTGCCGTCAAGGAGGTGCGCACACATGAGCGGTAAGTGATCTCAGCTCTCTTAAGCTATACCTAACTAAATCCTGTTCTCATTCCATTCAGATTCTCTCGCATTGGCTTCTATAATGACATAGCAATACTCGTGCTGGATAAGCCCGTGCGTAAGTCCAAGTATGTGATACCCGTTTGTCTGCCGCGCGGTGGTCGCATGCCGCCCAAGGAACGGTTGCCTGGACGTCGGGCTACCGTCGTGGGCTGGGGCACCACCTACTATGGCGGCAAGGAGTCCACGAGCCAGAGGCAGGCGGAGCTGCCCATCTGGCGCAACGAGGACTGCGACCGCAGTTACTTCCAGCCCATCAATGAGAACTTCCTATGCGCTGGCTACTCAGACGGAGGAGTTGATGCGTGTCAGGTAGGTTCCGCTAGAGTTCAGAGAAGTTTTGCATCCTAAATTATTTCCCTTTTCACAGGGCGACTCTGGCGGTCCACTGATGATGCGTTACGACTCGCACTGGGTGCAACTGGGCGTTGTCTCCTTTGGCAACAAGTGCGGCGAGCCCGGCTATCCAGGTGTCTACACACGGGTCACAGAGTACCTTGACTGGATACGCGATCACACGCGGGACTAGGCGGCCGTCTTAGTTGTAGCTCTAGCTAGGTTTATCTACGCGCTAGTCTATGTACGTTTAATTCTCTCTTCCTGTCGCTGTTTATACTATATTTATGAGCTCCCTCAACAGGCACAATCTTTGAACCACATTACGCGTTGTTGTGTATAGCATTTGTTACTTAAATTATTTAATTTTAAGCGACAAAATAAAACACGATTTTTTTAAAACTAAGCAAGGGCTTATCTGATGTCTAATATCTAATTACTAATATCTAATATCTAATATCTAATATCTAATATCTAATATCTAATATCTAATATCTAATATCTAATATCTAATATCTAATATCTAATATCTAATATCTAATATCTAATATCTAATATCTAATATCTAATATCTAATATCTAATATCTAATATCTAATATCTAATATCTAATATCTAATATCTAATATCTAATATCTAATATCTAATATCTAATATCTAATATCTAATATCTAATATCTAATATCTAATATCTAATATCTAATATCTAATATCTAATATCTAATATCTAATATCTAATATCTAATATCTAATATCTAATATCTAATATCTAATATCTAATATCTAATATCTAATATCTAATATCTAATATCTAATATCTAATATCTAATATCTAATATCTAATATCTAATATCTAATATCTAATATCTAATATCTAATATCTAATATCTAATATCTAATATATAATATCTAATATCTAATATCTAATATCTAATATCTATTATCTAATATCTAATATCTAATATCTAATATCTAATATCTAATATCTAATATCTAATATCTAATATCTAATATCTAATATCTAATATCTAATATCTAATATCTAATATCTAATATCTAATATCTAATATCTAATATCTAATATCTAATATCTAATATCTAATATCTAATATCTAATATCTAATATCTAATATCTAATATCTAATATCTAATATCTAATATCTAATATCTAATATCTAATATCTAATATCTAATATCTAATATCTAATATCTAATATCCAATATCTAATATCTAATATCTAATATCTAATATCTAATATCTAATATCTAATATCTAATATCTAATATCTAATATCTAATATCTAATATCTAATATCTAATATCTAATATCTAATATCTAATATCTAATATCTAATATCTAATATCTAATATCTAATATCTAATATCTAATATCTAATATCTAATATCTAATATCTAATATCTAATATCTAATATCTAATATCTAATATCTAATATCTAATATCTAATATCTAATATCTAATATCTAATATCTAATATCTAATATCTAATATCTAATATCTAATATCTAATATCTAATATCTAATATCTAATATCTAATATCTAATATCTAATATCTAATATCTAATATCTAATATCTAATATCTAATATCTAATATCTAATATCTAATATCTAATATCTAATATCTAATATCTAATATCTAATATCTAATATCTAATATCTAATATCTAATATCTAATATCTAATATCTAATATCTAATATCTAATATCTAATATCTAATATCTAATATCTAATATCTAATATCTAATATCTAATATCTAATATCTAATATCTAATATCTAATATCTAATATCTAATATCTAATATCTAATATCTAATATCTAATATCTAATATCTAATATCTAATATCTAATATCTAATATCTAATATCTAATATCTAATATCTAATATCTAATATCTAATATCTAATATCTAATATCTAATATCTAATATCTAATATCTAATATCTAATATCTAATATCTAATATCTAATATCTAATATCTAATATCTAATATCTAATATCTAATATCTAATATCTAATATCTAATATCTAATATCTAATATCTAATATCTAATATCTAATATCTAATATCTAATATCTAATATCTAATATCTAATATCTAATATCTAATATCTAATATCTAATATCTAATATCTAATATCTAATATCTAATATCTAATATCTAATATCTAATATCTAATATCTAATATCTAATATCTAATATCTAATATCTAATATCTAATATCTAATATCTAATATCTAATATCTAATATCTAATATCTAATATCTAATATCTAATATCTAATATCTAATATCTAATATCTAATATCTAATATCTAATATCTAATATCTAATATCTAATATCTAATATCTAATATCTAATATCTAATATCTAATATCTAATATCTAATATCTAATATCTAATATCTAATATCTAATATCTAATATCTAATATCTAATATCTAATATCTAATATCTAATATCTAATATCTAATATCTAATATCTAATATCTAATATCTAATATCTAATATCTAATATCTAATATCTAATATCTAATATCTAATATCTAATATCTAATATCTAATATCTAATATCTAATATCTAATTTAAAAAATATCTAATATCTGATATATAAACATCTAAAACACAAATATCGATAATATGTTTTTAGTTTCAGTTTACTGTAAGCATTTCACAAACTTGTGTATACTGATAAAGAAACGTGATCATTTTTGTTATTGTTTCTCAAATTGGATTCGTCAAACTTGGCCTTATTCGCACTGTAAATAAACAATGTCAGCTGTGACTAATGTTGAAGTAGGCAGAGGAGGGATGGCTTGGAGCAAGTTCAATCGCTCGTAAATTTCATTTTCAGTTCTCCCAAAGTTCTCACAGCTGGCGGACGCGTCAGCGATTTTTTTTTTTTGTGCTTTTGCCGGCAATGTGCGCGTTTTTATTTCTGAGGATTCCTCAATGAAATTTGTGAAAACCTAATGATAAGACTATTGGTCTTTGCATTTGAGATAAACGGGAAGCAGTAGCTGTAAATATTTATTTGTTTATAACGCTGATAAGCAAAGTTGTGTATTGTTTTTGGCATTGCCGGCAGTGTGTAAGAAAAAAGCTTTTACGTTTTGTTTGTAGAAAGCTTTATGTGCATAAAACGCGTGGTAAGTAACTCTCACATGAAAAAGCTCTCTCTTATAAACCAGAAGGTATCGGAGACTGAGAGCGACAGAGAGAGATAGAAAACAGCTACTTAGCCCTCGCACCTTCTCCCTCTCTCTCACTCTCTATCTCTACTTCTTGTATGTGTCAGTAAAGGTCATGAATATATTAAAATAAATAACAGTGTAGGAAGTGAAAATAATGGAAAGACGTTTCACTATTTATTTATTTTATAATTATTTATGCAATTAACTGTTTTTGTTGATTCATTATCTGCACTATGCTGCATTAGTAACTGTGAAACATTAAAAATATAAACATGACTTGTAGCTGCTTAGTCAATAAGCTTTAAGCTTTTGTGCTTAATTTTAACATAAGCAATTGACATGCCAAAGTTTTATGCTACTGTTAAGTTTCTCTTGAGCTTTTTGAGGCGACTTTTTAGCGTTTTGTGCGCGTTTTTTCAGTAGGTTAGCTGCATTTGATAATTGGATTTGAGTGGAATTTAACTAAAAAAAAAAAATAATAGTAATGATAATAAATTAGGAATGGAAGTATTGTGTTTTTTATTTATAAAATAATAAAAAAATGTCTTGTTCCCGCCCGGGTTCGAACCGGGGACCTTGTGCGTGTGAAGCACACGTGATAACCGCTACACTACGGAAACAGCTGACGGCGATCGAATTAGAGTAATCCATGATTGCCAACAAGCCTAATATCAACAATATTAATAGTAATTGATTTTTTTTTTAAATAATAATAAATAATAAATAATTGACATGACACTAAAATTATATTTAATTCACCAAAAAAGTCTTTCGAACTGTTCCCGCCCGGGTTCGAACCGGGGACCTTGTGCGTGTGAAGCACACGTGATAACCGCTACACTACGGAAACAACTGGCGATCCGTCGGTCCAATGCGGCTCATAGGTCGGTTACACTTCCACTGCCAGGCAAATAACTGTATAACTGTGGCCACTGTGGCCCAATCTATACACTGTGCCCCGCACTGCGGAGTTTGGCCAACTCTTGGCACGCCCACAGTTAATTGGCAACTTGCCAGGCAGCCCACTTTCAATGGTTGCTCAATTGGCACCGAGGGCACATGAAGCATTCGAGGCATTCGCTAAAGTTGAGAAATGCCTGAAACATGCACACAGATTACCAAGTCAAGTTCCAACCCCCCCAGGAACGGCCCCGTACACGGCACACCTTTAAATAAATTTGCCCATGCTGATCCTTAATTAAAATTCCTATTGTCTGTGCTGGCCTGCATAGATTTACCCATTCCCCCCTCACCGTCTTATCGCCTGCCCCTGGCACACAATTAATATGCAGGCCAAGAACGCTCTCTAACTGCTCGCACTCGTTATAATTACGCATTTAAATTGGCACAAAGGAGCGGTGAGGCGACGGAGACGGAGATGGGGATGTAGGCTAAGGCGGAGACAGAGTCCAGGCCAGGGATATGCTAGCATTGGATGTGAATGTTGAGTTAGCTGTTGGCTCGCTATTGTTGCTGCCGTGATACCTTAATACTCTCGGAGTATTGTAAATTTATAATCTAAATTGTAGACTGTGTGTATAAGAGAACTAAAGTTTATTCATATCCATTATAATCTATAACTATTAGATAGTTGAACCATAAATACTATATTATTCTTGTTCTATCAACTATCTATTAAGTAATCAAAATTTCGAATGGAATTTCATAGCAGACATTGAGTATGCTTAATCGCTGCAAAGGTATTTAATCTTCGGCAATCAAGAGATACTTGCGATTCTTGTTGTTGTTGTTGCTGGTGCTGCTGCTGTGTGGCATGGCCCCATAAATTTGGGTCAATGGGAAAAATGTCAGAATTGAGTAATTACAACATAATTTTCAATTTTGCAGTTTACGTTGTAAATTAATTTGCGGTCGACATTTGCAAAGCGGACTGAGACCAACGCCGCCGCAGCCGCGCATTGTTTGGCCCGGCTTCTGGACTGCGCCTACAAGCAGCCCCCACCCCCAGCGCCAGCCCCACCCCCAGCTCCACCCTCGAGTACTGCCAGTCGCAGTCGACTCGAGTCTATGCTGATGAAGCACACAATCGTGACTGGGCGCGGCTGCTAGTGGGGCTGGGCTTTGTTGGGGTCAGAACAATTATAGCAACAATTAAGGGGCAGCTGGCATGGATTTGTATGTGTGTGTCTGTGTGTGTGCGAGGGGGTCGAGCGCGTCATTTGTTGTGCATAATTAATTTGCAGTTATTTTGCACGTTTCTTTGTTTGTTGTAATCACAGCGAGGGCAAGGGCGTTGGGCAAAAACTGTTTACGATTTTACAGTCGAGCGCGTTTTAATTGAAAAAAGACAAGCTAGTGTCAACGACACATGTGAGGCAGCAGCACTGGCTGGGGGCGTGGCAAGGGGCCGTAGTCAACAGCTGTGAGCAAGACTCATGAGTGGGAGCTGGCGTGGCGTAGCCTGGCGCGGCTTATGTAGGATGCAATAAAAAATTGACCCGAAAATGTGTAACAAATGCTGTGACATATTTTCACCAAACGATAACCCACACTACTAATACACACACAGACAGACACACACACACACATGCACAGCACATACCCCGTTAGTCGCTGCCAATGATCCTGAAAAGGAATGAACGGAAAAGCGACTCGCAAAGGGTGTTCTAAATGGGGCGTAGTTTGTAGCTAGGGGACAGCTTTGAAGTCAAGGGGCTCTAGGGGTGTGTGCGTGTGTGTGTGAGAGAGTGTGGGTGTATATATATATACATATGTGAGTGTGTGTATAGTGAAAATCGGTTGCGGGCAACATTTGTTTTGGGCTACAGCACAGCAAATGTGCAAAAATGAATATCAGGAAAAAAGCAAGAAAAACAAAACAGAAAAAAATAAAATAAAATAAAGTCAGGCAAATGGCGAAAATCTGTAACTGTAACTGCAACATGGCATGAACTTAATCTGCTGCCGATTGTCGTTGTTGTATTGTTGGTGTTAGTGTTGCCTTTGCCGTTGTTGTTGTTGCTGTTGCCAAGGGTTTGTTGCTCAATTTGTTGGCCGTGCACGGCTACGGCAGCTACTTTTAGCGGCAGCGTATGCATGGGCGGGGCAGCGGGGAGTCAAAGAGAACCAATCCGAACCAAATACCGCCGCATTTTCAATATTGCGGCAACAATTTTCATCGTTGTTTGTATTTGCGAGCTGTGTAATAATGAAAGCAACGATGGGGGCGTGTAACAGTCACGCGCTCACTCCCGCTCCCCAGTTGGCCCCTTTTTGCATGGGTTTTTGCGGATTGCGGATTGCGGGTTACGGTTCACGGGTTGGCTGGGGGAGGTCAGCTCTCTATCCACTCGGGCCGACTCGACTCGACTCGACTCGGCACGGCACGGGGTGTTCATTTAATTGAAAACAAGGCGGCAGCACTTAAAGTGAAACCGAAAACAGATGGAAACGAAAAACTTACAATAATTGCTTGGAAGGCGCTTTAATCGACTTGGGGCTGCCCAGCTGCAAAGTTGAAATTCGCAAAAGCTGGGGGTCCCAAAGCAACAGCAACAGCCACAGCAACGGCAACGGCAACAGCAGCTAAAGTTCAACCCGAAACTCAAGTGTGCAGCTAATGAATTCTTTATAGAGCTTCGTATTAAAATTATTGAGCAATTTCCTTAATTAACAGCGCATTAAAACAAAGAGAAACTTGAGAACGGGTCGGAAAGCCATTTTTTTGTAGGTATAATTGTTTATTTTTAATTGTTTTGTGAGATATGGCCAACTAAGGGTGAGTTGTGTGGATATTTAAATACAGTTATATATAAACATACATAGTGAGTATGATCAAAGAAGATTTCTTTTGAGACTGAGCTTGTTCAATATTATAATAAATATGTAGGGTCTGTTAAAATTTTTTAACATTAACACTAACATAACATTAACATGTTAACAAAACTTTCATAATATCTTCATCATGTGAGTTCAGGGCATACAACACTTTTGAGAAGCTAATATTATTCGTATACTATATTCTGTAAAACAAAAAATGAGAGTGTAAGGGAGATAGAGATCAGTTTTACAGTCCGGTATTGTATATAATATATTTAATTGTGACCAAATTAAAGTGTTACCATTCACTCTGAGCTATATCTCAAAAGCTGTTGAATTTATAGATAATATTTTGCTATGGAAATATTAAATAAATTCATGGATTAAATTAAATCTCAAATGTAACATCACTCACCTTTCACATCTTCATATATGTATGTCACAAACACATTTTTAAATTCATTTTCAATTTCATACAGAGGTTATAGTTTCTTCTAGTTCTAGTTGAAAGTAAACCTATTTGTTGAATTATAAGTCTTATTAAAAACAAAAATAAATAAAAAAGAGTAAAACTAAAAAATAATAATAATTAAAAAAATTAACTTTTCTTACTTGCGCAAAATTTGCAAATATTTTTCCACATGTCAAACTTTAGTCGACTTTATTAGTCGACTTTAGTAGACCAAGCCTTTCGCTTTGTGGATTACGAAAAATATTCCGAAAATTGTACTCAACTGCAAAAAAGCAAGATTCCTTTTTCGATTAAGACAACATTTAAAATGTCAAATGGCACGAGTTGAGGTGAAAACATAGCTGCCATAGCAACTGAATTCAAAGAAGTAACAGCAATGTCGACATCGAGCCTTATTGAAGATTATACTGAATCGAGTTGCTTAAAGCCGAGGCGGACATTTTAATGATGTGCTGCTTCCTACTTGAGCAGGCAGGGAATAAGGTTCAAACAGTTTGACTTAACAGCTTGATTGCAATTTCTTTTCGCATGAATTACAGCATTTCGCATTTGTCGGACTGTTCAGTGTAACTGCTTACAGGCAGCAGCAATATCTCGTATCTCTAGCTATAGTCTGCTTTGGGCTGCAGCAATATTTCTAGCCATCAAGCCATTGGGACTCGTTCGGATGAAATCAGATCCCTTAACTAAAATGTTTCTACATTTAATTCAATTTAAATGCGATACGAACTGCGGGAACGGGTACTTAAGAGCTGCCTTTGATGCTTTATAACTGTAACTGGATATTTTAGCTTGTTGCAAGTACTTTGTGCAACAGACGCCTACGCAGCGACCTTTACGCGCGGAAGCGTCTGTGTGTGGGTGTAGGAGTTGTGTAACTGTGTGACGCCCCTCTGTTGCTTGCGCTGTGTTATCTTTGGCCATGTGTGTGTGCACGTGTATGCACAAGTCTATCTGTGTGTGTGTGTGTGTGTGCATAGCCCGTTTGTAAACAAACAGCATACAAGGCCAGGGCAAGTGGACATGCCAAACAGACGCCGACCCATGGGTGTTCCGCACTGGGCAAACAGGACGACCAGCAGCGATTGCAACTGAGCTCGCTTAAACGCATGCCATTCGTTGTTGCGTTATGGACAAGAATGGGGGTACTTTGCCAATCCGACATCCTTTCGCTCTCTCTCCCTCTCTCTCTGCTCCCACATTCGCTCCCTCTCTTTGCGCTCGCAGCACAAAACCAATAAGTCAAAAGACCAAAAAGGCTTAACGGACTATAAAAAGCAAAAGGCAACACGAAAGAAACTCAGCACAAAATTACAACGGTTGCAAAACGAGTGAGAAAAAAATATCTGAGAGCGTCGAAGAAATAACCAGATTGGCAGAATAATGTAATAAGTCAAAGTCGAAGTTTTAATACTCTATAGATAGATGTAAGTCGTAAAGGGAAAGTTGAGGAATTGAAGGATTGTACAATTATATATAACACAATAATGATGATGATATATATAATATAGTATACAAATATATAATAATAATAATTATTGAATATATATACCACATATTATATATATTCAATAATATCATTAAACGAATACGTAAAGCTCGTCTACAACTTGAACCTATCCTCAGTTGTTGCTCTTCTCTCTCAGTCAGCTCTTTGACTAGCTTTATTGAATTGCCATAAAACCTGTCGAAAGGGTATCGCTGGCCATAACAACAACACGTGCTGTTGTTGACTGTTTCGTGCTGTGATTGCCGTATAGACGAGGGGAGTCTAGATCTATGAGCTGCCGTTGTTGTTGTTGTTGCTGTTGCTGTAGTTGTTGGCCAAGCTGCTCGTCCAGCGACCCATTTGTGCCAAGTGTGTGACAATAAAATGTTTACTGATAGGCAACAACTACAACAGGAGCCAGCCCGGTCGAGCAATTGAATGTGGCACAAACTGCTTGCCGGATGGCTGGCAATGTCTCACTGTGTGCGGTGCGTGGGTGGGTGGCTGTGGGTGGGTGGGTATGCCTGTCATCTATTAAAAAAGGTTGCCAAAGCAAACTAAATGGCAAGCAAAAAGCAAAGCCCGGCGACTATTATAAATAATAAATGCTGACTGGTCAAGCCAGAGCCGAGAGCCGACAGCCGAGAGCGGGGAGCGGGGTGCCTGTGAGTCTAAAGAGTGGAGTTGCCCTAACCCACTCGCTGCCCCCGTCTTCCTTATCTACATTCTCATGCTCAGTCGCAGTTCCAGGCCCAAGGCGCAACTTTCGGCGCCGGCTGAGCAAAAACAATTTGCTGTGTTGTTTTTCTTCATTTTTTTTTGCTGCTGCTGCTGCGGCTGCTGCTGTTCTTCCTCTTTTTATTTTACCGGCTAACGCGCCCTTGGCTCATAAATCTCAACCAAGAGTGAAATAAAGCTAAACGTACCGTCCAGATACGAGCTACTGGCTTCTGCCGAATGGTTGGGGCTAGAGCGTGGAAGTGGGGACTGTGGGGCCTAGGCACCTGGCAAATTGATTTGTTGGTTTATTCAGCTACCTATAACCCGCACTCCCCTGGGCACGGGGCGACGCCTGCTTGTGTCATAAAATACGACGACAGGATGTTATATGAAGTGTCCTGGCTTGAAATGACATTACGATGAAGTGTAGTCAGGCTGCCTGCCTGCTGCCTGCTGCCTGCTAGCGGCAGGCATCGCTATAAAGCAATTTACAATTGCGCCCGGCTCCCGGACTTCTTGATCGATTCAATTAGACGGCCAGCCGCCTAATGTCTTTAATTTAAATCAATCAATCAATCTGCTGCTGCCGCTGTGGTCCCCAAACTTATTGTTAGTTTAGTTTTAGGCTTGTATTTAGCTGCCTTTTTGTTTATTTTTTGCTCGCTCTCATTCTCGGACTGCGGCTTATCTAGCCTTCATTTTCATTCGGCTGCTTTGGACTGGCTTAGCCTGAATTGATTGGGATGCCTTGACCCAGAGATGCTGCTGCTGCTGCTGCTGCTGCTGGTTAGTTTAAGGCTGGAGCTTACGCATTTCGGGCCCTTTTGTCTTACGGCTAAGCTACTTAATTTATTTGACCCTATTCATGTGTCGTCTCTGCTATGCAAAATTTAAAGCCGTTCCTGAATTGACAACAAATTGCCAGCAGGCTTTTAGCCAAAAAGGTGAATCCGAACAAAACATGACCTGCATTTACTGTTCTACTCCTAGCAGAAGTGTGTGAGTGTGTGTGTGTGTGTCTATCTTCCAAGAACCATGGAATTTGTACGTTTACATTTCGTAGTTTTTGGC
Organism: Drosophila meridionalis; assembly: GCA_035045145.1. Classification (NCBI taxonomy): domain Eukaryota; kingdom Metazoa; phylum Arthropoda; class Insecta; order Diptera; family Drosophilidae; genus Drosophila; species Drosophila meridionalis. The sequence goes on along the minus strand of JAWNPG010000020.1, from coordinate 3,550,015 downwards.
TTAAATTGCTGTTAGCTCCTCAGCAATTCTGCATGCGTCCGGTGCTGTTGTTATATTTATTTCAGCTTTAAATTGCAACTAGAATCTCAACATATGACAGCACATAAATCATTGTTATGTAACAAAGCATCTCAGTCATATGTTAAAATAACTAGTATAAATATATATTACTATGTGTATATATATTTATATATAGCATACTCTAGCTTTGCTTTAGCAGACAACATTTTAGAGAATTTCTTCTTTGGAACACTCTGAAATTAGCATGACTTTATATATATACAATATAAATGTATATTGTAAGCAATTGAATTGAATATGATTATTAATATCTAAAGCTAATTTTTTTACTTAATACTTTAGTAAATTTATATATATGATATCAAGTGGGAGCTAATGCTTGAAATATTCAAGCATTTCTTGTTAACCCTGCCAAAAATTCTATGCAATATTGGGATTAATGGGCATTAAATTGCATTTGCCTCTGAGATAATAGTGAATGGCTTTCAAAGTGATTGACAATTGAATGCATGTCAAAGTGCTCTGCTAATTGGAAACACGCACAAAGGCAGATGATAGTCCATTGTAAGTGTACGGGCCTTATTAGAGCTCTCAATGCAATTCTCTATTGTGGGCTGCTGTTGAAAGTGAGACGTTTTCGATTTCTGAAACATTTGGTATTGCATGAGCTGCATCTATGCAACGGCGTGGCGGCTCGTTTGCTGCCATTTGCTTGCAATCTTTCAATAATTCATGATGCAATCAATAACGTAAACTAACAACACGTACACCTGGCCAGGAGAGGACAGCACAGCACAGGGCAGGTATGGTATGCCATGGCATGGTATGGCATGGCATGGCATGGCAATGCATGGCATGGCATGGAGTTAAGGGCTGATTGAGTTAGGAGCTGGGTGTAGTTACCATTCTTAACCGTATGCTGACTGGCATTTCGTTTACATTTAGCTACGATTCGTTTCACCTGCATATTTTGCCAATAAATTGCCGACTGCCTGTGCCTGTGCGCCTTATTCGATTCCTGCCAGCCGGCTTTATCCTAACTGCCATCGAATGGCTTCGACATGTGCGTGTGTGTGTGTGTGCGATATCAAAATGCCAGAGTTCAATGTGCAATTTAAATGCAACACAGTGCAATTGGCCATTGCAGGTGTAGCGATTGCGGAGCAAATACACAAAAAAAAGAACAAGAAGAAGAGAGAGAGGAAAAAGCAAACAAATGCATACAATTTATATTTAAATGCGCTGCAATTTGCTGCAGCTGCTCCAAGGAGGGGGCTTTCGGCATGGCCTGCGGCAATTTTTAATTGGCAAATAAAAATGTGCAGCCAGCGAAAAGTGTTTGCATATGAATTGGCCCAGCGAGCTGCAAATTGAAAATTTATTGTGAAAAATCAACGCGACGCCAAAAAGTATGCTATTCATAGAGAGAGTGAGAGAGAGAGAAGGCAAAATGGCACATACACACATCCTATCACACACAGGAAGCATCGATTATTCAAAACATCCGCAATTGGGAGCGCTTATCAACAATAGCACCATCTAGCGGCAGCCAGGCGCAGTTTGTCAAAATCATTTCGAGTTTCGGTTTCTCCTCTTCTTTTTCTCCTTTGTGAGTGAGTGTGAGCGTGTGTGTGTGTGTGTGTGCTGCACAGTGTGCCAAAGCTTAGTGTCTATTGTCACACACACTCACACTCACTCACATCCACTCACACACACTCACTCACACACACACACTCACTCGCTTCATTCATATGCATGACGATGTGTCCATTTTTGTGGCTTGTCATTAATGCATAAAAAATGCTAATGGGGCCAACGTTTATGGCGTTGCTTTTGGCTAAAGCCAAAAAAAAAGGTGCAAACTGTTGTTGGCTCTCGCTGTTGTTGCTGTTGGGGCAAATGTGTTGTCGTAATGCCTTTTAAATGAAGTTGTGCGCCATTTGCCATTTGAAGTTTCCCTTTTTATTATTATTTTGGACTCTTTTGCACCGTTTGCACTGATGGCCACAACAAACACAGCCACACTCACACAGAGTCTCTCACACACACACTCACTCGAAGTGCGGCCCAAATTGACTTGCAATGGCAGATTAGTAGCAAGCATCTTGCTTCTGACTGTTGTAATGCTAAAAGATTTTTATGGCGTAATTCCATGCGAATTGGCACTTTGACGTTGCTGGTCGGGCATATCTGGAATAAAGCCAGGACATGTCGGACTGTTAAGTAAATGTCTTTAATAGCCGGACAACTGGTGTGCCGTGATAAGATAGAGTCGATCCAGAAGAAACAACAAATAGAAAGGAGGAGGAGGATGTAGTTGGTGATAGATAGAGACAGAGAGAGAGGGAGCGAGAGAGTGACAGTAGGAGAGGAAGAAAGAAAATGAGAGAGTGAGAGAGAGGGAGAGCGAGAGAGAGAGAGAGACAGAGACAAAGAGAAAAAACGGGAGATAGACTGAGCTACTCATTGAGAGAATGAAAGAGAGAGAGAGAGAGAGAGAGAGTGAGAGAGAGAGTGAGAGAGAAAGCGTGAGTGAGGAAGAGAAAGTGTGAATGTTGAAAAACATATATACATACATATAAATATTTATAAACATAGATATGGATACACATAAAGACAAATATCTATATTAAAAATTTGAATTAAATATTATTAAATAAAAATATAATTAAATTAATCAGAGGTAAATTTTTTTTCAAAGATTTTAATTTTTGATAAATCTTAAAATTTTCATAGAATTTTATTTGCTTGTATAGTCTGAAATATTTTTAATTATTAAATTTATAAGCATTTTTCTATTATCAAATTATTCTCTAAAATCCTTCTTATTATTTAATTTTTAGGAAATCTTAAAATGAATTTTATAAACTAAAATGAAATAGAAAATACAATATTTAATTTCTATTTTCCCTATTGAATGAAATAGTTTATAATAACATTTTGACTGTTTCACATCCCCTGAAATTGCAATTTCAACTTTTCATCATCACTATTTTCATAGCATATTTGCCCCGTACATCCGTTAAAACTCATTTTAACACATAAAATATACAGAAATTGTCAGCTATATTCGCAAGTTAATTTGTTTGCCACTTTTTATGTGAATATTCAAAATTAATGAATTATTAGACAATCATGTCGTATGGCAGCGTGAGGCTGTATCTGAAATGCAACACATCGTAACGTTTAATGGGGCTCTAAAACCCCAGCATGTTAGGCATTTCATTAGGTCTTTTTGTCGCTGTTGCCTTTAGCACACGTTTTATGCGACAACATTTTAATGTCATGTTGACGTGTGCCCAGGCGCAGCTCCCAATGGGCAGCCAAATAAAAAGGTCGCTCCTGAATGGGCGATATTCAATTTACCTTTTCGTGCCAGAAAGAAGCCTTTCCCAGTCGGTGACGCTTTTAGGCCTCGCTTGCTTTGAGCAGCTGACCCCAGTCATTTGATGCAGCTTTAGCTTTATCATTATCTTTGTTTCTATCTCCAGGAATATCTTCAGCACCGCCTTTATCTGTTCTCGTGCCACTGTAGCCCAGCAGGCGGCACCACAACAGCACAACAAAAAAAGATCACCATGGGCCAACAAGAACAGCAAACAAAGCTTTTGCTGCATGTGCATGGCTGGTGTTTACTTTGCCTAGGTGCGCGTGTGTGTGCGCGCGTGTGTGTGCGTTGTTTGCTTTAGTGTTATCTGTGCGTCAGCATCACCGGAGCGTAACGCGAACATTTTTCAAAGCTACGCAGCAATAACCAACAATATCCCTGGTCCTAGATACAGATACAGGATACGGACGATAGCTTCTATGGCATTCCACTTGAGTTGAGTTGAGTACGTGTCGTGCTTTATATAACGTGACACGACTCCACATCATGACCTTTAGCGAGCATGTGCTCAGTCTTCCGAGAGAAGCATGCAATTAGAAGCTAGACAGGACTTTCAGTCAAACATCACTAATAATACGATTAACTGCGAACATGAATGAGTGGGAAGTTACTCGATCTATATATTAATTATTTAGGCCTAACTTATATACTTATTAACTTGGCTTACTAAGAGCCTACAGTAATGTGAACACAACTTATTAGACTATCAAAAGTCCGATACGATTGCACAGCTCGTGATCAGATAATGTTTCGTGACTTCGTGACTGCTGCCTGACACGAGTCCATCTCAAATCGCACGCAGTCTCTTTGGTCCAGGCCGCGCCCATAGAGCGCGTGCAGCATTCGAGTTCATTTTCATGAAGTTTTCGATTTTTTGCCACGTTTTTAGCGCTGCGCCGAGCACGACGAGGAGAAGGTCACATGGCCGACCAAAGGGTAGGGCGTGTGTCAAGCAGGCAGGGCGGCGCAATTGATATAGGGCGGGGTGGGGTGGTGTTAGAGCCCGAGTGAAAGGCTTGGGCAAAGACTGGGCGGCAGCTACAGTCAAAATGGCAATTTATCATTTTGTGCTTAAGCGCGCGGCAGGTAAAGAAATGAAATGAAACGAAATGAAACCAAATAAAATGAAATGAAATGAAATGAAGGGCGGCATGTGCGCCACGTATTTTTAGATACTAACAAGTGATAAAAGGCCAGCACGCAGCTGCCAACACACACACACACACACACATACAGATGAGTGACTGACAAACTGAGGTACAGCTTTGACACCTACTGCAAGGTGGGGACAGTGCGGGGGCAACGGGGAGGCGGGACAGCACTGTTAATGGCCAGACCACAAGGCAAGTGTGTGGAATGTAGCCAAGAGCCAAATGCTATGCCACGGGCTGAGCTGCTGACGTGGCATTCCACGCTGCGTATCCATCAATGTCTGGCCCATGTCGTCCTGAGCGGCTGCTCTCCTGTCTGCTGCTGACGTGCCTGCATTAAGCAAGCCCCAAAGAACACGGATCCACAAAAAAAGAGAGAAAAAAATACCTGAAAGAATATATATGCCAAAATGAAGAAAAGGTTTGCCTAAATTTACAATATGTCGCATATTGAATACGCTTGCAATTATATAGCAAATATAAGAAGTTCCTTTGTAGAATATAGATTCGTAGTATTAGATGTCATTGTGCGATATAAGAAATGAATAAGGGAGTTGTAACTTGATTATCTTATGCTATATTGAGTGAAGTTTTTCAAACTATCCGAGATCTTGAGGAGTAAATTAGATGCCTGGAATTATTTCTAAACTTCAGTTGGATGTCAGAATATCCTAAAGAGGTCGGAAGATCCATAGTCTGTCGCTGATATGCCAAATTATCTATCTGAATGAGCTGTTTCATTTAATTTGATCTGCGGTTTTCTCTCTTTCTCTCTCTCTCTCTCTCTCTCTCACTTCTTTCTTTCCCTCGCTTTCTTTATTACTCTCTCTTATAGAGATAACAATCGAAGATCGACTTAGCTATTCCATCAAGTCTATTGTAATTGATGCATATATTTGGAAAATACATACATATATAAATCTGCACCTCCATCCATATATATATAGTCATAAATTTCTACATGCTTAACAAACCTTATGTACATTTCCGTATGCCCACAGTTAGAGTACAGAAAGCGAAAAAATTGAAAGCCTTTTATAGGCGCCGGGTTGGGGGCGCTGCTTCAACAGAAGCTGCTAAATTTTTTGGCAATTCAATTGATGGCTGGCTTCGCTATCAGGCTCCTGTTGCCCCACACCCACATCCACACCCGCATCCACTGCCTACCAGCCTAACAAAACTGTGGCACGACCTCGGGGCGTTTGCTTTTAAATGCGCCGTGCCACTTAGCGGATGTTTCCTGCTCCTGCTCCTGCTGCTGCTCTTGCTACTGCTCCTGTTCTTGCCCCCCACTCTAGCCAGTCGGGGCGCATGCATTGCGTGGTTTATTAGCTGATTCCACCGGCTTGACAAGCCACTTTTGACGCGGCCCCATCCAGCAGAGCAGAGCAGGAAGTCTTAGGCGGTAATTTACTTTTCAGTGCCCCAACTGGCAAATTATGCAAGACTTTCAGGCTTCAGTTTTCAGCCTTCAGCCTTCAGACTTCAGCCATCAGCGCTTAGCTGCTCACGTTCCGCCTCGCTCTCGTTGAGTTACAGTTTGTGCGACAGTCTTGATGAAGCAGCACTAAAATTCTTCAAAAGATTCGCAGCCCTGATTTTTGTTTATGGCTGACTTGATGACACGCCGGTTGGAGTGATTACATAAAGGAATTAAATGGCGTTTGGGGCTAGTTTCTGAAATTAGTTTGCGTTGATTTCACTTTGCCATGTAAATATTGTAGTTGGCTCGTGCTTTCCTTTGTACTTCAAGCAATTTGAACTGAGCTCAGCTACGAAAGCCATATGATAGATTTGAAAAGACCTTGACTCAAGTCTGTCAAACTAGAAGCCTGGCTAAAGATTTATTTTTGTTTGAATAAAGCTTTCTACTTACAAATTTTATATTCATATTGAATTACAGAGGAAATTAGATTTTTTTTAGATATTTAATTCAAGAAGAATATAGAACTCAACTCCTCTCTCATCTCATTTTCCATGTGCTTAACAATTGCTCCAATAAGCCTTTCAAGTTCCAAGAAGGCAATTTCAACTTTTTATGGCTCGCAGTCAAGCAAGAAATATTCATCTCAAATCTTACGCGTTTTCCTTTTTCTGTGCTTTTGGCTTTTTTAATTTTCATAATGCGAATGCCTTCAATGATTGGTGGAAAGTTGAGCTTAAAGTGTCTTTCAGGTTTCTTATTCCGTCAAAGTTTGGAGCCTCAGTCACAGTCAAGCAGTCAGGATTAAGTTCTTCTTGGGTGCCAACTCGGGTCTCACCTTTCGACTGTCTCACCTGGAGCAAACAATTTCGACACGTGCGGGCTTCATTATTTGCTAAAATTGTCAAAGTTTTTTGCCGTTTGATGCGGGCGAGTTCAGGGGCCAGGTGCGAGGCGGTGTGGAAGAGGAATCGGGCTTGGAGAATCGGGGTTGGGGCTAACTGCTTTCACTTTTATGATGCTTTTTATTTAGTCAATGACTTTGACGTCGACAACTTTAATCGAAAACAATTGGAAGTCCCGCCCGGAACAAAAAAATAATATCAAAATCCAAAAAAATACATGCTGGCAAAGGCAAATACGCTGCTGAGGGCCTGGTAAGGTGTGCGTTTGAGTTTGCGTTTGCGTTTTGCTTAATGCCGCGTAAATTGTTTTGGCAGCAAAAGTTTTGCGCATTTCGCGTTATCCTCCATTTACATATTAACCTCCCGCCTGGGCACAGGGGGTTGTTGCCTAAAAATAGTTTTCAATTAGTGTTGTGGCGCCTGGAAACCCAATCCACAGCCCCATACCCCATCCCCCGCCCCCACATCCATCCATTACCTTGGGGAGTTGTACTTAAGTTTATTTGGGCGAAACTTTTGTTTGGCTCAACGCAAATTATGCGCATTTTTATTGTAGCACAAGGCGAACAGCATAAAGACCACACACAAGCCGCCCTTAAAATTGTTTGTTATTTGTTATTTGTTTATCTGCGGCCAAGTTTCCAGTATATTAAAGTACAGCAAGCCAGAAAGTGGAGAGAAGACTCTTAACTGAGTAATCATTTATGGTTTTTATGTGGCTGCTGGCCTTTTACAGATTTTTACTGCTGATTCATGCGACTAGCAGAGCAACGGGAGGGGAAAGGGCTTTGCGAGGTCATAGGTCAGGGATTGGTTTCTATGCTCAGGCATAAATCATGACCAGGCCCCGTTGCCGGTCACATTTGCTGTGCCATATTTTTATTTTATTAGACCTTTTCCACCTATATTTATATATATGTACATATACACTCATATGTATATATGGCTGCTGCAGTTCCTTGCCTACATATTGTGCATAAATCTTTAATATTAAGTAAACATCCATATAAATTTAAATTTATTGCTCGCTGCGCATTAGTTCGTATATGTCGGCGCAACATGCGCAATGCTCGGCTCAGAGCTTCTATGCCTGCTGCTCCTCTGCTCTGCCTTGCGACGACTTTAAGTTAAATGGAAATCTATGGCTTTATGGCTTATACACTTTTGTTCTGGTTGCAGACCCGCTGCCGATTGCGGACCACAAATACCACTTGTTAACGGGGCAGCAGAATGAAGAAGGATTACGCTGCTTCCAGCTGAGCGTCAGGTTCAAGTTGCGGCGGCCAGCTGAATGCGACGTTATTTATATATACTTATATCAAGGTATATTTTAAATATTTATTCATATTAATACTATTATTATAAATAGTAATCCCATTATCTTTGACATTGTCATTATGATATCCCAAATATCTTAACATAGATCATTCTCATTACACTCAATATTGTCATTATTAGTGATATCGTTGTCATTGTTTTATTATTATTATTTCATTATAATAATCATTAATATGCTAATACTTATAGATACTTATTATATATCTGCTTAAACATATTATATACTATTATAACAATAAATATCAACGTCATTATCATTAAGATTGTCATTGCTATTGATTGTTTTGTGATATCCAAAATATCCTTATATAAAACGTTATGATTAATGTTCTTACTATACTATTATTTATTATTATATGTTTAATATTATACTATTATTATTTTTATTACATAAGTTATTATTATTAACATTGACATTGCTATTGATTAATTATAATAGTCAAAATATCATAACATAAATCATTATAATTACTGTCATTATTTATCATTATTATTGCTATCGTTATCATTATTTCATCATTAATTTGACTGCCAATATCATTACCCTTATCATTGGTATTATGATTATCATTATTTATTAACTACATATAGTATGCATATCAGCTCGACTTTTTCAAAAGCCTCACATGCATCAAAGCTAGTTACGTTCAACCACTAACAAGCTTCAAGTGGATAAATAAAAAACTAAGTACAGTCAACTTTGAAGGTAGTTCAAAATTTTCATTGTCATTCCACACAGACGTTCTGAGCAGTTGGGAAGCTTGTGCGAGGAAAAATAGAAGAAGTAGCTGAAAGCCCCTCAACATGTCAACAATTGGCCTTGTTAGTCAGGGCTTGATTTCAGCTCGACGAGTGGAGTGCTCTACGAAAATTTCCTTTCAACAAGCAGAAGAAACATATGCCAATCAAAAAGCAGGCCAACAAACATGATGTATGTGTGAGCGCAACTGTACTTTCGACGCGTTTAAAATCGTCTCCACTCGCACATATCGCGACTCGCACAGCTCGCTGGCAATTGCAGTGGATTCGCCCGCATTTCATGGGGTTTTTATTTTTTTTTCTCCTTTTTTGATGGTTACGAGCTGGAAACTTTGCTGCAGCTTTTGGCATTTTGTTGTGGCAACTGCTGCAAAGGCGTTTTCACATTTTCACATTTTCACAACAAAAGCAACAGCAGCGACAACAACAGCAACAACAACAACAACAATCAGCAAAGGCTTACACAATGCGCAGTTTTTGATTAGGAAAAAGGCCGCCAGGTAATCGCTGCGGGCGCAGCCACAAAAGCCGCTCCCGCTTGGCTGGCTCCGGCAATGGCAATGGGTGGGGCGTGAAATCAAATAAATAAAATAAACCACAAGATGACGTCGTCGCCATGACGATGCGAGTGGTGCGGGTGGTGCGGGCCTGCTTTGTTTATTCGATAAATCTATTGCAAGGCGAGCATCGGAACGTGGCTCAGTAACTGGCGGGCGTTCAAACTGAGCGGGTAAGCCGGGAAACCACCAGACCTACTCATCCACCAGACACCAGTCTTAACGTATTCCGGCAAAGGGCACTGGGCAGTGGGCGTGGCATGTGTGTGTGTGTGTGTGTGTGTGTGTGCTTGTGTTTGTGAGAGAGAGAGTGTGTGTTTGCTACCGTTATTATTGATGGTTTCACTTTAACTTGCAGTTGGCTTCGTCTTCGTGCTTCATTAAGTGGCAAGTTCAGAGAGCCCAGTTGTTTGTTGCTTGGACACGTTAGCAACGTTGTCACAGTTATGGATTCACCAACACCGCCAATTGTCATTGACGATTCGAACGGTTCAGCAATGGACGCCTGCTTTACGGCATTCGACAAGGATGGGTGCGTATCAAACAGACAGACGACAGACTCACAAAAAATACGAAAAAAAAACACAAAAAAAAAATAGAAATTAAAAAAATCATAAAAACAGCTGTGAAATGTGTTAAAATAATCAATTGGTTCAATTAATAATAATTATGAAACGAAGTACATAATTTTAAAATTAAGAAAAAATATATGCAAAAATTAACATAAATTAATAATATTTATATAACTTAAAATATAAAAATTAAAAAAAAAAAAGAAAAGTCAAATGAAGTAAAGGAAATATGAATAAATTGCTAAAGATTCAAGTTTGATTGATTCATTCCAAAATAGCTTAATACATTTATACCATTTGTTGATAAACTTAATTAATACAGTTTATCGATGTCCATAATGCCATACGGATAATTATTTAATGCACCTTAATTGTCTTAAAGTTAAACATATTAATTGCATCAAGGTGCGTCAAGTTGTAAAGTGTTAATTAATGTTATGAAAAGCATTTCACAATATTTTTCTTAATAATAATTCTCTTTGTATACCCTGTGGACATAGTCGAATGCAGAAAAGGAATATTGTATGCGATTAATTAAGCGAGTGTGCATGAATATTTATTTGCATTCAATACATAATGTGTGAGTTTCCTGCATATTGATTTAAAGTTAATAAAAATTAAAAGAATAAACACGTTAAAAAATCTTCGCGAAATTACATTTTTATTTGATTATTAATATTAATATTTTATGAGGCAATTGAAAAGTAAAGAGAGTATAAAATGTATAGTCGATATGAAAATCCCTCCTGCTTGGAATTGAGTTAAATGCGTTTGGCCCTGGGTCAACATCAAGTTACAAAATTGCATTAAAAAACATTTTAACAAGCAGAAAAAATATGAATAATTAAAATAAATAAAGAAAATCAAGTGAATTACCAGCATCAACATGGGCCGTGACAGATATTAATTATTAAAAAAAATAAAGATAAAAGCAAACAATAAAAACGCTTGATTCATTTGCGGGCAAAATCTAAGTTAATTTATTTATGCAAAAGTTGAATAAAAAATGTATGCAAATGTTGCATAAATTAATTCTAATTGACATTTTCAACAGTTTTATGGCGCCATTCATTTTAAGCGCAAATCAATAAACGTAATCGCATTAATTTTACCTTAATTAAACGCAAAACAAATTGAAAGCAGCTGCCGTTGTCGCGGGCGAGCCCCAAATTGTGAAATCTCAATGGAACTTAAAGCTCTGCTGCCAACTGACAGCCAGCTTCGATGACAAACAACCCCAAACTGGGAACTAGCAGCGGGCTTATGGAGAGACGCCGTCTCTCACGTCCCACGCGTCCATTCGTCTCCACAGGCCCCACTCAATTTAGCTGCTGCTGCTGCTCCGGTGCTCTCATTTGATTTTGTTACTAGAAACTAACTTTATTTTCCATCTGCCACTTGTCTCTATCTTGCGCATTCTCGTTTACTTTCATGCCTCACTCACCTTTGCTGGAACTCGACTCCCACGCAGCGATGACCGTCTGAATCTGGCCGAGTTTACGCTAATCTGCCGTGCTCTGTTCCGCAATGACAAGGGCCACATCTACGATGTGCCACACGAACGCCTCGAGCAAATATTCGCTGTCTTTGATAAGAACGCCGATGGCTTTATCGATAGGGAGGAGTTTAAATTTTGCTGGAATCAATGGATAAAAACGGTAAGCAAAGCTCTACAGCTATATGTGTGTCTGTGTGCTTAAGCCCATCATCCACTATTATGTGTCTACGTGATAGTGTGTGTGTGTGTGGGGTGGGGGTGGGGTGTGTATGTGTGTGTGGCAAGCTTCTCACCACTCAGTGATTCATATCCGGGGACTCATAAAATCATAAAATGTGATAATAAAATATTTGTCAACGTTTTGCTGCGCGGAAGTTGCGTCATAAAAACCCAAACACACACGCACGCGCGCACACACACACACATACACATACGCTAACAGGGCCGAAATTCGCATTCATTCGCAGCGTTTGCAATCAAAGTGACCGACTCCCGGATTGTGGGTGTAATTCAATCCTGATCAGTCCTTGTTGGACGGTAAAATGTCGCTTACAGCAAATGTCACACGTCAGGTCGGGTCTGTCTGCATATGAGGTTATATAGCTATCAACACTCACACGCACACACACACAGACACACGCTTACTACAGCTGAAACTCCTATATCATATCCCTTGCCGTCGTCATCGCCATCGTCATCGTCATCATCATCGCACTGTCCTGTCACGGAGCAACAGCGGCGTATGCAAATGTGATAATCCGACGCTGGGACTGCCACACACTCCCACACACACACACAGACACACACTCGCACACTCGCTCCCTCCCAAAAGTGATAAAAACGCGTGACAAATAAAATGGCAGAGCAAATGTGAAGCGGAGCTGCATTCATTTGGTTAGCTCCTGGCTCCTCGAGTGGCATTGCCCGCATATTAAAATATCAAAAACAAAAACAAAAAAAAAACGAAAAAAATATTTCGAATAATTTTATTGTTGTCTACGGCTTGGCGACTTCATTTACTGCCTGCTTTCTTCTAAATTTCATTCAGCATTCGCTCTTTACATTGTTGCCCACAGTGGCTGTCGTAAAATTGCGTACGTGATGTGAAAATGTTGTGACTCTTTAAAGCTTCTCAAAAGTCTGCAAGAGCTCTGCATTTCACACAATATGAAAGTAAATCACAGCCTCGAAATTAAGTCAGAAATCAAGAGTCGAATTCTTTGGGGCGCAAACAATTGGCACTGACTATAGAAGTATATATGTATATCTATATATATTTATATATCTTTCTTTTTGCATACTTATTAGAATTTACACAAAACAAAAGTTTTTGCTTTCGACGTCAATTTTTGCGAGTTAATGTACTTTTAATATAAATGACAATTTAATTTGAATTTAAGCCGAAATACAGAGTGATGAAAAGTTTTTTATGTAGTATGTAAATTATAGTTATATATATTCAGTTGCGTAAGAGAGCTGCGTATATATGTATATATTTCAACGCGGTTTTTCTGTGCAGAGCGGAAGCTCTGAAAGGGCTTGTGGTTCGGTTAATGCTTGAATGGAATTCCCTACCTTGAGATTTTTATTTCAATAAGATATGTTTCATATGTGTTTGATGAACAAGCAACTACAACTTTCAGCACTTTATTTAAAATTATACACAATATTTAAGCTCAACTAAATTTCTAGAAATATTTTGTTAGCTACATTATCGATTTTTTTAAAGACGAAGTTTATTTCGGTACGAAATTTATCTTATTGCCTTTCGATAAATGTTAAAAAAAACATTAGTAAAACTTCTATTTTATATATCTCAAAAACTTAAATTTCCCTCAAAAAAAAAAAAAAAAAAAAGATAATTCAACAACCTTTATAAATACCCTTATATGTCATACTTTTTTGCATCCTCTTTATTTTCTATGCCACAAACCGCAGAAATCTCTAAGGAAATCAGCTATAAAATCTACTCGCAAAATGATAAAAATTATCTGCGATTATATTGGGTTGAATTTTTGCCTAATTTTATAAGGAAAACTTTGAAACTTTTTTCGCAAATTGCTTTAATTTATGCAGCAAACTTTTCTACAAATTTGAGAAGTCAACATCTTTAGGTAAACTTCGCTCCGAGCAACTTCTCGCCCCTTGCACTAGTTCGCTCTGCGGATATTACGTATACGCATCGTAGGTGGCACGCATTGTCTGGCTGGCCTGGCAGCTTGGCCCGACTGCTTGCCTGGCTGCTTGCCTGTTGAGCGCGTGCTCTCGTTTGTCATGCGACAAATTATTTCACAAAAATAATTTCATTTTTGATATGCCATTTAAACGATGATGATTTCGCCACCCTCTCGCGCCAGCCAAATTGTGTAATATTGCATAAAAATTTATTAACGCATATAAAAAAAATGTTCCGGCAGCTGATATCATAATAAAGGGAACACTTAAAAAATGGAAGCCCCTCTCTCTGCTCCCTCGGCAACTGTATATTGTAGGCTTGCTTGCCAAAAAAAAAGTAAATAACAGCAGCAACAACGCCGAGAGCAACAACAATTTCGCCCCATAAAATTGACTTTTGTTTGTATTTCCGCATGAATTGCATAAATGGTAATTTTGCAGTTTAATGTGAAAAGAGAGAGAGAGAGACGGAGGGAGAGAGAGAGAGAAGGAGAATAATAAAATAAAAGTAATGCAAAATGAAAATAAAACAACAATTGCCAAGCACCAAATTTGCATAATAAACAAATCAAACGTTGGACGACGAGCGGCAAAAACTTAGAGGAACCAAAACTTGCGGCCCATTTGAACGCTATAAACACATAAATAGAACACTTAACGCCCGTAAATCATTGGCAAATATTTCGCGCGGCTCTGAGGTATATTTTTTAGAGTTATTCCCGGTGTGTGCGTGTGACTGCGTCCAGCTGGTTGTAAACTTCGTAAACGTTTGAAGTGCGGCGGAAACGGAAATGAACGCAAATTTATGGAAATAATGTGACTGGCATTCACGTCCGCCAAACCAAAAACAATCAACTCAAAGCAAGCTAAGGGAGGAAGTGGGGGGTTGTAAATATTACGCCAAATTTTATGAGCATAATTCAATGCAACTGCGTTTACATTTTGATTATTTCATTGTGAAATGCGTAATTTATGGGTTTAAATGCTTTTTAACCAACTACATTAAAGGTGTGCGCGTGTGTGTGTGTGCGTGTGTGTGTGTGTGTGTGAGCGTATGCCTGTCTCTGTGTACGTAATAGTCCGGCTGTGCTGTGAAGCGTTAAATGCTGCGGTCTCCAGCAAGCTCCCGCCGCAAGAAGCAACCAAGCAGCTCTTTTGACGAGGGACAAAGTGCACGAAAATGACCTTTTTCACTGAAAGTTTAAGTGCTGGAATTGAAGGCAGCAACACGGCACAAAGGGGTTGCGGTCGCCCGGGCGGAGGGCAGCAGGCGCCCTTTGCATTGTTCCACCCAGTACGGCATTCAGATTAATTAATTGACAGCCCAAAAACTTGCACTCAAATTGTTTTGCATTTAAATTCCAAGAATTTTGCCAGGCAAATTAAAATGTCTTTAAAATATGCAAAATAATTCTATAGAGTAAATGGGAAATTTTATTAGCTCAATTGTCTAAAAAGAATTCATTTCAATAATACTTAATAAGAATATTATATAATTGAAACAGATAAATATAATATATTTTTATTACAATTTATACATATTTTATTATTAATAACATCATAAGTCTATAATAATAATAAACAAATTCTAGATTATATATCTCTATTTATCCTTTAAGTACCAAAAACAATATAAAGTATTTGTTTACTCATTTGCGCGCTATAAATGTTTTTAGGAGCTACAAAATAACAGCGGATAATACTCGAATACTGAGAATCGCCTAGAAAGGCTGGCAGCTGTTGGCAGTTTCATTTTATGTGTGTATGTCATTTCCTCAAACAGTTTTATCTTCATATAATACATTTATTGCTCGGCTGCCACCTGCTCTTAGCCAAACGCATCGTAAATTGCCAACACACACACACACATATATATACACATCTATGTGTATATTTGTAGCTTATGTACGCTCGCTGGCACATTTGGAAAGCCGTAATATATCATATAAGGCGCGTCATCATATAGTTCATTGAACCCCCAACCACAAAGCGACTCAAAAATCTTCAACATCTTTAAGTGTCTTACAATGTCTACCGTTAATCTTGGGCTCACTTACTTACACTCGCACTCACACTCACACCCGCACACCCTCACGCACACACACACAGAGTCAGATTGAGCGTGGTCTCGGGTGGTTGAGGTGGGTCGCGCTGCAGCATCGTTTATAATGTCTTCATTTATGGCACAATGTGCCGCAGTTTTTTTGTGCTCAGTTACGCACCGACACCGAAAAACACGGCCACAGGTTCTAGATGGAGCGGGCCGCGCTTGTAGCGGGGGCTGGGCGTCATAAGGAACACCGCCGCACAGTGAGTGCCAAAAGTCGCCCTACGACTTGTCTGCTCATCGAGCGGAAAATAATATCTTGCTATAAATTTTGCTCCGGTTTTTGCGACGTTGTCGCGTGTCCAGAGAGCTTAATTTTTTCTCATCTCTCTCACTCCTACTGCCTCTCTCTCTCTATCTTTATTTTTTGGGATTCCCAATCCTCAATCCTGAATCCCAGCGCTTACCGTGGCGTCCTCGACTGATGAAAGTTTAACGACCAAAGTTGACACGCTGCGGCGATTATTTAGAAAGTTAATGACTTATAACATACAAAAAGCACCAGCTGCGAGAGGGAAGGAGACAGCTGGCGCTGGAGCAAGCGAGAGAGTTGATTTAGAGCCGCGAGAGTGAGCAAACTGTTGGAGGTTGGGCAGTTTTTGTTTAATTGGATTGGGCAGTTGTCTGACATGAAAAATGCTTTTCCAATAGAAAAGGTTTCCGGTATTAGACATCATTAAATCAAAAGGAGAGAGAGAGAGAGAGAGAGAGAGAGTAGGAGAGAGTGAAAGAGAGAGAGAGAGAGAGCGCACATTGATAGTAAGCAATAACTTATGTATAACTTGTGTAAAAACAGCAGAAGTGTGGATGTGAAACAAAACGTTTTTCATGTTCCACAAATAATTAAATGCAAATATATATATTTGGAAATTCCCTAAAAAATGGCTGAATGTATGTATGTAAATATAAAATGAATTATGTATAAATTTAAAAGACATTTAATTTAAGCAGTGAGAGAACTGAGAAAATAAACTATAATTAGTTCTACTGATTTATAGTATAAATGATTAATTGATTGATGAATGTCTTTTATATAATGACTATAGAATCAGCTATATCAATCTGTTTTTATTTGCACTCTTACAACAAACTAAGAAAAGCTAAAGTCTTTAAACACTCATATATACACTCATATATATGTATAAACACTCATGTATATATATTTTCAATCTCAAATGTAAATAATAATAAGATATTCGCGTCTTGCAAATATTAATTCATAAAGCTCCGATAATTCAGATTACAACACCGACAATATCAGAAAATATTGTACAAATGTTTTTGAGCCGCGCAGACTGTTGGAATTATTTGTGCAAAAGTTTTACTCTTTTAAGCCGCTTATTGGCACATCAGCAGCTGAGCATTTGGTGTTGATTTTTCGTATTTTTTTTTTTTCGCTGCCAGCAAATGTGTCAAAGTTTCGCAGAAGCGTCTAGCTTATTTATAGTTAGTTTTCGCTAGACGCTCGTCAGGGAGTTAGCCAAACAATTTTTGGTCCCAGTCAGCCGCATAAATTGTATAATGTAATTTCGTTGCCTGCAACACGCACAGACCCAGATATAGACACGGGCACGGGTACAGGCTCGGGTACGGGCACAGAGCGCAAACCCACAAACTGTCAGCGACAATGTTTCGGGTGCTGTCTAGCCTATGTTGAGGAGTAGCCAAAAAAAAAAAGTTATATATATTTTATATATATAAAAGGCGAGAGCGCGCGAGTGAAGTATGTGCCAAATAGCTGGCCCTGCCCCGAACTGCCAGAACCGCCAAATTATGCAACAATTTCAAAACGGAAATTGCTTTAGCACCTGCCTCAAACCTATACCTATGTGTGTGTGTGTGGGTATGTCTGTGTGTGAGTGCGGGTGGGCACGTTTCCCTTTTGGCACATACTTCAATATCACGTTGAATTTCATTCGATTCGTGCGCCTTCGTCTCGTCCGGGATGTCTGTCGACGTCACCATTTGCCGTACTTATTCGTTTAGCTTGGCAACTTTTTTTGGCACACACACACACCCGCACACCCAGTTAAGCATACATACTTTGACAGTTTTGTCTGCAGCTCGAGCAGAGGCAGCAGCAGTTCTCAACTAAAGGCAAAAAGAGCTCGGCTCTTTGGGTTTTACGGATTTTGAAATTTATTCAGCACTGAAATTGACTCGAAATGTTGCATGGCAGCAGCCAAAAGACTGAAACTTTCGCCAGCCACACATGTCAGCGAGAGACAGAGAGAGAGAGAGATATATATATATATATATATATATAGAGAGAGAGATAGATATAAATATATATAGAGAAAGAGAGATTGACAATGTAAGGAAGAGAGAGAGAGAGAGAGAGAGAGAGAGAGAGAGAGAGAGAGAGAGAGAGAGACAGATTGGGCGCTAGGTGTAGCAAAGTTATTTCTATAACTTGTTCCTTTTGTTGCCAACTCTGACAGAATCGGGTTGAAGTGTAATTTGAATTTAAGATTTGCTGTGGTTACCAAAAGGTGCCTTGTCTCGCCTTGTCTTGGCCGCACACAACTACATACACACACACACACACACACCTACACACAGACCACAATCTCCTGCTACACGGCTCCCGCCCACAGCAAAAGCATCCACTAGGTGGGGTGTCACATCCACAACATGTCTGTGGGCACCGCACTCCAATGCTCAATAATTAATTTAGCCGTAACATATTTGCCAGCCAAATGAATGAACAGGATTGCTGCCTTCCCCGCTCGCCGCACTCTCGCCTGGAGCTCCAAGCATTTCTGGGCACTTTAATCAAACATTCATAGTTTCAACTTTAAATTAAACTGTAGCAACAGGCGCCAGGGGGCTGCGAGCGAGGGTGGGCTGCCATAACAATAAGTGCTCGGGCCAAGGGTCAGTTGTTTGCATTAGCCAGCGCCAAGGCAGAGCGCTCGGCAGCAGCAGGACAGGATGAGGTGCGTGTTAATTTGGCAACTTTACTTTGGCATTCGAGTGGAGCTCGTCAGCAACAGCAACAGCTGCGTCAAATGGCTCATAATTGGATGCTGCTCCTGTGATTTCTTGTGGCGAAGCCTCACTTTGAGGTAAGCGAGTGAAATTCATGTCCAAATTGGAGAATCAAAATTGATGGATGTCAGCAGTTGGGGTCAGCTGTGGCAACTTTGCCAGGCTGATCAACTATGTATAATTAATTGATCAAATTGAGTGCGAGCTGCAAGAGTTAAGCAGAACTTAAAGAGAAATGTTTCATAAAATTTAAATGCAGATTTCATTAGATAAAAAAAATAAAATAAAAAAATTAAATTAAATATATTCTCTAGTCTAATTTCCTCATAAATGCTCGAATTCTATAAATATTTGTATTAATATTAAAATTTATTAGAGTTATTTAATATATAAATCGTACACAGAACTCAATTGCAATAGAAAACAGTGTGATAATTCGATACTCGAATTATATTCTCTAGTTTAATTTCTCCATAAATGCTGTAATGCATAAATATTTGTATTATTATTAAACATATTTGAAATTAATAGTTATTTAACATATAAATACTACACAGAACTCAATTGCAATAGAAAACAGTGCGATAATTCGATACTCGAATGAAATCAATTCGAGTGGCGCATATTACGTTGACATTTCTATTTTAAGCCACTTAATACCTTTCCGAGCAGCTCAACTTTGATCCGCTTATGGGCTGCTAAGCCAGTTAGAGCACATCTAATTCCCAGCGTGATATATGTTGATTCCAGGAGCAGCTCACACACAGTGAGAGAGAGGAAGGGAGAGAGAGGGAGACACGGCACCAAATTGATACATTAACTACCTTTATCCGGCCATTATCTCTAAGTATGCTAACCGAAAACTATGCTCAAAATGCGTCGCATGCTCGACATGCGAAATGTAAATCACTTCCGCAACTATGCGGCTCTAGTGCACCGCTGCACCACCGCCATATTTGTAGAGGCACTAATGCCAACCACTGGCAGCGCCACAGCCACTGGCAACAGGCAATAAATCATCAACTGCTTAAGCGCTGTCTGCCCCGCACCAGCAGCAACAACAAGCTAACCTTTCAGCGTAGACTCCATCTGCCCCTCTCTCTCTCTCTCTCTCTCTCTTTTCCTCTTACATCACCACCCCCTCCGACTCGCACAGCTTCATTTGCGTGCCACCTGCTGCTCCTGCGGCTGCGGCTACGACTCTGGCTACGGCTATGGTTACGGCTACGGCTACGGCTACAGCTACGGCTGCAACTCACGTTGGCCGCTTTAAAGCATTTAGCTGGATGACATATTTTAAACGCTCTGCCAACAGTTGCAACAGCAACACAAATCAAAGCTGGCAACAACAAGCGGTAAATAACAGATATCTAGAGATGGCAAATCTGAGCGCATATTCAGCATTCAATAAAACATTGCCCGGGACAAATTAATTGAGCCCAACGAATGAAACAGTGGGCAGCTATTAAAGACTTAAATCCAATTCACTTTGCATTAAGAAAAATTTAAGATATAATGGAGAGTTGATATATCATGAATCATGAATGAGCTGAAATTAACTGAATTAAAAATAATTAAAAATAAGTTTTTATAACTTTAAATAATATCTATTATTAATAATTTAATTAATATAAATATATTATTAATGACTGAAACAGTGGGCAGCTCTTGAAAACTTTAATCCCATTAGTTAGAAATGACACTGGGAAGAATTTAAGTAATAATTAATTGAATCAAACATAAGTTTGTAAAACTACAAGAATTATTAATTATTAAAATATAATAAATATAAATATATTATTAATATCATTATTATAATAATAAAAATTTACATGCATATCAATTTAGAACAGTAAAATGTATATATCACTTGAATTCTTAATGAATATAATTAACTGCTCTTCTACTTAACTGCTTCATATAAACTTCACCTTGACTCGTGATTCACGTGTCACGCACTCATCTCTCATTTGCATGATGCTTGCAACGTGCTGACGCTAATGTGCTCTGTTACTGCTGCTGCTGCTACCGTTACTGCTCCTGTTACTGCTCCTGCTGCTCCTAAGTGTCCTCTCAGTCTATTCTATGTTCCATTTTCAGTCCTTGCTTCGATTGCTCTGCGTGTGTGTGTGTGTGTTTGCGCATAGATCATAATCATTCATAATCAGCGTGCACATAAATAACAAATTAAAAGCGCTTCACTAATTTTAAATATGCTCGAACATAATCAGCTTAGACGACGAACGCTGTCGTGTCCCTGCATCATCTCCTGCTGCTGCTGCTGCTGCAGCTACTGATGATGCTCCGCTCGCAGCTCGCAGCTCACAGCTCCTATACTCTATACATCTGCTGGGCTGACAGTCAAGATAGCAATGGCAAACCTAACGAGCTCTTTGCTCTCATGTGAGCGTTTTTTCGAGAGCTTCGCTTCTTTTTTTTTTTTTTTTTTGACTGGCTTTTACTTCATTTAAAACGCATTTATAATGGGCGGCGACAAAAAAGGCGGAGAAGCAGAGGAAAAAAAATGAATAAAATGAAGAAACTCATCAGCGCACACACGAACACACACATACACGCACGCACACACACACCCATACGCTACACCCACTAATGCACGTGTATACAAATTTCTTTGTAGCTTTTCATGTTTGTGCTTATGTACTTTGGCCCGACGTCTTTTGTGGCGTCTGCTTCACTTACTTTGCCCATACAATTTTCTTACAATTTTCGTGGCTGTTCATGTTGCCATCTTAATACCCTAAAGTAATGAGGTATTGGGAAATCGTCATGGAATTTAAAAAGAGACTTACCATTGATAAGAGAGTCTTTTATTCTGGGTTTACCTATGTAAACTATGGCTCCCTTTCATTAATAATTATTACTACAACTTTATTAACAAGATAAGGAGATAAGGAGTATAACATTATTATACTTGTCTATATAGCTCTATCATATATAGAGTTCTATTTGATGTATAAATATTTTCCTAATCGATATATATTTTTATTCTTTTTCAGTAATTAATACATAATTAGCTTAAGTTTTTCTCGAGCATTTTCTTTGATACCTGTGTATCTAATAAGTTAGAGTATTTTAAATTCGCCAATTATATTTGTTAAGTAATTCGTGTTCTTTGCTCTCTCTCTAATTCCATATAACTTATTTCGTTCTCTTTTCCACTCCCTTGGCAGATTGTGAGACCGGTGAACGCGTTTCTCATTGTTGATGTACAAAATGATTTTATAAGTGGTTCCTTGGATATAAGTAATTGCAGTGCACAGCAGCAAGGACATGAGGTGAGCCCCGGAGTTGGCAAAAACCAAAAAAAAAAAAAAAAAAAAAAAACGAAGCCAAGGCGAAGATAATATTGAAGCTGGCAGCTGCGAGTCGTGGGCTGTGGCCACAGATAGGGCAGCAGCTCAGCTGATAAAACGCAAGCTGGCTGGGCACTGGGAAAGGTGGGGAGAGACGGGGCATGGGGCTGGCAGGTATGCGGCGACGGAAAGACATAAAACGTAACAAGAAATGAAAATGGAGGCAGCGAAGCGAAGCGCAGGATGAGCCAAAGTCATTGCCGCCAACGAAAAGGACGGCAAGGACGACGCTGACGCTCGCTCTGCATGTCAGCCACCATCGAAGGATACTGTTGCTCGAGCTATAGCTGTAGCTGTAGCTGTGGCTGTGCCTGTGTGCGTGTGCATAGGCGGAAGCGGATATGCTTTACTTAAGTCGCATCCGCGCTGCGACATACGCCGGATGCCATCGTCAGCGGCAAAGCTAACCAAGAGCCGTATCGGCAGCAGCATCGACAGCATCAGCTCTTGGCTGCCATCTGCCGCAATTGCCCGAGCCGAGAGCAACCGCCCACCCACTCACCACCGCCTCAGTGGTGCACTTGTTGGCCGGCACTTCACTTGCTGCCCGAGCTCGAACATGAAAATTTGTCAAAATTAATAACACACACTTCCGTCGTCTCTTTATGGACTCAGCTGTCAGACCCGGCTCGGGTCTGTCCCTCTCTCTCTCTCTCTCTGTGTCTTATCTTTTGCGAACTTATCCAATGACCGCTTCTTGCAGATACTGGAGCCCATCAACAAGCTGCTGGATACGGTGGACTTCGATGCGGTCTTCTACTCGCTCGACTGGCATCCCAGCGATCATGTTTCATTCATTGACAATGTGAAAATGCGAGCAATGGACGAGTCGTCGGCGGTGAGTGGGGCCATAAATTCCAGATATTTATTGATTCATAAGCCAAACATTTCACCTATGTTGAGGACATTTTGCATTTTCATATTAAGCAAATAAACAATATAAATTGATACTTAAACATCGATTAAAGTCAGTTAGTCAAAGCCTCAGGGCTTATTATGACTCAATGCACTTGCATAATATTTTGATAATGTTTTGACTCGTGTACTTAAATATAAGTAAGGTATAGATTAGAGTCAAATATTATGTATGTATGTGAAGTTTCTTTAAGAACTTGACAAGTTTGAGTTTTATTTCTAATTTTATTTAGTTCTGATTGGTCAAGTACGTATTGATTTATAGATGGATAGATAGATTTGATTATTTATAAGTAGAGTTTTGTACTGAAAAAAAAAATAGCTAAATGTTTAAAGATATGTTATAACATTTCACAGTCCTCTAACTGATCATATATAAATGAATATAAATGAAAAAACATGAAAGTTAAATATTATATATGTACGAGCAGTTCCTATATGAATGTAAAAAGTATGATTTTATTTTCTCATTTCATTCAACTTTAAGTGGTCAACTATAAAATTCTTTATATGTATGTTATTAATTATTACTAGGAAAATAGCTGCAAGATTCAATTATATTTTATATAATCATATTTTAAATGAAATCTTATTTTTTTTTTAATATTTATAACATTTACTGTAAAATCGCTGCATACAAACGAAAACTAAAAATAAAATTTACTGAGAAAAATTATGCAAACAAACTGTGCGTGGACGAATGAATAGCAAAATGTTATGAAAGAGTATGAGAGTGAACTATTACTGGCGTGGGTTGAGATTAAGGGTTTCGGGGAAAATGAGATGAGTGCATAAGTTATGAACGTGTGCAAATTAAATCTAAATATTTAATGATGCAATAGATAAAACTAAAACTAACAGAAAGTAATGTATAAAATATTATTCAAATAATTCAGAATACCCCTGTTATGAACCATTTCCAATGTCTTTTACTGTTAAAGTATCCTGTTCTAAATACAGTATATTTCTATATATGCCCACAGCTGGATGCCGATTCGGCCAAGGTCTTTGATACGGTCATCTTTGCGGGGCCGCCGCCGATGAAGCAGCGCCTGTGGCCGCGTCACTGTGTGCAGGACTCGTGGGGCGCCGAGCTGCACAAGGATCTGAAGGTGGTCGATCATGGCATCAAGGTGTACAAGGGCACCAATCCGGAGGTGGACTCCTATTCCGTATTCTGGGACAACAAAAAGCTGTCGGACACCACGCTGAATGCTCAGCTCAAGATGAAGGGCGCCACGGACATCTATGTGTGCGGCCTGGCCTACGATGTGTGTGTGGGCGCAACGGCCGTGGACGCCCTGTCCGCCGGCTATCGCACCATCTTGATAGACGACTGTTGCCGCGGCACCGACTTCCATGACATCGAGCACACCAAGGAGAAGGTGGTCACCAGCGATGGAGTCATTGTGCATACAAATGAGGTGAGTGGAGAGGCTGGGTTACTACCCACAGCTGAATATACTGTATATCCTTTTCACTTGATCAGGTCAAGGCAATGGCTGAGGGTCGGGATCGTCGCCCCGAGCTGGGCTACAAGCTGGCCATGGAGCTCAAGAGTCCCGACTCAGTGTTATCGCAGCGCAACGGCTTCAGGCCCAGCTTCTAGAGAGATAACGGACAATTCAAAGCATCACAAACCTCACAAGCTAAGCATTCACAACAGGAACAGCTGGTCCGGAATATACAAAATATATAGTTAGTTAAACCTTAGAGCGTTTTAGTTAAAATATAGTAAACAAAACACCTGACAAGTGCCTTATCTCAACGTAGTTCAACCAGCTCTTGCTAAACATTGCAGTTCTTAACAAAAGTAAAAGTAGAATTTGGTAACGTTTTTAACAGTTTTTTGATAGACTCGAAATGTCAATAGCTGCGTAACAGTTTCTGTCTAAGTATTAACCTCTTAGCTCTCGCACCTCTCTGGCAAATGTTGTATACGGCACCTGTTTCAACTAAAAGACATATGAAACGCTTTTAAATCTCCCCCAGTTAATATTATGTAGAAAACTATGATATATGACATGTTGAGCTTCTCTTTTAAAAGTACTTAAAAAAGGAAAACAAAATGCATAAATGGAAAATAAAATTGAAAAATGAATAAACGATTTTTGATTTCAATTATCTTATACAAAAGAGATATCAAACTAAAATGGATTTATTAGATCATTCAGCTGCCGATAAAACCACAGAATATTGCATATATTTATTACAGTAATAAACGTCGGTCTGAAAACATGAGTTTTGCTGTCATCTATGCCACGCTCAATGGACCTGCAAATAAATGCATCTATCAATATGTATAGCTTGACAATTTCATAAGCAAAAACTTCAAAACAAAGCAAATAAATGTCCTGCCACACACATACACGGACATATACTTTGTGCACAGACTGTAAAACGTTTTTTTAACGTCTCAAATTGAAAGCTGGACAACAGCAGCTTCGACAACAACACGAGAGAACTGAAGAGAAAAACAAGATAAACAATTCATGCAGCGTTTAAAGAAAGTTTAAACTTTCTCTCTCTCACACACGCGTCGAGGCAAGTGTGTGTGAATTGTCTGCTGGCACTGTTTGTTGTCTACTCAATTTTTATTTCTCTCTGGTTCGAGTTTCCCTTTTGCCAAGCAAAGTAAAAGCAAAACTTTAAATTTATTAACAGCTGGAGAAAGTAACCGAAGCGTCCGACCAGTGGGCGTGATATGTGGGCGTGGCCATTTACATCTGCATTGTGGCAAGTGTAAAGTGTAAACTGCTATTTTTCACTTCTAACCATATTTTTCCTATGCTTTCTTTTGAAAAGCTTCTTTTTTTGGAATGGAAATGGGTATATGGAATGGTTTATTGTGCTGATGACATATCCTTGTTTCCATAGGACATATTGGATGCCAATTTACATGATTTTGAAGAGAATTTGTGTAATAAAACAATAAAAAAATAATAAAAATGTTGAAATATTTGAGTTTTGATTTAGTTTATGTTTAATTCGACATTTAAAAATATAAAAAAAATATTTTACTATAAAATTATATTTTACTAAAATTCATTTTTTTTTTTTTTTAGTTTTTTTAGGAAAATATGCTTGATAGATTCAACCAATTTTATTATTATTTATTTTTCATAATTTAAAAATAACTTTATTTTTTAATCAATTGTGAATATTAAAATTAATCGATTAGTTCAAATAGTTGACTGTGATCTCATCTCAGGGCTAAGGTATCTCCAACTCGACTATACAGAATTGTTTTGCTTTTTTCAGCCAGCATAGAGTACACACAACTATTTTGTTTCATTTTTTTTTTGCAGTCAGTATTGGGTAAATGTGCAAGCAGTTATATCCAGCGCTTAGCCCACTGTGCCCGCAGCCAACTCTCTGTCTATATATGTACGTAGTGCTCAATCCCTAGAGCTGGTTAAGCTTTATGGTAAGTACTGCCAAATGGACTTAGCTAGGTGGAGAACTATGCATGCTGGCTGCGGTTGCACTGACATTGGTTTCTTATCGAGCTGGCCTCGAATCGTTTACCTTGTGCCTGCCGTAGACAATGAAGTTTCAGCCCCCGGATGCTGAGCTGGACATGGGCCGCACTGCAGCCAAATGCTAAATGCGTTTGCCCAGAGATTTTTCTGCAGACTTTGTGTGTGTAGGATTTGCAGTGAGCTGCGGTCAGGCACTAAGCAAAATGTTCGTCCTGCCTGTCAGCAGCAGCTGTGGCAGAGCCTGGTAAAATGCAAAAAAAAAAGGATGAAAAAATAGACGCAAAATGAAGAGGAGGAAAAGTCGCTGATGAAAATTGCTTGCAAGTGGTTTCTGTTTCTGCCCGTCCGCCCATGTAATGGTCGCTCGTTTTGCTTGTAAAACTTTTGGATTATTGTCAGCCCAACACGCACACACTCGCACACTCACACACCCACACACACACACATGGGCTGGCCATGTGCCAGCCGGGAAAAACTTTGCCCCGGACATGGGACATGGAAAGTCGCGTTTGCCTCGGCAAATTTTCGCATATTTTTCTCAACGTAGGCGTCGCCACATTTGTCCCTGGCCTGCAACTGAGTTCGATGGGCTGCAGCTGGAGTTGTGCACGCGCTCCCATAAACAATGTGTGTGTGTGTCTGAATGTGAGTGTGTGTGTGACTGAGAGTTGTGGCAACAGCTGCCGTTTGCCCGGCAGCTGCTTGACTTGCAGCTTGTAGCTGGGCGCTAAGCTTCATTGTTTGCGGCATGTTGTTGAGGTTGGCGGCAGGGCGGCGGCTTGAGTGGAAAATGGGCATGTTTGGCTGCACTTTTTGGTGAACTGCCTATCGTAGGTTCTACAACTGCCCCATCGCGTGTTTCCTGTAAACAGCAAAGCAAGCAGTTGCAAAGCAATTAGGTGCTAATGCAGTTTCCCGATTAGCTAATGCCTGTGGCATAAATGCATTGATAGCTGCAATGGGATGAGCGAGAAAGAGATTCACTTTATGGAACAACTTTGGAAGTAGATTGTTAATAAAATGGATTTTAGATTTTATTTAGATTATAGATTATAGATTATGGAATATTTACATCTTTATAGATTATCACAGATCATATATAGATTAAGAGAGAAATATCTATGTATATGTATATGTATAAAGAAATTACGATATATTTACTCTCTAATATTTCATTTCTCTTAAGCATATTATTAGAATTGAGAGCAATATGCTTAAAATATGTTACGGAGGATTAAATACAAATAACAGAACAACAGACTGAACAGATTTATAAAGCACTAAGATAACTATCATTATGAGAACTTGCTGGCAAACTTTTGAAAAATTGCATAAATAATTTATGGTGTAGGTGCTATTATTAAAATCAGAATTAATCAATTAATCAGAATTAATCAATTATAAATTATATATATTTACATACATCCACATTTATATTTTATATATTTATGGAGAGTTTTACTCACCAAGAATAATTAGTTTAAGATTAATTTTCGTTTACAGCGCATCGCGAGAGTATCTCAAGCACAAATCTATTTATTTGCTCACGAAAATTGCTGTTGACTTTGCAACGTTGCAGCGGCTGCTGCAGCTGCGATTTTGACAGCAGCTAAATAAGCTGCAAAAATAACAACAGCGAAAATAGCAACAATAAATAAACAAACAACAATTTTGCTGCCGCTGCTGCTGTCGCTGCTGCTGCTGTTGATTTAGCTGCTGCGAGGCCAACGGGGTGTACGAAATTAGTTTTACGTGCGACGAGCTTATTGAAATTATAATTTGTTTATTAACAGCAGGCGGCGTGGGCGGTGTGGGCGTGACAGTTGCTCGAATAAAACTGTCACAGCAATTTGCAGCGTTAATTTGCAACGCTGATTAGATCGCTGTCAGGGCCAAAAGTTTTTAATTACGTCTATATATAGTACCGAAAATTGTGAATGGAGAGGAGAGGTGAGGAGAACGAATTGACACAGGTAGTGCCGAGTAGTGCAGTTGCTGTTGCTGTTGATAAAGTCACAGATAGGCCCAGGTTTGCGCCACAAAAAGAGCGAACTTTCGGCGCGCCACGCGGCGTACGCGTAATATGCCAACACATCTTTTTATGCGTGTTTTGCGGCAGCTGCGGAAATGCAGCAGGAAGTTGTCAAGCCGCATGCCACAAAACAATGGCAGTAACAACTGCTGCTGTTTCGCTCTAACAACTGTTCCCCCTCTCTCACTCTCACTCTCTGTCTATCTCCCGCTGTGGGCTGGCGCTGTGCTAATTTTAATGCAGTCAAATGAGTTTGTCCTGGCTGCACACAAGATATGAAGTTTTTGGCTTGCCGCTGCCACGCCCACATCCTGGCAGGCCGCCCGCCCATTGTGCAGCGAGCGATTATGAGATTTTCGTATATCATATGTTATGCCTGTCATCTAACTGTTCTTTGATGCGTGCGTGTGTGGCAATAAAATGCTTTGCTGATTTGCAAAGTTTTGTCATTAAGCACACTCGCACACACGCCTAGCCAAGCGGCCCAACTCGAGCCTGACCCCTTCCTTAGTCAACAAATGCTTTGATTATAGTTTAGAATTTCATAAATATTTGCTAAAACGCTCTCTGCCTGTGTCTCTGCGTTCTTAGGCCTGACAGCTCGCACTCGTTTCATTGCAAATTCAATAAAACATTTTCACAAAACAATTATGAGAAATCCAAATGCATTTTAAATTGCTTTTAGCACGCTTTGTGCTTGGAAGTACTCGATTGCATTTATTTCTCAAATGGCCAGAAACGAATTCAGTTATTGCCATAAAAGCCTGTGAATTAAGCTGAGCAAAATACGGCTCGAGTAGGTTTAAGTGAAAAGTTCGAAAGTAAAATTATGAAATAGAGAAACTTCATAATCAAAGCCAATAACTGTTAAATGTTATAGGATATTGGCAAAAGGTTTTTAATTGACACTGTATACGATTATTGCCGATTTCCCCAACTCAATCATTTTCAATTGAATGAATTTAAGCATGAATTCGAATATATGTATCTCAGCAGGCAAATAAATAAAAATAAAGCTTGAAATGTGTAAATATCCACACTGTCTTATATTCTGAGCAGTTTCTATTTACAAAAAGGCTATTTTCAAATAATAAAATATTTATATTCATATTTTGAGGTATTTCTTTTTAGATGAATATCTAAGTCTCTTTTTAAATCAATAATAATATATATTAAATTAAATTAAAATCTCTACAAAATATTCAATAAATTTCCAGCTGAAATGTGCATAAACATATTCATTTTAAGTCATAGCCTAAACTTTAACTTTATTAAAACACATCTTACCCGCTCATAGAGTAATGCAAACCGCAAATGAGAATCAGGTAGAAGAGCACTGACAGACAAGCGAAATCTACGTCTGGCTTAATGAGGCAACCAAATATGCTTGAATCGTAGCTGAGCGAGCCCCTGGATTTAATTATTCAATGGAGCTTTGGGCTGGTTGCCCCAGCTCCATTTCTACCGAATGTTCTCCCCCCTCTCACGCCATAAATGGCGCATAAATAGCGTACGTTGTGCGTGTACGTGTAAGTGTGCGTGTGCGTCTGCTTATATTTCAATCGAGTATGGAATAAGTTTGGCTTTCGCTTGAAAATGGGGCTCATAAATAGGCAACAAATCGCACCCGCGGGGCAACATGCGTCGTATACGTGATATTTTTTAATTACATTACAAAATGCTCTTCGCTGTGCGTGTGAAAAATGTCGTTTTAATTGCCCCCACCTCCTGCTGGCCCAGCGCTGCGGGCAAAGATAAACTAACACAAAGAAAAAAGAAAACGCAATCGCTAAAGGAAAATGTGAAATTAATTAATGCGAACGCCAACCAAAAGCCAACAAACCCTAAGCCCAAAATCCCAAGCAAAACCCCAAAGCAAAAAACAAGCAAAAGAACGAAATAAAATCCATGTGAGAAAACGCCAAGCGAATATGGCAAATATTTTGTAGTTGCAGTCAAAAGTTTGCAGAAATATCTGTGTATGTGTGTGTGTGTGAGAGAAAGAGAGAGTGGGAGAGCTTATGTGTCGCCACGGAATCATTAGCCAAAGCGCTAAAAGATGTTACCAAAACTCTTCGAGCGGGCTTTCAAAACTTTTTGGCGCTAATCAAAAGCAAATATGCAAATGGTAAATGGCAAAATGGCAGCCAAGGGCGGGTCAGAGGTCACAGCTAGAACTATTCAATTTAATGTCAAGTCAAATTTTGTGGCATTTAAGCGCAAATGGCAGGAAATTAGCGACGGCTGACAGAGAGAGCGAGTGGGAGAGTGAGTGAGAGCGCAGACAAATGAAAAGGCATTTAAAATGTCAACACGACCGCAAAACATCGTGTGCAAAATGGTCGAAAAGGTGTACAATATGTGTGTGTGTGTGAATGAGTGTGTATGAGTGTGTGTATATTGCGACTTTTGCGGTTGCACAAAAGCTGAACAAGGCGAACCGGGTCGAGCCAAAGGAGATTGGGGTGGAGGTTGAGGTTATGGCCAGGGTTGGAGCTTAAACGCTTGACCACGAAAGGGCCATTAGAAAATGGTCAGCATGTGTGTCTGTATGTGTGTCTGTATGTGTTTCGGTGTGTGTGTAAGCTTCAACGCTAAGTCGCAAAGGCAGCTACTGCGACAGCTAAAATTAAGCAAAACAAATCCAAAAAGCAAAAAAAAAAAGAAAGAAAAACGAAAATGCGCCAAAAACAAAGTTTTTTTTTGGTGCAAAGCTGTGCCAAATGTAACCGCAAAACGTTTGCCAACACGTGTAAACTTTTTAAAGTTTTACCTGTCCGTGAGTAAGTGTGAGTGCGAGTGTGACTGTGAGTGCGAGTGTGAGTGAGTGTAAATGTGCGCGCATCTGTCACAGGGTTGAACAACTTCTCGGTCACAGTAATTATCGTTTAGCCAAAGTGATTTAGCCAAGACTTACGCTTAAAAATCCCGTAAACTCATTTATTTCGAGAGATTTTAAATCAATTTATAAAGCAATAATAAAGTTAGCCGGAAAAATGGGATTTTCACAGGAAAAACTTTTCACATGTTGTACACAGTGTAACTAAACAGTTTACATATTGGCAAACGCATCAAAGTTAAAGCTGAATAGACGAAATTCAATTATCTCTCACAGACAAACTAAAAGACAAACGCAGGCAGAGCTCGATAGCAACACGCAGGCAGGCAGACAGCCAGACGGACTGAGTGATTGATAGATTGACAGGCAGAGCGACTTACCTACGTCGAGTTGGCAATTAATCGACTGAGCATTAATTTAGATGTATGTTCAGGGTTCCAAGTTGCTTCTCGAATTCTTTTTACATTTTGCTGGGAGAATTAGGATGCGCTCTCAAATTGTGTATAAGGATCAACACTTAAATATAGAAATAAATATTTATAGTCAAGCGTCACGCTTTTAGCCTCATCAATCAATATATTGCAATCATATATGTAAATAAATGTTTAATTTTAGCTCTGAGGTAATCACTGAAAAATGTATGTTACAGGCAGATGGAGGCGTGCCACACCCCATAAAGTATATATATTCTTGATCAGCGTGACAAGACGAGTCTATATAGTCGTCTCCGTCTGTCCGTTTCACATGTACATCGTTTGAGCTAGAGGTTTCAAGTTTAATCAATAGAGCAGAAAGAAGAAGAGCTAAAAAAGAGTTAGGGTTCTAAAGAGGAGATGATAGTTTGCATATACATATATGCAGCAGAGGCAGCAGAAAATACTCTGATTGGTCGCTAACTGATAGAGAGCTTAGCTTACGCTAACTCAGAGAGCGGCTTAACAGTTGAGCTCGACTTCGAGTGGAAGTCTCGCTGCCCTATATAAAAGCAGCTGAAGATCAGAGGAGCTGCTTATTGCAGCAGCAGCAGCAGAATGGGCTCTGATTGGTCGCCTAATGATCGAGTGTGAAGACTGACTCAGAAAGAGGCTCAAGAGCTGAGTTTGCCTTGAGTGGAGCCGTCGCTGCCCTATATAAAGGCAAGCCTGCTGCAGCGCAGCTTCAGTCGCATTCTTCATCTCATGGTGGTTAGTCGTCCAGTGCAGCACGGTGCTACTCCTCTTCTTCTGTCTGTTGGTAAGTATTAAAGTAGTTAAGTATGTTAAGCGACAATGTGAAAGTTAGGTTGCGCAAGTCAGGTTTGCTTAAAAATTGTATAACTACTTTTGTTTTGATGTTAATGATTTTAAGCCTTATCGTAAATACATTTTAAAATTATATCTCATACTTCTTTATAGCTAGAGCTTCCAAATTCTACACAAATTTTCATGTGAATTTTCTTTAATTTTAAATTAAGTTATATTTATTTAAAAATATATACTGTAACTCTTTTTTTTAAATTAACACAAATAAAAAGAATTTTATGTCCGTATTTCGTTATAAAAATCCAAATTCACTAAAAGCTAGAGTGCCATCGAATCGATTCTCCGTAGTACCAATATATATTTATTTCAACGAAAATAAATATAGTCAAATACAATATGCGAACCTCCTTACTATTGCGCTTCATTTCCATTGTGATTCACCTAAATTTTTGAACGAGTCTGCAGCTCGCCGTTAACACAATAAATCGAAAAACAATTTTAGCTTGTAAATGCGTTTGCACAAGATACGCATCGCTGCCCAGCCCTAGCTGCGCAGTTTGCACACGCAGACAAGGGCAAAGCATGCAAAAGTGTGCTCGTGTGTGTGTGTGTGTATGTGTGTGTGTTGGTTTCTGTGTAATCTTTGTCGCATTGCCGTGAAATGTGCAATAAAGTCGCATGACTTTGGCTTTCGGCTTTAGCGCTGCGTGTCAAAAGTTGGCCGCAGAGCTTAAAAACATCAGACGAAGGCAAACACAACAAGGGCGAGTCTGCTGATGGGGTTGATCACGATGATGATAATGCTGCTGATGATGATGATGATGATGGTGGTGGTAATGGTGGTCAGCTAGCAAAGAGCAACAACAATGTGCCGCAATTAAATGTCAAACAGGCGCTTCTGATGGACGCTTAAAATCAGTGCAACCGTCAGGCAGGAGCTGCCAGCAACTCCATGGCCATGTCCGAGCCGTCACACATGCAAGCAGACGCCTACGCTCACACCAGCACCCACACATGGCCACGGACATGGACACGGACACGGGCACGGACACGGACACAGACATGCACATGTCACCTGGCGTTTAAAATGTACACCCCATAAACAAAAGTGCAAACAAAGCCATAAACAAGCAGCCAGAGTCCCCCTCGCTCAATCCAAACGCCCATCGCTCTCTAGTCCAGGACACGCTGATGTTGCCTGCCTGTCGTTTGTTAGTTTTGCCTGCTGCTGCTGTTGCTGTTGCATTGTGGCAGCCAAACATAAAACGCTAACAACAACTGGCAAGCGGGCGGGCCAACATTCAATGGGGTTGACGCTTCATTCCGGTCGCCGGTCGCCTCAGTTTGTTAGCTTTGCTTTGTGTCGTGGCTTTTATGGCGAGGTACGATGAGCGGCACTGGCAGCCTGTCAGCGTTTTTCTGCGCATTGTTTTTAATACATGTACGTGGCGCATCATTTATTATTTTCGCCACAGCAACGGCAGCAGTCTCGGCAGCGGCAGCGCTCACGCTGCGTATACGCAATATGACGCATACGCAGCATTGGTCGAAGCTTTGAAGCTGCGACCATTGGCCACTGGCCCCCGGGTCCATGTCACGCACACATTAGCTAGGTTAGCACGCATCTGGCCACGCACACGTTGCATAAACATTTCGACATGCCAACAACAACAACAATAACAACAACAACAAGAGCAAGAACAGAAACGAAGACCCTATGGCATGGGCGTGGCACAATCGTGTGTGGCTCGGATTAGGAACTAAATTAAATTTTTACATCAACATTTGCGCTTCATTAGAGGTAAGGGCCGAGGCGCTATAACGCCAAGTGTTGCTTCCACGCTGAGAGCCCACTCTCGACTGGTCTATGGCCTATGGGACACACGCACACACACACAGCCAGCCAGATAAGCAGCCAGTACAGATAAATGAGTTGAGTGTTATGGTGGGAAATGGCAGGCGGGGGGCCACTAAATTAGCCCAAGTCGAGGTGTTGAGCAAAACCATTCCCATACCATGCTCATACTATATGTAGTATATATATATATATGTATATAAATTTGCTAGAAAAACAAATGCCGAATAGTTGCTGAGCCGAACGAGCAGAGGCATAATTAGATATTCAAGCTCAAGCCAACTTCAAGTGAAGCATGCTCCTGCGCAAAAGGCAGTTAACACGTTGCATATTTAAAGCGAGTAGTTAAAGAATAAGTTTTAGTATAAATGTGTGTTTAAGCCACGTGTAAATTGTTCATGAAACGCAGGACTCTTTTATGCTCTTTATTTGAAACGTGGAAAGTTTGCCAGGTTTCATTTCAACTGAAATAATAATTATGCATGTATGTGGGTTGCATGCACAGCCACGAGTTGAAAGTTAAACTATTTTTTTTTTTTTTTTTTTAATTTGACTATATGTGTGGTTCTGTTGAGCATTAATGACCTAGTTTCTGACAGCAATTATGCGCTTTAAAACTTTTTGAAATAAATATTTTATATCCAATTACACGAGCTAAAAGTGAAACGTCGAAAAACTTGTTGCAAATGACTGTGGAAATCTGAATGTTTGGAGTCTGTTGTTAACAGTTTTCATGCGGTTTCCACAGACAAATTATACATAATTAGATGGCTGTGAGAGAAAATGACGTGAAAGGATAACAAGTATGAAAATTAAATATTAAAATATGTGAATGTGGCAAAAGAGTTGTAAAATAAACCTTGGCAAAGTGAAGCTTGTCTAAAATGAAAATCAAATAAATATTTTCATAGATCAAATTTCAATTAACAATTCAATTAACAGCACATCTCATTGAAACTCGTGTCGTTCAGCTCGTGTCGTTGTATAATTAATTATATTAAAAATCTATATGTTAAGATTTATTGTTTTTACTCAGAAAGGATATTGTAACCCAGAGCGAAAGTTTTAGCTGCGCTACTCCATGTCGTGGAAAGTTCATAGTTTCTTATCTATATATAGTCATCCGATTAAGATAAAGCATTCGCATTTATCTCAATTCTCATTTATTGATTGCCGTCCATTGCAGCCTGTCAAATATTTAATATGCTGCCAGAGTCTAAAGGAGGAGCGAAACTTTAAGTGAAGCATCAAGTTGGCAACAGTGGACAACGAGCCAATATGAACTTTTGGCTTTTATTGGACATGTACTAGCAATAACTGATAGCCACCATTTGCAGCTGCAGCCATTCAATTTTCGACCAAAAAACACAGCTGAAACTGAGGGGAGAAAATAGAAAGAAAGGTTTGCACAGGCGAGAGGGCGATAAACCGCTGCAACTTTGAAACAGCGCACAGAGCAACTGACAGCTGGCACCAACTTAGAACTCGGTCTATATATACATATATATAGAGAGGGGCGGGAGCTGGCTCAACTGGAGCTGCGCTGTCTGTGCCCTAAGGGCAGCTGCTATATCAAGAAACACACACACACTCACACAGTCCAAAAGATACAAAACTTGCGAGCAAAAAAAAAAGAAAGAATTAAGCAAAAATAAAAAGAAGCAGCAGAAAAAAAGTTTCAGTTACGTGCTGTTGCTTTTAATTGAATTTTTTTCCCAGTGCCTCGACTGGCGCTGTTGCTGCTCACTGTTCCACTGGTCGCTGCGGTGAACCAATCCGCATCCGTCTGGCGTTTCCGCCGCGGCTTCAGACACCAACCGTAAGAGAGCAGCAGCAGCAGCAGCAGGAGCACCTAGAGCATGGACATGGATTCGTGTCCAAGTGCTACCAGCGACTGGAGGCAGTTTTCTTGTTGTTTTGAAAGCGCCAAGTCGCAAGTCCTTAAGCGGTTTATATTCCTTCACACTGATTTGCTGCCTGAAAGGTGTCCCAACGTCCGGCAGTTTGCAGCTCGTATACCCTGCAGCCATTGAAATGAGTGAGCGAAAGTGAAGCAAAGAAGTGCAGCTTAAGGGCTCATAGGCAAATAAGGCTTGCTGCAGACTTTATAAAATAATCCGGGCATTATTTTTCTATAAATAAGAAAAAGTGAATATGGAGAAAGGTAGTCTGGGCATTGAATCAACATAGACTGTGCGATGAATGTGTATTAAAAATGCTGTTACTAGAGAGCACATTGAAGTGCAATCGATAGTTGAAAGTCGATAACAAATCAGATGTTTCTTTACACTTCTGTTATTCAATTTGACAATTGATATATCGATAATAGCGATAGTTGACTACTCGATAAATATATATAGTATTTTAATTTATAATACGATATTTGAACTATCAATATCAATCGATAGCCTTTGATCAACTTAAATATAAAATCATGCTACTTTAACACTTAAAAACAATTTTTATAGGCACAACGCATAGTCGAGCATACCCGTCCCTAGCGTGCTGACATGCTTTTCATATCTTTTTATTTTGCCCTGCTGCAAGTTTTTAATTAAGAAGTTTCAATTTAATGCTCCACCTGCCCATTTGCAAAAGCTGCTCAGGCCGGACTATAATAATAATAATTTTATATACTCGCTCACTTAGCGGCGTTGACTGGGCGAAGTCTGATGTATTCAGAAGCTCGGTCATGAATTAAACTTCAACGTTTGTTTTTCATTTTAGTTTAGATATATGTTAAAATACTGAAGCTTTGGATATTTGTTGGGAAGAGTCGTCCACAAATGTCTACGAATTGTGTGGGCTCGGCAGCGGTGCTGCTAATATCGTTGCTGCTGGTTGGCGACTGCCTCGCCTGTCGACCCACTAGCAGTCCAAGTAAGCTCCATTTCACATCCCCACAGCTCCCCTCAATAAGCCAGTCAATAACAGTGCATTCCCATCGTAGATCTGGCCTCCTGCACCAAAAGCGGCGGCAAATGCCGCGAAGTAAACGCGTGTCCCAAAAATCGGCAATCGGCGGTGAAAACCATTTGCATATTACGAGGCAAAATTTGCTGTATGGCATGACGCAAGGACATTAATTAAAAGGCTAATCAGTGGGCCACCTGCGCTAAGTATTGTCTTGTCAGAAATTAAGTATTGTCTTGTAAATTGTAATTGTAAATATGAACTAGTAAAACTGTGAACATCTTGTGAAAGCTGAAACATAACATCGATGAGTGAACATTTCTTAAGTCTAATCCTTATTATTTATTATTACTATTATTAATTTTATTATTATTATTATTATTATTATTATGAATATTATTATTATTATAATTATTATTATTATTATTATTATTATTATTATTATTATTATTATTGTTATTAAATTTTAATTGAAACTTTCTTTATTTTCCAGCAGTTAAAAAATGATGTAAAGAATTTAGTTAAATATTTAGTTAAATATTTTCCTTTAAATGTATAATGTAAAATGTTCTTAGATTGACCTAACATTTACCAGTTACATTGTTTCGTGCTCAGGTTTGAGTCTGGTGCAGGAGACTTTTCAAGTTTAATATTTTTCATAATTATCTCGAAACTATCTGAAAGCTTAGCTAATTCTCTAACAACTTGAAGCAAAGAGTTGCAACGAAATCAAATATTTCCCGAACTAATTGGATAGTTTTTCAGTCTCCATCAGTCTCAATTCATAGCTGACCCAACTTGCGCTTTAGTTGTGGATCATATGCTTAGCTTCGCCCATTTTCAGCTATGCATTTGTGTGTCTGTGCGTCTCGGCGAGCGCGCAGCAACGGCGGTTGTGGGCCAAATGACGTCACGAAAAATCAGGTCAACACCACGCGCAGGCTGAGCGCAGCTAAAATCCGTGTGCGTTTTTTTCTTTTTATGTTTTTTCTTTTTTTTTTATTTCAGCAAAAATGGCAACTCACCGTGCTACACTCACTTATATCTGTAGGTATAGATATACATATGTCTGTATGTTTGTGGGCATTAAGCTGTGGTACTCTGCTTAACGCATGTGAAAAGGCATATTTTGTTAGTGGTGTGTAGTCAGAGAGTTAAGACTCGACTTAGTATGGCTGAAGTCTAGAATCAAGATAATTATAATTAATTATGTGATAGCAGAATAATAAGCAAGCAGACTCCAGAGATGAAACTACTTTTCATTAAATATAATATAATAAAAACATATAAAGAATATATATATATATATATAAAAATATATTTGTTTATTTATTTATTTATTTTTATTATAATTTATGACTATAAGTTGAGCCATATATCTACAATTTTAAGCTGTAGCATTATATGTTTGGTATATTGCAGGTCTACAGTAGGAATGTAACTGTAACTATTGCAGAGTATTGGGCAGTCGCTTAGACCTACTTGTTAATTTTCGCACTTGCATTTTTTTTGGGTCTGAGCGAGACCTTGTACCTAGTCTTGATTCACTCTCTCGCTCTCTCTCTCTCTCTCTCTCTCATTCTCTCTTTTCAGATTATGCTCTGCCCACCTCTCTCTCTCTCAGACTCACACTCACCTTGTCTTGGGGTCTTGGTCATTAATAGTCCCATTTTTTTTTTGCTGTTCCACCCACTGCTCGCAGGCTTCAAATTTTTATGTTTTGCAAGCATTTTTTTTTTCAGTTTTGTTGGATTTTTGCTGTGTTGGGTGAATTACTTGTAAATTCAGCTAGCAAGCTGCAGAGAGCGAGCTATAGAGAGAGAGAGAGGTAGGTGGGTAAGTGTAGGCGGGTCAAAAGTGACTGGCATTTGTTTTTCATATATTGATTGCTTTTTAATGGATTTTTCGTGGACTCTGGACCATAAGGTGACCATGGCCGACCTCGCTCGCCCTCTCTACTCAGCTGTATTCTTTGCTCGTATTAATTTTATTTACATAGTTAAATGGTTCAATTGTTTGACTGTTGATTTACTGCTGGAATTTCAGACAGCAAAATTAATTGTTTGATTTGTGGGCAGCGATGACTACATACTATATATGTATATATGTGTATATATGTATGTTCCAGGGCATACAACTAGGTCAGCTGCGTGGGTTTTTCCTGCTGATTTACTGATTTTGTTTGCACAGTTTATAAATAAAAAGCTGACAGACGTGGTCTGGCAGCTGCCACTCTTGCGGAGTTTTCCCAGTAGCGCAATGCTTTTCTTTTCGATTTGGTTTCTATATCTCTGTTTCTTTTGTGCGCTCTGGCTGAAGTTCGCCTGCATGCGCTTAGCCAGTCAAACGTTTGTTGTGTGTCAATCAAGCAGGTAACTGGCTGCAACTAAGTTGTAAGACTTCTGCCATGTCGCACAACAAAACAATAACAATGGACGTGTACAGAGACACACACACACACGCACACACAGAGACTAACATATACATATACATACATACATTCCGAGAATACTCACCACGCTGCTGCTCTTTGACAACAGCAACTCTTTGGCTCTCTTACGGCGTTCATTTCGGCTGGGCAGCCTTTCCACAAGACTCTCACGCATTGCATAGACCATGGCAACAGTCACGGCAACAGCCAGCTTTCATCTTTTTTTTAGCACACGCGCCTGACTTGCTGCCAGGGCTGGCAGGCTAGCGACGCCCCCCTCAGAGCCGTTCTGCTGGTCGCCTGTCGACTGTCAAATCAATTTGTCAGAAATCAGTGACAGCTGCTTACAGCCAAAACACACAAACATGGCCCAGGCCACACAGCCACACAGCCACAGAGCCGAGCTCAGCGGCTGCCGGGCTGCCACAGCCTTTCCCCGAAGAGTTGTCATGGCAAAAATATATAAATATATATAGAAAGCTACAACAACAACAACAACAGCAA
Source organism: Drosophila meridionalis (assembly GCA_035045145.1). NCBI lineage: Eukaryota > Metazoa > Arthropoda > Insecta > Diptera > Drosophilidae > Drosophila > Drosophila meridionalis. Next base: position 3,509,544 of record JAWNPG010000020.1, on the reverse strand, counting down.
CGCCAAAATATGTTGCAAAAGGAAACTGGCCTGGTGTGTAAATTATAGCGCATATTTGCCCCATTTCTTTTCTGTTTTCTCAAATTGCTTTGCAGATTGCCGACATTTGAAAATTGTCTACGGCATATCAAGCACTTTCGACATTTACAACTCATTTTTGTGAAATCTCTACTCGGCTTTCTCTCCTTTTTTTATTTATTTTTCAAGTTCGAAGCTGACAGACAAGCGCCTTTTGTTTGCATGCCACACACACACACACACATACGCTCACGCACACGCTGCTGTGCTCTACCAGGCGTATACGCAATTTCCCAGACAAAAGCCGCCCGAGTAGAAGCCCCAAATGCAAAAAAGGGCCGAATAGAATGGCATAAGAAAAGGTCTTTGACTGAGCATTGCTGATGCCCTAGTCGTAGGCGCAACATGCTATTTCTGTCAATCTCTTGGGCATCCATAGGGTTAATTATAAACACAATGGAAACCGGATCTGTTGTGTTTATATTTGTCCATTATGGTGGAGGGGCGAATATATATGTATATATACATATATACAATTTATTTAATTTTTTTTGTATTCAATAATATAGGTCTAAGGCTGTAAGCCAAAAAGGAACTTAAGGCATTCAAATGATTATAATATTATACTATATTTAAAAAAAATAATATATCAAAAAGTTTATGATCATGTAACCCAAATTATAGTATAAAATCGGATTAATACTTAAGATTTTCGAACTATATATATTTTGTAGACTATAGTCTATACACATTGTTATATTGTAAATATGTATTGGGTTTAATATTTACAGTTAAATTTATTACTCTTTAAATATATCTATTTTATAATAACTTGAAATGGCTTTGATTAAAATTTAAATAATAATATCTGTAGACATTTATGAAAAATAATGTTAGCATAAAAAATGTACTAAAAATATGAAATAACAAAAAATTAACTTGAGCCTTTAGTGCATAGAAATATAAAAAATTTGATGAAAAAAAATTGAAGGGGAAATATATAGAAATAATATGTTGAAATAAAAACAAAGTATATTTAGAGACGCCTAAGAAGGTTTCATTTATTTATATAGGAAATTTAAATTATGCAAAAATTAATTAATATTTTATACGCTTTATATAAAAAATTTCTTAGTAAAAAATTATATATTTTTAATATTTTTATTTTAATATTATTTTTAAAAAATTTTACATTTAAAATATTTTTAGTCATATGATCATTATTGATCATTAACCCATAAGTAATAAATTGAAAATTTCTTTTTTTGCTTGCAGTTAGAGCATGTTAGGGTCGGTCATGCCTCAAATTATGTTACTTTTTTCTTGTATATTTTAGACACGCCAGCAGCAGCAAGAAAAATAACGCTAACAACAAGAACAGCAGCAGCAACAACAACAACAACAGCGACAGGATCTACAATAGACAACAACAAAAATCAGTAGCATGTTTGCTGCTGCTTCTTTTTATTTATTTTTCGTTTGTAATCTCTAACCCTTTTTTTGGGAGATGGTGTTGCTGTTATTGCTGTTGTTGTTGTTGTTGTTGTTGCGTCGTTTTTTGTTTGACCAACTACCAACATACAAGCTCATAAATAAGTAGGCAAAGGCTTGGGTCCTGTTTGGCCAGCCCCCCCTCACACACACACACACACACACACACAGACACATAGTGGGACCCCAACCTATCGTAACTCGGTTCGTGTGCCACGCCCAGCGACAGCCGCCTCCCTGTGCTTATGGTTGAAAATGAGAAATGGATTTCTGTGTCAGTTGGTTGCCATAATTTCAGTTCGTTTCGGGCTTTGACTCGGCCTCAGTCCCAGCCTCAGAATTCGCTTTGAGGCGCATTCATCATTTGCCATTCAGTCATCATCCACGGCTATTTTTGCTTTTGCTTTTGTCTTTTTTTTTCAACTTTTGCTTTTGTGGGCTATTTGTTTGCCATGTCGCCCCGTTTATTTAATTAATTATTTTAAAGATTTGCCGCCCTTTTTCGCTTTTAATTAATTTATCAAAAGTGCAAATAAAAATTGCTCGCGCAGCGCTCAAATTGGAGTGTCCCTTGCCAAGCTGGCCGCTGTTTTTTGTGCTCTCTTGTTGAATATTTTATATTAAATAAAACAAACTTTAAATTAGCCCCTCGCCAGCGCCAGCGCCCACGCCTAAGTAGGGTTAAGCTGCGCGGCGCGGGTTAAGCAAAGGCCAAAGTTCTGAGAGCAGGCAAAAGTTGGTTGTTTTTTTTTATTAATTTTTGTATTATATTTATATAATATATATGTATATACATATATATATTTATGTTGTTGCTGGTGTACCTTGATGCTGATAGGTCTAATAACTCCCCGGGTCGCTGTAATCCTTTGGGTCACGTTGTTTGGCCATCCCGCCATCTTGCCATCCTGTTGCCGGCCTAATGGACACGGCAAGTCACGTAAATGACGCTGATGATAATGTTGATGCCGCTGATGATGATGTTTATGCCAGCTACGTGTTCATTGCTGTCACAGCAGGCTCTAACTTTTTGCGCCCCGCCCCCCGGCCCAACTCGCCTTTTGTGTGTTTTTCCGTTTCTGTCTCTGGCCAGTGTCCATCGTCGCATATGCGTTATATTCAATGAGTAGTTGGCAACAGCAGTTGGAACTGTGCGTCTGGTTGCATTAAATATTAATTTTTGCAGCTCAATTCCCAGTGATGGGGCCACCACTTCTCCCCTCTCGTGCTCCTCCTCCTCCTCTGCTGCAGTGCTTTATGCATACATATGTGGACAGACATCCGCTTGCCAAATTGCCAAAAACGGAAATTAGTTACAGAAGTTATAATTAAATTCCTTCGAGTAACGGACAAACAGGACCTGCATGTACCACTGTTTGCCTGTGTCTGTGTGTGTATGTGTGTGTGTGTCGTGTGAGTGTGTGCAACAAACTGTGCATGTAAACAGGCCGTGTAGCTGCGTCCGGAGCAGCTCCATAGACAACACTTGACTGCGCAGGAGGCGAGAGCCCATTTTGAAGAGGATACCCAAACACAGCCACAGGAGCAGGACCCAGAGTCTTAATTAGAAACAATTTGAGGCTGACTGATTGCCGGTGGTGAGGCCCATATGTGGGCATGCGAGTGTGTGTGTGTGTGTGTGTGCATGTGTGCATGTGTACCACATTTCTGAGCAGAAGCTCGTCAGCTCGTCGGTGAATGCGTGTGGGCGATCGCCACACGTTGTTGACTTTCAGTCATTAGTAGAAACATTTTATGCTCGAAGATGGTTTTAAAGTTGCCTCACACCCACACTCCATGTGTCCTGCCCTCACCACTCACTCTCATTCCCGCCCACACATCCTCATCTCAATTCAGAAATATTTGCATACGTTGTTTAACATATTTCCAAATAGAAACCAAAAAAATAAATAAATAAATAACTGTTGGCAGCACACTTCTATAATTAGGCGAGCTGTCTTTAAGGTACAAAATATATTTCTTATGAATTTAAAATATATTTTTTCTATTTCTTTAAGTTTTAGAGCAATTGATAGAAAATCACTTCAATTGGTATTTTGTATAATATAATTATAAGCCAAACAGTTCATTAAAGGAGAGCTGAAATATATTTTATATATCTTTCGAGAGTAATCCATCTGCAAAGACAAAGAATTTACCCTTCAAACCTCAACCATATTGAATTGAATACTTACTTAACTATCTCTTAAATATATGAAATAAAAACAGGAATAATTTTCAGATATTTTTTTTTTTAATTTTTGACATTAATATTAATTAATATAAATATAATATGATATAAAAATATTATAAAAATTAGTTAAAAATATATTATGAATTTTTTTGAGAAATATATACAAATAAAATTTAATACACAATGTAATATATTGAAACAAAATAAATATAAATACAAATTTATTAATTATTATTAATATTAATATTATTATTATTAATAATTTTTTAGCGTATATCAGACCAATGATTTTTTTTTCAGCTTGATTGATTTTTCTCCTTTTATTGTGCTGATTGTAAATAAAATATTGTTTTCAAGGTATGCGGAGAGAATGTCCACCCATCCAAACCAGCAGTCGCGAATGCAATCAAAAGAAGACTGAAAGGATTGCATCCCTTGGTTCTCAGAAAAGACATAAATAAGAAAAGCCTTAGTAGCAATAAAGGCATTGATATTTCATTGTTAAGATTTATTTCAAACTGTGCTATTGAGTTAAGGTCAGAAAGCTGCAATAAAGAAATTTAATAAAAATATGTATTGCTGATTTTTGTCCCTGGCTCAATCGTGCTGTTTTAAATAAATATATTTATTAAAATGTAAATATATATGTATATAAATATATATATATATAAATAAATATAAAAATATATAAATATCTAAATATATCAATATATAAATATATATTTATATATTTGTAAATAAAATTTTTTAAATAAATAAATAAATTTAAATATACATATTTATGTATAGTTTTCATTGATTTTTAATTTCTTCCATATGATAATTATTCCATATCGAAATCTGACACTACAATCTCTCACACTTGTATTTTATAGGCCTAGTATATTCGCTTTATTAAGCAACTTTAAAAACTGCTGTCTCAAATTCTTTCAAACCCTGGCCAACGCTTCGTATACGCAACATTTTAATTGATTCTATTTGGTCGGATTTCTGATGACAATTCTGTCAGTTCGATGGCATAATTCGACATAGTACAGCGACGCTTACAGCTTCATGTGGACTGAGCTCGTATTTCGCCATTCAAACAGCTGTTCGCATATGTCAGTGTGTGGGTGTGGGTGTGTGCTTGTGTGTGTGTGTCTTTATGCACATACGCTTTGACTGCCGTTTTCTCTTTTATTTTCTGATATTTGCGCTGCTGTTGTTTTTGGCTGACAGACGCACATTACGTATACGTAATACGCACGATGTGAGTGCTTTTAATAAATGCTGCGGCATGCGTGCGTCTCTGCCGCTGCCACTGCCGCTGCCGACGACGGCGTCACTTTGTTATTGAATATGTCGCCGTGCCCATTTGCATAATTGATCGGCAACGATGCGCGAATCGCAGAAACGGGAAAATTGTAGGCCGTAATCGGCCAAGAGGCATTCGATTCGAGCATTTGCTAAACAATAAAACTTCAGTGCGTGACAGCACCTCACGTTGCCTATAGGGAAAGGAGAGATAGGGAGAGAGCATACAAAATATTGAACATAGAATTACATTTATATATATATATATATATATATATATATATATTTGTATACATATTTATATATATCTACAATGTTTTGTTTCACTTTTATTTTCTCTGCGATGCACAGCTGAAATTGCGACAGACTTCAATAATTGATGCACATGTGTTGCGCGTGTGTGAGTGTGTGTGTGCACGTGTGTGTGTGTTTGATTTATGTGTGTCCTCGCGTGCTATTCAATTGTGAAATCAATTACAATAATCGACGCACGCAACTCGAAGAGGGGCGTTCAACCATATAGATCAAGTGCGTGTGAGTTTTTACGGAAGAATATTAAGGGCGTGGCCAGGCAAAAGTAACATCATTTGGGCGGTTTATGCCGAGATGAGAAGGAAACATATGATATCTTAAAGACCTTTAGATGTATAAGAAAACAAAAGTTCGGTGACAGAAGAAACAGATGTAAATAAAAGACGAAGAAAAATATTAGAAAAAGAAAAAAGTAATAAATATAAATATAAATATATATATATATATATATATATATATATATATATATATATATATATATATATATATATATATAATATATATAATAATAATATATAATATAGAATAATATAGTAAAAGTCAAAGCCACATAAACCATGAGCAGATTATAAACATCATTATTTCAAGAATCTCTCAGTTCTATCATCCGCAGCATTCATTTATGATTCCAGCAATTGCAATTGGTTTAACATTTCTCTATTTCTCACTTTGTAAGCTCTGCACGCCCGAGGTCAGCTCAATCGAGATTGTTCATAGTCGACTCAGTTCCATCCGCGTTGTCGTGCGATGAAATCATTTTTAAAGCAATCGCTGCTCGTTGCTTGGCTCCACTCAACTCAAGTGAATGGCAATTGTATCTTCGGCCTGGGTCCATTACTCACACCGCGCACTTAGAGATATACTATTTATTTACCTATTCTGCAGTCATTTAGCCGCAATTACCAGAGCATCCAATTGTAATCAGCGACGGGCGCTCGCTGCGCTGCTCTCTGCTGGCTGTATCCCTGGAGTAAAGCGCGTCAATTACTCGAAGTTTTTGTGTTTATTACCCTGGGCTGGGCGAGGAGGAAGAAGCAGGAGAATGCCCGCAGCTGCTACAAGTCAAATAAAACATATTACAAATGCCACGGCCAGCCCCCTTTGCCCAGCATCTGGGCACTATTACTCAGACTTAAGCGCCTCGAGATGTGCCAGCAATCTGACAAATTTCGCACAAATTATGCGGCGAACACCACAAAACGATGACGACCATGATGACAGTTGCGTGGGATGAGTGGAGGGGTTCGCAGGCACGAGCAGGAGCACAGGACGATGTCCTCTGTCTGTCTGAGCTCGCCTCCGTGCCCGTGCTGGGCCACAACAAAAGGCGACGAAATTATTATTGCATTAAGTGGAATTATTAAATTTCATCGGCATCGAAGGCGGCCGCAAACGGAAACGTAACGACGGCTCAGCACAAATAAAAATAAATAAATCTAATCAAAAATAAGCACACAAATAAAATCCACAAATGATAAAATAAAAATACAAAAAACCAGCGCTGCAAAAGAGGAGACAGCCAAAATAAATCAATAAAAGGAGACAATGACACAAAAAAATATGCGGACCTTAGCCCAGACCCGGACCCGGACTCAGGCCCGGACCCTCAGCCCGAACCCGAACCCGGCTTCAGTTACAGTCGGCGGGGCGCAAAGTTTTTGGCGGGCCACTCAAATCAACATAAAGTTTGATATATTGTGCCGCATTGGCAGCGGCCGAGTCCTGCCAATGTCCTGCGTTGATTTAATGGCCGACAGCCCCAAGGCTAAGCCAGGGGGAGTGGCATAGGGGCGGGCGGGAGTAGCACTACTTATTACGGCCGCCGCTTGTCGCCATTGTTGTCAATTTGGTCGTGTCTTTGACAGTGACACCGCACTCCATCCCTACCCACCCCTCTTCAATAGTGCTGCTAAGCAGAGCAGGGGTTAGTTGAGGAGGGATCGGAGGAGGCGACAGTCGTGGGGGGCTGCCCTGTGGCCTGCTATTCAAATTGTAGTCGCATCATCATCTTTATGGCTATTGTGATTTCGGAATTAATTGCTGGCGCTGCGACACATAAACAGCGCCCGCTAGGTGGCGCCACAGTGCTTAAAAGGATTTGTACACAGTGCCCTCTCTCTCTCTCCCTCTCTCTTTGTGATTTTCTCTCTTTCAGCCACACTTCTGACCAGAATCTGGGTGTGGGTGGGTGTGCGTGGGAGGGCAGCTTCTTCGGTTACTTGATTGCCCTCAAAAGTATGCAATGCTAATAAATTCAGTTTAATGTGTGGCGGAGTTTGAGTCGAACCCGTGCTCAATTTTCAGCAACTGCCTCTGGGATTTCTGTTGTCTTCGGCTACACACTTTTATGACAGATCATTAAAATTTCTGCTCCTCCTTTTTTTTCTTTTCCGTTGTACGTTTAAGTAGCCTGTTTGTCTTATATTTATGGCGCCCGATTTGGGGGCTCGAACTGTTGCCGTTCGCTTCGTCCCTCTCTCTCTCTCTCTCTGTGTGTGTGTGTCAAAGGGTGCATTAATATTGAACTTTATTGTCTCTGTGGGTCAGTGGCAGTTCCAGTTCGTCTTCGGCTTAGCTGGCTTGACTGCGCCGCATCTAAAGTGTTAATGGCCCATGTGGCCCCATAGTACTTAGCGAGGTTAAACAAATTTGCTTGGGTTAGCTACATTAATTTGAATACTCCAGGCGCAAGCACAGCGCCGGCTTATATGCCGATTATGGGTCAGAGCTAAAGGGCATAAGCAATATTTATAAATCTATTAATATATAGGTTTGAACCTATAGTAATTGCCTAGGCAGCAGATGCGAAAGGTAAATTATTCAAACTGTTTAAATTTGTGTGGGAAATACATTTGCCCCAATCTCTGTTTAAAGAGTTCCACGGGTTTTCTTTAAGGTTAATTAATAAGGCTTAAGGCTAAGTTCAATTTAAGCAAAGCTGCTATTATCTAGTTGCTTTGAACACTTTCTCTGCGCATCTTATAAAACGAACTACCTTCAGTAAAATAAAGCCCCACCAGAGCTTTGAGCTGAATTGCGTCTCGTTTTCTACCGAACAACAGCTTAAAACGTGCAACCAATTTCTATAATACTCCACGATTTGATTACTTTAAATGCGGTAAACGTGTTGGCCCCGGCGCACAAACACACACACACACATATATATATACAAATACAAATTTGAAGTCAATTGATGTAATCTATTAGTTACAGATGTAAATGTCAGAAGTACTTAAGAAAGTATCTCAATTTCTTCCGCTCGAGCGTCGGCGAGCAAAATGTGACATTTATTTTTATCTTTTCAGCAATACCAATAGCTATTTGGCTATTTTGTGGCAACAACTTTGCGCCGACAAGCTGCCTAACGCACCTGACAAACTTACTTTAATGTATGTCAAACCTCAGAAGGAGATGTTGTAGGCAGGTTGGTGGCAGCGCAGCAGCCGCAGAAAACAGCGGCCTCTTTTCGACATTTGAGTGACATTATTTGTGTCAACAATAAAACACTCAAAAAACATGTTAGTCAAAGCGAGACAGACTGCGAGAGAGCGAGAGAGAGAGGAAGACAGTGATACGCAGAGAGTGGGAGAGGGCAGCAGATATTGCTAGGCAAACGGAACCAGAAGCTGAACCCAATGCGGACAGTACAATTTAAAATTCAATAAAACTTCAATCAGCGTTTTTGAATGTGTGTGTGTGTGTGTGTGTGTGTGTGTGTGTATGTGTGTGTGCTGGTGTGTGCGTGAGTTTGGCTGTACGTGTGCACACATTGGCACGCCCAACTAAGACGACAGCGCCCAGCAATTTAAACAAATTGAAAGCAAGCGCAAATAAAAAACAGTTTGTTGCCACTTTTCACATCAATTACGCACTTCAGCCAAAACAGACGACGACGACATCGTTGGCAACGCCGAAGACGTAGAAAAACACGAAGCAATAGCCGCCTTCATAAGGACGAGACGACGAGATGTCCTCGTTGGCGGCTGCTTCTAGCACAAAAATAACACTTGAAACTAAACGCGCATTCAGGCGACGACGTCGCCTGCCGGCAGCGCAGTTCTTGGGCGTGCCACACCCCACACAAAGCCAAACATGCCGCCCACGCCGCGCCACCTCCGAATCTTCCACTACAACAACAATTTTCGCCTGCGTACACGGCGTTTTTTATGCGCCAACTCGCAGCCCCTGGGTTCTAACTACCTTACCTCGCCCAGCCTCACACACCCCATCGACCTCCACACAAGCCCCAAACCTTAACAATTTGAATACGTGTGCATTGGTGTGTGCCTAGCTGTCTGTGTGTGTGTGCGTGCGTGTGTGTGTGTGTTTGTCTATGTTTTCGTTTGCGAAAAGCGAAAGTAAATGTTTGAAAATCGTAAGGAAGGAAAAATCAAGTAAGCATCAAAAAAAAAAAAGAAATAAAAAAAAATAAGGCGAGTAAAAAAAAGGATATTTATCTTTGACGAAGATTATATGCCCTTGACGGTGGGTCTATTAAAATGATTGAGCATTTACCGAATGCACGTCGCACAATTTATGATTCGCCATTAACTAAAGATAACATTTTCGCCTGCATAAAAATGATATATATCGTTTAGGCTGCGCGCCGCTTTAAATATTTATCATTGATTCGCGATTAGCTTCTGCACATATTTTGACTAACTGAATTTGATTTATTTTCTAATGAAAATCTAATATTTCAGTTGAAGATTCTGCTGAGGGCTAAATTGTTTCAGAATGTGAATTTGAGAAGAGAGAAAGTGAGATGAGCTGGAGTCTTTGGTTAATTTCATTATATATGTTTATAGATATAGAGTAATTATAAATAAAATAATATATATATAAATATTGCAAATAATAACATATAAATTGTTTTTTATACTTATTCAATACTAGGGAAAATTATTAAATACATATTTTTTTACCACAAAATACTAAATAAATACCGACATTCAGTATATATATACATAAATATATTACAAAAGTAAACTTCTCTCACGACAGTTGAGATGAGTTAGAGATTCAGCTATGGTAAAGGAAAGTTAAGATTGTAAAAAGCATATTGAAGGAGTCTTCTTCTTATTTTTTATATACGTATATAGATATAGAGCAATTATAATTATAAAAATATATTTATAATAATAATAATAACAATAAAATGTAAATTCTAATTTATACTTATGTTAATACTAAAGAAAATAGTTGAAATATATTTTTTATCCCAAAATACTAAACAAATACAAAAATTCAGTATATATAGAATTATATATATATATAAATATATTACATAAGTAAACTCCTCTCGCGACATAACACTCTCGAATAAAAAAACATAAAAAAAAAAGTCCAGACGTTTCGAGCTACTTCCTTTCATAGCCACTCCCATTGACACATTGCCATCTTCAAGTGAGATTCAGAGTATCCTTTAGCAGAGTATGCAGAGGCAAATAAAAAAGCGAAAAAAAATCAAGTAGAGAAAAAATCCAACTTGGTTTTTATTGCGCGTGATAACAAGCGGGGAGTTGCGTGGAAATGAGAATGGGACTGGGACTGGGGCTGGGACTGGGACTGAAACTGGGACAGGGATTGGGTCTGGGTACTAGCGCTGGATAGACATGGGCACTGGGTTTTCAGCTTGGCTGGGCTATGCTGCTCTGGACAGCGCTGTTTGATGTTATTATAGATGACGATGATGGCGATGACGACAGCGTGTGGCGCGCACACAGACACACACATACAAACACTCTCACACACATACAGTGCAAAGTCAATGATGATTTTTGCCTTCTTCTTCGGCCTCAACTTTGACTGACTCGGAGAGCTGCCAATCAGAGACGACGCGGCAAATGTCTTCTTGTTCTATCGCATGTTTCAGGTTGTCAAGACGGCGTCAAGCACCGGCATAGGCATGTGTGTGTCGGTGTGCGTGTATGTGTGTGTGTATTTTGGCCATTACTTTGTTGCCTAGGCATTGCTATTGACAATAATTCCAGGTAAGTTAACTTGACGCTGTCTGTTTCAGCTCATAAATCTCAACAAGTCTGCATCTACCTTTCATAATGTATATATACACATATATATATATACATATATAAACATATACATTTATATGTACATAAAATTGAGCACAATTTGAACAAGCAACAAGAAATTAAACATGAACAATATGTTCTTATGGCAATAATATTAAGTATACGCAGCAATAATATAGAAATTGAAATGAAACAAAAAATTAGATCTGCATTAAATTTAATTCTAATTCATTATAATATTCTATAATATAAAAAAAAATCACAGCTCTTAACCTTATCCATAGAATAAAAAAAAGTAATTTAATTTTGTTCCATATACATACATATATCAAATTAAATTTTTAATAAATATTAATTTTAAATATTTTGAATCCTTATGAAATGCAAAGAAAAGTCTATTAGAAGTCGATTGTATTTCACCCGTCTATATTCTCAAAAAACGCACCCACTTTATTTGGTAATTTGATTAAGGATATTGGCTAGAAAATTGCCTGCGAAGGTATTGAACCGCTTTTCAGAGGAAAGCCCCAGGCATAGTTTCCACTTTGCTCTTGCGCCCACTCGAAAGGTCAGCGAAATAAAAGTCTGGTTAGCAAATGGGATATTCCATAGAATCGAAAGGGCCTCTGCTCAAAGAAATTACTTTAGAATATAATAATACAATTCGTGCAATTAACATTAATTTTGATGCCCCCCTCCCCCTGCATCCAAAAATGTATTTAAATAATCCAAAGGAATTCGTTGAATAAACATGAATTCAAATAGAGGTAAATTCCTATTACGCGCCGCTATGCTGAAGTAATTATAAAAGAAAAGCGCGAGTACATTTCCACGGCAGATATTTAAGTGAAGTTTTCTTTATTTTTATTCTTTACCTGCTTCCGTTGTTGCTGCCATTGTTTAGGCCACACACAGATCAGAGCTGGCAAAGCACCCGCTGTTGCTGTCGCTGTCGCTGCTGCTGCTGCGGCTGCTGCTGCTGCCACTGAACAATATGCAATAATAACAATTTACATATTCATGAGCCGCTTACGCACACAAACACAGTGAAAACACGGCAGCAACAGCAACAACAACAACAACAATTGTTGGGGGAGGGCAGAGTTTGCATAAAGAGCAGCCGCCGCTTAAAAGAAAAAACAGAAACAACTCCCAATTCGAATAGCCCGGCCCCAGAAAAGCTGAGACCTTTTGTTAAGCTCTGTAACTGTAGCTGGCCAAATATTTATAAATGTTTATTTATTTTGTTCATATCCAAATATATATGTGCAGATACACTTTTATGATATTTGCCCGAGCCGTTTGTTTGATGCCTGAAAATTATATATGCAGCGTATTTGATTTCAAATTTGTTGATTCCAATGAGGCCAACGATAATACGGAGAGGAACAAGCGGATGCTACAAGTAACATCAATTTTGCACCGGGCCTTGTCTTATTTATAGTTGTCAACATGAGTTAGCAGGCACTGTCCATCCGTCCATCCGTCCAGCCTTCCATCTGTCTGTCTGCGTGGGTATGAGCGGGTGTTCCTTGGGGAGTTTCTGGGTCAGCGCCGTTGGCTATGAATTGCAAATGAAAGGCAATTCTCAAAATAGCCGTAGTTATGCGAATTTTCGAGGCTGTGGCTGCTGATGCTGCTTTTGGTCGCTCTTAGCTTTTGCTCTTTGATAATCTCAGCAGAACCTACCACAAAAATAAATCAAAACAGCGGGCAGCGACGCCGGCAGCGACCGAGGCGTGCACCAAGTCAGACCAAAAATGCAAAGTAAACGAAAAACGAAACAAAAACACACGAAGAGCCGCCGAAGATGTCGCTGTTGTCGTTGCTCTTGCTGTCGCTTTGCAGCATCCACATGCCGACGGCGTCGGCGCTGGCATCGATTTTGCTCGCGCTCACGACTTGTCTCTCGTTTTCATTCCCTCTCTCTCTCTCTCTCTCACTCGCAGTAGCAGCAGCAGCAACAGCAGCAGCAGCAGAGGCGGCAACAGCAGCAGCAGCAGCATTTGTGGACTCTTTGACTTGCTCAGGCAGTCAGTCAGGTGCAGACAGTTGACGTGTACGGTTTGTGCAGCGGCTAAGCGCAAAAGCTACGTTACGAGATAGTCATAAACAGAATATACACTAGGTGTCTGCAGAGCGCACTTTAAGAGAAAGAAGAAGAACAGCAGCAAGAGGAAGAACGAAGCACATGTAACAATAGTGTGTGATAACATGTGAAATACAAACAACGGCGATAGCAGCAGCAGCAGCAGTGACAATAACAACAATAAGTCGAAAGTATCGCGCGCGTGTGACTGTGTGTGTGTATGTGTATGTGTGTGTGTGTGTGTCTGTGTGCCTGTGTGTGTGAGTGAGCGCTGTGTGTCACATATCAGCTAAAAAGAAAGCAAGCATACAAAAAATCCGGTGGAAAACGCGCAGCGCAGCGGCAGAAAAATTCGTTCATCGGCCGACGCCGCCGCCACCGCCAACGCCGCAGCAGCAGCAGCAGTAATAACAGCAGCGACGCCGGCAGCGACGCAAGCAGCAGGTAGGGCGCAGCATTAGTTTTACAGCAAGAGCATAACCGAGTACCAGCCGCAGCATACTCACCACACCCTGATCCTACAGGAGACATCGACAGCAACATCGACAGCGGCAGCAGCAGCAGCAGCAGCAGCGGCAGCAGCAGCAGCGGCAGCGGCAGCAGCAGCAGCGGCAGCGGCAGCAGCAGCAGCAGCAGCAGTCGCAGCCGCAGCCGCAGCAGCAGCAGCAGTAACAACAAGAACAACACGCAGCAGTTGCGCAAAGAGCGGCATACGCTCTCTTTCAATACACTTTCTCTTTTTTCTCGCACACTTCGCTCTCAGCTGGTCTGCACGTGGAGTCTGTACACAGCAGGCGGCATCCCAGTTTTTGGTTTTGGTTCAGTTGCCTTTTGTAATTTTTTGTAGCATACTTTTGTGCTGCTGCTGCTGGCTCAGCGATTTCTTAGCGGCTGTCGCTGCTGTCGCTGTTTATTGTGCCAGTGTGTGCGAGTTTGTATCTGTGTTCTAATTGTGTTGGCCAATTTTTGAGCGTTCGACTGCCGCTTGGCGAAAATTGATACAATGTGTAAACAAAACTAAACAATTACGTGAATTGAAATTGAATTTTCTTGAACTGATGAACTGACCTTGCGGCTATTGAGATAACGATAACAACATGAAGCTGTGCCGCAATTAGAGCAATGGGCGGCTGCTTGATGGGCAAAGCCAATAAAAATGTAGGATAGTGTGTCAGCAAAACACACACAGAAACACACACACACACACAGACTGAGATTGGCATGCCATGTGCGGCATGTGTACGTGTAAATGACCGGAAACTGTGCTCAAGTGCCTAGGCCAGCACCCAGCCCCCGCCCCAGCCCCGCTCGGCGTAGGCTACTTGTCAGTAGTCCTGGCTGAGTTCTTGGCTCGCAACTTCTCCTTTTTGTTGTTGTTGCTTTTTTGCTGCTGTCTTGGGGCAGCACTTCAATTGTCAAATTGTTCTTGTTTATTGTTGCAATAGTTTTGTTGATGGACAGGTTTGAGCCCAGTGCCTGTTCCAGGATGCTGTGTGTGTCTGTGTATGGGTGTGTGTGTGTGTGCGGCATACTCTCTGTTCGCCTTTCACTTGTTTTTAAAGTGATTTTCGCAGACGTAGTCGCTTTTTATGGCGCTTGTCGTTGACGTTGACGTCGTCTCCGTTCGCACAAGCAAAACAAAACAATCAACACGGAAGTCTTTTTTCGTTGTTTGCTTGTTGTTATTCTCGTTCTTTCTTCCATTTTGCTTTTTTATTGTTGTTATTGCGCTCAGCGTGTGTGACTCACTCTCTCTCTTTCTGTATGTGCCTGTGTGTGTGTAAATCAACGTGGCCTAGTGCGCTGCTTGAGGTTGACGTGCGCGGGCTTTTGTGTGTACGATTTTTCTTTTTTTTTCATCCAGCATAGCGAGTTTTATGCACAAGTTGATTGTGAAGTGTTTTAGCTTTTGCGAGTTGACATTTAAGTTTTTTTTATTTCATGTTTCTTACTCCACATCACTACTCTGACGCTCCGTCCCAGCTCTGCCAGAGAGTTTCGCAAGCAGTCTAAAGCAACGTAGCCAAAGTGAACTGAAGAAAACTCTGACTTTGTGGCAATGTTTTACAGAGCTCATTTTTAGAGCCACTTTTCGTAGCGCTTTTCAAGAACATTTTAAATTCATATCTATGTTTTATTTTTATTTTTGGCAATTCTAAGCTCGAAAAAAAAATAAATAAATAAAAATATAAATATACATGAATATATATGTAATTCATATCTATGCTTTATTTTCTTAGAAAATATGTTGCCTTTTAGAATAAAAAAAACACATAATTTAATAAAAAAAAATACATAAATATATTTTAAATTCATATTTATTTATTTATTTTTATTTATTCTAAATGACAACATTTTGTTCTTAGAGCTTAGAATTGCAAAAAAAAAAAAAAAATTTAAATACATAGATATAAATTTAAAACCATATTTGAAACGTTATTGCTGTTTGATCTAAAAATCAGACAATTTATATCTATATATACATATATAAATATATTTTATCTAATTTTTTACTCAAAGAACAATCACGTATCGAATATGGTTTTTTATATAGTTCAACTGTTTGGGATTTAGATATTTTAGACAGTATCAGTTATGATTCCATTAACTTGTCTTAGTTTGGTCAACTCTAAAACGAACTAAAAAAAAAAAAAAAAATAGAAGATTCAAATTTTATTTAGAACATATTTTCCAATGCCAAAAAGTGTTTTCATTATCAGTACTTTTCACTACGCTAAATAACTCTTCTCTTATCCACATTTAAATTCATTTCACTTGCAATCAAGCTGTAACCACATTAAGTTCTTCTTGGAAAAATTAAAACCGAAAGCTTAGCATCAATGCTGACTGATGAGGTTCGATTCATCAGCTTGAAATTCGCAATCTGTGAACACAAATCACAGAAACCAGCTCAAAGCTAACTCTGACAGGTCGCAATACAAGCAGCTTTCATTCGAAATTGAATAAGCTTATAATTACATTGCTCATACACCACGTGGCAAATTGAATTCAATTCGAAATGCACGCGAAATCGTCAAAGGGCATCAAATGCATTTAGCGGAATGAAAGAAAATTCAAAAAATACCAAATATATATAAAAGAACCCACTGAACTTTGTCCCTAGTGGAAAATATAAAAAAAAAGAAAATAGAGTGAAATAAAATGAACAGCAACAACAACAGAAGCAACAACGAGTGAAGTGAATTGGGTAGAGCAATCAACAATTTTACGAAAACGCCGAGATACTCGAGCCAGCTGCAGATAGAGATACATAGATACAGAGATACAGATGCTTGGCGCTGAGCGCAGACAAAGGCAAAAGGCAATTATAGAAATATACAGACGAGCAGCAACAAATAATAAAAGCAAGTTGCCATAGACAATCACAACAGCAACAGCAACAACAGCAGCAACAACAACAACAACAAGGACAACAATAATAATGTTGTTGGCGTCGCCGCCGACGACAAGTAGCTGCAAAAGTTCTGCAACGTTTTTCGCATATTAAACAAACTTGAAGTAGGCGACGGAGGCAGCGACTGTGGCAGCAGCAGCCTCATTATTTATTTGATTGCCCGCACAGCCAGTGCTCAAATTACCCCCAGGGAGAGCTGTACCACAGCCAGAGAGCACAAAAAATGTATATATATATGTGTCCATATATATTTATAAAGAAATAGAAACAATCGTCGCAGTCGGCAATGGACATAAATGTAATTAATAAGGCAAATTAATGCAAACAATAATACAAATTCATTTTCATGCACAAATGAAACTAAATTACAACAACGTGCGCCGCTAACAATAAGTAGCTAGATTCCCCCAGCGAGGCGTCGCCTGGCCGTCGATGACGAATGGAATTACACACTAAAACTAACACTCAGATTACTGAGGTTCGTCTCATATTTAGAAAATGAATATAGTAGGGAAGTACTGCAAATTATAAAAGAAAAGTCGAATAGAAACCATTTCTCAAATATGTGTCAACTAATGCATTGTCAACATAAGTTAGGGGTAGTAGAACCAAGCTCAAATAAACTATGATATTTTTTAATAACTAACCAGTTTCAATGATAATGACAATGAAAGCCACATTAAAAATGATTATAGGCACGGTAATGACTGATAATTACAGTAATAAATGTGACAATGACAATGACAATGACAAAATACATATTTTTCAATCTTAATATTTAAATATTTCATTTCTATTAATAATTACTCATATAAATTATCGAACATTATAGCCAGAGTTTAAGCACACACAATGCTAATACATCCGTAGATTTCTCACTGAAACAGCTATATATCTTTCCCCTCGCTCTTTAACAGATTTCTTGAACAATTAGCTCAGTGTTCGATAAACTTTTCTCATACGTTACCTGCAATATATCAAATACTTGAATTAATAGTTCTTTAATGCGATGCCAACTAGTTGACCAAGTGTGCTATGCCGACTGTCGAATTAGTGCATTATATATATGTATACTAATAAGCACTGGCCATACACACACATACGTAGAAAAAAACGAGAAAAACAAAAAAAAAACAACAAAAACACCGACAACTAAACAGTTCGTTGAGCAGAAAAACGAGGAAATCTACTTAATCACGTTTAATTAAGGTGAGTTTATAAGTAGCTGTGTGTATTAGTGCCGCCTCTACATTAGTATGTGCACGTATGTGTGTGTTGTGTATGTGTGTGTGTGTGTGTGCTTAACTACTACTTTTTTTGCGAATTGCTTTTATTGCTTTTATGCAGAGCTAAAGACACAAAAGCACTCGCCAGGTAATTTCCGAGGCCCGGCTTCGGAGCGGTTTCGGAGCCCCTCCATAAACCAAACAGCTTTCATGTGCACATAAATGCAAATTAGGGTTAAATATTGATGTGTTGACTGTACGTGTGTGCGTGTGTATGGAATGTGTCTGTGTGCCCGTGTGTGTATGTGTGTGTGTGTGTGCACGTGTGTGCTGCACAGCGGATTATAATAATAAGCAAGTGGTTAGCATAAATGGATTTATTGGCTGCACATTCATCAAGAGTCAAATGTTACCACATTGTTTGCATTAGACGCTTAGTTGGGCATTATTCCCCATTCATATAGTGTTCTATATTGTTGCTTTTTTCTTGTAGTGCTTTGCCTGTTCGCTCCGGTGGACAGCCGAGATCCAGCCTATAGTCCCAGGATGCTAAGACTGCGGGCTTCTTATTGTATGGCTCTGCCATATTCTCATCTCCCCACCTCATGACCGGGTCCATTCTGTACATAGATGAACGCTTGCGAGGGAGCTTGGCCTCGAAGTTCTTTTCCCAGGTGCTATGCAGCAGCAGCTCACGCACGGCATCGAGCTCGATTCGACGAATGTCGGTCAGACTCGTTTCCGGAAAGATCTTGATGAGATGATAGTTCTTAAACATGGCCTGGACAAGAACAAACAATTCACTAAAGATATTTGTTAATTTCACAACTGAAGTTCGAACTTACAGCAAAATAAAAATTCACTTTTTATTGCAAAGCTTACACGATGGGCTTCCAATTGAAATTTAGCGTGTCAAACTAAATAGTGTTGAT
Source organism: Drosophila meridionalis (assembly GCA_035045145.1). Lineage (NCBI taxonomy): Eukaryota > Metazoa > Arthropoda > Insecta > Diptera > Drosophilidae > Drosophila > Drosophila meridionalis. The sequence continues at coordinate 3,490,542 of JAWNPG010000020.1, read as the reverse complement.
AAATTAGAGGTGCACAACTACTATCGATAGTTCCATCCATCGGAATAGGACAATTGTTTTTTTTTAGCCATCGATATTGCCTATAGTGCTATCGATTGTTCTCCACCTCTATGATAAATCTCAAATAAATTGAAATCTATCAATCAGGTAAATTTGCGGTATTTTTATATCTGAAATTTAGGATGTCAGACTAAATAGTGTTGATAGATGCGAAATAAAGAACTAAAGAGATATTTATTTCCAGGAAAATTTGTGGTATTTTTATTCGTGAAATTTGGAATGTCACATTAAATAGTGTTGATAAATGTCAAATAAATATATTTGTATTTCATATGCAATATTTTTGCAACAGTTACCTATCGATTATTGTGAAATGCTTAATTATTTTATACTGAATTCCTGTTCATTTCTCCTTTGATGTATGGGCAAAGTATAAATACGGTTCTGAGCTAAAGAGATATTTATTTCCAGGAAAGGTTTTGCATTAGTCAAAGGCCAAGCATTAGATTAAGGTGACAACACTATTTTTCTTTGCATGCAATTTTATTTCCTTTTTTTTTTTTTGATTTCATTGAAGTTCTTGAGAAAAAGTAGCTCTCGGCCAAGTTCAGCTTTTATGCTACTTGTTGTTTGCCATCAGATCTGTTTCTAGATGTATCATCAAAAGTTTTCAGCTTGCGCTTTGAGTCATTTCGCATTATCTGCTGCAATCTTAATAATTTGTGTACCTTTGCTGCGACGCTTTATTCAGTGATTCTGACTGCTGTTGCCAATCCTTGCGAGTTCCTTCTCCCAACCTGTGTCTGTCTGGCTCTCTGTCTCTGCCTCTGTCTCTGTCTCTGCCTCCAGCTCGCTCTCTCCTCTACTCATTAGTTGTGTGTCATTGCTGTGATTGTCACATATGCGCCATCTCTCATTGTTGCGCCACACGGAATGAGACGGAATGGCAGGCAACCTTCGTCTCATTTGGTTAATTGAAAAATCATGATGGTGCTCATCATTAGCAAGAGCTTCGTGACTTATGTCGTACTATACAACTACACGCCTGTCGCCTGTCGCCTTCTGTCCCTGCTTTCCATTTATGTAATCGATGCATGTCAAACAGCAGGCACAACAACGGCATGACATGTGAGACTGTGTGTGTGTGGCTGAAAAAAAAAACTAACGAATGGAATGGGCGAGGGGGATACAGAGGGCGATACAGCGGCTCGGGGGCATGCCAGCTAAAACGGGGCATAAAAACCTATCAAGCTGTAAGCTCGTTGATTTCAATTTCTGAATGCAAAATGCAGTCGCATTTGCATATTGCACATACGCCATGTGGCACAGGCCTCAGCACGTACTTGGACAAAAAGGAACAACAAAAAGTTCTTTCTAATTAAGCGCCAGCTAGAAATTAAAAAACATAAAATGACACATGACTATGTGTGTGAGTGTGTGCTTGGGTTTCTTCTCCCTTGCTCTTCTCTACTTGTTTTGTATTTTATGAATTTGCGGCTCTGGAACGGGCCGAGCAGAGCCGAGGCGACGCTTTGCTTTTTATTGCTTAAACAAAATGCGGGGATTTTAGTTTTGTCGCTGGCTAAAAAGTACATAAATATCAAATAAGTCACGTTTCCGGCATTCTAGCACCAGTCCACAATGCACACACACACTCACATACACACACCCCATCACATGCTGCCAAAAAAAGGCGCTTTGTTGTGGCGTCTGCGGGCAGCGAGAATAACACATATTTATATACATATACATGCACATACTTAGACTATATATATGTATATATATATATATATATATATATATATATATATATATATATATAAATAGTCAAACGAAAGCCACGGACTATGGCAAACAAAATGCTAAAATGAATGTTAAATAAAAATAATAAAAAAAGAACAAAAAAAGAAGCAACAGCAACAAAAGCTCAAGTGGCGCGGGGGTTGAACGGGTGGCTCGACGGAGTGGGCAACTGGTCCGTATTCAAAAAGTTTTTGATTTGTAAAGTTGTACGGTTCAAGTTGTTTGCGGAACTGTGATATTTTCAGCGTACCTTTTAAGCTGATTTGCAGATTATTATCAGCAGCAACAGAAACAGCGCAACAGCAGCAGCAGCACCAGCAGCAGCAAGAGCAGTGCCAACAACAATGGCTCGAGAGTCGTTAAAAATAATGTACTACATAAATACCCTTTCTGCCCGAACGCCAAGCGCAAGTGCGAGAGCTCGCATATTTTAAGTGGCGCCATCTGCCGTTGTAGTTGCGCAGAACTGAATGCATGGCACGAGAAATTTGAATTTCATTAGCTTTCATTACTCGCACAACATTGTAAAGATACCAAACGATGACCAGATAAATTAAATTACTTTCATTCCTGATGGCAGCACCAGCTGCTGCGGCAATCAATCGAGACAACGTTACTTAGAGTCCAATTTCAACAAATACCTAATTGCAAAAGACAATTAGAATGCTATTTTCAAGAGAATTGTCAGATATTGTCGGAATTTATCAAAACAAAGCTAGAAATCAACGAGAGCAGTTCTGCTCCACAAATCAATAATTTGATTAGCACTCTCTTATCTCTTTCATATTTGAATATCTTTTTATCTAATCAATATATTAACAGTCAATTAAGTCATTTACCTTGTCTGCGCATACCCCACATACCCTGTAAACACAAACTATATATGCACACCTGGCCATTCACCCAGCAGGAGTCGCAACAGACAACTGACAGCTTATTTTTATGCACCGCATTTTTATTTTACCATTCACAGAGTTTATTGTACTGCATACACTGCCCACACACACACCCACACCCACACACTCACACTCACACTCACACTCACACACATACAGTCATACTGTTTGGAATTTATTATACCCGCTTTATGTGCATATTTTTATATACGCTTTGCGGACGGGTATTATAATTTAGTCACGCAGCGTATGCTGCACCACTGCAGTCATAAAATAAAGTGAATAGGATATATTTATTTTTATGCATCTTCCAGACTATCACGGTGCCAGAAGAGCCCGACAGTTATTGCTTTCATTTCACTAAAACTTGAATCAGCTTTTGATTTAGTTTTCATAGAGAACATAAAATTAAAAAAACGCTGCGGGCGGCGACTATTTTATTTTGTTAGCCATAAAAAAGGCAGATTTCTTCTATGATATTTGCTATGTGAATTCAAAAGATCTTTTTCTTTAACTATTTAAAAAAATAATATATTTATTTTGATATATTAATAATAATTGTTAAAATATATTAATAATTTTCTTTAAAAGAATATTTAATTTGTTCTCTTCTTGAAACATAATTCTTTAAAATAATATCATAGCATCAATTTTGTTTTAATATATGATAAATTAAATTTAGAATCCGATATTCTCTTGACTCATTCGGAAAGGGCATTTAGAGTTTGACCAGTTTTCGAGTTGCCTTCTCGTTATCATATGAAAATAGTGGAACCTGTTCGCCTTACAGCAACGGCTAAATGCCAGTTGCTTTGCATTTTTACGACTCGAATTTGTCGTCTGTTGGTGCTTGCTTTGCCTGGAAGTTTAATTGAATAAGTTTTAAGCGGATTCTACTGGCAGGCAGCTGTTGCTGTTTCGGTTGCTGTTGCTGTCTTTGTGCTACACGGCGTATGTGCAACGCTTAATTGAAATTCCCTAACTGCGTCCAGCATTCAGCGCTCACAGTCCAGCCTGATTTTTGAATAACAAATGACACCAACAGCAACAACAACAACAGCAACAACAACAACAAACGCGACACACAAAAAGAAGCTACTAGGTGCTGCAATTTGATTGCATGTCCTTCCCCCCAAGGGGGATTTGCATTCATAATGCGCTTTCATAAAAGGGTTATGAGTTGAGAACGTTGAGCTTAGCATAATTGGCGTCCAGCGATTGGATTAGCGCTGACTCCACATAAATATTTGAGCTTAATTTGCATCGAGCACAATTTACGACTCGAGCGAACTGGAAATGTTTTATTAAATACAAAATATGTTTTGACGAACATTTTCTGAGTTGACGCAAATATTTTAGATAATTTATGGACTCTCGAAGCTCGTCATAAATTTATAAATATTTATTATTAATTTCGTATTTAAGCTAATAAATATTTTTAAATTATGGTAATGCTGATACAAAATATATTAAAATTTATTTAAGAACTATTAGTTTCTCGAGTTCTCAGTTTCTCTTCTTTACGGCAGTTAAATCGCCGCAAATTAATTGCAGATACATTCAAATCTTATCTCAATGTGAATACATACAAATCAGTTAAAATACTCTTTCGCGCTTAATCCCTTCCAGAAACCAAATATGTGTCTATATATTTATCTCTATCAGTATTATACCATTAAGAGTCAGGCTTCTCGATGTCGTGACCATTTCCTGTGCACAGCTCCGTGTTCTGGAGTGGCGCATCGAGTGGATCGTGATAACAGCAATGTGCACAACGCCAATTGCAATGATGTGCACAGGAAGGCGGCCATTTCCATATCCCGATGGCTGCTGGCAGCACTTGGACGAGTTCCCTATTTGGTCTCTACCTCTTCTGATTCCTCTTTTTTCGTAGTATAAAAAATCAAGCAGTTGCCTTTGTGCGTTGCCTACCTTTGGGCGTTGCACGTGCTCCTGCTGCTGCTGCTGCTGGCACACTCAAGCACACCCACGCACACACAGACAGACAGACGAAGACAGAGAGAGAGAGAGAGAGAGAGAGTGAGAGTCGTACGCACGTCGAAATGTAATTTCATGGCACACAAGTTTTTAATTAAATTTCATGGCAGACGATGCAGCCGAAGCTGGCAGTAGGCAGCAGCAGCAGCAGCAGCGGCAGCTGCAGCCTTTTAACATGCAATCAACAAACCACTCTGGCATGCATATAGGGCAGCTATACAAGTGCATATGTATGGCCATAAGTTTATGTGTGTACACTTATACATATACCTAGATATATATATATATATATAATACACATACAAATGGCACAAAAAACTGCAGCATTAATGCGTTTTTCAAGTGGCAGCCGCACAGCTTCAGCCTCAGCTGCAGCTGCTATAGCGGAAGCAGCTGCCGAGGCGGCCATTTTGCAGGCGGCCAACGATCCACATCCGCAACCGGACAAGCCATTGGAGTTCATCTCCCCTTCCTCACCCAGCAGCAACCTTTCACTCTTTGGCATGCTCCAGCAGCAATCATCGTCACATAATTTTATTAAGCTCTTAGCCAGTCAGCGGCCATAAGCTGGTCGGGTTTGAGCTCCTGCTGCTGCTGCTGTTTCTTCTCTCTGTTTGCGGTTCACTGACTTATGCAGCAAACTGTTGTTGCTGCTGTCGTTGCTGTTGTTGATGTTACTGGACAACATTCCAAGCACTTAAGCTTCATGTTTGTGACAAACTCATGAAGTGCTCTGTTCATTTTTACTTTTTTAATGATCAAACGTTAAATGAAAATTGAAGAGAGTACAAAATGGAATATCAATTAAACATTATATAGAGGATAGTATATTATCTGAATTTTTATACACTTCTATAAATATGTATATTTACTTTATTTAACTTTACTTGTTCAATCATGTATATATGTTATGGACTTTATCACGTCTCTTGCTGTCTGTTATATCCACTTTTACAAACTCATCAAATACAGACACGCCCATCTTCTAAAAATATATATGTATTTATTTATTAATATTTACATTTTAATACTTCATTCTTTTACTCAGCATCTCGTTCCTTTGATAGGGTATTTAGCAGTCTATAAAGTTTCTAGTTGAAACTTAATATTTTCTCATTTTAATTATGCACTTGGCTGATTGGCAGTTCACTTAGCCGCATTCAAGCTGACTGTCCGGTCAGCTAAATTGCATTTAGAGCTGCCAAATGGCTCAGGCTGCAGGGCACAAGAAGCAATTAAATGAAGAAAGGGTGTGCGGTTGTCGTGGCTTCCAGGCTCACCATTTATTTAATTAGCAGCGATGGTTCGACGAGCGTTTGCTCGCAAATCAAACAAAAATGCCTGTCAAGCTGCTTGCCAAAGACACTTTGACTTTGTTTATGGTAAACAGACAACAAGCGATATGGCCTTCGGCTTTTAGCGTGGGCGTGGCAGAAGCACACACACACACACTCGCACACGTATGTACAGAAGAGTGCGCTACAGCTAATGCAATTCGCCCGCTGGCCTTGTGTTTTCGTTGTTGTTGTTGGCTGTAGTTCTTAGACAGGCGACAGCCACTGTCCCACAATCTGTCTGCGGCAAACACACATACTCACAAACACACGCACACATGGTACACACATGTGTTTGCTTGTTGGCATTGCTGAGTCGCATCGGCGAGGCGCTGGCGGCTCAATGAGGTGAAGCGCAACAAGTTATGCAGCCGCAATTAGTTGGCACGTCCCTCCACAAAATTTCTTGGCACTAATGCCAAAACCCAAGCCACACAGTCGACGACAAAAGTACCAGCAACAACAACAACAACAACAACAGCAACAACAACAGAAATCGGCAGCACCATCGGCATTTTAGCGTGCGGCACACGCGGCGTATGCGTTATGCAATTTCGTGCGCCCCCCGCCATATCCCATATTCCACCTTCGACCCAAGCAAACACACTCGATTTAATGATATTTATCTATAAGACGCATCGAATGCCAATTAATCGGCGGCATTGTAGATGCACAGTTCGACAACTGCCGCAAACGCATGTTCAATTTCGAGCGCATGAATGAGATGGATTATTCAACAATAATAATGGACAATTCGCTGCATTTATTGTTATTGAAAAACGGTTTAACGCTCGCCGCAGTAATTTATGAGCAATTGAAACTCATCGCCTTTGTTTTCCACGCACATAAAGCAGTTCACAGTAATTCAATGGCTGAACGAACGCTGATCAATGCACACAGATTCCAGAAAGTTACAACTTTGGGCTTATTTTCTTTCGAATTTTCAATAAACTGTGACAGGATGTCACAGTCGACACGAAAAGTATTCAAGTGGAATGCAGATATACCCATAGGCATATTAGATGCACTGTTGCTATTCAGCTGTAAGAAATTCGTAGCGAACAAAGATATATATTATATATAAATTTATAAATGTATATTATTGGTCTACGCTCGCATATGAATAAGCTCATCATGATAAGTTTTGAGCATATTTAAAAATTTGTAATGTCATAAATTTAATTTCAGATAATATATATGTAGAATGTCTTATTATTTTAATAATAGTAAATGTTCGTATACTCATTGATAATGGGAAATTAGGGTACAGTGGCGTTGGTTAAATGTATGTAACAGGTAAAACTATGCTTTACAGACGCGATAAAGTATTGTACATATATTCTTGATCAGGAGAATATATTATATCGATCCACCCAAATTAGTCTCTACGTCCGTTCGTAAATGTGAACGTGTTGTTGTCAGAACCTATAAAAGTTATAGACTTGAAGTTTATTTGTTTAAATAAATCAATTACTATTCGCATTCTAGGTTTTTTTTTTGGAAACTCGTTTTAAAATTTAGTTATTTAATTATAACTCGTATATTTTTAGGGCCACGGAATTTAAATTTTTTATTTTAGTTTCATCTATATTTTATAAAAATTTGATTAATGGTTATATTTTCAATATCGACTTTAAACAAATTTTTAATATAGAATGAAATATTTTTATATAGATCATATGATGAAAATTTGATTCAAATCTATTCATTTACACAAAATTAAGCAAAGCGTTAGATCAATTAGCAATAGAACGTGGCAAGCACATTTACGGTGTTGGTAGTGTCTTGTCGTCTTAGAGTTGTGAGTCTCATTTTGAATGAAGAAGCTATTGGATTGTGAATGACGCAGCAAAATGTTTGATAAGGAAATTTTTGTTTCAAAATTTACCCCTTTTTCCTTTTTTAATAAACACATAACTTAAAACCCCAGACCATTTGGGATTCTCTCAATCCCGTAGTCGGGCACACCCACTAGAGTTTTCTTACTTGCTTTAGATTATTATAATTATGTTCGAAGAACATACCCCAGCATTGTCGTAAAAATTTCTTTTATGATCTCATCATTTTAAATTTAAGCTTTCATAAATGCCAAAGTTTTTAGCATGCAAATGAGTCTAATTTCAATGTGAACTGTGCGTCTATATGCTCAAGCTCTGTTAAATAAAATAGCTCGGTCAGCTCGAGTGTATGACTGGCGTGCTGTTAAAAATGAATGCACATTAGAGCTGACCTTTAAAGCTGGCCACGAGAGCGACAAGAACAACGCTTTTGATTACATTCATTATGCAAATAAATATACATAAATATTAAGCAAATTGTGTGATGAGCAAGCACTATATAAAAATTTATAATATATATAGAGTATATATATACACTTTTTACTAGTCATTTGTGAGTGTGTGTGTATTGGTGAGTTCAGCAAATTTATGTGGCAATTAACAACACTCTGTGGACACAAAAGCTACGACCCCAAAAAAATATTCATTAAAATTTCCCATTGTTTGGCACGAGCAGATTTTTGTGGCTTATCGCAAGTGCAATGTGTCTTCAGTTTTGAGTTGCCTTTGTGCGAGGTCTCTTGTGTAAATTTAGAAATTTATAGTTATTTAAAAATTCAGACAGGCACACACGCAAACACATAGATGAGTGTGGCACTTTTGTAGCCAAATATGAATAAATTATCGGTCCATTGTTTGCTGCTTGAAACATAACCAGAAATTGTCCAGTGTCCTGCCGAGAGAAGCTTAAGCCAAGACTTTGGTCAAAAGCGACACGGATGCGGACAGGCTGACAGACCACGCACACACACACGGAGAGCGAGAGAGAGAGAGAGAGACACACATGGGTTTAAACTAGTTGTGGTAACAGGCGGGGCATTGTCTTAGCCTCCTCGACTACCCACGCTCCATGCGAGCCGAGTCGAGTCGAACCCTTGCAGATGCTGTTGACATGGCTTTTGTCATTTTCTGGTTACGGGCAAGCGAACAAAGCCAAAACTCGAAGGGAAGTACCACAGGGTACGATTGGAAGTGGTGTAGTAGTAGGTGAAATAGGAATAGGAATGAGAACGGGATGGGATGCCATGGGATGGGCGCATTCGGCTGCATATGGACATGGAACGTGAGCAAACTTTGACTACAGTTGGCGCCGTGTTGTTTATGTTGTTCGAATTTAAAGCACAGCTGAAGAGAGAAATGAATGAATGTGAAGCAGGGAAACAGAGTGTGAGAGAGTGAGCGTTTAAAAGAGAGGGAGAGAGGCAATAGGCTCATTTAGCTAATTTAATTGCATTAATTGCTTTTGATATGCGATTCCCTGATAATAATTGCACTGTTTATTTATAATTCCTTTTTTATTGTACAAAATGATATCTACAATTGCCCCGCAATAGATTTAAGCTATAATTTAAATTAAATGGGCTGCGGTATGAGGAATGTAGAAATATATTTAAAGCCAAGTTGAATGAAATCAACTGATTAAACAAACACAAAGACAATTAGAGATTGATAGCAAAATAAATTATAATCGTATTTTAAGCTTTAGCTCTTTAATTTTATTTAAGTCTTAGGCTTAGGTTCTTCCTTATAACTTTATTTAATTTATCATCCACACATTGCACACTCGAATTATGTATCCTAGTTTCATGTTGTAATATTTATCAATATCTCATAATTCTATTCATTTGGGATATTCATACGCACCTAATTTAATAATAAATGCATTATTAATTTGCAAGCGAATAGATTATCTTTGTTTTATTAATCGAGCGCACTTTGCTGCTCTTAGCATTCAGCTCGATGGCTGCTGCGTATTATATAAAACAAGTTTGAGTACAGTTAAAGCCAACTTTAGCATTTTCGCTCTTGTTCGCGTTGCTGTTGCTGCTGTTGCTGTTGTTGGGCAGGAAAAGTTGTCGAAAACAAATGCAGCATTTCAATTAAGTTGCGCTGGCAACTAGCTAAAGCTGAAGATTGAACGCTCCGTCGGGAGCTGCGGCATGGCCAAAAATGCGGCAAAGCCCGAGTTGCCCAACAAAGTTGAACAGCTAGCCAAATGGCCAAATGGCTTACATTGCTCATACGGCCCCCACTCGGCCCATCCCTGGCCCTGACTACAAAATAAAAGGTGGCACAGCCAAGTGCTCAAGCAAATGGGCCAATCGTTAACGTAGAGCCAACTGAACAGCTAACGCAATGGACAGGATTTTATGGCCAGCATCGAGCTGAAACGATGACTCGATGACTCGCTGGTTGACTGACTGGCAGACTAACTGAACGACTTGTCCTGCAGCACCCCAGCTGTCTATTGGGCTTTTCGCATCGCATTTCGGTTTTCATTGTCAATTGACACTATTGCAACTTGCACTCGGCGCCTGGTCAAATTGAACGCCTCCTGCTCCTACTACTGTTTTTGCTCTTCTCCTGCTCCTTCTCCCTCTCCCACTCCCACTTCTGCCTCTTGTGGCGTTCGTGTGGGACGCGCGTCTGCTTTATGGCCCTGTGGCAGCTGCTTATTGCAATCGCTTTGCTTCAATGTGGCAACGTGTACCATTACCCGATGCATTTTACCACTTTGTTTACGGGCCAACTTTTGAGCGCAGCTGCAAATTGAAATTTGCAGCAGCTTCCGGTGGAGGTGAAGCGCAACACTTGCGCTAATTAATTGCCATAGGAAATTAATATTAACTTTAATGTATTTAGCCTTGATTAATGAATAATTGACGGACAGCAGCACCAAATGACTAAATGACTGACGGACTCCCTGGCTGGCTGCCTGGCAGGTGCGTTAACTCAGAGGCCAGACTCACTTCACTTGAGTTCACTTCACTCCAGAGCGGACGAAATGTATAAAGAAAATGTTGACATTTTTAGCTTCATTAATCATTTAAGCGGGTCGCACAAGTTGACAAGGCAAAAACAATGAATGTGGATGCTGTGCCTGGGGAAACAGGCCAAACGCCATCACAACTTTTTCGTGCCTATCGCCTGCGGATTATTAATTACACAAATGGAACGGAGAGCAGGCCACCTGGCCAAATATGCAAGTCAATATCAAGTTAAATCAACAGCGAACGATACATAAAAAAACGGGTTAAATAATGACAATTTCATTGGCGCACAACCAATGTTTAAACTTCGATAAGAATGAGCACTCTAGTAGTAGCAAAAAATCATAATACAATAAATAATAATCGTAAAAAATCATAATAATAATGGAAAGGGAAAAGCGTATTACTAAAAACATGGCGCATGACAACCGTTTGTGTGTACACACACTTATGGCGGGCACTGTAAAAAAGCGACTTTCAAACGAATCGCTATGAAGGGAGCTTTTTTTCAATAAATACCTTTTCCTTCAGCAAATATATATGGTTTTCAATTTGGCTCACAACAAATGAGTTTACTGCAGTTCAATGCCGCATTTACCGGGAAAACGCATACAACATTAATGTACCAGTAGCTTAAATACACAAGTGCTTACACACACACAGACACACAGACACACCCACATGCTCTCTCTTATCGATAAAACGCCATGGTTCGATGGCATTTATTGAAAATATTTCACGCAAATGAATCGTGTGCACAAAACGAATTTTGCGAGAAAAAAATGTATACGATATAAAAATGTATACACTCTACGATGGAAAATAAAAATATTATTACGAAAATTAAATTAAATAATATGTGAATAAAAAATATACATCAAATGGAAAGTAAATATCCATAATAAAACATAAATGTGAAAGCCATATAAAAAATATTATATTGATTTTAATGCCATACAAATATGCTTGTTATATACTATATATAGTATGTATACATCGCATAATGAGTAATACAAATATTTGATAAAAAATAAGCTTGTTTTTAAATGCGAAAAATGCATTTAACAGAAAATGATAAATTTCAGATAATTAAAATTAAAATCAATATACTTTTCAAATTAAAAAAATTTGTTAATATTATTAATTATTATTATTATTATACATAAATTAATTTATTTTTGTATTAAGATTTTGCAAAGCGTCATACGTATTATTATTATAATATTATTATTATTATTCTTATTATTATTATTATTATTATTATTATTATTATTATTATTATTATTATTATTATTATTATTATTATTATTTTACATTTTCAAATTTTATATATCTTCAATCGTTTACTTCTTATTTCCCATTACTCTGCCCATAAAAAATATATTATTAAAAAATGTATACACTGCTTTCACATTGCAATGCCAAATGTAAGGAATGCCTTTAATGGAATGACAGGCACTAGAAATTCATATAAATGCATAAATGTAAAATAAAAACAGTTGATATACATTTTAACATAACAACACACCTTTTACGCAATTACAGCTTATGAAGCTATTACAACTAGATGTGCCATTGCGATGTACAACAAAATGCACTTTTCTCGCACAGTCGGACAATAAATGTTGGCGTTAGCCAACTCTAAAGCATTGTCACACAATTTAAGGCAATTATTTATTTTGCCTCCGAGTCCGGTGCGCTGTGCGCTTATCTTGACAGCCATTAAATGGCGGCAGAACGTTTGGAATTTCTGATATAGTAGACGTGTAGCAGCTCTGCGTATATGTGTGTGTATATATATTAGTGTGTATACGCTTTTGGCACGCACTATGCCCATTTTTGGGGTTAGAAGCGTGACCAGAGCCTGTTTGCAAACACAGGACTCGCCGGACTAACATTCAAGCGACTGCTTATCGCGCTTATCACGCGACTCCTTTGCTCTAGGGCTGCCAAAATGTGTATAATTTTTATCGCCCAGCCTTCGGGGGCTAGTTTGGTTTATTGACCCAACAGGACAGACGCCAACTAGGTAAAGTAACAGGCTGGCAATTTGTTAGCCGTGTCGATGGGTCATAAATTCAGTCAGTCTCTGGATGTGTTTGTCGATGCGCAGGGCAGCCTCAATTTTCATGTGAGCTAATTTTGAGTTAAGGTTGAGATTCGACTCGGCTGTCTCTAAATATAGCACGCGCAGAGAGACTCTCTCTCTCTCTCTCTCTCTCTTTCTCTTTTCTCTCTCTTTCTCTCTCTGCATTACACACATACACACACGCCATGATAGATGATTTTGCTTTTTGGGTCTAATAATAGCTCTTCATTACTTGGCCTCTCGCATCCCTCGGGTGTCCTGTCGTCCGTTTCATTAAAATTTTCGCCTGGACTCAAACAATGTATTGACATTTCAATTAATTAAGAGCCTGGAAGCAGTGCTACTCGTTGCACAGTCCGACCTCTGACTGCCCAAGCATTGACAAACTACAGCAACAACATGAGTAATACCATTACGTGTTTATGTGTATTTAGCCTACATTCTCTCTAAATAGGAAAAATTGTTTCAGGAAAAGGTCAGGAGATGCAGCTAATGAATTAATTACAGGACAAAATGCCTTAAATCAGTTCTCTAATGAATTAGCAAACTTCCAGAGCCTGATCAATTGCATTTGGTTCGTGCTTGACTTAGGCATAGTCAAAATGTGAATTTTCAACTTAAAGCGAGGCAAATTAATAATTGCCCTGATGAACAAATATTTACTTCATATTTCAATATAAGTTTAGCTAGCATATTTATTTCTAAGGTTTCTTTAATACTCCGATTTGGCATTTGAGTTCAATTTGTGGAAGTTCTTTGATTAAATTTCACAGCATTTCAAATGTCAAACAGCCTCGGAGTAAAGGTTAGCCCGTGAATTTTATTCAATTTCTCGCCGTTTCCTGCAGTGCACTTTGACCTTTGCCTCTAACTGAACTCTTTACTGCATGTCTTCCACTTCCCGCACACACACAGACGCGCGCGCAGCAAATTTCATTTGTTGTTGACTGCCAATTGGAAATGTTTATTAAATGGCAGCCGGGATAAATGTTAAAGTTAAGTCTGCGGCTGAGGTGGGCTTTATGCAAATCCTTGCGCCACAGAATGTCACGCACACACACACACACACACACGCACACACAACTAAACTGCAAAATGCTACTAAGCCCACTTACTTACAATTTAGCAGGAAAAAAATGGATGGGAAAATCATAAAAAAACAAACAACAACAAAAGCCAGAATACTGCGAAAACGAGAGTGTAAAATTTTTTGCATACATAAAGAGACGGGCGAGAAAAAAAATGAATCCAGCTTTATGGCACGCACACCCACACTCACAAGCACAGTTGCATACGCTCGCAGGGACTGAGAGCAGAGAGAGAGAGAGAGAAAGAGTAACACACAAACGCAATACTTGACTTTATTCCGTTGCCAGCAACGCAAGTGCCTTAATAGTGTGCGTGAGCGTCCTGTGTATGTGTGCGTGTGTATTTATCTATGTGTGTGTGGACTACTTTCTCGCCGTTATACAAGCGGGCGGCACAAAATCCAATCAACATAACGAGCTACAAGCGCCGCTGAGCGGCATAAAATGAAAAAAAAAATACTTATATACGCCTACACATACACATTCAGATCTGTATGAGTGTTTAAGTGTGCGTGTGTGTGTGTGCAAGCTCAACACGCTCAACATGCTATTTGGCAGCGCTGCGAAACACTGCACGAAATCAGAGCTGCCTTCTGCTGACGCCTTAAGCCCAGCGCTCCCGCCTGCCCCTACCCAACCCTTCACGGTCCCCTGCGCCGAGGCTCCCAAAATAAACCGGAAAAAGGGTAGACCAAACAGAATGCCCTGATATTCCAGCATTTGCGAAATTATTGCCGGAATAATGCCCTAAGCCATATGCACCACTTCCTCATTGCTGGCTCAGTATTTTAGCTTAGCTGGCGAAAAGCATTTCTCTTGCTTTAATAAAGTCCTTGCGCTGTGCCCAACAATTATGCTTGGCCCAACAACTGTAAGAGCCTCGAAACACTTCAAGGTTTTAGCGAAAATCAAAATATTTCCGCTTCCCAGCATGTGATTAAATACTTAAGCAGAAACCAGCCTTAGTGGTATATGACATAGACATTATGCAGAAACTTTTTCCCATATATTTATTATATTATACTCTATGACTGAAGAATAAATATTTCTACATTACTATATACTCATATCATGTAGGTCTGAAAACAGCAATCCTGAATAACTCATAGTTATTAATTTTGAGACATGAAAGACTTTCAACAAAAACTTGTTTCAATCTAGGGATCCCAGCTATATGATATACCATATCATTCCAGCTCCGATTCATCAGATTATCTTAACTTCTATGCTCTTCCCGTGATATAATGAAATTCTTCACTTAATATCCTTATTAAATTATTTACCTCTGTTCATAACTTAGGCAAGTAGCCTTTTCGAGCAACAGCAACAAACAGGCAAACAATTCCCAACAGTTCACTTAAATTTAGAAGCAATTTTATTTCTATAAATAGATAATGTAAACGGACCAGCAGCAATTGGCAGCCCTGCTGTGAACCCATTGACTGTCCATCCATGTAAGACCCAACTCTATATATCTTTTTGCTGCCCATTAATATTGTCCACAGAGCCTTTTGTGCTGGGCGTTCATTCAACTTATAGCCAAGAGCAGCAACAGCAGCAGCAACAACAACAACAACAGCAACAACAGCAACAATAACAATCGCTGTGACAAGCGACATGCAAAAGAGAAAAAAAAGGCGGCATGGAACTGAAACTGAGACGCAGAGAGTCCTGGCCAAGCCAGGCGCTGGGGCTGGGACTGTGTGTGGGGCCTGGGGAAAGTGGGTGCCAAGGGAGGTAGACAAAAGTGTAGTAAAAACTGTGCGCAAAAGTGTGTCGACTTGGCAACAACAACAACAACAGAGACAACAACAACAACAACAAGAGCAACAAACAAATGAAATAAAAGTAAACCCATTTACACCACAGCCAGAAGAACGATGAGCAGCCCCTGAACTGTGAGAAGGGGCGGTGGGTGTGGTTAACTCTGTGTATATATATATATATGTGTGTGTTCGTGTGCGTGTGTGTGTGTGGGACGAGTGTGAGACGCTGCGGTGGCGCCAGCTGCTTGGCAAACGGCAAATGTGGGGCATTTGGCAGTCGCCGTTGCAGTTGCAGTCGCAGTTGCAGTCGCAGCTGCAGTTGCTCCGTCACATTGTTAACTTTCTTTGACAGCGGGCCAAAAACGTGGACCGCCCGTGGAATGAATATCAGAGATGAGCGTGCATTGCATGAGCTTCCACTGAATACAATCCACATCACGAGCTTGTGTTAAATTGTTTCTCGTCGTGTTCTCTCGAATCCTATTGCTAATCAGTCAGATTACACAAAATGAAATAATTTATATAATAATATTTAATATTATACTATATACACTAGTTGTATATATATAATATATATATATATATATATATATATATATATATATATATATATATATATATATATATATATATATATATATATATATATATATATATAATATTTATATATATTTAATTGTCTTCTTCAAGTCTTCTAAGCCAGCTTCTGTAGTCATGTGAGGTCGTGTAATACCAAAAAAATTCTTTTCAATTTTTATATAGGTGTATCAAGCCGTATTCTCAAGTCATAGTCAAGTCTATTCTTATAACTTAAGTTTTCTTCAAATCTTTGAAGCCCATTTATCATGCTCAGTAAAAATTTGCATCTATGTCTTAGTATGGTCTAAGCTCCTCTATTTCCTTTATTAAGAATTTTATTGTCTCATATTGATATAGTCATACTAAACTGATTAAGTTGATTTAAGTCTCAAATATTTACTCCTTAGTCTTAAGCATGAATCTCAATTCAAGAATACTCAACTGTCTAGTCTTTATTTTTATCTTCTTATAATTCCCTTAAACATTTCTTCAATTCCATATCACTCGTGTCACGACTCGTCTCTTGTCTCTAGCACTACGAAGACTCAATAGGTGTGAGCATGATTTAGCATGTGTTAGTTGCTTGCTGTTGCTGCTGTTTCAGTATCATTTGAAAAACAGTCAGCAGGGCTGACATGGCCAGGCGAGGCCTGCAATACAATAGCAACAACAACAACAACAGCAACAGCAACAGCAATGACAGCAACACGAGCCCCAGCAACAACATGAGCGACAGCAACTTTGTGTATTTATGGCACGAAATTGCAGGCACAGCAGCAAATTAACACAATGCGAATCCTGGGCAGCCTGTTGCCTTCTCATGCCGATTCCATTAAATTGATTATTTGGTTGCACAGCGCCCTCACACACACCAACACACCAACACACAAACACACAGCAACACACACAATATGATTCCGTACGACTCGGTCATGGCCAGCGCCAGTGCAATTGTTGTCCTGCCTGGTGATGGCCTGGCCCGTTGCCTGCCGCCCGCTGAGTGCTCCGCAACTGATATGCATAAAAGCCGCATTCCGAAATGGGCGTGGCAACCGCACACGCACTTATCGGCATTCACAGCACGTCGACACTGGCGACGCCCAATGGAGTGCACAAAAATGCTTATAAAGGGATTAATTCGATTGCAATATTCACAGTTGCATTGGACCACACTCTGGCCATGGCTTCGGCTTTCTGATCCAGGCTTCGGCTTCTGTACTTTCTGGTCAGCGATTTCCTGCCGGGCAGTCGTCCATTGCCCATTGTCCGACCCTAGCATTGTTTTAATTGTCCGGTACGAAATGATTTTTTATGGGACTCGCCACCAATAAGAATCTACATACAGCTTTTTAATCTAGTCTACTGCTGGGCGACCGTCGCATCCATCGACTGCTCATACATATAGGAGTGCACTGTGAACTCTTGAACTACAGTGTACTTTGGGCATACAGCAAATTGTATTTCATTTCTATATTTTATGTAACTCTAATTGCCTATTTTCAGTACTCGCTTTAAAGCTGTCCTCAATGTGTCACGTAAATGTCGGTTCCCATTGAAATGCAGCCTCTATTAAATCTCATTTGCTCTCCTGTCATAGAAACATGCTAGTAATAACTTCGAGCACTGTCTAAAGCATTTGAATGCCGAACACGCACATGCCTCAGATGATATCTGACCATTTAAAATAGTCCAAGTTTGAATTCTAATTGAATTAATGCCAATCATATTCGTATATATAAGATAGAAGAGACATGCACAATTTTGAGCTGTTCTCGGTCAATAGCATGTTAATTGGTTTCATTTGATTTGCAATTTAATTTCACACGCATCGAGGCAAAGGGCTCTATTGTGTGTGCTTGAAGTGTGTTCAACATTTCAGATATTAAATGTGGAACACTTCAGTGGACGTGCATAGGCGAAGGTGTGCATGAGAAATTCAGTTTAATGAATTTTAGGTGGGGATTCAATTGCAGTGAATTAACACAAATTAAGATGTCTTGAGATATTCAAATAATGCATTTCTGGCCTATTAGGCAAGACAAATTATAATGACTAAATGCATGCTGATATTAACAATTCAATTTTCGATTTCTCTTTTCAGTTAGTTAACAGCCCAGTAGGGCGCACGGCCGAGACTTCAGCTATTTGGCATCGATTTGGGCAGCTGGGTATAGAGCTTGTGCCTAGCCATGGGCACCGGACACTACTTCTGGGCGATCTTCTACTTTACCAGCCTGTGCAGCGCTTCCCTGTAAGTAGACGTCTTCCTTAGCACATGCGTCAGACATAGTAGCTGCCAAATGTAACCCACTTTATGCTTTCACTTATGTTTTCAATCTTTTTTTTTATTTTGTTGTTTTTGATTTTTGACTTCATGTTGCACTCGAGTGTTTGTGAGTGCCGCTCCAAGCGGGCAATTTGCATACAAATGCCGTTAATTTGCCAGATGGCCGCGCCCACAGTCCGAAGAGGCCATAATGCATATGCCATATGCACATCCACACACATCGCACACACTTCTAGAGTGTGTGTCGTATATGAGATACATGATATAAACATATATTTCAAGTAGTGCTGTAGTCAGCTGTAGTTCGCTTATTCGCCTCGCCTCGCCTCGCCTCACCTCACCTCTGACCTTCGTCCTTCGTCCTGCCCGCTCCTGCCACGCCTAGTCACTTGAACTTGTGCTCGCATTACCATAACATGTTTTTATGCATTTAAACACTTTCACTCCTCTAACAAACATCATCATTAAAATGTAATTAATTTTCATGTAATTTTTGTCGGAGCATAAATTTTGGAATTATTTACGCTCAAGCCGAGGACAGAGCCAGCCAGCCCACCTTTTGTGGCTTGGCTTTGTCGAGGCTTCTGATAAGTGCGACAGTGTATAATGCAGATGTCAATTCTGAACCCACAATCGAACACACCACACTCAATTTGTATATAAAAGCCAAATCAAAAAGCCGAACAAATGTCAGCCAATTCTCATTGCTGTAAATTATTATGCAAATATTTTCTTTTGATTGCAATTCTAAGCTAAGGAAAATATTACCAAATTTGTTCAGCATCTTTTTCAAAACTACTTCAAATAATTGCCTAAAACAAATCGTACACAAGCCCAAAAAATTAAAAATAAATCAACAAATCATAATAACATTATTGAAACAATTGAAAAGCAAAGCAAAATTAAAATTATACGTGCGTGCCTATCCATATCCTGATTTCAGAGCAAATAATGCCAAAATAAATTTCCGAGAAAAGGAGAAAAAAGTCTTAGATCAAATTTTAGGTGCAGGCAAATACGATGCCAGAATACGACCATCGGGAATAAATGGCACAGGTGAGCATATACTTTTACCAAACACTGTATAACCAGACATACTGTACCTCTATGATAAATTCTCTTAAAGCTAAAATCTTTATCATTTCCTAAATTAGTTTTTAATTTTCAAAATTTAAAGAAACACGCTAACAGCAATTGGAATTATTATATTATATAACTGTTCTATATTTCTAAGTCTCTTATAAGTAAAACAAAAAACAAAAACTAAAAACCAAAAAATAAAACGGCTAAATTAGTTTAGAGAGACCTTACGGTGACCTATTCATTAGTTTAGCTACGTAATCTTATTGCATTTAAAACGATATTAAGAAAAACTCACAATTTAAACCAACCAAACTCTATGCCAGATGGTCCCGCCATAGTCAGAATCAATCTATTCGTACGCAGTATAATGACGATTAGTGATATTAAAATGGTAAGTCACATATTAGAGTGAGCCAAAAACCAAAAAAAAAAAAAAGATACAAAAAACAAAAAGTAGAAAAAAACCAAAGCAACTATCAAACCAATTGAAAACAAAAACCTTGGCCAACGAATTCGATAGACCCAATCTCTATTTCGCCCCATTTCGACCTCTCGCTCTCTCTCTCTGTCTCTCATCAACAAGCACACCATTCGACATGCAGTACACTATAGAAACTCCCCATAACTAAGCATCTCTAAATGTTTTCGGTAGTAATAACAGCGACTAGAACCACACTGCTGAATGCTCTATGCTACTCTGCTCACACCGACACACACATATCTAACATACATATCTTTATAGATAGACGCTTCATACTCACATACATACACTACGTTAAGCAATAGCTCAATAAAATAAAAGAGATTTTACACTTTGTTTGTTTTTGCGTTAAAGTTGTGTTTCTAACTTTCTCTATCTATTCATAACAATCTATCTATCTCTCTCCCTCTCTCTCTCTCTCTCTCTCTCTGTCTCTGTCTTTGTCTCTCTGTGTGTGTTCCTACCTCTCAGTCTCTTGTAGACATCCCGTATAGAAAATACCTAGCTGACCCATCTCCCACTAGCCCAATCTCCCTCCGTTTTTAACCCTATATCTAAGTTTGTTTGCAGTTCTTTGGCTATTGGAATTTGCGTTCTTTGCGTTTCACGTTCCACTTTCTTTTCTGTTTTTGTTCGTTTTATTAAAGCAAAGCCACATTTATGGCACATGTATTTGGATACTCCAGTATGCATACATCTCTAAATGTGCATATATACACACATACATGCATACATGTATGTGTTCTATCATTCGGTTTTGGTTTCACGTATTTTAGAGAACGGTTTTTTGCATTTTCCAATTTCGTTTCGTTTGTGTTTTTTGTTTCTTGACTTTCATGTTTTTTGCCAAGGATACAATTACGCCCGACCAACATTGTTCTTTCCATTATATACATACATATATATACATTCATATATATATATAGAGAACTATTTGCTTATATACTACTTACTATATACTACTCAACTATCTCTACTACTACTATTTCAACTAGCTGCAGTCATAGCTAACAGTATTTGCTTTTTAAGTTCTCTTCTTTTGTGTTCAATATGACATGCAAACGCATTAACTCTTATACTACAAACACACACTCACTCATATACACACACACACACACTCACACACACAAACACTGCTTTGCACACATGAGCCAAGTGCTGGAAAACCTCTTGATGCCTTAGCAAATCGATAAGTCATCAATTTCAAGTAAATTTTGGACATAAAACTGTTGCCTACTTCTGGGCTGAGCACAAAGCATTTTCGTTTTGCTAGTTTTCAACACACAGTCATACAGACAGTAAACACACATTTACACACACTCACTTGTAAGTGTCCTGCAAACATTTAAACTCTAGAAAGATAGTGTGCCAAAATCTAATGATGTTGCAGAGTCTCAAGCTATAATCTCTCTTGATACATCCAATATATTCGCTGAGATGAAAAATGATATCTCTTTGACTATCCCTAAAAACATTTATTTCTCTAATATGGTTAAACTTTTTCCACAGTGATCTGATTTGTTGTCCACCCGTCTTATAGTTGATAATTAACCTAGAATATATAAATATATAGAAACAATTTACTTCTCATAATTAAGTGACATCACTGATGGGTTGATCAAAAAATATATTTGTTGGGCTGGTAGTTTAAAAAAAGAAATAAATATATGTACATATATATATTTACAAGAACAACTTCAGCATTCACCATAAAAATCATGCTTTACAATTAAGTGGACTACATGTAATCGTTGTTTCTGTTAAATGTTTTTATAATGTAATTCAAATTTTGCTCTCTCTCTCTCTCTGTATCTCTCTCTCTCTCTGTATCTCGCTGTCTCTCACACTCCTTTTGGCCACATCAAAAAGTATTTAAATGTGTTTTGGAGGCTTATACAATAAAAAAATTAACCACTCTGTAATTGTGTGCGTGTGTTTGAAGCTCACTATCCACTTAGCCAACATCGTTTTATTTCCATTTCGATTGCAACAAAATTGGATTTTATTTACAGTTGAATTCGACGCGCGTGTGCTTGTGTGTGTGTGCGTGCGTGGATGAGTGTGTGTAGCTGTCATGTTGGCTTTTGCCGCAGCAATGACATCATTAAAATTACGAGAGTATCATCCATATGCATAAATACTATAGCCGCGGCCCACGTAACAGTCATTTGTAAAAGTCAATAAAGTTAACAAAAGATAAATAATAATTATATGACCATCAATTAGCACATTTTAAGCGTATCAGGTCTCATTCGACATGCTCGACTCAATCCTTTGTTTCGTTTCTCGTCGCATTATACAATTGTCACTCACACGAAACTCATTCACATGAAAATACTTTTATCTTATTTAGGCTCTATTATGTATATATCAAAATCACAAAAATATAAAACTATTTATAGATATTAGCTTATCTCTCTAAGATATATCAAGTGAGAGCAAAGTAATGCCATAACTAGCTTTAAGCACCACATAGAAATAAAAATAAATCTTTGTTACAGCCAAGAAATAAATGTAAAAGTAAAACTCACATAAAACCAGTTAGAAACCAGGCGGGTACCAAAGCTCATTCGTCATTTTAAATATTTGATATGCTAAGTTTATAGTACAAAATTTAGCAGCAGCAGCAGCCGCTGCCGAAGAAGGAGCTGTGTGGCCAGTCGGTCCTATGCCAGTGTGACCAGTTGTTAAATTCTGTTTATTACCCATTGTACAAAACGGTCTATCTATATGTATCATCCCTCCAGATGGTCCAGCCGTCGTGCGCGTCAACATATTCGTTAGAAGTATATCGAAAATCGATGATGTAACCATGGTAAGTGCGCGCAAAAATACAAAATGCAAAAAAAAAGTAGTTAAGAACCACAGACTCTCAGACCTTGCCCTTGCCCAAATGTATATGTGTGTGAGTGCCTAAGAACTATGAACATCGTCCTCTGTCAAAAACGTTCGCTCTCACTCTGTCAAACTCTTTAGTGTCTCCCGCTCTCTCTCTCTCTCTCTCTCTCTCTCTCTCTCGCTCTCTAGTTCTGTTTCTCTCACACTCTCTCTCTGTCTTCCTCTGTCTCACTGTCCATGTCAGGTTTGCTTCCCATAAACAATGCGCGTATCTTATGTAACTGCCGTTAGTTGTTATGTCTTATCTATGGCCAGGCAATTGACCAACAGAAGAACACAAATACCATTATATATTATTAATAATAATACTTATGCTATATATATATATTATATCGGATATTGGTATTTAAAAACTATCGATGTTTTTTTATTTCAACATATTTTTAATTCAATCAACAAATTATTTGCTTTTATTAATTTATAACAAATTAATAAAATATATGAAAAATTTTGAAAAATTCTGTAAAGAAATTGTTGTTCCTCGTTTTGAACAATAAATTCGAATTAATTAGCGTTGTAATTAGATTGTGCATATTATACAAATTTTAGTTCATTTATTTTCAAGTTTGCATTGGTAAAAGTTAAGTTTTTTTTTCCTTAAAAATTTTAATATATGTTTGCTCTACAAAAATGTAAAATAACAAATCTGTTTTGTAGTACGAAATAAAACAAAACATAAAAAAATGTCTTTTTGGATCTCTCTCTCCCTCTTTCTCTCTCTCTCGCTCTCTTTATCTCTATCTCTCTCTATCTCTCTCTCTCTCTCTCTCTCTCTCTCTCTCTCTCTCTCTCTCTCTCTCTCTCTCTCTCTATCTATCTTTCTACCTCTATATATCTCTCAATATGCAATACTCTGTCTAGCTCACACATTTTCTATATATTTCTCACTTTCTTTATTTTGATCAAGTTACATTTCGATCTAGTTTTAATTTTAAGTCTAATCATCTCGTATCTATCAACCTACCAACTCTCTCTCTCTCTCTCTCTCTTTCTCTCTCATTCTCTCTCTCTATCTATGTATATCTCTGTCCCTCTCTGAGTTTCTCACGTATTCACTGTTAACGATAAACATTTATAAATTCCACTCAATGTTAATTATGCCTACATAAATTAACTTATTATCTTATATCAAATTACTACTAATTGTGATGATGATGACTGCCGGACAACAGCTATTCAATTATATATACATATGTATATCTATGTATATATATACATATATATAATAATAATATAACAATATGCTGGTTGTCGTGCGTATTTTCCGTTCAAATAATACATTAATAAGCAAACCTCAATTGATTGACGATTTTTAATATAATTCTATTATTTAAACGACAATATCCAATTTTGTCAATTTTATAATTGCTTTTGTTTTATTGCCTACTATATATATATACTTAGCATCGAACAACCTAATTGCCTACAACAATGCAGCAAAATGTATGCAAAATATGTTACTCGATTTTTCCGTGTGCTTTGTACGTGTGTTGGTTGGTTAGCTACTATAATTCCTCACCCACTTCACAAGTGCCGCCCCGATTCACAGTAAATTTTTCATTTCGAAACCATAAATAATTATTAAATGGTATATTGTTTGTTATTTGTTTAGTTTGATGCCTGGAAGCAATAGATATTTTATTTATATTTATTTACAAAAACATAAAATACAAAATAAAATTAATAACGAAAACCGAAAACTAATTAGTTTGAAGCTCTCAAGCTCTTTAGCAAATTCAAAATGTGTGGCATGCATTTGATCGTAAAAACAATAAAAAAAAAATAAAATTGATTAAAATCTATACTAAAACAAAGTAAAACTGTCCCACTTCGGATTATCGAAGACTTAATACCCTTGCAAAAAAAAAAAAATAAAATAAAATAAATTAAATAAAACAATACTTACAATGTTATACTACCTGATTTAAGGCTCCGATTGCGCTGGCTAGAATACATTTGGCAACTAAAAATAAAACTAAACCAAAATTCTATCAAGATGTATCAAAAAGACTAAAGCGCACTATCCATTGCAAGGGTATATGGTTAAAATCGGTTAAACCCATTGATGTCATAAATTAGTCAACTATATTTATTGCTGTTTTAGAAAATCTACAGGAAAGTAAATGAACCTTAACTTCACACTTCAATGAGATCCATGCAGACATTTTTGTGTATCAATTAGAAAAAATATTTGTTAAATTTGAATTCTGTATGTTTTCTTTATATTTGTATATCGTTTAACGTTTAAGTTTTGACATACAAATCGTGCACACATAAAATTCATCAAAAACTATGAAACTAAAAGCAAAACTCAATGTTAAGTTAGACATAAGATTATGCTAAGACATAAATGAATAAATAAACAAATATGTGTATGTATGCATATATATTGAAATATATATACGTATATATAAATAGGTATATTATCTTTCACCCGAAAAAAACAATGATTACTCATAAAGCAAATGCTGCTCGATTCTGATATGATAATTTTTTAGCGAATTTGCCCACATTAGTCCAGGTCAACATGTTTCTGCGCTCCATATCGAAAATCGACGATTACAAAATGGTGAGTGCAGGCGCCTACACAGTAATCGATTATATATGCATAAGCGTACAAACATATATAGCAATAATAATGCAACTAATATCGGAATGATTGTACATGTATACAAGTACAAATCCAAGCGCTTTAAAAATCTTGCTCAAAATATATGTTATATATAACTAAACAACAACAACATCAACAAACTACTCTCATATCTTATTTAAATTCTGTGTATGTATGTGTGTGCGTGTGTGAGTGTGCGTGTATGTATGTGTAAATTAAAATATAAGCACAAAACCTTTGCTTTTTCAAAAATATATCTATACATAATTAAAATAGAACGAGATGTATATCTATGTATAAAAGTATGAAATAAATGTTAATATTAAATATTAATTATACATATATTAAATAATTTATAATTCAATCGATTGGCTGTATAAAATCATAAATATTTAATTTCTTTAACACTCTCCAATTGTCTTGCAAAATTCAAAATATTTCACCGGAAATCTCTTGCACTGAAAAATATGTTTAACAAAATTTTAAAAATCGAAAACATTTTTCGGCGCACCGAAAGTTCAATACTCTTGTAGAGTTGAGCTAAAATTGCAATAATTCATATTACAGAATCATAAAATTTATGTTGTCTATGAAAAACTGAAGTACCCACCATCTTCAAATCATTCAATGTCAACTCACTTATAATCAAATGGAACCCATTGATAAATATGTTGGATTTATGTGTATAGCGTTAATGAAATACATGTATTAGCTAAGTACACTATGACCTTCATCTTCCTAAATGTTTTCGCAAAACTCTCATCTACAAGAATATAAAGTTGTTCATTTCTATGTCAACATTAATTTGTAATATAATTCCGATTCACCCAATAACAGTAAGAGATTTCTGTTCTTTTATTTAGATACATCATTATTTATATTTGCAAGCATACATGTCTTAATGTATGCATCTATATCTATGTATATTTCTCAATGTACCTTTATAGATACACGTTCAATTCTAATATGTTCTTTCACTTATAACTATTTTATATAATTTTCTCTACTTTTGTTAACAACAAAATGCGCGCGCTGTCTCTCTCTCTCTCTCTCTCTCTCTCTCTCTCTCTCTCTCTGTCTAACTCCCTCTCTCTCTATATTTATATTTATATATATATATATATATCTATTTCTCTCTCTCCGCCCCTTAATATATATATATACATAAATGTATATATATGTATATATATATATATTTATAAATCTCTGTGTATCTCTCTCTCTCTCTCTTTCTCTTTCCCCCTATCTCTATCTCTGCCTCTTTTTCAACACGCGAAACAAATTTAAGATAATCTTATAGCAATTTAAGCTAGCTGTTAAGTTTACATCTGTAAGTTTGTCATAGTCTAAAAACAGTTTGCTAACGATTGAAACTATGTTAGCCTAAGTCTAAGCAAGCAAACTATGAATGTAACTAAGTTCAGACTCTCAATCATCTCGCCAGCATCTGCTCATTGAACAACAAAATTTCACCGATTTTCAGTACCATTCATTTCTTTAGCCAATAAGCGTTCTTCATTTAACATTTTTAATTCCATATATATTTCTTATAATCAATTGAGAATTGAGAAAGCCAATGAAAATGCTTACCACACATGCAACGAGTCCAACATATTTTTATTTTAATTTAAATCAAACTCAAACTGTAAGTATGGAAAACAAACAGCCTTCATGAAATTCAGCGCGTGTTCAGGGACTCTGCATTTGTCATTCTCATATCCGCCACAACAAATTACAGTCCCTGAACACATACAAAAATCTATTCATTCTGACAGTTGTTTCATATATAATATGTATGAAAAAAAAAAACTGGCATCAATTTATGAAGTGGAGCCACAGTCGCATTCGAACAAATACGTATAAATGCCGTATATGTATAAAAACCCATTATTTGTTATAATTATTCAAATTTATATGTTGTCATTTTTTTGCTTCAAATGTTTACAAATGTCATCTGGCCTTGCATTTTCACGTTGATATTAAAAAAAGGGGATACAATATAATAAAAATAATGAAAAAAAAAATTGACGCCATAAATAAAATAGTTGCCGACCTCATTATGAAGAACTAATAGGATTTTATTAATCAATTCAAGTTTCTGTTTCCTATATAATTTATGTCTTCCGCTGAATGGAAACCCCTAGTTTATCATTTGATCTACTTATATAGAATATGTATTGCATGCATAATTCATATTTTATTGTTACGGCATGCATTATTTGGGGTTAACATATTAAATATTAAATACTGGTACTTCAATTTTTTTCATATACTATGGGAGCCAGGAAACTTTGCTGTTTTGCAAAAACAGTTCGCAGATTAAACATAGACTTTACGACGTATTCATTGTTATTCCAGAATTTCATTTATTGCACAAAACAGATGCATTTCTTTCTTCCTTTCAATTATATATTTTGAAGGAAGTGAAATATTTTAATATGCAAAGCGTCACGAAAATCATTTTATAAGTCTTACAAAAGTTCTGCATGCAGAGTTATAAGTTAACTATAAGAATTCATGATAGAAAGATTTATACTTATATTGTATATATTCTAATATAAATGTCTAAGCATAAACCTAGTTACTATATAAGCCTGATTCTTTACCTATGTGCTATTGCTATTGCTTGCTTTTACTGCCTGTTTTATTGTTGCCTTAGCTTTTGGCTTCGCCTGCGCCATTGCCCTGCTTGTGTCTCCTGCTCAATAGATATTTTATTATTGCTTATGAATTTTTGGCACGTTGCAAGCTGCTTTTTGCCCCTTTTGCTTTTTGCTTGCTTTGTATTTTGTATGCAACACGTTGCAATGCGCCGAACAATGCATTGGATAATGATGTTCATGCTGAATGCGGTTGATGTTGCATGCTCAGCATCGCAGGCGCATCTTGAATTGCATTTTGATTCCATTTACATACATATATGTGCATAAAATATACATATATACAAACTTTTGTATGTGCCATGACATGAATACTACTTACATACAACTTATACCAATACCATGCCGAGAATATGCAACTAGCCGAAAAGCAAAACGCCTTATTCGACAATATATACAACAGTTTCAATTATTATCGCCACCATATATACTCTTCTTACTAACAAATATAAACTAACTACTCGAAAAAAAAAATATATAAAACGTTCGCCACGCCTCGCCACGCCTTGCTCGCTCTCTCATACAATCTACCACAAAACAAAACAAAATATATGTATTTAAAAAAGAAAAAAAATCGCTATCTGAAAATAAAGTTAATGTCCCCTCGCAAAAGCAAGCCCACCAATTGATACGTCCCACACCCACCACAAAAAAATAAATAAAAGAAAACAAAAACAAAATACTCGAGAAATTTTCAAAATTTGAGAATAATCGAAATTTGCATTGTAGTTCGAATTGAATTGCATTGAAACTGAAACTATAATTAAAGACTTTTGAATGCCCTGCATTGCCCAGCACTAACAAAGCTCTCTTTTATCCCAAAAAAAACAATAAACGTTTCAATCGCGCACCTCAGGAGTACAGTGTACAGTTAACCTTTCGAGAACAGTGGACGGATGAGCGTCTCAAATTCGATGATATACAGGGTGAGCAGGCGCTGAAGCCCTAAGGCCCTTCGATACGGCACTAAACTGAGAATGTATCCTAACTATCTTTAAAGGCCGTTTGAAATACCTAACACTGACGGAGGCGAATCGTGTGTGGATGCCGGATTTGTTCTTTTCCAACGAGAAGGAGGGACACTTTCACAATATCATTATGCCAAATGTGTATATACGTATATTTCCCAATGGATCTGTGCTCTACAGTATACGCATCTCATTAACATTGGCCTGCCCAATGAATCTCAAGCTATACCCATTGGATAGACAAATATGCTCACTACGAATGGCCAGCTGTAAGTGATTAAGGATATGCCACAAATATAACTGCACCTTTACCTTAACGCATCTATATATCAATAAAGATATATCTCCAATCAATATTTCGTCATAATCAATACTTATATTTGTTATATCTTTTTCTATATAACTTTTCGAATATTCGATACCCTATGATATTAATCTAAGTCTTCTATATTTTATCTTATATTCTAACTACTTCTATATACAAAACTTCAAACATACATAACTGAATCTAACATACATGATCTTCTTCTATATGATCTTCCTTTTCCCTCAGACGGCTGGACTACCAACGATTTGGTATTCCTTTGGAAGGAGGGTGATCCAGTGCAAGTGGTAAAGAACTTACACCTACCACGCTTCACATTGGAGAAGTTTTTGACTGATTACTGTAACAGTAAAACCAATACGGGTACGTTTGTTTGTGTGTGTTTTAACTGTTGTGTTGATGGTGTT
Organism: Drosophila meridionalis; assembly: GCA_035045145.1. NCBI lineage: Eukaryota > Metazoa > Arthropoda > Insecta > Diptera > Drosophilidae > Drosophila > Drosophila meridionalis. The sequence goes on along the minus strand of JAWNPG010000020.1, from coordinate 3,460,441 downwards.
TGAGAACTAACTCTATATAATTCAACTTTTAACTCTATCTATATCTTAACTATGTAATGTGTTACTTTGTATGTGTAGCTTTAGTTATTTTTCATAATTTCATTGAGAGTTTTTTGCATCTGTTCATCTGAGTTATGCATCCAATAACTACTTTATTTACGTGTATCTATAGTATTTCTTTTCAATATAGTTGTTCGCTTGTATACTCTATCTATAATAAACGGCATCATAAGCACTTCATAGCAAACACTAACACACACACAATCACACACCCACACACATACACGTACACATGTAATGATGCCGTTTACACATGAGCATCTCGTTGGGCCGTTATCAATGCCCGAATCGCATAAAAACCAACTTTTTACGATGTAATTCACACACACTCGCAAGACACCTACAACCACACACACACACACACACACATATATATACTATCAAGTCTAGCTGCCACACTCACACGCCCATTTCAAGTGCAGTTTTTGGCATCGCGTGTCGCCTTACCTTAGCCGAGTTTTTATGAGCACTTTGAAATCAGTTGGCGCTTTAAGCAAATGTTTACCTTGGCTACCAAGAACTACTTCGTACATATAGCCGAGCATCTGGGTATCGCAGCTCTGAGGACTATCTGAAGACTGTGAGACGACAGCCACATACGAAGCGGAAAAAGAAAATGAAAGAAAATGGCGAAAGGCGGGCCACGGAAAGCAAATTAATCGAGGAAATTGTCTGCGACGCAGTTGCTTAAACTTGCACAAAGAGTAAATATCCCCCAATTCATAGCCCCCATCCTTTCCAATAATGATGATCTATGTGTGTGTGTGTGTGTCTCTATGTGACTGAGCTGTGGCATTCAAACACGCAAAACTTTTTCACAAACTTGGCAAATTGTCTGTCAGCATCTTTGGGTGGATAATTTATAGCTAGAAAATGCAGCCGATTTGCGCCTCCGCCATTTTCCTCCCACGCACACTTCACAGCAAATGCGTATGCTGCACTTCTGCCAGCGCGAAATGCAAATAACTAATGATATCCATTTGCATTGTGTTATAGAAAGCATGCATTTGATATAATCGAAAGCAGCTCCCTTGTCATTGGAATATTTATGTTCAAGAGTTATGATAGAAAACTCTTATAGTAACATTTAACTATATACTTAGTTATAATGGAAGTTGAGCTATCTAGCTGTTTAAGCTCTTTTAGTTAACCTTAGAAAGCGAGTATATAAGAGAACAGACGAAATCAATAATTATTTGCGAACTATAAATCGAACTATACATATAGAATTCTAAACAGAAAAAAAAGAAAAGTTATTAATAGTATTAGAAAAAATTTGTATGATTTGATAATTAATAAAAAAAAGCGATATTTAAAACCGAACCTAGGTTGATTAGACAATTGATTCCAGCCACACATGCTCGATATAGATTCCTATATAGATTATAAACCCCTCATCTATTGTTGTCTGCTAAAACAATGAAATATAACTTAAATTCAAATATGACTCACAGCCATTATACATTTTCATTATTGATCATAATCTTAAGTCTCTCATCTTATCTCAGTTCGACGCCCATCCAAGCCCGTTTCATAGTTGGCAACATTTTCAGCTCATTCGAAGGCTTCAGAACCATTTAATTAAATTCACCCATCTAAATCATTTGCTTAGCTCGCATTACCCGCATTAGACGCGATGCATGAGCCCGCAACTCATCTGCCCGTTCACTAGTCTAGCAAGATGAGTTATACTATATACGCATAAATGTATTTTTTTCAAACCATATTTTCCCCAACCCGTTCTTAGACGTTGCGTAGTTGTTTGCATTTAGTTCGCCTTGAACTTAGTTGCTCACATAAAAGTTTATTAATTTTATATCTTCTATGAGCGTTTAAAATGGAGAGAAAACTGGCCATAGATAATATGAAAAAAAAGAAAAGAAATTGATACTAATAATGCGAATATCCAAAAAATAAATGCGCCTGCGAACAAATATACATATTTATATATATTAATATATATAGTACCCCAGAAAAAGCCAGACCCCTCGAAAATAAACCGCTGATCAATTCAAACGAGAGCAATGCAAATGAAAATGAAAATGAAATCAATATGAAAATATGAGAATGTTAAATATTAAACAGCTTTGTCTTGAAGAGTATGGAACGCAATGTCAACAAATTAACGGAAATGAAGGGCGGCTACAGCTAGGCAGCATGGGGGCGTGTTCGCAGCGGAAGCTAACAACAGGAGCCACAACAACAACAACAACAACAACAACAACAACAACAACAGCAACAACAACACGCGCACCCACTCTACAAGCCCCTACGAACTTCATTTCCGTTAAGAATTTTTGTTGCAAGCAAGAAAAATGAACAACAACAACAAAAACAACAAATTGTCAGAAAATTGAATTGATGTTCAAAATACGATTTTGCCTATGATGCCATTTTATAATTTTCGAACTCAACTCTGTTTCTTATTCCGTCTCTCAATGTCATACTCTATTTATTGGTTCTTTTCTTTTCCCTTACTTGTTTTGTATATACATTTATTTAAACCACCCACTGTGCATCATATTATCTTTTTTATGTTTTTTCTTCTTTGGAAGCCATCCTCTTTCCTGTACAAAAAAACAAACACACAAAGAACAACAATAAATTCATGGAAAGTAAATGTTCTCTTAATTTTTGATTTCTTCTTTTCGTGGCAAAATTTCAAAAGCAAGCAAATTTATTTTGATTTTCACTGATTTATTGGATGACAAATTTGTTTTGATAAATATATTTAAAATATTGGAAATGTGCGTGTGTTTTGTCTGTGTGTTTCTACTTATTTTTTGTCAGTGTGTAAACCCATCTACTCTCTGTGTACATATACATATGTGTGCGTGCGTGTGAGACTAACAAAAAAAAAAAAGAAGAAAAGAAAAGAAAAAAACAACTAACGCCATTTAGAATCCTTCCCGTACATTTTGAGTTTGACACAGTTTTATATTACCTTGTATACTCATAGGTGAATACAGTTGCCTCAAAGTCGATCTACTATTCAAGCGAGAATTCTCATATTACTTAATACAAATTTATATACCATGCTGTATGTTGGTCATTGTATCATGGGTATCATTCTGGCTGGATCAAGGCGCAGTGCCAGCGCGCGTATCGTTAGGTAAGTGCCCAACCAAAGATTGAGTATGAAAAACACGTTTCAGCTAAACCAACTCTAGACTGCTGGTAACCGATATGCCCAATTATATATGCTTGTCTCTACTCTCTCTCCACTATCTGAATTCTATTGTCTACATATATTTGTTCTAGGTGTAACCACTTTACTAACTATGGCTACGCAAACATCGGGCATTAATGCCTCACTGCCGCCCGTTTCCTATACAAAGGCAATCGATGTTTGGACCGGCGTCTGTTTGACGTTTGTCTTTGGGGCGTTGCTCGAGTTCGCCCTGGTGAACTATGCCTCCCGCTCAGGTTTGAATAAAGCTAGTAATTGAGATTTGATATGCTTCTTAACAAACTTACTTAATGTATTAATCGATGGTGTTTATTCTATTTTTACTCTTGTTTTTTAAACATTATTTTTGTCGAGTTCAACGCATATACATACGTATACATATATATATGTAATCAATAAATGTATATATATATATATGTATATTTATCTATATGCTCCGTGTAACGTATATTGTGTATATATACCCATATGTAACTACAACTACTCGCATATCTAATAAACAAACTCGTAACGGACTGTCACCGACACCGACACACACACACACTCTCACACACACCTACACATTGTTGAGCTTCACAACTACACCCGTCGGAGTATCACACAATTTTTGTCGGGCAACAAACAAACTGATTTTTGATCTACAACAACTACAACTACAACTACAACTACAACAACAACCAGCAGCTACTAACTATTTTTTAACAGCTATAAGCCAACGATTTGTAGTCTAGCATTTATTTTTCATTCAATATCTATAGTATCAATATATATATACTATTTTTTATTTTCGATTCTTTTTGATTTATTCATTCATATAAATATTGTAACTACAAAATGATTTTTGCATATATACTTCTACTAATCCAATTGTTTTGATTTACTCTCTTATTTCATTTCACACACATACACGCAACTACAATCATCCCACTCACATACACACTCACACACACACACACACACACACACACTCTCTCAAACACAAACGCGTTTGATAAAAAATTGAAAAAAATTTGATGATGAAATTTTTATTTTGGCTTTCGCGATACCAAACGCAAACACTATTTATAAAATGATATTTTTTTCTGTTTCTGTTGCCATTCACTTGTACATATTTCAAATCAAACACTAAACATACATACATACATATAATTTCCAATTGACAAAACAACTTGCACTTGATTATAAACATCTTGAACATTTGTTTGAATTATTGGTTTTTATTTTGCCAACCCTTTCAAATTGTTTAATGTTTCTGTATGTGTGATCTATCTATCTCTGTCTGTCTCTCTTTCTTTCTCTCACTCGCTGTCTCTGTCGCTATCTAACTGTATAACTGTATAAATGTGTGCTATGCATCTTAATTAAAATCTGAAAAAAAAAAAACAAAAAAAAAACTAAAAATTAAAATAAAATCACAAATTTTTCAACTCAACTGTAAATTTCGCCAAAAAAATGAAATCAACATCAAAATCTGTCTATCGAACTATTCGAACAATCCATCTTTTTTGGAACAAATAAATTCTTGTCCAACATCTTCCTATCACATGCAACAATATACGGATCGGGCCGCAGACATGCATAAGGAGAATATGAAAAAGAAACGCCGCGATTTGGAGCAGGCCAGTTTAGATGCCGCTTCAGATCTGCTCGATACAGATAGCAATGCAACATTCGCAATGGTACTTACCTTTCAATTTACTAACGATTTTATTTACATTGAGTAGCCGAAGAACGTAACGGTAGCAAGAAAGGTTTCAATCGACTGAAAGAAAAGATATTTGTGATATATTTACTTTGATTTCTGATGCACGAGCTTCTCTCGTATTTCTAGTTTTCGCTATTCAACATAAACGAAGAGGGAATTAGAGAAGATTTGACTTAGAGCAGAGCCTTGAGGCTGTAACATTTTAATTCCAAAATCAATATTTGAGCTGTTAGACAATACAAAAAAAAACAATAGAGAATATTATATAAACAAAATAAATTAAACAACAATTAAGCCATATTGAGTTTCGTGTGATTTAGCTGTTGTTCATATGTAAGTAATAAGTATTTTCAATATTTGAACACGTTAGGCAATAATTTCGAAGGATTTGTAAAGTATTTAGAACCCATTGCCAAGTTTAATCCACATCAAACCATTTAACTTAAAACAAAATCCTCTTTATGAGCTTTCTTAGCAATCAAATGGAAAACAAAACCAGAACTCAAATTGGCTATTTGCAAAATGTTTATGATAAAACTATTAAAACAACTATTTCCTTTTATATTTGCCTCTTTTTATTAAAAAACCACACACACACACACTCACACACAAATACACAAAATTTAACAACTTTTTTCAAACGTGCTCATACGCAACAAACACACACACACACACACACACAACTCAAACTTAACCTCAAAAATGATAAAAACACACAAATAAAATACAAAACAAAATAAAACAAAAAACATCATCAAACATCGCTGCTTGGCATTCAATCGACCCAACCAACTGAACTGGAATTTGATGAAAAATTGCAACGAAATTAAATGAAATTACGCACACGCCACACCCATTCGCGTCATTCGCCATTCACCATTCACCATTCGCCATTCGACATTCGCCATTTGCCATTTGCCATTTGCCGCTGCATTTCGTAATCGCAACGCCATCCAATGACCCAACCCCCCAACGCCCCCCTCATTGCATCAACTACAATCAAAATTCCATGTCAAACGGCATCGCAATATTCGCGCGGGGCTGGCCTGCAGAAGCCGCTGGTGCGTCATCCGGGCGATCCGTTGGCTTTAGAGAAGCTGCGCCAATGCGAGGTCCACATGCAGCCCCCAAAGCGTCCCAGCTGCTGTAAGACTTGGCTATCCAAGTTTCCCACAAGGTAACTGCTCAACTGTCGTACGCAACCGTATTACTTAGTTGAATTTCGTTAAACAAAATTTTGTAGTAGTTGATGGATTTCCTTTTTGATGTTGTGAATATGTATCTACAACTTGCTCACTCTGTCTCTCTTTCTCTCTCTCTCGTTCTATATACTATCAATTTTATATATATATTGACTTTTTATGCCACTAATTAACAGTAATTGAATTGAGTCCTCAAATTGAATCTTGTACTTTACATTAAAGACAAACCCGATTCGAGTTCTGCTTTGCTGCTTGCCATCATCATTTCTTTTGCTCGCTGTCTTTTGTTTCAATGTTTGCTGCCAAATGATTTGCCATCTGGCTTTCGCAGAGTCCAGAGTCAAGTAAAATGTGACAATATAATTTGCTTAACGCTCTGTGCCAATTACACTGTGCAACAAAGTTTTAAGTGAGGCCAATTTAAATGAACTTTTTAACTATAGTTATCTTTTTATTTGTAACTCAAACAAGTAAGAGGCGACTTTAAATTAATATCGAACAACGTACGCGATCTTGAAATGTCAAAAATAATGATTTTTATCAATATTAAATTAATTTCTTTAATTTCATTTTTCTGTTGCGGAAATTCATTAAATTCTTGTATCCTGATATCGTCGAGTTCTAGATTCTCGACGGATTTTGCTTTTTACTTTAATAATTATAAATATTTAATAATAATTTATAAAAATCCAACCAAAAACTTGTTAAACAGTGTAACTTGGTACAGTTTAAACTTAAAAAGTTTTGTTGTGTGCTTTGCTTTCTATTGATTTGTTTGTTTTAAAGGACAAATTATGTTGTAGAATGAAATTTTTCATCCCATAGTACCGCACCACATCCCAAAAATCCATATGTCCAGCTAGTTGACCATATGCTTATGTGTTTTTAATAGATCTTATTTCCTTAATGAACACTCTTATGATTTTCACGCACGTAGCTGAAACTGAAATTTTGATTTCCTTTCTTCAAATATTTAAAACAAACAAATTATTTTGCCATCAAAATAAAACAGAAAACTTCTTAAAAGGCCACGCAAAAAATACAAAAAATAAAATTTAAAATTAAAACCAACCAAAACAAAGAACAATCACAAATCAAAAAGCCAATCTCTAGATGATCAATTAATGTGTTTCGTACTTGTTGAATATTTATCCAAGACAATGTTCTAGATCGAAGAGAATCGATGTTATCTCGCGAATCACATTCCCGCTGGTCTTTGCGCTCTTCAATCTGGTCTACTGGAGCACATATCTCTTCAGGGAGGAGGAGGATGAGTAAATGCCGTTTAACTTATATTTACTTAATATATATTTAGAGAGAAATACTGGCACAACAATACCAAAAATTGTACTAACCTATTATATCTCTCTTTTTTAATTTCTACTTTCATTTACCAATTTACGTTCGAAATTCTTTTGCGTATGGCTTTCGTTCGGCTTGGTTTTTTGCAAATGAACACTATATCCATATGATTTTTGATTCGATTAATTTACAAAAAAAAAAAAAAACGAAAACGAAAACGAAAACGAAAACGAAAACAAAAAGGACCTTCTAAAGCGCGTCCGCGTCTCTGATAACCAAAGGCTATGTAGAATCCAACATGAAATTTACAATACGACACAATTATATGCATACCGATGTGTATGCGTATATGTTCGTATATATATATATAAATGTATGCTTTGCTTGATCAAATGGGGCGAGACAAGGCTTCAAGGCATTTCCACTATAAGAAAATTCGATAGACAACAAAGATATTTACTAACTATAAGTTAAATTGATCAAGTACGACTGCATAGTAGATAAAAGAAATTAATGAAATTGAAGAGAAATCAAAGATGTATTTTAAAGAGGAAACAGAAGCGGACAAAGCGATTTGTAGGCGATTTGAGAAACGCTTCAGCTCGACTTGTTTCAGTTTGTTTTTAATGCTCAAAATTGTTAAAAAAAAATTAAAGTATAACAAATTTTTAAATAAATCATTTATAGGCTTAAATCCATATACGTTTTGTTCATAATTCAATTAGTTTAGCTCCAAACAAATTACAATTAATTTGTACTTAAAATCCGCTAAGTTAGTTGTAAAACAAGACGCAAAACTGCGAAGAAGAAGAAGACGAAGGCGAATAAGGAGAAAGGATAAAGTGAAGTCGCACGACGTTTGTAAATATTGTCATATTGTCAATAAGTTTTAAGCCAACTAGTTTATACAATTCGAATTCTAAAATGCAACTTTAATGCGAAAAAACGAACAACAATTGCGTGTAGATAAATTTAAGTTTAGATATAAATAAGCAACAACAACTGCAACAACAACAAAACCAACAACAACAACTAAAACAAATTCTAGGCAAATTCAATTATTATGTTCACAATCGAATTAAAAAAAAAAGAAAGAATAACAAATAAAACTCAATACAAAACATGATACAATGTTTTGTTTATTCACACACCCACACACACACACACAAACACGTACACACACACGCACACGCACTCACACACGCACGGAACACAAAGCTAAGTGAGTTTTCTATTCAATGATAACCTGGCAGCACGTATTACAAATATTTTTTGCCATGCCACATCATTTGTGTCCTATGTAAACTCAGTTTCCTTTGGGTCTATGCGACTGAAATTTGACAAGAGCTGCTTCTCATCGCTGCTAGAGTGACATATATCGGAACTTAACATATAGCTGCCATAGTTATAGTTCGACCACAAATAAAACAACAATAATTGCTCATACTCTCATATATCTGAAATATACCACTGCCAGGGTATTCACACTTCGGAGTGCTCCGAAGTTCAAGTTCTCTCTGATTTATCGCAATATTGAATTGGTGCAAAATGCGTTGTTTGAATGGAGCTGGTGGGTATTGCAAGTTTTTATTCCTATTGAAATGCATCAACTAATAGAACAATTCCATACATATACAGCAACTATATACTTATATATCGAGTTTTCCTTTTGCTTGTTTACTACTTCAACCAATTGAATTGTTTACGTAGCTTCAAATTATTTTAGATATATTAATAGAGTTAACTCTGATTTTTTTAAAAATATTTATATATACATTTTAATTAGTATAAATTAGCGTAATATTTCAATTCGATTATTTATTTGGAAACAAGCGAAACTTATATTGAAATTAAGTACGATTTGAAGCTTGTGTTTCCATTAGTTAGTTATTTTCCTTAAGTAGATTAATAATTAATTAATAAAACTTAAATATCAAATGAAACCATAAAACCAGTTAACAGACAATACAAATAGCTAATTACGTATCACAAAAACGAATTTTTTATTACAAAACCAAAAACCAAATAAAAAAAAGCAAGAAACATTTACGAAACCAATTTACTAAATAGTTACCTTGGATCACATTTTGATTGAAGGCCTGGCATTTGAATCAGAAAACAAAATTGTTTTTTCGTTTTTATTAAGTGCCTTTTGTATGAGGAGTGAGTCCTGCAGTTAACAAAAGCTGGCCGCTTTCCCAGTTGGAACCAATTAATAATATACGCAGCTCGAGTTCCCCCTTGAAATTACTTAATAAAAACTATGCACAAACACCAAATACTTACGATCCTAAGATCATAACTGAATTCTACATAGCAACGACAACAACAACAAAACAAAAACCAAATAAAGAGTCCCTGACTAAAACGCAACTAATATTTTGTAGTTCTATCATACTTTTATTCAGCTTGTTTCTTTTTCGTTATTAAACTTCTTTCTAATATTTTGTAATGCTATGCTTTCATAATATTTTCGCCTTTTGTTAATATAAACCTAAATAAAAACTATTTATAATAAAGGTAAGCCGAAAAAAGTAAAAGAAAAACAAACAAAAATAAAAACAAATCAAAAATCAATGATAAGTACGCACTCACACATATATATACATGTATATATATATATATATATATATATATACTATTATATATATATATTATATATTATATGATTATAATTGTCACTAAACAAACCTCAAGAGGAAATGAAATAAATGTTGTAAAATTCGTGCCAAGCAAGAAACAAATAAAAATTTCACCAAAAAAAAAAATTAACTAAACTAGCTAATAATTATACAAAAAGAAAACAAAAAAATGTGGGCAGTCAAAGTAAAAACTAGTTGTATATGAAGCTATAGCTATTGAACATACAGGGTTTTAAATGTGAGCAAATAAGTAGTCGATGGTTCGGGCAAACAGTTGAAGGCCAAGAAAAAATAAAATGTGTTTGGGTATGCTGTTTCATAAGTGTTTGATTGATGTTGATGTTGATGTAGCACTGATATACATAAAGATAACTGAAAAGAGATAGAAAACAAAATGAAAGCGACGTAGTTCTTAGCACATCGATCTATCGATCGGAGCAATCGGCTCAGCTTTTCCAGTTCGTGTCTATAGTATTTTCGTACGATGTTAGATCAAACAGTTTCGGCCAACCCGAAACTTGGCGTAGGTTGTGTGCTGTTCAGTTGCCGTTCATCAATTTGGTCAATTATCATTTAGCAGAGGGACATAGAAGAGGGAAGTTTTCTTTACCGTGCGGCAGTCCAATACTTCGGTGTAAATAATTTAAATACATACGCATATTGATACATAATATATGTAAAAGTCATATGGTTAGGTTTAACAATTGCACAACTTCTAGATGCGATCCAAAAGTAAAAAGACTTATAAGTTTCGAAGTGACATCAAAAAGAAATGACATTTAGCAACCAAAACATAGCACATAAGTTAACATATGTGTAGTTAAGTTAAGTTCCAAGCAAACGCAGTGTTGCATAACGCATGCACATAGAATAGTCAAGATAGAAAATAAAGAAGCAAAGAACACATTACTAATATTAACTAATTACAACTAACACAAGGCCAAAGCCCATTTGCATTCTACACCAACACAGACAGACAGACAAACAATTGATTCTCTTCACATCACTTTCCAACACTATTTCACTCTTTACTCTAAACAAATTTAACTCGCACCAATTGAAAGTAAATGAAAATTATAAAAAAATTTTAAAATCATAACACATATCTTCAAGCATTAAAACAATGGCGGCCCTTTAGCCAAGCCCAATTCTAACAATCAAAAAAAAAAAAAAAAGAAACAAAAACAAAAACGAAAGTAAATAGAAAAACTGCAATTATCATTTCTAAGAGGAACAAACACATATATTGAAAAATGTAAATACGAATCAGTTACAAATCGAAAACCTGCAACATCCTTACTTTATAGAGCTAAGTGAACACACACACGCAAACACATCCACACACACAGATACACACAAACACACACATAATTAACAATTAGCTAACACAGATACATCAGAAAGACACATTCTAAAAGTTAAGATCATGCGTTCAAAGTAAAATTAAAAAATTAAATTAAAACAAAACAAAATTTGCTGTAGTGCAGCCCGTGAAAGTAATTGAAATTGAAAGCAAATATACCGAAATCAAACAACAACTAACACCAAAACCCGAAAGCAAAACAAAAAACAAGGTAAATAAAAAGAGATTATGAAATTTTAATGCATAAGTAAAATATTAGTGAAATAATTATACAAAATAGTTGAAATAATTGTTGTATTGCCATCAACCCGAAACGAAAACAAAAACAAAATCAAATGTGTAAAACCCCCAGAATAATGAAAATGTTTGTGAAATGTTTATAAATGAAAAAAAAAAAAAAAAAAATTAAAAAATATAAATAAAAAATACAAAAAAGCAGAAAATAAGAAAAATACACAACATGGCATGTTTAAATAAAAACCCAAATTTAAAATGTAACAAAAGTTCTCTTTATTTTTGAACATAACATAACAGCATCATGGCAGCTTTAATACTAATATCGAAGCTATTCCTTATTGTTAATAAATAAATGTATTTTGTTTTATTTTTAATTATTTTTAGAGTGGCCCTGGGCTTTATTTAAGCCACGTGGATTTGGAGATGTGTTATGTTGAATGGAATATTTATTGTTATATTTAATCAGTTTTTGGGCAAAATATAAATCATTATTTTCGTATGCAGAATATTACTTTACTCTATACTTTTTGTTGATATATTTTATTTCTAAAAAATGAATGATCTATTTTATTCCTCACATTGAGCTCAAACTTTATGTTATTTTGATTGATTTGATTGATTGAATATAACAACTTCGACTGCTTGCAACCACAGAGGAAAGGAAGATTATTAACAGTTGCGCAACTGCTTTCGTTAACTGCAAACACAAACTGTTAACATAACAGCTTCATTGATTTCATCTTAATATGTAACAGCTAACAACTGCTTGCATTAGAATAATCCAAGCAGTGCACTTAGGACAACGTAAATAAGCAAGCAGTCATCAACTGTGTGAGAGAAGTAAATGTACACTGCTTGTTATATTTAGAGCAGTTTATTTTCTTATAGCAGTCAGCATTTGAGAGTAGTCAGACGAGTTTTAAATAAACCAATTGTAGATAAATAAATAATGTTACTAAAAATCATGTTTTAATTGATGTTGATAATCGTATGAACTTTAGTTCATATCCATTCTATGCAGCAAACTGTTCCAGCAAACACCGGCTTACGCCGTATAGTTCAGTTGAGGGGAATGAATGCAATAAACACTTTAAGCGCTAAATTGCTGTCCAATTTTCGGCACGATCTTACCTCTTAATCATAAAAGTGATCGCGTGCTGTGCGAATCTATTGCATGTCCAGCCGTTTACAGTTATCACATAAGGCGGGAAGCCGCTGACCTTTAAATAGGGCCAACTTGTGAGGCAGCTGCATCAGTTGCATCAAAATGTTAGACCTTAACGCTAACCCAACGACCAGTTACAATGCCGAGCTCAAGATATGGTCGGGCGCGCGGGAGCAGAGCTACTACAACGATGATCTGACCATTGGTCAAATCATATTCCGGCAGCTGCAAAGCGATCCGCATCGCATATTTCAGATCTCGCACAGCGAGAACACGCGTCTCACCCGCTCCCAAATGCTGCGCAATGCAGCTAAGGTGAGTGTGTATCTGAGAGCTCAGGGCTTCCTCACGGAAACGGACATTGTGGGCCTGCTGGCTAGGAACAGCACACACTTGGCAACTCTAGCCTATGGCTGCCTGTTCAATGGCACGCCTTTTCATGCCATCAATCCCAGCCTGGAGGAGCACACCATACGCCATCTCTTTGACATAACCAAGCCGCGTCTCATCTGCTGCGATGCGCCGGACTATGAGAAGCTGCGCAATATCGCCTCGGCACTGAATATTCCCATTATAATCATACATGGATGCATAGCAGGCGTCACGACCATTCAGGAGCTGCTGCAAGCATCTATTCCCGAAGACTATAAACCCACCCAGTTTGAGCGTGGCATCGATCGCATCATGGCCATACTCTGTTCCTCGGGCACCACGGGCACACCCAAGGCAGTTACCATATCGAATAGTCGCCAGATATTCGAGAGTCACAGGTAGGTGAGATACCCTAAACAGAAGTTAACAAAGGAATCCAAATCTATAAACCTATCAAAGATTTTTCTTCCATTCTGATTCTCGTTGATCTAGGGTAGTAGTAGCTGAGTGGTGCAGGGTATAACTATCTCTTTGTTTGACTCTGGCTAATCTGTAATATATATTTCCTTCAGCTATCTGAATAGCAATGACATACAATACGCGCCCAGCACCCTGGACTGGCTCACGGGTCTTATAACCCTAACTACGGCTGGGGTTTACGGCACAGTGCGCCTCATTTCGCTGCAGGCTTTCTCCGCCGAGCAATTCCTATCCATGTGCGAAAGGGAGAGCGTCAGCTGGGCTGTGGTGGCCGCTTCGCACATTGCCATGTTGGCCAACTGTCCGAGTACCAATGCTCGCCAGCTGCGCAGTCTGCGGCACTTGCTCTTTGCTGGGGGTCACACCCTGGTCGCAACGCTGAACAAGATGCAGAGCTATCTGCGGAGCGATGGCATCTTGCGCAACGCCTATGGCATGACAGAGTTGGGCACCTGCGTATCCTGCAATTACACCACCCACACGAAGCCCAAGTCAGTGGGTCGCCTCCTGGGCAACATCCGGATGCGCGTGGTCAACGAATCAGCTGAGTCGGTGGGTCCAAATGAACAGGGCGAGCTCTATTGCCACAACGGACAGCACTGGAGCGGGTACTATGGCAACGCCTTGGCCACGGCGGAGATGCGAGACAAGAAGGGCTGGTTCCACACTGGCGACGTGGGCTACTTTGATGAGGATAACTATTTACATATCGTGGAGCGTAAAAAGGACATGCTTAAGTATCTGGGCATGATGTACTATCCGCACGAGATCGAGGAGATCATCGCCCAAATGCCACAAGTCGCCGAAGTTTGCGTCTTTGGCATTTGGAACGAGACCGAAGGTGACGCAGCAGCTGCCTCGGTGGTGCCCAAGCCAGGTGCCCAAGTAAGCTCCGCTCAGGTGGTCGCCTTTGTGGGTCAGCGCATTGCTGTCAACTACAAACAGTTGAATGGTGGGGCTCAAATCGTGCCACAGCTGGCAAAGAGCGCCAATGGCAAGGTTAACCGCCAGGCTGTAAAAGCAGCATATCTAAAATCAACCCAGAAAGCAGAGCTAACTGATTAAAGAAAGATTCCCGGGCCTCGAGTCTAATGACCTTGACTTATAAATACACAGCAAAAACTTACTGTGAAGTATAATAAAATCAAATGATAAAGGAATTGAGTGAAAATTAAAATACGTTTGGTTTCTTTAAATCAAGATAAACAGAAGCACTTCTGGAATCAGCAAAGCAATTAGTTAAAATTCTAGATAGAGAATCACGGTTCACCTGAGATTAACATATTTATTTACATAATTACAATATACTTTATTATCATTCAAAACAACGTTGCAACTGGAAACTTACCTAGCTCAGATAAGAGTGTTTCAAAGAGCAACAAGATACAGTATCATCTAATTACGTCAAATAAGTTGGGGGAATCTGGAATACACCCAGGAGAAAACAATTAAGAAAGCTGCAGTCGGGAGTAAACGACAGCATAATGCTCGTTACTAGATTAAAAGCAGTTCAATTTCTTCATTGAGATTTGTCATTATGTTCTATGCGTGTGTTTATATTTTTTTGTATATCTATAGATAATGTCGCCTAATTTATGTCTTGCTGTATAACTTTAGAGCTTCAACTAAAGCTATTCGAAAATATATTTCAAATTATGTGAGGTGATTATGTTTAATAATACATAATATTTCCAGAGAGTATCAACAGCAACCATTGCACCAAACGAATAGACTTCATCGTGAGCGATTATAAAAACAATGACACTGCAAATAGTTAGACCATATCACTGTGCCAAAAGTTCCATGACAACAGGTAAAACTGTAAGGAAAACAATGATAACTAGAACGCAATGTAAAAAATGTTAAATCTCCCAATGAAAAGAATTCACACTGATAACACTTTACTTAGAAATACTTTTACTTTTGATCATATGACAAACATGAGATAATCATAAAATATATTAAGTAAATGTAATCTTATAACAAGCAATATTGTCCAAGCAACTTATTAAGTAATTCAAAAATAATTGTATTAGTGATAATTATTACCCCAACAGCATTTATGCAATTCATGGCAATTTGAACGCATTTTGTTACTCTTTAATTAGCAGTGTGAGTGTTTTATTTCAATATTTATATCTATTATATAAATATATATACATGTATACATATAATCAAAGAGTACTGCACTTGTTATCTCAGTTGCATGCAGATAAGATGATCGTGCCTACTTTTTATACACATACTTCAATTGATTCTATTCATGCTCTCTCAGTAGTATTTGCACTTCAAAGATTTATATAGGAATTTCAACATGAGCACTACTTTGAGTGATAATATCCAGATTAATAAAGGCTCAAGTGAAATAATAATTATATAAATATCCCAAACGGTAGCAAAACGTATACAAATTCTAAATTTTTTATCTTGTCATGATTAGCACAACAATACACAATTGCAAATGACACTTGAATAAGTGCATTCACACATACATGCACATTACAAATTACTGCCTTCAACTTGTAACAAGTGTGTTCTAGTATTATATGTAATGGGCAACAGTTATCTACAATATGTAAGCACGCTATTCGCTACTATAAAAGAGCAGCTACATGCACTGTCTCAGCAGTCACTTTAGTCAACTAGTTGCATTCGGAATGCCTTACAAGCCGGAAAACACTTACGATGCGGACCGCAAAATATGGAGTGGACAAGATGAGCGCGATTATTTCGCACCCGATTTATCGATGGGAGAGATCATTTTCCACGAGATGCGACGCCATCCGAAACTCATAGCTCAAGTAAGTCCCCAAAGGCCTAACTAGGAGAACGTATCATAATCGTATGCTGATCAGGTGTCTGCCACTGAAAACACAGTGTTAACACGGGAGGAACTTCATTTGAACTCGATGTGTGTGGCCAGCTATTTAAGATCCTTGGGACTATTGCAATCGGATATTGTCGGGATCATCGCAAGGAATACCACACACATTTTTGCCGTGACCTACGGATGCTTTTTCAATGGGATTCCCTTCCACGCACTCAACATATTATATGAGCAGGCGACTATAGAAAAGCTCTTCAATATAACAAAGCCAAGTATTATATTTTGCGATGGGGAGGACTACGAAAAAGTGAAAGCTGCTACGGCAAACTTGAGCGTGAAGATCGTTACAATGCGTAATCATCAGATGGGATCTATTAGTATTGATGAGGTTTTGGCTACCCCCGTGGAAGAGAATTTTATGCCTGCTCGTCTTGAACAGGGAAATCTTCAAACCCTCGCCATTCTGTGCTCTTCTGGGACTACAGGTACTCCCAAAGCAGTGACCATCACGAACAGCCGCAAGATGCTCAACTCAACCCCGTAAGTATGGTCACTGGAGTAGTAGCACAGTTTTTGAAAAATATTTCACTTCATTTTAGCAATCTGACCACTGCGGACGTTCAGTACACGCACAGTACTTTAGACTGGGTGACTGGTCTGATAACAACGGTTACTTCTGGTGTTTACAGTACAAAACGTATTATAGCTGATAATCCTTTCGATCCCGCACGGCTATTGCAAATCATTGCGGAACACAAGGTGACGTGGCTGATGCAGGCGCCTTCTCACTTGGCAATGACAGCAAACTGCCGTGAATTTGAGAATGCTGATTTGCTTAGTATTCGAACTTATTTCTATGGAGGAGGTCGCTGCTCCTTGGAAGCACAGCACAAAATAAGGAGTCGATTGCGCCATGATTGTATGCACTTGGCCTACGGCTTTACGGAAGTCGGAAGTGCGGTATCGAAAAATTATCATTTTGATGAAAAGCCCAATTCGGTGGGTCGCCTGATAGATGGCTTCAAGATAAAGATACTCGATGACAGCGGTAAGGCTTTGGGACCAAATGAAGTGGGCGAAGTTTGCGTCTATTCTGGTCAATACTGGGCTGGATACTATGGTAATCCCAAGGAGTCGCATTCAGTACGAGACTCAGCCCTATGGTTTCACAGTGGGGATCTGGGCTACATGGATGACGACGGGTTCCTCTACATAGTAGAGCGGAAAAAGGAAATGCTCAAGTACCAGAACATAATGTACTATCCACACGAAATAGAAGACGTAATTGCTCAGATGCCAGAAGTGGCAGAGGTCTGTGTCTTTGGCATCTGGAATGAATTCAATGGAGACGAGGCCGCTGCTGCTGTAGTTAAAAAGATCGGAACCGACATTCACGCACAGGATGTGATAGACTTTGCCAAAAAACATTCCAGTGCCAAGTACAAGCATTTAAATGGCGGTGCTATCATCGTGGATGAGCTAAAGCGAACTGCCAACGGCAAGACTAACCGCCAGGCCACAAAAGCCTACTTTCTCGAAGTTAAAGATAGAAATGAATTGTAAAATTGAAATTTAATAAATACATTTTTTAAATTACTTCAATTCAATCCATATTTTTAAAACACAGTATACAAAAAGCAACTGTTGCTTACATTTTAGATAGGTTGTAAGAAATTTAGGTTTTACAAATTTGATAGAGCGTCTAGACACAATCGAGCATTTATATAAATGTTCTTATTAGAGCTAGTTTACTTTGCTATCAAAAAAAAATATTATTACATCTTGTCAAATCTAATCCAAATATACATATATGCTGTGTATCTTCTTAATTAAAACAAATAAGATGAGGCGTTTGTTATCTATGATTGCCCCACACGGAATTCCTATAAAAAGCAGCCAGAACATTTTCACTTCACCAGTCATTAAATTGAAGTACTTGAAGTCAGAATGAATTTCATACCTGAGATCACTTACAATGCGGAGCTTAAAGTATGGAGTGCTAAAGATGAACGTGATTATTTTGCACCCGATTTATCGATTGGAGAGATTATTTTTCATGAAATGCGACGCCATCCACAGCTCATAGCTCAAGTAAGTCCATAATGAACTTGCCCATAAAATACAGTCCCTACAGTTATTGTGATTTCCGAGCAGATCTCGAACTCTGAAAATACAGTGTTAACACGGGAGGAGCTTCATTTGAACTCGATGCGTGTAGCCAGCTACATGAGATCCTTGGGATTGGTACAGTCCGATATTGTGGGAATCGCTGCAAGAAATACCACACACATTTCGGCAGTTACCTACGGATGCTTTTTCAATGGTATTCCCTTCCACGCGCTCAATATGTCCTTTGACGAAGCGACAATCAAACAACTATTCAATATAACAAAGCCACGACTCATTTTTTGCGATGGTGATGAATACGAAAAAATTAAAGGAGCTACGCAAAACTTGACCGTGAAGATCATTACAATGCGTAACCATCCCATTGGATCTATTAGAATTGATGAAGTTTTGGCTACCCCGATAGAAGGAAACTTTGAGCCTACTCGTCTAGAGCAGGGAAATGATCAAACCCTTGCCATTCTGTGCTCATCCGGAACTACGCGTGTTCCCAAAGCAGTGACTATCCCGAACAGTCGAAAGATCCTTTCCGCAGCTTTGTAAGTAAAATCACAAGACACAATAATCATATTAATTAAGTATTATAATCGATCTTAGACATCTAACCACTGCGGACGTTCAGTACGCGCATAGTACTCTGGACTGGTACTCTGGTTTTATGACAACAGTTTCGTCCGGTGTTTTCAGTACCAAACGCATTATAAGTGATATTCCTTTCGATCCCGTTCGTTTCCTGCGAATGGTTGAACAGCACAAGGTGACTTTTGTGATGCATTCGCCTCTTCATTTAGCTTTGACAGGAAACTGTCCTGAATTAGAGAAAACAAACATGCACAGCATACGAAACTTTCTGTATGGAGGAGCTCGGTGTTCCTTGGAAGCTCAACACAAAATTAGGAGTCGATTACGCCAAGATGGCATGAACTTGGTGTATGGACTAACAGAACTGGGTATGATAACAATAAACCATCATTTCGATCAGAAACCGAATTCGTGCGGCCGTCTAGCAGATGGCATTAAGATTAAAATAGTTTCTGAAAACGGAGATCAGCTAGGACCAAATGAAGTTGGAGAGATATGCGTCAATAATGATCAATATTGGGCTGGATATTATGGAAATCCGGAGGAAACTCAAAATGTAATCGACTCAGAAAAATGGTTTTACACTGGTGACTTGGGTTATATGGATAATGATGGCTTTCTCTACATAGTAGATCGGAAAAAGGAAATGCTGAAGTACCAAAGCTACAAATATTTTCCGAATGAAATTGAAGAGGTAATCTCCAAAATACCAGATGTGGTTGATGTCTGCGTGTTTGGCATTTGGGACCCCATGGGTAGCGACAAGGCTGCCGCAGCTGTGGTTAAGAAGGCCGGTTCACAATTACAAGCTCAGGATGTTGTCGACTACGTACAGAAGAACATAAAGATAATGAACAAACATTTGCATGGAGGTGCTATAATCGTGGATGAACTAAAGCGAAGTCCCAATGGCAAAACGAATCGCAACGCCACAAAGGAATATTTCCTTAAGCTAGTGAAATCTAATTGACGTAACTGAAATTATTTACGCTCACTATTTATATTATTTTAATAATATTGTAATATCTTCAATATCTGTCTAAGCTTCTTTTCGTTACAAATAAATTCTCTTGTCGTAAACCTAAACGCCACTCTCAGTAAATATTTAAATGCTCATATCGTTAGCACATATGAGAAAAGTAAATTCATTACATAGCAATATGGCGCTTCAGAAACTTCAATCCAATAAGGTGGCATCACACAATCATTACTTACTAGCAATAATTGCAGTAGCAATTTGCGATTCAATCCGCATGATCGTATCAAAATCAAAAGAAAACTCGATTGACTCCTTTCGAAGACCAAGATATTATCATGTTGCTATTTGTTCAACAATTAAAATTAAGAAACTGGCTGAACGAATGAGTGAATATAAAGGTGAACGTAAGACATGAGTTCGCCGGCTTATCATTTAGATCTTCAAGCTCTTAAAAGCCAATAAAACGGTACCTTCTTAAATAAAAATTTAAAGCGCGAAAACACCATAAACAGCAGTCACAAAAAGTCGTCAACATTTAAATACATTAATTGCATGAATTTATTGCATTATTTACAATTTGGAAATACTCACAATGCGAGCAAGAAATATGGAGTGCGTATTTTCCACTAGATCTGTCAATAAGATAGATAATTTTTAAGGGCACTTTTTACTAGTATTCTATTTTTCAATGGCAGGACTACGAAAAAGTAAAAGCAGTTGCAAAGAGCAACCATCCAACTGGATCTATCAGTACTGATAATGTTCTTGCTACCCAGATAGAAGAGTTCTTTCAACTTTTTTGCCTTAAGTCGGGAAATGACCAAACCCAACTCAACAATGAACAATTAAAGACGGGATCATTTTTATGAGGATTTGACATATGCACAATATATATGTAAATCTTTATGTTGTCTTTCTACAGTTAGGCTCATATTTTTTTTATGACCAAATAAGATAAGGCATTTTTATATATGATTGCCCCACACGGAAATCGTATAAAAAGCAGCCAGTACATTTTCACTTCACCAGTCATTAAATTGAAGTACTTGAAGTCAGAATGAATTTCATACCTGAGATCACTTACAATGCAGAGCTTAAAGTATGGAGTGCTAAAGATGAACGTGATTATTTTGCACCCGATTTATCGATTGGAGAGATTATTTTTCATGAAATGCGACGCCATCCACAGCTCATAGCTCAAGTAAGTCCATAATGAACTTGCCCATAAAATACAGTCCCTACAGTTATTGTGATTTCCGAGCAGATCTCGGACTCTGAAAATACAGTGTTAACACGGGAGGAGCTTCATTTGCACTCGATGCGTGTAGCCAGCTACATGAGATCCTTGGGATTGGTACAGTCCGATATTGTGGGAATCGCTGCAAGAAATACCACACACATTTCGGCAGTTACCTACGGATGCTTTTTCAATGGTATTCCCTTCCACGCGCTCAATATGTCCTTTGACGAAGCGACAATCAAACAACTATTCAATATAACAAAGCCACGACTCATTTTTTGCGATGGTGATGAATACGAAAAAATTAAAGGAGCTACGCAAAACTTGACCGTGAAGATCATTACAATGCGTAACCATCCCATTGGATCTATTAGAATTGATGAAGTTTTGGCTACCCCGATAGAAAGAAACTTTGAGCCTACTCGTCTAAAGCAGGGAAATGATCAAACCCTTGCCATTCTGTGCTCATCCGGAACTACGCGTGTTCCCAAAGCAGTGACTATCCCGAACAGTCGAAAGATCCTTTCCGCAGCTTTGTAAGTAAAATCACAAGACACAATAATCAATTTGATTAAGTATCATAATCGATCTTAGACATCTAACCACTGCGGACGTTCAGTACGCCCATAGTACTCTGGACTGGTACTCTGGTTTTATGACAACAGTTTCTTCCGGTGTTTTCAGTACCAAACGCATTATAAGTGATATTCCTTTCGATCCCGTTCGTTTCCTGCGAATGGTTGAACAGCACAAGGTGACTTGGGTGGTCCATTCGCCTTTTCATTTGGCTTTAACTGCAAATTGTCCCGAATTCGAAAAGTCTAATTTGCACAGCATACGAAACTTTTTGTATGGTGGTGCTCGGTGTTCCTTGGAAGCTCAACACAAAATTAGGAGTCGATTACGCCAAGATGGCATGAGCCTTGCTTATGGCCTCACAGAAGAGGGTTTAATAACAATCAACCATCATTTCGATCAGAAACCGAATTCGTGTGGTCGTCCTGTTGATGGTAATAAGATAAAGATAGTTGCTGAGAACGGTGATCAATTGGGCCCGAATAAAGTTGGAGAGATATGCGTCAATAATGGTCAATATTGGGCTGGATATTATGGAAATCCGGAGGAAACTCAAAATGTAATCGACTCAGAAAAATGGTTTTACACTGGTGACTTGGGTTATATGGATAATGATGGCTTTCTCTACATAGTAGATCGGAAAAAGGAAATGCTGAAGTACCAAAGCTACAAATATTTTCCGAATGAAATTGAAGAGGTAATCTCCAAAATACCAGATGTGGTTGATGTCTGCGTGTTTGGCATTTGGGACCCCATGGGTAGCGACAAGGCTGCCGCAGCTGTGGTTAAGAAGGCCGGTTCACAATTACAAGCTCAGGATGTTGTCGACTACGTACAGAAGAACATAAAGATAATGAACAAACATTTGCATGGAGGTGCTATAATCGTGGATGAACTAAAGCGAAGTCCCAATGGCAAAACGAATCGCAACGCCACAAAGGAATATTTTCTTAAGCTATTGGAATCCAATTGACGTGATTGAAATTTTTTACGATCACTATTTATATTATTTTAATAATATTGTAATATCTGCAATATCTGTCTAAGCTTATTTTCGTTACAAATAAATTCTCTTGTCGTCAACTTTATGATCACTCTAAGTGAAATTGAGCCAAGTACTCAGTATTAAGTTATTAGAGGCCACACACCACATTCATTTAGTATATACTACATAGCTTTAACAGGTGACGCTGCAATATTTGCAATTTTATTTAAGCTATGCCTATTTGCACTGCTTGCAAATACTGCTTGAAATTAATGCTTGTACGCACTGCCTGTGTGAACTGCTAATTAAACGGGTGAAGAGTGTATTGGTGTGTGATGCACTGCTTAGACGCACTGCTTACCTTGACTCCACAAGCCTCCATAAAGAGAAATTATATTTGTGGAACATAATTATTGCAGATATAATCTCAAGTTTTTTGATTGTAAAATAAAAAGCTGTGTAATAAAAAAAGCTCGAGCATTATCTCAGCGCAGATATTTTGTATTCAGTGGGTCGCACATATCATGAAATGAGCGGCCCTTGCTATCAGCTGGACAGCTTTTTGGGCTTATCGCCAACATTGGTTGTATCTGAAGCTTTTTGTTTCTTTTGGGTGGGCCGACTGATAGGTGACGTTTGTTAACCGTTTGATAGGATAGCGGTTAGCTGATAAGCACTGGCAACCTGGCTTGTCAAAGACCAGTCCAGGTGCTTGTCGGCAGTTGCTGAACGACTTGCGCGACGCTTGGACACTCTGCTCCACGCATCCACAACAAATCCACGCCGCTTATCAGCTAGCTAGAGAAAAAAATGGAGGGCGGCCCCAGCACACAGTTCGATAAATATACAAAAGTTTGGAGTGGACCAAGGCCGGCGCACTTCTTTGACGCCGATTGCTCCATTGGCAAAATACTGTTCGCCTTCATGCGCAACCATCCGGCCAGCCTGTGCCAGGTGAACTCTCAAACTTATCAGTTCGCCCCAGTGGAGGAAGTACTTAATAATTTGATTATTTATGAAACCAGATCTGCGATACGGAGGGCACAGCTCTGACCAATGGCGAGGCCATCAGCTTTGCCATACGCATCGCGCAGCAGCTGAAGGCGATGAATCTGCGACAGGACGATGTTGTTGGCATTGCCGCCACCAACACCACATATCTGATGCCCGTGGTACTCGGCTGCCTGCTCAATGGCACGCCCTTTCATGCCGTCAGCCCCTGGCACGACGAGCCCACCTTCAAGCATTTGTTCTGCATCACCCGACCACGGATCATCTTCTGCGATGGCTCCGTCTACGACAGACTAAGCGCCATAGCCAAAATGCTAAAGGCGCCCGTCTACACGCTCAAGGATCATCGCTTACAGCTGCCGCGCATTGAGGATCTGCTGGAGCCAACTAAACAGGAGCTTCACTATATGTAAGTAAACACGATCACGGTAAATATAAATAGATAAATACATAGACATATGAGCAGATCAGAATGTAAAATATACAACATAATGAATCATTTTTTTCTTTTTCTTAAGAGTATATTTAATAGATTGGTAAAATGTTAATATATTTATTTATAAATAATTTTATATATTTATATAAATGTTAAATATATTTATATTATATATATTTATTTCATTAATTATAATTTATCCATATTTATATAAATGTTATATATATTTATATGTATGTATTCATTCAACTTAAAGTTTTTGCATGAGTTTTATATTTTAAACTTCTAACTTCTAAACTTCTTATTATTATTATGTCCCAACCTCTCTTCTATTGCTCTTAGACCCGAACCTCTGATGCTGGGCGGCGATCAGACAGTGGCTATACTCTGCACCTCTGGCACGACGGGCTTGCCGAAAGCCGTCTGCATTTCCAACTCCGCTTGCCTGTTCGACTTTGGGTATGGAAACGAGCGCTCAGCTCGACTGAGGCACAATCAGAATTAATCACCTAATCATTGTAATCCGCCGTAGCTTTGTCACCGGACAGGACGTGCTGCTGTCCTTTAGCACCATCGACTGGGCGCCGGGTCTGTTCAACATGCTCTTCAGCTGCTGCCACGGCTCAACGCGCGTCATCACGGATCACGCCTATACGCCGGAGTACATGCTGCAGCTGATCGAGAAGTATAAGGTGACGCTGCTGACTCTGGCCCCGCAGCAGGTCGCCTCGTTGCTCAAGGCACCCACGCTCAGCCAGCAGAGATTGGCAAGCGTGCGCTTCATCAGCATTGGGGGCGGCAATTGCTATGTGGCCAATCTACTGAAGCTCCAGGAGTATCTGCTGAATGGTCAGATCTCCTATGGCTACGCACTAACAGAATGCGGGGGCGTTGCGGCAAACATGGGCGTGGCCAAGCCCTCGTCGGTGGGCAGGATTGTGCCAGGGGTCAAAGTGAAAATCCTGGATGATGCCGGCCGCAGTCTGGGTCACGGCGAAACAGGCGAGATCTTGGTGCACAACGGCAAGGTGTGGAACGGCTATTACGGCAATCCGAACGAGTCGAAGCGCATGCAGGACTACCAGGGTTGGTTCCACACCGGCGACATGGGCTACTTTGACAACGAGAACTTTTTACACATCGTCGAGCGCAAGCGCGACATGTTGCGCTTCCATGGTGCCCAGTACTGTCCCTACGAGCTGGAGCAGGTGATTGCCGAGCTGCCAGACGTGATTGAGGCGTGTGTCTTCGGCCTCTGGAACGAGGTCGACGGCGACCCAGCTGCAGCGGCTGTGGTCAAAATACCAGGCAGTCGGCTCAGCGAAATGGATATTGTGGAGTATGTGGCCAAGCGATTGGTGGTCGATCACAAGCAACTCCACTGCGGCGTCTTCTTTCTCAACGAGCTGCCGAAGACGGGCAGCGGCAAGGTACTGCGACAGCAGGCCAGAGATCAGGCGCTGGGCAAGCACTGGACCGACTATCGGAATGGACACTAACTGTTGTTGTATATGTGTATTTTTTATTGTGGCTTTAAGTCTTAGTATTTAGGCATTGTATTTATTAAATGACTCATACATTCCAGTATTCAATCATTATAGTTGTTGCTGGTTGGTTTAGCTGTCAGAAAGAAGTCACGAGAGCCAAGGTAAGCCGACAGCTGAATACCCTCAGACAGACAACACATGTGTTTCAGTGGAAAGTCTACAGAATGGATTTTATATCAAGTATATAGTATAATCGAATACTATACTCTAAATTCTCCATGGGTTACACATATCTTGACATACGCATAACACCATATTCTATGTAGAGTAAAAGCAATTGGTAAATCGCATCGGAAGCACTCACTGTCCAAAAGTTGTTTTAGATAGTCGCAAGTATTTCTACTTCTTTTTTTTTTTGGCTATGTATTTATTTTTGCCATTATCACGTGCTTATCTGGAAATGATTAGCCAACAATCGCGATATGCTGCCACCCAAATATCAGCGAGGGCGCGCAGCGAGAAACTAACTTTAATATACAACGAGTCGAAATTTGCAATTCGCTGCCAGTTGCCTAGATATCAGTCTTAACAGTTGAGAATTCTCTATTTATTACTGTGAGAATTTTAACCAACTGGAACCTTTGTATACTAAATAGATCGCGCTATATAAATAACTATTCATAAAATCTAATATTGATTTCAATTAAACTTTACAATAAAACTAAACTATCATAAATAAATTATATATGCTTCTTATCAACTCAGTGTGAGCACTTATGACAGTCCGAACTACTACTGAAAATTGGGGCATTTATTATAATGAGTACATTGTCTTTAGTTTTCTAAGCTCCGAGAAGCTCTCTAACTCTAACGAAAGTCTTATTAGACTTTATTTTAACATCAATAATAATATTAAGTTATAAATACAGATCATTATCATCATTATTCCAATCCCTAGATAGATATTTCCTTAAATTCCTAAACCGAATTTCTTTATCATCCGTCATTGATCAGTCAATGCTCAGTGTAGAGCTAATTGAGAGTTTTTCCACCTTAAAGTCTCTGAATACCTACATTAGTTAATTCTCTCGTCTCCTTAATTTTTATTAAGCTGATCTACAGAGTATTATTAACGTAGCCTAACCAATCACCAATCTGTCAACCCACTGTGTGACATCTAAATTCATAGCTCCATAGATTAGCCCCATTTCCAGTTCAACAACCCTTTGACCTTTGCATTTCAGTGGAGGGTTAATCCCCCAAACGCAAACTGATCGCATGTAACATTTGATTGACAGCTAAGCCAAGTTGCACTTTGTACGTGATCTTGTCAGCATTGCAATTGGATACATTGCCCCCTCCTCGCCGCCGCATGAATCACGATCACTGCTTGGGTGCAAACCCTAAAAATAAACTCAATGTGATACGCCCAACATGAGCAGCAGCAGCAAAAACAATTAAACAGGCACTTAGGAACAGAATTAATTTCGTTTGGGATCACTGAGGATCGTTGATAATGATCGGGAGCTCTTAGGATGATTGACAGTTGCGAGTTATTGTTTTCAATGTCAAGTTCAAGTTCATGAAATACAATCTTTTTGGGGGGCATTTAGATGCATTTGTCATTGATCATGCCAGCGCTCATGTCGCTTTCCTGTTGCTGTTCTTGCCGCTGATGATCGTGGTATTTGCCTCGGCCCCCGTCTGTTCAGGCGTATCAAATATGCAGGAAGTGCAAGGCGTAGCCAATTGCATTAGTCTCGATACCGGGCATGGGGCAACATTTCAAAGCTGCCTGGCGCCTGGGCCAGCTTTGGCCAACTTTGCTAAACCTGACTGATCTTGTTCACAGAGAAATAATAACAGCGAGAGAGGGAGCTGTAGCACCTCTAATTGTCATGCAAATAACAATTATCATTTGTCAGTAATGCCACTTAGAATAATGTGTCTATGTATAATTAAAAGCCAGCGACTGATTCTTTGATCAATCATTATCTACCAGCTACAATCTACTATCTACGATCTGCGATCTGCGATTTACGATCACTGATCGTCGCGATATAGATCACAACTCATGAACTAAGCTCTCGCTGATTAATTCATTAGCAACTGTCGACCAGTTTGTCAGTTACACACATATGACAACAGAGTTTACTATATGAACTTGCTTTTGATCGTGTTGAAAATGTTTTCGCATTATATAATGAATTGTCAGGGCAGAAAATCTTTGTTTTTATGTCTGTCGTCTATGCTACATGAAGTATTGCTTAATTAGCTCTACGATTTGCATATGTCAAAGCAAAGAACTCACCCAATGGTCTATATATTCCCTGTCTAACAACACTATACGCAGTAGTAAAGCCATAGTTGATGTAGATTCTAATTAATTAGATTTTTGTAGATTCGATGGGGATATACCCTAGGAATATCTGTATTAATATATGTAAAATATATTACTAATGTTTCCAATGACTTGAGTGTCATTTACAAATTTTAACCTTGAACAAAATTATACAAAAATAATGGCATATTTTTATAAAAAACTTGTTACGCATTTAAGAACTTGTCTAGGATCCACAGCTTTTCATGCGCCTCTTCTTATTGGATTCTATGTGTATAACTATATCGATTGGCCAAAACGCGTCCGTGCATTCGAAAAGCGCTTATATGGTAAGCAATGGAGTTAGCTCAATAACGATATCAACGATTCCAATTAATTTTGGTAGGTAAGCCTTCCAGTGAAATCAATAACGAATTTCAAGGAAGATAAGGCCTAAAGGAGTTATAGAAATTCCAATTTGATTCTACCGGGCCAAATAATTATCATGTTGAGGAGAACCTGGAGCTATATGAATGTGAAAAACCAAATTGAAGCAGTCAAATGCAAGTCTACGAATCCAACTGCTCTTTTTTTAATTGCCTCTAATTTGTCTGACCAATATTTGGGGTATATTTTAAGGAAATTTAAACTACATGTACTACAATAATTAATACATAAATAAAAGTAAAAAACTTTTATTACAATCAAAGAACATGTAGAGTTTACTTTAAAGACTTAAGCAACTTATTCAATACTCAGCAATTTGGGAATAACATAATAGTCTATCTGTTAGGGGAGCTCAAGAGTGATCTGTATGCAAAACTTAATGATCAGATCTCTAAGACTTTCGATTTTGCATGGTTTCCACAAGCAATAAATATTATAAACAACACAAAAATAATATAGCTTTTTCATTTGCATTCCTAGCTGAAATTTGTCTAATTAGATTAAATTCATCAAAATTTTTAGACATTCTTGAAAATGCTATAAATATTTACAGAAATTTAATTTAATAACCAAAGTTCACTACCGATTATATAGCACACAGTATACCCCCTTTGGAATACCCTGTTTACGACTTTGACACATTGCCAGCGACATGGGAGAATGTTGAGAACCCGCAATTTATGGCGCTTAAATTGCAGTCATGCGCATGAGCTAACAAGCTCAACGTCTCAGCCGTTTGAGGAACCTACCCGAGCCAAGTCATATGAAGTACCCAATGCCCCTTTCCATAAATAAGCCCCTCTCACTCCAGAAGCTAATGCGATTGCCGCTCCGGGGCGGATGTTTGGTGTCAAAACACGCAGCGCGTTTTCCACGGAATTTCAGAGCAGATCCTTGCACCTCATCAACGGCTCCAACCTCCATCTTGGGCTCTCCTTCCCCACACCGTCCGCCTCATCGAGCTGTATAATTTATGTTAGCGACGTGTTCGCTCAGTGAAAACAAATGGATCGATCGCAAAATGGGAACGATGCATCGATCGCTGCTTGGGCTATAAAAATAGTGACTCGATTGTTGTTGTTGTTGTTGTTGTCGTTACTGTTGTTGCTTTTATCAATTTGTGTTCGGTTCTAAGCACGAATCGAGCAGCATAGATCATAAAACGCTTTGCCCCCGGCCCATGGTCAATGTAAGGAAACAACAACAGCTTGAAAATTTACATAATTACCGCTGGCGGTGCTTTTCATGAGAGCCGCCCGAACGTGTCAAAATGAAAAGTGTTGCATGATTAGCGCGTAAATAACACGGCCCGGGCATAAATCTCAACGGAGTGGTCGGACTCCCCAGCCAAGGAGCTGGCTTCGGGTAAGATAATCAAATAAATGTACCGATTAATAAAGATGAAGATGCTAGCCGAACTCCACAGCGTCAGGCAGAAGAGAGAAAACAACAGTGAGCTAGGCAGCAGAATGAATGACTATCGGCTACCCTGTATATAGTATTATATACTGATTCTGCGCTCTGATTCTTGTTTTATCTATTTATTTATCTATTTATTTAATTATTTTTTAAATTTTAAAATATATATCTCTAATCAAGTTTTTATTCCCTATATCCATCTTGGAGACGATGAAGTAGTCCTAAAAAAATGAAAAAAATCAATAATAATATATAACTGTTCCCTCCTCAACCAAATAAACTTAAAGATGCTATCAAGGGAGAAAGATATTATGCCGATATATAGCGATGCTAGGTAGAAGTAATAACATCACATATAAAGACTGATAAATTAAGTCAAGATCATCATTATATGTAAAGATCTATACACGTGCTTAATTTATCAAACTCTAATGGGTATATCCAAACCAGAGAAAGAGAACTTAACAGCGAGATCAAGGTGGCAGCTGATGTGACCAACTGGCTGATTAGCCAAGCAGCCAACCAAGCAAACAGCTAGCCAGCTGTTTTGGTTCGCCTGGCGCCTGCAGCCACAGGAGTCCGCCTGGGCGCAACCCCGCCTTCTCCTCGGCCTGTCCCACATTGTGGGAGGTGTGAAATGTGTGACGAGGCGTTGGGACTGGGCGGCCAACACATCGGCAAGTTGTAGTCGCCAACGGGCGAACATGACACATGGCTGTAGCCGCAGCTGTAGCTGCAGCATAACTTGGTCAGTAATAAGCCAGAGCAACAAGTGATACGGCTTGTGCCCGTTGGCCCAAGATGAAAACCGGCCAAGTTGTTCGCTCATATCGCAGATGCTGCGATAGACAGCAATTCCTTAACACGTCCCGAGGACCGCAGGCCAGCAAGAAATATGAAATGAAAAACAACAAAAAATAACAGTTAGTTTAAAGATAATCGCGGAATAAATACCCTTGCAGAGAAATGTTGGGATCGAAATCAAACTAAAATCCAATAAAAATTTATATTAATATATGTATTTTTAAAATTCTTAATGGCTTGAATTATTCCGAATAGAAAAATCTATACACATAACTTGGAAAAGGTAGCTTTTTTATTTTAATGCTATATTATATAGTATTCTAAAATGTTACTTTGAATCTTAGTACGCTCTGTGAATTTTCGGTCTTATATATATCAAAAATAGAAAAAAAAGCTTAAAAAAACATGAAAAACTGGATTATATGGAATAATATTTTTAAAAGTATGCGAATAATATTGAAATAATTAAGAATTCGTTTCAGATATGGATATATTATTGTATTTTTTAGAAGGTAAGTATTTATTTAAAAACATTTCTAAAATTTTTTAATTTTTTATAATATTTTTAATTTGAAGTACAGAAATTATTGTTTTTTTTTTTTACAGACTTTGAAACAAAAATTAAATTTTTAATTAGTCTGTGGCGCCCATAGCAGCAACTGTAAACTGATGCGATACAAAATTATAAATTGTCTTTAGATATATCTGAGATGTAATAGATATATAATAGGACGTACTAATTTGGACGGCCCAGATAGAAAAATATATTTCTTTATCGCTTACTTCATTAAATCTGAGACATCACATACATCATAAGCAATGGTCTATGCTCTTCGGTAGAGTAGTCAAAAACTTGTTAAGAGCAAAATGTTGTTAGCGTAGCTGCAATCACTTTTGGCCTGTTATAAAGTACCATTTTTTAGCGGGTTTCATATTACCGTTGCGATGCGGTCAAGGTCTTTGCATGTGTCGCTTTCATTGAGAGACATAACCGATTCTTCATATACATATATGCATATATGTATATATAGAAGATAGATTGCATTGCTTACCAGTTCAGTTGTTAATGCCTTCCCTTTCCACAGATAAATTAGTTTTCCATGTTCAGTTGTCACTTGTATCGCAATGTGAGCATGGCTTGCGGCTAATCAGTTGGCCAACTGCAATTTGCAAGCGTTTTTGGCCCTAACTAATTGCCAATTTCTTACATTTAGCCATGCCCTTGCGGCCACACATTGAGCGAGCGAGCCGCTGATAGGGCATTTCCTTCTTTGTCCACATAAGTGGCTTATTGCCCTTGAAATTTGGCGTATGTCCGCACGATCGCAGACGACAAATGCGCTTAAAATTAAAAAAATAACTTTTTTTTTTCAATATTTAGCACATCTAAACTTACTCATTTTTACAAATATAATTACAGAGAACTATAAACTACATGTCAAAGTTTTAGTACAAATGTTAGTAAATACGAATCCACAGTCAAACCGTCAATTTAAGCCCAAATCTGAAATACACCTGTTGCGCACGCACAATGAGTATCACGCACACACATACACACACTTACAAAAGTATGCACATATTCAAGTCAGCTTCTGCTAGCAAGTTCATAGACCCTGAAATAAATATATAAATATAAAAGACCTAACTCTAATAGACTCTGCTGCCTGCCTGTCTCGTTCGGCCTGGTCTGGACCAGGCAAACACTTTTACTCCGCTGCTTATCGCAATGCCCATAAATAAAGCTCACGTCTATTAGCGTTGTCATTAATTTTCCTATTTGGAAAATATGCAAATTAAACGCTGATTAATTGCTGGCAGGAAAAGTGAATCGGTTTCCCTGTTGTAGACGACGCGACGCGTTGCGTCGGGGCGGCTAGTTACGAACAGAGTTTTATGCCGCTCGATCCTCAAGTGTTTCCGTAGTGTAGCGGTTATCACGTGTGCTTCACACGCACAAGGTCCCCGGTTCGAACCCGGGCGGGAACAAGTCTTTTGTTTCTTTTTCTTTTTTTTTTTCTACAATTATTATTTGCACGCAATTTTAATGCTATATTTAGTTGCTTACATGTGTAATTTTCCCCTTCTTTTGTTTTTATCAAGTTCATGCGTGTAGAGGCCAGCTTACACGCAAGCAACACATGTAAATGTATATACATACTCACATGCCTGCACCTTCTGGTAGTTTTATTTAGTTTTAATGAGCCTTGTTTTACGATCATTTGGGTATATGTGTGTGTGTGTGTTGTGTTATATTTATAAACATACAACCCTCGGCGCACGCACCGATTTCAACTGTTGCTGTTTAACGAGCCGCCAATGTCAGCCCCTGCTGACTTCCAATCCTGACACTTTTATGGTTTCCATTTATTGACCCCAGCGCCTTTTTATTGAGCAGCGCACTCAACGCATGCCACCCATAGCGGAAGCGGAATGCTCCATTGAATTGCTATTGACTTAAAGAAAGTACTCTCTCGAGCTTAATGGGCTTTATTGACAGATTCTTCATTCCAATTAACAATATAAAGTTCGTACAGGTACAGCTATATATAAAAGTGTGCAGCACTTTTACGAATCGTTTAACAGACTATGTTGTTTTAATGTCTTTGTTTATTTTGCTAGCCTGCTGTAATTTCCGTTTTTATTTCAAAAGTTCGCTGTTCGCTTTTAATTTAATGAAATCTTCCTTGGCTTTGCTTTCCACTTGGTGTATAAACTGTATGTCGTTTGGTTACTCCTTGTTAACAGGTTTCCGTAGTGTAGTGGTTATCACGTGTGCTTCACACGCACAAGGTCCCCGGTTCGAACCCGGGCGGGAACAGTCCATTTATTTTTTATTTATAAAAATAATTTATATTATCAGTTTTTTTGGCCATGTGCTATCTTTCTTTTACTTTTAACGCTTATATTTAATATATACGCCTCTCAAGAGTTGAAGCTTAAAGCTCCGCCACGAAAGCTTTTTGGTATTTCAAGGGCTCGTCTACTGCTTCTATTTTTAACCGGTTTCATATAGTGCAGAGGCCCTTAAGTAGAAACACAGTTGTACTATGGTCACAAGGGGATGTAGCTCAGATGGTAGAGCGCTCGCTTAGCATGTGAGAGGTACGGGGATCGATGCCCCGCATCTCCAACTTAATTTTTGATTATTTTATAATATTATTATTTTCTCTTTATTTTTTCAAATATTTTTCCACATCTGACTGACAAGTCGGTTAAATTATTTTTTTTTTTTTTTTTCAGATATTATGCTGGCGTATCTTAACTCTAACTAAACGCCTTTAAATGTCAATTTTCACACGCATCAGACATGTTATGCAATCGGGTTTCAGCATTAGCTTTTACTAGTTTCCCGGCTGTGCAATCAGTGCGGCGGCTGCCAGAACGGGAAAAGCAAGCGAAGCCGGGACAGAAGTCGCCGACGCTAATCCAATTAAGCATATTCATCATATTCACTCAAATGCAGGCCATGAACTAGAAAGGCAAACTACGAATAGGCCAAGAGGGAGCCCGGGAGGCAGAGGAGTTATGTGAATATCATGAATAATGCTGACATTTCCGTCATGTTGGCTTGATTAAAATCTATTTAATTGAATTTAACTTGAATTTAACTCAATTCTCAACACTTTTCATAACATTTGACCACACTTCTTATAGCAACTGTCAAAATATTAACACAAGCGGAAAATAAATTAGCAATGCCTAAGATTTTTCCATTTTCAGTCTTCCTGCTTTAGATATGCTTGAGAATTGTTTAAGAAATGGGGAAAATCGAAAGCTATTCGCTTCATTCATTGAATGATGCTGTTCCATTGAAGCTAATTAAAACGGGTTGCCTACAGATCCAAAGTTCCGATATCCGTTTATGAATTCACACAGATATTTTGAGCCCGGCACTAACCGGTTGGCTATATTGGCTATCTAATCTCTTCATTAGATTCGCCTTCTAATAATGGCATTGGCATTGATATTGCCATTCAATAATTGCAGTTCAAGCGGGCAGGTGGGAAGGTGGGAAGGTGGAAAGGTGGGCAGGTGGGGAGCCAGCTGTTCCGTTCCACTGCCGCTGCTGCTGTTGCGGCGCGTATTACCTGGTGTGGTGTATTCTCTATACGTCACGTAGACAGCACAGCACCCATGCAAAAACTAGAAATCAAAAACTGTACACTCGAATGGCCATAAATTTGTGCGAAACTGTGAAAGCAAATAAACAATCGATTGCAGACATTTGCAGCTGAAATAAACCGATAAATATCCGAAAGTGCAATACCCTAATTCATAATGATCATAATGATTATGATCTATGAAGACTTTTATAATAAGATTCAAGATGACAATCAACATTGGATCTTATAATGGTAACATTTTTTAATACCTTGATTCTGATCAAATTATCCCTCATTCTGATCTGATCTGATCTGATCTGATATGATTCTGATAAAAAAATCCCTCAAATATTATTTCTCTGCTTCTCGCAAGTTAAATTAAAGAAGTCCAATCACACGAAATGACCTTCACATACATCGTTTGCTTGCCTAAAACGTTTCGATACTTGTGTATTATCTAATCAGCTAACTCGGCAATTCTTACATACAAGTTACACGTGACCCAACACAAATGCGGTTAAAATCCGTTACAAAATAGCGGATGAAAAGCGTTACAAAACGTAAAAGCATGTCTTATACGTTCAGCACACGACAAATAAAACTCGAAAAAAACTGTTTAGCGATAGTCCAATTAGAAACGGGAGAGCCGACGCGATCAGCTGACGCGATTGCCGCAAAAGTGAAAGGTAAAACAACAACAAGAACAACACAGCGGGTAGATTCTTATTTGAACTGCCATAGACTTCTAATCAGACGACAGTTTTTATCAGCGCAATGCGCAAAGAAACAAGAGAGAGAGAGAGAAAGAGGGATAGGATAGAGAGAGCGAGTTACGGAACGGAAAATAGAGCTAGCGCCAGCACCAACGCCGTGTCACTATGATCTTCAGATTTCACTGATAAGCAGATAACAAAATATTATTCATATTTGTTTTGTTTTTCTTTTTCTTTCTCTTTTTTTTTGACAAATTTGCGCGTGCC
The DNA here is from genome assembly GCA_035045145.1 of Drosophila meridionalis. Taxonomy (NCBI): domain Eukaryota; kingdom Metazoa; phylum Arthropoda; class Insecta; order Diptera; family Drosophilidae; genus Drosophila; species Drosophila meridionalis. The sequence continues at coordinate 3,424,400 of JAWNPG010000020.1, read as the reverse complement.
GAGTGACGTCGACTGCGACGTTGGCTGCGACGTCATCAACCTTAATGCTTTGCACTTTATGCTTTATGCTGATTGCTGTGCTTTTTTTGCTGCTGCGAATCTAGAGATGGGTCGATGGCATAGCGATGAGTTCTAAGCACGAACAATTATTGAATATTTTCAAGAAGTGAACTTTATTAGGAAATTTATATAAATTTATTAAAATAAAAAAATTAAAATAAAATATATTAAAATAAGTAAAATATAAATTGCATATAATTTAAAAATTGTAGCTAATACCATGTGATAATAGTGAGTAGTGAGAACGAATTTTAGTGTTAAGCTCTAATTGTTTGCTATTAAAAATGAATCTTAAGAGTCACATGCAAGCATCGACCCGCTGTCATCTCTAGCCTTCTATTTGTTGCCAAGTGCCGCTGAGCTTTTGTGCTTTGGCTGCTGCGTTTGCCCATATTCTGCTTCAGGTTTCGTCTGATCATGCAAAATTTTCAGCAGCGTTATATGAATGAATGTGGGAACTTGAGCGACCGACGACAGCAGCAACAACAACAACAACAACATCAGGTGCGGCGGCAGCAGCAGCAGCAGCAGCGGCAACAATAATTTCGCCATTTCAAGGCCTACGTGACTTGAATCACATATGTATATAGCTACACATATATGGAACTGGGTCTGGGGTTTGTGGGTGCAGAGTCTCCTCGTTTCGCATGTATTTTCGCTACGGGGCAGTCTGTATAAAATTGATACTATAAATGTTTGTCGCAATTTGAGCGCAAATTGTAATTATTCTCACTGTTATTCAATTAGAGCTGAGCGCACACCGCACACCACATGATCGCGGCTATTGTCACACGTGCTAGCCTGTCTGTCTATTACGGCAGCAGAAAGGTCTTTGACTGTCGCCGAAAGAGATAATAGCAGAGACAGAGAGAGGCGCTCTCTTAGTATTATTTAGCTGGCCATCCAGATAGAAATTGAATGACTAAAGTTTGATCTGTTTCTATATAGCATTTGCCCCCACATATTTTTAGCAAATTGTTTGGTTCGAACTCATTCCTAGCATAGAAAATAAACACCCATTAATATTTGTAGAATGTTTTAAGCATAGTATAATTTATTTCGTGAAATTTGAATATTCTTCTTTGTGTATCCATAGTCTTCAGTCTTAAAATATATTAAAAATGTACTTAATTCAAACAAAAATCGTGCTCTATCTAATCTCTATAATTAAGATCTATGTATGCGTATATACAGTTTGAAGACATAACTTATGGCTACATTAGATCAGGAACTATAGCACGTGCATATCGGTGGGTGCATCTAGGTAGGTGGTTTTATTGGTACCGTATTATCCGGAGACTCAGAGGGCGGCACTGCGCTCCACACAGAGCATTACGAGCAACTGCAGCAGCAATAATTGGAGGCTGGAAAGTGCATACAATATGAAATTTAATAACATTTTCGGATAGGTCATAAAGAAATAGCAGAAGAGTATAAAAGGGGCATAAAAATGAATCGCATGCCAAATATCAAATATTATTATGAAATTTTGTAGTTTGCATTTCATTTTACAATAATTTTTTTTTGTGTTTTGTTTCGTGCAAAATGCCAAATGAATTAATATTCTTTTTTTTTAATATATTTTAAATACCATGCAAGTAAAATGAAAAAAAAAAACAACAAAACAAAAAGTGAGACAACCCAACGAGAAATGAAGAGTTCAAATTTTTCTAACTACTTTTCTTTTAGCTACATCACGCTTACCATTAAAATATTATTTTCTTTTATTTTATTTTTATTATCATTCCACTCAATTGCAAACACAATTTTTGTTTAAATTTTTTATAATCTTAATTTTATATTTTTAAATGTTTTTCGTCGTACGTTTAATTATTACTACAAGAATTTGTTAGTCTACAATTTTTTTTGGGCTTAGTTTTAAAATTTATAAATAAATGTTTAATATGGTTTTTAAAATAAAATATAATAAATTAATAACCTAGAAGTATATATTAAAATGTAATTAAATTAAATATATATCAAATAATTTCACGCAAATAAATAAAAATAATTACAGGTTAGTTCTAGTATTTAATTCAAATACAATTTTTGATTTGTGAGTTTTTGTTTCATAATTATTAATATTCTTTTCTTTTTTTTTAAATAAGCTTTTTCGTTTTTTTTTCGTTGGCTTTATTGTTTCGTTTATGGCTTTCAGGATTTTTGATTTTCGTTTTTGCCGCACTTAAGATTGGTTTACATAGCTTAAACTACGCACTGAGAGGCAGCGAGGTTCGAATTCGACAATACCACAATTAAATCAAATATATATAAATACATATATGTATTTATATATATGTGGGGATATTTATAATAATAATCATCTGACTGATCGCAATCGTCAATCTATTTACAAAACAATTTTCGCATGCGAATTATTCGATTTGTCACATTTTGCACATACATATAGACTCTTGCTGTTGTTCATATATTTGTTGTAATATTATTTTGATGTATAAGGAAAACATGTTTCATAACTTTTGCAAGCTTTGCATTGTTTCAGTTTTTGTTTTTGTTTTTTTTTTTTATTTTCTATTTTTTTCCATTATTGAGTGGTCGTATTTTTGAGTATTATTTATGTTATCTGTTGAAATGTTTTAGAGCAGAGACTCAAGTATTTCGAATAGCCTGTAAATGGCTAGAATAAATATATTTGGCTAGTTAAGTTATTTGTTCGTTAAATAAAATAGTTAATAAAGTATAATATGAGCGTGCAATTTGATATATATGTGTATATTTTCTTGAATATGGTTGGGTGCCAATAGAAAAAACACTTAAACAAAAAATACTCGAGACTCCGTTTTGTAGTAATACATAATTTGTTTTGATATTCTTATTCGTTATCGATTGCAGACGCGCATACAAGTTATTATTGTCATCGACTGTTATCGATATCTGTGCGCTGCATCAAAAATACTTTTTTGAACCACAGTCGTTGGGTACACAGTATATACATATCAGATGTATGTATATATTAGAAGTGATGCGGTGTTTTATGGTGTGTGTTGTGCTTTGTAATGCGTTTGTTGGTGTGTGTGTATATGTACGTGTGCGTGTGTGTGTGTGTGTGTGTGTATGTGGTGTGTATGAAAACTTGCAAATTACAATATCGCATACTCAAGCCAAACTTTTTACAAGATGTTGCTCGATTTCTTAGTCATATAGTGGGATTACTTAATATTTTCATTTTGCAATTCCAATTTTAATGCCTTCAAAAAAATTCAAAAACAATAAAAACAAATATTCAGTTAAACAAATTGACACATTTTGTACGATTTACAAAGACCAAAAGAAATATACCAATTTATGAAAATTCAATTTAAAATCAAGTATTAATTTTGAAAAATATTAAAATAAATGAAAATCAAAAAACAACAACCAAAAATAATAATTTCGCAACAGTACAAAATGTGAGAAATGTAAATAGATAAAAGTTAATGCCAATTAGATAATAAAAATAGTATGCCAGAAACAAATTCGATAAGTTATGTTCGATATTTGAAATAAATTTGGAAAATAGTAAAATTTGGAATAAAAATTTGTATTAGTGTTTGTTTTTTGTGTATTTTGTTTTTCAAGGCAAACTCACAAATCAAGCTGATCGTAGTAGACCGAATCGTCCACAGCAGAGCCGCGCGCCTGACCCTCCAGCGTGGCGTTCTCGTAGCTGCTCTCCGACTCCTCCTGCGAGTCCAGCTCCGGCAGGTCCTCGTCCTCCTCCTCCTCGTCGCCTTCGCTCTGTGACTCCTCCACGCTGGCGTGGGACATGCGCACATTGCGCTCGACCCGATCGCTCGTCTCGCTGAGCGCCAGCGCGGGCAGCGGAGAGCTGCTGTCCCAGCTGTTGCCGTTGCCGTTGCCGTTGCCATTGCTGTAGCCCGGCGTTGCCAGACTGCTGGCCATTGTTGTGCTCGTCGTGGTTGTTGTTCTTACTGTCGTGCTGCTCAGGTCTAGCAGGCGCTGCAGCTTTCGCGTGCTATTGCGCTTGCTGGCATTGCCGGGCCGCTGCCTTTTGGACCCGTTGGGCCGCTGCTTGGCGCCCGCTTTGGGCGCCTTTCGCTTGCCAGCCGCGCCCCCTGTTCTGGGCCTTTGCATGGCGCCCTTGGCGAGACCACCAGACGCTGCCGCTGCAGCGGCTTTGCGCTTGGCTGCTGGGCTGCCGGGCTTCTTGCCACAGTTGGGCGGCGGCGCACCTGTTCGGGCTGCCTCGTCGCGCAATTGCTTGCACAGCATCGCCTTGGGACCGCGCGGGATCGGGCCACGCCTCTGGCAATTGTGCGTGTGCTCCTGCTCGTGCGGCCGGCACTTACGCTGCTTCTTCTTCCTCCTGTGCTGGGTAATGTTACTGCTAAGATTACTGCTACTGCTACTGCTACTGTTAATGTGATTGTTACTGTTACTGTTACTGTTACTGCTACTGCTACTATTAATGCTACTGCTAATATGGCCGCTGTCGCTTTGACTACCGTTACTAATACTAATCAGGCTGCTGGCGCTGTACGCAGACACAGGAACGTTACTGCTACTACTACTACTGCTATTGCTACTGCTACTACTGCTGCTGCTGCTGCTGCTGCTTCTGCTGCCGCTGTTGCTGCTGCTGCTGCCGCTGCTGCTGCTGCATTTGGGTCGCGGCTTAAAGTGCACCGCATCGATGAGCTCAATCAGCGGCTTGCCGGTATCACAGAGTTGGCGCACGCCATGCTTGACGCGATTGGCACCAAAGTTCTTGGCTATCAGCTGCTCGACCCGCTGCTGCGGCACCGTCTCGGTGATCGCATTCGTGTAGGTGGACAGCTTGCCCAATGACCTGGTGGCCGGAATTTGTGTGCGACGCGGCGCACCTTGCCCAGTCAGCGCCAAGTAGAACACTCGCCTCGCATTCGAGTTGTATGTGGAGGAGTAGGTGTTGTAGTTGTGCAGCTCCATGTTCTCGTTGAACACACAGTTGTCGTCGAATTCTTTCTGTAACAGTTGAGAACTAGAATTAAATTATTTGGCTAGAAAGTAGGCAGCATATAAATACGTTAAATACTAGTCTAATGTCTACAATAAAGGGTTTTCAGTTGAAGACCCACAGTAAGATATGTCTAATGTAGTGAAAAAATGTTATTATGTTAGATAAGATACAAGTATTTTTGAATGATCTGAATGTTAAGTTAACAGAATTTCGAGAGATATAAATTACAGCAAATGAAATTATTTTTAATATATTTTCAATAAATAAATGTCAGCTAACAGTAATTTACATAACATTGTCTGATTCGCATATATTTCAATCTGCATTTTATGTATGTTAAAGGTATGCTGTTAACAGTAACAACATTTAAATCTTTAAATTAACTCAACATAAATTGCTTAAATGATCTAACAAAATGTTAGTTAACAGCGCGAGCAACAATCACTGCTGTAACTTAACATTTACATTGATTTATAACATTAACAGCTGCTGTTAATGGAAATAAGAGTATTTCAAGCATATTTGAATACTGTATTGATTATTCTTGGAGCTCCTCTTGGGCATTTTGATGGACTATTAACGTAAGAGGAATCCATGCTGTTATGCATAATACATACAATTGTCATCGCATAGAGACTAATAAGAAATCGAATGGCTGCGCTGATGTCTGCTCTGATGTCTGCTCATATGCATAACAAACAACTGGGCTAAACTTTAGCGGGAAAACCCAAGCATATTTGTGTTAAGAACTAAATGGCCGAGATGGCTGGCTACCTTGTGGAAGGCTCTTGTCGGTGGGCCCTTTTGTATCTGGTCAGAATGGGCATCAGTTAGATAAATGTGCTCATTATCACAGGATGTGCTCGCTATCGGCGTTGGCGATCGATAGACGCCGGCACCCTGACGATGACCCTGACCCAGGCCATAAAGTTGCCTACTTTATGAATGCCTCATGACAGCCGCACAAAAGGACAACAAAACAAGTCGCAGACTTCAATTATTTTCGTTTAGGTAGAAATGTAAAGCAGCTACAAAGGATTGGAAGAGCTGACAACTGGGAGCAGGGAACTGGGAACTGGGAATTGGGCTGTGTGCGCATCTGTGGCCTTTAGATGCGCCGCCTGAGCGCTTTAGATCAAATTCAATTAACCACATTGAATTAATTCGCTTGTCAGGCAATTAAAATTGTTTCGAGACTCAACTTCCATGTGGAAATGTCGACGATTAAATTTAGAAATTAATCAGCCCAAATGTCGCGTCGACTGCCGGCTGCGCCAATTTGATATGAAATGGGGCATCAGCCAGGAGGAGGGATTGACTGGCCAGAGCAGGATTGAGAGAGGGACTGGAGAGGGTCTGCGAAATCGGCTGAAATGTTGACGCCATCTCAAAGGTCTTCCAGGGAACAGGCCGCAGGCTAGACTAATTTTCCGACACATATGACAACAGAATGTGGCAATGGGCGCGTGTGTCTCGCTCGAGGCGTCTTTAATGTATTTCCTTGTCTTTTTATTTCCCTCGTCTAATTTTAGCCTTAAATTAAGTGAAAATTGCAGTCAGAGCGAAAGGAAATGAAGTTGTCGGCTCAGAGATAGCTGTAACTGCGAGCCTATCGAAGCCATTAGCTGAGCACTTGCCGCTTATCAAAGCTGGCGCCAGGTGGAAAGGGTCAAGGGTCAGCGGTTAGACACACGCCTACAACAAGATTAGAGAAATAACAAGTGATGGACTAGCAGATGCTCTACTACCAGCGAGATATACGTTAGTGTGCCGATCTAGCTCTTTTAAGAATCGAGTTATATTAAGTAAGAATAAAACTTGATCATGTAAGGAGCTCTTGACTTTATTTGGAAGACAGGAAACCAATATTGTAATTACTTGACTGGCTTCTGCCTGTATCAAAATCATAATATCCCTTATGTCACCTATTGCCTGCATCTACAGGGTATATGGAACGGTACTACACGAGCCCAGCCACATTCTTTGGGGCCCAAAGCACTATCAGCCGAAACAGGACCATAACAATGATAATGCGGCAACATATTCATTGGCTCGCATGACAGAGCATTAATTGATCGCCGTGTAGCAGGCGGGCGCTGCGGGCGGTCCGTTTACGTCGAGATTCCAGTCGCAGTTCGAATTATGCAAATTAATAATCACATTTGTATACTTATGGCTAAAACATTTTAATTGGCCAACAGCGCTGACTCACACTCCAACCTTCCTCAGCCGCTCTATTAATCACTCTCCCTCTCGCTCTCGCTCTCCCTATCGGTCTTCCTCTTTCTCTTTCATTTTGAATTTATGAATTGGCAAACGTTTTGGGCTTCAATTAGCCGCCCCATTAGGCAGCTAATCAAATCAGCTGCCAGACGGTCACAAGATCAGAATGCGGCTGGCATTTGAAATGCGGGGCGGAAAGCCAACAACAGCTATTCGCAAGTGCATGAGAATCTATTTTCAAACTGCTGAGGAAGTGTCTCTAATGGAAATCTATGATTATATATAAGTTTAAATGAGCTATTTTCGCCAGATGCAGGCGATTTGTTAGCTTATCGCCAGCTCTAGAGCACTTTATAAATAGCCGTAATAAAGCGTAAACAATTTGTTGAAAATTTAAAAAAAAGTGACACGCAATTGCTGGTGATTCTTCTTAAAAAAAATATATATTATATTTTTGATGATGTCAATAGACCAAAAACATATTTTGAAAATATTCCAATTTTATGAAAGATATACACGTATTTTAAGCTTATTTTATAGTAATTTGTTTTGGTAAACAAATTTAAAATATATATATATATATATATCTATTTTATAAAAACATTTATTTTCTTTAAAAAATATAATAATTAATCGCTCCAGCTTCTTTTTCAATAAGAGTTCTTAGGAATCGAAAAACCGCTCATCTGCTCTTCGAAAAAAACTATAATTTTACATTAATTTTTTATTGAAGAATATATTGTATTACAAATTAAAATTTAGTATATAATAGTAACCAAAAAAAATATAAAAAATATTGACCATTTTTTTTTTTTAACAAATGATTAATGATAAAATGTCCGATAAGTCATGTGATTTCGATTTAAGAAATGGATTTCTCTGGTTTGGCCGGAAACTTGAATGTCAGACAATACAAATTGATGCCACTTCCGTTGGCCGACAAAAAGTAAGAAACTGAATTCAAACTCAACGGAAGTCATGAAATTTAGGTTTGACCGCTTCAAATTTAACTTTAGAGTAAGAAAGACAGATAGAGTCAGAGATAGAACACAGGTTCCTTCTGGTTGCTTCTTTTCTGATTCTGTCGAAAAGTCGCCAAAGAAGAAAGTGAAATAAACAAAGGCCGCCCAGCCACAACGCCCACTTGACCAACTTAGTGAAAATGCTTGAAATGCGGCGCCATCAAAAGGACCGCAACACGCACGAGAGGCAGACAGAGATGCTGCGACCGCTGAGGCGCATCAATCAACACCAAAGTATCTGCAGCTATGCCTGCGAATGTATCTGTCAGATACAAAACGCGGCGTTGCTCGCCTGACAGAATTGGCACAAACGCGTCTATTTTGGCTGCGTTTGCGAAAAGGTCAAAGTGCGGCGACAAAACTCAAATGTTCAGCAACAACAACAACAAACAAAGCAACAACAACAACAACAACAACAACAACTGCAGCCGCTTGGCGCCAGGCGGCGAGAAATGCGACGCGCACTGCAGCGGGGCGTCCAGGCGATCGGAGAAAAGTGTCACATTAATTATCGACAGGACATGCCAGGACCCGACTCACTTGCCACTCGACGAAGCACCCCAGGCAGAGCCCAAAAAGCCGAACCGAAACTAAAACCAAATCGAATCCAGCAATAATAAGAACAAGGGTTGACCCAAAGGATATCTCCGCGTACGTCGTGTTTGTTTTCTCTGCCCGTTGCCCTTTGTTGTTGTGCACTTCGGTTAATTTTGTTATTTATAGCACTTGATGTTTGTTCTCCGCTCGGTGGGTGTTTTTGGTTTTTTTTGCCTTTGTTGTTGGCTATCATCGAAATTTGCCGCTTCACTTGCCTGATAAGGCCACATAATTTGTAATTGAAATAATAATTTCGAGCAACAATTCATCAATAATTATTTATATTGTCCTACTGTGCGACAGATGGCGCAGCAAACAAAATAGTTAGATCTCAATTCGAGTGGTTTAGTAAGGGAAACTATAAGATATGAAATACGAAGTGAATATTTGTGGTTAGGATCGAAAAAGTAGAAGTAGTAGAAGTGGATGTTTATAGAAAGTAAAAACACTAAAGACGTAAATCATTTTAGAGTCTTAAAGAAATATATGTTTAATGGAGTATTAAATCCATATATTGCATCAGTTGACTGACGTAAAGCCTAATTAGGATCTAGGTTGACTTATTGCATTGTTTACTTACCGAGGCATAGGCTGCGCCACACGCATCCATGCACAGATACAGGCAGGTTGCCACGCTTTGTATCTTGATGCGACCCACATCCACGGTTGAGCGCTGCAGAATGGCTGCAAGAGAAAAGAAAGCAGGTCATTAATTAATTATCAATCAATTTCCAAAAACGAGCACATGCCCAAAAATAATATATATGCAGCAGATCAGTTGAGCACAAAAGCCGCTTGATTAGCCCAACCAGAACCAGTGTCAGTCAGTCAGGATGTCAGTCCAAAGGCCAGAGCGAACTGTTAATTAAATGTCCGACACTTTTAAATGCTGTCAAAAGAAATTGCAGCAAGCAGCAGTGCTCTCACCCAGCGCCGTGTATCAGAAAGCTATTACGAATCCATAAAAAATGTTAAGAAAAACAATAAAAACCACATTTAATCAGGCAGAGTGAAATACGCCCTCCGTACTCGAACTCGCGCACTCAATCAAAGCATAGAGCGCGATAGACGAGGAGCTTAGAGTGCAGCGCAACTGCTGTGCGAAATTTGTCAACCGTAGAAGGGGGCGTGGCGGCCTTAAGCGAGGCCATAAATCGCATATTTCGAGGTTAATTGAAATTGCTGCCATGCATTTCAAGTTCAGGCGTTGTGCAAAGGTCAAACCACTTGTGTGGCCGCTGGGACCGCCCGCTCGACTCCGGCTGCCTGTCAATTTCCCAATCGCCTGGCCAAAGTGTGTCAGCACTTGGTACCATACACACAGACATACAGACACACACACACACACTCACACCAACACACACTCGTTCAATGAACCTTATGCACTTTATGCCATAATAAACAAGATTTTTATAAATACTTGAACTGCAGCTTGTTATGAACCAATTGAAGAAGTCTCGGCAGCTGCCGCGGATATCATCAAAGCAGCCCAAGAGTTAAAAGTAAAAAATTAAAGAAAAAAGAAAGAAAAAGAAAAGATTATTGGGGGAGTTAGTGCCGGAACACGCTTCGTGATTTTGGACTGCCAAAAAGAAAGGGAAGCGAAAACTATTGAGTGGCCACTTGAGTGATGGAAAAATTGATTTTTGACGCCAAAAAAACAGAAACGAAGCGAAAGAGCGCAGGGAGTGTGTTTTCTTTAAAGAGTTGTTTACGTTACGGTAATGATCAGCTATGAAGTACGGGCTGATTGGCCAGCAGATGGCGCTAGAGCTCAACGAGAAGCAGCGCATTTCATTTTATGAGCTATGCCTGAAGGAAATGGAAAAGCCCAAAGAGTAATATACTATATCGGGAAAAGTCCATAAGACATACGGCAAGGCGCTACTAAATCTTTACGATGCAAACTTTTGGCAATTTGTGTGAGCTGTGACAAATGGAAATTGAAAGTCTATGAATATGCTCAAAGAAAATGTGATGGAAAGTAGGCGGAAACTTCTGCTGCCTATGGCAAATGCGTGCACATAACTTTGTTTTTCTGCTCGAAACTGTGTCAAAGATAAGCAGACGCCAGGGCGGCGCAAAAAATAAGTTTTATTGGGAGGAAAAAAAAAAATTGCTCTCTGCGATTTACGAGTCTGCATATCCGTATCTGTATCTGTAGCAGCTGGCTAAACTAAACAAAGCGGAATGCATTTGCCTTTTCGGTTTATTTACAGCATTACGGAAATTATAAAGTTGCAGCCGGATTGAAGTAAAATTGTGGCTTTTGGTTGATTTATAATTTCCCACCCAAAAACTAAAATCGAAGCCATGAATAATTGCCAGCGTTGCCCCTTGAAATAAATGAAAATGAAAATGAAAATTGAATGAAAAACTAAAACAAATGATATGCTAAGCGCTACACTTCATTTGTTACAGATCTGAAGAGTTAGGAGGGGGAGAGATGGTGGCAGGGGTAGTTGTTGCTCGTAGCAAGTGACAGCCTTTCACTTTGTGTGTGTCCAAATGGCGCTCTTGGTGTTGCATTTCACTTGGTTTGCCCCATTTAAAAAACGATTTGTTTAGCTCGAGTTAACATAAGTAATTTTTCTTGTTTTTATCTATTTTTTGTATATTTTTGTGGATATATGTTTTTAACATACAAACTCTTTTAGTTCGAATTATGTGCGTGGGACACAACGAATCGCTCAAAATTATTAAAATTCCACTCATTCTGCTGCTGCGCTGCTGCTGCTTGCTACTAGCTGTTCTTGTTGCTCTTTTTACTCTCGCGCTCTCGCTCACTCTGCTGTGTCTGTGGCTGTGCTATATTTAACCCCTAAAGCAATCACAGCAACAACAACAGCTGCGTGAGAGTGAGAGTGTCCATTCACTATTCGTAAAAGCAAAGTTCTTTGCGCTGCTTGTATTGGTTGTTCGTTAGCACTGCTTGCATGTGGCGCCGTGGCTTAGTTGGTTAAAGCGCCTGTCTAGTAAACAGGAGATCGTGAGTTCGAATCTCGCCGGGGCCTAGCACATGAAAGTGTGCGTTGTAGTAGTTTTTTATTTTATTTTTATATTTTTAAGGCCCAATATATTTTTAACTAAATATATAGAGTACTATTGTTTAAAATTTACATATTTATATTTTTTTTTTTGTATTTTTTTTGTTAAAATTAACTTTTATGGAATCTTTCACATTTATAATGCTATTTATAAATTGAACTATGTTTTTCATTAAAAATATTTATAAATTAAAATTGTTAATGAACTTAAAAAATGTTTATTTACTGCACTATTTTCATACGTTTTTATTATTGTTTTGTTTTTAATAACAACAGCTAATAATCTATATGTACATGAGGCAGGGCATTTTATTAAGTAAAATTTGATTCAGAAAAATTTCAATACAAACTGATAACACCTTACACTTCAGAGAGGTGTGAAATCAATGCATAATAACAAATACCCGAATGATCATTTATGGAACAATAAATGAGCTGGCAGCCCACAAATTGCTCGACAGTTCATTGAACCAACTGTGAAATGTTTTGTGGGGCCGAGCAGGAACAATATGCAGAATCGAAAATTGGAATCCGAATCGAATCGATATCCGAAATTCAAGGCACGCATCTGAGCTGCTTTAAATTGCCCACACATTAAGCACGTAGAGAAGTCAGTCGAAGGCACGCACTTCCAATAATTAAAATGTCAAAATATGACTGTCAAAAGTCGAAGTTCTCGAAGGTGTACGCAATTGAGTTATGTGACAAACTTCACCAAAAAATTTTCCCCTTCGTGTTTAATCACCGTTGCAGGCGCACAATTTATGCTAATGAGGCCTTAATTTCGAGACTTTGTCGCCGACTCGACAGTCGATAATGATAAAATTTATGATCGGCTCCTCAATAGAGGTTGACAAAGAAAAAAACATAAAAATTTTAAAAACTTTTTATTTTTTATTTTTTAATATGTTCATCAGGCACAAAAGATCAAAAATGCATGAATATATTTGAAAGTGTAATTTCCATTATGTGTTTAATTATGCTCACCGCGAATATAATGTGTGACATATAATACAATTTATGCAGCGCTTTTTGTGGATATTTAACATAATTTGACAGCAGCCCTATAGAGGCCCATATAATGGGCTTTTACTACTGTGCGCCGTTTTTATGATCGACTTATGTTTTCTGGCTCTTTATGCATTTATATAGTATAGAGTATATAATTTATGTATTTAGCCAACGTATTTTGACAATTTAATAGCATTCACAGCGACAGCGCACATCAATCAAAATAAAGTTGTAGCTGGCGCACAGCTGAACTTTGTGCCACAAAATTGCAGCTATTAAACACTAATTAATAGCGGTTTATAGAGTTCTCTCTTTAAAGTCAATAAATCACCAGATTCCCAACGAGTAGAGCAGAACTCCTCTACCCGCAACTGCGGGCGCTTAGATAAGCGTCTTATACTTGGGTGTGTAGAAGATTTAATGGGAAGCGGAGAGACACTTCCATAAAAGTGAAAACGGAGGGTAAATCCCACGGCAGGCTCACCCCTATAACGAGCTGAAGGAATATTGAAATACATATCAAATCAATTTATATCTTCTGTTGGCACACAGTTTATACAGTTGACTACCTTTTTTCTTACTTTGTTTAACCCCCTGATGCCTGTGGAGCTATTGTTCGGCTTTGCCAATAACCGAATTGCATTAACATGCCATTTGGGGGTTGTCAGCGGATATCCGATGCCAATATCCGATAGGACAAATGCGCATAAGTATAAATTATTAAAACCCATTGACAGCTGATGCTTAGGGGTTGCTGCAAATTGGCATGGTTGTTGTCAATGCAACCACGCCCACAAATGACAACGGGATAATCGTATATGAAATTGCATATTGTGGACATTTTTGATGAGTCTATGATCCATTGTTATGATAAAACCGCAGACATTGATGGGATTTGTCAGGGCCCCAGCTGTGCGGAGCTAGAACTAAACATTCATAACTATCCATAAGTCTTAGTAGCTTTCACTGGCAGCGCATTCCAGACGGGGAGCTACCGTTTAAGAGCATGACTAAATCTTGAATGATATCTCCCAAGTCCCAATTCATTAATGAAAAATGAACGTAGTTATTGAGCGTGCCTTGATTTGATTAAATCAGACTAATAATGTGTAAAGTATGGGGCCCAACGGGAGAGTCCGCGGCCGGGTCCGCTAAGCTGCTTGGCCGTAAAAGTTTTCCCAAGTGAAAGTTTAGCTTATTTGAATACAAAATATGCCAGCAAATGTATAACATGTTGTTCTTACAAATTAAAACAAGCCGGACAGCTGAAAAACATATATGAAAATTTTGAAACACAAAAAACTTCAAACAATTTGTAGCTTGTTGTAAAAGGAAAAAACATGTTAAAAACATGTCAAAATTTTTAAAAGAAGTTGTTAAAAGCTCCAGAGAGAGAAATATTTGTTTTTGAATGCGTTTCGTAAAGGTGCCACGCCTCCGTTTGACGCTGCTGCCCCGCCGGACTCAATGACAGGCCAATTTGAAGGCGCCCGCTGCGCACGCTGCTGCCAGCGTCGCAGTCGGCGTCACAGTCAGAGACGATGTCGTTGTCAACGTTGCGGTCAGCGTCTAGTTTTTGTCTTTCTTTTTATTTTTTTTTTTGGTTTTCCGCATTTTCTTGTATCTGCCCAACCAGTTGGAGTGGAAATGAAATATGTAGATGAGTCTTTAATTAATTTGAGACACGACACGACAAGTGGCGTCGTCTGTGGCTGCGTCCGTGGCAGCAAATGCAACGGCAACTGCATCGGCATCGGCAACTGCAACGGCAACGGCGACTGCCTCCTGCCGCTTTTTGGGCCCAGCCAGCTTTTTAGGCCAAGAATCAGGCGACAGGTTTAGGTCTTACAGCTCTACGAGGGCAGGTGTTGACTCATTTGGCTGACTGGCCATTAGAGGCTGTGATCGGTTTTAAATGCATCCATTGATCAGATCGTTACACCTGCAATTGTCAGTCGCTCAGTGTGTCAGCTATTAAATTCATGTTCAATTCAATTAAACTATCGTCCAATCAATTTGCATAGGTCGTTAGCGATCCATAGGCTAACAACAGCTGCATACAAAGTATTTTAGTTTTAAGTTTCATTTTCTATAACTTATGTGAATGAGAGATAAAACAAATAAGAAAACTTTAAGTTTGATTCTTTTAAAATACCAAAAAAATATCAGTATTTAAAGAAATGCATTTTGATAAGTTATAATAATTTATATTTATAGAAATTCGGATTTCTATTAGCCATGAGCTATCCGACCTCAATTATTATCCATCAAATTATTTAGTTGAGCTATATATCTTTACTGTTTTTTCAAGAATCTTATTTATCTTGATAAAGCATTTATCTAAAAGCTTTGATTTATAATGGCGAATAGAATTAAGAAGAAAATGAGCTTCTTTAGATCAAATTACTCCATTCAATGCCAGATCTTATAAAAAAATTCAGTTTCATCTGTTGATCTCCACTTTCAATGCTAATACATTAATCTTATTTTAGCTACCGATTTTGTTGCATCTTGCGATATTCTTAGCATTCTTTGTAACGAAAATCTAATAATATTCAGTTCTATCTCTATACTATAAGATCTCTTTAATCAATGTCAACCCCATCTTATTGAAGATCATAGCTTTGATCTATGTGATATAAATTACTTCTAATCTCTCAAAGACTTACTCTATTGAATGCTAATCTTTGCAGTCCATAATTCTTTTCCAATTTGTCAGTGCTGTGTTGATCTTGATGCAGCTACCGATTTTTCCAAGAACTGATCTATGCCGTCAGTCAAGTCAGCGGAACCGCAAACACATAACACCAACCGCAACAGGCCATTGATCATTCGCTTAACCCATATATCTACTATAGACAAAACATCGATCGGTTGACACCAGAAGTGTGCGACCAAAGACTTCCGCACGATGACAGTCTGTGCGGACAGTCAGCTGCCCGCATACAAGAATTCTATCTGTGTGCCAGACAATTTTAAAAGCTGAGCGTCTGCAAATGCTAAAAATGTTTTATGGATTCTATGTAGCAACAATTTTTGTGTGTATTTCTTTTTTTTCTGTTTTCTTCTTTTTGTTGTTGTGTGGCATAAAAAAATGCAGTCTAACCAGACAGTGAAGTAAGGCGCTGACAGGCGGGCGGGCGTTCGGGCGTTCGGGCGGTCGGTCGGCTGTACTGGGTCGGGGTAGGCTTTTGGCGAACGGGTCTACCAAATGGCAATTGACAGCTTGGGCTTTGACAGCGATGCGTGCAAAACATGCGGCTTATAACAGTTCATTTTGGCTGCATGTCTGCATGTCCGCATGTCGTGCATGTAATTAAAAGATTTATACATGTGTGTATGCAAATTGTATAAGAAAAATATAGATACATTTATCTTTATGCCGCATAAATCAAACATGTGACAAATTGTCTAATTGATTTCTGACAATTTGCAGTGGCTAATTAAATGCACACTCTATTGGCCGAGTCGCGGTCCAAACTTGTTGCAGCCAAAGCATTAAAAGGCGCATGCCACGCCCACAAATATCACTTCTTATCTCACGCTTTGTTGACTGGCTTGCTGCCAACTTTGTTGTAAATTTAATGACAGCCTTAATGTGTCACACTGTGATAACGTGGATAGGGCGCAGTGTAGTGCCCTCTAGCACTTAAGATAGATCAGCTTAATGCTGTATGCAAATATTTGCCACACTCACACGCACACACGCATCGTGATTGTAGTGCAGCTGTGCTTCTATAAGACTGCCCCGCGCTGTGCAAGGCAGCTGAAACTTGTCTGTGACCCTGACAAGTTCGCTAAATTGAAGCTTATCGCGTAGGCCGTAGCATAAATTCTATCAAAATTATCTGCTTTATTTGATTTTCATATTAAGTGAATTGTCATTGCTGGCTTGCAGCACACAATAGCTTAAATTGAATTAGGTTTTTTCTAGAAATTGATAGCTTTAGTGCGTAAACAAAGCAGAATATTCCATGAAG